>OY756952.1:30737700-33607700 GCA_963580275.1 Crataegus laevigata
ACCCTTGTTTTTCGCCCTCAAGATTTAGTGGCAGAGTTTTTTTTTTTTTTAACAAGGATTTCTGGCAACCATTGATGTAGGAGATTACTTCAAACAGTATAATTCTTATATTACTTTTACTCTACGTTACTTATGCTCTAAACTCACATATGAAATAGGTTCAATCCCACTCACATGCGCACTCTTGCATTTAGTCACTTTTAGGTTTAATATTTACTCACATTTCTCATATCTCTACACTTTATGACTTCTTCACATTCCTGGTGTCGGCCAACACAACTCGATTAGGAGTCTAGGTGGACATTCTGAGTCGGGGTGTGTCATACCACCCTAATAATTTTGGTGGCCCCAATGTTTTTGGGCTCTGGATGGTCGCCCAACCCACGCTAAGCCTAAGTTGGCCCTAGTAACTAATCTATATTTTAGGTAATATATGTAGGGTGTAGGTATTTTTTAATCAAGTAAGATTTCATAAATCATGTAATTTAATTAAGTAGAAAAATAACACACTGACTAAATTCATTAACAGCTCAAATTTTTGGACTTCGATCAAAGAACACCAAATTTCTTTGAACTATTTTCATAGATGAAAGGTACATTAAGCTTTATTTATTTATGTATATTCTAGCTCCATCATACGTTTAATGTATTTTATCAACCAAATGCTAAATGTATTTTATTAACCAATGGTTTGGGTATCATATACAAGGACGCATAAATTTTCTTTTAACAATTTTCGAGAAAAATAGTTAGGTCTACGTATTTAAATTGACACACCCTGACTCGAATCGAGGCATGCTGGCTGTCACATGAGGTTGACGAAGCCATATGCGCAGTGCAGAAGTGAAAGTGATATGAAAGTGTGAATAATTAAAAACCGAAACTAAGTAAGTTATATCACATCCCGGCCCGAGGCGGATCACTTCCCGGGCATGCACCATTATGTGATCGATATCTTCTGTAATTTTGATGTATTTTTGATTTACTGTTTGATTGGTTTTGGTGGTTCCGAGAATGAACAAAAGGAATAAGGAAAGTTTCCAAGTATGATGGCTATGAGGTTGTGCATAGGGATGGGCAACGGTTATGACAGGCTCGTAATCGCGATTATTTACCCATAACCGTTTATGCTCATACCCGCTTAACCGTTTACCAGTTGGGTAATTATCTAAATGGTTATATTCATACCCATAACCGTTTATAAACGGTTAACCGTAACTGTTTAATTACCCATTTTCCCTTTTTAACCCATTTATCTTTTTTTTCTTTTTTTTTACCAATCCAAAACCAAATTTTCGGAAATCTCAAAATATTTTCGGAATTTCGGGACAAATCGGGAATCCCAAATTAAAATATGAAATTATAAATTGTTCTTCAAATCGGGAATCTCCAGTTCCCCACAATCTTTGCTAGAAGTCAGATCTTGAAGGCAAAAGATGAAGCCAATTAATGATAAAACGATCACAAAAGACTGCGAAACATACTTTGGGCTACTCCATGGTGCTCTTGACGGGATTTTAAACCGCACAAATTTAACCCTCTTTTTGAAAGATGTAGTATAGATGTAAGTAGGGTATCGTTCTAGGCCGGGGATTAGGAGGGCTTGCTAAAACCTCTAAAATAATTTAAAAACGTAAAAACAAAGTTTAAAACACTAAACTAAAATAAAAACACTTAACTAAAATAACTCAAAATAAAACTAACAAATAAACTAAAACAAATCAAAAGACTCTAGAAAATACAAACTAAGCTAAAAACTCAAAACACACTAAAAATGACTCAAAATAATGAAAACAATTTAAAATAAAAACTAGGAAATTAATTAGACGGAAATTAAATTAAAAGATTAAAAATAATAAAAATTAACTAAATAATAATATTTTAATAATGGGGGGGGTTTGGTTTGGATGAAACGTAAATTAAACTTAAATAAATTACAAAATTAACAAAAACATAAAATAAAAAGTGAACGGAAAGATGACGGATTGGCTAGAGGGTTTTTCTCCACACATGACACAAATGCAACCTAAATTGATTCCCAGTTATGAATTTAACAAACGCATGAATGACAATGTTCCAAGTTAATTAGGTCCGCTTAAATTAACTTTCAGATTTCCCTAAATTCATTGAATTGGACGGGATACGCATCACAACCAAATTATTCTTATCAAGTTCACTAACTATGGAATACGCATGATAGAGAGACATATCAAAGATCATTAAGTTTAATGGAAATCATAAACATCGACTAGGCATTCATAACTATGGAATACGCATGTTAATCCAACCTAGGGTTTACTAAACACAATCGTGACTAGCGATCTTTACCACTTGTGAATATAAGTTCATAACGATTAGGTGAAATTCCCTTATATCCTAGCATCAAGTTTAAGCATGCAAATTAAGTGTCGACTCTCAACCCACATACATAAACAAGTTCTTAATCAAAACAGAAAAGTAAACCACATCCAAACATTTATACATTCATAACTGGAGTAAATCAAATTAAAATTACAAATATAATCATGGTTTCGAATTAACCTCTAGCCAATATAAATTTAATTACACATTATTTAGAATTTAAAAACAGAAATTAAACACATAAGTTGGAGGATTAAACCAAATTGGGGATCAGAGATTCTTGTGCACTGTGCACTTGCACCGTGTTCTGCTCGCCAAATGGCTCGCTGTCTCTTGGCAATCTGCCTTCTGGCAGCTTCTGATTTCTGCGCCACACTCTGGTGCACCGCCAGCTGCTTGAGGCAGCTCCCCCCCGAGGAGCTTTCCTGGTTTTTCTGATTTTTGGTGCCCTCCTCGAGGACTCCCCCAATTCGCTGCCTCTCCGAGGCTTTTCTCCTTTTCAAGCTGCTTCCGCAGCTTTCTTTCTATTTTTTTTTTATATTTTTTTTCTGATTGGCCCAATCGGCTTCTTCTCCTAGCGCCTGTTGCTCACCGAGGAGCTCCCCCCGAGTTCTCTTTATTTCCGAAGCCTCCCTTTAAACTCTGTTTGGCTCCTCCCTTTCTTTCTCCCAATACCGTGTGCTCTCCAAAACTCCCTGATTTCTCATTTCTGATTTGGGCGCCCCCTTTAATTTAATGGGGCGTCTCCCCTTTGTTTCTTCTTTTTTATTTCTTCCAGTGGACACCCCCCGAGTTCTTCTCCTTTAATCCCCACTTCTTCTTTTGTGCTATATGTTTTCTGTTTCTTTTATGCCCAGTCTCCCTTTGCTTTCGGTGGACTCCAATTATTCTCCCTTTTCTTAATTAACCAAAGGGCAGCTGCCCTTTTCTTCTGTGCTCTCCCAACTGTAATCACACACACACATATATTAATATATAAATATATATAAAAATATAAATATATATAATATAAAATATATAAATATATATATAATATAAAATATACATATAAATATATATAATAAAATATAAATATAAATATTTTTCTTAACTAGATAGATCTTATAAAAACATAAAAATAACGTAATTAGCTCAAAATATAACGAACTAGCTAAGAAAAGACGAGTGAATTTGATATAAAAATATGTATAAATATGGTCCGATCAAATACCCCCACACTTAGCTTTTGCTAGTCCTCGAGCAAAACACAGAAAACAGAAAAAATAATAACATGAAAAACATTAGCTTCCCCTTATTTGACCCTCAGAGAATTTAATTCGAGAACATAAATCAGCAAGAACCATAGCTAGCACCAAACAAGCTAATTCAAGCTCATCTTCCTTATTCAAATATTAGCAGTAATCTTTAATCATCCTTGAAGTGTAGTGTGTGAGATAGTCATGCTAATGCAATTTCAAGTTTTTATTTTTAAAATCATCATATGCAAACCAGCAACCTTCTCACGGGATATGCACTCAATCACACATGTGTTTAGTTTTAATGTGTTTCGCTCAAAGAAACAAATGTGAAAGATCTACCATAAGCTTGCATAAAAATCACTTCTCCACAATCATAATTGCAAAACTTAAATCAAGAGGACTTTTATTGGATGTAATGAGGCTTAGGGATAGGACTATTGAAACGAAAGAATAGGAAAACAAAAGTTCCAAGCTATATTGCAAGCAATTCTTTTGTTGAGATTTTTAAGAACTCAGGTTCCCAGCGATTCTTCTAACACTTCCCATCACACCCTTAATTTGAAACTTTAGAAACTTTTTTTTTATTTTATTTTCTTCGTATACAATCTTTCTTTTCTTTTTCTTTTCTTCTCTTTTCTCTTTTTTTTTTTTAAAAAAAAAAAAAAATACAAACATGAAATACCCCCACACTTATTCTTTTGTCAAACTCATTCCAAGTACTTCACGAACATTTCTCATAAGACAATCTCAAATTGCTCGCTTGGAAAGGGTAAGGAAATATGTTTTGAGGTATAAGGGTAGACATATCTGGTGATAAGAAATAAAAGGCTCACATAACGGCTCAAGATGGCAATCTAATGATATCATTTTTTTTTTCTTTGGGAAATATGGATATTTGGGCCATGGTGGTGAACCTAATGCCTCTATCATTTTCAAGTTCATGCAATCAATGACAAATATTTCGAAAGATCGTTACGCAAGTTCTAGAGATGCATCTCACATAAGTTCATCACACATGAAAGAATAGGAGTGTATGAAAAGTGCACACACTTTCAATAGGCTCAAAACCTCACATAGGATGTATATGGTCACTAAATTCACATATGAAGCTTCAATTCATGCTTTAATTTCACATCAACAAGGCTATGTGCATTTGGTTTTTCAAAGATGATCAAACATGTACAATACTAACAAGAGAACAAGGAATTTCATAAAACACATGTTAACTAAGTTCTTGATAATCATGGTTCAAATTTCATCCAGTTATATCATTGGGTCGGGAAACTAATAAAAAATCTAATTCAAAATAATAAGGAAAACAAGACAATATTTTTGGATTTTTTAAATTTTTCGAGAAAAATTAAATAAAACACAAAACTCCGAAAAAAATTAAGTAAAACACAAAGCTAATTAAGAAAACAAAAAGCAATAACATGGAAACAAATGAAACCAGTTCAAAGTCGAAGGTACAAAAAATTTCAATTTGGTCATTTTTTTATACTTGATACCCCCACACTTAAACTAGACATTGTCCCCAATGTCATAAAACAAAAATATGCAAATAAAAATAAAATGAATAAATAATACGAAACAAAATAAAGAAAAGGGACTGAAAACTTCTCTAATTTGCAGAAAACCAAGCGATGACCCCCAAGCGTAAATTTTGCAATCAACTTCAAGGGAGAAAATAACCAAACGTTCCTGCAAAGAACAGAAATAAACAGTTAAGCACGCAAGAAAAAATAGAAAATAAAGTAAACGAAAAATAAAAATTGAAAATAAAAGATAATGAAAAGAACTAATAGGCGATCATTGGTCGTCCTTGTTGATTTTCCACAGCTTTCTTCTTGAACAGGATGGGCCTCCTTCTGGCAAGTGATCCTCAGCTTAGTTGAGGATGAATCAGCACGTTGTCTCCACATGCTTCAAGTAGTCCGGTCTCCACGCAGGTGTGGCATCTTCTTGAACTCTTGGATCAACCCAGACTCATCTGCTCTTGGGTGCACCTCAGACTCCTCCTGCTTCGTCTGTGAGGTACTTTTGTTTTTGAAGAAGTACCTCAACACAGGTTTATTTTTGAAGTGTGTTGGGAGGGGTCTGAGATGAGTACTCGAGAGCAAGACTAGGTAAGCAATCAGGATCTCACTTTCTCCACGTTCCTCAGATGAAGGAGAGGAGAAAGCATAATATGAGATACTTTTGCTTTTAACCTTTTTAATATGAAATACTTTTGCTCTGGAAGGTTTGTTTTCTGGGGTGATCCAAGGGATGAAGAACACTGAATAACTCGAAAGCTTTCTTTGGGAAGACATTATCGGAGATGAAGAGAGGAAGAGAGGTTGAGAGGTGGAGAGGGTGTGAAGGTGTGCCTTTGATGTGGAAGGCGAAGGTCGAGACTTATAGAAAATTTTCTTCCTCAACCGGAACTATTCCCGCACTATTTGTCGGCAGCCGGTGATGGATGAACAGTACCCGTTATGCGCTTTCTGACAAAGCTTCCGTAATTTCCGCGAAGCTGACTGCGCATGCGACGAGTGACGACAAATTGGAATGATGATCCTTTGAAAACCGGGGTTCAAAACCGGGTGCGGCTCGTGGTTTTCGCAACGCTCCACGCTGCACGTGATGAGTCACGACAAACTGGAAAAACAGAACCACGTGATTGCTGAGTCAAGCCCAGCTTTTGAGAAAGGAAACGGCTCTTTTGAGAAAGGAGCGTCGGCCTTCGATTTGCGCGAGGACGCGTCTTCAACCTCAGAGGAGCGCCTCTCTTTGATTTGCTTCTTTTTATAGAGGCGCTAATTCTGCTCCATCTCACACTTGAACTCCCTCAAACACTTCCTTCTGAAAATACTCCCTTCTGTAAACACTCATAATCCTTCCGAACTCTTCTTGCACTTCTGCACTCTTAATCTTTCCGCTTTCTTCTCCCGCTTCAGCAATCTTAATCTTTCCGAACTCTTTTCTTCCTCAACCCCCTCTAAAAATGTCTTGCCCTTCTGACCGTCGCCTAAACTTGAATGTCGGGGAAGACGATGACTCGTCTTCTCCGAACAACATTTGGAATCCATCCTTCATATCCCCCAATGGTCCCCTTACAGTCGGGGACACAATGATGAGGAATGAAATCACCGCTACGGTGATTGCCAGAAATCTGCTCACTCCAAGGGACAATAGGATGCTATCTAGGCGGTCGGACGAGCTGGCCGTTCAGGAATCCCTTGCCCTCAGCGTCCAGAGTGCAGGCTCAGTTTCGAACATGGGTCAGCGCCTGCTTGCCCGAACTCGTCAGGTGGAGTCGCTGATGGCGGAGGTGGCCAGTCTTCGGCAAGAAGTCAGAGGACTCAGGCACGAGAACAAGGAGTTGCACATGCTTGCAACTAGTTACTCGACCAGCATGAAGAGGAAGCTGGACCAGCTGCAGGAGTCGGACGGTCGGATTCAGAGCGATCATGAAAGGTTCATGGCGCTACTCCCGAGGTTTATGTTGCCTTCGTCCTCGGGAGTTGCACCAAGCGTTCCGGCTCCGGAGATTCCAACTCTCGCTCTTCGTCTTCCTGGAGCTCCGTCGACTTCTCAGGCACCACCTAACCAATGACCAAAGAATGCTATTAGTTTTTCGTATTATTGTAATTTAAATTTTTTTTTTTTCGCTTTAATGTTTATTTAAATATATATATATATATATTTACTAATATTATTATTATTATTATTATTATTTTTTAAGCAATATAAAATATGTAAATTAATGTAAAAAGACTTTATTTACTCGCACTTAAAATAAACAAGGCCCTAAAATTTATTTAAACACAAACTAAACAAAAATCAACCAAATAACACAACTAACTAAACAAAACAAAAATTGCAAAGTAAAGGCAATAAAGATGAGGGTTAAGAAATGCAAATCTGATGCTTGGGTTGCCTCCCAAGAAGCGCTTGATTTAACGTCTTTAGCCGGACGAATCTTTCCATTATCCTCCCCTCGGCTCCATAGCATGGAATTTATCTTTTAATGGGAGGTGATACTTGAAATGATTCGGCAGTGGTCTGAATTCAAGAGCGGGTGCCTGAATCATTAAAATCAGAAATATGTTAGCATAAAATAAAATAAAAATTAAATTTGGAGAAGATGGCTTACTGTCCTTCTCCGACATAAATTCAATTACAAAAACCATATTTTTGGATATTTCCGGGATTTTGAACTGGGCCAGGTTTACAATGATGGTTATGGCCTGTCCCGTGTTATCAAACTCAATTTCTTGGGCCTTTGTAGTCTGCACAGCCTCTTGAATGTATTCTTGATATGCAACGCATTCTCCAGCCACTTCGATATATTGAATCTCTTTTCTTGGTGTGCAAAGTTCAGGAACTTGTTTTGGTGCACCAAGAATCGAGATATCACTTTTCACCTCTGGAAGAACTTCCACAATGTCCTTTTTACTTTCTTCGATATTTGGAAAAAATCTGCAAGGAAAAGGGACATTTAGTGGAATAATGTTAGAATGAATTTCACTTGGAACAACATTACCGAAGTTGGACAACATAGGGACTTCAGGGGTTTGAGACAAGAATTCTTCTAAACTGCCCAGGTCGTCCTCTTCCTCTTCTGCTTGCAGCGGCGATTCGTCCAAGTTAACTTCATCCTCTACGTCACCTTCCAAAGAGATGGCTTCATCGATTTCAACTTCTGCCATTGAATTTTCAATAGGTGAGTTGGAGAGTTCACTTTGATCTTGAATATGTGCCATGATCTCCATAATCTCCCCAACTTGCCTTTCCAATTCATCCACCTTGTTGGTCCGGTCTTGCATCTCCCGGATTCGATTTTCCACTCCCTGATTCAAAGAGGAAAGTAACTTATTAAATGTGTCATTATCCAGAGATGTACCTGAATCGAATTGGGCAAATTCTTGTGTTGGCTGTGACGGTTGACATGGCCATTGATAGAACTCTTCCGATGACGGCACTTGTTCTTCTTTTTGTGAGCCCTGCGTCAAAGAAATTAGTCCTTCAAGAATTTCATTATAATTTACGGCCATACTTGAATTCGATTGGAATTGTTGTGGGTGATGCTGTGGTGGCTGCATAGGTCTGGAATAGAACTCGTCTTGCTGCCAATATCCACTTTGTTGAAAATGTTGAGGTTCATCCCACATTTGATTTGAATAATCCCTCCAATCCGAATTGCAAGCGTTGGAATACATATTGCCCCTTGATTGGCTGTGGCCTTGATATCCCCAATCATCGTCATATGCCGAAAATTGAGGATACTGATGAGCTTGATATCCTTGCCCATAGGGCACATCAAATGTCGGGACATTTGGCATTGTAGTCCGTTCGGCATTATGCGACAATTGAGCAGTGAGCTGCGCCAATTGAGCTTGAATACTATCCATGACTTGCCCCAATTAGTACCTAAAATTAAAGAAAGAAAAATAAATCAAATATCAAAAGTAAAATACACAAACACAAAACAAACAAAAACACAAACAAACAAACAAACAAAAATTAAACACAAACAAAAAATAAAGGGATTAGCAAAGTTACTAATCCCCGGCAACGGCGCCAAAAATTTGACGGGATTTTAAACCGCACAAATTTAACCCTCTTTTTGAAAGATGTAGTATAGATGTAAGTAGGGTATCGTTCTAGGCCGGGGATTAGGAGGGCTTGCTAAAACCTCTAAAATAATTTAAAAACGTAAAAACAAAGTTTAAAACACTAAACTAAAATAAAAACACTTAACTAAAATAACTCAAAATAAAACTAACAAATAAACTAAAACAAATCAAAAGACTCTAGAAAATACAAACTAAGCTAAAAACTCAAAACACACTAAAAATGACTCAAAATAATGAAAACAATTTAAAATAAAAACTAGGAAATTAATTAGACGGAAATTAAATTAAAAGATTAAAAATAATAAAAATTAACTAAATAATAATATTTTAATAATGGGGGGGTTTGGTTTGGATGAAACGTAAATTAAACTTAAATAAATTACAAAATTAACAAAAACATAAAATAAAAAGTGAACGGAAAGATGACGGATTGGCTAGAGGGTTTTTCTCCACACATGACACAAATGCAACCTAAATTGATTCCCAGTTATGAATTTAACAAACGCATGAATGACAATGTTCCAAGTTAATTAGGTCCGCTTAAATTAACTTTCAGATTTCCCTAAATTCATTGAATTGGACGAGATACGCATCACAACCAAATTATTCTTATCAAGTTCACTAACTATGGAATACGCATGATAGAGAGACATATCAAAGATCATTAAGTTTAATGGAAATCATAAACATCGACTAGGCATTCATAACTATGGAATACGCATGTTAATCCAACCTAGGGTTTACTAAACACAATCGTGACTAGCGATCTTTACCACTTGTGAATATAAGTTCATAACGATTAGGTGAAATTCCCTTATATCCTAGCATCAAGTTTAAGCATGCAAATTAAGTGTCGACTCTCAACCCACATACATAAACAAGTTCTTAATCAAAACAGAAAAGTAAACCACATCCAAACATTTATACATTCATAACTGGAGTAAATCAAATTAAAATTACAAATATAATCATGGTTTCGAATTAACCTCTAGCCAATATAAATTTAATTACACATTATTTAGAATTTAAAAACAGAAATTAAACACATAAGTTGGAGGATTAAACCAAATTGGGGATCAGAGATTCTTGTGCACTGTGCACTTGCACCGTGTTCTGCTCGCCAAATGGCTCGCTGTCTCTTGGCAATCTGCCTTCTGGCAGCTTCTGATTTCTGCGCCACACTCTGGTGCACCGCCAGCTGCTTGAGGCAGCTCCCCCCCGAGGAGCTTTCCTGGTTTTTCTGATTTTTGGTGCCCTCCTCGAGGACTCCCCCAATTCGCTGCCTCTCCGAGGCTTTTCTCCTTTTCAAGCTGCTTCCGCAGCTTTCTTTCTATTTTTTTTTTATATTTTTTTTCTGATTGGCCCAATCGGCTTCTTCTCCTAGCGCCTGTTGCTCACCGAGGAGCTCCCCCCGAGTTCTCTTTATTTCCGAAGCCTCCCTTTAAACTCTGTTTGGCTCCTCCCTTTCTTTCTCCCAATACCGTGTGCTCTCCAAAACTCCCTGATTTCTCATTTCTGATTTGGGCGCCCCCTTTAATTTAATGGGGCGTCTCCCCTTTGTTTCTTCTTTTTTATTTCTTCCAGTGGACACCCCCCGAGTTCTTCTCCTTTAATCCCCACTTCTTCTTTTGTGCTATATGTTTTCTGTTTCTTTTATGCCCAGTCTCCCTTTGCTTTCGGTGGACTCCAATTATTCTCCCTTTTCTTAATTAACCAAAGGGCAGCTGCCCTTTTCTTCTGTGCTCTCCCAACTGTAATCACACACACACATATATTAATATATAAATATATATAAAAATATAAATATATATAATATAAAATATATAAATATATATATAATATAAAATATACATATAAATATATATATATAATATAAAATATATATAATAAAATATAAATATAAATATTTTTCTTAACTAGATAGATCTTATAAAAACATAAAAATAACGTAATTAGCTCAAAATATAACGAACTAGCTAAGAAAAGACGAGTGAATTTGATATAAAAATATGTATAAATATGGTCCGATCAGCTCCCAAAATATCCTATATATTTCTAAGGATAAAGACGTGTAAGCAGCTGCAATCCCTACAGCTTTCAACTTTGGAGAACTTCCTACAACTCTTAAGTGTTCAGTATGTTGGATTTAATAGTCTCAGGTGCAGACATTGATCTAAGGATGGCTGAGCGAGGGTTTTATTGGAATTCAACATTAAGATTAAATCTCAACCAAATCCGATAGCTGTTACAATTCCAAATATATATTTAAAATTAAATAATATTTTTTTTCGGTTCGGTTTGGAATTACCGAACGAATGAAAATGTGAGACCAATTTTCGTACCAAAATTTAGGAATCAGTTCGGGATTGGGTATAGAAATTTTCGGGATTTTCGGTTTGGGATTTTTTCAGTTCAGTTTTGGAATTTTTTCGGTTCAGTTTGGAATTTTTGGTATTTTTTTTCCACCCCTAGAGAACATGGTTTGTGTTAATTTTACATATATAAAATAAATGGGTAAACAGTTACCCGTTTATAACCGCGGTTAATACCCATAACCACCCATTTAAATTTCATGGATAA
This sequence comes from Crataegus laevigata, assembly GCA_963580275.1. Lineage (NCBI taxonomy): Eukaryota > Viridiplantae > Streptophyta > Magnoliopsida > Rosales > Rosaceae > Crataegus > Crataegus laevigata. The sequence continues at coordinate 30,749,501 of OY756952.1, forward strand.
ACGGTTATACCCATAATCGTTTATTTATCTAAACGGTTACCCATAACTATAAATGTGCAGTTTAAATGGACGGATAACCGCGGGTATTGTGCTCATCCCTAGTTGTGCCAATGCATCAACCATTACTTGATTTATATATGAAATGGATTGTAGGGTTTTGGTACATTGCCAACTCATAATCCTATCTCTAAATGTTCTTGATGACAAACATGTACTATGAATCCATCTAACTATTCTCCAGATTTGATTCTAGCACTTCATTGGGGTTTTAAGTGATTTAATCTGGAGTAGGGGTGGGTTCGGTTTAAATCGGTTCGGTTTTTTGCCAAAACCGAAACTGAACCGAAATTTCGGTTCGGTTCATTTTTTTTCGGTTCAATATTTTTCGGTTCGGTTTCGGTTTTTTTTCACAGCACGGTTGGGTTTAAAAAAAAAACAAAGTATACACAGGGTTAATCCTTATTTGGTTCTTGAGAAATTGGGTTTAAAAAGTAATGATATTTTAAATTCTCTTTTTCTCAGTATTATTTATTTAATTATTTGTTTTGGATATTATTATTTTTTCACATCAAGCAAACAAACAAAGTATACATAGGGTTAATCCTTGTTTGGTTCCTTAGAAAATATCAAGGAAAGTCCTAATACTTTTTAGCAGAATAGATCACTCAAACATTACATGATTATTAATAAAGGACAAACAAAGCAATAAAACCCAAATCACAAACAACCATCAAATCCAATGGTATGTTTAGTTTTCTAAGAGATTGCAGTGAAAGTTTTAGTCTTTTACAAAGTCAAGCAACAAAAAATGAAATTTAAAATGTTTAACTCTCTCTCTCCTCCTATCTCCCTCTCAATTTTTACCAGCAGAGATATGAAAGTAAATGGATTGGAGTGCAGAGAGAGAGAAGTTGTACAAGTAGATTTGATTACCTTGTGATTATTACTCCAAATCACTCATAATTTCAATTCAAACAAAGAACAAAGAACGAGCTTCAATTTAGCTCGATGAATTCACAGATCTACGTCCAAGCTCAAATGATAGAACCTGGCTCTGAGGCCATGTTGTAATATGGTTTTGTATCCTGATTATGAGATTAGCAATCAAAGAACAAAGAATGAAGAATGAACCAAGAAGAATTTTCAGAAATGGTTTCTTACTCTCTGCAGAATATTGTATAGCATATTCAATTGCTTCTCTCTCTGTAAAACTCACTCATTTAGTGCTTAACTAACCGTTAGAATCCAAGGTGGATTCTTTCTCATTACAAAATAATCTCAACCCTTCATCTACCTAGTTGCTAAGATTACAACACCTGGCATTATTTTGCCTTACAACCATATAACCTCTCACTTGGTATTTAACTCAAGTGCATACACATATTAATACAAAACTTATCCCTAATCAGTTATAGACTTACAATTCAACACTTCTTGTTTTGAAGCCTGCAGCACAGCTTTATCCTCACTGCTTCACTTTGCAGCCTTCAATCTATGGAACCAGGATCAATTTAGGTTACAACACTCACTTAGCGGTGATAGCTGATATGTATTAGGAATTCTTATATATTTTTATAAGAAATGCATGATGACACTTTTGGAGTACTGAGTAATAATTACCATACAAAGACTACAGAAATATTACTTGGAACAATTTAGGTTCCAACAGTCTATCTGGTGTATACTCTGATCTAAACCGCTTGTGGATTCACTGTCACTGAGGCATGTGGCAGAAAATGAAATTGAGGATTTAGTGGTTCATTTGGAACAAAAGATGGAGTTATCCACTATGGAACAAGGAATCAAGTTAGTGGGTGCAGCGTTGGCACAAAAAACCCCTCAATAAATGGGGTGTTCGTAATATACTCAGAGCCTCATGGAAAGAGCTGGGGGATATAGAAATTAAGTCGGTCAAAGATAACACATTCATTATAAACGTCCACGATGAAAGTACTACAGCAAAGATCTTGGACTAGGTTCCGTGGGGAGTTATGAAACAGAATTTTTCTGTAAAAAGATGGCCACAAGAGTTAGCCCTGGAGAAAGTAAATATGGAGATTGTCTCGTTTTGGATACAAGTAAGAGGCCTCCCGCCTTATCTCAGCTCAGAAGTTAATGTTAGGAGACTCGCAGCTAAGATTGGGACAGTTGAGGAGCTTAAAGACCCCGCAAGGGCCAAGGGTTTTTTGAGAGTGAAAGTTGCTGTTGATACATCGAAACCCCTAACTATGGGATGTTGGCTACCGAGGGATAACAACAATGAAACATGGATTGAGTTTCGCTATGAACGACTGCAAGACTTTTGTTACAGGTGTGGAAGGATCAGCCACGCGAATAATGAATGTTCATTCGCTGAAGTGAAAGAAGGAATGGCTGGACATGGAGATTGGACTAGAGCAGCTTCAGTGTGGGGTTTCATTGCTTCCCCAAAACCTCTGCCTATTTCTGCAGGGGAACGGACGGAGGCACGCAGGGGCAAGAAGAATGGGTGCAAGAAGTTCAGTGCAAAATCGAAGGGAGAATGGTTCTGGGGAAGCTATTACGAGAAGTATAAATGAGAATATGAATCTCAACCAAATGACCCACAACCAGGAAATAGGAAAAAGAGCTAAAAGATGGCATAGATTTCCACGTTGAAGATTTAATCCCAGCCCAATAGATAATGGATTGATGTGGGTCATTGGGACTCAATCGATTAGTTATAAGATTTCACACAATGGAGATACCACGGGAATATGGCTGTAATCCATTGGTTTTGATTGAGGAAATCCATGCGGAGAACTATACACATGTTGAAAGGGGAACAATGGTGTCACTCCAGAATCGTCTGAATGCTCAAAATATTCAAGGATTAACTTAAGGATGGATCTGTCAAAAAGCAGAAGTTATCAAGTGAAAGGAATTTGAAATAGGAACAAGCAAGAGATAGAAGGGAAATTTATGTCAGAAAAAAAATGAAAACTGCTAAGGATCACGTGAAGGTGAAAGAGAGAAATGAAAGGGCAACTGAGAGATGGAGGAAGATGAACTTCAGAGAATGATGTGTAATGATGGAAAAGGTGATAAACGCAGAGGATGAGCAACACTAAGCTCTGATAGAATACCAAGACATGCTGGAATACATGAAAGAGATCTATGTAGGCGAGAATAACGAGTTAGTGGCAAAGAGTGCTGGATCTTCATCCCAAAGCAGTGGCGGCTGGCCTTCAACAACCGCAAAATCACCATGATACACCTCTTTTGGAACTGTCGTGGTCTAGGGTCGGATACGGTAGTTCGTGCCCTTCATGGCCTAATAAGGAAACATAGACCCTCTATGATTTTTCTTTCAGAAACTAAAATGAAAGATCATAGAATTGAAGGGGTTAGGAAGCAGTTGGGATACTTCCATGGGTTCAATGTAACACCGGTGGGGAGAGCGGGAGGTCTTAGCCTTTGGTGGGATGATTCGATCTTGGTGGAAGTACTAGAGTCATCAAAAAACTTCATTGATGTTAGATGTCAGGTGGTTAACTCTCATGTAGTGTTCCGTTTAATTGGAGTTTATGGCACTTCTTATAAAGCAGAAAATGAAGATTTCTAGGCAGAAATGATTGGCAGATTTGGCCCTGATGGTATCCCTTAGATATGTGGTGGTGATTTCAATGAGTTTTTGTGGGACCACGAGAAATCTGGAGGTGCAGAAGTTTGGTATAAAATGCCGAGATTCCTGGAGGAGTTTATGTGTAAAGTGGAGGTTATGGATTTGGGCTTCAATGGCACCAAGTTTACTTAGAGATGAAAAAGAAATGGGCAGCTCATGGAGGCACGTTTAGATAGGGGATTGGCGAACGCAAGTTGGCTGTCACTTTAGCCAAACACTATAGTCACTCATGAGACATTCCTGGGTTCAGACCATAATCCAGTGGTTGTGCATTGTGAACCGCAAGTGGTGAGAAGGAAAAAGATGTTTCGTTTCAAAGTTTTTTGGGCTAAAGATGCGGATTGTAAAGAAATTGTTAAAAGAGCTTGGGAGAAACGCAGAGAATGAAGCCCATTAGAACGTTAGAACTTCAAGATTAATGATTGTCGTAAACTATTAATCAAATGGAGTAGAGTGAAGTTTAAACAGCGTGAAAGGCAAATTCGAGAGCTGATGAGTCAATTGGATATTCTTCAAAGAGACTGGAGTGGGAATCTGTAGGAAATTCAAGCTCTCTCTAAACAGGTAGATCACTTGTGAAGTCAGGAAGAGAAATATTGGCAGCAAAGATCCAGAGTTCAGTGGCTAAAAGAAGGGGATGCTAACACGAATTTTTTCCACCAAACAACCTTGCAAAGAAGAAGAATGAACAATGTGATCTCTTTAAAAAAATTACAATGGGGAATGAGTGGAGAATTTGAGTTAGGTTCGGCATTTGTTTGATGAGCACTTCAGGGACCTGTTTACTTCATCGGGGCAGCGGGAGTAGGGGGGATATGCTGGAGTGTATCACCCAAAAAATCACGGTTCAAATGAATGCATCTATTTTTGGGGCGGTTTCAGCCGCTGAGGTGAAGGACGCTGCTATGTAGATGAGAGGACTAAAAGCTCTCGGACTGGATGGCTTCTAAGGGCTTTTCTACCAGGCACATTGGGATACTTTAGCGGCGGATGTTAATGAAATAATTAGAGAGATGATGAACGGGTCTCAGAACCCTATGCGGATAAATGCCACCCCATTTGGTATTGATTCCTAACGTTCAAAAACCTGAGTTTGTTTCTCAATTTCGTCCAATCAGCTTATGCAACTACTTTTACAAGGTGTTATCTAAGGTCCTGGCTAATTGTCTCAAGCTACTTCTCCCGGACTTAATCTCCTCAACCCAAAACGCATTTGTGCCAGGAAGGCAAATTCAAGATAACATTGGGATACCCCATGAACTTTTCCACTTCTTCAAAACAAGAGGTACTAAATGCAAATTCGAGCTGGGAATCAAATTGGACATGCACAAGGCCTACGATAGGGTGGAGTGGGACTTGGAGAAGTATAATTATGGGCTGTATTTCTTCATCAATTTCGCCATCCTCCTGAATGGACAACCTAGACCCAAATTTGTGCCATCACGAAGGCTCTGGCAAGGTGACCCCTTATCCCTTTACCTATTTCTTTTGGTCAGTGAAGTTCTTTCACTTCGAATCCAGCAAGCTAGTGTCCATGACTGGATTAAGGGAGTTCAGATAAACCTAACGGGTCTGTCTATTTCTCATATCCTTTTTTATGATGATACACTCATTTTTCTCAAGGCGGAGGAAGAAAATTGCCAACATTTGTCTCAGTTGTTAGATGAGTATTGCTTGGCTTCTGGACAACAAGTCAATAAATCTAAATCGAGTGTCTTCTTCAGATCTAATGTGCCAGATTATTTATCACTCCAGCTGGCGGGCACCGTTGGTATGACAAGGGTTAGGGACTCATGGGGTTATTTGGGTATTCCAGCCATCTGGGGTCGCTCGAAGAAAAGTGGGCTAGCACATGTAAAAGGAAAGTTATTGGGTAAGCTTCAAGGATGGAAGAAATATTTTCTTTCACAAGTAGGGCGAGAGGTCCTCGTAAAAGCGGTGGTGCAGGCAATCCCGGCATACCCTATGAACCTCTTCAAGTTCCCCACGACCTTTTGCAATGAAATGGATGCCTTGATTTTGAAGTTCTGGTGGGGGCAAAATGATGGGGAGAATCGGATCCACTGGGTTTCAAGAGAGAAGTTGGGTCGACCAAAAGAGGAATGTGGGCTAGGCCTAAGGAGCTTTGAAAAGTTCAATGATGCCCTTCTGGCGAAACAGTGTTGGAGATTGATGGTGTAGCCTAATTCATTGTGGGAAAAGGTGCTTAAAGCCCGTTACTTCCCTATCTTTCTTTGAGGCAAAGAGGGGTGAAAGAGCCTTTTGGGTTTAGTCTAGCCTTCTAGTTGGAAGGGAATTACTTTGAGAGAGAGCTCACTGGCAAATTATGAACGGCACTAATGTCAGAGTTTGGGTTGACATATGGGTCCCATCCATTCCCTCGGGTATGCCTTCTCCCTTAGGTTCGATGCAGGTCTCAAGGAACTTATAGGTGAACTCGCTCATTTTCCCAGTCAACGAGACTTGGGACATTGAATTCCTGAGACCTTTTGTGGCGGAGGCAGAATATGAAGCTATACTGGAAACTCCCATAGATGACTCAGAGTTAAGGGATAGACTTGTGTGGCCCTTTGAGAAGAAGGGATACTATTTGGTTAAATCAGCATATCACTGGGTATTGGCCCGAAACCAACCAACTCGAAGCTTATTTAACTCTATAGAAGCTTTTATTCTTCGTGACCTGTGGAAGTTTGTCTAGAGCTTGGAGGTCTCACCCGAAATTCAGTGCTTTATATGGAGGTTCATTCACGACGTTATCGCAACAAACGCCAATTTATATAGAAAACATTCTTCTCCATCTCCCACCTGCCCCCTTTGTAATATGCATGAGGAAACAATCGAGCATCTATTCCTTAAATGTCCGTGGGTGGAAGTGGTTTGGTTTGGGAGGAACCTGAACTTAAGGATTAATCGCATGGAAATTACCACGTGGGTATGCTAGTTGAAGGAAATCATCATTCCTCTCCTGCTGGCATATTTGGTTGGCCCGCTGCAACTTCATATTCAACCAAACACCCATAAACCTAAGACAGGTACTTTCGTCCATCTCCTTTTCAGTTAATGCCTTCAAGGAGGCTTCTTCTCGCCCAGTTGTACGGAAAGGGCTGTCCACTCTGGTTTCGGAGCATGTCAGTAGTTGGTCTCCCCCATGTCGGGGCTTTGTGAAAATTAATGTGGATGCATGCTGGACAGCTAAAGGAAGTATGGGGTAATCGGGGGTGGTGGCGAGGGATGAAGATGGGAGGTTCTTGGCGGCTTGCAGATATGGTGTTAAGGCAACTTGTGTAGCAATGGCGGAGGCTCACTACTACAATACAGGCTATCACCGGCGGATCTCAAACCGACAATAAAACGAATTTCTGTGGGAAAATTGGCAAAAATCCAACGTTAAACAATGTAATGTCGGATTGGAATAGCGACACATTTGCTAGCGTCACTAAAGGGCTTCAGTGTCGGTTTGTATCCCTAATCCGCCACTAACTAGCGTCGGAATAAAGCGACACTGAGACTAACGTCGGTTTAAAGCGACGTAAAGTATTTAAATAAACATTATAATATTCAACCTAGTGTCACATTAAACCGACGCAAACTAATAAAATAAATATATAATATCAAACGTAGTGTCGAATCAAACCGACGTTATCTAATAAAATAACTATAAAATGTTAAACATAGTGTCGGAAAAAAACCGACGTTATATAATAAAATAACTATAAAATATTAAACGAAGTGTCGGAGGAAAACCGACGTTATATAATTAATAACTATAAAATATTAAAAAGAGTGTCGGATTAAACCGACGTTATATAATAAAAGACCTATAAAATAATAACCTAGTGTCGCATTAAACCGACGTTAAAAAAAATAAATTTAAAAAAAAAACGTTTTTAATGTTAGAAACATTCATAAAAATAAACAATTGTTAAACCGTTAAATAAGCTATAGACAATAAAAGTTAATAACTAAACACTAGAACGAAAAAATCAATTACCCAGTGCGCTCCGATGATTCATCGACCCAACTCTTATCCTTTCTAGTATGGTTCATCGTTTTCATTTGCCTATTAATTTTCTTTTGCTCGGCAATTTCCTGAACAAAAAAAATGTTAGGACAATTTTAAAGCGGTAATGTAAAAAATCATGACAATTACCATTGTTCTTTTACTATTCCAGTGATCCACCATATGACTCCACTGTTCGGGATCCACATTAGGTGGAGGGTGGATTCGCTCCTCCTCTGCTCGTTTAGTGTAATACTTTTTTTTTAACTTATTTCTATATTCCTTGTGGGCATGCTCCACACACTTAAGCGTCATGTAACGGATCACGGGCATTTTTACTATATCTTCATCTTCAAAAACAATATTTCCCTACATCCCAAAAAAAAACCAAGCTAATCAATTATTATTTCAATCATTTGCATGTTCTATTTTCATATAGAAATACAAATATTTATACCTTTATTCTGTTCCAGAAACGTTCCTTTGTTTCGTTATCAATCCTTCGCCAACCACTCGTCATCGGGAGAATATTGTGGTCCCTAACCTCCCCTGCCACATATCTCGCAAAAGCACCAGAGTTCTCACTAACACATTTTCCAAAAGCATCAAAAGAACAGAGTTGTTTCGTCCACTTGGGAACTGAGGGTCCTCGCGTCCTTTGAGTTGTTCCTAATAAAAATAACAACAACCAAAAAAACAATTAAAATGAGGAAAGAACTGTAATTTTTCATTTTAAGGATAATAAATAAAAAATACAAAACAAAAACAGAATTTAATAATATATCAAAAATTACCGTCTTGGAGCTCCTCCTCTTGAACATGAGGTTGGTCGTCATCAAGATTATCCATATCTCAAGTTAGTGGAAGGAGGAGGAGAGAGCGAAAAAGAGGGAGCAAAGAGGGAGGAGAGAGCGAAAATGAGGGAGCACAGAAGACAGAAAAGAGAGTATACGGTTGAAATAGGAGAAAAGAGGGAATAAGACGGAAATGGGAGAGAAGTGAAATGGGAATACATTGCGTCGGATTAGCAACTGATTGCGTCGGATTAGCAAGTGATTACGTCAAATTAAACCGACGCTATATCTCTGATGCCTCGATTCAACACCTGCGACTCTTCGACTGACGCGCCCACTGACAGAAGTGTCAGTAGCGTCGGAATAGGGTCACGTAGCGTCGGTTTAATCCGACGCTATGTCTAACAGACCTCGATTGAATATTTGCGACTTTTTGACTGACGCGCCAACTGACAATGGGTTACATTGCGTCGGAATAGGGTCAAATTGCGTCGGTTTAAACCAACGCTATTTTCGACGCTGGTATTAAAAATATCTTCCCGTTCAAAAAAGAGGGAAATTTCCCGCCCAACTATATTTAAACTAAACCGACGCATATGACATATGCCGTCGGCTAAAACCGACAGTAAACGTGGAAAAAAAAAACCAATGTTATAAAATTAGCTGTTTTATTATGTTATATAATATTTTAACTTATATAAAAATTAAACCCAAATTTATATAAAAAATAAAAAAAAACCCAAAGTTAAAAAATTAAACCCAAATTTAACTTATATAATACTTAATAAAAAACAGAAATATAATTTTTTTTTAATAAGATATCATCACACACAAATTAAAACATCCTCTAATTAATACATAAAATAACTACTATGATTATTCCATGTCATCATCTGTTAGCTCGTCGTCCGCATTGGCATGATCCCAACCGTTAAACTTGTTTGTATATGCTTTGAGATCGCATCAGCAAAAAATCGCAAAAAACAAACATTCAGAGATCAAGTAACGGGACAAAGTTTTTCGACGATTATAAACTAAAAATCACGATTTAACGGTTATTTTAACTCTGATTTTGATGACTTTTTACAGCTACACTCCTTAACCCTATATGAATCCAATGAATGAATTCGATCTTCAATTTAAAATATTTATACAAGTGGATACCACAAAATATTATGTTATATTTAATGAAAGTATAAATAAATTCTAAGTGTTAGTGAATCTATCGTTTTAATGAGATACGAATTCTCCAAAACTAATTTCAACGATCGCAACCGTCAAACTTGTATGTATATGCTTTGAGATCACATCAGCAAAAAATCACAAAAAATAAACATTCAGAGATCAAGTAACGAGACAAAGCTTTTCGACGGTTATAAACGAAAAATCACGATTTAACGGTTATTTTAACTCCGATTTTGATGATTTTTTACAGCTACACTCCTTGACCCTATATGAATACAATGAATGAATTCGATCTTCAATTTAAAATATTTATACAAGTGGATACCACAAAATCTTATGTTATACTTAATGAAAGTATAAATAAACTCTAAGTGTTAGTGAACCTATCGTTTTAATGAGATACGAATTCTCCAAAACTAATTTCAACGATCGCAACCGTCAAACTTGTATGTATATGCTTCGAGATCACATTAGAAAAAAATCACAAAAAACAAACATTCAGAAATCAAGTAATGGGACAAAACTTTTCAACGGTTATAAACGAAAAATCACGATTTAACGGTTATTTTAACTCCGATTTTGATGATTTTTTACAGCTACACTCCTTGACCCTATATGAATACAATGAATGAATTTGATCTTCAATTTAAAATATTTACACAAGTGGATACCACAAAATATTATGTTATATTTAATGAAAGTATAAATAAATTCTAAGTGTTAGTGAATCTATCGTTTTAATGAAATACGAATTCTCCAAAACTAATTTCAACGATCGCAACCGTCAAACTTGTATGTATATGCTTTGAGATCACTTCAGCAAAAAATCACAAAAAATAAACATTCAGAGATCAAGTAACGGGACAAAGCTTTTCGACGGTTATAAACGAAAAATCACGATTTAACGGTTATTTTAACTCCGATTTTGATGATTTTTTACAGCTACACTCGTTGACCCTATATGAATACAATGAATGAATTCGATCTTCAATTTAAAATATTTATACAAGTGGGTACCACAAAATCTTATGTTATACTTAATGAAAGTATAAATAAACTCTAAGTGTTAGTGAACCTATCGTTTTAATGAGATACGAATTCTCCAAAACTAATTTCAACGATCGCAACCGTCAAACTTGTATGTATATGCTTCGAGATCACATTAGCAAAAAATCACAAAAAACAAACATTCAGAGATCAAGTAATGGGACAAAACTTTTCAACGGTTATAAACGAAAAATCACGATTTAACGGTTATTTTAACTCCGATTTTGATGCTTTTTTACAGCTACACTCCTTGACCCTATATGAATACAATGAATGAATTCGATCTTCAATTTAAAATATTTACACTAGTGGATGTGGACACTGGATATCACAAAATCTTATAGTATAGTACTATTATTTTATTTCTTTTCATAATTATTTATTTTGTTAAACTTCTCATAATTTGAATGATTTTTAATGTTTGGTTTTTCTATACTTAGTTTATGCGGAAGAGAGTTCTGACGTGAAATTTTTTACTGAAAACATCATCAACATAACTCTTGAAGGCAATAGATCAAGTAAAAGTTCTAATACAATTTCATGATGATCGATGTAAATTGAAGATATTGTAAATTGAGGTTTAAATTTTTGAGAAAGACTTAGAACCTTGAAAACAAAAACTCTTTCATTTTGCATATCCTTGCACATTTAATATTTGTAATAAATTAGTAGTGTATGTATTATTTTTTTATTAGGTTCTTATTTTCGAGTGTAGATATAGTACTTAAACGACAAATGTTTTAATGTTTTGAAGTAATATATAATAATATATGTGGTATGTACAAATTTAAAAAAAAATATTTTTCTTAACGGGTCATAACGGGTAAAGTGACCCGACCTGTTAAGGACCCGTTAAGATAACGGGTGTGACACGACACGACCCGTTAAGATAACAGGTGTTACACGAAAACGACACGAACACGACAAACACGACACGTTTGCCAGGCCTACGTCAAACCCAACTCATTTATAAGTTTTTTTGCCTTATAACATGATTCAGGCAAACAATCCCCTTCAGGCAACATTCTTTTAATTAACTCCAACAAAGTTGTGAAGATTTCGTCTGGCATTCCTGCTAAACACTTGATCTGATATAGTCTGACAACTGCTTCCAATTTCTTAAACTCCTTACAACCTGGCCACAAATCTTTATCTGCCTCTTCAAGCAACCTAAAAAAAGTCTCCACCTCTTCTGGACGCTTTTCCCCAATAGGGGGTTCAGTAGACGGCCCAACACCTTCTTCTGTTAATGGTTGGACAAATACATCATTAAGAAAATCATGCATGCCAGTCACCTCATCTCCTGTTTCTTCTTCTCCAATTGACACATTTTGCTCTCCAATGTTTTGCTCACCATGATGTCGCCAGCAAGCGTTTTTATACTCTTTATCCATATCATACAATATAAGATGTTCAACAATAGTGTTCCTAACAAAAGTATATCGATTACAACATCTTTTGCAAGGACATCTAAACTTATCAGGACCAACACCATTTGAAATTGCTTGATCCAAAAACAAATTAATTCCAGCTGTATACGCTTCAAAATTTCGGGGTATCGTCAACCAACTCCTGTCCATGTTTTACCACTTTGCGAGGGCAAAATATTATGTTCACACTAAAATGCCTACAATCTTTCAATCCCTATCATGTAGGCATAACTATTAGAATTTTCAATTTCTATCTTTCAACCCTCGAACTCTATCACGATTGTAATATTTCAATTTTCAACACCTATTATAGTAAAAACAAATTAATATAACAACAAAAAGTTATCAAAATTATGCTCATCTAATCCATTCTAGGTAATAACAACCAAAAGTTAACAAAGTTATCAAAATAACAATAAAAACAAATTAAAATAACAATTATAATGCAAAACAAATTAATTTAGCATAATATATTCTTATATTACTAAATATTAAAAGTTTATATTATATTTAATATTGTTAATTTCACATAAATGCTAATAAATATTATTCATTTCCATTTTCTCATAACAATTCAAGTGACAAAATTAATTAATTCAACTAAATATTTATTAATTTAACAAAAATAGTAGAGATTTATGTAACTACTTAAACTAGAACTTTTAAACAAATAAACTTCTATATTAAACAATTTTAAATTAAAGAATGTAGTAAAAAAACCTGAATTATGGAAGAATTCCGTCGTCGATCAATTCTTTATGTACTCAATCAACTCAAATGAATTTCCTACAAAAATAAATTGTAATTAAAAATTAAACATAAATAGAGAAAATAAAAATATTAAAAGTAAGAAATACTTACTGTTGCAAATAAAGAAAACGAAGTAGGGAGTACAAGAAGTGAAAGAGAAAACATGGGAAAGTTTGTGAATTGGAAGAAACAATAAGAAAAATTCAGAAGAGGAAGAAGAAAACACGGGTAGAGTATAGAAAGACAATCTATATGTTGCTTACAACCGACACTAGGTTTCAAAATAATTTAAAAATTAAAAATTATGTCGCTCAAAACCGACACAGGCTTAAAAAAAATTTAAAAATTAAAATCTGCATCGGTTTAAAAGCGACGCTAAATTGTTGCGTCGGTTTAAAAGCGACGCTAAATCATTGCGTCGGTTGACGCTAAATTCGACGTTATATCTATTTAGTGTCGGAACTGTCTAATCCGTCACTATATTATATTAAACCGACACAAGCTACCGACATTATAAGGCCTTTTTGTAGTAGTGGCTATGGCTATCCTGCATGGTTGTAAGTTGGGGATTAGTAGGGCTTAGACGTCTATTATCATCGAATCCGATTCCTCGAAATCTATTTCTTTCCTTCAAGATAAGGCAAAGATGGGCAGTTGGGAAGCTTTTCCCATTCTAGGATAGAGGAGTCTTTTCATCAATGCCGCTGGTCTTGGGTTCCAAGACTGGCCAACTCGGCTGCGAACCTTTTGGCGTCGCAGCATTGTAGGGAGGTATGTGATGTTGTTTGGGTCGAACGACTGCCATCCTCCCTTGTGCATGTTTTGTGTAATGACGGACTTTCCTACCCCTTAGATGGTTTGGTAGTGTGAGGAGGGACGCTTTAGCATTAGATGCGGCATTATGGTTCCTTGTACCTCCTTACACTACTTTTTCCCAGTAGTATGTGTTGTCTGTTTGCATGGTGTAGGCCTTTTGTAATCCTTTGGCATCTTTGCCCGGTAAATGTTATTTCCCGCTCTCCAAAAAAAAAAACCGCAAATATCGTTGTAAATTTGTTCAAAAGAAGTATGTACTAACCCTGTAAGATATGGATAAATCCTCGTACGTCTCACTGTGTTATAGGATGTTTTAATCCTTTTACTTCCCGTTTACATTTTGGTGTGATCTAAATAAACTTATTCGGCTGGATAATCATATGCTTGGATTTGTTTATCTTAATCAGAAGAAGAATTCATAGATAGCATATCAAAACCTGATCTGGCTAGATTTGTTAGAGCCTTAGAGGATGGTAACGGCTCTCTTGGCCAGTTATTCAATCAGTGAAGTCTAATAACCAAAATTATTAGTTCAACTGTGAATTATCAATTATGTAATGATATTGTAATGAGTTCTTACAAAACTATTGAAAAAGAAAAAAAGGTTTCGTCACAGTTCTCGTCTCTCGACTCTTCGAATACTTTCTTGTTGATTCATGGAGATTTGAGATTCAATCAATGTATTAGTTAAGCCTAGTTAAGCCTTCGTCATTGTTTACTCTCTCTCTCTCTCTGCTCTCTGAAAACTTTATGTTGATTTCATGGAGATTTCTTGTTGATTTCATAAATATCAGCACGGTTGCCCCTTCAGCTTAAACCCGAGTAGGCGAAAGAACGATCACATGATGAACCCTAACAAGTAACAAGATTGTCCATGTTCCCTTTAGATTAATCATTGAATTTTATGGTTACTGGAAGTCCCATGGGAGGTTTTTCAATTGCTTCGAAAGGCGCTTGTGTTGTTGAAAAGAAAAAGAAGCAGATTTGGAAATGGCCAAAAAAACAAGATAAAGGTAAAAATAGGTAGAGCAAAGGAACATACGGAAGCCACTCTTTTATCAGAGCCAGGTTTCGATCCTGGGACCTGTGGGTTATGGGCCCACCACGCTTCCGCTGCGCCACTCTGATCAGTTGATTACATGGGCTACATAACCTAATTTAACAAATACCAAATGCGTGAGGTATAACAATGGGTTATTTTTCCTCGTATATATGTACAGGCTTACAGTAAAAATCATAATACTCAAATCGTTTGAGGACCTTGAAATGATTAGAGACCTATTTAGTGGGATTAATTGGTTAAGTCATAGTTTGTTTTGACAAGGAGTATAAGTCTTTGTTGGATTGGATGTCTTGGTAGACAAGTATTAGGTTTCTAGGCTGTTTTACTCTAGTATAAACAGGTTATCAAGAGACTCTTGTTCAGTTTTTTTATCAATCATATTCCAGAATTTAGCTTAAGAGTTTCTTGGGAACTCAATTATCTTCATTCACTCTTCGATTCTAGTTTTGTCATCTCTCTATTTTCAGTTGTTTAACGTTTGGTATCCTTTTCTACTGCGATTTTCCCCTATTCTACTCGCTGGACCAGGTCTTATCGCCACTGCTGGGCTTCTTCGTCCGGTTCCTGAGTTCAGAATGAGTGGAAAAGAAGGCCATGCAATCGGAATTGACCTCGGGACAACGCATTCATGTGTAGCAGTGTGGCGATATGATCATGTTGAAACCATAGTGAATGATCAGGGCAACAAAAACCACTCCGTCTTATGTTGCTTTCACTGATACTGAACGGTTAATAGTTGATGCAGCATATAACCAGGTCATCAGAAACCCCCTCAAACTCAATCTTTGGTAAGGCTAATCTTCTCACATCCACATATATACCAATAGATCAGCTTTAATTTCTTGCTCAAAGCCTTCGAGGTTCTCTGTGTTCGCATTCATATAATCTATTTTGTGTTTTTTTTTTCCATTAACTAAATATGAATTTTCTTTAGCTGAGCTTTGTGATCCTTCTAATCAGTGCTTAATTCTATATTTGGGCAAGGGACTTCAAGTCTCGAGGGTTTGAGGTCAAGTTAGTAAGGAATGGATCTCAAACTGACAGAGAGGAGGGATTAAAAAAGCACCATATGAGCATTAGAAAGCAATGTGGGAGAGATTTGTCAACCCTTACTTGCAAGGTGTTTATAAAAATCCCTCTTACAAACCTTTGTAATGCTCCCATGATGCATTTCTAATCCTTCCTATCTAACGTTTAGTGATCCATCACTTTACTAACTTGACATCAATATTTTGGGATTTGGAATTTTAACATTTTTCATATGTTATAACTTGACATTTACAAATAAATAGAGATAGAGTTAACTGAATTTTTTTTTTTTTTTTTGCATACTATTCCATTGTTTCCAATCCTTCTGCTTTATTTGATTGAGTTTCTAAGTTCGACATTCATTTTACAGATGCAAAGCGGTTAATTGGAAGGAGATTTTCTGATGCTCCGGTTCAAAATGATTTGAAGTTCTGGCCATTCAAGGTCATTGGAGGTCCTGATGACAAGCCCATGATTGTGGTTACCCACGAGGGTCAAGAGAAACAGTTTGCCGCTGAAGAAATCTCATCTATGGTTCTCACAAAGATGGGGGAGATTGCTAGGGCCTACCTTGGCTCAAGTGTGAAGAAAGCAGTTATTACTGTCCCTGCTTACTTTACCGACTCACAACGTCAGGCTACAAAATGTGCTGGTGTCACTGCTGGCTTAGAGGTTATGCGTATCATCAACGAACCAACTGCAGCGGCCATTGCTTATGGAATTGACAATAAGGCTGGTTGGTATAGCAAGAGAAATGTTATGATATTTGACTTGGGTGGTGGTACTTTAGATGTGTCACTGCTTACTGTAAGTTCTGGTGCCTTTGAAGTAAGGGCGACAGCTGGAAATACTCACCTTGGTGGTGAAGACTTTGATAACAAAATGGTGAATTACTGTGTTGAGAAATTTAAGAAGAAGCATAGTTTGGACGTCAGTGGTAACTCCAGAGCTCTTAGAAGGTTAAAAAATGAATGTGAGAAGGCGAAGAGGAGACTTTCATTTACGTCTGTGACAGATATTGAAATTGACTGTTTGTATCAGGGTGTTGATTTCTATACAACTATTACGCGTGCCAAATTTGAACAACTAAACACGGATTTTTTCAACAAGAGCATGGAGCTTGTGAAGAGATGTTTGGAGGATGCCAAAATGGACATAAGAAATATCGATGATGTTGTTCTTGTTGGCGGCTCTTCTAGAATTCCCAAGGTGCAGGAGCTATAACAGAATATGTTCGTCGGCAAGGAACTCTGCAAGGGCATTAATCCAGATGAGGCTGTGGCGTACGGTGCTGCTGTTCAAGCTGCTGTGTTGAATGGCAATCAAAGTTTGAAGCTTCAAGACTTCATCTCTCTGATGTCATTCCTTTGTCTCTCGGAACGAATGTTGAACGGAAATTGATGGAAGTTATGATCCCAAGAAACACTAAAATTCCCACCAAGCAGAACCGTACTTTTCTAACTTGTCATGACAACCAAAGTTCTGTTCACTGTGGAGTTTTCGAGGGTGAGAATGAATTAACCAAAGATAATAATTATTTGGGTGGATTTTCCATCCGTGCCAAAGTAGATGTTTGCTTTTCTATTGATGCAAATGGTATCCTGAATGTTTCTGCTGAGGTCATGTCCACCGGCCAGAAGAAAGAGATTACGATCAAAAAGATGAACTTTGGCAATTTACAAGATGAGTAAGTAATGACATATAATTATAGCATACGAAGTTGAAAATGCATACTTTCCTTTTATCTTTTCGTCATTTGGTTTAGTCATTCCATGTTTGTTAAGAATCTGCGCGCGTGTGGTAGTCGAGGGGCACCCATTTTGCTTCCTGTTGGTGCATTGTTTTGACATGTTGGTTTACTTGCCTGCCAGATTAGTATAATTTTCTTTTTTAAACAAGCGATATTATCTATACGTGGAATGAGAGTGGGCTTATGACACACCCCGACTCGGAATGTCCACTAGGACTCTGAAATCGAGTTGTGCTGGCCGACACGTGGAAGGTGACGAAGCCATAAAGTGTAGTGATGTGGAAAAAATGAATAATTTAAACCTAAAGGTGCCTAAATACCAGAGTGCGTTGGTGAGCGGGAGCGAACCCATCTCACACGTGACGTTAGAGCATAAATAAGGTATAGTAGAGTGGGTAAGAGTTATACCCTCAGAACTAGCCACCAATCCCGGGATTTGCCAAAAATCATCATCGATACGAACCTCGACAGCTAGAACCTGGAGGGGCGCAAAACAGAAAATGTGAGTGGGCAAAACAAGCTTTTCAAAACCGTTTCTTTATCAAAAGTAATAACCTTTCACCGTAAAACCTGTATACTTCCCCAGAAAATATTACGTATAACCATAACTCAAAATCATACTAACAACAATGGTAAATCCATAAGTATGCCATGTCAAATATCCAGTCATGAAATATACGCAACCAGGTGAGATAAATCAATAAAAATAATACGTCAGTCGGAGTCACATAAAGTGACCTGTACGGCTGAGTCTATAGCTCCTCAACCAATTCCTGCACATAAGTTAGAACCACCTAAAGTGGTCTGTACGACAGACTGGGTGTAAATGAGTACGCTCAAGTGCTACAATTACGTGAAGGCTGTGCGAAGTATCGCAAGTCACCTACGAGTCGTAACCACATATAGTGGTTTGTACGACAGGCTGGCACCTGCCTTGGATCCAAGGTGAGCGTGTGGTGCAGGAGGTGAACGATCACGTGAAAGCTAGGCCCTAACCTCTGGCGAAGCACTAACACTGAGGTGCAGAATAATAAGCTATACATGCATCTCATCACATTCATACTCATTACCATCACTACCATCAACGTATACTCACCTGAAGCTTACCTGAGCGTCCACGGCGCTAAGCAACAATATATAATCATAATAATCCATAACCAAACATAGAGATCATTTGACATGGCAATTTAATCTATAAAACCATTTAAACGCATTTTCTGGGAAAATATCAAGTATAGACATATATACTGAAAACAAAAGCCCACTCACCTGGAGTCCCCGCCACAACTCCCTGGCACGAATATCGAGATGTCTTGAACGATCGTCGCCTAGAACAAATATCAAATCACATCTCAGAATCCTTACTGAGAGAACATGTAATTTACATATAACGCATCCCTATGTAATTCGATCCGGAAGATTCGTATCACAAATCTTCAATCCGTTACTTCCAAAGATCCACATTATGCTTCTACAACAATAATCTAAAGTTTCATTATGATCCAACGGCTAGATCTCCTCTAATTAACAAAACCAAGTGGCGGTTAACGTTTTATTTACGAACTTACAATTCCAATTCGGGAAGATCCGTACGACGGATTCCCAATCTGTAAATTCTTACATTCCTCAAATATTAACTAGTATAACATATTAAAGTTTGGTGATGATCCAACGGTCAGATCGTTGATTGCTATAATAGTCAATTGACGGACCTTAACGAAATTTCGCCAGATTATGCAAATTTTACAGATTTTCCGAGCAATCTTTGGAACTCCATATCTCACTTATTTCTCAACCAAATTCGACCCATAATATACCAAAATGAAGCTAGAGAAGTGTATAACAAGATTATACCTGCTTGAAGTCCAAATGGTCGCCTGAGATGCCCAGAAAATGGTCTCGAAAGTGGCGGAGGTCGCCGAAAACTGGACAAACTTTAAATTGTTATAACTTTCTCATTTCTCCACCAAATCACATGATCCAAACATGAAAATTCATCTACACAACATGGGGATTTGATTTATACCTGTTTTGAGTTCAAAATATGGCTAGGAGTTGTTTGAATCACGCCTAGAAGTCTCGGCCCAAAACCTTGTTCTTCGAACTCGAGGTTAGGATTCGTTTTCAATGAAACAAAGCTCAAAACTGGGTTTATGGTGGTGAAGACATGCAAATAATGGTGGTTTTGATGTTCAAGAAGCCAAAACTTTTGGTGATGATGGTCGTTTGTTTCACGGGAGAAAGGGAAAACTGAGAGAGTTAGAGAGTTAGAGAGAGCTACGGAAGAAGAAGAAAAAGAAAGAGAGAGAGTTTTAGAAAAGTGGGGGTGGCCCCACTTGGCACTCACCCAAAGGTCAGACAGAATACCACATGTGTTTTAAATGACAAATTACCAAAATACTCTCGATGTTTAAAGGTTCAAAGAATCTTCATTATAACTCCACATCACCTTTCGTCTGCACCCACGCGTCCGTAGCGACGAGTACTACAAAAATATGCCAAGGTAACAAACCTTACGTGTCACTACAAGGCGGTCAACATCAATCGACGAATGTGCCTAGAAGGGCATTTTCGTAAACTTACTTATTAAAATTATAAAAATCATAATTTTTAGGGACGGGCTGTTACGGCTTAGTCTTACAATTGGTTAACAATAATGTGATTCAAATTCACCTTTGACTAGAATAGAATTTAAAACATCTCACTTACAAGTAAATAGGAATAACAGTAGACCATAGTATAATTAATTATGCAAGAAGTTATCGTATTCGGATTACGTTCTCTTCTCAATCAAGTGCTTAAAACGCTATGATATTCGTGCTCTTTGCTCATCTTTATTTTTTTGGAATTCAAACTCCAAGTTGTTTGTTTGTATAGAAGATGAAGGTAAAGGAGAAATATTCACACAAATTTGAAGAGGCTATAAGAGTTATTGATGCTCAACTCAGTTAATTCTGATGAGTTCGTATGCTTGTATTTATAGAGAAATTTATATCAATGAGTTATAAGAAGAACTATAAACACAGAAAATTTCTGAAACAAGAACACGTGTCGTACAAAATAATATTTGTATTTGATGAATTTTGGGTTACAATCTCTTTATAATTTATCCTCTGATTCTATCTTCGTAAGATATGGATTTGTTGATGGGTTATTGATCCAAATGGCCGTTGGGGCTTGATTATTGGGATGAATAGTGGTGTGGATTCTTTGATGTTGTGTTGATCTGAAGGGCCAGTAGGGCTTGATCTTAGGATGAACAAGGATGATCTTCATGGATTTGAAGATGAACATTGATGTTGTGTTGATCCGAAGGGCCATTGGGGCTTGATTCTTAGGATGAACAATGGTGTGGATTTGTTGATGTTGTGTTGATTCGAATGGCCGTTGGGGCTTGATCTTAGGATAAACGAGGATGATCTTCAGGGAGTTGATGATGAACGTTGATGTTGTGTTGATCCGAAAGGCTGTTGGGGCTTGATTCTTCGGATGAACAATGATGATCTTCAGGGATTTGATGATGAACGTTGATGTTGTGTTGATCTGAAGGGCCGTTGGGGCTTAATCTTAGGATGAAGAGCGTTTCTTCAAGGGCTGTCGGGGCTTGATCTCGAAGAACGATGAACGAAGAACGAAGAATGAACTTCAAGAGAATTCTCTTCCAATTTGGGAGTAGAGAAATGTGTTGGTGAATTGGTGAATGAAAATGAATGAAATGGCTTCCTATTTATAGAATTTCCCAAGGCCTAATTTTGAATATAATATCCTAGATGAAATAAGTCGTCTCTGCCAGGTGTTGACAAGTGTCCTATTTGACGGCTTTTCTGACTCATTTTAATTTCCATCGAATCACATGCTACGTGTAAAATTTATGTAATACATGAGCGTTGAAACTTTGACCATCGGTCAACATTTTATTTGCTGAAATTTCAATGTATAGAAATGTCCCCACTTCAAGGCGTGCCGTATACATGTGTTTGTCACGTGTAGAAGGTGCATTTTGAAGTTTCCTCAATGTAGACGTCGATCCAAAGGCCGTCGAGGCTTGATCTTGGATTGGGCTAGGATCTATTCAACTTTGCTAGGACAAATCGGTACGTGCATTTGTTTTGCTTGTTGACTTTCCACAGGCTTCATCTTAAACTGGTTTTGATTCAAGGGCGATGGACACTTGATATTGAATCAGGATTGCAATTTCTCCAAGGGCCGTTGAGGCTTGATCTTGAAGGTTGATTCAAGGGTGATGGACACTTGATCTTGAACTGGGTCTTGATTTCTCCAAGGGCCGTTGAGGCTTGATCTTGAAGGTTGATTCAAGGGTAGTGGACACTTGATCTTGAATCAGGCTTGTGATTTTTCCAAGGCCGTTGAGGCTTGATCTTGAAGGTTGTCGGACCACGAGCGGCTTCATATGGCAAGCGATCTTCAATTTAGTTGAGGATGAATCAGCACGTGCAGTTGTACAGCCCATGCTGCATTATTCTCTGCTTTGTTTCATTTGCGTTGCAGGCAGGCACGAGGTAGAGGTATTGGTCTGTTTCTCTGTTCAATCTTTCCAAGTGCCGACCGATCGCTCTATTTCTTCTTGTCCCGCAGGCGAGAACAAGGGTAAAGGAAAAGTGTGCCATAAGATATCTTTGCCTTCGACTCTACTGATATGAGATACTTTTGCTTTTGAAGAAGTATCTTTCCACAGGTTTATTCTTGAACTGGGCTGGAGGGTTTTCTTCTGCTAGACTTGCTAAAAGTCTGAGCTTGCCTATTTATCTGAAGTTGAAGTTGATTCAAGGGTGGTGAACACTTGATCTTGAATCGGACTTGTGATTCCTTCAAGGGCCGTTGGTGGCTTGATATTGAAGGTTGGATAGACCATGAACGTCTCTACGTGGTAAGTGATCTTTGCGAGTCGACTCAAGAATTTGAAGGTCAAAACAAGTCCATCAATGTAGTGGACGGCCCGTCACATGTTTCGTCGTGCTTGTTTCTACATGCTTCAATGTATCATTTTCCTTTGCCTTATCTGTTTCCCTTGCAGAAGCGGCATCTTCTCCGGTTTTCTCCCATGCATGTGTGGCATCTTCTCTTGCAGTATTTACCTTACTGATGCAGGAGTGGAATGCAAATGCTAGGTAAGCAATCAGGGAAGGGTTTCAAAGCAGTCGATTCTGGATCGGAAAGTTGATTCCAAATGCCGGCTGATTACTCTATTTTTCCTTGTCTTGCAAGTGAGAACAAGGATAAAGAAAAGGAAGGGAGAAAGCGTGATATGAGATACTTTTGCTTTTGAAGAAGTGGTGACCATATGCCAGCGTTGCACAGCGAACCTTTGCTCTTTAGCGACGGTGCTAGCTCATCGTTGATCCTTCTGCTTCAATCTTTTTGCATAGCAGAAGTGGTGCACAACCTTTGCATTTGAATGGTGAGCCACCACCGTATCAACTGCGCTAAAGTATTTGACGAAGGAATTCGTGACCTTGACAACAGCTGGGGATGAGTGCTCAAGAGCAATGCAAGGTAAGCAACTAGGCAAAGGTTTCGACTGATTGCATTCTTTCTCCTTGTCTTGCAGGTGAAAATAAAGACAAGGAAAAGAACAGGGAGACAGCGTGATATGAAATACTATTACTTTTGACCCTGATGATATGGGATACTTTTTCTCTGGTGTGGCTTGTTTACAGAGGCATTCCAGGGGATGAGGAATATTGAGTATTTTGGGAAGCTTCGTTGGAAATGGATTCTCGAAGATAGAGAATAGCTTGGCATTTTTGCTGGTCTGCCTTACTGTAGAGGACGAAGGCTGACAGATATAGGACTTTTCCCAATAGTTCGTAGTGAGGCTGTTTGTTTACCCCTGTCACCGACGGATGGATAAGGGTTCGTGGTGGCTATCCCTCAAATTCTGAAACCAAACCCCCAAATTACCACCACCAAAATACTCTTCTGAAGCTCAAGAACAAAGCCCAACCAAGTTTGGGGGTGTCAGAGTTGCTATGGAGTCGAATTGAAGACACCCAAATTATAGGGTTCTGGCGGGTTCGTGTTAAATTGAGGCTTTTCCATGCCAAATTGGCCTAGGTCACAGGTATGAAAGTTGTTCAATGCATTGAGATTTTCATGTCTGTAAAATTTGGAAATTTTTAGAAATAGCTTAATTTTTTGGCGAGTCGGGGCAGCCGACCGCCACCCATAGCAGCGCTATTAGGGAGAATGACAAGTCATCCAATATAGTTACTGTTAAATAGTGTTAAAGCTAAATGTAATTGTTTCTGTTAGTAACTGTGATTAGTTTAGGTAGTTGAGGGTACTTTTGTAATTAGCCTAAGGCAGCTAAGGCTATATATATTGACACTTGTGTAACTAAATTATTCATTCAATACAATCAGGAAAACTTACTGTTGAAGTTTTCTGTTTCTATAAGCGCGTGCGGTGGCACGTGCCCAGTGGGCCGACTTGGCCTTTTTCATGCTAATTTTGACATTCTGAATCTATATTTAATATGCATATGATGTGGTCCAAATGTTTGGATCGAATTTGTGATTGTTAGTCACTAAAAATTGAAATTAATGTATTAGAAAGTGGAACTACGAAACGCATTTAATAGCGACTGGTTATTTTATCAGGGCCGCCCATTTTATAAGAGGATGATTCTCTTCCCTCATAATCTCTCTCCTTCTTTCCCCTCCTCTCGTATTTGAACGGTTACGGTTAAACCACGTTAACATTTTATATTAATTTTTTTATAGAGATAATAAAACAAAAAATAATATATAAGAAGAGAGGAAGGAAGAGAATAGAAATAAGACCCCTCGTTTTCATCGTTCTTTCCCTTTCTCTCGCGATCTGCTTGTGCGGCCATCGTTTTCTCCAACTGAAAGTATTCCATCTTCTTCAAATTCTCTCTTTGTCGATTGATTTCACAAATTTTTATCACTGCCTTTTGGGTTTTCTTCATCGCCATCACCAAGAACTTGGTCTTTTTAACTGCAGACTCCTTCAAAGCTCTGATTTTTGGATAAAAAGCTTGATTCATTCATGGTTATTTGAGCTTTCTGCCTTTCTGGGTTCTAATTAAAATGAATCTTCATCTAATTTGATATGGGTGTTCTTTGGCTATGCCATTTTTGAAGCTTTTAATCTGGTTCTTGGAAGAGTATTATGAGAAATTGAGAGGTGGAGTTTGTTGGATTGAAAGGTTCATCATGCCGGATCAAAGATGCTTATCTGATATGCCTATCCCAAAATTTGGTGGGTGTATGATTAATGTTGGTATTTTGGGTAATCTTCATTCTTAATAAAGCTTGAATAAGAATGAAGAAAGATGGGAAATATATTTTTCTATGGCTGCAGCACGGGAGATAAGAAAAACAGAGAGTTTTGTGAAAACAGAGATCTTATCTTTATTCATGATATTTTCTGTAATATATGGCTCAACACATAAGTCGACTGAAGACAGAATGTTGGGTCGACTGAGTGAGCCATCAGTCAGCCTTTTACAAACAGAATGAGTCGACTGAAGCAAGTCTTCAGACAACCCTTTTAATACAGCTTGGGTCGACTGAACAAAAACAACTGTCAGCCTTTGGGTCGACTCAAGCATTACATATTAACTAACAAGCATCTAAATTAGACAATAAACAGAAGCAAATGATTAACTTTAACACTCCCTCTTAATGCTTTGCTGCTTCACTCCTAAAAGTTCTCTTAGGTAGATGAATCTGTCTTTTGGTAATGCCTTGGTGAAGATATCAGCAACTTGATCTTCTGTCTTGCAGTAGACCACTTCCACTTCCTTGTCTTCCACAGCACCTCTGATGTAGTGATGCTTTAGAGCAATATGCTTTGATTTACCATGACAGACAGGATTCTTGCTCATGGCAATAGTTGACTTATTGTCACAAAGGATATGAGTTGCTGATTCTTGTTTCTCACCAAAATCTTGCATAATTCTTCTCAGCCACACTGCTTGAGAAGTTGCAATTGAAGCCGACACATACTCAGCCTCTGCCGTTGATAGTGCAACTGATTTCTGCTTCTTAGACGCCTAAGAGAATACTCCAGTCCCTAATGTAAAAGTATAGCCAGATGTGCTCTTCAAGTCATCCACACTACCTCCCCAATCACTATCACAGAACCCATACAATTTCGGTTCAACTTTCCTTTCATACATAATACCAAAGTCAAGTGTACCTTGTATGTATCTTAGGATCCTTTTTGCAGCTCCATAGTGAATGCAAGTAGGTTTGTGCATAAATCTGGACAACAAGCTTGCAGCATACATAATATCGGGTCTAGTTGCTGTCAAATACAACAAACTCCCAACCAGGCTTCTATAAACAGATTCATCAGTATCACCACTACCATCTTCTCTTTGAAACTTTTCATTCACAACTAGAGGTGTTGCAACAGGCTTGCAACCAACCATTTTGAATTTTTCTAGAAGTGTTTTTGCATATTTCTTTTGAGTAATAAAGATACCATCATTTGATTGAATGATACTAATTCCCAAAAAATAATGCAACATGCCTAGATCGCTCATCTCATATTTCCTCATCATGTCATTCTTGAAATTCAAGATCATATTTTGACTACTTCCAGTATAAACCAAATCATCAACATATAAGGAAACGATAAGAATATCTGAAATACCTTCTGTTTTGACATAGAGGGCAGGTTCATTCTCACTTCTTTGAAAACCTCTTTCAGTGAAATATGAGTCGATCTCTCCATACCATGCTCTCGGTGCTTGTTTCAGGCCATAAAGTGCCTTCTTAAGCTTGTACACCTTGTGCTCTTGTCCTTTAAGAACAAATCCTTGAGGTTGATCAACGAACACCTCTTCTTTTAGGACTCCATTTAGGAAAGCCGACTTGACATCAAGTTGGTGTAGAAACCACCCCTTCTGAGCTGATACGGAAATAAGGCCTCTGATTGTTTCATGCCTAGCTACCGGTGCAAAGGTTTCTTGGAAGTCAATCCCAGGTTTCTGAGAATAACCCTTTGCTACCAATCTAGCTTTGTTCCTTTGAATGGAACCATCTTGATTGAGCTTAGTCTTATAAATCCACTTCACTCCAATGACGGAGTTGTCACAAGGTCTGTCCACTAGTTCCCATGTCTTGTTTTTCACAATGACATCAATCTCCTCTTGCATTGCAGCCTTCCAAGTCTCTTCTTTCACTGCATCATCAAAGTTTTCAGGTTCTACAACACAAAAATTGCAGCTTTCATAGACTTCATTTAAGCTCCTTAACCGAATCGGTGTTGAACTTGGACTTGAAGTTGTAGGAGAGTGAACTTGAGGACTGTTTTCATGTGATAATTGTGGAATTTCTGGCTCAATTTCTTCTTCATTTTGTTGATTTTCTTCTTCAATTCTGATTAGTGCAGATTCTTCTCGGATGGTTGCTTGATTCCAATCCCACGAAGATTTCTCACTAAAAAGAACATCTCTACAAACCACAACTTTCTTCTTTTTTAAATTGTAGAGTCTGTACCCTTTTGTGTATGAAGCATAGCCTACGAAAATGCATCTTTCACTTGACTCATCAAGTTTTTGTCTTAGTTCTTTCGGAACATAAGCAAAACAGATTGATCCAAACACTCTCAAATGATTCACGGATGGCTTTCTTCCACTCCATGCTTCAAATGGTGTTTTTCCTTCAACTGCCACTGTTGGATGCCTATTCATTAAGTAGACCGCTGTATTAACTGCCTCACCCCACAAATATTGAGGTATTCCCTTGTCATGCAACATTGCCTTAGCCATTTCGACTATGGTTCTGTTCTTTCTCTCAGCTACTCCATTTTGTTGTGGAGTGTAGCTGACAGTAAGTTGTCTTTCCAAGCCAATATCTTGACAAAACTTATCAAATTCTGTAGATGTGTACTCTCCTCCTCTGTCACTTCTAAGAACTTTGATTAGATACCCAGATTGTCGCTCAACCATAGCTTGAAACTTCTTGAAGATTGAGAACACTTCTGATTTCTGTCTTAGAAAATATACCCAAGTCATCCTGGAATAATCATCCACAAAGATTAGGAAATACTTGTTTCCTGCTTGAGTAGTGGTCTTCATAGGTCCGCAAACATCTGTATGAATCAATTCCAATGGAGCTTTTGCTCTCCAAGCTTTATCATGTGGAAATGAATCTCTATGATGCTTCCCAAGTGCACATCCTTCACAGATTTCTTCATTTTCTTGGATACTCGGCAATCCATACACCATTTCTTTTTCTTTTAGCTTCTTGAGACTTTGAAAATTCAAGTGGCCAAGCCTTTTATGCCATAGCTTTGAATCTTCTTGCACTTCCATCTTGAATGCAGATTGAGTTGCATACTCAATTGTAAGAGGAAAACTTCTACTCTCCCTCATCTCAATTTTAGCCAAGAGTTGTTGACGATTCCTCCTATCATATATTTTGCAAGTATTGTCTCCAAAATATAAGTAGTAGCCATGCTCAATGAGTTGTCCAAGACTTAGCAAATTTTGCTTCAAGTCAGGAACTAACATGACATCCTTAATGAACATCTTCCCATTCTTCGTATGCACGGCAATAGTACCTTTTCCCAATGTATCAACTAGCTGCCCATTTCCCATCTTCACTCGGGTTAGGTTTGTAGTGTCAACATTATGGAGAATGTTCTTGTTTGCCGTCATATGATTGCTACAACCGCTGTCCACAAACCAAACTTTAGCTTCTTCTTGGACGGTTGTATCATGACCAACATAAAACATATTGGTCTCTTCATCTTCTGCTTTGGTGTAGTGAGCTAACTGATTGTCTTTGTAAGTACAATCCTTTTGCATATGCCCGAATCTGCTACACTTGTGGCATTTCACTTTTCCTTTGAACCAACATTCACCGGAATGAGCTTTGTCACAAATTTTGCACTTCGAAACATATGTACTCTTCTCAACCTTTTTCTTCTCTTCAGAATTTCCCTTTCCTTCCCACACTTTGTTTTTGCCTTTCCACTTCTTGTTGGACTTGGCTTTGCTTTGACTTGAACTAGCTTCAGTTTTTGGATATACTGTAAGTGTTTGGAAAGCATTTTCTACATCATTGTTGTCATGCCTAGATAGTCTTTGAGCAAAACCTTTGAGAGAACCAATCAATTCTTCAACACTCAAAGTTGACAATCCTTAGTCTCCTCTATGATTGAAACTATGTTGTCATACTTTCTTGGCAAGCTAATAAGATACTTTTGAACTATTCTCTCATCAGACAAAATTTCACCATAGCTCTTCATTTGATTAATAATCTCAGATAATCTACTCAGATAATCATCTAGCAATTCATCATCTTTCATTCTTATATACTCAAAATCTCTTCTCAAAGATTGGAGTTTAACTGCCCTTACCTTAGTAGAGCCTCTGTAGACTTTCTCCAAGACATCCCAAGCTGATTTGGCATCTGTCTCATTCGAAATTCTCGGAAAAATTTCATCGGAGATGGCATTTTGGATGACCCCAAGAGCTTTTGCATCTCTCTTGATGTTCTCCTTCAGTTCCTTTGTTTGAGTCTCTGTCAAAGCTTCAGTACTTAGAGGTACTACAAAGCCATCTTCAATCAAACTCCACAAATCATGAGATACAAAAATTGTTCTCAACTTTGTCCTCCAGAAGTCATAATTTACTCCATTGAAGATAGGAGTTCGAATCTCACCACTGCTACTTGAACCAGCCATGAATTTGAAAAAATTTTGATTCTAGGGTTTCACTTAGAATTTTCCCCCTTTTTGAGAATCAAAGAACGCCCCACTCTATTGATCAGATTGGCTCTGATACCATGTTGGTATTTTGGGTAATCTTCATTCTTAATAAAGCTTGAATAAGAATGAAGAAAGATGGGAAATATATTTTTCTATGGCTGCAGCACGGGAGATAAGAAAAACAGAGAGTTTTGTGAAAACAGAGATCTTATCTTTATTCATGATATTTTCTGTAATATATGGCTCAACACATAAGTCGACTGAAGACAGAATGTTGGGTCGACTGAGTGAGCCATCAGTCAGCCTTTTACAAACAGAATGAGTCGACTGAAGCAAGTCTTCAGACAACCCTTTTAATACAGCTTGGGTCGACTGAACAAAAACAACTGTCAGCCTTTGGGTCGACTCAAGCATTACATATTAACTAACAAGCATCTAAATTAGACAATAAACAGAAGCAAAGGATTAACTTTAACAATTAATTCGTTTTTTTTTCCTTATGTTTTTCTTTAGTTTTTCCTTTTTCCATTTAACATAGGTTATTATGTGATAAGTTACTAAAATTATTTTGGTTTGAAGCAATTTTTCTCCTTTTTCTTTCATTGATCATCAAAGTTTCAAAAATAATAATAGTTTTGAAGAAAATAATAATAGTTTGAAGTGTTCCTATTGTGTACACTGGCAGTCTAAATAATACGATTATTAGTTCAATTTGCACTAACGTTCGACTAATTTAGTTAGTATTATCCGGTAACTATTTATCTTATCTGATTGAAATAGTCAGTACAGTCCGAACTGCCAAACGAGCGAGCATAAAAATTGATAATTGATTTATTATACTTCCAAACGAGTTCTAAAGAGCATAAAAATTGATAATTAATTTATTATTTAAACGTTGATAAACGTGTTCATTTCTATTGGTGATACATAATTTAATTTACAAATTTAATTTTTCCTAACATTATCTTTTGAACTTGTAAAGTGGTGTGTAGTGGGCTGCGAGCTAGTTACTATTCCCCTACCTCTTCCTCTCCCCATGCCTCTGGCCCTTCTGATGTATTTTTCATGAAACCCAATCTAAGAAAATAACTTCACCTCCAATATATATTTCATGACTTCCCTTGAATGATATAACCCTATGGTGGATTTTGAAATTGAATTTGTCCGGGTCAGCTGCCAAACCAATTACCAAATTCATTAGTTTTTAGAGATCACATACCATTTTACAACTTTCAAATGCTAAACTAATAAATCTAAAAGAAAATGCCGAAATAAGGTTTTTGAACATGATCATACTCCGTGGTCTTCAATTATTGTGGTAGATTGAATGTATGATGAACTGTTCCCAGGGAACTTAAAGAAACCATGTTATTCTTAAGAGTGCCAATTATTCCAAGTAAATGAAGACTCCAAAGAAGTGTTGGATTCAATGCCAAATTTTCATGTCTACTGTCACATGAGGATGTATCGGTAGAGCAAGAAACCCTTACTCAACGCCAAAATCCTAAGTCAATGCCTAAAACCGTTATCCAATGCCAAAAGTCCATTTAAATACCAATATTTATATACACAAATCTATAAAATTTGTTGATGCATAAAATTGGGTTAATCTTTGACTAACATAAATCCGACCGTGAATCATACATATGCCCAAGAACAAAACGATTTATTGTAGTTCACCCCAAGTTATGGCTACGTCCATACTAGTGTCGATCCGGTTCACCATATAAAATGAGGGCTACATTGTTGTTGTTAGAGACATTATGGTTTGCCATCTTTTCTATATCCTAAGGTGAGGGTGAAATATTACTTTTATAAAATAAGGGTTTTTCTCCCCCTCTTACATATATCATATGCTAAATAATGAGACCCAAATATTGATGCCTAATATATCATACAACAAAGTTTATTGTCGGTGTGGTTCCTTTCCAACTATGAAAATATTATAGGTTAGGTAAAAATAAGCACAACTTACAACAGAATTCTAACTTTTAAAATGTGAATGGAACGCACTCAATCGTGTCATAAAGCTTTACCAAAAGGAGGAAAAAGTTGCAAAAAGATACAATGCAACATGAGCACATGTATTTTTTATCTTGGACCTCGAAGAAACACCATTACAAGAGAATCGTACTTCCTCGGTGATATCTTCTCTACCCTTATTCAATGCCAAACCCCAACTTATGAAATCCTATTCACTC
Source organism: Crataegus laevigata (assembly GCA_963580275.1). NCBI lineage: Eukaryota > Viridiplantae > Streptophyta > Magnoliopsida > Rosales > Rosaceae > Crataegus > Crataegus laevigata. The sequence goes on from OY756952.1 coordinate 30,780,921, forward strand.
TCTTTCCTTTTCTCTATATGCTGACAAGGACAAATTGATGAGAGAGATAAGGATTAAGGTCGAAAGGACGAGACAGACGAGAGAAAAAGGTAAAAAACAAGAAGAGGGGTTGGTTTTCACACCAAAAAAAAAAAACTTTAAAAAATTGTTAACAATAATGTTGACAGATTTTTTTTATAGAAGAACCAAAATAATTTAGATAGACAAACTCAAAGATCACTTTTATCAATTTTCAATTTCAGGGACAAAAATGAGAAATGCCACAAAACCAAATGGGCATAAGCCATATATAATGAGTTAAAACTTTAACACTTATTTTTAGCTACGTCCTTGGAACTCGATTTTAATCTCACTTTACTTCTTGTAACTCAAAAGTCGTTACTTTATCTCCTTAGAAACTCATAATTCGCTCCATATTGCCCCTGAAATTTGATTTAATCCTATTTTGCCCCCAGATACTTGAAAGCCGCCTTTGTAAAATTCAAAATTTGATTCACATTGCCTTAGATATGCTAGTTTCTTATGTAGATTTGATTTGGGTGAGCCAACTAATCAGTTTCTTTGTTTATTTATTTTTTCATCTCTTCAATTTTTTTTAAGTTTAATATTCTCTAATTGTTGAATGTTAACGGAAAATTGATATTTATATTATTTATTGCACATGTGGCATAATCTTATTAAGTATTGGATGTCACGTGTCTTTCTGGAAGCAACCTATAAGTTTTAGGAGACAAGAGAAAAGAAAATCTACAAATTAAAGCGAAACGAATTTTAAGTTTCAGAAAGTAAGGTGATAAATTTTAAGCTATAAGAGGTAAAATATAATCAAATGTAGTTTCAAAAGGCGTAGCTAAAAATAAGCCAAACTTTAAAAGGAAACTTTAAACTTTAACTTTAAACTTTAAATGTGATAAAAATACTTTATTGCTAATCTCTTTTACTAAATCCTTTTTATTGCTTAACGAGGAAGCTCATGTATCAAACTTTAGTTATTTTGAAAGAAAAAGAAAAAAAAAAAGACTTTTGTTATCAGAAGTCGTACATGAGTTAAACATCGAATATGATGAAAAATATCGGTTCTATATATAATCATTATTAGTAGAGTGGCCGGGGAATCGTTTACTCTTGGGGGCGCCAAACTTTAAAGCGGGAGAAAATAATTCCAGTTCTCACGTATTGGTAGCGGTTGTTCCCGGATTCATGATCTTTGCTTGTTTCAGCAATCTATTGAAATTAAAGGTAAGAAACTAACAACTTTTTTTTTCTTCTTGTTTTAAGACGACTAAAGGTAAGGCCTTTTGAATCCCTCTCTCGTTAATTCTTTTGAGAACTTGCTTGGCTGATGAATAATTAGCACGAACTCCTGCTTATTTTGATTTCATCGTTTAAATTCGTTGCTTCAGTTAACCGCTGCTTATTTGAAATTGGATGCTTTAGAAACAGTAGAGAAGATCAACCGTCGGTGATTTGTATACCTATTTGCTTAACGGCTGTATAAATTGATGAATACCTTTAAAAATCAAACTAATCCCATGAACCAAGTGTAATTTTATTTAAGGCCATGGGGCGTGCGCCTTCTCTTTAGTCCTTACTGCTCATAGATTGGACCGGTTGTGTATCTCAAACCGACGTTTGGTTCGCAGATTAGAGTCATGTGACTCAATGCGAGATACCATTATAAAGAAAGTTGGTTCTACTGTAAAACCAATTGGTAACATGAGTAGTCTAACTTTTTATAAGCTTTTGAAAGTTTCTCTTTTCACTGATATGTGAATATTTTACCTTCACTCCTCTCACGCCCCATCACGTGCGGCAAAATTTCAAGCCAAACACGTGGGCAACATGAATTGAGTGAGATGTGGCCATTAGACTTCACATATGGGCCAACATGCTCTGATAGTATGAAGAAAGTTGATCTTTCACTACAAAACCAATTGGTGATATTGGGAGTAGTCCAACCAATAAACCCTTGCAAAGTTTTTATTTTCACCGATGTGTCTCTTACCTTCACTGCTCCCACATTCCCAGGTGGTATTAATTGAATGCATTTAATGGAAGAGTATTACTGGAAAACTTACATATTTTGGTTCACCAAACATGGGAATGGAAGAAAATGGTATTTCATGGCCCTATTTCCCAGCATTTCCAAACACAGGACAGGAAGCTTCATTCCCACCAAGAGTTGTTCTTTCTTCCATTTACTCCCTCTTTTCATGCTATTGTCATTTGATGATAAGCTATTTATTTCATTTGTTTACAATTTCATTGCCGCTTTTATTTGTGAAACCTTACTTCACAACTTGAAGACATAGCCGGGGATTGTACTTACCCAGGCATTCTTCATTCAACACGCTTTACGATAATTTTTCTCCTTGTTTTGTGTTCTTCCAGTTCCTGAGTTGAGAATGAGTGGAAAAGAAGGCCACGCAATTGGAATTGATCTGGGGACAACGTATTCGTGTGTAGCAGTGTGGCGATATGATCATATTGAAATCATAGTGAATGGTCAGGGCAACAGAACAACTCCGTCTTATGTTGCTTTCACTGATACTGAAAGGTTAATCGGTGATGCAGCATATAACCAGGTCATTAGAAACCCCTCAAACTCAATCTTTGGTAAGGCTAATCTTCTCACATCTACATATATACCAATAGACAGCTTTAATTTCTTTCTCAAACCCTTCGATGCTCCAAGTGTTTGCACTTGTTAAGAACGGCAAACAGTGTTTTTCTGTATTGATGTGTGTAGAACTGCACAAGTTACAAGTAAATATAAAAGGGGAGAGGACAGAAAAGCACAACACGTGCTACTTCTTAATTTAAGGTTTGAAAGGCTATACAAGATCCCTTGATTTAGGGAGACTTCATGACACTCCTTGATTCAAGGGATTACCAACTCCCATCAGATTTCTTTTATTAATTATTTCAACACTCTATCTCAAGTTGGAGAGTGTATGTCAAGAACTCCTAACTTGCATAACATGGTTGAGAATGCATCCTTTCCCAACGCCTTTGTGAACACATTTGCTAGTTGGTGTGAGGAAGAGATATTTTGTAACAATGGAACCATCTTGCACTTTGTCTCTGATGAAGTGACAATCAATCTCTATATGTCTCGTCCTGTCATGGAAGATGGGGTTAGAGCTATGTGTAAAGCCGCTTGGTTGTCACAATGCAGTGTGGTGCCCCCTGGATGTGATAAGCTCAGGTCTTTGAGAAGATGTCAAAGCCAAGACAATTCACAACAAGCACCCATCATAGCTATGTATTCAGCTTCGGCTGAAGATAGGGAAACAGTCTTTTGTCCTTTTGATCTCCAAGAAATCAAAGAAAATCCCAAGAATATGCAATAACCTGTGGTAGACCTTCGGGTGATTAGGCAACCTGCCCAATCCAAGTCACAATAAGCTGTTAGAGCTAGATTGTGATATGAGGAAAAGAAAAGGCCATGACCCGGTGTGCCTTTGATATACCTTAGAACACGAAGTGCTGCCTCCATATGTGGCTTACGTGGTTCATGCATAAAACGGCTCAACACATGCACAGAATAAGTAATGTCAGGACAGGTGATAGTCAAGTAGATCAAACGCCCAACAATTCTTCTATATTGAGATGGATCTTTAAGCAGTTCCACTTTGTCTGAAAGATTCAAGTTTTGTTCCATTGGGAAGTTCATTGGCCGTGCTCCTAAGAGGCCAACGTCCTTCAAAAATCTCCAAAGCGTTTTTCCATTGTGAGAGGGAAATACCTTTGTGTGAACGTGACACTTCAATCCCTAGAAAATATTTCAAGTGTCCAAGATCTTTGATTCGAAAGCGACTTTGTAGAAACTTTTTAAGAGAGGATATGGCAGCCATATCATTTCCAGTAATGACGATGTCATCCACATAAATCAAAAGGGTCGTGAATGACTTTCCTTTTTTATGAGTAAAAAGAGTAATCAATTTTGGATTGTACAAAACCTGCAGTTTGAATAGCAGTGGAGAACTTAGCAAACCATTGATGAGAAGCTTGCTTTAAACCATACAACGACTTGTTGAGGCGACACACTAAACTCTCCCCCTGTCGCAGAAGACCAGGAGGGGGTGACATATAGATTTCCTCATGAAGATCGCCATGCAGAAATGCGTTATTAATGTCCAATTGGTGAAGGGACCAATTTTGAGCAGAAGCAAGAGCTAGTAAACATCGAACAGTAGTCATTTTAGCTGTAGGCAAAAAAGTATCATGGTAGTCAATACCTTCCCTTTGAGTGTAGCCCTTGGCTACCAAACGCACTTTGTAACGCTCAATGGTTCCATCAGAACGCCGTTTGATCTTATAAACCCATCTACAACCAATGGGAGATTTTTCGAGAGGAAGAGAAGTAAGAGTCCAAGTGTGATTTTCTGTCAACGCCTGTAATTCAGCATGCATTGCGGCCTGGCAGTGAGGGCTAGAAGCGGCCTTGGTATATTTACTAGGCTCCTCATCATGAGTAACATGAGCAATGTAAGCAAAATGATTAGGCGAGTAATGGTGATAAGATAAAAAGTTACTCAAAGGATACCGTGTACCTTTACAAAGACTTGACGACGAAGACAACAATGGTTTGGGTGTGGGTAGCGTTACTTGTGAGCAAACTTAATCACCGAGGTAAGCAGGGACAGTGCAGTGGCGTTGGGGTCACCCAGTAGAGTTTGGTGGAGCTATGCTGTCATCAGTGGAAAGAGGCGGAATTATGGGATTGGGTGGAGAGGTGTCAAAGGTGGTTGTATTGGGTGAATAAGTTTCTGAAATTGTAGGAAGGGATGAGGCATCAAGAGATGGTGGACTAGACATTTCTAGAGTGGATGGAGAAAGGATGGATGGAGAAGGAATGGGGTCGACAATAGGGTAAGGATGCAGGTTGGTAGAAGGTTCTACTGTGGGAGAAGATGGCAAGGTCTGAAAGGGGTAGGTATTTTCATGAAAAATGACGTCTCGATTCGTAAAAATCTGTTTTTGTGGTTAAATCATAAAGTTTGTATGCCTTTTGCCCGAAAGGATAACCAAGAAATACACAACGCCTAGCTCGTGTATCAAACTTATGAGAAACATGTACATTGGTTGCACAAGCAAGACATCCAAACATACGTATATGAGAAAAGGTGGGAGGTTTAGCATGAAGTAGTTCATAAGGTGTTTTGTAATGGAGAAGAGGGGTTGGGAATCTGTTTATAAGGTGAACAACGGTTAACACACAATCCCCCAAAAACGTAATGGAAGATGAGCCTAAAAACGCAAAGCTCGTGCCATTTCAAGAATGTGACTGTGCTTGCGTTCTACAACGCCATTTTGTCGAGGCATATAGATGCATGAATGTTGAAAAACAACCCCAATTTTCTTTAAAAAAAGGACGTTTCGTACTTGTGTTTGGAATTGTGTTTGCACAAAGGAAAAATAAATTGAGTAGGCTTTGTGTTTCACTTTTATGATGCATGAGGAAGACCCATGTAAACCTAGAATAATCATCTACCACTGTTAAAAATTAATTGGTTCCAGAAAGAGAACTTATCCACAATGGATGAGATCAAAAGGTTTCTTAGTAGTGATTGAACTAATGCCAAAAGGAAGACGATGTTGCTTGGCTAATGGACATATATCGTAAGCATCATTCAACTTAAAAGGGATATGCAACATATTTTTTGCCATAAACTCTAATTGAGATGGCGATGTGTGACCTAAACGTCGATGCCATAATTCAGTGGAGGAGGTGACAAGGTTGCAGGAAGGTTTGACAGAAGATGTTGGTCTTTTTGAAACTAGCGCCACCAAGTAATACAGTCCTCCATGTTGTTTACCCAAACCAATCGTTTTCTTCGTAGCCAAATCCCACAAAATGCACCAGTAAGGGAAAAATGTTACTGAACAAGTCATTGAGCTAATGACCTTGTTTACAGACATTAAGTCAACCTTGAAAGTTGGCACAGATAATACATCTTGCAAAAGAATTGAAGAATTTAAAGATAAATTCCTAATGGATGTGATAGGAGCCTCCTGTCCCCTAGGCATTTGAACAGGTGGTAAGGTGACACTCTTGGTACAATTAGTGAGTGAATTTGGTGAAGATGTAATATGGTCCATCACACCACTGTCGATTATCCATCAACGAAGGCACTTCAGAGGTTTTAACAAACCTGATGAGTTTTCAGTGGTGTTAGCAGCGGCATTGGCTTTGGGAGCATTCTATGTTGTCCCATTGTTGTTCATGATGGACAGTATTTGCTGGAATTGAACGTTAGAGAGACCAGGTACAGCTGAATGCAGTTCTTGCAGAGAAGCCCCATTGGTGGTATTGTTGGCAGAACTTCCATGGCGTTTGTTGCGTCCACCACCATTGTTCCCACGCTCACCACCTTTGTTGCTACGATGAAGATGATGTTTGGGAGGATATTCGTGTAGTTTGTAGCATGTGTCAATGGTATGGCGGGCGGTCTCACAATAAGTGCAGTGGAGTTGTTTATGGGAAGATGAGCTGCTGCCAGTTTGGCTGCTAGTTTGCGACTTCTGCCATTGACGAACCGCCATTGCTGATACCTCTGCAACTTCACGTGAATCGCTCACATCGCGCTGTTTTTCTTGCTGGACAATCATGGAATACGCTGAACGCACAGAGGGCAACAGAATCATCATCAGGATGTTGCCACGCGCACCACCATAGGACTCGTTGAGGCCCATGAGGAATTGCATTAATCTGGTTCTCTCCGTTTGATCACCTTGCTTATTTAAAGCACCATAGTTGCAAGACTCATGATCATTGTAGGATGCAAGTTCATCCCACAAACTCTTCAGTTTAGCATAATAAGCAACAACAGATAATTTGTCTTGAGAAATAGAAGCTATATCTCGTTGAATTTGATAAATTCTGGGAGCATTACCTTGGCTGAAACGATCTTCAAGATCCTGCCAAATTGCTTGGGGTGTGGTGTAGTAGACAATGCTATCATGGATAGTCTGGTCAACTGAATTCAAGATCCAAGAAACGATCATGTTCTTGCACCGTTTCTAGGAAGCAAAGTCATCTGGTTTCTCGCTTTCATCATGAGCCATCAGTGTGCCATCCACAAAACCTAGCTTGTTCTTGGCACTCAGAAAAAGTTTCACAGAACGACTCCAAGTGGAATAGTTGTCTCCGTTGAGAAGCTTGGAGACGAAGACCATCGCCGGATGATCGGAATGGTGAATGAAAAAAGGATTGGAAATATCTGACTTATTTCCATCCGAACTCTGTTCGCCAGCCATGAAAGAACAACGACACAGAAGAAAAATGCAGAAAAAATGCAGCGGGAAGAAACTAGGGTTTGCTTGGATTTCCCTAGCTCTGTGATACCATGTTAAGAATGGCAAAAAGTGTTTTTTTTTTTTTGTATTGATGTGTGTAGAACTGCACAAGTTACAAGTAAATATAAAAGGGGAGAGGAGACAAAAAGCACAACACGTGCTACTCCTTAATTTAAGGTTTGAAAGGCTATACAAGATCCCTTGACTTAGGGAGACTTCATGACACTCCTTGATACAAGGGATTACCAACTCCCATCAGATTTCTTATATTAATTATTTCAACAGCTCTCTTATGAACTATTTTGTGTGTTTTATTTTTTTCATTAGCTAAGTATTGACTTTTCTTAACCTGAGTTTTGTGATCCTGCTAATGGGTGCTTAATGCTATGGTTGGGTGAGGGAATTTTCAAGTCTCGAGGGTCTAAGGATAAGTTAGCGAGGAATGGATCTCAAACTGATAGACAAGAGGGATTAAAAAAGCACCATATGAGCATTAGAAAGCAATGTGAGAGAGATTTGTCGACCCTTGCTTGCAAGGTGTTTATAAATCCCTCCTGCAAACCTTTGTTATGCTCAAGCAATGCATTTCTAATCCTTCCTAATGTTTAGTGATCGATCCGTTACTAATTTGACATCAATATTGTGGGATTTGGAAGTCCCTCGCCCCAATATATCCTATGGGTATTTCTTGGGTAGTTACAGACTTACAGTACCCAAATTAACTAGTTTTTGCATTTTAATGTGGTTAGTTATCTAAGACATAATTAAATGATTTAGGTACTGAATGACATCATATAACTTTGATAACAGCATGTTTTTAGTTACAATCCAGTCAGACTGAATGAGAAACTTGGAAAAAGTGAAACATTTTTCATGTTATTACTTGACATTTACAAATAAATAGAGATATAGCTAACTGAAATTTTTGGTTTATGTTACACCATTGTTTGCAATCCTTCCACTTTATTTGATTGAGTTTCTAAGTTTGGCATTCATTTTACAGATGCAAAGCGATTAATTGGAAGGAGATTTGCTGACGCTTCTGTTCAAAATGATTTGAAGCTCTGGCCATTCAAGGTCACTGAAGGTCCTGATCACAAGCCCATGATTGTGGTTACCCACGAGGGTCAAGAGAAACAGTTTGCTGCTGAAGAAATCTCATCTATGGTTCTCACAAAGATGCGGGAGATTGCTGAGGCATACCTGGGCTCAAGTGTGAAGAAAGCAGTTATTACTGTCCCTGCTTACTTTACTGACTCACAACGTCAGGCTACAAAATGTGCTGGTGTCACTGCTGGCTTAGAGGTGATGCGAATCATCAACGAACCAACTGCGGCCGCCATTGCTTATGGAATTGACAATAAGGCTGGTTGGTATAGCAAGAGAAATGTTATGATATTTGACTTGGGTGGTGGTACTTTAGATGTGTCACTGCTTACCATAAGTTCCGGTGACTTTGAAGTGAAGGCGACAGCTGGAAATACTCACCTTGGTGGTGAAGACTTTGATAACAATATGGTGAATTACTGTGTTGAGAAGTTTAAGAAGAAGCATAGTTTGGACGTCAGTGGAAACCCTAGAGCTCTTAGGAGGTTAAAAAATGAATGTGAGAAGGCGAAGAGGAGACTTTCGTTTACGTCTGTGACAGATATTGAAATTGACTGTTTGTATCGGGGTGTTGATTTTTATACAACTTTTACCCGTGCAAAATTTGAGCAACTAAACATGGATTTCTTCAACAAGTGCATGGAGCCTGTGGAGAAATGTATGGAGGATGCCAAAATGAACACAAGCAATGTCGATGATGTTGTTCTTGTTGGTGGCTCCTCTAGAATTCCCAAGGTGCAGGAGCTATTACACAACGTGTTCATCGGCAAGGAGCTGTCCAACGGCATTAATCCGGATGAGGCTGTGGCGTATGGTGCTGCTGTTCAAGCTGCTGTCTTGAATGGTAATCAAAGTTTGAAGCTTCAAGACTTCACTCTTTTCGATGTCACTCCTATGTCCCTTGGGACGGAATATGGTGAAGAAGGACAGCTCAATTTTCTCATGCATGTAATGATTCCAAGAAACACCAAAATTCCCACTCAGAAGAACCATACTTTTGTAACTTGTCACGACAACCAAAGTTGTGTCCGCTGTGGAGTTTACGAGGGTGAGAATGAGCTAATCAAAGATAATAATTATTTGGGTGACTTTGACGTCGATGACATTCCTCCAGCTCCTAAGGGTGTTGCTAAAGTAGATGTTTGCTTTTCTATTGATGCAAATGGTATCCTGAATGTTTCTGCTGAGGTCACGTCCACTGGCCAGAAGAAGGAGATTACAATCAAAAGATGAACTTTGGGAATTTACCGGATGAAGTTAGTAATGACATATAATTAGTCATTCCCTGTTTGTTAAGAATCTGCTGGTGTGTGGTAGTCGATGGTCACCCATTTTGCTTCTTGTTGGTGAATTGTTTTGACATGTCGGTTTTCTTTGCTAGACTTTTGGGTTTTATCCCTGTTTTGGTAGCAGACTTGCCTGCTGGATTAGTATAATTAATTATGCAAGAAATCATGTTTTTGGAGTTCTATTAATTCACTAGACCACAATACGCTAGACATATACAAAATGCCTGACATAGATGCACATGTTATCGTATTCCGATTGCTAAATCTTCTCTATCAAGTGCTTAAAATGCCATAATATTCTTACTCTTGCTCATCTTTATTTGATTGGAATTCAAACTTCAAGTTGTTTGTTTTTTGAGAAGATGAAGGATGGATTTCTCCACATAGTTTCTTTCCGTCCCTTTGATTTTCGTGAAAGACAACCGTGGCAGTACTGGAGATTATCTTGCTTCTGCTAATGGTCTTTCCCACATTGGATTGCTGTAGTGAATGAAGTGTCCATTTTCTTCAAATTCTGAGCGTGCTCGAGTATATATTTCGCCAACTCTATTTCATTTTCCCCCTTGGAAAACTCTGTAGTTGCCTCCTTGAGTTGATGAAGAAAAGCAAGTTTCTGGGATTTCTAGTATCCCATACCAAATGCGGAGGCCTGGAAATGAAACAATGAAATCAATTGAATTCTTTATTATTTTTTTTTTTTTATCAGATACGATGAGGAGAAGTTAGAAACGGTTAATTCAACCATTCTCCTGATTGATGCAAGAAATTTCGAAAATCGTAAAATGTGCTTCATGAATGTGTGCAAGAGAGAGCGAGAGAGGCGCACCATACGTACAGTGATATCATTTTCTTCCGCTTCGGAACCGTTTAATGATCTACCAGTTTGTCTTTTGGTACTTGGTGGATCATATTTAATGCACTAAGTATTCAAAATGGTCATGTAAAACTTTGTTTGAATGACAATGAGATTACAACCGGACTACTTGGGTGGCACTTAACTAGTACTGGTTATGTGAAACACAAGGAGTTTGAGGGCCTTAGTGCGATAAGAGTCGTGGAGTTTTATATATTGCTGTTGTGCTTTGGCCTGTTATCTCACCAACTTCCTTACCCATAGTTAAACAATTTAAAGTACAAGAAATAAAGACACCAAGAGAATTACGAGGTTCGGCAAAAACCTGCCTACGTCCTCGGAGAGATATTGCTCTTCACTATGAGAATAACTAGTACAAAATATACTTGAGTTAAATTGACATAACCCAAACCCAATCTCTTGTACACCCACTCATAGAATTTTTTCCAAGAGCCTCACTCTACCCCAAGAGTTTCTCACTCTCACTCTATTTCCCTTGGTATTCTCCGGATGCTCTCTCTATTTTTTCACACTCGGCAAGCCTTCATAATGCAAGCCTTTCTTTGCCTTAAATAAAGGCCTAGCCATCATGTACAAAGTGCTACAATTCATAAAAGCAAACCTATCTCACTTTTGCTTTTGCTTTTCCCCTTTTTAGTACCACCTTGTCTGCAACTTGCATGCTCACATGCGTGCAAGCAAACACAAACTTTTCCCTGTAGCAATTAAAGAAATGCCACACTTCATCCAATACCGAAAGTAATATTTCATTGTTGCCAGCTCAAAATATGAGCCATTCACAACAATTGCAGCTGTTCTATTTTGATCCTTATCAAATATATACTAGTATATACTAGTATATAGAGTCATGTAAAACTTTGTTTGAATGACAATGAGATTACAACTAAACTACTTGGGTGGCACTTAACTAGTTGTACTGGTTATGTGAAACACAAGGAGTCTGAGGGCCTTAGTGCGATAAGAGTCATGGAGTTTTATATATTGCAGTTGTTCTATTTTGATCCTTATCAAATATATAATAGTATATAGAGTCATGATGGGACTAAAACTTATTAAGAGACAGAGATTATCACTCTTTCTGATAATAGGTTGGACCGAGTGAATCTCTAGCCATATGAATGGTTGTATAAATAGAAGTCCCTGCTTCCTCACGTACGCTCCTTTGATATCTAGAACCCTATTCCCTTAGAGATGAGTATTTCGAGTGACTGGAAGTAAAAGACTTCTTCTGTTGTTCCTCAATGGCGATACCTCCAGGCAAGTTGATATCACAGATTACAAGTTGCTGTTTTTCCAGTTATTGTGAATCTAGTATTCTTTTGTACTCCTAGTGTTGTGTTGGTTTGCTACATTACTAGAGTTCACTTAGTCATTTACTGCTTGCAAGTCATTCATTTCAGAAGAGGTAACATTGATGAGACTAGGTCCTCGTTCAAGCTCGTAATTTGCGTACCCGATCTAATGGGAAAGATAGCATTATTCACATATCTATTTTTACTTCTCACACACATTTCTTAAATTTTTAGTCATTGATCGTTTTCAATTCATTCAATATGACAGCCAAAAATTAAGATGAGTGTGTGAGAAGTATAAATAGGTGTGTGGATGCGCTACCCAGTGGGAATGACTGATCCTTCTTTGAAGAAAGCTTGCAATTTGGCTTTTTAGCCAAAATGGCTGTGAGATTGGTATAACTCGTCATTTTGGTCTCAGTGATTTGAAATATATTGAAGTGATTTCCGAGTTTGTCCACCGTCAATCATCTTGGTCATTCCAATAAAACAAAACTATGTTAAATAAGGATCAAAATTATAAAAATACCCTCAATTTAATAAATAATTGACCAAAATATTTTACGAAAATTGAAAATATTTTGTCATATTAGTCTTTATTTAATAGAGATTTTTCACGAAATGACCAAAATAATTAACAATCGACAAACTCATGACCATTTCTATTAATTTCAAACTTCAAAGACTAAAATAAGGAGTTATGTCTATTTAAAAAATATTTTGACTAAAAACCAAAAAAGAAATACGCAGGATCTTCTTTGTAGCACAGCAAAGTTACAAAGCCGAGAGTTTATATAACTTTCGATTGGGCCTACTTCTTTGAGTTATAGTTTTGGGTTCTCTGTTTCGTTCGAGCGGCTATATTGTGTTGGAATGTATGGTGCAAAGTATTCAAATTGGAAATTCCTCTAAGATGCGATACCATTACTGGGACTATATCGTCACTCAAGCTAGTAATACGTGTTGAACCTAGTCAGACTCCATCTGAATTCTGACACTGACAATTTTAACCTGCATAAATGTTCAAACCAGGTCATTTTTCTCTCCTCTACTCGTTCTATCCCGCTGTCGAGACTGCTAGATCGCTTGAGTATCAACTAACTTGGATATCGAGTTACTTGAGAATCAAGTGATTTGATCGACATACCATTGCCATCATGATGATCTTATATATTGACTTAATTTCAAATAAGAAAAACAGGAGAGAACCAAGCTTGAAGCCTCCATCTTTAGTGGGAAAATTTTGTAATTGCCGTTTTATGGGTTCATTGTTATCGCTCGCTTTTGGATTTTACTTTACAACGAAAAATAATTTGAAACATTTTAAGTTGTTTTTAGTTTCAAGATTTTATTTTCATTCCTTTCTTAATTATTTCTTCCTCTCCCCTATCACCTTTTTTCAACCCTCATTTCTCTATGTACTTTTCTCATATCTCAAAAAAAAAAAAAAAGATAAAAAGTTAAAAATTAAAAGACAATATCAAACAATGTCTCTAAACCATTAACGTGCCCTTAAAAATAAAAATAAAAAAAATAAAAAAAAAGGGACAACTTATAGTAAGTCACAGTAATTTACCTTTTTCGGGGGCCAAGAAGACTTTCAGAGGAATTTCACAAGTCTGGCTTCCACACCAGCAGCAAGTTTCAAACCCGAGACCTCCAGTTTTTAATTTGAAGGAAGTCAAGCAATCTGTCATTTACCACCGGGTCACCGTGGTTAAACATTTAACGTGCCTTGAACTCATGTTAATTAGTGAAAAAAACGATTCAAACAATTGTGATCCCAATTTGAAAAGATTATATCTCTACTATTTGATAAAACATTTTTGTCAACCAAACGAGAATGAAAAGACATTGTAGCTCCTCTATGCACAACTCAATAAAAATACCAGAAATGAAAAATCATGAGTGTTAAGATAATTTTGCACAAAAAAAATTTTGCACTGTTTTTTTTTCTTCCCTCACTCACATATCATAAGGATATTTAACCAAGTTAACCCACATTTCTCTAATCATTTATTCCCATAAAATTTCAAAAAGTTTCACACACAGTGTATGGGCATTTTCTTGTTGACCTTAAAAAACAACCATTTATCAAATTTAATTGGGCTTTCCATACATGGGTCACGGCCCAAAGAAGTATGGCCCTAAAAGATAGATCGATAAAACATATAGGGCAAAAGACAGTTTACCACCCCTCATGTTTGGTGATTTTCAAGATTTAGTACATCAATTTTTTTTTTCATCCCAGAGTCATACCTAAAGTGTAAATTTTGGGACAGTCTCATACATCCATTAGTCAAACTGTTAGTTCTCTTGTTAAGTGATGACGTGGCGCCCATGTGGACAATGACTGGGCGCCACGTGTCATTAAAAATATTTAAATAATTATTTAAATAAAAATAATAAATGTAAATAAAAAACGAACTCATCAGAAGAAGAAGAATGAGAAGGAGAAGAATAAGAAGAAAAAAAACCAAACCCAGAAGAAGAAGAAGAAGGAGGAGGAGGAGGAGGAGGAGGAAGAAGAAGAAGAAGAAGAAGAAGAAGAAGAAGAAGAAGAAGATGAAGAAGAAGGAGGATGAGGAGGAGGAGGAGGAAGGAGAATGAGAAGGAGGAGAATGAGAAGAAGAAGAAGAAGAAGAAGAAGAAGAAGAAGAAGAAGAAGAAGAAGAAGAAGATGATGATGATGAAGGAGGAGGAGGAGGAGGAGGAGGAAGAAGAATGAGAAGGAGGAGAAGGAGAAGAAGAAGAAGAAGGAGGAGGAGGAGGAGGAAGAAGGAGGAGGAGGAGGAGGAAGAAGGAAGAAGAAGAATGAGAAGGATGAGAAGGAGAAGAAGAAGAAGAAAAAAAAACCGAACCCAGAAGAAGAAGAAGAAGAAGAAGAACCGAACCCAGAAGAAGAAGAAGGAGGAGGAGGAGGAGGATGAAGAAGAAGGAGGAAGAAGAAGAAGGAGGAGGATGAGGAGGAGGAGGAGGAGGAGGAGGAGGAAGAAGAAGAAGAAGAAGAAGAAGAAGAAGAAGAAGAAGAAGAAGAAGAAGAAGAAGAAGAAGAAGATGAAGAAGAAGAAGAAGAAGCAGAAGAAGAAGAAGATGAAGAAGAAGGAGGATGAGGAGGAGGAGGAGGAAGGAGAATGAGAAGGAGGAGAATGAGAAGAAGAAGAAGAAGAAGAAGAAGAAGAAGAAGAAGAAGAAGAAGATGATGATGATGATGAAGAAGAAGGAGGAGGAGGAGGAGGAGGAAGAAGAAGAATGAGAAGGAGGAGAAGGAGAAGAAGAAGAAGAAGGAGGAGGAGGAGGAGGAAGAAGGAGGAGGAGGAGGAGGAGGAAGGAAGAAGAAGAATGAGAAGGATCAGAAGGAGAAGAAGAAGAAAAAAAAAAACCGAACCCAGAAGAAGAAGAAGAAGAAGAAGAACCGAACCCAGAAGAAGAAGAAGAATGAGGAGGAGGAGGATGAAGAAGAAGGAGGAAGAAGAAGAAGGAGGAGGAAGAGGAGGAGGAGGATGAGAAAGAAGGAAAAAAACAAAACAAAACAAAAACCGAACCCAGAAGAAGAAGAAGAAGAAGAAGAAGAAGAAGAAGAAGAAAAAAACCCAAACCCAAAAGAAGAAGAAGGAGGAGCAGGAGTAGAAGAAGAAGAAAAGAAAAAAAATCCCGAACCTAGAAGAAGAAGAAGCAAAAGAAGCAGAAGGAAGAGGAGGAGGAGAGAAACAAAAAAAAAACCCGAACCTAGAAAAAGAAGGAGGAAGAAGAAGAAGAAGAAGAAGAAGAAAAAAAAAAATAAATAAATAAACCCAAACCCAGAAGGAGGAGAAGAAGGAGGAGCAGGAGGAGAAGAAGAAGGAGGAAAGAAAAAAAAAACCCGAACCTAGAAGAAGAAGAAGAAGAAGAAGAAGAAGCAGAAGAAGGAAAAAAATAATAATAATAGAAACCAAACCCAGAAGAAGAAGAAGAAGAAGAAGGAGAGAAGAAGGAAAAAAAACTATTATAAAAAGAAGCAGAAGGAAGAGGAGGAGGAGAGAAACAAAAAAAAAACCCGAACCTAGAAGAAGAAGAAGAAGAAAACTATTTTCAAAATTATTTTTATTTAAATATTATTTTTTTTATTTTTTTAATATTTTTTTAATGACACCTGGCGCCCAGTCATTGTCTACATGGGTGCCACGTCATCACTTAATGGGAGAACTAACAGTTTAACTAACGGATGTATAAGACTGGTCCAAAATTTAAATTTTAGGTATGACTCTGGAATGAAAAAAATTAATGTACTAAATGTTGAAAACCTACGTAGTAAACAGAAATATACCCACACATATAAATGACATGGAAAAGCGGGAACAACGCGGGAAGTAGTGCACAAGAAGACGAAAATGTTGCTTGGAAACCAACGGGAAAATGCAAAGTTGCTCATTACCAATAGATCCAACGGTCACTGACAAACCCCTAATCTATTTCAACGAGTATAAATGTGTTTGTATTGAATTCACCAAAAGCAAAAGGGAAGAGAAGTAAAGGGTTTCGGCGGTGGCAGTTCCAAGTTCCAACCTAAACGGCTAAACCTAACAGGTATTTCTCACTTGAAGAATTTTAGCAATTTCATAATTCAAGTTTTCTTGATTTGTTCTTCTGCTGTTTGAACAAATTTGCAGATTGAATATGTATATTTGTATTTTATCCAACAGAAGAAGCAATAGAAGAGAAGGGTTTTGGCGGTTTATACACTCGCGGCCACTGCGGCAGGTCACAACAACCCGAACGGCCTGTTAGAGCAAGAGAGGACAAGGGTTTTGCTTATTTCCTCCTGACGAGCAAGAAGGAAGTTCTAACTTCAAGGCTTTTCAACTTTCGGATGTTTTTTTCGAAATTATGAATATTTATGAGAGAATTTATATTTTGATTACTGATTGAATACCATCGATCATTTTCCATTAACAAGAAGAAAAAAAAGCCTCGAATCGAATAAAGTTTGCTGCGTTTCTGCAGTTATTTCCTTTCTGGCAGCTACAAGCCTACAGTTATCTGGTTGTCCTTCTGTTTTGTATAAAACTATCAGCAATAAAGATAGGAAATATCAAAATGTAGATGGGATTTCGTTGAAATTCGGACCTTCACCTCTTGGTACGTAATCATTTGCTAAGTTGCTAATTGGAGATGCTTAACTGAGTAGGCATATGCGTTTGTGTTTTGTCTTTATATTTGTGGGTTTGTGTAAGTGTTTGTATGTGTGGGTCTGTGCGTTCGCATGTATTGCAGTTTTGGATTCAAAGTTTTCGTTTTCTGGGTTTTGTCGTGGGTTCCTGCATGGTGAATACCAGATGAGGATTTTGTCTAGAATTGGGGAATTTCCCTAGGAGAGTTGAGTTAATGGGTGGATCCATTTCAACAATGCCGACGAGGCTGAGGTCTTCTTGATTGAGACCTCCTCAAGTCCAATTTCCAATTTCCGTCGTTAGTTTATATTCCTCTCCTCCGTCACCATATGATGCTGGTGGTCTGGTCACTGATTGTCAAAAGAGGTTGGAAAGAAAATATTCTGTAAAAGGGTCCCCTTGGCAATGTTCTCTATATTTCTCATTCGTGAATACCTGTTGATTACCTGTTGACATCATTTGCATACATATGTCCTTCTTTTAAATGGACCGCGGTCAGACTGGCAATTTTTCCCAGAGGGTTCCTCTTAAAGATGAAGATGATATATCATAACAACAGTTAGTTGTTATTAGTTGTTATAAGTTTGTTACTCTTGTAATTAGTTGGTTTTATGTGATTGGTTTAGAATAGTTAATTGTAAATAGTCAAAGGCTATATATATGTAATTGTATTATTCATTTGATCAATTAATCAAAGTCACAGATTTCTTAATTCTTAAGAAACCTCTCTCTCTCTCTCTCTTCTCTGCCCTCTCTCTCTCTCTTTTACAAGAACACAGAGTTTCTACATGGTATCCTTCGCCGTTTGCCTCACGGCTGATTCGATCCATTCTTCTGCTTCGTTTCTCTGATTCTCGCAGATTTCTTCTTCTGCAATTCTCGTTTCTGATTGTCATGGCGTCTCCGTCTGATTCTGCATCGCCTGACTCTTCTCCGCATTTTCCCCCAAATTCTTCGACAAACCCTAATCTGTCAAATTCGTATGCTTCGCTCACCATTCAAAATATTGGAAGCATGGTGCCGATTAAGCTCAAGCGATCTAACTACCTTCCATGGCGTGCTTTGTTCGCACCGATTCTCCGGCGCTACAAACTTTTTGGTATTGTTGAAGGTACTGAGCCCTGTCCTTCGCCATTTCTTCCAGATCGATCGGTTAATCCGGCTTTTGAGCTCTGGTATGAGAAGGATCAGAATCTGTTGATTTGGTTAAATTCTACACTCTCAGAAGATGTCATTCCTTTTACTGTTGGTGTTTCTTCTGCTCGAGATCTCTGGATCAAGCTTGAACAACGTTTTGGTGGTGTCTCCGATGCTCACATTCATCAACTCCGGTCTCGACTTCAAGCGATTCAAAAAGGTGCTCAATCTATGGCGGATTATCTTCAACAACTCAAAGAAATTTCTGATTCTCTTTCTGCTGCTGGTGCACCAATTTCTGATCGCGATCTTATTGCGGCTACTCTTGCTGGATTACCTGATGACTTTGAATCGTTTATTGATTCTGTCATGTTGCGTCTTTCTTCCACGTCACTGGATGAATTACATGGCCTTCTTCTCACCAAGGAGCTTTCAATGTCTCGTCGCAAGAAGCTCTCTTCTTCCACTACTGAGTCTTTTCAGGCGTTCTCTGCTCAGTCTCAACCGCCTCTTCTTCCCACTCCACCGCCTCAAGCATATGTTGCCCAATCTCCCCAATCCTTTCGTGGTACGCACTATTCTCGTGGCAGACATAACTATCGAGGTAATCACTATCATAATCCTGGCCGGTATCCTAACAATCGTGGACATAGAGGCAATTATAGAGGCTCTTCTTCAAATCGTGGTCATTCCCAAGGTGTTCGTCACTCTTCTTTTGGCAGTACTCATGGTCCTTGTCAAATTTGTGGCTCTGCCAGTCATGAAGCTATTGATTGTTTTGATCGCATGAATCCTGACATCTCTGGGAAGATTCCTCCTGCAAAACTCGTAGCCATATGTGCCCATTATTCTTCCAAACCTTCTCCGTCTTGGCTGCTGGATTCTGTTGCCACGTCTCACATCACTAATGATATTGCCAACATTTCTTCCCCCACACCGTACACTGGCGAGGACAAGGTTTATGTTGGTGATGGTAATGGTCTCTCTATACATCATATTGGCTCTTCTTCTTTGCATTCTCCTACTGCTACTTTTCATTTGAGTAATGTTCTTCATGTCCCTCAAATGAAACACAACTTGTTATCTGCGTACCAATTTCTCAAAGATAACTATTGTGCTTTAACACTTGACTCTGATGGATCTGTTGTAAAGGATCGTACTACGGGGAGGACGCTTTTGCAGGGTCCCGTTAAAGATGGCTTTTATCCTCTGCGAACCTGTTCTTCCACTGCTCCATCTTCTGGTTCTGCTTATGCTTTTGTCAGTGCTCAAGGTTCAGTCAAACTATGGCATAGTCGGCTGGGACACCCTTCCTCATCTATATTTCGCAAAGTAATCTCTAGTACTAAGCTTTCTATTAAGGGTACATCTTCTGTTGACTTCTTTTGCTCCAAGTGTGCTATTGCTAAAAATCACAAACTTCCATTTAGTTCATCTACTACATTCACTTCTAAGTCTCTTGAGCTATTGCATTGTGATTTGTGGGGACCCGCTTCTGTCACTTCAGTGAGTGGTTTTCGATATTATTTTCTCATTGTAGATGATTTTAGCAAATACAGTTGGTGTTTTCCTTTAAAGGCTAAGTCCGAGGTGTACTCTACCTTTGTAATCTTCAAAGCTTATGTTGAGAATATTGTTGGTAATAAAATCAAGATTCTTCGTTCAGATTCTGGTGGTGAATTCACTAGTTTACAGTTTAAAGCTTTTCTACATACTCATGGTATTGTTCAACAACTCAGTTGTCCTCACACACCCGAACAAAATGGTTGTGTAGAGAGGAAACATAGGCATCTTGTTGAGACAGCTAGGACATTATTGGTTGAATCTGGTGTTCCTCATTCCTATTGGGTTGAAGCATTTACCACTGCCATCTATCTCATAAATAGGTTGCCTATCTCTGGCCATACTAAATCTCCGTGGGAGTTATTGTTTCACAGACCTCCAGATTATTCCAAACTTAAGGTTTTTGGGTGCAGTTGTTATCCATGGTTAAAGCC
Organism: Crataegus laevigata; assembly: GCA_963580275.1. NCBI lineage: Eukaryota > Viridiplantae > Streptophyta > Magnoliopsida > Rosales > Rosaceae > Crataegus > Crataegus laevigata. The sequence continues at coordinate 30,801,069 of OY756952.1, forward strand.
CTACATTTCATCTAAGCTTGAAAGGAAAAGTAAGAGATGTGTTTTCTTGGGTTACAGTTTACAACACAAAGGTTATCGATGTTTGGATGTGGATACTAATAGGCTTTATGTCTCTCGTCATGTTACCTTTGATGAGGATTCCTTTCCTTTCCAAGCTGTTTCTTTAGTTTCATCTTCTGTTGCTCAGTCTCCTTCTACACCTTCATCTATTGATCTTCACTTTTCCATTCCTTCATCTTCCCTTCCTGACCCTGTGTTCCCTTCATCCTCTCTCTCATCTCCTTCCCAACCCCCTATTCCTCTTTCACCTAGTTCTATCACAACCTCTGTGCCTTCACATTCCCCTGTTCCTTCTCCTCATTCTGACACTTCCCATCCTACTATACCTCCTTCTGTTTCAAATCTACATCCCATGATTACTCGATCCAAAAATGGTATTCAAAAGCCTAAAGCTTTCACTGCTACTAAGCATCCTCTTCCTTCATTCACTGATTATATTCCCAACACTTATCTTCAAGCATCTAAGTTTGAAAATTGGAGACTAGCAATGCAAAATGAATTCAATGCTCTTCTATCTACTGGCACTTGGACACTTGTTCCTTCTTCTCCTTCTCAGAATGTAGTTGGCTGCAAGTGGGTCTTTCGGATTAAGAAGAATCCTGATGGATCCATTGAGAGATATAAAGCAAGACTTGTTGCTAAGGGATTTCATCAAAAGGAAGGTCTTGACTACACAGAAACCTTCAGTCCAGTTGCCAAGCCAGTCACTATTAGACTCTTGTTATCTTTTGCTGTCCAATTTAACTGGTTCCTCAATCAACTGGACATCAGCAATGCTTTTCTGCATGGTGACTTAAAAGAGGATGTCTTCATGGTTCAACCTCCTGGTTTTCAGGATCCCAGCAAGCCTACTCATGTGTGCAAGCTCAGGAAATCTCTATATGGTCTTAAACAAGCTCCTAGAGCTTGGTTTGACAAATTATTTCAAGCACTTCAGTCTCTGGGATTTAGTCAATCCTCTTCTGATGCTTCTCTCTTTGTTTTGCAAGCTCCAACTCTGGTTATAGTTCTTGTTTATGTTGATGATATTCTGGTCAGTGGTCCTGATGCTCCCATTTGCAACCAGTTCATAGCCCAGTTGAGCACTTTATTTCCTGTCAAAGATCTTGGTCCCTTGCATTACTTTCTGGGTTTAGAAGTTCATCGGACCACAGATGCTTTGATTCTTCACCAAAACAAGTATCTGCTTGATTTGTTACAGAAAACCAATATGACTGGTGCCAAACCTTGCAGCACTCCCCTTGGTTCTACAAAGCTAGACTACAGTGGGGAATTACTTACTAATCCCACTGAGTACAGATCAATTGTTGGTGCTCTTCAATACTTAACTTGGACAAGACCTGACATTTCCTTTGCAGTGAATCAAATCTGTCAGTTTATGCATACACCTACAGTTCTTCACATGCAGGCTGCCAAGCGTATCTTAAGGTTTCTCAAAGGGACTACAACTCATGGTCTCTTGTTTCAGAAAGGCTCCTTGCATCTGTCAGCCTATTCTGATGCCGATTGGGCTGGTTGTCCCTATGACAGGCGTTCCACTAGTGGTTCTTGTGTTTTTCTGGGCACCAACTTAATTAGCTGGAGTGCCAAGAAACAATCAACTGTGGCACGATCCTCTACTGAAGCCGAGTATAGATCCTTGGCTCACACTGCTGCAGAGGTTACTTGGATTTGCAAGGTGCTCAAGGACTTTGGTTTTCCTATCTCTCACAAACCCACTCTCTGGTGTGATAATATCTCTGCTATATCTCTTGCATCTAATCCTGTTTTTCATGCTCGTACTAAGCATGTCGAGATTGATTATCATTATATTCGTGAGTTAGTCCTTGCCAATCTGGTTGAAGTTAAGTATGTGTGCAGTCAATCTCAAATTGCAGATATTCATACCAAAGCTTTGTCTACAAACCGATTCCAGTTTCTGCAGTCCAAGCTTTCACTTGGAATCCTTGACTCTTCCAAGTTTAGCTTGAGGGGGTGTAAAGATGAAGATGATATATCATAACAACAGTTAGTTGTTATTAGTTGTTATAAGTTTGTTACTCTTGTAATTAGTTGGTTTTATGTGATTGGTTTAGAATAGTTAATTGTAAATAGTCAAAGGCTATATATATGTAATTGTATTATTCATTTGATCAATTAATCAAAGTCACAGATTTCTTAATTCTTAAGAAACCTCTCTCTCTCTCTCTTTTACAAGAACACAGAGTTTCTACACCTCTTTGTCCTCCTCATTATAGAGAAACCAGTTCTGGTACCACAGCTCCACCTGCTGCCACTTCGACCGATGAGAATGAGGTATACAGACTTCTAAGCTGGCACATCTTGATTTTGTTCACACAGTTTTTTTTTTTTTTACAAACAGCTGGTACTTGTGTATTATCAAGAGAATTTATGATCCGGAGGTGAAAAATGCCATGCAGCATATTCGAAGTTTTAATATGAGAGTATCCATTCTTGGCCATGCTGGTTATAATGGCAACGGGGTTATTTTCAACATGGGGATTCTCCACTGGGAATGGAGAGAGTTAGGAGAACGGGAGGGCCTCATAGCTTCTTACTATAGGCGATTCAGGGAGTTTAAAATATTTTGAGTACTAGCCTAGACTTAAAATGTGGTAACTATGAGCATTTGCTACATTGATGCTTATGTTTGGTGGTACAATTTATCGTGTTTTGGGTGTTCATGACTTGGATTAACATTTCATATGGCCTTAAACAGGTTTGCACCGTCTCCTACGATAATCCAATCGACATTGCCTTGGGTTGCAAGCATCGGCTATTTTCATTTGAGTTATATTTTTCCCACTTTATTTTTGCCCGACTAAGACTGAAAAAAATGCCTCGGTTTCAAATGAAAGTCGAAGGGTTAGATTTTGTGTCGTAATTCATCTTTTGGTGCAGATATGTAGCACATGCGAACGGAAGGTTTATCATTGCCCACATTGTCAAACCCCTATACTTGTTAAAGTTAATCCTTTTATGTAATGTTTTGGGTCTCCAATCTATTGCCACATGTATGGCTTAGATCTTATGTATAAGGGCTGACTAAATGTCTTCTTAGCTGACCTATTGTGCTAAAATAAAATTAGAAAAAAAATATCTCTTTGAAAAAAGCTCTGCCCTCTGTTTTCCCGAAAGCTTCCTGCACCCTGTTTTCTGCAGCAAGTTGCTGCTACTGCCTCTTAAAGATTTCCATCTTTCTCATTTTTATTCAAGTTTTATGAATGATGAAGATGGTCTGAATACCAACATGGTATCAGAGCCAATCTGATCAAAGAGTGGGGCCTTTTTTTGTTTCCCAAAAGGGGAAAAATTCCAAGTGAAACCCTAGAATCAAATTTTTCAAATTCGTGGCTAGTTCAAGTAGCAGTGGAGAGATTCAAACTCTTATCTTTAGTGGAGTGAATTATGACTTCTGGAGGACAAGGTTGAGAACAATTTTTGTATCTCATGATTTGTGGAGCTTGATTGAAGATGGCTATGTGGTACCTCTAAGTATTGTGGTTTTGACAAAGGCTCAAACAAGGAAACTGAAGGAAAACATCAAGAGAGATGCAAAAGCTCTTGGGGTCATCCAAAATGCTATCTCAGATGCCAAATCAGCTTAGGATGTGCTGAAGAAAGTCTACAGAGGCTCTACTAAGGTAAAGCCAGTCAAACTCCAATCTTTGAGAAGAGATTTTGAGTACATAAGAATGAAAGATGATGAATTGCTAGATGATTACTTGAGTAGATTGTCTGAGATTATTAATCAAATGAAAAGTTATGGTAAAACCTTGTTTGATGCGAGAATAGTTCAGAAGTATCTAATTAGCTTGCCAAGAAAGTATGACAACATAGTTTCAATCATAGAGGAGACTAAGGATTTGTCAACTTTGAGTGTTGAAGAATTGATTGGTTCACCCAAAGGTTTTGCTCAAAGACTATCCAGGCATGACAACAATGATGTAGAAAATACTTTCCAAACACTTACAATGAATTCAAAAACTGAAGCTAGTTCAAGTCAAAGCAAACCCAAGTCCAACAAGAATTGGAAAAGGCAAAAACAAAGTGTGGGAAGGAAAAGGTAATTTTGAAGGGAAGAAAAATGTTGAGAAGAGTTCGTATGTTTCAAAGTGCAAAATTTGTGACAAAGCTCATTCTGGTGAATGTTGGTTCAAGGGAAAAGTGAAATGCCATAAGTGTAGCAGATTCGGGCATATGCAAAAGGATTGTACTTAACAAAGATAATCAGCTAGCTCACTACACCAAAGCAGAAGGTGAAGAGACCAATATGTTTTATGTTGGTCATGATACAACCGTCCAAGAAGAAGCTAAAGTTTGGTTTGGGGACAGCGGCTGTAGCAATCATATGATGGCGAACAAGAACATTCTCCATAATATTGGCACTACAAACCTAACCCGAGTGAAGATAAGAAATAGGCAGCTAGTCGATACATTAGGAAGAGGTACTATTGCCGTGCATACGAAGAATGGAAAAATGTTCATCAAGGATGTCATGTTAGTTCCTGATTTGAAGCAAAATTTGCTAAGCCTTGGACAAATCATTGAGCATGGCTACTACTTGTATTTTGGGAGACAATACTTGCAAGATATATGATAGCAGGAATTGTGAACAACTCTTGGCTAAGATTGAGATGAGGAAAATTTTCCTCTCAAAATTGAGTATGCAACTCAATCTGCATTCAAGATGGAAATGCAATAAGATTCAAAGCTATGGCATAAAAGACTTGGCCACTTGAATTTTCAAAGTCTCAAGAAGCTACAAGAAAAAGAAATGGTACATGGGTTGCCGAGTATCTAAGAAAATGAAGAAATATGTGAAAGGTGTGCCCTTGGGAAGCATCACAGAGATTCATTTCCACATGGTAAAGCTTGGAGAGTAAAAGCTCTATTGGAATTGATTCATACAGATGTTTGCAGACCCATGAAGACCTCTACTCAATTGGGAAACAAGTATTTCCTAATCTTTGTGGATGATTATTCCAGGATGACTTGGGTATACTTTCTAAGACAGAAATTAAAAGTGTTCTTAATCTTCAAGAAGTTTCAAGTTATGGTTGAGCGACAATCTGGTTATCTAATCAAAGTTCATAGAAGTGACAGAGGAGGAGAGTACACATCCACAGAATTTGATAAGTTTTGTCAAGATATTGGCTTGGAAAGGCAGCTTACTGTCAGCTACACTCCACAACAAAATGGAGTAGCTAAGCGAAAAAACAGAACCATAGTCGAAATGGCTAAGGCAATGTTGCATGACAAGGGAATGCCTCAATATTTGTGGGGTGAGGCAGTTAATATAGCGGTCTATTTAATGAATAGGCATCCGACAGTGGCGGTTGAAGGCAAGACACCATTTGAGGCATGGAGTGGAAGAAAGCCTTCTGTGAATCACTTGAAAGTGTTTGGGTCAATCTGCTTTGCTTATGTTCCGAAAGAACTAAGACAAAAACTTGATGAGTCAAGTGAAAGATGCATTTTCATAGGCTATGCTTCACACACAAAAGGGTACAGACTCTACAACTTAAAAAAGAAGAAAGTTGTTGTTTGTAGAGATGTTCTCTTTAGTGAGAAATCTTCGTGGGATTGGAATCAAGTAACCATCCGAGAAGAATCTGCACTAATCAAAATTGAAGAAAAAAATCAGCCAAATGAAGAGGAAATTAAGTTGAAAATTCCACAGTTATCACATGAAAACAATCCTCAAGTTCACTCTCACACACCTTCGAGTCCAAGTTCAACGATGGTTCGGTTAAGGAGCTTAAATGAAGTCTATGAAAGCTGCAATTTCTGTGTTGAAGAATCGGAAAACTTTGGTGATGCAGTGAAATAAGAGACATGGAAGACTACAATGCAAGAGGAGATCAATGTCATTGTGAAAAACAAGACATGGGAACTAGTGGACATACCTTGTGACAACTCCGTTATTAAAGTAAGATAAGCTAAATCAAGATGGTTCCGTTCAAAGGAACAAAGCTAGATTGGTAGCAAAGGGTTATTCTCAGAAACCCGGGATTGACTTCCAAGAAACCTTTGCACCGGTAGCTAGGCTAAGCATGAAACAATCAGAAGCCTTATTTCTGTAGCTGCTCAAAAGGGGTGGTTTCTACACCAACTTGACATCAAGTTGGCTTTCCTAAATGAAGTCCTAAAAGAAGAGGTGTTCGTTGATCAACCTCAAGGATTTGTTCTTAAAGTACAAGAGCACAAGGTGTACAAGCTTAAGAAGGCACTTTATGGCCTGAAACAATCTCCGAGAGCATGGTATGGAGAGATTGACTCATATTTCAATGAAAGGGGATCTCAAAGAAGTGAGAATGAACCTACCCTCTATGTCAAAACCGAAGGTATTTTAGATATCCTTATCGTTTCCTTATATGTTGATGACTTGGTTTATACTGGAAGTAGTGATAAAATGATCTTGAATTTCAAGAATGACATGATGAGGAAATATGAGATGAGTGATCTAGGCATGTTGCATTATTTTTTGGGAACTTGTATTATTCAATCAAATGAAGGTATCTTTATTATTCAAAAGTAATATCCAAAATCGCTTCTAGAAAAATTCAAAATCGTTGGTTGAAAGCCTGTTGCAACACCTTTAGTTGTGAATGAAAAGTTTCAAAGAGAAGATGGTAGTGGTGATGCTGATGAATCTGTGTATAGAAGCCTAGTTGGGAGTTTGTTGTATTTGACAGCGACTAGACCTGATATTATGTATGTTGCAAGCTTGTTGTATAGATTTATGCACAAGCCAACTTGCATTCACTATGGAGCTACAAAGAGGATCCTAAGATACATACAAGGTACACTTGACTTTGGTATTATGTATGAAAGGAATGTTGAGCCAAAATTGTATGAGTTCTGTGATAGTGATTGGGGAAGTAGTGTGGATGACTTGAAAAGCACATCTGGCTATACTTTTACACTAGGGACTAGTGTATTCTCTTGGGCGTCTAAGAAGCATAAATCAGTTGCACTATCAATGGCAGAGGCTGAGTATGTGTCGGCTTCAATTGCAACTTCTCAAGCAGTGTGGTTGAGAAGAATTATGCAAGACTTTGGTGAGAAACAATAATCAACAACTCCTATCCTTCGCGACAACAAGTCAGCTTTGCCATGAGCAAGAATCCTGCCTGTCATGGAAAATCAAAACATATTGCTCTGAAGCATCACTACATAAGAGGTGCTGTTGAAGACAAGGAAGTGGATGTGATCTACTGCAGGACAGAAGATCAAGTTGCCGATATCTTTACCAAGGCATTACCAAAGGACAGATTCATCTACCTAAGAGAACTTCTGGGAGTGAAGCAGCAAAGCATTAAGAGGAAGTGTTAAAGTTAATCCTTTTATGTAATTTTTTGGGTCTCCAATCTAGGGCTGACTAAATGTCTTCTTAGCTGACCCATTGTGCTAAAATAAAGTTAGAAAAAATATCTCTTTGAATAAAGCTCTGCCCTCTGTTTTCCAAAAGTTTCCTGCACCTTGTTTTCTGCAACAAGGTGCTGCTACTGCCTCTTAAAGATTTCCGTCTTTCTCATTTTTATTCAAGTTTTATTAATGATGAAGATGGTCTGAATACCAACAATACTTACCAAAGTAAAACTGATTTGTGGGGATGAAAAGGTATGATCTTCTACCATACATTGCATATGGTATCCTTGAAGGTTTTTGTTAATTAATAAGCCAATTACACTCTCTTGTATGCATATGCAGTTGTATGCTTCCTACTTTTATTCGTTTGAGTTTCGGACTGTTCACCACTGGGGCTAACATTTTTTTTGCTGTGAACAGTTTTGGTGCCCCATCTGCCTTGCTAATCCAAAAGGCATGGCCTTTGGTTGTGGGCATCAGGTAGTTAGTTTCATTTGAATTAATATTTACCTCAAATACAAATAAATTTTCAGGTGGATTTAGAGGAGAATACTATTCACTATTATTATTTTTAGACTTTTTAACCAAAAAAAAAAATTCTTGAAATTGTTATAACTCCTCACTTTAGTTCTCGAGATTTAAATCGGTAGAAGTGGTCCTTGAGAAAGTCCATCATCAATCATTTTGGTTCGTTTGTGAAAATTTTCCGTTAAGTTGAAAAAGCCACCGGTTCAAGGAGAGGGGCATATTTGACAACAATACCCTCAATTTAACGAAAATTTATCAAGGAATGACAAAATAATTGGACAATCTCAAAGACCACTTTTATCGATTTGAAATCTCATAAACCAAAGTGAGAAGTTATGTCAATCTTGAAGTCCCTTATTACTGTTAATGCTTATTCATTTTATCTTCTTGGTGCAGACATGCTTGGAATGTGCACGAGACCTTCAGTCATGTCCAAAATGTGGAGGTGTTGGGACCTCAATGCAGCTGTACTAACAATTCCAGTTGTTCATATAGGTTTTCCATCATCGTTTTGTTGATTGTTGCTTTTGGATGGTGGTTTGTGTCTGCTGGTAAGGGTTTAAATGGTGGTTTGTTGAAGACACAATTGTTTACAGCAGAAACTAGACGGAAGCAAATATTAGAAGAGATTCAAATTGATCTTGGAGATCGAAACAAAGGAATAGTCGTGTAAAGAATAGAGGACGTCACACATTGTAACCCCCGAGTTCGTTTTTTCATTTTGTTTTCCGGAAGATTGTAATTTGACCTTTGGTTCGAAGGTCATATATGTTGTCCTTGTAATATATTATACATATTTGTACGAAGTCATATGTTTTGAACCTCCTTTTGATGCATGAAGAACCAAGGGTATCTAGGAGACCAGAGATAGATGACCTAGGAATCGCTCAACCAGAGACAACAGAGCAAGCTCAACGTTGCTAATCATGGATTCATTTGACACGACCAAGCCAAACGCAAATATATTTTTAAATTAATCAAGTCCCCCTCAAGATGCCACTTAGTACTACAGTCTAGTGTTATTCCTCTTCAATTGTGAGGCAGAGTCCACACTCCTACCCTCTTAATGTAGGTAATATCGTTTGTTCATAAAAAAATTTATCTCCCCTCAAGGCTTTAGTACATGATATTTAGAAGGACGAGAACAAAAAAAATACAACAAATAAAACCTAGGTCGGAATTAGACTTTTAATCTCCCCAAAACTACTTAAATTGTTCTTAAATGAATACTTAATAATTTTGTTCTACTACCAATTAATAGTACGGTCTAGTGGTATTCTTATTCATTTATAAATTAGAGATTTTAGGTTTGATTCTCGCTAAAGACGCCACATTATTGCTAGTCCGTTGTTAGGCTTAACCTACTTCCATACCCCTTATTGTAGATAATATCATTTGTTCAAAAAAAGAAAAAATAAATTGTTCTGCTCTAAAACATAATTAAATATATGATGGTTTCAATACGCTTGTCACTCTTGGAATATTCCAATACAGGCAGAGAGCCTTCATTACGGCTCCAGTTGTTAAAAAATCATAAGCTTTGTAACGTTTAACGTGTGGTAAACATTCGTACGTTTAAATTTTTTGGGCGATCAATGTTCAGTGAATTTGTTCAACAGATAAGCACTTGTATATCCATCACGTGTCCAACACATAGCACGAGACCATGCTAACTTTAATGTGAATACACTGGCTTTTCTAACTAGTCGATGTTCAGTTGACTTTTCAAAAGGCTAGAAACTTTGTTAAGGACTAAGTGACTATAAAATACAAGTCTCCCTGCCCTAACCTCGTTTAAGACATTGCTTTCATTCCTTAAATCATATGGACCCATTCATAGTAGAGATAATATAAAGCCAAACTCATAAATGAATAAAACTTGCCCTTTTATACAATTAACTATTTTTTTTTAAATGAACAATAGTATTTACACTAATGGAGTGAGGGGAGTGGGCCAAGCCTCACAATGGGCTAGCAATAATGTGATTCGAATTTTATCTTTGATGAGAATCAAACCTAAAACCTCTCACTTACAAGTGAAGAAAAATATCACTAGAATGTAGTACTAAGTGACATATTAAGTTGTTACATGATATCCATTTTATATGGGTTGCATTGAAAATTCCCGAGAAATGAAAGTCTTCCACTTTTCATGGTCATTTTCGTACTAAAAAGTTGTTGCATCCCAAAAAGCCCTATATTATCAAGGGGTTTATGCTAGTTTTTCTTATAAAGAACGAAGGGTGCGTGGATTTATCTGCCATGTCAGCTCGTTGTTTGCTTGCTTATACATAGGGGATTTCATCATGTGAGATCCTAGATTGGCACTTAGTTGGTTACAAAAAAAAATCCACTTTTATTCAATATCCAAGTCGAGCTGGGATAACTTTGATTATATGATATGCCTTCTTTCTGAGCCAAGAAGGCACGAGGCACCGCTGCAAGTGCCAGCATCGGTTGAAGTTGCCCACCCCGCTCCTGATCAAAACGAGCATGCGACACTTCTAAGGGACATTCACACTTCGATTAGTGAGCTACTTCGCGAATATTTTGCAAAGGGGAAAAGGCAGCTGTCTGTGCGGACAAAAACACTCAACTATGGCACAATTGGTTCAAATTCTTTCATAAGCGAATGCTTTGGAATATTCCATTCTTGTAGCAACCATCGCTTTGGAATATTTCAGAAGCGAATGCTTATCAGCCGTCCATTCATCATATATTGTGCAATCAGAAATCATTGTAAATTTTTTTATTTAAAATTGAATATAAATAATACTTGACGAAAACTGGTACGATGTACGATGAACGGACGTAATTGGAAGATCTCCGGAATCCTCACAAAGAGGATCCGGACAGGATCCTCATTCCTATAACTTCTTCATTGGGTTTTCTGATTTTACTCAGGTACCACGTCTGTTTAGTTTGAATTGTGTTTTCTGTTGTGAGTTACGATTGCAGTCTGTTTAATTCGAATTGGGTTCTCTGATTTGGCTCAGGTGCCATTTCAATTTGTTGGAAGGGTAATTATTTTCTGTCAGTGAAATTGCTCAATGAAATTTCGGACGCTTTATTTGGTTTATTATATTTCCACTAAATTTTTTGCCCAATTGGGTCTATCCTGATTACGCGTTGTGCAAGTAGAATAAAGAAATGGCGATTTGTTTTTGTATAAATGAGAATTGAAACCTTCGAATTACTTGAGAACATCTTCCCTGAAATGGGTGTGCTGAGAAAAGAAAAAAAATGGCAGACTTATGTCGTAATGATAATTTGGTTGCAACTTTATGCAGAAATGAGAAACCCCAAATGAAATGCTACAACTTTTGTGGCTGGTAGGGAGTGTGTTGTACATAAACGTGTTCTTAGGCCACCTCCAATGGTGGGGTAAAAGTCATTTCCACCCCCCCCCCCCCAAAGTCATTTCCATTCCCCCAGAGGCTGTCGACCAGCCTTAATGGTGCCAACGGTAACAAATTTGAAATGGATGGTTGTGATGAACAGGCCGTTGGTTAATCCAACGGCCTAGATCAAAGTTTTTTTTTTTTTATATTTATATATTATTGAATCCAACGGTTGAGATCGAATATAATCAAATCTAACGGTAAAAAAAAGATCTAACGGTAAAAAAAAGATCTAACGGTTCAAATTTAAATCCAACGGCTAAAATAATTTAACTCAAAATTCATCCAAAAACTCTATAAATACCTATGTATTTGTTCAAACATTCACACAAAACTCAATTTTCTCCTACAATTCTTCCAATTTATCTTTCTACCATTTCTTTCCATTTCCAAATTGTTCAACATGGCAAGATAGCATATTAGAGGTCGTAATTGGACCTCTGAGGAAGATGTTGCTTTATGCTTGGCATGGGTTTCTGTTAGTGAAGATGGTGCAGTTGGCACAAATCAAAATAATAAGGTTTTGTGGGATAAAATCATTGCAAAGTTTCAAGAAAATTGCAACGGCGGTGGGCGGGATGGTAGTGGTGTTTATGATCGGTGGAAGACTATCAACAAAGCATGCACTTTATGAAAGGGAAGCTTGGACAGAGCCGTGGTCGGCATGGCTAGTGGAAGGAGTGCCATAGAAATTGTGAGTTTTGTTCATATTTTATGTGTCATTTACATAATATTATTTTGCAACTACATAACTTTTATGTATTTTTTGTATAGGGTGACAAAGCAATGGAAATTTATAAGACAAGAGTAACACCAAAAAATCAAGTTTTTAAGTTGCAACATGCTTGGAACGTCCTCAAGGATTGTCCGAGGTGGGGAACTGATGCGGACCAACAATGGGGAAGATTATTTCAACGTGAAGCTGCACAGACAAATGCCGAAGAGGATGGTGTCAATGAAGGTGTCAATGAAATGACACCATCTCCTTCTTTTGCAAGGCCCCCGGGAAGAGATAAGCAAAAGGAAGCAAAGAGAAAAGGTAAGTCCCAAGATCCAAAATCCGATGAGTGGACACTCTGCTACTGGAGTTGCAAAATTGAACGAAACCCATAGCGCTCGCCAAGAAGAATCGGCTCGAATGCGTTTGCAAATGAAGGAAATCTCGGATAGGGAGCAAGATAGGTTTGAAATTAATTTTATGATGGAGAACCTCAGCAAATACACTCCAGACAGGCAAAAGTTCTTACGTGGTAAGCAAAAGGAAATTATGCGAAAGTCTGCCTCAAGGAGTATGTTTCAAGATGATGAATCCTCTGAACCATATATCCCAAGTCCTGTACGAAGTCCATCACCAAATGAAGATGGTGGATATGATTATTAAGTTTATGTAGTGTAAGAATTATGTGCTTTATTAATTAAGTTTATTAATTGTCGTTTGTATTAAGTTTATATAATTTATTAATTATGTGGTTTATGAATTATTGGTGAATGTTGAAGGCTTGCTTTGTATCAAATTTAATAATTTTTCAATATTTATCAGAATTTAAATTTTTTTATATTAAAATATTCATAAAATTAATTTACAATATTGACGTAATTTAACCGTGACCGCTCAAAATAGAAAGAGATGAGAGTATAAAAAGTGAAAGAATAGAGAATCTGCCTCGGTTTCCACTTGCTGAATAATTCTATCTGGGTCCCACTGTTAATTTCCTTAAAAAACCAAAAATAGCAATTGAAAATAATATTTTCTCTCTCTCTTTCTCATCATCTCCTTCCCGATGAGGGTCCATGGATCCTAGCTCCCAAGTTAGAAAATCTCCATTACAATTTATCAAGCGAAGCCATAAATCATTGTCTGAAGGGGTTAGGCCGAATGGTTGGGTTTTCTGATTTTTCTTTCAATTTTTTTTTCCTTTTACTTTTATTAGTTTTTTTTTTTTTATCAATTAAACTGTAGTATTAAGTTATCTAATTTCTGGGTACTAGTCTGCATACCCTCTCTTTTTCTATGTGCATAATTTGATCTATCAATTTCGAACCCGTCACCCAATCTGCAAGTGTACCAAACACAACGATATAGCACCAAGTTTGTTCAAAACCCTAATAGCAAAATTTACAAGGTTTAAGCTTCTGTTCACAAAATCTTTTGAAAAATACAGAACCTGCTTTGCACATCATCTCTGCCGTTTCTTCCGAAAGACAATTTTGGCAGCGGAGACTTTCTTGCTTTGATTTACTCTTTTTGTGACATACGACTGGTGGGGTAAATAGAATATGAACATTTTCTCCAAACGCTGAGCTTGCTCGAGAATATACCTTGCTAACTCCATGGCATTGAACCCGTTGGAAAGCTCTATTGTTACCTCCTTAAGCTGATCTGTAAAATTCAGGTTTTGGGATTTCCAGTATTTCCTATTACATCCGCGTGCCTGAAAACACAACAGCCAAATCAATAAGGAAAAAGAAAAAAAAACATTCCAAAATACACGAAAAGTAGCAATATGAATACAAACTATGAAACAAGGAAGTGCCAGTCCCTGAACTAGCGTACATTTGTGTGTGTGTGAGTGTGTGTGAGAGAGTGAGAGAGAGAGAAAGAGTCAACTTCGACTTTTAACTTACTTTAGGTTTATGTATGAGTAAGGAAAGGTCAGATTTTATTTGCAATGTATTCAAATTAGAAATTCCTCTCAGAAGAGATACCATTGCTGGGACTAGGTCATCACTCAAGCTCGCAATGCGCAAACCCAAGTACAAGACATTATCGAACGGCGGGGGCATGGAAACTTCCTTGAACAGAGCCTGCAATATTATAAAGGCAGACTCTTAAACAGATGAAAGTATCCGTATAAGATAATAAAGCGGCAAAGTTAAAAAGTTGAGCAAAAAAACCATTTTTCAAGAAATATGCATAATCATCAATTGTTCATATATTCAAGCCCATATAATGCCTCCAAATTCAGAGGTCAAATCAATTGCTTCATACTTTTGGTAAGGTTTATACTTTGAGATGAGAGACATGAGTAAGAGAAGCAGAGCAATAGATAACAATGCAATATATTCTTCGCCCCTCTCTTCAACCCTGCACACGGGCATTACTTCTTTAATTTTCATTCCATCCGACGTCCCTACTATAGTAAAACCAAAGATATTCAAATTTAAAACCACTTTGTAGTTTAAGAAACACGAATTAGCTATCTATTGTCGGCATGTCATAACCCCATAGCCAAGATATGTTCCATGTAATATCATTTAATAGATCCCAAAACAAATACAATATGCACAATCAAATTTCTTGTTATGGCCAAAAGAGAATATTAGTCTGCAGGGTAGTGCATCTTTACCTTAATGGTCTCGTGGCTTAGAAGAAGAACTTTAACCCTGCATATACTGCAAAGAAACTCGGATGCGTTGTCAAAGTCACAGATATCTCTACTAGGCTTCAAAAAAATCTCTGCCTTTTCTATACACATTAATTCCCTGAGATTCTGGCGGTTCAATAAATTCCCAATCCATTTGAAATATTTGAGATTTGGAGCAGAAATAGTTAATGATCTGCTGTCAGGTTGATAATATTCCCAATCTACATGTATATCTTCAAGTTTCTCACCTGAGATGTTAAGATGGCAGATGCCACTTTTATATGACACAAACCGAAATGATTCCAAAGATGAGTTTTCAATGGTGATATTTACTGTTCTAACATCATAAAGCTCCAATTCCTTGATGCACTTGCAGGAACTTGAGATCCATTTGAAAAAGTCGTCACCTATTTGAACCTCAGTCAACTTTAAGTGTTGGAGATTAGTGGAACCAACAAAGGAGGGAACTTTAAGAACTGTATACAGGTTCACAATTAGAGACCTCAAAGATCCACAAAGAAAGATGCAAGATGGCAATTCAAACGAAGCCATATCATTTCTGTATACCCTCAACTGAAGATCAAGCACTTCAACATTACACCTTGCTGCAATGTGGATCCACGTGATCACTCGGAAAATCTCATCAGGTAAGCTTGAACAGAGATTCAAATGTACTTGAAACTTCAGTACCTTATTACCTCCGCGAAGAATCAAAAACCTATCGAACGAATTCAGCAAGTTTAATTGGCCCTGCTTATCTCCATGATACGATGACCAAAATTTCAACGACGGGGTTGAGAGATAAAGCCCTCTGCATCTTTTAGACAGGCTGCCTACTCGAATAAGTTCTTTTAAAGAGACAAGTGAAAGAATCTGATGAGCGACTTCATCTGGAAGATTACTAAACCTGTCCACTACACTCTCGGTACAAACTCCTTGAGCTTGAGAATTCGCAATAGCCAATAACTTATCCTTGTGTTCCATGACACACTAAGATTTCTTTCAGTTTTGGTATGAGCACCTACCTAGTCGCTACACCTACAAAGATTAAGGACAAGAAAACAAGATTAATGCAAATATTTGAGTATTTCCTCTCTAATCTAGATATAATGTGAACACAATTGTGCCAATTTTTCAGTAGAATTTAGGGGTTTTTTATAATGAAAATTAGGACTCACTCACAAAAGTTTAGACAAATAATTGCAAGAAATCATAAAATTTAGGTCCCCAATAGCACTGGTATCACAAATATAAACATAACAAAATAAAGTTTGAAGCTTTGTCCATCAATGGCATCCCAAATCTTCCAATTAATTACCAAACAGAAAAGCGGAAGCAGAAAAGAAAAAAAAAATAGAAGATGGGCTTACCCAGAATTCATTCACCACACAAAAGCCTCAGTTCGAAATCAGGGGTTAGCACTTAGCAACGGCACTTAGCAACCCCATCAAACTTTTCTGGAAAAGCCGCTGTCAGAAAAGCTATTTAAGTCGAAATTTTCTGGAAAAGCTGCCATCAGAAAGCGCTAATAAGACAGGGAAAATGAAAAGAAATGTTCGCGGTTCTTCATTTGGCAAAACCGCCAAGTTCACCTTAGAGACTTTTTTCCTGCTTGGGTCGGCCTACTGTTATGTGTGTGGGTTGGGTTTGGGCTCTCTATTTCTTAACGTTATATATTTGGGGATATTGGCAAAATTATGATCACACAAATAGATTATGGATCGGTGAAATGATTATTTTTCAAGATTTTGTCGATATTCCGTGAAGAGTTAGATTGATTGTTGTTCGTTATTTGATTTTCATCATTTTAGCAACAGAAATTTTTAGAATCTCTATTTCAGTTATTCTATTCCGGCAATGATGGGCCTTCATTTGATTTTCATTCACTGGAAGGAACTTCGATCTTGGGACATTTTAGTATGGGATAATAGAAGCACCAAAGTATTGTTAATCACATTTGGTTTCATTTGATTTACAATCATGCCCAACTTGTTAATTACCAACTGACGGGGTTTTATCACAAAAAGACTTCAATTTTAGTTGAAATAGGGTTAAAATATTTAAGCTCTTTTTTTTTCTCAAAGATACGGTCAATGTAAGATATTTCAATGTTAGCATCCTCAAGCATGTACCTCGCTAACTCCAATTCATTGTTCTCACTAACAAGCGCTACTGTTGCCTCCTTAAGCTGATCAATGAAACCCATGTTTTCAGATATCCAGAATTCCCTATTAAATCCACATGCCTAGAAATGACCTAGCAGGTAAAGTAAAATTTATAAAAGATTGTCACCATCCCCAAGCGGGTATGAGGGGTAACAAAGATACCAAGAAATAACCTAGTCGGAGCAATGTATAACCTTTATATACAGGGTTATATATCGCTCCGACAACAATAACTAAAGCTCTAAAAGTGACATTACTTAAGACCGCACAAAAAAAATCCTAGACCCTAAGCACAACTCGGTTTAGTTACCAAGATCAATATGCTTCTGATTCTAGACGTATCGCATGGTAAACTATGTTGTATGCGTGTGTATGCGAGATAAAACTAGAATTTCTTCCTTTCACCGTAAAGGTTTTGGTTCCTACATTTTGGGGCAAGTTCCACTTAGGCTTTTCTTTGTCTAGGAATATGTTACTTTGGAATCATGTAGGTCAACATTCCTCTATTTCGGTGTCCATATAGATATCCGAGTCGAAATGTATCATAAAATATGTATTTAGTAGCTAAAAATTGAAAATTCAGATGAGGTAGAGCCACCCGAGTCTAGCCCCCACCGGGTTAATGGGTATCCATTTTGTTGATGCACAAAACCGGATGGTCTTGGTACAACACAAATCCGACCGTGAATCTGCAAGAAAGTAAATAACACAAAATGTATCGTGGTTCACCCCAATGTTTGGGCTACGTCCACACTAATGTTGATATATTTCTGAAGGCCTTTGGCCTATTTTGAGCCCTTTGGCTTTGTGTTGCTCTCTCTTGGCCTAAGCCTTGGCCTAAACATTTGGCCTCTCCTGCTTGGCCTCAAATGCTTGGCCTCCTATGAAGAGAGTGAGGAGTCCCTTTTATAGAATAAGGGCTCCTCACTTATTACATATTTGTCCATTCACTTATTACATAATTACATTTGAGTCCTCCGAATATTTATACGAGGTCTAAATACAGATGCCGTAAATATGGTATAAATAGTAGTCCCTCAAGTCTTTTGGCTGTAGACTTGAAATTCAGTCCATGTGTGGGCCGAAGTAACTAGAGGTCGTCTAGAACTGGTACTTGACACGCGACGGTGCTCAACATGAAGTGATGGAGGTGAGGCTGCTCGGCTAGAGGCGATGCTCATGGCAAGGCGGTTGCTCGGCTGGCGGTGGTGCTCTCTAATGATAGTGAATGAGTCCCTTTTATAAAATAAGGGTTCGCTCCTCAATACATAATAATGGGTTGAGAGTCTTTCTCTAATGAAGGTGAGGGAGTCCCTTTTATAGAATAAGGGTTTCCTTCTCAATACATGAATAATAGGCTAAGTCCCCCAAATGCTTTCATGAGGCCCAAATGCAGAGGCCTAATATATGGTACTAGAGGTGATGCTTGTGGCGAGGCGGTTGCTCAGCAGGCGGTGGTGCTCTCTAATGATGGTGAGGGAGTCCCTTTTATAAAACAAGGGCTCGCTCCTCAATACATAAATAGTGGGCTAGAGGTGATGCTCGCGGCAAGACGGTTGCTCAACTGGCGGCGATGCTCTCTAGGTGAGGGAGTCCCTTTTATAGAATAAGGGCTCGCTCCTCAATACATAAGTGATGGGCTATGAGTGATGCTCGCAGCGAGGCGGTTGCTCAGCAGGCGGGGATGCTCTCTAATGATGGTGAGGGAGTCCCTTTTATAGAATAAGGGCTCGTTCCTCAATACATAAATAGTGGGCTAGAGGTGATGCTCGCGGCGAGACGGTTGCTCAACTAGCGGCGATGCTCTCTAGGTAAGGGAGTCCCTTTTATAGAATAAGGGCTCGCTCCTCAATACATGAATAATGGGTGCTCTCTAATGAAAGTGAAGGAGTCCTTTTTTATAAAATAAGGGTTCTCTCCTCAATACATAAATAATGGGCTAAGTCCCCCAAGTATTTTTCATGAGGCCCAATATATGGTACACTGTGTAGTCCCCCAAATGCTCTCATGAGGCCCAATATATGGTACACCGTGCAGTTTAAAAACTAATATAAGATTCCTAAAAAAACCTACATCTTCTGAATTGGTGATCACATGTTATGTGATGTGATGGGTTAAGTAATGTAATATAAGATTATATAAATAAATAACTATATATTGTAGTCAAATTTAACATTAGAATTATCACTTTTATACCTCATCATACTTGACTTAATTCAAAAACTAATAAACAAAGACATACAATTAAAGATGCATTTTTTTTATCTGGAAACCAACGTGGAGAACGGAGTATTACTGGTGCTTGTGTGCTACAAGTGTAAGTATAAAACTTTGAAACCAAGAAAACTTGAGTGGGCCACTTAGTATTAGGGCTTTGTGGTATTCTTCTTCACTTGTAAATGAGATGTCTAAGGTTCGATTCTCGCCAAAGGCGAATTTGAACCACATTATTATTAGTCAATTGTGAGGCTAAGTCCGCTCTCTCTACTTAGTGGAGATAATATCGTTTGTTAAAAAGAAGGAGAAAAAAAACTTGAGTGGGGGTAGTTGACCCGAGTGGGAACAAGTTTTTTTTTTTTTTTTTTTTTGTCAAAAGGTAGGATTTTATTGAATTGAATTAAATACGAATAACTACATTTGCATCTTGTGCTAAAATATTAAACAGAAACTCTAGTCCCAATTCATCCCAGCCAAATTTCCCGCCATGCTTAACGACGTATGCCACAACCAAATGAGCCGCAAGATTGCATTGCCGAGGGGTAAAGCAAAACTTTACCAACTGGAATAAGCTCGCCATCCTCCAAATGTCTTGGAGATAAACCTCAGCTGATTCCACCACCAACCTCAACCCAGCCTCCATAAAATCACTCCCTATAATCGCCTTCATCCCTTCTTTAACCGCTATTGCCTCCACCATAAATAACGCCTCATACCATTCTCCCCCCACCTTTCCCGCAAGCTTTGGAATCCCAACAAAATCCCGAAGCACCCATCCAATCCCCCCTCTTCGTATCACTCATCCAAGCTTCCTCCATTGATGACCATCTCCCTCCACTTCCACCGCAGATCCGTCCTCCAACCTCGACTTTAGCTTCCCCTGCTGCTCCCCATCAATCTCTACTGTAGCCTCCCAGAACTCCACCACTTGCTTCTGCCACAATTCCACGGCAACATGTGGAAGTATGCGAGTCCCTGAAAAGATATCCTCATTCCTACACTTGCATATTCTCCATAACCCAAACGCCACTTGCTACAAAATCAATTATGCATCATTCTCCTTCTCTATTACTCTTTGCCATCCTTCCAGAAAATCCAATACCCTCATGTCCATCATGTTGATTTGCAATGCCATCCCAAACCAAAATGCTCAACTAAACTCATACCCAAAGAAGAGGTGAGCCTCAATTTCATCAGGCTTACCACAAAGTCCACACTTGTTCACCACCCAAATCCGACGTCGCTCCAAGTTATGCCGCATCGCCAACGCCTTACGACTGGCCTACCAAAAAAAATTCGAATCTTATTCGACACTAACAGAGACCATATACCTTTCCACATCCCTCCCAACACACTTTAGGAGCTCGGCATTCCCCCTCTTTTACGGCCAAACTCACCATTTTTTCATCATTTTCATTGCCACAAAATATCCCGACCGCACCAAATACCTCACATTCTTCGTATAATGCCATATTCTTTTATACTAGCACCCACTTCTACTAATCGGAATAGTATGAATCAACTCCAGGTCCTATGGAACCACTAGTGCCGCAACTTCATCTATCTTCCATTTTTCTTATCAAGAGAGATCAACTCACTCACCTTCAAATTGGGCGCCCCATTCCGCATCAACAGTTTGAATGAATGCGACTTAGGGATCCATGGGTCACGAGCAATCCTAATAGATTCTTCATTACCCACTCGCCACCAAAGCCCACGGTTCAGAACCTGTCTCCCCAATATGATACCTTTCTATCCCCTAGACAATTTATTTTGTTTTGTTACCTCCAAAAATGATGATTTAGGAAAATACTTATCCCTTAATATCACACCAAGCACCGAATCCGGAGTATGTAACACCCGCCAACTGATTGTGGCAAGCATAGCCAAATTGAACCCCATAAGGTTTCGGAACCCCAAGCCTCCTAACTTCTTATTTGCAGTCATTTTATCCTACGCCACCCAATGACAACCTTTCGTCTTCGCATGTCCTCTCCACCAAAATTGAGCAATAACACGTTCCATTTCCTTATAGGTACCCACCGGTAATTTAAAACACGTCATTGCATGATTCGGCATCTCCACAGCAACAGATTTAATCAAAATCTCCTTGTCGGCGACAAGAATTGCTCGGCCCGCCCATCAATGCGGCTCTCAATCCCTCGTCTAACCGATTCAAACACCGCCTTCTTAGAGTGCCCAAAATCAACTTGAATCTCCAAATATTTACCAAAGTCATCCTTAGCCTAAATGTTCATTCTCGCCACAATATTCTTTTTTTTTTCTTCTTCGAACAACCTTTACCAAAAAATATAGAACTTTTCTCCAAGTTGATAATCTGGCCATAATCTGTACCATAGTCCTCCAAAATCTTCGTCATCTAATCTACCTCCGTTTCATCCACTTTACAGAAGACCACCGAGTCATCTGCAAAAAACAGGTGAGTGATTGGAGTAGCAGCCGGAGCCACCCGAACCCCACTAATTCAGCTCTCTATCCCATGCTTCTGGATATATGACGAAAACACTTATGCACATATAAGGAATATAAATGGAGACATCGGATCCCCCTGCCTTAACCCCATTTCCGGTCAGAAGTAACCGAATGGCACACCATTCACCATGACACTATATGATACCGTGAAAATGCATTCACGAATCCACTCGCAAAATTAAGGATGAAACCCCAAATTGCCCATAACCTCAATCAAGAAACCTCATTCCACCCAGACATAAGCTTTTGCCAAATCCAATTTAATTGCCATCTTCCCCGTCTACACCTTGTTTTAGAGAGTGTAAAATTTCATGCATTACCAGAATATTGTCATGAATCAGCCGACCCTGTACAAAAGCCGACTAATTAAGACTAATAACCCAATCCATCACTGTTTTTAACCTCCTCGTCAAGACCTTAGCAATAATCTTATATACTACATTACACAAGGAAATAGGTCTCAACTCCGTCATCTTCCGTGGAGCCTTCACATTCAGAATTAAGACTATATAAGTATGGTTAATTTTATGTAGCAATCATCCCGAATGATGAAAAGCTTGCACCATATGAATTATATCACCACCCACCACCTCCCAATGACCTTGGAAAAATCTAGTTGTAAAACCATCAAATTTAGGAGACTTAGTAGCCGGAATCTGAAACACTGCTACCCTGATTTCCTCGCTCAAGAATGGCCGAATAAGCTCCTCATTATCCCGATCATTTACCTTCATCTCTACAGACCCCGCCAACTCCCCTCCTTGACTAGTAGTACCGGACTTAAATAGGGAAACAAAATAATTGACCACAATGTTTTGCATACATTCCGTAATTTTCTGCCATACTCCGGAAGTATCTTCCAGCCCCTGAATATACTCACACCGCACCTTTGGATCCACAATCCCCACACCCCCCCCCCCCCCCCCCCGGTATTTCGTCCCTAAGCTCCTCAATTCTTCGCCGCAAGTTCGGTTTTGTAGTCTTCTTCCACATCCCGAGCCGGTATCGGGTCCCCTTCAACTTCTCACTTACTTTAAATGCCAAAGATGCTTCCACCGATTCCCTCCACGCTTCCATAATAATCTCTCGACACTCCGACTTCTTTCCCCATCTAGAATCATATATAAACTGTCACAGTACCTTCGAAATTATACCGTCAGAGGCAAGAATTAGCATTGAATGGTCCGAACCCTCCACCACTACATGGCTAATCTTCGCTCGCGGAAACATATCCATCCAACCCTGGTTCGGCACCCCTCTATCCAACCTTTGTTGTATCAACCCATTATCCTGTTTGTTCCTCCACGTAAAGGGGTATCCCTCAAAGCCCAAATCAAGAAGCTCATTATCTGCCAGGAACTCCCTAAAGTCCCTTGTACTCGCCATAGATCGGTAATTCCCCCTTCTTTCTCCTCATCATCCACAATGTCGTTAAAGTCGCCAATCACCATACATTTCCCATGTGAACTACTAATCCTCTTGGTAAGCTCACACCATTGAGCTCTTCTCCGTTTATCATCCGTACTTGCATACACGGCTAACATCCTTCAATCTGAATGTAACGGACCACTACCAAAGCCTAGCTCAATAAAGAAACTATTCCACACAACACTAGATATATTCACCTCATCTTTCTTCAAAAAAACGCGTATTCCTCCTCCAATACCTTTTGGTTCCACCAGTTACATAAAATCCATCCGTAACAACTTAAGTAAATACTTGTAGCGATCACTCTTATTCTTCGTTTTCAATAAGATCACTACCCCAGGGTTGTGAAGCCTCGCCTGCTCCACCAAGGCATCAACTGTCAAGGAACCCCCAATTCCTTGACAGTTTCAGCATAATGTTTTCATGGCGACCGTGGAGACCTCTCAAGGCCGGTCTCCTCCGCCTCAAAAAAACATGAGAGCACACTTATGCCGACTACTACTATCCTCATTTCTCGTCCCCTCCACTTCATTCTTTACCTCCGCAATCTGTCTCTTCTGTCTCTTGTTTTCCCTACACACGGCAGCAATGGTAGGACCCAACTCAAACGGGTCCGAGTCTTGAGTCCCATTTTGCCCAGCTCCTGCCGAAACTCCAACACCATCCTCTTCCACATGTTGCACTCCCGACGCACCCTCACCATCTTCCATACTAACTGGATAATTCAAATCTACCATCAGACCCCGCTGCCTCCCGCCTACACCCCCATCAATACACTTCACCGGTTCCACAAAATCAAATAGCACAACATTTTCAGCTCCCGATGCTATTTCCCATCCCCGTCCTATGAGTCCGGCATCAAAAACACGTTCCCTTGCCTTTCGAACCTTATCTGCCTCTCTGTTCTGATGCGCTATAAAATAAACTTTACTCCCCACTTCTTCTTTGGCCTTGTAGCCATTTTTATTTTGTTTTTCCGGTGATGAAGCAGTATCATCCAACTCTCCCCAAGACGTACGCTCAGACTGTCTACCCTCCTGCCTCACGCGGCCTCCTGCAGATCGTAATCCCTCCTCCTCATGCACCATCACGTGGTTTACTTCCCCACCACGCCGCAACTCTCATGTTATCCCACTGTCTTCTCCCGTGCTATGGCTACCGGACCTCCGCGAAGATGATCTAATTGCTTTGCCCTGCAGATCAGTCTGCGCCTCCAAGCCTTCATACGGCAATGTACGCCCTGGACCTTGGTTGTCCCCAGCCCTATCCATACCTTACTGCCCACGAATCTCATGCTCCGCACATGCTCTACTCCCATGTCCAAGCTTTCCATAAAATAAGCAATAATTGGCAATCCTTCGTATCGAAATTCAACCCACACTCGACCTTCATCCTGGAACGTAACCATCACACCTCTCATCAATGGTTCCCTTAGATTGAATCGAATACGAACACTTAAACACCTACCAATACATTCCCGACTCGCTGATTTATCCACCGTTAAGATCGTGCCAATCTTCCCCCCAATTGCCAAAGCCACTGCCGCCGTCATACTCAACGGTGGTACCTTATGAATCTAAATCCACATGTCTCCCATTTATAATGAATTCCATCGTGCATCCCTCCTGTTCGTGCAATCCCCTACCAACACAAAGTCATCACGAAACGTCCAAGGGAATTCAGAGTCAAAAACCCGCTGCATATCCCTCATAACCACGAACCTGATTAGGAATCGTCGATCACCAAAGTCCCTAATCGAGACACCTTCCTTCCCACGCCACAATGACGTGAATCTATCGATGAAATCCTCCCCATGCACCGCTCGCATTGTCAACACCTTTGCCAATAACATATAGTGAAAGCCGATCAAAGCCTCATCTACATCCTTTCTATCGATCACTACTCTCTCATTCTCTCTATCAGTGAGCTGCAGCTTATCTCCCAAGGTCTGCCCTATTCTTCCATAACACCATCTGTATCCAATTCCTCCATAGCAGCCCTCCTATCCTCGCCCACCTTCTGCACTACCTTTTACCACTCACAAAGCTCTCCAACAATCTCCGTGAACCCACTATATGGCCGTCGTCGCTCCCCTAGGGTTTACATACGCAAAAACTCCCAAATCCTTTGCTCCAACTTTCTCGAACTAAACCCTTCTCAAGAGGACGAGTGGGCATAAGTTAGCTCTATTTATGCTTTTAAGGTTCAAAACTTCAAAATTAGCAAAATCTCCATAAGTTTAACTTAAATTATTAGCATATTAAGACCCCAAAATAAATTAAGTTTAACTTAAATTACTTGCTAGATTTATGCACAGACCATCAAAGAAGCATTTGGGAGCAGCTAAGAAAGTTCTCAGATATATACAAGGCACACTAGACTATGGAATTGAGTATGACACAGGCAAGGAATCAATTCTCATAGGCTATTGTGACAATGATTGGAGTGGAGAGGAAACTGATATGGAAAGCACATCTAGTTATGCTTTCTCATTTGGAAGTGGGGTTTTCTCTTGGGCCTCAGTTAAACAACAAAGTGTTGCATTGTCAACAGTTGAAGCTGAGTACATGAGTGCTACAAAAGCAACCACACAAGCTGTGTGGTTAAGGTTTGTGCTTCAAGATTTTGGTGAAGAACAAACTGAAGCTACTCATCTCTACTATGATAATACATATGCCATTGCTTTGACAATAAATCATGTGTTCCATCAAAGAACAAAGCACGTTGGAAAAAGATATCATTACATTCGAGAAGCATTGCAGTCAAACATCATCAAGCTAATCTATTGTAAATCAGAAGATCAGCTTGCTAATATTTTCACCAAGGCACTTCCCAAAGATCGATTTTGCACACTCAGAAAGAAACTTGGAGTTAAACCAGCTACCAGCTTAGAAGGGAGTGTTGGTGGATAAGCATGGCAGCTGGATCACAGATGCATAGCAGCTAAAGAATGGAAGAAGGAAATGAAGTTCGAATGGTTCTAAGTGCTAGAGCAATTGATATTCAAATAATGTAATGAACGAACAAGATTATATCATCTCTGTGGCGTATACTTTGCCACGTGTCTAGTTTGTTAGAAGTTAAATGAAAACATGTGTTGTGCACGTGATCATAGTCACACTGCAAGTGTGTGTGAATGTGGGTATGCAACGGCCATAAATCCCACCATGTAAGCCAACTATGGTGTATCGAATCCAACGTAGATTCAAGGAGCTATGTACTCCTTTCTTCTCTGAAATTCATCTTCCATATATCTTCTTCAATCTCATTTCAATTACTTGTTAAATTGATTACAAATACAATTAAGCCTAAAACTATCCAAAACACTAACACTATTTGCACAATTTGATCTATCAATTTCTACCTGATACCGAATTTGCAAGTGTACCAAACACAACGATATAGCTCCAAGTTTGTTCAAAACCTTACAAGCAAAATTTACAAGGTTTAAGCTTCTGTTCACAAAATCTTTTGAAAAATACAGAACCTGCTTTGCACATCATCTCTGCTGTTTCTTCCGAAAGACAATTTTGCCAGCGGAGACTTTCTTGCTTTGATTTACTCTTTTTATGACATACGACTGGTGGGGTAAATAGAATATGAACATTTTCTCCAAACGCTGAGCTTGCTCGAGAATATACCTTGCTAACTCCATGGCATTGAACCCGTTGGAAAGCTCTATTGTTACCTCCTTAAGCTGATCTGTAAAATTCAGGTTTTGGGATTTCCAGTATTTCCTATTACATCCGCGTGCCTGAAAACACAACAACCAAATCAATAGGGGGAAAAAATAACATTCCAAAATACACGAAAAGTAGCAATATGAATACAAACAATGAAACAAGGAGTGCCAGTCCCTGAACTAGCGTACATTTTGACTTTTAACTTACTTTAGGTTTATGGAAGAGTAAAGAAATGTCAGATTCTATTTTCAATGTATTCAAATTAGAATTTCCTCTCAGAAGAGACACCATTGCTGGAACTAGGTCATCACTCAAGCTCTCAATGCGCAAACCCAAGTAAGAGACATTATCGAACGGCGGGGGCATGGAAACTTCCTTGAACAGAGCCTGCAATATTATAAAGGCAGACTCTTAAACAGATGAACCCTTAAAGCCTATAAGATAATACAACAGCAAAGTTACAAAGTTGAGCAAAAAACAATTTTTCAAGAAACATGCCTAATCATCAATGGTTCATATATTCAAGCCCATTTAATGCTTCCAAATTCACAGGTCAAATCAATTGCTTCATACTTTTGGTAAGGTTTACACTTTGAGATGAGAGACATGAGGAAGAGAAGCGGAACAATAGATAACAATGCAATCTATTCTTCGTCCCTCTCTTCAACCCTGCGCACAGGCATTACTCCTTTAGCTTTCATTCCATCCGATGTCATTACTATAGTAAAACCAAAGATATTCAATTTTAAAACCACTTTGTAGTTTAAGAAACACGAATTAGCTATCTATTATAGGAGTGTCATAACCCCATAGCCAAGATATGTTCCATGTAATATCTTTTTATAGATCCCAAAACAAATACAATATGGCCAAGAGAGAATATTAGTCTGCAGGGTAGTGCATCTTTACCTCAATGGTCTCGTGGCTTAGAAGAAGAACTTTAACCCTGCATATACTGCAAAGAAACTCGGATGCGTTGTCAAAGTTATCACAGATACCTCTATTAGGCTTCAAAAAAATCTCTGCCTTTTCTAAACACATTAATTCCCTGAGATTCTGGCGGTTCAAAAAATACCCAATCCATTTGAAATATTTGAGATTTGGAGCAGAAATAGTTAATGATCTGCTGCAACGTTTATAATATTCCCACTCAACATGTATATCTTCAAGTTTCTCACCTGAGATGTTAAGATGGCAGGTGTCATTCTGAAACGAAACAAACCTAAATGATTCCAAAGATGAGCTTTCAATGGTGATATTTACTGCTCCAACATGATAAAGCTGCAACTCCTTGATACATTTGCAGGAATTTGAGATCCATTTGGAAAAGCCGTCATCTATTTTAACATAACTCAACTTTAAGTGTTGGAGATTAGTGGAACCAACAAAGGAAGGAACTTTAAGAACTGTATACAGGTTCACAATCAGAGATCTCAAAGATCCGCAAAGAAAGATGCAAGATGGCAATTCAAACGAAGCCATATCATTTTTCAGTACCCTCAACTGAATATCAAGCACTTCAACATTACACCTTGCTGCAATGTGGATCCACGTGATCACTCGGAAAATCTCATCAGGTAAGCTTGAACAGAGATTCAAATGTACTTGAAACTTCTGTACCTTATTACCTCCGCGAAGAATCAAAAACCTATCGAAAGAATTCAGCAAGTTTAATTGGCCCTGCTTATCTCCATAGTACCATGAATAAAATTTCAATGACGGGGTTGAGAGATAAAGCCCTCTGCATCTTTTAGACAGGCTGCCTGCTAGAATGAGTTCTTTAAAAGAGACAAGTGAAAGAATCTGATGAGCGACTTCATCTGGAAGATTACTAAACCTGTCCACTACACTCTCGGGACAGACTCCTTGAGCTTGAGAATTCGCAATAGCCAATAACTTATCCTTGTGTTCCATGACACACTAAGATTTCTTTTTGTTTTGGTAAGAGCACCTACCTAGTAGCTACACCTAAAAAGATTAAGGACAGGAGAACAAAATTAATGCAAATATTGAGTATTTCCTCTCTAATCTAGATATAATCTGAACACAATTGTGTCAATTTTTCAGGGGAATTCTGGGTTTCTTTGAATGAATTTAGGAGACAAATACTTGCAACAAATCATATAAAAAAAAAAGCCTCACATACCATCTGTAAATTAAATTCAAAATTTTGCGATACAGAAAACACCAAAAGTGCGTATACCCATTTGCCCGACGTCGTCAATATCACTCGTATCACAAATACAAATAAAACGAAATAAAGTTTGAAGCTTTGTCCATCAATGGCATCCCAAATCTTCCAATTGATTACCAAAAAGAAAAGCAGAAGCAGAAAACAAGTAGAAGATTGGCTTACCCAGAATTCATTCACCGCAAAAGCCTCTGTTCGAAATCGCGGTTAGCACTTAGCAATCGCACGCAAACAAGAAACAACCCCATCAAAATGTTCTGGAAAGCCGCTGTCAGAAAAGCTATTTAAGTCGAAACTTCTGGAAAAAGCCGCGATCAGAAAAAATGCTATTTATTAGGAGAGGGAAAATGAAAACAAATGTGCGCGTTTCTTCATTTGGCTACCGCCTAGTTTTTTTTTCTTTTTTCCCAAAGGTAGAATAGGATATATTAGAGACGAATGGAAATGTTTACATCCTTAGCAAGAATATTAAAAAGGAACTCCGGGCCAATGTGGTTCCAAACAAAAGAACCCCCTCCTTAAAAACATACCTAGCCACCGAGTGAGTAGCGTGGTTGCTCTCCCTAGACACAAAGGTGTACATCACCGACGACAAACTTTGTGCTAGGCTCTCAATATCCCCAAGTATGCATTCAAGGTTGTAGTCCCAAGGCTTTTCCAATCGAAGCATCTGAATAACCGACTTGGCATCCGATTCAATGATCACATTCT
Organism: Crataegus laevigata; assembly: GCA_963580275.1. Classification (NCBI taxonomy): domain Eukaryota; kingdom Viridiplantae; phylum Streptophyta; class Magnoliopsida; order Rosales; family Rosaceae; genus Crataegus; species Crataegus laevigata. Next base: position 30,830,685 of record OY756952.1, read on the forward strand.
CAAAACCATTTTCCTGCTTGGGTGGGCCTACTGTTATGTGTTTGGGTTGGGTTTGGGCTCTGCTTCGTAAGAATATTTTCAAAGAGATGTAAAATTTAAAACATTAAATTAATATTTGATGGTTTATGTGATAATCTAATATTTTGGGAGGTGTAGTCAAATTAAGATTTGAAATGATTTTAAAAGATTTTAAAATTATAGTATAGTCAAAATAAGATTTAACATGATTTAAAAGAATGCATTCAAATCCATATGTAGTCAATTATGATTTAAAATTTAATATACAAATCTACAGGTATTTAAAATGTTATAGATTTTGAAAAATTTCTATAAGTAATTAATTTTGTAAGATTTGAGAGCCAATTTACGCATAACAAAGGCTATGAAGAATCTCATCTCCAACCTAGTATTTCTTTCAAGCTTCTCTTCAAACTGACTTCTCTCTTGTCACGCTCTCGATGCCATACTCCTACGACACCTTGTTCTTCCCCGAGGCGTCCACCTTGGCAAAATTACATCTTCGGCCTTGAGCCTGGTAGCTGCCGTCGCGGGGTTTCAGGGGCCTGGCAGTGTCTGCACCACGGCGCTGGTTTTAGCAGGGATTTATGAAGACTGAATGAGTAAGGAAGGAAGACTAGAGTAGTCAAGGTGTGGTGCGACATCGTCTGGGAGAGGTACCGTTGCAGTTGTTGCTGGATTTGATTTTAAAGCGTTAACAGCATATTTCACATTGAAGTATGGTCGTCGAGGGATAAAAGAAACACACCTAACTATGGACATCCATTGAAACATGGTCGCAGAGGAATCAAAGTGCAAGCAAGGGTAACCATCAACAGAGGTTTGCCAATTGCTCACAACTCTTCCTCAAAGGAAATGAAGACAAACTTTTACTTTGAGCAATTAACTCAAAGCATCTTTCACGTTGAATTTCTCACCATTTGAAGGTTGTGTGTAGAATATAATTAATGGTTGATTGTGTATTTATCTATTTAGCATTTTCATTGACAAATATTGGGTGATGAAAAAGAAATTTAACCTTGTAGATACTACAAAAACCTCAAGTACATTGTTATTTGCCTCATGCTTATGAAAAATCTCGGGCACGGCAAGTGGCAGTGCGTGAGTCCTTTTTCAAACACTTCTAACTCCCAAAATAAGTTTAACAAAAAGGAACTTTCGAGTGTTTTCCTTAATTGTTTGAATTGCATATAGAAGAGACTTATCTCTAGGATTTCAAAGGGCAGACAAAGCAAGATAGCTACGACCCTACAACATATCAGTGAGTGGGCTTTAGTTTTCATATTATATTTATTATATATGGTTTCCATAACTGTTTTTTGAATACGCGTATATCATACCATGACTTTTACTTAGAAAATTGATATTGTACTTTTACGAGTCTTGTGATCCGACTATGGCATGATCTTTTATACCATTTATATGCTCATCATGTATATGTTTGCACAATGTTTATAGTAATGTTCGGGGCCAATAGACCAGTTTCACATGTATGTTCACGTTGTTTATAATAATGTCCAGGGTTAAAGTTCAAAACTTCAAAATTAGCAAAATCTCGATATGTTTAATTTAAATTAATACTAGCATATTAAGACCACAAACTATTAACAAAGATGCATGACATAGGGTTAGAGGACCTCTCGAAGAGCATTGTGCTTTAGGTATTAGTGAGCATAATTCCATCAGTAGTAAAACTGTTGATATCGAGTAAAATCTCACTATCCATTGAAATTTCACATTGCATGTACATCAGGACTTTTTTTTTCTTTTCAAAAAAGATAACTTTCATGAATTAAGAAAGCTATAAAAAAGCTCAAAGGGCAATTCTAATACAAGCGTAGCTCAAGAGGAAATACAATGGATAGGTCTAAAAAGTGCAAACCCACAACAGCAAAAAAACCTTAAATCTTGAAGATTGTTGTCTCCACCACACCAACAGCGACGCCAGCGCAAATCCACCGCCACCACCAAGAAGAAGAATCTATGAACAAACTAGATGAACAAAAAAATGGGGCTGAGTGAGCCACACTCGCGCAAAAAGGGCTCCCAGAATCCTACCAAATAGTGCTAATACCACTCTAACAACCACCCAACACCAAAGTACACTGCCGAGGCAAGGAGAGACTCTTGATGGGCCGAGTAGTAGAGATTGGCGGTGGAAGACAGACAATGGGAAGTTACATATGATGAAAAGGGTCCATAAAAGCCTAAAATTGAGACAAGCTTAGGAAAGTTGAGACAAAAGCTCAATGAACACAAGAAATTAAGGGCCAAAATGAAATAGAAATGCAAAGAGGCAAAGGAGATGAGAAAGAAGTAGCTGGAATTGGCAAATAAGGAGAGAAACCTCTGCTTTTTATTCCGGAAGACGATTCAATTAGTTTTCTGTTGTACATCAGGACTAATAAGATCATCATTGTAAACTCTTCTGGATTTATCATATACCTTAAACTCAACTGTGGCGGGGGAGCTCCTCGCGCTTTCAGTTATCTCCCTAAAGAGAGTAAATTGATTGGGGAAATAATATATGAACAGTTTCTTCAAATTCTTAGCATTCTCGATGATATACCTTGCTAACTCCCATTCATTCTTCCCATTATTGGAAATCTCAAATGTTACTTCTTTAAGCTGATTAATACAAGCTAGGTTTTTGAGCTTCCAATATTTGCTACCAAACTTTCCCGATGCCTGCAAAAGATATAACAGGCAAATATAGTGAAGTTCTTAATAGGAAAAAAGAAAAAAACACTACGCAATAGTTTTCCAATTATATATATTTAGTACAATCGAACTACTACAGGAATCATCTAAGACATCGGATAATTTCAGTTGGAGAGAGAGAGAGAGAGAGAGAGAGAGAGAGAGAGAGAGAGAGAGAGAGAGAGAGAGAGAGAGAGCAAACACCAGTTTTACTTACACAGCAAACAGGTTTGGAGGTTACAACGTGCAAAGTATGCAAGTTAGGCATTCGTTTAAGCAGAGAGGTCATTACTTTGACTAGGTGATCCGTCAAGCTCATGTCACGCACACAAAAGTGACCAACATAAGCTAATAATCCCGGCATGGAACCTTTCCAAAATAGAGCCTGCAATGTTATAAAGGCCAAATTATTTTATATAGAGAAAGAAACGAGCAGGCTAGGTTCAGGATTCCAAACCTTCCAAACGTTTGATTCTGGATTGATTTTTAGCACATTGCTAATTGTAGTTTAGATACTGAATTGAGATAAAAATAAGCAGGTTTTAAAAAGGGTATAGCTAGGGTACGTAAGGGAGGTGTTCCGTACCTTCATGGTCGCTACATTTAGCATAAGAACTTCAACTCTCTGAATACTGCAAAACGCCTCAAATAAATTGTCAAAATCAGCCTTTATCATAGGCTGGAGAAAAATCTCAGCTTTTTCCAAACACATGACCTTCTCCAGATTTAGGCGACTTGCCACCCTCCCTTTCCATTTCAAATGTTTAAGATTGGGAGCGAAAATATTTAGCTTGCTTGATTGATAAATCCAGTACAGCTGTATATTTTCAAGTTTTTCCCCAGAGATATTGAGATGGCAAACATGACGATAACTAGGCACAAAGCGAAATGATTCTAAAGATGAGCTTTCAATGCATATTTTTTCTATCCCGACAACGGATTCAAGCCCTAACTCTTTGATGCATTTACATGAACATGAAATCCATTTGCAAAACTCCTCATCTATCGTAACACTGCTCAATTTTAGGCATTGTAGAGTAGTGAAACAAGCAAAGGAGGGAGTTTTAAGAAGCTTATCCCCGTGCAAGTCCACCATTAGTGACCTCAAAGATTGACAGAGAAAGATGCAAGACGGTAATTCTAGTACTGGTCTCCCTAGCTCATATTTACCTGGAAAGTAAAGATCAAGTACTTCAACATTACATCTTGCAGCTGTATACATCCAGTTGATCACTCGAAAATACTCATCATAATAGCTGCTTGCATCATCATCTCGACATAACCAATGTATACGAAAACGTTGTATCTTATTATCGCCACGTTGACTCAAGAACCAATCCAAATAACCTAAAAACTTCAATCGCTTCCGCCTATTGAAAGTCCTTACATCAAAGTTCAACGACGGAGTGGATAAATAAAACTGCATGCACCTTTTTGACGCACAGCCCACTCGGCAGATATCTCTTAAAGTGAGGGAGGAAAGAATGTGATGAGCAACTTCGTCTGGAAGATTACTAAATCTATCTATTAATCTCTCGTGACGAGGACCTTGAGATTGAGAAATTGCAGTTGCCAATGACTTACGTTTGTGTTCCATGGCACTTGGTTCCTTTTAGTTTTTGTATAAGAGGACCTTACACCTACAAGGAATTGATTAAGGACATAAGAACAGAAATCGTGTAAACATACGACACGAACTTATGAACAGCACCTAAACCCTAAGGCATTATGTGCATAATCTATACAGTTTATGAAGGGTTAATAATTGTATAGAACAAAATCATGGAATCAAATAAAAACTTGAAGTACTAGTATATGCACGGGCTAACTCAAAGGGTTTACTGCTTGATGAAGAAGGTAATTGGTCAAGAGATGGCTCCGTTCCAGGTAGCCTGCGGCAATGCGGCACACAATACAACTGAAAAGTGTAGGTTTTTTAAACACTGCCATCGAAACCCTAAAAAGTGTAGGGGAGTTTTTATGTTTTAAAAAAAAAAAAAAAAAGTAAATTAGAGAAAACCTATGAAGCACGGGAGCAGGATCCGGATCGGCTGGAATCTCCTGCGTTGGTGCGGATGAGAGCGGCACGGAGCAGCTGAAATACAGTTCTGATACAGCTTGGTGCATTCAGATGCTTGTCTTATTCTGCACTGGTTCGATCGATGGCCTTCGCTTGTTTACAGTTGCCGACGATGGGTCATTCGTCTCCGGGCACGTTAGGAAGACGGCGGAAAGGTTTCAGAGTTGTATGCACGGGTGGAAGAAGATGACTTGTAATTAAAATTATTATAAATTGACTAGTAACTACATGTGTGCGAATTGTTTTCTTTTTCTCATGAGATTGGGCCGCGTGTATTTTGTTAAAAATATAAAAATTTAGGAGGACATATTCAATTGAGATTTTTATTCGGAGTATTCAATTAGGATTTTAAGTGATTCTCTAAAATTTAATGTGTATTCAATCAAGATTTTAAGAGAGTTTATTAAAATATCCTTAGAAATCTGGGTGTATTCAATTAGAATTTTAAAGAAGTTTATAACATTTCAGGTGTATTTAATTAGAATTTAATGAATTTGGAAAAGTTGAGGAATTAGAGGGAATTAAAGAGATTTTGTAATGTATTTTAAGCATCCACAAATCTCACCTCTTCCCATGAGATTTCGAGAGAATTGAATCAAAATTTTACATAGAATCTTTACAAATCAGTTAAACTCCATAAAAATCCATGAGTTTATAAATTCATTAAAATCTCTTAAATTCCCAATTGAATGCACCCCCTTACTTAATTACCATGTTACCTATTAGTACACCTATTTTTACTTGTTACACGTTCTTATTAATTTTTGTAATTAGTCTTTTTCAATTCATTCGATCTGTCGACAAAAATTTGAGAGGAGTATATGATAAGTAAAAATGAGTGTGTGAGTAGACATTATCCATTAACAAAGGATGAAAAGATAATTTGGTTTCTACCACAGTGTAAAATTATGGACAATAATGTAATATTGCACAAACTAATTAATTTTTTTTAAAATAATTTGGTTTCTACCATAGCGTAAAATCATGGACAATAATGCAATATTATACAAACTAATTAATTTTTTAAGATAATTTGGTTTCTACCATAGCGTAAAATTATAGACAATAATATAATATCGCACAAACTAATTAATTTTTTAAAACATTACCTATATTTTATAATATCATCTCTTACGATGTAATATCGTACAGAATAATGAACATGTTATTAATTTTTATTCGATTTAAAAAAAAACAAAAATGTGACAATCCGTCCCTAATTTTAAGTTTTATAAATTTTAAATTAGTAATTTTATGAAAACGCCCCTTGAGGCAAAAACTTTGACCATCAGTTAGAGAGACATAGGACTTATTCTTTTAGCATATCCTCGTAGTACTCGTTGCTACGAAAACATAGGCGAAAGCCGTTTGCGAGTCTGGATTATAACGGTAAAGTTACAGACATTTAAAGTTGTGTTACTAAACTATAGATTTTAAACTTTAAAACCCCCCTCAAATTTATGTTAGTTAAGGGACCAATTAGATAAATGATTGAAGGACCAATTAGAATGGGGAAGGAAAAGGCATCAGCTAATCAAGAAAGAGGAAAAAAAAAAAAAAAAAAAACAAAACAAAAAAACAAAAAAAAAAAAGGGAAAGCCCCCAGCTTTCCTGTGCACCCTTACACCAACCCAATTCCAAATCCGGCGAACTTCTGCCATTTTTCTTGTTGATCACCACAATTCATCACCTGCAACCTCTTCCACATCCTCCACTCTACCATCTCAGGTACTATTTTGTGCAGAACTCCACCGGAGCACCGAGGGTGCTCGACGACGATTCCTCCATTCCGGCAAGTTTCACCACCTACTACCACCCTTAATCAACTCCCCTTGGACGCAAGAACAAGACCCAACCAGTGATAGGGGCGTTGGAACACCGAAGAAGTCGAATCGACGAACATCCTTTCTAGGGTTTTCGGCGGGTTCGTGACGATTTGAGGCTTTTTCCGGCCAAATTGGACTTGTCCACAGGTATCAAACTTTCTTTACTCGTTGAGATCTTCATTCTTGTAAAATTTGGTAATTTTTTGAAATAATTGATTTTTCCGGTAAACTTTCTTTACTCTTTTAGCATATCCTCGTAGTACTTGTCGCTACGAACGCATAGGCAAAAGTTGTTTGCGAGTCCAGATTATAATCGTATAGTTACAGACATTTAAAGTTGTGTTACTAAACTATAGATTTTAAACTTAACTAAACTTCCCTCAAATTTATGTTAGTTAAGGGACCAATTAGGTAAATGATTGAGGGACCAATCAGAATGGGGAAGGAAAAGGCATCAGCTAATCAAGAAAGAAGGAAAAAAAAAAAAAAAAAAAAAAGGAAAGCCCCCAGCTTTCCTGTGCAGGTACTATTTCGTGTAGAACTCCACCGGAACACCGAGGGTGCTCGACGGCGATTCCTCCATTCCGGCAAGTTTCACCACCTACTACCACCCTTAATCAACTCCCCTTGGACCCAGGAAAAAGGCCCAACCAGTGATAGGGGTGTTGGAACACCAGAGAAGTCGAATCGACGAACACCCTTTCTAGGGTTTTTAGCGGGTTCGTGACGATTTGAGGCTTTTCTCGGCCAAATTGGACTTGTCCACATGTATGAAACTTTATTTACTCATTGAGATCTTCATTCCTGTAAAATTTGGTAATTTTTTTGAAATAATTGATTTTTCCGGCAAGTCGAGGTGGCTGATAGCCACCTGCGACGGCACTTGGGCCGAGGTGTCCCCTGACCTTCCTAGGCTAAATTTGATACTCCAATTCCATATGTGAAGTCCGATTGACGAAATTCCATCGTTTGAACTTAGTTCCATTAAGGTCCACCACTTGAATAGTATAGCAATTGACGATCTGACGTTGGATCGTCACTGAACTTTACTACGTTATAGTATGTAATATTTGAGAACCATAGAAACTTATGGATCGAGAATCTGACGTACAGATCTTCCCGAATTGGATTTGTAAGTTCGTATAATAAAACATCAGCAGCCACTTAATTTTGGAATTGGCGGAGATCCGACTGTTGGATCATTCTGAAACTTTAGTATTATATTCTAGAAGCATAATGTGGATCTCTGAAAGTTATGGATTGGAAATCCGATGAGAGAATCTTCCAGATCGAGCTACGTAAGGTTGTGGACCTTACCGTCGACCTTTGACCGACGATTGACTTTTGGTCAATAGGTTACTAATCATTCTAGAACGTCCTTGGGGGATGTGTTTTATGTAAGTTACGTGTTCTATCGATAAGAATTCTGAGACGTGATTTGATAATTATTCTAGACGCCAATCGTTCGAGACGCGTCGATATTCGTGCTAAGGAGTTGTAGCGCGGACTCCAGGTAAGTAGGTCTTTTCTTTTTTATAAAGTGTATATATATATATATATATATATATATATATGAATGATAGTTTCTACAAATACTTTTGAATTGATTCATGCACTTCATGCCATGTCTAAAATGTGTGATATTTTAAATGTTGCATTATTATGATGTGTGTTTATGCTAATGATGCTACGGAGGCAGGGAAGTTCAGGTGAGTTATTATGTGAATGAAATGGTTGCATTATGTTGGAATGCATATATTCATTTGTCCTCATTTTTTATTTAATTATGTATGAAATTGGATTGAGCATGGTGCTGTTAGAATAATTTCATGTTGATGTTGTTTATATTAGGGTTTACGCACGATTGTTTGATTTTCGAAATCGATTACGAATTTCACTGTATAGATAATATTCTAATGATTTCAATTGATGTTCTGTTTAGACCCAAAAATACACAATCGGCCCGAACGATCGAGACTATTGAGTGAACGAAGTTCTAAACCGTTAGGTGACTGAGTCAAGATAATTTTAGTTACTATTAGGGAATAATATTGTGATTTTTATCATAATAATTATCTCTTGATAATATATTGAATTATCTAAAGCATAGATGGGTGATAAAGTCGTGGTGATTTGATACAATGTCGTGTGGTTTAATACTGCTGCAATCTCGTGGAAAGATAACATGACTATCATGAATGGAGTTAGAGTATGGCAGGATGATTATCAAGTCAAACGACTAATTTGAAGATGGGATTGCATGCAAAGGGTGGAAATTGAAAATAAAGATTGGATTGCATGCACATGGCCACAAACTAAGCCCAAATGGCGTGATTTCAACAAACCGAGTCTGAATGGTAATTCGTGGGGTTATTAAAAGATATTCTTAGGATTATTATTGGCAGATTTCGTGCTTCTCGGAATGTAATTATATAATGTGGTCATCAAACCTACAAGCTCTATAAATACAAGACGTACCACGAGGAGAAAGTCCGTCCAAATCAACACACAAATTGCCCTGCGCAAAGCTTCTCAACAACCTTTGAGATTTTACCCTCTTCCCTTTTCTTCCCGCCAACACATCTTTAGTTTGGATAAACAGCATTGTGAAGGCAACCGATGACATCTTCAGTTTGGATAGACAACACAGGAGCCGTAGAATCAACCAACCGAGGAGCACCTTCATTTTGGATAGACAACACTGCTTCAAGACTGACTGGTTATTTATCCAAGTCTTGGTCAACAAGGATTTCCGAGTCTTTTGTTGGTAGAGGTCATCTCATTAGCCTTCTCTGGGAAGTGAGGTGTTACCAGGTTACTACATTCGGCACATTTAAAACCAAATTTGATATTGAACTTCGTAGAACTAGCAACCTTGTCTTCAGGCTCTAGAACCCAAAGGCCGAGAAGTGTTCCTTTCTCGGCCGCAGTTGCAACATCAAGAAGTCAACAGCGTGCCCAACAGTACATCAATATATTTTACTCCTCGGCCGAACTCGACTGACGAGTTGGAATGCCCCGCACACAACCGAATAACGTAGTTAGCTTATTAATTACTCAGCCTGCGCACCACATAAGCTTGGTAGTTTTTAGGGTCAATTTTTTGGCACACCCAGTGGGACCTAGTGCTAAAACTACAAAGTTCATATGATATATCAAGATTTCAATCTAGTTTCACTTAGCCGATTGGACGTATTCCTAGTTCAACTTGATTTGGAATGGATCCTTAAAGCATGCGAAGAAAGACAAAAATCTTTCTCTCAAATGATAAAAGTGAAAGTTCATCACAGCTTACAAGATCAATGGTTAAATGAAGATAGAGCTTGATTTTATGAGTGGCTCGATAAGAAAACAATTTTAGGTTTTGGATACAAGTTAATTCCATTTGAAGAATGGTTGGATCAGAAGGCTGGGGGAGCAATTTTTCGCTCCAGCCACAGTCAAACTTCGGCCTAAGAAAATTGTCAAATCAGTCGAAGAAAAACCTAGGCCACCAATTATTTCTGTCGAGATTGAAAAGTTGGTTGGCCTAGAGGAAAAAGTCGACTAAGAAAATGATTTGTTATAGTAGTGTTTCAATGACGAATAAGGCCGATACAGGGCTTCAGACGAAAAAACCACATCATTTGATTTGGTAATTGGAGACGAGATCTTAGACGCCGAAACCATGATATTCGATATGGTTATTAGCGATAAATTTGTTATGGAGCAATCCCATTCGGCTGAGTTATTCGAGTTAAAAGCCGAAATTAGTGAAATAATTGTGCTCGAAGAGCTTAATTTCTCAATGCATTTGGCAGCCGATAATGAAAAATATTTTGCCAAGTCAAAAAAATTTAGAGATGATTCCTTATTCGATTTAGATCAAAATCAAATTGAAAATTTTGATATAAAAAGATCTCTGCTCGGAATAAAACATCGTTGGCCTCCTTTTCTTTATAGTTCGGCCACTTTCATTTTCTTTTGTAAAAAAAAAAAAAGAATAAATTATTTTCTTAATCATCTAGCTAATTAAGCCGATGCATAAGAAAATAAGGGAGGCAACAACATGTTGCGACAATCCAAAAGATGGTGTGCTTGGCTTAAAAAGTTGTTCTTTAGCCGAGCCGAGAAAAGATGTTTGCAAAAGGCCACCCATGCTAGGCCTTCGTGTAGCCTAATCCTCACTCGGCAAGATTGGTTTTGGAGTCGGCCAAATGAGACGTAACATATAATTACACTTTTCTCAGCAATTTGACCAATGCCATCCAACTTGACTGTGTTTGGGACAAAGGGGTTCGGTTTGAAGTCTGTTGAATGTAAAAGCTACAAAGATGAGCCAATTTTGCATGCCCTTGGGTGCATGCATGCAACATTTTTCCTAGTGGTTGCAGACATTTTTGGTTGTGCTTCGTAAAATTCGGTTGTGTGCTCGCCCAAGATCTGGTGTTGTTTTTTTCCTAGAACTTGGCGCCAAGGAGGGAAAAATGAATTAATGATCAAACCCAGCCCATCATGTCTTCATGAAACTCAATTGACATGTTTTAGTTAAAAGAATAACATACATGCTCAGTGCATTTGGTGCATGCAATACATGGCTCAGTTTGGAGGGTCATTAAGGTGCATGGTTGTAAGACTCGCTCAGTTGAGTTCTGCATGCAGTTATATATATATAAATATGCATAGCCAACAACATCCTATCACATGAGACAGAAAAAGAGATGGCATGCAAAAAAGACAACGACATGTTACCCATTTTAAGTGGTAGGCTTCCACGTGGGCTAGCCCTGTCATTCGGTGATTTAGTGATTTAGTGGAGTTTGTCTAGGAACCTTGGTTCAAATACAAGTCTATCTGTGGACTCTTAATAGCATCACATGTTATTCTTTTTCTAAGAAAGAAAATTTATGACTGGAGCAAATGGTATTTGTTGCAAAACAAATGTTAATTTAGACTCGGCCATTTATTCACTAATGAGCTTCGTTATCATTCAGTGCAATTTTGTCCTCGGTCGTGCAACTTTCGATGATGTTAGTTGGATTTTGTCTTCTAAATCGATACATACAAAGTTGCTGCGAATGACTACTAGGTTGATCTCATCACACTCATCACCAAGATGGTTGAGGAGTAGAACTACTAGTGATTATTTCAAGCTGCAATTAGTGAGCTCATCAGACGTGGTTTTTCAGATTTATAGTATTCAACCTGATGCACAAAACTCTTGAAATCCTAACTTCCATTCCTGTGGAGTGATTTCAGTTTCCTATATAGAGGGGAGGGCAACCAATATCGTATGAAGCATTATAGGGTGTTTTGGTGGTCGAGGTTGGTTTGCCATGATTTGAGCTAGATGCATTTCTATTTTAGATCAGTTTGAAAATCACAATTTGCATTTGCTGAGCTCGACTGGGTTGATTCTAAAGGAAACTCGGTTGCATCTCTGGAAAAATTAGCTCGTGACGCTCAATTTTCAATCTTGTTGTCGATTAAATGAGGTGGATGATTGATCATCATGTCAAACGACATGAGAAAGCATAATTTCCTTCACTATTCGACTTTCGGCTGAAGCTCAAGGAAAATGGGGGCAAGTTTGGACTTAAAATTACACAATCGGCCCGAACAATTGAGATTGTTGAGTGAACGAAGTTCTAAACCGTTAGGTGACTGAATCAAGATAATTTTAGTTATTACTAGGGAATAATATTGTGATTTTATTATAATAATTATCACTTGATAATATATTGAATTATCTAGAGCACGGCTGGGTGATAAAGTCGTGGTGATTTGATACAATGTCGTGTGGTTTAATATTGCTGCAATCTCGTGGAAAGATAGCATGACTATCATGAATGGAGTCAGAGTATGGCAGGATGATTATCAAGTCCAACGACTAATTTGAAGATGGGATTGCATGCAAACGGTGGAAATTGAAAATAAAGATTGGATTGCATGCACGTGGCCACAAACTAAGCCCAAATGGCGTGATTTCAACAAACTGAGTTTGAATGGTAATCCGTGAGGTTATTAAAAGATATTCTTAGGAATATTATTGGCATCTTTTGTACTTCTCGAAATGCAATTATACAATGTGGTCGTCAAATATACAAACTCTATAAATACAAGACGTACAACAACGAGAAGGCCTTTTCAAATCAACACACAAATTGCCCTACGCAAAGCTTATCAACAACCTTTGAGATTTTATCCTCTTCCCCTTTCTTCCTGCCAACACATCTTCAGTTTGGATAAACAGCACTGTGAATGCAACCGACGACATCTTCAATTTGGATAGACAGTACTAGAGTCGTAGAATCAGCCGACCGAGGAGCACCTTCAGTTTGGATAGACAACACTGCTTCAAGACCGACTGGTTATTTATCCAAGTCTTGGTCAGCAAGGATTTTCGAGTCCTTGTTGGTAAGGTCATCTCATTAGCCTTCTCGGCGAAGTGAAGTGTTACCATGTTATTACATTCGGCACATTGAGAGTCGAATTTGATATTGAACTTTACAGAACTAGCAGCCTTGTCTTCAGGCTCTAGAACCGGAAGGCCGAGACGTGTTCCTTCCTCGGCTGCAGTCGTAAGATCAAGAAGTCAACAGCGTGCCTAACAGTACATCAATATATTTTACTCTCTGGCCGAACTCGGCATAGTTAGCTTATTAATTACTCGGCATGCGCGCCACATAGGCTTGGTAGTTTTTAGGGTCAACACGTCCACATGAAAGTGATGAGATAAAGAATGCCGAAAATATTCAATTGTTGGGCTTGTTTGGGATTTTGTTATTGAAGGGCTAAATGTGTTTATGATAACCAAAAGCACTTCTAACTTCGTTTGGGTGAAAAACTTCTGACCCATTAGTGCTTTTTGAAGAACCACTTGGTCTTGAGGAAACGCTTTCTAGTGCTTTTTCAAGAAGCAATTGGTTTTTTAATAAATTTTTTGGCATGTTTATAATAAAAGCACTTCTAACATAAGTGTCGAGGAATTGTTTCCTATAGAAGCAGGTCTCAAACGAGCCCTTTGACTACTTTATTGCAGCTCTCTTAGGGGTTTTCTCTGTACCATCTAACTGCATAAGGGGTTTTTGGTTTTTGTAAAATTGGAGATGATTTTGCATCTTGTATGCGACTTATTTATTTATTTATTTAGTCAATGAACAGTTTATGATTTTTGACACGCCCCGACCCGAAAAGGTCGGCGCATGCTGGCCGTCACCGTGAAGTGACGGAACCATAGGGGTAAGTGATGTAAAAAGTGCATAAATTTAAATCGAACATAGAATTAATTAAAATTTGAAATAGTGGCAGAGTGCACAAACGTAGGCGTGGCCCACTATAGTTATTCAGAGCTTAAAGATAGGACGGCTACTGAAGAGTAGTCAAGCATCTAAAGTACACTTATTACACACGGTGATAAGTTCATACATCAGAAGCTGAAGCTTAATGTCAGAAACGGTCAAGGTTCCTCGAATGCCACGCAGAACAGCTATCTAGGTCCTGGAGGGGCGAAAAACAAAGTTGAGTGGGTCAGCAAAACAAACTTATGTGAAAACGTTTGGTTTTGAACATACTAACCCCTCGCCGTAAAACGATTATAATTTCTTTTATTAAAAGAGCACGTAAGAGTAAGTACGTACGTATATATATCCACAATACTAAAGCCAAGTATAAATGACGATATACAATTCAATTCATGTTAAGATTGATGCTACAGTTATATAATCATGTGGAACACAGTATGATTAGGAATATATCACGTAACTATGTATCAATGCTATGGTAGTATAATCATGTGATGAACAATATTCCTAAGTACTCATCCATCTAATGCTAGCACACAAGTTCGAACAGATGACTCTGACACGAACAGGCTGGGTGTAATCAATACGCTCAAGTACTACAGTCACGCGAAGCTGGTGCAAAGGCACATCACATACAAGTCGGATTGCCTAATGCAATCTACCCGACAGGCTGGCACCTAACCTGGATCCAGACGAGCGAACGGTGCAATGTGAACATACACGTGAAGGCTGGCCCTGGCCCTGGGGCAAGTACTAACACCAGTGCAGCAGATGAGTATGTATATGACATGTATGAATATCATGACAAGTATATCTCAACCATACAGCAGCATTTATCACAATTATATCTCAATTATCCAATACTTAGCCACATATATGTAAAGTGAAGCATTTTATGAAGTTTGGAAACCATAAGTATGTATAGATATAAAAACAAACTGCCCACTCACCTGGAGTCTACACCAACTCCCTAGCATAATCATCGAGCCGTCAAAATGATCGACGCCTAGAACAATTATTAAATCAAAACTTAGAATTCGATTCGATAAAATATATAACTTTGTATAACGTTTTCTACATAATCTGATCCGGAAGATCCGTATATCAGATTTCTGATCCGTCATTTTTAACGATCCACATTATATCTCTAGGACATTATCTCAAGGTTTCATCACGATCTAACGGTTGGATCTCGGCCAGTTGACAAAAACCTAATGGCGGTTAACATTTTATTTTTCTAACTTACAAACCTATTTCAGGAAGATCCGTACGTCGGATTTCCAATCTGTAAGTTCCTACATTCTTCAAATATTACGTTTTACCACGTATCAAAGTTTGGTGACGATACAACGGTCGGATCGTCGATTTATATCATTGCCTATACGAGAAGTAATTAATTGACTTAGTTTAATACACATAAACGGGAACGTAAATAAAATCTTCGTAGATTGTCCAAATATAGAGTTTAAATATATGAAATCGATCTACTCGACGTCACGAACACATACGTATTTTTAGAATCCGATTTTGACCATGCACGCGCCCCCACGCGCCGCCACAAGGTGGCTGCGCTGGTGGCCACACGCCTGCGAGTACAGTGTACTCGTCTTCTTCGCGGGTTCTGCCATTTTTTTACAGATTTTCGTCTAACTTCCAGAGCTTCAAACGAGCTCGTTTCTTAACCAAATTTAGTAATTCAAAAGCCAAATTAAATTTAGGAATGTAGAGAATATATCTATATTCACAGAAAGTTCATATGTAGTCCGTGTGGTTCAGAAATTGGGCATGAAAGTAGTCAAACGACCACGGTTACATTTTTTTTCCAGAAACTTATGTTTTCCTTCCAACTTCCAGAGTCGATATCTAACTCGTTTTTAATCCATTTTTCATGAAATTTTATATCAAAATGAAGCCCTCGACATGTAGAATCACGTTAGATAGGTTTTAAGACTTAAAAATCACTAGAGTTTTCTCAAGATCAAACGATAGTTCGGCTTACCTTCAAACGCTTCGATCTCTGCCCTCCGACGTCCAAATCCTTCCAAACGAGTTGCTCCGGGGTTCCTGGGAGCATTTTAAGGATAGTGGTGATCTTAGTTTGGTCTAAAACGAAGCCATTTAAAAGACGATGAATAGTACCATAATCGGAGATCGATAGTTCGACGTGAAAACGATCGAGTTTTTACCTGAGTTTGATGTGGATGGACTCGTGAGGTCCTAAGGAATCCAACTGTGATCTTGGATCGTCGAAACTTCAAGGTTTGGATTGATTTTGAATTTGCTCCGTGTGCAATGGTAGAGAGAGGAGAGTTTTCGAGTTTTTCTGAGATGAGAGAGAGAGAGCTGTCTGAGAGCTTGAGGGAGAGAGATTCTGAGATCTAGAGAGAGAGTGAGTCCACATAGAATAAGGATGGTGGATGATCATTGACGGAGGGAATGATTGTGGACGGTTTGGAGTGTGAATGGAATAGGGTTGGTGAGGAATTATTGGAATTAGTTTAGTAAGGTAGTGTATTAGGTTGGTGAGTGTAGTGGATCCCTTTCCTAAAAATACATGTAATTTCTACTAATGTAAAATTTAGATTATACTATAGTTTTAATCGGAGTAAACTTAATTTAACGCGTCCACGTCACTCAACGATAAGGGCATAATTGTCAATTTATACGTACGGGAAGAATTTACATAGAACATTAGGGACGGGTCGCCACAATCTACCCCCCTTATAAAAATTTCGTCCCCGAAATTTAAAATCATTTGTTATACAAAACTTAAGATAGTGATGTACAAACATACGTACTAACGAAGAAATCAAGTCAAAGTGATTGTACAAAAAGGGAAAAATGCTGTTCCGTCGCGATTCAGAGTGCATTAATTCCTTTTTGTACCTCAACTCGTACTTTCCTTCTTCTTCAGTACTATACTATAATATAATAGTTTTTGCAAAGACAAAATACTGAAAATATTTATATGTACTATTGTCCCGTCGAAAATACATACATATAACAACATAAAGTTAGAGTAGTTGTATTGATTTTAAAACTGAACATAGGATTTTTCTATATACCTATTTACTTGCTTAACAGATTCAACGGATAAGTCCTTGATATTACGATCTGCAGCCCGCGATATCAACAACTCACTGTCGTCATGATAAGTAAGTTACAATTTCCTGAGGGTGCCATATTACCATCATGCCCCCATTGGGAAATACACAAACAACATCTGATTAGATCTCTACAGTGCTCCCGCACTACCCCCCTTGGGTAACAACAGTAATGAACAAGTCCATATTCTGAACTCTCACAATTTAACGATTAATCATAAAACTCTTTTGACAAACAAGTGCTAAGCAAAGAATCTCCAAACTACGTTTCAAACGTGACACAACCAAGATCTAGATTTGTAACCGCAGTTACAAGCAGTTCTAACAAAATAAGTGTCTAATTCGATCATGCTATCACTAAAGAGCACATAAATCAGAATACATTCGCAGCATAAGATGACGAGAGAGAATGTATATATACACACTTTGTAATAACATAAGGTAAAAGGTACATACGCAAGTAGATAAGCATGTACGGAGGTAAGGGTAAGAAATCAAACGCTATAAGTATGTGGCTCACCCAGATTGGTTATGTCCACAGAATATAAAATTCTCATTAATGATGAAGGGTTACACAAGTACATAAATTCAAGTTCTCGTTTTTTGTGATCCTAGCGAAGGATTTATTACAAATGACTTTAGAGACTTGCAAGATCTAAGCCACTGAGTAATCACAAAAACTTTTAAGTGCCGAAGTATGGTATTATCTTACGTTGCCTTCGTTCCTTAGGTATGAGTGGTATTTCGAACATATGTTGACGCACAAGGTAATGTATCATCTTCACTCAAAGCTTATTGTAGTTTCAAGCTTGGTCAAGTGCGATACCAACCATAGTGTATGAGTTCCCTAAGTCTCTGACTGAGAAGATCTGCCGAAAGAGGTGACAGACAAGGTAAGCAATCAGATCTAGATTGGAAGTTTCAATTCGGGTTCCTGTTGATTGTTCTCCTTCTACTTGTCTCTCATTCAACAACAAGGACAAGGAAAAGGAAAATGAGGAGGGGTGATATGGGATACTTTTGTTTTTTTTTTTTTTTTTTTTTTTTTTTTTTTTTAAGTAGCTTTCCACAGGCCTATTCTTGAACTGGTTGGAGGGTTTTCTTGCAAGTGATCCTCAGCTTAGTCGAGGATGAATCAGCACGTTGTCTCCACATGCTTCAAGTAGTCCGGTCTCCACGCAGGTGTGGCATCTTCTTGAACTCTTGGATCAACCCAGACTCATCTGCTCTTCGAAGCAACTCAGACTCCTCCTGCTTCGTCTGTGAGATACTTTTGTTTTTGAAGAAGTACCTCTACACAGGTTTATTTTTGAAGTGGGCTGGGAGGGCTCGAAGATGAGTACTCAAGAGCAAGACTAGGTAAGCAATCAGGATCTCTCTTTCTCCATGTTCTTCAGATGAAGGGGAGGAGAAAGCATGATATGAGATACTCTTGCTTTTGATCTTAATGATATGAGGTACTTTTGCTTTGGATGATTTGTTTTCTGAGGTGTTCCAAGGGATGAAGAACACTGAGTAACTCGAAAGGTTTCTTTGGGAATACATTCTCGGAGATGAAGAAAGGAAGAGAGGTGGAGAGGTTGAGAGGTTGAGAGGGTGTGAAGGTGTGCCTTTGATGTGGAAGGCGAAGGTCGAGACTTATAGAAATTCTTCTTCCTCAACCGGAACTATTCCCTCACTATTTGTCGGCAGCCGGTGGATGGATGAACAGTGCCCGTTACGCGCTTTCTGACAAAGCGTCCGTAATTTCCGCGAAGCTGACTGCGCACGCGACGAGTGACGACAAACTGGAATGATGATCTTTTGAAAACCGGGGTTCAAATCCGGGTTCGGCTCGTGGTTTTCGCAAAGCTCCAAGCTGCATGTGACGCATGTGACGAGTGACGACAAGCTGGAAAAGCTGATGCCACGTGATTTCTGAGTCAAGCCCAGCTTTTGATAACGGAAACGGCTCTTTTGAGACAGAATTCCGGCATTTGAGAAAGAGCGTCCAGCTTTTGAAAAATGTGTCTGGCTGTCTCTCGATCTGCGAGGAGCTCTTCTTCGATCTCTGAGGAGCTCTTCTTTGATTTGCTTCTTTTTTATAGAGGCACGAATTTTCGTTTTACCTCACACTTGAATTCCCTTCTGCAAACACTTCTTTCTTGCACTTCTGCACTCTTACTCTTTCCGTTCTCTTCTTGCACTTCTGCAATCTTAATCCTTCCGATCTCTTTTCTTCCTCAACACCCTCTAAAAAAAATGTCTTGCCCTTCCGACCGTCGCCTAAATTTGAATGTCGGAGAAGATGATGACTCGTCTTCTCCTAACAATATTTGGAATCCGTCCTTCATATCCCCCAATGGTCCTCTTACCGTCGGGGACACAATGATGAGGAATGAAATAACAGCTACAGTGATAGCCAGAAATCTGCTTACTCCCAGAGACAATAGGATGCTATCCAGGCGGTCGGACGAGCTGGCTGTTCAGGAATCTTTGGCTCTCAGCGTCCAAAGTGCAGGCTCAGTTTCAAACATGGGCCAGCGCCTTCTTGCCCGAACTCGTCAGGTGGAGTCACTGATGGCGGAGGTGGCCAGTCTTCGGCAGGAGGTCAGAGGACTCAGGCACGAGAACAAGGAGTTGCACATGCTCGCAACTAGCTACTCGACCAGCATGAAGAGGAAGCTGGACCAGCTGCAGGAGTCGGACGGTCGGATCCAGAGTGATCATGAAAGGTTCATGGCGCTACTCCCGAGGTTTATGCTACCCTCGTCCTCTGGAGTTGCACCAAGTGCTCCGGCTCCGGAGATTCCAACTCTGGCGCTTCGTCTTCCCGGAGCTCCGTCGACTTCTGAGGCTCCTCGCGAGTAGCCTTGTGAAGACTCCCCCCTCTGTGTTGTTTGATTTTTATGTATGTCCACGCATGTAATTTATCGAAGTTTCAATGAACAAGTTTTATTTCGTTTAGCATACTGTGATAAATACCCTAAGGTATCCTTGCTAAGTTTAAGTTCTTCTCTTTACAAGGTCTTCGTAACCTTCTCATAACTCGTTCCACTCCTAAATTTCCAAGATCCAGATTCTTCAGTTCAAATAGCTACTGTTGATCAGTTTATCAGTCGCGCCGCTAATTAACGTGCTTAGATTATTTTTAGTATTGTTCGTTACCCTGAAACTATGAACCGGTGTACTGGCATAAGGTATCACTCCCAGATACTAGTACCTACATCCGGTATCAGAAATCATACTGCCGAACGCTGGTCGACGGTCTCTGGATATCGGACAACATCGTCAATTAGTTGCGTCACCGTAGATTGATTACAGTTTAGAGCTTGTTCGAGTAGAAAGTTTCGGGTAATTGGAAAAGAACTGGTCAACGAAGCAGTTCATTGATCTTAGGAGGATTTGATTTCTAACCCTATGACAATTCACACTCTCAAGCCTATACTTACCAAATTGATAGGGTTAGCTACTCGTTTCTTCCAAAATAAAGCTTCCCAGATGGAGAGGTTCGTCCGTTGAAGTTCTAGAGGTGATTGTCAAAACGATTTTCTAAGATAACGATAAATCGTCTAAGGTATTCATAACTTTCGGAAAAGTTAACATGTTTTTCGACAGGATCACGTGGCTCTTTTCGAGATGGCATATTTCTGACATAAGAAGACAAGAGTTTAAACACACTAGGACTAACAGGGTTATCTAAACCTAGTGCTCTGATACCAAGCTGACACGCCCCGACCCGAAAAGGTCGGCGCATGCTGGCCGTCACCGTGAAGTGACGGAACCATAGGGGTAAGTGATGTAAAAAGTGCATAAATTTAAATCGAACATAGAATTAATTAAAATTTGAAATAGTGGCAGAGTGCACAAACGTAGGCGTGGCCCACTATAGTTATTCAGAGCTTAAAGATAGGACGGCTACTGAAGAGTAGTCAAGCATCTAAAGTACACTTATTACACACGGTGATAAGTTCATACATCAGAAGCTGAAGCTTAATGTCAGAAACGGTCAAGGTTCCTCGAATGCCACGCAGAACAGCTATCTAGGTCCTGGAGGGGCGAAAAACAAAGTTGAGTGGGTCAGCAAAACAAACTTATGTGAAAACGTTTGGTTTTGAACATACTAACCCCTCGCCGTAAAACGATTATAATTTCTTTTATTAAAAGAGCACGTAAGAGTAAGTACGTACGTATATATATCCACAATACTAAAGCCAAGTATAAATGACGATATACAATTCAATTCATGTTAAGATTGATGCTACAGTTATATAATCATGTGGAACACAGTATGATTAGGAATATATCACGTAACTATGTATCAATGCTATGGTAGTATAATCATGTGATGAACAATATTCCTAAGTACTCATCCATCTAATGCTAGCACACAAGTTCGAACAGATGACTCTGACACGAACAGGCTGGGTGTAATCAATACGCTCAAGTACTACAGTCACGCGAAGCTGGTGCAAAGGCACATCACATACAAGTCGGATTGCCTAATGCAATCTACCCGACAGGCTGGCACCTAACCTGGATCCAGACGAGCGAACGGTGCAATGTGAACATACACGTGAAGGCTGGCCCTGGCCCTGGGGCAAGTACTAACACCAGTGCAGCAGATGAGTATGTATATGACATGTATGAATATCATGACAAGTATATCTCAACCATACAGCAGCATTTATCACAATTATATCTCAATTATCCAATACTTAGCCACATATATGTAAAGTGAAGCATTTTATGAAGTTTGGAAACCATAAGTATGTATAGATATAAAAACAAACTGCCCACTCACCTGGAGTCTACACCAACTCCCTAGCATAATCATCGAGCCGTCAAAATGATCGACGCCTAGAACAATTATTAAATCAAAACTTAGAATTCGATTCGATAAAATATATAACTTTGTATAACGTTTTCTACATAATCTGATCCGGAAGATCCGTATATCAGATTTCTGATCCGTCATTTTTAACGATCCACATTATATCTCTAGGACATTATCTCAAGGTTTCATCACGATCTAACGGTTGGATCTCGGCCAGTTGACAAAAACCTAATGGCGGTTAACATTTTATTTTTCTAACTTACAAACCTATTTCAGGAAGATCCGTACGTCGGATTTCCAATCTGTAAGTTCCTACATTCTTCAAATATTACGTTTTACCACGTATCAAAGTTTGGTGACGATACAACGGTCGGATCGTCGATTTATATCATTGCCTATACGAGAAGTAATTAATTGACTTAGTTTAATACACATAAACGGGAACGTAAATAAAATCTTCGTAGATTGTCCAAATATAGAGTTTAAATATATGAAATCGATCTACTCGACGTCACGAACACATACGTATTTTTAGAATCCGATTTTGACCATGCACGCGCCCCCACGCGCCGCCACAAGGTGGCTGCGCTGGTGGCCACGCGCCTGCGAGTACAGTGTACTCGTCTTCTTCGCGGGTTCTGCCATTTTTTTACAGATTTTCGTCTAACTTCCAGAGCTTCAAACGAGCTCGTTTCTTAACCAAATTTAGTAATTCAAAAGCCAAATTAAATTTAGGAATGTAGAGAATATATCTATATTCACAGAAAGTTCATATGTAGTCCGTGTGGTTCAGAAATTGGGCATGAAAGTAGTCAAACGACCACGGTTACATTTTTTTCCAGAAACTTATGTTTTCCTTCCAACTTCCAGAGTCGATATCTAACTCGTTTTTAATCCATTTTTCATGAAATTTTATATCAAAATGAAGCCCTCGACATGTAGAATCACGTTAGATAGGTTTTAAGACTTAAAAATCACTAGAGTTTTCTCAAGATCAAACGATAGTTCGGCTTACCTTCAAACGCTTCGATCTCTGCCCTCCGACGTCCAAATCCTTCCAAACGAGTTGCTCCGGGGTTCCTGGGAGCATTTTAAGGATAGTGGTGATCTTAGTTTGGTCTAAAACGAAGCCATTTAAAAGACGATGAATAGTACCATAATCGGAGATCGATAGTTCGACGTGAAAACGATCGAGTTTTTACCTGAGTTTGATGTGGATGGACTCGTGAGGTCCTAAGGAATCCAACTGTGATCTTGGATCGTCGAAACTTCAAGGTTTGGATTGATTTTGAATTTGCTCCGTGTGCAATGGTAGAGAGAGGAGAGTTTTCGAGTTTTTCTGAGATGAGAGAGAGAGAGCTGTCTGAGAGCTTGAGGGAGAGAGATTCTGAGATCTAGAGAGAGAGTGAGTCCACATAGAATAAGGATGGTGGATGATCATTGACGGAGGGAATGATTGTGGACGGTTTGGAGTGTGAATGGAATAGGGTTGGTGAGGAATTATTGGAATTAGTTTAGTAAGGTAGTGTATTAGGTTGGTGAGTGTAGTGGATCCCTTTCCTAAAAATACATGTAATTTCTACTAATGTAAAATTTAGATTATACTATAGTTTTAATCGGAGTAAACTTAATTTAACGCGTCCACGTCACTCAACGATAAGGGCATAATTGTCAATTTATACGTACGGGAAGAATTTACATAGAACATTAGGGACGGGTCGCCACAATTTTGGTGAGCTTCTGAGCAAATCAACCTTTGTTTCGTTTTGCAAAATATGAATCCTGCAGTTTTTGTCAATGCAGAGTTGTTGCGATTGTATGTTGGAAGGCGGGTTCGGGCACTGGTTCAGGTGGTGCGAACTGAGGGTGGAACTATCTTTGGAAAGTCTACTGATGAAAGCGAGCTAGTTGTGAAGGGCATCCCAACGTTTCCTCTTACAAAATTTGTTGAAGTCATAGGCATTGCTGACAGTGATAAGTCCATCCTTGCTGACACGTGGACCAACCTCGGAGAGACAACTGGTATGCCTCCTTTTTCCCCAGCCTTCTTCAATTTCTACCTAGGGTTCACAATAAATATGTAATTGTTACTGTCTGAAGTTTATGGTGCTTGGATTTGGGATTGGGTGAAGTTGTATCTCTAGAAAGGGGCTTCAGCTTGAAGTTGCCAGAAAACAGTTCATTTTATCGACACTTTGGGGAACTGAAATATACAGTTTCTGCCTAACTGTTTAAAGCAAAATTAACTGGAGCTTAAACATGCGTCAACATAACCTTAAAAAGTGAGTTCCCATTTTAATCGCTGGGTATGTTAGTTCTTCAAACTGGTTATTTTACACGAAACTTCTATAGAATGCTTGCGTTAATTTAGCGTCCCAAAAGCTCTCATCAAACTCCGGTGTTTAATCTTTTGGAACCAATGAACTTTCAGAAGTAGTTATAAATTTGAGAAACCCGAAATGTACCCCTTCGGTTTCCATGCCACCGTTCATCTTATTGGTCTACTTTAGTGCTTCATCGTTTGGGTATTAGTCCAGGTTCTTTTGCAGGTTCTGATATAATTCAATTTTTTCTTAACCTATTTGCAGACATATACACTTACAATCAGCTCTGTCAGATTGTAAATGGGGAATATAAAGTCTTGTTCGTCTGAGTTACAACGAGATTCAGTTGTAAGCGGGAAAGCGCTTCCTAGTTACATCATGATGGGACGATTAATGTAGTTGGTCATGTGGTTTTAACACTATATTTCGCAGTTTTTCGAATTTTATGGCAGTGACTTCGATTAAGATCTTCGCTATTTGACATATGCAGAAGTCCCAGATATTCAAGTTTTACTAGTCCTTCAAACTTCATGCGATTCATTATCCGCGAGATTGCTGTGTTGAGTTTTTTGTTTCATGTTTTGCAGATTCAATACTCTACCCTTCAATTTTTATTTCGACTTCAGATTTTTTGATGCCTTGAGCTGCAAGTTTGCCTAATCCATGCAAAAACTGTGAGCTGGGCTGTCTAATTGATGAAGGACTTTGTCCAATCTTTTGCAAACAACATATTTTCACGGTGTAAATTTTATAATTAAACTGTTCAAATTTTTAATGTTTATTTGAAGATCATTGTTAAGAATCCATCGTTTAGTCATTCAAAAATGAAATAGATGGTTTAACATGAATATTTTAACTTACAACGATTCAGTCATGGTTGATCATGAATATCTTTAACTAACTACAGTTCATCATGAATATCTTTAAGAGAAAATTAGATTCTACCACTTATTTTTCACATTTTTTAAACTAAACATTTGTAGGTTTTTAAGTTTTGATTAAACTTTTAAAAATTTAATTACGGTGCTTTAATTTATGTCCACATCAGCTTTTTCTAATTAATTTAATTAATTTATCTGTTATTAATGTATTTTTCTCAAAGTAAAAGGATATATACTCCTCATTTCCAGTTTATCCTTTAATATCACTTATTAATTCTTAATTATCTCTCTAAAAATCAGAGACCATGTTTTCTGCTTTTTCTTTTCTCTCACTCAATTCATCAAAAGAGAGATATAGGCGTGAGAACTTTTGCAGGGGATATAGAGAGATTAGGCGTTCATAAACAACGATCTATTTTATTGTCTTATGAATGTTCCGCGATCTATTTATCCACCATTATTGAGTATGCACACATATTGCATCTTGTATCTCTTGACATGGATCACCACAATTTATTTTTCAAATAGAAATGTATGGATATCAAATTAAAACGTACCAATATCAAATTAAAACCGTGTTCAAGTGAAACTTACCCACTATAATATCTAAAAGGAAATTGAGTCAATCGAAGCTAACTTTCCAAACGTACCATGGCACGTGAAAAATTATGAAAACATCGATACACAGTGTGGTAAAACAAAAGGCTTATGCTTTGGTGTCAATATTCAGATTTGAAGGTGTACAATATATCGTCCCCTACCATATTCGATGGCAATTTGACATTGATGTGTGCAATCAATTAATACGGTGTGGAGTTTAAGAAAAAGGTGCGTAAGAAGCACAAGCAAATATCAAGTCGTATTTTTTTTAATTGTAAAAAAATTTCTGTTGAAATTGAATACTGAATCATAACCACGAGATTTTATAGCTAATTGGTAAGTGCATATAATGGCAAATTGTGTAGTTTTGTATTATATGGAACCTAAATTGCATGAAGATGTTTAATCAAAACTCTAAACGGCATGAATATTTAATCTCAAAATTTTAAAAGTTAGGCATCTATATCAAAACCACCATATCTTTTAACTCACTGCGGCTCATCATGAATACCCAAGATGTGAAATAATGGGCTAGAAGTCCATAAGTTGTCCATGTCACATAAATTATGGGCCGAAAACCCACAACTACGGGCCAATATCAAAGATGACATAGCCAATTACCTTTTAACATATCTATGTCGAAAATTCGCACGACTAAACTCAAACCTCAAAAGCGATTCCCTTTTCCGTTTCCTTTTCCTTTTCGTTCGTTGGGTTCGAGCTCAGTAAAAAGCTCAGAGCACCGAGTTAGGGTTTCCAAATTGTACAAATTGGTTCCGCAGCTGAATTAATTGTTCGAATAACCGAACCAGGTACTTTCAAAGTTTACACTGTTTTTAATTGGATTTTTCTCTCCAATTTTTTATTTTTTGGGGCTTATTTTCGTTGAAATATTCAATTTTCTGTTCTCATTTCTTAATTGGATTACTAAAAATGAAAATTAATGGTTTTTGTTTACTTGGGTAGTGTTATTTCTGTGTAGAAATGTAAAGAGGGAAACAAATTAAATGTTTTATTTCCCCACCCACATTATAATCTCACCCACCATAAAAAAGTTAGAAGATTGAAATGCTATATCCCCAACAGCGAAGTCTCCTCTGACGATAATCTATCAGAAAACCAATGACCTTTCAAATGCTTTGCTGTTGTGTGATTATGGATTCCAATAACTAGCCAACATCCAACCATATATGTTATTGTATATCTATGATTTCCACTATATGTTATATGTTATTCTACAATGTGTCACCCTCTTACTGTTTCAGCTGTAATCTACAATGTGTTATTGTATATCTATGATTTCCACTATATGTTGTTTGATTTCTTATTCATGTTTTTTTTCCTTTTTGTTTTTGTCCTCTTTGTGCATGAACCTCTCCAGATAGATAGATAAACAATTACACCATCCATTTACTGTCAAATGTCGATATCTAAATAGTCGAGAAATTCACTACTTCATTGTTTGTTTCGCCTGCTGAGCATCACCATCCCCTTGATAAATCATGCAGAATTCTTCTGTTGCTGTCTCTGTTACTATTTTTACAGTATAATGACCCCTTAATTGAAAATCATTGACTTTGCAAGTCCTCGAATCCATACCTCATGGCACAGATTCTTTCGAAATTCTTACCCTGCAACTTCGTTTGGCCTCTCATGTTGTTTCCACCTTTCCATATCTGTATTCTTTCTTCTGTGAATGCTTCTGGCCTCTGTGCTTTCTTCACAGTTGCCTTGCAAGCCTGTCTTTCTAGATATATAAGATGCCGAAAACAAGCACAAATGTTTCTGGGGATGCATCTGAAAGGCTTGTAGAATCTGACGACCGGGTGGATCTGGAGGGAGACAATGATCCCGAGGAAACAATAGAAGAGGAGGTTGAGTATGAAGAAGTAGAGGAGGAGGAGGAAGTCGAGGTGGAAGAAGAGGAGGAAGAGGAAGAAGAAGATCCTGAAGAGGAGGGTGAGGAAGAGGATGACAACAAGCAACCTGCTACAAAATCTAAAGGGCAGAAAAGCTCAGATGGTGATGAAGAGATGATCGTTGCTGATGTGGAGGACGAGGAGGAGAAAAAGAAGCATGTTGAGCTTCTTGCTCGTCCTCCGCATGGGTCAGAGGTGTATCTTGGTGGCATTCCTCATGATGCATCCGAAGTGGATTTGAGGGGATTTTGTGAATCTATTGGGGAAGTGACTGAGGTAAGACATATATGTTGATTGTAAAGCTCTGCTTGTGTCTTTTACATTTAGGCTCATAGAAATCTATATATGTTCACAGGTTAGAATAATGAAGGGAAAAGATTCTGGTGAGGCCAAGGGCTATGCTTTTGTAACCTTCAGAAACAAAGAATTGGCCTCTAAGGCAATCGAGGAACTGAATAATTCGGAGTTAAAGGTAATCTCAACTCACTTTTGGTCACTTCTTTTCCGCAAACACTGCTTTTGTAAATTATCAACTCAGGTTTGTGGCACTACTTATTTGTCCATCTACTTTCATTCTCACTTCTCCTTTTGAGATAAGTTACTTGCTGTCCTTATCCTTAATGGAAATTGGAACTAAGGTTTTCATTTCTTGCAACACTAACTTTTGTGCTGTCTTCCATTTATAGGGAAAAAGGATTAAATGTTCGACATCTCAAGCAAAGCATCGGTTGTTCATTGGAAATGTTCCAAGAAGTTGGGGAGAGGAAGATATGAAGAAGGCTGTAACAGATATTGGACCAGGAGTCATTTCTGTGGAATTGTTGAAGGTTTGAGATATATTCTTTAATCTTTTGTTTTGCTTCTTGATGATTTTTCTTGAATCTTGATCTAATTCAGTTTTCGGTTGAATCTTCTTTATACAGGACCCACAGAACTCCAGCCGAAATCGGGGATTCGCGTTCATCGAGTATTATAATCATGCCTGTGCAGAATACTCAAGACAAAAGATGTCAACCCCAAAATTTAAGCTTGACACCAATGCTCCAACTGTGAGCTGGGCTGATCCTAAAAATACAGAATCCTCTGCTGCTTCTCAGGTTAGCTGTTGATGCCTTTTTCTACACGTCTACTATTTTATATTTTATATATATATATATGTGTGTGTGTGTGTGTTTTTCTTCCACAACATCTTATCACGGTTCCTAATTATCTTTCCCGTTTGTGGGAGGTTGCATCTCGTACGCATCTGTCCTCAGGTCGGTGTACATGGGTGCCTAGGCCCGTTTAAATTTTTTACTGTTACATGTGCTCCTTTACAGTTCGAAACTTTGAAACTGAAAATAATTTTGAACTGGAAATGCTCTTTATTTGTTTTCCTTTCATTTTTAGTATCTGAATAGTCCATTCCATGATCTCCACTGCATTAGACCTCTGACTTCTATGTGCAACATTACATGTGTGGACTTGTTCTCCCTTTGCATTATTACTTGTGGATTTTGCTTCAGTCATGACATCTTTGTTTTGATTGATACAGGTTAAGGCAGTGTATGTCAAGAATTTACCAAAAGACATTACTCAGGATCAGCTGAAGGATCTGTTTGAACATCATGGAAAGATCACAAAGGTGGTTCTCCCACCTGCAAAAGCGGGACAGGAAAAGAGCAGATTTGGTTTTGTGCACTTTGCAGAGAGGGCATGTGCCATGAAGGCATTGAAGAACACTGAAAAATATGAAATTGATGGTAGCTTTCTTATGCTCTTTTACTATTCTCAGTAGTCAAACCAAATTTTCAGTAGAGAATCTTAATTCTTAATCTTATGTGTCATAGGTCAAGTTTTGGAGTGTTCTCTTGCAAAACCACAATCAGATCAGAAGTCTTCTGGATCATCAACTCAACAAAGGTCAGCCTTACTTCCGACCTACCCACCACGTCTTGGTTATGGCATGGTAGGGGGTGGTCCATATGGTGGTGGCTTAGGTGCTGGATATGGTGGTCCGGGAATTGCGCAAGTAAGGTTTAAATTATAGTATTATTGTGGCATAAAATAAATAAATAGGGTTAACTGTCTGGTAATGTGATGGCATATTGAACATACGGGGAAACTGCATTTGTATATTCTAATAAAGTTAGTCACAAATTAAAAGTATCTTTGTTTATGTAACAATTTTGACAACAGCAACTACACGTCTCTCCCGTGAGACAAACTTCAAAAAGGAAAAAATTTGCTCATTTAACTTCCTATGATACTTCCTATGTCGATACTCAGTTTATAGCAAACTTTCTCTGGATATGTTTGCTGATATAGGTCACAATTTCTTGCAGCCACTGATATACGGTAGGGGACCAACTCCTGCTGGCATGGCAATGATGCCTATGCTTTTGCCTGATGGAAGGATTGGATATGTCCTGTAAGTATCGTTTCTTTTGGTATTTGTTCGCTGCATGTACTGTCTCATAGTCAATTTACGGGCGTGTACAAATCAGTCTTGTATATATTGCCTGCTGATCTCTTGCATATGGAATTTTACTCTTTTTCAAGTTCATATTTTTACTCTGCATCCGAAGTTGAACTTGGCGTTTCTTTCTCTAGGCAACAGCCCGGAGTACAACCACAGATGCCTCCACCGCAATCCCGAGGTGGAAGAAGTGGTGGTGGTGGCAGGTCAAGTGGTGGAAGGCAAAGCGGTGAGAGCAGTCGTGGCCGCAGTCGCTACAACCCGTATTAATTAGTGAGATCTGTCTCTTGTTTCGAGAAAACGGAAAGAAGATGGCGTCTTGGATTGACAATCAGTACTTTGGGCGTATGAAGGAACGCACACATCTGTGGTTGTGCAGTTGGTTTCAAGTTACAAAATCAAATGTAGTTTGATTCGTGCCGACGCCCGTGTAGTATGCTTAAACTAAAACAAGGTTTAGTTAAACTAAGAAATTTGAGGTGCTGAATATCGTTGCTTTACCGTACGATTCAAGCTCTTCATCTTCCCGAATTTTGTCGTAAAAATGGAAACTCTGGCATTCAAACATACTTGGTAAAAACGTTTCGGAAGAAAAATAGCGTCGCGGCTGCTGAACTTAACCTTATGCAGCTCACTTGAGCTACTCGACCATGGGGTCTTAAAACATAGAGAGAAGCTAAAGTTTACCCAACTTAGAAAATCAAGCATTTGCACATCATGTCTGAAAATGTTTACAACATAACTGGAGGATAACTTGCACATTTAGAAAGAAGTTCAGATTTGAATGAGTTTCCAAAGGAGTATGATTGACCCCAATAAGCAACTTGTTACACATAAACCATCTATACTATTGCACAACATCCAATTGATCGCGCTGTCGCGAATTATTCACTACAACTTTCACCAATTTAAGGTTGAGAAGTCTTGAGGTGCTTCAATCCAAATCTTCTTGAAAGGATCTTGCTCTCCCCAGTCATGGCAATCCTTGCGAGGGTGGTATCTACAAGAGTCGACAGAGTAGGATATGCAACACCTTCCGTAGAAACGGACTTTCGAGAAGTAGACGCTGTTTCTCATTATTCCGGGGAGGTCAGTTCTTGCATGAGACGACAAGAAACTCGCAAAGAGTGTCACACCATCGAGGGTCGTCATTTCTTCCCAAACCATGTTTGTCTGATCCAGCTTAAATATAATTGGGTTTTCACTTGAACAAGTATATATAACT
Source organism: Crataegus laevigata (assembly GCA_963580275.1). Taxonomy (NCBI): domain Eukaryota; kingdom Viridiplantae; phylum Streptophyta; class Magnoliopsida; order Rosales; family Rosaceae; genus Crataegus; species Crataegus laevigata. The sequence continues at coordinate 30,861,919 of OY756952.1, forward strand.
AATATGCTTCCCTCATGCTCTGCCATAAACTTACCTTTCCACCAATTTTTGGCAAAAAAGTTCTCTGGGCACTTGGGTGGAGGAACAGCAAGAACACTCCAACTGCGTTCTTCGGGGTTGAATACCCCTAGCCAACCGGTGAGGCTCAGACAATAAAAGACTCCGTTGCAGAAAACAAGCTTGTTCCAGATGCTACTCACAAAGGGCAAGCGGTTTTGGAAATTAACAGTAGTCCACTCTCTTTCCCCAGGACGACAAGTGCTAATAGCAACAACTGTGGGGCTGATGTGTTTCAAAGTAAACAGTATGCAGCTGGAAGAAGTTGGGGCACAGGAGAATGCAACTATCTGATAAGTCAACTCGAATCTTGGTACCTTCATTATCTTGCGAGTGAAGGGATTAAAGAAGAACACACGGTGAGATCTGGGTCTATATAACAGTAGCCAACCGTCTTTAGTGTAGCAAATCCTAGACCCAGTCAGCTCAGGTAACTCCAAGGAGTAGATTTTGCGCCGCGATGGATCATAAAATTCATAGAGGTCACCAAATCTGGGAAAGTACATAAGCAATGGTGATTGGTTGACCACCCGCACCGAAATGGCAGCTGAGTGCCATCTCTTGCACACAACAGATACACGAATATTATCCCGCAGGGTTAAACGAGACACAATGAGTTCCAAAAGTTCAGCAGGAAGGTCAGACCAAGTTTGCAGCTCCAATTTCTCCTTTTTCTTGCTTGCTTTTCTGTTACTGTTTGTGATTGTTTCAGCTAACCTATACATCATAAATTCCAACGCAAATATGAGCTGAGTATGCCATAACGAAACGCCAAAAGGAAAAAGTATTTCCATGAAATTAAGACGCAGATAGGAATAAATCAACATCATCTGCATATTTAAATTCCTTTCTATTACCAATCCGAATTCTACCCAAATGCCAAAAGCAACCCTTCCCCAAAACAGCCACACACCACGTCCACACCCACCCCAAAACAAAAGAGCATGTAAGTCATTTCACAAATACTATAGGTTGGACCGTTTTGGATAACATATGATTAAGGTTAAAACTACTAAAGAGAAACACACAAGAAATCAATAGTTGTACAGGACTGTACGAATCTGACAAATAAACACACAATCCCCACAACTGACAAGAGAAAAACCTGGTTGTAACTAATCAACTATCATATTCATTTCCAGCTAACATAAAGGATCGTACGAATCAGTTAAATAAACACAATCCCCACAACCAACAAGAAAAAAACCTGGTTGTAACTAATTAACTACCATATTCATTTCCGGGTAACGTACTGGATGGTACGAATCCAACCAATGAACACAATTCCCAAAACCGACAAGAGAAGAACCTGGTTGTAACTAATCAACTATCACATTCTTTTCGGGTAATGTACAGAAAACACACAATCCCCACAACCGGCAAGAGATAAACCTGGTTGTAACTAATCAACTATCATATTCTTTACCCTATTTTTTTGGGTAACGTACAAGATCGTACTGGTACCTTTGCTTAAGCAAGATAGGCAAACAAGTAATTAATCAACCTATGACATAATGAGCTCATATAAAAAGGAAAATATGATCACACAAGAACCCCTAAAAACCATTACCTTGGATGCCCAAATTTATCAAAAAATTAAAATGAGCACAACACGAATCCGAAAACCACGAAATTGCTCAGAATTCATTCAATCTAACATTTTTTCCATAATTAAAGCCTACCCTTTGTTTCTTGATATTACTACATTCCTAAAAGACCCTATGATCTAACAATGGCCGGGGTTTTAACAAATTTAACAGCCGAGTCGAAATTTTCAATTGTGATTCTTGAATCCAATTTTAAACAAATTCAACCAAATTTTCATCCTAAATCAATTTCACATTCTACTAAAAAAACCTCACGTAACCCCAACTTCACCAAGACCCTAAATTCACAATCTTGCCAGACATAAACCCTACTCCAAAAACCCATCAAAATTCTCACAATTGACATCAATTTTCTTCAATTAAACCTAATTCTTGACTTAAATACATTTGGATTTCAACCGTAAAACCTAAATTGATCCAATTCCTAAAATCCTCACAATCATTTCAAAAATCCAGAGTGAACGAACAAAGAAATGAAACATGCAAATTACGAAATGCTTTCACTGAGAAATATAGGATTGAGAATTCAAATCTTACGATTTCAGCTTCCTCTTTCTTCCGCCCATGGCGAGAACCCAATGTCACCGCCGTTTAGAGAGAGAGAGAGAAGCAGGGAGAGAGTTTGGGGGAGGAGGGATGGGATCATGGGAGTTATATTATAATCACTCTCGGCACTACTTGCATAGAAAACAACACGTGTGAGCTGCTCAGTCAAGCTGAATCAGGTGCACGCGTCTCCAGCGGTTTACAGTGGGTAACACGAATCACCAAGCGACAACATAGAATTTTTTTATATTTTATATAATGTGGCGGGTTTTTATTGCTTGCAGCTCGTGAGGTAATTTGGAAGATTTTTCAGGTTGTTACTGTGTGAGTGAGTGTGCGTTTTTGTCTGGGCGCTGTTGATTGTCAGAATTCTCAATCTGTGTCTTAACGTCTCTAGTTCTATTTAAATAATTATGATTAATTTACGTTAATATTTTATATTAATTTTTTTTATAAAAATAAAAAGCAAAGTGTGAGAAGAGGATGAAAATAGAAAAAGAGAAAATCGTACTCTATTTTTCATGTAAAAATATAACCGACACTATTCTTGGGCGCTTGGAAATATCTAGTCAGTAAAAATTTGAGTTAAGCTACATAATAAAGTACTCTTATTTGAGCAATGTTAAATCATAGTTCAAACAATTGATTTTGAAGTTATCATATTCTGTTAAAAATTCATCAAAGTCAAAAATTACTTTAATAATTTGACTACGTTCGGGTATTCCTCTTTACTTATAAATCGTACGCTTGAATCTCATACATAGTAAGTTTGAAACCAACTTGCCAACCCCATATTGTAAATTTTCCTTGCATAAAATTAAAAAACTCACTTCATTTGATTATTGTTGTGAATATTTTTCATTATTTATAGATTAATTACGATGTTTGTCTATTTATATAATAAAAATTAATAACTGAACTATTTTCAATTTGATCAAAAAATTTGTAGGATATATTACGAAATGGGCCAAGTTTAGTTATTATTGAAGTAAAATTGACTAAATTTTGGCTAATATTGATAAGATTGTTATAGGGGGTGTGCTATCCACACACCCCTTTTTACTTCTCACACACCCCTATTAATTTCTGTCCGTTAGATCTTCTTCAATTCATCTGATCCGATGGCCGAAATCTAAAAAGGTGTGAGAGAAGTAAAAAGGGGTGTGTGGATATCACACCCCTTGTTATAGGTCTATTTAACTGAGAAATTATTCAAAGGGGGAGAGAAGAGGGTGTGGTGGCAAGGAGAGAGAGTTGGGTTAGTTTAAGGTGTATTTTGAAGTGTGTATTATCTCATCTTATTGTGCCTTTATTTATAATAGTAGAAAAGTAAATTGTAAATTGATAGAGATGTTTATAGCTTTGTACGTCATGGCAATAAAGAAGAAATAAAGGTAACTAATATTTTTTTTTTTGAAAGAAACGTTAACTTCGTTTAATCGCGTTGAAAATCCATGATTAATCTGTATAATGAAGGGTAAATTACACCATAGCCCCTCATGTTTGAGGTCTATTACAACCCCATACAACATCTTTAAAACATTTCACTTTCATACCTCAAGTACTATTTTATTTCAATTTCATACAGCCGTTACATTTTCCATCCATTGAACCGTTAAGTGCGGACGTGGCCGCCACATATATGCCACGTGGCTGCCAAATGTTTGCCACGTGGCAAATAAAATAATTTTTTATTTTTTTAATTTAAAAATCCCAAATTTTCTCAACCAAAAAAAAAATTTGGGTAAATTACACCATACCCCCTCAAGTTTGAGGTCTATTACAACTCCATACAACATCTTTAAAACATTTCACTTTCATACATCCAGTACCATTTTGTAGTAGATCCATTTAATCTCAGGTGGAATTTTTGGGGGTGGGTGATGGGGGATGGGAGAAAGGGGTGGCTCGGGTGGGATTTTGGGGGGGTGATGATGGATAGAAGAAGGGGTGAGTCGGGGAAGACGATTTCATGTTTTTTTTTTAAATATTTTTTTTAGAAGATTCAAGTTTTTAAAAATATTAAAAAAAATTTGTCACGTGGCAGCCACATCAGCACAAATGTGGCAGCCACGTCAACATTTAATAGACCAATGGATGGAAAATCTAACGGAGATGTTATTTTGAAATAAAATGGTACTGGATGTATGAAAGTGAAATATTTTAAAAATGTTGTATGAAGTTGTAATAGACCTCAAACCTGAGGGGGTATGGTGTAATTTACCCAAATTTTTTTTTTGGTTGAGAAAATTTAGGTTTTTTAAATAAAAAATTATTTTTATTTGCCACGTGGCAGACATTTGGCAGCCACGTGGCATATATGTGGCGGCCACGTCAGCACTTAACGGTTCAATAGATGGAAAATGTAACGGCTGTATGAAATTGAAATAAAATAGTACTTAAGGTATGAAAGTGAAATGTTTTAAAGATGTTGTATGAGGTTGTAATAGACCTCAAACCTGAGGGGTTATGGTGTAATTTACCCTATAATGAATTATAGGGTTATGGATTCAACCTGCAAGCATTCATAGGGTCCTTACCAACTCCTATCAGCAAATGATGCCGCACTTCATAACTTTGTCGATGGGGTGAAGCACGTGTTGGAGATATATAAACAATCAAAGATAATTTGTATATGCTAATAAATAAATACGAATAAGAATCTAACAGAGTATGAACAAGAATACAAAAATATAAAAACGGATAACTTTGAAGATTGAGGCTTGCGTACCGCAATGTCCTTGAAACAGAAATTTCGTCCCTACTCTGTGCTTGTAGTTCTACAGACGTCTGCCTCACCAGGATTCAACGATCAAGTTAAAATCCCAGCACCGGAAAATTTAACTTCTGGCGAATTTCTTTGTGGTACTCTTAGTAAGAATGCTATGGATATACAATCCCTACATTTAGTTTAGGTAGGAGGAGTATTTGGTTCTAAAAAATTCTTTTAGTTATGGATATTACTTGCATCCCCCAATGTGGAGATGCACATATCCCTACATTTACAAATAACGTATCTTAATTGAATAAATCAATTATCGAAACTGTTCAATTTCTGAATCCTCATTCGAAGATCACTCCTACAAACAATTATTTCAATCAAAGATCATTTAGATTTTGCATCAAGAAAGGTCGTTTGAGATTAGCAATAATAGTTTTATCAATTCTCGGGTCGATCCTCTGAAATAATCTACCAAGTAGAAGGATTGTATCCAACTCTTTGACGTTTCTCTCAAACGAACAACTCAATAACTTATCTGCAATGGTGTCCTCTATAAACAAGTACCCCGTCATATGAAGCCTCATTTATCTAACTCCAGCTTCTTCTTTTCTTGTCATTCCCGCAACATTCCAATTATCTTATCAAGATGTTGATGAACTTTCTATGCTGATGGCGTAGGTTGTCGCGACGATCAAGGCTTTCCTGATCATCACCCTTGCCGAAATCTAATAGGGGACTGCTCCAACACCACACACATTCCCATTTCTTGGAAAGAATTACTCATAGGAAGAGGGGGGGTTTGGTGGGAAGAATTTGGATGATTCTCTGTGTAACAAGGTCAGGTAAGTGAAGGCCTGCCATGACCTACGTTTTGGTTTCTGACTGGGGATGGAAGAGCAAGCAAGAGGTCCTATTTGTAAATGTTGAAAGCCTTGGACTGAATCCATCACTCCAAGTTAGGCCGCCATGGACGAGATGCAAAACCTTCTCGGATAGAAACCAACACCGCAACTCGCCCTTTTTTTCACAACACCAGAAAAATCCAACAGAGCAGGATTTCAACTTACAAAACAGGAAACTGTATATAATTCGTGGAAATCCAGCATCTTAAGTTAAAAAAATAAAAAAATCCAGCATCTAAAGGGGCCTAAAACACACTTTAGAATCCCACTAATCAAATATAAAAAAATCCTTGTTCTGCCTTCAGAAAACCAAAGATTTCGTAAACACGAAAACCTGAAAATCTGTCAATGGAATTACAATTAGCAGCAACAAATTGGGCAGTGGATCAAACCATTCTCATTACATTCACCACATTTTACCATCTTCTTTTGCAACTCATCCAAAACCTTGCAGCTTCCATTGCATACCACGCACATCACGAATCTCATTCCGGCACAGCCTTTGCATCCGATGACTGCCCTTGGAATCCCATCAAACAGAATCCCAAGCTTCCCTTCCTCCTCCAACTTCACCACCTCATCGGCGCCGCCAATCAACCTCCCCTTCACAAACACAAGTGGAACCTTAACCTCCTTGGTACCCCTTAGTCCCCTTATCTCCTCCTTAAAACCCGAATCCATAGATATATCGCGCTCGAGAACATGAATGAGGTGTGACTCCACGATGGATCTGACGTTGTTGCAATCCTCAAAAGTCTTCCTAATTCCTCTGAGTGTAGTTGTGTACATAACCACAGCATTTTCTCCCCCCGGTGGGCATTTTTTCTCGAATAATTGCAGCATAGACTCCGAATCCTTGGACGAATTCCTCAATTTTCGGGGCTTTGGTGACTGTGGAACCATCCTCTTGATCTGCTCTTTCTCCTTAGACATTTCCTTTTCGTAAGAAGCAACAAGTTCCGGATCAAACAGGGGACTAAAACTCCTCAGCGACGAGTCGCTGCCAAAGCTTTGCCTTTTCGCCGCAACAGGCGACCCTTTTACGCCGGGGCTCCAATTCAACATCTTCTTGCACGAATTATCGCCGCCATTTTTCTGCTTCAGAACCTGTTTCGGGCTATAACCCAGCACATTAACATTCACCACTCTCCCTTTACTGTTCTCCTTCCCTCCGAATCGCTTCGATTTCATCGGCGACCCGATCTGATTCAACAACTTGAACGGACTCCTCGAATCGAAATCCGCAAACCCGCGAAGCAGAGCAATCGATTTCGGGCTCTTCTTGGCCGGATTCGAGATGGGCATTCCTTCTTCGAGCCCCTCCATGAGTTCCCAAGCGTTGATAACCTCCGGATCTTCGCGGGGAGGCGAAAATTTCACCACCCTCTTACTCTCCTCAGAGCCGTCTTTGGTGGGTTGTCGGTCATTTTCAAGGTTCAGGACGCCGTAGGTGCTGGAAGTGAGAGAGACGACGTGGTTGATGACGTATTCGCCGCCGCCATTGTTATCTTCTTTCTTGAACAGTTTCGATGAAACGCAGCCCATTGACGAGTGGGGTTCTCTCTCTCTCTCTCTCTCAATGATTTCTCTGTTTCTCTGTTTTCTGATTTGAAGCAATGTTTGTGGGGTATTGGATTGTGGATTGGGCAAGGCGAAGTGGAAGTTTTTCTTTTGATGTGGTTTGTGAATCTAACGGTTACCTTGTCAGCCAACCGGCCTCAACGGTCCGAAAATTCGAAAGACATCGAGGATTTTTTTGTAGGGAAGTCCTTGTCGTCTTTTGTTATTTGCTAATTTATATCTTATACTTACTGTATTTATGTATTTGACCCACAAACTTTTGCTTGCTTGCTGCACCTTTTTTTTGGTGCTCGAAAAAAAAAACGTTTGATATGTTGCACAAGTGGAAATATTTTGTTCTAAACTTTTAATTCATGCCATTACGAAATATTTCTTCAAATTAAGACTTCTTTTTATTAAGTTTCAATTTCTTTTTTTTGAAATATGTATTTTCGATTAAACTATTCTTTTTGAAGAAGAATTTCAACTTGGTTATGAAAGGGTGAACATACTACTTTAGCGAACTGACATAACTTGCGAATTAATATTTTGTGTTTGATTCCCCCTTTTTACTATATCATTTTTATTAAAAAAAGATAGTGACGCAAGTGATTAACCAAAATTGTTCCCTAGAGGATTGCTAGATTGATTTCCAACCCAAAAAAATAGGGGAACTTTAACGAAAAGCTCCCGGTACTGTTCACTTTAACGAAAAACCACATTTTTACACTAAAAAGTCAATCCTGGCACTATTCACTTTACCCTTTATTTTGTCCTTATCATTAAAACTCAAAGTTTTCAAGCCCTTTTCATTAGTTTTCCTAAAAAATAGTTGGTAAGATTGGCTAGCTAGGAATTGAAAGATGTGGATAAAAGAGTTGGTAAAACAACTGGTCGAAGCAAGATATGCCGGCATTTTTAGGTTTAGAGTGGTAATAAGGAGAGCGTTTTGGGCTCCTCCTGGATCACAATTATGGCTTCGTCACTATGAATTCATATTTTCAGGTATAGAGTGGAGTGTAAAGTGGATTTTCAATTAAGCAAAATTAATTAGTGGATAGATATCTTAAATCGGTAGCCTGTTAAATGAAATATCTTAAATCAGTAGCTTGTTGGATGAGCACTCATAAAGGAAATCATGAGTGTAGTATAAATTTGGTGGAATTTTCGAACCAATTTTATCCATTAATCAAGCATCATAAATCACAGAATACAAAGTTGGAAATGCAAAGACTTACATTCTGACGGTATATACTGATGCCCGTCTAATCGTCTAAAAATTTATAGGTCTAAAAGTATAATGGTTAGAAGGGTACATTCTTAAACAATTATATCCATTTTTCAGTTTCTTCTCCAATGCAAAGGCTTGCATTCTTAGAGAGTTAGATCTATATTCTTATATTTTGATTTTTAAGATTTCAGTCTAAATTATCTAGTGTGTATTGGAGATGTCTTAAAAAAAACACAAATAAAAACTTCAATAATTGCTGTACCATATTTAGGGAGAGCCTCGTATTGTATTCTAAACCCTAGCTATTTTACACCCTCTCAAAAGTGCAAGACTTCATGTACAATGTAATTAACCTGATTATTTGTAGTGGAAACAAAAACTACCACAACATGAATGTAGCCCCAACTTTGAATAAACCACATATATCTTGTGTTCTTATGCATGTGTAATTTTACGGCCGGTTAGATCTAAATTGGTTCACATTTGTGCATCAACCATAATAAAAAAACTATTTGAATACGGACATTTCAAAATTTTAGCACAAAAGTTAAACAATGGCGGTTTTAGCAATTTAAAATATGCATGATTGAGTTTAAGCAATAGGTCACAATCGTTTTCCCCTTTTGGTTTGTCCATTATTTTGTTTAAGGAAGAATGATGCTATATATATATGTTTTCTCACTGCATGCGGAAGCAGGTCCCAAGCTCCAGCTAGCTCGATCCTTAATTATTTCCCTCTCCTTTCTGAAAGGTATGAAATTCATATCTTCAAATTTCAATATGATCATCTAGAAACCTTTTTATGGTGGTGCAGTGGTGCTTTACTTTTGAGTTTTTTACTCTATTCCTAAGATTGTTTGGTTGAGAAATACTGAGGAAATTTTTTTAAAAGTGAGATTTTTTATCGACTTTCTATTAACTAATGTTTTTAGCACAATATTTATAATGTTGGTACAAAAATTAGCATTAAATTGTGATCAGGTGTAAAAAAAAATCCACAATTAGTAATATATTAAGAGAGCTTCCTTAACATTTCTATGACTGATTTGGTTTTCTGTAATGAGAATTTAGGGTCATAATTTGATAGTTTCTGGGGTCAACATTTTTTGGTTTTCCATGTATTAATTAAGTTACTTTCCCTAGGGTTGACAAATATCCAGCAATGTCAATTCTTAAAAAACAAAATGTTGGACAATATCCACTCTCTTAAGTATTAGGGTAACATTTTTTTAGGTCTAATTACGTTTTACTGTCACATCCCAGCCACGGGTCCACCACATCCCGGGTCCGACCTCCGCCATAGCACGATATTGTCCGCTTTAGGTCCCGACTACGCCCTCACAGTTTTGTTTCTGGTAACTCACACGAGAACTTCCCAATGGGTCACCCATCATGGGAGTGCTCTCGCGCGTTACTCGCTTAACTTCGAAATTCTGATGGACTCCGAAGCCAATGAGCTCCCAAAAGGCCTCGTGCTAGGTAGAGATGGAAATATACATATAAGGCTTACAGGATCCTCTTCCCTGGGCGATGTGGGATGTTACAATCCACCCTCCTTAGGGGCTCGACGTCCTTGTCGGCACACCACGACCAGGGTTTGGCTCTGATACCAAATTGTCACATCCTGGCCACGGGTCCACCACATCCCGAGCCCGACCTCCCTCATAGCAGGATATTGTTCGCTTTAGGCCCCGACCACGCCCTCATGGTTTTGTTTTTGGGAACTCACACGAGAACTTCCCAGTGGGTCATTCATCATGGGAGTGCTCTCGCACGCTACTTGCTTAGCTTTGGAGTTTCGATAAACTCCGAAGCCAGTGAGCTCCCAAAAGGCCTCATGCTAGGTAGAGATGGGAATATACATATAAGGCTTACAAGATCCTCTTCCCTGGGTGATGTGGGACGTTACATTTACACCCTTTAGGTCCGAGTTGAATTTTATAATGGGATTATGAGATTTCATTTTTTTTTCTTCACATTGCACAGGTATTGAAGTTGTATCAATTTACAATTTTTTGTTGCTTTGAATATTTATTAATCCATTAAATTAAAGAGATTTTTTTCCTTTGTCAAAGCAGTGCAAATGTAGTTTACAATCAATTAGGCTGAAGACAAAACATTTATCTTTTCAATATCTTATGGTGCAATATGAAAAACTTAAAATTTTGTAACTTATTTTGAAATTGTTGGAAATTATATACTCTAATATTTATTTATATTATTTAATTTCTGTATGAATGAAAAATAAGAGTCAAGTGTTAGAATTGAATTCAAATTTATGAGTTGCATCTGTTCGTTGAAACTTTAGGCAACAATCACAATGTTTCAAAATGGATGACTTGAGTTCTATATACACTCAAGCATCCCACATTTCAAAAAAAAAAAAAAATTAAATAAGAGAAGAGTTTTCTCCAATGTCTTTTATTATTTGTTAGTCAAAATTTGAGTCGTGCCTTATATATGAAGTTTGCTAGAGTCCGAAGATTTAAGTGTTTTGACTTTAGATTATAGATTGTTGAATCCATAGAGGCGGAGGCCTACTAAACTACAAGCACAAGAGTATGAACGAAATTCTATCTTTTGAACATTGCATTTATGCAAGCTCAATCGCCAAGTTTGTGAGTCTTTCTTACTTTCTCTCTAGTTGTTTATATTAATCTCATATACTATTGATGTTGTGATTTTCTTTATAATTATTATTGTTTGAAGTCTTGTGTTATTTTCATATCTTCTAATATTGCTCCAATAGAAAATCACTACAAACTTGAAGAGTAGTTAACCCAATATTTTGAGGTAAACTCCAAACACATACGATCTTTATTTTATTACTCCTTTGAACAATATCAAAAGGAACAATCACAACTATCCAATATCCACACATAAGAGATAGAGTTTTGTGTTAACATTAATCTACACAAGGTGACTACAGGTGCAACTAAAATTTGTATACATATATAAATAATTACATTGGTTAATCTCAGTTTACTACTCTAAAATTTTGTGATTTTCAACATTTGGTACATAAAGTTTTTTCATCTCAGAATAATACCTCAAGTCTTAATTTTGGAACAGTCTCATACATTTGTTAAGATGGCTATTAAGTCATCCGTTAACTAGTGACGTGGCGCCTACGTGTACAATGAGTAGTCACCACATGTCAATATAGGCCCACGTTGATATTAAAACTTTAAAAAAAAATTAAAAACTAAAAAAAAAAAATTTAACAAAAAAAACTAAGAAAGAAATCTTCCCCATCGCTGCTAATTGTAGCATCTTCCCCAACCCATTCCTCTTATTGCACTCCCTTTTCACCTCTCCCTTGCTTCTTCTACAGTAAAAACCCAGCAACAACTGCGTCTTTGGTGTTGGATCTGAACAAATTCTGGGTCATCGATCAGGAGGTCCAGATGGAGGGTTTTGATGGTAGGTGGGTATGCTTATTGTTGAACAGAAGGTTTTCGACGGAAGGCGTCAGAGAGAATTCAAGGACGAAGACGGTGAAGGACTGGAAGAGAGGGGAGGTGAAGAGGGTGGAGGAGAGGGATGACTCATTGGCCACAAACAGGTCGAGCTTGTTGATGTGGGGGACCTCGGTGGGGTGTGCTAGGCAGAATCGTCGCGATGAATGCTAGAGAAAGTGAAGAAAGAAACGTTCTGCAAAAACCCAAGGAGAAGCACACATCCCTATGGCTTTTTTTATTTGTTTTTTTTTATTTTTTAATTTTAATTTTTTTTTAGATTTTTAATATCACGTGGTGTCCAGTCATTGTCTACTTAGTGTCACTTCACCACTTAACAGCTGACTTAATAGCCAACTTAACAGATGTATGAGATTGTTCCAAAATTAAGACCTGATGTATGACTCTAAGATTAAAAAAAAACTTCATGTATCAAATTTTGAAAACCACAAAACCTCAAAGTAGTAAACTGAGATTAACCCTAATTACATATATTGCCCTATATATAATTTAAACAAATCTTGTAACCTCTTTTCGGACAAATATTAATTTCATGATCGATGATTCGAATTCACAATTCAATAGAACATGTATTATTCACAACATATTAAAATCATGCATTATTTTATTACTGAGTGCACGGGCTTCCCCATATTCCTCCACACACAAACACACATGTTCTCATCCCTATTTTTCTTGCTCCATTGATTAAAATTGTATTCATTTTTAATTTTTGACCAAGGTCCCTAGATTTTAATAAACATTATTAATTATTTCAATAATAATTTTTTTTATTTCTAAATATATTCATTTAGTGTTAGAAATGTTACATTTGTTATATTTATATCCATGACTATTTTTTTATCATATATTTTTATATTTAATTTGTACCAATTTTTAATTTGTAACTTTTTTTTTTAATTTGTACTAATTTTCTTTTCAGTTTTAATTTGTGCCCATATATTAATTCCTTTTTGTGTCCATTTTTTTAAAACTCTTATTTGTATTTGTACCCATTTTTAATTGTGCTCATTGTACCCATGCTAATTATATGTAAATACTCCCCGAGTGAGTAATTTGACATTTATGCCCTTGTTGGCAAAGTGACGTGGATGTGATTTTTATAGCTTTAAATCATTTTTCTCGCTATCGTAATTTAATAGTATTCGTTGTTGCGAATGCATTAGCAGCGGGTAGAATTGTACATGTGTGTGTACTATTATATTAGTGTTAGAAACACTATTATTGATAAGGGGTTGGATTTTCTGACTTGTTTTCTACTGTGCAAACCTGAAACCCTATCATTTTTCTTCTTTAAAGCCGACCCTTATTGGTGACTTCTCACCACACCACCAATCAATTTTCTTTCCTTTTTTCTGCACCCAATCAGACACTCTCCCTCTCTCTTTTGTCCAATCAGAAAAACTCTTATTCTCTCTCTTCTCCTCTCTCTCTCCCAGCCGAACTCTTATTCTCTCTGTAACACAAAGAAACCATCATCAAGGTGTTGGAAATGTGCCCTAAAACCAATCATATGATGATACTTTACGGACATTTCACAAAGTTAAACTAATGTAGTTTAAATATAAAGGGCAAAGGTTATTGTTTGAGCCGTCTCATATAAATGTTATATGCTTAAACGATAAGTCCAAGGAATATGTGATTGGGAGAATGCAATCTAAAGAAGTTAGATTCATGAGACCACACATCCTAAACGTTCCTGATCATAGGATTGCCAATTGGGCATTGACAGTCCGTTAAGATCAGTACGTGCTGTGTCTTCTCTTAGGGAGAGTGACTAGTCTCGAGTCATTGGTGTGTCTGACACCAAGACAAGTACGTAGGTGCTCAATAGAGAATGAGTTCACTGAACACGATCAACGAGGAGTTCTCATACACATGTCACATGAGAACTCATGGTTGGGATAATGCAAAGTAGTCCTTTGACCTGAGGCATCACAGCTGTCTTGTGGTTAGGTACTTGATCTTTGATTATGTCAAAGTCACTCTATCAGGGTGTCCACGGCATCGTCGGGGTTAAGCCACTTAGCCATGGAGGCAACTGAATGCGCAACAAGGGATCTCTAACCTTCAAACCGTTTGAGGGAGAATACTCTATGATATGATTTAGAATCTCTGGCCAGAGTATGAATGAGATGAAGGAAGGCGTTCCAAATCACATTCAAAGTAATCATATAAGTACACGTATCACATTGGATAGTAGACATGAATAAACTATCAAACCAAACAATGTGGTCAAGAGTATTGTATTAGAGAAAGACCGTATTGCATTGTAATCCTAAACTGAATAGGTTCTTCACCTCTTCTGATTAGCTTGGGTAACCATGATATGCTGCTAGGCGTCACTCATGGTTTGTGGAAGCCCTAAACGTGTGTAAACACTAAAGGGAGAATTGAAAGTAAGTTTCAATTCACAATCGATTTGAAAGAGTTTGAATCGCCCACTGCCTCGCTAAAAGGAACCTAATGGATCGTACACCGTGTAAGGTAGAGATTGAAGATTCAACGGAGATGAGTAAGAATAATTAAATGGTTTAATTATTTATGGCAAGGATTAATTAATATGTTAATTAATCAAACGAATAAGTTCGTTAAAGACCTCGGGATAGTTTTGGACCTTAACGCCCAATGGGCTTCGAACGTCAAGTCCATTGACTTAAGTTGTATGATAACTTAATGAATAATGATTCACAAAGGCCCAAAGAGCCCAATAAATCCCACATGGCCGGCCATGTTAGAGAGGGTACCAAACTTGGACTTATTTACAAGTTTGCCACTCAAATGAATTAAGGTATAAATATGACTTTATAGCCAAAATTCATTAAGGGTTCTTTTTGGGGGAAATTGGTGAAACACAATCTCCATTTTCTCTCTAAAGAGGCCGGCCCCCTTGGAGGGATTAGCTAGCAATCCTACTCCTCCAAGGTCACTCATTTCTTCTTAAATCTAACCTTGGTGTGGAGACTTAGAGGTTCCCAATTTTGGGAACTTGGAGAAACTTTTTCATCCATCCAAATCCATAGATCTTAGATGCAAGGAATGAAGGCCCTCTCTTTGGGTGATTAGCCTTTACTTATGCAAAGAGAAATCTACAAAGGTATAAATTTCAACTCACTTTGTTTTGAGTTGATTAAAGGTTCACCAAACTATTAGGCTTTGAACATTCATGGGTAATGTTTTGTTTTTAAGTACATGCAAGCATGATTCTGCCTTTAATTTGTTAATTGCATGCTAATGATGTTGCTTAAATGAACATGTATTCTCAAAATAATCCTTCAAGTGGTATCAGAGCCTAGGTCTAGTAGTTGGTGAATCCTTTTGGGTTTTGTAGTTCATAGTTTGTGATTTAAAAGTTGTAATATGTTACAAGTTTTATTCTTGCTTCTTTGAATGTAAATTTTGTTGGAAAATTTGCCATCTCAAATGTTGTAGATGTAGTTCATATGAGCATGAGTATTGGAGCTAAAATTTGGTGCCATGAATTTTGGGAATTTCGGCCAAAATTAAAGGGTGATTTTTTGGGTTCTTGTTTGACTTGTTAAAGGTGTTTTCAAGTGACTTTGGGAACCCCTATGTACCCTAATATGGTTATATGTTATTTCCCTTAAGTTTGAATGGTTTTGGGATGTTTTTGGGTGAAAAATGATCATGGAAAATTTTTGGGTTTTTCATGAATGTTCTTCATTGTTCTTGATGTTCTTGCCAAGAACAAAAAGGTTTGTTGTTTTGATTCAAAGTTTTGAATTATTTCATAAAGTTTTTGTTATAAGATATTTTCATATATTTATAAATGATTAACATTTTTAATGTTAGTAAAAAACTTTGTAAATATCTTAGATATTTGTTTGAAAGGTGATAGAAAATGGTGATGGGTGTGTAAGGATTAAATCCCTTTCACACACCACATGCACCACTTGCATGCTTTATGTCAAAACTTACATATCAACACACACATCACTCCATGCTTCTCCCAAGGCCGGCCACTCCCTCAAGTGGGAGTACTTTTGGGGCTTTTATGCAATTACATAAAGTTTTGATACTTTTGTGTATTTGCACTTTGGCCCAAAAGTTTACGTTTTTACGTTTAGGTCCAAAAACACTAAAGGACAAATTGTTTTGCTCCTTTAATGAAGTTTTTACATTTGTGGAAATTTTTGGGTTCTAGTTGTAATTACATAAAGTAGTGAACTTTTGTGTTTTTACAAAGTGACCCCAAAAGTTTATGTTTTTTGCAAAATAGCCCAAAAGTTGTGGTTAATTGCACTATGGCCCAAAAGTTGTGGCTAATTGCAAAATAGCCCAAAAGTTGAGGTTAATTGCACAATGGCCCAAACAAGTTGAGGTCATTTCATTTTGGCCCAAATTAAATAGAGAACAAAAATTGTTTTGTCTCTTGAAATGAGAATTGGATTTTCATTTCTTTTAGCTCCATTTAAATCAATTTTATGGATACAAAAATCAAATGAAAAATGTTGCATTCAATTTAATTAGTTAAAGTGTTAATTAATTAAAGGGTGATTATGAACCTAAGCCTATGATAATTGAGCTATGTGAAAGGCCGTTTCAAATTTGTTTGAACCATGGGAATGTGTAGATTAGATTTTGGTTGTAATTTGATTTGATCAAATGTTGTAAAAGAGCATAAGCTCTTCTTCACTTTAAAGTAATTTGTATTATTCAATTGTTGTAAAAGAGCATAAGCTCTTCTCTACTTTAAAGTACTTCTTTCTTGCTTTATTTGATATGCATGAAATTGAAGTAGTTGGGTCCAACGCCCCTAAGACAACACACCTTAATGTGATTAAACGCGTAACTAAAATCAATCAACATCCCTAGTCCGATATTCAACACTAGGCTCGTGTTGAATCTAATCAAAGGTTCATAGTCATCCTAAGGCCCTAAGGCAACTATATAGTCCATCAATGAATGCAAACCTTATGTTAGTAGTATCATATACTCTTGCTTTAAAAATCGTTTTAAAAGCTTAGTGGGAGTATTATATACAACTAAATCAATCAAATGGACCAATAGTTGTAATAGGACCAAAAATGTTTTAATTGGATTAAAATGTATGTTTATATGTGATGAGACCTAAAAACCCTCAACCAAACCAATATTAAGTTGATAAGCGTGAGAGTGCTTTGAACACTCTTTCGTGGCCTTCCACCGTGGTAGGCTCTAATCGTTTGTGACTTGTACACCGGCTTCACCCTATCATGGGGGAGTACAAAGTGCATGCTTACACTCAGGAGGAGTTTATATGCATGCTTGATGTTGTGAAGGTAGGCAACGAGAATGATCAACATCATATCATTGTGAGGTTGTTCTTGAACCCCTACCCGAACTTGCATGGTGGGAATAACTTAACTAAGTGCAATGGAGCCAACATCATATCATTGTGAGGTAACATTCTCTAGAGGCCAAATAAGATAGGTACTTGCAAGAGATGCAAATGAGTAAGCGTACTCTCTCATTATTATTAATGCTAGCCAACATCGTATCATCGTGAGGTGGGCTTGGTAATAGTGAGCCTCCCATACCCTACTAAGAGTTTCCTCCAAAACTCTCGAATTCCGATGAGGGATATGGAATTTGCCAAAAATAGTGGGTGGTGCTATTTGATTTAAAGACCCGAATCAAATAGCTTAAAATCAATCAATTTATATTCGTTATGTATTTATTTACCAATATATTTGCAAACGCTATCCAAAACTTGACAAAGAAAAGCCGAAAGCTTTAGTTTCCGGACTTGGTACTACAATCCCATAGATTGTCTTTAATGGCTTGTATATGTACCTAAGTAGTCTCATCCTCACAATCTTCCTATTTGATAATGTATCATTGGAAGAACATGTTAGATAAGTCTATCATAAAGAGGACAACAATTTTAATGTCATAATTCTTCAAATACAAATTGTTGTATGAAGAAATAAGAGTTGCTTTGAACAACCCTTAATCAACGCAAACTTTAGTGCTTGTTTCTTTGTTACATGAACAAGGAACTTGAGAAGTAAGCACAAGGGCATGGACACTTTATGTGCCATGATTCTTCACTTACAAATTGTTGTATGAAGAAATGAGAGTTGCCTTGAACAACTCTTGAAAGTTTGTAATTATGTTTAGAACATAATGGTTGGTTGACAAAAATAGTCCATCAACATGGACTTATGATGATTTTGAATCATTGAATGTTGAAGTGTTAAAACACTCAACGAGACGGAAACTAGGCAAGGACTTCACCTTTGTGTCCCTATCCTAATGGTTCACTAAGTTTATTGTAAACATATAGTGAACGATAACCACACGCTCTCCAAATTGTTTGATGTGTATAAACACAATTGAAACAAGTTTCAAGAGAGATAGTGGGAGTTTAGGGACCATGACTATTGTAGTCAAAGGAGAAGTCAAATGAAGAAAGCAAAAATGACTCCAAGGGAACAAACTTTCTTTATGAAAGGATGGACATTGGAAGGGGTATTTGCAAGAAATGTCTTGCAAAGTGTCAAGAACACACCTTTTGAAGGTGTTGTAAAATGTTCTTGAAAAGTTCATAACAGTTGGTTCTTCTACTCGAATGCATGATTCTGTATTAGTAACTATGTTTTACAATTGTTGTAAAAGTGTGGCTAATAAGAAGTAGAAGATTTATGAGAGAAAAGAAAGTACTTCACATTCGAAACGTGAATAAAATATAGATCTCTGCAAAAGCGGATTGTACTTACTTCCTCATATGAACTACCAAAGAAATTGGAAAAACTACAGATTGTCTTTACATTCCAATTTTAAAGAACTTAATTCCGTCACTATAGTAGAGATGGATGAATGTTTTGTTTGACAAAACATTGTTCTTTATTAATGAATGATTAGATTATTGTAATCTAATTAATTGTCTCTATAGTAGAGATGATATGGTAGTGTTAAACTGTTTAGAATAAGATGATGCTTAAAACCAAAAAGGTTGCAAGGTAGTGACTAATCCCAACTGAGTTGTGATACCTCTAAAACATAAATTACGAGTTGGTCATGGATGGATGCTTTGGATCGTTAGATCCGGATCCAATACCTTCTTGTTAAAATTGTATAGAGGCGAAATGTTCGAATCTTTATTCTTTTGGAAAGAAGAAAGAATCACAAAGTTGTTGAGGTTAATTCACTTAGATGTTAGTGGCATTTGTCCACAACATAATACTACTCATGTTGTATGACATTCACCGAAGATCGCTCTCGGTTGGACTATAGTTTATTTTGAATAAACACAAGTCCGAATACTTTGCAAAAGGTTTCAAAGAATTCAAGAAATGTAAGTTGATGAGTAAGACGTCTAAAGTATTTACCTCCTTAGATTTGATCCAAGGAAAGATAATACTTTTAGAAGAGTTTCCTTGAAAGATATCAAGGAAAATAGCATCATAAGATAAAGAATTTCTCCATTAGGAGAAGAACGAACTTGAATAAGATTTAGTTCGTTGGACATTATCAATTACCCATATATATATGATATATACTTCTAAGACAATATGATTGTCAATTAGAAGATCTTCCAAAATTTTCATAACTCCCTAAGATGTAGTTGGAAAGAAAGACAAATCTTAAGCATGTTAAGATTTGGGGTTGTGTGCTAATAAGCAATATTTGTTTGATAACAATCTTGTGGGATATCCTTAAATTAGCTTTTGGATATCGCTTCTATAAACCAACTAACAAATGTTGTTTGTTGGGTAGTTCATTGTAATCTTACAATATGATTTGCATAAGCACAAATGAACGAGAGATAGAACTCAAAGAATGGGTTCTTTAAGAGACAAGAAAGTAATCAACAAATATAACAACCTAGTTCCTATACCATAAGCTCCAAGGTAGTCGAGAAGGATTTATAAACCGTCTCAGTTGAATGGTTTGAACTTTATGACTATGTCATAGAGTTGTACCTCTTAATTCGAAAGAAATAAGAATGAAAATCCTTATGACTACATTAAGTGTGTATATACGATATATACTCAAGGAAATGGTAAATTACCATTTGACCCGAAATAATGAAACCTTCATAGCTAATTGGTAGCTTAAGGTGACTACAATCAAAGAGAATGGTTGACTTTGAAGAAACCATCTTTGACATAGTCTTAGTTTCAATTAATTCGAGGATTGCTAGATACAACTAAATGGTGATTCAATGTTTGGACATAATATGGGTTTCCGAAACCATTATTAAGATAGTCTTGATCATGGATTTAAATATCGATATTATCGGCGAAATATCGCCGATAATATCGATTTTTCGCTGGATGGATATTTTAATAGGTATCCGTGTGGTTTTCGACAAAATATCGGGATATCGGCAAAAAAATTGAATGAGAGAAGAAGGCCGGAGCTTGTACAACTCCGGCCGACCATCGTCTTCCTCATGACTCACTTATTTTGCCTAATGAAACCAAAAAAATACTTAAAAATTAATTTAATATCATGTGAACCATTAGTTCACATATTAGATATTAAACTAATTAAAACATATACTTCGCCATATCTCAGCCAAAAGTCCAAGACAGGATCTCAGCCAAAAAGCCAAGAAAGGCCAAGGAAGGCACGCCTTAGTTAAGGCTGGAATGGTGCTTTTATAGGCCAGTTAGAAAACCTCACTTATATCCCACAACCGATGTGGGACAATTTACTAGAGCAAACCCAGTTTTCCGACGACCACCGCCCCTTTCGAAGCATTTTCCGGCCAAACCACGGCGAGTTAGCCGGCGTGCAGGGTATCAATCTCTTCATCTCGTCGAGTACTACAACTTTCATGTTTCGATAACTTAATTTGGTTGAGTAACGAAGAAGTTATGGACGTTCAAAGTTAGGGTAGAATTCCAGCCCTTTGGGCAGCACCGCCCCTTTCGAGGCGTTTTCCGGCCAAACCACGACGATTTGGCCGGCGTGTAGGGTATCAATCTCTTCATCTCGTCGAGTACTACAACTTTCATGTTTGGATCACATAATTTGGTTGAGTAACGAAGAAGTTACGGACGTCCAAAGTTAGGGTAGAATTCCGGCCGAACTCATAAACCGTGGTCGTTTGGCCATCTTTCAGGTCATTTTCCGGTCAAAACCGGCCACCACTTGGTCCTCACTTGGTATGAACCTCTTCTCCACATTCCTAACTACATTTTAGCTTTTGAATCACTCAATTTGGTTAAGAAACGAAGAAGTTACAAACCTTTGAAAATTGCCCAAACCTTCGGCCCCAAACCCAGTTTTCCGACGAGCACCCCCCCTTTCATGTTTGGATCACTTAATTTGGTTGAGTAACGAAGAAGTTATGGACGTTCAAAGTTAGGGTAGAATTTCGGCCGAACTCCGGCCTTTTTCTTCCTTGGGTCTGGCGACCCATCAACCTTAGACCCTTTGGGCCGTTCCTACCAAGCCCAAAACCTGGGCAGCCCCAACCCATTTCTTTTTCCTTTTCTATTTTTATTTAAATTGTTTAAAATGCCTTGGGCCATTTTAATTTGGGGCCTTTGGCCCGTTCCTTTTTTAAAACACTAAGGGGATTCGAACCCCTCCCATTTTACTTCTTCAACACCTTGACCACCATATCACTTATGTTCTTGTGAAAATATGCTAAAATATTTACATATTTTCTACACTCACAATGTTTGCCAGCTCGCTATATAATCAACTTAAATCAGTTAAATCCATCATGCAATGCATTTCCTTCCAATTTTTTGTGATAAACTAATAGATAATTGACTAAATAAACATCCTACAAAGTTTCAATAAAAATTTTCAAGTTTTTCTTACAATTTCCGTGGTTTCCATGTAATTTTTATCGATATCGATATTTTATCGATATTTCCGTCGATATTTCCGTGTTTTCAGACTACCGATATTTCCGATATTACCGATATTTAAATCCTTGGTCTTGATAATATATGTCTAAAAATATGAATCACAAGACATGTAAGTTGTAGAGATCCATCCATCATGAATCTTACCAAGCTAGTGGGAGCTATAACCGTCTTATGAGAGAAAGATCAAATCGTTTGATTTCTCATAGAGATGTAAATGAATCTTTTGTTTACTAGGTTTACAAAAGATTAGTGGGAGTTAATCATGTTCCTAAAATTAAATATATATGATATATCAATTTTTGGAAATGAAAAGAATACTTCTTCGTTAAAGTTATGACTTTAAACATTCTATAAACGATAGAATATATATGGGAGAAATAGTCTATATATATGGGATGGAAATCTATAATGATATATTTCAAGATATAATTGGATTATATCAATCCCTAAAATAGACAAGAGATGCTAGGAAGTTTCTCATATGATGATAAACTTCAATTAGAATGACAATTCTAGTGAGACTAGGAAATTGTTCTTCTCAAAGGGAATGTACCCTTTGACTCCCAAAAGGAATAATGCGTAAATAGAATCCTTTATGCATACGCAGAAAGGTGATTTATGTATTTCATATTGTATGAAAACATTGATATGAGCTGTACCTAGAACGGTACAAGACGATATCAGTACAAGCCCAGGATCAGAACCATGGCAATTGTCAAGTGAGTCCTTAAGTATTTGAGAAATACTAAAGGATATATTCCTCAAAGGATGAGGAAGAATTAGAGTAACGTAATTGAAGCGTAAATGTATTAGATTATGAATCTAATCCATCATTGGATGTTTCTTCATTATGAATGAAGAGATAAACATATATCTCTTTATTATGACTAAAGAGATATTTGGATGGAAACATTAAAAGTAATGACTTTAATGTGTTCCATTATGAATGCAAAATATATTGCCATATAGAAGCTTACAACAATGTTGTTTGGATGGGAAAGTTCATGTATGAACTCTCTATTCGGTTCCAACCAGAAAGTGTATGACACTAATGGGGCGATAGCTCAAGCCAGGGAATCAAGGTCTCATCAAGGTCCGAACTCAAATGAGAGACTAAACCACATGATTGGGAATCATGTATAATGGTGACGTCGTTATTCTCAAGGTTGCTTCTATGGATAACATATAGATATCCATTGTCTAGGCCTACTACTCAGCCATTTTTGAAATGTCTACAGAAGAGGTATCATCACTGATGACCAAGCTGATTGGCTCTAGTGCAAGTGGGAGATTGTTGGAAATGTGCCCTAAAACCAATCATATGATGATACTTTACGGACGTTTCACAAAGTTAAACTAATGTAGTTTAAATATAAAGGGCAAAGGTTATTGTTTGAGCCGTCTCATATAAATGTTATATGCTTAAACGATAAGTCCAAGGAATATGTGATTGGGAGAATGCAATCTAAAGAAGTTAGATTCATGAGACCACACATCCTAAACGTTCCTGATCATAGGATTGCCAATTGGGCATTGACAGTCCGTTAAGATCAGTACGTGATGTGTCTTCTCTTAGGGAGAGTGACTAGTCTCGAGTCATTGGTGTGTCTGACACCAAGACAAGTACGTAGGTGCTCAATAGAGAATGAGTTCACTGAACACGATCAACGAGGAGTTCTCATACACATGTCACATGAGAACTCATGGTTGGGATAATGCAAAGTAGTCCTTTGACCTGAGGCATCACAGCTGTCTTGTGGTTAGGTACTTGATCTTTGATTATGTCAAAGTCACTCTATCAGGGTGTCCACGGCATCGTCGGGGTTAAGCCACTTAGCCATGGAGGCAACTGAATGCGCAACAAAGGATCTCTAACCTTCAAACCGTTTGAGGGAGAATACTCTATGATATGATTTAGAATCTCTGGCCAGAGTATGAATGAGATAAAGGAAGGCGTTCCAAATCACATTCAAAGTAATCATATAAGTACACGTATCACATTGGATAGTAGACATGAATAAACTATCAAACCAAATAATGTGGTCAAGAGTATTGTATTAGAGAAATACCGTATTGCATTGTAATCTTAAACTGAATAGGTTCCCCACCTCTTCTGATTAGCTTGGGTAACCATGATATGCTGCTAGGCGTCACTCATGGTTTGTGGAAGCCCTAAACGTGTGTAAACACTAAAGGGAGAATTGAAAGTAAGTTTCAATTCACAATCGATTTGAAAGAGTTTGAATCGCCCACTGCCTCGCTAAAAGGAACCTAATGGATTGTACACCGTGTAAGGTAGAGATTGAAGATTCAACGGAGATGAGTAAGAATAATTAAATGGTTTAATTATTTATGGCAAGGATTAATTAATATGTTAATTAATCAAACGAATAAGTTCGTTAAAGACCTCGGGATAGTTTTGGACCTTAAGGCCCAATGGGCTTCGAACGTCAAGTCCATTGACTTAAGTTGTATGACAACTTAATGAATAATGATTCACAAAGGCCCAAAGAGCCCAATAAATCCCACATGGCCGGCCATGTTAGAGAGGGTACCAAACTTGGACTTATTTACAAGTTTGCCACTCAAATGAATTAAGGTATAAATATGACTTTATAGCCAAAATTCATTAAGGGTTCTTTTTGGGGGAAATTGGTGAAACACAATCTCCATTTCCTCTCTAAAGAGGCCGGCCCCCTTGGAGGGATTAGCTAGCAATCCTACTCCTCCAAGGTCACTCATTTCTTCTTAAATCTAACCTTGGTGTGGAAACTTAGAGGTTCCCAATTTTGGGAACTTGGAGAAACTTTTTCATCCATCCAAATCCATAGATCTTAGATGCAAGGAATGAAGGCCCTCTCTTTGGGTGATTAGCCTTTGCTTATGCAAAGAGGAATCTACAAAGGTATAAATTTCAACTCACTTTGTTTTGAGTTGATTAAAGGTTCACCAAACTATTAGGCTTTGAACATTCATGGGTAATGTTTTGTTTTTAAGTACATGCAAGCATGATTCCGCCTTTAATTTGTTAATTGCATGTTAATGATGTTGCTTAAATGAACATGTATTCTCAAAATAATCCTTCACAAGGTTCACAAATCAAGCCTCAAAATACTACCGTCGTACTCTTCTCATCACTGCGATCACAACCGTACCAACCGATCTTCAAAATGACGAATTTTGACTCACCAACTCGGAAGCTCTGCTTGGTGAGTTTGAGTTCGACTTGATCTCGGCCAAGTTACAAGGTTTTGAAGATTAGGGAAGCTTCTACACAACTCCCTAAGGCTCTTAGACTAGGTTTGGAGAAGCGTTGACGTCGAAACACAAGGTTTCAAGAAATTAAGTTTTTGGCCAAGATTTTCGAGCCATTTTCAGGCCATTTTCAGTCCATTTTTGGACTTTTGGTAGGTAAGATCTTGTTCTCCTTGTCATGGGCTTCAATTCCATATAAATTTCTTGAAAAATGGTTGAGAAATGAAGAAGTTATAAAGGTTTGAAAATTTTCTAGAAAACCAGCGAAAATCTCCAGTTTCCTACGAACCAGACAGTGGTGGACGGCAAGGATCACCAGAGAAGACGAGGAATATTCTGTCAAAGTTGACGAAATATTTTAACAGCGTCAGGTAATGCCGTTACTATTTAACAGAATATTCTGTCAATTTTGACGGAATATTCCTAACGTCTGTTTGGCTTCTGCCATGCACATGCCTGCGCGTGGCTGCACGTGTGGCCGTGGGTTGGGCGGCATGTGAGGGCGCGTCCGGCCTCCGGCCGGTAAGTGGTAGATATATGCGGGTCTATGCCTTCGAGTAAAACATTTTTGTATATTCAAACCTTCCGTTTCAGCAAACTATAAGGAGTTATTCCTAGCTTTTAGCGTATGTCCTTATTAACTAATTTTCATTAGTTGTTTTGCATATAGGGGAAACTTACCTCGAGGACGTACGAGGGCAAGCAAGACTAGGGAGATACAATCCATCATACCAGTGAGTGGGCATTTTGTTTTCGTATATATATACTTTATAGTTTCCACAAATGCTTTTAAATTGATTTATGCAATCTATGCCATGGTTTATTAATTTTTAAAAATTCTATTTTGTGATTGAGTTTTATTCATCATCATGGCATATCTATATGCATTTTACCTACTCATAAATGTTGTACAGTTATGAAATACTAAAGTAAGTGTGGATGTGCAGGTAAGTCAAGGTAAGGTTGTTATGTTGTTTTAGATGATTGAATTATTATGGCATGCTTATTCATATAGTCTACTCATCATTGCTACACCCCAGGTGATAGTGCTCAGCCCAGGCCAGGCTAGTCTTTCACGTGTTGTTCACATTAGCACCGCATGCTCGCCTTGGATCCAAGTAGGTGCTAACCCTGTTGTATAGACTGCATTAGGCAGTTTCGACTCGTACGTGACAGTAAATAACGCTAGTCTTCATGTGATTGTAGCACTAGAGCGTATATTATTACACCTAACCCTGTCGTACAAGTCACATTAGGTGACTCCAACTCGTGTGTTAGCATAGATTGATGAGTCATAGGTGCAGTCGTACAGGTCACATTAGGTGACTCCGACGACATGGTAGTATAGATTATTGAGCACATGACCATATTTATATCGCTGGGGAGATAGTTTATTGTGGCATACTTCTAGACTTACTGTTAGCATGCATTCGATTTCATACTTATACGTAGTATGATTTTCTAGAAACTATACATATTTTACAGTGATGGGTTAGTATGTTCAGAAAATAAATGGTTTTTATAAATCTTTATTTTTGTGCCCACTCACCCTTTTATTTTTTGCCCCTCTATGTCCTAGTTAGCTGACCTACTATGTGGCACACGAGGATCACCTGGTGATTCTAACATATTTCTACTTTAATGTAGGAACTGTTTCCAGTTGTGTACTTTTTTTTTGTTTAATTGCACTATTTGTCATATATGCTCTGAACATTTGTATTATATGGGTTTTAACCACTTCCACGCACTCATCACTTTAGTTGAATCTATTGTTAGGTTGTTTTAAATTTATCCTCATTCCTTTTACATCACTAGCACTTTTGGTTACATCACCTTCAGGTGATGGCCAGCATGCCTCGACTCCGGTCGGAGTGTGTCATGGGTACATTATTTTTGCTATAATTTTTGTGAAGAACAATATTACTCTAAAATTGATTTTTAAGTATTTATTATATTTACAAATATTATTTGAATATGTTTAAATTTCATAATTTGTGTGATATTAAACGCATAAATGCATGAATTAAATCTCTTAAATGAGGCTAAGGACCTCGATCAATATATTTAAACAAATAAAGTTTCAGTCTAATAATTAAGTTGATTAGGGATCGAAACCAAAATGACTTTATATATATACATGGTTCTAAAGAGATCACGAAGAATAAATATAAAGTAAATAGAGAAAACAAAAGCATAGTAATTGATCAGTGTACTGACTTAGAAAGGCTTCATCTTCTAGAGGGTTAACTAAAGATGAAGGTTCATCGATCACGGCTCACGTATAAGTTAGTTCATCTTTGGCGGCTTCTTTGCTTAATCACTTTGGAATTTGGATGGCAAAATAATCAATATATCTTTAATTAATCAATTATGTATTATGTAATCCATCCATCCATCCATCCTTCGTCTTTATCTACAAACTATGACTTCTTCTAGGACTCCCAACAGTAAACCATTACCCCACCACCAACAACACCTCCCTTTCATTAGTCGGCTTAGTTTAGTTCAGCTTGCTAAATCCTAATAGTACGTTTAGCCATGAAGCCATAAGATTTTTCTTTTTCTTCGGTCTAAAAAGAGGATTTCATTAAAAAGGCAAAGGTCACTCAATTAATCTATAAAACTAAGTCCAGATCTTCTTTGGATATTTATATTCGGAAACTAAGAACTCGAAGATCCGGGCAGTTGAAGAAAGAAAGAAAATTCGGACCTTTAACTTGCGTGAGGTGGGCCAGTGAAATTGACTAATAAGGACAACGTGTTTTAAAATGAGTGGTCTCAATCTCCGAGTCTATCGGCTTCTAACACAGAGATCCAAAGACGATGTCAATTCATAAAATTCAGGCAATAATGATATATGTTAGGATTTATGTACCAAGTAAATTAACCATTGTTCATTTTACTTGAAGAACTTTATTGAAGGTTTTAAGTAAAAGATTTTCATGTGTTATATATATACTTCTTAAAGCATGCTCCACATAAAAAATCCTCATTAAGTTAAATTTTCTTAATATTAAATGGTTTCACTTCTAATTGGAATGATATCTTATACTAAATGATTCAATGTGATTAGTAATGGGTTGTGGGTCACTAAATCATCTTTGGAATTTTAACAATACTCCTCTACCATCTTTGAAATTTTAACAATACTCATCTACTAGCACTATATTTAATATTTTTCGTAAATAAGTGCTATTTATAAGGAGTTAGAAGCACTCATATATATTGTCTAGAGTACATTAATAATATCGGGAAAAAATGGACCTTATATGTGCTTTACAAGTAATTTGATTACTCCCTATGTTAATCAAATTAATTTTATAGGAAAACCTCAACTTTCTTCATATACTGTAAATTTAATCATATAAACTCACCAATCGCTACGATAATGAAAATACAACCAATTAATGCATCCGATCTCGGACTAATCAGGTTGATTTCTGCATCAATCCTACTGAAACATAATTAGTAGGAATATTGACTAAAGGCCGAATATTAGTTAGCGATGGTTGGAGAAGAGTCAGACTAATCTCCCTCTAACTATATATAATCTTTCACTGGCATTTGCATGGGGTATATATTGTAAATAAGTGCTATTCATTTTAATTTCATCATCTTTGTCTTTCCAAGAGAACCTTCCTTTCACTCTTATTTAAAAGAAAAAAAATATATCGATGTGGTGGATTGTCTTAATGGGTACGAGTTTTCTTATGTTTGAGGTTCAAATCCTCTTCCCATTTCGTAGGGTAGCTTAGATAATAACATTATTTGTAATAATTTTTTTATAAAAAGAATGTACTAAAAGATGACGTTATTAAATTAAAAGAAAACTAATAAAAACGGCTTGAAAACTTTGAGTTTTAACGATAAGGACAAAATAAAGCCAAAAGCCTATAGGTGGAGAGATATTTCAGTATGTTCGGAGTAGGAGTAGTACGCCATATGTTATTATACAATTAGAGAGATACTTGAAAAAAAAAAAAAATTTTTATAATGATATGTGATATACTGTTCTGTGTTTCGAGCGCAATGAAATTTTTTCCAATAGGCGCGTCTAAATATTATAGTGCAAGATATACGGTAGGTAATAGCATCTCAAACGTCGTTGTAATCTTGGATATAATTATTACTTAAGAAACGGGGTGGTTGGAAAGGGTTGAAAGTAGTTAAGCAATTATGCTATTACGTTTTAAACATTCTCCTAACCTGCATGTATGTACGTACAAGCAACTGCCATAATCAATTGAATAATTACAACTACCCTACCTATATTTTCTCTCAAATTCATGTAATCAAATATATAATATCAATATTTTAGGAGAAACTTTTAGGGTGCTGAGAACATATTCCGATACACCAATTGACACACCCCGACCTAAATCGAGGTATGCTGGTCGTCACGTGAGCGTGACGTAACCATGTGCATAGTGCGGAAGCAAGATTAATAAGAGAAATACAAACAAATTAAAACCAAATGACTAACAATCTAAGCTAAAGTAACGTGCTAGTGCGAGAATTTATAGTGCTTTTACAGAACCAGATAACGTGCTAGTGCGAGAATTTATAGTGCTTTTACAGAACCAGAGCATAATTAGTCTAATGCAGTCAAGCAGGAAACAATAAGTTCAAATAACACCAAAGGGTGTCCTACATAATGAGTAGTCTGTCAGAACTGCCGGACAATCCTCATTAGCCACCAACGACAAAAACTACCTAGAACCTGGAAGGGTGAACAACAAAAGCGTGAGTGGGCAAAAACAATTTTTTTTTAAAATCATTCATTTCTCAAAAGTTATAACCCCTCTCTGTAAAACCTGTATAATTTCCCAAAAATAAAATATATAATCATATACATATATATCTCAAAATCCTGCTATGAAAACATATATGT
This sequence comes from Crataegus laevigata, assembly GCA_963580275.1. Lineage (NCBI taxonomy): Eukaryota > Viridiplantae > Streptophyta > Magnoliopsida > Rosales > Rosaceae > Crataegus > Crataegus laevigata. The sequence continues at coordinate 30,892,005 of OY756952.1, forward strand.
CATGCCAAAGTATTGCCACTGAATGCTAATCGTAACTCACCAAGTACATATGTCAAGTATCAATTAGCCCTCGACTGAATATATAGCTCATACTCAATCTCAATCAATCATATAGCTCATAATCAACTCAATCATATCATATACCATGCACACAAATCAATACCACCTCTAGTGCTCTGCACAATATAACTGAATATAGAATAGATATGCTCTAGTGCTACAATCACTTGAAGACTGTGCGAATAATCGCGGGTCACCTACGAGTCGAACCCACTTATAATGGTCTATACGACAGGATTGTGCACCTAACTTGGATCCAAGGCAAGCATACGGTGCGGGAGGTGAACATCACGTGAAAGATTGTGTACTAACTCCGAGCGGGAGCACTAATATCACTGTGCAGATTTATGAGCTCTCATCACATCATATCACGTCATTCTCATCATACTCATCATTCTCATCATTCTCAATATATAAACTTACCTGATACTTACCTGTGCGTCCACAGCACCAATCATAAATATATGCAACAATGAATGCATAATAAAATAGGCAAATACTTTGCATGGCGTTTCAAATCACATAATCATTCAAATTCATTTTATGGGAAAAACAGTGAGTATATAGGTATATACGGAAAACCAAAAGGCCACTCATTGATATGTAGCTGAGTCGTAGTCCCCGCGCCTAGCCTGGCTATGCTCGTCCTCGGGATAGGTCTCGCCTATATGAGAATTAACTAAAATAACGTTATTTAAGCACATAAACGAAACTTTGGAAATAACTTCTCATACATAGCTCAAATTTCGTATTTGAATATACCAACATAATCTACACAACCTCACGAACACCCAAGAATTTTTAGAAAATTTTTTCGAGCTCCCACACACCGGCCACTCGCGGCCACATGCCTGGCACGTGTAACGACATAGTAACTGCGTTAGGAATATTCCTAACGCCGTTACTGTGCCAATCCAATGGTAACCGTTAGAAAACTAACGGCATCACCTAAAGCTGTTAGCATATTTCGTCAAAATTGACGGAATATGCCCTTGTCTTCTCCGGCGAGTTGCCGAACGCTGGCAATTGTTCGTCGGTTTCTGGAAAAACTTTAAAATGTCCTATCTTCTTCATTTTTGCACCATTTTCACATAATTTATATCAAAATGAATCCCTGAGCAAGGACAACACAATCATACATCTTTCAAGCCCCAAAAACCACGGAATCTCGCTAGGAAATTTCGAGAAAAATCGGCCAAGTTTCGATCTCACAATTCCGACGTCTAAACACCTCCAACGAAATGCTCTGACCCTCTAGAGGACCTCCCAAAGCTCCCTAAAAGTGGTACAAATGAGTTTGTATGAATGCGATGAACACAATAGGACCAAGCACGAGCTCGATCTGTGAAGTTTCCAAGGGTTTTAAGATTCGTCCGTACAAAAATGGAAGAGAGATATAAAGTACCGGAGAAAAGAGAGAGAAGTGAGGTGATGCGTGTGGTCCAATCTTAGCCACCCAATCACAACTAAAGGTTTCCCAACTTCTCATTGGCCCCAAAGATAAAGGAATTTATGTAATTGGACCAAAACTTTAGTTTAAATTACAATGCGCACCCAATGCACATGGGCAAACCTGTCAATTCATGTCAACGAAACAAAATTTCCGGGACGGGATGTCACAATCTACCCACCTTATAAAAATTTAGTCCCAAAATTTCAACAACAAGTACAACCACTAGTATCTATAAAACAACCTTGGATACATCTCTCTCATCCTGTCCTCAGTCTCCAAAGTCACTTCTTCCACTGAGTGATTTCTCTATAAGACTTTTACCAACCGCACTGTCTTGTTCCCAAGTACCTTATCTTTCTAATCCAATAGCGTCACTAGCTCCTCGTCGTAAGTCAAATCTGGATTAATCTCTAGAGGTTACGGAGGAATCACATGCGACAGATCTAAAACATAGTGTCGAAGCATAGAAACATGAAACACATTGTGCACTCTGGACAGTTCTGACGGCAACTCAAGCCTGTAAGCCACCTCACCGACTCGCTTGGTGATCACCAACTTCGTACACTCGGTCAGTAGCAATCCTATCTGCTAAACTTTTCTAGCGATCTTAGGCCGCTTTCAGGTTAGACTTAATAACCTGAACATTCTGAGTAGTCTCCTCTACTATCTCAAGACCCTCTAAAACTCTTTCGCCAACTTTTGACCAACACAAGGGTGTACAACAAGGTTTTCCATAAAGTGCCTCGAACGGTGCCATCCCAATGCTGGAGTGAAAGCTGTTATTGTAGGCGAACTCCATCAAATCCAAACGATGATGCCATGTGTCACCAAACTGCAAAACCGAAGATCTTAGCATATCCTCGAACGTCTGAATCGTCCTCTCAGGTTGTCCATCTGTCTAAGGATGATATGCCGTACTATAACGTAATTTTGCACCAAGAGCCTCTTAGAATGCTATCCAGAACTTGGAAGTGAATCTAGGATCACGATCCGAGATAATACTAAATGGAATTCCATGGTACTTAACAATCTTTGATATGAACAACTCAGCTAATCGATTCAGAGAAAACTTCTCCCTCACAGGAATAAAATGCGCCGACTTAGTGAGTCGATCAACAATCACTCAGATTCCATCATAACCATTTTGTGTACGAGGAAGCTTGTACACAAAATCCATTATAATGTCTTCCCTTTTCCACTGCAGAACGGGAAGTGGCTGCATCAATCCAAATGGCTTCTTTCTTTTAGCTTTAACTTGCTGACATATGACACATCTGCTTACATACTCAGCAATTTCTCTTTTCATACCCGTCCAATAGTAGAATGGTCGAATGGTATGATACATCTTCGTGCCTCCAGGATGCATCACATAGGCTGAAATATGCGCTTCATCCAAGATAGTCTTCTTCAATTCATCGTCTGATACGTACATCCTGTTTTCCTACATAAGCATGCCATTTGATTCTCTGATTTTGAGGTCTTTCTTTTTCCTTTCATTTCTTAACCGAATAAGTTCCTGAGTTTCTTCATCATTAATCTGGGCCTCAAGTATTCTGTCAATTAGGATTGGCCTGACTTAGAAACTAGAAAGCAAGGCTTCCTCTCGATCATCTACCACATAATTCTTTATCTCTAACTGCACTCCAGTCAATCTCAACTCTGCAAGAAGAGGAACACGGCTCGCATGAAAAACATTAACTCTGCCCTGAGATTTCCTGCTAAGAGCGTCAGCCACCACATTTGCACGACCAGTGTGATACTCTATCATGTAGTCGTAGTCGCTCAACAACTCAATCCACCGTCGCTGACGAAGATTCAAATCCTTCTGAGTGAACAGGTACTGGAGACTCTTGTGATCTGAGAAGATTCTACATTTCTCAGCGTAAAGATAATGTCTCCAAATCTTTAAAGCTAAAATAATAGCTGTTAACTCTAAATCATGAGTAGGATAATTCATCGCATGAGACTTTAACTGACGCGAAGCGTAAGCAATCATCTTACCATGCTGCATCAAAACACATCCCAGGCCACTCAATGAAGCATCGCTATAAATCTCGAAGTTACCATCATCATCAGGAAGAGCTAAGACAGGAGCATGAGTGAGACAATACTTCAACTGTCGAAAACTCCGCTCACAATTATCATCCCACTCAAACTTAACATCCTTCCTAGTCAATCTCGTCAGTGGTCAAGCCATGACTGAAAAGTCTTTAACAAACCGTCGATAGTAACCTGCTAAGCCAAGGAAACTCCGTACCTCGGTGACGGTTCGTGGCTGCTCCCAATTCTCCACAGCCACTATCTTCTGAGGGTCTACCTGAATACCTTGAGCTGAAACGATGTGCCCCAAGAATGCAACTTGATCTAACCAGAATCGGCACTTACTAAACTTAGCATACAATCGATGTTCCCTCAGCTTCTTCAACACCAAAGAAAGATGTCGAACATGGTCTGCCTTTGACTTAGAATACACCAGAATGTCATCAATGAAGTCAATGATGAATCTATCCAAGTACTGCTGAAATACCTTATTCATCAAACCCATGAAAGATGCTAGTGCATTAGTCAATCCAAACATCATTACGAGAAACTCATAATGACCATAACGAGTCCTAAAAGCAGTTTTAGGAACGTCGTCACTCTTGATCTTCAATTGGTAGTAACCAGACCTCAGATCAATTTTAGAAAACACACAGGCACCTCGAAGTTGATCAAAAAGATCGTCTATACACGGCAACGGATAACGGTTTTTAATCATTACCCGATTCAATTGCCTGTAATCAATGCATAGCCTCAAGGTACCATCTTTCTTTCGAACAAACAAGACTGGGGCTCCCCAGGGTGAAGTACTAGGCTGAATGAAACCTTTATCAAGTAACTCCTGTAACTGGATCTTCAATTCTCTCAACTCAGCAGGAGCCATTCGATAGGGAGTTAAAGAAATATGATTAGTACCTAGTAACAAATCAATGGCGAACTCCCCATCACGATATGGAACCAATCCCGGCAAATCATCAGGGAAGATGTCAGAGTATTGTCTGACCACCCGAACATTCTCCAAGCTAAAAAGAGTATCATCATTTAGTACCACGTGAGCCAAGTACCCTTGACAACCTTTCTTCAATAACTTTTTGGCTCTCACAGCTGAAATGACTTCATGTCTCACCCTACTACGTTCACCAACGAAAGTAACTTCAGGTAATCTAAGACGATGGAAAGTCACTGTTTTCCCGTAATAGTCAATATTGGCACGATTGTAATGCAACCAATCTGTGCCTAGAATGACATCAAAATCAACAATGTCTAACGGAGTGAGGTTAGCTGGCATAACCACATTCTCCACTACTATGGGACATCTTGCATATACGTAATCTACATAACACTTCTCCCCTCTAGGCATAGCAAACTCTAACTCATACCCAATGGGTGAAGGTTGAGGTTGAGTCAACTGAGCAAACGTATGAGAAATTACGGAATGTGTAGCACCACAGTAAATCAACACCTTAGCATAATGACAAAGAATATTTAACGTACCCATGATTAAGTCCGGGTTGTTCTGAGCATCCTGGAGCGAAAGGTTATGGATACGCCCTTGAGCCTGCTGCCGTCCTCCTCGACCTCTGCTAGCATGAACTTCTCGACCCTAAGAATTACATCATTAGCCTGACTGACTGGGCTGCCTCGATGACCCAACACCACTGGTAGCAGCATCAACCTACTGAGGCTGTCCCCTTGAATACCACTGCGATCTACCAGCTGAATACTACTACTGAGGCATATATCCTCTTGAATACGGCTGCTGTAGAGACATATATCATTCGAAATACTACACCTAACCACCCTGCTAATAGGGATTCGAAGGGTACTGATACTGTTCTGAAGAATAAGGAACGGGATCCCCCTGATAGTGGTAAGCACCACCACGACCCGTCTGAGTGTAACCACTCAGTCCTGAGAACTGCTGCATCGGAGCTGGTGGTGGTAAGGAAGGCTGCTAGGGCCTCTGCTAGCCCTGAGGACAATACTTAGCCAGGTGTCCTATCTGACCACAAGTATAGCACCCATTACTACCACGTCGACATTCCCCAAAATTGCACCTATGACACAAAGGGGCACTACCCCTACTAGAATTCCCCTGCCGCTGGGATCTGGAACCTCCGAAGAACCTGCCTCCTTCTCTCTGTCCTGTTGAACTAAAGCCTCCACTGGAAAAACTAGAGCTAGCCCGACTTCATTTAAAGCTCTGGGTCTAGCGAGGTCCTTGTGAGAATTGGTCTTTCCCCTTATTATCTCTCATCTGATTCCTTTCTTTTTCTTCTTCCTCGTCACTCTCACTGGGTAAGTTCTCCGAGTCCTCAATCTGTAACAAAGCCTCATAAAACTCGTGGTAAGTAGCACAGGGAATCGCACTCGCTATAGTGCACCATTTCTTCTTAGTTCCCAATTTGAAGCGACGGAGCATCTCAATCGGGTTAGCAACAACTTCCAGATGACAACGAGATAGATCAGTAAATTTCATGTAGTACTCATTAGCTGACAGTTTCTTTTGCTTCAAACTCGTAAATTCCTGCTTTTTACTGTCAATATATGCAAGAGGAATAAATCTCATATATAACAACCGTTTAAATACCTCCCAATCATTAGCTTCCTCCTCGAGCATCTTATCAGTCAGTTGTCCCCACCAAGATGCTGGTTCTTTACCCAAAAACCAAGAGGTCGTCTCAACCCACCTGTTTGGAAATAGACTCTCCTGACTCTGCATCAGCCTAAAAGTCTTCTCAATATGCATTATCCATTTCTCTGAACCCTCGGGTCCTTCATTCCTAACAAAAGTATTTATTTTCAAATTATGAATAGACTCCAGAGGGGTCATATGAGAAGGACAAACTACAGATTGAATAGAACTCGCTATAGCTTCCTCTAGCTGGGCTATGTTAGGGAAATTAGGCTCATCTGAACAACGTGGCTCTCTACGAGGCGGCATAGTTCTGACATAAGACATCAAATCATTAGAAATTTCACTAGATATGCAGGACTGCAACCTAATGCTCTGATACCAAACTGACACACCCTGACCTAAATTGAGGCATGCTGGTCGTCACGTGAGCGTGACGTAACCATGTGCACAGTGCGGAAGCAAGATTAATAAGAGAAATATGAACGAATTAAAACCAAATTACTAGCAATACAAGCTAAGGTAACGTGCTAGTGCGAGAATGTATAGTGCTTTTACAGAACCAGAGCATAATTAGTCTAATGCAGTCAAGCGGGAAACAATAAGTTCAAATAACACCAAAGGGTGTCCTACATAATGAGTAGTCTGTCAGAATTGCCGGACAATCCTCATTAGCCACCAACGACAAAAGCTACCTAGAACCTGGAGGGGCAAAAAACAAAAGTATAAGTAGGCAAAAACAAGTCTTTCCAAAATCATTCATTTCTCAAAAGTTATAACCCCTCTCCGTAAAACCTGTATAATTTCCCAGAAATAAAGTATATAATCATATACATATATATCTCAGAATCTTGCCATGAAAACATATATGCCATGCCAAAGTATTGCCAGTGAATGCTAATCGTAACTCGATGACCAAGTACATATGTCAGGTATCAATCAGCCCTCGGCTGAATATATAGCTCATACTCAATCTCAATTGATCATATACCCTGCACATAAATCAATACCACCTCTAGTGGTATGCACAACATAACTGAATATATAATAGATATGCTCTAGTGCTACAATCACGTGAAGACTGTGCGAATAATCGTGGGTCACCTACGAGTCGAACCCACTTATAATGGTCTATACGACAGGACTGTGCACCTAACTTAGATCCAAGGCAAGCATACGGTGCGAGAAGTGAACATCATGTGAAAGACTATGCCCTAACTCTGGGCGGGAGCACTAATATCAATGTGTACGTTTATGAGCTCTCATCACATCATATCACGTCATTCTCATCATACTCATCATTCTCATCATTCTCAATATATAAACTTACCTAATACTTACATGTGCGTCCACAGAACCAATCATACATATATGCAACAATGAATGCATAATAAAATAGGCAAATACATTGTATGGCGTTTCAAATCACATTATCATTCAAATTCATTTTCTAGGAAAACCAGTAAGTATATAGGTATATACGGAAAACCAAAAGCCCACTCACTGATATGTAGCTAGGTCGTAGCCCCCGCACCTAGCCTGGCTATAGTCGTCCTCGGGATAGGTCTCACCTATATGAGAATTAACTGAAATAAAGTTATTTAAGCACATAAAAGGAACTTTGGAAATAACTTCTCATACATAGCTCAAATTTGGTATTTGAATATTACAACGTGATCTACACAACCTCACGAACACCCAGGAATTTTGAACATAGCTCAAGGCATGGCCAGATGCGCCGACCACGTGCCTGGCACGTGTAACGACACAGTAACCGCGTTAGGAATATTCCTCGAAATATTTTGTTAATTTCCAACGGTAACCGTTAGAAAACTAACGGTGTCACCTAATGCCGTTAGCATATTCCCTCAAAACTGACGGAATATGCCCTTGTCTTCTCCAGCGAGTCGCTGGATGCTGGGGACTGTTTGTCGGTTTCTGGAAAAAATTTAAAACGTCATATCTTCTTCATTTTTGCACCATTTTTCACGTAATTTATATCAAAATTAATCCTTGAGCAAGGAGAACACAATCATACCTCTTTCAAGCCCTAAAAACCACAGAATCTTGTCGAGAAATTTCGAGAAAAACCAGCCAAGTTTCGATCTCACAATTTCGACGTCCAAACACCTTCAATGAAATGCTCTGAGCCTCTAGAGGACCTCCCAAAGCTCCCTGAAAGTGGTACCAATGAGTTCGTATGAACGAGATGAACACAATGGGACCAAGCACGAGCTCGATCTGTGAAGTTTGAGAGGGTTTTAAGATTCGTCCATACAAAAATGGAAGAGAGAGAGAGAGAGTACTGGAGAAAAGAAAGAGAAGTGGGGTGATGTGTGTGGTCCAATCTCAGCCACCCAATCACAACTAAAGGTTTCCTAACTTCTCATTGGCTCCAAAGACAAAGAAATTTATGTAATTGGACCAAAACTTTAGTTTAAATTACAATGCGCACCCAACGCACAAGGGCAAACTTGTCAATTCATGTCAACGAAACCAAATTTCCGGGACGGGTTGTCTTACCAATTGTTATAATACAAGTGTTTAGAAATTTGTTTTTTTCAAATATCTAACCATTTGTGTTATGACATTTGGTGTACTGAGCCATGTTTCCGACACACTGAAAAGTCTCTCATCTTTTAGGTGAGATTATAGTTTGAATTGTTTGTACCATATATGGCCGATTCTGAATTTATCGATTACTTGTTACCATCTAAGCCATCACTCAAGAATTTACTGAAGCACATGAATTAAACCCAAATAAATGAGTGCCACAACGCGTGGCAACTACACCTATTGACTATTCCCATAACCAATGAGAGGTTTTCCTTTGACATAGAAATTTGAAGAGGATTCTCTCTGGATCCTCTTTGTGGAGATTCTCGAATTATGTGCGTTTATTGTTTATCATGCGATCAAAAATTATTTTAAATATATATATTTAATATTAAACATGAACATGCCAATCAGTACTACGGTCTGATGGTATTCCTCTTCACTTGGAAGTGAGAGGTCTTAGGTTCGAATCTCGTGGATGGCGAATTCGATATCAAATTAGGCTGCCCATTGTATGGCTTAGTCGAACTCCCCTCCCTTTAGTGTAAAAATATCGATGTACTTAAAAAAAAAAATCTAAGATCCCTAGGATCCCCACAAAGTGGATTCGGAACCTTTTCCTTAGAAATCAATCACCGCAAGTATGAATGCCACAACAAACCTCATAAATTTCTCATTTGCCAAGTTTAAGAATCTCCAAAAACCTCACTTTGGGTGTGCTATCCACACACTCCATTTTACTTCTCACAAACCCCTTGATAATTTATGTCCGTTAATCTTCTTCAATTCATTCTATCCGATGACCAAAAATTAAAAAAATGTATAATAAGTAAAATAGAATGTATAAATATCACACTCCTTATATAAAATAAAAACTCCTATTACCTTTTATAGTTAATCATCATTTCCACTCTCTCATAAGACACCCGTGCCTTTCGATAATTTATTTTCTTTGTGGATCACCAAACATCCCTACCGACTGACAAACCTGCAGAGGTCAACTTCATCAACCGTTGGTTAATTATTGATCCAACTTTTATGCATATAAGGTTATCAACACTAACGATTGAACACTTATCTCCACACTTAGGCTAGTGTTCGACTTATTTCACCATTCTTGTTCTCTCCGAAATTATATTATGTATACATATACTCATACGTGCAATGCTGGTGTATATATATGTGTGTGTAATGGCGGATTCAGGATTCTAAAATCGAATGGTCCTAATTAAGGTATGCTAGGTGCTAGTCGAGTCACGGGTATAACGCGTGCCCAGACAGGGCCTAGTCAAACTAGTCTAATTTAAGTAAATTTATTATATATTATATAAATAAATCTCCATCTACACTGGAAAAAACTATACTTGTATTGAGAATTTAAGTTTATTATTTGAGAATAACATACAAAAATATCAGTTTTTCCTTTAATATTTTAGTGAAATTGATGGTATGAGATGAAAGTTCAAGTGATTTCGAGTTCATAGTACTTTACGAAATATTTTTCAAATGTCTTATAAATTTATAGTGAATTTAAAAATTAAAAATGTAAAAAAATTAAAAAAAAAAAAAAAGGGGTGTCAAACATATATATGATACAAAAAGTATTGATTGAGGAATACATCATCCCTTATTAATTAAAATGCTTGATGGCACAAACTAATTGGACAATAATTTTTTTTTAAATGGAGAGTTGGTCACGTGGGAAATGAAAAGAGAGTCTTTTTTCTTCGTTGGAACCAAGGACCAAGAACATTAGAGTCATGGTGGTCTTCTATGTGTTCCTCTTTGTCTGAAATTAGATCTTTCTTCTTGGTTCAAAGCTTTTGTTGGACAATCATGGTGGTCTTTTATCTTCCACCACCAGCGCAGACCGTTGGGTGGTACTTGAAAGTCCTCACAAGCGCTTTTTCGAACTATCGGGTGGTTCCGAGATCACCCATGTCTAGGAAGGGATCCGCCCATGCATGAATGTATGTGGGGTGGGTATATATATATACGAAAAAGAAGGAAAATACATATACACCAGTGAGAGAAGGGGCCGGCCGGGGACATGCATGGAATGACTTTCAGGTGTCAGTGTGTGATCATATGAGACAATGCAACCCAGATAATGTTAACGAGTAGGAGACATAGCAATCCATCACATGCAATCACGCATATTGCTGCTGCAAGTTAATTGCTAATAATTTTGTTTCCCCTGATTTAAGGGCATCCAGGCATGCCATTTGCCCTCCTACACATAGGCCATAATATATAAATATAATTCGTGGCACAAATTGACCAACCAGCTGCCTCCCAATCTCTTAAAATGATTAATTAGCTGATGGTATTAAGGCATGGGTTGTCTCATACGATCCAAGAGAGAGATGGATATATTGCTAATTTCCCATATTCATTGTACTAGTGATTTTTGCATCTTTTTCACATTCTGCCTTTCTTTTTATATTTTTTTTTATAATTTATTCAATCTAATCGGTTAATAAAGAATAAAGAAAAAATATATAGGAGTGAATTAAATTCGTTTTCCAAGAGATAAAGTTTCTATATTTATATTTCTAATATGAGAAATTTTTATATGTACCTGAACCCTTTTTAGCAACCATTGCAAGATGATTCAGTGGTTGGATGAATTTCATGACCATATTTCATACTCCACGTCCTAGCATCGATTTTTGGCACTGATGAAGCACACAATGATGGTCAGAAGAATACTAAAATGTTTGTATGAGTCTTCTCAGTCTCCAAATAATGAACTGCTGTGACAAAGCCACTAACCGATCCTTTTTTATTTATTTATAAAAAATAATAATAATAATAATAAACCCCTTTTAAAATAGCAACACTACAACACAATGCGACGATTACATTAACGTTCTTTGATAGAGGTCAATTCAATTAGAGAGATTATATTCACACACCCCAAATTACTTCTCTCACACCCTTTTAATTTTTTAATATTTTTCTATCAAGTGTTTGTGGTGGGTAGAAAATATTAAAAAAATTAAAAAGGTGTGGGAGAAGTAATTTGAGATGTGTGAATATAATCTCTCTTCAATTAATAATACATGCTTGTAATTAAAACCAGTAATGTATTGTTCAAATAATCAAATTGCCTTTACTCGTCGGCGCTTGGCGGTGGCACATATTCTAAAGGTATATCATCTGATCTGGATCATCAGAAGCAGTTAAATCTTCATATATAAAGCCGGTAGGGCTTTTGAACGGTGATTTTTGGGATATATGTCTTTAAAAAAAAAAATAAAAAATAAAAAAAAAAGGAAAGAATTGCTCTTCAAACAAATCCCAATATAATGCATCAAATGTAGCAAGAGTATTTTTCTCATATAAATAGTGATAAACAGTATTTTTAGTATTTAACTATTTACTGTACAGTGATAAAAAGTGTTTTTAATATTTAACATTTTCCTATACAGTGTTTTTTTTTTTAAATTTTTATAATTAGTACCTCACAATGGGTTAGCAATAATGTGATTCAATTAGTTATCTATTAAATATTATTTTCTCTATTCTTAATGTAAATTCAATAGAATATAGATCAAAATTGAAAGATCGATTTTATTATGTGGATTCAGTTACTTTAATTAGTTTATAAGTAGTTTCTTCTAGCATGGTCTAATATTATTAATTTAAAACGTGTAAATCGAAGGAGCTATGTTATTGAAAACGGGTCTTGCTTGCCGCATTGCTTGGTCAAGAACACTGCATTTTGAACTGATTGTTGGTCCTTTTTATTCAAATGGCGGTTGGAATTTTGATCCACTTTTGCAGTAGCTTCAAAAATAAATTGTGGATCACATTGTCAACACTCCATTTAATCAAGACAATGGTATTTGGAATGAGACTAGTGATGAAAATTTCACTGTTAAATCCACTTATATCTTGCTATACAGTGTCTAAATGCCCGGATAGGAGGTGGAAGTCTATTTGGCAATGACATTTTACCTCCTAAAGTGAAATACTTTTCGTGGCTTCTTTTACTTGATAAACTCCTCACTAATAATCAATGCTTTAAAAGGGGGTTAGTTGCTGATCCTTCGTGCTACACATGTGTGAGAGTCTGTGAGTCTATTACACAAGTAGTTAGAGATTGCCCTATTGCTATTCAGGTATGGCAAAGGGTCAATGTTCCAATTTATTTTTTTACCCCCGGGGATATCTTTGAATGGGTGCATAATAAATTTTGTTCGAAGGCTCTCTTCCTTGAATAATTTGAATGGCGTCCTGTGTTTTGTGTCACCTACTGGTTCATCTGGTACTAGCTCAATAAAAGCGCTTTTTAGCGTGATTTTGTCTTCCCAAGTGATCCCAAAATTATTATACTCTCTTATTTTCGCATGGTTGCAAGCTAATATTATTACATCTCATAAGACACCTAGAACTCTTGCTTTTCTTCATTGGGAACAGCCTCCAGAAAGGTGGTTTAAACTCAATGTGGAAGGTTGTAGAAAAGGCTCGCTTAAATTTATTGGAGCATGTGGTGTTCTTAGGAACTCATTTGGAGCTTGGCATGTTGGGTTTTGTGTTAATTTTGAGCGTGGAGCGACTCTCAAAGCTGAAATTTGGGATATCTTTTTAAGATTACAACTTGCTTGGAATAAAGAGGTCGAGTGCCTTTTGGTGGAGTTTGACTCCGTAATTGTTGTCCAATTGATATCACATGGTGCCACTGACAATCAGTCTTTTGGTGAATTGATTCAAGCTTGTCCTGCGATGTTACACTGTGACTAGGAATGTAAGATTCGACATATCTATCGTGAGATGAATTTTGTTGGTGATGAGTTGGCCAAACTGAGCCTCACTAATCCTTTGGGTCTAGTTTCGTTTAAGCAAGCTCCATCTTCTTGAAAGCAGCTGTTATTGTCTAATATTTCTTGAGTTTCTTGATCCCGCGATATTATTTTGTGATTCATTTGTTGGGCTATTAGCCCCTATGTTTAAACCAAAAAAAAAAAATGAGGTAAGAATGTGATGACACTTGTTTTCTCAATTTTCATTTCATTAATGGATTGTGAAAAATTAACATAACATAAAAATGAGTAATGTTGTTTAGACATACAAACAGACACATGCGTTACACGTCTCTTAATACATATGCAAATAAAAAACAAAGAGAAACGATAAAACAGTAAAACAGTGGCTAATGCTTGAGTGGAATGACAAGGCAGACAACGTGTACTTATCCGAATTACAAGTCAAAAGTAAAACACGAGAATTCCAAAACAAATTATTGTATTTGACAAAATAGGTACGGATGGTTTGACAAATGATTTTAATTTTCATCGAACAATATGGTATGTTTTTCAAATTAATTGGAAAAATGTCTATCTTTTTTTTTTTAAAAACTTTTAACGAAAAGCTCTCGGTATTGTTTACTTTAACGAAAAATCACATTTTTATACTAAAAAGTCAATACTGGTACTATTCACTTTACCTTTTATTTTGTCCTTATCGTTAAAACACAAAATTTTCAAGCTTTTTTCATTAATTTTTTTTTTTTCCAATGGAGAAAATAGGAAAGACATCTATATGAAACTGCTTACGGAATGAAAAGTTAGAATCACTTTCTGACAAATTAGAAGCACTTCTTATGATATTCTACAGGAAAACAAGTATCCTATGGAAAAACATGTTTATGCTTCTTCAGCAAGAATGGAACCAGAATTATAAAGTGGGGGGAGTTGTTCTAATTTTTTTTTCTTTCTCATGGAAAAACAAGTATACGTATATACAAATTATTTCTTCCTCATGGACAAACCAAAGATCTTAATGATTTTAAAATTTTAGAAGAGAAGTGAAAAATTGAGACAATTTTTATTTACCAATGGAAGTTATTTTTACAGAAATGTTTTTACTAATTACGTTTCTATTAGAAGAGCATTGAAAGTTTCATAAAGAATGCAACCGCTTCATAAAAAGTATATTTTAAACGAAGCATATAATGTCTTTATTTTGAAAAACATTTGAAGCCCTTTTTCTTGTACCAAAAACTATATTGAACATTTTTTGCCAAAGCACCTCTCGAAAAAACACATAGTAATAATCGCTTTGTACTTTAATGATTTAAAACGCCTTCAGTTATTTTCGATTTACATATTACTTTTGACGAATATGATTTTTATGGAAAATTCCAGGGTATTCTAGTGAAATTGCAAGCCAAGCCGTTTTAAAAGCCGAGCCATAAAGAAGTAACAAAAAGAAAAGGAACCAACGAAAGAGAGAGGCAGCAAGCAATCAGCGAGTGCGTAAAGCAAATCAGCGTTTTGTATCATCCGCGTCAGTATTCTTTTGACGATAAAATCTTTTTTAACCTTTTCGAAAACTCAGTTTTCCAAATCGAAAACTCAGTTTTCCAAAACGAAACCTGGAGCACGAGTCAAAGAAAAATAATTAAATAAATAAATAAATAAAATAAAAATACGAAAAAGGAAAAGGAAATTCTTATTTCTCGTCGGAGACTTGGAATACTTTGGAGTTCGTAAACAACACACCTTTATAAATCCTTCTTCCTCCTCACAACTTCCTCCTCAGCCTTCTCTCTCTCTTCTTTCTCTCTCTAAATTTTTTTATAGGTTTCTTTTTCTGCGATATGCCACAAGTCGATTTGGAAACACTAGTTTCGGCGTGCGCTGGTGGCTCAATGGATCGGAAAATCGCCTGCGAGACGCAGGCCGATACCGCCGCCGGACACGACCGGCCGGAGGATGACGTCGAGGAACCGGAAGTACCGCCGGATTTCCCGCCGGAATCCTTCTGGCTCTCGAAAGACGCAGAGTACGACTGGTTCGACCGCAACGCCATCTACGAGCGCAAAGAGTCCACCAAAGGAAACTCCAAAGCTAATAACTTGAATTCGAATCAAAATTCGCACTCGAATTCGAACTCGCAGCGGTTTTCGATGAACTTGAAGTCGAAGGCGGCGATCATCGGGCTTCCCAAGCCGCAGAAGCACAACTACGCCGACACGAAGAATCGGCGGCACTGCAAGGCCAAAAACACGGGGCTGTTTCCGAAACGGTCCGGATCCGTCGGAAAATCGGACGCTCCGATGATAGAGCCCTCGTCTCCGAAGGTCTCGTGTATGGGGAGGGTGAGATCGAAGAGGGATCGGAAGAAGCGTCGGGTCAGGAATCGGCACAGACAGTCGGCCGAGACGTCCATGGAAAAGTCCGTTAAGCCGGTTTCCGAGAGACGAAAACTCGGTTTCTTCGCTAGTTTTCGGGAGATTTTTCGTCACGGCGGACACCGGAACAAATCGGCCAAATCGCCGTTCGCGGAAGACTTGCCTCCGAGAAACAGCAGCGTGAAGTCGACGAGAGCGCGCGACAGGGCGGCAGCGTACGATTTCGACACGCTTTCTGTCGACTCGCTTCCAAGACACAGCGTGGAGAGCGAACCGCCCGGTTTGGGTGGCATGAAGCGGTTTGTTTCGGGTCGGAGGTCAGGGTCGTGGGTGGGCGACGTTGCGTAGTTGGCGGGCGTCTCGGAAAACTGAGGGATACAGTCATGAGGAAGCAGCGGGTGGGTTGCGGGCGTGATTGGTTGTCTGAGTGGGACCCGCTTCATCTTGTTTAAATTGTGGTTGGGATGACGTGGCACGTTGAATAACGGTTTCCCTCCAAACCCGGGTTAGACGTAAAACAGGCATCTCGGCTACAACGTTTTTCTTTGGATTTTTTTTTTTTTTTTTTTTTTGGACGTGTAAATAGATATGCTTTTGGATTGGGCAGTTGTAAATTTGCTTGTTATTTTGGATAACTCGGGTACATAAATTGCATTTTCTATTATTAGAAAGCAGAAACGACTCGAACTAATTTAATTTGCAGGAACGTAATTTAAATACGGATTCATAGGTAAGAGTACATGCATACAATTTTCATACTCATGCTAATGTGGTTACGTACACTTCAGCTTGCTTTCGGTGAGTTAGGTAGGATATTTTGTCGTAGCGAACAAAATACTTTCGTTACAGCTAATTATTGTGATAATTAATTGATTTTATATAATATAAATTAACAGATTAGGATTCTTGGAAAAATCCAAGCATTGACCACATGTGAATTGAGGAGGGTAGGAACTTTAGTGGATGGCCGAAAAGGAGTTTTGGCCTACCACACTAGAAATTGTGTTGTCTTACCAACTTTTTCGAATTTGGTACTCTTTCTTTTCAAAATAATAAAGGTGGATGAAAGTGGAACCTACAAGTACCATTTAATCAAACATTGTACTAATGCCATGTAATCATCATCAAATGAAAGGAAGCATCATAACAAATTCGGGAAAACTTTTGCTTCGTTTGAGCATTGTGTCAAACACTGATGGAGATAGATAAACGGTTAAAGTTGTATAGAAAAGCTTTTGCTTTTGTAGCACGACAATGGCTCCTTGTGTGAAATTTGTGTAACAAATTTAAAATTTACGAAAATCTAAAATTTACAAAAATCTGACAAATAGATCGATGCACCATTTTCAGGTCATGATCATGTAGTTTCTTAAGACACATCAAATCTTAATGATCAGAAATTTTAGATTCATAGACGTATCACTTATTTTATCATGTAACGATGAAAGTTATAGTTTTGATGATTTTAAAATTAATAAAAAAAGAAGACTTGGAAATGTGCATCATAAAGTCTGTGTTTGGGTTGTGGTCATCTATAAAGAATTCGGCGTTCTCGACTTTGAGAGAGGATTGACTAGATGATCACCCTCATTGAAAATGTCCACCTTGCCCGTCTAGCTGAATCGAGATCCTTTCCGAATCTTGCAGTCAAGAGTCGACGAGTTGAATAATTCGAATCATTCATTTAAATCATATAGCTCTATCAGTCTATCTTACTGATCCATCTCATACGAATCAAGTCATCCGGATCTCGCTCTCCCTCTTATGATGAGCAACCCAAATTACCCGTCTTTTGGCTCCGAACAGCAAAATCAAGAAAAGATATGAATTCCGTCTAGCTATAGGAAAACGCATTACTTTCCTATTAAATATTAATATTAAATTTTGTGCTCTTGGAAAAAGTTGATCCAAAAACTAATTAAAAACTCCGCTACCCACAGTTTTTCAACATCCTTGAATCCTTGACTAGTACTTCGAATTAGCACGTCTGCTATCTCTAATGCTCTCTCGGCTTTGATTTGGACCCTGGTTTTAATCCCCACATTTTTATGTTTTTCACTTTTTATGATTTCTTCGATTTACCCTAGAAAACAAAATTACTTGTGTTTTTTAATCAGGATTTTTTTTAGAACAAGAAAAATGCTTTACCATTCTGGTTGTTTTCTAAGGTTTTTTATTTATTTAATTTAATAAATTTGAGAGTGAAAATACGGAATTCGGATATATTTCAAAATTAGGAATGGAAGTATCAGACTCTTTTTTTTAACAAAATGTATCATTAGACTTTAGTTGCTATCTTCAAACTTTTTACAGCAAAATTAAACTTATATTTTTCAGAGTATCAATAACAAAAGAATTTGATTTATAAAATCCGCGAGATTGATTTTTATACATTAAAATATATTAGCTCTGTTCTTCTTCTCCCTTTTGGGTTATAAAATATGGAATAGGATCCTCTATGGATCCTGTAAGATCCCACATTGCTCAGGGGAGTGATCCTTATATCTGTATTCTCATCTCTACCTAGCACGATGCCTTTTGGGAGCTCACTGGCTTCGAGTTCCATCGGAACTCTGAAGTTAAGCGAGTAGCGCGCGAGGGCAATCTCATGATGGGTGACCTACTGGGAAGTTCTCGTGTGAGTTCCCAGAAACAAAACCGTGAGGGCGTGGTCGGGGCCCAAAACGGACAATATCGTGCTACGGCGGAGGTCGGGCCTGGGATGTGGTGGACCTTGGGCCGAGATGTGACAATTTGGTATCAGAGCCAAACCCTGGTCGTGGTGTGCCGACGAGGACGTACGTGGCCAAGCTAGGCTCGGGGGCTACGACCCAACGACGTACTTGTGAGTGGGCAGTTTGTTTTCATATATATATATATATATATATATATATATATATATATATATATATATATATATATATATATACGTATTTATAGTTTCCAGAAGGCATAAATAATTCACTTTACGTATATATTGTCAAGTAGTTGGTAATTGCGATATAATTGTGATAAATGCTGCTATATGGTTGGGATATTACTGTCATGACATTCATACATATCTGTATACATGCTCATCTTGCTGTACCGGTGTTAGTACTTGCCCTAGGGCCAAGGCTAGTCCTTCACGTGTATGTTCACATCGCACCGTTCGCTCATCTTGGATCCAGGTTAGGTGCCAATCATGTCGGGTAGATTGCATTAGGCAATCCGACTTGTATGTGATGTGCTTCTGCACCAGTCTTCACGTGATCGTAGTACTAGAGCGTATTGATTACACCCAGTCCTATTCGTGTCAGATTTTGTCTGTTCGAACTCGTGTGTCAGCGTAGATGGATGAGTACTTCATTATATTATTGTCACATGATTATACTTCTGCAGCATTGATTATATCATGTTTGGCATACACATCATCATTTATACTTGGCTATAGTATTGTGGATATATACTTGCTCATATTGTACTTTTCTTAAAGGAAACTATACTTGTTTTACAGCAAGGGGTTAGTATATTCAAAACTAAAAGTTTTCGTA
Source organism: Crataegus laevigata (assembly GCA_963580275.1). Classification (NCBI taxonomy): domain Eukaryota; kingdom Viridiplantae; phylum Streptophyta; class Magnoliopsida; order Rosales; family Rosaceae; genus Crataegus; species Crataegus laevigata. The sequence continues at coordinate 30,911,423 of OY756952.1, forward strand.
TAAGCTTATTTTACTGACCCACTCAACCTTATTTTTTGCCCCTCAAGGACCTAGATAGCTCATCTTTCGTGGCATTCGAGGAACCTTGGCAGTTTTTTACTATGGTTACGTCACTTCACAGTGATGGCCATCATGCTTCGACCCTCCCGGGTCGAGGTGTGTCAGATCCTCTTTGTGGGAATCTGGAGAATCAATCAATCGTGTCCGTTCATCGTATATCATTTAGTTAGAAATTATTTAAAATTTAAAATTAAATATAAAAAGTACCTACTGAAAATTAGTTTCATGATATTATCAGAGAAGATTATATGAACAAACTGTCCATTCTTCAAGATGACATTCCTCTTGTTACGACCCGTCCCGATTTATTATATAATTTTTTCCCGAGTATGTAAAATGACAAGTATGCCCCGGTGGGCTTAGTGACGTAGATGTATATATTCAGTTTTAAATTAATTTCTCCGCTATCATAATTAAATCGTATTTGACGTCACGAGCACGTTGACGCGAGTTAAGGCCGAATCGGAGTCGTAACGGAAAAGCTACGATTATTTGAACACGTAATGGGTAGAAATATACCTTATCCACCAATCATTTTAATTCCTACTTCATTTGGCCCAATTAGATTTTGGGTTGTTTTTATTTCCTTTGGGCCAATTAAACTCTACCTATCTCTCTTTCTCTCTCACGACAGCCCAATCAAACAATGATATTTCTGATGCTACCCAATCGCGTATGCACACACACTCACACCCTCTCTCTTCTTCTCGATCCTTCTCCCTCCTTCTCCATGTGCACCGTGACACCCACACACCCAACCATCATCAAACTTGCACAGATCGAGTTTTTAAAACCTACCATCATCCTTCCCTTGACTCCACGAACCTAACCATACCTTTAGGTCGTCAAACGGACGTCAGGAGCCGAGAACTCAGAAGCTCCGATGATGAGCTAGTTTAACCCGGCACAGTCGTGGACGATTTACATGATTCTAAGATTTGGAAAAGTCCTTACTCAACTTCCTTAATACTTTGGAGTAAATTTGGAAGAAAGTGGACGTCGGAACACACGAGTTTGAGGATTCTAGTTTTGGCTGGAATTTCTAAGGTTTTTTCCGACCGCCTCCCATTGAATTTTGGACTCTTAATAAATATGAATGTGTCCTACTCTTCAAGACCTTCAAATCTATATAAATTTCATGGATTTTGGTTAAGAATTGAAGAAGTTATAAGCTTTAGAAAATTTTCCAGAAACCGGTGAACCACATGGCGGACGGCGGAGTGACTGGAGAAGAAGGGGAATATTCCGTTAAAGTTAACGAAAATTATAACGGCGTCAGGTATCGTCAGTTATATTTAACGAAATATTCCATCTATTTGACGGAGTATTCCTAATGTCCGTTAAGATTCTGTCCCGTGTGAAAAGCACGTGCCTACGTGGCCGGCGCATGAGGGGGCGTCCAGCATCCAAAAAAATTCTAAAAATATAGGGGTGTTCGTGTTGTCGAGTAGATCACGTTGGTATATTCAAACAACCCATTTGAGCAACGTATGAGAAGTTATTCCTAGATTTTGTTTATGTGTTATCGAAATAACATAAAATTAGTTGTTTCGCATATAGGTGAAACATACCCCCGAGGACAAGCGTGGATTATCGAGGCTAGGGGTCTACGACCCTGCTACTTATCAGTGAGTGGGCTTTTGACACACCCCGACCCAGAAAGGTCCAAGCATGCTAGCCATCACTGTGAAATGACGTAACCATAGGGGTAAGTGACGTTAAAAAGTGAATAAATTTAAATCAAACTAGAACTAATTCAAATAAGAGATAGTGATAAAGTGCACATTCGTGGGAGTGACCCACTATAGTTATTCAGAGCATAAAGACAGAAAGACTACCGAAGAGTAATCAAGCAACTAAAGTAAACTTATTACACACGGTGATAAGTTCATACATCAAAAGCCGAAGCTAATAGTCAGAAACTGCCAAGATTTCCTCAAGTGCCACGTAGGAACAACTATCTAGGTCCTGGAGGGGCAAAAAATAAGGTTGAGTGGGTCAACAAAACAATGCTTATAAGAAAACCTTTAGTTTGAATATACTAACCCCTCACCGTAAAACAAGTATAGTTCCTTTAAGAAGAAAGTACAATGTAAGCAAGTATATAACCACAATACTATAGCCAAGTATAAATGATGGTGTGTATGTCGAATCATGATATAATCAATGCCGCAGAAGTATAATCATGTGATAATAATATAATGAAGTACTCATCCATCTAACACGAACAGAATTGGGTGTAATCAATATGCTCTAGTACTACGATCACGTGAAGGCTGGTGCAGAAGCACGGTCATATACAAGTCGGATTGCCTAATACAATCTACCCGATAGGACTGGCACCTAACTTGGATCTAAGACGAGCGAACGGTGCGATGTGAATGACTGGCCCTAGCCCTGGGGTAAGTACTAACATCGGGACAGTAGGATGAGCATGTATACAGATATGTATGAATGTCATGACAAGTATATCTTAACCATATTTCAGCATTTATTACAATTATATCACAATTATCCACTACCTGGCAACATATACGTAAAGTGAAGTATTTATGCAATTTCGAAAACTATAAAAACGTATAGATATAAAAATAAACTGTCCACTCAAAAATACGTCTCTAGGTCATAGCCCCCGAGCTTAGCCTGGCCTCGTACGTCCTCGATATACGTTTCCCCTATATGTGTGTTGGCTCTAAAAACTACCTAGCCTACATGGCGCGCAGGCCGAGTAATTAAAAAGCTAACTATGTCCTTCAAATGTGTGCGGGGCGTGCCAACTCGTCGGCCGAGCTCGGCCGAGGAGTAAAATGAGTTGATACGCGTGACTGACTTCTGTGTCTTGCGATTGCGGCCGAGGAAGGAACACACATCGGCCTCTGGGTCCTCAAGCCTGAAGACAAGGCTACCAATTACAAAGTTCACGATTCGTCATCGTTTGACTCGGCCACAGTAACTGTATTCGTGAAGGTGAATTCACGCTGAATCGATACTAGAGTATAGGGGCACAGATACTCAAAGCGGATGAAGGTTTTGACGGTGAACGTGGTTCAGCTGTCCGAGTGCCGAACTCTGAAATCCACTTGTGAGTATGCGATCATAAAATAACCCGGGGTTTGAGGTGCCGAACCTAACAATCAGTAACACCTCACTTCGCCGAGAAGGCTGATAAGATGACCTCTGTCGACAGGGATCCAAAAATCCTTCCCGGCCGAGACTTGGATAGATAACCAGTCAGCCTCGACGCAGTAGTGTTTATCCAAACTGAAGGTGCTTCAAGGACGGCTGATTCTACGGCAACAGTGTTGTTTATCCAAACTGAAGGTGTCACCGGTTGCCTTCACAGTGCTGTTTGTCGAAACTGAAGATGTGAAGCTGGAAAAAGAAAACAAAAATCTCAAATGTGTTGAGAGGTTTCGCGTAGAGCGAGAATTTGCGCAGGGCAGATTTGTGTGTTGAGTTTGAGGTCATTTTCTTGTTGCCACTGCCTCTATATTTATAGCAGTCATCTGTTTCCCTTAACACGGCCTGATAATTATGTGGACTCCAATTATGACTCTACCACCTCCTGCTAATATTTATCACGAACTGACTTGATGCTAGCCAATAAAAAACTAGATGCAGACCACGTGTAAGCATGACAACAACTCCAGGGAGCAATTCCTATAATTCCATGGTATTATATTATGTCATCCGTATCTTTTACTTTTTCCATCGTGAAAGCCTAGCCTAGTTAGGCTTTCTCATCTTGTTATAATTCCTTCACCCATCCATGCATCCTGATCCCCAAATCAATTTGAACTGTACCACTTGCTTGGGGATATAGTCTGCATCCTATCTATCCTGTTCAAGAATATGCCAAGATAATTCATATCAAAAGATAATTATTATGATAAAAACCATAATATTATCTTTTAAAAATTATCTTCACTTTTCCATCTAATAGTGTGAAACTATGTTCACTCAACGGCCTTGATTGCACAAGCCAATAGTGTAAATTTAGGTCCTAAGCCGAGATCAACGATGTTTTATCCTAAGCCGAGATCTTAGGCCGAATAAAAAAATTTCTCCAAATATTTTCAACTTGGCGAAATACTTTTCATTCCCGGCCGCCGAATGTGTTGAACAATTATTATGCCCCCATGCATAATTTCGGTTTTTAACGCGAACAACGTAACCGAATGGGATTTCTCCATATCGGCTTTATCGCCAATAATCATGTCAACAAGTGTAATGTCCTGTTCGTCATGGGAACATTCCTCCGATGAATCATTTTCTAATTTGACTTTTTCTTCTAGGCTAACCAAATTTTCAATCTCGACAAAAATAATTGGTGGCCTAGGTTTTTCTTCGGCCGTGTCAATAACTTTCTTAGGCCGAATTTTGGTCGTGGCCGGAGTAAAAAATTGCCCCCCAGCCTCTAGCCTTTTTTCAAGAACTCTACAGTACTCCTCAAGGAATTTCTCGTACTTCGTGGCATTTTCTTTTAATAAGCGCCAAATCTCACCCACTGGAGCCTGATTGAGATCTTGATATATCATGTGAACTTCGCAGTTTTAGCATTATGGTCCCATTGGGCGTGCCAAAATGTTGGCTTTAAAAACTACCTAGCCTACACAGCGTGCAGGACGAGTAATTAATAAGCTAATTACGCTCTTCAAATGTGTGCGGGGCGTGCCAACTCGTCGGCTGAGCTTGGTCGGAGAGTAAAATGAGTTGATGCGCGCGACTGACTTCTATTTCCTGCTATTGCGGCTAAGGAAAGAACACACCTCGGCCTCTGGGTCCTCAAGCCTAAATACAAGGCTACTAATTACAAAGTTCACGATTCATCGTCATCTGACTCAACCACAGTAACTATATTCGTGAAGGTGAATTCACGCCGAATCGATACTAAAGTATAGGGGAACAGATACTCAAAGCGTATGAAGGTTTTGACGGTGAACGTGGTTCGGCTGTCCGAGTGCCGAACTCTAAAACTCACTTAAGAGTATGCGATCATAAAATAACCTGGCGTTTGAGGCGCCAAGCCTAACAATCAGTAACACCTCACTTCACCGAGAAAGCTGATAAGAAAATCCTTGCCAGCCGAGACTTGGATAGATAACCTGTCGGCCTCGGCGTAGTGCTGTTTATCCAAATTGAAGGTGCTTCAAGGACAACTGATTCTACGGCAACAGTGTTGTTTATCCAAACTGAATGTGTCACCGATTGCCTTCGCAGTGATGTTTGTTCAAACTGAAGATGTGAAGGCGGAAAAAGAAAACAAAAATCTCAAAGGTGTTGAGAGGTTTCGCGTAGAGCGAGAATTTGCGCAGGGCAGATTTGTGTGTTGAGTTGGAGGTTCTTTTCTTGTTGCCACTGCCTCTGTATTTATAGCAGCCATCTATTTCCTTTAACACGACCTGATAATTCTGTGGACTCCAATTATGAGTCTACCACCTCCTATTAATATTTATCACGAACTGACTTGATGCTAGCCAATAATAAACTAAATGCAGACCACGTGTAAGCATGACAACAACTCCAGAGAGCAATTCCTATAATTCCATGGTATTATATTATGCCATCCTTATCTTTTGCTTTTCCCATCGTGAAAGCCTAGCCTAGCTAGGCTTTCTCATCTTGTCATAATTCCTTCACCCATCCATGCATCATGATCCCCAAATCAATTTGAACTGTACCGCTTGCTTGGGGATATAGTCTGCATCCTATCTATCCCGTTCAAGAATATGCCAAGATAAATCATATCAAAAGATAGTTATTATGATAAAAACCATAATATTATCTTTTAACAATTATTAAAATTATCTTCACTTTTCCATCTAATAGTGTGAAACTATGTTCACTCAACGGCCTTGATTGCACGGGCCGATAGTGTAAATTTGGGTCCAAACAATGTGAAATAACTAATATCAAATTAATTAAAGCACATATACATAAACCTAAATAAAACCCCTATAGTTTGCTCAGAGTTTAAATATACCATCGTGACCTACTCGACGTCACGAACATCTCCAAATTTTTAAAATAATTTTCTAACAGCTCACTCGCCCCCACGCGCATGCCATTGCCTAATGTTCGTAAGGAAGAACGGAATATTCCGTTATCTGCAACTCGAATTTTTGCCGGTTTATGGAAAATTTTCAAATCAACGTATCTTCTTCATTTCTCATCCATTTTAGCCCACTTTATATGGATTTAAAGTTTAGGAAATGAAGAATAGTTTTATAACTGTTTGGGGTCCAAAAAATGAATGGAAGTCACTGGAAAACGTCTTGAAAGTCCTGGCTGAATAGTAACTCTTCGAAACTAGGTTTTTCAACGTGGTTTCTTCACCAAGGTTGCACTAGGGATCTCGAGGAGTCGAATGGTAGCCTTCAAAACTCCTACAAGCTTGTAACTCGGTCCCAAACACACTGAACTCAGAATGCCGAGTTCGGACCTCACTAGTTCCACGTCAAAAACTGGTCCATTTCGAGTTCTAAGAACATGGTTGTGATTGTGGGGCTGAGATGAGTAGAATAGAAGTGTTTTTGGGTTCGATCTATGAGCTTTGAAGCTCGTTCATGGTGTTGCAGAGAAGAGAGTATACGGAAGAGAGAAAGAAGAGAGAATGAGTGTTTTACTTTTCTGCTTTCTGGTTGGTGGCTAAGAGAAAGGAAGTGAGAGGATTGGTGAGTAAAATGAGGGATTTGATTGGTGAGTGAGGGAAATAATGAGGGAGGGTGCACGGGAAGCTTTAAAGAATCCAAGGATAGGATTTTCATATTTCCTACAGTAAAGGAAATCTAAATCTATCCGAGGTAGATATTTTCACACTGGTAAAATCGCATAATCTCGAAATAACACGTGAAATTTAAATTACGGAAAGAGAAATAAGTAAGAATAAAATGGACACATCCATGTCATTTGCCACTAAAGGCATAATCGTCAATACACATATGCATGGAGAAATTACATAGGAAAATTAGGGACGGGTCGTCACAGCTTTTGTTTTCTATATATATATATACATGCTTTATGATTCCCATAAACCGTTTTAAATGAACTTATGTTTTGAATCCCATGTCATGAATGCATTATATTTTTAGTATTGCATTATTATAGTCAGGGTAAAGTGCCGATTTAGTGACTATCACCTCAGTGAAAATTAGGTCCCTAAATTATTATTTTGGTAAAATAAGTCCCTAAATTCATTAGAAATTGTTAATTTCATCCCTAATATTATATTCAAAGCTATTTTATCCAATTTTTCGTCAATATAAGTCACTTGACACACTTTAGAGTGTAATACCATCATTTTCTCGTCTATAAGTGCTTCACATTTCATATAGGTTGCAAATTTAATGTCTAATTTACCCTCAAAAGTTAACTTACACTCTTTCTTTATGAAAACTACCAGTTTTTCCTCCAAAGTTAACTTCATACACTATTTCTTTATGAAAAACTATCTACCATCCAATGTGTATGACATGCAAATAACACAGATTTTTATAATTCTGAGACTAATTTCTTTGAAAAAATAGTTTAGGGACCTAATTTTCACTAAGGTGATAATTCAAGGACTAAAATGGCAGTTTACCCCTATTGCTATGCATTATATTGAATGATGATGCGGAGGCTCAGGTAAGCTTCCAGCGAGTTAGTATGTGAATGATTGGTTACATTGCATTGTTATGCATAGATGCAATTAGAGCTTATCATGCTGCACCCCGGTGTTAATGCTCCTGCCCGAGGATAGGGCACAACTTTCACGTGATTGTTCACCTCCCACACCACACGCTCACCTTGGTTCCAAGTTAGGTGCTAGCCTGTCATACAGACCACAATAGGTGGTTTCGACTCGTAGGTGACCCGCGATCTACCGCATAGCTTTCACGTGATCGTAGCACTCGAGCGTACTTATTTACACCTAGCATGTCATACAAGTCACATTAGGTGACTCCGACTCATGTGCAGGCATAGGTTGATGAGCTATAAGCCTCGTCGTACAGGTCACATTAGGTGACTCTGGCTGACATGCTATTTTATATTGACTTTTCACCTGGCTTACATATTTTAGTGCTGGACGTTATGACATGGTATACTTTTGTTTTCACTGTTTCTGAGTATTGTTTTATATACGTACGTATTATTATTTCTGGGAACTATACGGGTTTTACAGTGAAGGGTTATTATGTTCATAAAGAGAAATATGTTTTCAAAAGCTTTGTTTTTGCCCACTGTGACTCACGAGGACTCTTCGGCGGTTCTGACAGTCTTCTAAATAAATGTAGGGATCTTCTCCCTATCCTGTATAATTAGTACATAGTTTGCTGCACTGCACTTTATGATACCTAGGCTCTGAGTACTTGTAATTTGGTCTTGATCACTTCCACACACTTATATATTATCTCTAGTTTAAATAGGTTTTAGTTTTGGTTTTTAATTATTCACATTTTTGTTATCACTATCACTTCTGTTGCGCACTTGGCTATGCCATCCTCACGTGACGGCCAACATGCCTCGATTCTGGTCGGGGTGTGTCACCTCCCTTCCCCAATCAGGTAAAATCTCAATTTACCAAAAAGTTATTGGTTCCAGTTGCTTGCATTTGTGATGAGACACTTCTAATTTTGTAGTTTTGTTAACGATCCAAACCATCTGTATTTTAGTACATCGTTCATAAGTCATTTTTACAAAAAATTAGACAAATTAAAACCATTATGACATCCCATTATAGTGAAGGATATAGACGACTAATGTTTTCCACGATCAAATGGTTTCAAATTTGGATGTTTTATTGGAAGAGATGATATTTGAAAAAAGACCTGAAAGATGAACGATTGAACCGTTGAAATACGATTTGGAGTGTGTCCTACAAAGAATCCCTCAATGCAAGGGACTGTTGTATACGTATTTATTATCAACTTAAAAAGAAGGTAAAAAAGGTATACAAACTTGTCTTTCTAGCTAATTACTTCGGCTAACCAGTAACTATAATTCATTCACTGACATCAGTGGGTCATGAATTATTCACACGGGTACAAATCCAAAAACAACGACAATAGACCTACGAGGACTCATTTACGACTCATGCATGTTCCTTTAATCCAAGCCACTGCCTGTGAGTCATCGCGGCTCATTCTAAATCAATGTCACACGTCGACTAAGATGACACATTTACTAGCGCATAAGCTCATCGTAGAGCTCAATCTTGCGTCCATTTGGAGATTGAAGAGGTCTTGAGTTGTTTTTGCAAGATGCATCCAATGGCGCTTTTAGTGCATCTAACTGATGCTTGGAAATAGTCCTCACCTGCATGCAAATTCATGTATGTCAAACTTTAGGTTCGAGTATTTATATGTTTATGTGTGTGCGCGCGTAGAAAAATTAATTAAACGAGTAATTAGTACCTTTCCGAGAATGCTCCAGACAACATTTTCGGTGCATGGAGGAACGGTGAGAGAGCCAACGTATCTGTAATATTTGCGACTCTTCTTCTGTAACTCGTTCAGGTCAACAGTTCCAACGGGAATGGTAGCATCTTCATCTTTCTTGCACGACTCCTTGGCCAGCTCGGCCAGCTTGTTCTTAATCTGTATGATGAATTGTAAGCCTTAGACTTTTGTAGTAATAGATAAGATCGAAACCTTGAAGAGAAGGTAAAGCCCTCTAAGGAGCCGCCCATTCAAATTCCCATTAATTAGTCCCTCAACTTTAATTAAATGAAGCAATGGTTCATCAACTAAAAATCTATTACCATTGATCTCTCAACTCATCAAAAAGTGTAGCTATGGTTCTTTTTGTTAACTCTGTCAAAATGAGTTATGTTGGAAGGACCATTGCTACAATTGAGTTAAAGTTTAGAGATCATTGCTCCAATTTGGTTAAAGTTGAGGGACAATTCAGTTGGATTAAAGTTGAGGGATCATTAATACAATTTTACTTATTTGATTTTTCATATTTGCCCCTTGATTCAGCCTTACGTGCATGACACGTGATTTATTTTGACGGAAGATCTAACGGAGTTGACGAAAAGAACCATAGCTGGACGTTTTGATGAGTTGAGGAACTATTTGTAATGGATTTTTAGTTGAGGGACTATTGCTTCAATTGGGTTAAAGTTAAAGAATCATTGCTCCAATTAAGTTAAAGTTGAGGGATCTTGCTACAATTTACTCTAGGTGTTTTACCTAGCCATTTGTAGACTCTTAACATTTGTGCAACTAACCGAATCTCAAAATGGACAAACACCTCGAGTCGTGAACTTCGACCATGAGCTACAAGTTCATGTCCAGGGCCCAGAGCCTTGGATGTGAGTCTTGAGTCCTAGACTCAAGCCAGTGTTAATCTCCACCACTCAAACATTGATTCCATTTCTCAACCAAACAAGGGTTTAGGGAAACTCTAACGTACCTGTAAGAGGATGATATCTTCCTTGCCAAAATTGAAGAGGATCGCCACAACTGCGAGGCTTTTATCAGCTGCCCGGTGTACCAGATGAAGCTCCGCTGGAAATCTGTAGCAGTTATATATTGGCATTGTTATATACCTCTAAGCTGTTGCAGTTATGGTAAAAACGGTTTCGGCTCTTCATCGCGCCAACTTTACACTTTAGATAGAAACACTTCAAGCTAAATACTTTAGACATAATAATGTTGGTTTGTTGAGAAAACAAGTTACAAGGACCTATCTCTAACGAACCATTTTCATTTTTTCGCTTCACTCGATTTATTAGATAAAAGAGAGAAGGAGAATGCACATACTGGATTCCATTAAGGCGATGCTCAGAGGGAGCGTGCCAGTGCAACTGCATCAAGTTGTAGTTCTTACCATCCACATCCAGTGTTCCCCCATTTCCGTCGAAACTCACCTTCATAAACAAAATCCATGCATATATAAGTTAATGAGGCAGCGTGGAATTGAACGCATGATCTCGACTAATGAAAATCTTAATAACTACTTGAGCTATTAACCCGTTGCTTCTCGTTCTAGACTAGTTGTAATCTGAGTTCAATTACATAACCCCTTATTGAGCAATTAGTGTTTAAAATATACACAAAATTATCAATATTTTCATTAAAATATCCAAAAAATAAAGGATTGATATGGAAAAGGGATGAAATGAAAACTTCACCGTATATCGCCGAGATATAGGAAAACCATTGAAATATTTACTGATTCACTACAGAAAATTTGTTAGAACCCATTGCAGATTCGAATTTTTGAATTTTTTTGATAAATTTTTCTCTTATTTCGACCAAATCTGAATGAGTTGATGTACCCATCCCGTTATAAATTTTCATAATTTATGTTGAAGGTAACCAATGTCGATATCGATAATCCATCGATATTCTCGTAAATTTGCATACCAATATCTCAACCTATATCGATATTTTCAGCAACTACTATTCGTGATTATTTTTATGTTTTCTTGGACTACAAGCATCTTGAGAAGGGTGATAGAGGAACAAATTACCCCAAGGTTAAAGCCGTTGTTAAACAATGTGGCATTTGAAGTACGGTAGACTCTGGTCAGCGGCATTAGTTTCTTGTTAGGGGTAAGTATGCTCCTTACGACGTCCACCGGAGACTGCATCTTCCCATTTGAGCATGCTGTGTTATTTGGACTCAAGCTTCCCCATTTATCAGGGCCAGTTTGGCCAGTGTAACTAAATGAGAGTGAGTCTGCATGCACGTAGATAAACATCAAACACACAACACAAAAAATTGATCAACAATGTATATATACATTCAACCATATACTAAACAATAATATTATTTTGACACAAAAAATTGACCACACATTGCTGACATGCTTTAATAGAGATTTGCCCTATCATTGCATGTGGGATAAGACTCATCTGTATTAAAGAGTGTGAGTAACATTATTAGTTTTGTGTATTTGAAAGAGATCCTTTTTTTTATTTCGATGGCAATGCAAATAACAAACAATAATTTACATTCCTAAAAATTATAACTATGTAACATATATAGATAAGCACATCCAAAGGCCGGCGTTCTAAAGGTTGGTCTTTGCACTATACAGTAGTCAACCGTCGGGATTAACCAAATAATCAATAATCGGAAGAAAAATCGTAAAAAGAATTAAGCAGGAACCAAGATGGCCTAGGCAAGGACTAGGTGGCCTAGACGGTCTGGACATTTAAGAAGAGAGGAATAAGAGAAGATGAGTCTCTCCCCATTCCCACCCTGTGACCACACTCACCCTTTTTATTTAGGCCAAATTTTTTTCGTAATCCCTGTGGTGACTTGCCACTTTCAATACGACCCTCGTGGTAAAAAAAGCTTTTAATTAAACCCTCGTGGTAGGTGTTGTTAGCAATTGAGATCCAAATCCAAATTTCCGTTAGTTTTCCGTTAAATAAACTCACGTGACTATCACATGAAGGGTCAAATTCGTTCTTTCAATCCAAATTACATCTTATTCAATGGACATCTATTATAATTTAGGGTTTAATTGAAATTAGATTTTACAGAAAAAAGAAAAAAAAAAAAAAACCTTGAACGCAAAGATTGAAACTAAATCTGTAAAACCACGTCTATGGCTAGGAGAAGAGGTAAAGGTGAAGTCACCCCTAATTTTTTAGGTATGATTTAATTTTGTATGGAAAAATACTTCTAATATACCATTGTTTTTTTTTTTTCAATGCCAACACGTCTTTGATCATGAATTAGAGTCTTAGTCTTACTTGAATTTTCATTCTTGTATCAATTTATACCAGTTTGAATGCATAAATGCCTTTTAGTTTTGTCTTTAATTGGTAATGTGATTTTATGTAGGCCCTAGTCGGCCAGTACACAACCTTTTAATTTTTTTTCTTAATATTCTTTGAATTTTAATTCTTAACTTTCTTACGTTCTTGAAGTTTATATGAGGAAGGCAGATCTGAAGATTGAATTTTCTGCAATGCCTTTCACCCATCTGAATGCAGATATACTACATTTCACTCATTGTCTTTAACTCTTTAAGTTATTCTTGTACATATGTGATTTTTCTGCATTATATAAGTTGAGATACTTGTGCTAACAAATTGGGGTGATGGTTAGTGACGGTGAAGGAGGTCCACTAGTGACTATGGCGGTGGCTAGGAGGCTGAGATGAGATACGGGAACTGTTGTGTTTTTTATTTTTTTTTATTTTTATCTTTACAAGTTTCTTTTATTTGTAATTTTATTTTAATCCAATCATATTTTTGTTTTTTTATTTTCCAAAATAAATAGACTTAATTTTGACCGATCCACATGTGATAGTCACATGATTTTATTTAACGAAAGACTAACAGAAATTTAGATTTGGACCTCAATTGCTAACAAGACTCACCACGGGAGTTTAATTAATAGCTTTTTCACCACAAGGGTCACATTAAAAGTGGCGTGTCACCACAAGGACCACAAAAAAAAATTAGCCTTTTATTTAATATTTTATAAAATTGTTGTCCTAACAAGTTGGGACCTAGCATTTTAATTAACACGGTTGAACGTGTATTAAGTATTAGCGTGCCCCACCTCCCTTCTTTGCTTCCCAGTATCCCACTTCACCAAATGCTTTCTACCCAACATACACTTTTATTTCTCTTTAATTTCATTATAAATTCATATGATTTCTGAAAAATATTTCGTAAAGTACTACAGATTTGCAATCATTTGAACTTTCATCTCATACAATCAAATTCGACAAAGTACTAAAGATATATAATAAATTTACTTAAATTCATTTAATCCGCTTAGCTCATCTAGGCTCCTAAGTGTTAGGCCTTAGCTCATTTTTTCGACTAACACCTAGCATCTTTTAGAAGCTTGCCAAAAACAAAATAAAAAGTGGGAGAAACTAATAAAGTATGCTGTGGCAAAGTATTCATGCAGAAAACTAAAATCCTTGGAAAGAAAATGGCAAGAATATTAAGCATGCATCTTAAAAGAAACAGAACCGGCTCTTTTGTTCCGTCACTTGTAAAAGCTAAAAAAAATAATGACAGTCGAAGTAGGTTATGAGTTCAAATCTCGCGCACGAAAGTTGCTTAGAAAGAGAGGTAGATAACATTCAAGGAAACAAATAGGGGAAACAAAAGCACGGTTCTATATCAGAAAACAAAATCTTAACACTCAAGATCTGGTTAGATATGGATATGTTAGAGGGAGAGAGATTTCGTACCATCTTGGACAGAAGCTGAAGGGCCGAAGACGAGCAGCAAAGCTATCACAAGGAAGGAGAAGGAAACTCTGAGGGCCATAGTTTAGTTCAATCTCGCAATAATACAAATGAAAAAGGAGACTTCTGCAGATGGCTTATGTTTTAATAGCTTGTGGCTTCTTTTGCTGCTAACTTTAGGCGGGCGATCTCTTGCTCTCTCTCTGCTAAATAGCCGTTGTTTCTCGAGAGTCTTGGAGCACCTTAGCTTTGATGTCTTTGCCTATTTATACACTTGCTGCTACTGCTGCCTCCTGTTGCATATATAACCTGCAGTTTGGGGTTTTTATTTGTATTTAAATAACTAATTATGTCTTTATTTAGAGAGCTTCGATATCTTTGCCTGCTTCTTTGCTATAGGGCCCTTGGAATTTAGTGAAAGTGCACATTTGACCTTTCCAGGATTGTGTAACAAAGAGAATTATAATATACCGAGAAATGTTGAGGGACTCCCCGTGGATTTTTTGCAGCCTCATTCTTTAATGTTAATTTTCATATTAATATTACAAAACAGAGAAATGTTAAAAAGACTATCAAAGTGAGACTCTTCATGGACTCTCTTCCACCTCATATGTTTGACACAATATTTTATAATGTTGGCACATAAATTGTGCCTAATAAAGCATGAGGTGACAAAAAGTCTATAGAGAGAGTATCATTTTTAAAAGAGTCTCCTCATCATTTCTCAAATAATTTTTTAGGGTTAAGTAATTAAATATTTCGATACAAGTGATGCTGCGGAGAAAAATCCAATACAAAACTTCATGTGTAAAGGTAAATATTGGGAACCCGCTTGCCGTACAATTCATCTGCTCTTGGTAATCAAATTTTACGTTTAAGATGGGTGGTCTAATGATAAAATAAACAATGTGGAACGTTATTAAATTCGATTTCTATAAGGCATATAAGCATTCTAATTTACTCGATATGTGCGATTTGCAAGTGATATTTGTACATATCCAAAATTATCCTAATTCCATCAAAATTCTGAAATCGACCTTGAAAAAAGTTATTTGTATAGTCCTCAATTTTGATGTTCTATTGTCTTTGATATTACATGGTCTTTTATTCTTAAAATATGCGGGAAGATTTAGTCTAATATAAAGTACGAGTGAGGTTCGAACTTGGATACAAAGGAGTTTATTGTCTCGATATTTTAGATGTGTAATTGTTCATCTCTCTCCCATACACACATTGCATAAACTTTACATTTTATTTTTGACACCACAAATTGGAGATGATTGAAATCAATCGTGTTATTGTTGGGGCCTAACAGTGGAAGCACAAAATATGTTGCCCTATTTCAAATTTTCAATTTTCTTCTTGACGCGTGGGTTTAAATTTGATAAATAAAAAAACAATGTTCTAAGTGCATGGCCACGTATGCCCTAGAGCACCGGGGAACGCATTAATATTAAACTAAAAATAAAATAAATTTTCCACCGCTACCAGTTATGTTTGTCTACTAATTCAGTAATAATTAAGAAATTATCCTTAAATTATAATTGTTTCCATGCTAATCTATAAGAACGGATCAATTCAATGACCGAAAGATAGTCTTAATTTAAGAATTCGAATTCTTTTTGAACTTTTGTGTCTGCCGCCTAAGAACTAAATAATTTGGGTCCTTAATTTATGTGAATGAGAAAGTTGAGCTCTTAATTTGTGTGAGATAGATCAGCGTAATGAGTTAAAGGCACTGTTCTAAAAATCTCCGCCTAGCGCCGCCTAGGCGCTAGGCCCCAGCCCGCCGCCCCGATTAATGCTAAGGGCGCCTAAACTTGCTGAGGCACCGCCTAGAATGCCTAGGCAACCGCCTAGACCGCCTAGGCACCCACCTAGACCACCTAGGCACCCGCCAAGACCGCCTAGACCCGCTTAAACATTCGCCTAGGTCACAACTCACTTAGACAAAAAATAGATAACTTTCATTTTGCATTTTGTTTTTTTTCCAATAAATTGTAAGAGACTTGTTGCATACTTAAATGAACACACATTATATCCTTATTTCACATGTTTTCATTATGTTTCAATACTTCATAATATATGTGCATTATATTTTGTAGTTTATGATGAAATTATATATATTTCAAGTATAAGCAAACATTTATTTACACGAAATATGATTGATTTACTTAAATCCGCCTAGTCCGCCTAGGCGCCCGCCTAGGCGCTAAGCCCCAGTCCACCGCCCGACTAGCGCCTAGCGACTTTTAGAACGTTGGTTAAAGGAGATCATCATAATCAATTTAAGTGGTCCAAATTTTTTGGTCTTTTGTTTTTTGACAGTAAGATCCAGAGTGAATCTCTTTCTTTAATTTGACACCATCTATTTGTAGTGACATTGGTGTGGTGTTTATAATTTATGTAATGTGCTTATGAATATATAAAGTTGAATGTCCGGAAACAAAACTCAATTTAAAAGCCGGCACCATGTGAATTAGTCTTTCATTATCGACAAATGAATTCGGGATATTTTTTTAATAGAGAAATGCTAATGAAACTTTCTGAAAGTGAGACATTTCATGAATTCTCTGTCACCTTGCAATTTAACACAAATTTTTGTGCCAATATCATACCAAAAACATGAGACAATAGAAAGTATATGAAAAGTTCCGCTTCTAACTTTTAAGAAAGTCTAGGGTTTAACATTTCTCCTTTTAATATTTAAAAAAAATTGCTAAATTAAGAGTTTGTTAAACCGGAGGATGTGACCGACCATGAATAAATGCGTTTAAACGTGTAGACAACTTTGTCGAATATAGGATTACATAAAAAAAATGTTTTAAAATATATGTTGAGTGGGTAATCTGCAGAAAAAAATTAAAAGTAGAAAGGGTTGGGAAAACCAGAAGCACACAATGTGAAGGCTTTACTACGGAAGCTTTAAGACAGACATTATAGGCACTTAGTGGTTCCATGTCATATATGTGGGGATCCCACTAACAAAATATATTTACACTACAGGTGGATACAAGTTTTAGTTTTTTAAACTTTTCATTCACAAGATTTAAAATTATAATATTTCATTTATTAAAAAAAAATTATTAGATCGTAATACTGAGTAGCTAGACAACATCATTTGAAACTAGTAAACTGGACAGTATTCCATGTGAAATTTGTGGGGGACACCACAACCATCTTGGTTCTTTTGAGTCCCGAGATCCAAATCTCAAAGTGGCACAGAACCCAAGTTTTAGAACACGTTAATGTTTTAAAATATCGTTACAGTAACGTACCAAGCATGAGCACAAATAAAGTTTTTCTCCTACTATAGATCAAGCATAAAAGCCAAAGTCACTAATCTCTCAATTACCCAAGTGAAGCAAACAAAGAAAAAAAATTAGTAATGGTAGAGCTCGCATTTACATTAGATTTATTAAACTATGAGAATGAGAATTTGAATTTAAATATAGAAGAAGAAACGCGTTTTTCTAACAAACTTAATTGATACCAAATCTACAAATTACAGCCGCCCTAACATTTCTATTATTATTTTTTCCCACGAAAATTCACTTGTACAAGGAGGAATACATGCATCAAATGTTAGGAAGAGCTGGTCAAGCTTGGTTTTACATTTTGGTCGAAAACAACGTCAATTGCATTGAACGAGTCACGCTTGGGTCTTTTTGTAATCTTATTCCAAACGACAACCTTCCCCATAAACCCACTCACCACTCCACTAAAGAAAAGGCACCAAGGATGACCATTTCCTCAACAGATTAACCCACGTCAGTCTAGAAACCTCAAATGTATTTTTTTTTAATATAAATGAGAGTGCGTAAATCATTTTTCTTATGACCATTTCATTGACAGATTAACCCACACCAGTTACAAAGCTCAAACGCATTTTTTTTAAACATAAACGAGTGTCCAAAAATCATTTTCTATATATTTTCATGCAGAACCTTCCCCCCTTACGTTATTTTGGAGGACAAATACTACCTTACCCAGATACAGATGGGTTTTGGTTCCTAACTGGTGAAGGGGTCCCCCAACAGTCACCAATGGCAAACCGTGCACACTTTATATGGGAAGGTAATGGGTTTCTGGTCCCCTTTGTTCTGGAGTTCTCTGTTGTGTTGCCCAAACAGGCCACTATAATTTTATCTTCAAATGTCAAAAGAACATGAACATCCCATATCCTGCAACAGATGCTCCTTCAAGATATACCATGATCTATTTCTCCTTCAAATCTTTTGTGAACATTGTGAAATTTCAAAACCCCATCTATTTGCGATTCTCAGCCTAAAACGTTGAAAGTTATTTTTTGACAGAAATATTTTTGAAATTCTAAAAAAGTCGGTCTACAATTATCCCCTTTCAAAAATTTAAGAAAATTGCACATTAAAATGCGCACAATGACTTTTAGAGTGTCCAGTAATTAAATTCCTTTCTGATAATTAAAAAATAAGTTTTTCTAGCCAAAATAGTCCATGCAATTGACATAACTCCTTACCTTAGTCCATGGCAATGAAAATCAATAGAGTAGCCCTTGTGTTTGCCCACCATAAATCATTTTGGTTCTTTCGTGAAAATCTATCAATATTCTCGTTAAGTAAAGAGATTAGTTTGACAACAAATACCCTTTAAAAGGTGGTCAAGTGGTCGCTTCCGTGACAATTTAACGAGGATATGACTTATTTTCTCGTAAGAACCAAAATGATTTACACAGACAGAACAAAATGATTTACAGTGGACAAACTCAATGACCACTTCTATTGATTTTCATTGTCAGGGACCAAAGTGAGGAATTATGTTGATCGCATGGACCATTTTGGCTAAAAATCCTAATAAAATACAACTCATGCTCTTCTTGTCCAATAGTTAGAAACAAAACTCATGCAAATCATGACGTATTTGCAAGATTATTGTCATAAAATAGTACCAATCGAATGCAGGAAGACAAAGAACCCCAATTTTGCCTTTGAAACATTTCCAACAGTCACATGCACCATTTGACAGGACCCGCAGATTAGAAGTTAGAGGAAGCAAATAGGTGATAAGTGGCATCCGGTAAGTATATTCCCCACTAACCAACATGTCAAAAAAACCATCCCCAGTTGCCACAAAAAAAAAAGTTGGCAGATTAGGAGCTCACCTGTTGACAACTCTTTTCTTCTCAGCTTCAGAAACAAAGATAGAGAGATTCTCCACCAAAAGTTAAAGAGGATCCACTTTGGATGTGCACCATTTGCTTCAGTCCCCACATTGTGAGGATATGTCACATACCTGCAATTTCCTTTTGGTACAAATTTCTTTTGCAGATAACCTTCGAAAATCGTTTATGCTAGGTCGAAAGTTTGATTAATTGGAAGATTAGAGGGATTAGGGGCAGCCAAGTTACAGCAGAACCAGTTTCTCTAGGAGGGCGACACAACTCGAGGTCTGGATTCGATCATTTTGTCAAGGAGTAACAAGAAGATAACGAACTATCTTCACTTCTCTCGGTTGCATAACATTTATTGTCATTCAATCTAGTCGATGAATATATCTAGACAACAAGCAAGGATCTGCAAACGACTCTCAGATAACACTGGCAAATCTCTGTCCGAAGGAACTTCAACATGTTTAAGCAAAACTGTCAAACAAATTCTGGAGCGCAAGGGAAAAACACAAACATCTCTCCTACATTGTTCGTTCTCTCTTGTATTGACTTCTTAAGGAACAACATTAGTGACTCCTGATTTAACGCGATAAGCATATATAAATTCAACTTAATCAGAAAAAGTTGTGAAAACAACACGACAGCATAACTTTTCTCAAAGCCGGGATTCTTTAACAGCGATTTAACAATGTATGAATAAATGGGTGAGTAACGTTAATTTTCGATTAAATTTTCAGTATCCAATAAGGAAAATGTGACAGGAGAGAATATCCTTCCCCTTCTATTGCAGTTTTTCTACAAGTAGGAGGGAGCTAGAGTCTATAATTTACAAAATCATGGATAACCACTACAATAAAACTTCAAGCATACGTACTGCAAGTATCGAAACATAACTCTACTGCATCATGTCACGCGACAAAATATTCAAACAGACAGAACACGAAACTAAAGCTATTCAACACAAAATAAGCCGAAGACATACATAATTTCATAGTAACATAAAAGCGTGACAAAATACACAAAACAAAATTATAAAAAATATAAATGAAAAGAGTGCGTGCCTTAGGAAAGCATTACTTATTGTAGAGCATACGTTGCTTTTAGATATTCTACAATTTCTGCACTTTCGAACATTTCCACCCCCGTATTTGGATCTTCTAAGTAAGGAGCCTGTCAAAATGTTAAGATTGAGACTGTCAAGTTACTGATTCACGGCATGTCAAACGGAGATGAAATCTTTCATTCTCTTACAATAAAAGTGCAGCTTCAGGAATTCATTGTAGAATATTGAAAGTACCTGAAAACGTCCGGTTTTCTCAAACAGTATTTGTCGTTTTGGACTGCCACGAGCACAGCTGAAAAGAGAATTCATAATCTCTCAGTAATATACTTTACATCTTTGTACACAAAAACAGAAACAGATGACATTGAAAGGAAGGCTAAATAAGTTCTTCCAAAAGATGATGGGCTGATTTGCATCAGAAAAAACATTGAGACGTGCAATAATCCTATACAACACAAAGGAAAACTAATGCTCTATACCCGAGTTCAGAAACAACAGAGATATATTCAGAGAGACGTGGATAATAAAAATGCCTAAGAGAGTGAGAAAGTGGAAATATAAGAAAAAATAAATTTCAGAAAACTGTTCAAAATTGTTGCCAAAATGCAGCCTCAAATAGATAGATACATACATACATACATGTTAGATGCATACGAATCATATACACAAGCACACACATGTACAATTATAATACCATGTAATTAATAAGGGCTAAAAGAGTACAAGCAGATAAAATATGATAGTAAATCACATCTTCCCAATACGCAACCCAGGCAAGACACAACTGTAAAAGTACATGCACTAACATATAAATCGCACTGGACACAAAATACCACAAATTTACGGGGCTCAGATCATGGTTCTTAGTCCACCTAATTTTTTTGCTTGTGACTCTGTATGTGCGCGTGCGCTTGCATATTCAATCACGTTTCTATCAAAAACATTGTGTGTGTACGAATAAAACGTTGTTACTATGGTCTTATAATATTCTCCATGTGCACCAGAGATACAGTTATTACTATTGTAAGACTTCTTATACAAAAGCCAACACCAATGCCATCATCCCACAACCACCAACGAAAAGGATAGTTCACAAGTAAAAAGTACACTTAGATTTGTGTATTAGTTGATAAATTATGAAAATTAATAATAACACAAGACCTAGACATAATTATTGTTACTCATATTTACCTGCGATATATGTGAGGCAGTTCTAACTCTACAAGTACTTCACGCACAAGTTTGCAAAAAGGAGATCCCTGGAATAAACAAAAATTTCAAAATAAAATTTGGCCTGTGTGTGATGTATCAGTATATATATGTATAGATAGATAGAAGAAACCAAAATTCAATATGTAAACATGGTAGCAACACATGCTTATATTGTAAAAATAAAAAATAAAAAGATCAAGGCATATCTATCGTTATCTTAATAGGGACCTCAAATAAGTTGGGATATAAAGTACAGAGCATGACAGTCACTAACCTCATATGCCCATACTAAAAGTGGTTTGGATGGTAGTTTTGATGGAGAATAGCGAGAACCCTGAACGGAATTATCAAACAAGAGATTGATCAATTAAGTTTGTAAAACAAATTACATATAATAGCGAAATCATGAAATCCTAACATGGGCTTTCAATGTGGGCAAACTTTAGTGTTCGATGTATCGTGCAGTTAATGAACTAGGCATATTCTAGGAGGACACACACCCCCTACTCACAACGAATCAAAAGAAAGAGGTTGTGAAAAGAATTACAGACTTAAAGAATTCAAACAACCTTTCCCGCACGACCAATCATAGCAAAGCCTGCAGTCAAAGTCTGCAATCGAGAGTTGAAATAAATAAATAACTAAAAACAACAATTTTACAACCAGAAGAATTAATTAGAAATAAACTTTCTAAAGAGAAAAAGAAAAATTGGCGCGAATGCTAACCGTTAACAAACCAAGTGACAATGCAAGAGGAACAGTTCCATCACCTGCACAAACATTTGGGGGACCAGGGGTAAGAAATTTGAAAAAGAATATGGTGTAAAATGGTTGGCATGAATGAATAATATAGTTAGTAGAAACTCTTATTCAAGAAAGTGTAGCTTCTATAAAAAGCAAAGAAATAAAAAGCAAAAATGCATCTCGATATAGAAGCATAATTTGTAGAGCCTAGGTATACTGCTTCCAAAACAAGTAGTTACCATAAACTTAACATATAAAAATGTACCCAAACGTCATAGTGCAGTTGTATTATGTATCTATCCCCTATCATGTCTGCATACACTCTAAGATGAAGGTAATACAATAAACATAATGAAATAACGTGATTGTAGCAAGATGAGTGTGACCACACGCACCATATTTCCCAACCAAGTACTTGATTATGTCATCTGATTCATACATTGAAACTCCAGTGTTCGGATCCACCTGCGACCAAACACAAAAATTGCAATGTAGCTGCCACTCAAAGTCATTGTGATATGGTAATGAGATGAAACTAAGGTATATGTAAAAAAACAGGCATAAAAACAAAACTAGTGAATGATGCGGAGAAGAAAAAAATATGAGAGCTATTAATATTTCATTGTGTGTGAAAGATTCTTATCATCATAACTGAGGAGAAAAAGTGTTAGCTTCATGTTTTTCAAATGTGCTTTAGTTGACAGGATCATTTAGCTATATTTTCAAAAGGTTCTATATGTTTATAATGGCACTTATGATCTAATGGGTTTCCTTTTTTTATTCTAAATATCTGCAAATTCCCTTCTCTTGGAAATTTGCCTATGAGATTCTTAAACAAAATGTCTTCAAACCACCACTAAATCGTCCAAACATAGCTGAAATTTTACACCTCTAGGAATAGCTGTAGGTTCGTAACAACCCAATGGCAACAAGCAATAATCTCAAAAGTTAAAGAGTACACCGAAAATTGGAGACGTAGTTTTGCTAGAAATATTTCACGAAAGTCAGAGAAAGCAACTTGATCCATCTTATTGCGGAGCTGCTAAGCACTACAGTAATACTTTAACAATTCTGCTTTCCTTTGAATCTAATTATAAAGTCTACCATTATTAAGGATTATTTACATTATATCCCTCTCAAGGACAAACGCCCCCACCCCCCCACCCCCCGCGCGACTGCAATGATAAAAAGGAAAACAATAATTTAAAGAGTACAGTATCTAACCATGTAAGGGAACTGCTGTTTTCCACCCATCTCAGCAACCTTGCGACGAAAGTTTGGACCACCTTGTGGGCAAGGATAAAATAGAACATCGAGGTCCAATACAGCAATGATTTCCCTAACCTATACATACATAAAATGTCAATTCATAAATAAAGAAAGAACATGTGATGGTATTCATCAAAATACATAATAATCAATTGAAAAGCACATCGATGACCTTAAGAGCCATTGACGCACATATTTGACCAAAATCTTGACAATTAAAGGGATCTCTTAATTGGCCAGGGAGCAATGAAGCTGAAAAAGTGTTCATCTACTGGATGAAATAGAAGATCAGTAGTCTGAACCTAAATTACACTACGCAATATCAATATGGGTAAAACTAAATGCCTAAAAGCAATCTAAACACCCAACCTATTCGTAACCACAGATTTCAACATGACACCCATCAAAGAATGATGATGCACTGGATTAAATGAGACGGTGCAGCAATGATGTCATGTGTATGGTTTGTGACATTTGCTCAGTCACACAAGTCATTCAAAGAATAATACAGAAAAAATAAAAATTGATCTTTCATTTGTGTATGGGAAGTGATTTTTACACACCCTTTTTAGCCTCTTACACACCCCTATTTAATCCTAACCGCTGATTCCATTTGATAGCTATAAGGGGTGGGTGAAAATCACTTCCCACTATATGCTTATATAGTTATAAACTATATGAAAATTATCAGAGGTTGAAATTACCTTCCGACAGAATGGACACCTGTGCATTATCCGTGGAAATCATTCATGCCGACAGAAAAAGAAAATACATGCAGTCAGTTTTAGAGTTGTATGGATAAAACTCGGGGGGACTAGAAATTTCGACCGAAAATAATTAAATGACAGAAATAATACAATGGTATGAAAATACAGTACCCTTCAAACTCGTATATCTCAATAGGCTTCGCTGGCCGGGGGCCTACTTTTGAAGTCTCTTTGACCTTAGAATCTGTTACATGAAAATTGGACAGAGAAAAAAAAAAATATTGAAACCTCTTACACTCCGATACTGGAAGTTATCAGATCTTTTGGTTACTGAACTTACTGTTAAAAAAAAACCGTATTAAGACAAACCAAATTCGTATTCACAATGAAAACAAAATGCTTGATGCCAAAAACAACTTTCATATTACGGAAAGATCATGATGCCAACATAGGAAAACTTCTTCATAACTTAAAAATAGTTACTTTAGTTTTCCCTTCTGATTAGACTCATATACACTAATACCAGCCATTTAACAACAATTTCTTAAATCATCTTCATTAATTTTACAAGGGCATGCCATAAATCATATCAACTCAAACTAACACATACCATTAAACTCGAGAGCATACTGGTCCGGAGGAATATCATTTTTCGAAACAAAAGAGAAAGAATACCTGCCATTGTACAATCAAAGCAGGAAAGCAGAAAAAAAAATGAAGTCAGAAACTGTCTACTGCTAGCACTATACTGGAATTTGGTACTTAAAATGCTCGCTGTAGTTTATTATAACAGATCTAATTCAAAAATTTCAGCTTAGTCGTGCATTAGCATAGTTTGAAGAAAAGCTCAATAAATATAGCGCGCTATATCCCATCACAGAAGAGATTTTGCGGTATAACACAAAAATATCACAATAGTAAAAAAATGTTCGATTTTTATGTGATATTCAGAGATATACCACACCAAATGCGTTTTGGTGCACTTACCCTATATATTTGTTGAGACTATGAGTTTATCATATAATTTAGGAAACTTTAACGAAAAGCTCACTTTAACTAAAAACCACATTTTTACACTAAAAAAGTCAATCTTTGTCAATGTATTAAAAGCGTGAGGTGTGGGCGAGGCGTCCGAGGGGAAGCCCGGCCTAGGCGTAAGGCGTGAGGCGTGAGGCGAAGCCTCACGGGACCTAAATTTTTTAATATATACACTGAGCATACACATATATTATATTAAAAAGAGAAAGATTATTAATCAATAATCACCTGAGCACACACATATATTATAAATATATATATACACACACATATATATATATATATATTATATTATATATGTATAAAATAGAGGATAATGAGCACACATATAACAATGCACGTAGACAGCACACACATCAATTATATAAAATCCTGCCCAAAATTTGGGTTTGGGAGTAAAAAAAAAAAAAACCCACTAGGCGGCTGAGGCGGCGCCTAGGCGGCTCCGGCGAAGCCTTTCGCCCACTCCTGCAAAACTGAGGCGTTTGTCATGGCGCCCAGCCTCAAGGGCGCCCTAGGCGCACCCCGAGGCGAGTTCTTTAAAATATTGATTTTTTTACTATTCACTTTACCCTTTATTCTATTCTTATCGTTAAAACTTAAGATTTTCAAACTTTTTTCGTTAGTTTTCTTTATATTTTATTAGTACTATTTTACGCTATATACAAGTCTCAAATAACTTACGCAAACCCACTACATAGCGTGACATTGCATAGCGAAATTTCAAACTATGCTAAACAGCACAAATTACATGATAAACAAACCCAAATGCAAATAAAGCAACAATCTTTAAATTACTGAACAAAAAATAAAAAAACAACACATTTAATTTAACAAAAAATAAAAAATTTGAAAATTTGATTACCCAGAAACGAAAACGCCAGTCCCCAACCGGAAGAACAAGGCAAGAGCAGCCCCTAAGACGTCCCAAACTTTGTCAGGCCTGACGCCGAACCGCTTCGGCTCCGGCGGCTTGAAATTGGGCGGAGGAGCAAATGTTAACGGCGGCGATGAAGGTTCTGGTTTGGTTTGAACAGAAGCTGAAGCTTGGGGGGTGTCAGAGGACTCTGTAGTGGCTCTAATAGTACAGAATTTTCTTTTGGGTATTGTGGGGGATAAAAAAGGCGGGAAAATTGAATTGGGAATTAGGTTTAGAGCTTTGGCCATGGCTTTTGGGGGAAGTGGGGTTTGGAATTGGAGAGATTGAGTTGCGAATTATGAAGTATAAGTATGTGACTCTGAATCAATTCACTTTTGGTGAACACTGGAGACAGACAAGTAATTTACTAGATTTCCAAAGCAAATGATTGGTTGGAACTTGGAACTAGAACTTGGAAACTTGGCTCTATAAAAATTGTGAAGAAATTCCAATTGCAAACACTTGGTCATGAACTTATGTACTTCTATACTTTCAATGAGAATTGTTCACATTATTTATCACTATGTCTTTAGAAAACCAATAAAATATGAAATTATATATAACTCGTTTGAAAGTTTTTTTAAAATAATTGAAAGTGATTTTAGAAAACAAAAATTTGGGTTCTAAAAGCACTTAAAGTGTTTCCTATAAGAAGCACAGTTAACCAAGAAATACTTCAAGTGTTTTTCCAATATTCACTTAGGTTTTTATTAAAGATTGGTTCCAAAAACATTTCGTCAACAGCGATTTTAGTTATTTTAAAAACACTTCAAATGAGCCTTTAGTCGTTCAACTGTATAAAACCAGATGGTCGAAATTGATAAAGCATTACATTACGAACCATCTATCTATTTGTTGCAATTGTTTACATAAACGGCCTTAATTCTAACTGATTCTTTACAAAAATAACTTTTATTTAATAAAAGATCTTAATTTGAACGATTCAGATTATGAGCACGAAATTCAGTAAATCGACCACGAAGTATTTTAACAAAAAATTCCTTCACAATTTTGTGAAACAAAACATTGTTGTTTAAAATAAGTTTTTTTTTTAAGGTTTAAAACATGCGATTGGGTGGCAACAATGCAAAACGTGCAATTTGCGCGGAATTGGATCCCCTCCTAAACTCAAGGTGAGGATTTTTCTGACCAAGGAGTGTGGGCTGTTAGATGAAAATTCAACGGTTACAAATAGGGGGTTCTTTTAAAGATATAATAATTATAGCCGTTGAATTTTCATCCAACAGCCCACACTTCTTGGTCAGGAGGTTCCTCACCTTGGGCTCAGGAGGATATTCAATTCCAACCGACACCAGTGTACATGACAAGTTCAGTCATATGCCAATTCATAAATGAATTATCTCAAACTCATTGAGACAATTGTGAAACTAACTTTTCAATACAACTCCAATATGGGCAATTAGGCATATTACAATTTCAACAATGCATTTCCATATAATTGGAGGAATTTTTTTTAAGTGTCCCTCCCTAATGTACGATGATATGTGGTGTTCCGCCCATATTTTCGGCACATTGAAAGTTTCACCTCTCCTTGTGTTGTATGTGAAGTTAATACTGTTCGGTTTAGGTCGTTGCACCACCTCCTTTAGTTTGGAAGTTATTGCTTTTTATGTTGTTGTGGGATTATTTTTCTAGTAATGCTTGTTAGAGACACAAATTAACTTATTATTATACGTTTAACTACAGGTAGGTCTTGTAGAAGATGGTAAGTTATCTCTATTAGAGATTGTGTCAGCAAGTATGTTGTTTGTTGTGTTCAAATAAATTTATTGTTTCTAATTTACCCTACCATGTACCCTACAAAAGAGTGGTACTTCGTGTTCATGACATGGGTTGAGTTCGTGCCTACACAAATTCAACACAAACATGACTAACTAGGGTCAAGCAGAACAAGTGATTACTAATCAGGACCTCTCTTTCAAACCCAAAAATTCGATTATTAAACATGTTAATGTTCATAAGCATTAGAACTACCCATCAAATATACTGTCTACATCAAATAAACGGGATAAATTTTTCATTTCATCATTAGTTTAAATGGGTTATTTCTTCTTATTCGAGTTATATTGATTGTATATGAATTACGAAAATGTGTAAGAGTTTGTCATTTTGAGTTAGCGGATTGACCTGAAAAAATTTAAAAAAAAACAAATTGTTTACTAATCATGTTAAAGATAGGATCCTCGCCGGATCCTCTTTGTGAGGATCTCGGGGATCCTTTAATCATGTCCGTTCATCGTATGTCGTGCAGTCAGTTTTTGTCAGGTACTATTTGTGTTCAATTTTAAATAATATAATTTTAAATAATTTCTAACCGCACGATATAAGATGAAAAGAATATGATTAAAGAATTCTCAAAATCCTCACAAAAATGATCTGGCGAGAATCCTATCTCATCGTGTTATAAACATGTTGACACAATTATGGTGGAGACACTTTAATGGCCAACCTAAAGGTGTTTTATTCATATTTGTTGGGTGTGGCAAAATCTCCCAACACAAAGTAAATCAAATATTTCCTTCTCTCTTTAGGATCCCACCCTTTCCTTGAGTCCCTATTCAAGGCCCAACAGTCTTGGGCTTTAATTATCGAGTCCCCCAACTTGGTCACATGGATCCCGCTGCAGGCTGTCTCCTGCAAGTAACCAACACGTGGACCGGTGCCTGTGAAGGAGAAATTTTTAGTTGCGACAGGAATACGGATGATACATCACGTGTTTTTATGCAAGTGGTGTTTAAGCTATTAATCTTTTAACACCCATAACTCACCATTTATATAAGGACACGTGATGTATCACCTCGTGTGACGGTCACACCGAAAAATCTTCCCCTTAGAAGGTCTACTCTTTGTGGTTCCACATCAAAAAGTTGTAAGACGCATCACCTGTGTTTACATATTCCGAAAATGGTCAAATCGAGCCCTCTTTCGGCTAGTCCGTAGGAAAATAATGTAAGCCATACTTTTCTTTTCGGCATGTTAGAGAATGGGATTCCACGTTTCAACGAAAATATGTGGAAACTTACCCACTCTCTCAACATCCCAAAGGGATCTTTAGACTAATGTCAACTCTTTCATTGGGACAGGGAAGATAGCCCCTATTTGGAGGGATTTGGATCGGCTCCGGACCTTAGTGTCCGGCGCCTCCTCATCCATAAATCTAGGCCGATGATTGGTATGCAAATCAAATCAGGGTCGTTGGTTGTGTGTGGTGGATTAGGAAAATAAATTAATGGAGACCGTTGAATTCAATTTGTGTGGCCCAGATTTATAGATAAGGAGGATCTGGATAATAAGGTTCGGAGCGGATCCAAATTCTATTTGAAGGCACTCAAAAATTCAAACTCCAGTACAAATTAACAAAGTCACTTCACTTGAAACTTTATAGCAACTACATCTGAGAGGCCACAGTAATGGGGCGGCTGACTTTGGTTGCCTTCCCCCACCCGTCACCACCATGAGTGTCTCATTCAATTGCTCTCTACTCCCCCGATTTGATTTTCTGGATGGACAAAGAGAATACTAAACGGACTTCCCATTTTGAATTTCCAGTTTCAGATTCAGTACTATTTTATAGCAGTAGGCTCAAACCACTGGTTACAAGTTATATATAAAACTAGAAAAGCTTGCATGACCTGTGAACGAGAGCTAGCCTACGCGTACGTACATGCATGCGTATGGATATATATCCTGACATCAAGATACAAGATTTACGTCTTTTCATCCACGTAAAATTTATAAAATCTACTATATAAGTATATTGATTTGTACTTGAATAATAAATAGGAATACAGTTATTGCTTTTGAGAGGATATATATTAACCCTAGTTTGATAATACATAGTATAGAAACTAATTAAGATCGATAAAAAAAATTATGGTCATGGAAGACTTGGCTCAAACTGAATGTTGTGGCATTTTAGGATTCATATAACCGATCTCACTTAGTGGGATAAGGCTTTATTGTTGTTTTTGTTGTATAAAAGGTTTTAGGATTGGGAGGGTTTTGAATCATATCTATAGGTATGAAACTAGGGCTTATATATATAAAAAAGGGAACTTTGGATAACTTTTGCTCATGCACTGTCTACAAATATTCAAATGAAGGGGTTAACATCTGTGTCAGTCTGAACTTTACTGCCTGCATGATGAACATATGCAACTATATAGTTTGCCTGCTTCTTTTCTCTGCCCAATTTGTACAACTTTCGATTCATCATTTTGGTTGAATATTTTAATATCATATAATTAATTAGTGTTAATAGGCATCAGTGTCGTCCAAGCTGCAGTGTATGCATGCATGTCTCTCAAAATATTGAACCCATTCAAAATTTATACGACATACCAGAACTTACGAAAATGTCGTGAGGAGGATATAGAAACCTTGCCTACAACAGGCGGGGTATATGCTCATTTTTCTCTAAATATCTCATCATACGAGAAGAGAGACATAACCACTTGTTAATTCTGTGCAATTCAATAAGTACTGTGAAGTTTTTTACAAAATTCTGATGCAGTTTTAGTAGTGAGAAATCACGTAACTTCACAGACTACCCTTGCCTCCCAACATATACATGCGAGATCTGGCAAGGATATGTGCACGGCACTTGTCATTCTCCAAGTGACTAATCAGACACTTAATTATCAAGTAATCAGGTCAAAAATTACAAGCCAAATGATGGTAATTCTAGTAGGGTAGCACCGTCCAACCATTGAGAGGCAAGTGTCGTGCTCTGGGCTGCCATGTAAGCCGTCCATGGTCCCCTCCTTGACCCAATCCAGAAGCCACAACGTAACAAGAGAAAAGGAGCGAATGTCGGAGGGAAATTAAGCCCAGGAAGCTGCTTTTGTCTAGAAGGAGAAGTGCTTTTAGACTATTTATCAGATGAGAATGAGAAAGGAATATTATTGTCTCAAATCTAATGAATAAAGTGCAGTTGCCTTTCCACTTTGGGTTCAGAAAAAGACAATAATTTTCCTATGTGAAGCAATTAAAAGAGGATCTTTCCTCTTTGTCACATAGGATCATAAGGCAGCCGCAGTAGCAGGCACATATATATATAATATATATTATGCAAGCCAATTATTCTTTGTTCACAAAGAATCTGCCGTACTTCATATGCCTTGGAGTCGATATGTATATGTTACAAAGCAAAAGCATGGAAATTTGAAAGAAAAGTGATAAAGTTTCGTGGAATAGAAGCATGCAAAAGCATATAAAAACTCGTGCCCCTGTAAACGGGTTGCTGGAAAATCCCTACTTTTTTTTCTTTTTGAGGTAGGAAAATCCCTACTTTTGCACTGGTAGATGGAATTAAATTGTACATCTTTTTCTACTGCAGAGGTGGCTGATAGTGCTTTCATTCATCAGGCTGACATAACATAAGGGCACCACGCATATTAACTGTGCCAACCAGAGACGAAGCCAGAAATTTAATTAAAAGGAAGTACTTTAAAAAATTTGAGCTCAGTTTTTAGACAAATAGAGCTAGTTCTTTTACAAATGCTGAAAAAATTAAATTCAAAATGCCTAATTTTATTACTCTATTGTCTAATTTTGTCTTTAACTGTTGACAATCTAATGCCCATTTGTACTAATTAACTAAATACATGCAACTCAATAATGTTTAGACATTAGTGTGTGAGAAAAATAAACAAGAGGGAGGCACATTTAAAAACTAAAAGAAGATTTTCACTATTTTAATATAATTAATTGAATAATCTGCAAAGCTAAAAAAAATGAGAATTATTAATTGAATAATTTGCAATGCAAAAAAAAAAATTGAGGTGAGAGGGGGCATGTGCCCCCACTGAGCCTTCCCTCCCTCCGTCCATGGTGCCAAGCCTTATTACACGAATCAACTGGGCAAAAACTATATTAAGCTCATGAGCAAAGAGAGCTGCGTTGTTTTCTTACTTGCATAGAATGCCTTCAAGTTTCAAAACTTCTAGGGCTTGGAGTTAACGACAGAGATTTCATGTTGAAAAGTAGCCATTGCCATATATATATATATATATATATATATATATATATATATATATATATATATATATATATATATCTCATTAATTACTATATATAATGAGTTTGAACACAGCTCAAACAGTCTTGAGAAGGGTTTGAATATTGCTCCAAGGATGTCGAGAGGGCAACTATGCTTCTAAATTTTGAAAAAAAAGTGGCTAGAAAGTCTTTGTTAAATGTATTAAATAAGGATGGTGCAATCTATATATTTTTTTTTATCTCTCACTAAATTTTTTTTTAGTGTGACCAGAATAAAGGGTAGAACATCATATGTCAATATATAATTAGAGGAAAAATTCAGATCAGATGAATATAAAAAGATCAAAGAACAAAATTTAATAAGGAGGTGAAAGGACGCATGTGGAAAGCACAACCATTAAAAAAATGGAAAACTAATGAAAAGTCCCTGAATAGTGACAGTTTTAATGAAAAGTCCTTTTTGAAGGTATAATGAATAGTGACAGTTAAAGGTAAAAAAGTGGTTTTTCGTTAAAAGTAAACAGTGTCAGGGGTGTTTTATTAAAGCTCCCTTAAAAAAAACATGTTCTTTTCAACACGAATAGACATACAAGTTGAGGGATATTAAAACTCGGTATATATCGTCAGTGCTTAGGATAGATATCCATTTTTATTTCTTTATTAATGTTTATGGAAGAAAGATTTTTACGTTTAGAATATAATAAAAGTTCCATGGTTTCTTTTAAAAATGTTTCATAAAGATTGACACTTTCACACTTTCACTATCTAGCTATTGTATTGGTTGGTCTACTAAGCAATCTTTATCTTCTCTTTGTTAATTTATAATTAAAAAAATTAATTATTGAGTATTGTCAAAGCTCTTCCCTATTTCAATATTAGAAAAGATATAAAGTTCCTTCCCAGTGACATGGACACCGTAAATATTTTAAACTTTCTCGTAAATTTACTGTCAATTATTATAATTTGTTTTCAAACTTAAGCTACCACTAAAATTGTGACATCCCACATCGCCCAGGGGAGCGATCCTTAAATGTATATTCCTATCCTTACCTAGCACGAGGCCTTTTGGGAGCTCACTGGCTTCGGGTTCCGTAGGAACTCCGAAGTTAAGCGAGAAGGGGGCTAGAGCAATCCCAGGATGAGTGACCTCCTTGGAAGTTGCTCGTGAGTTCCCAGAAACAAAACCGTGAGGGCGTGGTCGGGGCCCAAAGCGGACAATATCGTGCTACGGTGGTGGAACGGGTTCGGGAGGTGGTCGCGCCCCGGGCCGGGATGTGATAATTGGTATCAGAGCCCATCCCTGGCCGGAAGTGTGCCAACGAGGACGTCGGGCCCCTAAGGGGGTGGATTGTGACATCCCACATCGCCCAGGGGAGTGATCCTTAAATGTATATTCCCATCCTTACCTAGCACGAGGCCTTTTGGGAGCTCACTGGCTTCGGGTTCCGTAGGAACTCCGAAGTTAAGCGAGAAGGGGGCTAGAGCAATCCCAGGATGAGTGACCTCCTGGGAAGTTGCTCGTGAGTTCCCAGAAACAAAACCGTGAGGGCGTGGTCGGGGCCCAAAACGGACAATATCGTGCTACGGTGGTGAAGCGGGTTCGGGAGGTGGTCGCGCCCCGGGCCGGGATGTGATAAAAATATTTATCGAGGGATTCTAAAATGGAGGTTTAGAAACAAAAATTCATCTTCACTACCATCATCATCATTGTCATTATTTTTACTGCTGCCATGGACACCACCACTACCATTGCTTAACACGGGCTCCGCCAACTTCCACCACCTCCACCCTACCCCTCTTAACAATGTCATCGCCACCATCGTCACTTTCGCCAAGGACTACCATCGTCACTAGGCTAGAACCCCGAAAGCACCAACAGAATCAATTACCGCGGTTATCATAATACTTTAATTAATCATAATTTTGTTTTTTTTAAGATGAGTCAAATGTAACATTAGAAAGCGGGCATTGCTTAATTGGAGAGAAAATAGTTTTAATTGACCTTTAGTTTTAAAGGAGAAAATAAAATGACCGTTAACCTACGCTGAAATATGAAATTATTTATTGAGACTCAAATTTCCTATTATACTTAATATTTTATGCCAATAGGATCCTCTCTGAATTCTTTTGATGAGAATCCTGAGAATCTGTAAATCGTGTCCGTTCATCGTATATCGTGCGATTAATTTTTGTCAAAAACTGTTTGTATTTAATTTTAAATAAAAATATTTAAAATAATTTATGATCGCACGATATACGATGAATGGATATGATTCACGGATCTCCGAAATCCTCACAAAGAGGATTCGTCGAGAATCTGGATTCTATTTTATGCATACATCATTCAAATTAAGTCTTTTTAATAAGAGGAAGATAACCAAAAACTAAATACATCGCCCCAATGAAAGCAACAAGATCAAATCAATGTATTTAGAATTATCAATATAAGACTTGACTGGGTCAGCTGTGAAATGATTAAATTGTAAGACATAATTATTAAGCGTAGAACATATTAGTATTCGATCTAATACAACATTAAGCACTAACTCTTGAATTGTTAAAAAATGTTTTTAAATATAGTTTAAACTATATATTCAGAATAACTCAATGGCATAAGCATTAAGCAATTAGTGCAATTCACTCCTAAATTTACATATCTTTTGTGCATCTTTCATTCTTCTCATTTTTATTCGGAGTAAATTCCTGATTTTACATAAACAACAACCAAGCTTTATACCATTAATTGGCGTCCGTTGTATAAATCTTAAAACACTATTGTAGTTGGTTTTGCCTAGTTTTTCGTTAGCTTCAAGTACTCCATATCTTTTTTAATAATTTTTTTTCAAGTCCTCATAGACTTTCCTCTATCTCTTTTTTCTCTAAACCCTCCGTCTAGGTAGATGAAAACCCGAAAAGACATTGAAATATAAACTAAATAAAAATCACACAAGAAAAAGTTAATAGGCAGGGAAGTGGGTATTTCCCTCAGTTAGATATCAAGGTAGAGAAATCATTGTCATTTTTTGCTTTTTCTTGCTCGGTATTTCTAAAGTAAAAGATGATAATTTCTACACCCACTAGTAAAAAAGTGAATTGCCAATATTCATATATCAAGCATGCGTGTTCATAGCATCACTCACCACAACTAAAAAGAAAACTGACGATACTTTTTTTTATCACCATGATTCATGCCATATAGCTTCGAGTGGGTCTCAGTCCTTTTCATAGCCCATCAAGGACTAATTTTATATCTTCTTCAATTGGCCAAATTGTTGTTCTAAGTCACAATCCCCACCCCTTTTCGTGTGAGAGGTACTCCACTCCACAAAATCGTGGAGGAAAGCGTGCATAAAAAAATTTGCAACAGATTCATGGAATTTTATGATTATAATCGGAACCGTTGATATTACAAATCATTATGAACGAATTATTTATATAAATATATATATATATATATATAATATAATATCATTTAGTTATCGAACTGTATAATATGGTCGGAATTAGTAAAGTAATATGAATCTTCTATTTATTTGTTATAGTTGATTGACTAAAAAATCTTAATTTCAATTGATTTTGTATAGAGATAAATCTTTACATAGTGTTTTATAATATGAACAATTTTGATCATAAATATGAAGCTATGTGAATCGTCCACAAACTACTGTAAGGAGTTACTCCACAATTTTGTGGAACCAATATTCTCTCCTTTTGCTTTACCAATTACCATTTGATTTTCTTTGGAGAAGTTTGTACATGCATTGAAAACACTTATTACACAATATATCATCCGACGCGTTATAATATGAGCAAATAATCAGATTGACATATCCTAATTCTTAAGAGCGTTATTATCTAAATGAAATAATAACATTAGGTAGCCGTGTTCTCAGAGTATACAAAAAACTGTCTCTTATTTTTTTGCTTGACCTAAAAAAAAAAAATTAAAAAAAAAAAAACACTCTTGTTTGGGGTCAAGCAATCGAGTTGCAGGGGAAGTAGAAAATGCTGCAACTGGTTAACCTCACTGGGATCCCTCAGTGCGCCTCAAATGGTCCAATGTCAGCTGCGAGCGGCAGAGCAATGCCTAACTGACACGTATTACTCTTGACGGGACATTTTGGTCAAAACAGAAAAGCACACAACCCTTTCCCATCCTAAATTGTCTTTGTGGGGACACAACAAATTGGAGATCACATTTTTTGTGGTAAGAAATACCTACGACCCTCCATTTAATTATTTAATCAGCACTCCTAATGTTCGTCTCGTATGAGCAATTTTTGACCGTTAATGCATTTGAAACTTATATTGCGTCGACTTTAAAAAAAAAATTACGGATGAATGGACAATTAATTGTAGCATGCTTCTAACTTCCTGTCAATGCCCCTAAAGTTCTTCATTTCCCACTTTGTCCTTCGAACTTATGCCACTATCCCCAAACCATCAGTTTCAGTTCTGTGACAATTTTACATTAATTCTATCTTGTGCAATGGACGACCAAATGCATCAAGAAAATGCTACTTGGAAGGATTGATTTATTAGAAGAAAAAAAATTGAGAAGAATTAAAACTTAAACACCTGCTACAAATTTAAAAGCTTCTATTGTGCACAATGGACCAAAAGCTAACCTTCAATTTGACGGAATAATTGACAGAACTAGCTGCAAGCTTGCAAGCAGGACATTGACACAAATTATAAGTTTAAGAGGCAAAAAGTAGAACAGGGCTATGATTTAGGGGCTACAACTAAAAAAATCTTATTTCACACAAGAATAATATTTCATAATTTATGAAAAATTATTCCATGCTACGAGCATCGGATGACCTGAATTGGTTTGAATTATTGTTTCACTGTGATCTCGTGAATACAAGCTATCAAATATTCGTAACATTTAATGCAACGTAGCACCCAAGTAAAACCCCATAATTAACTACAAAAGCTAGAGTCCGACATGAACCTTAGAATTGCGTTCAAGTAGAAGCTTTTCTGGATTCGTTGACGGACATAAGTGACCAATTATACACACGAAAGACGCCTTCCAGTTTGGCATCCACACTGAGTGAGACACAAAGGGGAAATAGAATACGGTTTCTGTGATTTCATCACGCGTTCCAGGTTCCAGCCATACCGACCTAAATGGGCCAAGTTTTAAAGGAGTCAACCACAACTGCAGAAAACATCCGGTGTGGTGTTGCAAAAACAAAATACAAGTCAAGAAAAGGAGTCAACCACTTAGGTCCTTTTGTTACAGTGCCCCTACACTGGATCTTAGCTGATCTTTTACCGTGTGATCGAGTCTGGTGATAACCCACTTAATTAAACACTGATTTGACTCGAAACATTAATTACAACTCGGTGAGTCGACTAACACTACATCAAGAAGAAGGATAGTGGAAGAAACTCTCTTGTAACCGGTGTCACCATACAGCAAGCATAGTGCACTTATTGAATACATGGACGAACGATATCATTATAATTATGTCTTTGTTGCAAGAGAGTTTTTTTTTGTATGATGAGGTTCGTTGATAATAGGCTCAATATATTTATTTAACGCGTGATTTTATTACTCGGTGAGTCAGTTCAAACAACAACAAAAAGACAAGAGGATAAATAGATTTTTGCTTTAATCATTGCAGATCTTGCTAAAGTACTAATCCTATTCTAATGTTTTAATTTATTATTTACTTACCATCATTCTTACTCACCAACCATTTCATCCACCCAAATCAAGTGTGTATCCAACATCTATGATTACTTCACCCACTTGGTCATCAACCTATAGTTTAATGCTCAAAAAAAAAGGCGGGGTCCAGAGAGAAACAAGGCATATCTGTAATATTAAGCAATATGAAGGGGAGGATTGTAGCCATCTCCTCTATATACAACCCATCTACATTCTTCAACACCCAACACCCTACACCCAACTTTTCTAAAGCCAAAGTTTTGTTCTTGCCAAGTTGTGATAAGCAAAAGTATGGGGAATTGCTTGGCTATGCAAGAAAATATAACAAAGATAATGAGACCTGATGGGAAAATCTTAGAGTACAGAGCAGACACGAAAGTTTACCAGGTGTTATCGGAGTTTTCCGGCCATGCAATATCTGAGACGGCTCCAGTCTACCAGCATCTCCGGCCAGACTCCAAGCTGCTAGGCGGTCACCTCTACTATCTCGTACCCCTCCCTTTGCCACCGCCGAAAAAGGCTTCCCAGAAGAAGGTGAGGTTTTCGGAGCCTGAAGCCGAACCTGAACAAGAAACTAAAGTCGTAAGGATTAAGCTGGTTTTAAGTAAGCAAGAGTTGCAGGAGATGTTGAGAGAGGGAGGAGTTGCGGTTCTTGATGAAATGGTCTCTCGGCTTCAAAGTGAAAAGGGCGTAGAGAAGAGTAATACTAACAGCTTCAACGATGATGGTAACTGTGAAGGTTGGAAACCTGTTCTCGAAAGCATACCTGAAGTATAAACTAGCAATAGTATAATCGTTAGTATGTAGAATTGTATAATTATCTCTCCCTTCAAACAAAATGAAATATGAAAGAAGAAAAGAAAACAAGTATCTCTCCGCATGATCGGTTTTCTGTAACATACATATAAAGTAAAGAAAGATCCATGAAAAGTACAGTTTAGATTTTCTTGCCCTTCTCACATATCAGTTCTTAATACAACAATAACAACAAAGTCTTACCTCACTCAATGAGATCAGTTGTATGAATCATAAAATATTATTGTGCTCGGTTTTGATACAAGTTCTTAATCTGTTCTCTAATTGGTATGTTCCATCCTAATCGTAGAATCTGCAAGTCATTCAAAACCTTAGTCTCATGCATCTCTCTGGTACACAGGAATCACAACCAAGCCCCAACAACAAGAAGGGAGAAAGTCTTATTTCACTAGGTGAGATTGGCTGTACGAATCTTAAAACGCAATTGAGATCGGTTTTGCGTCAAATTTTCCGTTAGCTTCAAGTACTTCATGTCTTTTATTAAAGTCTACGTCCAAGTTCTTCTATGTCTTGATTTGTCATTTTGCCTTGAACTTCTATAGACTATTTCATAAGTGAAAAAAAGAAAAAACAAAACGTCCAAGTGAAAAAAACAAACAAAAACAGAAGGTTATAATATAACGGTTCAAACTAAAGAAATGAATTTCCAAGAAATTTCATACAACTTGGTGGTAACGAGGGGAAGAAACTGTCACGTCATAACAAGTATCAAAACCGAGTAAATAGTTTTCCATATCAAGTCGAAAATACCAACAAGCATGTAATATGACGAAAGGGTGATGTAGCAATACATATGCCTCTATGAGTTGGCCCTTGGGAAAAAGATCGTCGCCAGATTCTTTTCTTAGGGATTTTCGCTGGGTTTTTTTATAGGGATCTTAGGGATCCTGTGATCATAATAGTTCATCGTATATCGTGTAGTTAGTTTTCGTTAAGTAATATTTATATTTAATTTTAAATTTTAAATAATTTCTGACCACACGATGTACGATAAACGGTCACGATCACCAAATCCCTATGATCTCCAGAAAAGAGATCCGGCGAGTATCCTTTTCCGGCCCCTTGAGCCTCCAGCCTCACCTGCCAAATTAGAAAAAAGATAGGAAAAAAAAAAGCATATATTATGTGACAAGTCAAAATAGTTATCCTACACTCCACCTAAATGGAAAAATGAGGAAGGAGTGCCTTTTTAGAGTGTTAATAATAATTCACGCTATTGGCACGTTATCTTTTCTATACATCCAAATTGTTACATTTTGTGGTGGTGGTGGTGCTAGTCCTCCCATTATGAAAGCCTCTTGCAACTTCCCATAATGGAATGACAGAATAAGTCAACTTGCCTCTACTGTACTTCATATACCAAACATGGTGGTTACGTTAGCACTACAGAACTGTTTTACTGCTGCTTAGAAGTACTCTTGAACAATCCAATCTCTTGTAAAATCTTGTAAGGTTTCTCCTTTTACCGATGTGGGACTCTTTTATCTTCACATCCGCACACGATCCGTCGCGTGTAGTGATATTTCAAGCCAAACATGTGGACAACACGAATTGGGTGACGTGGAACACGTGTGGCTGTTGGACTTCTCACACGTGGGCTAACCTCCTCTGATACCATGAAAAAAGTTGAGATTCTACTATAAAATCAATTGGCAATATGGGGAGTAACCCAACTTGTTATAAGACCTTGCAAGGTGTCTCCTTTCACCGATGTGTGACTCTTTAAACTTCACATCCTCACAACAGACACAAAATCCTTGTTGCATCATTCTTACAATCATGTAACTTAATTCTAGGTAAAGGAAAGCCAAAAGCACTTTTCATTCAGTAATTCTCTGCTTGTTTAGTTCAATAACACATTCAAATTACTAAGTAGGACACTCTACAGTCTACAAGAACTAGTTGGCCAAATAATATTGCAAATTATGCAGAAACTTATTAGCCAAGTTGTCCACTGAAACGGTCTCTATCTACCCTTTATTTCCATATCAGCTTCTCACAGAACAAACATAGGTCCCTCCTTGTTGATAGGAAACCAGATAAGGAAATAAAAGGTCCACAGAAAAGCACAAGTACTTTAGATTCCTTTATGGCACATAGTTGTGCTATTGGCATTTCAAGTTTGAATTATAGCTACTCTGTTTTGCCTTGCTAGGACATATATTCTTATCTAAACTCTAAAGAACAAACAGGAGGCCATGTTTGATCCCTTTTCGATCCCAATGGGTAGTCATATATTCAAATTTCACTATAAGCACTATAAAGGCTGAGACTGACTAGGTTGCCGTTACTTATTTTGGCTTCCATCATAAAGCACTAGGCACACCGGGAGTAGCTTAGTTTTATATGTTGGTGGACACACGTAATGCAAGCAAGAAACAATGACGTATGCCTTTCACATTTCAGTTAAACAACTCTCACTTCTTATGCATCAATATGTTTCTCAAGTCAAACAACAAAATTTCCCTCCATAATCATCTGAATGAACAATGGATTTACATAGCGCTAACTATATGCACGCATAAGCAACAACTTGAAGAGAATGAATGAAAAGGAATAAAACAGAACTAGATGAACATATTCAATGGCACCAGAAGAATAGGTGAAGAAGTAACCAATCTACGTCTCAGGAACTTGTATGTCAAGAACTTTATGTAGTCCATATTACTATATTTACATAGTGTATGACATTACATAATGATATTTGATTGGCAGATATCCAACTCACTTTAGTTTCTACTTTCTTTACAGGAGAAATGTGTATATTCGATAGACAACAAGATTGTATATTTCTGTATAGAAACTACTATTCCTCTTTACTTTCGACTTCCAGACTGATCTCATTACGCCGTTGAAATGGAAGTGTAAATGGTGGATTATACTGCATTCATATTGAAAGGGAAAAGTGTAAATGGCATTTTAAAAGACAATGTGTACATAGAGTACCTTGAAATTAGATTGTTCTGACATTTTTCTTATTTATAATGCAGTGAAGAACGTACCTGCGCAACTTCCACTGAAGTTCCCTCCTTCACTTGGAACTGTCCATCATTTTTCAGAGCTTCCCTTAGCTTGGATTCTCGTTTCTTAACTTCCTCATTAGTAACAAACCCTGATTTGACATTGCGAGCATAAATTGTCATGATACAGTCGAAAAATCTAGACTAAACAAACCATAAATTACTCAGTGAAATTGAAACTGCAATTATTACCACATGTTTCCTGCAATTAAGTAATACTTAACTAAACTTCAGCTACAATAGCACACCACATGAACTAGATATAACTATGCTCAACAACTAGTGGAATCTCGGACTTGAATGCAATTTACCACATAGAATCATTTACTTTCAATACAATAACTCAAACTCACAAAATATCTACATAGCTGACAATATAAGGAGAGAACAGACCTGAAAAGGCAACAACCGCAACTACTTTCCTAGGGACCTCTTCGATCCTTACAGATGGATCTTTAGGCAATGGCGCATTGGCACCGTATTTCGAGGGAATGACAAAGGACATCTGCCATTTATCTTGATCTCCCAGCTAGATACAATTATAGAGAAAGTAGATCGTGAAAAAGAAGGATAAAGACTAAATATAACATTTTGGGAAAGCGGCCAAAATACCAATCCAAACTTACACCACCAAAACATATATTCAATTAAATATTCAATTCCAAAATGGACTAACTAAATGAGACAACCATGGCCAACTTCATGAGCTAATATATGGTGTCGTGAGTTTCTTGCAACATTTTTGCACGGATAATTATAAGCATTTGAAACTTACACTAAAGAACATGTAATCTCAGCAGAACTTCAGCTATTACATCTTAGTTTGAATCATTATCAAAATACACATGGTGCCAGATAACATTAATATAAGATGAGTGCATAAGAGTTACCCTCTTTGTTATCACAGGAGTTGTCATTTCCATTTTCTCCCCATCAGATTGAACTTTACGTGTATAAACCGGTGTGGTCATCTCCATTTTCTCCTTTGTGGTATTCTTAACCGGCATAAGAACAAAGTAAGATAGCCTAACAGGGTTAGATGGATAACAAAATCACATTAAGTGGTTAAATAAACAAAATTATATATTAAAAACCAAATCATTGAGAGAAGGAAAATAAATGAAGACCCCAAAAAGAAAAGGGGGAAGAAATTTCAAAGTACCTTACCAAACAGGTATTCAGCTAAGACATTGAAGGATTCAGATGCACCATTGAAATCAAAACCAGACTTTCCAGGCATTGTTGTCTCTGCTATAATGTAAGGCTGATTCCATACAATCCCAATTAGTCATTGCTTACATGAAAAGTGAATAAAAACTAAAATGAATAATCTCAAGAGGGCGAAAATGGAACCCCCAAAAATGAAGCTTTTAACAATACCTCAATTTCTCTAATCTCATACTGGTCTCTCCTACTCAGAACTTTGAACTTCACCGTTTCAAGGTCCGGAACTACACCAAATATACGCACAGAAATTAATTTAATAAAATGCAACATACGTGGGTTAGGCCAGTTGGCCAGGGGCAACCTGTCCCCTGGCACCAAGTTTAAATTCCCATTCTCGTAGATTAGAGTACTTTAAAATATCGTTTTTTTTTTCAAAAAAATGCCCAATAAATTACCAGCCATGAGAGCTTCTTCGAGAGTACGAGCCTCGAACTGTTTGGGGAAGACGTATTTTGCAGTCTCCGTGGCCAATTCGAGCAAAACTGCAAGTTAAAAAGGCCAAAATATTGAAACAAAATTGTTGTCAGGGATCAAATTGTAAATTTTTGAAAGCTTCGAGTGTGTGTGTGGGAGGGAGTTGAATTGAACATTTACGTCGCTGGGAGACAGACGA
The DNA here is from genome assembly GCA_963580275.1 of Crataegus laevigata. Classification (NCBI taxonomy): domain Eukaryota; kingdom Viridiplantae; phylum Streptophyta; class Magnoliopsida; order Rosales; family Rosaceae; genus Crataegus; species Crataegus laevigata. The sequence goes on from OY756952.1 coordinate 30,955,116, forward strand.
CGCTTGAGAAGCGAGAGCGGCAACGAGGGAGACTCGGGATTCTAGAGCGGACATGGTCCTCCTCCGCTGCTGTGGCGGGGAGGGGACGCCGGCGGCTCGGTCCGTCGCCATGGAGATGGTGGTGAGTCGTCTGTAGGTGTTAGGGTTTCCGATGAGGGAAGTGCAGGTTAGGGTTTTGGAAGGGTGCGTGTAAGTGAACGACATTGAAAGCTTTTTTCTTGATTTTTTTGAATTTTCTGTTGCAGAGAGAAAGCGAGAGAGGGAGTGGTGGTTATGATTTTCCCGGGAATGGATGTTACTTTTAATGAAATACCATGTTCGCCCCTCACTGTAGAGGGATATTGCAGGTACTGACGACCCACAGTTTAGTCATTCTATTTTATGGTACGGTATATGTTCAAATTTTATCGATGACTAATATAAAATTTAACTTATTAACGTTATCGTTTGACTCAGTTTAGTCATTTGAATTGGAGATGGAAAACTATTTCTTAAAAGACCATATATTTAAGGACAATACTTGCCTACTCACAGTGATGAGTACTCGCTTTTTAATTTTGTACGATGATAATTTAACACTTATTTTATTGTTTTAAAAAAAATTGACGTCTTATTTAACTAATTTATTTTTTATACTTAAAAACAAAGAATGTGTGATATTTTTTATTGGGTCAAATTAAAAGGTGAATACCTATTCTTTAAAAAATAAAATGATGCTATCTACACGGAAGGAGATTGAGCTTAGCTTCACAATGGATTAACAATAATGTGAATTGAACATAAGACCTACCACTTATAAAGTGAAGATGAATACTACTAGTACTAAGTGACATGTATTGTCCTATTTTAAGAAGGAAGATCCACTTCGGACCTTAGTGTCCGGAGCCTCCTCATCAAACAATCTGGATTGCACAAATTAAATCCAACAGTTTCTATTAATTCATTTTCTTGGCCCACCACGCACAACCAACGGCCTTGATTTGAGTTGTACACCAATCAGCAATCCAGATTACTTGATGAGAAGGCTCCGGACACTAAAGTCTAGAGTGGATCTTCTTCCCTATTTTAAATGTGCTATATTTAAGAGTAGTGGCTGAATATAGCACAATCATTGGAGATGGTTAGTAACGAGGGACTTTTCAGTTTGCCGGAAACACGTTATGGTTCACCAAGTGTCATAATGACTGATTGGATACTTGAAAAATATTTCAACCACTCGTATTAGGACACTTGTTATACAAGAACGTATTTTCTAGCATACTTGTTGACCCTAAAAACTAACTAGCCTACACGGCGCGCATGCCGAGTAATTAATAAGCTAACTACGTCCTTCAGTTGTGTGTGGGGCGTGCCAACTCGTCGACCGAGCTCAGCCGGGGAGTAAAATATGCTGATGTTACGTCGAGCGCGCGGTTGACTTATGCGTCATGTGATTGCAGCCAAGGAAGGAACACGTCTCGGCCTTTGAATTCTCAAACCTGAAGACAAGGCTACAAATGATTCGAAGTTCACAAATCGTTGTCGTCGGCTTCGGTCACAGTGATGCTATTCGTCAAAGTAAACTCACGCCGAATCAACACCAAAGTATAGGGGCACAAATACTCAAAGCAGATATAAGTCTTGATGGTGAATGTGGTTCGACTGTCTAAATGTCAAACTCTAAATTCCAGTTGTGAGTATGCATCATAAATCAACTCGGCGTTCAATGTGCCGAGCCTAGTAACTAGTAACACCTCACTTCGCTAAGAAGGCTAATGAGATGACCTCTACCAACAAGGATTCGAAAACCCCTGTCAACTAAGACTTGGATAGATAATCAATTAGCCTTGACGCAGTGTTGTTTATCCAAACTGAAATTACTTCGAGGTCGGCTGATTCTATGACGATAGTGCTGTTTATCCAAACTGAAGATATCACCGGTTGCCTTTACAGTGTTGTTTATCCAAACTGAAGATGTATTGGTGAAAAGGAAAATAAAAATCTCAAGGTTGTTGAGAGGTTTCACGTAGAGCGAGAGTTTGCACAGAGCAAATTTGTGTGTTCAGTTGGAGGTCCCCTGAATGACGCCCTCACTCCTCTATTTATAGCAACAAAACCTTCTTCGATTGAATCATAACCTCACTCGAACTAGGACTCCCTACCCTAATCCATATTTATCTCGGCCATTCCTACTTCCGTTAGGATTTTGAACCTAACCCCCTATCAGGCCATATCCATTCCTTAGCATCCTCATCTCGTCGAGACTCTTTGCCACACCAGGACTTTATTTCCTCATCCGTTTAACAATAGGACTTCACCCTTTTCATTCTTATCCGGGTGACTATCTTTCCTAATAGGAAGTGGTCGGCCTTAACTAGCCGGCCCATAAACCAAATACTTCACAGCCACCCTTGAACCAAGCTTCTGGGCCGAGAAATACTCCTCATTCGGCCCAAACCAATATTTTGGGCCCATACATTGCCCCCTCACTTCTGAGGTCGTCGACCTACAACCCCTGGTCGAACCTCAGCCTTGAAAAAGCGAAACCACTTAATTGCCTTGAAAATCTTAGTCACGCACATTTATGAAGCACGATTACTTGTCTTTACTCTCCTTAACTTCCTGCCACGTGGCGACGCCCTAGCTCACTCAGCAACCCTTAATAATTTCCCTTAGAGTATGCGAGCATTGAAACATCCCTCGTCATTATCCGGCACCACACGCAATCGTGTATTTTCAATTTGAAAGACCCTTGGTATTTTCACCTATATTCTTTCAAATATTCGCAATGATTAGCGACTTTCCCAGTCAATTCTATCCCAAATTTTGAAAATCAAATGCTTGATCTTCTCTTTCTTTACGCCTCCAAAACCCTTTGAAATTTCTCCTGCTCAAAAGAAACCCAGAAATTCTTCTAACTCTTAACCTAGAAATTCTTTCTTCCCTTTCCCCAAAAACCTTCAAACCTTCTTCAATGGCCTCTTTCACCCCCAAGCTTTCTGAGGAATGCGATAAGTGCAAGAAAATCATCGATCGATGCTCGATCAAGACTCTTCGCTTCGAGAGCGACATAAGCACCACCCACCAGATCCTTGGTCCACTTTTCAAGGATGTAGTGCCTTCAACCATCACTAACCTCCTCAAGGAGCACTACTTAACACCCTCACTGCAAGAGTTTGAATGGTCAAAGTGGGATTCGGCAAAGCCCCAAGGCTCTTGGCTTTCGACCACTACAACCTGGGTAACCTAGGTTGCATGAATGGAGATGATTTTTGGTGAACAATGGAAGTCTCTTGCCATTTATGACGCCATTAGACTTTCATTCATGGAAATCGCCATGGATAAGGAGTTCTTCATGGCGACCATGAGCTTCTGGTGCTCGGCCACCAACACCATGGTCCTCCCTTTCGGCCCTGCTAGCCCTACCATCCTCGACATCACCGCCATTATAGGGATTCCCTCATTTGGCATCTCAGTCGATGCCACCCTCTCTGGGTACCCGTCGAACCTCGACCTGAAAGCGTTCTTCGATGAATGAGTCGTCGAAACACTGAACGAAGAAGGGCAAAAGCCCTCGAATGAAGAAGTTCAGAATCGACACAAGAACTTCTTCAAGCCATCGGGAATACCCTTCATCGATCAAACTTCTTACCTCAGCATGAAGTACAGATGACGATGTTGATCTTTGTCAAGCCTGGGGATCATTCGTCCTTACCCGCGATCTCCCTCTCGGCTGTGACGCTCGCCAAGCAGGCTGGGAAGTATACCACCCCCACTTCACTGCCCGTTAACTCAGCTACCTCTAGGGCTGCCCAGTGCCCCTTCTCACTTCTTGCCATCTCCTAAGCCGATAACGCATCTCCGGCTCCTCAGAGAGAGAGTGCAAAAGCAGACGTGATTACCTCGGTCGTGGTCAAGAAAACGTCGGCCCCCTCCTCTAAGAAGCTTGCAACTATCATGCCAGCGCTGCCGAGTAAACGGCCCCGTCAAGAGGCCGAGACGGCAAACGAAGTTCCCCAACCCCCAAAACGCATCAAGAAATTGGCGAAGAAAGAGGAACGAGAGATTCATGTCATTTCCAACCAAACGCCAAGGGCAACTACTCCTAATGTCTCTCCTCTTACCACTGTCGACCAAGCTCCAGCGGTGAAACAGTCGACCCCAGCTAGTCCAAGAATTAAAATCCGGACCACTGGGCCAGCCCTCACCATTCGACCTATTCCACAGGTCGTGGTCGAGCCGGTGGCTGCTCCACAAGTCAGGAGTCCCAAAGCTCAAGGGCCGTCCGCCGCACCCGTTTTGGAGAAGGTAGCCTCTCTGGCTGGAAAGTCTCTCCCCAAACATCCAAAACAGACGACGGTCATCCTGGAAGATGTATAACTATGTCGTTGGTAAATCTTCATGCTTTTTTTTATATTGAACTTTACCGATACTAACAGCTTCTGTTTTATGATGATAAGGGTGACGAGACTCCTTTGACAAGTCGCTCTCGACCTTCTTCCCCCAACCCTCGTCCAGTGGTCGAGGACGTCCGGGTCAATACTCATGCGGCGGATCATAGAAAAAGGGTCATTACCAAGCCCGAAGCGACGACAGACTCACCGGTTCATCCGTAGAATGAAAACCTCGACATCCCGCCTCAGGAAACCACTTCGGCCTTTGTAAGTCCCTTTATTACTTCTTCATGTTTTTGTCAGTCTTCCGCCTTAGGGTTCTAAATTGAGAAAATATCAAATGTCAGGTGCTTTCTTTCTCATTTCACTGAAAATTCTACTCGCCAAAGTGCTTTATCTATATCTCCTGGCCACCTCAGTGGCCATCGAACATATATAACCTTTATCGGCAGCATGAATTAAGATATAGTCTTAAACACTGGACTCAGCCATTAAGTTCTCTAGGCTCGAGCAATGAGCCAGCAGACATAGCCGAAGTCTCTTCTCGATAAGTCTGACATTTCTCTTTTCTTTAACTCATTTTGCTTCAACTTGTCCTGATAAGTTCCTTTTGGTGCAGCCTTCCTGGGAGGTCGAGCTTGACGCTTTGCTTTCCATTATCTCTGGCGCGGTCAGACCCTCTATTGCCTCGGCCGAGCCTGCTTCCGCCACGGCCGAATCCTCTATTCTTGCCAAGCTGCAAAGCCTCTTATCCCTTTTGGCTTCTCAAATTCTAGAGCGCAACGGCTTCAACTTCGTTGGTGAATGCCTGAACGTCCTTGCTTCTGAAGGCCTATTGAAAAATGAATCTATTGTTCAGCTATCTTCCATTCTAGAGAGAACTCGTGAATACTTCGTTGTTTTCAAGAGAGCTCTTCAGGCAGAAGACAACCTGAAGGCTGCAATGGCTGCTCGGGAAGCAATGCAACCAGAGCTCAAGGTAATGAAGGAGGAGAAAAAATAGTTAGTCATTCTCGACCACCAGATTGTGGAGCTTTAACATCGAAGATTAGCTGTCGCTTCTGCGCTCAAGGCAAAGTTAAAGGAGTTCAGAGCTGGCGTGAAACGGGTTGAGCAGATGAAGCTTGACAAGAGGGCTCGCCAGGCCGAAGTCACGTTCGGCGAAGTGAAGTGGCTAGAGTTAAAGGTTGTTATTGAAGCCTTCATTCCTCTGTTTCCCTAGGAATGTAATCTTATAGGCCGTTTCCATTTTTCATTTGTAACCTTTTACAATTTAATGAAACACGCCTTTATTCTCGCATTTCCCAAGTTGTCGGATAGTATTTCTTTAAAAAAAATTCCATTAATTGACAACTTGTGAATTAAACCAGTCTGATCCTTGAGATGGTATGCCCCATTACTGAGAACCTTGTAAATATCAAACGGTCATTCCCAATTCGGTGACCATTTGCCGAATCTAGGGTTTTTAATTTCTACTGGTAGCATGGTTTGCCAAACTAATTCGCCCTCGCCGAACGTTTTCTGTTTAACTCACTGATTATAGGCTCATTCGGTAATTTTCTTTTATGCGATTAACAAGTTATAAGCATCAAACCGAGCTACTTCTAGGTATTCTAACTCTTGTCTCATAGCCTGATTGTATTCGGCAATAAGCAAACTACTTTGCTTAATCATTCTTAACAAATTTATACTTAACTCAATGGGCAACATTGCATCGTGTCCATATGTCAATGCTTATGGAGTCGTCTTAGTGGCTGATCAGAATAAGGTTCGATAGGCCCACAAAACTTCATTTAACTTTAAGTGCCACATACCAGGCCTTTCTCTTACCATTTTTTCAAGGATACCGATCAAAACCTTATTGATTGCTTCGGCCTGCCCATTCGCTTGTGGATAATACGGCGTAAACTGTTCAAGTCGAATTTTAAGATTCGTCGTATACTCTTTAAACCTGTTGGATGTGAAGACTGCACCATTATCTGTGATAATTGTCTCTGGCACACCGAATCTGGTCACCATGTTTTTTTCTACAAAGTCACAAACTTCTTTAGATGTCAATTCAGCATACGATTTTACTTCGACCCATTTGGTGAAGTAATCCGTCTCAACAAGTATTCATGCATGCTTTGTCGATCCGGAAGACGATGTAATTTTGCCAATTATGTCCATGGCCCATCCTCTAAATAGCCATGGTTTAGTGACTAAATGCAACGATTCGGGCGGGACTTTCTGTATAGGACCATGAATTTGGCACTGTACATATCCTCGCGCAAACTTGATAGAATCTTTTAGAATGCTCTGCCAGAAATAACCGTGTCGGCGAAGCAACCATCGCATCTTTCGACCGGACTGATGAGCTCTGCATATTCCTTCATGAACCTCGGTAATTGCCTGGGCGGCCTCTTCAGGGCAGAGACATAGCAACAACAGGCTATCCTCACCCTTTCTTTACAACACGTTTTGGTACAACACGTAATTCGTGGTGTGAACCCTTGTCTTATAGTCATGTTTGCCATTAGGGTTGTCGAGATATTGCATGATCGGCCTTCTTCAATCATCTGGCAACGCCTCGACTGCGCAAACCTTGACAGGATCTTCCCGTTCCAACAACGACGGTAAAAACATGACTCATGTTCGGATCACATGATCCTGCTGGATAACTTGTTGATTAACCAGGGCCGAGTATGATTGTCGTATTACTGATATTGCCCGGCCTATCTTGCCCCCATGAGTTGTGCGCATGAGGCTATTTGTGCTAACTCATCTGCATCAGTATTGCGGACTCGAGAAATATGTTTGAATGTAATGTCATCGAATGACTCGGCCAAATAGCTGTCTACCATGTGATAGGGAGCTAAAGTGCAACTCATGCAACGAAAAAGTACCATTGAGTTGGTTAATCACTAGTTCTGAGTCGCCGAGGACGAGGGCGCGAGTTGGCCGTAAGTCGTGAAGGACACTGAGGCTGATGATGAACCTCGTATTCGGCTTGGTTATTCAAACGGTCAAAGTCTAGCTTGAGAGAAAAATACCACCGACGATGTTCTGGAGACTGAATGACTATTCCAACACCAGCCAAAACAGAAGTACTCAAGCCATCAAAGTACATTGTCCAATAATTGTCTTGGGTCTCTACCATGCCCATCTCGACGTCATTGCCCCCAAAGTCATATGGGAACTGTTGCTGGGCCAAGAAATTGGCCAGTGCTTGGCCCTTAACAGCTTTTTAGGGGACGTACTGCAAACTAAATTTGGACAGCGCCATTGTCCACTTCCTAATTCGGCTTTTGATAATTGGCCAAGTAAGCATATAATAAATGACGTCGATTTGGGCAATGACTTGAGTGACAGATGGGAGCAAATAATGCATGAGCTTACATGCGGTGAAAAACAAAGCTAAGTAGAGTTTCTCGACAGCCAAGTAGTTGATCTCAGGAGCATTAAGGTTACGGCTAAGGTAAAAGATAGCATGCTCGTGCCCAGCATCATTGTCTTGCGCTAGAAGACAGCCGATAGACTATTCGGCCATAAAGATATACAGCTTAAGGGGATTGCCTCGTCTAGGTGGGACAAGGACAAGTGGGGTTGAAAGAGTAACCTTGATCTGTGTAAATGCCTCATGATGCTCGGTGTGCCACTCAAACTTGTCGGAGTCCTTAAGTTTGAGCAACGTGGAAAAAACTTGCATTTTTCCTGTCGAATTTGCAATGAATCGGCAAAGGAAGTTGATCTTGCCGAGCAATAACTGTAACTGCTTCTTTGTCGTAGGGGTACAGCGTTAATGATCGCCCGAGCTTTGTTCTCGTCGACCTCGATGCCACGGTGATGTACAAGAAAGCCTAGGAAATTACTGCTGATATGCCGAAAGCACACTTAGCTGGATTCATCTTCAAGTTATGTTGGCACATGCGTAGGAAACCCTGTCGAAGATCATCCAAATGCATCTGGCATCGTTTCGATTTGATTATACATCGTCAATGTAAACTTCGATAGTGGTGCCAATGAAGTTGTGGAATATTGTGTTCATTGCTCGTTGATATGTGGCGCCGGCGTTCTTTAGGCCGAATGGCATAACTACCCATTTGTATATGCCGAGTGCCCCCAGCATCGAAAAACAGTTTTGTGAACATCTGCCTCGGCAATGAAAATCTGGTTGTAACCAGCATGTCCATCCATAAAGGATAGAATTTTGTGGCTATGCATCGATTAATAAATCTAAAATCGGCATTGGATATTCATCTTTGGGAGTTGCTAGATTTAGATTTTGAAAATCAATACAAATGCGTAAAGCACCATTTTTCTTTCAAACTGGGACGATATTCGCCAACCATTCGACATATCAAGCTGTCCGATTGAAGCCGGCATTTAAAAGTCGAATGATTTCGTCTTTTGCACTTCGATTGAGAATCGTCGAAGTGGTTGCCGGAATGGTTTACACCCAGGTTTAATGCGCAATTCATGTTCAATGAGCTTTCGATCTAAACCAGGCATCTGATGGTAACTCCAAGCAAAACAATCTTTAAATTCCTTGAGTATATTACAAAGCTCGTTTTTCATATGTTCGGGTAACAAAGCCCTAATAAATAAAGGTTGTGGGTCTTCGGCCGTCCCAACATTTACTTCTTTTAAAGGGTCCTTGACCTGAGGCCGATTATCCTCGAGTTCGGCCAGTGCGGCCTTAACTTTATCTAACGATAGAGCTGGGCCATTGTCTCATTCGCCCAGGAATTCAATTAGGTTGACTCCCAAATTTGGTTGCTTGGAAACAGCATACCAATGGGCCATCAGTCGTTCCGTGGTTGATGAAACCGCGGCTCGCGACCTAGTGCCTTTCTCGTCTAGCATCAGTCATCGATGTCGGCAAGTAGGTTGCCCAATCTGAGTTTCACCGAATCCTGATGTACAGTCTCGGTGGCAACCTCGATGGCCTTCTGTACTGAAACCTGAGTCGGCCGTCCTTCCTTATTGAAGCCCTGCAGGGTAATGTAGCCGACGTGATCATCATAATAGCAAGCCTGAATCATGTTAGCTTCGAACGGCTGATTGTTGGTTGGATGAACCATGACCGATTTACCGTCCTAGAAGACAAGGACTTGGTATAGTGATGAAGGAATGCATCCTGTCTGATGAATCCAATCGCGGCCAAGCAGCGCATTGTACTCGGTCTTTGAATCCACAATGAAGAACGTGGTTATGTGATTGCGACCAGCGACGCTCACCTCTAGACGAAGCACTCCCTTTGTCTGGGATTTGTCGCCCATAAAGCTACTCATGGTTATCCCTGATAGGATGAGTTCGTCGTTTGATCTTCATAGAGCTCGCATGATGGACACATGCATAACGTTGATTGTTGCTCCACAGTCAACAAATACCTTGGAGATTGGATATCTTTCAATATGAACCGTGACATACAACGGCTTGAGATGCTGCAGATTGAAGGCCGGAGAGCAGGAAAATAGCTCAGCGAGAATTGCTTTAAGCTTGTCTTGTTTACTCTATGACTCCTTTTTTTTTGCCAACAACGAAGTCAACTTGTGTTGCCTCTTCGGCAATGACATCGTCGTCCAGGGAATTCAGTTGGGATGTAGTCAGCTGAAATTCAACCGGTAAAACGTGGACCATGTTGTCAAGGACTGAAGGGCCCATCGGGTCATGGTTGTCTTTTCCCAGTTTATTGGCCGAAGTATCTTGCTCTTGAGCATTTTCGGCCGGAACATATTTCGTTTCATCAACGGGTTGTAGATCATCCTCCTGTGCCGCGTTATTCTGGGTGTCTCCCTCGAGCTCGCTCGACGTTCGGACTTGTGCCGCTTTACGGACTTGCTCCTCAAACTCATTCTTCGACCTGGGAAAATGAAAGCTTGTTTTGAGTAATTCAGGAAGAATGCAGAAAACAAGCTCATTTCATTGCCACCACCAGAGCCATTAATCAAGATAAGACGGAATCTCTACCATCATTTCCTCGGCGATGCCTTAGAATACATGTGGGAATTTCACTAGACACATTCGGCCAATGAGTTGTACGGCCTACCAAATGAGTGTTAAGAGGCCCTCGACCTGGCCTTAACTTCCTCAAACGCTGAGCAGATTATCCAGAAGACCACTGATCCGGCAGTGAAGGCCAGGTTCTAGCACATACTCAAAGCTCAGGTCCTCGGCTTTAAAGTCGTTCCATATACTGGCATACTAGAATGAGCCAAAGCCTTGCAAATGTACGGCTTATCAATTATAATCTCAACCACGTCTATACTGGCATACTAGGAGTTGTCTCTTTCGACCGATACATAACTGACTGAAGGGTTTTTATAGATCGTTCCTCAGGGCGGGGAATTTGATATCTTCTCTTCTCGGAGTAAATAGTCGTATTGCTCAACATGTTGAGCTAGTTCATACATGTCCCAAAAGTTTGCCCCTAAGAACTTCTTTTTGTACTCCACGTCCAACACGTTTAAGGCAATTCTTACAAACTCGACTTTAGGGAGGGGTACTCGGCGCCAATTTCTAGCTGACTTAAACCTCATTGAGTACTCCATTGGTGACTCATCAGATGCCTGAGTCATCCTGGCCAATGAAGATACTGACATCTCTATCCCGGCCGATAAAATTGCACGTGGAATTTCTCAACCAGTTTTTCCCAACTTTGGATGGAATTGGGGGGAAGATTAATGTACCATGCGAATGTCGAGCCCGTTAGCAAGAATTTGAATAGTCGTAACTTATAAAAGTCACTATTAACATCTTCACATTGCGCGGTGAAACGAGCCACATGTTCTAAAGAAAATAGAGACGATTCTCCAACAAACAAGCTGAAATTTGGGATTTTGAAGCCCTTCGAATACTCAAAGTGTTCTACATACTTTGGGTATGGATGAATGAATTTTGGGAACTTCGGCCCCTTCTTCAATGTCAAATCGATCATCTTTTGAACTTCAACTAAACCCACAACCGGTGTTTCGGGCTCGACTTCATTTGTTTTGCTGCTTCGACTGTTGATACTGGTATTGCGTTACTTTTTAGAATGGATTGTTTCGACCAATCAGCAAATCCCATGTTATGGGTATTACTAACTAAAACCTCAAGCAACCTGGTGTGTATGGCACTATAACCACGTACTTCCTCTAGTATCGCTTTTATTTCTCGGCCGATCGTCTATTTGAATTGCCGAGATTATTCCTCAAGTTGTTTTCTAAGGAACGATCTGGTTGGTAGGTCGGAGGCTTCACCACCATAATCGTCACATTCTTCTAATGCCCCTTCGGCAGGACATCCTTTTGCAACCTTAGTAAGGCCTCATGTATCACAAAGCGGTTCGCCGAGAATTATTTCCCTTTCTCGACGTGGATTAGGTATCACAACGCCAGTAGTCTGTACCTATGATAGGCCTTCTGGACCCGTATTTTGGGTCGTATGAGTATTAGGCGATTTTCCCATGATGGTCTTCTTCTTTCCTGACTGTGTTTCGTCAGCCATGAACTTCGTAGTTTTAGCACTTGTGTTCTACTAGGCGTGCCAAAATGTTGACTCTAAAAACTACCTAACCTACATGGCGCGCATGCTGAGTAATTAATAAGCTAACTACATCCTTCAGTTGTGTGCGGGGCGTGCCAACTCGTCGGCTGAGCTCGGCCAGGGAGTTAAATATGCTGATGTTGCGTTGAGTGCGTGGCTGACTTCTGCGTCTTGTGATGGCGGCCGAGGAAGGAACACATATTGGCCTTTGGATTCTCAAACCTGAAGACAAGGCTACTAATTATTCAAAGTTCATAAACCATCGTCGTCGACTTCGGTCACATTGATGTTATTCGTCAAAGTAAACTCACACTGAATCGACACCAAAGTATAGGGGCACAAATACTCAAAGCAAAATTAAGTTTTGATGGTGAATGTGGTTCGTCTGAATGCTGAACTCTAAATCCCACTTGTGAATATGCAATCATAAATCAACTCAGCGTTCAATGTGCCAAGCCTAATAACCAGTAGCACCTCACTTCGCCGAGAAGGCTAATGAGATGACCTCTACCAACAAGGATTCGAAAAACCCCTATCGACCGAGACTTGGATAGATAATCAGTCAGCCTCGATGCAGTGCTGTTTATCCAAACTGAAGATGCTCCGAGGTCGGTTGCTTCTACGGTGATAGTGTTGTTTATCCAAACTGAATATATCACCGGTTGCCTTCACAGTGCTATTTATCCAAACTGAAGATGTGTTGGCGAAAAGGAAAATAAAAATATCAAGGTTGTTGAGAGGTTTCACATAGAGCGAGAGTTTGCGCAGGGCAGATTTGTGTGTTCAGTTGAAGGTCCCCTGAATGACGCCCTCACTCCTCTATTTATAGCAACGAAACCTCATTCGATTGAATCATAACCTCACTCGGACTAGAACTCCCTACTCTAATCCATCTTTATCTCGGCCATTCCTACTTCCGTTAGGATTTTGAACCTAACCTCCTATCAGGCCATATCCATTCCTCAGCATCCTCATCTCATCGAGACTCCTTGCCACACCAAGACTTTATTTCCTCATCCGTTTAACAATAGGACTTCACCCCCTTCATCCTTATCCGGACGACTACCTTTCCTAATAGGACGTGGCCAGCCTTAACTAGCCGGCCCATAAACCAAATACTTCACAGCCACCCTTGAACCAAGCTTCTAGGCCGAGAAATACTCCCCATTCGGCCTAAACCAATATTTTGGGCCCAAACAACACTAAAAAATTCATCTTTAGTAATCCTGTTTTGACACAATAAACACGCTTATAAAAAAATAAAAATAAAATAAAAACTAGTATTTCATGAAAATTGTTTTTTCTCAGCTTCTTTACTATTGAATGATTGTTTCACTTGGATAGCCCGACAGTGATACAAACAGAAAATTATTATTGTTGCTACAGAAAATTCTCTTTGTAGCATGTTATTGCAAATTTTTTATGAACATTTTTGAAGTGCTTATAACGCTTAAAATAAAAATCTTCATAATATTCTTGCCCGTAGAACAATTCATATTGAGCAAGTTTTGTATGCATCTCTTCATAAAAATTTGCATGGTTTTTGCTATAAAAGATATGAAAGTCTTGGTTGTGCCATAAAATGTGAGAGAATCTGTGTAGTGATGAATGTTAGTGTAAGTTGTATATGACATTTTGGAGGACATTAAAATGAAGAGAATTTTAATGAAAATGGCTTGGATTAAGATTAATTTAATAAAAAACCACCATATAGCTTTTTTTTAATAAAAAACACCTCAAAATTAACCATAAGGACAAGGATCCCAAATTTCACATGCGCTGGATTACAGAGCCCAAAATGAACAAAATTAAGTTTCCAAAATTACCTCAACGGAAGCCAGCCCTTAGTGTATTAAATGAAGGATTGTTTGGTGCAGATATTCTAGCCGATTCAGAGGTTGCCCTGCCATGGTTTCCTATGCTCTCTCACCAGCCATCGTTGCAAGCTCGCTCGCTCCCTAGAGTCTTCCATTCGTAGTTGCTGCTATTTTCTACGATCTTCAATTTCAATCAAGATGGTGCTTCAGAACAATATCGATTTGCTCCATCCACCAGCTGAGCTTGAGAAGAGGAAGCACAAGATCAAGAGGCTTGTACAGACCCCCCAGCTCTTTCTTTATGGTATGGATATTAATTGATGGATGCTTATGCTTTTGGGTTTTGTATTTATTATTTTTCCCTCGAATTTTGGGTTTTGTATATATTTTTTTTTGTCGAAAGATGAGTTTTGTATTTAGGTTGTTTAGTTTTGAAGGTTTAAGTGGGATGATACTAGTTTCGAATGTTTTGAACTTGAAAGGATGTCAAGTGCCAGATGTGCTTCAACATGTGAATTTTTATCTTTTTTTGTTGTTTTCGTTTAAGTATTTATTAAATTATGTGCTAGGAAATAAGTGTATTTATTTGTTGTTTAAAAGTGAATGTAATCGAATAGGTTTGTGCAGAACCACTATGTTCAGTCACTCGCAAACAGTTGTGGTGTGTGGGAATTGCCAGACTGTGTTGTGCTAGCCTACTGGTGGTCGTGCCAGGCTCATCGAGGGTTCCTCTTTTAGGAGGAAGGGGACTGATTGTCCTGCCAATACCATTTTTGGAATTAACTCAACACAAATTAAACCCTCTTTTGTCAATCGTAGTATAGGTATAAGTAGGGTATCGTTCTAGGCCGGGGATTAGGAGGGATTGCTAATTACTCTAAAATTAAATTAAAAACGTAAAAACAAAATTTAAAATACTAAACTAAAATAAAAACACTTAACTAGAAAAACTTAAAATAGAACTAACAAATAAACTAAAATAAATCAAAAGACTCAAAAATACAAAACTAGGCTAAAAATTCGAAACACACTTAAAATGACTCAAAATAATAAAAATAATTAAATTAGACACTAGGAATTGAAATGAAAGGAAATTAAAATTAAAAGATTATAAATAATAAAAAGTAACTAAATAATAATATTATAATAATGAGGGGATTGATTTGGTTTTTACGAAGTAAATTAAACTTAAATAAATTACAGAATTGACAAAAACATAAAATAAAGAGTGAACGGATAGGCGACGGATTGGCTAGAGGGTTTTTCTCCACACATGACACATATGCAATCTAAATTGATTTTCAGTTGTTCTTTCAATAAGTTGTAAATTTCAACACCCCAAATTAATTAGGTACGCTTAAATTAACCTTCAGATTTTCCTTATGTTAATGGATTGGATGATTGCATACGACAACCCAAAACATTCCCCACAAGTTCCCTACATGAATTGCATAATAGAGATACAAGCGAGAATCATTAAGTTCTAAGAAAATCATAAGTGTTGACAAGGCATTCGTAACTATGAACAACATGATACGTTTGCCAGGAATTTACTTAACGCGATTGTGACTAGCAACCTTCACTACTCATGAATATAAGTTCATAACGATTAGGTGAAATTCACTTATATTCTAGCATCAAATTCATGCATGTAAATTAAGTATGCATTCTTAATCGACAAACATAAATAAGTTATTAATCAAGCAGTTAAGCAAATTAAATCACAACTCAGAAATCACAACTGAAGTTACCAATTCAAATTACAAATATAATCATGGTTTCGAATTAACCTCTAGCCAACACAAATTTATTTACACATAATTAAAATCTTAAAAACAGAAATAAAAACAAAAGTAAAATAATAAGTTTGGAGGGATTAAACCGAAACGGGGATTTTCAAGGATCTGTCTGTGCTTGTGCTTGTGCACTGTGCTCCACATGGCAACCTCTGTGCTTGCCTTTGATTCTGCCGCAAGCTCAAGCCTCCGTGTATTGCTTCTGTCCGCTCAAAGGGCGCTGCCCAGTTTTCTCCTTTCTTCCCGCAGCTTGGCTGCTTAATGGATTCTTCCCCAAGCTCGAGGCACCCCCCTGTTTTGCGCAGGCCCTCTTTCCTCCTTAATGGCCTCTGCCTTGTTTTATTTTCTTTTCTTTCACAGCTCACAGGCCGAAGCATGTGTTGCCCTCATGATGCCTTCCACTTATTATTTTCTGCTTTTCACTTCTTTGGCTTTCCACCGAAAGCATCTGCTTTCACACACACACACACTATATTATATATATATATAAATATAAATATATATATATATATATAAATATAAATATAAAAATATATATATTATTTACTAAATGATAAGTATAATTCAACAAGCAAGATAGTTTAAACGAATTAATTACTTAACACTTCATTTATTCTATTTTTATTTTCTTTTCTTGAAAAACTTATAAAACATAAAAATAACGTAAATAGCTCAAAATATAACGAACTAACTAAGAAAAGGCGAGTGAATTTGATATAAAAATATGTATAAATATGATCCGATCAGTTGTTTAGTTTTGAAGGTTTAAGTGGGATGATACTAGTTTCGAATGTTTTGAACTTGAAAGGATGTCAAGTGCCAGATGTGCTTCAACATGTGAATTTTTATCTTTTTTTGTTGTTTTCGTTTAAGTATTTATTAAATTATGTGCTAGGAAATAAGTGTATTTATTTGTTGTTTAAAAGTGAATGTAATCGAATAGGTTTGTGCAGAACCACTATGTTCAGTCACTCGCAAACAGTTGTGGTGTGTGGGAATTGCCAGACTGTGTTGTGCTAGCCTACTGGTGGTCGTGCCAGGCTCATCGAGGGTTCCTCTTTTAGGAGGAAGGGGACTGATTGTCCTGCCAATACCATTTTTGGAATGTTGTGTTTCCACTTGTATTGTAAGATAAAACTATTTCTGGAGAACCCAAAACGTAACACTATTTCTGAAAAGAAAAGAAAAAAAAATCAAATATAGCGTTTGTTTTGTTTGTGCACAAACAAACACTGTATTTGAAAAAGAAAAAAACCAAAATCCAAAAACAGTGACTTAAATTCCAAAAACAGTCTATGTTTTAACCTTTGACTGTTTATTTTCTTTCATGCATCAGTTGATTATATTTAAGAAACAGAGTGCTTATTTTGCTTTGAATTCAGATACAGTAAATTTCACTATTTATTGTGTCTATTTCATTTAAATTTAGAAACAATGACTTAGATTCCAGAAACAGTGTTACTTAAAATCCAAAAACAGTTTATTTTTATAGTCTAGAAACATTGACCCGTCATTATTATTGAATAGCATGTAGATCTCAAATTTATTTTCTAGAGAAGCAAATGATGAACTACACTGACGAAGAAAAATTGAAAAACAGTACTTCGAATACACTATGAATAATAACGACGATCACATTTCATCGAAATAATACAAAATATAAATTAAATAGCATGAGGATCTATATTTTTGTTTCAAAGTAAAAGAACAAGGTTTGCAAAACAACGATGAACTCTATTGACGACAAAAATCTAGAACTCAACCAAAAAAAGTTAGTGATAAAATCAACAAATCATAATTTATTATAATTGGGCTATTTTTAGCTGGACTGCTTTAATATGGACTTTGTACTAATCATTAAACAAAACTTATAATATGATTTTTTATTAAGACTAAAACTTTTCAAATCATTTTCATTAGTTTTTTTCAAAATTAATTTACCAATTAACGTGGTCATTCGGTTGCACCGTTCTATTTTGAAAATATGTAATCAATATGTGCAGTATAAAGTAGACGTTATCATTGGTATAAGTGATGATAAATACAGGCTTATCCATTTTGTTGATTAAAGTAGCTAGCACTCTGTATTGGCAAAGTATCAGCAGATGTAATAACCACACTTATTCACCCATTTAAACTTGATGATAAAGATTATAAAGGAGTTATTATAGGTATTACTTGCGAGTACATAGGTGTAAAATTAAATAATTTATTTTGTGTAGTGGAGTGATGAGGCCAAGTTGTGTATTGAGGCCATGTCAAGGCTCTGAACCCCAATCTGGTATCTGAAGTAGCAAATATATTTTGGTTTGAGCATCCTACTCTAATGTGAAAGATTTAAATTGAAATCCTTTTTAATCAAGTTTTTATTTACATTTTCCAACAAAAATGAATATTGGGTAGTTATACTTTATCACCTCAGGTTTGCGGTCAATTTCAATTCCTTACAATATCTTTAAAACATTTCATTTTCATACCTCAAGTACTATTTTATTTCAATATAATATATCTGTTACATTTTTCATCTATTGGTCTGTTAAGAGCTGACGTGACTGCCGCATTTGTGCTAACGTGGCCACCACATTTGTGCCACGTGGCAATATTTTTTTTATCCATTTAAAATATTATAATAATTTACCCTATTAAAAAAAGAGTTAATTACATTTTATCCACTCAGGTTTCAGTACAATTACAACCTCATACATCTTTGAAAATTTTTAATCTCATACATTTTGTCACATCCCGGCCCGGGCCCCCACCACAACCCCGGCTCGACTCCACTGTAGCACGATGTTGTCCGCTTTGAGCCCCGAGCACACCCTCACGATTTTGTTTCTGGGACCTCACACGAGAACTTTCCAGTGAGTCACCCATTATGGAATTGCTCTCTCGCGAACTCGCTTAACTTCGGAGTTCCGATGAACTCCAAAGCCAGTGAGCTCCCAAAATGCCTCGTGGTAGATAGAGATGAGAATATACATATAAGATTTAGGAATGAGAGAGGGATTGTGATTTGGGGGTGGGCTCGGGTGGGGAGAAGGAGGTAGGAAAGACAATCTGGTTTTGGGATTTTAAAATTTTTATTAAGTGTTTAGCCACGTGAAACAAATGTGGCAATCACTTCAGCACAAATAGGAACCCCTTATTCGCCACATCATCACTTAACGGTTAACTTAACAGATTTTTTTAACCATTGTATAAAATTGAAAAAAAAAATACTAAATGTATGAAATTGAAATGTTTTAAAGATATTGTATGAGATTGTAATTACACTGAAGCCTAAGAGGGTAAAATGTAATTTATTCTTTTTTAAAATAGGATAAATTATTATAATATTTTAAATAGATAAAAAAAAATTTGTCACGTGACACAAATGTGGCAACCACGTCAGCTATTAACGAACAAATGAATGAAAAATGTAACAAATGTATTATATTGAAATAAAATAATACTTGACGTATAAAAATGAAATGTTTTAAAGATGTAAAGAATTGAAATCGACTCCAAATTTGAGATGGTAAAGTGTAATTTACCCATGAATATTTTACATCTTGTCATTGCAGAGATTTCTCGCCAACTAAAAAATACATCTTTCAAGGTTTTTTGCATCCCATTGGAGATGCATTAATTACTTTATTTTATGAAAAACCTACCTATTATATCCAAAAACTATGTTTCTTTCCCATCACTAACAAACATAAAGAAAATTTTCATTTCCTATCCCCTAGGAAAAGGTATGGGAAATCATCAATCTGGTATGCGTGTGTGAGAATAACTTACAAAGACACGATTAACCATCTCCAACAATCCTCAAAACCTGCATTTGTCCTTTATCCCGCATGGAAAAAGAGAGCTCCCATCCTTGGCTGTGCCAACTGGCCTGTATATCTCCAAATAACTCGAGGGGAGACCGTAAACAAAAGAATAATCAAGCCTCCAATCTTCATCTGTATCTTAAGGCTCCAAACTCAGTTTCGGCACATTATCCAGATGCAAATTTTCATTGACCCAAAAAATTAATAGCTTCTACTCATAACTTACCACGCGGCTTTTTTCGAAGTTACAGAGCTGAACTCTCCTATGCAATGAATTTTTCAAAATACATAAACCAGAATAAACTAGATGTCAAAATAGTGCACACATAGAACCGAAACCAGAATAACCTAGATGTCAAAATAGTGAGCACACAGAACCGAAAGATAATAGAAATGAACTAAACAGTCAAGGCCTCCTGCTGAGCATGCCAAGCAACTACGTCTTTGTATGACAAGTTGCCTCCAAAAACATCTAAAGCGCTGCCAACAGTAACATCTACATGTCCCAGTCCTGCCACTTTAATCCTCTCTAAATCAGCCATTACAGTCACACCACCAGCATAAGTTACAGGAATCTGGCACCCAAAAACATAGCTTATAAGCAATTTGAACATGTACAATGCATGAACATAAGAAGTTAAAAATGTCTGCTCCCCATGCCTGATTCTCTACTATAACATGAGTGCAGCATGTAGCCCCAAGCCTTCTGGCTTAATCAGAATAATAAAGTCTCATGCTTGAGTGGCTTTATACCGATAGGGCATATGCATTTGAATAAGCATTCACTATACAAATGATTTAGATCACAACAATCATGGCTCAGTTCTTTGTCTTTCCAAGGTCATCTATGTGAGGAATAAAAACATATTTCAACTCTGTTCAACTGAACATAAAACAGCCAACAGTAGTCTAAATAGAAATGTGAAATATTTTTTTAGTGAAATGATGAGATGGAGCTACATTTCCAGCAACAACCTATAGAATTTTAAAAACCTGTGCAGTTAGCAAAAGACATAAATGTGCCATTTTATTACAAAGTTACCAACCGGTGAATGCTTTCCAAGCAACGCCACAAGCTCCTCATCAATGCCCAGCCTGCAATAAGCAAAAATAAGATTTGTTAGAACTCAACGGATAAACATGTTTGTCTTTTTCAAATATTGGATGTCAGGTTGGGGGTGTGGGGATGGTACTCATACCGATATGCAATTGTAAGCTTTCAACAAGTAAATTATAGTAATTAACTAAACAAAGTAGTAGACCATCTGGAATTGGCAAATGTATTATCAGTATTCAGTATAGTTATTCTAAAAATTTACGGCCAGCAATAAACTTCAAATGAAATTATAGCAGAAGCTAAACTCAAAATTGGATCTTCTTTAACCTCGATCCATCAGAAATGGAAGAAAAATAACATATTATTATAAATTAATCCATCCTTTAATTGAATAGTGGATTTGACTCAAAACTCAAAAGTGATGTAGTTTTATTTGTAAATAGGGGGAAAATTCTTGATATCAGAAAAAAGAGTGAATGGGAACAAGAAAGGATATAGGAAAGAAAAAAAGAAAATAAAAGCATTTACCAAGAACATGATGCATCAAACTCACGGACCTTTAAAAATTGTATTTCTCAGTTGTCACAACGAGAGCACAGAGAACTAAAGCCCCAATTAGATTTCTCAGGCAAGGAGAAATTATTAATTCCATTATGGAATATCATTTTCCTTTAACTACTAATTATAGTCGAAACCCTTTTTTAAGGCATTAATATTGTAAAATTCGGTTGGACCAGTGTATATCTTGTGGCAATGGAATAAAATGGCAACATATATGACTTACTTTTTCCCTTCAACATCAACACCATGTACCAGAAATTCATCTGCAAAGTTGGCAAGAAAATTCAATAATTCCTCATCAAGATTCACATCACTGAACTTCTGCCATCTATCCGTGACGATTGCATATTTACCATCCTGCACATTAAAGCAATTCATATATGAAAATTAAGACCAACATTTAAAAGCCTAGAAAATAGGTGGTCAAAAATAGTGAAGGAAAACATTAAGAATAAGAAGAACTCTAATAACGATTTGACATTTTTAGTGCTGATATGAAGATTTGAAATTGTCTCTGAAAATTGCTACTCTAGTCAAACACCACCAATATGATCTCAGTTTTCATTAAACTCGGATTACGACGAATCGAATTCACATAAAAACTGCTTAAGATGTAAGTACACAAATAACTCTGCTTAGCCTTGAAAAGAAAATAAACAAATAGACAATGACAAAGGAGGTTTGGTTCTTCGTTAGCTTCATACCCTCTTTCTGCAGCTAAGGTCTAAAACAAGCCTCTCTTTTCCAACAACAAGAACAAGATCTTTAAGCCTTTCAAGGTCCATTTGTCCATTGTTAAATACATACTGCCCAAAAAAAAAATTGATTTCATGGCACAATTTAATCTAAATAAATCTTCTTTAATATATAGGTGTAAAAGGGGAAGAAAAGGTGGTAACTTACGGAGGTGACAATGACATGGCTAGCCCCTTCTTCTATGTAATGCAAACAATTTTCTGAATTGATCCCACCTCCTACTTGCAAGCCACCTAGATTATACCAGTCCTCGCAGCAAGTTCAGCAGAGGAAAATCTGTAAGTTCCAAACATATCATCAACGATAGAGATTAAAGTGAAATAGCATACTCCCAAGGCACTCAACCAACTTGAAAATCTCAGTATCTGCAATAATAATTAGACCCTGATGTTTTTGCAGAATTGCTAAGCATCTGAAGCTAAGTAACAATCTTTTAATCTAATTTACACTCATCCAGCCAAACTACTACCTCTTGAACTGCACATCAAGATTTGAAACAGATAGATGAATCCAATAAGAATCACTTCTCTAATATTACCAAAATAATTACTAGACGACTACTTTTAATCATTTGATCCAAAAATTGTTAAATATTATCTAAAACAGCAACAGAATATACAAGAACAAGAAGGCAGGCAATAGACCCACCAGGATAGGCATGCAAAGCTTCAATGGCTGCAGCTCTACTAAAAGGGTCAGCTCCAAGCATGATCACATGACCACCCGTAAGCCCATCTTCTTTATACATCTTTGCATACTCTGCCGCTGACTTATCCGACACAAAATTGGTAACAAGAACCGACCCATCATCCTTCGAATCCGAAAGGGTAGACCCAACAATCTGCTTCACTTTACCCTGAAGTAAAAATCAAATAACAAAACACAGAAATCCCAAAAGAAAGATAATTCAGCTCATCATAAAAACATATATAAACGACTTACAGAAAACCCCAAATGATTCAAAAGCATGAGCTTTGATAAACTGAAGTTGCAGTACCTTGTGTATGTCAATGCAAGGCCGGAAGCGAACGGCGCAGCGGATCGAAATCCGCCGGGTGAATCCTGCACCAGATAATGGGAAAATGCGCGTTGAATTTCTGTATGAAAAGGGTAAATACCAAAGTAGAAGATGAAACGGAAACAGAAATCTACTTACCGGAGGCCATGGAAGGTCTGGCAGTCAAAATTTTCGGGCTTTTTGCGCCGAAAATTAAAGAGCTCGGAAGCCTATGAAATGTACGGACATCGGAAGAGAGAGCGGCATTTAAGGTCTCAACTTTCATTCTGCTTCTGCGCCGAAGTTTTGATTTTTTTGCTTTTCAGTCCAGGTTGAAGAAGAAGAGTGGGACTTGGGTTCCGCAATGTGTCTAAAGGACGGGGTATTTATGTCAAATCACGTACTTCCCAAGGTTGGGTTTTTTTACTTCAAATTGGCCACCACATTTTTTATTTTTTTCAATTTACTCTCGGAAATTTTACAACTGCGTCAGTTTGAGAGGATTTTGCGCATATAGTTTTGAGCCCTAAGTAATATTAAAAACACTTCAAACTTAAACAAATGATTACAAGTGAACATTTGAGGTGAATGAAGTTCAACTTTTATTGTAAAATTAATTGATAATATAGAAATTAATCAAAAATTTTATAAGGATCATACAATGCAATGTTCACTTTTTTTTTATCTGAGATTCGTATAAAAACTTATAGTCGTCAAATTATTTTTAGTTTAAATATGATTTGCAACAAAACTTTTAGTTAAAATACCATAAGTTTAGCTTATGTACTAGAGAAAAGTCAAGCAGAATATATTCATAAATACTATTATAATTCAAAATAGTTACATGATTGATACTTTATCTTATCGGGTTTTTCTCGATTAGACAACTTTTTTATGTGACTGGATGAATCTTTTCATATGTTTCCTTCTTTTGTTGTATATACATGTGATAAACAGTAAATTCACTAAACAAACATAATTAAAGATGAAAAAATTGCACCAATTGCTATATTTTCTATTTCATTTTTTAGTAATGACATAAAAAAAATTTGGAAAAAAAATTGCGAGACAAATGACAGTGGCGGACAACAATTTTCAGCAGTAAAAATGTCGATGTTTATATGCTTATAAATGTAAATAAAATGAGTTGAGTTTGACAGTTTTTAATTAAAAAAATTCGAATTAATATTTGTCTATTTTTTTTTTGTTGGTCAAACTCGATAAGAGTCCAACAGGTTCAATTCGAAGCTCTGCAAATTCTGAGCCACTCGCCAAGAGTTCCATGGCCACAACAACTTAGCAAAAACCCACATAACTTCCGAACGAAAATTCAATCCGTCAATGGCGTCGATTGCCACCTGCTTCACGCTTCCGCCGAAGCCCCACTGTCCTCGCCGTCGCATCTTCAAATCCTCACTCCTCCCCAACCCTCCCAGAACCTTCCGTCTCCCCCCGACGCCCGTTTTCCCTGGATTTGGCGCCAAGTTTCGGGAATCGAGGGGTTTGGTGTCGGCGGTGAAGTCGAGCCTCGAAGCCGCCAGCGCTGCAATCAGGCCCGGCGGAGCTGTGGAGAGCGATAAGTTGCCTTCGGACGTGAGGAAGCGAGCGATGGAAGCTGTGGACGCTTGTGGAGGGAGAGTGACGATTGGTGACGTGGCTGGCCGGGCTGGGCTCAAGCTTAACGAAGCTCAGAACGCTCTGCAAGCTCTCGCTGCTGACACTGAAGGATTCTTGGAGGTAGTTATTTTCAAAAAAGTTTAGAACTTGGAGTTGTTTCGAAAATGTTTGTGAATAAAATGAATGGGGTGTGTCGGATTGTTTAGTTATTTTCAAAAATTTATGAACTTGTAGCTGTTTTCTAAAATGTTTGCGGAGAAAATGATGGGGGTTGTAGGTTTGTTTAGTGATTTTTTCGTTTGTGGGTGAGTGCAATTGTTCTTTTCAAGATGGTCCCAACAGGTTTCGGATGAAGGCGACGTGCTCTACGTTTTCCCCAAGGATTATCGGGCAAAGCTTTTGGGAAAATCGCTTAGAATGAGAGTTGAGCCTGTGCTTGAGAAGGCAAAGGTAGTAACTTTGTGGAATTTTTTGCTATAATGTTTGGCAATTGGAACTAACATAATGCGTTTTTGCAGGCTGGGGTTGAGTATGTAGCGAGGGTTTCGTTTGGAACTGCCCTAATTGCTTCCATTGTTCTTGTTTATACTGCAATTGTTGTTGCTCTGTCTTCTGGTAGAAGGTAAGTTTCTAGGGTAAATGTTATTATCTTATTGTTAAATGTTTTCTTGATGGGCAGAATGGTTGACACTAGTATTTTGGTTACAGTGAAGAGGACAATCGTGGAAGACGTGGTGGAAGGTCATATGATTCAGGGTTCACTTTTTACATGAATCCCGGTGACCTCTTTTGGTAATACCTTCTTCTATACTTCCTTGTTAATTACGTTTTTCATAATACTGTGGAATGGTTTCAGACTTGGTTATTTTAGTTGTTGGAACTTGTAAGAGACTTTTGCTCACACCTTGTTTACTATTTATTTCATTAAGGTACTGGGATCCATATTACTATAGGAGGCGACGAGTACAAACAGAACGAGTACAAACTGATGATAACAAGATGAATTTCGTTGAATCCGTATGTGATGGATTTAATCATCCTTTTTCTATTGTCTCTTTGCTAGTTTTGTATTTGAAGAAGAAAGTATTGACATTATGATGTTGTCTTTTAGATTTTCTCATTTGTATTTGGCGATGGTGATCCGAACCAAGGAATTGAAGAAGAGAGATGGAAGTTGGTAATAATCGAGCACTGAGTTCAGTGGTTCGTTGCTTTCAACAATTTGTTTCATTTCATTGGTTGTGTTTGTATGCTTTTATATGCAATTAGATTTCTGTCTTGTCAGAGTAAACCAGCATATAGGGGTATTTATAACTCTCTCTCTCTCTCTCTCTCTCTCTCTCTCTCTCTCTCTCTCAATCAAGCTACATTCGCATACCTCTTAAAATCTTGCAAAGACCTTTTAGGCTTGACTTTGAAATAGGATGTAGTATTTTGTCATAGATTCTTATGCTATCCTTGATTTAATACTTTGAAAGAATATACAGGAGTTTATGGCTTTTGTTGAGGTAAAATACAGGAGTTTATGGCTTTTGTTGAGGTAAAATACAGGAGTTTATGGCTTTTGTTGAGGTAAAATACAGGAGTTTATGACTTTAATCATATTTTAAAGCATTATATTTATTTAACAACAATCTCTTTCATGTGTATATGTAAAATCCAAAACAAGAAAGAAAAAAGGGAATTGTTAGGTTAAAGTAATGCGCTGAATTCATCTATGACTTCAGTTGGTAAAAATGTGGAAGTTGTAGAAATGGGGATTGTGTAATTGGCGGATAGCTTTTTGACTAGATCAAAACAAAAGAACTGTGCTGGTCTTGTGCTTGGGAATTGTCATGATAGTTTTGACACTGTTGTTACATCCCCAAAGCTATATATAAACTATATGATGTGATATTGGAAAATGTAAGATTTTCACAAATACTGAAGGTAATTGGGGATCCTCTCTCAGAAACTGTCGTCCACCTATGGTATAGTCCTCGAACTTCCTTAGTTGTGTGACTCTTCGTGTTATTCCTAAAGTTTCATAGTCTGATGCTACTTATTATTATTATCTTGGAACTGTTTTTTTTTTTTTTTTTTTTTGTCATTAAAAATTATGATAGATATGTATGAAAGTATAATGACAAAATTATCCCTTGAATTGTAAATGCAGATCGGACAATACATATCCTCTAAAGGTGGTGTTGTTGCAGCTGAAGAACTTGCTCCATATCTTGATATAGAATCTTCAGGGGATACTCTGGTAAATATATATTTTTATTCTGTTGGCATGTTCGTTTGAGTTTCCAAACTCTTGTAATGGAGTTTTTATGTATTTGGGGAATTTGTACTAGTTCCAGCTGAGATTAGATTATTTATGGTTAATAGTAAGCACTTGCATCCATTGGTTAGTTAATTTAACACATCAAAATATTGGAGAAGTTCAGCATGCATTGCATTGTATCCGTGCTGAAGTAAAAGTATTAAGCACTTTCATCTGTAAAATCAAATCACATTTGCATAATTCCTCATAAGAGATTCAAACAAAAATTGTTCTAGTAAATGGTGCTTCAAAACTTCATACTCGTGATCTTTTATTTGTTTCTTTATAAATGAAAAAGCTTCCAAACAACTGTCGAGCTCACCTATCTTGTTTTCGTGTGGTTTGGCTTTTTATTGAGCACTTCAGTCAGTTCAAACTCTACATGGCCTTGAAGTTTTCAGTTTCTTTTACTATATTCAGCATTTTCCTTTTAAATTTTTATTATGCTGCTTGACATTTTTGTTACTTTCTGTTAATTTCAGAATGATGAAACATACATTTTACCTGTTCTGTTAAGGTATGAGGGTCAGCCTATCATAGATGAAGAGGTATGTTTAACGTTGATGTTTTTAAATAAATGGCTTCTATTTTGTCTTCTTTATCCATATACATAGGGGTGGGCAGTCGACCGATCCAAACCATATTGGTAGGTTTGGTTTGGTTTTGACCAAGAAAAAAGTCAAACAATTTAAAAACCGAACCGAACCTATTTATTTTTTATTTGGTTCGACCAAAACCATACCGAATCGACCATGTATCTTTTAATTATTAATTTGTTTTCCACATGTCAACGTATTAGGTTATTTGAGGCCTTACGATATACATATTATAAGTCTCAATATATTATAAGTTGTAATGACTATTAACAATTAGGAGATGTATATGATTTTATGCTTATATGAGGTTGTAATTAGTAAATCGTTTGCTAGGATGAGTTTTTATTTAATTGAAACTTAGTTCTATTTGACTTGGTGAACTTTTTATTGTTCCAAACAACTTAAATTTTCAATTGAATTGGAATGGGTGAGATGTATGGATGTTTAGAAGATTAAAACTCTTGAAATGTTGAACGTTTTTTATTTATGTGTTGGATAGGCTTGAAACGATCGAACCAAACCGAATCAAACCAAATAACAATGGTTTGGTTCGGTTTCAATGGTGGTATTTGTCAAAACCGAACCGTTGAAATCTAGTTGGTTCGGTTATATTTTTGGTGTCAAACCGAATCAAAACCAATCCATGCCCGCCCCTGCATATACATATAGGAATGAGAACTGTTGGATAAATAAGGTTTTATTTCCAGTGGCCTGGTACATGCTTGCAAATTGTGAAGTCGTTCCTTTTCTCTATTGGATTTCATTACATGGATGAAACGATATAATATTACATTGTCATTCATAAAAAAAAATTGGTTATGATGCAGGGAAACATTCTGTACCGGTTTCCATCTCTACAGCGCACAGCGTCTTCTCAGAGGAGTGGAAGGAAGGAATATGTGGGGAGAAGATGGGCTGATTTTGTTGGAGGTGTTGACAAATTTTTCCAGGAGAAGAAGTGGCAATTCAGGTCATTTATTATGTTTGCTGTTATCTGGAATTTAAAATGAAACAATCAAGTTTTCTGTGTTTGCAGAATTTAAAATGAAACTATCAAGTTTTCTATGTTTGCAGTAACACTAGCGTTTCTGAGAGAGCAATGGTTGCTGGACTTGGTGGACTAAATTTATTTGGGGTTATCATTCTTGGAACCATCTTAAAGTATGTTTTAACTTGAACTTTGTAATTGCTTGGTTGTTTTTACTCTATATTGCTCTGATGCCCACCGCTTTCTCATTTGAAGGGATACTACAACTGCACCAGCTGGTTTTATTGAGTTTATTAATAGCATATTTCCACTACTTCAGGTATGATTTGATTTCAAACAAATTAAAGTTCCCTACCTGGAATAAGGAATTCGTACTTTTTTGTTAAATGGTTGGGTTCACACGCAATCCTTCTCTTGAATAGTGGATAGGGATCCTTCTTATGAAGCTCTTCCTATATGAAACCCTGATTAAATCCTCAGGCACTATTGAGTTGGATTTTATCTTGCCTCACAATTATTTTGCAGATTTATGCTGGTTCTTTCTTTGCAATTCCTTTGTTCCGGTGGTTCCTCCTGCTTAAGACAAACGCTGACATAGAAAAAAGAAATAAAGCAAGACAGCAGTTTGCTCGATCCCTTGAATTGCCGGATATCTCACTTAGAAGAAAGGTAAATTGGTGCTTCTCTAGATTGTCTTGATTAATGGTTTCTATGTCAAACTTCACGTGTGCCTTGTCATTATTTAAATTTGTACTCGCAGTCTCGCACACTAGTTTGTAGGGGATAGGTATCAGATCTATAAATGAAATTTCACCTAGTGCTGATCAAGCCCTCCCTCCCTCCCACTCTTAATGCATAAGGCCTATACTTGCTTGTGGAAGACAAACTCTCAATGATTGCGTTGCCATTGAAAACATACCAATCTTCTTAACTCAAAATTAAGTCGAACATACTAGTGCAGCAATGCTGCATTTGTTAACTGTTGTAAGATATGAAGTTTCAAACTAAAAAATAGCCGTAGTTTTCTTCACTTAAACGCTTACATGAGGTTGTCTTAGGTGCAAGGTATAGGATTTTTCATAAGGTAACCATGTACTTGTTGATGTAAAGACAACTGAAATAAAGAAAAAGGAACAAAGAACGGAAACTAGATGAACTCTGTTCCTTCAATGATTAGAACAATATTTAGTTATATATTTGCTGTTTGATGTTTCAGCTCCTCAGTGCGCGGAACATGGCCCAAAAAACATTCATAGGGCAGGATAGAATTGTATATAGCACGGACAAGGATTTGGTTGAGCAAGACTATGAAGCCCAAGAATGGGATAAGAGATTTCGAGAAATCGAAAAGTCAGATTGAGAAGAAGCTACTGTTACATTGTAAGTATATACATTTCTTGCCTTGGATGAAAATACTATTTTCATTTCTAGGTATCTTGTAAACAAATGCCACTGCAGGTATGGTTGGTTCATTGAGTACCCGAAAATTGAGCTCATTTGGTATATTTATCAGTTGCACGACTCCTTTTAGTAGTCTATGGATCAAAAGAGCAGATGTTCTAGGTTTATTTCTATTTGACGTATGTCTACTTGGTGAACTTGAAACACGGTTCTCTAAAAAAAACAGTTATTAGGCCAGGATTCAAGAACGCAAGGGTTACTAAGTTACAGTGAATCTCGTCGAATTTTGTTTTTCACATGCTGATTAGGCAATTATATTTTTTTGTTACAGGGAGAGCTACTAGTGGCCTTCCTCAAGAATATTAGAGCTTCAAGCGGTCGATTGGCAAGCTTACGCACCCTTGGTGGTATTAGCATTTGTTTGAAGAGTACATTGACATTCTGGAGTTTTGGTGGGGTGCAGCTGGGAAGAAAGTAAGAAACCTTGTAATATAGATCTCAGGTGGACAGCAAAACTATTTTACATGCGAAAGAATTTATGGATCGCGAGGCTCATATATATGTTTCGGCATCCCCTTGTGTCTGGAATTTGCCGAATCGGACACAAGTAGCTTTCCGTGGCCGTGAAAGTCACCTGAGAGGGAAAAAGAGGGGGGCGATACTGGCTTTGTTAACTTTGTCCAATGAACTAGTAAGTGTTAGAAACAAGCGCATCATGGTTGAGAATCTGCTGTTCATCTCGGGATTGTTTCTACTAATACGACGCTCGATATCCAGGAAACTTGAATAATTGAGAATCCGCTGTTCCTCTCAGGTTTCGTTTTCTTTTGCGCTGAGACGTATTTATACTGTTTTGCACCAGTTGTTATTACGACACTTGATATCCAGGAAACTCGAATAATTGAGAATCTGCCGTTCAGCCCGCGTTTCGTTTTCTTTTGCCCTGAAACGCAAGAGTCGTGATTGCAATTTCATGACACTATCAATTTTCGTACAGATCAAGTATTGAAGCGGATCTACCACACCGATTAACATGTAGCATAGCATAAAATTCCGGTTATGGTGACCGGAAAACAATGGATCGACCCCAGTTGACCCCGTTCTGACCAAATACAACATAACTCGAGTAAAACACAAATTTACACACTGCTGATAGGAAACCGTTATTGACTGGTTCCAACGGCCCCATTCTTGACATAACAATCATGCAGACTGGTAGCAGAATCGACGATCACAAAACCAATACATCTTACAGAGGTTCACTGGAGTAATGACGCGATGCTCAATGGTGCACAATTTCTGCAGGTTTGAATAGCGTTTGCATCCGACCATGATAAGCGGGTCAGATGGCGAAAAAGCAGTTCTTCCCACGTTAAAAAGTCTTGAGAAAACCCTTTGCATATACAGATTGTAGAGTGTACCCCAACCACGAATGTCTTTAAGCAAGCCGGGAAACCAGTGTGCCTGAGTGATGAGCAGAGTTAAAAAGAAAGCACAGATGAAACTATACTAATATCGACAATTTCAAAGGGGGAAATAACGACACGTTTGGTTTTCCTATGTAGTTTCCGTCCCCAATCAAATTAAAACGAGAGTAATTTCAATAAATCACTTAGTTCGAGCGACAGCTAAATGCAGTTAATAACAAGGGAACAAACATGCACTGCAGAAAAAATACTAAGTAATCTGTCCTCACCTAAAATAATGAGCGTAAGTAGTATTATCAATACCACGTGAATGGAATGGCGCTGAACTCGAATGTGATAAGGTGATCTTTCATATCTTGCCCTAAATACACCAAGCCAGGTCCGTAAGTACATAACTTTTGTCCGGATCCCCATACACAACTCCTTAAAATTTCTATACAACCACGTTCCCTGATGCTGAACCTGTCAAGGACAAGCAAACCCATAAGCAACTAGGCTGAAGCATAGAAAGCCAAACCAAGTTTTCCACAATGAAATGATTCAGGATACAGAGCGGAATTAGATGTAATCACACAACAATCCTTTTGGAACACTGAAAATTTGATAGAACTTACAACTATTTCCTTCTTTGATCTCAAGTCACAGCTAATTACTAAGAAGAATATGAACTACTGAGCGTGCAATACTTAACGGAATTGGAAAATTCAAGAATCTTCTTAATTATCCAAGAAAGAAAACGTGATGCTTGAATTACAGATTTAAGAGTAAATAGAAGAGTTGTGAAAAGTTTCTGATTTCTGATTGCCAAATTACCTGAGAGCCACGAGAAACATCAGCAATTGATGGGGAATGACTTTGTTCTTCTCCATCTTTAAATCTCTTTGTATAGCTCCCAGTGACCCTACTCCCGTACACACTCCATGCAGTATTCAAGAACCCCAGTACGTTTTTTCTGCTGAAGCTTTCAGGTTTGGCTTCATTAGCTTCCAGATCCCGACTCTCACCACCTCCATATCTGTTACAAGAGGTCTGTGGAGAAGAATCTGTAAAATCAGATTTCAACCTTGTATTGCCGATGTCCCAACTCCCACCTTCACCGAATCCGTTATAAGAACCAACTTTCCTCAAGTTGTTCTCCTTTCTAG
Source organism: Crataegus laevigata (assembly GCA_963580275.1). Classification (NCBI taxonomy): domain Eukaryota; kingdom Viridiplantae; phylum Streptophyta; class Magnoliopsida; order Rosales; family Rosaceae; genus Crataegus; species Crataegus laevigata. Next base: position 30,987,276 of record OY756952.1, read on the forward strand.
ATTCAATAACACGGTCCACATGCACCACTCCATTCGTATTCAAGTCCTCAATTTCTCTGTTTTTGTGCTCAACTATACCATAAGTACTGTCTTTAGCACCAGACGTGGTTGGATCAAGAAATCTTCTCAAGATACTGCTGTCTTCCACTTCTTGACCATCGGTGGGCTCGGTGTTATTTCCCCCAGAAAGAAACAATGCCAAACCATCTCTATCTTGTTCATTCAAGTTAACCCATTCTGTATTTCGCATGGGATCTCCTGTCAGTGTGCCCTCCAAGCTCTTCTCCACATAAAGTATTTGTTCCCTAATGGCTCTGATAAACTGCTTGTGTCTTGAAACTACATCCTCCCGATTTTGAGACCTGCCTGCCACCGCTCTTTCAAAGTCTTCCAACTGGCAGGAGAGAATCACTAAAAACCTAACTAAGCAGAAAATAAAGAAAAATGAAGAAAGAAAGAGTTGACATGTACAAAGATTACCACCTGCCACTTTGCCGTTTCAAGTGTGGTAGCAAGATCGCGTTTGTGATAATCTATTGACACATGTAACTTTGGGTCTGGACAGTCACCTTGAACAAGACTGAGCTCATGCAGCAGAGAGCGGAAAACCGATTCCATCCTAAAATTTAAAACACCAAAACAAAATGAGCACTGGTTTCAGGGAATGCACAACTCATAAGCAACTCAACATAATAAAAACACAGAACAGCAAATACAATAAGCAATCCACAACAAAAAAAAAATGTTCCTTATGTTTATACAACAGTGAATGATCAATCTGTAAGCTCCTTTATTTTTCGAAAAAGTGAAATATTGAAATAAGTAAAAATGGGCTGGTTTATAGTTTATTCGTTACTGGCATTTCTCAAAAGTTGATGTTTCAGACTGTCAAAGTTTCAGAGAGATGGGCCAAATGGTCCAACGCCAATATCGTCCCCAACTTAACCACCTGCTAGCCTAGCAGGAGTGGGGTTTTATCCTAAAAGGCCTCGGTTCTTCTGTTAAACTCCCGACGCGGGATTTCCAACACACTCCCTCACGTGAGACCATATCTATAGCGCACTTCCACACCGGGAAAGGAAAAACAAGCACACGAATACTACGCACTTGGACATTTCGGGCAGCTCGACAAGCACAAGAAAAATCAGTTTGGATGCATATGAAGTCCCATTTGTGATAGACGACAACATTCCCAAACCAAACAAAGATCTTCAACAAAAATATAAATTCAGATGCCAACATTCTAACACAGGTCAGAAATCAAGATCATCAAATTAAACAGTTCAAAAATAATACTTTTCACCTTTTTTTTATTAACTTTCTTCTCGGGCCAAAAATTTAGTCAAAGCTTTTGCTTTTCTTTCCCCAAAAGCAAGAAAAACACTTCCAAATTCCCAATACATATTAAAATTAAAAAAGAAGGAAAAACGGGAGGAGAAATTAACCTGTCAGCGGAATCTTGGACGACTTCGGCTGCGGAAAACAGAGGGTCTGACTCCCATTGGTGCAAGCTCGACGCCATTTTTTATTGATTTTCTATTGTTTTGTTTTCTACGTTCACCACCAAATAGAAAAGTTGCAGTATTTATTCATATAAAAATAAAAAATTAATTTCAAATGTCGATTTAGAAATTGGGATTTTAGGGTTTAGGGTTACAGAGACGCCGGAAACGGAGGGGAAAGGTGTTCGTTAAAATGTCTAAACGACAAAAATTTTGGTGCGTGAGGATGGAGAGTAGGTATTGCATGTGGAGACGACCACAGTGTAATGATTCGACGTACCAATCAGCTTCCACCACGTCATTATCTATTATTGAGCATTTGAAATTTGGAAAAGATAACTGATCTAAAAATCTCATTTTAAACTTCTCACAAATCTCAAAATTTAAGCTAATCTAACGGTAATTAATAGGTTGGCCAACATTACCACTACTTTAGGATGGTGAGTAAAAATGTACTCTTAGATTTGATTTCTACAACTGTTGGATTTTTATTTCAATTTCAGTCATATTTTTCGTACTACTCAATGCTACGTATTATTAAAAAGGGGAACTTTAATAAAAAGGGCTTGAACTAAGTTTATTTTAACTAAAAACCATCATATAACTTTTTTTAACCAAAAACCATCCCAGAACAAAGTAAACCCCATCAAACCAACAGATAGCTCGATCACCAGCCAGTCACTCATGGGCTTTCCTTTGGCCCTCATCCTCCTCCTCCGTCTCCTCTTCTTCGTCTCGATGAGTACTACAACTTTCCTTTTTGAATCACCCTATTTCAGTGAGTATTGAAGAAGTTATATCCATTTGAATATTACCTAGTTTATGGCGACCTTCGAGGCTTTCGAGGTGTTCTCCGACCAAACCACGACGAGTTAGCCATTGTGCGAGGTACCATTCTCTTCGTCTCTTCGAGAACTATGATTTTCGTTTTTGAATCACTCAATTTCGTTGAGTATTGACAAAGTTATGAGCATTTAAAGTTTGTCCAACTTTTCGGCCGAAATCCGTCATTCCCTTCCGTTTAGCTCCAACAAGCAGCAACCACACCAAGTTCTTTGGTGTTTAAGTCACTATTTCTGGAATTTAAGTCACTGTTTCTGGAAAGAAAAGAACCAAATTCCAGAAACAGCTTATTTTTACATTCTAGAAACAGTGTCTGTCGAAAATAATCAAAATCCAGAAACATTGACTTAAATTCCAGAAACATTGACTTAAATTCTAGAAACAGTGACTTAGATTCCAAAAACAGTATTACTTAAAATCCAGAAACAGTTTATTTTTACATTCCATAAACAGTGTCCGTCGTTATTTTTGAATAGCATGCAGATCTCAAATATTTTTCTAGAGAAACAAATGATGAACTTCACTAACGAAGAAAATTTGAAAAACAATACCTCGAATACACTATGAATAATAACGACGATCACATTTCAACGAAATAATACAAAAATATAAATTAAATAGCATGAGGATCTATATTTTTGTTTCAAAGAAAAAGAAGAAGGTCTACAACCACATCATTTGAAAAAATTGCAAAACCCAAGGAAATGAAGGAGAAAGATTAAAACTTATAACATGGTTTTTTATTAAAACTAAAACTTTTCATTAATTTTCCTAGTAAGTTCCGAACATATTTTTCTTTTTGCATATAAGGAGTCATGATTTCCTACATACAAATTTGATCTTGACATGTGTATGGAAATATTTCTTTTTGTAGTTCTAATGAGATATTTTAGTACATGTATCAAATTGTAATTTACGTTTAATGAGGTATAAGAAGCCAAACAATGTTGTTGAATGTACTATAATGTATAGACGAGTTCGTGTTAAACGTTATTAATTGGGTGGTTCGTCAAGGCGTCAATAGTTGGTTTGGACATGTTTGTCCATCTATTATGGAATAGTTTATAGTTTACCTTAGTTTTTGTTGAGAATATTTATCTCCTTTCACGTAAAAAAAAAACAAAACATAATTAGGTTAATGCATGTTTATATGAGTAGTCGATGTGTAAGATGGAACGACTCATTGTCTATAAGAAGCCAAGTAGTGTTCTTCCACTAAACCTTGTTTCCTTCCAAGTCCAAAACTACTACTCACCAGCCCACACGTTTGTAGTTTCACAGCAGTATGGAGAGTGTCTTCAAATTTGAAATGGCAGTAATATCATATGAGCTGGTTTGGTGACTAAAATTGGAATATAGCAGATAACTCATACCAAAAAAAAAAAAAAAAAAAAAAAAAGCTCGTACGTTTAAAGTAGAGGTGAATGATTTTTTCATTTGAAGGATTAAGCATGAATGAAACTAAACCCTTCTAATCCTACCATTACGCAAGGATTCAATTCAAAGGGAAAAGTTTCCTCAATAAATTATCCATCTTCTACCTTCAAGTCGGACACAGTTTCTTCATTTCTTTCATTCAATATACCTTTCACACATAGAATTATCTATACGCCAATACAATCTTAGTCACCAGACCAGCCCTATAGAAATTGACAGTATTTTCTTCTGCATGCCAAGGATATATTATTGTCGTGGCAAACAAAAGATGGTTTTGAACAATCTTCAACTTCTAAGTACTGCTGAAAAAATGGGATTGAACTAATTAACTGGGCAGATTTCACTTCTAAGCACTACATAAAACTCCTGATCGAAATTTCAGTGTTGTCATGGCAAGGTTTAAATTATGACGGATGAAATTTTTCCTCCGAAACTCTTTGTTTATCTTAGAACAGGAACACTGACAGTAGAGTTTATACAGCACAAGCGAAAAGAAACAAAAGCAAGAAGTCAACTTACAAGGAATTAAGAATGCTTCTCATATGAAGTACTTCACCATCTGAATTTCCTTCTGCTTGTAGCCACATTTCTCATAGCACGCTTTGTTCTCAATGCTGCAATCGAGAATCACCCCAGAACACCCCCATTGAATGAGCATAATCCGTAAGGGCGTTAATAATCTTCTTCCCTAGCTGCATTTCGCGTGCATTGGCATCAACCACAAAGCCTTCAATGTGCCCGACTTTGCCACAGTTTCTTATAAACTTCCTCTCAATGAACACACTCCCAGTTGCGACAATCTTCCCGGAGAGATCATCTTGTATTACAATGACCTGATGGTCCTCTGCTTGGGTGCTAAGCTCCTTAAATCGATCTTCAAAGTCCTTGTCGGATACAGAATCACAAACGGTCAGTTGTTGCACTAGTTCTATGAATCCCTTGCCTTTGTCTGAGAGTTCTAGTTTTCTAAGTTGGAAATTTTTGTTCTTCACTGTTTGCCATCTTCTACTCGTTACAAGCTGTTAATGAAGTTGGAAATGAGTTTCATCCCATCGCAATTGTAAAGTTTAACGAAGTGATTTACACTGGTTTGTTCATTTCCGCCCCTCAATTCTCCTTCGATTTACTCAACCCAAATACCAGAGAAAAGTGAAGGAGCATAGCGAAAAAGAAAATGAGCGTGCGGAAATCACTTTTCAAAAGTTTTTTCCGACAACCAAAGCTTTTTCTTTTGACAACCGCCAAATACAGTAGAGTGGATGTACATTACAATGTGACACTAATCCAATCCGAATCCGATGCTTATCGGATATAAATTGATGGGTTCAATACGATAATCCAAATACGATCAGAGTTACGATAATTATCGAATCCTACAACACCAATACATTTGATACAATTCTGACTCGTGGGTTATGTTAGTTTATGGTTATGGACTGTTAAATTCAAGTAACGATTCAAGAAAGTCAACCCGTCACACAATTCAATTAGCAATGGTTGAGAAATTAAGTAAATCAGTTACCTCAGGATTCCAATTTCAGTGGAGGCTGCTGCTGTTATGGAGTTACCTCAGATCCGTAGAGAGACAGCTGGTATTTCAGGTTTGGTATGTGATTGGATGTGGGTGATTTTACTGCAAAGTTGTATGCAAGTGGTTTATAGCTCAATTCGCTAAGAGCATACGTCCTTACAATCGATGTCCCGTGTTTGATTTTACTATTCGGTAATTTAAATGATTTAGTGTAAATTATCCTATTATTTGTTAAAAAAATAAAAAAATTATTACGGACTAGGATTTGGTTTGTTACCAATTAGCACGACTGTATGAGGTCTCAGATTCAACTCTCCACGACAGCAAACTAAATATTACTTACTCATTCATGTGACTTAGACCAAATCCCTCGTATCATAGTAGCGTAAATATATTTTTACAACCAAAACAGAAAAAAGTGCCGAGTTTGAGTCTTGTTTTGGTTTTTGCATTTGCATTTACACGTTTGTCTTGTGGTTTCAAGCATAGACGAGTGCACTAGCCAAATTTCTTTCTTTCAATTCATGGTGAAACAAAAGGTTTGCGAAAGCGCTTTTGTGGACTCCCTACAAAGACAGCTTAAGATGCGTATGTCCCACAAGTCAATCCAGATATGGTAATCTACATTGTTAACAAAGGAATATCATCAGGCAAGATCATCGCCAATCGTTCAAAGTGCATTTCGAACATTAGAACACGAGATCACACTTCATGTCAGAATTCATCATCGGACGAGACCTCGACAGGACTCGGTTGAACAAAAATCCAGATTCATCGTTGAAGTCCCCATTACAACTGGATCCATTACGACGAAAGGATTAGGGCTTAAGAATACACGTGAAGAAAAGAAACAAGCATTATCTGAAACCCTAATTCTTTCATCGCAATTGTAACCTTTCACCATCCACTAGACATCAGAGAAAAAGACGGTCCTTCAAAAAGTTCCCAAAGCATTCATCTAAAACAACAGAATACTAATTGTAGTTTAACATCGAAATCAAAGTCAAGGAAAACAATATAGAACACTGAAACATATGCAATGTCTAAGAAAAAAGTTTTGCTGATGCTTCCTTCACTCAGAAACTCTGACAAAGATTACGAACTTAGTAGATACGGATAGCTTTCCCCATTGTACTCTTCAAGTTCAAAGACCTCACCTATTAGATCATACAAACAAAAGGACAGCATGAGTACAATTGAAAGGTTAAAAAAGATACGAACGATATTCAACTAGAAGTCGAGACTTCAAATGCCAATCCAATCTTTATTTCAGAACAAATCACAATTTACAGCTCATATGCTTGACTAAATGAAATAAAAGGACTATCAAAGTTATATCCAATAAAATATAGAACCGCAAATGATTCAATATCAGATATGGTAGCAACAAGCAATAGTTTAACAGGATCAAAGAAAATATGCATTTGAAAGTTCGTTATCCATAAATTTGAAGGCCAAAACTTTAGAACAGAGAGGGTATAATTCAAAAACCCAAATGATTTAAGGAGGATGAAGCCAATAACTTACATTCTGCCAATTCTTCTTCAACAGTGAAACTAAGAAATTGACACTGAGTTGCACATTCTGGAAAATCTGCTTTTCCTCCATAGCAAGATTGCCGACAGCAACACCCATGCAAAGAACCTTCTTAAGTTGGAACTTCACCATAGCTTTGGTCTCGTTAAGTTTTGCCTCCAGAGACTCCTGATGACTCACCAAGGTTGGGAACTTACCTGCAAGTTGTACACAAAGCTAGAGTTAGTGTTAGCTGCCACTTCAATAAATCAAAATGTCCAAAAACGAGAATACATAATAGCTAATAATCAGGAATACTTGCCTGCCTTGTTAAGACCAGGGCCAAGAAGACGAGGAATCTGCTTAATGACAGCTTCAGAAGCCAAAAATGCATGGTATTTCTTGGCAAGCTTCTTAACAAGTTTCTTGTTCTTGTTAAGCTTTTTCAAGCTCTCAACGTCCATATAGTCCAAACCCATCTTCTCTGCCTGTGGTAAAGCATAGGATACACAGATTTAGCTTCTACTCCGTCACAAATGCATCCAGAGTCAACAATTTCATAAACAGCTCGAGATGTGCCAACTTACCTCTTCAACATGCTGAGCATCTCCAAGCATGCAAACCCTCATCTTAGGGCGAGGGATATGTGGAAGCCTGACAGAACCGCTGAAACGCTTGTCCTTTTGTGGGTCATAGTTCTTCAGACCAATCTGAAGCTCAACTGTCTCAGTGAACTTCCTCTTCTTTGTCTCAGAATTTGTCTTAATCTGAGAAATGGCCTCTCTCAGCCCATCACTTGAAAGCTTACTGTTTTAACAAAGACGGTAAAATCACAAACTTTAGGTAACACGACCAATGCAAATTAATCCGAAACAGGTTCTTGACTTTTACGATAGAGCGAAGGAACAGGTTTCACATTTATCAATTTTAGGTATGTAATACAATCAATGGTACAAGACATGAATGTAAATTAACTCTAAATCATTTAAAGATTTAGACTATCAGTGGCATTTTCGCCCACCGCCACCCGAAAAAACATAAATTAAAAAAACCCTAAAAACAAGTAATCAAAGCACACGCCTTTTTCTTTTCTTTTTTTCTGTAAAAGCAATATCAGATATTCCTCCAGACAATAACAGATTCAGGAGTATTAAATCCCCAACCACAATTTCTAGGCAGTAACCTTCGCAAAACCAGATTAAAACAAATAAACAGCAATGGATTCAAGCAACATGCTAAAACATGAACAAAAATCTGAGATTTTGGTTTCTAAAAACACCAAAAATTCAACTAAAACCCAAATCCAGCAATAACCCAAAACTAGTTACAATCTGACGAACAAAGACGAGGAGGAAAAAATGAAATTACCTCATGGTTGGTTAGATCTTTGTCCCCGCCGCGAAAAAAAACTTCCTGCAAAATCAGAAAAAATGAAGCGAAAAATTTAGTGAGGCTGCAATACAGAATGCACAGAATGATGAGATGAGGAAACCCTAGTGGCGGCGGAGGCTACCTGAAGAAGGAAACCCTAGAACTGGATTTCGGGACTGCCGCGCTAAATGGTGAAGAGACTTTTGGGCTTTTATAAAACCCTAGCTGCTTGCTACGCTTTTGTCTATTTTTGATATTTTCCTTCGAATCCCTATACTTCTAAGTTTTATCTTTATACGCTGACTTTTACTTATTTCCATCAACACCCCATGATATTTAACTTGTATCACACTTAAGTCCTTGATATTTAAATTTTGTTATTGGTAAAGTCAATTAAATTTAGACTAAACATTTATCTCCTGAACTATTACTTGACTTTCGATTTTCTCCCTGAACTTTTTAATTGGAAAATTAAGGACTTGAACTTTTTTTTTTTGCCAATTCCCCCTACCGTTAGTTTTTCATGGATTTCATCCAAATTAACGTTAGCTCTTATCACGTGTACACCACATGACTCTCATTTGTGGACAAAAGTGTCACTTCGCTAGACCTTTTGACACAAAAGCTATAGAATCACACATATTTGCATAGGTTTATATTTTAGAAATCTAACATTTTTCAACTATTTTAAAGAGTGAAACGACTAAACCCTTACATGTTGTGTAAATGCTTCCATTTAACAGAAATTTGAATGGAATGAATGAAAAATTACAGCATGGGCAAATCAGCCAAAAAAATTAGTTTAAGTCCTTAATTTTCCAATTAAAAAGTTCTAGGAGCAAATTGAAAGTTAGGTGATAATTCATAGGGCAAATCGATAGTTTACTCTTAAAATTATTAACGTGACTGTTTGAACCCAATGTTAAACAATTGATCCCGTCCAATCAATGTAGTTGAATGAAAGGAGGACATAGATCATCGATTGAGGATTTGATGAAATTTTACCGATAAAGGTAAAATCATAGATATTAGGCCTGGGCAAAAAATACCGAGAATGAAACCGAACCCGATCGGTTTGGTTCTTTTTTTCGGTTCATTCGATATTGGTACAAAATCGGTTCGGTTTGGTACTTAATCGGTTCGGTTTGGTAATTCATTAATATTTTTCTTCATTGTCTTCTTTTCTTCCCTATCTTGTGTTGATGTGTCAAAAGGTTGGTTAAAATTGGGAGAACTGATAGAAAGAAAGCTACACAAATAAATAAGAAACATCACAAAAATGGGAAAATATAGCTCTGTGTCACTCGTTCATGTAGACAAAACCAAAAGTGGTGGATTTACATTCCAGTGCAAATTTCTTTGTTCCCTTTCTAGTTTATAATTACTCCTTTGTTACAGTTTGTCGAATTTTTCGTTTAACTTTGCTAAACTGACTAATCATGATTCTGTTAAACAAAATAACAGGAGATAACACAAATCATAAGGCAAAAGGGATCAAAATCTCAGAAATAAACAATAACCATTGGCAGAATCAAGTCAATGTGGCCGTGCACAACTGATTCGACACTTCAAAAACACTTTCGTTGAATGGAAGAAGGTTGATAGATAAGCTGAATCCGCCCATACTTTATTACAAAAATGAGAAGTCCTACCTAAAGCATAATTTGCATGGTCCAACTTTCCAAGAGCATGAAAACTTTAGAATTGTCAAAGAGAAGCGTTGGTAATCTCATTCTTCCGATTGCCTTGTCCCCAGAACTGAAATATCTTCATATCGTTTCTGCATAAAAGAGAGAATAAACAGTTCCGATGTTAAACTTGTGACATTGTCCAGTAGACCGATCAAAATTGAGAAATTTTACAAGTACATTCAATCTGTACAGAATGTCGTAAACAATTACTACCGACGAAGAATCTCAACTGCACTGAAGACATGTGTAGAACAATATACATGTCTATATAGATGTGGAAAGAGACAATCCATCCCAACTGTGGCCAGACTCACAAAATTCCCATCCGTTCGACATAGGTAATGAAGTGCAACAGATGCCAGATAAACATTCCCTCAAAAAACAAATTAGGAAATACATCTATAACCAGCACCACCTAAACTCTCTCCAAAACATGTAGGTCCAGACCCAATGAACAATCCAAACAAGCATGCATGCTCAACCAAATAAAGTATACAGAACATCCACCCATGGGCAAAAGTTTTGTCTTTAGGAAAAATAAAAAACCAGCATGTATTTACAGAAGGGAAAATAAGTAAAAGCAATTTATAATTTTGATTTTCCATCTGTATCTAATATAGAAAATAACACATGGGCACAATCGTACATAGCACTCTTCAGTGTTTCCATCAAACTGGAAATACATAAATTCTAATATACACGGAGTAAGTGCACGCAAACCACCATGTGTAAATAAAACTAAAGAAAAGTTCACATACCCCAACATTATTGTACTCCCAAAGCTTATGAACTCCATAATCTACAGCCTGAAACCAGAAAATCAAATACATAAGAACACTATGACGTTCGTCCTTCTTTCACAAAACAACATAAATCAAATAGAAGTTAGAGGCGATTCATAATAAACAAATTCAGCAAGGAATGAAAAAAACTCATTCAGAAACATGCATACACCCCAAAACTCAGAAGAAGAAAAAACACCTGAAATGCAAAGTTCCAAGAAATGCAAATCCAGTAATGTCTCCAGTTAGCAACTCTACGTCCTTACGAGCATTGCACGTATGAGATAATATGAAATCATAAACCAAAGTGCCAAGATTTTGAATCTCGATAGTTCCACTATATATATGACCCTCAACTTGATCAATTTAGCAACTTTTCATCTTTACGAGCGTTGAATATATGAACGTATATGAAACCAATTAATGAAATTAGATCTATAAAATTTATTACCAAAAATTTATTACTATGGCAATAAACAAATATCAAATTTCACCCATTTTTCACCAACACAATAAAAATATAGCCGCTCCCGTTTAATCACAAGATCAATTCAACAAAATACCATAAACACAATTGAAATTCCTGAGCTTTCTGCTAGACTAAGTTGACCTAATCGTAAATCAATCACCATTAATTTCCTCAGATTTTCCTACCAACCAAACAGAAAACAACAGGGAACAAAAATAATCTGAAACGAGAGGTTCAGTGAGGGAAACCCTAATCTAAAAACTTGTAAGATGCTCACCCGCTCGCCGAGGAAGGCGCCGGCGATGACGAAGGTGACGTAGACGGAGTTGCGGCGCATGATGACCCTGTAAAGGCCTTCGAAGAGGCCGCCGCCGCTCTTTCGGGCCGCTGAATCCATGGCGATCTGCGCGAATCTGTTTCCGCTTGCTTCTGATCTGAGATGCGAGGTGGAAGATTTTGGTCAGAGCTCTTGCGTCGTGGAAATGCGAAAGGGTTTGGGTCCTGTAATATTGTGTTTGGATTTGAGAACCGAGTTGCTCGGGGCGGTCCACTATACTGTTGGAACGGTTTGGAGCGGGTCGTTGGGACTAGGGTGGGCAAACGGGTATAGGAACCGCGGGTCGGGGCGGGTAATGCAGGTATAGGCCGGGTACAAGCCGGTTCCTAGTTTTTATAAAGAGAAACGGGGCGGGGCGGGCCGGTCTTTGAAATTATAGGTTCAGGCCGGTTCCATTAGTGTAGAAAAACAGGTACCCAGACCGGGCCGTTTGTAACATTTTGCCATTCCTTTCTGGCACCTTCTCGAAGACTCTCCTCTCCTCCTCAATCCTCCCTTTTGGATATGTGATTCTCAATATCCTCCCTCTCGATCTCTCTCCCTCCCACAGTCTCTCTCCCTCTTTCTCCCCGGACCTTCTTCTTCAAGTTCTTAATCCCATTTGGGTTTTCCACAGCTTCAAGACCATCGTCAACAGCTTCAAGACCATAGTTTCTCTCTTTCTCTCCCCGAGCTCATCCTTACCAACTTGTTCAGGAGCGGTCGTCGAGGCGAATCACTCCAGATTTGGATCGAGCTTAGAGGGAGATGAGTTCGGGGACTGGGTCCGGGTTGGATTCGGATAACTCGGTGAAGGCGGCAAGGAAGAGGACGGCGGTGGTGAGGACGAGGAGGGAAAGTTTCGGAATTGAATCCATTTTGGGGGGTCCAATTGTTGCAGAGAAAAATTTGCTTTGTGGGAAGAGGAAGACGAGGGCAAAGAGTTGAAATAAAGGGACCTCCGCTCTCAAAGCTTCTACCTTCAGGCTCAGAGAAGTTGATGAGCTACGGCAGAATGGGACCCGATAATTGGTTGGAGGAGAGGTTGAGGACGATGAGGTTGATGAGCTATTGGAGGTTGGAGGGGATGGACCGGCGAGGAAGTTGGAGGAGAGCTTGTTCAATCTGTACCGAAAAAAATGGAGGAACCGTGTACCCGGACCAAATCGACCCGTTTCAAACGGGTCGGGTTAGGTTCGGTTCCAAATTCTGAAAATGCATTACTCGGCCCCGCCCGACCTGTTTCTTTTAAACTTGGGTCCGGTCTGGTCCCTTCAAAATTAGGCCCGACTCGGCCCGTGCCCAGCCCTAGTTGGGACCGAGCTATTGTGGGCTCGAAGGTATTGGTCCATGTAGGCTTAGAATTTCATTTTTCAATGCAAAGTTTGTCTCAATGATTAGAGTTTTCGTCTTCAAATTACTGTCCCATAAGTTTGAATTATTTTTCAAATTAGTACAATTTAGTGTAAAATATTGATTATAATAGATAAAAAAATCTTATGAAAATCTTTTGTTTGGCGCATGTGTAATGGTGTACCAACTTTTAAAACAAAAGTTAGATTGTGAGCAAAACGATTTAAATGGTTCATTCTTAAATATGGGCTACGTCCATTGTAGTGATTAAATATATATTTGATGTGGGTTACAAAAGTGCTTTAAAATAATGTAATGTAATTTTCCTCTTGTGGATCTAACAACTTATTAAGGGGTATTCGTCTCTTTATATATGTCCTAGGTGAGCCCCTAAAGTCCTGGCCTCTTAATTCTCTCACTGCCTTATCATTTAATGGGTCGAACACGTAAGCACGACCTATAAGCTACGTCTCCACTGTTCATTTAACATGTGGAGAGAAAGCGACTGCACAAGGCTATTTGCATGGCTTCTTGGATCAACAAGCATCGAGTGCAACGTTCGTCCATGAGTGGTTGGAACTTGAAAGGCACTTTAGCTGAGTGCTAGCCTGACGACATTTATGTCTTTTGATAGACTTCTTTTTTTCGTTAATGGCCAACGCATGGCCTGAAGTTGATGTTTGAGCAAACTTGTCCTTAAAATTTCATGCCAAAAAGTTGTTAGGCTTGCCAACTGTCTTGAGTAGTGGGAAAATACTTTAGGTTATGCGCTTGTTCCTTCTTATTAGTAGACAGTGCAGGGCCAAGAGCAGTCATCTTCTTCGTTGTTGTGGTAGTGCTCTGTCTATTGAGTTTCTTGGGCTGGCTTGTAGGCTTAATATATTGGTCTTCTCATCCTTTAGTCTGCTTTCTTTAGGCCCATCTATTAGGTCCAACAATTATATATATATATATATATATAAAATTTTTTTTAACAAACGTTATTATTTATACTAAGAGTGTGGATGAACAATTATATATTCTTAATGAGTCTAAAAGAACCTTGCGTTAACCGGTACCACATAAGGCGTCATTGTACTTTTGATCTCTTAAGACCATCTCCAGCCCTTGAGCTAAAACATAAAAAATTTAGCTTAGAAACAGTTTTTCTACTCCAACTCTTCTGACCTAAATTTTTTAACCCGAGATTATTAAAGAATAAATTTAGGCTAATTTTTTTTCTTTTAAAGTAATTTAAAAAAAATATGTACACTATCATAATTTAATTTTAGGGAACTTTAACGAAAAGCTCCCGGTACTGTTCACTTTAACGAAAAACCACATTTTTACACTAAAAAGTCAATCCTGGTACTATTCAATTTACCCTTTATTTTGTCCTTATCGTTAAAACTCAAAGTTTTCAAGCCCTTTTCATTAGTTTTCCTTTAATTTTATGAACATTTTAACATTAAAATATTTAAATTCCGATAAATATTGAAAAATCACTAAATTCGGGTGAATTTTGAGTTAAATAATATTTTTTTAATTATTTTAGTCGTTGGATTTAAATTTGGGCCGTTAGATTATTATTATTTTTTACCGTTATATTTGATTATATTCGATTTTAGCTATTGGATTCAACAAATTCTGAAAGACATGCTCATGTGGGTGCGTCCTGCTAGTGGTGTTAACACCATTTTTTGAGCTAAATCTTGAGGGGAAATTTAGTTTTTGTTTGACTTTTAACTTTTAGCTCACACATTTAATATAAATTGAGTTGAGTTTGGAGGGAGAATAAAACCTATAAAATAGCATTTAGCCCTTTTCTAAGGCAAACTTCTGCCAATATAAAATGGTGGCTTCAAAACATGCAAGTGTGGAGTTCGAGAAGTTTACTTGTACAAAGTCGAAATGAAATTAAATGAAACTACTAGTTAATTTGCCAGAAGGACTCTTATGCCCGTGACTAATGTAGTCCCTTGGCAAAACCTCACTTGGCAATGGAGTTAGCAAAAGAGCTGCGAGAGATTCAGACGCTACAGGCCCACACCGACAGGGTCTGGAGCCTCGCCTGGAATCCGGCCACCGGTGTCGCCGGAATTCCCCGTTCCTTCGCCTCCTGCAGCGGCGACAAGACCGTTCGTATTTGGGAACAAAACCCCTCCACTTCTTCTTGGGATTGCAAGGTGAACCATCTTGTCATCTAATTTTATTTAAATTTTCCATTTTTATGTTAAGGGATATATTGAATTGGGATTTTAAGGCATATTAAATCTTTTAATGAATTTAGAAGTATTCAATTAAAAGTTTAAGTAATTTTTTGAGATTTAATGTGTATTTAATCAGAATTTTAAGACTGTGTATTAAAATTCTTAAAAATCTGAGTGCATTCAATTAAGATTTTAAAGAAGTTTATAAAATTTGAAATGTATTCAATTAGAATTTAATTTAAAACAATTTGAAAAAAATTAAGAAATTAGAGGGAATTAGAGAAATTTTGTAGTATATTCCAAGAGATTTTGAAGAAATTGAATGAAAATTTTAAATAAAATCTCTACAAATAAATTATACTCTATAAAAATTCATAAATTTATTAAAATCTGTCAAATTTCTAATTGGATACCCCTTAATTGTGTCGGGTTTTAATGGAGTTTTTATGGGTTGCAGGCAGTTCTGGATGAAACGCACACCAGAACAGTCCGATCGTGCGCTTGGTCCCCATCTGGGAAGTTATTGGCCACTGCAAGCTTCGATGCCACCACTGCAATTTGGGAAAATGTTGGAGGCGATTACGAATGCGTTGCCAGTCTAGAGGTATGCAATAGTGAAAGAATCTTGCTTTACATAAATTGGTCAATTTTACAAGTTGGGATCTTTTGATTTTTGTTAGTAAAGATGGTATTTTGTTAATGGAATTGAAAGACTATTGCTATGCATAAATTGTCGATTTTGCAAGTTGGGTTCTTTTGATTTTTGCTAGTAAAGTGAAAAGGTATATTTATTTGTGTGTATTAGGGGCATGAAAACGAAGTGAAAAGTGTGTGTTGGAATGCATCTGGGTCTATGCTTACGACTTGCGGTCGGGATAAAACTGTATGGGTATGGGAAGCGCTGCCCGGGAATGAGTTCGACTGTGTTTCAGTGTTGCAAGGCCATACACAGGATGTGAAGATGGTTCAGTGGCATCCCACTAGGAATCTTATATTTTCTTGTAGCTATGATAACACTGTCAAGGTAAAAGCTTAGAATTTTTAAGTGCTTTTACTACTTTCCCTACCCGTCCTACAAAAATGGTGACTTTTTTTTTTTTTTTTTTCCTTTCATTATGTATCAAGAAGATTGGACTTCCTCAGAGTTTTTATGATTCAGTACAATGTTTCTTGCAGATATGGGCCGATGATGGTGACGATGATGATTGGGCGTGTGTTCAAACATTAGGTGAAACTAACAAGTACTACGCCTTAGCCTCTTTGCATCTTGAAATTTTCATCATCCTTCTTTCTTCAGAATTGTTCTCTTCAAGTAAAATATTCCATAACGTTGCACGTGTGTTCACTCCTAAGCAGTTTTTCCTTAGATGAGGCCATGTTTCTCTGATTGATTAGATATGGACGACTAGAATGTGCAGTGGATGCAATGCATCTCAGCTGTTCGTATATAATTTAAAATAAATATGATCCTATCTTAGGAATGCAGGAGATTTTTTGTTGAGTGTAATACATGGTTCTAAACCAGTTGAGTTTGCAGTACTGCTCGCACTTTTTACTAAAATATACCATTTTACTCTAATTTATCTTATCGGTTTTCTTGTTAGCGGTCACTCTTCTACTGTCTGGGCTTTATCGTTTAATGCCAGTGGAGACAAAATGGTTACCTGCAGGTATGCAGAAATGTTTTCTCATTTTAATGTTTGATTGGTTTGGATACTAAAACACCATTTGTAAGAACATCTATGAAAAACAAAAATTGAAGAAATAAATGACAATGTGCTGATTTTGCAGTGATGATCTTACTTTAAAGATATGGGGTTCAGATGATGCAAAGATGTCTGATGATGGCTTTGCACCTTGGTGAGTAGCATTAGGAGTACTTCTTTACTTTTTTAGAATCCATACGTGAAATTGGTTTTTCACGTATGCGAATTATTTAAAAAAAGTTGAGTATTTTATCTCTCTCTCTCTCTCTCTCTCTCTCTCTCTGTCTGTCTGATTTTCATTTAGTTCTATACTTCTTTTTGTTTCTTTTATGTACTTTTTACTTTGAGTTCCTCATGTAGTCTTTCTGTACTTTTGAACACTCACGCATCCTGATGCATGCACCATCCACTGTCACTCTTATGTAAACATGCATGAATTTGAAACAGTTTATTTTTTCTACAAAAAGAGACAATGTAATTGTGTTTTATAGCTAGAGAAAGATATTATTATTGAAGTTAATTCCGTAATTAGTAATTTGATTAATAGGGTACTGACAGTTAGCTGTAATTCATTTGTTGTAGTTGTACTGACAAGATGCTTCGTTCTTTTTGGTTTTTCAGGCGACATCTTTGCACTCTTTCAGGTTATCATGACCGGACAATATTTTCAGTACATTGGTCAAGGTAATAGAACCAAAGAAATAGTCCCAACTGTTGAGGGTTTGTAGTCAAGATTATAGAACACAGGAAAGAATCAAGATTAGCTTTTTAATTTGGTAGTTTACTGAATATTCTTACGATCTTTTACTCGGTATAAGATAGTATTGTAATCTGGGTAAAGTATACACTAAACATGGCCACATTGATTTGATTGAGTTAACTAGGCTAGTTAATTTATTATTTGATTCACCAAATAAGATTTGGATTTATCCCGAATATTGATTTATATTTGATTGAAAATTGACAGGGACAATATCATAGCCAGTGGAGCTGCTGATGATGCCATAAGATTTTTTGTGGAGAACGATGATCACGATGGTTTGGTATGTCATAATCTTTAACCCGCATTGATTATTCCAGAAGTCTTTTCGTATGCCTTAATATCTGTGATTCTGCATGCATCTGATGGTAAACTGTGAATAAATATAGGTGATGCCACACACCTTCCTTTATCTTTCACATACTCTTCTCAATTCTGGATGTCGGATGGAATGAATTGAAGAAGATCAAAGACAGAGATTAACAGGGGATGTGTGGGAGTAAAAAGGGGTTGTGGATAGCACCACCCTAAATATATATCTAGAGCTTGGTGTGGATCAGTTAATCTAATGCTTTTTAGACATATAGTCCCCTTTCCGAAATCACTCGGCAAGGTTTTCGATCTCTAAATTTGTGTTTACGTCTGATTTGTACGCAGATGCTAGTAGCAAGCTCATTGAGTGCTAGATGATTGGAGTGGCTCTGTTATTTGCTTATCTGGTTTCGAGAGTATTAAGTTACCGAATTGTGTGTTTTCATTCAGGTTGATGGACCTTCGTATAAATTGCTTTTGAGGAAGGAGAATGCCCATGACATGGATATCAATTCTGTGCAATGGAGCCCTGGGGTAAGATTTATTCTTCTGCAACTTATTTAGGTCCTATTCTTTTCCTTGTAAATTGAGGGGGTGCCGACATGGACTCTAGGTTCTTTAACTCGTCTCTGCTACCATTAATGCCACCACGACTCAAATGGCTATCACCACCCGTCATTGCTTCTGTCACTGTAATTTCTGTTGTATCCACAACTACTAGTGTACTATCACCACCATCTCCTACATAGTCAATACTACCGCCCACAACCATCATTGAACCCCAACTATAATTACAAGCGTCACTGTCATCAACACAAACGCACAACATTTACTACCATTTTGAGGACTGTTATTGTTGCTGATATACCCTTGAACAGTGGAGCACAAAACGGATAAATGAGTTGTGTAGACCGTGGTTGTAGCGCGGCTTAATTGTCTGCTTAGCGTTCATCCAGTTTTAGTAGTGATTCAAAGTTTGTAACCGGTTTTATTTGTGCGTATTTCCCTATTTAAAGAAAGAGAAGAGTGAGAGAGGTCCAACTTTCATACGTATACTAACATTTCCATCGTTCAATGCTGGTGCATTCTTTAGGAGGACCGGGTTCTCGCTGCTGCAGCCGATGACGGGACGATTAAAATATGGGAGCTGACATCTGAATAGCTGTCGAAAGAAACCCTTTGCTGCTAAAACACTTGTGTAATAGCGAACGTGTTATATATTTCCCTTATCCTGTTGTCAATTTTCGGAAAAACAAAAACATGGAAGATTGTATAGTTAGTGAAATGTGGCCTTTTTATTTATTTATTTTTATGTTAAGCGGATGTAATCATGTAGTGAATCCTTATGAGAAAGAAGATGGCTTACAGTATTAACAAGATTTGCTTTCAGACACCAGACTTATATTCTGTCTTTCGACTTTTTCCCTCCCAAGAGTAACTTACCAACGACTAGACGCACTTGTGACGATAACCCAAGTATCCAATCCAAGTCACGCATTGTTATGCATTTTATCTTTTTCACATGACAATGGGGGATTTCCGTCGCACGAGAATCCTCCGATCGTTGATTGATTCTTCATCATCCTCTTCCCCATTTCACAATTATTGTTGACATTTCGTTCCAAAATATAGTCTGGTTTAAATTTGTTAGCCTTCAACCAAATATCATCTCAAGAGAAAAAAAGAAGCGATCCTCCTTTTAATCAAACTGAAAAAGGAAATGACTTCCTTTTAATCAGAAGGAAAAAGGAAATGATTTTCCATTTGATCAGTTGTAGGGAATTCGAGCTTGAAATTTCGTCCACACAGGCAAAAGTGATAAATGGATCCTATATTTTCTAACATTGTGACACAAGTTGTGTTTTGAAAATGCATTTTTTATAGATCTGGATTCAGCAGAATTGGTTATAGCAATACGCTCCCTCATCTATACCTAATTAATTTCCTTCTAGTAGTCTAAATGAGACTATAATATCACTCGAAAAAATATGTAATAATTCTAAGAGAAATCATCCTTACAATACATAAACTCATAATATTTCATGTATCAACAATCATTTGTATATGATCATAATAATATAATAAAAAAACAAAGATAAAAGATCTTATAAAACTAATATGAAGAAGATTAAGTTGTCAACCATGTATACTTAACACCTGTTTTCTATGGTTAATCTGCCGGAGTTTTCTCTCCTCCCCTCCTCAACCAAAGCCGAACGAGCAGTCATGATCCCACTTGGAAACAAAGAAGCATCAAAAACTGAACAATCTATCCAATCCTGCAGCAACTCCTCCTGCCCCCATATCTCCGGAATCCAAACCTTTCCGGCCACCTCCATTCTGTGCTTCTTCAACCTCTCACGTCCACTCTCTTCCTCTTCCGCCGCCGCCGCTGTAGGCACTTGATCTACAACAACAACATCACCATCACCATCACCTTCTACAGCAGCTGAATCCTGAAAGTCCATTGTTGAAACTTCCTCGTCGTTTTCATGCATCTTTGGTGACGTGCTTCCTTGCTGCTCTTCAAAAGTGTTATTTTTCTTCGATATTTGCTCACCATTTTCTTGCATCTTTGGTAGAACTGGAGTGTTTTGGATGATGGGTTTCTGCAGAGAGATTTGATGAGCCATTTGAGATGGTTTCTTCTCATACGGATTCAGAAATGGTGACAAAAGTTTGTGCTTGCCAGAGCTTGCTGCTTCTTCTTCTTCCTCAAGATGATGTTGTTCGAACTTTGTGAAATCAAATGGTGGTAGTAGACTAGTATTATGTGTGTTAATAAATAATAATGCAGGCTAGAATGGGTGGGGAGTTAGTGTTACACGTCAACTCCAAAGGTTTTGATTTTTGTGTATGGTAAGTGGCAGGTGTACGTGGCTTGGCTGAGATTGAAGTCCATTTTATGTGGTGGCTTAGTTCTTGTTTGAATATAATACAAAAGCAAAGGAAAGGAAAAGGAGACTCTGCTAAAGTACACTTTTGTGTCCGTCGTAAGTGTGGTAGCTCAGCTTCTTATAAGTATATTAAAGTTATTTAATTTTTTGGCTTCATATTCATGTATTTATATTCTCAATATGCCACATGTTGGATTATGTAAAAGTACGCAGATCATTGGCTCAACACGTAGACAACATATTCTAATATCATGAAGAAATGAGAAGTTTTACCTTATAAAACAAGTGGTGGTGTTAGCCAGATTAAGCTCAATTCTTGTAAAGCACATGCAAAGTTTCTTACGTTTTCAATGTAGGATTCATGCTCTCAACAATATGTGCATTCCTTATACAATTCACTCATACTACGATCTGTTAACATTTCTCTATACTTATAAGTAAAATGTCTTTTATTCGACTTTTGATGAGATAATGAGTTTGATTCCAATCTCACACCTTAATGTACAATATCAAATTTATACACAAGCAACAGTAAAAAATAACAACAAACTCTCTCCAACCGAGCCTTCAGTTTCTTGCGTGGCGCCAAGTCAATTGAAGGCAAAACCTTTTATTGTCAAATTCATTTAATAATTCTAAAATAAGATGTGGTGCAATATATAATAAATGGTGTCGTGTGTTTTAAGTATTTGATTGGTTGTCTCAATAATTAAACTTACAAAAGAAAAAAAAAATGACAGTATTATTTAACAAATCAGATAGAGTAAAAAATTGTAAAAAATGTCAAATTGTCATGTAAACCATCAATATTATTTTAATGAGTTAAATTTGACAACAACTTCTTCAGACCTAGTTGCAACCAAGTAGCAAGTTGGATAAACCCGCAGCTGGAAAGTAACAGAACTGTGGGCTGCTCTCAAATTGACAATACCATGCATGTCTTAAAAGCATAGCATCAATATCCTTCCCATGCATAATTGGTATATTCAATGAAACTTCGCAACTATTTAATTTTATTCGGTACAAGATTGAGACCTTGGGGTCTTCCAAATAGATATTTTCTGATGCGCATAAATACTAGCTAGCAGCCTTTGGTTTTGTTTTGGCTCTCCCATGAAATTTAAGAACTTCTATAAAAAATAAAGAAAATAATAATAATAATAATAATAATAATTTAAGCACATCAAGAGGATGTAGATCTTACTCCGTTGGCGGCTCGTGCTACTTTATTTTCGGACTATGTTGACTTGCCTGATTATCACTTCTCAAATTAATGTGCATCTCAATATCCAGATTTGTCTTATTTTCTTGTTTTTTTTCTTTGTGGTGTTGTTTGACTCGTTTTGCAAGTATAGACCTGTAGGTTTGGTTTTAGGGTTTAGGGTTTAGGGTTTACATGCACATATATATTTCTCATATTCACGCAAAAAATATTGTCGGAGTTTCAAATGAGAGCACAACCCTGAAGCAACAATTAGATAACACACAACTAAAAACATACTTTACCAACTTTTGAATAGATAGAATCATAAACAAAATTTCATTGCATAAAATACGAGAATCCAACTTGAAGTCAATTGGTAATGAGCGGAAATGATAGTTAACGAAAGACTTTCGTCTCCAATCTGAGATATTCTTGACAACAATAACAAACAACTTTTATTTTTCGATGCATGAAGAGAGATAGAAACTACTACATAGCTATATGTATAATTACTCTTGCATAGTTAAGCACGTACTAGGGTAAAATCTAAGGAGAAATGAAAAGGTTTTAGACAAACTGATTCTGTACTATCCAAATGGTGGTGTATTATGCACATTTTTCTCTTCTATGCCCCATGTTGTCATGTCTGTCTTGCTTTTGCCTCCTTATGGGAGGAGCCCTATCGGGCAAGTAATCCTTCCTCATGTATATATTCTTGTTTTACAAGAATTTACAACACTGAGTATCTACTTAGAACACACACGCACACACATATATTTCTTGAAAATATTGTACAAATTATCACCGGAACTATTAGAGATACGTGCAATTGCTACCCGTCACGTATATTTTTTACAATGTGATTAGTAGCGGAGTCACATGGAGGCTATGGGCCCGTACTTGTCATGAAATTTCTTCAATAAATATGTATTGTCTGCTTGTTTTATCCATAAAGAGCATGTGATCTATTGTTTTGACCAAGGAGTGATGGGTTATAAACTTGTTGGAGCCAACAATCTTATGTTTTTTGTTTAAACGCAACCTTATAAAATAGCCTTTTGTTTTACCATATAAAAACCAATTTATTTATTTATTTTTCTGGCCAGTTCATGTAAAAGATGGTCTATACAATTTAGAGGAACATCCAATTATGTTAAAAGGAAAATCTCATAGGAATAATTTTGATTTTTGACCTTAAATTTTTGTTGAGCCTAATGTATTAATTAGTTATTATATATATATATATATATATATATATATATATATATATATATATATATTTTAACAAAACTCATAAAGAAGTTATGTTCTAATGATATAATATTCTTAATATCAAATTTTAAAGCTCCATCACATTGGTTGTTAAATCCCACATCGGTCATACAAAAAGAAAAGTAATAATTTAAATATCCTAACCCCACTCTAACTAACACCGAGGCATTTGGTGTTAAAACCCCACACCTGACGGATTGTGCAGGTATTAATTACCAAGTTGGGGACAACATCTGTGTTGCTGGAAATGGGTCTTATGGCCCGTCTATCTGATAATTCTACATAGTATGATGGTGGGTCCCTTGGCCCCGCGTGTAGGGTGAGTCCCCTTGGCTCCACGTGGTTGCCGATGTGTAGATCTCCCACGTGTGACCTACTTATTGGGTCCCATGTGAGGGGACGTGTTGAATCCCATAACGGTCATACAAAAAGAAAAGTAATAGTTTAAATATCATAACCTCACTCTAACTAACACTAAGGCCTTTTGTGTTAAAACCCCACACTTGACGCACACACTTGACGGATTGTGCAGGTGGTAATTACCAAGTTGGGGACAATATTGGTGTTGTTGGATAATTTTTTTTTTCATGCCAATAGAAAAAACTTTAACTTTTTTCCAATTAATTATGTTGCTCTATTTTGTCCAAATATATTTAGATAAAAATCGAAAAGGTTACATGTGGGTTAGAATGTATTTTAAGAATGTTTATTCTCATACAAACGATATTCTGTTTTAAAGTAATTTAAAATTAAAAAACAGAAGAAATCGTACTCAAGTGAACAACATAACTTTAACCAAGATAGTTACGTATGCATTGCCATTATTCTTAAGGAATGATAGGTGATATTAGTCCATCCACATGTTATATGTAATGAAATGTTGAACCCGATGTGATATTTGAGGCGAAATATGTTTTGTAGACATCACAAAAAACAGAATCCAAGCATATGTGGATGGCTATAGCTCTCCACGAAATCCACAACTAGAAATTTAACATCTATGTCCATAACCACATGATTTGCCATGTCTAGTCCCCTTGGTAATGTCGAAAAAGATTGACAAAATGTTGCCACCAACCATAAAAACACCACTTACAAAAAGGATTGGCAATCACTCTTTTTTCTTTCTTCGTACTCGCGTATCTGTATTTTTGATGATCAGATTCAATAAAATAATAATAATAAGAATTAACGAACAAGAATAAATATGAGTGTTTCGATAAGATATAATTGTGTCGTTATTATTTTCTTAAGAGGTGTTGGCCAATTTTCTTTCCAAACTTGTGAGGAGTTGTTAATTTTCCTCTGGACTTTTATAATTGGCCAATTTTCCTGCTAAATTTTAGTTTTAACTGATTATTTATCTGAACTTTTATAATTAGCAAATTCCTCTTGAATTTTAATTTCTCTCCTAAATCTTCCTTACAATACAAACAAAAAGTCTACGGAGTGAATTAGCGGAAGAGAAGAAGATTATCCACATTAGGGATAAAATTACCTTTTTTGTAATTATAAAATTAAAGTTTAGAAAGAAAAATGACTAATTATAACTAAAAATTAATTTAAAAATATTTTTATCAAAAGCGATTTCGGCTAATTTAAAAGTAGTTCTAAATGATCTCATACTCTTCCCAGGGATAAAAAGGCAATAATTAACTTGCAAATCCAACATCTAAAGAAGAATGTCCAATTCATTTGATCATGTTATTAACATTTGTTTTCTAAGATATTCTATTTTTACCACATAATTTCATTTTATTTGTGCATTTTGTAAAGCATTTCCACAAGATTTCTATTTACACCCCCTCTTCCTCATGAATTTTCATCGAGTGTACCCTTTTGGCGGGTACATGCTCAAGGACTACACAAGCTTGGCGCAAACCATCCAAACCTACGCCCGGACCAAGCAGCTGCACAGAGGCAAAGAGCTCCACGCTCAGCTCCTCCGCAACGAGTACCCACTATGCATCTTTCTCGCCAACCATCTCCTGAACATGTATTCCAAATGCGGGGAGGTCGACTATGCACTCAAACTGTTCGATACAATGCGGCAGAGAAACTTGGTTTCTTGGACGGCAATGATAACTGGGTTTTCTCAGAACTTGAGGTTCTCGGAGACGTTAAAAACGTTTTCCCAGATGATGGTTGCCGGAGAGAAACCAACCCAGTTTGCATTTGCAAGTGTTATAAGAGCTTGTGTGTTTCTCGGGTCGATTGAGATAGGGAGGCAGATGCATTCTCTTGCTTTGAAGTTGGGGTTGGCTTGTGAGTTGTTTGTGGGTAGTAATTTGGCTGATATGTATTGGAAGTGTGGGGTGACGGTTGATGCTTGTAAGGTTTTTGAGGAGATGCCGTGTAAGGATGCGGTATCATGGACTTCGATGATTGATGGGTATGCAAAGAGTGGTGATTCTGAGGCAGCTTTACTAACTTATAAAAGGATGATTGTTGATGGGATTGTCATAGATCAGCATGTTCTTTGTACTGCATTAAATGCTTGTTCTGCGTTGAAGGATTGTAAATTCGGAAAGTGTCTTCATTCGACCGTTCTAAAGTTAGGACTTCAAAAGGAGGTTTCAGTAGGCAACGCTCTGACTGATATGTACGCGAAAGCAGGAGATATGGAAAGTGCTTCAGATGTGTTCCGGATTGACTCTGAGTGTAGAAACATTGTGTCTTCTACCTCTCTGATCAACGGTTACGTTGAGATGGATGAAATCGAGAAGGCTTTTAGTTTGTTTGTTGACTTACATAATTGGGGAGTTGAGCCTAATGAGTTCACTTTCTCTAGCTTGATCAAGGCTTGTGCCAACCAAGCTGCACTTGATCAAGGAATCCAGCTTCACGCTCAGGCAATTAAACTTAATCTCGATAGACACCCTTTCATTTCTACTGTTCTTGTTGATATGTATGGAAAATGTGGGTTGCTTGATGATTCGACCCAAGTGTTTCATGAGATAGCAAACCCGAATGAAGTTGCATGGAATTCATTGTTAGGTGTACTTGCTCTTCATGGATTAGGAAAAGAAGCCTCGGAAACATTTAGTAGAATGGTACAAAGAGGAGTGAAGCCGAATGCAATAACATTTGTCAGTCTTTTAATAGGGTGTAGCCATGCTGGATTGGTAAAGGATGGTTTAAATTACTTCTATTCTATGGAGAAAACATATGGAATAGTTCCTAGAGATGAACATTACTCTTGCGTTATTGACTTGCTTGGCCGGGCTGGAAGGCTTAAAGAGGCTGAAGAATTCATAAACAGCATGCCAATTCAACCAAATGCTTTCGGGTGGTGCTCTTTCCTCGGAGCCTGCAGGATTCACGGTGATAAGAAGAGGGGGAAACTGGCAGCAGAAAAACTGATGCAGTTAGAACCTGAGAACATTGGAGCACATATTCTGCTGTCGAATATATATGCCAAGGAGCAGCAATGGGAAGAAGTGAGGAGTGTGAGGAAGATGTTGAGAGATGGCACCATGAAGAAATTGCCAGGGTATAGTTGGGTTGACGTTGGAAACAAAACGCATATCTTTGGAGCCGAAGATTGGTCTCATCCTCTGAAGAAAGAAATTTATGAAAAGCTTGGTACTCTTCTTGATCAGATAAAGAAAGCTGGATATGTTCCACAAACAGATTCGATTCCACATGACATGGATGATAATGAGAAGGAAAAGGTTCTTCACCATCACAGCGAGAGGATAGCGATTGCATTTGCGTTAATAAGTATGCCGGCTGGGAAGCCGATCATTGTGAAGAAAAATTTAAGGGTGTGCTTGGATTGCCATTCTGCAATCAAGTACATCTCCGAGGTGGTAGGTAGAAAGATTATCGTTAGGGATAATAGTCGGTTTCACCATTTCGCAGGCGGGCAGTGTTCGTGTGGAGATTACTGGTAGTGTTTTGGAAGCTGAAGCATAGTCAAGGGATTTTACTGGGCAGAAGCCTGAGCAATATGT
This sequence comes from Crataegus laevigata, assembly GCA_963580275.1. NCBI lineage: Eukaryota > Viridiplantae > Streptophyta > Magnoliopsida > Rosales > Rosaceae > Crataegus > Crataegus laevigata. Next base: position 31,014,382 of record OY756952.1, read on the forward strand.
GCCAAATAACTTCGCTGACAGTTTTATTTTATTTTAACAAAAGCTAACTGCAGGGTGAGGAAGAAAGGTTATAGATGACTTGGGAACCATTTGGGAAGGAATTTAGAAAGGCCAGAACTGCTTTCAAATAATCAAAAGCACTTCTGACAATATTTGACAGAAAAATTTAGTGCTTATGGAATATAAAAAGCACTTGAAGCAAACATTTACCACATGAAGCACGAAAAAAAAACTTGAAGATTTGCTGCTTCTAACAAATGCACTTCCAATAGAAGCGCATACGACCACAAGTGTTCTCTTCGGAAGCTCCGTTGCCAAACGAGCCTTTGCTCATCAAGAAGGAAGAAGGCGATTTCAAGATGGAAGCATGTTAGAAGACAACCCTTTGCCCATCATCGTCAACTTGGAACACAACTACCCTTCCACTAAGATGGGAACAAATTGTGGGTGTCTAATTTCTTTGTGGACTTTTCTCCGCCTACACACTTCTGTTCATTTCTGCCGTATTTGGTTTGAAGCAAAGAATAAAAAAAAGGCATTGCGGAAATTATTTCCCTCTAATTCAAGAGTATAAACATAAAGAAGAATTTTCTCTGAACGAATCAATTCATGATTTCTCCATAAGTTGTATCTCACTTTCAAAAGGGAAAACTGTACATGCCAATGGCGTTTATTCAAATCTTCCGGCGAAAAACTCGCCAGATCTAAATGTCTCGAAACGGGAAACATACACTCGGACGAGAATGTACTAATCTAATAGCAAAGCTAGAAACTGCTAATGGCATATGGAGGATCTATCATCTAGTATCTACGGAGGCATACTTAAATCCCTCGGATGGATGCTGAGGTGGTCGGGAGGCATGAGATCAAGCTCTTGGATAACGGGAGCGTCCTTTTTTCTTCAAGAAATCAGGAATCTCGACTGCACTACCTTCCATGAAAGAAGATGGGCGTCGATTGATTCCAAGGGTGACATCTCCTTGTGCCTGCATATACGTAGATTTAACAAAATTGTTTGAAAGAGGGAGTTAGTGCATGTGTGCGCGTGAGCGGGGGCATGTTAAGGAATTACCTGGAGTGGCCTTCCTTCATTTTCTTCTTGGCGTTTGAATCCAGTAGCAATAAGGGTTATACTGACCTGAATGAAAAACGACGACAAGCAACATTGCATTTTAAGATGCAACCATCCAATTCACTTATGATAATGTCATGATGTGCGGTTCGGCAAATTTACCATGTTCAACAAGAAATCAGGAAGCTCTTGGACATATTTTTTACCATGTTCACTTTAGAGAAAGCAAAAATACTTACTTGACCACTGAGAGATGGATCTGTCACTGCTCCAAATATTAAATTTGCTGTCGGATCGACAAGATCATATATAACCTCAGCTGCAGCATTTACCTATGAGAATTGCTCATTTGAAATTAGACGGTAAGAGAGGAGAAATACAATGTCATATCAACTGTGAGTCAAAACTACCATTTATGATTCAGTCAAGGATATCAAGCGGAAAGGCAGTGAGGGTTCAGGTGCGGCAAGTAGTAAGAAGCAGGAAGCATAGGAAGCAGCAGTAAGCGCAATAATGGAGTTATTACATTGTGAATATAGGACAGTTCTGGGCCACCTAAATGATTCTTTTATGAGAAAATTGTCAAAAGAGATTTTAGGCCGATAATAGTAGTAGTTCATTTCTCCGTGCGGTTCTAGAATAAGATCAATATACAGATTGCAGAGTAACGTCATCCTCGCAGTCAAGAATTGAGGGAGAAATCTCGATTTCAATACGCCTAGTACCCTCTCTACAGCATTTTCAGACTATTGAATGCAATGGTGAAATCGTAAGCATAATTCCTAAAGACAGCTTTGTCTCACAGAAAACGGTAAAACCACACTTTAAGGTGGAACAGATTTTCTTTTACATAAATGGTACATGGAAGACTTTCATACTGAAGAAAGGAAATATGTCAACTTCATGATCCCATGAGTACGATCAAAACGGAGAGTAAGAGAGAAGTACCTCATAAAGGGTCAAATCAGCTCCCCCAGTTATGTTCCAAACAATTCCAGTTGCCCTCTCGATACCAATATCTAGTAAAGGTGATTGGATGGCATTTAATGCAGCATCCCTTGCCCTCGTCTTCCCTGCTCCGAGGAAATACAAAAATCAGAAAAAAGTTTCAGCATATTTATGATAAAAAAAAATGCAGACTTTATAATATATTAACTTGAGACCATGTCTTCTGTCAGACCTTTCCTTCTCATGCTCTAACAAAAAAACTCAAGAGTTCTAGATGCCATTTATTCTATATTAACTTCATAAGGGCGTTAGCCACAAAGGTATCATAAGGGAAGGCAAGACGGAAATTTTGGGACCACAATAATCAAGTCCAAAATTATAAGCGAAGCCTCTGATATGATATAAGCACTCTAAACATCCTAGTAGTATGCAGCTAAAACATACCAGTTGCAGTTCCTATCCCCATCAACGAAGAACCCGCATTGGCCATTATAGCCCGTACGTCAGCAAAATCCACATTTACCAATCCTGGTATCTGCAATGAAGATGATGATCCATCAGTTATAGTAACTAATATGGCCCAAAAAGGGAAACACATCGATCCACAAACAAATAAAAAAAACCCCCATTGCCCAAATGACGGCTCTTGAAAGGCTCTATGAATGGTTTAAAAAGCCAGAAGTTAAGATTACACTTCATTACATAATATTTTTAAAGACCACATACCGTGATTATATCAGAGATGCCGCGAACACCTTGTCGTAGAATATCATCGGCCAGATTAAATGCTTCTGTTACTGGGGTAGATGGGGAAACCGCAGTCAATAACTTGTCATTTGGAATGACAATCAGTGTGTCAACATTTTCTCTCAGAGCCGCAATTCCTTCCTGGGCTTGAACTGCCCTTTTCCGTCCTTCAAAAGAGAAAGGGGTTGTCACGACACCAACAGTCAATATACCCATTGACTTTGCAACACCTGCAACTATAGGAGCTCCACCAGTTCCAGTTCCTCCACCCATTCCCGCCTGCATATGAAGATATTTAATGTCAGGGTGCAGAAATGCATGAAATAGGCAAATGTTGGAAGTCATGACAGAGGAATAGCATTTGAACCTACCGTAACGAAGACCATGTCTGATCCATACAGTGCTTCTTCTATTGATTCTTTGCTTTCTTTGGCAGCATTCATACCAATATCTGGGTTTCCACCAGCTCCAAGACCCCTGGTAAGTTCTTGACCAATTTGTAAACGGTTTTCGGGAAAGACAGGAGACATTCTCATGGCTTGAACATCGGTATTAACAATCCAGAACTCCACACCCTTCATTGCACTCTCTATCATGCGATTAACTGCATTTGACCCTCCACCGCCAACACCAATAACTTTGATTTTTGCTTCACCGTTGTTACTAGGAGAAGATTTGTCACTTAAGCTCTCAGTGACACCTCCACCTGAAATATCTTTTCTCGGGTTGTTAACCCTATCGTTTCCCTCTCCTCTAAGCAATGAAACTTCAGGGTGTAGATTCAGAAAAGGGTCTCTATTCTGATATGAACCGACACTCTGAGAATTGGTTGAGCACTTAACTTGAGGCAAATTTGACTTATAGGTTGCACCCATAAAATCGTACTTCTCCTCAGACACTTTTAAGCTGCTAACTCTTCCCAAGTGATTCTCCATTCCTAAGCGATTACCAAGCCTTGTCAGTACCCCCACCGGGTTTCGAGTATCAGGAAGGGTAACATAATTCCATGCATAAGTCGCCATCATGTAAACGCTGAGACTTTAAATCTCAGAGACAGGTAAGCTGATGAATGCCAATCTTTTAGAAACCCAGTTTCTCTCCCAACACCTAATTATAAAAAAAAAACCAGATAATTCTAAGAAACCATATAACATAGCATAAGGATAAAATATCGACATTTAACTAAAAGCATATCGAACAGAAACCCCATAAACATCATAGCGCACATTACAATCCCAGACAAATAATTACAACCCGAAAAGCAAAACCCAACAATATTATACAAAATTCACTGTAACTATGAGTTTAAACTGCAAGCAAGCAGAAACGCAGAACAAATGGAAACACAATTTTCAGAGAAACAAGAAAGGTACTGAAAATGGCAGCTGTTTACCAAAAAACCAGATAATTCTAAGAAACCACTAAACATAGCAGATTAATTACAAACACTCAAAGACCAGCAAATGCTAAAACGTCAATAGTCAACTAAACCAAATCAACCACAGACCCACAAACTTCATAGCACGCATTACAATCCCAATCCCAGAAATGATTACAACCCGAAAAGCGAAACCCAACAACGACTATGCAAAATTAAATGTAACCATGAAGTTAAACAGCAGCAAGCAAGCAGAAAACAATGAGAAAGAAGCAAACCAGAGAAATGTAAAACCCCACAAACTTCGTATCGCACATTACAACCCCCAGAAAAAAAAAATATCACAACCGGAAAACCGAATCCCAACAACAATTCTACAAAATTCAATGTAAACATGAAGTAAAACAGCATCAAGCAAGCAGAAAACAATGAGAAATGAACAAACCAGAGAAGCATTACAAATGGAGACCCAATTTCCAGAAAAAACAAGAAGGAAACAGAGAAATGGGTAGCTGGGGTTTTAGAGGAAGCTATAAACCAGAGAAAATCAAAGAGACCTTGGATGCAGAAACAAAAGAACCCAAAGAAGCATTTAGGGGCGCTGAGCCCAAAGAGTCAGAAATTCCAAAGAAGCTTTAGAACCCTCAGTCAGATTTGGACTAATGATTGCGAGCTGTTTGTGATAGAGAAGCGGGGGAATTGGTAAAGGAAGCAACAAACCTACTAGAAAAATGAGGAATCTGGTTGATTGGGGAACCAAATTGGTTTGGCTTTTTCAGGTGAAAGGCATGTGGGTGTGGGCTCTTCTGAAAGCAACACACGGTTTACTCAGAGTCTTGCAAAAACCCTTATCGTTCGGTGACGGGGGGTTTAATTGATGGGCTTTGTTTCTTAGTGCTTCAAGTTCTTGTGTTCATTAGTTGGGCCCAACTGTAGAGTCCGAGTGAGCGTAGGAAATGAGGAGATAATCTTTATTTTAGACTACTTGATCATCTGATATGTTCGACCACCTAATATTAATATATTATTCGTATAAACATGTTATTTATATTTTGATTATTGATACTTCAACGACATACTTGTCGAAGAAAATCTACATGGGACGACCTGAAATCATCCTATTAACTTGATGAGTTATTATTAAATTTTAAATCATAACCGTTCAACTTTTTTCAGTACGCTCATTTAGTTTTAGATAAAAAAACTTACGGGGTGTTATATTCACAATGTTGGTCACTAGTTAACCACGTTGTTAGGTTCACATTAAGTGCGCCACAAATTTTGAATTTATTTCTTGTTTTTTTTCAAAGGAAAATAAATTCGAATTTAATTCTTATGAGTGGAATGAAACTCATATTTATAAGAATCAAAATCAAAATGTCTAAACATACTAACTCATATGCCACACAAATCATTGTGGACGGCCAAACGAAACCACAAAAATGCTATTTACCACTTTTACTCGTAACGTTGTTCATTAAGCGCAGTAAGAAGAATCTCGCTTAATGGAATAAATTATGTTCAAAACCAACTCAACCTTTCTCGTTACTGGGAGTTCCAATCTTTTCAATTTTGTATTTGACCCTTTTGTGGTTTCTATCATTAATTGATATGTGTCTATAAATTTAACTTACTTTAACAAGTTACACGTATCAATCAACGATAGAGATTACATGAGTCACACACATAAAATGAGGGAGATTGTCTGCCCTTCTTTTTCCATGTACTTCTCATTAGGGGTGGTTTTGGTACATTACCGTACCAAAACCTCCGTACCGATTACAATACCAAATATTTGGTATGACAAAATCTATTACCATTACCGTACCAAACTTTTGGTATACCGAATATCGGTATACCAAATAGTTTGGTTGGTATGGTATGCCAATGGTAATTACCACTTTGTTTTACGCCACTTAGTTTGCCCAAAGTCTAATATTTTTCTAACCTAATTCAAAGCCCAGAAATATATACACAGTTTGATATATATACATAATTTAACCTAATTCAAGATTTTTTACTATTGTATGTCAAAGTGGTGAAAACTTAATAAATCATAAGACAAGATTTCTATAGCATGCTGAGACTCAAATGAACCAGAAACGTAAGACAGCAAACCACAAAAATGTAAATATCCATAGCTGTGCTCGACGACTGGCTTGCTGATTTGAACCCACAATCCAAGGTGGTAATACCCCATGCATATGTTGTGCCCTCACTTGGAAGACAAAGTCGCCGGAAACGAGAAACGAAGATGAATCGATGAGAGAGATGCGACGACGGAACAAGCCCTAGGTTTCTAATGTGTCGAGCAGGGACCAGAGTGAGACACTAAGAGTGTTTGGTTTGTGGAGATTTTAGGAATAGGATAAATGAGTCAAAGTGTCAAACGGCATAATATAATATTACATAATACATGATACATAATATATAATTATATATATATATATATACATGAATAAATATATAATATAATATAAATAATATTGGTAACCGGTATGTATGGTATACCACCGGTACTAGTTTTGAATACCAGTACCGTACCGAAACAGTATGGTATGGTACAAATATCGTACCATTACCAGTGGTACAAATTTTTTGGCACAACTTTGGTATGGTACGGTTGGTAATACGGTAGGTATAGTAATGTGGTAAAAAATTTCACCTCTACTTCTCATCTTCTTTTATTTGTGCGGTCACAATTAAGCTAATTTTCCACATAAAAATGAGCGCAGCCTAATTTCTGTTCATCAACGCGTCCACGGAAACGTCTAGAATCTCGTTCAGACTCAACGTGGAGGGGTGCAAAATGACGAAACTACCCCAGCACGAGCTCACCACTGTAACTTAATTGTAACCGCACAAATAGAAAGAAATGAGAATGACATGGAAAAAGAAGGGCAATCTGCCTCCCACATAAAAATGAGCGCAGCCTAATTTCCGTCCATCAATTCGTCCACGTAAACATCCAGAATCTCGTTCAGACTCAACGTGGAGGGGTACGAAATGACGAAACTACCCCGGCACGAGCTCACCACTGGTTTGCCTTTAGATCGCAGATGGGACATAAATGGGAAGAAGAAAAGACATAAAAATTTTCACCGATGGCTTCGCAAATTCTGGCGGCGGCAGCCGAGAGGGTCGGACCGGCGGCGAGGCGACAGGCTGTGAGCTTGACAAACGCGGCGGCGAATCGCATAAGGCAGCTCCTAGAGCAGCGCCGGCGGCCATATCTCAAGCTCGGAGTCAAGGCTCGCGGCTGCAACGGCTTGTCATACACTCTCAATTACGCAGGTACGGCGGCGTTTTGATCCTGATCGTCAAATTTTCCTTTTTTTCTTCAATTTTGATGAGTTGAATTCTGAATTTCGTGAATTTATTTGCTCCAATTTGTTCCTGTGTAGATGATAAGGGGAAGTTCGACGAATTGGTGGAGGATAAAGGTGTGAAGATTTTGATTGATCCGAAGGCTCTGATGCACGTCATAGGAACGAAGATGGATTTTATAGATGATAAACTCAGGTAAATCATCTCTTCCTCTCTTCTTTTTTTCCCCAATTTTTCCTTTTTTTTTGGTGGATTTGTGGGCAACTTATTAGCATGTTTGGATTCTGAGAAATTGTTTGGTTTTGATTTGAATTGGGCGTGTGTAAATCTTTGTTTTTTTTTTTTTTTTGGTAGAGAGAATGAACTTGTGCTGTGTTAGAAATTGATTAGTTTTTCATTTTTGTAATTATTTCCAGTGTCAATTTAATATTAGGATGTTAAAATTGCGCATCGTAAGGATAATGGGTCGTCGAATTTCGGGTTGAATTTTGTGGAGAATATAGAGTTTTTTCACTTTCAGATGAACCAAGAGTCTTCGAATGAGCCAAAAGTGCTTTTGACTACGTTTGGCAGAAAAACTTCAAAGCGTTTTTTGGGTTGTAGAAGCACTCTTTAGTGCTTTCACTTAGGAGCAGAAGTCGTTCCTACATGGCAATCCCAAATGAGCTCTTGGAACCATATGACAATCAGTAAGCCAATGTGCTGCAATTGACCATTTTTTGGGGGGTGGGCATTTCTTATTTATGGTGGGTGTATTGCCATTCATCAACTCTAACATCATCCCAATGGAGCCCTGCTACCTTATACAAGACCTAGACTGATGCTGCTTAGCGCTGCTATAAACAACATCAGCTTTAGGTCTCCACCCTCTGTAACTAGTGATATTAAATTTGCCCATTATGTCACCTTCGCCGATGGTCAGCTTTCCATTCCTGTCCTGACTACTACTGTATGACCATTTCATTAAGACCGACAGAGGACCATGATTTAGGGCATCATCACATCCACCACTGCTGCCATTAGTACTTCAACCTCTGTTTACTGTTGGATGTGTGTGTTGTGCGCATTCAATGAAAAATTGATTGTGCAGTTTAGAAGGGTTTTAGTGAATGCTTCAAGTGGCTTTCCGTGCACATGTTAGGAGAGATAATGGTGCATGTTAGAAGGGTTTTAGTGAATGCTTCAAGTGGCTTTTCATGTGCGTATTAGGAAAGATAATGGTGCACGTTAGAAGGGTTTTAATGAATGCTTCAAGTGGCTTTCCATGTGCATGTTTAGGAGAGATATTAAGGGTGCATGTGTGTCCATTTTTACACGAGCAGAAACCAAACCATGAATAAAGATGATCTGCTAATATTATTTTGCTTGTGTTTTTATCAGGGTATATTTTGTTTGCTTTTTTTTTCTTTTTCCCATGAACAAGTACTTGAATTTGGGAACCTTAAGCAGTCAAATGGCATGGCATGTATGCCCCTTGTCGATCTGATGATACGTTGTAAATTTAACCGCATTTCATTTGTTGGTGGGGCAATGGTACAATATGACATGCTTTGGGCTTAATTCTTCTGTTGGCGTTTGTGCCGTTGGTTTCACAACTTGCTTTTGCCTTCTTACTCTCACCTTCCTGGTTCCGCTCACACCTAATTTATTTTCTTCTGGCAGGTCTGAGTTCGTATTTATCAATCCCAACTCTAAAGGACAGTGTGGCTGTGGGGAATCTTTCATGACAACAGGCGGTAGCGGAGCTACCAAGAAGGTATAAGGCATCGTGTGGCCAGCTTGTGATGAACCAGCACTTTCACTGACTAATTATTCGTGTTGGCGCTGGTGTGAGTCATAGTAGTCTCTGCTAACTCGGGTCTTAAAGTTCACATTCTTCTGTAAAGATATTCCAATTTTGTTTGGAAGAACACAATGTATATCGATAAAATTATGTGCTTCTTGAAATTTTATGAACTTTTGTAATGTCAACATTTAAAGGCTGCTGAATTGTGGAAATTGCATCGGCGGGATTATCATTTTTTTCCTGAACTTTTTCTTACCATTCTTTACTTATACGTGAAATGGCTTAAGTTTGAATCTCATGAATGACGAGTTTGATATCAATTTAATATCCTACTCTTTGGTGTAATTCTATCGTTGAATAAAAAAAGGTCATGGATCTTACTTGGTTTTTTTCATATCAATTATAATTTTCTTCACACTAGGAGGCATTTTGTTTTTTAGTGATATAAGCCACATTGTGGAGAGATTTTTCAGGGTGACCGTCACACGAGGTGGTACACTATGTGTCTTCATATAAATGGTGGGATATGTGTGTTAAAAGGTTAATAACTTAAAAATTAAAAATTTCTAGTACTTATATAAAAATACATGATTTTGTGTTTTATTACAACTAAAAATTTCTCCATATTATGAACTAGAAAATTGAACAAAAAAACCTGTCCAAAATTAGAACATATAAAATTATATTAATTACGAGTCACCTGTCGTCCATATTTGTTTAATTTTTAATCTCCTTATAGAATATGTTGTCAAATTCCGCTCTTTTTTCAATTTTCAAACAGTCAATAGAATTATGTTAATTACTAGTTGATCAGTTGTTCACATTCGTTTAGTTTTTAAATTTTCTTATAGATTATACTTTGGAAGTCTGCTCTTTATTTAATTCTTAAACAATCAACAGTTGTGAGTCGTCCACATTTGTTGACAGTAACACAGATTGTTGATCTCCTTATGGAATGCAACTTTTTTTCCATTTGTAAGAAGGTGAGGTAGGATATAGGATTCATGTAATGGGGACTCATGTAGCATATTGGACTGGGAAAAAAAATGTAGCATATTCGCTTTCCAATTTCAGAAATTAAATTTCCATATTCTCACGCGCGTAATTACTCTCCACTTTCCCACACGTGCTAGAAGAAGACCTGCCGGCTTCCCTCTCTGCTCATCGCAGACTCTTCTTCGTCTTCTCCGCGGTCTCGTCTTTCAGACCAAGCAACTTTTGGCTGGTTCGTTTCTCGACTTGTTTTTCCAAAACCATCGAATCCTGCATTCAAGTTTCTCCCTTTCTCTGACGAATGGGATGATAGTGATCCCGATGACACTTGGGAATTTTGGGTTTTGATTTGCTTCCACAGGTAATCCCGCCCTAATTTTCTCTCTGTTATACCCATTGATTATCACTGTATTGAGATCATTTTTATTTCATTCCATTTTTATAGATTTTTGGGTTCTATGTGTTTTTGCTCGATTTAGTAGATTGATGCTAAGCTGTTGAAATTTGTTTGAATAATTGAATTGGGTTTATTTTATTGAGTTTGTTTGCAGGGTTTTTTTATTTATTGAATTGATGTTGATCCGGTGCAAAATCTGCCAACTTTAGAAATTGTTGACTTGTTTGTAATGCCCAAAATACTGGATTTTCCCAGTTTCTACTAGCTAATATTTGCTTTCCATGCTTAATTGTAGTGACAATTACTGACTGATTAGTGAAAGTCCAAAATATTGATCTGAATTTTTACATGTATAGATGATGTCGTGAAAAATCCCGAAAAGATGGCAGATTGGTGTTTGGCATGGATGGATCTTGGTTTTTCTTATGTTTTGTGATAAAAGCAGATGGAAAGTTTAACAGTTCTGGATGGCTAATTGTGTGGTGAGGATTTCTTTATAGTTGGCTTCTTAATTTTCATGGGGTACTTTGAACTTTGAGAACAAGAGCTTTCCTTAGTTTTCGTTAATTTATTGGGTATATGGAGCACCTGCCTGTTGAAGTCATAGGTAACATTCTATCCCGGCTTAAAGCTGCCCGTGATGTTGTGATTGCATCTGCGACTTGCAAGAAATGGAGAGAGGCTTGGCGGAATCACCTCCACACTCTTTCTTTCAATTCCAATGATTGGTCCGTCTATCATGATCTGACAACAAGTAGATTGGAAGTTCTTATAACTCAAACAATATTCCAAACCACAGCATTGCAGTGTTTGTCAATTTTTATGGATGATGTTGATGAATTTTCAGCCGCCCCAGTGATTGCTTGGCTCATGTATACCCGGGACACCTTGCGGCAACTACATTATAATGTGAGGACAACTCCGAATGTGAATATCATTGAGAAATGCAGTCGGCAGAAGCTTGAAGTCTTGGCATTGGCTCATAATTCTGTAACAGGTGTTGAACCCAGTTATCAGAAATTTCCATGCTTGAAGTCACTTTCGCTAAGTTATGTCAGTATCTCAGCGTTGGATTTGAGCCTTTTGCTTACTGCATGTCCAAAACTTCAGAATTTGGCTATTATTAATCCTGATATTGCCATGTCAGATGCACAGGCAACTATGGAACTTAATAGTTCGTCACTGAAAAATATCTATGTGGAAGCTGTCAGTTTGGATAAGTTCATACTAGAGGCCGATAGCATTGAGAATCTGCACCTGAAAGATTGTACCCTTGAGCTTTTTGAGCTTATTGGTAAGGGGTCACTGAGTGTTTTGAAGATCGATGATGTTAGTGTACTCCATCTCGATATTGGGGATAACACAGAGAATCTTCAGATTGTGGATGTTAGCAGCTTCACAATCATGTGGCCTAAGTTCTATAACATGATCTCAAAATCATCAAATTTAAAGAGGCTTCGGCTCTGGGGTGTTGTATTTGATGACGAGGAAGAGGTGGTGGATTTGGAGACTGTTTCTGCTTGCTTCCCTCAGTTAACCCACCTATCATTAAGTTATGATCTAAGAGATGTTTGTGGCTTGCAGGGGTCATCTTCTTTGGAGAACGTGGTTGTGTTAGAACTCGGGTGGACTATAATCAGCGAGCTCTTCGCCGACTGGGTAGCAGGACTTCTAGAAAGATGCCCTAATTTGAAGAAGTTGGTCATTTATGGGGTGGTCTCAGAAGCCAAATCCCAGGAAGAGTGCCAAGTTTTAGCAAGCTTCACCTCTTCCATTGTCCGGCTGATGAGAAAATATCTGCATGTAGAGGTTCAGTTTGAATACGAATAAAAGTCCTGCTGACCGCATTGGTGTCCATTCAAATATTGGTTGTACATAATTGTACAAAAAGTTACATGGCGGAACTTCACAAGAACACAAGGATTCTGTCATCCTCATATAAATCTGAAAATGGAAGCCCCTGAATTTTGTACAAGATTATGCGTGCAGCGTGGTGAGAAAATGTAAATTTACAGAGTGATTTGAAATCAATTTGTCTGTTTATCTCAGGCTTGTGTCTGTTTCATAATATTCAAATGGAAATTTCATATATTGAAGATTATTTTGGGTTGAAGCCGTTTATGGTACTCTATATGGCTACATTCCTGAATATGGTGCGTGGGTTTGGTATGATCTTGTCGGCCCCTTGCTTGAACTGGTGAGCTCTTCTACTTCCATAATTCAATGTTGGGTCTAGTTTTAAGCACTAGATGATTGAGTATGAAAAGTATACTTCATCACCCGTTTAGTCGAGATTAGAATAGAGATCCTCATACCGTGGATTGAATTTGTACTTTATATTGTTTGTTTAATTATGATTTCTTGAATTACATTCTCTTTTTAGTTATCTCATTGTATTACTATGTAAAAAAAGGGGTCATTTTTTGGACCGAAAATCTCAAATCCGTGGCTAGTCGCTTGGATTTGTGAGAACATGAACATTCCTGCACTTTGTGGCATTGAAACCACTCGGGAATGTTTCGCTTAAACTCAAAGGAACCTTCAGGTTGCAGTCGATGTTGCTAGGACCATAATCTGGTGTCTTGATCTTTCCGAACCTGGCTCTTACCTGAAGAGAAATCTTCACATCAATACTGTAAACACCAGCAGTAGTCTCCGAGTTAAAGTGAGAGAGGTCACGTTCTCCAGAGACTGCCAACTGCTGGCCTTCAACGAATATATGATTTAAACTGGTCGTGTTCTTATGCCCTTGGTAAAATGGCGCCCAAGGCAGTATCACATTAGCAAACCTCCTTTTTCTATAGTTGGCAAAGACTTGGATGTGGCGGTAATATATGCCAACCCTTTTGTTGGGGTTTCGGGTGGTGAAGTTGAGCGCGAGATTATAGTAGAGAGTATTGTCGGTGTCAGTAAAATTGAATCGGGTTAGAGTTAGAGAGGCATTGGAGACGGTGAATTGAGGCTCTTTGGGAAGGAAGATCAACCAGAATATGAACATCGTTAGGACAAGGCAGAGTAAGGCGTTGCAGGGGAAGTAGAGGCAGCGGGTGCCGCCCCTTGGAGTGGTACCAGATGGAGTTGCAGATGAGGTATCGTCTTGTATATAACACGAAAGGGTGGATTTCGGCTTTGTTCTTATGAAAAAGCTTGATTACTAGCTAGTTGATCGAGTGCTGACAGCCATTGACAGGAGGTATGTACATCTAGCAATTGACTTTGTTGGCAATGTCAAGAGAAACATCCAAAGAGTCCTTCTGGTCTGGGGGAACTTCCAAAGTTGTTCAATCCGGGTCTCGCCTGATCACCAAAAGAATCGAAATACCTTCTGTTTTGTTGATATATTTAGCTAAACAAATTTATGCAGAAGCACTTGGAGGAAAAGGACTTTCGATGCTTGAAGTAGTTCCTTGTAGTTCCCAACCCCTTTAACTTCTCTGCTTGTTTTCTTTTTTCTGTGTTTTCTTCACCCATTAACTTATGGTGGACGGACTCTCTGATCGCAGTTGCATATGGCGGATGAGATGAGGGGGAAGGTATGGGAGACTGCAATTTCAGAGTTGTGACGTTTCTAAAATGTAGTTTTATGGGCAGTTTCGACATGTCCTAAAAGTCACAGAAATTTTTTGTGTGACAGCAACACTATATTGGCAATGTAAGATGCTCTTCCAGTCAAACTAAATGAATCTTGATAGATACTCATTAACAACCCAATGAGTTAATTTGTCATCTCTACCGTCAGTATTCTCCGAGTTAAAGTTGGAAATGTCATTTTGCCCAAGCACGACCTCCCCCTCCCTTGGAAATGTCATTTTGCCCAAGCACCACCTCCCCCGCCCTTGGAAGTTCTATCAGAAATGAAAGGGATTAGGATTGTTTCCGAACAGCATAACATACTAAATACTTCTACTGGAAACTGAATTCTTATTCCAACCAAACAACTGTGGCCTAGTAGTATCTCTGATATGTTTTTATTAGCATTCTGTGAGACTATTTCATCGCACGGTTGTCAGTGATCGCTAAATTCGTTTTTTCTTCTTGTGCTTTGTGCTACGTATGTACTAAATTGTTTGGCAATATGGTGAACGCTTGTATTATTAATTGAATTGTTTCATGGAATTTTCATACAATTTTGGGGTAAAAGATCCGAAAGTAAAGCGACTAATCACCGGGATTTGAAAAGAGATAAACATTCCATCACCGTGTAGCCTCGAATGCACTTGGAGATGTTTCATTTGAACTGAAGGGAACCTTCAGCGAGCAGTCAATCTTGTAATATGGCTTGTAATTGCGTGACTTGAACTTTCCGTACCTGGCTCTCACCCGAAGAGCAAGCTTCAAATCGATGCTGTAAAGCCCGGCAGCAGCCTCAGAGTTCAACTGGGAAAGGTCACGTTCCCCAAACACCACCACCTGTTGCCCTTCAACTAGTACACGGTTTAAAATGGTTGTGTTCTTATGGCCTTGGTAAAATGGCGCCGAAGGCAACGTCACCATAGCAAACCGCTTTTTTCTGTAGTTGGCTATGACCTGGATGCGGCGGTAGTATATGCCAACCCTTCCGTTAGGGTTTCGGATGGTGATGTTGAGCGCGAGGTTGTAGTGGAGGGTGTTGTTATCGTTGGTGAAATTGAATCGGGTAAGAGAGGCATCGGTGACGGTGAATTTCGGCTCTTGGGGATTGAAGATGAAGACGAATATGAGGAGGGCAAGGGCGGAGCAGAAGATGGTGTCGTAGAATATGCAGAAGCAACACACAACGTTACAGCAGCATCCACCACTCCTTCCAAACATAGCTGAGGACAAAAAACAAAAGCAAGAAATTTGGGTTATCAGATTACGAGCGGATTATGAAATATATAGATGAATATGATCAAGAAAATGGGTGCGGCCAGAAGCTGAAGTCAAGGTCGAACTTGCCAAGTTATTGAAGGAGTGGTACTTGGTAATTAGGTAGCTAGCTTCCGATCCGCTGACTTTGGCAAAGGCTCTCCTGAAGGCCTAGCTAATAATTATAATCTTTGAAACGAGTAATGTCAACAAGTAATATTATTCCTTGCATCACACGGTTTTGCATTTATTATATTTTGTTTGTTTGTTTGTTTATTTGGTGTCTTTCTTTGAAAACTTCCTTAATAATATTGTTTTCCGCATAACATGCAAGGGGCTTGTAATTCTGAGAGAATATTTTGTTTGTTTGTTTGTTTATTTGGTGTCTTTCTTTGAAAACTTCCTTAATAATATTGTTTTCCGCATAACATGCAAGGGGCTTGTAATTATGAGAGAAGACCTAGGAAACATGCTCAATTTCATTTGATCGTATAGTTGACCGGCCACCCCGCCTCATGTTGAGCTGGAATGGTACGTATCTCCTCCGATCCATGCCGTTGGACAGCAAGTGCGTGTATTTCCCTATCAAAGCCCTTGAACTAACCTTTTAGGCATGAAGAGCATTCTGAGGGTGTGGATTTAGCCATATATAATTATATTGATTTGTTGAAAGCAGCTCCTTCGTATACCGACTACAGCTATTTGCTACAATCATGCTTACCGATATGATAATATTAGCAAATTAAAATATTTGATGGTTAGAGCGAAAATTGATCTTAATAGCTATTGAAAGACCTCTGGTTATTTAGGGTTCCTCATGATTAGGGGTTCTCTGTATTATCTGGGTAATAGGGTTTGTGTCAACCCTATTAGTGTTTTACTTAGTTAATAGCCGTTTATTTTCTTCTTGTTCTTATCAACTTGTATAAGGGTCTTATCTTGTTGTTAACTCCTTAATCCAAAGAGCTTAGATGTTATGTTCCCTATGCTAGCTGTTTAGCGCATGATTAAAGGCAATTGGGATAGGTGACTTGAGTGTTAAGTGTAGTTTGCAACTCACTCAAACTCCTCTATATATTTGTAACAGGCTTTTGCCCTCCTTACGATTTCCATAATACAAAATCAAAAACTTCAAAAGTCAACATGGTATCAGAGCAAACATCCTTCTGAGTCTATCTCTGTATATCTCACTTGCTGTGATTTTCCTTTAGCAACAATATGGCTGATGAGAATTCAGAGGATGAAAGCACCATTGCTTCTCCTTATGCTCGCATCTCTGAAATGGATATTAATCCAAATCAACGACTCAGTTTAGTGTTACTGAATGAGTTTAATTATTTGTCGTGGGTAAGAGCTGTTAGCCTTGCACTTGGTGGAAGATCTAAACTTGGTTTCATCAATGGCAGTCATCCAGCTCCTGATGTTACTTTTCCAGAATATGAAGGGTGGCTTTGCAAAGATCAACTGGTCATGTCATGGTTACTTAATTTCATGGAAAGAAAGATTGCTGAGATCTTCAGCTATTCTGAGTCATCTCTCACTCTTTGGACAACTGTGAAGGAGATGTATGGAAATCAAAACAACTCTACATGCATCTTTCAACTCAAGAAGGATATCTCCAACATTCAACAAGAAGGTAAAACTTTTGTACAACATCTTGGTTCTCTTAGAAGCATGTGGAACGAGTTAGATATCTATAGACCTCACACAACAGATCCCACCGTGCTTCTTAAAAGAACTGAAGAAGATAAAAAATTTCAATTGCTGTCTAGCTTGAGCTCGAAATATGAAGATTTGAGAAGTCATATCCTTATAAATCCTGAGTTACCATCCTTCACTAGCATTTGTGCAACCATCCAACGTGAGGAAGTGAGAAGAAAAGTCATGAGCAGTGGTACAAAAACCAATGTGACTGAAGCTAGGGCTTATCTGACAAATGAAAAAAGGTACTAGGGAAAATACCCTCATTTGAAGTGCCTACACTGTGACAACATCAGACATGTGAGAGATAAATTTTGGATCTTGCATCCAGAGATCAAGCCGGAATTCATGAAAGATAAGACTGCATAGAAGACAAGTCCAACATATCCTCGTGCCAACACTACATCATCTTCATCTATCAACAGTTCATATTCTTACCAACAGTTCACTGCAAATCTTACCACTCTTATGAATGAGTTTGCAACCTGTCTTCAACAGAAGAAGGGAAAGGAAGATCGGGCTATTGACCATGAAGATGGAAATATAGTTGCATTACTGGGCAAGATTGCAAGTTTTTTGGCCAATGCTGATCGCCTACCTCAACAAGACATGAAAGGTATCGTGAATGCTTTCAAAACTGCTCTTGAAATCAATGAGTTGCATGATTTTGTGTTGTAGATTCAGGTGCCACATATCATATAACTAATCAAGTGTCAAAATTGCATAAATTTGAGAAACTTCATAAACCATCACATGTGTCTGTAGCTAATGGTGAAGGTGCTAGGATTGAAGGGAATGGCAACATTCACTTAATATCATATCAAATAGAGTCTGTGGCTTTATATGTTCCTTCATTTCCATTCCAACTTCTCTCAGTGGGAAAAATCACAAATTCCTTAAAATGTTTATCCATTTTTTCACCAGAAAATGTATTTTTCATGAATCATGATTGTGTTACCAAAAGGACGATTGGTGAGGGGTTTTACCTAGATGGTCTCTATTACATATCTAAAAGCTCTCCCATTGGATTCCAAGCCAAGTCTAAGTTCATCCATGCCTCTATTCAAGATCATTCCTTTTGGCACCAGCGCCTAGCTCACCCTTCTCAACATGTTTTGTCAACCTTGTTTCCCGACTTAGGCAAAGAAAAAATTCACTTTGTAACTTGCCATATGTCAAAGGCAACTAGACTACCTCTAGGTTCATCTTTGTCTAGAGTTTTTTCATCTTTTTGAACTTGTACACTCAGCTATATGGGGACCAACTAGTGAATCATTTGATGGTTACAAGTATTTCACAACCTTTACTGATGATTATTCAAGAGCCACTTGGTTATATTTGTTAAAGTCAAAAAGTGAGTGATGGAAATGTTTAAGGACTTTCATAACCTTGTTAAATATCATTTTTCCTCTCAAATCAAAACTCTAAGATTTGATAATGGCATCGAATACATGTCCCAAGTCATGACTCAATATTTGAGCAATAATGGCATCATGCATCAAACTAGTTATGTTGGCACACCCCCAACAAAATGGTATTGCCGAGAGAAAAAATAGGGATCTTCTTGAAAAAACTAGGGTCTTGATGTTCAAATGAATGTACCAAAACGATTTTGGTCTCAAAGTGTTATGGCAGCATCTTACCTGATCAACAGGTTACCTAGCAGGGTTTTGGGGTTCAAATCACCCATGGAAATGGTCAAAAACAGAAAATTAAGGTCTTTGGATGCATTTGTTTTGTCTATGTTCAGCCATTGCATTGAGATAAACTAGATCCTAGGGAAACCAAATGTATTTTCCTTGGTTACTCGTCCACACAAAAAGAATACAAATGTTACAATCCACAACTTAAGAGAATAAGTGTTTCCAAGGATGTTAAATTTCAGAAAACTAACTCTTATTACAACAAATCTCTGGATAATACAAGTCAGGGGGAGTGTTTCTTGGACTTTTTTTCATTGCCAAAGGCCAAGATACTTTCCACTGAAGTCCATCAATCTGATGCAATGGTGCCCGCACATCACACAAAGTCCCCCACTGAAACTAACCAACCAGGTTCAAGTGGTGACACCAACACTTCTGTTGAAGATGAATCTCTCCACAGCGTTGCACATAAGGAATCTCCATACGAGTCTCATTCTGATGCGCCTCGACGAAATCCCATTCGTGAAAGACACCCTTCAACAAGACTGTAAGACTTTGTCACTTACAAGCCAAGGCATCCACTGTCCAACTATGTGCCCTATAAAAAACTGTCATCTAACTACACTGTTTTTCTTTGTAATGTCTCTGAGCATGTTGAGCCTCAATCATTTCAAGAAGCAAATCAATCAAAGGTTTGGCAGCAAGCTATGCAAGATGAACTTTATGCTCTTGATCAACATAAAACCTGGAGCATTGTGACACTACTCAAAGGAAATAAGACAGTAGGTTGTAGGTGGATATATAAGGTAAAATTCAACTCAGATGGGTCCATAGAAAGACACAAGGCGAGATTGGCGGCTCGTGGCTTTACTCAAACATTTGATGTGGACTACAAGGAAGCATTTGCTCCTGTTGCAAAGATGAACTCAGTGGGAGTCATTCTTTTGGTTGCTGTTAACAAGGGTGACATGTGTATCAAATGGATGTAAATAATGCCTTTTTACATGGTGATCTCAAAGAAGAAGTCTACATGAGATTACTACCAGGTCATCCTCAAAGTCATGAACCTGATTTTGTGTTTAAATTGCACAAATCCATTCATGGTCTTAAACAGTCACCGAGAGCTTGGTATGCCAAGCTCAGTTCAGTCCTTACAAGTGTTGGTTTTAAAAGAAGCAACACAGACTCTTCATTGTTTGTGCGAACGGGAATTGCTGGGAAATTGGTAGTTCTTGTATATATAGATGACTTGATCATCACTAGTGACAGCCTTGAAGAAATAAAGGAATTCAAGCATTCACTACTACAACGTTTTGCAATCAATGATCTTGGAATACTGAGATATTTTCTTGGCATAGAAATTGCAACCTCTCACAAGGGTTTTTTTCTCGGCCAGCGAAAATATGTGCTGGATCTTCTCAAGGAAGCAAACATGAGTGATGCAAAACCTGTCGATACACCTCTTGACATCAAGCTCAAACTCAGCTTGGAGGGGCAACCACTTCCAAACATAAGCTATTATCAGCGACTTGTTGGTAAGTTGATCTATTTGACTATTGCAAGACCTGACATAGCCTATTTAGTAAGCACTGCTAGCCAATTTATGCACTCTCCCACGCTGGAGCATTTTAATCTTGTCAAAAGAATACTTCGGTACCTAAAAGGTTTAGTGGGTTGTGGCATAATCATGAAGAAGAATGAGAACACTCAGATCACAAGTTATTATGATGCTGATTGGGCTAGTAACTCCATTGATTGTAAGTCTACAACGGGGTAATGCACGTTTGTGGGAGGCAATCTTGTTACGTGAAAAAGTAAAAAGCAAGTAGTTGTTGCAAGATCAAGTGTTGAGACTGAATATCGAGCCATGACATCTACTGCGTGTGAACTAATATGGCTGAAAGGTCTCCTATGTGACTTAGGTGTCTTCACTCCTTAGTCCATGTCTTTTTTCTGTGATAACCAGGTAGCAATGCACATTGCTTCCAACCCCGTCTTCCACGAGAGAACTAAGCACATTGAAGTTGACTGTCACTATGTTCGTGCACAAATACAATCACAAGTCATCAAAACTCATTTTGTCAGGAGTTGCGATCAACTTGCAGATTTATTCACCAAACCATTAGCCTCCCATTAGTTTCAAAAGCTTTTCAGCAAGCTTGGCTCCATCAACCTTCTGGATCCAGCTTGAAGGGGAAGTATTGAAAGACCTCTGGTTACATAGGGTTCCTCATGATTAGGGTTTCTCGCTATTATCTGGGTAATAGGGTTTGTGTTAACCCTATTAGTGTTTTACCTAGTTAATAGTCATTTATTTTCTTCTTGTTCTTATCAACTTGTATAAGGGTCTTATCTTGTTGTCAACTCCTTAATCCAAGGAGCTTAGTTATGTTCCCTATGCCGGCTATTTAGCATGCTTAAAGGAGATTGGGGTAGGTGACTTTGAGTGTTGAGTGTAGTTTGCAACTCACT
This sequence comes from Crataegus laevigata, assembly GCA_963580275.1. Lineage (NCBI taxonomy): Eukaryota > Viridiplantae > Streptophyta > Magnoliopsida > Rosales > Rosaceae > Crataegus > Crataegus laevigata. Next base: position 31,035,673 of record OY756952.1, read on the forward strand.
CAAACTCCTCTATATATTTGTAACCGGCTTTTGCCCTCCTTACTATTTCCATAATACAAAATCAAAAACTTCAAAAGTCAACAATAGCGAACGATATGAAGTTGATGAACATAGAAAAGAAAAGGAATCAGGATTGGCATAATGTATTTTCAGCACAAATAAATTTTATTGAGATAATTTCGTTGGCATCGACCAAAAATGTTCAACACATAAAATTAAGTATCTTGTAGTGTGAATTTTGGGTACATAATTTCAGAACAAATTTACACATATAGCTAGTCCTCATCATCAGGATTTGAAAAGAAATAAACATCTCCGCACTTCGTAGCCTTGAAACTACTCGCAGATGTTTCATTAAAACTCAACGGAACCTTCATCCTGCAGTCGACCTTGCGATTGGGCTTGTAAATTCTTGTCTTGAACTTTCCATACCGGGCTTTAACTCGAAGAGCGAGCTTCACTTGAATGCTGTAGACCCCGGAAGCAGTCTCGGTTCGCGTTTACCAAAACCAACCAACTGCTGCCCTTCAACAAGTACATGATGCAAAATAGTGGTGTTCTTGTGACCTTGGTAAAATGGCGTCGAAGCCGAAGTCACCAAAGCAGACCTCTTCTTTCTGTAGTTGGTGATGACTTTGGATGCAGCGGCGATAGTATATTCCAACCCATTTGTTCGAATTTCTGATGGTGATGTCGAACGAAAGGTTGTAAGAAAGAGTATTGTTTTTGGAGTATTAATAACACTTTCCATTTAAATTTACGGTTTCAACATTATAACATGAAACAAAATTATGAAAAACATCAAAACAACTTGGTTTACCTAGCTTTCTTCCTTTAAGATCACCGTGGCCTTGGACATCTTACTTTCATTTAGCTTCTGCAGAGCATCAGATTGCTCGGGTAAATGAATTATTGTCATTTGCTGCAGCTTCTCGGCATTCTCGAGTATGTACCTTGCAAACTCAATCCCATTCGACCCACTGGAAAGCGCTATGGTAACCTCCTCGGTTTGATGAATAAATTCCAGATGTTGGAGCTTCCAGTGTTCCACATCAAACCTAGATGCCTGGAAAAGCAAAATGTCAACAAGCAACCCATTTGAAATATTCCAAACGATAAGAAACCATACAAATTATTTAGAATGAAAAACGTAGACTAAACCCCTACATCAGATTTGGTGTCACGACTTGAGTGATAACCTATGTATAAAGTACACAAATTGGGCATTCCTCTTAAAAGAGAGACCAATGCAGGAACGAGCTCATCATTAAAGCTCCTAATATCCATTTCCAAATACGAAAGATTATTGAATCGAGCTTGTGTGGATCCTCCTTCCCTGAACAAAGCCTGCAATGACATAAAATGAGAAACGTATATCATGTTTCGCAATTCGCATTTTATTCTAGCAATTAGCAAGTGAGAAATAAAAGATTAGTTCAGGTTACAAAATATCTAGTCTGAAAAGTAATAGTCAGAATGAAGGATTGTCGTTCTTGTTACCTTAATGGTTGCTTCATTTATAACAAGATGTCCAACCCTGTGCATACTGCAAAAAACCTTTAACAGGTTGTCAAAGTCATCTGCTTTAGGCTCCAGAAACATAGATGCTTCTTCTACACATTCTAATTTTCCCAGGTTTGCTTTCTTCATCACAGTCCCCCTCCAAAACAAATATCTAAGTTTTGGAGCAAAAATATTTAACGATTTTCCTTTAGACGAACGGAATCTCCAGGAAACGTGTATGGTTTCAAGTTTCTCACCTGAGATGTTAAGATGGACTGGGGTACAAAAGCCGTCATATAGTTCAAATTTTTCCAAAGACGAGCTTTCAATGGTGATATTCTTTATGCGACCAAGACCGCAAATAATTAATTGCTTGATGGATTTGCAGGAACATGAGATCCACTTGAAAAACCCTTCATCTTTTATTTCTACATTCATCAACTCCAAGTATTCAAGGTTGGAGGAAAAAGCAACCGAAGGTGTTTTAACAACGGAAGGCATATTAATCACCAGAGACTTCAAAGTTTCACAAAGGAAGACACTAAAGGGAAATGCTAACTTTTCCTCCAAAAAAATATCAAGGACTTCAACATTGCACCTCACTGCATTGTGAATTAAATTGACTATTCGAAAATTCTCATTAACACAGAAGCAAGGTGTTCGATCTCTGTTTTTGATTAAGTGACCAGTCCAAAACAGACGAAAGTAATTCATCTTATTATCCCCACGTTTAAGCAAGAACCTATCCAATGAACTCAACAACTTCAACCTAAACTCACATGTAACGTGGCTGGAACCCTTGGGTGTTCTCTTCGGTAATAAATCACCGAAATCCAATGACGGAGTTGACAGATAAAGTTCTCTGCATCTTTTGGACGCAATGCTGAAACAAGTGAGGTCCCTTATATTAAGGAAGGAAAGGATGTGATCAGTAACTCCAATCGGGAGATCACTGAATCTATCTACCCTAGTCATAATCTCACTACGACTTGCAGTAGCCAATGTGTTATTCAATTGAACACTGAAACATCAATTAACCAAAACGAAGATTCTGAAATTAATAAGCTGTTTCGAAGTACCTAATCGCATAAAGCCTGTTTGAACATGTCCGAGCTCAAATGCGTGGATGCGCCTACAGATTATGGAATTTGATGAATTCGAAGAAGAGAGCAGCAAACCCTAGCTTTGTACTTGTTTTCACTGGTCTGTAACAAACCCTAATTTTCTCAGCCGCAGCCCTTCGATCATTCTTCAACCTGAAGGGCAAACAAAGACAAAACCCTTCTGGAATAATTTTGAAACTCGACCGCGGCCCGATCCAATCACTATTAGAATTTGGACTCCAATCCAGCAAACGAGAACCACGAGAGCCTCTCTCAAGAACAGCAAAACCCCAATATCCTCTCCCTTACTTAGCTCGCCATGTCGTCTTCAATCGTGTTTGCCTACAAAGTCACCAAGTCAGAAGTGATCGGTTATGCTCTTGCGGTTGGCCTTAAGAGCAAGTACACCGGAGGTGGAATAGCCCAGCACCCAGTCAAAAAAATCCACTGTGGGTCTGTCCATTGTCTCCAGTCCGTGGACTTGTCTGGCACTCGGTCCAAGCCAGCCCATTCTTGACGGACCCAGAAGCCGGCATATTTAGCTGGCGCGTGCAACACATGCGCGCGTGGGCGTGAGTGGACGACAAGAACTCTACGCACTGTCAGCCCACTTGGGCTTCATCGACGTGGCTCACCTAGAGCCGTTGGATTTCCAACGGTAAAAAAAATTTAAATTTTACTTTTAAACTGGACCGTCCGATCAAAGATCAAAGGTCTACGTTTTTCCCCCCAAAATTAAGAATTTCACTTTAAAAAAATACAGAAAATTTTTAATAAATTCAGATATTATTATTATTATTATTTTATTATAAATTCAGAAATTAAAAATAAAATTATTATTTTATAATAAAAAAATAATATTTTAATAAAATGGACTAGGCTATTTTTTGTCAGGGGTGGAGATGCTTTGGCCTATTAGTGTTCACTGGAGTATATTACTGTTCACTTGAGTGGATAAATGCGCTGGGTGCTGGTACGAAGTCTTAGGGGTTGACTTGCTCTAATTAGCACCTGAAATGACTAGAAACCGTCACAAAAGGGGTTATACGGACAATGGACAAGCAAAACCCATATGGGTTGAGCCAAACGAGTCTACCCTATGAGATAAAATTTGAAGATGGGTCTATGGATATAATCCGATTAAGTTCCAAAACCATTAACCCGTTAACGGAACAAATCTGGATCTGGCATAATCTGATTCGGTTTTAGATTATATTTATTTTTAGGGTAAATTACATAGAAACCCCTCAAGTTTGAGGTCTATTATAATCCCATACAACATCTTTAAAATATTTCACTTTCATACCTCACGTACTATTTTATTTCAAAATAATACATCCGTTACTTTTTCCAATCATTAATCCGTAAAGTGCTGACGTGACTATCACATTTGTGCCATGTTGCTGCCAAATGTGTGCCACATGGCAAAAATAATAATTTTTTAATATTTTTTTAAAACCTAAATCTTCTTTAAAAAAATGATCAAAAACCAAAACAAAAGTTGAAACTCGCAACCCAGCAAACCCACTTCCCCCCTTCCCCACCCCCACCTTTCCCAGCACCTCCCTTCCCCACATCCTCTTCATATCTCACCAGAAACTTCCCCCCTGGCCCCACGGCAGACCATTTTTCTTTTGCTCGTCACTTCTTGTTTGGTTTGCCATTGATTAGATCTAACAGAGGTGGGAGATCAGAAAACACCTTTCGATTTGCGAATGGAGAAGATCTTGAGGCTGCGAGGAGGAACATTTGGAAGGCAGATGATGAGTCCCCGATCGGGTTGCTGCAATCAGAAAGGGAATGAGAGATTTGGCGGAGAGTGGGTTTTGGATGACAGGGGAGTGTAATGGAGTCGTGGGTGTGGGTCTACTAGGGGGCGATGGTGGGGGGTGGGAGAAGGGGAAAGGTTTCTGGTGAGATGTAGGGAGGGTTTAGGGAGGTGCTAGGAAAGGTGTGGGTGGGGAAGAGAGGTGCTAGGAAGGTGGGGAAGTGGGTTTGCTGGGTTGCGGGTTTCAACTTTTGTTTTGGTTTTTTATCTTTTTAGATTTTGGTTTTTTTAATAAAAAATTAAAAAATTATTTTTTTTGCCACGTGACACACATTTGGCAGCCACGTCAGCACTTAACGGATTAATGGATGGAAAATGTAATGGATGTATTATTTTGAAATAAAATAGTACGTGAGATATGAAAATGAAATGTTTTAAAGATGTTGTATAGGGTTGTAATAGACCCCAAACCTGAGAAGTTTTTATGTAATTTATCCTAAATAAAAATATGTTGCAATTTCTTCTTTAAAATTTGTAAGAAATTTTCTTAATCAACTAAATTATATAATCAAAAATTGTCTTTCTGAACATAAGTATACTGGTAAAAGGCATTGCTGTGTGAAAATGTTACTAATTAAGGGAGCTATCATTGTTTGTGTTACACCACATTACACATGACAATCGACGCGATGTATGAAATCCACAAAAATAGTTGTTCCTAGCTAGAATGAGTGTAGGAAACAAAAACCTTTTCCTTATGTTACAATCTTCCATCAAGATATCTTGGATAAGGTCAGGGGATCCTCAAACCACAGACACTCATGGTCAAAATGCAATGCCAAATCCGCAAATCTGTAGGCTGCCATATTAGCAATTCTGGGCACATGAGAAACTTGAGCTTGAGGAATGGAACGTAAAGCCACCTTAATGTCTTCATCAATCATGCTCAGCAGGGAGAAATCACATTGTGAACTACCCAGAGCATGCACAAGCCTGATAGAATCACTTTCCAAGGAACACCGTCACAAGCTGCCATAAATTCAATCATATCAGAGTTCACCACGTCAAACACGCGCTGGACAAACGCACTGCGAAACTGCCCTTTATCACCTCTAACCAGTACCCTAATTCAATCTCTCATTTATATTTACACTCGACCAAATAATAATAATAAAAAAAAAGTGTTCAAAAGGAGTCTACCAAAATCCACATACTAACACGAAATGAATGTGATTATGGGCTGGTTTGGTATTGCTGTGCTTTGAAAAAAAACTGATTTAGTTGTGTTGTGAGAATAAACAGCTGTGAAATAAAGTAGCAGAATGTTTGGTAAACTTTTTTGCTAAAGTGCTTTTGGAAAAAAAAAGCAGTACGATATTGTTTGATAAACTTTTATGTAAAACAGCTGTGACTGTGTGAAATGACCAAAAAGAGTATAATACTAGATGTGCCATTAATTTAATAACAAATAAAGGTGAATTACTAAATATACTTTATTTTTAAAAGAAAAGTATTTATAAACATTATCTTAAATATTAATTAGTATGACAAATTACTTCAATTGAAATATTTTAGATTGAATAGCTAGGATTCATTAGTACATTATTGTTAATGTACTTGAAAGTAGTCTAATTAGATGCAATCATCAAACTTTCCGTTGTTATATTTCTAATGCTTCTATCTTAATGCTTCTTTACCATGGATACCAACTAGTGATTTGTATATATATTAAAATAAGAACAAATGATATTGTAATATAACCAAGAAATAACTTGTCAAACTTTTTAATTTCTTTATTATTACCACTGTAACAATTTACCTAAACCATAAGATAAATCAAAAGAAGAGTTCACAGACCAATTCAGAGCAGTTCACAGAGCAATTGAGATAATGACAAACAAAAAATTAATCTAAAAAAAGTAATCAACAACTATAAATATGTTTCCTCTAGACCTTCTAAAAAAATGAATAGATAAGTAATCAATTTTTCTTACTTCTCTCTCAATTTTTCTTGTTTCCTTTTGGTATGGTATCTAGTTTATATCTTCTTGTATCTTATGCAAATATAGATTACTGATGTCTGTATTTGTTGGCTCTAGAAACTACTTAGCCTACGTGGCGCGCATGCCGAGTAACTAATGAGCTAACTACGTTCTTCAAATGTGTGCGGGGCGTGCCAACTCGTCGGCCGAGTTTGGCCAGGGAGTAAAATATGTTGATGTGTTACGTTGATGCGCGCGGTTGACTTTTACGTCTTGCGATTGCGGCTGAGGAAGGAACACGTCTCGGCCTTTGGGCCCAAACAGCACCTTTTAAGTTACAAGCAGTGAGAGCCGTAGGTATAGAATCAAGATGGAAAACATGACTCATTTTCTATCGACGTTCAGCCCCAAAAAGTAAGGCTTCCAAAGCGCCATATGAGATGTCATCCTCTTAAGCTTGAGTAGACGAGACAGTGCTTTCATACGCAGGACCAACGTTATTGAGAACGATGGCCACTAAATCCAAGTTGGAGATAGAAGACCCCGAGAGAGAAAGAGTGTCAGCAAGAGAGTTCACACGATCCAAGAAATCAGCAGTGGATGAATCACCACGATGAGTGTTCATCAGGTCACTCCGAAGTTGCAAAAGACGACCAGTGGACATGGAAGCATAACTTTCGCAAAGAGAAGTCCAAGCGGAGTGAGAACTAGTTTTGCCAATAAGAAAGGCCAAAACTGTGGGGTGAACATAACTATTGATCCAGGAGAGAACCATGGGATCCTGCTGCATCTATACTTTAAAGGTTAGGTTGACTGTAGTGGTGAGATTACCAGAGGTATCTTTGAGAAACGCCGAGGGACATGGACTAGTACCATCGACAAAGGGAACAAGGTTCCTACTATGAAGTAGAGGGAGAATTTGAGCATGCCAAAAGGGATAGTTTGTATGATCAAGTTTAATCGTAAAAAAATTGGAGACATTAGGGAAAACAGCGGAAGGGGGTATGGCAGAAATGGATGAGTCTGAGGAGGAGGAGGTTGAGGAGGCCATGTCGAAAAAAAAAATTGTTTTGTTGTTGTGAGACTTTCTTAGCTCTGTGATACCATGAATGAGAAGTAATCAAGCATAAGAATGTAAATGACTAAAAGAGTTATGAATGCTCAACTCAGTTAAATCTAAGAGAGATGAGAAGTTCATATTTATAGAGATCATTTACATCAATAAGTTACAAGCAGTGTTGGATACAAATAACAACTCTATACAACCAAAGATATGAGATAATACAAAGGAGCTTATCCGATAACTCTCAGAACCCTTGAGGATATAGATTGGAGACTTATAGTTTATCAATTAGTAGATGCCATACGATTACAAAAGGATGTTTCTGCACTCACATTACTGGCAGAGGTCTTATGCCTTTTGGATATGATTGCTAATTCATTTGCACATGCCATTTCCACAAAGTCTGCTGATTGTTAACTAGACCCAAATTCACAGGAAGTTGCCATCCTCTGGCATTAAAACTCATGAATTTGGATGTTCAATACAAGATATCCATGATACTGTCACTTTTACTTATAAATAATGGCCCAATGGCAATTGATGCTGGAAGACACTCGATCCTAGAGACTATACACAATGACTTTGTCATACGTAACTCTTTATTTTCTATAATTCGATTACTTGTACCAGATTAGACATCTAAACCTTTTGTTATACTTTCTCCTAATCGATATGCTTAAAATTCTGTCCACTAGAGCTATTTTTTCATCTGTCTTTTTCCTTGCAGCCCAACAATATCTTTTCATCAGAGGCATCAAACATGGTGCTCATCATAGGCCCAAACATGTAAGAAATTCTGTTCAAGCATTACATTCAATATTATGTGTTGTCTCTATTTGTGACCATAAACTAATTCTTCTAATTATAACAAAAGCAAATTAAAGTACAATTGGAGGGGAAAAAATTGCCGGCTTCATCTAGTTATTAGTTTAGAGAACAGGTTAAATAGTGAAGAAGAAAACCATTTTTTTACCAGCAAATAGTGAGAATATGCATGTGATAAGCTTTACAGGTTTGGACTGAAATGGAGATGGATGAGTGTACAAATACATATGACAAACAAAAAAATTAATCTAAAAAAAGTAATCAACAACTATAAACATGTTTCCTCCAGTCCTTCTAAAAAAATGAATAGAGAAGTAATCAATATTTCTTACTTTTCTCTTAATTTTTCTTGTTTCCTCCACAAACCCTAATTTTTTCCCCAATTAATTTTTCCACAAACCATATCAACTTCCTCAATTAATTTTTTCCCGACCCTCCATCCCCAATTTTTTTTCCCGACACCTACACACTCACTCGTTGAGGTGCAACAGCAAGCAACATAGGAAGAGGCGGAGGGGTTTTGAGGGGACTTTTCGTCTAGTTCTGCAAGGGTTTTGCAAGAGAGTCTGAAAGTGTGAGGAAGGCAGGAGAAAGGAGGGCAACGTTGGCAAATTGAAAAATTCATTAATGAATATATTGTTCACCCGTCTTTTTTAAGCTGCTTTTTGCAGCTTCAGGTTTTTTTCTTTTTTTCATCTAAAACTTTGAAATAAAGCTGGTTTGGAGGGTTTACCAAACACCAAAAACTCTCCAAACTTTTTTTAATACCCACTTTTTAAAAAAGAACCTTAGTATCAAATCAGTACTATATGCAACAGAAATACACACCGTTTGAAAGATTATTCTCACTTTTGCAAACCTCCATGTCTTATGTTTAATCCATAAATAAACAATGAAACATTAATTTTTTTTGTTTAAAGAAACAAATGTTGTGTCCAAATAAATTTTGTTTTCATGTAAAGTTCCTCCAAAGTTGTGATTCAGGACACCGAGTTCTTTTTTTTTTCTTTTGATATACCGAACTGGGGATAAAGATTTTGGCTAAGCCATACATTGATCGGAAATGGACCATTTAGGTATCAAAATTGCCATTCACGACTGAACCTGAGATCTTCACTTACAAGTAAAAAAAAAATATATCACTAAATCATAATGTTAATTGTCGTGATTGGAGATTAATTTTGAAATAATAACAAGTATAAAAAATAAAAAATAAAAAGAGTCATAACAATATGTAAAGATTTTTTTTTTCAAAATTTGGGAAAACAAAAAATTCCTATATACAAACACGTAGATTGCCTTGAAATGACAAGCGAGTGATAAAAAAAAAAGATAATCTACTCTAAACTAAACGTGAAACAAATTTAATGGTCGGCCTTATCACACTTGGTGCTCTGAAAATTTTCAGCTGGTTTTCCGCCAGAACTCAATGGAACCTTCAAATAGCAAGCCATCTGGAGCTCCTTCTCATCCTTGTACGTAGCAATCTTGGTCCAATACTTAAAATAGATCTTCAACGTGATATCAAAAACCAAACTATTCCTAAAATTTGAAGCCTCCTCATTTGTAAGAGCCGTCACCGGTCGGTGTCCCTTGAACAATGGATTCAACTCGTACTTATCCCTGTGCGCTACGCCGAATGGTCCCAATATGCTGGTACTCAAATCCTGGTTCTTATAACTAGGAACGGCTTCAAAATGTTCATAGTGGAAGTCATTCCATTTGTTACGGTTTTCCAGAGTCACGTTGAGGGACAGATTGTAAAAGATGGTGTTGTTGGTTGCCGTCAGGTTGAATTGCATCAGCGAGGCATCGGTGACCTGGTAAATCATCGGTTTAGAAGGGCTGAATTGACGAATCACGAACCAAGCGGTGAAGGCGAGGGCACCGAGTACTACAACAACGATGCAGAAACAGCAGCAACATTTTCTTAGCATGGTTGATTGAGGGAGGAGATTTTTTGAATAACGCGAAACCAGAGCGCGAGATTATTGTTAAGGCCTTCTAGTTGTAAGAAGAGGTGTAAGGTTACTGGTTACAAGTGCTGGTCGTTAGGAAATTTTAATGGTATATATAGTAAAGACACCTACAATATGTGTAATTTTGTGAGAAGTACTCTTCCTGTTTTAGTCTTTGACATTTTTAAATAGCAAGATTTGAGGTTGCTACCTTCAAAAATCTTGAGCCTTAAATTTCTCATGAATTACTAACTAGTAACTGTTCCTTAAGCTCTAAACTCTAAACCATGCTCAATCATTTGTTCCACACTAAACAAATTTTCATCCAAATTAGGGACAAGCATTACTTTTTTTTTTTTAATTTTTTAATTTTACGTATCTTGTCCCATTTTAGGTTTCAATCACCTGAGTGTCCTTCCCTATAGCTTGAACTACATGTCCATTGCCCGCCCATCTTAATTCTTGTAGTCACCGTTATATCAACATTTATAAGTAATGACTCATGTGAGGTCATATGGTTGCTGCAGTCACAATGTACCACACGTGTTTATTTTTAACAATAGATATAAATTACAAGCAAAAAACATTGAGGCCTCCTCTTTTACATTTTTAGCATAGTGAACAAGCTGTGTCACCTTGCTATGATAATCCTTTGATATATGTCCAAATTAACTTATCACACCTGTAACACTTAGCGTTTCCTTTGGACCAACGTTCACCAAAGTGAATTTTGTTGCACGTTTTTTACAAGCTTTTTTTAAACCTTCCATGCTACCAGTATATTTCACCGTAGCACCAGACTTCTCACACTTTTGGAATCACCTATCTTATCTTAGTTTATCCATAACCTTTTCTCCTTATAATTGCTAGTTAGTGAACCATCCCTAGGTACAGTAATCTAAGGCTAAAAAATGCTTTTTTAGTCAGTGGGGTGAATTTCATCGAGTTTCTTAGTTTCCTTTATCATAGTGCCTATATTGTCATAGGTCCTAGTAACTAATAAACAATTTCTCAACAATTCTCTTGCTACTTAACTCATCATTCATCTTCATTTGGTTAATGGGTCCAAACAATCTAGTCAAATAAGCAAACAATGATTCATCTTCTTTCATTCTAGCATATTCAAAGTCTCGAGAATACCTTGTAATTGTTAATCACCATGAATGCAACTGTAAAGAAGAAGAAGGAGCTTCGAAGAGAGAGAAGATATTTTCTTGTATTTCTTAACTACTAAGTTATTACATCACACTTGTATTTATAAGCAACAAATTCTAACAACCTTTACTAACTAACTCTCTTGATGAATGACAAGTGTCTCAATCCTTAACCATTGAATATTCCCTAACATCCCCCCTCAAGATCATGGTTGGGGAAACCAAGCATGAGATTGCTGCAGTGAGTCCGAAACAATGGGGCACTCAAACCCTTAGTGAGGATATCGGCAAACTGTTCCCGAGAAGACATAAACTACACACCCAGTTGTTTCTTGGCAATCCGTTCTCGAATGAAATGAACATCCACTTCAATATGCATAGTTTTCTGATGCTGGACAAGGTTAAAAGAAAGAGCAATGGCAGACAAGTTATCACAAAACAACATAGGTGGTGCAGCAAGGTTAACCTCCATGAAGGACAGAAGCTGTTGAATCCAATCAAGCTCTGCTGAAGTTGTGGACATGGCACGATATTCTGCCTCTGTTGATGAACAAGAAATGATTTGCTGTTTCTTAGAGGACTAGGAAATTGGATTGAAACCCAGAAACACAACGAAACCTGTAGTCGATCTCCGATCATTCGGATCACTGGCCCAATCAGCATCACTGAAAGCTTTCAAGACCAACTCTCCTCGAGAATAAGTAATGCCATGAGTGATCATACCCTTTAGATACCGAAGAATACGTTTAACAGCAGTGTAATGAGACACCATGGGATTCTGCATGAACTGACAGACCTGGTGAACTAAAAAAGCAATATCAGGTTGTGTGAACGTGAGATATTGTAGAGCTCCTACAATACTACAATATGTAGTAGGATTATTGTAAGGAACCCCATCATTCTTGAGAAGTCGATTGTAGGGTAAGCTAGGTGTATCATAACATTTAGACTCAAACATTTCAATTTTGTGCAGCAAATCCTCAACATACTTAGACTGAGACAAAAACAACCTAGATTTTGGAGAATGGATTTGAATGCCAAGAAAATAATAGAGGTCACCCAAATCCTTGATATCAAACTCAGAAGTAAGAGACTAAATAACACCATGAATAGCACAGGAAGAACTCCCGATAATGATTATGTCATCCACGTATAGAAGTAATATCACAATATCACCACCAACTTTCTGCACAAATAAAGAAGAATCGGAGTAGGTTGACTGAAAACCAATTGTAGGGAGAAAGGCCGTGAACCTCTCGTTCCATGCACGGGGAGCTTGCTTCAAGCCATAAATGGACTTATGAAGTTTACAAACCAAGTGAGGATTCTACACATCTTCAAACCCTAGTGGTTGGGACATATAAACTTCCTCCTGCAACAAACCATGGAGGAAAGCATTTTTAACGTCAAGCTGTCGAATGGACCAACCATGATGAGCAGCTAAAGCTAAAACCAATCAAACAGTTATAGGTTTAACAACCGGGCTAAATTTTTCCCCATAATCTAATTCGGGTTCCTGACTAAACCCTTTTGCGACCAACCGAGCTTTGTGTCGAGCAATGGTACCATCAGAATTCTTCTTAATTTTAAACACCCATTTACAACCAACTAGATTTTTCTGTGAAGGAAGAGAGACCAGTGACCAAGTACCCTAATAATGAAGTGCGCCAATTTCCTCCTACATGGCTTTAAACCAAACTGGAACCTTAAGTGCAGTCTTATATGAAACAGGTTCAACCAAAGACAAATCCACATTCACAGAATCATCAAGAACTGTTAATAAAGCTTTCTTTTTTATGATGCCAGAATTGCTTCGAGTTTGCATGGGATGCATGTTGAGTGGAGCAATAGGAAGAACTACTTGTAGACTTTTAGGATTGAACAAAGGATCCACATAGAGTGAGGATGATTCTGGTGCCGTGTCAGTAATGGACTCAGGAGCATCAGGAGATAGAGGACTAGAAAAAGGTATAGAACTCAACCCAGTGTGTGGAGAATGAAAAGTAGAAGAAGTTGACACAGGTGGGAAGAAGGTGAAGACACTGATGTGAAAGAAGGAGAGACTAAAATATTATCAAAAGTTGGAATTAAAGATGGAGATGAATGACCACTATGAATGGATGGTGAAGATGATGCAAACTGTTGTGCAAACTATGATAATAAACTTTAATAAGGAAATTCTAGTTCATTAAAAAACACATGTCGAGAAATATAGACCTTATGTTTAAGAACATCAAAACAGATGTAGCCTTTATATTGAGAGGCATAACCAAGAAACACACACTTAGTAGTTTTAGCTTGCAGTTTGGAAGTATTGTAAGGACGCAATAACAGAAAACATGAACAACCAAATACTCTAAGGTGAGATATAACCGGAGTGTGAACAAACAATAGTTGAAATGGAGATTTTTTGTGTAAAAGAGATTAGGGCAATCGATTAATAAGATAGACAACAATTTGACAAGCAAATGACCAAAACTGAGAAGGAAGTTTAGCATGTTGCAGCAAGGTGATAGTAGTTTTGACAATATGTCGATGTTTACATTCAGTTATGCCATTTTGTTCAAGAGTATAGGGACATGATTTGTGATGAAGAATGCCCTTAGTTTGCAAAAAATTGCATAATTGATGACTAACAAACTCACCACCCCTCATCTGTTTGTAAGATCTTAACAGAAGTAGAAAAATGAGTTTGAACAAATGCATAGAAAGAGACAAATGTAGCAAAGAAATCAGATTTATTAACAAGAGGAAACAACCAACAGAATGACATAGTATTTAAAACCATCCATTGAAGGACATGGTGCAGAACCCCATATGTCAGTGTGAACAACCTCAAAGGGAACAATGGAAGAAGAAGACCTAGACTCAAATGGAAGTTTAGTGAACTTGCCCTCTAAACAGCTAGTACAAAGAGCAGGATTAACATTTTTAGTACAAGAGATAGTTGCATTTCGAAGTATTAAGGAGACGGTAGAATTAGATGGATGACCTAAACAACTATGCCAAATAGTGGAATTGATAAGTCTTCCAAAGCATGCAATAGCTTGATGTAGATTAATTTGTGACCGAGCAATTAAAGGAATAGAATAGAGACCATTACTACACTTGTCGTGGTACAAGATCCTTCCTGTGGCTTTGTCCTGAATCAAAAAATAATAGGCATCGAAAATAAGCCAGCAATTATTGTCCAAATAAATCTTGTGAATAGAAAGCAAGTTATGAGATAGTTGGGGAACATATAGGATATAATTGAGCTTAATGGGATGAACTGAAGGTTTGATAATACTACTACCAACGTGAGACACTTTCAAACCTTCCTCATTGGCAGTTTGAATGACCTTAGTCGTAGGATATGGTGATGCCAGTGAGAGATTATGAAGATCAGAAGTCATGTGATTTGTAACGCCCGAGTCAGCAAGCCAAAACTGAGGGGTAGCTTGTAGAGAGACAGCTTGAGAAGGCTGAGATAATACAGTATTCATGGCACGCATTATAGGCTGGGAAGAGGATGAAGAGGAAGCATAAGGATAGCCAGCCACAAATGCAGACGGAGCATAGGACACATGGGATAGAGAGACTTAAGATGCATCAATGTAATTAGGACCGTTTTTATTGTAAAAGCAAAATCACGTAGAGTGATTAAGTTTCCCACATATATGACACCCTTGTCTTGGTGGTGGTTGGGATCCACAAAAAGCAGCAGAATGACCAAATGTATGACACAATTGGCAAATGACTCCAAAAAAAAAAAAAAAACCACCACTCGGAGAATGCCCAAGAACACCAGATGCAGTAGTGGGATACATAGTATAAGATTGTCGAGGAAAGCGAGGACCTTGATGGAATTTACCTCTTCCCTTTTGCTTGTTATTATTAGACTACCTATAGCCTCCAGAAAAATAAGATGATTGACTAGAGGAATAGCCATAGTTGTTATGAAATGGCTGCTGGGTTTACACAGAAGAAGATTTGGTCTCTGGGGAAACATCATTTGCTACCATGGCAGAAAGAAACTGTGAGGGCACATTATTGTCAATAACCAATTCCTTAGCTAGAAGTTGTGACCAGAAGTCCTTAAGAGAAATAACACTTTCACGCCCCTTTATAACTATCCTAAAAGTGTTGTATTCATATGGTAATCCATTTAATGCAAGAATGACAATATCTTCATCAGCAAAATGTACACCAACAGCTGAAAGATAATCTCTAGCCTCTTTAATTCACTGAAGGTACTGGGACACTGAATCAGACCCTTTTTTAATAGTCTGCAGGTTGGATTTCAGCTGAAAAATACTTGTTCGAGATACAGTAGAAAACTGCTCTTTCAGTCTTGTCCACAAATCTTGAGCACTCTTACTACCAATCGCACAAAAAACAACTATAGGAGATAAAGTAGCAATGATCAACCGCATTAATGCCCAATCATGCATCTTCCAAACAACATATGCATCATTTTCAACTGGTGTGAAAGAATTAGGATTCACATTTTCAACACTCGATTCACCAGAACAATTAACCAACCGAGGTGGACATTGATGAGTACCATCCACGAAACCAGAAAGACCATGACCATCAAGTAGTAATTGCATTTGAAATTGCCAATTCAAGTAGTTCGAATCATCAAGTTTGACATTCATAGATGTAGAAACAGTGGAAAGAAGCAAAGTAATCGGAGATTGCACAATTTGTAGTTAAGAAGAAGTCACCATGATTGCAATAATAAATCAACACGAAGAATCGAGCACACAATTCCTTCGACTATGAAAAACCCTGGAAATCAAAAAAGCGATCGGAAAATCACCAACCTGAAGAAATAGAAGCACAAAGATGAAGAGCAGTGCAGCCAAAGATGAAGAGTAACGGAAGCACATTAGAGGATTGAGAATGTGTTGGCAATGGCGGCTATTGATACCATGTTAATCACCATGAATGCAACTGTAAAGAAGAAAAAGAATGAGCTTCGAAGAAAGAGAAAGAAAGCTAGAGAGAGAAGATATTTTCTTGTATTTCTTAACTACTAAGTTATTACATCACACTTGTATTTCTTAACTACTAAGTTATTACATCACACTTGTATTTGTAAGCAACAAATCCTAACAACCTTTACTAACTAACTCTCTTGATGAATGACAAGTGTCTCAATCCTTAACCATTGAATATTCCCTAACAGTAATTTCACAGCTCGAACTTGTGGATCTCCTCTATACTCTTGCTTCAAAGCATCCCAAGCCGCCTTTGAAGTTTCTTGATTTACAATCCGAGAGAAGATCTCGTCTGAAACTGCCCCTTGTATTAACGTCAAGGCTTTTGCTTCTTGAGCCATGAGGTCTTGAACCACAATCATCTCATTCTCAGTGAGGTCATCCTCAAAATCATTTGGTATCTCAAATCCTTCATCCACAAACTTTCACAAGTTGTGAGACTTGAAAATCGTCTTAATATTTATGCAACATAAGTCATAATTTACTCTGGTGAACACGGGAGTTCGAAGCTCATCCACATCCAGCCATCTTGCCAATTGATTAACCTGAGTTCTTCGTTGGAACTCAGAAAAACCAAATCACAGAATATGCCAAAAAAAAAAGATCAAATTTGGATCTGAGGCCGTGTTAGTGTTTTTTAATTTCAATTAGGATGCGTTTGCTTGCCTTCACTAGCTTTCACTGGATTGGACTTAACTGGACTAACAGTTAGTGTAGTCTCATGCTGGTTACCGCGTGGACTGGTTTTAATAGGATTATGAGGGACTCGCCTCGACTAAAGGCCTCACGAGATAGTCTTACTGAGACCATATGAAAAGTAATTGACTACTAAGACCGTGTGCTTCGCTTCGCCTTAGACTCGTCTCGTCTGCTTCGCACCATCCTCGTAGCCATCCAGCAAATAAACAATCAATGATAGATCTGCATCACTGCTTATGGTCTCCGTTGAAACCGAAACCCCCAAAAGATGGGATATTTGTGAACCCATTGATGGGAGGAACGCAATAAGGATGAGCGTGAAAAGGCTCATCAGCCACTCGGTGCACGTAAAGGAATATGGGTGGCCAAGAACGTCGGCGCCCACGGCTACGATGAATACATTTGGGATGAGAGAGTACATGTGACCGTTACAATAAAAAAAAAATTGAAATGTCATATGAACTTGTATGCATTTTTCAATTTGTCATATAAACTAAAATTTTAATCAATTTGTCATACTAACTTTTTGAAATTATTTATTTGTCATCTCTTATTAACTTCGTTAAGTTATCTATCCAATATAAGTCTTGTGCCTCACACATGACTTGTGTTTAGGGTTATTTCGGTCATCTTAATATCTTACTTCCCTTTTATTAGGTTGTATTCGACAAAAAACTATAAAGGTTTCTCAAGCAATATTACAATATTTTTGATATGATAGCAATGAAATGATCATGCACTGCACTCTCTTTTGGTTATTCTAAATATGTAATGATATGCCAGTGGGTTGCATTTTAGCATATCACGAAGACATAATTTCATATAGTGACATACCCCGACCTAAGTCAGGACATGCTGGTCATCACGCGCCGGCCAAGGCATGGCTAGACGCGCCCCCACGTGCGGCCACG
Organism: Crataegus laevigata; assembly: GCA_963580275.1. Taxonomy (NCBI): domain Eukaryota; kingdom Viridiplantae; phylum Streptophyta; class Magnoliopsida; order Rosales; family Rosaceae; genus Crataegus; species Crataegus laevigata. Next base: position 31,053,624 of record OY756952.1, read on the forward strand.
TGCCTAGCACACTAACGGTAAAAGTTAACGCCGTAAGGAATATTTCGTTAAACCCTAACATAATCCGTTGCATCTAACTGACGACGTTAGAATATTCCGTCAGACTTAAATTGTCACATCCCGACCCGGGCCTCCACCACTTCTCAGGCTCAACTCTGCCATAACACGATATTGTCCGCTTTAGGCCCCGAGCACGCCCTCACGGTTTTGTTTCTGGGAACTCACACAAGAATTTCCCAATGAGTCACCCATCATGGGATTGCTCTCACGCGAACTCGCTTAACTTTGGAGTTCCAATGGAACCTAAAGCCAGTAAGCTCCCAAAAAGCCTCATGCTAGGTAGAGATGAGAATATACATATAAGGCTTACAGGATCTTCTCCCCTGGGCGATGTGGGATGTTACAATCCACCCCCTTTAAGGGCCCGACGTCCTCGTCGGCACACTTCCGGCCAGGGATTGGCTCTGATACCAAATTGTAACATCCCAACCCTGGCCTCCACCACTTCTCAGGCTCAACTCTTCCATAGCACGATATTGTCCGCTTTAGGCCCCAAGCACGCTCTCACGGTTTTGTTTCTAGGAACTCACACGAGAGCTTCCCAATGGGTTACCCATCATGGGATTGCTCTCGTGCGAACTCGCTTAACTTTGGAGTTCCAATGGAACCTGAAGCCAGTGAGATCCCAAAAGGCCTCGTGCTAGGTAGAGATGGGAATATACATATAAGGCTTACATGATCCTCTCCTCTGGGCGATGTGGGATGTTACAATCCACCCCCCTTAGGGGCCCGACATCCTCGTCGGCACACTTTCGGCCAGGGATTGGCTCTGATACCAAATTGTAACATCCTGACCCGAGCCTCCACCACTTCTCGAGCTCAACTCCGCCATAGCACGATATTGTCTGCTTTGGGCCCCGAGCACGCCCTCACGGTTTTGTTTCTGGGAACTCACACGAGAACTTCCCAGTAGGTTACCCATCATGGGATTGCTCTCACGCGAACTCGTTTAACTTTGGAGTTCCAATGGAACCCGAAGCCAGTGAGCTCCCAAAAGGCCTCGTGCTAGGTAGAGATGGGAATATACATATAAGGCTTACAGGATCCTCTCCCCTAGGCGATGTGGGATGTTACATATATGCTCTATAATGAGAAACATGTTGATGTAATGTGCCATAAATGGAGTTGTAGGTGCATATGCGCTAAAGAAAAGTAGAAAATTTAAGTGTTTGTACTAAAGAAAAGTAAAAAACTTGTGAAAAGATGTTAAAATGACTTGAATAACCCTAAACACAAGTCATGTGCGAGACACATAACTTATATTAGATGAAAACTTAACGGAGTTAGGGTGAGATGCATACAAATTGCTTAAAATTTTAATTTATATGACAAATTAAAAAATATGAACAAGTTCATATGACATTTTAAAAAATTTCCCAAAAATACTCGCTCACAAAAACATCATGATCATTCTAATTCACGTGCCTTGCACGTGTACTATTAAACAAGCACAACTGCTAGCCTGTGAACTAGTCTAATCTCAGCCATCCATTCTAAGAACTTTAAAACAAGAACAGAATATTTCTAGAGAATTTGAGGATGAAGAAATCAGCTTAAATGCTTATGTAACATACTTCAGCATTAATATTTAAAGCTAGCCGCAAGCTTCTTTCTTTGGGCACCAGTGAGACTACGGCGGCATCAGAGGCAGATAGTTATAGATCCCTTCTTTACTTCACCCAAACAATGTAGCTAAGAATCGGAATTTCCCAATCCCCCTTTTCAGTCCAATCCCTCTTTTTAATTCTTCATCCAAACATAGTTTAATTTGCAGCCACTTGAAACCTCAAGTGTGTCCGTGCAAATTCTAAAGGTACATAATCTTAACACTGTATTTGGATGAGAAATTTTAAGATTACTAAAAAAAATTTAAAATGACGAAATTTTATTTTTTAGAATTTGTGAATTTTTTTGTTTGGTTAACCTAAAATAACAATATAATTTTACATAGAATTTTTTATTTTAAACTCTCATTCATGAAAATTTAGAAATGACACCTATTTCTATGAAATTTAAACTTAGAATTGGAGGTCCCAAATTGAAAAAAAATATCCTAAGCGGAAATTCTAAATTTTTATGTTTATGAATCCAAACAAGGAAATTGATAAATGTCAATTTATAAATTCTGACTTTTGTCAAAATTTCAAATTTATTTTCTCATCCAAATATAGTGTTACGAGAAAACACAATAAATCTCAGGCATTACTTGTGAAAGCAACCACAAAATTTGTAATTTTGATTATAAAAAAGACCTAAGGCCAGAGGAGGGGGAGGGTTACATTTCCGCACTCGGTGACATTAAACTTGACACCCACCTCTCTTGCAGTACTAGAAGTACTCAAAGGAATTTTCAGCTGGCAATCGACCTTCGGGGACTTTAAATAGCCGGTTGTGATCTTCCCATATCTTGCCCCCTTATGTGAAGTGCGAACTTTATATCAATGTTATAAACCCCAGCCAATGTTTCCTTCTTAAATCTGGAAAGCTCCCCTTCCTCAAGAACCACCACTTGATGCCCTTTCAACACAGCGCGTACTATACTTGTATTCATTTGGCCTTGTTAGAAAGGAGTTGAAACGATGTTTGCCAAAGCAAAATTTTTCTCTTCATAGTTGGCACTGGCTTCGATGTGAATATGGTACACGCCAACCTTACTGTTGCAGTTTCTTGGGGAGATGTCGAGCGCGATATTGTAGTAGAGAGTTGTGTTGGTGTTGGTGTTGGGGATGAGATTGAATTCAGTGAGAGGGAGGCATCGGTGATAGCGAGTTTGAGCTCCTGGGGAAGAAAGATCAGCCAAAAGATGAAGACAAAGATGGTGAAGATAAAGAAGAAGATCGCAGCATAGACCACGAGCCAGAAGTAACACTTGGAGCACCAGTCCCGGCAGTGCTTGCTTCCAAGCATGATGAGAACGAAGGAGCAAAATGATACGGTTTGGCAGAGGGTTTTGTTATGATAGGCCTAAACAATAGTAGATGAGTCCATACTCAGAAGGTGACAAGCACTTGGAAACTCGAAAGCGATTACTTGTGAACATTCCAAGTGATTGATCATGATCTCTAGCTATAGGTTCAATGGGAACAAAGGTAAAATCCAAAGTCACAGGCTTGAGGAATGAAGGCATATACATAAGATCAAGAATGGAAAACAAGAAAGTCGATTACATATATTGTGCAATTAAAAATAGCTATGGGAGGGAGATTATCTCGAGAAACTGTTGCGACCTCCATTCTAATTAGGACTGTATTCAATTATTTTACTTTCTCACAGGATTCGTTGTTATCATGTTAGTACCTGTAGAGCACTCTTGTAATCCCCATATATGCCTCCAAGGAAGATGCTGAGGGACTCTTTCAAAGTGGAGAGACTTAATGTGTCTGGAATACGAGTAGTACACCAGATATTACTTTACAGATCTAGCTAAGGTAAGGAACTTTGTGTCGCGGCTGCTCCACTCATGAGATATATGTTAAAAAAATTAACAACTTGAAAAATAGAACTTCCCACCAATTATTTAATGACATGCGTTTCACCACCCGTGTTCTAGGCACAATAAAAAATTTCTCCTCATAGTTAGACTCTCTGTCACATCATTTTTTTGTCACATTTTTTTATAATGTTGGTATGAAAATTAATGTTAAAATGTGAGATAAAAAAAATTCAATATAGAAGGCTAGAAGAAATGAGAGAAGGATGAGGATGCTAGTGAAGATTGCAGAGTGGTTGACTCTAAATTTGGGCACTTTACCGCGTACTTATACGTTGTCTTATTTTATCATAATCCTATCACATAAACGGTTTACCTGCTGGCGCGACATTGTCTTTACTGTATTCTTGGTTTAAAAGTAAAAAAATTATAAAACAATTAAAATGTAATAAATTAACGATAAAAAAAAATTTCCAGTCGGCAACCTCCCGCCGACCTCCTTGTACTCGCCATTACCACCTCCTCTCACCCTTGAGACCCATCAACCACCATATCCGATCCTCCCCTTCCCCCACCCCACACGCCACACACACAGAGTCCTCATCCCCTCTCTCTTTGTTATTCTAAATGCAACAATGCAAGGAACGAAGAAACAAATTAAGAAAGTTTGCAGAGTAAAACTGATAATAAAAGAAACACTTCTCTGATGCAGAATGTGCAGAGAGAGAGAGAGAGAGAGAGAGAGAGAGAGATTTGTGATGCAGGAAGAGGGTGGGGCCAAATCGTGGGGTGGGGTTAAGTGGTTAAGGTTGAGGGAAACGGGGGTAGGGGTAGGATGTCGTAGGGGTGGGTGATAACGGGGGTAGGGGTAGGATGTCGTAGGGGTGGGTGATGGGGTGCGGAAAAAAGTACGATGAAAAAAAAGTAATGCACAAGCTTTTTTATTACTAGAGTAAAGTGGAAAATTAATGTATGAATATAAGTTTCACTTAATCAATTATAATGTAGGGGTGGGTGATATGGATTTTGTGCCACTGCACCTTTTGCACACCAGAAGCGGTCTTTTAACAATATAAACTTTAGAGGGAATAGTAAAATATTTCTTAACTCATTATAAGAAGAGAACAACGAGCCTTGAAGTACATAAGCCTGATCGAGGGAGAGGAACATACATAACACAAAGATAGGGAATACATTGTCACGATCAGAGCCTTCAACTTTGGGAAGAAACACATGAAAACTGCGAAATAATTGTCGAAAAACCCAAGTCATTTCTGCTGTTGTACCATTGTGTCCGGGCTCCATTTCCTACCTTAGTGGAAGATCTTGCCATTGTCACTCAGATTTTCCATTGAAACTACGAAAGACTAAATCAGTCCTCAAATGCTGATCGAATATTTTTTTTACCCAATCTGCATCAGAATAGGCATTAAGTTACATTATTTTTTGTCATGTATAGAGTTATGTAACATATGATGTGATATTAAAGAAGGGAGCCTTGCACAGAGGGATATGCATGGATGAATTTCAGTTTAGATTTAGTTTTTAAATTAGTAGTTGATTAATTACTGTTCTTGCCTCAATATATATCTTAGGGTTTTCTCATTTAATGTAAAGTGTGAATATAGACAGAATTGGAACTTTGTAAGAGAAACGTAGTAACGCATGTATATTCATTTACATTACCTTTTATACGAGGTCGTCGTCAAATGACTACAAATTAAATCTTTATTCCTTTAATAGTGCTTCCAGAAACCTGCACAAATCATCATATACTTGGTTAAATAAAAGTTTAGAAGTCCATAAAATAAGCATATTTAGTTAGTTTAGGGACGTCCAAAAACTTAGAGCCAACCCTACAGAGAGAGGGCAACAACAGAGAAACTTTCTTTAGGAACTTACATAATTGACACATAAAAAGCCATCATGCAATTATCTCGAGAAAATTTCTCTCCTATATTTTTCTTAAACGATAAGTGCATATAATGACTTTAGAACATTATTTTATTTTTAATTTATTATGAGTGGGAGAGGGAAATGTTCGAAACTATTACAATAATTTAGAGGAGGGGAGAGTTTCGAACTCATGACACATGTATAGAAATCTAACACTCTATCTACTAAAATATTGGACCACATGCGACTTTAGAACATTAATTGTACTAGTGAGGAACAAATTACAACTAATTTTCTTTTCTAGTCATTTGCATAATAGAAAGGTGCATACTCATGATATCTGTAGAACATATTTCTCTACAAATTTTTAGATTAGCATCCGTTACCAGCCAATTGCGACATTTCTTGTTAATAGCCTGTTAGTCATAGCATCTAAAAGTTATAAATAGAAAGAGGAGCAGACAGATGCAAACCTTTTGGCAATCGGTACTCTCAAACTTGTCAGAAGATTTTCCCTTGGAATTTATCAAAGGAACCTTCAACTTGCATTCCACCTTATACTCGTTAAAAATATCTACCTTGGTAAACCTGGACAGAACCTTAATTTTGATCTTCAAAACGATATCAAAACGAGTACCACCCTTAATTTTCGAAGCCACATCGCCTTTAAGAGACTTCCGCCCCTTGAACACTAGTGGAGTCACTGCACTTGTCTTCGTGCTGGCTACATCGAATGTGCTCAAACTAACTGCACTTAAATCCTCGTCATCATAAGTAGCAACTGCTTCAAATTTGTCATACTTGTAGTGGAAATTTGGTTCACGATTTTCGACGGTTATGTTGGCAACTAGGTTGTATTCGAGGGTTTTTCCAGACCCCGTATCAAACTGCGTCAACGCGGCATCAGTCACCTTGTAGCTCGCTTCTAACGAAGGGCCTAGTTTTTCCCGAAACACGAACAGAACAGCGATGCCGATGAAGAAAAGACCCAAGAAAAGGAGGCAGCAGCAGCAACAACATTGTTTAGAACCCATAGGTGTTAGAGATCCAAGGGACAGATTTTGAATTAATTTAATTTTTTAAACGAAGTGCAAGGATATTCTTTTCTATTTCGTTGATCTTCCGGCAAACACCAACCCGCAAAATTTAACCACCAAGACGCGAAGGCCTGCTAACCGAACATTTTGCATGCCAAAGTATAAATATGGCATTGAGGATATTATACGCGGATACTGAGTGTATTTTGAAAACTCATCCCGTTTTAGTGTATCTAATTTGAGGAATGGCTAGCTTTGAGGCCGACCATACAATTTAATTAGTTTTAGTACCTTATCTTGAAAATGCCTAAGTAGGCTATTGAAGATCTCTTAAATGTAATAATTACTTGTTCTTTAAACTTCATGCCATCCACACCCTCAAGGAGAGACAGGCTCCGAAGGACTCTCGAGAAATACTTAAAACAAAATCGGTGATTGCTAGTCGTTGCTGTATTTGACTAGTTTCTAAATAACATGACTCTTGAAAAATACTTTTTGTTGGGATAATTAGGATATTCCTCTAAGAAGCACGTAGATGAGCATTTCCAATGAAGATGTCAAAAGATATATGTCATATGTTAATTTGATAGTTGACGTGGATGTTAGATTTTGTTTTCCTCCAACTCATATGTTTTTTTTGTTATAATTGATATTTTTAGGATCCCATTTAAAAAATTAAGATTTATAATTGGCACATTAATAGGACCAACAACATAATTAAAGAATTAATTGGCAGCACCTGTTTATTGTGTTAAATTTGACAGCCAATGACTCAAACGCCAGTATACGTAGGATAGATATATCAGTTAGAGCTTCTTTTTATCTTTAATTTGATTGCATGACATTCCACTTAGGATTGACATATCCTTTTGAAATGGTCTTAGACTGAGATGCAGGCATTTCACTATCTTTTAAGAGATTCAACCGATCACTGCGGTTTCACGAAATCAATACAGCAGTATGTCTCCTCTAGGATACATCAGGTCAACTAAATTATTGTGTGATTCAAACCTATATGCACAAAAGGAATAGTCCAAAACTTCACCAGACGAACCCCCTTATTTTGGCCAGTAAGTAGAAACGAAAAGATGGAGGAATACAAAATAATTGTTGTAGAAGAAATCGGATAGTGAGATCATGAATAAAATGATCATGGAGAAAATACTACTAACTATAGGTTTATTATCACCTTAATGAATAGGAAAAGAAGCACAAATTAACAAGTAGAACATTACAAGAGATACATAAGATGAAAAGCTAGAAGACACCATCTTAATCTCCAACTACTAAAATAAATAATAACAAACATCTTTTATTTCTGCTAAAAAGAAATATTAACAATTATAATTTATTTATTTATTTAATATTAAAAACGCACGAACAAATAATGATAATTGTAATCAATTTATTGAATATAAAAAATTGCACCAATTGAGTCATTTAGCATTACAGTATAGTGATATTTATTATCATTTGCAATTAAAAAAATTTATCCTTAAGTTCGATTCTTGTCAAAGGTGAATTTAAACCACATTATTATTAGTCAATTATGAGACTAAACTCACTTTCTCTCTTTTAATGTAAATAATATCGATTGTTAAAATAAAAAATAAAAAAAATAAAAACAAATGGACCATCCGAGTCTTGAAAAGTACTTTTGTATGGACCGCCAATTCACCGTTATCGACCAATTAACTCGTACAATCTTGAGTACTAGTATTGTACAGTTGTTGATACATACAAATTCTCAAATCGATAGCATGCATATTAACATTACTAAATAATTTTTGTTCATATTCTAGAAAACTTCCAATCCGAAAGCTGGTAAGTTGAAATCTACAAAAACTACAACAAATGCATAACCGTGCCTAGTACATAACTCAAATTTAATATTCAACTGGATTTTACATATTTGGCCTATTTGAATCATTCATGTTCTCATTTGTTGCCATTTCAACATCGAGCTGAGCTTGCGCAGTTTCGACATCCCTGGGTAGCGCTTCAGTTCTGTCGAGTCCTCAATGACCTACTTGGAAGCTCTTTCTTTAAGCATAGGAAGCTACTCAAAAGTAAGGAAGTTAAGCATAAGTAACGTATTCGGAAAATGAAAGACAGGTACAAAGACGGACCAAAAATATGAAATATGCATGCATTTACCATTTCTCAGATTGCATATCACAAACCACAACTATGACTCCTCCTCAACACCCTTAGCTTCTCCTTCACTTTCTGGGTCCTGTTCTGAACTCTCATCTTCATTTCCTCGAAATACTGTAAAAAAATGTTTCAGTTATGGATACGTAATGTGATCAATTAACTGATCTGGTGTGGCAGAACACGGGAATTTACATGTATTTGCAGACACAAAAAATATGAAAAATGGTTTCCGACAGTCTCACATGGTTTGTTGGACAGACTATGAGTTCGTAACACTAAAAAGCATTCATTTTGTTACTCATAGATTTTTAAAGCAAGAATTACCTGTTGCTTTCGTTTCCTCTCGAGCTCCGCCTGTTCATTTTAACTCGATCAGCAAGAGCAATAATTATGAGCAACATCACTACAAGAAACAAAAAGAGTCGGAAAGCTTTCAACATATCGAAATGTTTTTTACGTCATTACCAACGCCTGTTTAAGGTGTGAGTTCTCTTCTCGTAGTTGGTTCAGTTCTGCTTCCAGTTCAACTGTGTACGCCTGTAAAAGCAGCATGTATCACTCAAATAACAATCACTGTCATGATCCCTTAAGAAAATGTGATAAGAAATTCTACTATTTCCTTTCACTTGGGTATCCACATAATTTTACACAATTCAAAATTCCGTAAGTACCAGTTCAACTCTTGCCTAGCAGCTACTGAACTGCTCTGCGAATAACATTCAGACTAGCTACCTGGACTACTCTATTAAGAGCTTGGCGAAGATCATTTCCTAGCAGCCTTGCACTATAAACCGACAACGTTGGATAAGTTTAAAAAAACAAATTGACGCCACTGATCAATCCATCTATAATAACGGGGGCCAATAAATCGAGCAACCAAACAAAGGGAACATTCTGCTACCATATGACTAAACCATTGATGATCAATACACTTCAGTGAATATATAGTCTACCTTGCTAAAATAGCATCACAAAAAGATATTTAAATTCGACCATTCAAGGCAGCTGAATCATCATAACCAGAAATGAATTAGAACAAACAATTCAGCAGTAGGACATGAATTGTCTGAGAAGAATGAAATAATGTACCTGTTTTCGGGCTCTAGACCTTGCTGCAGACTCTCTGTTCTTAATCATCCTTCTCTGCCTCCTCTCAACCACTTTTTCGACCACTCCACCTAAACCCCGCTTCCTTCCTCTTAGTCCACCCATTTCCAAACCAAATTGACCCCCAGAGTTCTCAACCCGACTGGTACCCATCCCATCCGAAGACACCGGACTCACAGGAGCCGCCATCCCAATTGCCTGCCCTGCTGCATATCCACCACCACCATTCACCACTCTCACGCCAAAACAAACCGACTGTGGAGGTGGCACCGTCGGGTAAGCCTCATTCCTCTTACCGTTCGCAGCATACGCAGAGGACTCTCCCACAACCGCAGACCCACTTTGTGGTAAAGTTTGGTAAGTAGGAATACCGGCGGCAGTGCCAGTACCTGCTGCACCAGCAGCCCCCATTCCCATGACAGGCCTATTAACAAAACTGGGTACCACTGCTTGGTTGCCATTCTTATACATCCCATATTGCTGCTGCTGCTGCTGAGGCTGAGGAGGCACCACCGTGGCCGCCATTGAATCCTGTTCCCGAACTACCCCTGCTTTAACCAAAAAATCCTCCAATGTCATCTCCCCAAAAGTAGGCTGGCGAGGGGCAAGCTCAGAACTCTGAACACCGCCGTCGATGCTGCTGTTGTGATTGTTCTGCTGCTTTGCCTGCTGCCCTTTGTGTATCTCGGACCAAACTTCATCCACCGTTTTCCTACAAAGTGGCGCAGGCAGCGTGAGTGAGCCTTGACGCGGCAAGCTGGGCTGCGTCGCAATGCGCTTCTCTGCAGAGGCCTCGGCTAAAGGCATGTGCACCTCAACGTTGTTCGTGTTGTTGTTAGTAGTAGAAGTGTTGGTGTGATTGGAATTAATGGCTTGGTTTTCTTCGGCGGTCCAAATGCTTGTGAGGAACTCCCATATTCATCGACCCAAAATTCTTGCCACCCTCGCAGAGGGTGTGCTGAAACTCATCAAGAGTGAGAGAGTAGATTGATGATTGCCTTCCTAATGAGGAGAATAACTGGTTCTTCTCTTCTTGGTCCGATAACAAAGGCGAATCCACCTTGACTTGGGAGATGATTTCCGACTCCGAAACACCCATGTTTGCGTGATCTACACCTGATTGAATGATGGGTTTCTAAATTGTAATGAACCCGATCAAATTGAAGCACATAGGGTAAAGTTATGCAGTAGTTGTTGGTGTTGCAGAGACTAAAGGCTTTGGTCTATTGAAGTGTAGACAACCGTGTGACATTAAATGGTTCCTTCAATAAATAAATAAATCCAATTAAATGTCCCCTTTTGGCTAACAAACAAAGAAGAAAACATTGATTTAAAATCATATCAACAAAGCAGAGTACTCGGAATGAATTTAATTTGTTCGTACAGAAACTACATGACACATTTCATTCATGCAATAGCAACAAAACTATCTGCAACGCGCTTTCAGCTCACGTGAGTAAGAATATTTACTTAGCACTGAATCGCTCATGCTCATGTGATTGAGAATATTTACCCTGCATGCACTTGAGAGGTTCTATCCACCCAATTAAAAACATTTATAATACACAATGCTCAAGAGGTTCTGTGTTCAAATCTCTCAGACCAATATAGCTTGTATTTTAAAAAATCACGGTGAAACTCTGTGTCCCCTATGATTATATTTTAAGGACAAATATGCTCGGCAACACCAACCAAAATTAACCAAGGATTAATTAGTGTTGTGCTATTAAAGCATGGGATTAGTGAACAATTGGAGGTATAAATTCACATGACGCATACAAGATAGGTTGGTCCGTATTAAATTATGCATTTCCAAAATAGGAAACAAGAATAGAATGTATGCGGGGTAGATAGCTAAAGCAACGAGAATCTTTCTTGTTTTAGTACTATTGCACTTCATTTTAGAGTGGTCAATTTTCTCTTTCAATTATTAAACACCAAAAAAGTCACCAAACAGAATAAAAAAGCCAGAAAGAAGTTGCACTAATTAGCTACTTATTAACAATGAGAGATGCAAGTGTTCATTTCCTACAGTAGTAGAAAGATGCTGAATCCTATATAAAGGCTTCGCTTTTAACCTGTCTGTAACTAATCTAACATCTAATCTAATAAAATCTATCATTTGCCAAGAAGAAAAAAAAACAATGAGAGATTCTTCAACGTGTCTGAAAGGCGGTACACCATATGTTTATCCAAGTGTTGAAATTTATTTTTCAAATGTCCATCTAGTTGTAATGACATATGGCGTATGTGATCTTGTTCTGGGCGGACTGAAAAATTTCTCATTAACAATAAACTAAAAAGCAGTTTGCATGAAAATTACAATTAATTAACTAAACCCTACTTAACCAACCAATAAGATAACATATTCATCTTCAAGAAACAGATCCCAGAACAAACACATAAAAATCAACAAACGCATACAAACACAGATCAAAGCAAGAAGAAATATAAAAAAGAAACATATTTAGTTGAACTCATATAAACTACAGGAAAGAAAGTTCGAACTTGGGTACATAAGAGAGACTCTACACCGTTTTAGCCAACAAAACATGCAGACTATTGCATAAGAAAACTATTTAAGCTGAACCCTAAAACCCATGAAAAGAAAAGTACCTTGAGTGAATGTAAATATTGAGTAGGAAGCTGAAGAATGAAGGCTAAGAACTCAAAAATGCCAGAAACCCAAACTCCGGGACACTGTTTAATTTACTCTTGGACAGATCTACTTCAAACTTTCGGTATACCGTGTATGATATCAGCAGCTATAACATCACGAAGTTTATGGGGGTAGGGCTTTATTTTATATTTTTTAATATTTATTTTTGGTTATTAGTTTTAGAGAGAGAGAGAGAGCGCGCGCCCTAAGGGTGGCTTTGCAGTCTTATACAGGGGGGACTTTGAGGAGAAGAGAGTCAATCGAGCAATTATACGAGAGTACGATTCTTTACGTTGATGTGATTTAACTGTGACTGTTCACATAAAAGAATTTTTTAATATTTGAAGAGTAGAAAATCTTACTCATGACCACACCTCTATATTTCCGGCGTGGTGCGGGGCCACTTTTCTTTTGCGTACAAGTCAATTTCATCAATCTCTAGTCTCTACTGCTTTTTTTATTTCTATAAAAATTTCATGCTCCCAGTCCTAAATTAGACCAATTGATGCTTGGAAACGTTGACACCTGTTAGCTAGGTGGCTGGTGGAGAAGGGGTCTTTGTTGATACTGCAACACGTGTACTATTTCTGCCAGAAAATAATAGAAATAATATCTCACATTATCCCATACATATAAAGGTTTTATATAGTATTTGAGTTTTTACGACTTAAAAATTCATCACATATAAGAAGGAAATGTGCGAGGATGTAAAGCTAAAAGTATCATATCGGTAAAATAAGAAACCTTACGAGACTTCTAAGAGATTGGATTACTATTGTCAATTAGTTTCACAGTAGAACCTTAACTTTTTTCATAGTATCAGAACAAGTTGAACCACATGTGAAATTCAATGACTACACATGCTCCGTGTAGCTCTCGTGTTATCCACTTATTTGACTTGAAAATTCACCACACGTGAGGAGCATGTGTGAAGATGTGATGGTACAAGATTTGTCAATAGAATTGACGTTAAACTGTAAAATATGTAAATATATAACACCACTTTTTATATAATCTCCTTAGCATTTCTCAAAGAAATGTATGAATAACACCACCTTTTATATAAGAAAACTTTAACGAAAAGTTCCTGGAACTGTTCACTTTAACGAAAAATTATACTTTTACACTAAAAAGTCAATTATGGTACTATTCTCTTTACCCGTTATTTTGTCCTTTTTACCCTTATTTTTAGGAAAACTAATGAAAAAAGCTTGAAAACTTTGAGTTTTAACGATAAGGACAAAATAAAGGATAAAGTGAATAGTATTATGATTGACTTTTTAGTGTAAAAATGTGATTTTTCGTTAAAGTGAATAGTACCGAGAGCTTTTTGTTAAAATTCTCCATATTTTTATATAATCTCCTTAGCATTTTTCAAAGATTCGATATCTTTCTTTTTTTCAATGTTACATCTTAAAAATTGACGTGTTCCACTAATAATTCTTTGTATCTATATAAAATTTTCATTAAGGATTACTAAATCAAAAAAGTAATATTTTTTAGCTACACCTCTATTAAAGTATCAAGTAACAATCGCCTTAAAGTTATAAGTTAGTTTGATCCCAACATTAAGACTATATATATAGAGGTTTTACTGTATCTCGTATGGGAGCTTGAGATGTAAAATCATGGCATTTGAGGTGTATCAGATGAATCCCTCGCACACTCAATCCAACCTCTTGAGATAAAAAAAAAAAAGATATGAAGACAAAAAAAAAAAAAAAAAAGGTGGCAAGCTTGATGTGGTTAAATGAAAAAAGTGGGACTAACCGACACTCTTTGAAGCACGACACGAGTATGGGATGGACCAGAGCCACCTCAAATGAATCAATTGATGCTAATTTGTTTCTTGGGTCTTTGTTGGCATTTGGCCTTTGTAAATAGGGTTTGAACCCCAGTTTCTTTTTCTTTTGCCCTTTTGAACCCCATGTTTTATTAATGAAATGCTTCTTAACTGGAAAAAGTAACCTATCATTTATATAGAATACACTATAAGGTTGATTTAAAGGGGACTTGGATCCTCGCCTGAGCCCAAGGAGAGGATCCTCCTGACCAAATATCCAAGAACGTTAGATGAAAATCCAACGGCTACAAACAGGAGGGTCCATTTAAAGTTATAATAATTATAGCCGTTGGATTTTCATCAAACGGTCTTGGATCCTTGGTCAGGAGGATTCTCTCCGTGGGCTCAAGAGAGGATCCAAGTCCGATTTAAAGGGATCTTTTAGTTTAAATACAAATTCTTAAAAAAAATTAGCTAAAATATTATGTTTTTAGTCTAGGTACCAATAAAGAGTCAACGAAAACAATTCTATAAGTACTACTGTAATTCTACCACGTTTTTCAACCGGCCAACTTTTCCTACGACTAGTTGATCAAATTTTCCGACAACCAGATTATCAATTTTTTCGGTCTCAATACCACTGTCCAACACAGACCTTCAAAAATACTTTGTTAAGTAATGAATTTTCTAATAAATTCTCTTATTAGGTTTATTGTGCATATATATAAAAAAAACAATACTCAACAGCAAAACATTCGTGAAAATGAAAAAGTGTCACATATGACTTTGACCGGCAACTATTTCTGCCACCGGCACCGGTTGCTTGTGGTCATGTGCAGTGGGGATAAAAAGATAAATGTCCCTATGCTTATAAATGGCTTAATCCAAAAAGAATGAGAAGGTATTGGTAATTTTCTTTAAAGTTGGTATTTTTTTTCTTAAAATCTTTATTAAAAGTAGTATTTAGTGTAAATTTTTTTTAGTTTAAATGAATATTATTCATCCCTGCAAAGATTTGAAGAACAACGAAAGAAAGAAAATAAATGGATCAAATGATTCGTTGTGTGAAGAATTTCTTTTCACTATAACTGATAGATTTTAGGTTTGAATTTTGAGAATAGCAAGTTTGTAATCATTTTATTTATTCACTCTCTTAGTTTAAATCAAGGTATTAAATATCGATGATATCGGAAATATCGGTAGTCCAAAAACACAGAAATTTCGATGAAAATATTGGGATATTATCGATATCAATAAAAATTAAATAAAAACCACGGAAATTGTGAGAAAAACTTGGAAATTTTTATTAAAATTTTGCAGGATGTTTATTTAGTCAATTATCTAGTAGTTTATCACAAAAAATTGGAAGGAAATACATTGCATGATGGATTTAACTGATTTAAGTTGATTATATAGCGAGCTGGCAAACATTGTGAGTGTAGAAAATATGTAAATATTTTAGCATATTTTCATAAAAACATAAGTGATATAGTGGTCAAGGTGTTGAAGGAGTAAAATGTGAGGGGTTTGAATCCCCTTGGTGTTTTTTTTAAATATAGAAATTTAAAAAACACGGAAATTTCAATGGAAATATCGATGACATCGGAAATATCGGTAGTCCAAAAACACGGAAATTTCGATGAAAATATAGGGATATTATGGATATTTTATACCTTGGTTTAAATATATCATTGTATAACTATAATATACATGTGTGTATAACTAGGTGTGCTATCTACATATCTCTTTTTACTTCTCATACACCCCTTGTTAATTTATGTCATTCGATCTGATAACCAAAAATTAAAAAGGTATGTAAAAAGTAAAAAGATCTGTGTGTATATCACACCCCTAATATATATATATATATATATATATATATATATATATATATATGTAACTGTAACATTTTTATATCGTACTGTAGCGAGGTTTGTAACCAGCTAACCACATATTCTTGTTGCAGGTGGTGAAATATACATCAACCCTTCTAAGCAGTTACTTACTGTTCTGGCACATGATGCTATCACATCACCAATGCGTCACCCAAATAGTAGTCAGCTTCCCTTCACTCACACGCAAAGAAAATTACCTTATGATTCATACATAGCTGTATCAAATCCATTCATTTTTCTTGGCCACATGCAAATCATGAAATAGCTGTGATATCTACACATTTTATTTTATTTCTTATACTACTTTAATTTTCAGTCGTCAAATCAGATAAATTAAAAAAATCAACAGACAAAATTAACAAGAAGTGTGTGAAAAGTAATTTAAAGTGTGTGAATAGCACACAAAATACAGACGCCGGCCGGTCTCGTGTCACGCGCGGAACAACAAAGAGGCAGTAATCATCCATTATAATGATGTCCTCCACATCTTGTTTCTCATACTATGTATATATGATCCTTGCAATATAATTCTTTACTTTGGAATTATAAATGTAGGGGACCAAATTAGATTATTGTGTTGTAATTTGTATCCCACATCCATAAGACCCGCCTTATCTCCTGCTAATAATGTTGTTAATTAAATATAATCTCATCATTAAGGGAGCTCATTCACATGTACACCCCTATATATATACAGAGACATATATGTGGGTACATATATTGTTCTAATCCGGTTGAATGGCCAAGAAAATGTCTTCCAGTATCACAATTTTGCTTGTTATTTTTGCCCTCCGATGTGATGCTATGGCTTCCGATCCTGACCCGATTCAAGACTACTGCATACCGAACCCGAAATTTGGTGACATAAGAACACATCTTCACACCATCCTCCCATGCAAGAACTCGTCCGAGGCCACCACCGATGACTTCATCTTCTCTGGGATGAAGGTGGCCGGAAACTTCACCGACATGGGCATCGCGGCCATCTCAGTGAACCCAACAGTCTTCCCGGGGATCAACACGCTCGGGATGTCATTCGTACGAGCTGACCTCAAAGTTGGTGGAATCAATCCACCACATTTCCACCCTAGAGCCACAGAGATATCCCATGTAGTGAAGGGGAGTGTTTATTCAGGGTTTGTTGATTCAACCAACAGGGTATTTGCTAGGGTTATTGAGCAAGGGGAGGTCATGGTGTTCCCTAGGGGTCTAGTGCACTTCCAAATGAATGTTGGCAAGAAGCCTGCTACAATTTTTGGTAGCTTCAATAGCCAAAACCCAGGAAGTCAAAGGATCCCCTCTGCCATTTTCGGGTCGGGGATAAACGATGAGCTCTTGGAGAAGGCATTTGGATTGAGTCCTAAGCAGATTGGAACGATGAGAAGAAGATTTGATCCAAAAAGTGTGAGTTAGAAAGTGTGATTGAAGGGGGCATTTGCTTAGTTGAGTTGTGTTCTAAGTTGGTTTGCCCTATAACTGTGGAGGGGCGTTGTTAGTTATTGTATCTTGTATCGATACGGTACTTAAAATGTTTTTGTATCCTATATCGATACGGTACTTAAATGAAATTTCTGGTGCAAGAAGTTTGTAGTTCAATTAGTTAAAGAGTTTTCGCCTCTTTCCGCCTCCCTGCTATCATTTGCATCAACAAAAGAACAAAATAATTCTGTGGTAAATGAAATTTAATCACGGTGAACGTGCAAAATTTTCATTAATCTCGGTTCGAATAGCTCCACATCCAAACGTACCAAGCAACGATCCTCGTTTCACACAATTATTTCTCAAATCCAACTTTCAAAATTCAAACCCCAAGAAGCAACTGCATTGTGATGCAACGATCTATAAACAGAGCTGGCCGGTACAAGATCTATCATACATACCAAACTGACCAACTGAAATTCAGCAACTCCGTATCGGAGAAATGCACAGAAGAGTTCACCCTGAGGTAGCTCATTACGTAAGCGGAAAGGTTTACTATCCGTCGGTTAAAAGTGCCTTGACAATGGCCTCGCACATCCCATCAGCAAGTGGCAACAAATGTCCAGCACCTGGTATCTCATGATAGTGGATCCATGGAAGCTGTTCAGCAATGTAGCGTTGCAGTAAAACGGGTACCATGCGATCTTCATCTCCATGCCACACGTGGACAGAAGCTTCATTGTTAGGGAATGGGTTTTCCAGTTCCAGAGGACTGAATTCCCAGGTCCCAAATCCAACATTCATGTCACGGTAAATGGACTCTAATTCTCCTTGCTGTCGTACCTGTCCCTGAGGAAAGGAAAAAAAAACCGTTGTTAAGCACATATTGGTAGAAATCCAATTCTACCATAAGTGAGAAGAAAAACTATACAGATAAGGTAGAGATCCAATTCTAGGGAACGGGAAAACAAAGCTTCAAAGTTCTCATTGTTCCATGACGAAAATAAAAAGTTATCATAATATTCACTAGGTGCTAGATTGATGCCCTACTAGTAATATGTTCACACAGCTCTATTGAAACGATTCAACTCTAGGTAACCGTAATGCAAAGCTTTAAAGTTCTCTCATCGCTATTCCCAGAAGGGAAAGAAAAAGTTGGATCTAGATTTCTCTAGGTGACAAACACCCAAAGTCATGTTTGTACAGTTCCACTGAAATGCTAGGACTAACCAACTCTTAAGAACAACCGGCAGGCTTGCAGAAATCTCAAATTGCTCCAGTATAGGCTTTACAGTTCATTTGTGGGATCACGAAAGCTGTATTCTTTAGTATAAGCAGCACTCAATCAGTATCACCATTATAATTAACCAAGTAATACCTCTGCCCGCATGCGAGAGGTCTCAAATTCAATAATGGGTGAGGAGTTACCAATTAAACACAGCTATTGAACTAATGGCCGAAAACAGGGATGTATATAGGTTTACTTCAAAATAGATCAAAGGTATTAACTACATCCGAAGCTTAAGCGATTCAACTTTACCTAACTCAGCATAAAATCAAGATGGAAAGGAAAAAAAAAAAGAGAATGTACAGAAAATAATCTTCAAAACGTGACCACGCAAATTACAATAATGGTTTTAATAATCAAACTAGCCTAATCTTTTGTTGAAAAAGTAGACTAATTTTCAAGAACAAAACAGATAAATTTTAAAAACACTAGCAAGGATCTCTACCTACCACAGAAACCTTACAAATTAAACTAATTTTGAAATTTTGAAGCCTATTCAGAATATGCAGCATATCAATTTAGTTAACTACACTATGAATTGGTGTCATTAAATTAAAAAATAAAAAATAAAAATAAAAAAACAAAATCTAATTCTAAGGATTCCAAAATATGGAGTACATACCGCATATGGTTCTCTTTTTTGAAGCTTAGGCAGGATTTCTTTGTCTTGGTCAGAAAGACAATCTATACTTTGAGCCAGAACACTTGAACCAGGAAACCATTTTTGAGTGTTCCAGAAGTACGTAAGCCAAGGGGTGTAGTGAGACACACGAACTGCCCACTGGTCTTGCTGAAGCTGTTGGGAGTAAGCTTGACTAGATAGATTTGAAGGAATACCAGTCCACCAGTAGTTTACCGCTGGAGCTACTAGTGCTGCTCCTGCGATCCTGTTACCATTCACACCTAGTATAAGTTAAAAGATTTCTCCTTTCTAACACACAAACATACATACAAAACATGTTCACTTCATTCCCGTAAAGAACTATACCTGTGAGGGATATATTTGAGACAGCTCCAAATCACCTGTCCACCCATGGAGAAACCAATTACATAAAATCTGTGTCCTAAACCCAATTGATCAGCCAGCTCCTCTATATCTGTAGCCATACTCTTCACCGTTCTCTTTGGATTAGGATCACTTTCTCCATAACCAGGTCTGTCAAAGGACACAACGTAGATCCCCAAGTCTTTCACGGTTTCCTGTGTGAATTCACCACAGGTTAAAACGATATACAGCAAACACTAGACATGCTAAACAAACCATAAGATAGATACCGGAGACAAGAAGTCGGGAACGACAGCATCATGCCTGCAACTATCAATACCATGGAGAAAAACTATTTTATGCTGCGCATTATCTTTTGGGACTCCATGCTCTTTGTAGGCTAAATGCCTTCCATCCCTAAGTTTTATTCTTGGTCCTGTAACAGGAGGCCCATCAGGAGAGCCACATATCTTTGATGGAGGAGGTTGGATTGCCTGATATGCCCATGCCGAAAGTCCAATAACCAACGCTACTAGTGCCGTCTTAAAAATCCCTGAAATTTTTTAGGGTTTCATTGAATCACAATACAAAGATTGGAAGAAATAGCTCCAGAAAATTTCTAACAAAAAATCTCAGCAAAAAGAAAAAAAGCACCAACTTATTCAAGTTCATACTTTGAGCATAAATTCTAATACCAAAGACATATATTCTGCATCAGATGCATTTAGAGCAATCCTTATAGACAGTTTACAACAAATGAAAGAAAATGTAAAAACTATCACAGAAAGGGTTGTACAGTTGTAATGAATGCTTCAAAATTCTTTGTGAGTCACAGACAAGGCCCTATCGAAACAAAATAAAGAGTCCTAGTCCCTGATCATCGAGGCAAGTTTCGAATCAAGCAGCATGAGTTTGTATTTTGGTATTCCATAAACCATATAGGTCATCATATTTGCGAGTATTATATATAACGGTGATATTAAACATGGATTAAAAAACGAACATGCAATCAGCACAATGCCTTCAAAGACTAGTCAGCATTCTGCTTATTACAAATATCTGATATCTAGCAGCGGTTATTTCAACCTCATTGTAGGGATGGGCATCGGGTGGGTTGGTTGGGTTGGACTCCAAATCGTTGGCCAACCCAATAAACTCGGATTGGCATTGTTGTAGCCCATCGCCACCCAAGAAAATAAGAAAATGGGCAAACCAACCCACCCAAACCATTATTAGGCGGGTTGGATAAAATCTCAATGATCACAAATGCTAACACAATGGTATTTTGAAGCATATAAGATATCCATTTGTTAAATGGTTATTATGCAAGTCAACACCACTCCTTTTCCACTAATTACTTATTTTCGGTACAATGAATTGGATCGAATCATGACCTATCCTAGTTCTAACCCAACATATAACAGCTCAAGCTGAAGACACATATTAAACTTTCAATGGTATCATTAGATTCATTACAAGATGCAACAATTACTAAATTTCAAAATTTTCATATTAAAAAAACAGAACCCTCTGATTAGTCTTGTAATGTACTAAAAAACTCAGCTAACCTAATCACAGATAATGCTTACTTACTAAAGTTCTAAACTTTATTAAAACCCAAATTATGAAAAATTCCAAACTGACTGAATTTTTATATTCCGGTCCAACATTTTCTCATCAAGCAAACAGAAGTTGGTACTTACAACAGAACAAGCTACAACGACCAGCCGTAATCAATTATGGGAAGCCTTAAATAAAACTACAAAAAAATTGAAATAAAAAGGGGAAAAGGAGGAAAACCCACCTGCCGGAAGCTGGAAGGAGCTGTTTTGCTTGGCTCTTCGGGTGTGAGCTCTCGCCGACGCAGCTGATATCTTCCTGTTCATTCCTCCCGCCATTTTCACCAGCACACGAGATCAATCGGAGATTCAATGGCCAGGGTTTAGTTTAGTCAAACTGAGCGAGAGAGAGAGAGAGAGAGAGAGATCGGATCGAAGAGTCGTTGACGAGGCTCTGCCTATCACTGTGTGTGTGTTGTGAGTTGTGAGTCGCGATGCGAATTGGTAATTTGCACGATAATAAGAGTCAATTAGTGAACAAATCATTCGTATCATTTGCTAATTAATTTATTAATATTTTTCTTTATTCGTAAGTAAGTTTTTAAATTTAAATATTGTAAATTGCGATTTCGTAATTAATTTATTATTTCAACCCTTAGTGTAAATATATCGTTGTTAAATAAAATAAAATAAACTATTGCAATTAGTAGATTGTCTTTCTCCAACCCTGAGATAAATACTAAAATTCCACTTCTATTTAAGGCTGGTTTGGGTCGGGATTCCGAACCAAAACCCAAAGCCCAAATCTCAAACCGACTCCTTTCGGGATGCGATTCTAAAACCCGAAACCGAACTAAAATTTCGGTGTTCCCAAATTTCGGAATTCTTGAAATTGTTTCGATATTTCGGTTTGGGATTAGGAATGACTGCAGTCCTAATTTAGAAGATCGAATCAATGCAGATCTCAAATCCCAAATTTGCAGACAAACCCTAAAAATTCAGAGAGTCAACAATACAAAGATTGAAGAAGCCCTCGATCAAAATTCAAAAGCAGAAAGCCAAATACAAAGATATCAAGCAGTAATTGAAATAAAGGGATTTTAATTAATTCTAAATCTCCAAATTGAAAGTTCAAAACTGTAACAGCCCGTCCCGAATTATTTTATCGATGGTGTGAAATGTTGATTTTGCCCTTGAGCGTTTGGTTGTGTGTATGTGAGTTGGGTTAAGGGTTTGGGCTAATTACATTAGGTCCTAATGTTTTTGACCCAATTAGAACTTAGATATTTGTTGGTTTGTTTTGATTGGTGAACCAACTAGGACAACACACCCATACTCACCTCTCTTTCCTATTAACTCTCTATCTTTCTCTTGAATTTTTGCCATTTTTCGTACAAACGGTACGGACAAGCTCCTTGCAGCTTTTCCAGTCACGGATCGGACTTTTAGAGGCCATATTCGTACTCCTTGTAATCATACGAACCCATCCATACCATTTTTGGAACTTGGAACCTTCGAAAACCCGAGAACTCAAAATTTAAAATAACCAAAACTATTAAATAAATAAACAATAAATTTAAGGACGGGATATCATAATTTTAGTGTACAAGAACACGATCACGTGAAATTACTATATACTCTGGCACGTGAATTTGTTTTACAAATATACACTTAAAATTGAGTGTATCAATATATTAATTATGTTGTTCACTCTTGTTATAATACGTAAAATGATATATCATGTGACATATGTTGATATTAGCAATAAGATATGGTCGTTTCAAGTATTCAACTTCTTGTTGGTTGCTAAATGCTTTGGAGTAACAGTTAGGAGGACTTTGATCCAAATGTCCTCATCATCATTAGAGTTGAGGAAATCAACTTCTTTAGGCTGGGACTTTTTTCATTTGAAATTTGACTTCATGATTTGTAATTTAACAAATGATATTAGAGGCTTTATCTGTAATTTTCTGGTCTGGAGAATTTATGCTTCTGGACACTTATATCAATTTTTCAGCTTTGTTTAGACACCCATATTTAATAACATATTTACAATATATCCTTCATCATTTTTTTTAATCAGAAAGTCAACTTTCATTAAGATAAAAACTAGTACAAGGCCCAAAATGATCAGGTAAACAACTACATGGAAAATAAAAGGCCTAAGTAAAATGAGAATAGCAACTCAAGATACAACAGGAGGCCCATACAAGCTTAGGCCCGAAGAAAGTAGAAAACATAAAGTAAAAAATCATAATCTTCAACAGCAAAGACCACATCGCCATCGTCGTTACATCTTTGGATGAAGAGCCAAACTCCAAACCAAGAAAGTAGACATTAGATCCAAATCTCATTCACCTCTGCAAATATATACAAACAAAGTATCATACGGATAAAGAGTGAGGCTAATGGGTATATAAAATACCCAACACCTGGCCTCGATGGGAATCCGACATAGATATGCCGATTGGGGGATGGGAAGTGAATGAAGGTAGTAAATTTGATATCATTTTCCTGATCAGAGCCTACCTATTCGAGTACATAGTAGGATGAGGATGTAGTATCACAACTAAGAAGCATGAAGCCCAGATTTGAGACAAGCTCAGGGGATAGTTGAGACTCAACTTAGGAAAAACTGAGATAAACTCAGAGAGAATTAGGAATAAAACGAAAGAATGAGACTGGAAAGAGGAGAGGAAGAGATGGATGCATGAAGGGAGATAGAGCTGAGGAAATGAAAGGGGAAAAAGGAAGAAAATGGCAAAGGAAGGAAGAGAAAGAATGAATGAGGAGGGAAGGACACTCGAAAGAGGAGAAAGTAGCGGGTTGCCGCCTACCCCGAATAAGAGCAAAGGGCGGCGGCTGAAAGTTAAAGTCGGAGAAGAGGCTCTGAATCTAGGTTTCTAGAAAGAGAAAACACATCATATATCCCGTCATCATTTTATTCAATGAACACATTTACTTGGACACTTAAAAATTAAAGCCCCATCTTCTCTACATGTAACAAGACATCTTTCCCTTAAGCCCTATCATTTCTTTCAAGATACGCCTAAATCTCTCATCTTGCCTCTCCCTCAAACCTCCAGGTAGTGTGTGATCTTATTTGACAACTAAATTCAAGGTTTTTGCTGCTTTGGTTACCACAGATTTTTTTTAACTCGAAAACGTAACTAAAAATTGTAAAACGCACAAAAGTCTTATTGCTTTTTCTTCATAGTTGTCATATATGTCAATATAGTCATTCATTGTGCTCATTCATAAAAAATTCGCAACGTAAGTAGATTGTGTGTTAGTTAGGGTTAAAGTGTTAAATACATGGGTAAGTGAAGTTATGTTGAAAACTGAGGGCTGATAGCACACTACGTAGCCCTTGTTGTTTCTAAACCCTTGTGGGTTTTTAATATTGGGTGGCCAACAAATTACTTTGTTAAGATGTTATTAAGAGTTCGTTTGGAAGCATTACCGAATTAAACACTTTGCATGACAATAGGGCCTTTGTCGCGCAAAGCATTTTGAGGTCGCACAAAATCTATGGCGGCACACAAATCGTCGCACAAAGGTCGCGAAAAAAGACCTTGCACGACGAAGAAGTGCAAATTCGTCGCGCATCTAAACGATTGGGTGATGCTTTAGTACTCGCCGCTCAAAAGTTATATGGAAAAAGGTTTTCATCGTACGATATAAAAGGATACAAGTGTGCTTTGTGACGATAAACTTATGGGGACGTCAATAATTTGTGCAACAAAACATGTAAGAGGCGAGTCGTTTTGCGTGATGAAACATGGAAGACGCGCTTTTTTTTTGCGCGACGAAATATATAAGACGCGCGTGATTTTGCACAACGCCTATTGTAATTTTTAATTAAAAATAATAATAAATTGAATAAAAGGAAAATTATATAAAAAAATATTTCACACAAATGACAAAAAAAAAACAACAAATTAATGAATAAAAAAACCATTTTATTTATAATATAAATAACAATGTGCATATAAATACAAAGTTTTTAAAGAAAACGGGAACACAACTATGAAAAAAAGCCGAAAAATATATAGGCAAGTCATTCGGAAGTGCTTGGTAATCTTGCTGCTGATAGGGGGTGGGGGTTGGGGACGAGGTTGGAGGTCACCGAGCCTGATTACTATGTATGCTCAGGGTGGAGGGGCTCTGAGGGCAGTGGTGCAGAAAAGTCGGGGAGACGTATTCTGGAGGAACTGAGGGCTTGTACAAGCATTAACATTTGAGATTTGTACGATGCCAGCTCACTCCTCAGGCTAGCTGACACATCCCGACCCAGAAAGTCCACTAGGACACCGAAGTCGAGCTGTGTTGGCCGACACCTAGAAGGTGACAAAGCCATAAAGTGTAGTGATGTGGAAAATGTGAATAAATTTAAACCTAGAAGTGCCTAAACACCAGAGTGTGCTCGTGAGCAGGAGCGAACCCACCTCACACGTGACTTCAGAGCATAAGTAAAATACAGTAGAGCGGGTAAGAATTATACCCTCAGAAGTAGCCACCAATCCTGAGATTTGCCGAGAAACCTCGTCGATATGAACCTCCTCAACTAAACCTGGAGGGGCGCAAAACAAAAAACGTGAGTGGGCAAAAACAAAGCTTTTCAAAACCATTTTGATATCAAAAGTACTCACCCCTCTCTGTAAAATCCGTATACTTTCCTAGAAAATAATACATATATATTCAAATACCAAAACAGGCTGTAAAACGATAAAACTTGAATATGCCATGCTAAAATATACAGCCAAGAAATATATGAATCAATCAGGTGAGATAAAATCAATAATCACAATATGCCGGCATTATCCAAATGTCAGCCGGAGTCACCTAACGTGATTTGTACGGCTGAATCTATAGCTCGTCAACCAATATCCTGCACACGAGTTGGAACCACCTATAGTGGTCTGTACGACAGTCTGGCACCTGCCTTGGATCCAAGGTGAGCGTACGGTGCGGGAGGTGAACGATCACGTGAAGGCTAGGCCCTACTCTGGCGGAGCACAAACACCTGAGGTGCAGGAATATGAGCTATATCACAATCTCATCATCAACACTATCACTAACAAGCACATACTCACCTGATTTACCTGAGCATCCGCAGCGCCAAGCAATAATCATCACACAATCATAATAAATATAAACGATACTTGACATGGCATTCTAATTTATAAATCATTTAAAAAGCATTTTCTGGGAAAACCAAGCATATATAATGAAAACAAAAGCCCACTCACTTGGATTCCACGCTACATCCCCCTAGCACGACTATCAACATCTCCCAAATGATTCCAAATGATCACCGCCTAGCACAAATATCAAATCACGTCTCAAAATCCGCACTGAGATAATATGCAATTTACATAAAACGCATCCATACTTAATTTGATCCGGAAGATCCATAACACGAATCTTCGATCCTTCACTTCCAAAGATACACATTAAGCTTCTAGAACAATATCCCAAAGTTTTGTTACGATCCAACGGTTGGATCTCCGCAAATTGCCAAAACCGAGTGGCGGTTAACGTTTTATTTACAAACTTACAATTCCAATTCGAGAAGATCCGTACAACGGATTCCCAATCTGTAAATTCCTACATTCCTCAATTATTATGTACTATAACCAAGGTTCTAAAAGACGCTAGGCGCTAGTCGGGCGGCGGGCTGGGGCTTAGCGCCTAGGCGGCTAGGCGGGATCTAGGCGGGCGCCTAGGCGGACTAGGCGGATTTAACTAAATATGTTATATTTTGTGTGAATAAGTGTTTGTTTATACTTAAAATATATATAATTTCATCATAAACTACAAAACAGAATGATATATATATTATAAAGTATTTGAACATAATGAAAACATGGGGAACAAGCATATAATGTGTGCTCATTTAACTATTCAACAAGTTTCTTACAATTTATTGAAAAAAATAAAATCCAAAATAAAAGTTATCTATTTTCTGTCTAAGTGAGTCGCAACCTAAGCGGGTGCTTAGGCGGGTCTAGTCGGGTTAGGCGGGTGCTTAGGCGGTCTAGGCGGGTGCCTTAGCAAGTCTAGACATCCTTTCTTAATTTTCAAACGCCTAGGCATTAATCGGGGCGGTGGCCAAGCGCCTAGCGCCTAGGCAGGGCCTAGGCGGAGCTAGGTGGGGATTTTTAGAACACTGACTATAACATACTAAAGTTTGGTAACGATCCAACGGTCGGATCGTCGATTCATACTTTGACCTATTACCGAATCGTAACGAATTTAGGTCTTAACGATCAATCTACGTCAATCCATTATCAAAAAAAAAATTCAAGGCATTGAAGAATGCCTAAAAACATCATTGGTGGCCCTCGGGCCACGTGCCGCCACGGGTGGCGGTTGGTCGCCCCGACTCGCCGGAAAATTCAACTTTCACTAAAAATTACCAAAATTTTCAGAATTAAAGATCTGAATGAGTAGAACAACTTTCATACCTTCAACCAAGTTCAATTTGGCCTCGAAGACCTCTAATTTCATCAAAACTCGCGGGAACCCTAAGTTTGGGTGTGCTCCAATTCGATCTCCAAACTAACTCCGATGCTCCAACAAAGGATTGGGCTTTATTCTAGACCTCAAGAGGATGCTATCGGTGGTGGTGATTGGCTGAGATTGCTTTAGGAATGGCGGATTACCGCCGTGAACCCGTCGCACCCACCGATGCTAATCTCAACGAAATAAACCCAAATCACGTCGAATTTAAGGTGGAATGGTTAGAGGGAAGGTCTCTATAGAGATTGAGAGTGGTGGTTCTACTCAATTTGATGGAAAAACAGGTGAATTTCACTGGAGAAATCCTCCGGCTACTACCGGGTCGCAGGTCACACGGGTTGTAGTTGATCCCCTGTTTCTCATTCCTCTCTCATCTCCTCTTTTCTCTTGTTTCCCATTGGGTACCTCATTCTCTCTCTCTCCTTCTAACTGGGCAACGCCCAATCTCCCTTATCTCCTTTCCTTCTTATCTCCACCGTCAAATTTTCTTTCTTTTAATCTGGGCCACATACGTGGCTCCCCAAATTCTTGCTCCAAAATCTGGAGCATGCCAAAAAATAATAGTTTTATAATTTTGCCCTCAACTTCAAACACTAATAACTTCTTCGTTATAACTCTAAATTTGAATCCGTTTGCGCCCACGCGTCCGTAGCGACGAATACTACAATAATATGCCAAGAAAACAAACCTTACATTTCACTACTAGGAATCAACACCAATCGAAGTATGTGCCTCAAAAGGCATTTTCGTAAACTTACTTATTAAAAATTATAAAAATCATAATTTTTAGGGACAGGTTGTCACACTAGCGACTTCCTGCATCAAAGCCGTAACCTCGCCCTTCGACTGCGAGGATGAAGATGCTCCACTTTCCCACCACCTGGCATTTCCTATCCCTTGACAATATGTCACTGGCCTCCAACCAAAAGTCTGGTCTAACGTCTTTGTCAGGATGTGAAACCCCGCATCCTTATGGAAAAATCTACATACTCTATCAGTGTATCCAAGGGAAGCTGGGAGGTGGACTCCTGAAGCATCGACTGACCTTTCTCCACCATATTCGCCTGTGAAAAAAAACATGGATTATTAATAGAAAACAATTTTTCGTTTTCCCAAAGCATCGACTGACCTTTTGAAGCCATAGTTGAGTTCCTTGCAAGCTCAGGAGTCGATTGGTGGTGGTGGTTGGATGTGAAACCTTCGTTTTCCTGAGATCCCAGATTTGATGTGTTGTTAATGCACTTGTAAATGTGGAGGTTTTAGAAGATTCTAAAGTTATAGGGAGCTTTAGAACACTTTCACGAAGCTCGGAGAAGAAAGTTGAGGCGTTTTGGACGTCAGGAAGCTCGAGTTTCAAGTTTGGCCAGTTTTCTTGAATTTCTCTGATGAGATCCTATTGGTTTTAGGCTCCAAAAGAGGTAAGATCGTGTTCTTCTCGTTTATGGCTTCAATTTGGTATAAAATGCGTGAATTTTGGTTGAAAAATGAGTGAGATATGACGAATTGAAGTTTTTCCCAGTTTCCGGCGACGGCGACGGAGTCCGATGACTCGCCGGAGAAGAAAGAAGAATATTCCATTAATTTTAATGGAATATTCATAACGGCAGCTAATAGCGTCAGGTAAAACTAACGGCATATTCTAGTTTTAACGAAATATTCCATAACTGCCGTTAACTGTTGCCATCAGCGTGCCAGGCACGTGGCGGCGCGTGAGACCTCGAAAAATTACTTTAAAAATATGGGGATGTTCCTGAGGATGTGTAGATCACATTGGTATATTCAAATACCAAAATTAAGCTATGTATGAGAAGTTATTAGCTAGTTTTGGTTATGTGCTTAAATAACGTTTATTTAGTTATTTCGCATATAGGTGAGACCTATCCTGAGGACGAGCGCCAGCAATCGAGGCTCGGGGGCTACGACCATTCGACTTATCAATGAGTGGCATTTTGGTTTTCAGTATATATCTATATACTTGACGATTTTTCCTAGAAATTGCTTTTAAATGAAAGTATGTTTAAAATGCCATGCATATGAATTTACTATTAGTACATGAATTGGTTTATGATGCATATATGTGAATTGGTGTTGTGGACGCTTAGGTGTGTACTAGGTGAGTTACAATATGTTGGTGTGAATTTATGATTATGATGTGATATATCGAGAACTCATAAACATGCACCCCGGTGTTAGTGCTCCCACCCAGAGTTAGGGCACAGTCTTTCACATGATGTTCACCTCCCGCACCATATGCTCACCTTAGATCCAAGTTAGGTGCACAGGCTTGTCGTACAGACCACTATAGGTGGTTCCGACTCGTAGGTGACCCGCGATTATTCGCACAGTCTTCACGTGATCGTAGCACTTGAGCATATTTATTTTACACCCAATCTTGTTGTACAGACCACTTTAGGTGGTTCCAACTGGTGTGCAGGAATATTTGATATGATTGAGATTGATTATGAGCTATAGACTCAACCGAGGGCTAATTTGATATATGGTATTCATATTTGTTCACTGAGTTACTTATGGCATTTCATTGAGATACCTTGGCATGGCATATTCCTGGCATACATTTGATTATCTATTGCTGAGCATGGTTTTGAGATACATGAGTATATACTTTATTTTCTAGGAAATTATACAAGTTTTATGGCGAGGGGTTAGAACTTTTGAGAAATGAAATGATTTTAAAAAGCTTTGTTTTCGCTCACTCACACTTTCTGTTTTGCACCCCTCCAGGTTTTAGGTGAAAGTTTTCATTGGTGGCTTACGAGGATATCCATAAGTTCTGACAGATCTCACAAATGTATGATCACCTTTGGGTGTTGTTTAATTAGTACTTGTCCTGTTGAACTACACTTAGGCTACTTATGCTCTGGTTGTGTATTTCACACTTAATCCTCGCACTAGCGCATTATCTTAGTTAGGACTGCTAGTTGCTTGGTTTTAATTTGTTCGTACTTCTCTTATTTAATCTTGCTTCCGCGGTGTGCACATGGTTACGTCACGCTCACGTGACGGCCAGCATGTCCTAATCTAGGTCGAGGTGTGTCACCGCACCACATCAAACTTTCATTACATGAAATGGCTCCACAGCCCGCACCACAAATGTGCTTTGCACGACTAATAAAGGATTTGTCGCGCAAATGTGCTTGGCGTGACTAATAAAGGATTCATTGCACAAATAACCTCTATGCAACATAAATTATTAATTAAAATAAATATAAAGTCCACAAAATCCTATTTACACAAAAAAAAAATTTATTACAATTCAACTTCAAGTCTCCTCATTCTCTGCCTCCGCAGCTCGCACCACATCAAATTTCCATTACATGAAACGCTTCCTGAAATGCTCATCCAGATACTTTCGCTGCTTCTCATCGGTTTCATCAACATCCCAATGAACCTACATTAATGCCAATAACAATAAATTAGTAATTTTTAAAATACTACATTTTAACAAAAATAATTATACATTATTTAATACAAACTTACCAATAACTCCCCCAGCATGAACTTGTTCAACTCCTCAGGCACCTTTTTCTAAGACTCAAACTCGGCAGAACATTCCATCTACACCAAATCACCAATATCATAAAAAAGTTCGGCGTACGCCTCAGCCATACTTTTGTCTTCGAAGTGCGGCACTTACTTCCGTCGATACCTCTATAATCGCACTACAAGTATCTTTTTGCCAGAACCTTCTCCAGAATCCGCCATTGCTTTTGAAACAAATTGTTTTTGAAATTTAGGGTTCTGAAACTGTGTTTATATAGCACAAAGGCCTTTGTTCATCCCGCAAAAGCGTCATAACTGCACAATAAATGAGAAATCTGACCTTTTTCTTGTGCGACGAAAGGTGTCCTTTGTCATGCAAAGTGTGCTTTAGCGATGACACTTTCGTTGCTCAATCTCTTTAGCGATGAATGATTGATTGTAATTATGTAAACTTTATAATTACAAACAAATTTTCAAATTTATTACCTTAAATATTAATTCTAAAAATAAGTAATACCTTAAATATTTTTTCTAATATTAAATAATTGATACCTCAATCCATTCAAATAAAACAGGAATTAAAGTCTAATTAAGTCCAAATACATAACTTATATAAAAAAATCAATTTCAATATTGTCCTCAAAAACATTAATTTAAAACTACTATTATGATGGTCCTCCATTCCGCTTGACATCATAATGCCACCGATTATAACCTTCCTCCAACATATCCTCAATCAACTTCATCAACTGTTCTTTCGGTTCATCATCAAAAACATACTTATGCTGTTACACATATATGCAAATAATTAATTCCAACATATAACAAAAAATTTCACAAAATTAATTATTGATTCATCAACAATATACTTACTGATAATTCATCAATCATCGCCTTTTTCGCATTCTCGAGCACAAATTTTCAAGAAAGCCACTCAACAGTAGAACAATTATCCGCATGGCTACAGCAATCGCATGCACGAACTCAAAATGTTGACTTAAATCATTCGGGTTGGCGGCGGGCACACTCTGATCCATATTTGTATTCTCCATACCAAGACGAACAGAATGGTGAAGAATAAGGAGAATATAATTGTGAAGAATAAGGATAACAAAAGCGCATATTTATAGGATGGTTAGGGCATTTGCGCAACGAAGGCTTCGTCGCGCAAACATGTGTAATAAATACAGTGTTAATCCTTATCAAGTTCACCTGCAGTGAATAAGGAGCCTTTGCGTGACGAATCATTTGTCGCACAAAGTCATGTTTTTGTTGAGCAACGTTTTCGCGACAAAAAAAAATTACCCGCGTTTTTCTTATTGACTTTGCGCGACGACAACTCTTGTTCGTTGCGTTAAATATTTTTGCACGACGTCGCGCAAATATTTTTTTTTCTTTCCTGTCTTTTTTGCATGACAATACTGTTTTTTTTGTCGAGCAAGGACCTCTTGTGCAACGAAATTTTTTTCGTCGCGCAAGCTGTTTTTTCTACTAGTAAAGTGCAACTCTATAAAACGCGTTTTTACTCACTAACATTTTTTGTTTGTAGCGTTTGTTCATTAGCGCTTTTACATAAAAACAACGTGTAGTTTTCCATGTAACCAAATTGGTGCTTTTACACTACACAAAAGTGCTTTTAATACTAAGTTCTTTGAGGTAACTTTACACGTGGATATTTTATTTTCAAACGAGAGTTTTTTTTTTCTCTATATGATTTATCTCTTTATGTAATTGTCTGTTTTTTCAATATAGTTTGTGAGAATATAAAGGTTAAAAAGTCTCACGTCAATGAAAAATGAAACTTTACAAGAACCTATAAGTAAATGGGCTATTTTTTATATTGATAATTGGGATAATGGTATAACCTCAACTTTCTTCATAGTATCAAAGCAGATTGTCGTATGTGTGAAACCAAACGGCCACACTCCCTCCACGGCACCCTAATTGTGTTGTCCACACGTGGACTTTAAAATTTGTCATACATGAATAGGTGTGTGAGGATGCGAAGGTTCAAGAGCCTTACATTAGTGGAGAAAAAACCTTATAAGAACTTATAAATAAATTTAGCTGTTTTCTTAATATCAATTAATTTTAAAGAAAATTTACAAAAAGTTCAAAAAAGTTTTAGTTTGAATAAAAAATGACAAATAAAAGTATAATGAATAGTAACAAAAAAAAGTAAAAATATAATTTTTCGTTAAAAGTTAACAGTACAAGAAGTATTTCGTTAAAACTTTCTTAATTTTATAGTGTAATATCAAATTTTTTTCGTACTTATCTTTCACCAAAACAAGAATATATTGTCTCTTCTGAATAAAAAAATTCAAGTTTTTATTTTTGGTCAATGATTCGGAAGAGCCTAAGGCTAATAATTCGGTCCATCATGATGACGGGTAGACTTTTGCTTTTAAGTTCTGATCGATCCCACCCCCACGTTCTTGTGCAGTTGATCAACCCCACATTCTATACGGAATACGTACATGCATGTGATGTATGTTCTCCTTCTACTTCCAGTCCCACAAGCTGATTTGATAATTCAAATCGTTCATGTTACGAGAGATGATTTGATAATTCAAATGCTTCATGTCCCGCAAGCTGTTTAGATGATCGAAATCGTTCATGTTCATATAAGTTTTTTGACATTATTTTTGCCAAACAAAAACTCATTCTTAATATGAATTTATTTGTTTCATTTATGCGTGTGTGTGAACCTTCAGATTTTCTATCATTAAACATCAAGACTTTCAAGGATAGTATTATCAATTAACTTTGAGGTTTTTTCATATTTCTAGTGGACCGTACAACTTGCGTTCTTTCAAGAGTAACGTTGTTTATTTTTCCCTTGGCTTTGTTCCATCAAAATATTAATGTTATTCTGTGTTATTAACTATAACCTTACCATTATAGTGTAAACAATTATATAGTAAATTTTGACGATTATACTGTAATCTTAAGCTCATCTTTAGTCATGTAGGCTAAATGTAGACTTGGCTATATTTTAGCTTTTTAAAAATTAATATTAAAAAAAATAACTTAGAGTTAAATTTTTCGTTCTCCAAAACCTTTTCATCTTGGCTTGAGATGTACATGTTGAGCCTACCAAGGGGCTTGCTATATGTAATCACCCCTTAGCAAAATGTAGCCATGGGTTGTCTATGTACATGTTAAATTTTTCCTGTGTTCTCTTGGCATGTCTGCCCTGGGTTGTCTCTGCCCAGTTCTCAAAAAAAAAAATATAGCCATGTTTCTTTTTAACAGATTCATTGTCCCTTGACTGGAGATGGACACAAATTCAAATTAAAAGCGCCCTATAGCCCTTAGTTTGAGATGACCCTATTTTCTTATACTTTAGATATTGAATATTACCGTCATGTTTTAATGCTATTGAACGTGAAAGTACGGAACCCAAGAACAAATAATGATAATAGGTTATTTCATAACGTTTATGATTAAAAAAAAAAGAAAAAAAAAGAGAGGGTAATTTCATAAGTTCAAAATAACTTATTCAACGTTGGTAAAATAGTGAATCATAATATTCTATAGGGGTGTGATATTCACACACCTTATTTTACTTCTCACACGTCTTTCTAATTTTTAGTCATTAGATCAAATGAATTAAAAAAATAGACTGACAAAAATTAATAAAAAGTGTGTAGATAGCACACTCATATTTTATACCACACAATTATTATGGAATGTTAAAACGGTAAACTTTCATGATAACATAATTTTATTAAAATAAGGGCACTAGTACTGTCGTAACAGAAGCGGGTTAAATCACTCCATCATAGTTCTATTCCCAATCAATTTGGATATAAATAAATTTATTATTTATCTCCTAGCTAATACATGTATAATATAATACAAAATAAAATGACGAGGCAAACTCACACACATGGCACAATCGCGGGGTGTGGACCATGCGGTGCTGTGCTGGTTGATGCAGTAGAAAGAAAAATAAAAACAAAAGTACTTTTTTTTTTTGGGAAAACAAACAAACAAAAGCACTTTGGCTTCTAGTTATGGAAAGAAGCACATAAGTACTGGAGAGAAAATAATTTTCCAGGCACAGGTGGGATATACAGAAAGAAAAACAAAAGTACTTTGGCTAAGTATTAAAAATTCCAGTCCTCCTTCATTGCCAATCTGGGAAGTTCTTTGAGTTCTCTATTTTGCTACTTTGAGCGATTGAGATGCCCTCTCCGCACGACTAGCAGCTTGGCAGCGGCGCTCAAGAGAGCAGGTGGAGTTCCTTTATGCTCTTGGGCCTCCTCTCTGAGAGAATCTCTGAAAAATGATAACACTTCTGTGTACATTATGCATCCATTCAACACAGTATATTTCCATTTCAAAATTTGTATTACCCTAAATGCCAAAGATGAGAGTTTCCTTTATTAGATTGTGAATGTTCAGGAAGAATTCTAGGCATTTTGCTGTTCTTGCTTTATGTTATTTTATAAAATAAAAAAACAGCTATGGCTATGCAAGGAGATATTTTTTAGTATGCTCAAAGCACAGTTACATACACTATTATACAAGCAAAGGAACACTTGAAAAAAGAAACTTCTACCTACTTCTATAATAACATATAACTCACAATTCCGTATTTCGAGCATAATGAAAAATCTCATCTACGCAATGACCCCAACCATGCAGGATTATATACTGATTTTCTGGCCTATCTAAAGAAAAACATTACCCTTATTTTTGAAAAAAATATTCAATAATTAGGTTTACGACCAATCAAGAACTAATTCCAAGGGGCCCAATTAATATGTGAGGCACACAAATATACAGGGTTGGATCACACAAAACATAATTATAATGTGCATTGTATCAGAGAAAATTCTTGCTTAGAATCTAAGGAAAACTAATGAAAATGAATTGAAAACTTTAAATTTTAACAATAAAGACCAAATAAAGGGTAAAGTAAATAGTACCATGATTGACTTTTTAGTGTTAAAATGTGGCTTCTCGTTAAAGTGAATAGTATCGGTACCTTTTCATTAACGTTCCCTAGAATCTATGTAAAATATGTGTATAACATTCATTTGGTTAATTTTTAATCGGAGTGTGTTATTCACATGTCTCTTTTTACCTCTTACACGCCATTCTCAATTTTGACTGCTCGGTTCAAATGATCATGAGTTAAAGAAGATCAAATGATTGAAATTAACAAGGAGCTATTTGAGAAGTAAAAATGAATGTATGAATAACATCATCTTTTCAAATTACATTGTGAGTAAAAACAGTATAAATCTCACATTAACATATAAGATAGGGGTGTGCTATCCACACACCCCTTGTTAATTTTTGTCTGTTAATCTTCTTCAATTCATCCGATCCGATGATCAAAAATTAGAAAGGTGTGTGAAAAGTAAAATAAAGTGTGTGAATATCACACTCCATAAGATATTGGAGAAAGTTAAGAAAAAAGTCCGGTTTTGCTCACCCCTTCTAACCCAAAGTAACCGCCCTCCACTTGTCTCAAATTAATTCAACCGAACAATCAGAACAAAAATAAAAAAAGGATTCTTTGCTTTCTTATTAAATTATTGAACTTAAGTTTAAAGATTATTCTTTGTAGAAATTTTGATTGTTCGGTTTAATCTAAAATAATAATCGAACCCAATTGGCTCTCCTTCGTTTATCCAGTAGAAATTTAATATTGATTTGGTTGTTAAGTATTTTGATGCAGTTTTAAACTGGAACCTCGAACATAGTGATCTCCTGGATCTTTAGACTCCAAAGGCATTAAGGTTCTATGGTTTGTATGGTGATTTGCAGTGCCATCGCAGCAGCTTTGTCACGGGACACGGCCAATTGGGATAAGAAGAGCGAGAGACAGAGATGATGGAAGTGTTTAACGTCAGTTTCGAAAAATAAATAAAAAGGATATACTAAATGATGTGGCATATTTTAAGTCATTAGATTTTATATCGGACTAGATTAAGCGAAATGTGGAAAAAATTTTGGAGAGCTAAATATAAAGATTCGAAAAAAGCTAATAGAGACTCGTAAAATACAATTAGATTGTAGAGTTTATAAATTTCATTTAATTCAGCCGTATATATAAGAATTTTTCTAGAAGCAAGCCACTAAAAACTCCAGATGTGGCATAAAGAAGGGTGGGAGGTTTGGGACTAACTAGCAATGTCTTTTAGATGTCCCTAATCTAATATTCCTTTATAATATACTTCATCTCCTCTTATCTTAAAACACACTTGCTGTGTGCTTGAAAACACTATAAATACAACCATACAAGGATTCCACTCCCAAGCAATATAAGAAGTACTATTAGTTCCTCCTGAATTGACTTATCCATTGATCTTTTCTTTTTATACTCTCTCCCTCTCTCTCTCTCTCTCTCTCTCTCTCTAAATGACAAGAGCCTCA
The DNA here is from genome assembly GCA_963580275.1 of Crataegus laevigata. Classification (NCBI taxonomy): domain Eukaryota; kingdom Viridiplantae; phylum Streptophyta; class Magnoliopsida; order Rosales; family Rosaceae; genus Crataegus; species Crataegus laevigata. The sequence continues at coordinate 31,091,321 of OY756952.1, forward strand.
GAGCCTCTGGTTGTTGGGAGAGTGATAGGAGATGTTCTTGATTCCTTCACTGCAACAACAAAAATGTCTGTCGCTTACAACACCAAGCTAGTCTGCAATGGACTTGAGCTCTTTCCTTCTGTTGTCACAGCCAAACCTAGAGTTGAGATTCAAGGAGGGGATATGAGATCTTTCTTTACTTTGGTATATATAAATCGATCTGTTATTAATGAATTGATTAGTTCTTGTTTGTATTTAACCATTATTATATTACTCCCTAACCCTTACTCTCCCCTATTGGCATATTAATTTGATGTTATTGTTTTGAAGTCTTGTGATAGTTTTCTTAATCTTGCAGGTGATGACAGACCCAGATTTTCCTGGCCCTAGTGATCCTTATCTAAGGGAGCACCTGCACTGGTATACACCACCACGATGAATTTATATATATATATTTTGGTTTATACATATGAAATTATTTAACCTAGCTTTAAAGTGGAAGGTTAACCTAGATACAAATCAGTTTAATTTTTTTCTATTTCTATCGAAACAAATTAATTGGATTAAAAGACAAATTAAACATTATGGGTCGGAAATTTAAGGTACCTTATTGAGAAAAAAAGAGATATCAGTACATTTTAAGATACACATGATGTTCAAAATTGGTAGTTACATTTGTGGATGTTCTATTACATTGTTATGGTAGATTTTTGTACTTGAACGTGATTGAATTACAAAATTAACATTTATTATTAAACCATTGACATACTATTTTAGCATAGGCGTATGTTATTACTATGAAACATTATGAACTTACACAACATCATAATCGTGTTATCACAGGACGTCAACATACAAGGTCTAAGGTAATTAAGGTTACACTATAATTCAAATTTACACTCCAAGATCACATAATTATCTTAACGTTACATTTAATTACATCAAATGATGTTGTGGATGTTAGATTACATTGTTAATGTAATATATTGTAGTTGAACGTTAATGCATTACAGTTAAGTAGTTAACGTTCAAATTAAATAATACTAGTACTTTATTTTTTAGTAAGGCATCATAGGCGAACCTAAACATTATATTAATTAATTTCGGCATGCTATATATATTGTCATAAAGTACTATCATTTCCAAAAGCCCTATAAAGTACGTAGGCATTTTCATCAGAAAGAAGAGGAAGAAAAAGTGTAGGCATTTTCATCAAGAAGTAGAAGAAGAAAAACTGTCGACAATATTACAGTGTCCTTCTGTACTTGTTAAGCATCAGTCATAGTTACTAGCTGTAAAGAGCAATAAACATGCAAGGAAAAATTGTCGAGTACAAAACTAACAAAAATTACGACTGTCCTTCTGTACTTGTTATACCTTCGCCATATTTTTGTGCTGGTTTGATTTTTTTTTTTTCCATACAAAACTAACAAAAATTTCTCAAATAATCAGGATTGTGACAGACATTCCAGGCACCACAGATGCCACATTTGGTAAGTCCTACATATACAAGATATGAGCATTCATGGTGTTTGTTTCCCTTTCTTTGATTCTTTCAATAAGTTGGCTAATTTAGGGTTTAATTAATCGTATTAACAGGAAGGGAGGTGGTGAGTTATGAGATGCCCAGGCCCAACATTGGCATCCACAGGTTTGTGTTTGTTCTCTTCAAGCAGAATCGAAGACAATCAATCAACACACCTTCCTCGAGGGATCACTTCAGCACTCGAAGCTTCGCGGCTGAAAATGACCTGGGTCTTCCTGTTGCTGCCGTCTACTTCAACGCGCAGAGAGAAACTGCAGCTAGAAGACGCTAGCTAGTAGCTCTACCCAGAAGTCCTCCATCCATTATCCACATATATGTTAAATAAAGGCTTCTTTAGAGATAGGCCACTGTAACTCTTGTTTCCCCATAACCTAAATTTCAACTTGTTGACATGTGGGAAAATGAGTAACCTGTTATTACAAATGATTTACAATGTATGCTACCTTAATTGTGTTAAAAAAATTGTTATTACCTAAAATACTTATGAATTTCGTTGAGTATTAACAGGCATGATTTCAGATTTTGTTTTTTCCCTCTGAATTTTTTTTATTTTTTATTTTAAAAAAAAAGAAGAGAACAACTGGTGTGGCAAGCCACCCCTTTCTGGTCGTTTTGGAACTGGAGAGACTACGAGGACTTTTACCCTATCTGTGGCCACAGCCAAGTACACTTCCATCCAACTTTTTTTTTTAAGTAATTTAACATTTTAAAATCCAAATAATAGGTTTAATTAATATGCTCCTCATTAGATTTTGTATTGATTTTCTGAAGGTTTCAAGTTGCATCTGATCAGATTTTATGGGGTCCTTTTTATCTTTTGTAACCGAAAAGTTGTAACGGGGGAGGAGGAACGACCGACCAATTAATATCCCACTACCCGTCTTTTTAGGGTTTTGGCTTCCATTTCAACTGGAAAGTGCGAGTTCAATTAACCTTAACAGCGCTAACTCTTTAATCCCAACTCTGTTATATCCTATAATGCACGGATATTTCTGTTTGGTCCCGTATTTCGTATCTGATACTTGATCGGATACGATACTTGCCCGATACTCTCGGATACTCGTCCGACACGTATCTTGGTTGATGGACACAAATTTGACATGATAGATACGCATATCCTACATTTAGGATACACGTATCCGACTTTTAGGAAACATTTACACTTTCAAAAAAGGTAATGAGGAGAAGAAAATTAATAAGAGATATCTATAATTGAAAGTTGCTGAATACAAAGAACTTCCCTCTAATTAAAACCATGAATACGACTCTCACACTTCTTCTACAGTGTAAAGAATATTAGATTTCAAACTTTTCTTCTCTAACAACTCAAATGTACTTGAATTTGAATGATGAATTATGTTTTAAAATGTATATTTTTGTTGCTATAAACATTTTTATTTGCCATATCCACAACGTATCGTATCTTAATTTTTAGAGATTGTCCGTATCGCCGTGTCGTATCGCCGTATCTATATCCATGCTTCATAGGTTATATCCTATATACAAAATTATAAAATCATAACTCGTCGACCTATACGGCTCCTCCGAGGACAACATCCAAATGTTGATCGACACCGACGATTCCTACACCCGGTCCACTGGTGAAAACATCCGCCGGGCCATCACCAACGTCATCCGATCTGCCGATTCCGGCCATGTCCTCTTTTGTGACGGGTGTGGAACCCGATTAAGGGATCGGATAGAATAAGGGGGGAAACTGATTGCCAAGTAATTAGAAGATTTTAAGATTTTTTTCTTAAGTGAAAAAATTGGGATGAATGATTGAGAAAGATGACTTATGGGGAAACCATGTGAAGATTAAGGCCCGAATATTTAGAACAATAGTGGTGTATATAATTGCATAGTTCAGTGCTTGGACAGAAAAGCTGTGTGGAAAGTTGAAGAGAATAGAATCGTTCCATCAGAGGAATAGTGGTGAAGAAGAAGAGCTGTGCGCAGAAAGCGAGTGAGAGCCACTTGGTAAGTTGATATTACTAATTTATTGTTTTTTTAAGGAGATAAAAGAGTTGAATTATTAGGGGTGTTTAGTGAACCGTTAGGTGTCAAAAAATTAGACTGACCAGAAAAAGGCCACACACCAAAATGAGCACAAACAGGCCCTCCGAGCAAATCACTTTTTCTGTTCCTCCCTCATATTTTGCACGTCCAAGAACAGAAATTCGTAGGATTTGACACCAGCCAATGCAGCCACACCACGTCCAGCTATCACCATGTCCAATCTTGTAAAAGAAGAGATAGGTACGTAGTTTTCAAAGGGCTAGTGGTAAATTTATGGGAGGGATAAACTACGGGTGGTGATATCTACATAGGGATCGCTACAGTTTGATTTGGGGAGAAAAATGTTATGTTCATCTCTATCATTATAAAAATTAATTATATTAATAACAGCAAATTAATTATTAGAGATTATCTATAACCATATTCACCAAATAATAAAATTTTCATCGCTTAACGTTGTCCATTAATATTGAAAATATATTCATTTAATTAACTTATTATAATATAAATTATACTAATTTCGTTAATAAATATTCACATCCAATCATAAAACATACCAATGTTTTTTGGAGTTGTTCATGATAAGCCAAATATGATAAATTAGTCCAATAAAAAAGAAAAAAAAGAAAAGAAGGACAAAAGCAAATACCACTAATGAAGAAAGACAAAGTAAATTTTCAAATAATTCTGAAACTTATGACGACAAAACTAGAGCATTGAATTTAAAACATTGATGAGGTTAGCAGATCTTTGATCTCTACTATAAACACCTTTGAATTCTCATTGGTTTTAATTCAAAACTATAGAATTTTCCCACAAAATGCAACTATTAATTCTCAAGGGAATGAGTTCGGGGAAAATACGTATATTACACAAAATTATTTATGACTTTTTCTATTAGCATCTCACATAATATTGAACACACCCCACATTTAAATTTAATATTAAATAACTCGTGCACACTATTATATAATGACAATTTTGACCTTATTAGGTTTAAAAAACTAAGAAATTTCCAAATAAATCCCAAATTACTTTTAATGTATTATTTATCAACTTTTTTTCTCTTCCCAACAAATGCAAGCGAAATAATGAAACTGCTGGCTTAGAACTTAAATGGAGTACGAAGAAATTAACCATACTTCTTTATGTATGTCATCACACGACATAACCCCAATTTAATGAAATGAGAATAGTAATAAAATGGCTAAACATAACTTCAGTTCTGCAATTTAACACCAATAAATAAAACAGTTTTTTTCATACATCTAAAAATGCAAAGAAACTACATCAACATTAAGCCACGTGTTGCCAATCTGGGCAAAGTCCTACTGCCATTTACATTACAAGAGACCTCTAATTGTTCTCCTTTCCCTTACTGCTTTTACTTTTTGAATTCTTGTCATTAAACCTCAGCTTATTTAGCTCCTCTGCCAGCTTTAGGGATGGCAATGGTTCGATTTGGAGGCGAAAATGCTATATCCATTCTCATAACCACGAAATTTAACCATATTCATAACCGCAAATTAACCATCAAGGATTATCCATAACTATCTTCACCGGATAACGGATTTCTCATTGGTTAATGGTTATATCGATCTTCGTCAAAAACAAAAAATTATATTCATCCAATTGATGGACGATAATTTAGTAGGTGTTAATTTTGTCATTAAAGAGCCACGTCCAATAATAAAAACATAACAATGAATAAATTTTGTAGTGTATAAAAATAAGAGTATTGTATAAAACATTAATGATGCTGGATGTTGATATCTCCTATGTAATACCTTGAAATTTTAAATATATGAATTAGATATCCATAATTATGAATATGTAGAGAAAATCGAAAATAAGTCGATTTATGGTTATGGAAATAGAATTGGGAAACTTTAAAGTTTTATTTCCCATAAATTATTATAATTTACGAAGTTTAAAGTTTGAAAATTTATCATTTAGAATCCGTAGACCATTCAAGGTCGCAATTTATATTTTTGAATGAGGCTCGAACTCACGAACGCGTAGGCGCATACCGTTCGTGAAACGGAGTTATAGCGAGGAAGTTATTAACGATTGAGGTTGAGGGTAAAATAGTCATTTGACATGAAAATCTAGAATCTGAGGTGTGCCACTTATGTGGCTGAGATGAAAAGAAAATAAAGAAAAAGGAATGAGATGGACGGCTGGGATGAAAATGAAAGAAGAGAAATGAGGGAAATGAGGGAAATGAGAGGGGGAGGACCAATGGGAGGTAAAATAAAGGAGGGAAAGGAGAGAGAGAGAGAGAGAGAGAGAGAGGAGAGAGAGAGAGAGAGAGAGAGAATAGAGAGGAGAAAACAGGACGGGTTGGTTCGACCCGTGTGCTTCGGCCACCCATCTCGATTTTCCACGGCTTTTCCGGTGAATTCCCTCAAACTAATCCTTGTAAAACCCTCCATAACCTTCCCTCTTCCTATTACACCTCAAATTGGGTGAGATTTGACGTCCAAATTAGAGAAACCCGACCGGGGGGTGCGGCGGTTTTGTGTTTGATCCACCCAAATCCGAATCGTTTTCATCCAATTAATACCACCATTAGACTTCCCTTGAGGCCTATAATAAAGCCCAAGAAATGGTTGAGGCGTCGTAGTTGTTTTGGAGTCGAATCAAGAACACCCAAATTCAAGGGTTTCCGGCGGGTTTAGGCCAAATTGGACTTGGCCCACATGTATAAAGTTTTCTCTACTCTTTGAGATCTTCATTTCTATAATTTTTGAGATTTTTTAGAAATAGTTGAATTTTCCGGCGAATCGAGGCGGCGCACGGCAAGGAAGCCGAAATTTGTGTTTTCTATGTATTTAGTTATTCCAATTATGCTTTTGAGATTAAATTGTTGTGGTTTGGATTGTGATAATTGTGGATTAAAGGAATATATTCGAATTGGGTTTGAATTTCAGAATTTTGAACTACGAATGGCTTGATCCCTGTTTAGGGTACGTAGGCAGTCTAACGAGACGTTAGATGCAGCCATAAAATAAGTGAGACTAATTAATCGAGAATTAATATCTAGTTGAAATCTTGACCTAAGAGGAGAATTTGATAATGAAGTGGACCTATCACTAGTGAAATTCATCCCTGAAAATAAATATTTTCAGGGCCGGGTCGTTACATCCTATAAGTGTGATGTTTGGTGCATAATAAATATAGTATAGGGTTCGATGAATAATATTATATTATGTACTAAATATATTATGCGGAATAATGAAGACAGTAATAATGGTATAAGTTCACCCAATTATATATATATTATTCGATTCGAATTTGGGGGACGGATATGGATTGGGGACTCCTATAACCATATCCAAAACCATAACCAAATAAAGTTCATGATTTTTCATATATACTCGAATTTACATGCCCAAATTCACTCCATTCGGGTGGTTATCCATGGTTATCGAGTTTAACGGTTTGAATTACCATCCATAGCCAGCTTCGACCCAGTCTCAACAACATCATCTTCCTCTGATCTTGATTGTGACTGAGTATTAGAAGATGTGAAGAATGGCAGGTGTAGGTAGAAAATATAAGATGTATGTTGATATGTGGGGTGGGAGGGTATTATGAGGAAGTATGTGGGGTGCATCAAGATAATTTTTAATTGAAAAAGTAAATGTAGGATGTATCATGAATGTGGGGTTTATTTAACAATATGTGGGGTGTTAATATAATAAGCCTTATATTATCTATAAGTTATATTATATATAATATGTATTATTCGAGTCAGATTTGGCGACGGATACGGATCAAGAACCCCTATAACTATATCCGAAATCATAATCGAATAATATTTCTGATTTGTCCCTATATCTGAAATATACCCTAATTTTCATCCCCAAATCCGTTCCATTTGGACGGTTATCAGGTTAATTAGTTTGAATTGCCATCCCTATACACTCATATTTATCTCCTACACACTCTTTATTAATTATGGTTTTTGTTCTTATTCAATTCTTTCGAGTCGAAAATTAAAAGAAATGTGTAGGAGATAAAAAAGGGTATGTAGATAACACCATCCTAAACTATTTACATATGAGAATGCTAATAATCTTCTCAATATGATATTCTTTTTCGGCCCTTGTTTTTATTTTGAAACGATGTTTGATCATTGAAATTATCTAATTTGTATTTCACTCTTTAAAGATTAGTTCTACAAATATCAATCAAATTAGAAACTATTTAACTATTTGATTAACGTTGTTTAAATGAGAGTTATGGTTCATCCATATATTGGATAATCGTTAGAAACTAAACGATTTCAAATTTTAGTATTTTTTGGCAAGATGATCTTTAAAAGGTGCCTCGAAAAAAAAAAGGGTTGGATCATCATGCCACATTGAAAAAAAAAAAAAAAAAAACTGAAAAATAGAATGAGAATGTGCAAATAAGAAAGGTTCTAGCACCACATATTTTGACATTTATTTTGTAAGATCCACTTCATAATATAGATCATTTGGATTGTTAAAATATATTACAAAATGGATCCTGCAACATATGTGTCAAAAACATGTATCCCTGAATCCTAACTGTTTATATGTTACCCTATGCTCTCTCTCTCTCTCTCTCTCTCTCTCTCTCTCTCTCTCTCTCTCTCTCTCTCTCTATATATATATATATATATATTATGTAATATATATAGTAATATATTAGAATTTCTTTAGTTGTTAGATAAGTAAGAAATCAATTGATCCAGAGAAAAGTTTATCCTTTCTAATATAAACTTAAGGCTTAAATGTCAAAATGGTCCTTGTGTTATAGTCATATGGCCAATTTAGTCTCTGTATTTTCGATTTGGCTAATTTAGTCCTCGTGTTTGTCTATATTAGCCAATTAGGGACATTTCATTCAATCTCTTTTTAAAAATTCATAAGAAAAATGATATGATATATAATTACCCCTTCTCTTTACAGAAAAATGAAAGTCAATGAGAAATAACACATATAAGAGATAAAACTTCCAATCTGAAAAATGAATAAGGTTGTGACATAGAAAAGAGGGGGTAATGTTAGGGAGGAGGTCGGAGAGTTGAGAGGAGAATATTTTTCTTTTAATTTTTAATTTTATTTCATTTTTAAATATTTTTAATCAAATAAATATTTTTATAATAATTTATAATAAAAAATTACAAATTGGCCAAATTGGCTAACAAAAATAAACACAATGACCAAATTGGCCAAATTGAAAACACATGGACTAAATTGACCCAGTGACTAAAACAGAAGGACCATTTTAACATTTATATAGGAAGTAAAGCTTTATATTTGTTAATTGATAACAAACAAAGAACAAATTGTCATACTAAAAATAGGACATCGTAAAAACCCCTCTCCATAGAGCAAGATGAAAACTAAGAGAGGGGGTGAGAAATTAGAGCTACATTCGAGGCAGCTGGAGTAATTATTTATTTAGTTTTCTGTTTCAAGCTAAAATTTAATAGAGGCGCCTAAGCAACTTAATAAATGGCAAGATACCTAAGTTTCTCAAAGTTAAGGCAATACTTCTTGGAGATGTTCTAGCTGTTAGAACTCCGCGTGAAGAGGCCTAAAAAGATAAACCCTTAATCCTCTAGAAAAATTAGGGCTGGAATATTTTGCAATATATTGACTTACCGATCGAACCAAACCAATCGACTGAACCCAACCGATCCATCAACGGCACGGCTTGAGTTTGGATTTTGTTATACCGGTTAATCTAAGGAATAAGTTTTGGTAAACTCTGAAAAATAGCAATATTTTACATGGCATTTTGTGTGAAGAGGCCTTTGTTCAAGGTGAAGTCCAAGGAATAATCTTTGCTCACCTTAATTATAATTGTTATGGCTACGTTTGAATGAGGAAAATAAAATTAGAGCTTTCAATCAAATTCAAAAATCTTAAAGTGACGTGTTCTCCAAAATAATAATAATAATAATCTTAAAGTGACATGTGACAATATTCATGTTTGAATTCATAGACATAAAAATTAATTTAGAAATTTCTTATAGAAAAATTTGGACTTTGGAGTCTCCAAATTTCAAGTTTAATTTACTTCGATAATTGTCATCCCTAACATCGGCCGGATAAAGTCCAGCCTTAAAATTGAACTGAGCCAACCCAAAGCCTAAAAAAAAGGATTGGGCTTGGACCGGCCTATCGGGCCTCGACTCTTTTACAAGCCTAATTTTGACTACGTGCAAATATAAGAAATAACCGTTGACCGAATGGACTCATTTAGAGAAAGTGAGTCACTATTGGCACACCATCATGTTGGGGTTATTTTGATTTTTCCTTTTTCCTAATCGGATCGCGCATTTGTTTCATTTCCTTTTGGTGAAGCCCAAAAGCCTCCACGAATGGCAACCGTAGAAGCTGCCCCAAGGGCACAGCCTGTGGGATCAACACAACATTGCCGGTCCGCTCCGACGACGACAGTGCCTTCGAAACCATGGGGATGGCACGGGAGATGTCGGTGACCGGTAGTAGGCAATTGGCAAGCAATGCATTTCCGGTCTCTGTGAAATAGCTGTCCCAGTAGTACTGTGTTTGAGGAATGCTGTCGACCGAATCGAGATCAATCTCGAAGAGTTCGTCTTCGCCTTCGTCTTCCATGTCCGGTAGGCCCTTACAGAGTCCAGCACGTTGCGCAGAAGCGGAACCTCCAACGAGAGAAGCCATGATTGTGGGTTGTTTTAAGTTTCATAGACATGCTATATATTCTACTTATATATGTGCACATTTCAGGTGTTTGGTGGTGAGGTTGGAGTTCAGGTGGGAAGTAGAACGCGCTTCAACAAATTTACAACGACAATAAAAGACTCTGAAGGTTGGTCTTTGAAAGCAATTACATCTTCCAAAGTCAAATCCCACGCATGCGTTACGCACAAGGCAAGTCCTAAAGACTTTCTTTATATCATCATATAAACGAGTCCGGCCTCCCGATTTATTTAGGTGGATTCTCAAAATACTGGTACCCGAGATTCATATTATAACCCCAATTGGCAAGGAAAAAGAAAATTGTACTAACTACCAACTCAAATACAAATGATCTTCCAATATTCTAACGCACGATATGACATGTACACACACCTGCCACATCATACGATACAAAAGCATTCCATTTTCCGCAACAAAATACCAAAGTAAAGAATCCAACAGCATCACACGCAATACGGTATTTAAAGTCAACATCTTTGTAAGTGGATGAGCAGTTAATGATTTAATAAAAGAAAGATGGAAGCTAATTTGAATCTAGAAAAGCTAACAATCCAGTGTCGAAGAGGAACTGATGATTCAATATCTACCAAAACCACCAAGGTATGAGCAGTAGTCCTAACTACCTCAACTGAAAACAAGATATTGCACACTTAGAACCTTTAAGGTAGTTAACAAACAAAAGCAATAGCTCTCCGAAGTCTTAACAATGCGACAAAACCAATCTACGGAGTTTGGATACCAATCACCTAATAAGTGTCATAACGTCTATTGTTATCTAGCTCTAAGGGCTCGTTTAGTGCGTTATCCATTCCAATACAGTCCAACCCTAGACACCAAACGAGGCCCGAACATTGAGCATATAAACCAGGGCCACATTTTCCATCTTTAAGGATAAATCCATCACGTTCATCCTTTAAGCTGAAATTGTAGAAGCGATGCAAATACCATAAGCAGATCCCCCTATTTCCTTCTACACAGAAGAACAGTATGTTCACTATCTTCAGTAATTTTTCTTCACCCATCTTGCAAATTCAATGAAAGTTTCAAATTTCTTAGTTTCAGCTATAAGGTTTCTCTTCACCTACCGCACATTCCGATAAATCTATAGTGACTACAAGACATTTTAAACAGATAAAACTACATCAAAGTTTCCAAAAACCTAACAAAAAAGAAATGTAAGAAACTAATGATCCTTCATTTTATGACTCGGCCACAGCCCCTTAGCCAAAATCTACACATTTACAGTAATTAATGGGAAGACCCACTACAACTTCCTATTTCGCAAAGTTTAAGACCATCATAAAGATGAATTACCCATATCCTATGGACTACAGCTTTGTTAGCCTAAATCAGCAAAACTAAAATCATTTGAAGCTTTCACTTTTGCACCTAACCGGTTAAAATGAGCCCTAGATGACTATTTCCAAACACCAAGAACACAGCGCTTTCTTTTACCATTTGATGCAGGTGGCCTTGTGTGTCCAGTCTGCGCATAGCCAACCATCACAGTGTGAACTTGACTATCGTCTCAATCTCATGCTTCAGAGTGAACCCCAGATACAAACCTTTTAAGTCCCTATTTTGTTTCAACATTTAGTCACGCACATCTTATGCTACAAAGTGGCTAGATAACAGAGCAACTGATATATCATAGCTTATCTAAGCGGGGAGTACATGAGCAGAATGAATCACTTAATTCATGAACTTATAGGAGAATAAAATCAAAACAACAACAATGCAACGTAATTGAGACGATACATGACGAAAAATCCATTTCTAATAAGTAATACTCATGAGGTAAAACATTTTCCCAAGTAATCCTGACCGAAAATGATAAATTCATTTCGTCGTGATATCTCCATTTTCCACATATCCCAACATACACTCATGATATTTCCAATTCACAACACCACACTCACCTAAATCACAGCTAAAGAGATGTTTTAACCCATTCACTATTAACCAACCAACAAAAATTTGCAATGCCCAAATTGTTTGACGCCAAATTCCACTAAAATATCACAAGAAGCGAAAACAGAGTGTAAATCAAGAAACAAGCATACGCTATCAAGCCGCGATGCTCATCGCCACCGTCAGCAAGCGCAACCATGAGCCCTGTGCAAACCCTAGTAGCCCACAAGACGAAGACGGCAGCCACGGCGATCCTGAAGGTGCCGCCTTGGGGGACGAAGAGCGAGGCAGCCGATAAGATCACCACGGGCAGCATACAATACCCCACCACGGACGTACATCTGTGCAGGTCGAGATTGCCGTTACGCCCGGCGAGCATGTTGAAGACGATGTAGAGAAAGATTGATGAAACGACGATCCACCCGAGTATGACACCAAACTGAATTTTTCCGGCGAGGAGTTGGAAGAGGCAGAGTGACATATAGAGGAGGATAGGCCCGGAGAGGTCCGAGTCCTTGTGGACCGCCGGGTTGGACCGGAACGGGTTGAGGATGGACTTGGTTTTTCTCCAGATTTGGTCAGGGTGGATACCAAGCTCGTCGAGGAGGGGCTCCTCGTCCTCAAAAGAGGCGGAGCCGCCGGGGACGGAGGAGGATCCGATCGGGCCGCCGAAGAGGGAGGAGGAGGAGGACGAGGCGGCGGCGGAACCGATGTCGAAGGACATGAAGGGGATGGAGGAGGTTGAGGAGCGCGGGGGCTGAAACGGCGCCGTTGCGAAGGGTCGTTGCTGGATGTTGTTGGCTCCGACGGCGCTAGGGTTGCCGCCGGAGGGGAATACCACAGGGGGGACGGCGAAACCCTTCGTCATTGTCCGATCGGGAGAGCTCGGGTGGCGAATTTGGGGAATTCGGGGGCGAGATCGATTAGGGTTTGCAGAAATTGGGGGATCGAGAGAGGGAGAGGAAGAGGAAGGAGTGTGTGGGAGTATTCCAGCGAGGTGGGGAGATTAGTTAAACACAGAAAGCCATTGTATTTTGGATAGGGAGTAAGGGCCTTTCCGTCTTTTCAGAGTTGAGCTATTGAGCTTTGCCTCCCGGTATTGGCTAGGTGACGTTCTTGTGATGGTTAAATTACAGTTTTCCCCCTTCTGTTATCCAAATCAACATAAAAACCCAGAAAAAACCGTCGAAATTCAATACCAACGACCAACGACCACTACAGTGAGCGGGTAATCTTCGTCTCGCAACTGAAAAATGGACGACGGCGGCGTTTCGAAAGCAGTGGCAGTGGTGGCCTGCGCTGCCATGGCGCTGTTCTACGTAGCCATTCTCTACGCCCCGACTCTGATCCTCCGTCTCCCTCCTCCTCCTTCCTTCAAGAACTTCATGATCCGGCGGTTCTTATGCGCCTCCATTTCATCCGTCGTCTCCGTCGTCGTCTCTGCCTTCCTCCTCCCTGTAAGTCCTCTTTAACTTCCCAGTTTCGATTGACGCTGTACAGATCTTCAGCTTCTTTGATTATCGCTTTGAACAATGTCAGCTTTGTAACTAAGCAGAAAATTTGACTGTTTTAGTATGATATGAAGTAGATGAAACTACTGTTCAAGGAGAAAATAGATTAAATTGCTGTTACTGGGTAATGCTTAAATGTTGAAAAATTGAAATTTTGTTATTTTTTATCTCACTTTGTTAACATTGTTGAATAATGCCAGATGAAAAGCAGGGAGGTATCATCTCTGTTAAGTGTATACGGAATCCGAACGGACCATATTGTGAGTATATTATGCTAAGATACAATCTGGATATTGTTGGGTTCCTTTTTTGTTTTTGGTAAAGCCCTCCTTGTGATTACCTAAAAGAAGCAGCCGTTTTTGGCTATGTATCGGGTGTAGATTGGAAAACGGTGAATGCTTGCTAAAATTGGCATGCTGAATCGCGACTTTATGTGTGAAACAGCGGCAAGCCATGGTCTTTCCTCTGTCATTGACTTCTCTCATGTATGCTGGATCCTTGGTCCTTAAGGTGCTAATGCTAGTGAGTTCATTGAGGGAAGATATGAATTATGGTGGAGGCTTTTCGTTCGAATATATCAAAAATGTCTCACAAGCGGCTGTTGCCTGCACGCACTCAATGGCTTCCAATGTCTTGGTTTGGCGTAATTATATTGTGGTAAGTTTCCTTGTCATTTTGGTGCTGAATTTAATTATTCTTTTTTTTTATGTAAACCCTATAGCGAATATATTTCATGTTAACTTTTCCTGGTTCGCAAGTGTAATCTTCGCGTGATGAAGATATAGATTGAGTGTCCTACTTTTATCAATATGTATCTTTGGCTTCAGTTGGTTTAAACAGTATTTTTTGTGGCGTCAATTCATTGGCAGTATTTTTCAACAGGCTCCTATTACCGAAGAGTTGGTGTTTAGAGCATGTATGATCCCATTACTTCTCTGCGGAGGATTCCAAAAATCCAGAGTCATATTTCTCTGCCCCATTTTCTTCAGTTTGGGTAAGTTAAGAAAATGTCATATCAGATGTCTATCATGACCATTAATCTGGTTATTTACTAAGAACCTGGTGATTGTGTACTAATAGTTGATGGCTTTGCTGACTGACAACTTCTACATTTGCAATGCTGTTAAATAGCAAAGTATCATGCTCACTGTTTGTGTCTGTGGTTACTGGTAATTCATGCTTGTGTATATGTTAAAATATGATTTAACCATAACTTATATATTCTCCATTTTCGATCCCAGAAACCCTTGATGATTGACCCTCAACTAAAACTACAAAAGTTTGTCTTCTGGTTACTTTTACTCTCTGAAATTTCAAATTTGTTAGTGCAGTAAAATCCCTTCGATATATTCCTTTGTGTGGCCAATATTTTTTTTGCCTGCTCTACATAAGTACTCGCTATGACATTTCATTTGAAAATAGTATAGTTTTCTTTTGTAGGTCACATTTGTTGACTTAACTTTGGAGAAAATTTAATCTTATTGTGCAAGGTTAATTTTTGCAGCACATTTAAATCATCTAATGGAGGTCTACAGCAGGCAAAACTATAACTTGATCAAAGCCTTCATGGTTATAGGTATGCTCAACTTTTCTTTCCTTGCATGAGATTCAGCCTAGAGAATCGGTAGCACTAGGCTGTTTCATCATGGAATCCCTCCGCCCTTTCTTTAGTACACTCAATCTGCAGTATTTTTATCCGTAAAAATGTACAACTGTCAACATGATAATCAATTAATTGAATGTGCGTTTCACAGGTCTCCAGCTTGGCTATACCGTCATCTTTGGCTCATATGCATCTTTTCTCTTCATTCAAACTGGTAGATGATAGTTAACACCTTTCTGTATAATTGTTATTGTGTCTCTTGTCCTTCACAGTAGGCTTTTGTGTTACATTGATTATAATATAGTACTTAATGAGGTATGCAGTGTGTGGCTGGGGAGCTTTTTCATTTCCTTTTCTTTCCATGAGATACTTTTGTATGTTGTTGATACGAGTCATATTTATTTGATGCAGGACATTTTCTTGCTCCTTTAGTTGCGCACGCGTTCTGCAACTTTATGGGATTGCCTGTGCTAGTTTCACGAGGGAAAGGTATGCGAGTACAGTTTCCTAGCAACCAAATGAGTATCTAATTACCAAAAAAGATAAAAACTGCTACCTGAGAAATAATAGAATGTAGTTTTAGAAAGTAACCTGCTTGCGATTTATCAATATCATAGATGTTGATCATACTTCAGAAACCTCTGCAATGTGTTATTAACAATTCTAAAACCATTCTATATGTACTTTTGTTTTTCTTCATTTTCCCATCATGAAATTATCTCATGAAACTTGGGTATCTGCACTGCGCGTAAAGAGTGAAGAGCGAATTTTCCATTGTTTAATCTTTTGCTTACTTGCATGAAAATCATGTGTGTAAAAGGAGATGGGGAAGACACCCAAGCGATTGTAAAGAACAAGAATAAAATGAGCCATTCCGATGAAAAGAAGAAATAGGAAAGTTGCAACTATATTTTGGGGCAGGGAGTCCTGATCACTGTAGAACACGACATAAACCTAGGCCCCCCATTGAAATCACACACAAGGCGGGCATGGATGCTACAGAGTCTGTCCTTGTGAATAACCAGAACGTCTTTCAGTAGGAAGTGAAAATGTATCACTTAAAAGACCTCCAAAATTCTAATGCTGTGTTGTCTCCGTACAGCGGTGCGTATTTTACTTTGTTGTGTTAATTACATTCCTGGATCTCATCTTTATATTCGTTATTTTCCCAGGGTTAATAGCCGTGGCGTCTGTAGCCGGAATTGTGGGTTTCCTGTGCTTACTTTTTCCAATGACGCACCCAGATTTGTATAATGATAGGACAGATAATTGCAGATGTTGGCAAGGATATTGTTCTGGAAACGAAGCCTCTGAAATCTTCGGAAGAAATAGGTTTGCTCAATTCTAACTCCTTTTCTAGCATTATTTGGCGTCACATTACATTGTTTCTTCAGCTGAAGGGAAATATACAACACAGCTGGGCGTGACCGGGGGAAAGATAGATAGCTTACTAATACCGCTCGTCTGTAAAATACTGAAGTACGATTCTTGATTGGTTTTGGGATTGTGACGATTCATTTCTTAACAACTGCTCGTATGATCTGATGCGAAAGTAGCAGAGGATTTTTAGTTTTCTATTTGTATATTCTTCCTCCTTTATTATTATGCTGAGTTCTTGAACACAAATGTGGTGAATTACATTGAAATCGTACTCCCTTTTTTCGCTTACTCTCGAACAAAATTATGAACTTTTTAATGTACTACAAAGAGGAATTTGAAGCTTACTCTGAGTTGTGCTAATGCTAGTCGCTTTTGGGCGATTGATGCTATCACTCTCATTGGTGAGAGTGGGACCCACGGTTGGGTCCTATAAACATTAACGGTTGTGATAGGTTTATCCGTCCACGACTGATGTTAGCATATTCTATGCAGAATATTATCCTTTGATTAGATCTAAAGTAAGGCTGGTTTGGTATTACTGTGCTTTAAAAAAAAGCTGATTCTGATGTGCTGTGAGAATAAGCAGCTGTGAAATAAAGCAGCAAAGTGTTTGGTAAACTTTTTTGTAAAAGTTCTTTTGAAAAAAGAAATTAAAGTGTTTGGTAAACTTTTATGTAAAACATATGTGAAAAAGCCGGTTTTTCAAAGCTGGGTTTTGCAGCTTCCTGTTTTTGGCTTTTTTTCACCCAAAACTGTGAAAAAAAGTTGAAACTGAATGTTTACCAAACACAAAAAAGCTGCCAGCTTTTTTTTTATATCATTTTTTTTAGAATCACCTCAATACCCAACCAGGGCGTAGTCTCTTGAGAATAACTTGGTCCGCTGAAATTGGGCTCTGGATCGAAATTGGTTCGTCTAAATGCAGGCCCGCAATCTTATCCCCAGTCCAAGACGAATTTATGGAAAGAAAAAAAAAAAAAAACCTAAACATCTACCAAAACCGAAAGCCCCTTAATGAGAAAACTACGGCCCATCACCGTTGCTAGAACATCAACAGCAAAAAAAAGGTTTCCCTTTGTCTCGTGTACTAGACCTTCTTTTACATTGAATGAACTAAATAAAGTTGGAATTTATATGAAGTCATAATTAATAAATTGACATGTACAAATTCTTTTGTTTGGACTCATAAGTATAGAAAGAGTTTTGTGTGAAAAAAAAAAACTCAACTATGAGTGGCCGCCAACACCACCACCCACCATCATCATTACCATCACGGCTGCCGCCGCCGCCACCACATGGCGTTGTGGCTCCTCTTGCTGGTACCGCTACCACCCATTGTCATTACCATTGCTGCCACCACACCCCCCCCCCTCCCCCCAAACAAAAAAACAAAAAAAAAAATCCATCGTCATTACCACCACTACTAGCATATTCATAACTACTATCTTTCATTTATATATTAAGGACTCTCTATACACATTAAATTTTGTATTTAAATTCCATTGTTCTTTTAAGTTAACCAAATAAGAAAATTCACAAATTCTAAAAAATAAAATTATGTTATTTTGGAATTCCTTAATAATCTTAAATTTTCTCATTCAAACACAGTGTTAGAGCATTTCATAATTATATTGTTAATTTTCCTAAATCTCATTCGAATCTCTCTTCTTATTCTTAGTTGAGATTAGATTAATTAGAATATCGTTGTAATAAAACATTTGTAATTCCCGTACAGACATGAGCATAGTCACATTAATTAGAAATTGTGCTCATATATTGATTGTGAAGAAAAAGTTCAAACCCCCTCCATACATTTTAGATTTGCCTTGTATCAGAAAAAGTTATTCTTTTCCCTTGGTAAAATAACTCTCTCATCCCCGCCTTATACACCAATCGTGTCTATCTTACACATCACATGACAAGTTTTGAACTCAAATTTGTGAATTCTCTTAATAAAGATATAAATTCTCACATCCAGTTCCATGCACTGGTTGTCTTTTTGCCTGACATAGCAAGTAAACATGTATGGCGAATGCGTGAGGCATACAAAATGGGTATATGAAATTGGTGTAAC
This sequence comes from Crataegus laevigata, assembly GCA_963580275.1. NCBI lineage: Eukaryota > Viridiplantae > Streptophyta > Magnoliopsida > Rosales > Rosaceae > Crataegus > Crataegus laevigata. The sequence goes on from OY756952.1 coordinate 31,110,069, forward strand.
CAAGTTTTCTCCCTACCGTGCTAAGTACGGCATGGCACTGATTGTTGACCAAGGAATGTTCAATTAACAATGTTGAACCAAATCCATCTGTTAAGTACTTTAGGTGTCCCATCGTTTGGGCCACATAAATCCCCTCCATCACTTCAAACGTCTAGATACTGTTATGATGACTAGAATCTTAAGGACACTACTGTGCAAATGAAGGTCAATGCGGATGCAAAGAAAATATTAGCTAGGCAAAATATGGCATCATAGCAAAAGAGAAAACCCATACAAATGTTCGGGTTTATTCAAATACCCTGTAAGGCTATATCCCTATTGTACTTCAATTTTCCATATTTAATGGTTTTAGGTTTGGGTTTTATCCATTAGAAGGACCGTTTCTTGGTAGAAAAACATTTTTATATCATGTATGTCACTGTAACGACATTTCAATTTAATAATGTATTGTTATGTGAAAAAGTTCATAATTTTGAGCTTGTTTGAAAGTGATTAAAATAATCAAAAGTGTTTTAAGATCATCAAAAACAGTGTTTGTCATAAAAAGTTTAAAGTTACTATGAGAAAAGCACGTTTTCTTCATTTCAAGTATTTTTCCAAAAATAAAAAATAAAAACTTGCATTTATTATTAAAATTTTGACGTGTTTCTAATAAAAACACTTATGAGTAGAAGTGTTATTTAATGAAATAGCCAAATAGGTACATACAAGATTTGTGTTATTGATTTCAAATACCAAAACAATAGCATATGGTATCAGTAAGCCTTCATTTTCAGTCTATGAAGAAAGAATAACTTACATAAAATGAGTTCACCGTCACGTGACATTCCGATTTAATAATATAATCTTTTGTCAAAAGTAATTTACACATAACATAGCATCAGTATACCAAAACGTTACAATTTAGCGTTTCGTAGAAAAGTCATTTTCACCATAATGAGATTTCAACCATGATGCCATGGTGCTATTTTCAACCTTCAAATTGATTTTCCTGAGTTCGTGATGTGGGTGGTAAGGTGTGTCAAAGTGTCATAACCATAGGATCGAGAGGGAGGGAGAGAAGGGACTGGGGAGGGTTTGTTAGACACATTCGAGTTCTGATTAGACACTTTTTTTTCTTGTGATAGATTTCATTTCATTTGTGTGTGATGGTCAAACTAAGGGGATAGGCCAAGAGACTAATGTCATGTCCATGACTTTGATATAATTTGATATTGTGTGGGTTACCACTTGTATTTTCAAACTTTATAAACCCACATTGACTTTGTATGCTGAATCTTTTGACGACGTTGGTTCTGATTAGATCCTCCCACATCAAACTCTGATTTTAGCCTTATGGAATCCGAATGAAAAGACTTTTTCAAATTAAAATAAAAGTTTTATGACTAATTATATTTTACACCGTTCATATTTGAAATGATATGGGATGTGATATTCACACTCATTTCATTTTTATTTTTTCCATACTTTTTTAGTTTTCGGCCGTCGGATCGGATGAATTAAAAAAGATCAACAGACAAAAATTAACAAAAAGTGTGTGAGAAGTAAAAAAGAGTATGTAGATAGCACATCCCAATCATATTTAGAATGGGCCGCGAAGTTTTGATTTTCTTATATTACCTCCTAAAGGATTGAAATTCTATCAATTTATGCTTTTGGTTGGATCGATTGTATCATTCAACTGATGGCATAGTGAGCTTAAGACCCTTACTAAGCTAACATATATGCCATATTTGTACTTCATTGATAAAAAAAAACATTATTTTAATGGAGGAATAGACTTTCAAAGAGACAAATGTGTAAGTTAATACAACTTCAAAACATCAAGGTTTTATTCGAGAAAACCGAAACCTCGTGACTTATTTTGAAAATCACTTCAAACTTAGATGGTGGATAATCTAGTTAGCCTTTTTTTTAATCATGGGAAAATTTTGGTTTGTTATCTGACACTTCTTCTGTCAAGTCGATCTCTTTATAAACCTTCGATTTTATTCAATGCAATGACTACATAAAGAATACGGGAGTGTAAATGGTGAACAAAAAGTACCCTTCATGCTGGTGTAGGGGGACTGGTTCAAGAAGATATTAAGTGGTCTTTAGACCTAAGTTTGTTGATATAAGGGGGTGTATTGTATTAAGACTTATAAGGATTTTTGTTGAGTTTTTTGAAGTGATAAGACTTTCACGAATTTAGTAGACTTTTACTTGTTCCTATAATCTCTGTAAAATCCTATAGATATTTAATGATATACTTATGTGCAAAAGAAATGAGAAATAATATACTTTTTGCAGAATTCTAGAGAATGCAATACTAGAATTTTTTTTTAGAATTATGTGGATTGTCATGGACTTTTTAATAACTAAGTGATTAATAAGATGTTATTATTTTTAAGTTTTCATTTTTGAAATGGTGACCATGACCATGACAAATTGGTCTTATAAGGTGGTAGTGGCAATGATAGTGGTGGAAGTGTCATGTGGTGAATATCGGCAAAATGGTGGTAGCAAAGTTGACGTCTTTGGTGGCGGTGATAATAGCAGGGGTGGTGATTATAGGGTTGGGGTGGTGGATGAGTAGGGATGGGGGCATTGATGATGGGGTATCATGGAGATGATGGAGTTGGTGATGGTCATAGCGATTAAGGGTGGCGATGATGGTCATGACAATGACGGTGGGAAGGTGATGGTGATAGCGGCGGCGCAGTGGTGGTAGTGGTGGTGGGGGAGGGGGTAGATGTCATGGTATGGTGGTGGTGGAAACATTGTGTGATGATAATGATAGTCATTGCATTATGGTGGGTGGTAGAGTATATAATCAGATAACTGAGAAAAATAAAATCCATCTTTTTTTAGGGTACTTTAATGAAAAGTTCCCTATACTGTTCACTTTAACGAAAAATTACATTTTTATACAAAAAATCAATCCTGATACTATTCACTTTACCCTTTATTTTGTCATTATCGTCAAAACTCAAAGTTTTCAAACATTTTTCATTAGTTTTTTTTTAATGAAGAATCCATCAAAATCTTAGGGAGGGGGAGATTGGATTTGTTATGACAAAAAATTTACTATAAAAGCACTCTAACTCCATCAAAATTCATGACATTTTAGACCCCTTAAAATAAATGAAATTATGAATACACCTAACTTTTTCGAGACTCACAAAAGTCATAATTAGGCCATCTTCAACCGAATAAGGGCCAGAGGGCTCTTTTTGACCTTATAGCCCTTCAAGAAATTAATATTTTAATGAACAGTATCAGACCATTTTTTTACCATATCCAATCGAGGAGCCAGAGGGCCATAGGCCAAACATAGTTATGTGACAAAAAACCATCTCCAACCAAATGAGCCAAAGGGTCAAACGTAATTTATTATTTTAATTGAATTACTATGGTTACTTAAATTAAATTACCTCAATAATTTTACGTTATGGATAGGAGTGGTTCGGTATGGGATCCCATACCGAAACCCTTGTCCCGATTCCCAAACCGAAATTTTCGGGAATTCCAATTTCAATACCGATCCCAAACCAAATTTTTGGGAATCCCAAATTTCGGGAATCCCAAAATAGTTTCGGGATTTTCGGGACCAATCGGGAATCCCAAAATAATTTTGGGCTTTTTCGCCTTTTTTTTGGGCTTTTGGGCTTTTCGGTTTTTGGGCGATAATAACTTGCATATACTATCTTGAAAGAAATATCATGGTAAATTAAAAGAGAATTAAAAAGTATGCATAATCAAACAAATTTTATTAGCCGCAGTTATCTCCATGATAGTGTCGGCACTATAGTCCTTTCTCCATTTGAAGCATATCAGCCCACATATGGCTGGCTTTTTCAACATCAAACTTCCTTGCTTTCAAAAATCTGAAAGTAAGTAACATCTAAAGGTTAGTGTCTAAAATGTGAAACCATATTAATCAATAATACTAGAACTTCACCAAACTAAACAAAACAAAGATGTGAGAATGCATAAACAATTTCTAAAGTATGGCAGCAACCAATTACACTTGAAGTGCTCATGCAAGCAAGTTATTTTGTAGTAAAGAGAATGAATGTATTACTAGGATGTCTCATTGGTCATTGCAATAAAGAGAATTTGCTATTTAACAAAATGAAAGCAAAAAAATGAAAGAGATTTTTGCATACAGTTAATTGTTGAAGAGCAGTGGGGGAGTCTAAAAGGTGTTTGAAAATTAAATAATATATATTTTTTTTTCGGTTTGGTTTGGGATTACCGAAATCCCAAAAACTTGAGACCGATTCTCGTACCAAAATTTCGGGATCGGTTCGGTATCTGGTACTAAAATTTTCGGGAATTTTGGTTTGGGATTTTTTCGGTTTGGTTTCGGGAATTTTTTGGTTTGGTTTGGGATTTTTGGGATTTTTTTCCAGCCCTAGTTATGGATTGTCAATAATTTTTAAAGATGAATCTCAATAATTTTTCAAGATGGAATCTCAATAATTTTATCTTGGATTTCATGTGCCACATGTCGATGTGTGAGTAACTTTGGTTACTTAATGTTATTTAATGTTATTTACGTGTTGAATTACTATGGTTACTTAATGTTATTTAATGTTGTACAATGGCTTAGGTAGTTATAGGAAGAAAAAAAAATAGATTTTTTTTTATAAAAAAATTGAAAAAATAAAAATAAAATATAACAGCTAGCTAATGTCAGCAAGTAGCTGTTGGATTCAAATTGTTGAACTGGCCCGGGGCTGGCTAGCTATCTGGGTTGAGCCAGTCGGTTGACCATTTTCTCCTTTTTTGGCCCGGTGGGGTACACAAACCCTTTGGCCAAACTCTTGATTGGAGATGATTTTTGTGTCATTTCAAACTATTTTTAACCCTATGACTCTCTGGCCGGATCAATTAGAGATGACCTTAAATACCATAAGATTTTTATATGCTTTTAAAAATCAATAAAAAATTATAATTCAATGCATGACGACTTCTATTGACTCCAAAGTCTGTAAATTTTTATTTTATTTTTGTCGATAAAGCATAAGATTTTATTGACTGAGAAAATGCCCATTACAAGTTACATCAAACAAGTCCAATAAAAATTGGGTAGACAAAAGCTCTTCAATATAAGGATAAGGGGTGTGTCATCCACACACTATATTTTACTTTTCACACATTTCTTGATAATTTATGTCTATTAATCTTCTTCAATTTATCCGATCCAATAACTAAAAATTAAAAAATTGTGTGAGAAGTAAAATATGGTGCGTGGATGACACACCCTAAAGATAAAACAATTAAAAAAAAGTAATCACTATCCCGCAAGGGCAGAATGCAGCTGCCACCACCACCGTTACCACCTCGCCAGTAGCCACAAGATGCCCAAAGAAAACCAACTCTACATTGAATTTGATGAAGGTTCGCTACACAAAATTTACCAACACGCAACAAGCAACTATTCCCAACCAAATTTCGCCACTAAAACAACCACACTGCAGAAGAGCCACCAGATATGAACCACCATTACATGCCCCTGCAAGGAGAACAAAAAAAAGGAAGGGGTTCGAGCTAAGGGGCATCTAAAACACCCTCGCTTTGAGCAAAGCCTTATCAGAGTGGCGATGGATTGAGATCTGGCATCCAATACAGGTGTGTCACTTCTAGCTTTGAGAAGAGGTTGTAGGAAGAATGAGACGTGTGAAGGAGGACCTAATGGAGAAGATGATGGAGGATGGGTGTTTTGAAAGAGGATTGCAGAATAGAGACCCAACTTTCTTAAGACAAAATACGGTGACAGACACCGGGGAATCGGCAGACAATGCTGGAGATATGACCAAAAAAAGCCGAGAAAACATGGTTGAGCTTCTAAAAAGGAGAAGAAGAAGAGAAAAAAGCAAGAAATAAATGGGGGTTGCAAGGAAGGAGTCGGTGGCAAGAGGGGTTACGTGCAAGAGAGAAAGCAGGAGTGGCAAGGTCTTCTAGAGAATGCAAGAGAGAAGGGTTTGCAAACAAGTTTCTATAATTTTTTTGTTGAGCCTTAAAAAATTTATATTGAATACACACGTCTATTAAACCTCGTATATAATACACCCTTAGTTTCTTTGCTAGATTTTAATAGAGAGACTTATATGAAATGGTAACGGGAATATGGCAAAGCTTCAAATCTATCATGTGTCACCACATGTTTTAACTTTCATATATAATATTAATAACACATGATTGGTTTTGAAAACTATCACCTTACCGTCCACCATTTATCCAAGTTATTCTCCAATTTTGGTCGGTTCTCAGTACGTGGTGTGAGGTTTACGTTGTATCGTTAGATACGTTACATGTGCTTCATGTTGCTTATTTTCTCTACACAGAATCTGCCTTTCAGTCAGAATACATCTCTTTACGCATTATGTTATCATAACGTGATGCAAACAAAAGTTAATATATCTCCGTTAACACAACAAATTTTCTCTATTTTTTTGGCTCTCTAAATTATAACCTCTGGTCAAAACCAGTTCGCCAGTTAAGATTTTGGTTTTGTACACATTTGGATTACTTTGCCATGTGATTTACTATATCACACAACTTATTGTGGAATTTACTATTTACCAAATCTGTCTACCATTTTCAGGTGCTTCTGTAAAAGGGTGAGTGAGCACAAAAGTGATATGAAAAACAGAGGCTTGCTCTGTTAAATGTGCATTAGGCTAGGTTAACATGTTTCATACTAGATAGAAATGGAAAACTTGGGACTACAAATTTGATTTCCATTTTTCTTTTTGCTGGAAAATAAAACTGAAAATTTGATATTGACAAAGTGAGAGATATCATAATTTTCTTTACTAAATTGGATTATGGGATTAGATTGCATTGATATAATGGATAGGAAAATAACTTCAAAACAAGTTTTTCACTACCCTAATATCCCTTTCTTGTAAGTTACTCTTCTTTTAATGAATATGCTTGTTTGAATTGGTGCAAGAACACTAGTTCCAATTTGGATATTGAGAGAGAGAGAGAGAGAGAGGGCTAAAATAATATTTATATTGCTTGCCAGATAGCTTGATACATCCTTGTAGTACAGAAATTTTTAATAACCACCCCAAAAAAGAAAAATTACTGATAAAAGATATGGAAATAGATGAAGCAGGGGCATCCTTGGTAGTACAAAAGACACACACTACAACTTCATCTTGTCCTATTTTGTATCTAAAACTGGAACTACCACTGTTGCTAAAGATATTACACAAAAACAAAAGCTAAATCCTCCTCATCTTCCTCCTAGTGGGGGTCATAACATTTTTACTTAATTTTACCTAATTTTATCAGATCATTAGTTGGTGGAACCATTAGCATTTTGGGAGGAGGAAGAGCTGAGGTTGAGGTCAGGAAGTGTATTTCCAGCGGCTGCATTGGCTTTTGTTTTTGAAGAAGCACTTTTGGACAGCTTCTGCTGAAGCTCAGAAAGCAAGGCTTGATTCTCCTGGTTCAGCAGCTGTGCCTTCTTCCTCAGCCTCTCATTCTCTTTCATTATGTAGCAGTTCTGCAAGTACAGCTTTGAGTTCAATCTTTCCATTGCTGTGAAATTTGTCTGATATTCCTGTGTTGCACTGAAACCAAATCCAAGAAATACAAAAAGGGTATATCAGATAATATTATCTATGGGCATAAAACATTTTAAATGTGTTACACATGAAGACAGTAACATTATACTATTAAAAATGCACAAAAATGAACAAACAATATGAAATAAAATGAGAAATAGATTGGATCAAAGAAAGGTTACCCAGAAACAGATTTGGATGTGTGAGAATTATTTGGTTGGAAATGACTTGGTTTATGCAGTGCTTTTACTGGAAGCACTTATGACAGTAATACAAAAAGAAGGTGATGACAACTGGAGAAAGCAGAGCAACTTATCAAATTTTGGAGCACTATGGTTAGATTATTTAGATATAGAGAGACATATATATATATATATATATATATATATATATATATATATATTTATTGGTGGGTTGTTTTGCTAGGAAAGAAAAAGAGAGATGGAATCATAAGTAGTCCAAGACTGCACTCAATGAAAAACAAAAAAATGGTTTCTTTCGGCTTACCACTGATGAAAGAAAAGGATCAAAATCAAGTATTCAAACTGCCAAAAACTTAAAACTTCTTGGTTTGATTACAAGAGCATTTACCAATACAAATCTTACCCTTTTCCACATTCAAGAGGTTGGTATGAATGATCAAAAGTTTTTAAGAACAAAAGTGATGAGAGAGAGAGAGAGAAACCATCTGGAACATAAAGTGTTGGACAATCCAAAATGTGAAACGTTTCTAAAGGCAAACATTCCCACCACAAAATGAGGTGTAGAACACACAAAGAACACTAAACGAAAAACAATGTGAATTACAATATATATGTATATATTTGTTTAAGTAAAATGAGTAAAGAAGAACCTTTAGAAGGTTAGGTTGGTAAGAGAGCTTCGGGGCCGAGGAAGCAAATCTTCTGGTTTTGTAACAAGATGTAACAGTGAGAAAGAAAAGGGATGAGTTTGGAGTGAGGGACAAAAGGAACAAAGGGGCCTTAATTTATAGAGCCAATCCCACTACTACCAGTCTTCCTAGAGAGAGAAACGATGCAACCATATGAGAGAGAGAGAGAAAGAGAGGGAAGGGGACATGCCCTCTCTACCTGACACAACAATCATGCATGTGTAAGCATGGAAGGCGGCCGGTTAGGAGCCTAAAAGATTTTAGAGTTTTTGGTTTTCTATGATGATGATGATGAATATGGCGTCATGTGCATGATGATGGTCTTTCGGGTTTTGCAGCACAAGAAATAAATCATTTAAAAAAATAAAAAAAAAACTTGGAAAAAAGAAAAACAAAAGAAAAGGCATAGGGGTATTGTGGTCATAAAAATGACATTATGGATTTGGAAGAAGAAGAAGAGAGGGACAATTATGGGTAGCTAGAGTTTGTAAATGATGGCGGAGCTAGGGCCGTCCCAAGATTCGCAATGATGGTTTGGATTGGCTTTCCCTTCCCTTCTCTTATCTCCTCCATCATCAATTACAATTTCTGCAATTATTTCTTCTTCTTCTTCTACTTATTTCTTCTTATTTCTCTACTAACTACTGTTTTTGTCCCTCTTTCATTTCATTATTCTCATGTGTTGGGAACTGTTGGCAATAATCAATTTCAGCCATTATGGATTTTGGTTTCCCTTCCCACCCTTCAAGATCAAGAATTGGCGGTTTTGTTGCCCTAAATTCAACTTGCATTTTGTCATTTTGGTCAAGAAATCTATCTCATATCTTTTAGGTCTTGTCAAAGATTTGCATCCTTATTACAAGAACAAATATGAATACAAAGAAACAAACACACTATCATGATTATCTGATTTAACTCATGTATGTTTATACTTGGATATAATAGTGTTAGTTTATCTACTATAATATATGTTATGCAAGATTTGTTATTGATGCAATAAGACAGATACACTACTCTGCTTAACTAATCAAACTCATACTTGCTTTTCAAATATATTAATTAAAAGAAAATGATTTTCACATATTCATCTTTATTCGAAAACAATTATATGATTAAATATGAGTGTTAATTGAATAGTGTTAATGTGCCTAGAGCATTGTTTGGTGACAAACCCATTACCCCAAATGTGAATCCCTATTAGCAAACAAGTGGTTCCAACGGAAAGACCAAAGAAAACAAAAAGACTAAAGAAGGGTATCCCTTTAGCAGGCCTTTGTATCCTATAAGTACAACAAAATGACCATTTTGCCCTTGGTACATAACTTGCACGGTTTGGCACCATCGATGGTGTTTTATTTTACGTTATTACAATCATAATTACAGGCCAAGCTAGCATCATAAGTAAAATAAAAGCAGGTTGTTTTTCTGCCAAATTTAAGGGTGTGAGCTTGAAATAATGGGTGTGGAGAGGAAGAGTTCTTGGGGCCAGCCAGCTCCGAGCCCTCATGGGTTATGAGTGGCTTAACGTGAAACATCATGGTTTGACAGGGGGTGTTTTGGAAGGGACTATCATCTGAGGGTAGAATCGTCCAACTGCCTTTGGTGTACCTCGTGGACCTCGTTCATTTCAATCCTCATTTGGGGATATGCTTACCTCAATCTAATTATGGCAATGCAGACAATGGCCTTTTTGTCCTCAATGGTTTGTTTTCCTTTTTCTTCCAATTTTCTCATATACTTGTGTGAATAACGTTCACCAAAAGGCCAACTCAACCCAAAATTGAGTTCGTTTCCAAGTTTAATTAATTAACATTTCCAAAATAAAATAACATTTTTGGTCTTTATATGGGTTTTCTAACAACTATTGTCGCAAATGTGGGTTAGCTAGTCTGTTAAAGCAGTCGTTTGTTGCTTCTGCTTGTATATATATTTGTATAACCTTTTTTGTATATTACTATAATTTAAAGAGAAAATGTTAAATAGATTCTTTTAAAAGTGGGGTCTTTCACATACTTTATGTCGTTGCGTGTTTTTAGCACAATATTTTATAATATTAATTTAAAAATTGTGCAAAAAATGTGAAATGACGAATAGTTTATACAAAGTCTAACTTTGAAAGACTCATTAACATTTCTCTAATTTAAATATTATTTATAAACATTTAAATTTTATATTGCTTCAACTTTAGGAATACATGAAGTAGGGCTCGTTGGGCCAAGTTTGGGTCCAATGGAATTTAGAAATCCTAAATTAGATTAATGCACTTTCTAGCCAAATTAGATTAGTGTCATTACATAAGTAAATCCTAATTAAAATAAAGTGACAAAATGCTTGATATGAAAGCCTTACTCTATCTATATAGGTTATTGCTATCCCATTGATAATGTGTCGGGAAAATGTACAAATATGACTTTTGTATTGATGTGTGGAAATATTACAATATATATATAGGGTTACATAAAATTCTAGTTAGGGTTACATAAAGCTCGATTTAGATAGGAATCATACACTAATTATATGGAAAACTACATTCATATGATACATACAATAACTACGGAGTAATTTCCTTTAATCTAACCGTCTTGCAAAATGGACGAGCTTGATCGAACGAGTTTAGAGCAAAGAAGACTATGATGGGGTTGATGGAGTGCTATGGTGAGGAGAACAACAGGTTGATCCGTAGACAAATATAGCAATTCCGATGACTCCCAGGAGCTACTTTTTTCATGAACAAAATGATAATTGAGTTCAATATGACATATGTGAGCAAGATTAGCAACAAGATAAGTGGCACTAAGATTGTCACAATAAAGCAAACCCATGAAAAGACAAACAAACACCAAGCTCTCAAAGAAGAAAGCACAACCAAGTAGTCTCCGCACAAGCATGAGCAAGAGATCTATATTCTGATTCAACACTAGATAAAAAAGGGTTGGTTGCTGTTTGCAAGCATAAGCGAAAGGAATCTGGTTCCTTCTTTCTTCGATGTGGGATTCATACTCTCAACACGTCTCCTCACATGTGGTGAATTTTCAAGCCTAGCACATGGGCAACACAAATCGGGTGACGTGGAGTACATGTAGCCATTAGGCTTTACACATGGGACAACCTACTCTGATACCACGAAGAAATTTTACTCCTTGTGTTGATATGTGAAAATATTACAATATATATATAGGATTTCATAAAGCCCTATTTACTTATTTAGGTAAGAATCCTACCCTAATTACTATGAGAAGTTACATTCATATAATACATACAATAATGATCAACTGCTTTAGTAGCTAGGCCAGAGCATCCAATTCCGAACTAATCTATTCCGAACGGAAGCAATCGATCAAATGGAGCTAGCTTACAAGAGGAGACCCAATAAGCTTCAAAGTCATCCCCAATGACGGATTTTTTTCATTATTTGAAAGGTTTCACCTTCTTTATTGGGGTGCCTTCTGCCCCTCTTTCCTCATTACTAATGCCCCTACAGATACTCCTAGGGGTGGGCATAAAAACTGCCGAACTAGAAAACCGCAAATCGAACCGTGACAAAAAAATCGCAAAGGTTCCAGTTTGGAAATATTAAGAATAGGAGGAACCGAATCGAACCGAACCGCTTTTAATATAAATTATTTTATTATTATTATTTTTATATAAATAGGATATTTTTTCAAGAAGATCATGTGCATAAGCCTAATATTTTTCTTCAATTATCTTCCCCTCCTTTGTTGTTTTATCACTTTTCTCCCCCTGCATTATTTTTCTCCATTCTTTTCCAGTATGTTATGCAGTATGTACACTTTAGTTTTAGTTTAAGATCTACACTTTGGTCTTGATATGAGTCTTTTTATCTTTTGATTTATATTTATATGCACATTTACTATCAACTGGTCACAAATCTTGTAGATCTAGTAGTGGAAACTCAAATTTGCTTGAATTTGTGGTTGAAATATGTGTTTGGTATTAGAAGTAGAAAAATTAGAAAGAAAAAAAAATATATATATATATATGTAATTTTGGTTAGAACCGTAAACCGGCATGAATCGAACCAAAACCATTATAAACCAAACCGTACGGTTTTAATAAAAATTTAAATGAAATCCGACCGAACTGAACGGTTGAAATTTTCCGATTTCGGTTCAGTTTTGAGGGTGGAACCGGATTGAAACTCCTATCAGAGTGATTCTTTCCACTAAAAAAAGAAGACGAGCACCCAGTTCTGTTTTTGGAGTTCAATGGTAGATTTTCCTATAATCTAACACAAACATTTAATATAGAGTAAATTGTACAAATGGTCCCTCAACTTTAATCAAATTGGAGCAATGGTCCCTCAACTAAAAATCCATTACCATTGGTCCCTCAACTTATCAAAATGTGTAGCTATAGTCATTTTCATCAATTTTGTCAACATAAGCTATGTTGGAATGACCATTTATACAATTAGGGTCTCTCAACTCATCAAAGTGTATAATTATGGTTCTTTTTGTCAACTATGTCAAAAAATTTGTCAAAATGAGTTATATTGGAAGGACCATTGCTACAATTGGGTTAAAATTAAGGGGCCATTTCTCCAATTGAATTAAAGTTGAGGGACCATAGCTGCACGTTTTGATAAGTTGAGGGACCAATGGTAATGGATTTTTAGTTGAGGGACCATTGCTCCAATTGAGTTAAAGTTAAGGGACCATAGCTACAATTTACTCTTTAATATATAATACTCCATCGATTTGCGGGTAGATTCTTACTAATTTCATTGTTTCATTAGATTCTTACTAAATTCAATGTTTCTCTAGACCTTAATAGGCTTAATTAACACTATTTTTATAAAGATCGAAAACCCCTTAGTAATGGTGCTACGTGTGATGTGCCGGGGTCAAATCCACCCGTCATTCAAAACAAATTAAATAATCCAGTCAACCAAAACACAGGGGCAAAAGGGTGCTATCTCTGCAATATCCCTGCAAAGAGTAGACTCAAAATTGACAAACTGTTATAAATCTGGCTCTGGAACAACCAATGATGGCGATCTCCAACAATAATGGTTCCTCCTCCTCCCTCTTCCCCGAGTAATAATCCTTCCTTCCCCTTCAAAACCCTTCTTAAATAACCTGCTTACTTTTTGCAGTAAAATTTGAGCCACCCTTTAATACCAAAGCAAAAGAGAAAAATTGCAGGGAGGAGGAAAAAAGAAAAGAAAAGAAAAGAAAATAAAACGGGGTTTCATGATTTAAAGGGGTTAGGGGTTGTTTGTTTTCATAAATGCGTTATGGCAGTGCTCAAGAGATTTGCATGGCCGCAGAGGCATTCATGAACACCCATCATCATGCACATTGCCTATAATTACCATTATGCGTACAGTCCTCCCTCTAGGGTTAAATGCCCCCTAATTTTTACCCAACACAAAAAAAAAAAAAGATGATTGCATTGCATCACCCCCTGGTGAAACTTAAATAGATGATCCCTGCAATGTCATTGGATGGCAATGGCATTGATTTATCCAAATTTCTCTTTTTAATCATGGATTGGTTTATGCAACTTTTTTTTAGTACCAATAGGCACTCAGTGGCAATTCTAAGCGCAACAGAAAAGCTGCTCTTTTATGACCGAAAGGTCATACTTTGAGTCGTGAAAATATCATCTTTGCAAAGTAAGGGTAAAGTTGCGTACGATTGTAATCGAAAGGTTACAGGTTCGAGTCGTGAAAACAGCCTCTTTGCAAAGCAAAGGTAAGGTTGCGTCCAATAAACGGCCCCCCTCCTCCTCTGACCATCGCAAAGTGGGAGTCTTATAGACACTCAGTACTGACTCCTAATTATCAGTCGAATATGCGTCAATAATTAATGTCTCTGTGTACTCATAAATCGTGGTTTTTGTTATTTGGTGACCTAGTTGTAATGTGAGGTTTTATTGACTTAGAATAGGGCTATGGGCTTCTTCTGGGCATGACCTCATCGACAAGGCAAAGCCTTTAAGTAAAAGAACAACTTTTTCTGAGGTCGTTTTTAATGATTTCACATAATTCCAATTTCCTGCATGGCTAATGATGAAAATTCTACATTATTATTATGGTTAGTAAGTGCATTGAACCCTACACGTGAGCTAAGAAGGGTTTTGATAATTTTAACTTTTTAGGGTGGTAATTTTGTTTGGGACCACACGTGTAAGAGAAGATCATAACCCTTTTTTGCTCTTCTGGGTTCTTGCCTCAAATCTTAAAGATCGCCACTTGAATCCCCCAATGAGTTCACACGTAGCCTTATAGGTGGGCTTGAGTGTGTCCAACTAGTTCAAATCTGGATTATGTACCCACCCCATTGATTCTCAGTTCTAATTGGATGCATGACACTTTGATGCAGAACTTGTTGGTTGACTAGAAATGTTTAGCATTCGGAAAGGAGTTAGATATCGTACATTTGATGTTTACCTTACCATATATCTAGTAAAACTGATTTTGTCACGGCACCAGCTACATACAATTTTGTGTACATAATATAGCACGTGACAACCGATGTTATGTTAGTTTTGAAAGAAGTCAAGTAACATGATTATGTTACGTTATTATATTTTTCAGTGTAAAAAGAAACTCCACCTCAAATTCAACTCATCAGTAATAGTTTACATCAAAGAAATATTAACTAAAGTAAATGTCATTTGCACTTCAAGTTTCCTACACTTCTGGGGGCCAACCATGGTGAAACCCTCATTTATCAGTGGATACCCCCGTAGGTTTTCTTATGTCACCCACTTCAGATAGATGAATCCCACATAGTTTCCATTTTCATGATAAAAATAGTTAGATTTTAAGGAGTACCCTTTGCCAAAAAGGGAAAGAGCACAAAGAATACAGTAAATTACTTTGTTGTGGGACACCAACGAATCGTTAATGACCAGGCTAAAAAAAACGCAATTGTTAATGTATGTAACAAATGGTAGAGTTACAAATTGTTATACTTTTTGCTTAGTCGAACGTCAAATGGAACATACAAGTTGTTACTCATCTCTATCAATATTTAAAAGGTTAATATAACTTCTCTTGATTTATTTGTTATCGATATGACTCCATGCAAGAAAACAATAGGTCGACTGACTGCTACATAAAAAAATAAGTTCAACTGATTGCTACTCCAGAATGTTACTGACTCTAAACTAGAGGGGGCAAAGTATTAATCCTAAAAGACGATTAAATGGTAAGTAGGAACTTAGATTCAAACTCCAATGGACATGGGATAAATATTTCATTATATAGAAGCTACAAATTCACACACTCTTACCTAGTTTAGACGCCAAGATACACATTAACGCATACAAATCAAATGCAAAATGAAGACGTCAGTTGATGACACAAATAGTTTGTCAGATTAGAAGGAGTAATTTACTTTTAATGTAACTACGATGCTTAGCCAAGTTACTTCGACGCTAATTAATTATTACAATTAGCCTAGTAATTTTTTTCTTCTCAGTCTAAAATTCGTCTTCATCTTTGGACCATGCCAAAAAGTTTGCCTTTTTATTCACAACCCAAGAAGGGGTCCATGTTAAGTGTGAAACTAGAGCAGAAAATGTCATACAACCCCATCACAGATTATCATTCACTCTGGTGGAGGAAATTACAAGTTAACATCAGAGCTGCAGTTTTCATAAGAAAATTATAACCGTATTTGACTTTGTTTAAGAACATCTTAATGAATCTAAAAGGATGATGCTCAAATTCCAGGAGGCACATAAATATGGCAGTCTTGGATTACCCATAACACTATTATTCCAAACAATTGATAACTAGGGTTTCGACAGGACAGAACATGACGAGTCCATGAACAATATTTCAACTGGGATTTTATTTAACAATATGGAATCTGTTGATCATTTTTTTTTGTTGTGGATAGGGATGGGTTGTGGTTGAAATTTAGTTGCTTCAGTGTCAGGGATGTCAACTGATGATTCTTCTTTCTTCCACATTGTACTCATGATCAATAATGCCACATTAATTCTACTTAACATACCCAGTTGCAAGTCAGTCTTGAAATTTTTTCAAGGGTGTTAGACTCGAACGAATCTGTCTTACAACCAGAAGTATATCTCTTTATTATTATGTTTATAATTCAAATCACGCGATGAAAGTTGTAAACACAATAAATATACTTTTGGTGATACAACAAATTTTCTCAGTTTGACTCTCATGTGACATAAAAAATGTTAAAGAAGCTATCTTCTCCCGTTGAAGGAAAACGGACCATCCAACTCTCGATTCTAAATAACTTAATTGGGTCCTGTGTAGCCCAAATATGCCACAAGGAAAGCATGTGTTTTGGGCTTTCATTTTATAAAAAAAAACAAAAAAAATCCGTATTATTCATTGGGTTGGCACATTGTTGTAATTGGGCTAAGTAGCTCGCACAGCCCGCATCTACTCAAACCTATGATTATTCATGCATATAAGCAATTTGTTTTATACAATGATATTTGAGAGTGGAAACTTGGGTTAAGTCACATAATAAATCATTGTAACTAAGTATCGAGTTTTACATTTATGGAATCTCAACTTTACAATTTTTGGCTAGCATCAGAGTTTTTATTTTTTTATTTTTTTTATTTAATTTTACTAATGGTTATTTGGAAGATGCGTATAAAGTGAAGTTTGAAAGTAAGCCTCCAAACTTTTCACAGCTTTGTGGTTCCACTTTGGCTTGGATTAGGCATGTTGGAGTATTTTCACTCTTGGTCATGTACGTGGTATTTTGAATAAGCAACTTTTTGTCTCTTTCCAAATCTCGGCTAAGTCTTGTAAAGCTCCTTCTATAGTCCATGTTCTTTGGCATCCCTCTCCATTTTCTATGTGTGTTGATGGCCTTGCAAAAGGTAATTTAGGTCCTGCGACTTGTGGTGGGGTTTTTCGAGATTGCGCAGGTTATTTTTTGTGTGGTTTCTCTCCCGAGTTTGGGGCATTCTTCTTCTTTCTATGCGGAGCTTCATGCTGACATCGTTGTTGTGGAGTTGGCTCATGAGTGGGGTTGACAAAATATATGACTGGAAAGTAATTCTTTTAGCGTGATATCTTATTTTGTTTATGGTTCTTTTTCTCCTCATTGGTTGCTTCAGACACGTTAGAAAAATTGTATTTCCCAATTACAAAACATGGTCCATTGCTTTCATACATTTCAAGAAGGGACTGCAGTTGCTGACAAATTAGTCAATTTAGGGCTTCTCTCGTATTCACTTGTTTGATATGTCGCTCCTCCTATATAGCTTCTTCCTTTTATGCATTTAGATTTTTTTGGGCATGCGCAACCTACATGTTTGCCTTCCTTTTTTTGATGTGTGATTTTTTTTTACCTAATTTTTTTGGATTTTTTTTTTGTTTGCAGCTTGTCTTGCTGGTATTTTGGACTTTAAAAAAAGTGTGTCATGTCATTGTAAAACACGTGTAATCTCTGAAAGAGAAACTTGGCATTTTGTAAGGTGTCAATTTAGATCACACGTACAAAACTCAATAATACCAAAAGTAATAGTTTGACAATATTAATATCAGACATAAAACGTAATTTTCCAACATATATGTCACATTCCTCCACAAAAGCAGCCCATATGTTGTTATGTTATGTTATTTATTATTAATTATTAATTTTTATTAACCTAATATTGAGTACTAAATCAGAACATCATAGTCAGCTTAAGGTTAGGTAAGTTAGGTGGTTGCCCAAGGCATCTTACCTAAACATAAAGATATATTCAATTAAGATACCTTAGGAGCATTAGGTACTTGTGCTTAGCTAATTATTGCATGTATTTGCGTAGTGACCTAAATCCATGCACAACCAGCTACTGACGTTTGACAACATTTCTCAACCGTAACAAACAATAACATCCATGTTTTTTTAATTTGGGTTTTGGCTGTCTTTGAGTTTTTTTAATGAGAGCTATTAGATCTATGCCATTGTTTTATTTTTCTGCCCACGTTATAATCCCGTCCACATTAAAAAGTTAAAAAATTAAAATTGTATTTTCCCACCCACTATTATTCTCAAAATAACCTTTAATATATGCATACAATATGAAATTATAAAATTCTGTCACATCCCGGCCCGGGCCGCCACCACATCTCGTACTCGACTCCACCGTAGCACGATATTGTCCACTTTGGGCCTCAACCACACCCTCACGGTTTTGTTTTTGGGAACTCACGAGCAACTTCCCGGGAGGTCACCCATCTTGGATGGCTCTAGCCCAAACTCGCTTAACTTCAGAGTTCCGATGGAACTCAATGCCAGTGAGCTCCCAAAAAGTCTTGTGCTAGGTAGAGATGAGAATATACATATAAGGCTTTTATGATCCACTCCCCTGGGCGATGTGGGATGTCACAATCCACCCGCCTTAGGGGCCCGACGTCCTTGTCGGCACACTTCCGACCATGGATTGGCTCTGATATCAAATTGTCACATCCCGCCCTGACGTTCTTGTCGGCACACTTCCGACCAGGGATTGGCTTTGATACCAAATTGTCACATATCAGCCCGGGCCGCCACCACATCCCGGGCTCGACTCCACCGTAGCACGATATTGTCTGCTTTGGGCCCCAACCACGCCCTCACGGTTTTGTTTTTGGGAACTCACGAGCAACTTCCCAGGAGATCACCCATCCTAGGATTGCTCTAGCCCAAACTTGCTTAACTTCAAAGTTCCGATGAAACCCAAAGCCAGTGAGCTCCCAAAAAGCCTCGTGCTAGGTAGAGATAGGAATATACATATAAGGCTTTCAGGATCCACTCCCCTGGGCGATGTGGGATGTCACAATTCTCTCTTAAAAAATATAAACAAATAATATGTAAATGAAAACCACTAAGGTTTGCAAATTTAAATGGAAACGACAGAAGTATCCAAATTCAAAAGAATTTGACAACGACAAAATCAAAAATACGATGGACAAATTCAAATGACCCACACACAAATTATTCTTCTACATTTTCAATGGAAACATAATCTTCTACCTCTTCCGTATAAGCGTCGTCTTCCACCTCTTTAATGAAAAAGTCATCTTCTACCTCTTCAATGAAAAATTCATATTCTCCATTGATATTTTTTGTTTTTTGTTTTGAATGAAAGGAGATAAAAGTATGAGTTAAAGTTTAAGGTACAAAAATCGTCTACCACGCCCAACCTTTTTATTTATTTATTTATTTTTAAATTTAAATTAAGCAAAATAAAATAATTAATGTCATTATTAGTCTTTTTGCAAAATGGACAAATTGGTAATTAAAAAATTCATTAAAAGGTAGGTAGAAAGATAAAACATTAGGGTGAAAATAACATTACTCTTTTTAATTTAGTTGTCACTTTTTGGATTTGGAGATGAATATCAAATGAACTTACTAACATTTAATATACATAGTGATATATAAGTCATTTTGTGGAATGCGGCGCAAAACATGATTCGCAAACTTAAAAAATAAAAGCTGAGATCGCACAAAAGGAAAGAATAATAGAGATCCTCAACTAATAACTTCCATTTTCTCATTTGATTATTAGGGTTAGAAGTAACACGTACAATACATGGATTTTCTTATGTATAACAACTACAAGTTTACTTCTTGCAGGCAGGATCAGACGATAGGTTTGTGAGCCAAATGGAGTCACTTGCTATTGTCTCACTATCTTCATTCCGATGCCATGTCCACCGTGCATGGGTTGCATTCACCACAACCAATTGCCCGTGCCCAAAGCTTGCCTCCCTGAAAACCGATATTTTGGGTTGCGGATTCAAGTACCTGGAATATTAAAAATGAAAAAGTGAGTGAGTTTGCAACAAATAAAATGCATGAAATATTTAAGGAACCGATAGAAAGAGCTGCAATTAATTAAGCCAACTTAATTACTTGCTAGCAAGGCCTTCACGGTTGCCACCATCTCCAATGGTAATATGCACTGGACCACAATTATTGGCTTGATCCTTGTAAACGCGAGTCTAAGACAACAAAGTAAAATAAAACCATTAATGATATATTCAACCAAACCAAATAATTAAAAGCAATCCTAAACGATTTCGAATTTAGGTGACTTTTGCAAGAATAATATTATTTGAATGCATACCTAAAAAAATGAACGGTTCAATAATGAGATTAAATTATGCAGTAGGTTCAAAACGAGTTATTACCCTCACATATATTTTTTTTGTTGAACAAATGATATTATCTATACTAAAGAGGTTGGGGAGTGGGGCTAAGCCTCACAATGGACTAGAAATAATGTGGTGCATGGCAAGGTTTTTATCGAGGCCACACTATATATCCTCTTACCTTGTACGTGTTCTCCTCTTTAATGAATATCATACTTTCTTTCAAAAAAAAAAAAAAAAAAAGAAGACATTTAACAAGAATCGAACCTAAGACCTCTCAATTACCAGTGAAGAGCAATACCACTAGACCGTAGTACTGAATGACGTTACCCTCATATTAACTTATCAACTATTTAGTGCTTCAACATCACTTACTACATATATAGTATGATCAACTAATGAATTCGTCAATGTGGTTGCCTTAACATTACTTATGCGAGAAAATACATGATAATTACGTGTTTATTAGTGTGTTGTGCTCTATTCATTAACGACTTAATTAGATAGTGCAAAATGTGATCATTCTAACATTATTCGCAAGTTAAGTGAAGGTGAACTTACAAAACGCTCGTAGGCATGTACGTGCCCTGCATAAACCACATCAACACGAGCTTGATAGAGCAAATCTTCCATGGCCTCCTTCATGTCAACAGATTCAGACTCACCCTGATGAGCTTTATTAGAATTGTACCAAGGAGCATGGATAAGCACGACGACCCACGGCGTCCTACCCCTGTCAACCTTTCCCAAATCGGCTTGCAACCACTGGTACTGTGCAGAACTAGGATCAAAATCAGTGTACGACCCCAACATGATCACATGAACTCCGGCTACATTGAATGAGTAGTAGAGGTTTGAGTCCGATTCGCTCTCTTCGTATGGCATGTGCCACCGTGCACTGTATGCGGTGAAGGCATGAGGGTGGACGATTGGGATCTTTTCGATCTCGTGATTGCCTTGTGTAACCATCCAAGGCCGTTTGCTTGCCAGTGGCTGCACCAGACGGCCAAATGAGTCCCATTTATTTTGGATGACGTCTGCATAGGATAAATCTCCTGGTAGTAAGAACATGTCGTGGTTTGCTTTGTCTATGTGTTCGAGGGTTGAGGAGGTCCATTCAGTTTGTCCAAGATCACCTGCCAAGCATATAAGTAGGTAGTTAATTTCATTTATTTATTAACGGGAAATAAAATTCGAACTCGAGACTCTTTTAATATTGCAAATGCAATATCACTGGACAAATTCCTAGTAATCATTTTTGTTTGTGACAAACAATGGGATATTTACGAATGAAATTTTAATGGCGTGATTCACCAAAACAAAGCTATGGCATAAGAATGGGTTAGCTACAAGCCTACAACTAGATACAGACTCCACTGCAAAAAAAGTAACGTTAGTGTATGCACGCATGAGTCGAACATAAAATCTTCAACATAATGGACACAACTATCATTAGACCAAGAGTTGTGCTAATCAATTAAACTAGTCTACATACAATGTACCACATGACATGTATATCCTTTGAACTGATTAATTCCATTCAAGTAAAATTTAAGCGAATCAATGATCCAAATTCAAAAAAATTTAACCCTAAATTTTCTCTATAGTTACAAACAATTAATTTATTAAAAAAAATGGTTAATTGGTAAAATTTTGAAGAGCATCAATATATGAAAATGAAATAAATGGTAAATTAATTTATTAAATATGGTTAATTGGTAACATTCTTTAAGAGCATTAATATATGAAATGAATATATATATATATATGTATGTATATATGAAAATGAAATAAATGGTAAATTAATTAAGCAATACATATGCTATATATTTACACATACCTACGATTGCAAATGCGATAGGGAATGCAGCAGGCGGGGTTTTAAAACTGAACTCAGGATCCGAATCAGAGGATCCGCAGCGGTAGTAGTACGTCGTGTTGGGTTTCAACGGACCGATAACGACGTCGTGAATATCCCCAGATGTGTACATAAGATACGTGTAGGAACTTGTATCTCCAGTTGCAGAGCTTTCATAGACACCTGTAGATGTTCCATATACCACTGTTGCCGGACTAGGGCTGTCGGTGATCCATGTCACCCTCATTTTGTCCTCACCCACTACAGAAATATGCACCTGCATGTGCACAGAACTAGCAAATATATTACCTGGGGTTAATCTAAGCATGGACCATCCAATAGGAGCATGATATTTTAAATCTCAATTTTTTTATTATTTAATATTTATTTCGGGAGTTGCACGAATTTTCCACTACGTAGAAATAACAACACAATTCAGGAGACAATGCATCATTTTGTTATGCTTTGCCTGTTAGGTTTTTTTTTTTTTTTTTGTGATATTTTATAAATGACAATATTGATCATTATACAACGTATAAACACCAACGGTACATCAGATAGGTCTACAGACATCAACGAGTCGGCAACTGCGATAAGGTTTAGTTCACACTTAACATTTGGCCTCTAGTGTCACAGATGTCTGTCCCCATTCATTTGCCTAAGAGACACTGTATAATTAATTTATAAACATTTGTTCAACATAAAAAATAATCTAGGAATTCACGAGATTTTAGTTAATCACTCGCGTTTCTTGTGGTTGGTGAGTAAGAAATTAAACAGATTTTTTCATTCTGGTAAATCCATCTTGGCCTAATTCACCACTGTCCAAGCCTAAAATTTTGCTTTCAAATTCCCCCAACAAAGAAAACTTCTTATTCCATTGAAAAAAAATTAAATTAAATTAAATTCTGGGCAGAGAAAAAAAAAAACTTGTTTCAGTTCATAAAAAAAAGAATAATTCAACGGTACCTGTTGTGCAGAAGCAGACCCAGGATCATCCGCAGGGATATAGAGGTCCTTGCGAGCCGGTGGACGATTGTACCCCTGAGCAAATGCACCAAACGACACCGGGAAGGCCAAGCCCATTAACGTAAAAACAGCGAGAACCAGTACCGGCCGGCGTTTGATCGCCATGTTTAACGTTTAAGGACTACTCCTCAACCTCTAATGTCACCAGAAAATTATCTACAAAGCAAATGTCTGCTTCTTTCCTCTTCCTCGTATGAAAAAACAGAGTTATCAATTAGACAATTAAACCCTATTTATTAAAAAACTTTTATGGCACCCTGCGCCTGGATTTAACGTTAATGGACAATACCTCGCGGTTAGTATGTGACAAGTGGGACTGCATCCAGATCGACACGTGTCCAAAAGGTATATCCAAGGGCATAACATATGCTCACCAACTTTGATTCATTTGATTGGTTTTTCGTATTTAAGAGTATGAAAGTGATCTGGAACTTTGGCTGCAGATTTCGTCACGGATGTGGTGATTGTTGACTTTAATTAGTGTTTGTTTTGGGAGGTGCATTACGTCCACGGTTTCATTGCCTTTCAGTTTGGCAGTGACAGGATGTTTCTTGCTTGTCGTATCAGATCCCATGTATGTCACATTTGGCAAGTTGGAACTTGGAACCGTGGAGATTCATCATTTTCGATCTCCAATGGATTACGGTTTTTGATCCATTCCGCCTCTAGTTTCCAATCCCACATCAATAAGATCAAAAGTTGAAGAACGTATTTCATTTTATTTATCATAGAAAGTACAAAATATATACGTTGATGTTTAAAGATGATAGAGTGATTTAAAGGCTATTTCAATTAAAAAATGGAAAAATACATTAACTTCTATGATCATAAAATATTTGGGAAATGATAAAAGACACACTATGTTCTCCTTATTTTTATTCAATCTTGGTACTTATTATTATTTTTTTTTGTCAAAGAGTTGAATATTATTAAAGACGAATTAAAATGTTTACATCAGACGTCAAAGTATTAAACAACCACTTTGATTCAAGATCACCCCAAGAATAAACACCTTCCACACATGTGACAAAAGATGCCACCAGATGCGAAATAACAAAAAAAAAAAAAAACAATGTGTAAGGCTGACAAAAAGATCAACTCTCAATGTAATTGATGCGTCATGATTATATCATATGTTATCGTATTTTCTTTATATATTGAATATACTTTTGGAGATTTTTGATACTTTCCTTATGTATTTTGATTACAGAAACGACATAATCTATGCTGATGAGAATCACAGAAGCAACACAAGTAATTGGATGCCATTTTTGTTGGATTGTTATCCTAAAATTAGTTAATGCTTATTGTGATTGAGAATTATAAGTTCACTTAAAGCAAATATCAGGCTTTTGGAGTCTATCTCATATCTCATCCGCCAAATTCCAAATGCACGGAACTCCCTACCGACCTCCATCATATTTGATTATATTGACTACGCGTTAGGATTTGGGAAACATGTTTGAGGAACCTACAACATGGGTTTAGGACATTACTTTATTAAACGTAAGATTGATTTAATTTGTCCTTATTATTTAGCTTCGTGCCAATAGCCAATTCTCAAGAGTCTTACAACTGATAAAGAGGTTTTTGGACATAAATGGTTTGAGAAATGTTAGGACTCTTTCAAAAGTGGGATACTTTATGGACTGGACTCTTTTGAAAGTGGGGCGCTTTATGGATTGGACTTTTTCAAAAGTGGGATGCTTTAAAGACTTTCCACCACTTCATCTTTTTGACACAATTCACATGACAATATTATAAAACATTGTGTCAAAAAGATGAGGTACCGAAGAGCTCATTGAAAGGTCCACTTTTGATAGAGTCTCCTTAGGCCATCTCCAACCGAAGGGTCCAGAGGGCCAGAGTGCCGAAAATAGCCCTAAAACCGTCTCCAACCGAGGGCTAGGCCAGAGGGCTCTGGAATCTGGGAGGGCCCCACGGGATCGGAGAGGGCTGGAGGGCTGGCTATTTTTTATTTTTTATTTTCTTACTGCTGTCGGTTGTAACCGACAGCATTAATAAAGGTTTTATTAATACTGTCGGTTATAACCGACACTAATAGTTTGAATTTTTTTTGAATTCAACGGCTAGTAGTTTGAATTTCCTATAACTTCTATTTCACAAAATTTGTTTCATATTTTTTTTTAAATTCCATTTTTTTCCTATAACTTATATTTCACAAAATTTGATTAATATTTTTTTTCATATAACTTCTATTTTACAAAATTTGTTTCATATTTTTTTTAAATTCTATTTTTTTCCTATAACTTCTATTTCACAAAATTTGTTTCATTTTTTTTCTTATAACTTATATTTCACAAAATTTGATTAATATTTTTTTTCATATAACTTCTATTTTACAAAATTTGTTTCATATTTTTTTTAATTCTATTTTTTTCCTATAACTTCCTAGGCCATTATACCACATTAAATTAAATTAAGTAACATGAAACTTTGGCCCTCGGTTGAATTTAAATTGTAGTTTTTAAATAATAAATTATGTTTGGCCCTATGGCCCTTTGGCCCTCGGTTGGAGACGGTTTTTTGTGACAGGGCTAAAACGAGCCCTCTGGCCCTCTGGCCCTCGGTTGGAGACGGAGGCAAATATGGCCCTGCACTGTTCATTAAAATATTAATATCTTGAAGAATCTTGGAGGGCCAGAGGGCTAAAACGAGCCCTCTGGCCAGCCATCGGTTGGAGATGGCCTTAGCATTTCTCAAAAGGTAATATTAGAGAGACTAAATTTGTAGACAAAATTTTGTAATCTAAATAACATGAAAGTTGATGATTGAATTATAACTTAAACATTGATAAACGTGCTCATTCTTATTGGTGATACATCAGTTTTTTTAAATTTTTTTTAAAATTTAGTCTTCCTAACATTATTCTTTCTCAAATTATTTATATAAGGGACTTTACAATGAGTGTGGATTACACTTTGAGAAATTAAGAGCAACTACACCCCATTGAGGCAATAATTATCAAGGCAATTGGGCAATTGGCAATTATTATCTCAGTGAATAATAATTGCACGAGTGCATCTCCACTTCATTAAGTGAAATGGCTGGCCAATTAGTATTAAAATTTTATTTTTGAAAAATAAATAAAAAGTAAATAAATAATTTTATTTCTTTTTAAGGGTAAATGACAAAAAACTACCTCAACTATTGGTGTCACGACACTTTCATACCTCATATTACGAATTTGTGCCAATGTTATACCTTCCGTTACTTCGCCGTGAAATTTTCAGTTAAATGCTGACGTAGCTTAATTCGGAGCCCATTTTCTATTAAAAAATAATAAAATATTATTGAAAACTAAAAAAATTATTTAATATTTTTTAAATATTAAAATAATAAAGAAAAGTATAAATATAAAATTAAAAAAAAAAAAAAACTAAAGTCTATTCGTCCTTTTCCCCCTCCCCCTCTCTTTCTCCCCATCTTCCTGCAAAGAAAGAAGGAGGAAGAAGAAAGAGGAAGAAGAGGAAGAAAAAGAAGAAGAAAAAAAAAACCAACCCAATCCAGCTCTCCCAACTTCCCCTTCCAACAACAAACCCAGAAAGAGGAAGAAGAAGAAGAGAGAGAAAGAAAAAAAAACCGAACGAAGCCAAACCCAGTTCATCCCCCTCCCCCCACCACAAACCCAACCCCTTGCAACCTAGAAAAAAGGAGGAGGAAGAAGAAGAAGAAGAAGAAGAAAAAACCCAACCAACCTAACTCAGTTTGTCTGTCTTGGCCCCTTCCTCCCTCCCCCCGCGCATCCACCCTCTTCCCTCCACACCCATTCCCCCCGTTTTCTCTGCGTCCTGATTCCACCTTAACATGATTTTGGGGTTTTTTTTTTTTTGGGTTGCAGGTAGTAAGTGCGAAGGTGGGGAGGTCGGGTGCGGAGAATGGTGCGGGCAGAACGGGGAGAAGAGGGGGTGGGGAAGGGGAAGACAAATTGATTTTTTTTTTCTCTTCTTTTTTCTACGTTTAGTTGCAAGAAGGGGGAAGAAGATGAAGATGGGGAGAATAGGGAGGGGGTGGGAAGGGGATGACTTGAGTTGGTTTTTTTTTTTTTTTTTTAAATGTTTTTAAAGTAACTTTTTATTATTATTTTAACATTTTAAAAAATATTAAATAATTTTTTAATAAAAAATGGGCTTCGGATCAAGCCACGTCAGCATTTAACTGAAAAACTCATGCCAACCCTAACGGAAGGTATAACATTGACACAAATTTGTAGTTGAGGTATGACATTGTCAATTTTAAAAAATGAGGTATGAAAGTGTCGTGACACCAATAGTTGAGGTAGTTTTTTTGTAATTTACCCTATTTTTAATTTTCTTTTTTTCTTTTGTCTTTTTTGTTTTGTCAATCTTTGTATTTGTCTATTGAAGCCTTGTTTCCTTCGTCCTTCTTCCTTTCTCCCTCTTTTTCTTCCTATGTCTTTCCCATCCCTCCCTTGTTTTCTTCGTCCATCTCAATCTCTCCCTCCCCTCTCCCTCTTTTTCTTCCTCTCCTTGTTTTTGTTGGGATAGGGGGATCGAATCACCCAATTGCAAGGCAATTGAGAGGGTGGAGTTGCTCTATGAGACTTTACACGTTTTTATAAGAAGTTGGATTTTTTTTCCTATTGTCAATTGGTTTACTTAGGTAGGGTGAATCCCCAACCTCTTATATCACAACCAAGTTAACTAGCCACATCTTAGTCTAACGGCCCCATGCTATCACCTAACTCAGTATGTACGTGAAGGGGCGTGTTAAGATTGTACAACCCACATCGAGAAGTTAAGAAGCCTTACATGTTGATAGAACCCTCAACTTTCAAAGAAAACATCATGGTATTATCATTAAAATATTAGATTAAGAAAACCACTTTGGGCTTCCTAGGTACGCCTTTATTGGTCTCACTTGGTATAGCTAGTTAATATTGATCATAACTTTATAGAAAAATAAAATTGTTGTTCCAACTTGAAGGTAGAACTTGTTGATATTAAGAGAACTTATCCGATGCAATCCCTCCTCATTAAAATACTGATTGAAGAGATAAATTTTCTTCATGTTTAATTTTCTCCTTTATCTTCTTAAAATGAGAAATCATTCATATCTACCTTTGATATATGCCTGGAATATAGTATATTATCCATTTTTACCCAATCTTAAAGCTTAGAGAAGCTTTAAGTTTAAAGCCGCGGGTTACTTTTGAGAATGATCCGCATCATCAGCTAATTAAAGAACCAAGGTTTTTAAATTTTTTTTTTATTAGAATTGATCTGCTGATATATATGGATTCTGTGATGTGTTATAATTTATGTACCCAAACGTACCTAGCTTCCATTTGATCAAGGTAGCCTAGTGAATGAATCTGTCACATGATAGGTGATCAGTGGTAGCTGGCGGCCGGTGGAGTTTCCATTGCAGTTGATATGTACGACTTGTTGGAAAATATTAGTATATTATGATTATTGGAGTTTGCTCGTTAGTTAGTATATGAGTTTAGCCCATCTGAATTAGGGTTTCTAGGTTTTGTTATCTATAAATATAGTTTATAGTTTAGCATGAATAACAAGTTAGTCATAATGTAGCCTCTTAGGGTTTTGTAGCTGTTTCGGTATTCTTGTTTGTTCAATAAAATTCTTATTATTTTATAGTCTTATTCGTCGCGCACTCTAATACTCAACTTGGTATAAGAACAGATTAAATCCTTTGGGAATTAATCTGTTTTGGGGTTGATATCGATTTGTATGTTTGTTTAGTATCAGTTTTGTCTTTAGTTAGGGTTTTGTTATTTGAATCTGTTTACTCGGGAGCCACTTTGCGTTGAACCCAGAACCCAAACCTGCACTGAAACCCATTCCCCATCCAGCCATCTTCTACTCGCCTGAACTACCAACACCACCCTTGCAAATTCTGCCACCACTTGCTGCCCCGCTATCCAAACCCACATGGAACCAAGATGCATTCATTGCTGCACCAGCCTACACAGACCTAAGCGCGCCACTAGTTATCGGCAACATGAATCCAACACCCGTAGTGTACCATCTTGCGCAACACACCCCACCAGAATCTGCCCCACTACCTGCTGCTCTCGCCCACATCAGACCTATTATGCAACACCACCATCCTCCACTGATAGTTGTTGCACCCTGCCATATTTTGAATCCGTTGGAACCATTGCCCAAAAACAAAGAAACAAAGAAAAGAAAAGAAAATTTTGAGATAGGCCCATACAGCAAAAGAAAAAAATGGGTTGTTTGGTCTTTTTTGGTTTAAAGTCCGAGGCTTACTAGTTGTTGGCCTGTTTGGGATTGTTAGGTGACCACTCGAGTACTTGGACCTATGATCACTCGAGTGATAGGATTTTATTTTTGTTTGTTCGTTGTTACAATTGAGATATGAAAATCTTGTCCGTTTAGTGACATGTTCTTTTAATACTCTCAGTACCAGCCATTTTGAGTCGGAATCAGTTTGCCTGCCTGAATCAGCATGCCTGAATCGGAACCAGTTTGCCAGTTTGCCAATGAAGTCACGTCAAGTCAAGTTTGCATGCCTGCCAGTCCGCCTAACGGAGCCAGTCATCTGCTTGTTTGCAAACTCATGTCGTATACCGCCATGAGTTTGACCGATGTTGGAAAATATTAGTATATTATGATTATTTGAGTTTCCTTGTTAGTTAGTATATGGGCCTAGCCCATCCGAATTACGGTTTCTAGGTTTTGCTATCTATAAATATAGCTTATAGTTTAGTATGAATAACAAGTTAGTTACAATGTAGCGTTTTAGGGTTTTGTAGCTGTTTCCGCATTCTCGTTTGTTCAATAAAATTCTTATTATTTTATAGTCTTATTTGTCGCACACTCTGATATTCAACTCGACTTTCCCCACACATATCTATATCATACATATAATTAAGTCTGTTAATTACTAATTAAAACCTAGGATTAACGTATGTGCTTTAGGATATTCATCTTCACAATTAATTGCGTGTGGTGTGCATGATCCAGTGCAAACTAATTTAAAACGGAATTAAGACTTGTTAATTAATTATGAAGTTCATATAATTGATCAAGCCTTATTCCGGACTTTAGATATTATAATTTTCTTCAAGTTTGCTTTCATAAACTAATTCAGAAGTGAATATAGCCGACCATGCGAAGCCATTAAACGTGAGTTGATTATTTTCTAATGTGAGCATTGTACCTTTGATACATCCACATCGTTTGCTAATCTGAACTTGTGTATAGAAATGGTTGTTCATGTACAATAAATCATTTAAGAAAAACAATAATAATATTCACTAGTCACTTCTACGTTGTGGTTAATCACACGCATGATCGATGTGTTGTCAATATAAGTCATCTATGAAAATTAGCGTTCACCAATGTTGATTGTTTTGACGACATGTCCTTATATACGTTAATCGCAACCTATAAAATTAAACAACCGCGTAAATTATTTCTTAAGAAACAACCATATAAGTGCACTACGCACTTTTTATTCAATCATGAAAAGAGTTTTTATCTCCCTCATGTTATATATGCACTCTGGTTTACGACAGCTAGCTGATTGAAATAGCAGATCTTTCCAATCAAACGGAATATGAAAATTAAAAGGAAACAAAACAAAGTTTTCGTGTAGTAGACTTAAGTTTTACTTTTGAGAAAATTGAAATACTGATCCAGTATTCAAAGAATACATATTGAAAGTAAATGAAAACTTGTCAAACAATATGGCCAGAGCCAATCAACGGATGACGGCAAATTTACCATAAAGGACGTTCAAACTGATAGTCCACCATGAAACGTAGAAATATGGGTCTTTTAGTTTGACCAAAAGAAATAAATAGAAAGCAGAAGAAATTGTTGAAGTATAAGTGTATATGCTGAAATATTCAGATGTAATGTTGGTTTAAATGTTAGCTCTTGGATCATAGTCCAAGTGTATGGCTAAGATGTAATCTTAGAGTAGTAGAATGAATGGTTAGATTTGAATGAGGTATTGAGGGAAAACCAACGGTTATGTGCACTGTGTGCGTGTGAGAAAAACTCAGAAGAAGCAATCAACTCATTTGTTTTCTCTCTCTCTATGCTCTGTATCTGTTTCTTCTCTCTAAAATCTCTCTCTCTAAAAATCACCATTGATAGTTGATATAAGCTTACAAGCTTGTGATCTGGATTTTAACATGGCCTCAGAGCCTAGTTCGATCGACTAATACTGGGTGTTTGGATCTGTGAAGCTGCTAGCAAGAAACTCGAAACTGAGCTCGAGTCAATTGTGATATGAGTCTAACATGGCAGGATCGGGTAGCAGTGAGGTGAGAGCACTAATTTTCAATGGTGACAATTATGAGTTCTGGAGTACTAAGATGAAGACCATTTTCAAGTCCTACGGATTGTGGAATCTGGTTGAAAAGGGTTTCGATGAATCAGATCTGAAGAAGGCTGATGAATCTGAGGCGAAGAAGAAAGACAAAGAAAAGTCTAGTGGTGCTGGGAGGATGACACTTGTTGAGGTGCTCATGAAGGATGCTAAAGCTCTGGGTCTGATTCAGGGAGCTGTTTCGGATGAGATATTTCCCAGAATCTCTCATGAAGAAACTTCAAAAGGCGCATGGGACATTTTGCAGCAAGAATATCATGGTGATAAACAGGTTAGAAGTGTTAAATTGCAAGGTCTTCGTAGGGAGTTTGAATATACAAGAATGAGAGATGATGAATCCCTTTCTGTTTATCTTACAAAACTGTTTGATTTGATAAATCAAATGCGAAGCTATGGGGAGGAATTATCTCGAGAGAGAGTTGTTCAAAAATTATTAATCAGTTTGCCATCAGCCTATGACTCTATATGTTCTGTCATTGAACATTCGAAGGACTTAGATGTGATTGAGATTCAAGAGGTTGTTGCCTCTCTGAAGAGCTTTGAGTTAAGGTTAGATAGGCATTCTGAAAACAAAACTGAGAGAGCTTTTGCTGGTCTTAGTGTGAATTCCAAACCAGCAGCTAAGTTTACTGGAAATCAAAACTTCAAATATCAAAAGAATTGGAAGGCAAAAGGCAAGAAATGGGATAACAGACCCACAGATGGTGCTAGGAATCCTTGTAAACATTGTGACAAGCTGCATTTTGGTGAGTGTCGATTTAAAGGCAAGCCAAAGTGTTATAACTGTGATAAGTTTGGTCACATAGCAAGGGACTGCAACAGCAAGAAGCCAGTACAACAACTGAATTATGCTACTCAGGTAGAATCTGCACACTATGTTTTATGCTAGTAATCAATCTGGTACTAGTGTAAAAACATGTGATGATGTATGGTATGTAGATAGTGGGTGTAGTAATCATATGACAGAAGGGAGGATTTCCTTGTGAACATTGACAATAATGTGACTGCAAAGGTTAAGATGGGCACTTGACAGCTTGTTGAAGTAGTTGGTAAAGGGAATCTTGTGGTTGAGACAAAATTAGGCAGAAAATACATTAAAGAGGTCATGCTTGTGCCTGGGTTGAAAGAAAATCTACTTAGTGTGGGGCAAATGATGGAGCATGGATATTATCTAGTGTTTGGAGATCACAAGGTAGAAATCTATGATGATGGTTCATATTCCAACATGATTGTAAGAGTGCCAATGAAAGGAAATAGAAGTTTTCCAATGAAACTGCAATCTGGAATGCATATTGCTTTCAAGACCAATGTATGTTCCTCCACTGCTATATGGCACAGAAGATTGGGGTATTTAAACATGAACAGTTTGAAGTTAATGCAGGAACAAGAAATGGTGGTAGGACTTCCAGAGATTAAAGTGATTAAAGAAGTGTGTGAAGGCTGTGCTCTTGGTAAGCAATGTAGGGAGGCATTTCCGAGAGAAGCTACTACTAGAGCATCAACTCCACTAGAGCTTATACACAGTGATATATGTGGTCCAATGCAGACAACTACAAAATCTGGAAATAGATATTTTCTCACTTTTATTGATGACTGTACAAGGATGTGTTGGATTTATTTCCTGAGAAACAAATCTGAAGTTCTTAGTGTGTTTAAAAGATTCAAAGCTATTGTGGAATTACAAAGTGGTTACAAAGTGAAGAAGCTTAGAAGTGACCGAGGAGGTGAATACACTTCAATGGAGTTTGATAAATTCTGTGAAGAGGTAGGCATGGAAAGGCAGCTCACCACTTCATACACATCACAGCAAAATGGTGTGGCAGAGAGGAAAAACAGAACCATTGTGGAAATGGCTAAGTGTCTCATGTTTGAGAAAAAGATTCCTCTTGATTTTTGGGCTGAGGCAGTCAATACCTCTGTGTACATTCTAAATAGATGTCCAACCAAAGCCTTGAATAAGAAAACACCTTTTGAAGCTTACAGTGGGAGAAAACCAGGGATTAAGCATTTAAAAGTGTTTGGTTCCTTGTGTTATGTTCATGTGCCAGTTCAACAAAGACAAAAATTGGATTTGGCAAGTAAGAGGTGCATTTTCTTGGGGTATGGAAACTGTGAGAATGGCTATCGAGTGTATGATATTGAAACTGGGAAGGTGATTATCTCCAGAGATGTTAATTCAATGAAGATGCAAGTTGGGATTGGAATGCACAGAAAGAAAGAAGAGTGAGTATTCAGATTGATGAAGTGTCAGAAGGAGAACAAGGATATGAAGGGAGTTCTTGTGATACTGAAACACAATGTGAAGCAAGAGCAGACAGTATTGTACCAAGTTCAATCACTGAAATCTGTGATCAAGGAAGAATGACAGGTCCACAGGACATTGATCATACTCCTCTCAAATACAAAAGTATTACAGAAGTATATGAGAGGTGTAATCTATGTATCATAGAACCAGAAAGTTTTGAAGAAGCTGCCAAGGATGAATCATGGCAGAAAGCTATGGAGGATGAAATTACTATGATTGAGAAGAACAACACTTGGGAGCTAGTTGATAGACCATTTGATAAACCAATCATTGGAGTCAAATAGGTCTATAAAACAAAGCTGAATCTGGATGGATCTGTGCAGAAGAACAAAGCAAGGTTGGTTGCAAAGGGGTACTCACAGAAGCCAGGAATTGATTTTAATGAAACTTTTGCTCCAGTAGCTAGGCTTGATACTGTGAGAACTTTGGTTGCACTTGCTGCACAGAAGGGTTGGAAACTATTTCAGCTAGATGTAAAATCAGCATTTCTCAATGGAGTGTTAAATGAAGAAGTGTATGTAGACCAACCATCTGGTTTTGTGATACCAGGCAAGGAAGATAAAGTGTACAGACTTAGAAAAGCTTTATATGGTTTGAAGCAAGCTCCAAGAGCTTGGTATGAAGAGATCAATTCCTATTTTACACAAGCTGGATTCTACAGAAGTCTAAGTGAAGCTACATTGTATATCAAAACATCTCACAGTGGCATTCTTATTGTGTCATTATATGTAGATGATATCATCTATACAGGAAGCTCAAAGGAAATGATGGAAGAGTTTAAAAGTAAGATGATGAGAGAATATGAGATGACTGATCTAGGACTACTTCATCACTTTCTTGGTCTTGGAGTATTGCAGACAGATTCTTACATCTTCTTGCATCAGCAAAAATATGCAAAGACTTTGCTCGAAAAATTTGGACTCAAAGATTGCAAATTTGTTGCAACACCCTTGGCTGTAAATGATAAACTCTCAAAGGTAGATGGAAGTGAGTTGGCAGATGAAACCTTGTATAGACAGATGGTGGGAAGTCTGCTATATTTAACAGCAACTAGACCAGATATCATGTTTGCAGCAAGCTTATTGGCTAGGTTCATGCATAATCCTACCAAGAAGCACATGGGATCAGCAAAAAGAGTCCTAAGATATATACAAGGCACTGTGAACTATGGCTTTGTCTATGAGAAAGGAAAAGGTGCAATGTTAATTGGTTATTGTGATAGTGATTGGAGTGGAAGTGAAGATGACATGAGAAGTACATCAGGCGATGCATTTAATCTTGATTCGGCTTGGGCCTCGGTTAAACAAAGTAGTGTAGCTCTCTCAACTGCAAAGGCAGAATACATCAGTGCAGCAGAAGCCACAGCACAAGCCATTTGGTTGAGATTTGTGCTTTCTGACTTTGGAGAAGAACAAGTAGAACCAACACAATTGTTATGTGATAATACTTCTGCTATAGCTATATCCAAGAATTCAGTTCATCATCACAAAACCAGACACATCAATCGAAGATTCCATTTCATTCGAGATGCACTTCAAGAAGGTGAAATTGATTTGTTATATTGCAAGATAGAAGAACAAGTTGCAGATATCTTCACCAAAGCCTTGGCAAGGGATCGTTTTGAGTCTCTAAGGAAAGCTTTAGGAGTGATTTCAGCACATCACTTAGAAGGGAGTGTTGAAGTATAAGTGTATATCCTGAAATATTCAGATGTAATGTTGGTTTAAATGTTAGCTCTTGGATCATAGTCCAAGTGTATGGCTAAGATGTAATCTTAGAGTAGTAGAATGAATGGTTAGATTTGAATGAGGTATTAAGGGAAAACCAACGGTTATGTGCACTGTGTGCGTGTGAGAAAAACTCAGAAGAAGCAATCAACTCATTTGTTTTCTCTCTCTATGCTTTGTATCTGTTTCTTCTCTCTGAAATCTCTCTCTCTCTAAAAATCACCATTGATAGTTGATATAAGCTTACAAGCTTGTGATCTGGATTTTAACAGAAATATGGGTTTGGCCGATGTTACCCCATTAATATTCCAAACCCTAAATTCTTCTACTCAAAAGTACATAGATACTTGTATCCATGCATTATGCTTGAGATGGAGTAATTTGTTTAATTGAGTTCCATGTGATCCTGTTTGGGTTTGAAATACATAATTTCGGCCTAGAAGAGATAACCCGAGTTAAAAGGCCACAATTCTCAGACCAATAGTTATTCCTCAGGCCAGTTGGCTCCCAGACCAGAAGAGCCTTAATTCGACCAAGTCCTAATGAAAGTAGGACTATTAGGAGGTCAAACCCAGGAGCAGCTCAGTCGAGTCCTAGTTGAATTAGGATTGTTGAGGTTCGGGATGAGTTCTTATAAAATTCAAATCATCAGGAGGATCATTAAATGCATAAAGGGACCAGGTTTAGAATCCTAGTTCAAGTCGAAGAGACCGAGACTAGTTAAAGATTGAGTTTCAGCTAAAGAAGGGATTAGAGGGATAAATAGAGGATATCCAAGTGGTTGCCGAATAGGCTAGTCCTATCAGGACTCTACCTCGGCATACCTGATTATCATAAAAATCCACCTTATAAATAGAAGTGGTTTTGCAATGTGAAAAGCCCATTCAACACAACAAACAACTCAAAACGCTCTACGTGAAAATCCTGGCACTATGTGAAACCCTTCTCATAACCTTGAGAAAAATACTAATCATCCTAAGCCTCTTCTTAACACATCTTCAGTTTTGATAAGTAAATTAGTATTGTGTTAACAACGATGATATCTTAAGTTTTTATAAGTAAATAGTATTGTGTTAACAACAATGATATTTTCAATTTGTATAAGTAAATAGCACTTGAGGCACATAATCATGCGATTTAGAGTATCTTTAGTTTGGATTAACAACACTGCTTCTGGTTGGTTGTTTATTTATTCAAGTCTCTGCCGACAAAGAGTTTTCAATTCTTTTGTCTAAATAGGTCACTCACTAGCCTCTGACGAAGTGAGGTGTTAAATGATCGGTTACTCCCAGGTGCACTCTATAGTTTGGTATTCAGAAGGTCGAACCACATTCACCATAAAGACACTCATTTCCTTTGAATATCTTTGCTCATACAATCTGATATCGATTTGGGCATTTATATTCTCACGAATATAGTTGAAGCAAATGAACCCAATGTAGAAGATCCTGAACTTCGCAATTAATTAAGCAATTTTGTCTTCATGTTCTAAAACCCTAGGCCAAGAGTTGTGCCTTCCTCGACCGTAGTCGCTCAAGTGCAAAGTCAGCAACGCGTTTGATACCATTATCACATCTATTCTACTCGCCCAGCCGAGCTCGGTCGGGATAGTTGGCGCGCCCGCACTAACTAGAAGGACATAGTTCACTCATAGTTACTCAATTTGCACATCATGTAAGCTTTGTAATTTTCAAAATCAACATACTAACAAACACATGTATATATCTCTTGGGGGTTTTGAACATTAGTCCTTGCAAAAGATTAAAATTTAAAAAAAACCTGTTGCTAGATTAAATATTCAATTTAATCCCTTGAATGTACTTTAATCAAA
Source organism: Crataegus laevigata (assembly GCA_963580275.1). Taxonomy (NCBI): domain Eukaryota; kingdom Viridiplantae; phylum Streptophyta; class Magnoliopsida; order Rosales; family Rosaceae; genus Crataegus; species Crataegus laevigata. Next base: position 31,147,746 of record OY756952.1, read on the forward strand.
ATTTGCTTTCAAATTTTGTTATTTAATGTGTATTTTTATTTAATCTCTCCACATTAAATTTTAATTTTATTAATATGCACATATTTAGTTTTTCAATTATAAATGAACGTAAATGAGAAAATATTAAAAGAAATTTGTGATACAAAATATATAAATACATAAGTACAGAGAAATGATTGTGCCGAAATATATAAAATTGACTTTTTTGTACCGAAATATTTGTACCTACAAGATTGTACCGAAATATATTATAATGAACCTAAATGTATGTACCGAAATGTATTATATTGAATTAATGTACCTAAATGTCAATACTGAAATGTATGTACCAAAATGTATGTACTGAAATGTTAATACCGAAATATATGTACCAAAATGTACGTACCTAAATGTCAATACCAAAATATATGTACCAAAATGTATATACCTAAATGTCAATACCGAAATGTATGTACTTAAATGTCAATACCGAAATGTATGTACCAAAAATGTATGTACCTGAATGTCAATACCGAAATGTATGTACCAAAATGTACGTATCAAAATGTATGTACCGAAATATAATATATTGAATTAATGTACCTAAAAGTCAATACTCAAATATGTGTACCAAAATGTACTTAACGAAATGCATTATATTAACCAAAATGCATTATATTAAATCAATGTACCTATATGTTTGTACCGATGGATATATCGAAATATTCAAATGTATTAATGTATCCAAATGAACATACAAAATTGTTATCGGAATATATATTATAAAAAATTAATTGCCTAAATGTAGACATTAAAATATATTATGATGAATGAAATAAAAATTAAATTTAAATGTAATTAATACATTAAAATAAAAAAAATAAAAATAAAACATCAAAATAAAACTAATAAATGATATGATTAAATGCACTAGGGACTAAAATTAGATTTTAATCTTGCATAAGATTATAGTCTAAAACTCATCTTTTTTAAAGATTAAAATGAAGTTTTCTAGTATCTCGTTCACACGCCTGATTCTTCGATTGAGAAATCAACAAAACAAAAGACAAATAACACTCATTTTTTCGGAACGTTGGGACGGTCCAAATTCACAACTCTAACTAAGCCTAGTGTAAGGACTCCCCACCAATCGGCTCGGCTTCTACAAATCTGTAGAGTCCTCTCTATGAGTATCGTTATCTTTCCATATATTTAAAATCTTACTATTATTTTGAACCATTCATTCAAATGAAAATTGATTCGATAAATATTTCAGATTAACAGTTTACATTATATAACATACAAAAATATAATTAAATTTTAGCTTTGAAAGCGTTTCACATCAAACCCTACAAAGAGAGGCGGAAAACAATTTGAGGCAGCTTTATCTGGGTGTACTGAGTTATCATTCTCGTATTATGGTATGATCAGTGAATGGCATTTGGGTCATATGTACCACTTCAAGATTATAATAAAAAAACGGATGCTCTATAATTTGAGTGGAATAATCATATCATGTGATGGTATTTGAATACACTAAAAATTGCTCTCTTTTGGTGATCTGGTCTAATGTACAAACTTGCTGTCATTGAAGAAATTTTGATATAGGCAAGTGGCCCTTTATCACAGTGGTGGAAATGTGTTGAGTCCTTGCATGACGGCGTAGGTTCGAACCCCGTTGTTAGCTAATATAACATCTAATCTAACAAAATCTACCGTTTGACAACAAAAAAAAAATTGATGTAGTATCTACTGAAGAATATGCGGCCTTATGTTTCTCAATACAAAATATTATGATCTGTTAAATAATTAGAGTTAAAAAGTTCCGTTACTACTTTTCAAAATGGATTGAGTGCTTGGAAATAAAATGTAAGTGCACGGCATGAAGGAAATTTGTTGCTGGCAAGTCACCTATCAAGTTAGCAAGGCAGCAAATTAACCTATTGTTATTTTGTCCGACGAAATTTAATTCGTCAGATAGATAGTAATTTTTGGTAGTGAAGCAATTCTATCCCATTCTTCTTTTGAACAAGTAATTGGCCACTTCCGAAACAAAATCGAGTTATATATCAGAAATTAGCCTTCCAGGAACGAACGCACCTTGTTGCTGTGATATTATTTGAGGGAGCAGCGGTCTTAATCTGTTAGGCATAACCTTCAAGGCTATCTTGAAAAGGATAGGTGGTTATATCCGAACACTCATTTTTATCTCTAACACAACTCTCTTAATTTTCAACCGTCAGATTTAATGAATTGAAGAAGAACAAAATAAGAGTGTGTGAGAGGTAAAAAAAAAACGTGTATATGTTAGCCACCACCTTTGAGACTATCTTAAAAAGGATAGTGGTGCTATCTACACTTCATTTTTACCTTTCACACAATCCTCTAAATTTTTGTCCGTCGGCTCAAATGAAAGAAGATCACTAAACAAAAATTAACAAAACTGTGTGAAAAGTAATAAAAAATGTGTGAATAACATTGTCAAAAAAATATTGCATAACCTAACATACTTTAACGTACATGTTAGGTTAAAGAGACAGACACGTGAACGAGCACAACAATTAGATAGTGAAAGAATTAACCTTCCACAATCTACCAAAATATGCAATTTCATTTTCTCAAGAAAGTCCAATAGAAAGATGCAAAAGTAGTAGCTATCTCATCCCATCATATCTTGGAGTCCATCTCATGTCTCTTTCGCCAAGTTCCAAATGCATGGAACTCCCTACCGACCTACACCATATTTTATAATATTGACTACGCGTTAGGATTTAGGAAACACGTTTGAGGAAACTACAACATATAGGGTTTAGGACATACTTTACTGAATGCAAGATTTTTCTCTGTTACATTAATTTGTCCCACTTATATCGTGCCAACAACCAATTCCCAAGGGGCTTACAACTTGCAAACAGGTTTTTTGGATATAAATTGTTTTTATAATGGACTTTACATGCTTTATATAGAAACTTAAAATTACTTTTTCTGTTGTCAATTGGTTTAATTAACTAGAGTGATTCTCAATTTTCTTGATTATACCACATTCAGGTAAACTAGCCACATCTTAGTCTAACGGCTCACGTGCTTTCACCTAACTGAGTATGTGCATGAGGGGGCGTGTTGACATGAGATTTTTCAGTATGTTGGGAATACATCAAATGTAATAATACAATTGGTTGGAAACTTTAAAAAATTCAATCAATTGTATTATAACACTTGGTATTCCAGATTGTGTTTTCAACACATTAAAAACTTTTTCCGTAATGTGAAACAGAAATTGAGAATCAAGAAACCTTACATGTCGATAAAACCTCAAGTTTCTTATAAAACATAATATTATTATCATAAAATATAAGTAGATTAAAAAATCAACTTTGCGCCTCCTATGTACGCCTCTAGTGTCTCATTTGGTATAGCTGGCTAAAATTAATCACAACGCTTATGGAAAATTAAAATATTGTGCCCAACTTGAAGGTAGAACTTATTGATATTAAGAGAACTTATTGTTAGAAATATATAATCACCATAAACTAAAGACCATAGACATGCCATTAAGCCACAAAATCAAGAATAGTCTTTAGAGTTTATAAGGACAGAACACAAGAAACATACCTGCAGCAGCTGATGAAGATGATGAAGCCATATCAGCTTGTTAACAATTAGCCTTCTCCTCTTTAGTTATAACCAATATGCTCTCTAAGAATAGGACTAAGATCAATATGAGCCGCGTATAGCAAGAGCAATGGCTAGTGTTTATATACTCACTATAATCCTTACTGTTCTCTTATTAGAATTAGTATAGGACTCAACTATCCATTCCCTACACGTATAAACACAATCCCAATCCACGTTTTAAGTCACCAACACAAAAACCGTCATAAGCACTCTTAATCTTACAACAATTAGGATTACTTGCAGCCTGTTAATTAGACTTTTCCATATCAATTCATATACTACAACCGGTCACAATGTTAACTTCATACTCATACTCTAACACTTATCTGATTCAATCTCACCTCATTAAAATGGTAATAGAAGGGATAAGTATCTTCATATCTAATTCCCTCATAATCTTCTTAAAATGAGAAATCATTCACATCTACCTTCAATATATACATCGAATATATAGTATATTATCCATTTTCATCTAATCTTTGAGACCAAACAAGACTAATCTCAAGGCTTAGAGAAGCTACAAGTCTAAAACGCGGGGCACTTTCACTACTACAATATTAGCTTTAGGTGTCGGACGATCCTGGCGGTTAATAAGCCATTCTGACGGATAAAAGATATCCGACACATAATTTATTTACTATCGGATTAAAGTTACTTTCTGTCGGATATATCCGACAGAAATTCCTGGCGGATTTTTCCTGGCGGATTTAACCCTCAGTATTTTTGAATTATTTTTTAAAAATATTTTTAACATATTCTGGCGGTTTTTAAGTTAATAGTGGCGGTTATAACCGACAGAAATTGACTATTTTATTATTTTAGTTTCTGGCGGTTATTATTTTATTATTTTGACTGTTATAACTGACAGAAATTGACTATTATATTATTTTAAAATGTTATATTGATTATAAATAAATAAACAAATGGTTTAATTTTTTTTTTCACTCACGGTCCCGTTACCTAATCTCTGAATGTTTTTTTTTTTGCGACTTTTTACACATGCTATCTCGGAGTATATACAAACATATTTGACTGTTGGATCGTTGAAACTAGTTTCGTAGAATGCATATCCTATCAAATTGATAAATTTAACAAACACTTAAGAGTTAATGTTATACTTCCATTAAGTATAAAAAATTATCCACTAGTGTAAATATTTTAAATTGAAGATCGAATTTGTTCAATACATTCTTATAGGGTCAAGGAGTGTATCTGTAAAAAATCATCAAAATCGGAGCTAAAATAACCGTTAAATTGTGATTTTTCGTTTATAACCGTCGAAAACTTTTGTTCTGTTACCTAATCTCTGAGTGTTTGTTTTTTGTGATTTTTTAGGTATGCGATCTCGGAGTATATACAAACATATTTGACGGTTGGATCGTTGAAACTAGTTTCATAGAATGCATATCCTATCAAATTGATAGATTTAACAAACACTTAAGAGTTAATGTTATACTTCCATTAAGTATAAAATATGATTTATCCACTAATGTAAATATTTTAAATTGAAGATCGAATTCATTCATTGCATCTTATAGGATCGAGGAGTGTAGCTGCAAAAAATCATCAAAATCGGAGCTAAAATAACCGTTAAATTGTGATTTTTCGTTTATAACCATCGAAAACTGATGTTCCGTTACCTAATCTTTGAATGTTTGTTTTTTACGATTTTTTACGTATGTGATCTTGGAGTGTGTACAAACAAGTTTGACAGTTGGATCGTTGAAAAACGTTTCATAGAATGCGTATCACATCAAAACGGTAGATTAAACCAACACTTAGAGTTAATATTATACTTCTATTAAGTATAAAATAAGATTTTGTGGTATCAACTAGTGTAAATATTTTAAATTGAAGATCAAATTCGTTCATTGCATTCTTATAGGGTCGAGGAGTGTAGCTGTAAAAAAAATCATCAAAATCGAAGCTAAAATAACCGTTAAATTGTGATTTTTCGTTTATAACCGTCGAAAACTTTTGTTCCGTTACCTAATCTCTGAACGTGTGTTTTTTGTGATTTTTTACGTATGTGATCTCGGAGTGTATACAAACAAGTTTGACGTTAGATCATTGAAAAAAGTTTTCGTACAATGTGTATCACATCAAAACGGTAGATTAAATAAACACTTAAGAGTTAATGTTATACTTCCATTAAGTATAAAGTAACATTTTGTGGTATCCAATAGTGTAAATATTTTAAATTGAAGATCAAATTTATTCATTGCATTCTTATAGGGTTGAGGAGTGTAGCAAAATTGAGTGGTGTTCTATTATTTATATAATTGATTAATTTTAGTAAGATAAGATTTCATTTTGTTGTTGTTGTATGGCAACAGTAGGGTGATTTCCAAACAGATTCCATAATAAATAAGGGTTTTTTTTATTTATTTTTAATTTAAAACATTTTGAAACTAACTTATCTTTTAGGTTGAAAATTTTGGATTTTCGATTGCAAATTTTTTTTTTTGAAATTTTCAGATCATCATCATAATTTAAAATTTCTAAGTTTCGGATATTTGTACATCAATCTTTGTGCTTTTGTATATGCAATTCAATAATATTTGGTAAATATTTTATGTAGAATTATTATACATTTTGTAGTATATCAGTATATATATATATATATATTAGACAAAACAAAATAGTATGTATGTTTATAATCAATCTCACGCTCAAAATAAATAAAAATAATAATCAATCACACTCTCATTTTCAATAAACGAATATAAAAATAATTAACAAAAGATATCCAATTTAACAAAGTTTCGTTTATAACCGTCGAAAACTTTTGTTCTGTTACGTAATCTCTGAATGTTTGTTTTTTACGATTTTTTACGTATGCAATCTCGAAGTGTGTACAAATAAGTTTGACGATTGGATCGTTGAAATTTTTTTCGTAGAATGCATATTGCGTCAAAACGGTAGATTAAACAAACACTTAGAGTTAATATTATACTTCTATAAAGTATAAAATAAGATTTTGTGATATCCACTAGTGTAAATATTTTAAATTAAAGATCAAATTTATTTATTACATTCTTATAGGGTAGAGGTGTGAAAATTTATTTATTTTGCCTAAATTTTGAAGAGTGAAAAGTAATTTGTGCTAAATTTTTATTTATATTTTTCAAGTATTGATTAGACAATATTTAGTTTGTGTGATGACATTTTCATTGTACAATTATCTTTTTGTTTCTTTATTGCATATTTTACATGGATTATTATCTATTAAACCAAACAATTATTTATTTTCAACAAAAAAAATTATTTATTTAATTTTTAAAAACGTATTATATTTAAATACATATTATTTATTTATTTATTAAACCAAACAATTATTATTTTATTTTTTAAAATCGTAACAAAATTTGGAGGGAATTTAAAATTTTGGGAGGGAATTTAAAATTTTGGGTGGAAATTGTTTGCCGCCATTTTTTTCTGTCGGTTAGGAATGAAAAGTTTCTGTCGGTTTATATTTTAAAAAAATGTTTCTGTCGGTTTTAACCGACAGTAATGTTAATTTTTCAACATAAATCCCTCCATCTCTCCTTGCGCCGGTGCCTTCTCCCTTCCCCCTTCCTTCCCCCTTTTCTCCTCTCCTCATTTCCTTCTCATTCTCTTCTCTCCTCATTTACTTCCAGTTCAACATCCACGCCCACATCCAAAAGAGCTTTCTCCAAGACCCACTTGGAAATGCTTCTCCTATGAAGAGATTTCTGATGCCACAAATGCTTTTAGCTCAGGTAGGTTTTTGTTTGTTTTCCTTAAAAAACTGTTTGATGTTTTTGGGTGATTGAAATTTATATAGTATTCATATTTTGTGATGTGGGTTTTGGCAGAAAATCTGTTTGGGAAAGGAGGGTATGCAGAAGTTTATAGAGGAGTTCTGAAAAATGGAGAGGTATGGTACTTTGTATTAAAGGTATGATACTTTGAAATTTCAGGTCGAATCTAAGTGATTCATTTTTTGGAAAACAAACCTGTGGAATAAAACACTGAAATCAAATTCTAATTAATTTATTTCCTCGGCTGCTTTCTTACTGGTCTAATTCTTGCTGTTTTGAAACAGTTCTGGCAATCTGATCTTCTTCATCCCCTCATTGATTTCATCGTTAATTGAAAAAATGGCACAAGAGGACGGGTCACCGGTAACTTCATCAGCGTTGCAGTTCTTTCCCTGGCTATCTCCTGGGATAGGATCTCCATACTCACCATGGTTCAGGGAGCTAAAATATGAGGAGAGAGGTTTATGCCTGATCCAGCTTCTTTACAACTGTGCTAGCCATGTCGCATCGGGTAGCATCGAGAATGCAAATATGGAAAATGCAGTGAATGCTGCAGAAAGTGGTTGTTTGTATTTTTTTTAATTATTATTATATGTTCTGTCGGTTTTAACCGACATGAATTCGCTTATTTATTTATTATAAATATACATCCTGTCGATTATAGTCGACACAAATTCTGTCGGTTTTTGTATTTTCTGTCGGTTTTAACCGACAGAAATTCTCATATTTATTTATTATAAATATATATCTTGTCGGTTATATCTGACACAATTACTGTCGGTTTTAGAGAATTTTCTGTCGGAAAATTCATTTCCTGACGCTGGCAATGCTATCGCTTATTATATCCGTCACTGCAACCATTTTCTGTCGGATTTTGCTTAAAATCCCTCAGTAATAATCTTTTCTTGTCGTTTTTATTTGTGCCAGTAATGGGTAGTTTTGTAGTAGTGTTTTGAGAATGATCCGCATCACGTCAGATAATTAAAGAACCAAAGTTTTTATTTTTTTATTATTTTATTTTTATTTTTAGAATTGATCTGCTGATATATATGGATTCTGTGATTATATACATACCAAACCTAGCTTCCATTTGATGAACGTAGCGTAGTGAATCTGCCACATGAGAGGTGAGTTTTTGTTGAAGTTGATACATACAACTTTCCCCAGAGAGATCTGTATCATGCATAGAAGTCTGTTAATTATTAATTAAAACCTAAGATCAACGTATATGCTTTAGGATGTTCATCTTCACAATTAATTGCGTGTGGTGTGCATGATTGAGTTCAAAATAAATTAACACGGAATTAAGACTTGTTAATTAACTATGAAGTGATCATATAATTGAGCAAGCCTTATTCCGGACTTTAGATATTATAATCTTCTTCAAGTCTGCTTTCTTAAACTAATTCATGAGAGAAAATAGCTGACCATGTGAAGCCATTAAACTCCAAACTCAAGAACCAGTTACAACAAAGGTCGTGGGACTGTTAGAGGATAGCTAATGGCTTATAGGATTTGTAAACAACATGCAAGGCATTAGCTAGGTATTATTAGTTAATCGCAACATATAAAAAATTAAATAACCACATAAATTATATCTTAAGAAACAACCATGTAAGTGCACTATGCATTCATTATTCAATCATGAAAAGAGTTTTTAAAAGGAAACAAAGCAATGTGGCCAGAGCCAATCAACTGATGACGGCAAATTTATCAAAGAAGACGTAACGAATAACAGAAGTAATATGGGTTTTTTACTTCGAACAAAATAAATAAATAAAAAGAAGAAGAAATACGGGTTTGGCCGATGTTGATCCCATTAACATTTCAAACCTTAATTTGTTCTTCTCAAAATTAGATTCCTGGTACTTGTATCCATGCATTATGCTAGAGATGAAGTAACTTGTTAATTGAGTTCGATGTGACTAAAAAACACATGTACCTCTTTTACACGCCCGAATATTTGATCGAGAAATCAACAAAACAAAGGACAAATAACACTCATTTTTCAAAAGGTTGGGACCGCCTAAATCCCCAGCACTCTAACTAAACCTAGTAATGACTCACCATAAATTGGCTCGGCTTCTACAAATGTTTAGATTCTTCTCGATGAGCATTGTTATCTTTTCATGTGTTTAAAATCTTACAGTCAAATTGGATTTCATAAAGAGGTGATATTTATATAATAAAAGGCAATACAATTCCGGACAATAAAGAAAATAAAACTAATCATAACGATATTTTTATAACTGGGAATCTTAAATCTATAAAAGTCAACACTTCTCCTGAATTTGATACATACATATTGCACATGCCCACTTTGATAGGAACCTAGTAAATGCACGACTAGCAATTGAATTGTGATTATATTGTCCAACTAATCATATGTTCTAATAGGCGGTGTTTCAATGATCTTGCCATCGATTATTATCTTTGATAAAACATCGGTCCGCTCCAACATGTTTTTCTTTCTGTCATGCTGCCTTGGATTATGACGTGCTACTTGATTGTTACTAAATAATTTAATAGGTTGAGAATTCCGTTGACGAAAATCTTTCAACAAGTTTCGAATCCATATAATATTTTACAAATTCCTAACATCATTTTATGGTATTATACTTCTCGACTAGACCGGGCTACTACACTTTGTTTCTTACTCATCCATGTAACTAAATTACCTCCCACGAATGTAAATTAACCTGATGTGAACGCCTATCATCCATCTATCCTACCCAGTCAGCATTAGTATACCCTTCAACTTGGAGATGATTATTCTTCTTGAACATTATGGCCTTTCCGGGACTCCCTTTCAAATATCTTAATATTCTCATGACAACATTCATATGATCCTCTCCCGGGTTATGCATGAATTGGCTGACAACTCCTAAAACACGTGCGAAATTCAGCCATATATGTGCTAAGTACATTAGTCGGCCAACTAATCTTTGGTATCTGCCCGTATACTATCCACTAGTACTTGATTCAGATCTACTCTGAGTTTTAAACATTCTTCTAGTGGTGACTGGCTGACAAGCAGGCATCACAATCTCTTGTAACAAATCTAAAGTATAATTCCCTTGACCCACATAAGGTAGATTATAAACAAGTGATGGAACCACGAGAACAGTATCAAGGTTGATATTATTAGTAAGGGATGCCAAACCCTCCCAAGGATAGGGGCGGCATCACCATCAGCTGTGGTAACATCAGTCTGAGTAGATGGTCTTATGTTTCGAACAAGCTTAGATTGAAATGTCATAAGTACAATAGTACCAGAGTTAATTATCCAGGTATTATTCGCAATAGAATAAGAAGCTTTTAAAGCCTTTCTCTCGTTACCTGTAGAGGTGATCAAGGTCGTGGCTCGCTCAACCACATGTTTTGGTTCATCCTTCGTCTCAGCAACATTAGCACATTGTTTGTTGCGGCAAGCATCACGGTGTTTATCCAACCCTTCGAGATAACCAAATAGCTCGTAAAATTTGGCTTTTGAGTGACTAGGAAGATTGCAACGGGCACGCTTGCTACGCGCAGTGCGTTTGGATGAATCAGTATAAGGACGATCCCCCTAAACCAGATGAATTAGACCGATTCAAAGAGCGACGATTATGAATAGGCATCTCTTCAGAATTCTCCCCCTCGCCTTTCATAGCATCCATCCTATCTAACTCGCGACATACATAGGCATATGATGCTTAAAGGCTTAGGGTTGGTTCTTTGCGCAAAACATCACTACGAACTTGTTCAAACTCATCATCAAAGCTTCCCAGAAAAAGTAACTCGTTGCCACTCTTGTGATTCCTAATAAATACTAATATCTTTTTCACAACTCATGGATACCTTACTGTAGTGATCTAACTCCTGAAAATTTTCATTGAGTTCACCAAAGTTGGTAGACACATGCTTCCCATTGTATTGGAGGTGAGACGCCTTCTAGCTCAAGGTATAAACTCGCACTTCATTCTTTTCATTAAAGAAAGCTGTCTTCAAGGCTTTTCAAATGTCAGCTGCTGTTGATAAGCGAATATATCACTTCATCAGTTCTGGCTTCATGGAGAGTAGAAGTCAGTTTTTGGCTTTTCAAATGTCAGTTGCAGTTGATAAGCTCAGTCGAGTCCTAGTTGAATTAGGATTGCTGAGGATCAGGATGAGTTCTTATAAAATTCAAATCATTAAAAGGATTTTTAATTGCATAAAGGGACTAGGTTCAGAATCCTACTTCAAGTTGAAGAGGCAGAAACTAGTTAGAGATTAAGTTTCAACTAAAGAAGGGATTGAAGGGATAAATAGAGGATATCCAAGTGGTTGCCGAATAGGCTAGTCCTGTCAGGACTCTACCTTGGCATACCTGATTATCATGAAAATCCACCATATAAATAGAAGTGGTTCTACAATGTGAGAAGCCTGTTCAACTCAACAAACAACTCAAAACGCTCTACGTGAAAATCCTCGCACTATGTGAAACCTTTCTCATAACCTTGAGAAAAATACTAATCATCCTAACCCTCTCGTTATCACATCATCATGCGATTTAGAGTATCTTCAGTTTGGATTAACAACCCTGCTTTTGGTTGGTTGTTTATTTATTCAAGTCTTTGCCGACGAAGAGTTTTCAATTCTTTTGTCTAAATAGTTCACTCATTAGCCTCTGGCGAAGTGAGGTGTTAAATGATCGGTTACTCCCAGGTGCACTCCATAATTTGATATTCAGAAGGTCGAACCACGTTGTAGACAGTGAAATTTCGGTAAATAAAATGTTGACCGATGGTCAAAGTTTCAACACTCATGTATTACATAAATTGTACACATAGTGTGTGATTCGATGAAAATTCGAAAAGAGTTAGAAAAGCCGTCAAACAGGACACGTGTCAACACCTGGCAGAAACGACTTATTTCATCTGATTATTTAAATCCAAAAATAAAGTTTTGGAATTCTATAAATAGGAAGCCATTCCATTCACTTTCATTCACCAATTCACAAATACATTTCTTTACTCCCAAATTGGAAGAGAATTCTCTGGAAGTTCGTTCTTCGTTCTTCGTTCTTCGTTCATCGTTCTTCGAGATCAAGCCCCAACGGCCCTTGAAGAAACGCTCATCCATCCTAAGATCAAGCTCCAATGGCCCCTTGGATCAGCGCAATTGTTCTTCAAGATCAAGCCCAGAAGCCCTCGAAGATCCATTCATCGTTCATCCGTTCATCCGTTCTTCAAGATCAAGCCCAGAAGCCCTTGAAGATCCATTCATCGTTCATCGTTCTTCGTTCATCATTCATCCATCTTCAAGAACAAGCCCAAAAGCCTCCTGAAGATCCGTTTATCATCCAAACGTTCATACAACTTCAGAATCAAGCCCCAACAGCTCCTGAAGATCCATCCGTCATTCAGTGTTCATCCAACTTCAAGAATCAAGCCCCAAAGGCACTTGAAGAAGCGTTCATCCGCCAAAACTCAAGATCAAGCCCAACGGCCCCTTGAAGAATAGTTTATCCCAAAGAAACAAGCCCCCCAACGGCCCTTTGGATCAACGATTCGTCAACAAATCCATATCTTACGGAGATCGAATCAGAGGAACAAATAGAGATTGTAACCCAAATTCATCAAATACAAATATTATTTTGTACACGTGTTCTTGTGTCGTTCAGGAAATTTTCGTGTTTACACACGTTCACCATAAAGACACTCATTTCCTTTGAATATCTTTGCTCGTACAGCCTAATATCGATTTAGGGCACTTATATTCTCACGAATATAGTTAAAGCAACCAAACCCAATGTAGAAGATCCTGAACTTCGCAATTAATTAAGCAATCTTGTCTTTAGGTTCTAAACCCTAGGCCAAGAGCTGTGCCTTCCTTGACTGTAGTTGCTCAAGTGCAAAGTCAACAGCACGTTTGATACCACTATCACATCTATTCTACTCACCTGGCCGACCTCGGTCGTGAGTTGGCACGCCCGCACTAATCAGAATGACATAGTTAGCTAATAGTTACTCAATCTGCGCGCCATGTAAGCTTTGTAATTTTTAAAATCAACAGACTAACAAACATGTGTATATATTTCTTTCACATGCTTGAGTCTTCGATTGAGAAATCAACAAAACAAAGGACACATAACACTCATTTTTCGAAACGCTGGGACGGTCCAAATTCACAACTCTAACTAAGGACTCCCCACCAATCGGCTCGGCTTCTACAAATCTTTAGAGTCCTCACGATGAGTATCGTTATCTTTCCATATATTTAAAATCTTACTATTATTTTGGACCATTCATTCAAATGAAAATTGATACGACAAATATTTCAGATTAACAGTTTATATTATATAGCATACAAAAATATAATTAAATTTTAGCTTTGAAAGCGTTTCACATCAAACCCTACAAAGAGAGGCGGAAAACAATTTGAAGTAGCTATATCTGGGTGTACTTGAAACACTACTACATGCAGTAGTTATCATTTTACATAATATGTTTGATCAGTGAATGACATTTGGGTCATATGAACCACTTCAAGATTATAATAAAAAACACATGCACTATAATTTGAGTGGAATAATCATACCATGTGATGGTATTCGAGTACATTAAAAAATTGTTCACTTTCGGTCCAATGTACAGACTTGCTGTCATTGAAGAAATTTTGATATAGTATCTACTTAAGAATATGCCTTATGTTTCTTAATAGAAAATATTGTGGTCTTTAAAAAATTATAGTTAACAAGTTCCGTTACTACTCTTCGAAATGGATTGAATGCTTGGAAATAAAATGTAAGTGCACGGCATGAAGGAAATTTGTTGCTGGCAAGTCACCTATCAAGTTAGCAAAGCAGCAAAGCAGCAAAATTAGCCTATTGTTATTTTGTCGGACGAAATTTGATTCGTCAGATAAATAATAATTTTTGGTAGTGAAGCATTTCTTTCCCATTCTTCTTTTGAACAGGTAATAGGCCACTTCTGAAGCAAAATGGAGTTATCAGAAATTAGCCTTCCATTCCAGGAACGAACGCACCTTGTTGCTGTCCTGTGATATTATTTGAGGGAGCAACGGTCTTAATCTGTTAGGCATAACCTCCAAGGTTATCTTGAAAAGGATAGGTGGTTATATTCAAACACTCATTTTTACCTCTAACACAATTCTCTTAATTTTCAATCGTCATATTTAACGAATTGAAGAAGACCAAAATAAGAATGTGTGAGAAGTAAAAAAAGTGTATATGTTAGCCAGCACATTCGAGACTATCTTAAAAAGGATAGAGTGGTGCTATCCACACTTCATTTTTATCTTTCACACAACCCTCTAAATTTTTGTCCGTCGGCTCAAATGTAAGAATATCAATAGACAAAAATTAACAAAGCTGTGTGAGATGTAAAAAAAAAGTGTGTGGATAACATTACCGAAAAAATATTGCATAACCCAACATACATTAACGTACATATTAGGTTAAAGAGACAAACACGTGAACGAGCACAACAATTAGTTAGTGAAAGAATTAACCTTCTACAATCGACCAAAATATGCAATTTTATTTTCTCAAGAAAGTCTAACAGAAAGACGCAAAAGTATTAAGTAGCTATCTCATCCAATCATATCTTGGAGTCTATCTCATGTCTCTTTCGCCAAGTTCCAAATGCATGGAACTCCCTACCTACCTACATCATATTTTATAATATTGACTACGCGTTAGGATGCAGGAAACACGTTTGAGGAAACTACAACATATAGGGTTTAGGACATACTTTACTGAATGTAAGATTTTTCTCTGTTACATTAATTTGTCCAACTTATTTCGTGCCAACAACCAATTCCCAAGGGGCTTACAACTTGCAAACAGGTTTTTGGATATAAATTGTTTTTATAATGGACTTTACGTGCTTTATAGGAACGTATAATTACTTTTTTTTTTTATTGTCAATTGGTTTAATTAACTAGAGTGATTTTCAATTTTCTTGATGATACCACATTCAGGTAAACTAGCCACAGGTCTAACAGCTCACATGCTTTCACCCAACTAAATATGTGCATGAGGGGGTTGTTGACGCGAGATTTTTCTTTATGCTGGGAATACATCAAACGTAATAATACAATTGGTTGGAAACTTAAAAAAATTCAATCAATTATATTATAACACTTGGTATTCTGGGCTGTATTTTCAACACATTGAAAACTTTTTCCATGTTGAGAATGTGAAACAGAGGTTGAGAAATTAAGAAACATTGCATGTCGATACAACCTCAAGTTTCTTATAAAACATAATATTATTATCATAAAATTTAAGTAGATTAAAAAACCAACTTTGCGCCTCCTCTGTACGTGTCTCATTTGGTATAGCTAGCTAAAATTAATCATAACGTTTATAGAAAACTAAAAATATTGTGCCCAACTTGAAGGTGGAACTTAGTGATATTAAGAGAACTTATCTGATGCAAACCCACCTCATTAAAATGGTAATAGAAGGGATACGTATCTTCATATCTAATTCCCTCATAATCTTCTTAAAATGAGAAATCATTCACATCTACCTTCAATATATAATATATTATCCATTTTCTAAGAGACCAAAAGAGACTAATCTCAAAGCTTAGAGAAGCTACAAGTCTAAAACGCAGGCCACTTTTGAGAATCATCCGCATCACATCAGCTAATTAAAGAAACTAAAGTTTTTTTTTTTTTGTTGAGAGAATTGATCTGCTGATATACATGGATTCTGTGATTATATACCTAAACCTAGGTTCCATTGGATGAACGTAGCGTAGTAGTGAATCTGCCACATGAGAGGTGAGTTTTTATTGAAGTTGATACATACAACCTTCCCCAGAGAGATATCTATATCATGCATATAAGTCTGTTAATTATTAATTAAAACCTAAGATCAACGTATACGCTTTAGGATGTTCATCTTCACAATTAATTGCGTGTGGTGTGCATGATCTAGTTCAACATAAATTAACACGGAATTAAGACTTGTTAATTAACTATGAAGTGATCATGTAATTGAGCAATCCTTATTCCGGACTTTAGATATTATAATCTTCTTCAAGTCTGCTTTCTTAAACTAATTCATGAGAGAATATAGCTGACCATGTGAAGCCATTAAACTCCAAACTCAAGAACCAGTTACAACAAAGGTCGTGGGACTGTTAGAGGATAGCTAATGGCTTATAGGATTTGTAAACAACATGCAAGGCATTAGTTACGTATTACTATATCGCAACATATAAAAAATTAAATAACCACATAAATTATATCTTAAGAAACAACCATGCAAGTACACTATGCATTCTTTATTCAATCATGAAAAGAGTTTTTAAAAGGAAACAAAGCAATGTGGCCAGAGCCAATCAACTGATGACGGCAAATTTTTCAAAGAAGACGTAACGAATAATTGAAGTAATATGGGTTTTTTAGTTCGACCAAAATAAATAAATAAAAAGAAGAAGAAATACGAGTTTGGCCGATGTTGATCCCATTAACATTCCAAACCCTAATTTGTTCTTCTCAAAAGTAGATTCCTGGTATATGCTGATATTACTTGTATCCATGCATTATGCTCGAGATGAAGTAATTTGTTAATTGAGTTCGATGTCACTGAAAAATACATGTATCTCTTTTACACGCCCGAGTCTTCGATCGAGAAATCAACAAAACAAAGGATAAATAACACTCATTTTTCAAAAGGTTGGGGCCGCCGAAATCCCCAGCACTCTAACTAAACCTAGTAATGACTCACCACAAATATCTTTTCATATGTTTAAAATTACAGTCAAATTGGATTTCATAAAGAGGTGATATTTATATAATTGTTGACTACAAAAATTACTTAGCCTATGTGGCGCGCAGACCGAGTAATTAGTAAGCTAACTACGTCCTTCAAATATGTGTGGGGCGTGCTAACTCGTCGGTCGAGCTCGACCGAGGAGTAAAATGTGTTGAGGTTGCGTTGATACACACTGCTGACTTCTACGTCTCGCGATTGCGGCCGAGAAAGGAACACGTCTCGGCCTCTAGGTCCTCAAGCCTGAAGACAAAGCTACCAATTACAAAGTTCACGGCTCGTCGTCGTCCGATTCGGCCACAGTCACTGTATTTGTGAAGGTGAACCCACGCCGAATCGATACTAGGGGTATAAAGGCACAAATATTCAAAGCGGATGAAGGTCTTGATCACAAACGTGGTTCGGCCGTCCGAATGCCGAACTTTGAAGCTTACTTGTGAATATGCGATCATAAAACAACTTGGCGTTTGAGGCACCGAGCCTAAGTATCAGTAACACCTCACTTCACCGAGATGGCTGGTGAGATGACCTTTGTCGACGAGGATCCGAAAACCCTCGTCGGCCGAGACTTGGATACGACAACAGTGCTGTTTATCCAAACTGAAGGTGTGAAGGCGAAAAAAAAAATCTCAAGGGTATTGAGAGGTTTCGCTTAGAGTGGGGATTTGTGCAGGGCAGATTTGTGTGTTGAGTTGGAGGTCCCTTGAATGGTGCCACTGCCTCTGTATTTATAGGGATATATACGACTTGGTTGATGAGCTGATATAGGCTTCTACTATTGTATTATAAATCTTCCACCGAACTGATTGCGTCAGATAAGCTTTCTTATTCCCAAAACTCCATTTAAACAACCACCAATTATATATATATATAAGGGCAATGCCCAACAAAGGAGGCTTCCTGCCTCTCTACCACCACCAAAGCAGGAATCTATTCCCGATTCCTCGGCCTTAGCCATAACCAACAGATTTACTCCCTTAGGATCAACCATAGGAAATCTCCGACCCAATTACCAGCAGCCTCGACCAAATTACCAGTCAGCTTTGGTCAAGGACTATGATCCCTACTCATCCACTTACCGGCAATCGCCATCGCCAACCCCCAGCTTCACAAAAACATCTCCTTACATTCTTAAGGAACCAAAAGAGTATCTCTTCTCCATCCCTAAAGACTTTCGTCATAACCAACCACCAAAACAAATAGCCAGAAGGGTCTTCCCTCCAAATTTCCATTACCAGCCAACAGAGATTCATAAATCACTCCAGTTTTACACTGCCATTCTCTCTGAGACATCATCTGTTTCCATCAAACCTATCTACTCCACAACCCATCAAAATAAACTTCTTTATCATTCCTTAACCATTGGAAAATTCCTTATAGAATCAGAATGGGGAATCCCCCTTTACCAAACCAAACCCCTTCGCAGCAATCAGCTACCCATCCATTTCAGCAACTACAACTATTTTGATTACATTCAAGCATGGACTAATATTTTCTTGCATCAGACAGAAGATCTTAGCCATTCATGGTTCATTACCATCGACAAGAATTTCAGACTCAACTTTCCAGCATGGTTCAACCGTTGGTGGACAGCTCATGGCCCTTACGCCGCCATCATCCCTGACGAACTCATGGAGGTCCTTGATCAGACTTTCAAGAAAAAGTTCGACAGAAGCCGCTTCGACGAGGATGTTCCCCTCTTAGCTTTGTTCATGGCCAAGTACCGGGTTCCATGGATTTTGCGTTGGAACTACCAAATTAATGGCAAAGAAGTCAATAGACAGCGCATGGTGAAATGGTGGGATAAGTTCGACATTCAGAAGGTCATTGTCGTGGTCTTCAAGGATTTTCCCACCTCCGCCAGTCCGGATCCTGTTATCGCAGCCCAGCCTACTCAGCCCACTAAGGCCCTGGATCAAGACCCATACAACATCCAGTCTTTATCGGACATTAGTCCATCTCCTTCACTCAAAGGTGTTGCCAGTTCCTCCAAGTCCAAGTCCAGTTCTAAGAAGAAGCAGAGTAGATTGGACCTGGCCCAACAACTACTTGCAGAAGCAGCCCTGCTACAGCAAGAAGACTTCGACTCCGGAAACTCATCTGACGCATCGTCTCAACCTCCAGCTAATTGGGCTGACTCTGTCTACAGAGACTCCCAAGACCCATTTAATTTGTAATTAGGTTTTATTTTGTATTCAAAACAATTACAAGTATGTAAGTATTTCAAGTTGTAAGCACGTAAAATCCAATATGATGAAGACAGTATTGCCAGCACCGAAAGCAGCTTCGTCAGCAGCAATCATTTCGGGCATCATCTGCAGTAGCAAACAAGTCACTATTCACCCTCGTGAATTCACAGGAAACCGACAACATCTTCTACTTTCGGCTCTTTCCAGCAGAGGCACATGCCTGCCAGCCGGCTCCCGCTCCATCCTCAATCATTCTCCTTGGCTTATATCAAGAAAATGTCGAGGACTGTTTAAGGATCCTTCTCTTTGGAGAAAAACGGGAGCAACATTTCTTATCAGAAAATCAAACACTGTAAACACCATCTAGAATAGGAAGAGAGATGCCTGCGAGCAACATAATCTCTGTTATCCTTTCTGATCGGCAATAGCCGTCATCTGTTGTAAGTTACAATTTCAAGTTTTAATAAAACTTATTTTCATCATCTATCTGCATCATTAATTTAAATTCATTAATTTCATTATGCAAATTATTTTTCATATTTGCTTGATCTTCACCATGGTTTTTAACCTCAGATTTTTATCATTAATTTTCTGTTCTACTTCCGCACCAGCAATAGCTAAGCCTTTCGGTAAGGAAAGCTGCCATGTGGTATCAGAGCCACTCGGTAGTCATTGAGTTATTCTCTTCAGCTTACAAATCCAGTACTTGTTCTTGCATTCATTTTCCAGATAGCTTGTAAGCTAACTCCTTGTGTGAATTTTCTGTGTCCCCAATCCAAACAGTAAGGCGCGTTGTCCAAACAGTAAGTCCCGAGGTAGAGGCATGAGCGGAGTGCATGAGCGGGAAGGGATATAGCTAATAAGCATTAGAGGTTTGCTTTATAAGTTTTCTGTATTTTGTGTGGTTGAATTTGTGCTTGATGAGTAAATTGTTTAGAACTAATTATATGGCTAGCAGTAGCTCTCATATGCATCTAGACAGCATACCTGACATTGTTAATGAAGAACAGAAATTTGATTTCCAAACAGATAGTAGTCTAGGTTTTGGTGATTGGAATATTCCAAAAATTTCTTCAAAAAATATTTACAAAAAGAAATGGTCAGTAGCCTCTTTTAGATCAGAACATCACATTAAGACTGTAGAACAAACCTACGCTATTAGCAAAGATCGTGAAGAGTGTCAACTCTTCTCACCGCATCAGATTAGAAAACATAGAAAAGATGGTCATAACTTCATACATATAGGGTTAGTCCAGGTAGCAGTCAAACCCTTAACCCGACGAGGTCTCAATACCTCAATTCTCTTGTGTCTTCGTGACGCAAGATTTTTAGAATTCAGTGATAGCATCCTTGGAATGATTGAATCCAGTCTTTCCAATGGACCTATTCATTTCGACTGTTTTACAGACCTTACATTAAGCCTTTCAGATCCCAATATCTTGAAAGCACTCACACTCAACACTCAGACTTCAGGGTACAAAGTCCTTGAAGGTACGCAGCCTTTGGCTCTCATCTACCGTATCAATTACAAAGTAATTGGTACGAATATGAACTTCCAGGCTCTTTCCAAGAGTCCGAAAGATCACACCATTCTCATCCAATCCTCATTAGAGAATGCCAACATTAGTGTGCCCAGAACCATTAGGTGGTCAGATATCAGTCTCCCAGCAGAATGGTATTTGATGAACGAAAGCAAACCAGTCAGTATCCAAAACGACTTGGTTAACCTTGACAACATCGAACAATACTACGATGGCACCGTCAAGATTAATGTCAGTAGACCAAACAAAAAACCGGTAGTCTCAGGAAGACATTCTTTTTCAGGATCCATGTCATCCGATAGGCAGGGTCAGGATAAAGAATTCATTGCTTCCTTAGCCAATAGGAAATTAAAGTCTGTAGACACCAGTTCCTCTGTCACCCAGCAAGAGTTAGTAGACGATCTTATCCAACTTAAGCTCCAGTCCCTAGAGACCAAAGCTCAGGTTACCAACCCGGTCTACCAACCCAACTCTACTAGGACAGAAGAACCAACCTCACCAACAGAATCTGACTTTGACGCTGGTCAAGTCAATTCTCAGTTGTTAGTTTTGAACAAACCATTCAAACCTAATAACAAAATACTCAATAGAGACATCGAAGCTGAAGAAAACATTCCTCGCATGAATATTTTCAGAAGCAAATACACTCAGGATGAAAAGCTTGAAATTTACCATAAATGGAAAGCTTTCATGCAAACGATCAGGACTGAAGTATTTTTCTTCGATTATGTTGAAAAATATTATGAACCTGAACAACATCAAGTAGAGGTTATAACCAAACACAACTGGCTTAAAGAAGACAAGACATTTGTCTCCTCTAGTCATCCGCCCCAAGAAAAGATCATAATCACCACAGCCAATACGCAAATACCAGCCACTCCATTTAAGATCCCAAAAGACGATGTAGGTGTCAAACCTGTCATAGAACAGAACAACTACACTAACCAGAGTCTTCACACCATAGGCAAACAGTTAGACAAAATCGAAACCAAGATCGATAGGTTGTCTGTACCCAAGCCTACCCCAAGTGAAAAACCTTTGGTTACCTTCCAAGAGTATCCCTCTTTACAAGTGGCCTCCACATCCCAAAAAATAGACCAAATGCTCAGTGAGCTAAAGTCAGAAAAAGGAGTTCATGTGATTAATCATGATCACAATAAAGAACTCGACTCCTCTCAATCCTCTTCGAAACAAGATTCAGAAGATGAGAGTGCTAATTCTATCCACAAGATGGAAGAAGCCTTTCAGAGTCTTGAACTCAATAGAATCAACAAAGGGATTAATCCCACATCTCTCACAAAGAATTGGTATCCCAGACCAACACTTCCTGACCTCCAGTTTGAGGAAAGGAACTTCCAAAACCAATTCTCGGTATCCTCTGATAAACTCTATGAATGGAATATAGATGGTTTATCAGAACAAGAGTTATTAAACAAACTCCAACATATCTCTATGGTTACTAATAGCTACATTACCAACCATAATCTAACGCAGACCCAAGTTGTTGACCTTTTGGTCACTGGCTTTACGGGAATGCTTCATTCTTGGTGGGAAAAGCACCTCACCGAACTCTCTCGAAATGAAATCCGTAATGCGGTCAAGAAAGATGAGGAAGGAATTCCTTTCTTTAATGAACAGATAGGACAGGGTATCCCTGACGCAATCAACACTCTTCTTTTCACAATCATAGAACATTTCATAGGTACTCCCTCCAACGTTACCACTAGGATTCACGACCAACTAAGTAATTTAAGGTGCCCAACCTTAAGTGACTTTAGATGGTACAAAGACGTTTTCCTCTCACGAGTCATGCTTAGAGAAGATAGTAATCAACCTTTTTGGAAAGAAAAGTTCATAAACGGCTTACCCAATCTTTTCGCCCATAAGATTAGAACAACGTTAGTAAACGACGATGGTATTATACCATATCATACTCTTACTTATGGTAATATTATTAATATTATCCAGAAGAAAGGGTTGAAGATGTGCATTGATATGAAAATATCAAGGCAGGTCAACAAGGATAAGGCCATAGCCAAGTACGAACTAGGAACGTTTTGTGAACACTACGGTCTTCCTCCCGTAGCACCTTCCAATAGGAAAAAGCCCAATAGGTCAGATAAGTTCCCTAAGTATCCAACCAAGTACTCCAGTAGGACACACCATAAACATAAGAAACCTCAGTTCCAACCCAATTCGTTTTACGAAAAGCCAAAACCCAAATGGAAGAAAGGAAAGAGGAAATCCTCTGGAAAATTCCATTCGAAAGACAATAGTCAAAAAGGAAAATGCTACAAGTGTGGCAAATTCGGACACTACGCTAATAAGTGTAGAGTAAAAAACACCATCAATCAATTGAAGATCTCTGACGAAGAGAAATTCAAACTCATCCAAGTTCTGGAACTTCGAGACACAGACTATAGTCAATCAGAAGATGATATGGATTTATCCTCTTCCGATTCCAACTCTTCTTCCAGCCTTTCATCTCCCAACATCAAGCTAGGTTGTACTGATGCTTGTAGTAAAAAGGTTTCAGTGCTCAGTAAGCAAGAAGAACAGGAAACTCTTCTTCTCGAATTAATCTCCAAGGTTGATGACCCTGAACTCAAAACCTTCTATCTCAAGAATCTCAAGAAATTAGTTTCTTCGGATGACACTGGCCCTAGCCAACTGCAGACAACTCAAAAAATCTCTCTTAGCACAACCCTAGAATGGTTCAATAAGTCTAAGAAGGAAATTACCATTCAGGATCTCCATAGAGAAGTCAACATAGTCAAAGACGAAATTAGGTTTCTAAAGTCTGAAAACCTAGAAATTCGTACACAACTTAGTAAAGTCCAGACACAGGCTTTAGCCAACCATGATGAAGGACATGATAGCTCTTCTTCATCAAGTCACTACTCTGACTCCTCATCCAGAACCCCATCCCAACAGGATTTAGTTCTAAGTCTCATAGACAAGATCAGGATCAGAAAATGGTATTCCGTGATATCGATAATAATCGATGATTTTCATTTCAAATCAATTGCTTTGATAGATTCAGGAGCAGACTTGAATTGTATTTAAGAAGGGTTAATACCTACTAAGTATTTTCATAAATCCAATGAAGTACTTAGTGCTGCAAATCAATCTCCAATGCAATTAAAATTTGAAATTCTTAGAGCACATGTCTGTCAAGATGATGTGTGTTTCAAGACGTCATTCGTCCTCATTAAAAACATCTCAGATCCTGTCATATTAGGATTACCTTTCCTAGCCCTCATCTATCCTTTTAAGGTCCATCACAATAGGATTACCACCAAGGTCTTAGGACAGAAGGTCACCTTTAGGTTCTGCTTAGAAACAGACCTTAGGAAACTTAGGCACCTTCGACAGGATAATGTCTCACGATCCATCAGCCTCATCACTAATAAGTCCAATCATATTAATTTCTTGAAGGAAGAAATTAATCACAAACGAGTTGAGGAACAACTTGTTCAAGAACCTTTGGTTCAACGCATTTCTGAATTCCAGGATCGTCTTATCAGAGAAGTTTGCTCTGATATTCCAAATGCCTTTTGGCACCGCAAACAGCACATTGTTAAACTTCCTTACATTAAGGAGTTTAATGAATCCAAAATACCTACTAAGGCTAGACCCATCCAAATGAGTCAAGAAGTAATGGATGTTTGCAAAACAGAGATCCAGGATCTTCTTTCCAAAGGAATTATCCGCAAATCCAAGTCTCCTTGGTCATGTCCTGCATTTTATGTTCAGAAGAGTGCAGAGTTAGAAAGAGGGTCTCCCCGATTAGTTATTAACTACAAACCTTTGAATGCTGTTTTGGAATGGATTAGATATCCAATCCCCAACAAAAGAGATTTGATTAAAAGGCTTAGTAAAGCAACTATTTTTTCAAAGTTTGATATGAAATCAGGTTTTTGGCAAATTCAAGTTCATGAATCTGATAAGTATAAAACTGCTTTTGTAACGCCTTTCGGCCATTATGAGTGGAATGTAATGCCTTTCGGTTTGAAAAATGCTCCCAGTGAATTTCAAAATATTATGAATGAGATTTTCAATCAATACAGTCACTTTACGATTGTTTATATTGATGATGTTCTTGTTTATTCACAGTCTATAGATGAGCACTGGAAGCACTTGCATTTGTTTGCTAGGATCATTAGATCAAATGGATTGGTTGTGTCAGCCACTAAGATTAAGTTGTTCCAAACCAAAGTTAGGTTTTTAGGATACAACATTCATCAGTCCACCATTCAACCAATAGATCGTGTCATCCAGTTTGCAGACAAATTCCCTGACCAGATAACTGATAAAACCCAACTTCAGCGATTTCTTGGTTCTTTGAATTATGTCTCTGAATTCTATCCTCATCTCCGTCAACAATGTAAACCCTTGTTTGATAGACTTAAGGGTAATCCCCCAGCGTGGTCTCCCACTCATACTTCCATTGTCAAACAGATTAAGAATCATGTCAAGACATTGCCTTGTCTCGCCTTTCCAACTCCCCACTCTTTCAAAATTGTGGAAACCGATGCTTCTGATATCGGTTATGGAGGTATCCTCAAACAGAAAGTTTCTCCAGATTCTCCTGAACAGATTGTTCGCTTCCATTCAGGAGTATGGAATTCTGCTCAAGCTAATTATAGCACTATTAAAAAAGAGATTTTATCTATTGTATTATGCATTAGCAAATTCCAAGATGATTTACTAAATCAGAAATTTCTCATTAGAGTTGATTGCAAATCTGCCAAGCATGTTTTACAAAATGATGTTCAAAACATTGCATCAAAACAGATTTTTGCACGTTGGCAAGCCATATTATCAATCTTTGATTTTGAAATTGAATATATATATATAGTTGACGCCTCTTTCACAGCATGCATGTAGCTCTTATGCAGGCCAAGTCCAATACTAATCCATCTGACAACATTCATCAACAACCTAGCCTACTTGGGTTATGATGACTCCTCTACCATCTTAAACTCCTAAAAAGTAATTTTAATTGATGAAGTATAATCACCAATTCCTAGATAAGCCCATGTGCACCAATCCCATCTATGAAAGCGAACTTGAATTGCACCACCTGTTTCTATATTAGAAATACGACTTAGGTTTTGATAATAGTTAGCCAAGTAGGAGACTACATACACTTGGAGTCCAATATGATGAGCCAACTCAAATGTCTCCACACAATTCCTTGGAGACGGATCGGATCAACCAACTGGATATATCAAAAATTAGATTTTAACTATCCTAGTTAATATTTAATAGATAATATTATGATTAAAATCACAATATTACTTCTCAATAATAACTAAAAACCACTTCAAACACCTTACCATCCAACGGTCTAATCATTCAACGGCCTCGATTGCTCGGGCCGATAGTGTAAATTTGGGCCCAAACAATAATACAAGGCAATACAATTTCGGATAATAAAGAAAATAAAACAAATCATAAAGATATTTTTATAATTAGGAATCCTAAATATATAAAGGTCAACACTTCTCTTGAAGTTGGTCCATATATATCGTACATGCCCATTTTGATAGGAACCTAGTAAATACACAACTAGCGATTGAATTGTTATTATATTGTCCAACTGATCTTCTGTTCTAATAGGCAGTGTTTTGGCTGACCACTCCTAAAACATGTGCTAAATTCGGTCATATATGTCCTAAGTACATTAGTCGGCCAACTAACCACTCCTAAAACATGTGCTAAATTCGATCATATATGTCCTCAGTACATTAGTCGGCCAACTAATCTTTGGTAGGGGTGGAATTTTTTACCACATTACCATACCTACCGTATTACCAACCGTACCATACCAAAGTTGTGCCAAACAATTTGTACCACTGGTAATGGTACAGTATTTGTACCATTCCATACTGTTTCGGTACGGTACTGGTACTCAAAACTAGTACCGATGATATACCATACCTACCGGTTACCAATATTATTAATATTATATTATATATTTATTCATGTATATATATATATATAATTATGTATTATGTATTATGTAATATTATATTATGCCGTTTGACACTTTGACTCATTTATCATATTCCTAAAATCTCCACAAACCAAACACTCTTAGTCTCTCACTCTGGTCCCTGCTCGACACATTAAAAACCTAGGGTTTGTTCCGCTGTCGCATCTCTCTCATCGATTCATCTTCGTTTCTCGTTTCCGGCGACTTTGTCTTCCAAGTGAGGGCACAACATATGCATTGGGTATTACCACCTTGGATTGTGGGTTCAAATCAGCAAGCCAGTCGTCGAGCACAGCTATGGATATTTACATTTTTGTGGTTTGCTGTCTTACGTTTCTGGTTCATTTGAGTCTCAGCATGCTATAGAAATCTTGTCTTATGATTTATTAAGTTTTTACCACTTTGACATACAATGGTAAAAAATCTTGAATTAGGTTAAATTGTGTATATATATCAAACTGTGTATATATTTCTGGGCTTTGAATTAGGTTAGAAAAATATTAGATTTTGGGCAAACTAAGTGACGTAAAATAAAGTGGTAATTACCATTGGCATACCATACCAACCAAACTATTTGGTATACCGATATTCGGTATACCAAAAGTTTGGTACGGTAATGGTAATATATTTTGTCGTACCAAATATTTGGTATGGTAATCGGTACGGAGGTTTTGGTACGGTAATGTACCAAAACCACCCCTAATTTTTGGTATATGCCCGTATACTATCCACTAGTACTTGATTCATGTAGAATTATCAAAGACACGGGCCATATGGCCCACTTCCAACAACAACGATATTGTCCCAAACTTGGTAATTACCACCTGTACAATCTGTCAGGTGTTGGGTTTTCTCATAAAAGGTCTCGGTGTTAGTTAGAGTGCGGTTAGAATATTTAAACTATTATTTTTCTTTTTATATGGTCGATGTGGGATTGAACAATTCAGATATACTCTGAGTTTTAAACATTCTTCTAGTGGTGACTGGCTGACAAGCAGGCATCACAATCTCTTGTAACAAATCTAAAGTATACTTCCTTTGAGCCACATAACGTAGATTATAAACAAGTGATGGAACCACGAGAATAGTATCAAGGTTGATATTATTAGTAAGGGATGTCATACCCTCCCAAGGATAGGGGCGGCATCACCATCAGCTGTGGTAACATCAGTCTGAGGAGATGGTCTTATGTTTCGAACAAGCTTAGATTCAAATGTCATATGTATAGTAGCACCGGAGTCAATTATCCAAGTATTATTTACAAGATAAGAAGCTTTTAAAGCTGTTCTCTCATTACCTGTAGAGGTGATCAAGGTCGTGGCTTGCTCAACCACATGTTTTGGTTCATCCTTCGTCTCAGCAATAGTAGCACATTGTTTGTTGTGGCAAGCATCACGGTGTTTATCCAACCCTTTGGGATAACCAATTAGCTCGTAAAATTTGGCTTTTGAGTGACTAGGAAGATTGCAACGTGCAGTGCATTCGGATGAATCAGTATAAGGACGATCCCCCTAAACCAGATGAATTAGACCGATTCTAAGAGGGACGGCTACGAATAAGCATTGCTTCAGAATTCTCCCCCTCGCCTTTCATAGCATCCATCCTATCTAACTCGCAACATACATAGGCATAAGATGCTTAAAGGCTTAGGGTTGGTTCTTTGCGCAAAACCTCACTACGAACTTGTTATCAAAGCTTCCCAGCAAAAGGTAACTCGTTGCCACTCTTGTTCCTAAAATTGGAGTTTTTAGACTAAACAACAACCGGAGCAGTGGAAGGCCTGGTTTCAGTGGTATCCGTGATGAGCTTATCTGTCACTGGAGCGGTAAACAGTTGGTTGTAGGAGATGGGATCGATTCGGCCTGCTAAGTCAAAGTAGGGGATCGAAGACAACAAGAATCAAGCAACAACTGCTGCGTTTTCTGGGCTTGTCGCTCAAACAGAGCAACATGATGTAGGATTAAGGTTTCTGTGTTTTTTTTATTATCCTGGATCTTATACCAAGTCGAATTCGAGAATAATAATTCTATTCTTCTCACAAGGAGGTGATATTTATACAATACAAGGCAATACAATCCCGAACAATAAGAGGAATAAAACTAATTACAATAATTACTCCTATAACTAAGAATCCTAAACATACAGAAGTCAATACTTACTATTAGTTTGAACCATTCATTCGTCAGACAAATGATAATTTTTGGTAGTGATGTAGTTCTTTCCCATTCTTCTTTGAACAAGTAATTGGCCACTCTGATTCTTGAATCACGAAACGAGTTATCAAATTTTTTTTTTTTTTTTAAGATTAAGATTGCTGAGCTTCAGTCACCTGAAATTGATTTCCCATAATTTAGCTACTCAAATTTCATTACCAAAATCCACTTCCATAGCAACAATTTGCTCCTCATGAGCTCGACCGGAATAATGGAAGCCCAACACAGTCTCTTCTATAAGACGCATCAGCAAAATCGGGTACCAAGTCCCACCATATGAAGCTACTATTCATTACACCAAAATTAGCAAAAGCATCCGCCAAACTATTCCATTCCTTGAAAATATGCAAAAAACGCAAATGCAAGCTAGCAATATGCCATAAACAATTTACCCAAGAAACTTTAAGAAATCATGGAACATCCATGGAGTGAGCAGACAGTAGGCTGATGACATGCATAGAATCTGTCTCTAACCAAATGTTATGCCATTCTATATCCCATGCAATCTGAATTGACTGCACTTGGATAAGAAGACGAGGAGGCAAATGCACCTAAAAATAGACCACTGGAATCACGAAAAATACCACCACTTCCCACTTGACCATTTCCTTTACAAGACCCATCTGTGTTAATCTTAATCCACCCAATAGGAGGCGAACACCAAGACACAGGCACAAAACTAAGAGCATCCAAAGAAAGGGATGAAATTCTTAACATGGAGAATATGGGAATCGATACATAGCCAGTGAAAGAAGAAAAACAAATAGAAGCTGATTCCCTCCAATGCCGTAAAAGATGACGTTGGGACTGGACAATACTAAAACTTTTTGTTCTCAAACCTAATCTTGTTCCTTTCGTGCCAAAGCCACCAAAAGAAACTGCAAATAACCAAGAACCAAAGTTCCGAATAGATGTGGGGAAAGATGAGACCAAAGAACCATAAAAAATATCTTTAACGCATTGCCAAGGATCATAAGGCTTGTCAAAACGAATGAAAATCCATTCCATAAAGCAACTGTTCGAGGACAATGCAGAAGAAGATGGTCACAAGATTCCCTAGCATTATGAAAAAAAGCGCAATAAGAAGCTAAAGCCACACCTCGGCGTTGCAGTAAATCATCAGTCAATAATCTTCCATGACAAGCTTTCCAAACTACTAAGCTTTTGCGTGGCTGAATAGATTGATGCCAAACCATTTTAGCCCATTTTTTTAGGCGGAGCATGAGATGAAAAAAAAAAGCCTCCTTAGCTGAAAAAGTACCCGAATATGAACCTGTCCAAAATAAAGCATCATCCATGTGCGTAATTGGCAATGGAGTCTTCATAATCTTCTCCGAAAGATGAGGAAAAGAATAAGTAAAGACAATGGGAAGAACCATTTTGCATCCTGAATAAAATCTTTTACCTTAAAATTCAAAGGAATTATGTCAACCTCACCAATATTAGAGAGCAAAGGGGTTCCAAGCCAGTTATCATACAAAAAAGAAATCTTACAGCCATCACCAACACTTCGTTGAAATGGAGCTATAAAATGAGGGCCATAATTATTTAAGGCCCAACCAAATAGAAGACTTTTTATAAGACTTTAGCAAATGAAAGTTGTCTTTAAGAAATCTGTTACGTAACCAATCCAAAGCTGGTGAGGAAGAAGAAATCACATCCCAACATCTTTTAAGAATGAGAGAACGATTGGATTCAAAAAGATCTCGGATACCCAAACCACCCTCTTCTTTCAACTTATAACAAGAGCTCCGAGCTATTAGAGGCATACCTCATTTTAACAGATCACCAGAACAAAAGAAATTTCTAATCCACCCTTGAACCTCACGTAGCAAATTAGTACGCCAAGTATAAATTTGAAAACTATAAACCAAGATTCCCTGAATTAGTGAATTAATAAGTTGGAGTCTCTCTGCTTGTGAAAGCAAAGAACCTTTCCAAGCCGTTAACTTGCAACGAATCTTATCAGCAATGGCTTGAAAATCGATCCTTTTCGGACGACCCTGAAAGATAGGGACACCTAGATAAGTAAAAGGTAGATTTCCCAAACTTACACCAAGAACCTTTTGAATAATAGTATGCCGACTGCTTGCAAATTTCCCAAGAAAAACTAAAGATTTTACTTTATTTATGCTTTGCCCAGAATTCAAGTTGTACTCCTCTACAAAACGCATTAGGTTACGCATAGATTGCTTAGTTCCACGCATGAAAACCATAATATCATCTGCAAAAAGAACATGAGATGGTGGAGCAATACCCATGGGAACTGAAAAAGTGTTAATTAGATCATCTTCCACCATCTTTGTTAAACCCTTGCTAAAAACCTCCTTAGCTAGACAAAAGAGAATAAGAGACAAGGGATCTCCTTGACGAACACCATGAGAACATGTGAAAAAACCTTCAACTGAACCATTAATAAGGACAGAAATATGAGCTGAAGTTAGAACAGAACGAATCTAATCCACAAAACCTGCTGAAAAACCAAAAGCATCCAAAATTCGGAGAAGAAAACACCAATCCAAAGTGTCAAACACCTTTCAAATACCAAACTTGATTGCAATATTCCTACCCTTACAACATATATCAAGGAGGTTCATGCATTCAAAAGTGAGAATGACGGGATCCACAATAGATCGTCCTTTCGTAAAAGCATTTTGCTGGGGGAAGACAATACGAGCAGCAATAGGGCTTAAAAGATCTACTAAAATCTTAGTGATAATTTTAAATGAAAAATTAATTGAAAGAAGAGATAGGAATAGGGCTTAAAAGATCTGCTAAAATCTTAGTGATAATTTTAAATGAAAAATTAGTTGAAAGAAGAGATAGGTGGTTATATTCAAACACTCATTTTTACCTCTCACACAACCCTCATAATTTCTAACTGTCAAATTTAATGAATTGAAGAAGATCAAAATAAGAATGTGTAAGAGGTTAAAAAAAAGTGTATAAATAACACTACCCAACAAATATTGTGTAACCTAACATACCTTACATAGTTAGAATTAACCTTGTACGGTCTACAAAAATATGCAATTGCATTTTCTCAAGAAAATCAATATAAAGATGCAAAAGTATGAATCTAGCTAGCTATCTCTTCCCATCATATCTTGGGGTCTATCTCATATCTCTTTCGCCAAGTTCCAAATGCATGGAACTCCCTACCGACCTACATCATATTTTATTAGGAAAACTAACGAAAAGGGCTTGAAAACTTTCATTTTAACGAAAGGCCACTTTTAAAGGTATAGTGAATAGTGACAGTTAAAGGTAAAAAAACGGTTTTTCGTTAAAAGTAAACAGTACCGAGGGTGTTTTATTAAACCTCCCTATTTTATTATATTGACTACGCGTCAGGGTTTAGAAAACATGGACCTGGATCCTCTCCTGAGCCCAAGGAGAGGATCCTCCTGACCGAGGATCCTCCTGACCAAGGATCCAAGACCGTTGGATGAAAATCCAACGGCTATAATTATTATAACTTTAAATGGACCCCCCCTGTTTGTAGCCGTTGGATTTTCATCCAACGGCCTTGAATCTTTGGTCAGGAGGATCCTCTCCTTGGGCTCAGGAGGATCCTCTCCTTGGGCTCAGGAGAGGATCCGGGTCCAGAAAACATGTCTGAGGAAAGTACAACATAGACATACTTTATTGAATGTATTCTTAAGGGGTTTATAACTTACAAGTAGGCCTGGCAATTCCTGACACGGCCCGTTAATCCGACACGACACGAAATTAACAGGTGTTCGAGTCAACACGATAACGAATTGGGTCGTTATCGGATAACCCGATAAGCACCTGTTAAGATAACGGGTTGGTTCGGGTATACACGTGGGTAACACAATACACGATAAGCATAATATTAATTTTATAATTTTATAACCCTAAAAAAAATACTATATTAATTATATATATTAATTTAACAATTTTATACCCCTAAAAACTATAATATATATATATATATATATTAAATTAACTATAATAATTATAATAATTATACCCCCAAGATATTAACTATAATAATTATATGGGGTTTTTGAACTTTAATCCTTCAAGAAGATTAAAATTTAAAAAAAAACCTAGTGTTAGATTGAATATTGATTTTTAGTCCCTAATGTGTCCTTAATTCAAAATAATTAATGTGTATTTTACTTAATATCTCCCATTAAATATTTAAATTTATTAATACACATATTTTAATTTATTTTTTGACCAAAAAAGAGTTTTTTAATTTATTAATTTTATTTAACATTCTTCAAATTTGAAAGACCCAATTAATGTACCTAAATGTTAGTACCGAAATGTGTGTACCGAAATATATTATATTGAACTAATATATTTAAATGTTAGTACCAAAATGTATTAATATTAAATTAATGTACCTAAATGTGTATACCGAAATGTGTGTACCTAAATATATGCACTGAAATATATATACCTAAATATATGCACCTAATATATGCACCGAAATGTATGTATCTAAATATATGCACCGAAATGTATGTATCTAAATATATGCACCGAAATGTATGTACCTAAATATATGCACTGAAATGTATTAATATTAAATTAATGTACCTAAATGTGTGTACCGAAATGTTAGTATCGAAATGTATGCACCGAAATGTTAGTACCGAAATGTATGTACCTAAATGTATGCACCGAAATATGTGTACCGAAATGTATGCACCGAAATGTATTATAATGAATTTAATATACCTAAATGAAGAAGTTACAGTACATCGAAATATATTGTATAACAAAAATTAGTTTATCTAAATGTTCACAACAAAAATATATTCCAATGAATGAAATGAAAATAAAAATTATAATGAAATAAAATTAATACATTAAAAATTAGAAAAGAAAAAGATAAATAATTAAAAAATAAAAATATAATTAATAAATGAGGTTATTAATGTATCAAGGGACTAAAATTAGATTTTGATCTTACTCATGGTTTTAATCAAAAAGTAATCTTTGCTAAGGACTAAAATGAAGTTTTCTATAATTATATATGTATATTATATTTTAAATTAAATTTTATAAAAACTATAATAATTAATTTAATATGCATTCCATTCATTTCCTACCACCCTTTGAAGAAAAAGGGAGGGAAAATGAAAATTATTTGAAAAACTGAAAAGGAAACAAAAAAGAGAGGGAAAGATAGGACCTATGTATTTTCCTTGCTACTACAACTAGTAGTAGGCTGCCGTCCTTTGAAGAAAAAGGAAGGGAAAATGAAAATTATAAAAAAAATTGAAAAGGAAACAAAAAAGAGAGGGAAAATGAAAATTAATAGAAGTGATGAGAATTTTATTTTTTTTAAGTTATTAACTTTTTATTACATATATCCTACCATTTTGATGGGATACGCATCATACAAAACTAATTTCAACGATCCAACTATCAAACTTGTTTGTATATGCTTTGAGATCGCATACGCCAAAAATTGCAAAAAACAAACATTTAGAGATTAAGTAACGGGACAAAACATTTCGACGGTTATAAACAAAAAAAAATCACGATTTAACGGTTATTTTAACTTCGATTTTGATGATTTTTTACAGCTACACTTCTTGACCTTATATGAATACAATGAATGAATTCGATCTTCAATTTAAAATATTTACACAAGTGGATATCACAAAATCTTATGTTATACTTAATGAAAGTATGAATAAACTCTTAAGTGTTAGTGAATCTATTGTTTTGACTAGACCTGGCAGTTTCTGACACGACACGATGACACGACACGAAAACGACACGAAAATAACGGGTTTCGGGTCGACACGATAACTAATCGGGTCATTATCGGGTAACCCGTTAAGAACCCATTAATAACGGGTCCTTAACAGGTTTACACGATAGTGACACGCGGGTAACCTGTTTTGACACGAAAAGGAAAAAGTTATTTTGATGATTTTAATTTTTTTTAATTACTAAAAAAAACTTACTATAAAATACAATAAATATAGTGGATATATATATATTGTTCATTAATTATTATTGTATTATTATTCTAAATAAGTTTTAAAAATTTAAGTTTTATTTATTTATTTTATAAAATATTATGAGCAAAGAGTGAGATTAAAAAATTATAAAACACATTAAAAATAAAAACATCAAGTAATTTAAAAAATACCAAATACATTTAAATATTTAAAATAATTAATTTACAAGTGCAAAAAATGTGAAAAAAATATGCAAGCACTCTTAATCGCATCCTCTACGCTTTAAAGGTGCGTACATGAATTTTTAAAACTATACAAACCCTCAAGTATTTTTAAGGTAGTTCAAAATAAATAAAATTCATAATCATTAATGTATAAGTCTGAAAAATGTGAAAGCATATATAAAGGGGTGTGATATTCACACACCCCATTTTACTTTTCACACACCCTTCTAATTTTCGACCGTCGGATTAGATGAATTGAAGAAAATCAGCAAATAGAAATTAACAAGGGGTGTGTAAGAAGTAAAATGGGGTGTGTGGATAGCACACCCCTATATAAATGTTCATGATTGCATCCTCTACCCTTAGACAATCGTTACATGGTCGTTTAGATTTTTAAAACCCTCCAAATCTCATGAATAATGTTTTTTTTAGTGAAAAATTAATAATATTGTAGAAGTGAAAAATTAATAAGATTTTTTAAAAAAAAATTGAACATACCACACATTGCCACATAAATATTACTTCAAAACATTAAAACATTAGTCGTTTAAGTATTACATCTACACCCGAAAATAATACTTTTATTATATAACGTAAAATTTTGTGATATCCACATCCACTAGTGTAAATATTTTAAATTGAAGATCGAATTCATTCATTGTATTCATATAGGGTCAAGGAGTGTATCTGTAAAAAATCATCAAAATCGGAGTTAAAATAACCATTAAATCATGATTTTTTGTTTACAACCGTCGAAAAGCTTTGTCCCGTTACTTGATCTCTGAATGTTTGTTTTTTGTGATTTTTTGCTGATGTGATCTCGAAACATATATGAACAAGTTTGACGGTTGTGATCGTTGAAATTAGTTTCGGATAATTCGTATCCCATCAAAACGATAGATTGACTAACACTTAAGAGTTTATTTATACTTTCATTAAGTATAACATAAGATTTTGTGGTATCCACTTGTGTAAATATTTTAAATTGAAGATCGAATTCATTCATTGTATTCGTATAGGGTCAAGGAGTGTATCTATAAAAAATCATCAAAATCGGAGTTAAAATAACCGTTAAATTGTGATTTTTTGTTTATAACCGTCGAAAAGCTTTGTCCCGTTACTTGATCTCTGAATGTTTGTTTTTTGTGATTTTTTGCTGATGTGATCTTGAAACATATACAAATAAATTTGACGGTTGTGATCGTTGAAATTAGTTTCAGAGAATTTGTATCCCATCAAAACGATAGATTGACTAACACTTAAGAGTTTATTTATACTTTCATTAAGTATAACATAAGATTTTGTGGTATCCACTTGTGTAAATATTTTAAATTGAAGATCGAATTCATTCATTGTATTCATATAGGGTCAAGGAGCGTATCTGTAAAAAATCATCAAAATCGGAGTTAAAATAACCGTTAAATCGTGATTTTTTTTTTATAACCGTCGAAAAGCTTTGTCCCGTTACTTGATCTCTGAATGTTTGTTTTTTGTGATTTTTTGCTGATGTGATCTCGAAACATATACGAACAAGTTTGACGGTTGTGATCGTTGAAATTAGTTTCGGAGAATTCGTATCCCATCAAAATGATAGATTGACTAACACTTAAGAGTTTATTTATACTTTCATTAAGTATAACATAAGATTTTGTGGTATCCACTTGTGTAAATATTTTAAATTGAAGATCGAATTCATTCATTGTATTCATATAGGGTCAAGGAGTGTAACTATAAAAAATCATCAAAATCAGAGTTAAAATAACCGTTAAATCATTATTTTTTGTTTATAACCGTCGAAAAGCTTTGTCCCGTTACTTGATCTCTGAATGTTTGTTTTTTGTGATTTTTTGCTGATGTGATCTCGAAACATATACAAACAAATTTGACGGTTGTGATCGTTGAGATTAGTTTCAGAGAATTCGTATCCCATCAAAACGATAGATTGACTAACACTTAAGAGTTTATTTATACTTTCATTAAGTATAACTCTCTTCATTTTGCATATCTTTGAACATTTGTATTTTGTAGTATGCACTAATGTTTTTTCATTAGACTCTTATTTTGGGGTGTGCAACTTTTTTTTCACTAAAAAAAGTGTTATGTTTTTAATTTAATTATTTATTGGTTTAAAATATATTTTTCTTAACGGGTAACGGGTCGGGTCATATTACCTGTTAATATTATCGGGTCGATTTCGGGTCGGGTCATTTTACCCGTTTATTTTAACGGGTGTTACACGACACGACCCGTTAAGCTATCGGGTATGACACGAACACGACACGAACACATGAAACACGACACGAATGCCAGGTCTAGTTTTGACGCATTCTACGAAACTAGTTTCAATGATCCAACCGTCAAACATGTTTGTATATACTTCGAGATCGCATACGCCAAAAATTGCAAAAAACAAACATTCAGAGATCAAGTAACGGGGCAAAACCTTGAAAACAAAAACTCTTTCATTTTGCATATCCTTGCACATTTAATATTTGTAATAGATTAGTAATGTATGTATTTATTTTTTTATTAGGCTCTTATTTTCGAGTGTAGATGTAGTACTTAAACGACAAATGTGTTTTAATGTTTTGAAGTAATATTTATGTGGCAATGTGTGGTATGTGCAAATTTAAGAAGAAAAAAAATATTTTTCTTAACGGATCATAACGGGTTGGGTCACTTTATCCGTTGGGTAAAGTGACCCGACCTATTAAGGACCCGTTAAGATAACGGGTGTGACACGATCTGACATGTTAAGATAACAGGTGTTACACGAAAACGACACGAACAAGACTGACATGACCCGTTTGCCAAGCCTACTTACAAGGAGGTTTTTGTATATAAATTGTTGGGTAAATCTCAGTTTACTACCCTCAAGTTTCGTGGTTTTTAACACTTGGTACATAAAGTTTTTTTCTTCCCAAAGTCATACCTAAAGTGTTAATTTTGGAACAGTCTCATACATCCGTTAGTCTGGCTGTTAAGTTTTCCGTTAACTGATGACATGGTGCCCACGTGGACAATGACTGGGCGCCACGTGTCAACAAGGATCCCACGTGGATATTTTAAAAAAAAAAATTGAAAACAACCCATCATTTGTAATTGGAAATTGGGATTACAACAATAACAAACACAAAGAATGATATGGATTGATAATGTACAAGAAGAAAGTACCTCAGCTATGACGGAAGAGGTATCGAAATCGGGTTCGCCGGTAGCTAATCGAATGATGGGTACTCTAGCTTGCACGAGAGCTGTGGCCTGGTCAGTAATGGCTACTGTCTTCGAAGGCTTTACGGAGTTAACTCGCAGGCTCAAAGAGACGTCGACTTCCACTTGGGTTTGGTCATTGCCAGTCACTACCCCCGCCATCACAACTCCTCCTCTTGATCTACTCTTTCTGTTGCTCCGACTCGTGAAAGGAAGCAAACAAGGTTGACAAGGGAAACATATGGATTTTTGGTCTAAACCCAAATCGGATCCGGGGATTTGGGTTTCGAAACTAGGATGGGCAATGCTGGAGGTGGAGGTCTGGAGGGAAAAGGCGGCCATGAGGTTCGTTGGAGCAGGCATTGGTGTTGGAGTTGAATTGCTCCTCTAATTGGGTTTGGGTTTGGTGAATTGGATTCTTGCATCTTTTAAAAGACAAGGGAGTGAACCCAGATGCAGGGGAGCGAACCCATCGCGATCTAACACCAAACCCAGATCTGGGTTGACGCGCACAAGATTTTCACAATTTCCACCAACCTTTTTGCCATCACTAGGTGAAAAGGCGAAGAGTCGCAGAAGTCCAGCTTGGCGGCAGGTTCGAGGTTCCGACTCAGTAACTCTTTGGTAAAGCAGAGTGGCCCAGAAGATGTGAAGTGGAAATGGTATGCGGAGAGGGTGTGCAGAGGAAGAGAGAAATGAGGGTTAGAGAAGGGATGGAGAAGAAGAAGATGTTCGAAGGAGGAGGAGGCGGCATAAGTTGGGTGGGTGGATTGAGCGGATTGATGGGGGCGTGGGGTGCGGCGAGGGGTAGAGACTGGCTTGGCGACGTCGACTGACATTTTGGATTTGCACATATAGGTGGAGGCTGAGAAGGGAAGGACGGTCGGGGGTTGAGTAAGAACAGTTTTTTTTATATTTTTAATATCCACATAGGACCCTTACTGACACATGGCGCCCAGTCATTGTCCACGTGGGCGCCACATTATCAGTTAACGGAAGACTTAACAGCCAAACTAACGGATGTATGAGACTGTCCTAAAATTAACACTTAAGTATAACTCTAGGACGAAAAAAACTTCATGTACCAAATATTGTAAACCACAAAACTTGAGGGTAGTAAACTGAGATTTACCCTAAATTGTTTTATAGGGGAATTTACAAAGATTGTAAAATTATACACATTGGGAAATTAAGAGAATTATAGATTTTTATGAGAAGGATTATTTTTTCTGTTGTCAATTAGTTTAATTAGTTAGATCGAATTCTCAACTTTCTTGATGATATCAAAGCAAAGTTATGTTGGAACTTGTGAAACTCGTGGGATCTTTAGTCCCACATCGTTCATTCCTCTTGAGAAGGTCCACTTTATAAGTGTGTTTCCACACTTACGGTTTGAAAGAAATTGGGCCAAAGCCATGGACCTTGTGCCTTAGACTTAGAGGGTTTGGGTGCATATATTAAATGTCAAAGATTGGCCTTGGGGGCTCTTGGGCTCGGATGGACGAAAAATACAAGTATCAATTTTACGTTTTTGATTTTTGCATTCAGTTTTTTCCGAAATGATAAAACTGATCACGTGAACGGTTACAACCGTTCTAAAAGATTAACATGAATGGCTTGAAACTGCTCCATTACGCCATTATAAATATGGCCGTCAGATCAGAAACCAAGACAACAATTCCATCATTTCCTTTCATACTTCACAGAGAAACACCGCAACCAATTCGCCAAGAATCCAAGTTCGAGTGCAAGAACTTGGATTAGATAGTTGTATCCTGCAAGATAGACGTCCATTGAACTACTACACTGGTGTAGGGGCGAATTTCTGTCTTAGGAGATTGCTCTGCAAGCCTCTATCTTACCAAGACAAGTCAGTGATTTGTACATTTAAATTTTATTTCGTTAATTTGTTGGACTTGATAAGATATATTTATATATACTGTCTGTTGTGATACTTCCATTCGATATAATCTGTGCAACTGTTATATATTTGTATACCTGTTATTTGATTGGTCTTAACAAGTTAACTAACTACATCTTAGTCTAACAACCCTCGTACTTCTAACTAACTCAATATGTATATGAGAGAACGTGTTGAAATGTAAAACCCATGTCGACAAATTAAGAAGCCTTCCATGTGATCAATAGGACCACAACTTTCTAATACATACGCCTCTATTGGTCTCATTTGGTTATAGCTAGTTAGAATTGATCATAACGTTATAGAAAATTGAAAATATTGTGCCCAAATTGAAGGTAGAACTTATTGATATTAAGATAACTTATCTAATGCAATCCCCTCTCATTAAAATGGTGATAGAAGGGATAAAAAAAAATTCATGTATAAGTTCCTCATAATCTTCTTCAAATGAGAAATCATTTACATTTACTTTCAATAATACCTCGAATATATTATATTATCTATGTTCATCCAATCTTAGAGATCAAGCGAAACTAGTATCTCAAAGCCTAGAGAAGCTATATTCTAAAGCCGCGGGGTACTTTTGAGAACGATCCGCATCATCAGCTAAAGAACCAAAATTAATTTCCTTTTCAGAATTGATCTGCTGATAAATATGGATTCTGTGATGTATTATAATTGTATACCTAAACGGTACCTAGCTTCCATCTGATCAGCGTAGCGCAGTGAATGAATCTGGGTCACATGAGAGGTGATCAATGGTAGAAGCTGGTGGCCGGTTGAATTTTCAATGACGATGATACGTACGACTCCCCACACATATCAACATCATGCATATAATTAGTCTGTTAATTATTATTTAAAACCTATTAACGTATATGCTTTAGGATATTCATCTTCACAATCATATTTATATGTAATAATGCTATATATTAAGAAAAATTGTTTTTTTGCCACTCAGTACTACGTATTGGTGGTATTCCTTAGGTTGCACATTGTGTGGTTTAGCTGAACTCCCCCTCCCTAGTGTAAAAATATCGATGTACTTAAAAAATTACTTATAAGTGTAAAAAAAATTTAAACATAAAAATTTGGAGTGCACAATGAGATATTTAGAGTGTCAATGGCAATAACAACACCCTAAAAAAGGATATGTTTTTTAATTTTATTATAAAATAATACTACATATTCGAGTGAAACTTTAAATTTAGAGTTTCTTGAAAGTTTTTTCTTGTTTAGTTGAGTAAAATTGAAATGCTTTCAACTATTTAGTGAAGGTTAATTATATTTGTAGTTCTTTTTACTTATTATTTAATGACATTTATAAACTTACAATCAGTGAGTCCAAAAATTTGTTTTTGGTTTAAGTTATTGTTTTCTAGCATCAATACATTGTTCTACTTTTTTCTCGAAAACCATCTTAAGTAGGAGCCTTCTTATAAATAAACTCCAAACTCTAGAACCAGTTACAACAAAGGTCGCGGGACTGTTAGGTTTAGTCGCGGGACTGTTAGGTTTATGGACGTTGAAGAAGATAAAGCAAAGAGATGGTGGAACGTTGAAGAGGAAGATAGGGACTTGGTGACCAATATCAAACTAATTGGCTCTTATTCGTGAATTGTGCTTGGTATTTGCAAGGAGGAATAACTCCTTAGAAATAAGGAATCAAGCAGTATTCCACGACGTAAAGGAAAAGAAGATAATTTAAGGCCACGTACAAATGCATGTGTATATATATATATACACACACACACACACTTCATTCTTAATATAGTGAGAGTACTTGTGGATGAGGTGAAGTTATCCTGACAACCATATGTTTTTCTTGCATTATATGCCGCACAGAGGCTTCATTTGCATAAATGTGTGTCATGTAATTTTGTGGTTTACACGTTTATGCATCAGAAAATGCGAATTGATTTTCTAATGTGAACTTGTACCTTCACACATCCACAATATATCGTTTGCTAATCTGAACGTGTACATAAGAATGGTTCTTCAAGAACAATAAATTATTTAACAAAAATAATAATACTACTAATAATCACCAGTCAATTCTACATTATGATTATCTACACGTATGGTCGATATGTTGTCAATATAATAGTTATCTATGAAAATTCGCTTTCAGTGATGTCAAAATATGGACATATTCTTACATACTAGTTAATGCAACCTATAAAAATTAAATAACCACATAATTATATCTTAAGAAACAAACAACCATATAATTGTACTGCGCATTCTTAATTAATCATGAAAAGAGTTTTTATCTCCCTCATGTCATATGTATACATATATATGCACTCTGGTTTACGATCAACTAGCTAATTGAAATAGCAGACCTTTCCAACCAATGGAAACAAAGCAAAGTTTTCGTGTAGACTTAAGTATTATTGTTGAGAAAATTGACAATCCACCACGAATACTAAGAAATATGGGTTTTTAGGTTCGACCAAAAAAAAAATTAAAAAGAAGAAGAAAATGGGTTTGGCCACCAAACCCTAAATTCTTCTATTCAAAAGTAGATTCCTGGGATATTCTGATGTCACTTGCAACCATGCATTATGCTCAAGATGAAGTAATTTGTCAATTGAGTTCCATGTTCGACCAAAAAAAAAATTGAGTTCCATGTGACTCACGAACAAATGTATCTCTTTCACACGCCTGAGCCTTCGACCTAGAAATCAACAAAACAAAGGACAAATAACAATCATTTTTAAGAAGGTTGGGACCGCCCAAATCCCCACCACAAATTGGCTCGGCTTCTACAAATGTTTAGACTCCTCTCGATGAGTAATTGTCACATCCCGGCCCGGGCCGCCACCATATCCCGGGCTTGACTCCACCGTAGCACGTGATGCAGTTCAAGACAATTAATATGGTTTTTACATTAAACATGTTGTTGGAGACTTTTCATCTTTCAAAGACATGTTTTAATTAGATGCCTAGTAACTATAATCTTTAGCATTAAGTTATTTATCCTATCAATGTAAGGTAACCTCCTATTTAAAGGGCTCTATATGTAAGATTAAGGAGACTTGAATAAATTAAAATATATTTGCCTGCAATCGAAGTGAGAGTTTCTCCTTCCTTAAATCAAGTGTGAGGCTTGGTCGTGTTGAGTGAATCCACGATTAGCAACATGAGTGATTCTGTTGCCCCAGGTCGAGTGATTCCCAGATTCCGTCCCTCTGGTTGAGGGATTCCCAAGTATCTATCCGATAAACTCGAAGCCAGTGAGCTCCCAAAAGGCCTCGTGCTAATTGGAGGTGGAAATATACATATAATGCTTACAAGATCATCTCCCCTGGCCGATGTGGGATGTTACAGGTTTAGATTCCTCTGGATGAATAATGTTATCTTTTCAAATATTTAAAATCTTATTAAATTGAACCATTCATTCAAATGAAAATCAATTTGTTCAGTATTTCAAATTAACGGTCTACATTATAACATACAAAAATATAATATGTATTCAATTTTAGCTTTAAAAGCATTCCATGTCAAACCCTACAAAGAGAGGGAAACATTTTGAGGTATTTGTGTTTATTTGAAAGACTGCTATATGATGTTATCATTCTACATTATATGACATGACTATAAAATAATTTCTTTCCAAATGAAAGGAATTCGTCGGGTTAAATAAGGTTTCGTCGTCCATAGTATAAAGCTTTACAGTACATTATGATCTGTTAAATAATTATAGTACAAGAAGGTATCTTCAACAGAGATATCCATTAAAGTGGACAAGTTCTGTGACTACTTTTCAAAATGGATGGTGCTTGGAAATAAAATGTATCTGCACGGCATGAAGAGAATTTGTTGCTGGCAAGTCACCTATCAAGTTAGAAAAGCAGCAAATTAAAGTCTTGAAATACTTTTGAATCTGGGCCTCTTAAAACAA
The DNA here is from genome assembly GCA_963580275.1 of Crataegus laevigata. Taxonomy (NCBI): domain Eukaryota; kingdom Viridiplantae; phylum Streptophyta; class Magnoliopsida; order Rosales; family Rosaceae; genus Crataegus; species Crataegus laevigata. The sequence continues at coordinate 31,192,117 of OY756952.1, forward strand.
ACATATATAGTCCATGCAAGGGACATGTTCTTATCTGTTACTGCGTAAAATCATTTATCAACTGTCATGCGTAGGGTGTACCCTTTGAGTCAGTGCCGGCCGGGCTCAAACTCTTCGTACAGTCTTTCACTTTAATATCTTGTTTGTTACAAGCCGATGCGATTAGGCTCGGTTTTACTTCAAATAATCATTAAACTAATGATATTACCCAAGTTAATTAAGATTAGAGCCAAAAAAGCCTAATCTGCATCAATAATATTATGCCAGATAGAACTATCATATAGATATAAAGACTGAGAATCCTAGCTAGAACGTCACTGGCTTTGCTGTAAGCATTGCCAAGACCCCTTCAAACATATATATACTTACTTCACGCCATTGGAATCTTATTATTTTATCCATTTTCCAAACCCCCTCAACCCTCTTATATATCTCTCCAAGGCTCTGAAAAATATGTATCCAGTAGCTCTCACAAAACAAAAATGGAGAAATTATATCTTCATGTGTTCTCTCTCCTCCTAGTCATCTGTCTCTTCCCTCAACTCATAAAATCACAAGATGATGATTATGTTAGACAGCCTCCTCGCGGAGTAATATTCACCCACCACACTAGTTCGGATGAGGACCCTCAACAGGTACAGTTTATGAGTAGTCTAACAGTTTATATAATGTATGTCTTATTGTCTGGATGGTAATGTTAGTATCTTGTACCTAAACCGGTAGCTCACTTTCTCTAAGTAATGCGGAAAACGACCAAAACATGCTATAGTTTTGAGCTCAGAAAATCAATTCAGACCCGACTACTATAATTTCTTGTTGATTATTTTCTTAACTATTTTATTAGGTGCATATTTCACTGGTGGGAAAAGATTATATAAGAGTTTCATGGGTTACTGAAAGCAAGCATGTTAAATCAATTGTGGAGTATGGAAAGGAATCTGGGATATATAATGGGAAGGCAACTGGAGAACACACATCATACAAGTACTTTCTCTACAGCTCCGGGAAGATCCACCATGTTACCATTGGTCCCTTGGACCCTGCCACTGCATACTTCTATAGGTGTGGAGGTTCAGGCCCCGAGTTCTCCTTCAAGACACCCCCACAAAAACTTCCCCTTGAATTTGCAGTGGCCGGTAAGTTAAATAACGATTTTTCTTTCAAAGATAATTTACGTTGTCAAATTGTCAAATTTCCCTCTCTCAAGAAATTTATGGGTCAATAACTTTGCTTGGAGATTACTAGCTGTTCACATGAAATGAACTCCATGAACGTCTTTCTGAAATTAGATTGAATTTTATGTTTTATGTTTGTTGGGGGTATGATAGAATTGGTTATGTATAGTTGCTTTAAGTCTAAGCGGAATGACAACAAATGTTGGAGATGAGTGTACAACTCTCGTTGGGAAAATTTGCAATTTTAGCAAACTTTCTGCGGCAGACCTTGCTTATTGAAGTAAACCTTGCGAGAACCCAACTAAAAACTGTAAGAAATAATCTGACCTTTAAAAATCGAAAAAGATGAAGTCACAGCGACTTTAATAGTAAGCTTCTCCTCTAATATCAGCTTGCTTTTGAAAAAAAAGCACATCAGCTTGCATGTGTGTTTGCAAGTCTGTATTTCTATTTCATTTTAATTTTAGAGGTCCTCCGCTTGATTCTGCAACCTTGGGTTGGCTAAAGACCATTTACGTGTTTCATGGTTAGTAAATTAATTAGGGAAACCGGTTGAAATGAGGAAAACAAAAATCTCATAGTTGAAATAATTATTTTTTAGGATTTTGTCGATATATTGTTAATATTTAATTGGTAACGTCAATAAAATTTGATCAATATGTGGTCGTTATTTTGAATTTAATCAATTCAACAGTTGAGATTTGTAAAATCAGCATTTTAGCCAACCTCTCCTAATTATGTGCCATCTACTTGTAAATAAACCTTTTATGTATATCAAAGAAAACAATAGCCTGTTTCCAAAAAAAAAAAAAAAACATTAGCCTTGGTTGGGGTCACACTGAATCAGCTGCAGCCCTACCTATTTATCATCCAATTAATCAACTCTCTCATAAAAAGAATGTGATTTGCTTAAGTCGAACAATATATATAATCAGAGATTTGGGACCAAAAGTTAGCTTAAGCTTCGTTTTCCTTAGCTTTGTGATTATATATGGCTTTGAAGGATTAATATGTTCTGGAGTCGTATATTATCTCTCTCTCTGTGGCTCTGAAGAAATCTTTGCCTGAAAGCAACTCCATAGGTCAATAATTCTCCAGACAATTGAGAAATAGACAATTATTCGAGTGCATCTTGACCCTATAGATGAATTGTCTGGGATTTAAAATTAATTTTTTTTTTTAAAATGGTAATATTATGTTTAATTTCGAATAGAACTGTTAAGTAATTCCGTTCACATAATTATTTGAAATTATACTTTTTTTGTGGAGGAGTATGGTTGGGCCCCACCAACTTTTTTTTTGGTGGATTGATGAATCTGATACTCGCACGTGCCTGACACAAAAAATAATAAACAAGTGGTCAAGGTCTGCCTAGCAACGAATGGACTTAGGCTCACACACCGACAGGAATTGCATGATAGATTGGTCTGGAAACCTTGGGCCCACAACCAGCCCGGATTTTTGGGCTGGGGTGAAGTTGGTTTTTTGGGTTTTTTGGGGGGGTTAAATTGCCCAATTCCCATGGCAATTGGATAGGGCTGGAGTTGCTAAGAGAATTTTCTCCTCATTCACCTTAGACCTCATAATCTTGTAGAAAGCCTTGTTGTCTTGAAGATACCTTCCCTTTGAGCAACAACAATATTTTTTTTTAAAGTAATATAAACTACTACGCGAAGGGGGATTCGAATTCAAGTTCATTATAGGAGCACTTCGGGTCTAATCCATGTCACTTAAACTAGCCGTTTGTATAAAATAGGAGTGTGCTATCCACACATCTCAAATTACTTCTCACACACCTCTTGTTAATTTTTGTCCGTTGATCTTCTTCAATTCATCCGATCCGACGGCAAAAAATTAGAAGGATGTGTGAGAAGTAAAATGGAGGGTGTGGATATAACACCCCTTAAAATATTTGAGAACAACCCAAAATGAGAGTGCATCTGGTCTTCGATTTGGTATGAAGGTTGACAAGTCCAAAGCCAACCTGAAGGAACCCAGTACGGCAATTGCCTTAAACACCCAAGTTATATGCATACATATTAACTATACATCAATTCTGGTTCGAAATTGTTAACTTAATGGTTTACCTCATCACCCAAGAATATCAAGGTCGAGCAGCTGTTACATAATTTGTTATAAGATCGAGGTTTGGTGTATGTAACATTGCTCATATGCTCACATATTGGTTTCAGGTGACCTAGGTCAGACTGAATGGACTAACTCAACCCTACAACACATTGGAAGCATGGACTACGATGTGCTTCTCCTCCCCGGTGACTTGTCATACGCCGATACACAGCAAACCCTTTGGGACTCCTTCGGCCGCATCGTCGAGCCCTACGCCAGCAAACGCCCATGGATGGTCACAGAAGGCAACCATGAAATCGAGAGCATCCCGATCATCAACCCTACTGGCTTCAAGGCCTACAATGCCAGGTGGCCGATGCCCTACCAAGAGAGTGGGTCCACCTCAAACTTGTACTACTCTTTTGAAATTGCCGGGACCCACGTCATCATGCTGGGGTCCTATGCTGATTTTGATGCTAAGTCAGATCAGTACAAGTGGCTTCAGGCTGATTTGGCAAAGATTGATAGGAAGGTGACGCCGTGGATTGTTGTGCTTCTGCATGCACCGTGGTATAATACCAATGCTGCCCATAAAGGTGAAGGGGAGAGTATGAGGAAAGCAATGGAAGAGTTGCTGTACCATGCAAGGGTGGATGTGGTTTTTGCAGGGCATGTTCATGCGTATGAACGATTTGTAAGTTGGCTTAATTTGACTCCTTACGTGCAAATTAGTTAACATTAATGACTGGCTAATATTGTATTTTATGATTAACTTTGTTAACGACTGATGCATGCAAACTAGGGTTTCTAACGGTTGTTAATGATTAATGTTGCAGACTAGGGTTTACAACAATGAAGCTGATCCATGCGGTCCTGTGTATATGACCATTGGTGACGGTGGAAACCGCGAAGGACTAGCGTTAAAGTAAGTACTCTTTATTTTAGTTCAAGCTATTATAGTGCTATGTCAATGTGCTCGTCTCTTTGCACTTAAGTTTAGAGTCCTCTGATCTCCCTAAAGATTATAACCAAACTTTCAACCATCCTTATACATATAGGTTCGAAAATCCGGCTTCCCCTCTGTCTTTGTACAGAGAGCCAAGTTTTGGACACGGAAGGCTCAGAGTATTAAACGAGACACATGCATTTTGGGGATGGCATCGAAACAACGAGTCAAACTCCGTTGTAAAAGACCAGGTCTGGTTAGAAAGTTTGAGCAGCTCCAAAACATGCATGAAATCTGGGAGCCAGAAGGTGGTTTCATCTTCTGTTAACGATGAATTATAGGTCGATCACATGTCACACACAAAGTTTACAATACCTTAGTCTTCTTGTTTTTTAAGCTAACAAAGATTGGAAGTTACAAGGTTTCTGAGTGCATATGTTTATAAATTCTTCTTTAGTGCAAGGTGTGGATTATTACCTTTGAGTTCTTCGTTTATTATCATGTTTTTGTATTGGATCCTTTGTATAAAACAAGTTAGTGGAAAATTAAATATCAGATTATGTTTTGTCTTGGATTGTGATTATGATTTTTCTGTTTAAAAACGAACTGCTGTAAATAATTAATCTTGTTAGTCCTAAAAACGATTGCAAAATAAGCAAATTTGTATATGTGAGTCAAGTTAGTTGGTCGAGATAGTGAGCATGACTCTTTACACATAAATTCAAATCAGTAGTTTAAAATTTCACTGATGAAAAATAAGGTAAATATCCTATTTGCTAATTTGACACCCATAAAAGAAACCACAACTCTGAAGCTGGCATTGGTGCATATGGTGCTTTACCGCAGTAACATAAAATAATCATATTTATGCACTCTAATGTGGATTCAATCACTACCGATTCTTCTTTTTTTATAACAATTAACAATTTAACCCACAAATTAATGCTATCGATTGAATAATTAAAAAAACAAATATTGGTGATGTCAACATTATTACCCAAACGTACGACAAATGCGTTAAATGATAATCCAAATAAAGCAGGCTGGTTGAGTGGTTCGGTAACTTGACTTACAAATAAAGACCAAAATTATGCCAATTTTTAACTTATTTTTTGTTAGTCTTTCCTTTTCAAAGGAAACAGGATGTGACAAGTAAATATATGATCGTACTAAAGTCTCGGTTAGAAGTGAATTTAATATGGGTGAAATTGTTTTTGGTAAAAATGTTTTTAAAATTAATTTTTTATAAATATGCAAGTAAATCTTGAAAAAAAAAACACGTGAAGTGCCTCTTGCAACTTTAATGCTTTTGAAATCAAAAATATTTTCTTATCAATACTTGTCATTTCAAAAGTACTTCTGAACGAATTTTAATTTACTAGTGCCTTGTCTTTGTTTTCCAAAATAAACGGTAGCAAGTGGTGGTTTTTAACATTTTCTGAAAATGCATTGCTTGCATTTCAGTGTCTATGAATATGAACATCCAAAAACTGCCTGAAACTCAATAGAGTTCTTCTTTCTGCAACCATATAAGAATTGGTCGTTAACTCAAACGGTTCACTTTTTGAACACGTGACGTTATATCTTGGTTACGAAAGAGTTTCTCTTTCAAAAGTGGCCACAAGGAAATCTAAAAAACCTAAAAGATGGATCACTTGCCACCGACAAATCTAAAAGAACCCCCACAGAAGGGTAAACTCAAACTCATTCTTTGTATCACCTCCGGTGGAAAAGGAGGTAAACATGCAAATTCAAAGAAAGCTCCCACATCACAATTACAACAATTTCAGTCCTCAGTCGAAAGCAAACACACAAAAGAACCCTCAAATCTTTGTAAAGGTGAGAACATATAGTCCTGTTTGATCCTAGGAGGAGCTCGAGTTTGTGGAAGAGCATGAGCGAAAAACCCTAAATTCGTGACAAGTAGCCCCAAATCATTTGCCTTTTCGAAAAGGCATTTTAGCAAACAAGATTATTGCGATTATCATAATTCCTCATTTTGGTTATTGAGATTAAAAATCGACAAAAGTAGTCTAAGAATTCGTTCATAGTTAATTATTTTTGTTGTTTCATAAAAATTTCTGTTAAATTGAGTACTTTCCTTCACTTAGTTTTTCATTTAAGGAATATTTTCTCAAAATGAGTAAACTAATTGACGATAAATAAACTCAAGATCTGATTCTATTAACATTTAGTATTAGCAATCAAAATAAAGAATTTTGTCAATCTTACGACCCATTTTAACTGAAAATACCTTTTTAAAAGCGCACTAATTTTTCCTTTGAAGCAAGCCAACATCAAACCATACCCTACATGGTTATTTGTCACGACTTTCTTTGTCGACACCATGACGAGAAATTCAATCAAAACAGAAACGAATCTACACGGAAATTGGACTCGAAATTTCACTCCCAAGCAAATATATTTTTCGTTCTTTTTTTTTTTTTTTTTTTTGACTTACAAACCAAATCCCACAATAATTATTTGCTAAAACTAATATAAAATTAAATTAAAAACCTAGGGGAATAGCAAATATTTATATCAAGCTTTATTCCCACGCGTGCCCGATGAACGGCCTGATCAGATCGACGGTTCCGCGTGGCTCCGCCGGTCACCGGTTCGTAATTTGGCAAATGTATTGAGATCTGACGGCCCGGATCATATCTTCTCGAGCTTCTCGGCTATGACCAAGGGGTTGCTTCTGGCGATCTCCTCTCTCCCGAGCGTCTTGAAATCGAACGAACACGCGTGCTTCTCGGGGTACCTGTGGACACCGCAGAACGTGGTCCCGCACCTGCACTTAAAGCCGGTTAACCCGACCCGTTTCCTGCAAACGGTGCACCGGTTTGGCTGCGATACCACCGCAGCCACCTCACGAGCCCGGAGATCTCCGGCGGGATCTTTGATTATATCTCCTACTACCTCCGGCGAAGTCAACGACGGAGGCGGAGGCTGACATTTAGTCTCGATCGCCGCCGGAGAAGAAGGCAAGGATGTTGAAGGCGGAGAACAAGGAGGAGCGGGGAGAGAGGAAGAAGCGGCGGCGGAGGCGGAGAGGGAGGCTTCGACGGTGGATTTAATCGAGGCCTCCTGCTGCTCCTTGAGGCAGAAGTCTCTGTAGCATTTGGAGCAGAGGTTCATGGTGGCCGGGCTGCCGAAGAACCCGCAGTTGTTTGCGCAGAGGTGGTGGCCTTCTGGGGCTTCGCATCTGTGCTCTTCCGCCATGTCTACAATCAATTATTCAATTTGCGCCTCAAGATCTTGTTTTTTTCTCAAATTCGCCGATCGGATTCGATCAGATCAGATCGCCGTCTTCTCCGCCAAAGAGAATCGATTTCTGAAAACTGACCTGCGATCGAGAGGACAAAAATATTATAACAAATTTGACGAAAAATCTCAAACGGCTTTCCGTTAAATTAATTTGAAAAACCGGAGGATTAAATAAATAATAAGCTGTTTGGTTGCTGAGAAACCAAATGAAGGAAAAGGGAAAAAAATTCAATTTCCGGTTCCCAGACTCAAAAAAACAGCTAGCCGTGCGGCTAATAACAAAAAACCATCAGCGTCCAGAGGATCCGCGTTTTTGGAAACTAATTTTTCGGAACCAAACGAAGCGGATTCTGGAATCTCCCATCTGTTTTCTTTCATTTTTCCTCCTTAATTTTCTCAGCTACCAAACAGAAAATTACCAACAAAAAAAATTAAAAAAAATGTAAAAAAAAAGGTGGGAGAGGGAGAGATTTTAGTACCTGTGCGAGGAGGAATCGAGAGATTGTTTGTGAAGCGAAGCGAGGAGGAGAGGGGATAAGATTATGAATGAGGAGAGAGAGAAACTTTCAAGAATCTTAAGACGGAAGAATAATTGAGAAGGTCAGAGGGAGGAATATTAATAATTTAATTGAAAACGAAACGTGACAAGATTAGACCGTCCAATATCAATATTAATAGGGCTTTTCTAGGCCAAAACATAAGTAGTTTTTGAATTAAGTCTAGTTATCTAATTACATATGGGAACTTTAACGAAAAGCTCCCGGTACTGTTCATTTTAACGAAAAACCACATTTTTACACTAAAAAGTTAATCCTGGTACTATTCACTTTATCCTTTATTTTGTCCTTATCGTTAAAACTCAAACTTTTCAAGCCCTTTTCATTAATTTTCCTATTACATATTTTTTATCAATTTTGTCACCGATAAAATTGATATAATTTAGTAACTACCTATTGTATAGGAAAAAAATACTTTATACCAATAAAACAGATGTAATTTACCTGCAAAACAAAAATAAACTACCTATTGTATAGGAAGAAAAATGCTTTATATCTACAAAACAGATATAATCTACCAACAAAATAAAAATAAAGTACCTATTGTATAGAAAGAAAAATGCTGAACCTCTATGGCAGAACATTAGAATAGAAATATGATATAATATACCTTCATTAAAGGAACAAATACTAAGTTTCAGTTTACCTTTATGATACGCACAAAAATATAATAAAGCAAATACAAATGCATGATACTGGGGGCTGAGATTTTATTGCTATAACTAATTCTACAATTAAGGGATTAGTTAAACCACAAATAATCATATAATTAAGAAATTTTGAATATTTACTACAATTTATAAGTCTAAGGGATAAATATTGTACAAATTATAAATAAACGTACGTGGAATATCAATTATTGGACCTATTTCAATGGAGTGGACTAATTCTAATAATAGCTCACAAAATTGGATCTATATCAAATTATCCCATATTAATATGATTGATCAGCCATTTTTTCCATCATAATGTCGTCAGATGTTATTATTTTATTTAAGGGGCATTTAGATTTAGGTTCAAAAACATAAACGATATTTAAAAGTGAGTTCAGTTATTTAATTACATATTTATATATTTTTTAAATTATTAAAAATTAATTTAATATTATGCATTTTTCAACTCCAAAAATTTTAATTAATATCTTATAACAAAAAAAAACACTAATATATTAACATAATTATCTACAAAACATTCTATCTTAACTCAAGTAACAAATATAAGAATGTATATCATACATGTAAGTGAGATATGAAACTTAACTAAAAGGTAAAAAAAACATAATATACTTACAAACAAGACACAATAATATGTGACACATTGATTATAAAAAAGAATCTGTCATATAGATACATAAAAATAATTAACATGTGATATATGTTGATTAAAAAAATAAAATCTATACATGAGGTTTAAAACAAGAGGAAGAACAAGAAATAACAAAAAAAAATAAAAAATAAAATTAGGAAGAAATTTTATTTTCATAATAAATCTTATCATTGAATAGATAATTATTAATAAATAAATAATTAAATTTAAGGAATTGGACTTATTTTAATAAATTGGACTATTCCTACTGTTGGCTAAAAAATAAGACTTATATCATGTTTTTTCTTTATTTTTAAATTATAATACGTAAATGTATATTAAAAAAAACTGTAGTAATTAGACATATTAATTTCGTGAGATGTTAATATCTAATTCTTGTTATTCTATAATTGTGATCAATATAGTCATTTACTATAGTGGTGAAAAAGTGTTGAGCTTTTGTATTACGGTGTTTTTTTTTAAAATCTTTTTAATGACTAATTTAATATTTAATCTAACAAAATTTATCGTTCGACAAAAAAAAAATTATAAGCAATATTTTCACATTGTGTTCCCCAAAAAAAGCACAGAAAACAATTTCAAATGTCAAAATTAAAGTATAAGAATTGGTATTATGATAGGAGACAGCCTGGAAAATTCACATAAATAATGGGACATGATTGTGAATGACAAAAAGGTTACGTAAAATTTAAAATATTAAATTTAAGGGGTGTGATATTCATATCTCATTTTACTTTTAACATATTCTTCTACTTTTCGGTCATTGGATCAGATGAATTAAAGAAAATCAATGGATAGAAATTAACAAGGGTGTGTAAGAAGTAAAATGAGATGTGTGAATAACACATCCCTAAATTTAAATTTGATAGTTTATGTGTCAATTTAATATTTTCATTTATTTTAATTTTTAACCGATATGCTTTTTAGTTATTATTATACTTAGTGTACCAAATTTAGAATAAAAAATTTTAACCACTCCGTATTTAGTATTATGATATTTAACGTACCGAATTATGTTCTCAAAATAAAATTTAAAAAAAAAAATCTTCTACTTTGAGGGAGGGACGGGTTTGGCAGGTTTTGGTTGATTCCGCCACCCTGTCGCAGTTGTATTCGGCACCTAACAGCCGAAACCAGAGCTGGTGTAGATACATTGAATTCGGTTAACCACCCATGCCGTATTTTGGCTCCTATATACAACTTTCTTATGGCTTAAGAAAAAGGAAAAATTATCTGCTTTTTTCACCCCAAATTTTGGAAAATGTGTGGAATTAAAACTCATTCAGTTGGATTAGAGTTGTTATGATTACGAAATTAATAATTGAGCTTAAAAGCGAAACTCTGCAAATGTATAGAACTGAGCACATTCAGTTTGATGCATTTTTGTAATTTTCGTCATAGTTTATTTTGGATGAAGTAAGGATTTGTCCCTCGGCACATGAGAAATTTGCAAGTGGTATTAAAAGGAGAATTGTAAAAAGTAAGGGTAGAATGACTGCAAGTTCAGAGCTTTTTCAATTTCGAACCAACATTGAGCTAAAAAACTAAAAACTCTGCCAACCAAGTTGAAAGGGTTTTCAGTTTGAAGCACAATCACTTCATTGATAATGTCATCACGATGACATATTTCTCTACGAATTTCACTTATACATGTCTTGAAATGCACTTATTTATCATATCCGAATGGATCAAGAAAAGAGCTCAACTGATTATTGACGAGGATAGGGGATCGGCCTTCTTTGCAGGTTCCAGCTCTCTACTGTTAGCACCATCTTGCAAACCTGCATCGACATCCATGTTATTAAGGGTACAAATGTAATACAGTACAGTTAGTAATATAGTTAGCAAGTTTGTTAGTATTTGGTTAGAGTTGTTAGGCTTTACTACTATAAAAACAAAAAAACAAAGTGTGTAATCTTCATTCTTTTAGTTAATACAAACCCTCTCTCTCTCTCAACCATTTCTCTCTCTAATATCTCTGTGTTCTTCCTTCTCTTCATCTTTCTTCTTAATTTTCTCTTCAATTTCCAAACACTACAATGTAGTTAACATGGTATCAAAGCCACCAGGCTCACGCCATGGATTCTGGTGGTTCCACTTCCCATTATTTTTCATCTGTTTCTAGCTTAGTTTCTTTCTAAATTTTCATTAGATGTTCGGATAAGTTTCTGGGTGCTTCTGCGATCGTTCTTTTACTTTTGGGTTGATTTTTCTTGACTGTGATCAAAGATTTCTCCACTGATCTCGATGAATCCTCTTTCTTTCCGAAGTCGGATCGCAGATCATAGACAAAGAGGCTATTCGCGCTGCTAGCGTTTGGCGTTTACTCCGAAGTCCGAGCACTTGAAAATCTTCTAAAATGCGAAGAGCTTCCAGAATCTTTACGCTTCCAGCTTTAAACCTCATTGGCCATTCTTCTTCTTCTGCTGGTGATGTGCACAAAATCATCAACAAAATCCCACGAACAGCAATCGTTTCTGGGAAAATCAAGAAACCCACAACAAAATCTTAGAGAAAATCGCCAAAACCCATAACAGCAATCATTTTCGGGAGGTTTTCTGAAATGGAGTTCGCTGGGTTTCTTCAGGTTCTGATTCTCGCCATGGATCTTGTTGACTCTAAATCATCTGGATCTTCTCTCTTGCCAAGCTACCTCCGCATGATTAATAAAGACTTCTTTCTCATGAGTGGTGGGGGTGGCGAGTCGGCGTAGTGCGAGGGGATTCCGGGAATGGTATTTCACTGAGGTGTGAGTAACCACGAAGCAAACTAGAGGTCTTCGAAGATTCAAGAGTTGAATTGTTTCTGGGTATTGCACATTATATGTTCGACGAAATGTCAAGAGTGATTTCTTGATTTCTTGGTTAGAGATTGTGCATTTTTGCTACTATTTCTTTTTTATGGTGCGTTTTCATTGGTGCCTTGGGTCTGTTTCTTTCCTCTTGGTGGAGTTCGCAGATCACCTCTTTGAGCTGTATTTTTGCCACTTTGATCAGTGTTCGGTTTTTCTGGTATGGAGGAAAGTTCAAAATTTGTGCAGTCTGCATGTTCGACGTAATGACAGCTCAAGATTTTTGTGAAGGTTATGTCTCCAATCACTTTCTCTGAATTCTTTAGAGAATTGGAATGATTTCTTACTGCAATTACTTCTGCTACTTCTTCAATTTGTTAAGATGGTATTTTGTTGATGGTTTATGGATTTTACTTTCAATTGGGTGATTCTTGGTGTCTTGCTAGTGAAGTTACACATGGTCCTTGATAATGTAGCTATTGCTATCATAATTTGTTCCAAATGGGACTTACTTTTAAATTGTTCAGAAGCTTCTCTCAGCCTATAATTTCAGAGTCTAACCAGCTCAATTGTTAGCATGAATCTACAGTAAGTCCGGTTATATGAATAAGTTTGAAAGAAGTTGTAAACGGTTAATCCCACGAAGGTTAATTCCGTAATGTAAATAGGAAAATCCCACGAAGGGTAGAAGAAGTTGTTAACGGTAAATCCCACGAAGGGTAATTCCGTGATGTGAGTAGGTAAATCCCACGAAGGGTAATCCTACATAGATGTTAATTTTCTGTTGTTGAAATTGTGAATGCTGATGCCCCTGTTAAGTATAGTTGTGTTTTGATAAAATCCACAAAAGGGCGATCCGTGGTGCTATAGTTAAGGCCGATGCCACACTATAGTTTGTTATTTTTTTTGTTTTAAAGGCCGAAGCCAATGTTAAATGAAGTTGTAAGTGTGGATGCCTTAATAACTCTGCAGCTGTTGGTTTGTGTTCTGGACTTTTCCTCAGCATGCTCTTGATGATTTGTTTCAGTGTGGAAGAATACACAATTGGAAGATGAGAAATGGTTGATAAGCCCAGCCATGTCAGGCGCTCTAAATGCAGGTTGATATGCGGCAATCTCAAACATGTAGGTTGCTTTTCCATATTATTGCAGCTATGAAGATCAAATTGGATGAAGTGGGATTGCAGAAATGTTCTTCCAATCTCAAACTGGGTTACCCCAGTTGAGATTGAGGGGGAGTATTAAGGGTACAAATGTAATACAGTATAGTTAGTAATATAGTTAGCAAGTTTGTTAGTATTTGGTTAGAGTTGTTAGGCTTTACTACTATAAAAACAAAGTGTGTAATCTTCATTCTTTTAGTTAATACAAACCCTCTCTCTCTCAACTATTTCTCTCTCTAATATCTTTGTGTTCTTCCTTCTCTTCATCTTTCTTCTTAATTTTCTCTTTAATTCCCAAACACTACAATGTAGTTAACACATGTCCGATAACATTATATATACAAATCCAGTACTAATATATCACCCTTACATATGTATATATCTCCACCTAGACATCACACGCGCGCGCGCACACACACACATATATATATTATTGATTCTAAATATTAATATACCAAGGATGAGAAGGAAGCACACTATTATCGCACAAGTCTTCGTCATTTTTCCTTGGAGGAGTATGTGGTATCTAAGTTAGTAGTGAAATTCTGTTCTCCTAAACTTCGTGATGGTAGCACTATGAGCCTATAAGGCCATATTTATATAGTGATCATAGATTCATAGGTGTCTTTGTATCCATTGTATGAGATTATACTCGATTAGGAAAATAACAATGTTGCAAGGTTTGTGCATTTCTGGAAACGCATCAACGCCCGTTTAGAGTGTTTATGGAAAGAAATCACAATGCATTTTCTGAAGAGATTATAGTTAGCATAGGAGAAGGTGATCTTCTCTAATGCCTCTTGGATTAACTTTTCTACTTCTTGAGTGATCTGTGATTGGTGTAGTATTACTTGTTGGTTCTTGGTACAAATTTCTTTTTGTTAAATACAAAAGAATGAAGACAATCGTGACAAATATATAAAAATGCTTTCAGAAGAACAATTGTAAATAGTCGTAGCTTTCAATAATATGTGAACAGATTTGACTAAAGAGTTAATATTATTTTCTTTCTTATTCGCCATGCAAGCTATGCCAATACTTTCTGTACTCCTGGGGCTAGCTCTCTTGTAACTAAGTTGAATGCTCTTTTCTTTTCCCCCAGATATTACCCTGGGCTGGTTATACTCAGGCTTATTGTTCTACACAATTACTCCATTCGTACTCAAGGTCAGTTTCCTTCTCATGTCTGTTGGCTAGCCCACATCGGAGGGTGAAATAAAAAAGAATGAGTTCAAAGATGATTACCCTACTCAGACTAATACCGAGGCTTTTTGTGACAAAACCTCACACCTGACGGATTGGACTGGTGATAATTATCGAGTTAGGGACAATATCGGTTTTATCAGAGTGACTCAAATTCAGAAAGCATTTGGATACATTTTCCTCCCATTGAGTGAAGCAATTCTAAGACCACGTCTTTTGCATCTTTTTCTACTGGCAGCAGGTACCTTAGTCACAGACACCTATATATTGGAAAAAAATCAGTTGTTCATACCTTCATATCCTTATACATTGTTCCATACTGATAGAAAATCGGACTTGAATGCAGGTGGACTGGTTATACTATGTAGCTTTTTCGGTTGTATTTATCAGACTCGTCATATATTCACTAACGAACGTTCTCTTGCCTTGTATTGAAAATATTTTATCAAATAGTGAAAGTCCGTCATTAGAATGAATCATTACTGGGACGCTTCATTGCTGTTACAGGGAAATCGATCCTGCTCTGGTAACTTTACTTGAGGATGGAAATCCCAGCTTGCAATACCAAGTTCTTGAAGATGAAAGCGCTGAACTGGAAACGAGTCTCCGACTGCACGAGGGGCGTAGAAGCAGTGGTCATGACATAAAATTCATATCAGTTGACAAGTAATTCTACACTCGAATGAAAGATATCTTCTGCAGGGATTGACTCAAGTGGGAAGACTTTCGTGCTCTTGCTTTTAAGTTAATATGTCTACCAACAGCCTTGACAAGCTCCAACTTTTGGAAGACGGATGCCAACGTTAAATGAATGTGTCGGGGCAAAATCTTAGGACCAACCGAGACGTGTGTTAAATCAAAACGGATGCCAATGTTAAATTAATTTGTCTCTCTCGTCACGTGATGATATATGAGGACTGACAAGTTCCTAGCACACAATGCATAATGCAGTGAGGATCCTCACACTTATACTCATAGCATTGTTCTTCACTTATGCATTCTAGATGATAGGATGCCGGAGAAGGGGATGCCAACGCAGACGGGGATAAGGGCTCAGCCTTCTTTTCATGTTGCAGTTCTCTACCTTTAACTCCGTCTTGCAAACCTGCATCAACATGCATGTTTAACAAAATTATATATGCAGATCCAGGGCCCTAAACCCTACGTATGTATATATATGCACCTAGACATCATATATAAGACATTGAAAAGGAGATCAAATGACGATATACCAAGGTTGAGAAGGAAACACACTAAAATCGCACAAGTCTTCACCATTTTTTCACGGAAGAGTGTGTGGTATCAAAATTTGCAGAGAAATTCTGTTGTTCTAATTAAACTTGGTGATGGTGGAAATATGAGTCTATAGGGCCATATTTATATAGTGATCATAGGTGTTTTTGTATCCATAGTATTCAATGTCGCATCCCGACCCGGGCTCCCACCACAATCCGGGCTCGATTTTACCGTAGCACGATATTGTCCGCTTTGGGCTCCGAACACGCTCTCACGGTTTTGTTTCTAGAAACCAAGGTATTAAATATCCATAATATCCCGATATTTCCATCGAAATTTTCGTATTTTTAGACTATCGATATTTCCGATGTCATCAACATTTCCATCGAAATTTCTGTGTTTTTAAAATTTCTATATTTAAAAAAACACCAAAGGGATTTGAACCCCTCCCATTTTACTCCTTCAACACCTTGACCACCATATCACTTATGTTTTTGTGAAAATATGCTAAAATATTTACATATTTTCTACATTTACAATGTTTGCCAGCTCGCTATATAATCAACTTAAATCAGTTAAATCCATCATGCAATGCATTTCCTTCCAATTTTTTGTGATAAACTAATAGATAATTGACTAAATAAACATTCTGCAAAGTTTCAATAAAAATTTTCAAGTTTTTCTTACAATTTCCGTGGTTTTTATTCAATTATTATCGATATCGATAATATCCCAATATTTCCATCAAAATTTTCGTGTTTTTGGACTACCGATATTTCCGATATCATCGATATTTAATACCTTGCTAGAAACTCACACTAGAACTTCCCAGTGGATCACCCATCATGGGATTGCTCTAGCGCGAACTCGCTTAACTTCGGAGTTCCGATGAACTCCAAACTAGTGAGCTCCCAAAAGGTCTCGTGCTAGGTAAAGATGAGAATATACATATAAGGATCACTCCCCTGGGCGATGTGGGATCTTACAATCCACCCCCCTTAGGGGCCCAACGTCCTTGTCGGCACACCACGGCCAGGGTTTGGCTCTGATACCAAATTGTCACATCCCGACCCGGGCCCCCACCACAACCCGGGCTCGACTCTACCGTAGCACAATATTGTCCGCTTTGGGCCCCAAGCACGCCCTCACGGTTTTGTTTCTTGGAACTCACACTAAAACTTCCCAGTGGGTCACCCATCGTGAGATTGCTCTAGCGCGAACTCACTTAACTTCGGAGTTCCGAGGAACTCCAAAGCCAGTGAGCTCCCAAAATGCCTCGTGCTAGGTAGAGATGGGAATATACATATAAAGATCACTCCCCTCGGCGATGTGAGATCTTACATTCAAACTTGCATGCATTCCATTCATACGGTTATTGTTGGATATATACAATGCATGTGAATTAAATAGTTATTTTATTATTTGTGCAAAAATAAAAGCACAATAGTCAATGGTATGATTACAGATTAATGTATTTTTATGTTTGTACCCAATTTTTATATGCATTGTATCTATATGGAAAGGAAAATTCAAACTACGAAATTCATCTAAACTATGAAAAATTGAAAAGGAAAATTCAAACTTGCACGCATGCATTGTATCCATATGGATACAATGCATATGAAATTTGGAAAAGAAAATTCAAACTTACATGCATTAATTAATGTATCCATATGGATGCAATGTGTCTCCACCACTAACCATATGGATACAACACCTATGATCACTATATAAATATGGCCCTAAGATTATAATGCTACCATCACTGACACGCCCGACCCTGATATTTTTCAAGTACCAGGGTAGGCACGTGCTGGCCGACACCTGAAGGTGACGAAGCCATATTACGATGCATGAGAAATAATAAATAGAAACAATACTTATAAATTTAAATACAATGATTATGCAATTATGGAACGTGTTCAGAGCATACAACTAATCTTAGACACTAAAAAGGAATAATATAAAATTGAATGAACAAAGAGATGGGTCTTACATTGAGAGGACTCGAAGATGCCGATGCGGGAGTGCCTTGACGCCGGGATTGTACGTCTTGAATCTAAGTCTCGAGGGGGCGCAAAACAAAACATAAGTGGACCAAGTTAATATATAAGTAGTAATAAAACAGTTAATCTTTAACGTACTAACCCCTAGGTTTAGAAAAACTCATAATATAATATGTAATAAGTTTTCCAAAAACCCTAGCATGTCATAAAACCTTTGTAAAACATATATTATATATAGTGTGCTTAGTATTGGTGTGTGTGTGTAAAAAAGGCATATACATATATATAATATTTCATTCACCCGAAAGCATATAAAACACTTCTTTATTCATCTGGAGGTTCTACATCACGCGCTCGTAGGCAGATCATTCGCCCGTAGGCAATATCATTCACCCGTATGCACTACGTCTCTCGGTCGAAGCCAATATAAGTATCTTCTGGCCAAAGCCACCAACCTACGCTCGGTTGAAGTCAATATAAATATCTCGCGCCCGTAGGCACCAACCAAACGCCCAGTCGTAGTCAATACAATATCTTCCACCCGTAGGCACCAACCAAACGCTCGGTCGTAACCAATAGAAATATCTTTCGCGTGTAAGCACCAACCAACGCCTGAACCATAGCAAATATAATATCTTCTGCCAATAGGCACCAACTAAACTCCTTGCCGTAGCCAATATAAATATCAATCGCCTGTAGGCTCCTACAACACCCACCCGAAGGCATATAAGTATCAATCACCCATAGGCTTCTACATCACCCACCCAAAGGCATATATAGAGTATCGTTTGTGCAGATCATATGAGTAACTACTAAGTATGTACATAAAAACATTAACATAACATTTCTAATATATATATATATATATATATATATATATATATATATATATATATATATATATATATATATATATATATATAAATCGGAACTCAGTAGCTAAAACGTCATATCGTAAAACCACGTTCATAAGTAGGTATATAGTCATCAATCATGTATACCACAAAGAACATGAAAATCGATAAAGTATGGTATTCCAAAATATTCTCAGTAAAGCATGAATATCATAAGCGTAAATCCAATTTACTCATAAACGTTTCATAAAACGTAACCATTAAATCATGCTTTTCATTTATATATTTCTAATAGTAAAATATGCGTAACATGCCCTCACGCGCGCCCATGTGCTAACCCATGCGCGGCTTGGGATCTAGGATCCAATTGGGTTGGGTTGGATCCGGTTTCGAGTCTGGGCTTTAGGTTCTCTGGGTTGGGCCGAAGGCCTGGGGTTCAATAGGTCACCCACAAGGGTTGTGCAAACAAGCCTGAGTTCAAGGCTACAAATATGGGTTTGAGGTAATTGGGTTGGGCTGAAGCAAAAAAGCTGGGCTCAGTGGGCTTGATAGCCCAGCCCAAAGGTCTAGGCTGAAATCTGGGACAGGCTTCAAGGTTGCAAGAACTGGGCTTAGAGTTACCAGGTTTACTAGACCCGGTTTTCAATTAGTTTCGACGGAAAAGGAGGCCAGAGCTTCCCGAGCTCCGTTCAACTCCGATTCTCAACCTTAGGGTGCGATCTACCTACCAAAATGAAGCTTAGAAAGTTTAGGTTAGGATTATACCATAATTAGGTCCAGCTATGGCCGGGAAGTCACCGGGAAAGCTATGGTTTCCTCGTTGAAAATCTAGGTTTTCTTCCTAAGCCATATCTCTGTCCTAAACCAGTAAGAAAAACACACAAACATGCTCAAAACGACTATTAAGGTGAATGCATACGATCAAGAGTACTCACGAGGCTTACCTTAGTCAGGATCATGGTGCACTCGTCGGAAAACCTTCGGGAACAGTGGTGGTACCACTGTGCAGGGAAGAAAAAGAAACGAGCGATCTCCATCAGGTCTGAGCTTGTGACGTAGAGGTCTCGAGAGTGGTGAGGTCACCGAAGAGTGACCCACGGTGGTGGTGAAGGCGGTGTTGTCATGTATGTAGTTAGGGAGGGGTAAGGAGAATGAGAGAGAAAGAGATAAAGTGAGACAGAGAGTGAGAACTCACGAGAAAAGGGGAGGTATGGAGGGGTGAGGGATTTGGGCCGGGGGACAAGGCTCAAGGGTGGGCCCCCCTTGAGCACATGAATTAAGACCCAAAAGTAACCAATTTAAAATATCTAGCCCAAAGTGAGAATTTACGAAAATATCCTTTTGTTCTGAAAAAAAATCCGAAATGAGTTGCTACAATCACTAAGTTTAGGAAAACAGAATTTCACTTTTGATTTAGATACGACATACTCCTTCATGGAAAAATGGTGAAGACTTGTGCGATATTAGTGTGTTTCCTTCTCATCCTTGGTATATCTTCTTTTGATCTCTTTTTTAAATATCTTATTTATATACTGTGCATAAAGTTTAGTTCTTAAATATTTAGAACTAGTATATATATATATATATATATATGTGTGTGTGTGTGTGTGTGTGTGTGTGTGTCCTAGAAACTCAACTGAACTAGATTCACTTGTGCTTTTAACAAAGCGATTATGAGGAAAAGTGATACTTCACAAGTATTATTAAACGGCAAATAATAATCGCACACAATTTTGTCCCCTATATTCTTATTTAATCTTGTCTATTGTCCTGTTTAATTTGTTCAATCTGATGATCTAAAATCATTTTTAAAAAGTAAATATTATCATTTTTGTTCTCAAACATGTCCCTAGTCATTGGGCCTAAACGTCAGAACTTCAGCCCACCTTAAAAAGAAAAAGCAAAATTTATTCTTTTTCCAGCAAAAATAAAAATAAAAGACTTTTTATATTAGCATTCTACAAAATGTTGAATGCACCCGACATTGAAATTTAATATTAAATAACTTATTTATCCTACTATGTAATGACAATTTTGACCTTATTAGGTTAAAAAAATAAAAAATTCTACATACACCCCAACTAACTTTTAATGTATTATTTATCTTCTTCAACTATCAAAACCCCTCTGTCCATTTCTTGTTGAACAAAACCTTAACCAATGAAACTACAAACATGTTGATTGAGACAAATTATTTTTGACAAATAAGACTTCATATTATTTATTGTTTTAGTGATTTTGACGACATCGATAATTATTTAATCTTACTTTTGATGCGTTATTCAAGTTTTTATGTTTATATTCATCTTTTAGGGATCACATGGATTATATGAAGAATTAAACACCTAAAATTACCACCAAATATTAAAAACAGACGACATGAGTTTTAATGGTGGAATTGAAAACAACCCACATATGCTTTAAATTCCAGGCGGCATCTTTTCTCAAAATTTTAGTCGGCATTATTTGTCCAAATTAAAAGCTTTATGAGATTTGAGAAATGTGAGGTGTATATAAAATAGGAGGTGCATATAGAAAATGTAAGATGTATATTAAGAATGTGGGGTTTGAGAGGGTATTATGGAGAAGTAAGTGGAGTGTATTAAGATAATTTTTAATTGAAAAAGTAAATATGAGGTGTATTAAGTATGTGGGGTTTATTCAATAATTTGTGGGGTGTTTATATAATAAACCAAATATAAAAAATAAAAAAATTCTGACACAAAGCGATAAAGCTACATACTTTGCTCACATTATGGGATTTGAATCCACTTCGGATCTTAGTGTCCAAAATCCAGGGCTCAAATCATTTGGACTGCTAATTGGTAAAAGAAATCAGGACTATTGATTTTGTGTGATGCCAGCAAAATGAGTTATTGAGGACTGTTTGATTGAATTTGTGCGGTTCAGATGATTTGAACCCAGGCTCCAGCGGATCCAAATCCCACATTCTGCTTCCCTATAAAAGCCCAGAAACCGTAATCCGAATAAAGACCCAAAATTTCCCTCCTTCCCAACACCCCCAACAAACTGACATGGACCAACAGAACTCCACCACCACCCCAACTCCCTCCACCTCCCAACCACCTACCGAATCACCCCCAACTGCCCAATCCCAGCCTCCACCTCAGCCTCAGCCACCGCCGCCCTCCTCCTTACCAACCACTCCAACCTCCACCCCAACCCCACCTCCCCCAAACCCTAACCCTAAACCCTCCACCCCATTACCCCCACAACCACTACATCAACCGCAACAGCCAGCCCAGTCCCTTCCACCCCATTCACAGCCCAGAACTCCCTCCACATTGGCTCGTCCTCCCCCCTGGCAGCAGTCCCACTTCCACCACTACCCTTCGCCTTCTTCTTCCGCTTCGTCTGGGCCTCCTCCTCCGCCGCCTTCAGCCTCCCAGCCTCCCCCGCCGAGGGGCGGCATTGCCATTGGTGTTCCCGCGCATCACACCGGCCCTTCTCCTCCCCAACCCACTCCGTATTCGTCTTCCTATGGGCATCATTTTGGTGGGATGGGCCGCGGTGGGGTCTCTGTGCCTGAATCTGTATCCAATTCCAGTCCTTCCCAGGTGACATTGTAACTCCATTCGTTATTATATCTTTGTTACTTCCCACAAAAGAAAAAGAAGACAATTTTATGGATTATTCGATATTTCGGTATATGTTGGGTGACCAATTTGGACTTACAGTTTGTAATTTTACCGTGTTTTGATTTTGTTTAGATAGATATTGGTGTGGTTTACTTGCTGCTGGAATATTTACTAGTAGTTTGTTTTCGGGGGATATATAGGTGAGACCGTCAATGCAGGGAATGGGGATGATGGGTTCACTCGGTTCTAGTTCTCAAATGCGGCCAACTGGGATTCCGGCACATCAATCACAGAGACCAGTTCAATCCTCTGTGAGGCCGCCATCTACCGCGAGTAATCTGTCCCCGTCTTCCCAAGTCAGTATCCAGTTTCTACATTTTACTATTTTGATTTCAATGTGCAATATGTAGTTTGTGGACATGTGGAAATGTGGATATATAATGCGACAGTGCTCTTTCAAGACTGATAAAGACGATCTATGTTGCCTGTTAAGGTTTTCCTGATTGGATTTATTGTGGAATTTGGTCTTTTTAACTTCAATATACTGTTAGTGAAGCAAACAAGGGACTGGAGTTGTGTTGTTAGGTTCTTTGTTCATGGTGAGTGTGGACGAGGAACTTAAAGTAAAGTGGAACTTAGGCTAAATTTGTTAGGAATGCTTACGAAAGTTAGATAGAGTTACTTGAATGCAATATATCTGGCGGAACGTTCAAATAACTCATTGAATTGTGTCATTTGAATTCTTGAGCGTTTAGTAGCAGCTTTGTAATTTTTGAGTAATTCGTTGGTAGTGCTCTTCTAGTGCATTTTTAACAATAGAGTCTAAACTTTAAAGTTCCGTGGGCCTTGAAAATCCCTTATCCAAACATAGGGCAAAGAATTGGATAGTGAAGATTAATAAGTTATGTTATGGTATTGTTTGAATTTTGTTTCCGGGAACTTGACGTCATTTTTCATTTAGTATTGTGTAAGTTGAATATGCTCGGGGGTACCATTTGTGTGTCCTGCTTTTTTTTTACTGTTCTAATGGAACCATGCATTCTTTGCTTTTGACCTTAAACTATGTTGCTTTTGACCTTAAACTATGTTTGCTTATTCCATTTCCTTTATGCAGAATTTCCAAGGGCACAGCCTTTTACGAGTTTCATCAGTGGGATCTGGTTCATCACCAAATACATCTCCAGGTTTGCAGCCTCATACTCAGCCATGGTTGTCATCTGCGTCACAAGGGAAGCCGCCTATGCCATCCCCTTCATATAGGCAGCAGATGAACTCGCCATCCATGCAGCAAAGGTCACATCTTCTGCAGCAACAGCCCCATCCTACAGCTCCCCAGCAGCAGCACCATTCCATGCCTTCAGCTTCACAACAGCAGCACCATCCCCTGCCTTCTGCTTCACCACAACAGCACCATCCCATGCCTTCAGCTTCACAGCAACAGCATACATCATCCGCGCAACATCAACAACCTTCCTCATCACATCAGGGTCACGAGCATTTTGGCCAACAAGTTCAGCCATCAAGGGTCCCACAAACCATGCCTCGTCAGCAACAAATCACAAGGGTTCAGGGCCCTGTAAATCCCAAGTCTTCTACTCTTGTAGCTGCACAGCCTAACACGGTCCAATCAGGGGCCCAAAATAAAACACCTAGTCCAGAAACAGATGAATCTTGTAATAGAATTCTTGGCAAAAGAAGCATCCGTGAGCTAGTCAACCAGGTGAGTCATGTTGGCCTTCTTTCACCATACTTTGATATTCGCTCATTCTAGCATTTGTGCTGAGGTTTCATCAGTATTCATTGTTAAAGCTAAATCTAAGAGGCATTCCTTCTTCGTTTGAGTGGATGTTCATATCATTTGTTAATGGTTCTTAAAGGAACAAGTTTCACCCACTTATATTGGGGAGAGAAACATTACCTGTAGCATGTTTATTGGCAGCTCCGATCTCTCTAAATTGCTGTATCCTTTTTCTAACATATGCTCCACATTTAGTAAGAGGGCCCAACCCAACCGCTTGACTAAAATATATTTTTTTGTTTATATTTAAAATTAATCTTCCTTTTTGCTTCCTGTTACTGAGTTTTTTGCTTTTGGACAGATTGATCCATATGAGAAGTTGGATCCAGAAGTTGAAGAAATTCTCTTGGACATTGCAGATGAATTTGTTGATTCTGTGAGTAATTAAGCTAGTATTTTGTGTTTTGTTTTTTCTTGCACTTAAAAGATATCCCTGATTATTAAGCATGTATGCCTAAACAAATTTTGGGAAGTTAGAATTGCCTTATTTTGTGATACTGGGCCTTTTTGTATGCTGCTAACCATGGCTATTTTTAGCTTCTTCTTAATTTGTAAGTGCTTGCTATCTTTCTTTTTTTGGTTAAACTCATGGGTAGCCTTTGTGTCCATATCTTGTCTAGCTGAAGTAGGTGCTTGGATATGAAAAATTTTCCTCGATAATATGGCATTGTTGTGGCCAGCACTAACTTCATTGGGAAAGGCTTTATTTTGCATATTTGTTTCATATTTGTCTTTTTTCTTCACTGCTTTTCAATATGCTCTATATAATGATTGACTTTTCATTATCCCCAGTTATAGCTTTCTATTTATATATCTATTCTGTTTTGTTCATAATTCTTATGTTGCCAACATGTTTTATTTTCTGTGTGCAGATTACAACATTTAGTTGCTCACTAGCCAAGCATAGAAAATCAACTCAATTAGAAGCAAAAGACATACTTCTACATATTGGTTAGTTATGTGGGAGAAGTGCTAGATGATGTTTCTGTTCACATTATGTACATCTAGTGCTTAATCTTCTGTGTTTATTTGTTTTGTCCAGAAAAAAATTGGAATATAACTCTTCCTGGGTTCGGTGGTGATGAGATTAAAGGCTTCAGAAAACCAGTAAGCATTGACTGACTGGTTACTAGTACTTTTGTATCGTAAAACTTTAAAACCTATGTTCATGGTATGCAAAAAAAAAAAAAAAAAAAAAAAGAAAAGCCTTTAGTGCTTCATTAATTGTTGATTGTTTTTTGTGATGGTTTTGCAGCTTGCAAATGATATGCACAAGGAGCGCCTTGCTGTGGTAGGTTTGTCCGGCGTTTTCTTTGCTGTTTTTGTTTGAACTTGGCTGGTTAGAATAATGCATCATTAATGATTATGAATATGTAAAGCTTATTGTTGGGTTTTTCATGTTTTATTTGTGTTTAATTTTCTCCTTCCCTTCTTTGGCAGATAAAGAAGTCCATAGTAGCAACTGAGACAGCAAATGCTAGGAATCCCACCGGACAAGCCACTGGAAATGCAAAGGGTGGTCTTGTTAAGACACCTGCCAACATCATAAGCTCCCAAAACTCTAAAATGCGTGAAGTTACATAATGATGTGAACTGTTACGAGCAGATTTTATACTAAAAAGGTGTGTCAAATACGATGCTGATATTTGTGTTCAATTATCTTATTATGCTTAGTATAAGTTTATGCATGTAGACAGTTCAGGATTTCTTAGTTTCAGGATTTCTTAGTTTCAAGGTTATAATGTCTATCCTGTAATGCTTGTGGAAGTGTTAACGTTGGATTCTACTCTCGCTCTTAACTAGCCCTGGTGGTTGGTTAGCCAACAGATTGGGTTGTGTGAGGTTATTAAATGAATACCAGATGTAGACGGTAGTTCTTATAACTTATCTCTTCCATTATTTACCAAAAAGAAAAAGAAAAAAAAAATGTTCCTCCTTCCCTGGATTGGCGTTTGATAAATATATCAAATTGTGTTGGTCTGTAATTAGCATCAGGAGTTAATTTTCGGGTCATGATGCTTCTGGTCTCGGTTTTTAACAGAGTTCCAAATGGTCAAGCTAGAGGAGTGGTTGTCATGTCCAGTTCTTTCTGTATATCACCTTTATCTTCTGCCATTGTTAAATGCTGCATGTGTGGCTTCAACTGTGTGCAGTTTTTGCATACGATGTGAAGTACTAATTGTTGTGCTTCTTTCCAATTGTCGACAGGTCTCCGGCATCGCATACTTAGTGCAGGGGCCAAATTTTGCTGTAAAATTTCTTGATCTGACGATCGAATGAGGAGAATCCTAGCGGCCGAAGTCTTCCTGGAGGTAAGGAACCAGAAGTCTCCCCGGGGGGTTGCATTGAAAGTGCGAAGTTCTGCTGAACCTTTCGGATCACGAGCAATACCTCTCTAACCAGTTGTATATGGAAGAACTCAAATTTGTCACTGCAGTGCATATGGGCAACTTCATAGTTTTGTATTTTTCTTATCATCCATCTTTACCAATATAGTAAAAATTTAGATCGAAATCTCAGTCGATCTATGGTAAATTCCAAAATTCATTTTATTTTTTATGGATTTTTTCGTCGTCATATTTGAGGGCATGAAATCTGGTCTGCTGAGCATGAGACGTGACAAATTGACGTGATTGTAAGATAGCAATGATTCAACATTAGATATCAAATTTTCTTTCATAGTACGCACCACTGAGTGGTCTAGAAAACCAATGGTTGTATTTTGTATGTACTATATATAGATCTAGTGAATTTTTTGCAACTGTTAAGTTTTGCATAAAGTTTGTAACCGAACTCTATGTACAAAAGAATTTTCTAATATGTTTTAGTATATTTTATACACTGAGATTTTTAACCACTAAATCATTGGTAAAACTAAATGGCCAATTTTTTTTTTTGTGGTTCGTGTGGTGACACATCATGTTCAATGTGACTTTTGTGGTGAAAATACTTTAAAACTCTCGTGGTGAGCCTTGTTAGCAATTGAGGTCCAAATCCAAACTTCCGTTAAATAAACTCACGTAACTACCACATGGAGGGTCAAATTCATCATTTTAATTCAAATTACATCCTATTCCACAGACATCTAGTATGAATTTGTGTTTAACGGAAATAAGATTTCACATAAAATAAGCTTGAATGCAAAGAGTGAAACAAAACCTGTAAAACCACGTCAATGGCTAGGAGAAGAGGTAAAAGTGAAGTCGCGCCTAATTTCCCATGTATGATTTAATTTCGTTTGGAAATCATAAATATACTTCTAATAAACCGTTGTTTTTTTTCAATGCCAACACATCTTTGATCACGAGTTAGAGTCTTAGTTTGTCTTAAATTTTAATTCTTGTATAATTTTTACCAGGCCGAATATATATATGCCTTTCAATTTTGTCTTTAATTGGTTGCGTGGTTTGATACACGCTGTAGTCAGCCAGTACACAACCTTTTAATTTTTTTTCTTAATCTTCTTTGAATTTTAGTTATTTAAGTTTCTTACACTCTTGAAGTTCATATGCGGAGGGCAGACGTGAAAATTGAATTTTCTGCAATACCTTTCACCCATTGTCTTTAATTCTTTAATTATGCAATGTCTGTCACCTGTCTATATGCATAAAAACTGCAATGACTTTCCCCGTTGTCTTTAATTTTTTAAGTTATTCTTGTAAATTATCTCTCATTTTCACTTGTTTCAATTTGTTTTGTGCACTAGAATCAGATGCTAACTTTTTAACTCACAAAAAAAAAAAAAAAAAAAACAAGTGTATGTCATAACCCACCCAAAAAGAACAACTGTATACCACACACACAAATGGGTTAAAAACTCTAAATTACTTGCAAGAATGACAAGGATATTGTAGTATAAATGAATCTCACAAGGTCGTTCTCCACAGGGATTACTAAACAAATCGAAACAAATCAAACTCCAATTAATTATTGTAAAACAGAAAGTTGTGATGGTGGATTTTATGACCTACTTAAATTAAAACGAATTTAACTAATAAAATTAGACAATCTGCAATAAACAGATGAAGACAGGAAACAGTTTTGTAACAATCAAATTAAGAAAACACTAGGGATCTCCCGTCACCTTAACAATCATATGTAGTTCTTCCAATTACTTATGACCCATACATGCATATTTTGAAGGTTAGGTATTCCTAATATATGCCTACTTGGACCCCCAATATAAAGCGTATATCAAACATGCAGTCCGTCTGTGGTATTCAGATCAAATCTAAACATGCATGACTCATTAAGTTCTGTGAAACCTTTTGGAAAAAAACCATGCAACCCTTAAGACGTGGTATTCATCCTAAGTGAACTTGCACATATTAATCACAAGAAGCCTTCGTCAATTTCAGGGACCGACCTCCGACCAAAATTGCATCAAATTACTTTTCTAAACATCCTAATGGTGATCAAGCATCAAGACAGTTAGATAGTTTAATCCAGTGATTAATAATTCAAAAACCTGCACGCATATACTCATAAGCAAATTGGAGAAAAACTACATACTCATGCTAAGGCTCGTGGCCTCACCCTAGCAAGAGAGAATTAGTTACGCATATTCATAATTAGAATCATAGAAAATATCATTAAGACGAAAAAGAATGAAAACACCTTAGCGTATATAGTCACCAAGAACCCTAGCACAGTTCTTTTCTCCAAAAGTTATGTAAAATCAAGTCTACCCCCCAATATTGCTCACGGCCCCCAATATATGATGGCCGCTGGAAAGGTGAAATTCGTATGAAATCTAAACAGTCCCGTTTTGGACCCTTAAGCTGCTCCAAAACTGGCCCAATAGAGCTGGATTTGAGGCTTGACATATTCTGAACACTTCTCCAGAAGACCACGAACCCATCAGAGGTCATCTTGGGCTCCAAAGACGCAATTTAAGCCCAAAACGTCATTTTCCAGCACTGCGCACTGCTTCTTTATTCCCTCGCCAGAAAATAACCGCTTGGTAGAAAAATCCGAAATTTTGACACGAACACGCCAAGGAACACACGAACGTCCTCCAATTTGAATCACTCCAAAATTCGTCCATTTGACCATGTTTTGCTCCAGAAGAAGTCGAATGTCCTAAATTGAGAATATAAATCAAAATATCAAAATTCTACCAAAATAATTACCAAAACATACTAAGAATAGGGTAAAATATATAATATGAAATTGACTCATCAATACACGCTGTAGTCAGCCAGTACACAACCTTTTAATTTTTTTTCTTAATCTTCTTTGAATTTTAGTTATTTAAGTTTCTTACACTCTTGAAGTTCATATGCGGAGGGCAGACGTGAAAATTGAATTTTCTGCAATACCTTTCACCCATTGTCTTTAATTCTTTAATTATGCAATGTCTGTCACCTGTCTATATGCATAAAAACTGCAATGACTTTCCCCGTTGTCTTTAATTTTTTAAGTTATTCTTGTAAATTATCTCTCATTTTCACTTGTTTCAATTTGTTTTGTGCACTAGAATCAGATGCCAACTTTTTAACTCACAAAAAAAAAAAAAAAAAAAAAAAACAAGTGTATGTCATAACCCACCCAAAAAGAACAACTGTATACCTAAGTGATACCAGAAGTCCATGGAATAAGATGGAATTTGGATTAAAATGACGTATTTGACCGATTCATGTGATAATCGCATGAGTTCATTTAACGAAAGACCAACAAAAGTTTGGATTTAGACCTCAATTACTAATAAGGTTCACCACGTGGCCAAACTAAATTATGTTGTTTATGCGGGAAAAAAAAAGTGGCTTTTCCATGTGTTCCCACATTCTTTTGTGTTGGGATAGAGAAGATTTTGTGAAATCTGTTGATCGGTAGGGACACCACCACATGTAGTGGACCTGCGAATTTCCTTGTCGCATGTTCGCTGCCGCGTACCTAGACCTGACATTCGTGTCGTGTTTCTCGTGTTCGTGTCATACCCGATAGCTTAACGGGTCGTGTCGTATAACACCCGTTAAAATAAATGGGTAATATGACCCAACCCGAAATCGACCCGTTAATATTATCAGGTAATATGACCCGACCCGTTACCCGTTAAGAAAAATATTTTTAAAATCAATAAATAATGAAAATGAAAAACATAATTTGACCCTAAAAAATGTAAAACATAATACTAAATTAGTATATACATACCATATTGTCACATAAATACTAATTCAAAACATTAATAAATAAATAAATAAAACATTTTTCTTTCAAGTTTACATACCCCAAAATAAGAGTCTAATGAAAAAACATTAGTGCATACTATAAAATACAAATGTTCAAAGATATGCAAAATGAAGAGAGTTATACTTAATGAAAGTATAAATAAACTCTTAAGTGTTAGTCAATCTATCGTTTTGATGGGATACGAATTCTCTGAAACTAATTTCAACGATCACAACCGTCAAACTTGTTTGTATATGTTTCGAGATCACAGCAGCAAAAAATCACAAAAAACAAACATTCAGAGATCAAGTAACAAGACAAAACTTTTCGACGGTTATAAACAAAAAATCACGATTTAACGGTAATTTTAACTCTGATTTTGATGATTTTATACAACTACACTCTTTGACCCTATATGAATACAATGAATGAATTCGATCTTTAATTTAAAATATTTACACAAGTGGATACCACAAAATCTTATGTTATACTTAATGAAAGTATAAATAAACTCTTGAGTGTTAGTTAATCTATCGTTTTGATGGGATACGAATTCTCCGAAACTAATTTCAACGATCACAACCGTCAAACTTGTTTGTATATGTTTCAAGATCACATCAGCAAAAAATCACAAAAAACAAATATTCAGATATCAAGTAACAAGACAAAGCTTTTCGATGGTTATAAACAAAAAATCACGATTTAACGGTTATTTTAACTCCAATTTTGATGATTTTTTACAGATACACTCCTTGACCCTATATGAATACAATGAATGAATTCGATCTTCAATTTAAAATATTTACACAAGTGGATACCACAAAATCTTATGTAATACTTAATGAAAGTATAAATAAACTTTTAAGTGTTAGTCAATCTATCGTTT
This sequence comes from Crataegus laevigata, assembly GCA_963580275.1. Classification (NCBI taxonomy): domain Eukaryota; kingdom Viridiplantae; phylum Streptophyta; class Magnoliopsida; order Rosales; family Rosaceae; genus Crataegus; species Crataegus laevigata. The sequence goes on from OY756952.1 coordinate 31,223,164, forward strand.
TGATGGGATACGAATTCTTCGAAACTAATTTCAACGATCACAACCGTCAAACTTGTTTTTATATGTTTCGAGATCACAGCAGCAAAAAATCACAAAAAACAAACATTCAGAGATCAAGTAACGGGACAAAGCTTTTCGACGGTTATAAACAAAAAATCACGATTTAACGGTTATTTTAACTCCGATTTTGATGATTTTTTACAGATACACTACTTGACCCTATATGAATACAATGAATGAATTTGATCTTCAATTTAAAATATTTACACAAGTGGATACCACAAAATCTTATGTTATACTTAATGAAAGTATAAATAAACTCTTAAGTGTTAGTCAATCTATCGTTTTGATGGGATACGAATTATCCGAAACTAATTTCAACGATCACAACCGTCAAACTTGTTTGTATATGTTTCAAGATCACATCAGCAAAAAATCACAAAAAACAAACATTCAGAGATCAAGTAACGGGACAAAGCTTTTCGACGGTTATAAACAAAAAATCACGATTTAACGGTTATTTTAACTCCGATTTTGATGCTTTTTTACAGATACACTCCTTGACCCTATATGAATACAATGAATGAATTCGATCTTCAATTTAAAATATTTACACTAGTGGATGTGGATATCACAAAATTTAATATTATATACTTAATAAAAGTATTATTTTCCGGTGTAGATGTAATACTTAAACGACAAATGTTTTAATGTTTTGAAGTAATATTTATGTGGCAATGTGTGGTATATGCAATTTTTTTTTTAAATCTTATTAATTTTTCACTTCTACAATATTATTAATTTTTCACTAAAAAAAACATTATTCATGAGATTTGGAGGGTTTTAAAAATCTAAACGACCATGTAACGATTGTCTAAGGGTAGATGATGCAATCATGAGCATTTATATAGGGGTGTGCTATCCACACACCCCATTTTACTTCTTACACACCCCTTGTTAATTTATATTTGTTGATTTTCTTCAATTCATCCGATCCGACGGTCGAAAATTAGAAGGGTGTGTGAAAAGTAAAATGGGGTGTGTGAATATCACACCCCTTTATATATGCTTTCACATTTTTCAGACTTATACATTAATGATTATGAATTTTATTTATTTTGAACTACCTTAAAAATACTTGAGGGTTTGTATAGTTTTAAAAATTCATGTACGCACCTTTAAAGCGTAGAGGATGCGATTAAGAGTGCTTGCATATTTTTTTCACATTTTTTGCACTTGTAAATTAATTATTTTAAATATTTAAATGTATTTGGTATTTTTTAAATTACTTGATGTTTTTATTTTTAATGTGTTTTATAATTTTTTAATCTCACTCTTTGCTCATAATATTTTATAAAATAAATAAAACTTAAATTTTTAAAATTTATTTAGAATAATAATACAATAATAATTAATGAACAATATATATATATATATATATCCACTATATTTATTGTATTTTATAGTAAGTTTTTTTAGTAATTAAAAAAAATTAAAATCATCAAAATAACTTTTTCCTTTTCGTGTCAAAACAGGTTACCCGCGTGTCACTCTCGTGTAAACCTGTTAAGGACCCGTTAACGGGTTCTTAACGGGTTACCCGATAATGACCCGATTAGTTATCATGTCGACCCGAAACCCGTTATTTTCGTGTCGTTTTCGTGTCGTGTCAGAAACTGCCAGGTCTACGCGTACCCATATGTGAAGTGGCATACAACTTATATATCACGAGTGGATTGTCAATAAAAATCTAGCGCTAATGAAACAAGGATACGTGGTAAAAAACTGATATATTTTTGTTTTATTGCACGGAACACCATTATGACAGTATTTACGTGCGTATAAAATTTTCTTGAACTTGAGGCTTGAGCCAATGAGTACATAACATGTCATCATATGTTAATACATCTAAGAAACATGCACAAAGACAAGAAAAGATTAAACAACAGAAAATGGATTGCGTGTGATATTTTGACATTGGACCACAACTTAATATTGAGTTTGGGACTATTATGAGAGCACCGGAAGAATTGAAACTATTACAATAATTTAGAGAAGAAAGAGTTTCAAATGCAGAATGCATGAGTAGAAACTCAACACCTTATCCATTAGGATATTGGATCACATGCACTGGATACTCGATTATTCAAGTATGAGTAAACTAATCCTAATTTGAAACCCACTCATTGCTTGATCCGTTATGTGTTTAGTCAATGCAAGATATGTCAATAGCATAAATGATAATTCATATCGTGCAATCCTCATTCACAACGAGTAAATATGTCCTTAGCTTTTAGAAGCGTCTTTTAAATTTGTAAAAAAGTAGGCAGTTACCTTTTACGACTTGTTTAAAAATGGTTAAAGAAGTTTTTGTAATGTGCAAACCTTAGCTAAGTTGGTAGGAGTAGTATGTTTCTATACACACCAATCCTCCCTGTAATTAGGGTGGAATTTTTTCCCGAAAATCCCGAACCTGTCCCGAAATTTGACCGAAAATGTCCAAATCGAATTTCTTGAAACATTTGGTACCCAAAACTGAACCCGTCTCGAAAGTTTCGATTTGGAATTTGGCCACATCTTTGAAAGCGTTCGGTAATCCCGAACCAAACCGAATATATATATATATATATATATATTAATTTTAATTAGAAATTACTTGTCACATCTCGGCCCGGGCGGGATCACCACACCTCGAGCTGACTCCACCGTAGCACGATATTGCCCGCTTTGGGCCCCGAGCACGCCTTCACGGTTTTATTTATGAGAATTCACACGAGAACTTCCCAGTGGGTCACCCATCATGGGAGTGCTTTCGTGCGCTACTCGCTTAACTTCGGAGTTCCTACGGAACCCGAAGCCAGTGAGCTCCTAAAAGGCCTTGTGCTAGGTAGAGATGGGAATATACATATAAGGCTTACAAGATCCTCTTCCCTGGGCGATGTGGGATGTTACAATCCACCCCCCTTAGGGGCCCGACGTCCTCGTCGGCACACCACGGTCATGGTTTGGCTCTAATACCAAATTGTCACATCTCGGGCCCAACCTCCGCTGTAGCACGATATTGTCCGTTTTGGGCCCTGTGCACACCCTCACGGTTTTGTTTCTAAGAAATCACACGAGAACTTCCCAGTGGGTCACCTATCATGGGAGTGCTCTCGTGTGCTACTCGCTTAACTTTGGAGTTCCGATGAACTCCGAAGCCAGTGAGCTTCCAAAAGGCCTCGTGCTAGGTAGAGATGGGAATATATATATAAAGATCACTCTCATAGGCGATGTGGGATCTAACATTACTTGAACCGTTGGATTTGTTAAGATCTAATCCAACTGTCCATTAAGTTAGGTCATTTGTTAGGTCTCTCAGACTCTCTCTCTCAGTCACTCTCGCTCACTCTCTCAGTCTCGCTGTTCGTGCTCCCGCTGCTCCGCTTCTCCGTCGAATCCACGCTGTTCCTCGTCCTCTATCGAATCACGTAGATGCAGGAAGGAAGACTCGAATCCAACACCAATCAAGTCCCAAAATCCAGGTAAGGGTTTCTGATTTTCATTAGGATTTTGTTCTTTAGTGTTTAGGGTCAAATTTCATGTTGATTAACTTGATTTCTGAGTATTTTGTCGAATGTGTGAGGGTTTGAGGACTGTGGGTTTCGAATTAGGGTGGGTAAGTGCAGGACATGCATGCAAGATATGGTTTTATGTGTTTTGTCAAAGTATATTCTCTCCAAATGTTTTGTAATGGAAAATGTATAAGATATGGTTCTATGTTAATTGCAGAAGCATTCTCACCAATATTCAAAAGACTTGAGGAAGATCTAAAACAGAAATTTTGTAGAAGGAAGTAGACCACAGTAGAGCTTTCCTTGTGTAATTCCAGCAATATAGCAGCATCGGATATACATGCATATCTGAAGTGGTTAGTTCTTAACTAGAAGATATTGAGCAGCAAATATTTTTGTTTTTGCATGCCTTGTTTTTTCCCTCGTAATCTCCAGTCCATTTTTCTTATCCTCTTGTAGTTTTCCCATTGTTATGTATGCCCCCAAACGCGTAAAACATACTTGCAACAATGTGTATATCGCACTCGTAATTGATTGTACTGACTTGAACACATCTTGTGTTGCTCTTCACTTCACTTTGTGTTGTATTGTATGCCATACCCCTAACATGAATAAATTAATGTGGTAGACATTGCTTTCTTTCTTTTAGAAAAGTGATATATATATGTGTGTATGTGTGTGTTTGATTAGTATATAAGATGAGATATATGAATATTATATATATGCTGAACTGTGTTGTGATATATTATTGTGGATTGTCAGGATGGACGGGTCTGGTAGTGGTGGTGGTGGTGGTGGTGGCCAATCACAATCTACTAGTGCACCTAGGATCTCGATTTTAGTAAAACGAAAACCACAGTATATTCGAACTGAATACTATGAAGATTATTGTGATGATGATCCGAATATGGACAAGTGGCAGATGCCTTTGGTGGCCACATTAGCAAGTAGGGTGGGTCAACGGAAAAAAAGTAATAGGACTAAAGGGCCAAGTCTGCCTTGGAATGATGCCACTAAGGTAAATGTGACCGATGAATTTGGAATTACAACGGTTATGGCGGAGTGCAATCATTGCAAAATGCAAGTGCCGGTGGAGTCCTCTAGACATGGGACGAAATGTATTCTTAATCATTTGAAGAAATGCTTGGATTGTAGTCTTTACTAAGCTCTGGATTCGAAACAACCATTGTTGTCACAAGGGGTGATGAGTGGTCAAGTTGTTGCTCACACTTTCAATCAAAAAAGACTTGATATGAAATGTGTGAAGTGGATAATAAAAGCAGAGATGCCTTTTAAGGTGGTTGATTAAGAGAACTTTAGAGATTGGATCCATGACTTAAATCCAAAGTACAAGCTTCCAATAGGCACAAGGTGGTGGCGGCGGTTTTAGAATTGTATTTTACAGAGAAGGAAAAAATCAAGATGGTGGTTAATGGTTTGAGGGTGAGTATCACTACCGATACTTAGACCTCAATCCAAAATATTAATTACATGGTGGTGACGGGACATTTTTTGGATAATGATTGGACTTTGCATAAGAGGATCCTAAATTTTGTTCAAATTACGTCACACAAAGGTGATGATATTGAGAGGTTTCTAGAGGTATGCTTGAATAATTGGGGCATAGACAAGGTATATAGCATTACCATTGACAATGCTAGTGCCAATGACACTGCCATTGCATACATGAAGAGAAGGCTCAAGTCCAATGGTACTCTTTTACTTGACGGGGCTCACTTGCACACGAGGTGTGCTTGTCACATCCTCAATTTGATAGTTAAAGATGGAATGACGGAGCTTAGTCGTGAGATTGAAGGGATAAAGGATTATGTCAAGTTCATACACTCATCCCCTGCGAGGTTGGAGACTTTTAGGGAGTATTGCGTCTTGATGAGATTTGATAAGATGTCGAATATTCCTTTTGATGTTGTCACAAGGTGGAATGCCACCTATGAAATGCTCAATAGTGTCTTCAAATTTAAGCAAGTGTTCTCAAGGATGGCAGATGAGTGCAACATTTTCATCTCTTACTTTCAAGAGGAGGTATCTAAAGAGATTAATGGGTCACAACCAAGGTGAAACAGGTGGGTCCTTTAGTGGCGGAAGATTGGGAGAGGGTGGTGAGTTTTGCTCACTTTCTTAAAAAGTTTTATGATGCCACCTTGACACTTAGTGCAATCCTAACTCCAACTTCAAAATTAATACTCGGCACGGTGATTGCATTGTAAGTGGAGATAGAAGAAAAGATTTGCAATTCTTCTATGCCACTTTGCAAAGTGTGGCAACTTCCATGAAGCTTAAGTTTGACAAGTATTGGGGGGACATTGAAAAGTTTAACCCTATGCTCTTTATAGCCCAAGTACTCGACCCGAGTACAAGTTTGAAATGTTGGAGGCAAGCCTAGAGGAACTCCACTATTCATGTGAGGCAATCTTGGATGTGAAGACAAGTATTAAAAAAAAACTTGACAAATTTGTTTAAGGCGTATAAGGAGGGAGAGGTTTCTAGTAGTAGTAGTGTTACCGTGGATCAAAGGCCAAGTGTTGTGGTAGATGATTCTTGGGGGTTGGAAAATGATGATGTTGCTACAAGAATGCAAAGGAAGATTCAACAAAAAAGAGCAGAGGCCCAACAAATTAAGATATCCAATGAAGTGGATATGTATTTCAATGATCCTAACCAAAGCTTAACATTCAATATTTTGGATTGGTGGAAAGTCAATTCCGGAACATATCCAACTCTTAGTAAGGTTGCAAAGGACATTTTTGCTCTTCCTAGTAGCACCGTTGCTAGTGAGAATACTTTTAGTCTTGGTGGGAGAGTTGTAGATCCTTTTAGAGCTTCCCTAACACAGAGAACATTTGAGGCTTTGGTGTGTACAAGTGATTGGCTAAGGGGGAATGAAATGTCCTTCTACAAGGAGCCTGCAATTGACGACCTCGTGTTCTACAAGGAACTTGAAGACTTGGAGAAGGGTAAGTGAAGTATTTGATTTCATGTTTTTATTTTCTTAGTTTTATAATTTATGCATTCACTTTCTAAATATATTTTTTGTTTTATTGTTTTTATCGTTTTAGAGTTGCCTAATATGGGAGTCGAGGAGAATCCCACACAAAGTGAAATGCCACCTTCTCCACCACCTCAAGTTCAACGTCGCCCATCACTACCTCCACGACCACCCATTTCAAGAGCATCAACGGCAACGGGTCATTCATCAACAAGGGGAAGAGGTTGAAGGGGCTAAAGGGAATGAACTTACTTAAGCTTCATTTTGGTTGCATGCACTTTCTTGCTTATAAACTATGTTTTGCTTTTGGTTTGTAACTTAATCTAAATTCATTCGGAAGTTTGGTTTGTAAAACTTAATTTATTTCATTTTGGTTGCATGCACTTTTAATTAACTAGTTTGGTATACAATTGTGAACTTAAGCTTAACTTGTTAGTTGTTGCTTCCTTGGTATGAAAATTGAAACAGGTGGTATTATGAAACTAAAATTGTGATATTGTGAAACTTTATGTGATATTTGTGGTGAAATTGTGAAACTGAAATAGGTGGGCTGTGCGGGCAGTGTAGTGGTCTGCAAGCCTGCAATTGTTAACTTTTTTTTTTCTTTTCCGAAAAATGGGTGGGCTTACTTGTTAAAGAGCTTAAAATTGTAAAAAGTTTTAAAAGCCCAACATTTTGGGCTTCAAGGCCTAATCCCAAAGTTACCCAAAAATCCCGAAACACTTTTGAGAATCCCGAATTTCAAGAAATGAATAGTTTCAATTCGGTTCCGGGATATAAATTCCATTCCGAAATGTTTTGGTTTGGGATTCGGGTTAGGGGTTTCGGCTCGTGATCCTGACTAAAACCAGCCCTACTTGTAATTAAAAAAATAACATTTGTGGCTCGTTTTGCAATTGGATCTTGAAAAAACACTTGAAGTGCTTCATGTAAGAAGCACATTCAAGTACTTTTGGAACTCGAAGAATATTTTCTCAACGAGCTCTTTCGGTTAATTTAAAAGTACTTGCAAACGAGCCATTAATATTCTTTCTCAATATTTAGAATATTTAATTTTGTAAGAGTGCATATATTGAGATGAGATGATGCTAATACTTTCATTAGACCTCTGCTTAATTGTAAAATTGAAGTCATTTTTTGAATAATAATGGTGAAGTCCATTATTGTTGTTAGATGAGTTTAAATTTTGAAATTTGTGCAATAGATTTCAAACTCATTCAATGATAATTAGTGCTGTAGTGAGCAAAAATAATTTCATGGTGGCGTCATCATGCAATGCTTGTAATGGTGGTGTCATCACATTGTTCAATTTATTACAGGTAGGTATGAGTTATTTAAAATATACTTTGATTAATGAATAAATCTGATTAAAAATAGAACCAAGACACGATTATTGAAAGCTGAGAATCTATTCTACATGCAGATGCAGGACCTTTAAGCAAATCTCAAAATAACAATGCATGTATTGGATGCGTTCATACTAACTCACATGCACTAAATTTCATCAGAATTTCGAAGTTAAGCAAATTTGAATGAAAATAGTAATAGAATGGGTGACATTTTGGGGTAGTCCTCGTGTTACATCCCTTTTTTTAATTAAAAAAAAACATGTGTAAAATGTTAAACTGTCACCATTATTAGAAAAAAGACTTAAATATAGGCTCTTTAAAAATAGTTTCGTAGTCGTTCTTAAAAAAAAAAAAGTTCATTCAAAAAGAGACAATTCAATTACAACCACTTTTAGTATAATAAAATAAAAAAGCATTTCTAGCAATAGTAGGTAAATTCCTAACCCAAATAAAGGTATTTTGAATGGAGTGTTCAATGCTAGTAATGACATCAGCAGACATGACCCCAAGATATAGAAGAAAATGATCGTGCTAGTAGTTTGATGTCCTCTATAATAGTATTTGATTGCTATGGCATTCTGCAATTGTTCAAAATTGAATCAATAACGAGTTTGGAATCACCTTCAACACATACATCACCTTTGACTTTTACAAACTTCAGCACATCACGTAAGACAAGTGCTTCAGCAACAGATATAGTATTCTCTCCAAGAATGCGTGTCCCAGCAACAATAGGAGACCCATTATGATATCTGATGGCAAAACCTGCAGCCACTTGAGATCCCACCATCGAACCATTAAAATTAATTTTGATTTTGATCAATGGAGAACGAGGGGCCTTCCACTTAATAATAATTTGAGAACATCTATGAGCACTACTAAAATTATGATCTAATCTTGAGAAGTTATTGGTGTTGTCGTTGACAACACAGTAATTTAATTGTAATTTTATTCACTTATAAGTGAAAAAATTTATGACCGCCAAACCAAAGAAGGTAAGAATAATTATATTTTGATTAGATTTTGATTATAAAGTGACCAAATCCATATGGTTGCGTCGGAATCTCAAATAATACATGTGAAAAACAAATAATTGATATTAATTCATTAATAAATATATAATGATAAAGGTTGGAAGCCGACAATAAATCATGCAATAGAGAGCCCAATACCCAGTTCTCTTCTAAATTTGACTGCATTGGATTACAAATTAAGCAAGATCGAATGTTGGGTTAAGATATCTTATCTTATTAGCATCACAAAAGTAAAAATTATGAATAACTTATTCCGTCATAAGTAAGGAGTTTGTAATTCAAGTTGTTAGAATATTTACTGTGCTAAAGATTCTTTTAAGTAAACTTGTTGCAAAAGTAAGTTAAGTCAGTTAGCTAAAGTATTGTGCTCGTATTCTTACACTTGATCTTTTTAAATTCTTTATCGGTTTATTTGTTCTGGCATATAAGAATTTCACATAACAAAAAATGATACCTAAAATTATATTTACTTTGTGGGATGAACTCAACCAATCCAAGCACTATGCTAATGGCTAGTTTGGTGTTGCTATACTTTTTGTCAAAATTGTTTTTGCTATGTGAGAATCAACCGTTATTAAAATATAAAAAAGCAAGTGTTTAATAAACGATAGTGCTAAAAGTGATTTTAGCAAAAGAGAAAGATGAGAGCAGGATTGTTAATATGACAGTTTCATTAATTAATATAGTTCACCTGCCTCCAATGCAGAAACGTGTTTTTAGAAAGAAAAAAATGTGTAAATTTGCTTATGCTTTTTGCTGTTTTAGACCTATGATTTTGTATTAAAAAAACACTTTTTTTTTAAAATTTACCAAGCACAATTAAGGCACCAACTCTTTTACACCCTAAACCGGCCTTAAGCCTTTCCTTGGATAAATTAAGGCTAACTAAACTAAGTTGGAAGACCATTGCCTGGAGAGATTTTTAGATATACTTTAAACACCAAACACGTGGTGTTACAATTCCAGTCAAAGTATAACTCGTGTATAAGTGAAACACATTAATTATGTTGTCCACTCAATTTATGATGCATAAAAAATACATCATGTAATAAGTGTTACACATAAAAATTTATAATTGAAATTAAAATTATTTATCTCTACATTCGAAGTCCTAATTTCGAGCCTCCAGACTTTATATAGATAAGTAGGAAACCCAATCTATTATTCCTTCACCTTACCCTGTAAATATTCGCTTGACATGAAAATTAATGTTAACTGTGAGATGACAGAGAGCGGTCTCCTTATCATTTCTCTTTGCCAAACGTATTGACTGGACAACAATCAGATCCACTTGAAACATGCCACCTAGCGATCCCTGATTGGTCCCCTAACGGACAAGTCTCCTCATCTTCATCCGGCACCTAACAAAACCAACTTATAAATTCGACGAGAGGCCTCTCGAGGCAGCATCGCTCTCGTCGTCCCTTCCAGTCCGACGAAGCTCCGGTTCCGGTTATATATATGTGTGTATGTATATGATATGATATAATATAATATATCACTCGCATATACATACACATTATATAGATACTCGCAGGCGTTTCCTCTGGATTGTTATTATCGCTCTGAGAGAGAGAGAGATCGAAGGAAGGCGTTTGTTCATCCGAGGGAGCGATGACGAATTCTCACGACGTGGTGGTCGATGTCGAAGGCGACGGCGTTTTGGCTAATCGTCTGAAGCGCGAGAAGCTCATCATTGATACCGACCCTGGAATCGGTGAGTTTTTAGTTTCAATTTTGCTTGATATTTTTCAAAGTTTAAAGTTTAATGCATTAGTGTTCCTATTTCTTGTTTGGTTGCTGAGAAAATTTTCGAGTAGTAACTAGGCTGAAATTTTGAATTTTTAACTTTTTGATGGTTCCTTTTGCTCTGTTGGTTGCTGAGAAAATTTGCGGGTAGTAACCAGGCTGGAATTTTTGAATTTTGAACGTTGGGATGGTTCCTTTTGATCTGTTTGGTTGCTGAGAAAATTTGCGAGTAGTAACCTGGAAAATTTTGAATTTTGGGATGGTTCCGATTGCTCTGTTTGGTTGCTGAGAAAATGCGGGAACGGTAACCAGGCTGGAATTTTGACTTTCGAGTTTTATGATGATTTGAGTTGTGGAAGTGAGGAACTTTTTTGAGCTGAGCTACAATGGGGAAAAAAAACTGCTGATGATTTCTATTCTGAATATTTAATTGGTTTTATGCCAAATGGTGATGGAGTTAGCGTGAGGATCTTTAATTATTGAATTAGTTACGTATCCGAAATATGATCGTATTGTGGAGCGTTTCTTTGTCCACGCCTCACTTTTTGTTTGGTGACTTTGACTTTTTCATTACCATTTTTGGATAATGATAGTTTGGAACTGGGAGTCGAGGAGCATGAAGGGAAAGGTTAGTCATGTTTAGAGTTATCCCACATCGGAAAAGGACGCTTAGCCGTCATAGTTTACATATTCTTGGGCCTCTCCCTTTCCTATTGCTGATTGGATGCTCACGTTCTAGTGAGTTTTATTGACTTATTCATGGTTAATCCGTGAACTTTGGAGAAGTAAAGAATTGGGATCATATATTTTGAACTACTTGTTTTTTGGATTTCCCTTCTTTTCTTTTTTATTACCAAGTATAGAGTAGTGAAGTTATAGTCGGGGGGAATTTTCTCCTATGCGGAATGATGCATTTATCCCGCATCTGAGAGGACCCGTATATCGTAAATCTAGCACCTGTTAAAGTTTTTCAAGAGCGTCTGCTATAACATTTGAAAGACAATTGGAACTTAGAGAAACAGGGGAGGAGGAAGCCGTTGTCGGAGTTCCTTTTAATGTACTCTCAATGTCTTAATATGCCCTTGAGGGTTTAGAAACTTCATAATTTTTACATAGAAATGGGCATTGAATAACATTTACTAAGTAGTTGAATGTTAAGGGGAAAATCATTAGTTATGGAATCCATAACAGCACTTAACGACTTTTCTTTCTCCAACATGTTTTCATGTGTAATACTTTTTTATTGCTAATCAACAGATGATACCATGGCCATCTTAATGGCATTTCAATCACCGCAGTTGGAAATCTTGGGCTTCACAACAATATTTGGTAATGTCACCACAGAAGATGCCACTCGCAATGCCTTGCTTCTGGTACGTGCTCATATCTTTTGATTTCCATCTTCTTGTAATGACTTCGGGTCTGTCTGTCAATCCCATTGTTTTTTTAGTATGTTCGTGATTAATTACTGTTCGTAACGTGCAAAAGAATAGTGTGAGATCGCAGGGCATCCAGGTTTACCCGTGGCGGAGGGAAGTCATGAGCCTCTAAAGGTAATATTTTGATATGTATTCCTTTAGCTGGCCTAGAACTTAGGTTAATCTTCGAGCATTCCTTTGAACATTACGCCTTTGTATTTGTGCATTGGAATTTTTTTGGCCCTTTTGTTTCATTTAAGCCCTGTGCCACCTCCTTTAGTTTTGTAATAAGCTAATAAGTAACTTCATTTTGTTTATCGTAACCATGTTTTATTGTGGAAGTAGGGTGGAAGGCCATGTGTTGCCGACTTTATACATGGTTCTGATGGGTTGGGGAACTTGCATCTACCTCCTCCAAAAACAAAGAAAATTGAGAAGAATTCTGCCGAATTTTTAGTTGATACGGTCTCTGAATATCCTGGTGAAGTTTCTATACTGGCCCTAGGTCCTTTGACAAACTTAGCATTGGTAAGTTGAGGAATCCTTTTTACTTCTTTGTTTTGGTGTTGACCGGAGCTTCTGAGACATATCTTTCCTTACTATGCGGATGTTTCTTTGCTCAGGCAGTCAAAAAGGATTCTTCATTCGCGAAAAAGGTGAAAAGGGTGGTCGTACTTGGTGGTTCCTTCTTCTCTCTTGGCAATGTAAATCCTGCTGCGGAAGCAAATGTAAGTGCCACCGTGCATACAAGAAGTAAAAATAACGCTTCACCAAATTATTTCATGTTTTATTTAAAAGTAACTTTTTTGTTGAAAAATTTGCGGTATTTGTTTTCATCCCTCTTAGGATCTTAGCTTACTTTCACTTGTATACTTCCATAACTGCCATTAGCTGTTGAACATTGTTTACATTTACTTGTCGGTTTTATCTCAATAGTGTGGACATGAAGAATTCAATTTCTGACTTGCAGATTTATGGAGATCCAGAAGCAGCAGATGTTGTGTTTACGTCTGGGGCTAACATTACCGTTGTTGGAATAAACATCACGACCCAAGTGAAATTTACAGGTTCAACTTCCAGGCTTCCAGCTTACAGTTTGCTTAACTTTCCAGACCATATTCTCATGAGCTATTTCGCTGGAACTGTGACGTCCTAACTGACTTACCGTATTGTGGTTTTAGATGATGACCTCCTTCAACTGCGGCAATCCAAAGGAAAGCATACTCAGCTCATATGCGACGCATGCAAATTCTACAGAGACTGGCATGTGGAGTCTGATGGTGTTCATGGTAAACTTAAGATATAGCCCTATACTTGCCGAATCAAAACTTCTTGTCTTTCGATTTTTATTTGATGTTCTATCTAAATGACTCTCTGCCGTATGTTTCAGGGATTTTCCTTCATGACCCTGTCAGTTTCGTAGCACTAGTCCGTCCTGATCTCTTTACGTACAAGAAGGGCGTTGTGAGGGTTGAGACTCAGGGTATCTGCACCGGGCATACACTGATGGATCAAGGACTAAAAAAGTATGTGCAGATTAGCATGCTCGTATGAATTCTTTTTTTACGCATATGCTTCTCTGCGAGTCTAATGATTTTACTCTATTGCAGATGGAATACAAGCAATCCATGGACAGGCTATTCCCCTGTTGAAGTTGCTTGGACAGTGAATGTGGATGCAGTCCTTGATTATATAAGAAATCAGTTGATGAAATCGTGAAAGCTCGAAATCGAAGGTCGGGTGCTGCCCCTAGTTACCACTGAAAATACCTTAATGGCCATCTTTCCCTTGCCAGAGATGACCAAGCGCAGGCGCGAAGAGCGAGCAAGCCTTCCGCGAAACCTTGTGTTTATTTGAAACTGTAAAATGTTTTCTTTATGCTGTTCAGTTAATGAAGTTATTGACGAGGAATAGTTAATTCCTTTCGAATTTCCGTGCGAAGTTGCGAAACAATTATGCACGAGTGTTTGCGTGTGATTTTCCGTCTCAATTCGACATCTTTAATTACTCGGTGTGACGTAAAAGAAATTTATTTGTGTTTCCTCCCTAGCAAACCTGCATAAAAATGACACTCCAGCAGAAAAGCAGTGATCCGCAAGTAAAGTATTTGGACTCTTTTCTTGTAACTTGACTGCCCAAGTGCGCTGTTTGGAGGTCCATCCATCGCTGCAACCAGTTTCTTTAAATAACCTGCCTGCACCATCTCTAGTGGTTTGGTGATGTTTAGCAGAGAAGTTTGAGGGAAGATTTATAAGTTTGACGGTTTACAAATTAGTATTACGTTCTGGTTATATTTCTTTTTCACTTGTAGTGAAAGGTCTTAAATTCGAATATCCCATCCACTTAGTGTGTGTGTGTGTAATTATATCAGGTGAGCATTTTTGCTCACCACTATAACTATAGTGTATGTTCACTATACATATCACCATCTGACACGTGCCATCTCAATTTATTCTAGTTAACTTTAATATTAAATGTTCCCTTTTCAATTTTGAAAAAAAAAACTATGATTAAGTGAAAAAAACACGTGTCAAATGATGCTGATGTGTATGTTGTGGGTTGGTTTTGATGAGAGTGATGATGAAATCTTCAAGCTTGCTTCTCATATTCAAAATTTCTGCGTTGAGAGTACAAGAGAAGAGTTAGCTACAAGTTATTTAGTTGACCAATGATTTGCTGGCTTATATCATCTGTACTCATTCAATTTCTGGGATTTTTATATTTTGGGTTTGTATGATTGTTAGCAATTAGCTCATTGACCAATATTTTGCTTCACAAAACAAAAACACGTTAGTTGCTAAAACCAATGGCAAACAATGTGCAATCTCACAAGTCAAAGTGCTCAAGGGGTCCTTTATAACATCTCCATGACCTCGATTTTCACCTTCCTTTATAGCAACGCAGCCATAATTTGTGCTGGCATTACACAACTATTTCTAAACCCTAAACAAAAATAATTGTAAATAAATAAATAATTAATTAATAGTCTTAATTATGACGTTTCGATGGTGAAATATTATCATATCTTAATATAAAGGGAATATCTTTTTGTATGCATGAAACAAAGGATTAATTATGTCTCTTTTAAGTTTATATGACATTGTTTACAATAGTCTCACGTTGTGAAGCATGAACACAGAAAACAAACGAGTCCAAATACCAGTGTTCAAACTTTAAACCCTTTTACAACTAACAAAAGAAAATTTAAAATTCTCATTGTCCTTCACATACACATTAAAAAGATTTTATTCATCTTTTCTTGATGAGGAATCCAGGTGGTCCATTCACTAGAAGACCTTTGCCAAGCCGGCCCCGTCTTGTTTGACAGATTACAGCCTTTAGACCAACCCAAAACGTTCATGTGTATAGGAATATAATTATGCAGCGTTATCATCTTGTTCTTGTTATTGTTTGTATGATGACATATTACATGATACATATTAACTTATCATATATTTTTAATAAAAATGGGAAATATGCAAAATTAAAGAGGCACTATAGAATACTATATTGGATTTTATATTGCCTGAAGAAGTTCAAGTTTTAGTTGGAAATTTTGTAAGAACTTTACATATAATGTGTATTTTCCAATGAAAATCTTCTTTTGTGTCGGAAAATTGTGAGTTTGGACCACCAATTTCTTGGAATTATGAGGTTTTGTTGTAAAATTGACAGTGTGTGCAGTGGAATAAATAAACAAGACACAAAGTTTACGAGGTTCCTCTACAGTCAGTGTGACTGGAGTACGTCCTCGGGGCAGCAGTGATGCTTTCATTATAATTTAGAATAATAGGAGTACAAAATAACTCTCTCTATTATCTCCTCTCATCTTCCTCTGTTTTCTCTCTTCCTTTTCTATGAACTTTCTCTGTTCTCTCTATGTATTGAAAGCATATGGAGTGCTCTATTTATAGAGCAACTCCCAGCACACATCTTTGACAATCCGATCTTCCTCATCTCCTAAGTCAAGATCATTTTTATGGGCATTGAAAATCTACTCAATGTTTTCAATTTCACTGTGGGCATTCATTACCCACCATTATTTTCAACACTCCCCCTTGGATGCCCACATATCAACATCAGTTGCCTCGTTAAAATCTTGATCTATTTTGGATGCTCCCCCTTGTGAGTATCTCCCCCTGATTTCAAATCATTTAGGCTGATCATTCTGCTTCGGTCTCTTAGCGAGAAGAGTTACCAACAGAGGTGCTTTACTGGTAGTTAACTTTCCACATGCTTGTTCTTGAACTGGGCTGGAGGACCTTCTGCTAGACTTCCTCCAAAGGTCTGAATTTACTTCTTCTTTTTTCTGGAGCTGAATTTGATTCAAGGGTGGTGGACACTCGATCTTGAATCAGACTTGTGATTTCTTCAAGGGCCGTCGAGGCTTGATCTTGAATGAAAATTGGATCATGAAGAGCTTCGTGCAGCAAGTGATCTTCGGCTTTGTCGAGGACATGTGTTTTGCTGTGCTTGTCTCTACATGCTTCAATGTATCATTTTCACTTGCCTTACTTGCTCCCTTTTCAAAAGTGGTATTTCCCTAGTTTTTCCCCCATGCAGGTTTGGCATCTTCTCTTGTTGTATTTGTACTCTGATGCAGGAGTAGAATGCAAACCTTGCATTTGGATGGTCCTTCAGAACATCACTTCTCAGCGACTCATTATGCTTGGCAGCTATCATCATATCAACAATTGAAAATGAGTACTCGAGAGCGATGCTAGGTAAGAAACCAGGGAAGTGTTCCAAACAATCAGTCGGAAGCTTGACTCCAAGTGGTGACTAATTGCTCTCTTTCTCCTTGTCCTGCAAGTAAGAACAAGGACAAAGAAAAGGGTAGGGAAAAGCATGATATGAGATATCCTTGCTTTCAACCCTAACGATATGAGATACTCTTGCTCTGGTGTGACATGTTTGAATAGGTATTCTCGGAGAGGAAGAAAACTGAATATTTGAGATGCTTTGTTGAAGATGCATTCTCGGAGAGGAGGAAGAAGAGTTAGATATTTTGCAGGTCTGCCTTGCCATGGAGACCGAAGGTAAACATATATAGGGATTTTCCAATAGCAGGTAGTGATGTTGTGCCTTTACTCTTGTCAGCAACTGCGGTGTAATAAGAACAGTAAGATTCACGCGTTTTCAACTTTATCAGAGATCTTTGATAAGGTTGCACGTGATATCCAAGAGCTGAGATTGCGTCTGAGAAATGTTGACAGACGTCATGCAGGGAAATCCGGCTTTTGAAATTCAAAAATCGGTGTCTCTTCGATTTTTGAATATGTGACCCTTTTGCCTCTTCTTTTATAGAGATATCAATTTGTTCAGATACACTCAGAAAATTGCTGCCTGCAGAAATTTCCCTTTCTTGCACTTCTGAGATTTTATCTGACCTTCTTTTCTTTTCATCATTTTTGAAATGGCTTGCTCATCTAAACTTTGTTTAGATTTAAGTCTCGAGAGAGATACCGACGAGCCGTGTCAAGATAATATATGGCGCCCGTCTTTCTCATCTTCTAATGGTGCTCTTACAGTTGATGATTCTGTGATGAAGAATGACTTGACTGCTGGAGTGGTAGCTAGGAATCTTCTCACTCCCAAGGATAACAGAATCCTTTCAAACCGGTCTGATGAGGCGGCCGTTCAAGACTCTTTGGCTCTCAGTATTCAGTGTGCGGGCTCTGTTTCTAATATGAGCCAACGCCTACTTGCTCGAACTCGCCAAGTTGAATCATTGATGGCTGAGGTGGCAAGTCTGCTGGAATCCGAAGGTCGAACCC
Source organism: Crataegus laevigata (assembly GCA_963580275.1). Classification (NCBI taxonomy): domain Eukaryota; kingdom Viridiplantae; phylum Streptophyta; class Magnoliopsida; order Rosales; family Rosaceae; genus Crataegus; species Crataegus laevigata. Next base: position 31,241,052 of record OY756952.1, read on the forward strand.
AAAATGACAATCAAAGGTTCGAGTCTTTATTCCAAAGACACCCATTGTCTCAGCCGTCTGGAGTTCCACCAAGTATTGAGCCTCCAAATAATCAACCGACGGTGCCTCCCCCTTCTGGGGTACCTCCGAGTACTGAGGCTTTACATGAGCAACTTTTGTGAAGTTATCCCTCCTCATGTCTGTAATTTCTCGGAGATATTAATAAATAAGCTTTATTTCTTTCAATGTATTGTGCCAAATACAATAAAGCATATACTTCACTAAGATGTGGTACTTCTGGACCAAATATCAATTTATCTTTACCCTCGTGAAGATAAATGATCATTCTTAGCGTCTAAATCATTTGAGTATTCAACTCATAATCTTCAATCCATATGAGTTTTTAATATCATAAACATCATGGATAAGATTCGTGTTGGCATATTGTTCGATCTGCAGTTCGAGACAATATCTCTCTCAACACTTTTCTTGACTCTTCAGGAGTTCTAATTTAATATCATCGACTCTTCAGGAGTTCTAATCGACTCTTCAGGAGTTCTAATTGACTCTTGCAAGAGATTTTAATATGTTCCTCTGTTTTCTCTCTTCCTTTTCTATGAACTTTCTCTGTTCTCTCTATGTATTGAAAGCATATGGAGTGCTCTATTTATAGAGCAACTCCCAGCACACATCTTTGACAATCCGATCTTCCTCATCTCCTAGTCAAGATCATTTTTATGGGCATTGAAAATCTACTCAATGTTTTCAATTTCACTTTGGGCATTCATTACCCACCATTATTTTCAACAGGTTTGGCTTTATTTATTTGTACTGACAAAAAATGAATAAAAGAATGCAAATTGCAATATCACCCCTAAACATTCACATATTTTATCATCAGCCACAGGTCGACATGCAGCGACTATATAAAGCACTGATTTCTTCTATTCCTTCCATATCTTCATTAAATTTAAGCGGTGCATGATCTCCAACTCCATCTTAATTACATATCTTTCAGCAAATCAAAGCTTTTTTCTTTCATAGTCTACCATGAAATCACCTCCAACCCTCTTCCTCCTCCCCATTCTCTTTCTCTTTTACCTCCTCTCAGGTCTGAGTACATATGAGTTAATACTACGTGACTGAGGAAAATGGTTTAAGCTCACTTTTTTTCTTCTTATGCACATTCTGTTTATTTATGTCAATTGACTATCATTCGGTTTATTCAATCAAAAGATTAGAAATAAACGAGGTTGTGCATAAGTAGAATTGGGTGAAAGAATTTGTTCCCAAATTTGATTACCTGTCTTTGTTTGTTTTGTTATAGGACAAGAAGGGGTGCTAGTTTCAGCTGCTCACCACCACCACCACCATCATCACCACCACTCACATCGCCACCTATTTAATTGGCGGCCGACAAAGCTATTTGTTTTTGGAGACTCGTATGCTGACACCGGAAACAACAGAAAATCAGTGGCTACTTCTTGGAAACAACCCTATGGAATCACATTCCCGGGAAAACCCAGTGGCCGTTTTTCCGATGGCCGCGTCCTCACCGATTTCCTTGGTACCAACCCTCCTCTCTTATTCTCTCTAATCATGTGCAATTATTTGCTTTTTGGTGCGAGGAGTGAAAGTAACAAGCTGTTCTTTTTCTTTGCTCAGTTCTCTGTTTAGAACCTATGCTTTAGTGCTCTCTTTAGTGATATATTATTGCTGTATAAAATGGTACAGTGGTGGTGGGTTCCTCTTATAATGGCCTCTTTGGATGGTTTTCTTTTGATCTGTAATATTGTTGCATTATTGGGTAAGCTTTTTATTTTTATTGTTTGTTTTTAATCCACATGTCAGGCAATCATGTAAATTCTTACCTTATCACATGAGCTAGCTCAACCTTTTGGAGTCTTGGATATTTTTCATCTGCATTATTGACTCTTAATCATGATTTTCTGTGTTAATTCTTTACCTTTTTTGCTTGAACCTTCCTTATCCTAAATCTGTCCCCATTGTCCTTTAAAGTTGTAAAACCATTCAAGCTTACTTTATGTTCCATCCAACAGTTATAATTTTGTTCATTTTCTCAGTTTGATCAATCTGTTATGTACAACATGTGTGTTGTGAAGCAATATCTCTTTCCTTTAGCATAAGGATAATTAAAATGTTGCGTGTGTCCAGTAATTAAAAAAAATTCCATTAACTTTGGCGCCATGCAATCTTTTTACTAGAATAGTCTACTACGTAGTTGTTGTGACAACTTCATATATAAGTTTGAGTAATGTTAGAGAGACTACATTTTTAAACCGTATTAGCATATTACCTCTTGTGGCAAGTGTTGCATGCAACTAACATCCAATTAGATAAATTCATTAATTAATGTGGCATGTATACGTCACTTTCAACATCAGATAATATATATAAACTATAATACAAAATGTGGTCTCCCTAACATTTTCCTATATATTTTTCTCCTTTCCTATAAGTTCTTCTCCATCTAGTTACCCAAGTCCAATTGAATGTAGTAACCAGCTTTGAGTCAAAATCAATTGCTGAATATGTTAAAAGCTATAATTTAGAGAAAGCCTTTGAATATGTTTTATGCACTTGGTTTAACCAATTTACGTGAATAAACTGATGAGTTCATATTTCAAATTATAATATTAATACTTAATCTACGTGTTATAATATGCGTAGATTTGTTGTACAATGATGCGGTATTCTATTACCACACTATATATATTAGTTCTCGAATATTTGATTACAATTTCTCTCTATCATTTTCTAACACACGTGATATTGCAGCTAGGTTTATAGGAGTGAAGTCTCCAATGCCATACAGATTTAGAAAAGTCGGGGTCAATCATTTGAAGTACGGTGTTAATTTCGCATATGGAGGCACAGGTGTTTTTAAAACCTTGGTTTCGGATCCCAACATGACAACCCAGATTGACTTCTTTCAGAAGCTCATAGAAAACGGCTCCATCTTCACTCCCAAAGATCTTCACTCCTCCGTCGCCCTCGTCACCGGTCCCGGCAACGACTACTCGACTTATGTCTTGACAAATGGCTCTGTTCAGGTTAGCACGTATAACATTTTTTATCAAGCAAAATCATCAAGAATCAATACTTCGTTTTAAAAAAAAGAGGGTATTTGTCCAATATAGTGACAGCAATATTGCAAAAATTACACTCTCGAATAATTGTTGAGTTGACCTAGTAACAAAGTCCCTAGTTATTAATTAGTTCCCTTAATGTGAGTTTGATTGAAGAATGGTGGCAATTTAACTTTTAATAATAGGTCAAATTATTTTGTTACATGACATCTTACTTGTATTTTAGATTTTAGTTGGAAGTAAAAGAATCGGTGGACTTGATGAAAAAAAAGAGAGTTAATTACACAAGTGTATTTGTGAAGAACCTTTAAAATTATATTATTATTCTACATATTATACATGTAAATTTTCACTTTGGCTTATAAATATTTGCACTTTGGGTTTGGTGTTGAGTATGAGTAGGTTAGATATCCAGAAATCCAACGTTTGAAATTTTATTTGTAAAAATAAAAGAAAAATATAAATAAAGGGATGGTGAATATTTTTTTACTACAAACGATGTTCTACATTAATTTATACTAAGGAAGAGAGGATAATTTGTACTTAGAACACAAGAAGTTGAAAAAGAATACCCTAACCACCAAGACAATTAACCTCTTCTAACTATTACATTTTTTTATTGGAGAAAAGAAAAGATCACGGAAGCTGGTACGTAAGCATTTCAAAGAATGGGATTAGGTAGAATATCTTCAGAAAATACTGGCTTACGTAACTTTGTTCTCTAGCTCAAATCAGACAAATGAAGGGGGCAATGTGATGACACCAATTTTCAGTTCAAGTTATTTTTTCTTTGTTCTTTATCTTTTTGTTTTGCCCTCCCTTTCACATCACATCCATCTCTTTCCTATCTCATTTCCAATATTTCTTTTATTTAAAACCAAAAAGGAAAAGCTAAAGAAATATTATAGGCATGTTATGAATTTTTTTGGCCAATTCAACGTTATTTTACAAATATTTTTTCGTACATATACTCAACCTACATTTTATATTGAACTCCTCTTCCTTTTCAATTATCTGTGTATTATAGGGTTGGCAACCCTTCATCATATCAGTCGTGAATCAACTAACTGTGAACTTGAAACGTATTTATGCCTCGGGAGTGGGCAAAGTAGTTGTGACAGCTCTTCAACCTTTGGGATGTCTCCCTTCGAGGACGGCATCATTTTCATTCCAACAATGCAATGGAACTGAGAACGCGCTAGTCGGTTTCCACAACCTTTTGTTGCAGCAAGCTGTGGCCAAGTTGAACAACGAGACCAAGAATTCTTTTATCATTGTTGATCTTTATGCCTCGTTCATGTCGGTGTTCAAGAACAAAGGAGATCTAGGTGAGTACTATATAAGTAGTATATAATGTATATGTCTAATGACATTGGAATTTATTGAACCGTTAGCCTATCTTAATCGGAGTATTCAAGCACATAAATATCAATTGAATTGCTAATACGTGAAATCATCTTGTTCGAGCAGGAAGCATAAAGTTTGAGAATCCATTGAGGCCATGCTGCATTGGTATAAGCAGTGGGCATTTTTGTGGGAGTGTGGATGAAAGTGGTGCAAAGAAGTATACCATTTGTAAAAACCCGAAATCTGCATTCTTTTGGGACACTGCTCACCCTACCCAACAGGGTTGGCGTGCTGTGTATTCAGCTTTGCAAGCCACACTTGAACAACTCTATTAACTTTGTGTCAAGCTAGATCCAGTTTGTTTTACATGCACTTTCTTCTTACGTATCTTTGTAAGTGATTCATTTGTAATGTGTTCCTCTTCAAAGTCTTTTTTATTAATATAAGCCCACAAAGATGACGAGATCACCGGTGTCGCACGACAGCACTCGCTAGGCACTGACAGCTGCGGCTCTTGTACCCGCCGTTTATTAACCACTTACAACAGAGTCAACGCCTGTTTTTAAAATAATTGACGATTGTTTGATTTAGTGTCAAATACACATACTTAGTGAGATAAGATTTGATTTTTATTGTAGATCAGTTTTATATTTAAGGGAAACTTGAAGTATGCCAATACACCAACAAAATGTGCATTGATGTAAGTGGTTGGTTTTTGTTTTGTAGCATCAAATCTTGCATCTTCCTACTTGTCATCCCCACCAGGTCCTCCCACAATAGCACTAGTTAGGTCGTTTTGATTGGGAACATTGGCATGAAAATATGAGTTTCATGCGTGCACTATTAATTTCTTCCTAATTTAATTTGAACATGGATTATACATATTTTTCTTTTCAACCTTTATAGGAAATGCATTGCTTTGTTTATCTACCTATATTATATATTTATGTAATGAATCTATTTGTATATTTTGTTTATTCTACCCGTGTTATAGATTAATTGTATTTTATTTACCTATATATCACAATTTTTTCTATCTCAAATTAATTGTATTATCTACCTATATGATATGTTTTTGCTCATTAGTCTATCTATATCACATATTGTTTTGTGTTATCTATCTATATGATAGGTTTTTATTCATAGTCTACCTATATCATAGATTAATTAATATTATCTACCTACATCACAAATTTTACCTCGACAACCTTTCTTTTAATTTTTTATAAACTTATAAGATTGGTTGTAATGTGTTTTTAAAATGTTTTTAATTAGAAAACGGGTTGACACACCCGTACCCGAAAGTAGGGCGTGCTGGCCGTCACGTGAGTGTGACGTAGCCAAGTGCACAGTGCGGAAGCAAGGATCATTAACGAAGTACGAACTAATTAAAATCAAACTACTAGCAACCTAGATAAGATATTGTGCTAGAGTGATAATATAGTACTTATACATAACCAGAGCGTACTAAGTCATAGTGCAGTCAAGCATGAATAAATAAGTTCGAATAACACCAACGGGTGTCCTACATAATAGCAAGTCTGTCAGAACTGCCGGAAGGTCCTCGCTAGCCACCACGGTACTCAAGCTATCTAGAACCTGAAGGGGCGAAAAACAAAATTGAGTGGGTCAGCAAAACAAATCTTTTCGAAATCACTCTTTTCTCAAAAGTATAGCCCCTCACCGCAAAACCTGTATAGTTTCCCAGAAAATAATACATACGTATATATCACAACCTTTCTCAGTATAAAACATTTCCAATGTATCTCATAATATGCCATGCAATGCGTTTAAATGCCAATCTGAATCTCATAAGCCATGCCATGCGATGCATTTCAATAACCATATCGCTACTAGATATTAACTCAGCCCTCGGCTGTACATATAGCTAATAACATCTCAATCTCATCTTATATATACACTCTGCACATACATCAATATCCTCACGAGGTCATCATCATATCACTGTATCAATATAAAATGCTCTAGTGCTACAATCACGTGAAGACTGTGCGAATGAACGCGGGTCACCTACATGTCGAACCCACTCAACGGTGGTCTATACGACAAGACTGTGCACCTAACTTGGATCCAAGGCGAGCATGCGGTGCGGGAGGTGAACGACACGTGAAAGACTGTGCCCCTATCTCTGGGCGTGAGCACTAACAATATGTGCAGGTTTATGAGCTAACATATCACATCATATCTCATCATATATCGACTGTTCTTTCTCAACAATGAATGTACCTACCTGGTACTTACCTGGCATCCTCGGCACCAACAGATGCATGAAATGTATATATGAATACTCATGCATCAATAATAAGTTATATGCATGTCGATAAAAACGTACTTTCATTTAAAAGCTGATTATGGGAAAATCATTATATATATATAGGTTATACGGAAAAATAGCTGCCCACTCACTGATAGGTCGTCGGGTAGTAGCCCCACGTCTGGCTTGGCTACCCTCGTCCTCGGAATATGTCTCACCTATATGAGAAATTACTAAAAATACATTATTTAAGCACATATACGCCACTACGGAAATAACTGCTCATACATAGCTCAATTTTGGCATACGAATACACTAACGCGACCTACTCGACGTCACGAACACCCAGAAATTTTTAGAATAATTTTTCTGGCCTCCATGCTCCGCCACGCACCCGCGACGGCACAGACCTACGCGCCAGCCACGCGCGGCCACGTGACATGCACACTGACGGTGTCAGTTAACGCCGTCAGGTATATACTGGGAATATTCCGTCAACTCTTAACGGCATCAACTAACGCCGTTAGCATATTCCGTCAAAACTGACGGAATATGCCGTCGTCTTCTCTGGCGAGTCGCCGGTCGCCGGCGACTGTTAGCCGGTTTCTGGGGATTTTTCAAATTGTCCTATCTCACTCATTTTTCAACCACTTTTCATAATTTTTGTCTCAAATTGAAGCTAATAACATGTAGAATCACGCCATATGAGTTTCAAGGCTTAAAATTCACTAGATTTCCTCCAAGAAAGTTCGATAGTACGGCTTACCTTGAAGTACGTCGATCTCGGCCCTCCAATGTCCAAATTTGTCAAACGAACGTCCTCGAGCTTCGTGAGGACGTCAAGAAGCTTCCTATAAGCTTAGAATTCCCTAACAATCACGTATATGAAAATGCATGAACAGTGGTATTCTCAGAGGTAAGTGGTTCGACGTGAAAACGACGGGAAACTTACCAGAAACTGGTATGGATGAACTCGTATCGTCGAGATGAAGATGATGGTGTAATTATTTCCTTCGATCTGTTGAGTTTAGTGGCTCCTCTAGGCGTGTCCGTACGTAAGGAAAAGAGAGAGACAGAGAGAGCTCGGGAGTTAGAGAGAGAGAGAGAGTTTGAGAGTGATGGACAGAGAGAGAGAGAGTGACGGGAGTGAGGTGAGGGTGGATGTGTGTGGACCAAAACCATCCAAAATGTAAGGATATAGAATGTCTCATTGGCTCCAATTATTGAGGGCCACAATTAATTGGCCTTCACACAAAACACATGCATACGTACATAACCCCGAAGGGGTAATTCCGCCAAGTCGTCACTTAAATAATATATATATAGGGACGGGTTGTCACACGGGTAGATAAAGGTATTTAAATATTCAAAAAATTTAAAATTTAAAATTCAAAAATAAAGAATTTAAAATTTTTTATTTTCAAGGAGCAAAATAAGTGTAATAAAAATCAAATAAAATTGGACCCAATTCGAAAACAAGTGAATTTTTTGGACTTGGATCAAACTGCCCCTATATTTAATCACATTATGATCAATTTATAGCAGATCTAAAAGTATCTACAACCCTAATTTATAGCAGATCAAACTGACATTTAATCCCATGATTTGTTAAAAAATATTTTAACTTAGATGTACTTAATTCCAAAACTCTATAAAACTCATATATTTGTTTAAACATCTACCCAAAATTAACTTCTTTATACAGTGTAATTGTATTGTGTTTGGATGGTTTGGCTTTATAATTTATCATACTTTGACTAAATTTATATATTTTTAGGTTCAAATATTCATTAAAAATTAAGATAACTTAAAAAAATTAAGATAACCCAAAAAAGTTAACAGCACCAAAAAATGAGCTAAAACCTTGGTTCGACAAGCATGTGCTACATTTTAGCAATAGAGGATTAAGGATGTTAAGATTTCAAAGTCCGGTGCAGTACTGATCACATTCATACTGTCCCTGCTACCAAAAAAAAACTTTAATGATAGAACGAACGTGTCGCAAAAAGTGTTAAAAACACCAACATATGGTCAAAACTTAAAAGCACCAACATCATCTCATATGAGGGAATGAATCATACTGCTAGTTGTTCGGACACTACTCAGCATACTAGAAAACAAGATATTAAAATCCAAAGGAAAACAGATATAGTACAAATTTTTGTCACTGATGCAGGAAAATATATTACACTAATGGGTATTAATCATTTGAGTGTATTAGTCTGACTCTATCTCCCTAATTAATCTCATAGGTGACACAACTCACAAGTTTTCGAATTGGTGCAGGATAGCAGAAGATGCAAATCCGAAGGAAAACATTCAAGTTGTGTACTAATCTCATGAAGTTGGACAAAATGTAAAGAAAAAAAATTCAAGTTGCTTACTAAACTCGCAAATTAATATATACAACAAAACATAATCTTCACCATGAGAGAAGTATACATATAGTAAAACATCATATCATACAAAATACCAAAAAGCGTTGTCCTAATGATACGATAATAAGTTTACGTTACAACACATAACAAAATTACCTGAATCCACATCAACAACAGTCCTTGGTTCCTTCTGGTTGCATTTAGCCTAGCATAAAATCATCCGGCTTCAAGCATGACAACACTAATAAGAGAAAAGAATACAAAAAGGACTTACAAATCTCAATCTTTTTAGACACACAGTTGTATGGCAGTTTTTCTCCAGACCCGCTACTGGATTTGATAGGGTGCTGACTAGGATATTGTGCCAGCACTATCAAGAGTCAATAATTGGTTAGTTGGTTAGAAGGTTAGTGAGTAATTAGGATAAGAGAGAAGGTGGTTAGTTGGTTACTTCACAGCTATGGCAGTAAGTAGCTATATAAAGAAGTTGTAAGAAGAGGAAAGGTTGTTGAATGAAATACATGTTGTTTGTTATATTGTTTCACTGCATTGAGAAAGAAGTGAGGTAGGGATTTATCATTGGTATCAGTCAGTGCACCGTTCCTGCTTAAGCCTTCCTCGTGCAGGACTCGCCTTGCTTCTCAGCAAGCAATGGAGTCACATGTGTCCAAGCTCGAAGCTCGAATTTGTTGAATCAAGGAAGGAGAATCCCCTGCGAACCATGAGATGATTATGCAGCAGTTGCAGATATTGTCGTCACGGGGGAGTGGGACGATCGGAGAGTCTTCTGATGCCACAAATTTCGATCAAGTGCTACGGGCAGGAAGTGATCCTAATTGGGACACCATGCCTAATCAAAATGAAGCTTAGGTCGATGCAGCGTCCTCAATTCCTTAAGATGGACTTCCCAAGATTTGCTGATAAAGACGATCCCTTGAGTTGGATTTACAAGGCCGATCACTATTTTGACTTCTTCAACATCAAGGACTCCAAGAAAGTGAAAATGGCGTCCTTTCACCTAGAAGGAAAGCCATTACAGTAGTTTCAGTGGACTAATTGCATTGTGAAATACCCCAAATAAGACGATTTCACCAGGGTTTTATGCCAAGAATTCGGTCCTTGAGATTTTGAAGATACTGCAAAAAGCTTGGTGAAGCTGCGACAAATGGGCCTTTTGAAAGATTACATTATGGAGTTTAAAAGGCTAGCTAACATGACTCAAGAGATGAGCCATTCACTCTTGAAATCATGCTTCATTGGTGGGTTAAAAGCGGAATTTAGACACGATGTCAAAATCTTGAAGCCCAAGGATGTTTTGGAAGCCATGGCTTATGCCCAGTAATTGGATGCCAAGCTCTCGGATCTAAAGGTTAAATCTTTCTCTCAATCTTATGGTACTACTCTTGTGCGAATACCATTATCCAATGTTAGTAATGTTCATACTAGTGATGCTAAGACCAAAACTGATAACGTGAGAAGGTTAACTCCTGAGGAGGTTGAATTATGTTGAAAAAATGGTATTTGTTTTCACTGTAAGGAAAAGTATACTAGAGGACATTCTTGTGAGAAAAAATAATTGTTGCTTATTGATGTTCAAGAATCTGAGGAGATGGCATAGTTAGGGGAAGAAAATTTAGAACCTGAGATAACTGCGTGTGCATTGTTTGGCACCCCTCCACCTAAATCAATCAAAACAATGAAGGTTGGTGGCATGATTAAGAACTGTTTAGTTGTTATACTCATCGATTCAGGAAGTTCTCATAACTTCATTGATCTGGCATTGGTTAAGCGAATTAGAGGGCAGTTGGATACTACTCATGCATTTCTTGTTAAGATAGCAAATGGGGGGAATGTATCAACTTCTGGTACTTTAGGGGCAGTACCACTTAAGATCCAAGATTACCATTGCATCACAGATCTTTATGCTATGGCGTTAGGAGGCTGTGACATTGTGTTAGGGGTACAATGGCTCAGGACTCTAGGCCCGGTGCTATGGGACTTTGACAAACTATACATAAAATTTCAGCAAAGCAACATAACTTACTGTATTTCTAGTCAAGAAGCTTCAGGGGATCACATTCAGGATGTTACTGCATTTCAAATGGAGATGTTATTGCTGCAAGAACCATCCATTGGAGCAATTTTGTATCAGTTGCAACCTAAGGGAATTGATCAACAAAAAGGAAATCTCTTCTTGTCCCAGCAACAACAAATACAACAGCTCTTACATCAATTCGAGGTGATATTTCTTACCCCTAGTACACTACCACCTCCTAGGTCACATGATCACATAATTCCTTTCATTGACGATAATCCACCACCAAGTATAAGGCATTATATATATAGTTCTCTACAAAAGGCAGAAATTGAAAAATGTGTGCAAGAACTGTTGACTGCAGGTTTTATTCGAGTAAGTAATAGCCCTTATTCCTCCCCAATGATTCTAGTTAAGAAAAACGAAAGGACTTGGAGAATGTGTATAGATTATAGACATCTCAATAGTATCACTTTTAAAGGTAAATTTTCCATTCCATTGATTGATGAATTATTGGATGAACTGTTTGGAGCTAAATTTTTCTCTAAGTTGGATCTCAGATCGGGTTACCATCAGATTAGAATGCACCATGAGGATATTGAGAAGACTATTTTTAGAACTCATGATGGTCACTATGAGTTTTTTGCCATGCCCTTTGGATTGACAAATGCCCCAGCAACCTTTTAGTGCTGAATTAATGAGATCTTTCGGCCATACCTTCGAAAATTCATTCTAGTCTTTTTTGATGATATCTTGGTATATAGCACATCTTGGGAGCTACATTTGGAACACCTTCGAACAGTTTTCGAGATTCTACAGTCTTATACCCTATATGTCAATCAATCTAAATGTGCATTTGGGCAAGTTCAAATAGAATATTTGGGGCACATAGTATCACAAGAAGGAATGGCAGCTGATTCTTCTAAACTAGATGCCATAGACAAGTGGCTGGTGCCTACTACTGTGAAAGCTTTACGAGGTTTTCTTGGGTTGACAGGTTATTACAGGAAATTTATTCCTAATTTTGGTAAGATAATTGGTCCCTTGACAGTTCTTACCAAAAGGATAATTTCAAGTAGAGTGACGCGGCCACAATAGCATTTAACACACTCAAGCAAGCGATGTTGTCACCTCAAGTATTAGCTCTGCCAGATTTCAGTCAACCTTTTTACAATTGAAAGTGATACATCTGGTTATTGAATTTGAGCTATTTTTCAACAAAATGGTCGATCTATTGCATTTACCAGTAAAACATTGAGTGTTAGGAACCAATCTTTATTTGTTTATGAAAGGGAAATGATGGCTATCCTGCATGCAATCAAAAAATGGCAATCATACCTTGTGGGCAGACATTTTACTATCAAGACAGACCATCATATCTTGAATTTTTTTTATGCAAAATCGAGCTAACACTCCATTTCAACAAAAGTGGGTATCTAAACTGTTAGAGTTTGACTATGAAATTCAGTATAAACAAGGGTGTGATAATCAAGTGGCCGATTCTTTATCTAGACTTCCTTTGGAAACATCTCAAGAGCAGTTAGTTCTACATTGGACCAAATGGAGTTTTTGGCAATTTCTTTCCCTTATCTGAGTTGGATGGATGATTTGCGGCAACATAATGAACAAGACCCTTAGATTCTAGACAAGATTCAAGCAGTGCAGAATGTTACAGATTCATCTTCATTGGCTCTTTTGCAATAAAAAGTTGACAATGGTTTTCTTAAGTTCTTAAGGACAAGAATCGATTTGTCTTAAGCCCCAACAGCTTTTGGCGCCAACGTGTATTTGAAGAACACCATAGTAGTCATTCTGCAGGTCATCCTGGTTTCTTAAAGACTTACAAGAAACTTTCTCGATCTTCTTACTGGAATGAAATGAAGAAGAATATCAGGGAAATGGTAGCCAGTTGTCAAGTCTGTCAACAGCAAAAATATGAGACTTTAGCTCCTGTGGGTTTACTTCAACCATTACGAATTCATTATCGGGTGTGGTCTGATATATCAATGGATTTCATAGTGGGATTACCTCCTTGTAGAGGTAAAACAGTTATATGGGTAATTGTCGACAGATTATCGAAGTATGGTCATTTCCTAGTCTTGTCTCACCCATTCACAGTAGCATCAGTATCTAATCTCTTTTTGGAACACATATTCAAGTTTCATGGCATGCCTACTTTAATCATCTGTGATAGAGATCCCTTGTTCATGAGTGTCTTCTAGAAATCATTCTTTACACTACAAGGTTCCTCATTATGCCACAGTTCAAGGTATCACCCTCAAACGGATGGCCAAACAGAAGTTGTTAATCGTTGTTTAGAGACTTATATGCTTTGCTTTTGTAGTCTCCAACCCAAGAAACGGTCTCTCTGGTTACCATGGGCAGAATGAAGCTATAACATAACTCATCATTTTGCAACAAAGTTATCTCCATACGAAGTAGTGTATGGTCAATGTCCTCCACATCTTCAAGTTTATGAAGCATGTACGAATAAATTGGAGATGGTGGACAGAAGTTTGAAGGAACGAAATATGATGTTATCATTGTTGAAGGCGAACTTGGAAGCTACTCAAAATCGAATGACTATGCAAGCAAACAAACATAGAACTGAAAAGGTTTTCCAAGTGGGAGATCTGGTGTACTTGAGGTTGGTTCTTTACCAACACTTATCCTTGGCTTCACATCCTTTTCATAAGCTGCAGCCTCGATTTTATGAACCCTTTAAGATCTTAGCAAAAGTTGGTTCTGTGGCTTACAAGTTACAGCTCCCAGAAACATCCAAATTGCATCCAATGTTCCATGTTTCATGTTTAAAGAAGCATTTGGGCCCAGATATTCAACCTACAATTTTGTTATCAGTAATTACAGATGATGGAATTTTACAAGATGTACCAATTGCAATATTAGATTGAAGGTTGACATAGAATGGTAATGCAGCAACCACTGAAGTATTGGTCCAGGGGCAACGTCACACAACCGAGGAAGCTACATGGGAAGTTTATGCAGATTTGAAGCGTCAGTTCCCTACAATTACTCAACTGTGAAACTAGAAGACTTTGAGCTTTCCAGATGTCCATGTCCTATCTTGTACTATTGTTTTAAGTCTTGTTGTACAAGCCTCATTTCAAGGTGGTAAGGTGGTTAGTTGGTTACTTCACAGCTATGTCAGCAAGTAGCTATATAAAGAAGTTGTAAGAAGAGGAAAGCTTGTTGAATGAAATATTTGTTGTTTGTTATATTGTTTCACTGCATTGAGAAAGAAGTGAGGTAGGGATTTATCATGATTTCTTTTTCTCCTCCATGTAGAAATGACACAACTTGATCACGATCGTCAATCACCTTGACACGAACTTTGCACTACATTCTCTTCTCAAACGCATACGGTGAGAATTTAGATATGCAGATGAATGAATGATATAAAATGAATTCAAGAAAAAAACGAATTAAGAGAATCCCATGGAACATTCAGCTTCGCAAGCCACAGTTGAAGAATTCTATTTAACTTTGTTTTACATGCATTTCCTTCTTAATTAGGTGATTTTGTATAAGTTATTCATTTGTAAGAAACTATCATTGTACGTTGAAATAATTTTTCCACTTGAAACCTTTTTTCTATTAATTCGTCCCCAAGACCTGCAATCTTTCTGCAATTGGGCTTTCCTATTCAAGAATTTCCATACCAGACAATCGCACGCAACAGACAAACCATAACCCTAATTCTCGTTCATTAATCGATTTTTAAGCTTTCTAAAGCAAACACTGAAAGGCACCACACACGTACGTAGTTCTTGTGGTTAGCTCAAGCAATTAAACATTGAAAGGCACCACATGGGTGGACCATAAGTTCAGATTTGGATAGATCAAGAGTTTAATTTCTTGCCAACATAAAAAAACACACTTTTGGAAGTTAAAAGGGAAGTGGCTAGAATTTATAAAGTGTTAGGCTACTGCTTTTTTTATTGCCAATTGTTTTTAAGATGAAATTCCAACAATTTTTTTTATCAAGGTTAGTTTGGTATTTTTCAGTGTAAATATATTATTGTATTGAAAAAAAAATACTTAACTATGAATTTCAACATTTTTATTGTAACCAGATGTTTGAATTAAATTAGGCTCAGTCAATACTATTGTTTGTTATTATTATTATTTTTAACAAAATATTATTGTTTGTTAATCACGTTAGTTTATGTTTATATTTACAACTAGAATTGTAATCACAAATTAAGTAACGTAGAACAAGTATGGTCGTTGGGCTTCACACGTGAGCCAACATGGTTCTAATATCATGAAAAAAATTAAAATTTCACCATAAAATTAATTTCAGTATGAGAAGTTGCTCAACTACTCAATGTCCCTTTTTCATACTCTCAACACGCCCTCTTATGTATAGCAAATTTTTAAACCTACACATGAACAACATAAATTAAGTGACGTGGAGGCACATGAGTCGTTGGGCTCAACACATGAGAAAACCTAATACCATTCATGTAGAAGAAAAGCTTCGTTTTGTGTCTCTGTATTGTGCCTGTTCACAAAATGATGCGTAACTATGAGCTAACGCACTAGCTTTATGTACTTACTAGCTACATAGTTTAGACTCTTTATAAACAAAGCAACCACATAATCACTGTTTATTACAAATGCTGACATTTGAAACAGGGTAAGTAATTCTAAAGAAGATGTTGATGGGAAAGAATAATGTTATTCATACCATATTTTTATACTATATTCTTATACTACCTTAAGTAACATCTGATGTGGACAGTCACATTATTTGAAAATTTTGCAAAATCCAAAAAAAATAAAGGAGAAAGACTCTTCATATATCACAATCATCATTTAATTAACTAGTTTTTTTTAATTATTAGTTTATTAAATAATGAACTAAATTTAAAAATCTAATTAATTTAAAATGATGTGATTATTCACATCAAATGTCACCTAAAGTGGTATGAAAATATAATATGAATAACATTACGCTGATAGAAATGTACGGAAGAGCTGTATATGGCTTGGGTTGCTAATTTATCGTTTTAAACCTTGTTTTGTATAAATGTGAATAAGATGTTTGATAGAATTGTACAGAAGCAAGTTCTGCCAAAATTTCTGTTGCCCAAACCAAAAAATAGAAAAATAGAATTCGTTTAAAAGTACTTTTAAAATAATTAAAAATAATTTTAGTAAAAATATTTTAAAATTAATCCTTAATAAATAGGCAAGTAATCCTAAAAAAACACTTCAAGTGTTTTATGAAAAAAGCACATAACTCCAAATGCTTTTGGAATCTAAAAATATTTTTTCTAAAAACACTTTTAGTGATTTCTAAAGCACTTCCAAACGAGCATGTAATTAAAAGGTATCTTTCATTTGACCTTGCAATGTATATACACAGAATAAATGAGTGCATTATCAAAAAGGAATCATCTCCGGACCACCTAATCTTTCTCGTCAAATAATTCAAACCTTTAAAATTTAATTTAACAATTAAAAATACTGATCCAATCCAAAAGCTATAATAACATTATCTTCGTCTTCCGAACCTCGTATATTGAGCGAAAAATCTTAGACCACTTTCGTTTTTGTGAGGCCATCCTTGGTCCCAAAAGCAATGATCTCTTAGTTTGATTCCAGGTCTTGTATGTGCTGTCCACGTCTCAGTTCAACAAAATACAGTATATCTATATAGGGGCTGACAACTTGAGAGAGACCACATTCAAATCCGTGTTTAGAGGTGCCCTAAGTTATGATTGATTAAACACGTGGGGACACTTGTCATTTAATTTAGTGGTAATGGGAAGAATAATAATAGCTTTCATTTGAATTCTGTTATTCGAATCTACTTGCATCTTTGTCTTCTATTTGTCGTTATATTACTGTCATTTGAAAAATTATTATCTACCTAGTTCGGAAGGAAAAAATATTGCTCAATTGAGTTAGGTTAAAATCGAAGATACCTATCATGACCCATCGGAATATATGACTAGGGAAATCAATAAAATCCCCACATTAAAATTCACAAGAAAATAAATTAAAGTCCATCAGTAATTTGGAATCCACCAAAAAATAGAGAAAATTTTAAAATTTAATTGATAATATTATAAATTGATTATGTAAATTAATCCTCAAAAAGCTACAAATCTAAATAGGAAAGAAAATAAACAAATAACAAAATATATGGGGTTGAGGTTTTGTGGTGCTTTGGATCATTATTCCGTATTGGCCTGCTATTTTATATGGGGTTGAGGTTAAGGGTTAAAGCTTTTAATGTTGGTTGTTCCCTTTAAAAAGATTTGAAAAAGGGGAACTCTTGAATTTAACAAGAGCACTTAATGAAGTTTTGACTTAAACTGGTTTCATAGGGAGTCCTGCATAAGGGTTGAGGCTAAACTGCCCGTATGAAGAGCGATGGGCTAATTTAGTCCAGGACTCTGGGCTATATATGTTTCATTGCAGATTAATTTGTCATTTGCCACTTAATACTACGATTTTGTGATTTTTTTTTTTATTTGTAAGTGAGATGTTTTAAGTTTAATTTTTGTCAAAAGAAAATTTGAATCACATTATTGCTAATCATTGTGAGGCTAAGTCCACCATTTTCCTCTTAGTGTAGATAATATCATTTGTTAAAAAAATTAATTTGTCATTTGATGCTAATAACATTTTAACTTAAGCTAATTTGCACGCATTAAATATGCTCTAAGGTATACAAATTTAGTTAGAGGTAGGACCTTTGGGTCTCCATGAGTATCAAAATTTTATCGTGTTCTCTCAAAAGGAAAAAAATTGGCGATAAATTTGAAGTATATGGTGATGTACTCTAACGACCATCTTCAATGGAGATGACTAAAGGTCTAATTTGCTCAAAAATTCATTTATAATTGATGGCTGAGCTATAATTATGTAAAGCCCAGCAAGCTATTATTTGGCCAAAGAGGCGCTGGCCAAATGTAGCCCATCTCTTAGCCTTTTTTTGGGACTCAACTCTTCAGTTGTAATAATTGATTTAAGTTTAACGGCTAAATTTGAAAACATTCAAAGGTAATTTAATTAAATTAACTAATAAAATTAAAATGTAAATTGGAAACTAATAAATTATTGAGGGGCTATATATAGCCTGATACTATTCATTTAAAAATAATTTTTTGTAAGACTACAATTTTAAACAGAGCTAGATTTAGCCTTCCGATTAGACACCTAATAAGATCACATTTTGGCCTAGGCTAATATACATTGTAAGTATCATCAAGTGTGCCAATATTGTCGTGAGATTTCCAAGTAAGCCTACATATAAGCAAAATAAACACAGTCGCGCAAGTTGAGGTTTATTCTTTTTGTTTCTTATGTTAGGAAATTATGATGTAACACAAATGGTTGAGAGATTGAGCATGATGAGAATTTTTTCATATGCTCGGAACATAGTCAAATAGATTATATATATTATTATGCAAGTGAAGGTATACTTGAAAAAAAAATTTCCTCAACTTGTAAATAATATACGGTGTACTACTTCTTGTTCTGAAACATTTAAAAATCTCATGAGCATGACAAGCACCAAGTATCCAAAAATCCAACCTTAGTTCCTATTTGGAACCATAATACACTGTTCTTAAATGAATTAAAGGCAAGGCGAGTCAAACTCATCACCTAACTAGCTAGGATTTGAGGTAGTACGTAAATGGAAACCCTTAACAAAATATTATTATTATTCATATTATCAATCATTAGAACTTTTGGGTGCGTTTGGTACGCGGGATGGGACGGGACGAGGCGTTCCGTCCCGCGTTTGGTACGCCTAAAACGAGTGGGACGAGGCATTCCACGGGACAAGTTTTGGATGATTTTTGGTTCCACCTCCCCCCTGGAACGGAGTTGTTCCACGTCTGTGGGACAGAAATTTTTAACATTTTAGGACAACAATGCCCCTTGTCTTTTTCAAAATTTACAACATCCGTCCCGTCCCGTCCCGTCTGCGTACCAAACGCACCCTTTGGTTTCTCTCGTCTTGAGCATTCCCGTGGATTCTAGACTGTTATATTAACGTTCTATATGTGTCAAGCACTCAAGCTAGCATCTGGAAACATCAAAACCCTTCACACAATATTATTATTTTTTCCTAATTGATAAACGATATGTATGAATAGCAACCATATATATATGATACTTGAGAGAAAATAATGGATTATGTGGACAAATAAAGCTGATGAAACTGGAAGTAAAATGATGAAGCTATACGAAAAGGACCAGGCAGCAGCACACCTACATCCAGAAAGAAGCAGGAAGCTGCTGAATTTGGATGCATATAATTGGGTTTGGAAAACAAACATAAAGTATATAGGCAGCTGCAGCTGTTCACAAAACAAAAAGAAAAACGGCTTAGTGCTTAATCAAATTTAATATATAATCTTGTTCATCGCCATCCTCCAAGCCATCGATCATAACTTGACCTAATAAGAAGTTTCTAAAGAGACTAGGGTTTGCAGAAATTAGGGTTA
Organism: Crataegus laevigata; assembly: GCA_963580275.1. Lineage (NCBI taxonomy): Eukaryota > Viridiplantae > Streptophyta > Magnoliopsida > Rosales > Rosaceae > Crataegus > Crataegus laevigata. The sequence continues at coordinate 31,260,668 of OY756952.1, forward strand.
CAGAAAATAACAAGAATGCAGAAGGTTTTCACTGTGAAGAAGCATCCCCTTAACTGTGTACAGGGGCGGATTGACTAAGGGACTGGGGTGGTCCCAGGACCACCCGGAAGCTCACATAAGGGATTATTGAAACCTCTGAGAACCAGTCCAGTCTGGGCTGTGGTGGTGGAGAACAGCAACCATGGCTGCCGATGCACTGCTCGTTTTGTTGCAGGAGGAGAAAGAAGATGACTTTTTTGTTTTAAAATGACTTGGCCAAAAACGCACAGTTTTGAGCCAAGCCAATAAAAAATGTAAAAAGCATTGTGGACTACATTTCATTGTGATTGGACATCTTCTAAACTCCACATGATGGGCTTTTGTATCATTCCAAAGTAAAAAACAATTTAGAGACTTCAATAAAAAGGAAAAGATTAAATTTAGTGGGATTCCTCAACTTTTCTAACCAGTAATAAACTTTTAACTTCTGCAAAAAAATAAAAATAAACTTTTAACTTACCTTCATCATGGTTATCCTTCTTGCTTACTACTGCCTATTGGGCTTGTATCTTTCTTGGCATTAGGGATTAGCCTCTAGGTTTGGAAACGTCTTCCATTCTTCATTTTGATGCCAAAACCCTAATTAGGGTTATGCAAGTTTTTTTTTGGGAGCCTGGTTTATTTATTAGTGCATGTTGTGAGGACTGACTTGTCACTCAAGTGATCAACATAGTGTTTATCTACGTAAATCTCAAGAGTTTTGATAGTTTTGCATTCAAGACAAGAATTATACATTATGTAGTTGTACTCATTTTTTATTTTGGTAGACAAATAAAGGGGACTATCCTCCAAATAATTGAGATGAGGTCTGAAGAGCATATATATTGATGGAGCTTTTTAGAGCTAAAGATCATGATTTTCCATTCACATTCCAAAAATATTCCAAAAAACCGCCTAGGTGCCGCCTAGCCCTCTGCCTAAGAGCCATCTAGGATTACCTAGCTCTAGACCGATTTTTTGAAACGATTTGCCCAAAATCGGGCCGGGGCTTCACCGCCTAGCGCCTAGGCGCTGCCTAGGCCGATTTTTAGAACACTGATTGGGACCACCCTATGTTAAAATTCTGGATCCGCCACTGACTGTGTAGGGAGCCTTCTTTTTATAATAACTTTCAGATTACATCAGGGTTTCAAAAACCCTATTTACAAGCTTACTTTGAAATTCAAACAGATTACAACAGATAAAGATAAAGCAAATATTCAAACACTTGAAAAGAAACAACCAGAAACAGCAATAGATAAGTACTGCTGACTAAGCAAGCAACGGAAGAGTCTCAGTTGGAAACGGACGTACGACGTTGTCTAACAGTTTCTGGGTGGTGGAGGTTTATGGTTATGGCGGTATCTAGAAACTAAAGAGTCAAAGAGATATATAATGGCGCAATTGCATGATTAATAAAATTCAAATTCCCAGTCCAGGGGATTAGGGGGGGAGCAGAAAGGGTCCCATTTGTGTTCACCACTACTAGGCAGTAATCATCAGCAGGTGTTTACAAGAATCTTACACGGCTTTTGTTGGAGTGACAGCATTATCCAAACTGCTTATAATTTTCCTTCTGCCCATAATTTTTTTCTTAAAGTCTTGCTATGTTGTTAGTCACATGACGACTTATTCTCAATCAATTTGGTAATAGAATATTGTTTTATTTCAAATGAAAACCGATTAAGAATGAGCAAAGAGTATGCATATTAAATATAACTAAGAGGTGACACACGTTAAAAGAAGTGTCACGCTTCACAATTGCAAATCATCAGAAATACAAAGTTCTCGCATCCAACCAAGAGTAAAGATAACACTCACTTTAAAAGAAGTATCACATTTCACAACTACATACCATCATGAATGTGAAAATCTCACATCCAACCAAGAGGAAAGATGACACTTATGAAGACTAAATATTTTAAGCTGTACAACTACTATAAAGGCACCATAAAGAAATTACTGTACTATTCTTTGATAATCTTACAATCGTCGGCAAACTAAGAAGATTTCTATGAGTCATCTCTAACAAATATGCACTCTTAATCCTTTGTCATCTGCATAAACTAAGAAACACAAAAACCACCACCTGAGCTCTGAATAACATCCGCCACTTAGAGATTCGAGTTCAGCAGTGAATCGTAGACGCTACAAAAGTTGACCTCGACAGGGTGATCATAATGACCACAATCATAAATATTCTCATCAGCAGACCAAGAAAAATCATTATCTAAAAACTAGTCCTGAGGTTAATGATAAAATTTCATGGTGCCAACTGCTACCAATGGAAAGGTCAAAAGTTTTCAGATGGATAGGATAGAACTTCCAAGTGGAAACCCACGTCCAATTCAAACATGTCACTACTACAAAAGGGTGTTATAGTGTCGGTGGGTGGTGTCGCTTTAATCTAATATAGTGTCGGATTAGGCAGTTGCGACACTAACTGAACATGACGTCGGATTTACTGTTGCTTATAAGCGTCATAAAATGTTTATGTCGCTTTTAAACCGACGTAAACATAAATTTTAATAATTTTTAAATACTAGTGTCGCTTTTAAGCGACATAAAGTATTTTTTAAATATTGGTGTCGCTTTTAAGTGACATAAATTATATATATATATATATATATATATATATATATATATATATTAAATTAAATTTTATATCCCTAAAAACTATAATTATATATATATATATATATATATATATATATATTAAATTCAATTTTAAAAAATTGGTGATCATTGGATTGGCTTAAATATACATACGATTCAATTTCTTAAGTGTTGTACATACAAAATAAATAAATTTAAATCTACTTAATATATATATATACACACACACCATTGAACTTGATTGGATACGAATTCTATGAAACTAATTTCGACAATTATAAACGAAAAATCACGATTTAACGGTTAGTTTAACTCCGATTTTGATGATTTTTTACAACTACACTCCTTGACCCTATATGAATACAATGAATGAATTTGATCTTCAATTTAAAATATTTACACAAGTGGATACCACAAAATCTTATGTTATACTTAATGAAAGTATAAATAAACTCTAAGTGTTAGTCAATCTATTGTTTTGATGGGATACGAATTCTCCGAAACTAATTTCAACGATCCCAACCGTCAAACTTGTTTGTATATGCTTTGAGATCACATCAGCAAAAAATCACAAAAAACAAACATTCAGAGATCAAGTAACGGGACAAAGCTTTTCGACGGTTATAAACGAAAAATCACGATTTAACGGTTAGTTTAACTCCGATTTTGATGATTTTTTACAGCTACACTCCTTGACCCTATATGAATACAATGAATGAATTTGATCTTCAATTTAAAATATTTACACAAGTGGATACCACAAAATCTTATGTTATACTTAATGAAAGTATAAATAAACTCTAAGTGTTAGTCAATCTATTGTTTTGATGGGATACGAATTCTCCGAAACTAATTTCAACGATCCCAACCGTCAAACTTGTTTGTATATGCTTCGAGATCACATCAACCAAAAATCACAAAAAACAAACATTCAGAGATCAAGTAACGGGACAAAGCTTTTCGACGGTTATAAACGAAAAATCACGATTTAACGGTTAGTTTAACTCCGATTTTGATGATTTCTTACAGCTACACTCCTTGACCCTATATGAATACAATGAATGAATTTGATCTTCAATTTAAAATATTTACACAAGTGGATACCACAAAATCTTATGTTATACTTAATGAAAGTATAAATAAACTCTAAGTGTTAGTCAATCTATTGTTTTGATGGGATACGAATTCTCCGAAACTAATTTCAACGATCCCAACCGTCAAACTTGTTTGTATATGCTTCGAGATCACATCAACCAAAAATCACAAAAAACAAACATTCAGAGATCAAGTAACGGGACAAAGCTTTTCGACGGTTATAAACGAAAAATCACGATTTAACGGTTAGTTTAACTCCGATTTTGATGATTTTTTACAACTACACTCCTTGACCCTATATGAATACAATGAATGAATTTGATCTTCAATTTAAAATATTTACACAAGTGGATATCACAAAATCTTATGTTATACTTAATGAAAGTATAAATAAACTGTAAGTGTTAGTCAATCTATTGTTTTGATGGGATACGAATTCTCCGAAACTAATTTCAACGATTCCAACTGTCAAACTTGTTTGCATATGCTTCGAGATCACATCAGCAAAAAATCACAAAAAACAAACATTCAGAGATCAAGTAACGGGACAAACCGTTCATTCTTCTCCTTCCCCAAACCGTTCATTCTCTTTTCTTGTTTCAATTCTCTTTCTTATTTCTCCCTCACAACATCTTTCTCTTCCTGCGTTATTTTGCCCAGTAATGTTCTTCCATAATATTTTTCTTCTCCTCCTCCTTCCATAAGGATGATCAATATACATTTGATTGGTTTTTTTATTTTTTTTATTTTTAAAGAAATTGCATTAGTCAATCTTGTGTTTTTGGGTTCTTCGTCTCATTTTTTTTTTGGCTTCATTCTCCTTTTTATATTTTTTTGACCTTTGAAGTTTTATCGAATTAGCATTTTCTCTAGTGTTTCCTCTCTCAATATCATTTTTCTTCACGATTTTTTGTTTTGTTTGTATCTACCTATATCACTTGTCATTTTTTAAATCTTTTTATATTATACTGTGTGCATGTATCATGAATAATTGTATTTATCTACCTATATATATAACATATTTTGCTGATAATCTATCTAAGATTAATTGTGTTATCTACCTATTTATCACAAATTAATTGTGTTATCTACCTATACAATATGTTTTTGTTCATAGTCTATATGTATCACAAATTATTTTGTATTATCTATCTATACAATAGGTTTTTGTTCATAGTCTACCTCTATCATAGATTCTACCTACATCACAAATTTTTTATCCACTGGCAATGTTTCTTTTGATTTTTTGATAAACTTGTAAGATTTGTAATAATATGTTTTTAATTAAAAAACGGGTAAATAAAGGTATTTGAAAATTCAAGTTTAAAGAATTAAAAAAAAAATTTCAAGGGCCTGAATTTTTTGAATTGGATCAAAGTGTTCCTATATTTTAACTTTGGGTTAAATTTGGGCGGGAATTTTCCCGGTTTTTTGCTGCACGGGGAAATAGGTAGGACGAATTCTGGCAGACTGTCAGAGTTGGCGTCGGTTTTAACCGACGTAAACTCTCATTATTTCGACGCTATATCAAGCTAACGTCGGTTTTATCCGACGCAACCCTGTCAGTAAAAAAATGTCAGACTTTTCAGTCAAAAGTGTGTTAGGCAGGTTATGTCAGACATAGTGTCGGTTTGAACCGACGCAAAGTCATCATGTTTCGACGAAAGCAATTTTTTATCATTTGTAAAACCGACGTAGGGTGTTCATTTTTCAACACAAGTTGTAGCTACTGTCGGTATTAACCGACACTAAGTTTTTATCCATATTTAAACCTCGTCTTTCCCAGTACTTCTGCGCTTTCATTTCTCTCTTATATTTCTCCTCGTCTTTCCCAGTACTTCTGCGCTTCCATTTCAATTCCATGGGTCTTCTTCTCCCTGCTGGCATCGCCTTTTTACCCATCGTGTTTTTAATTTTATTTCTCCCTTTTTGCCGTCCCGCGCCCCCTTTCTTTTTGTTTAAAGCCAACCCCACCCCCTAAGATGAGGTTCTGGGTCTTGGGTTCAAGAAATCTGAGTGAATAAAACATGATAGAGAGTTGAGTCGATGGCGGGTTAAACTGTCGTCTTCGACGGAGAGATTAGCAGCACCATAGAAGAGCTTGGATTGGGATTAGTTGTAATATCCATTTCCTAGGTGGCAATGGCCTCTCGTTGCAATGGCCTCTCGCTGCAGATCTTTCTCGAAGCTGGCTTTCTCTCTTCTCAAATCCGCCGTCAACAAACCAGCGTTCAAGGCCACTCCCATGTCTTCTCTCCCCTTCACCCGCCCGTCAATCAATCTCTCAAGGTACACAGAGCCCTTTAAACCTGTAAAATTCTCAGTCTTTTGGGAAATTTTCAATTGGTCATTGTCGAATTTTTGGATTTCAGGTCGTTTTTCCTCAAATCCGCAGATCCGAGTCAAGTGTGGCCTCCCCTGCAGGTCTTGGACAGCTTCTCTTGCCATATTGTTTACTGGCACTTTTACATTTGATGTCCAAACATCCCAGATGGGGACCATAAAACCGAAATCTATCGTCGTTTCAGGCTTGAATTTAGACCATCTGTTAAATTTGATAAGAGTGGGATGAGGTGGTTTGGTTTTTCGTTGTAGCATGTTCCGAGAGAGTAGAGAGAACCGTTGGATCAAATTCTGTTAATTGAGGGACTTCTGCAATCCATATTTTGTGTGTGTTTGCTTATACATTCTGCAGGGGAGTGCTCGATGGTAGTTCCTGTAAGCAAAGGACATCCTCAATGCTTCATAGCTTGCTCTTCTCAGAAAATCAAGTTAATGGAAGCTAATGTGTAATCCAAGTGTGAAGATGCTGATGCCATACGTCAAATTTGTTCTCCTTTTTCCTTTTGGGTTGGTTTTTAGAGTTGTTACAAATTACAATGTACACTGGATTCTGATGACGTTTATTGAAAGCAATTGTGATGAAGTTGCTGAACTTTCCAAATTAGTTTGTACTCTGGATTCGCAAGAAATTTTAATAAAGTTCTGCTCATATCAATTTATTATTTTGTTTTGATTTTTTACACAGTTCTGCTCATATCAATTCATTATTGTTTGTTTTACTAATGTAGTGTCGCTTGTAAGCGACGCAGGATTGAATATTAAATTATAGCGTCGCTTGTAAGCGACGTTAGTTAAGTATTTTATTTATTTTAGTAACGTAGTGTCGGTTTAAACCGACACTTAATTTGATATTTTAATTTTTTTTGGTACTTCACTGACGTGAAGATTAGTAATTTTTTTTTAAATAGAACTAGCGTCGCTTATAAGCGACGTTAGTTTAGTATTTTACTTATTTTACTAAGGTAGTGTCGGTTGAAAGCGACACTTAATTTGATTGTTTAATTATTATATATTAAGTAACGTCGATTTAAACCGACGTCTCATTCTTTCAAGATGTCGCTTTTAAGCGACGTAAGGGCTTATGTCGCTTTCAAGCGACGTTGTTGTTCTATTTATTTAATAATACTTTCCTTCTTAGTGGCGGATTAAGGCAGATAAGCGACGCCAATACCCTTTTGTGACGGTAGTATTGGCGTCGCTTTAGTTAAGCGACATTGCATGATTTAATGTCGGTTTTTAGCATATATCCGACATTAATTGGCTTTTTTTGTCGGTTTAATAGCGCCACTGTTAATCTCTTTTGTAGTAGTGTGTGTACGGTTTTTCATTTCTTTATATTAAAGGCTAATGTTTATAAATCAGTTTCATCAATTCTTCCTTCTGTCCTTAATTTATAATGATCTCTAATGTTTGTTTTCCTTATTTTGTAACAATGAAGGAAAGAATGAAAAGAAATGCGTACTACATAAAATTTAGGGTAAATTACACCATACCCACTCATGTTTGAGGTCTATTACAACTCCATACAACATGTTTAAAACATTTCACTTTCATACATCAAGTACTATTTTATTTCAATTTCATACCTCCGTTACATTTTTCCATCCATTGAACCGTTAAGTGCTGACGTGGCTGCCAAATGTGCGCCACGTAGCAAAAATAAAAAAAAATATTTAAAAAAACTTGAATTTTTACAACAAAAAAAAAACAGAAGCCCAGTGCCCAGAAGAAGAAGAAGAAGAAAAAGAAGAAAAAAAAAAGCCAACCAGAAGAAGAAGAAGAAGAGGGAGGAAGAAAAAAAAACCAAACCACTCCCCCCGCCCACAACCCTCCTCCCGTCCCCCTTTGGAGACCCAACTCTCGAGCTTTTTTTTTTGTTTTGTAAAAATTCAGGTTTTTAAAGAAAAATTAAAAAAAAAAAAATTTTGCCATGTGGCACACATTTGGTAGCCACGTCAGCACTTAACGGTTCAATTGATGAAAAATGTAACGGAGGTATGAAATTGAAATAAAATAGTACTTGATGTATGAAAGTAAAATGTTTTAAACATGTTGTATGGGGTTGTAATAGACCTCAAACTTGAGGAGGTATGGTGTAATTTATCCTAAAATTTACATTTAACAGATTACATGTCCTTTTTTTCCCATTTCTCTCATAAGGTGATGAAGTAGCTTAGGTATATCATATATACAATAAGTTGATTATCGTTTGATGAGTTTGATTTAATTTATCTACTGTACAAGTCTCAAAACTTATAGTAATTTAATAGTAATTAATAAGGTGGTGAGAAAAATGCAGTCTCGTAAAATATGTCCCTGCATTAGGACACTGATGTTTAATACTGAATTATTAGGGGGATTGCTACTTCTCGTTACAGTACAGATTTTCTGTCTACATGACTGAAGCATGCATGAAAACGACTATATAAAAGAATTATGGATGCAGCAACCAATGATGTAAGTTTACAAAAATGTGGAAAATGAAAGCATCTCTACTCTCGAGCGACACCTCATTACCTGTCGCAATAAACTACAGGAAAATGACATGCCATCAGCAACTTTAAATTCCAGCTGGGGTGCTCGTGCTCGTATGACCATCAACCGATCAACGTCACTAACACATTTATGATCTATTATCTTCTTCTTTTTCAGTAAATGAGAATTTTAAGTTTGATCGTACCAACATTATTCCAAAACAAAAGTAAAGAAACATAAGCTCGACAAACACACATCAGATAAAGGAGCCTTACCTTTTTCTGGTTATTAATAACTTGATATAGCTTTTATATTTTAATTTTAAGAATACTTTTGCCAAACTAATCTTTCCACTTAACAAAGATATTGACAAATTTATCATGAAATAATCAAAACGATATACGGTAGATAAACTCAGTAAACACTTCTATTGATTTCATTGTCAAAGACCAGATGAGTAATCTCATAAATCATTTTTGCTAAAAGCCAATTATTATATTGGTACAATACTTAGTTGGTAGTTCTATGTCGTTATAGAGGAGGATCTTTACAGGGGATAAATAGTTTATGGCTCAACTCACTCAAATAATTAACCAATTTATCTCATGCGCCAACAGTACACGTTATTTAGAAAAAGAACGAATGCTGCATGGCTAAATAATTCTCTATTATTGGATTAATAAAAATGTGCTAATTAGTTTTTTTAGATCAAAAGAAATTTTAATTGAGAATGGTCAATGACTCATATGAGAAAACATGTCAAACATAAGTCCTTACTCTCTAGAGGCCACACATGCCAATAGAAACATTACTACTTCTACAATTACAAACTTTCAAACATAAAATACAATTTCTTAGGCACAAAAAAACCATTTACAACCAATAAAAAAGTTAACACACAGCCAACCTCGCAAGTCGGAGAACTACCATAAAGGCCACAAGAAAAATATCGCACCACTCTTTGATGATTTGCAATTGTCTGTAAAAGAATTACATCCCAAAAATGTCGATCTTCAATCTCATAGTCTTTTGTCAAGAGCATAAACCACAAAACCACAATGTCATATTTGAATTTTGAGCAACATTTGTTGCTCTAAGATTCTAAATTGAGAAGTAAGTCATAACTGTTACAAACTCTCATAAACTTGTTAATACTTCTATTATATGTTTTAGACTATCAAATATCCAAAAGGTATCTTCAATTTAGCATATATATATACACACATATATATACCCATATATATATATATATATGTATAGTAGATTCGTACCCATACCAAAACACTAATTTTTCCCCCGATTCAATTAGCTGTGTTGTCGCTGTTTTTTTACGACAAGAGTGGTCCAGTCCACCTAATACTGTTGTTAGTTTACTTCTCAGAAAATTAAAAAGGCCAGGCCAGTTCGTACAGACACGAATAAGTCCAAGTGAGTGAATGTATTTTTTTCATACATTTTTCGTTTTGTGGACTCATGTCAGCACAGTTTGCTCTCGTCTCACACGGGTTCTTCATGCTAAATATTTTTCTCTCACTTTCCATATTTCAATCATTTCTCTTTGGAAGTGGAGACGTACACACACACACACACACAAAAAACCACTGAACTAAAAATTAATATTTGCTTATGATCCTTTTTTGTTTATATTTACTTTTAAAAGCACGAGCAAAAGGTGTGCGGAAATTATTTATGTGAAAAACCATCAAATCGCATATAAAATATCATGCCATCTTGTGATCACTCTCATTACTAGTCTCTTCCATGTCCCATTCCTTGGCCATAATTCCAATGGAGATTGAAGTTTCTGGGCTCTTGCAATTGTTTTTCACCTTCATTTGCTTTCTTCTGTTCTCTATGATCTTCAGCCTTTTCCTATTGAGATCAAAACTATGGTGCAGTTGTGAAATTTGTCAGACCTATCTCACCTCAAGCTGGTCTTTAGAATTCGTAAACCTTTGTGATTGGTATGCACATCTTCTTCAAGATTCTCCGAGCAAAACCATCCACATACATGTTCTAAGAAACATCATCACAGCCAACCCTGAAAACGTCGAGTACATGCTCAAAACTCGATTCGAAAACTACCCGAAAGGCAAACCCTTCTCTACAATCCTTGGCGACTTTCTAGGTCAAGGCATATTCAACGTGGACGGCCACTCATGGAGGTTTCAGAGGAAGATGGCAAGCCTCGAGCTCGATAGACACTCGGTAAGATCGTACGCTTTCGAGATTGTCAATCACGAAATCGAGCACCGTCTCATCCCTCTCTTAACATCCGTTTGCTCTAATTCCGATGGTGGTAACGGAATAGTCCTCGATTTGCAAGACGTGTTCAAGAGATTCTCGTTCGACACCATATGCAAGTTCTCTTTCGGGTTGGACCCTATGTGCCTAGAGTTGTCACTGCCCTTGTCTGAATTCGCCGTCGCTTTCGACATGGCCTCGAAGTTGTCCGCCAAGAGAGCAATGACGCCATCTCCCATAATTTGGAAGATCAAGAGAATTTTAAATTTGGGGAGCGAGAAGCAACTTAAAGAATCCATAAATATGATCGACGCTTTAGCCAAAGAGGTGATCGCCAGAAAGCGCGAATTGGGATTTTCAACCCAAAGAGATCTCTTGTCAAGATTCATGAGAAGTGTAGAAGATGAAGGCTACTTGAGAGACATTGTTATAAGTTTTCTATTGGCAGGGCGTGACACTATGGCGTCTGCTTTGACAAGTTTCTTTTGGCTCATGGGGACCCACCCGAACGCTGCGTCAGCAATTCGGTTGGAGGCTGATGGAGTGCTTGGAATCAATCAGGGTCTCAAGAGCTTTGAGCAAATGCAAGAACTTCATTATTTACAAGCCGCAATTTATGAGAGCATGAGGCTCTACCCTCCTGTACAGTTTGATTCAAAGTTTTGTGAACAAGATGATGTTTTACCCGACGGCACGTTTGTGAGGAAAGGGACTAGGGTTACTTACCATCCGTACGCAATGGGTAGGATCCGGGAGATTTGGGGCTCCGACTGCATGGAATTCAAGCCCGACAGATGGTTGAAGGATGGCATTTTCTTCATGGAAAACCCTTTCAAATACCCAATTTTTCAACCGGGACTTAGGGTTTGTCTGGGGAAAGAGATGGCTGTGATGGAGATGAAAACTGTTGTGCTTTCACTGCTGAGACGATTTAACATCCAACATGCAGCACACGAATCATGTCGTGTGCCGCAGTTCTCTCCTGGACTCACTGCGACCTTAAGCGGTGGGTTTCCAGTGCTGGTGAAAGAAAGGACTGGCACCACCATCGTGTCATGAGTCATGACTCACGATGAGTCATATATATTCTGCTCAGCCATATGTGGTACATCTATTTTTGGTGCATGTTAGTGTGGGTCTACCAATGAAATAGGGGTGCGCAGTGTGACATGGATGAAACCAGGCCAACCTGTGGCTGAACTCAGTGTGTACCATATGTAACCAGAATGTCTGCTTTGGTGTCGGTGTACGGTGTGCACAAGATGGTGGCAATGTAGCTGGCTTTTCTTGACCACTGTGCAAGTGGATACATATATATTCCTTCATGGTATAATTAGCAAAAGCTAGTGATGATTTGCTTTATCTATTTGTTTCGTTTTGTACACAGAAAGCTGCACAATATTATTTTTAAGAAACCTCGGCAGGAGGGAAATTTTAAAACAATATGGATATGTGAGTACTCTTGATATATTGGAAGAAGTATATAGATTCTACTTCCTTGTTTTGTATTCACTAAATTAGGGTACTTTGTTATTCTATGTGAATCCACAAAAACCACATACTCGCCAAAAGGGTTTGATGACTTTGGCTAACTAGGTTTCTAGTCCTACAAACGAAACGATCTTTTTGATAAGGTGTTTTATTCAATATACCTTATAGCCAAAACTGTCCATTTGAAATCCAATAGTGAAAATTAAGAAATAAAAGTGTCATCATTTTTTAATAAACTATGCATTCTCTAAACACTGTCACATGGCAAAAACAAAAAAGAAAAGAATGGTCTAGCGATATTTGAAGTTCTCTTTTTACAAATGACGCATTTCAAGTAAACTTTTGTTAATTTCTCTCACACGCCTTTATAATGCTCATGAAAACTTTTCAGTCTCTCCTATATGTATTTTTTTGTGATATCAAATTTTTGTACCTGACCTTAATTGAAATTTAGAAAATTTTCAACCAAACATAGCATTGCAAAAGTGCGCTCTTTGTAAAATTATAAGATAAGAGGAACAAAAAACAAATAATAGGAAGAAAGACAACAAAAACAAAGCCGTTGGGCAGTTGAAAAGTAAATATACTACAAAATATGTGAGTCCACAAGGTGTTCACATGTGCCCTCCTTGGCTCCCACGACATCATGTCATACTCAGTCAATCTGTACCACGAGGGTTGCAGATTTCTGTCTTCCTTTTGTACATGATTTTAACATTTTGTGTGGCCTCTTTGCATTGCATATATTTGGATAAAAGTGTCAGCAGCATGTAAAGTTGGCTTTCGATCATGTGGTTTGTGAAGGATACTTCACCTATGGGAAGAGTAATTATTGGTGATGTTAGATTGTAGCTAGCTCTTTACCCAGGTATCCAATTTGCGTTGCATATAGTTTGAGGAGTCGTCTGATATTATTTAGAGTTTTTTTCTTATGAATGATGATCGTAGCTAAGGTCAAGTTCCATCACTCTCCTCGTTTTTAGTTTTAATGTTCCACCGCAGGTTCATAAAAAAGAAGGAAGTATTTTTGCATGGTTTAGGGTTATGACCAAGCCGCTAATGTTGTCATTTTTTTCGTGAAGAGTCTAATCCAACCCGCAAGCGGCATTTCTATATTATAAAGAGGGTTAACAATTTAATGTATTTCCAAAAAAAAAAAAAAAACTTCTGATTATCTGTTGGTAATTACCATGATTAGTTCATGTAACTAGTTTTTTTTTTTCTTCAAAAGAACCAGCTAATGGTATAACTACTGCAGTCCACTCTTTTAAAACTCAAAAAGATTCATAAAGATATTTCAACTTTTTTCCTAATCATTATCTTGTGATTCACCAGCACCTCCATATGTGACTACAATATTTCATGCCGCTAGAATATGACTTGTTTCTTTTATGTTGCCTCTTAGGCCGGCAGTAAAGAAATTGATTTGATATAGCCCGACTTGTGATCGTGACAAAATAATCATGTCATTAAAGTTAGTTGAAAATCAACCTAAATATATCCATTCTCAAAAAAAAAAATCTTATTAGAATATACATATAAAAGTGCAATTCATTTGGTTCCAAATGAGGTTAGGACCAGACATTTGCGGCCATGCCAAGATTCCACAACCAAAAGGTGCAAGCAAAACTTGTTTGCTAATGTTTCACAAAATGATTTTTGAAGAATTGTTTTGTAAATTCATAGGATTTTACATTTTTATAATTTGAGAATGGAACTTTTAATTTGAAAATGATTTTTTTTTAAACTATGAAAACGTGTCTGGTACTAATATAAAAGTGTCAAAAAATAATAAATTCATGTTTGCTAGTTGAGTAATACTAAGTAGATTAAATTTGCAAACTAAATGAAGTGTCATCAATAAGAAATAAACATGTTAATCAATATTTAATTGATAATCGAATTATTAAGTTTCATGTCAATTAGTTTACAAAATTTAATCTCTCTAGTATTATTCTTGGTAGTAATGTTCGTGTAATCTAAACCACATATCAATGAAACCTTTTTTGTCAAATCAAAGAGAGTTAAAAGACATTTTTATCTATTATCACAACAACAAAATTAAGGACAGAAACATAATTTCACAAAAGTAATTTTTTTTTTTGGTTTAAGCCTCACCCACAGGTGATTGTATCATGTCTATTTTTTTTTAAAATAAAAAATAAACCTCTCCCACTCTCTTCCTCTCTCCTTTAATTTTAGAGTAAATTGTAGCTATGGTCCCTTAACTTTAACTCAATTGGAGCAATGGTCCCTCAACTAAAAATTCATTACCATTGGTCCCTCAACTTTAATTCAATTGGAGAAATTGTCCATTAACTTTAATCCAATTGTAGCAATGGTTCTTCTAATATAACTCATTTTTACAAAAAAAAAAATTGACATAGTTGACGAAAAGAACCATAATTATACACTTTGATGAGTTGAGAGACCTTAATTGTATAAATGGTCATTCCAACATAGCTTATTTTAACAAAATTTTGATAAAATTGATGAAAATGACTATAGCTACACATTTTGATAAGTTGAGGGACCAATGGTAATGGATTTTTAGTTGAGGGACCATTTGTACAATTTACTCTTAATTTTAAAAACAAAAGTAAAGTATTTCACACACACTTTGTGTGTGGGCATGTACTAGTATAAATTTAAGATAGTGGCGGTGGTGGTTGAAGTGGTGGCTGGGGTGGTGGTAGTACTGCAGTAGTGGTGACAAGATATATGTGGTGGCTAAAGTGGGGTAAGAAGCAATGGTAGAGACAGTGGTGGTGGCAACGATGACGATATTGGTGACAGGGGGTTGTTGTGTTAACAATAACAATGGTTGTGAGAGGGTGGTGGCAACATCGGTGACAATGGCGATAGGGAGTTATTATGTTAACAATGGTTATGAGAGGATGGCTGTGAAAATTGTTGTTTGGAGGTGGCGAGGATGGCCAAGGTGGTTGTGGCCATGGTGAGGGTGATGGTGGTGGAGAACGTGTGAGGGTGGTTGTGAGGATGGTGGTGAAAGGTGGTGGCAAACATTTTTATTTTACAACATTTTTTTAGTCAATGTTTTGAAATAAATATTGGCAACATCTGCTTAATGAAATACTGCATTTCTTTGGCTTTAATTGGTATTCATCTTCACTTGTAAGTGAGAAGTTTTAGGTTCCTCTTCCCTTAGTACTACGGTCTAGTAGTATTCCTCTTCACTTGTAAGTGAGAGGTCTTAGGTTTCATTCTCGCCAAAGGCGAATTTGAATCACATTATTGCTAACCTATTATGAGGCTAAGCCCATCTCCTTTCGCTTAGTGTAGATAATGTCGTTTGTTAAAAAAATAAGGACAAAACCAATTTTTCATCAATTATAACACCTTTCTCGTGTAGTAAAAAAAACACCTTTCTCGCATTACAAACGCTCTGTTATTACAGCCGATAATGCCCTCGAAATCCAGTTCCACAAACCCCAAACTCCATCAATTTCGAATCCAAATCTAGTTCAAGGGTCGCCGGTGTAATTAGTGGCAAACAGGAATTGGGGTGGGTGGGGGAGTTTTTTCTTCTTGTTAAATAAAAAGAAGGGGATGCAACATGAGGACTTCTCAGGAGGTGGGTGAAGCAAAGGTGGGCTCAAAAAACCAAAATTCAAAAAAATCAAACCAAACTTGAAAGAACCAGACCAAACCAAACCAAATAGAACTCGAAGAAGTCAAACCGAATCGAAAACACAATTGTTTTGAAAATTAGGGTTTTTGCTAATCCTTCTCAAGTTACCAATTGAACTATTGGCTGCTAAGTTTTGGTAATTATTTAGTAACATGAATTGGCCTAATGAATATGTTGTGATGTATTGGCTTTCTAGTGTGGAAAGAAGTAAATTTAGTGAAATTTAGCGTTGGAGTCTAAGAGGTTAACTCCTTGCTATGATTTTTTTAGATTTTATTTCGTTAAGAACTAACCAGGTTTTATTAATAAAAACTGAGCGAAATAAAACCAAATCATAAAAAAATCAAAACAAAATAAAATCGAACTTAATATAACCAAACCAACCAGGTAATAAAAATTGAACGAAATAAAACCGAATCGTAAAAAATCAAAAAGAAATAAAACCGAACTGAATATAATTGAACCAAACAGTAATTTCGGTTTAATTTTTTATTTTAGCAAAAAACTAAACTAAAATAATCCGAACGTGGAGTTATTAATCTGAACCCACCCCTGGGTGGGGGACTTTGGTGGCAATTGTAAGGACTAGGGCTGGCATTTTGAACCCGACTCGTTAATTTGATCTTACCCGACATGACCTGTTAAAATTAGTATTTGGGTAAGTATTTAACGAGTTGGGTTGTAAACAAGTCAATCTGTTAGTCACTCGTTAAATAACAGGTCATTTTGGGTCAACCTACGAAACCCGTTAACACCCATTAGGAAAGATTTTGTGTAATTTCATAGTTAGAATCAAGGTATAAAAAATCGATAATATCGGCAATATTTCGCCGATATTATCGTTTTTTTGGGAGTCCGATATTTCTACACATATCTGATAGGTTTTCGTCAAAATATCGCGATATTAGCGATATTTAGCGATATTAGCGATAATATCGCAATACCAGAGCGTAGGAATCCTCGATACTCAGTCATGGATATGTGCATATTGGGTGCTCCTGCGCTTCGTTTGTTGGTAGATATGTGCCCTCTCGCAACAACACAATGCATGCATGGGTTAGATCTGTGCATTTTCAATGAAAATACACCCAGTTGAACGCGATCGCAGTAAGGACAGATTTTTACCTTTGGGATTTCGAGTTTTGCCATTGAGATTTGGTGAGGAGGACGACTGCCGTGTACGGGACCAGAATGCAATATAGGGAATGGCGTTGAAGCGCCAGGATGACGGCTAGGGTGTGTGAGGTTTAGATATGTATAGGGATGCAAGCAGTGGAGATGTTCTTTTTTGGTTTCTAGAGAGGGATGGATGAGAGGAAATGAAGAGTTTATTTCAGTTGTTAGAGAAATGAGAGGGCCATTGAATGTCTATACCGCATTCTGACATGAGAGAGAGATCTAACCGTTCATTTGGAATCCTAAGAACTTAATGCATGGATGCGGGACACGTGTTCTAGGCTAATGTTTTTATGGGTGTCTGGGGGAAGAAGAGGAAAAAGAAGAGAGTGTGAGGGAGGGAAAGAGAAGAGAGAGAGAGAGATTTAGGCTTGGACCCGGGGAACAACAAACAAGGGTGGGCCCCGTGGCACACCTATTAAGACTCAAAAACAATTTTAAAAGCATAATAAACTCAAACTTAGTGAAAATACAATTTAAATTGCGGGTGGGTGTAACAATCTACCCCCTTAAAAGAATTTCGTCTTCGAAATTTAAAATCATTTACTAAACTGAAATACTCGAAAATAGGAAGAAGAATAATATATAAATATGGTGTGTTTAAACTTCTTTCATTAATTACTACATATTTTTTACACTCACAATGTTTGCCAGCTCGCTATATAATCAACTTAAATCAGTTAAATCTATCATGCAATGCATTTCCTTTCAATTTTTTGTGATAAACTAATAGATAATTGACTAAATAAACATCCAGCAAAATTTCAATAAAAATTTCCAAGTTTTTCTTACAATTTCCGTGGTTTTTATTCAATTTTTATCGATATCGATAATATCCCGATATTTCCATCGAAATTTCCGTGTTTTTGGACTACCGATATCATCAATATTTTATACCTTGGTTAGAATAGAAAACCTAGCTCTCTTTCTGTTTTCTCACCCTGCCTCCGTCCCCACCCATTCTCCATTTTTCAACAACAACTGACCACGATTCGATTTTGCAATTCGCAATTACATTTGAATTTCCATTGGATTTTGGATTCGTTTCTTTCACTTGAATCATCTTCCTACCTACGCATCGGCATCTCAAGAATATAACTGATTTTTGCCTGACAACTGGCAAGTGGGACACAATCGACGTCGGAGGCAGATGAGATGAAGTTGTTGAGTGGAACAGACGATGCAGGCGGTGGTGGTGAGAGTGAAGTTAGACTCACACAACAACAAACTACTGACGTGGGCACTCGTTAAAGTGGTGGAGATTGGTGACAATGTCGTTGCCATTCATGTTCTTGAGGACCACCTTCTCGCCACCTCTGGTTTGTCCTCTAATTATTTCTCGCCACTCTATCTCCGTTAGGGAGGACTTCTAGAGTTTTATTAATTAGTTGATTTGAAAGATTGTGGTATATCAAACCACAATCTTCCAAATCAACTAATTAATAAAACTTCATAAGTCCTCCATATATATATATATATATATATATATACACACACACACATATTGTTTAAGGAGAGAGATTCTCATTTTTTCAAAAAAATAGGGACACACTCCCCACTTTTATATTGGCTTTAATGAAATTATGTGGTTGAGATTAAAACACAGGCCACACAATCTCAACCACACAATTTCATTAAAATTAAATTCAACGGTAAAGAACGTTCTCTGTAAAATAAAAAAAAATAAAAAAAAAACGATCCAACCAAGAGAAACAGAAAATAACAGAATATTCAAAAACTCGGCGGCGAGGCATGAATATTGCAATGGCGAAGGAAGTGGAAGTCGAACCTCCACTCGCGGTCCTATTGGCTCCAAAACGCGGGAAAACAACCAAGACCAAGCGAAAATCCCAAGCAGCAACAACATCCACTGATCAGAACCCAGAGCCGGAGCCTGTTCGGATTGAGCCGGAGGGAGTTCGAATTGAGCCGGGGACAGTTCGAATCGGGGAAGAGGGCTCGAGGAATGGGCCTAGGGTTAGTGTTTCCATGTTTGACGACTCGGTGGAGAATCACTTCTGAGTTATGGACACCATTGCCAAGCTCTGCGGCGAGGCGGAGGAGGATGGCGGCGTCGAAGACGGCGAGATTCAACGCTTATCGTCCTCAGTTACCTTCCTAAGGTAATAAGAAATTAAATGCCTCTCTCTTGTTAGTGTTTTTGTTGCTTAATTTTGCAAAGAACCGTTTTTTCTTATGTGTTCATTGTAAAGAAACGTTTTTGTCGAAGGGAATGGGCGGATTTTAAGTATGAACCTCGAGATGTTCGATTTGCTTGTGGAGTTGGAAGTCCTGAGGAGAAGGATGTCGTCGGCGGGATAAACTTGCGGCAATTTTCTTCTGCAACAGTTCCTAAGGTCATATATTCGAATTCGAATTTATGGTCGGTTTGCCTCTAATAGTTTTGCAAAGAATAAGCTGTTGATCTAATTTTGCGGTTTACATGTTAATGCAGAACGAGGCACTTTCTGGGGACGCACCATCTCCGGAGTTGAGGTACGTGAATTGGCATTAGCATTGAGGCATTTTGTGGTGATTAAGTTGTTTCGTGCTTGTGTTTTTGCGTTTCGTTTGCTGTCCTTCTTTTCAAAGTTCTTGGAGATTGTTGCTTTTGTTGTTTTAATAAGTTCAAATTTAAATTTGATGTTAGTCTTGTATATTGGATTTTCACTGCCACCTAAACAAGGACTGATATATATCTCCAACTGTGCATTATACATTTTTGCAGCCAAGACTTTGTGATGTATGTTGGAGGGCCTGTTTGGGCGTTGGATTGGTGCCCTAGAGTTCATCAAAGTGGCGATGATCATCCAAAATGCAAGGTACATGATCATTTGTTAGGCCCTTCCTTCTTTTATTCTTGTCAAAGTCTATTAATTTAAGGGTCTTGGCTTTCGCTACTTCTCATAGAAGGAAATGTGATGTGATAACTTTTGCTTTTTACGATGTTATTTTTGTAATATTTAACTTTAACATTCTCGATCATTAGTGATAACTACTTCAACAGATTCCTTCAGAATATTAAGTGCCAAAAATTGTGAACTCTGAATTTTTAGTTTTGAGCAATGTAGGAAACTTCCCTTGACTAGTTTTCTCTCAAATGGATGAGAAGTCCCCTTTTAGGTGATTCTTAGTATGGTTTTCCATCTTGAGGCTTTCTTGGGTTCAGTTTCTTTTGTTTACGTCATTAAATTCACATTTTATTACTCATGCTAGCAAGTTTGAGGCCAATGCCAAATAGGTTAGCTTAAGTCTTAAATACAGATACATTTTGGAAGAGTTGGAACTTTGATGTTGGACCATAGTGATAATTCGTTTTCCTTATCATGAAAAGATACAAAAGCTTAGGACTAGAGTTCAAACGTTTATGCCTCTTTGTGTTATTGTCAGCAACATTTGTAAAAATAGTGAGGTTTATACAACTTAGAGAACTTTTACCATGTTAAAGTAGTTCAAGTCTTCTATATTATGACAATGTTATCATCACCATACTTTGCAGTTTATTGCCGTAGCTGCTCATCCTCCTGGATCTTCTTATCACAAATTAGGCGAGCCACTGACTGGAAGAGGAGCCATTCAGATATGGTGTCTTTTAAATGTTGGTGTAAATAAGGAAGACATACATTCAATAGTAGAAAAGCCAAAGCAGGGGAGTAAGAACAGCGGAGCCAGACAAGAAAAATCAACTGAACCAAAGAAGCCTTTAGGGAGGCCTAGAAAGAAGCCAATAGAAGACAAATCAACTGAACCGAAGAGGCCTAGAGGAAGGCCTAGAAAGAAGCCAATTGAAGAATCTGCTGACAAAGAGGCCACAGAAGAAAAATCAACTCGACCAAAGAGGCCTAGAGGAAGACCTAAAAAGTATGCAACAGAAGATTATGTTGACAACTTGGATGAAAGCAATAATTATGTTGAGGTTCCTGCCATTGAATATCCAGAGGGATCACTAGAGTTGCCTTCTATGGATTGTGTTCCTGCAAATACTCATGTGCATGCTGTACAAGAAGATCGTGATAAAAAACGAAAGAGTTACAAGCATGTGGCATCTGCATCTGCTCCAGCTCGGAAATCACATGTTCGGAGGAGAAAATTAAATAATATCGAAAGTCCAGGGAGTGATAACAGTGATACATGTCCATCGTTGTCGAATCAAGATGGGGAGAAAGGATCATTTGTTTCAGATCATCATACACAGGAGAATTCAGGACAGGATCCTCATAACAGCTATGCATGTCCACCGTTGTTGAATCAAGGTGGGGAGAAAGGACCACTTGTTTCAGATCATCATACACTGCAGAATTCTGGACAGGATCCTCAAACAAGTAAAAATGTTCAAAATAATGGTTACTCTGAAATTGGCTCGACCAGGTGTTCAGTTCCAACGGACGTAACATTGCCACGAATTGCATTATGCCTAGCTCACCATGGAAAGGTTGCCTGGGATGTGAAATGGCGTCCTCCTAATGAATGTGATTCCAAAAGCAAGCATCGGATGGGCTATCTTGCTGTGCTGTCAGGAAATGGGTCTCTGGAAGTGTAAGGCACCAACCTACTTGTTTGTACACGAATACTTTTTTTTTCTTACACTTTAGGTCTTACTCCTTTTACATATTCTTTGTTTCGACCTCTTGATCTTTATATCTATTAGATCTCTTCCTCAAAAGAATTTGCAGTTTCTTGCTTTGCAGTCAAGATAATATTTTAGTACAGTTGTTCACAAATCATCGCTAGCTAAGTGACTTTGTGTTCCTCTATCTTATCATACTTATCCTGGACCTTTTAAATGCAGGTGGGATGTTCCTCTTCCTCGTGAGATTGAAGTTATTTATTCTTCTTCATGTGGTGAGGGCACTGATCCTCGCTTTGTAAAATTTGCGCCAGTTTTCAGATGCTCAATGTTGAAGTATGGTGGTGAAAAGAGGTACCCTGAAAGTATATTCCTTATTTTTTGACAATAATTTGGAAATTTTCTTAGATTGCCATGTAATTGAGGGCATCATTTCCAAAAAAAATTATAACTATAAAATCATATCAGAACTTCCCCAGCTTATTTTGATTGCTGTATAAGATTCCCATAGGCAGATATCATCAGTGGAGAACTATTTCCTTTGCTGCATAATCTTGTAGAATATTCATGGGTTTCTCACTGCATTCAGATGTCTCTTTTGACCATAATATGTGACATAATATGATTCACTGGAAATTTGAAATCCATTGCTTGTTTAACAGTATCCCTCTTACTGTGGAATGGTCACCTTCACCACCTCATGATTACCTACTTGTTGGATGCCATGATGGAACGGTAATTTTCTTGCACCTTGTTCTTTAATGTTTCTTTAATATATTTTCCTTATAGACTTTTATCATGCTTTTGCATAGTTTCGAGTAAGATTTCATGTTAACTTGATGAAGGGTTTACGTAGATGGATAAGTACTCAATGGGCAACCTTGTGGTTATTGTGCAATCTGATGGATTAATGCTAAACATTTCGTGTATTTGTTCTTGAATTTGCTAGTTTCATCTGCTCCATCCCACCTTAGCGTCCAGTTGGAAGGAGTCTCTTTCTTGAGTTATTGTTCTTTTTTTCTTGATATTGTAACTAAAGAAGTTTTCGATAATTCAGGTTGCTCTATGGAAGTTTTCAGTAAGTAATGCATCTCAAGGTATGGTCAACAGAGAACCTAAAAAATGTAGATATGGTTTTACATTTGTGTTGGAGTTGTGACTTTTAACTTCATTAGTAAGTAAAAGAATGTTAGCTTCAATTCTCCACTTGTTGTTCAGCAGATACAAGGCCTTTACTTTGCTTCAGAGCAGATACAAATCCAATTAGGACACTTGCTTGGGCCCCGGCTGAAATGTAAGCTATGTTGGAAATCAATTATGTACTTCTTTTTGTAGTACTTCACAGTCTTCTTCTGAAGTTCCGTGCAGGTATGGGTGTTGTAACAGTTGTTTTGAATGTCACTAAATTATGATATAGGGCATAGAGATTGCTATTTCAGGCTCTTTTTTATCTGTTATATCAATTTTATATTTATTCATTCAGATATGTGAAATGCAACTGTGTGTGAATTACAGCAATTCAGAGGGTGCCAATCTTATAGCTACTGCTGGACATGGAGGCCTAAAATTTTGGGACCTGTGGTAAGTATAATGGCTTGGTTTTTTCTTACCCTTGTGTAGTTTCTCCTCCTTTATAGTTAGTTAAATGCTTGCAGTTTTCAGTGGAAATTTCATTTCATAATAATATGTATAACTTTTGGTTTTGCAGTGATCCATTCCGTCCGTTGTGGGACCTCGATCATTTACCAAGGTTCATATATAGTCTGAATTGGCTTCCAGATCCAAGGTACTCACAATCTTTCTGTCTGAAACATAAGTGTAACTATCTGGTTGGTGTGCATATTTACACGTGTATTCTATACTTTTAAGTGATAGTGGGTGTTGTGTATTTTTTTGGTAGGTGTGTTATTTTATCCTTTGATGATGGAACAATGAAAGCTATCAGCTTGGTGAAGGCTGCATCCGATGACCCTGTAACAGGAAGGGTTGGAACAAAACAACCAGGCCTGCATAATCTCAGTTGTTTGCCTTTTGCTATCTGGAGTGTTCATGCATCGCGATTGACAGGTCTTCCTTGTGTTTATCTATCTGGAGTGGTATTTCAGTTAATTACAAATGTGTGCATAATGCATATATATATATGATTATGTCAGAGTTGACCATAAGGGTACATATCAGTATGGCCCAATAGCAAATGGCTCAACCGTCTGCAACCTGGTTCTGAGTTCAGTGCACTGAGAAAACCATACCCAAACGAAAAATGGCCTTATTTTTCGTTTTAAGGAAAAGAAATAGAAAATTTATATGTAGTACCTGGATCTCTGAGCTTCAATAGTCTCCTTCACTGCTGAATCTACATAAGCATACTGTTCATAAGATTAGATAGATAATATGAAATAGTATCCACTCATTTCTTCGAATTTTCCTTGTTTGGACTTATTCCTCATGCGATTGAAACTGCATAAGCGTTGGCTACTGAATTTTAAATTTTTTTGGGAAAGTGTTGCTGTGTCTGAAATTCCTATTCTCCCTTGATGCTTAGCCTCCTGTCGGCCAAGAATTTTAAATCACCGTCATTGACCATAAATTTCACACAGCGAGCATGCTACTCATATCTGTGGCAGTGCCTGCAATTTTTTTTAAATGAACTTTGTGAGCCGGAAGTGTTGTCTGGATTTGACCATGACAGCAGTGGGATTTCTCTGTGTAACTTCTGATTCCAGCATTTTTTAATATCCTCTAATTGGAGAACTCCACTTTCAAATCTCAGGTATGGTTGCGTATTGCAGTGCAGACGGAACTGTTCTCCGCTTCCAGGTGAATTTTAACTTCTTCCATTGATATCACTTTATCAGACGTTCCTTATCTTTCTTGTAGATATGCTTAGCATCACTTTTCAGTCGTGGAGATAAAATCTTTAGTTATGGACGCTGTATGACGGTGTCCAAATTTTTAGTAACATCAGACATGCAGCAGCTGGTTAGAGGAATTTGGGGCACATCGAGTACCTTTTCCTTCCCAAAGGAATGAAGGATCTACTTTGTTAAAGATTAGACGGTTTCTAGTTTCTTCACTGATAGATTTAGTTACATTTGGTTATTGAGAGGATGCATATCGAACTTGTCAGTTTAGATTAGATGGTCGACATTTTTCTTTTTTTTTTAACTTAATAGCGAGTATCATTAACAACGAACCGAGCAGGTTTTGTCTAGTCTTTTTGTTCTCAAGAACTCATGCTTTCTGCATGATGCCTGGACCCCTTTTTTGTTGAGAAGGCTGATGCTAGGATTTGGTAATTGATACAAATGAACTGCAAGTTGTTATATACGTAAATGTTTCATTTTTGTTTTCATATAATCAGCTTACAACCAAATCTCTGGAGAAAGATCCTCGACGGAACAGAGCCCCACATTTTCTGTGTGTGTCATTGACAATGGAGGAATCTGCAATAACCATCAATACTCCGGTATCAAATTCCCCTTTCCCACTGAAGGTAGCTCGCAACAATGCCGAGTCAAACAAAGTGAAAATTACTAATGATAAGACGGCAAAGGATAACACATCGGCAGATCAAAGTTTAGGTAAAGCTTTGTCAATCACGTAACCCCCGACATTTTTTTTAATCACCCTATGTTCTTAGTTCCATCTTTTGGAATGTTCATCATATTGTCTCTTTGTTGCAGCTCTTTGTTACGGTAATGATCCGGGTACAGAATCGGACGCTGGGGGAAAAGTGGCATCTCTCGAACGTCAAAAAACACAGAAATCCAAGTCCAGTATGAAAAAGCCAGATGATGACCGGGCATCGGTATGCATAGATGAAGAGCCGATTGATGCACAGGAAGAAGAAACTGGGGTGGCTTCTCTCGAAAGCAAAAAAGCAAAGAAATCAAAGTCCAGTAAGAAAAAGCCAGATGACGACCAAGTATCGGTATGCATGAATGAAGAGCCAACTAATCGAGAAGAAGAAACCGTGAAAGAGCCTGAAGTTTTTCCTGACAAAATAGTAGCAATGCATAGAGTGAGATGGAACACGAACGAGGGTAGTGAGAGATGGGTGTGTTATGGAGGGGCAGCACGAATTGTTCGTTGTCAAGAGATTGTTTTGTCCGACGTCGATAAGGCGTGGTCAGCAAAGAGATGAGAAGCCATGTTTCTTGTGTATAGTTTTGTCTGTAAAAAGGAAAAGAGAGAACGAAATTAATCTATGAAATAGAGAAGTAATCAAATTTTGAGTTAGTTAATGCCATTTCTTCGAATGCTACTATTACCATTTACCCCCGCAAGCGAGGGGCTGCACCATCGACGGAAGTCTCGCGTGAGCAACTTATGCTAGCAGAATTTTCGGTGAAATAAGAAATTTAAACTTGAGAGCTCTTTCAACATCGAAAAGAAAAGTACCTTCAGGCTAAAAGTTAGTAGCTACAAGTACTTTTAATTACTTAAAGAGTTTCCCAGGAACTAGCTAGTCTTTTAGTTTTGTGCAGAATAACCAATAATTAACATTCTAGTCTTGCATTAAGATAATATAGCAATTGTACACATGTTATGCATGTGCTTATTAAAAATTTGAAAATAAAACTCATAAAGTGAGAAAATATAAAATGATCGCTAAAGCTTTTTGGTAACAATCTTCAAACGATTTTTTGTTGCAGAAGATGTTTCATAGCTTTAACAACTGTTTTTGGATAACTATTTCATCAATCAAAGTTTATTTTATTTGGGAGAAAAACATAGAAGAGAAAATGGAGGCAACTGATTTGGTTACTGATTTTGAGGCTTTAAAAAAAAGTAAAATTAGGATTTTTAATTTACTATATTGCCCATAACTTTTATTTTGGTTATTTTTCTGTAGTTTTGTAGACAGATTAATTTTTTATCTTTTCACCTATTTTTAGTTGACATTTTAATCATCATTCCGACAAGAAGTGGTAAATATCCTGAAGCTAGCTATAAGATAATTTATATGCATTTGATGTTTGTAGCTAGCTAACCACCTTACTACATACCCTCCCAAGATCCAAAATCCAAGCCACCAAACTCTCAGACTTATTTGGACTAAAACAGCGGTCCCGTATTCTTTGTTCAACACAGACAAACCAGCTCATTTCACTCTCACTCCCCGCACCATATTTTGCGCACAGAGAGAGAGAGAGAGAGAGAGAGAGAGAGAGAGAGAGAATGCATGGAGAAGAAAGATGCACTGTCAGTTATGAAGCTCTCTCCTCTTCCTCTATTTATAGCAAATTAATCAGTCCTTTCACTTGTATGTTTGACAGAGGGACAAAACACACACACACTGATTTAGCTAATTGAAATACAATGAGGATGTTACAAAATTTACTGGTGATTCTTGTATTCAGTACTTATTTAGTAGCTGCGTTGGGTGAAGGAATACATGAGGATGGCAACGATGGTAGGAAGGTGCGTATGTTCCAGACGATAATATTTTCCATTCCTTTAGGCAGTTCATTTTGTGCAACAACGTTATCCTGTTCTATTGTCAAATTGTAAATTAAGATAATATGACATTCAAATGTGACAATGTAACAAAATGATTTGAATTTGTACTTTTAACAGCCTTACATTGTGTACATGGGAGAACTGCCGGCACCCGAAATTTCCGTCATGAGCAGACACCATAACCTGCTCGCGCACGCGATTGGAGAGTAATGACCAGCTT
This sequence comes from Crataegus laevigata, assembly GCA_963580275.1. Lineage (NCBI taxonomy): Eukaryota > Viridiplantae > Streptophyta > Magnoliopsida > Rosales > Rosaceae > Crataegus > Crataegus laevigata. The sequence continues at coordinate 31,288,028 of OY756952.1, forward strand.
CTTCCAACTATTTTTTTTTCAAATTTTTCTATACGGAGTTATTCTTGAGGATCACCGAACATTTTCCTTTCAAATTTCAGTGTCAAAGTAGCCAGAGAATCAAGAATTCATAGTTATGGAAGGAGTTTCAATGGATTCGTAGCAAGATTGTTGCCACATGAAGCACAGGCACTCTCAGGTTCTAAGAAATATAGCTGAATAAATAAGTAAACAAATGATGCTACCCCATTTAGGTCTCGAATTATTATCAGAACCATTGGGCACTGCTATTTATATTTTCTATGATTTTCTGTGATTTGTAGATGATGATAGTGTTGTGTCAGTGTTCCCAAACACCGTGCGCAAACTTCATACAACAAGGTCATGGGATTACCTAGGGTTGCCTTTGAAATCAGAGAAAAGGAACTCTCAGATAGAAAGCAATATCATAGTGGGTGTGTTGGATACAGGTTGGTATAATCTGCCATTCTTTTCCCTCTTTTCTTTTATGGATAGAACCGTCAGTTTATTAGATTTGAACTCCATACTTATAAACGTCACTGAACTAAATGATCATCAATTCATCGGTGTGTTCTGTTATTCCGATTAAAAGGCAATAGCAAAAGAAACAAAATTGAAAACTTGTGAAATAAAATATTTGTAACCCTCTCAAATTCTGTGTGTATTAGGAATTTACATGCAGGCTCCCAGTTTCAACGATAAAGGCTACGGGCCACCCCCAGCTAAATGGAAGGGAAAATGTATGAAGGGTGCAAACTTCACAGGCTGCAACAAGTATGTCTCTCCCTCCTTCTCTCACTCACTCTAAATCATTAGTTTAAAGAGACGGGCCAACAACATACTACTAACTACATCGATGTTTTCTATAAACTTGCATTTTACTACCTGCACAGCACGACATGTCTGAGGGTTTTATCACGAAAGCCCTGTGTAGTTATAAGTGCAGTCATTAAATAGAGCTATTTAGTTTTGTTAATTTTCTGAGGTGAGATTCTTGTATTCTTCAACATACCAGTTTCGTGAAAACCTGATTTATATGCTCTCTTTTTTTTCTTGAGCAGCAAGGTAATTGGTGCCAAATATTTTAAACTGAACGTTGCCCGTACTTGGGGCATTCAAAGTCCAGTCGACGATGAAGGCCACGGCACTCACACTGCCTCCACCATTGCTGGTGCAGCCGTCAAAGGTGCCAGCTTGTACGGCGTTGCAAAAGGGACTGCACGCGGGGGCGTGCCGTTGTCACGTATCGCCGTGTACAAAGTGTGCTGGAGCACTCTTGGCTGCAGTGACATGGATATTTTGGCCGCGTTTGATGAGGCCATTGCCGACGGTGTGGACTTAATATCAATCTCAATTGGTGGTCACTCGCGGAGGTTTTTGGACGATCCCATTGCCATCGGATCATTTCATGCCATGAAAAAAGGGATTTTTGTGTCGTGCTCAGCTGGGAATGATGGGCTTCCGGCCAGTGTGCAGAATGTAGCACCATGGATTATGACAGTGGCTGCTAATACCCTTGATAGGCAGTTACAGACTGTAGTTAAACTTGGCAATGGCCAGAGGATTTCTGTAAGTCTCTCTCCCTCTCTCACTAAAACAATCTGATGATAGTCACTGATACTAATTGCAACTAACGCCAATGGCTATATATAGTCATATTTTTTGTAGTGTCTATCTCACGCCCAAACACAGAGTACAAAATTATCATGCAGTCTGATGAGTTAACTGATTATTCAATCAATTGTAGGGAAATGCACTCAACACCTATTCGCCGAAGAAACTGATGTATCCTCTTATAAGTGGAGCCCTTGCATATAACACGAGTAATGAATTCGGGGGAAATGCAAGGTATGAGTTTTAGCACAGTTCATTGTTTTCGCATAATTGTCCCTTGTAACACGTTCGATTATTATACAGTTCGATTAGTTACATGTTGTGAGAAGGCAAACATATATGTGCTCATAAGAAATATTCTTCAACTATCTTATAAATTCGCTTTGATAATTTTTTTGGAAATTAATGCAATTTCAAGAATATAAACGCTAACGATTAAATGATTTGAAAACGATAATGGCAGTGCTTGTGATTCCTGGACTCTAAACGCTAACCTGGTGAAGGGGAGGATTGTGTACTGCCAAGGGTTTGGTTATCAGGATTACACTATTCAACGGTTAAAGGGTGCTGGAACCCTAATGACACGTGATGAACTTAATGATTATGCCTATAGCCCTATAGTCCCTGGTACTGATATCCTTGTCCAAGATGGGATCAAGATCGACAAGTACATCAACTCTACCAAGTATGGTTTTGTATAGCTCATTTCAATCTCATATTTGAGGCTGATAAATCTTTTCAGAAGGAAATGATTTCCGCGCATACGCTTTTCTCTTTGTGCACAACCCTGAGGAAGAAAAGAAGTGGGCAGAAATCAATTTCCTTCTCAAGTATGAAAAAAACCTAATAATCTTTGTGGTTTGGAATGAACTAACTCCAGAAACCCTACGGCAGTCATATACAAGACCAGAACTCCTAGTATGACCGCCCCCATCGTCGCTTCTTTCTCGTCGAGAGGACCTCAACAGATAACCCTCAACATCCTCAAGGCATTTCTCTCCCTCTCTCTCTTTCTCTCACTCTCTCTATATATTTGGTTATACTCAGGTACTATTTTCATGTTCAGCCTGATATTTCTGCACCAGGGGTAAACATATTGGCTGCATATTCAAAGATACCATCCATAACTGGTTACCCAGAAGATCTGCGCCACAATGTGTTCAATGTGTTATCAGGTACGTCCATGTCTTGCCCTCATGTAGCAGCAGCAGCAGCCTATGTCAAGTCTTTCCACCCGAACTGGTCACCTGCTGCCATCAAGTCCGCTCTCATGACAACTGGTTAGTCTTCCCAAACCGTACTATCAAAAACAGTAGAATAAAGTGCATCAAAGCAATGCACTAACCAATCTTTTCACCCCATTTGGCTCAGCCACACCAATGAAAAACGAAACACCGGATACCCAGCTAGCCACAGGAGCAGGACAAGTAAACCCGAAAAAAGCTGTGCATCCTGGTCTTGTCTACGACATAACCCTAGATGACTACTTTAGTTTCTTGTGCAAGGAAGGTTTCAACGACACAGACATTGGAAAACTTGTTGGGGATAAAAAGAATTACAATTGCTCAAACTTTAAACCTCCGCGAGGCACAGACGGCCTCAACTATCCTTCTATGCATCTTCAGCTTATCCCGAATGACAACTCTAGCGTTTCAGCAGTCTTCTACAGAAGAGTTACGCATGTAGGGTTCGGTAATTCAGTATACAAGGCAAAGGTGACGAATTCGAATGGTTTGAGGGTGAAAGTCATACCGAATACCTTGACCTTCACTAAGTTGCATCAGAGAAGGTCTTTTAAGGTTGTGGTGACCGGTCGCCCGACGATGACCGAAACAGTTATGCATGCTATACTTCAGTGGGATGATTCTAAACACAACGTTAAGAGCCATATCGTAGTCTACAAGCATCTCAGTTAGCTCCAGTATTTGGTAGCCTTTATTTTTTTTTTTTTTTCCTATTGGTTTTCATTTGTGCTTGTAAATAAACATTTGTTCATCACTAAGTTTCTTTCGTATCGAATTCATTTCAGAGACATACTTCCATATGTACACTGTCTAACACCACAACAATACATATATATATATATATATATATATATATATATATATATATATTATATAAACATCCCACAAATAAAATTCATACAAATTGGATCTAAGTTACAAAACAAAGATAAGAGATGTGCTCCAGGCCCAAAATAAAAATGGCTTTACATGCAGATTATTATCTCATAAGTAGGAAAGAAAATGTGTATTTTCAATCCACAAGAAAAAAAAGGGGCGTGCAAAACGTGAATTCTCATTTGTTTCTGCAACAAAAGAAGATGGGGGACTTTGTAGTAAGATCATCCAGAAAGGTCTATCTCAAGGTATAAAATATGTTTTGTTAAGTTGTTCATTTGTTTTCTGTGATGATGTGTTGCAGACAAAGGTGTTGTCGTTTTATTTCTGAAGTCGTTAAGCTACTTGTTGAGAATTAAGCTGCCTACTAAGTCTAGAAATCAATCTGCAGATGCTAATCTTGCAGTTGATATCGAAGAGGAAGCGGAGGATCAAGACCTTGAAGAACTTGCTAATTGTAGAAAGGAGCCGTTGAGCTTTAAATCTTAACGGCTAGTTTTTACTTCTTGTTTTAGAATGTTTACAGCTGTTTGTTTTGTCTTAAGCAAATGTACTATGTATCCTCTCCCCCGTCCAGATGGATGGATGATATCCTTCATTGCCCTTAGTGGCCGGAGATGAGTACTATGAGCCTAGAATGTAGGGTTGTGGTCCTTGACCAGATTAGAGGATATATACTCTCTGTAATTGTTTTTGAAAGATATAGAAAACTACACAGCTTTCTCTTCCTCTCCCTACTCTCTCGAGATAGCAGATTCCTTGAAACAATTTTGTTCAAAGTTTCATTCTTTATCAAAATATTGAAATCATCATGATGCCTGGTACCATTTTAAACATGGTATCAGAGCTCTTGGTCTGATTCCGAAGAAGGGCGATACTGTGAAAGAGATCCAACTCCAAAGAAAACTCAGAAAACCTTAAAGGTGGTTCTTTTATTGTGACTCTTTGTTTTCTAGCTCAAGAAATGGTTGGATCGAGCACATCCGGTGGTGATTTACGAACACCACAGTTTAATGGATCAAACTACGATTTTTGGGCCATTAAAATGGAAACCATTCTCATAGCCTATGATCTATGGGATGTGGTTGAAGCTGGGTTACCTGAACAACAAACTCCCAGAGAAGAAGGCTCTGAGGAAGAAGGAGAAAACGAGACGGAACACATTCCGGTTGAAGCTCCCGTTGTTTCAAAGGAGGAGAGGATCAAGAATGCCAAGGCGTTGAGTCTCATCCAAAGTGCAATCACTGATGAGCTTTTTCCCAGAATCCGAAATGAGAAGACTGCAAAGGGTGCCTGGAAAATCTTGAGAAGAGAGTTCAGAGGAGATAAAAAGGTACGAGCTGTGAAATTACAAGCCATTAGAGCAGATTTTGAATATTTAAGGATGAATGATGTTGAATCTCTGGATGACTATTTGGCTCGGTTCTTTGAGATAATAAACAATCTGAAATCTCTAGGAGAAGATGTAACAGAAAAAAGGATTGTTCAAAAGCTGGTGATGAGTCTAAATAGGAGATATAAGTCCATAGTGTCAATCATTGAGGAAACCAGAGATCTGGACATTATTAGAGTAGAAGAAGTTCTAGCCTCAGTGAAAGTCTATGATAAAAGAGAAGACTTGCATGATGAAAGAGATAAATACAGTGGTACAGAGAGGGCTTTCAGTAGTCTTAAAGTTGGAGGAAATGGAAATGGCACTGGAAATTTTAAAGGGTCTCAGTATAAACCAAACCCAAAGTTTGGTCAGTATAAGAAGGGAAAGAACTGGGGTCAGAATAGCAGCTGGAATAATGGCACTGGTGGTGGCTGGAACAACAAGTTTGCTGCACACAACAAACAAACCAGTGGTAGTCAAGGAAATGTGAAACCTCTATGCCAAGTATGTGACAAATATCACTTTGGTATATGCAGATATAAAGGAAAACCCAAGTGTGGCAGGTGTAATCGATTTGGTCATCTAACTAAGGATTGTGATAATGGTAAACAAGTTGCAAATTGTGCAAAGGAAGAAGAACTGGTCACAGGTACAATGTTCTATGCTTGTCACTCAGCATCAATAGAAGAAGATAAATCTGTGTGGTTTGTGGATAGCGCTTGCAGCAATCACATGACCTCTCAAGAGTCTCTTCTATTGAATCTTGACAGATCTGTGACTTGTAAAGTTAAAATGGGGACTGGAGATTTGGTTCAAGCAACAGGCAAGGGAACACTGGTAGTAAATACAAAGCATGGGAAGAGATACATCAATGAAGTCCTGGTGGTTCCAGGATTAGATGAAAACCTGTTGAGTGTTGGTCAAATGATTGAACATGGCTACTATGTTCTGTTTGGAGGCAACATGGCTGTGATCTTCGATGACAGCAACCTTGAGAATGTGGTGGCCAAGGTAGTAATGACAGGGAACAGATGCTTTCCATTGTCTTTTGGATCTATAAATCCAGTGGCCAGAAAAGCATCGATTGAAGAAGAGTCTTGGATCTGGCATAAAAGGCTAGGTCACTTGAACTTTGCAAGCCTGAAAAGGATGCAGAAAGAAGGGTTGGTGCTTGGTTTGCCTGACCTATCTGAAATGAAAGAAATCTGTGAGAGTTGTGTTTCTGGGAAGATGCATAGGGAACCATTTGATAAAGAGAAAGCTTGGAGAGCTAGTAGTCCATTAGAACTGGTACACACAGATGTCTGTGGACCAATGCAGAATGAATCCATAGGTGGCAACAGATATTTCATAACATTCATAGATGATTTCTCGAGAATGTGTTGGGTGTACTTTCTTAGAAACAAATCTGATGTGTTCAATGTGTTTAAAAAATTCAAAGTCTTTGTGGAGCTACAAAGTGGTTTTAAGCTCAAGAAGCTGAGAAGTGACAGAGGAGGTGAATATACCTCCCATGAATTCTCTGACTTCTGTTCCAGCACTGGAATGGAGAGGCAATTGACAGTAGCATATTCTCCTCAGCAAAATGGAGTTGCTGAGAGAAGAAATAGAACCATTTGTGAAATGGCAAAATCTATTATGGCTGAAAAGAACATCCCTGTGATTTTCTGGGCTGAAGCAGTTGGAACTTCAGTATATCTGCAAAATAGATGTCCTACAATTTCAGTGAAGGGCAAGACTCCATTTGAAGCTTTCACAGGAAGAAAGCCAGGTGTAAAACACATAAGAATATTCGGATGTATCTGTTATAGTCACATCCCATCCAAGCTTAGACAGAAGTTTGATGACAAAGCAAGCAAAGGAATTTTTATGGGATATGGCAGTTGTGAAAAAGGTTACAGAATCTATAATCTTCAAACAGAGAAGATTATTCTCTCTAGGAGTGTAGTGTTTGATGAGAATAAGACCTGGAACTGGCAAAGCAAGCAAGATGAATCTGTCTACATACCTCTCACTATTGGAAATGAAAACACTGAGATGACAGAAACTGAAGAATTTTTTCATGAATCTCATAGTATTGACTCTCCAAATCCTATACACTCAATCTCAGATGAAGAACATGTTCCTGGAAGCACAATTGGCAGTACAAGTCATGACTCAACACCAAGAAATACACCAGAGAAGCTGAGAAGCTTGGAGGACATTTATGCAAGATGTCACATGACCATTATTGAACCAGAAACTTATCATAAAGCTATTGAAGACAATGCATGGAAGGAAGCAATGAATTCTGAGATTGAAACCATTGAGAAGAATGGAACTTGGGAGCTGGTGGAAAGACCTACAGACAAACCTGTTATAGGAGTCAAGTGGGTGTACAAAACTAAGCTGAATTTGGATGGAACAGTGCAGAAACATAAGGCTAGGCTTGTAGCAAAAGGGTATGCTCAGAAACCTGGCATTGATTATAATGAAACCTTTGCTCCAGTGGCAAGGTTAGACACAATTCGAACTTTGATTGCACTTGCAGCTCAAAAGGGTTGGAAATTATTTCAACTAGATGTAAAGTCAGCCTTCTTAAATGGAGTACTTGAGGAGGAAGTTTACACTGAGCAACCCGAGGGTTTTGAAGTTGAAAATGCAAGTCATAAGGTCTACAAATTAAAGAAGGCTCTCTATGGATTGAAGCAGGCTCCTAGAGCTTAGTACAGTGAGATTGACACCTATCTCATCAGCTGCAATTTCAAAAGGAGCATCAGTGAGGCCACCTTATATACTAAAACTGATGAAGAAGGAAATCTGATCATAGTCTCTATATATGTTGATGATATAGTTTATACAGGTAGCAGTGACTCATTGCTCAGTAAATTCAAAAGGGATATGATGCAGAAGTATGAGATGACTGATTTAGGACTCCTACACCATTTCTTGGGAATGGGAGTTCTACAATCTGAAAAGGGGGTATTCATACACCAAAGCAAGTATGCAAAGGCCTTACTTGCAAAGTTTGGTCTCGAGGATTGCAAGTCAGTATCAATCCCTCTTCCCACTGGTGAGAGACTAAAGAATGTGGATGGAAGTGAGTTAACTGATGAAGGTTTATTCAGGAAAATAGTTGGAAGCCTCTTATATCTTACTGCAACAAGGCCTGACATTATGTATGCAGCCAGTTTGTTATCTAGGTTCATGCATGGTCCTACAAAGAAACATATGGGAATAGCTAAAAGGGTTCTCAGATACATTCAAGGAACTCTAAGTTATGGCATTGAGTTCACAAGAGACAAGGATGCTGTTTTGATTGGATTTTGTGACTCAGATTGGGCTGGCAGTGAAGATGACAGTAGAAGCACCTCTGGATATGCATTTAGCTTTGGAAGTGGTGTCTTCTCTTGGGCCTCAGTCAAGCAAAACACAGTTGCATTGTCAACTGCAGAAGCTGAATATGTCTCAGCAGCTGGAGCAACAGCTCAAGCCATTTGACTAAGATTTGTGTTGGATGATTTTGGTGAATTGCAAGCTGATGCAACACCATTGTTCTGTGATAACATGTCAGCAATATCAATGGTCAAAAATCCAGTCTTTCATCAGAGAACCAGACACATAAATAGGAAATATCACTTTATTCGAGAAACATTGCAGCAAGGATCCATTGATGTGAAGTATTGCAGAAGTGAAGAGCAGTTGGCAGACATATTTACTAAAGCTCTGCCCAAAGACCGATTCAATTATCTGAGGATGAAGTTAGGAGTGAAGCCAGTAAGCAGCTTAGGAGAGGCTGTTGAGAATTAAGCTGCCTACTAAGTCTAGAAATCAATCTGCAGATGCTAATCCTGCAGTTGATATCGAAGAGGAAGCGGAGGATCAAGACCTTGAAGAACTTGCTAATTGTAGAAAGGAGCCGTTGAGCTTTAAATCTTAACGGCTAGTTTTTACTTCTTGTTTTAGAATGTTTACAGCTGTTTGTTTTGTCTTAAGCAAATGTACTATGTATCCTCTCCCCCGTCCAGATGGATGGATGATATCCTCCATTGCCCTTAGTGGCCGGAGATGAGTACTATGAGCCTAGAATGTAGGGTTGTGGTCCTTGACCAGATTAGAGGATATATACTCTCTGTAATTGTTTTTGAAAGATATAGAAAACTACACAGCTTTCTCTTCCTCTCCCTACTCTCTCGAGATAGCAGATTCCTTGAAACAATTTTGTTCAAAGTTTCATTCTTTATCAAAATATTGAAATCATCATGATGCCTGGTACCATTTTAAACACTACTACCACAAAGGAAACGGCACAGCAATTCATGCCTCTTTCAAAAGAACGCAACTAATTCGCATACAAGGAAGAAAATGGAGCTTGCCAACAAACTACCAGAAATGGTTTCTACGCACAAGAAGCTTCATAAGTGGCAGCCTACTCCTCTGATCATGATGGTCAAACAATCCTAGCAGCTGTTTAAGACACCAGAAAAGAAGTCTAAATTAGCAGAACACAGTTCGGTGCATGATGAGTCTACCAATCGAAGAGAACCCCCAAGTTGTTCATTTCTGCTAGCTCGAGAATTTTCCGGCATGGCATGTTTGCTTGACATTGTCAAGCGGGAAACGGAGACTTCTGCACGATGGTTCCAGATTTGCATTAAAGAAATTTACCGGCACGACATGTTTGCTTGCAGACACGGCGATGCCAGGAATTGGCACAATGCTGTCCGCACGAGAACACTTACAAGCAACAATGCCAAAAGAAAATTAAGTATTCAGTCAGACTAAATTGTAACCCTAGCAAATAAAATTAAAAAAAAAACTCTGACGTAGCTCTTCCTCCTTTGTCTCATGCTGCAACCTTCTACGTAGAATATGATATGTTGTGTTTGTTGGCTGAATAATCAAATGATGAGCGGTCTAGTGGTATTTCTATTTACTGATAAGTGAGAAGTTTTAAGTTCAATTATCGCCAAAAACAAATTTGAAAGGAGCAATAATCTCCTTATTATAACTCACGGCAGTGAGGTTGAAAAGGCCATGTAAATGACTACTAATATCCTAACTTTAATGGACTTTAAATCCTCATTAAAGAAAAAAAATTTAAACATCAATAATAAAAGCTAGTACTTAAGTCTGTCGTAAAATCCAGAGACAAGGACTCCATGTCAATTTAATCTCCAAATTCTATATAGTCTCCTCTTCTAATTGTAATGCACATGCCTTGACCCAATTAAGATTATTGTACACCTGTTGACCCTAAAAATTACTAAACCTACGTGGCGCGCAAGCCGAGTAACTAATGAGCTAACTACGTCTTTTGGTTATGTGCGGGGCGTGCCAACTCGTCGGCCGAGCTTGGCTGGGGAGTAGAATGTGTTGTGTGGCGTTGGGCGCACTGCTGACTTCTCGATCTTACCACTGCGGCCGAGGAAGGAACTTGTCTTGGCCTTTGGGTTCTAGAGCCTGAAGATAAGGCTGCTAGTTCTGTGAAGTTCAATATCAGATTCGGTTTTCAATGTGCCGAATGTTGTAACCTGGTAACACCTCACTTCGTCTAAAAGGCTGATGAGATGACCTCTGAACTCAAAAATCATTGTCGACCGAGACTTGGATAAATAACCAGTTGGTCTCGAAGCAATGCTGTTTATCCAAACTGAAGGTGCTCCTCGGTCGACTGATTCTATGGCGATAGTGCTGTTTATCCAAACTGAAGATGTGTTGGCAAAAGAAAATAAAAATCTAAAGGTTGTTGAGAGGTTTCACGAAGAGCGAGAGTTTGCGCAGGACAATTGTGTGTTGAATTGGAGGGGCCATAATGTTGTCTGTGACTCCGTATTTATAGTGGCTGTCTTTTGCTTGATATGGCCTGATAGCTCTGTATAGTCCAATTGCCATTCTAACTTTGTAGAACATCACTTGCTACGTTGACTCAGAACTTGTGTCTAATCACCTTAGCCGTCCAACATCTCAAAGACATGATAAAGGCTATCTCTTAATTTTCCCTTCAAATATAAATATATCTTTCCACATGCGTGACCTCACCAAATGAATGCATCCTATTCCAACTGAAACTTCTCTTTCTCCACCATGGTGGTCCAGGTGCAACCTTGCATGCATAATAAATTGCATTTTATTTGCAACACAACCTGATCACTTAAGAGACCACTTTCTGATTATCCATGACTTTTCAAAAATAAAAAATAAAACCTAGGCTTATCACATCATCACCAAGCCTAAAACTTCATCACCACAGCTAAATTTCAAGAATCCCAAATCAAATTGAACTGTACTACTCACTTTCAAGTTGAAGATATAATTTGCATCTAATTTTGTACGAGAAAATATCAAGATAATTCACCATTGAAAGATAACATCATAATTAAAACCACAATAGATTCTTCAATAATAATTATCTTAACCATTCTGTCATCCAACAGTTGAGAGCTATGTTCATCTACGGTCTTGATTGCACGAGCAGATAGTGTAAAATTAGGTCCAAACAACACCTGACATCGTCATTTTCTTTATTTTTTCAGTGGTGTCGCAAATGCGATCAAAACAATATAATTTAATAAGACCTTTTTCCTGTACTCGCAACATAAACTTACGAAACATATTGCGGAGGAGTATTTATCTTTAGTTTTCTGCGGAATGATGTTGCCTTTACCAATCCAAGGCGCAGCAAAAACAGGACTGGTTTGCCAGGCCGCCATTCATCTTCTCAGTATGGTTCCCAATGATTTGGCTTAAAAAGTAAGCATTCTCGGGCTACATTATCTGGTTCTCAACGATTTTATAACAAAAAAACTACCCATACACATTGAAGGACCACAACAAAGATTTCAAGTTTTTCGTCTACACCCCAAAACAACATATAAAATACAAGCAAAAGCCTTGAAGATGTACCTACGTTGCAGGCCACATCTTTTATGTCAACGACTCCGTAACCTTCTATAATTAAGGTTAGGTGACGCGCTCTGGACTCGAATCTCAAAGGAGTCCCCCTAAAGTAAAAGGACCTGCATGAAAACTATGAGAGAATTCAGTCAACATGTATCCAAGCTCAGCACTGTGTCCGACACTGCCGGCCATGAAGGCTCTTTAGCTTTGTGAGATTTTTCCTCCTCTTTCTCGCCTCAGCTGCTGCACTTGCATCCGCGAGTTTCCTAGAAGGGTAGATGATTGGTTCGTTATTCTTCTCCGGCAAGGCAGAGAACTTGTGATAAGAGTTATCAGTTGTTACAGTGTAATCTGATTCAAATCCGTTCTCATTCTTGACACAAGATGCAACTCCGGAATGGTTAAGTGATGCCACAGAAGGGAATATTTCCTTGCAATCATTTTCCATCGGCTGAGGTCCTGTGTGCTGATCACCTCCATCCAGAGAAAACTGAGCAGGGGTCTCGTTAAGATCACATGACGGTCTGCCTTCAATTGAAGAGGAATTTTCTGTTTTTAATCTAACAGGGAAAGAGGACTGGTGGTTGTCCAACTGTGCAACGGTTCTTGAAGATGAACTAGCACTGAACTGGTTATTAAAAGAAGTTTCTTCTTGCTTATTGTTCAAACACAAGGAAGACTGGGGTTGGAGTCCATTCCCATTATCAAAGTGAGGGATGAACCAAGGACACGGAAACACATATAAAGGAGCTCTCGCTCCATTGATGTTTGAGGGGTTGTCTTGTTCAAGAGAAGAGTCAGCTGCACTATTAGCCGGCAATGAGATGTTTGACGCAATGGCTATTGGATTTTGTGGTGCTTGCTGCACCTGAGTAGAGTTTGAAGACTGAATGATAGAAGGCCAGAAAAGTGGTGCAAATGGGGGGCGGTTAAACAAGAAGAACGGGGAATTGGTAGATGAAGACGGAGGCATCTGCATCTGCACATAGGCTGACATATTTTGACCTGGCGTTTTCTCATCCTCAGCCTTTATCACCTTAGTCATCTGCAAAATGAGAGAGCATGTCAAACATGCGATACCTTATTAAGATAAGACAGCTCTTCAAAGTCCCAGGCGTAACTTTACCTGAACTTTCAAGTGCTTATTTGTTTTCTCCAAAGACTGGAACTCCTTTACCGCTAGCTCCTTTTTCTTTGGATTCAAAGATGTGAATAAGGTTAGTACTTCCATGGTTAGATAAGCTCTAGACTCGAATATACGAACTAAAGGTTATAAATATAAGAATGAGAGGATGAACATACAGATAGATAGATAGACTGATGCTTATGAATACGTGTGTGTGTGTGTGAGAGAGAGAGAGAGAGAGACAGAGACAGAGACAGAGAGAACGAGAGAGAGGGAGAGGGAAGCAAATCAAGTTTATAAAATTTCATTTGGGGACTAATGCCTACCCTTTTCAGATTTTCTTTCTCCAATGCCAGATCGGCAGCTTTTCTGGTTAACTCCTCACATAGAGCCTGAAGAAAAAGCAAAGAGGAATGATTTTGCTAAAGTATAAATGTATGGTACCCAACAAAGCAATCTGCAATGGACACATACCATGCAATTGAGAATAAGAAACACAACCGATCAACATCTATTTTTTTTAAAAGAGAGAAAAAAAAAGAAAAAGAGAAGGATGACAAAAACCAATGCACTGTGTCACGCATTTAATTTACTACCGCAATGGCATATTTATACTGACATACTATGGGTAGAAACTTCAAATAGCCATTAATTGAACAGCAACTACAATCCAAAATATTTAAACGCATTCATGTCAGTAGTTATTCCTGAGACTAGAAAGTGCAAGGAGGCCCTCGGGTGATAAATGATTAGTTCAGAAAGGAGAAGGAAAAAACAACCACTTCACAGTCCCAAAGAACAAATTAATTAGATATCCTTAAGCTCAAGAAACGGACAACACAATATCTCTTGATCTTAGGACAGGACTAGATTCATCAGAGGCTCTTGACTAGACATCTCATGGTTCTGTAAGGTACAAGCATTCTCTGAAACTAGTCCTGTCGTCTGCCTAAACCCCAGCCAATACAAAGCTCAGTTCCCTTTATTATTTTATACCACAAAAACTTGATTTGTCGAACAAAAAAAGAACTAGAAGAAAGACATATTCAACTAGTAGAGTGAAGCAGCCTACTTGACGTCGACGAATTGTTTGCCTAGCTGACTCTCGATTTGCCAATACTCTGCGTATTCTCCGCTCTTCCTTTTCCTCCTAAACAGCGAAAATATTGATTAACTAAAAAGACAAATGTAATCACAAAACACCACTGTAGAGGGAAGAAGTTTAAAAGTTGTCAGTACCTCAGTTAAATTCCGCCTTGACTTGCTGCAACTAAATGATGGGTAACTTGTAGTGCATATAGGACTTGGCTTATTTAATTCTGGATCATGCTCAGCCTCCACAACCTTTTCACTCAGAACTTGCTCAGTCTTCAACGGTTCTGTAACTACATTTGTGCATACCGTTTCACATTGCCGCAAACCTGTCACCGCTTGATCCTGATATAGACAAAAATATTTCTCAAATCCAGGAGAAAATATTGTGATTTGGTGACTGAGCCCCACATACACTTGGGAGTTGGGAGACTGGGTAGCATAAGTGTTAGTGAATTTGTTCGTATGTGGAAGTTAAGCATTCGCGTCACCATGTCACAGACTCCCCCCACCGCCCCCGCCCCCGGGGGGATAAATTGGGGTGGCGAACCATATTTAGACAAATCCAGATGGTGAAGTGTTATGTGCAAATTTGAAAAACAATTCAAGCTAAACTTGCCATGGACTCGGTCGGTCCCAATACAATGTACTTCGTTTGTCTCCAATCCTAACAAAAATAACATTAAATTCCGGCCATATGTGAACTAATTATGCATCCACATTGTTGGTGGCTGAAGTACGCAAAACTCGTATTTGAATCAAGCCTTATCAAGCCTTCAATGGGCAGAAGGTAAAGTAAATTTGACGCAGACACAAATCGGAATCTTTGCCCGAAAAGGGGTTATCTTATTTTGCAAACATCTTTATTGTTTTTATACAAAGAATCAAACTTTAATCCCCAAACGGAGAAGTTGCCATTCTTCCCTAAAAGTCCATCATTTCCTAAAACATTCAAGTCAGCAGGATCTTTGAATTTTTCCAATACAAGTAACAATACTAATTTCACCCAATACAAAAAACAATAAATCAAAATAAATGATAATTTCGAAAAAAGAATATAAGCAACAAAGACAACCAAACCTGAGGAAGATCCGGACATGTGGGAGCCGGGTCAGGCGGGTTCAAACCCGACTGACTCGGCGGAGACCCACTCTTGACTCGCTTCCCCGCTCGCTTCCTTTTCAGCCCCCAATTCCCCGCGGATTCGGCGCCGCTACTCTCGCGCATCGCCAAATGCGCCAAATCCGCGAGCGCCTCCGCCGCCTCGAGCTCCTCTTTCACCATCCGATCCACACCGCCTTCTCTTCCACCAAATCTCTCGACCGCACCGTTCGTCGACGACGAATAAGAACCGGAGTCGGGCGACGACGATGACCCCGCCGCCGTGGACACCGTCGAGCTCGAAAACGACCGCCGCTCAGAAGAAACCATGGCTCCCCTCTCTCATAAAACACGAAAACAAAACCGCACGCAGATGAAGTGTTTGCGTATTTGCGCGACTGAGAGTTCGTACTTGTCTCTTGAGCACACGGTAAGCTACTGAAGCGACAGAGTTAGAGAGAGAGAGAGAGAGAGAGAGAGAGAGAGAGAAGGTTACTGGTGCGAAAGCAAAAGACCCGCAGGGGTAGCGAGAGAGTGCCACTTGTCGAGCCACCTCAGGACACCAAGTCTTCGCAAAGTCGAGCTCCATATATCTCTTCGCGCCACGTTTCACTTCGTAGCCGAACGCGCAAGCGTGGCCTCGCACGTGGGGAGCATGGGAGGCACCGCACACGTGGCCGGGCCTTTAATGTACACGTGGACTTTTGGCTACTTTGCGCTTTTTCTATGCCGTTAATTCTGGTGGCTGGGTGGATACGTGGAGGTGGATATTTTTTTGTTACCGCGCGGTGAAAAGCCTGGGTTTTTACTTTTTATCCCGAGTCGACACCTGAACTGGTAAGTAAAAGGTTGCAGTTGTCACTTGTCACCGTGTTGGGTCCCAGTGCTTGGCTGTTGGTTTGCTGGGTCTCCTTGGTCCTTTTGTTTTGAGTTGACTGCCCATGTCCATTTCTGTGACACCCATTTTTGTGACACCCAATAGTCCAGTAACTATCCTACTGGCAGTCCGATCGCTCATCCGTCCACAAATATTGTCCTCTAGCTTATTAAAAATAGCGGTGAAAGGGATGAGAACAAATAAATGAGACAGAATGTATAAGAGAATTACATTGAGTTCTTTAACCTATGCGAAAGCATTCGAATTGGAGCATATAATTCTAGCCAACTTACTAAACTAAAGTCTTCAACTTAAAATAATTTTGATTTTTGGTTTTAACCTTGTCCACATTTCATTACATATTTCTTCTATATCTTTCCCACAATCCTCTACCACTCTTTTATATCATCAGTTATACGATGTATTAGCCTCTCTATTTCGAACACAAAAATAAAACTTATAAATATAACAAGATGTTAGTTTTTCACGATTGATGAGATTACACCATAAATTAAGTAGTTTTAGAACAATATTTTTACTTTACAATCTGACTTTTTTTTTAATAAATACACGAGGTATCCAACTATAAATTGATGGTACCCAAAAAACACATGTCACATCCTAACCCAGGCCCCCACCACAACCCAGGCTCGACTCTACCATAGCACGATATTGTCCGCTTTGACCACGCTCTCACGGTTTTGTTTCTATGAACTCACGAGCAACTTCTCAAGAGGTCACCCATCATGGGAGTGCTCTCGCGCGCTACTCGCTTAACTTCGGAGTTCCGATGAACTCTGAAGCCAGTGAGCTCCCAAAAGGCACATGCTAGGTAGAGATGGGAATATACATATAAGGCTTACAGGATCCTCTCCCTTGGGTGATGTGGGATGTAACAACGCATTTATGAAAACTTGAATTTGAATTTAGGGTTATAAAGATTTGCTTGGTTTTAAGTAGACCAATTGACACACCCCGACCCAAATCAGGGCGTGTTGGGCGTCACGAGAGGTGACGTAGCCAAGTGCTCTGTGCAGAAGTGATGATATAAAAATGTGAGTAAATAAAAACCAAGCTAAATAATTTACACTAAACGAATATCCAAGTGAGAATGACGATATTTAAGATTAATTACACATAATCAGAGCATAGGTAACCTAAGTGCAGTCCAAAAGATCAAGTACTAATTATTCAATACCAGAGAGATAGTCCTACATTAAATATAGTCTGTCAGAACAACCGTTAACTCCTCATAAGCCACCAACAAGCACGCCTACCTAGAACTTGGAGGGGTGCAAAACAGAAAGTGTGAGTGGGCAAAAACAAAGCTTTACAAAACTGTTCACTTATCAAAAGTAATAACCCCTCGCTGTAAAACCCGTATAATTTCCCAGAAAATAGAATACACAGCTATATCGAAACCAAACTCAGAATAGCAAAATCCACATATATGCCATGTCAATATCTTAGGATAATAAAAAAAGTAAACCAGGTGATGTAAATCAATGAAAAGTAATATGTTAGCCGGATCCACCTAGCGTGGCCTATATGGCTGAATCTATAGCTCATCAAATATGCCTGCACACAAGTCGGAACCACCTAGAGTGGTCTGTACGACAGGACTGGTTGTAAATAAATACGCTCAAGTGCTACAATCACGTGAAGATTGTGCGATGAATCGCGGGTCACCTACGAGTCAGAACCACCTATAGTGGTCTGTACGGCAGAACTGTACACCTGACTTGGATCCAAGGTGAGCGTACGGTACGGGAGGTGAACATCACGTGAAGGACTGTGCCCTGGCCATAGGTGGGAGCACTAACACCGGGGTGCAGGTTAATGAGATTTAATGCATCAAATACAATCATAACCATGCCACTCACATTCACAACAAATAAACTCACCTGGAACTTACCTAAGCATCCATAGTGTCGAATCACAACATACATAACTACTAAAAGCATCAGCTAAATTATAAAGCATTTGACATAGCATGTAAATTGAAAAATCATTTAAATAATTTTTTTGGGAAAACGCAGAACACACACACACACACACATATATATACTAAAAACCAAAAGCCCACTCACTGATATGTCGCAGGGTCGTAACCCCCGAGCCGAGCCTGACTGCACTCGTCATCAGGAAACGTCTCACCTATATGTGAAACAACTATTTTAACGTTATTTTAAGCACATAATCAAAACTATGCAATAACTTCTCATACGTTGCTCAAATGGGGTGTGTTTGAATATACCATCGTGGCCTACTCAACCCCACGAGCAACCCCATATTTTTAGAAAAAAAATTCCGATGTCCCAAACGCCCTCACACGCCGGCCACGATCACCGTGAAGTGACATAGCACCCCGCCGGAGCTCGGGTATCTCGAGTTCCACTAGTCTTCTCCTCTAACAAATGGTACGACTCGACTCGTGAAGTCGAGGGGAGCACAATGGTGTTAACCTTAAACTCAATCTCTGTGTGTATGATGATGTTTGAACATCTTGGGGTTTGATGGTATGGACTGGGAGAGTTCAAAAACTAGAGAGAGGGGGAGAGAGAAAGGCTCGGGCACATGTGTGTGTGTGTGTGTGTGTGTGTGAAACCGGATTGGGCAATTTTAAATTGCCTCAAGTCCTAATTGGGCTGCATGCTTTAGATTTATGCAATTCGATCCAACCCAAAATCCTTTATTGCTTCATAACATTTCCACTACGAACCCAACTCGGCCCCAATTTACGTCGAGACTCTCATGATGTCGGGTACAAATTAGTTATGTCAACGAAAAATAATTTAAAATTATCAACGTACATCCACGTCCCAAGATCCACGAGGGCAAAATAGTCATTTTCATGCATCCGAGAATAAAATACATTATAATTCGGGACGGGTCGTCACACCAATCACGTGGGTCACAACTTATAACCAATTATAACATAATAAATGGGTAGTACCAATGCATACCCATGTGTCTGAAAAACAGGTCGTGTTTGTAGTTTTTGTGTCATATTGATTATATTAACGAGTCATGTTATGTCAAACCTGTTATTTTAACGAGTTCTTAACAGATGACCCGATAATAATCCGATT
This sequence comes from Crataegus laevigata, assembly GCA_963580275.1. Taxonomy (NCBI): domain Eukaryota; kingdom Viridiplantae; phylum Streptophyta; class Magnoliopsida; order Rosales; family Rosaceae; genus Crataegus; species Crataegus laevigata. The sequence continues at coordinate 31,307,304 of OY756952.1, forward strand.
TGTTAATAGGTCATGTCGTTTCGAGTTAACAAATCACGCAAGAAATTGTTATCTATAATATCTAGACCTAGCAAACAATTTCTTATTTGGTTCTTAACGCATGATTGAATAGCAACTTTATTGTTAACGGGTGTCGATAACGTCCCAACTCATTAACAAGTTGACCTAAAACCAACAATTTCGAGGCATTTTGTATCGAGTTAACAAGTCGTGCAAGAAATTGTCAAGCTAATGACTCTCCCTAATGTTGTGTAGTATTTGGGCTTGGGCTATCTTTTATTGGTCTTCTCGAAAATTGGATCTCTCCTATTTCACATGGTTTCCGAGACAACAAAATCACACAAGTTGTGTATAATCTAAACCGTGTACAACCTTGAACAACGTATTTGTGGCGATACAACTGCCCACCAAATCTAGGTCGATGGCGCAAGTTGTGTATAATCTAAACTGTGTACAACCTTGAACAACGTATTTGTGGCAATACAAACTGCCCACCAAATCTAGGTCGATGGTGCAAGTGCACCTCATTTATCTTCATTGATTTTATCAACTTGTTCACGAGCTCTAAATATCTCGAAAATCAACTACTGAGCGGTTAGGTTTTTATTACCGTCTTGACTTTTTTTTTTTAAACAAAAACAAAAAAAAAAGACAACTAGTGGTAAGTCACGGTTATCCACTCATTTCGGAGCTTAGAAAGACTTACAGAGACATTTCAAACTCTAGTTTTTAATTTGATGAAAATCTCGCAATCCTCCATTTACCACTAGCACTAGGTCAGCAACTAGTGTTTTTTTACCGTCTTGACTTGAATTTATCCAAAATCGCTTCCCAAAATAAGGAATTAATATATGATTTTCTTTTTTACTATCTCGAATCTCCGTCTTTAAAATTAGGTTTGATTTTATTTTACCGAATCTAAAATTGTGATTATCATGGGATTACCAGCACTCGAGGCACAAATCAAAAACTTTGTACAGTCCATGCTTCACGAGGTAATCAACTCTTTATTCTGGTTTCTTTGATTAAATAATTATGCACAAAGACATGTAATATATACTAGATGTTCTGTGACAACACAAAAAATGGTTAACAGAGTTGAACAAATATTTGTAATCTCAAAATACTCAAAACTCTTAGATGCAATAATATTCTTACTCTGCATTATTCATTTTATATGTATCTCCAGGAAGAAAATCATGTGTAACCGATTGTATACATTTATGTTTCTATCTACTTCATCACATAACTAATCATGCAATGGGCAATGAGATGTGATGAAAGAACTAATAACATAATTTATATGAGGATTTTATTTTTTGAACTGTTATTAGCACTCAACAAATTTCATTCTACAGTCCTCGCAAGTGTATTTTTCAGTCTAATTATAGAAAGTTTGGAGAGACAAATGAGATTTTAGGAGTGCTAATAATTTATTTTTTTTGTTTAAATTCTTTCAAGATTAGTGCTTTTATGGTTCTAAGAGCTTCCCTTTCTTTCTTGTGCAATATCTTTGGAGTTTATTTTTCTTTTTGGTTCAAAAACTGCATTTGGGAAATGATTTTCATACGTCTATTTTCTCCTTTTGCACACCCTTGATATTTTTGTACATTAATTCTTGTTTAATCTATTCATTCTAAAGATCAAAATTAAATAAAAGTGTGCGCGAAGATATTCGCGGAAACCACTTCCTAGAAAAATTAGGTAGTCAAGTTACGCACTAGCTAAACTTCAAATAATATGTGCATAAATTTACCTAAAGAGTAAATAAAAGATGCTAACAAATAAGATGCCCTTAAATATCTTGGAATTTTTGTTAATTCATTTATTTTCAGGGGGTTAGATTACGTCTTTAAGCTTGATTGGAAGGAGTTATTTGGGCCACGTGGCCTTTTTTGAGCACTAGTCTCACACTAATTTAAGTGCCTGTCATGACGAAAGTGATGACTTTTCAGCGTTAAGAACTATTTGTGACAAAAATCTGGAAGCGAATGTCAAACTTTGCCTAGCTACAGTTCACTTGTCAAATAATGGATAAACAGAAGCGGCAGTGACTCCATGAAAACATGACAAGATGTAAGACAGATAATGCTCTTGACCATTACTCACAAAAGTTGAGTTTGACAGGAAGTTGATGAGATATGCAAATATTTACGTTCTCTAAAACATCCATTAGACATGGTGCATAAAACTAACGATGATGGCGATGATTAGTGCAGTTCAATCACTAGATAACGCTGTCTAAACACCGTTATTGACATCCGAGGTGGACTTCAATGTAGGTGATGTGAAACCAGATGCAGGTGATGCGAGACCAGATGTAGGTGATGCGAGACCAGGGAACCGCCTGTATGATGGCGTTGGGGGAGACTTCGGAGATAGGTTAACAAACTCTAAGGCCTGCATTCTCAGCTCTACCGGGTAGTCAGCAACACAACCAATTCTCGGGCCAGCTCCTGTTGACCACTTGAGTGATAGCTGATGCCCGAGTTGGTATGATTTCGCTGAGGTCTTGGAGTTGATCCTCTCCAGTATCTTATTCTTAGGCACCTCAGGTCTTGGACTTTGAAGACCTCCGGATAAAGTCCTTTGGTAATCAGGTTTGGCTCCCGGTTGGGGAAGTTCAGTTGGTTCTGGGGATTGGGTTTTCTCAACTTTGCCTAGAATCTCCGGTTGAGGAGTTTCAAAGTTGGTTGGCATTTTAAATGTAGTCCCGCCGCTAGACTTACTATCATCGTAGCAATCAGAATCGTCACTTGCCTTGTATATCTGGGGAACAAGAGAGTTTCAACACACCATTAGCGAAATGCAGATTAACAAAAACATGGAACAAAATCTCCAATGTTCACCGATGTGTTACCAATTTGTGTTAATCCTAGTTTTATATTCCAGATTGCTAATTTAGAATAAAAGCGCTAAAAAAAACCATATGCTTTCTCAATTACCTTAACTTCATCAAGGTTCACCCCGTTTTCCTTGAGAACTGATAAAAAGGTATCGAGCCTGTCATCTGTTGGCCGGTAATGCCCGCTATATGCAGAGATTGACTGCAAAATCAACGATATACGGACCAGATGCCATAAATCCAACATACTTCATCAGTACTTTATCTGGCACCGCCAATAAATTGATTGTGCATGTTAAGTTCGTTTTTGTTTGCTAAAAGATCAAGGATAACCGCTATATACAGTACCTTCAGAATTCCTTGCTCTGCCTCCAGTCTTCCAGCGGCTATCGTTGCTCCTCCAGCTAAGAAGCTAGAATGATGGAAAACCCCTTTCTTTTTCTGCAAGAATCAACAACGTATTAGCTATTTTCAGGGTAGCAACAGAAAAACACATTATACCGTTCAATTCTTACCACGCCAGCATAGAGTTTCTTAGATGTGCTCATAACGAATATCCACTTAGCTCCCGGCGATGTATCCTTCGTATCAAGAAGCTCTCCGGTTTGCGAGTGAATAAGTTTCCCTTCCTCAACAATGTACTCATAATGCACTCTCTCTTGCTAAAATTCATCAACAGTATCCACAACCATAAAACGGGTCAAAAGAAAGAACATAAAACTTCATCAAATCATGTAATTTTGAATTGAATTTGATTCATAGAAGCACATACAGGTCCAAGATACTTGATGCATTGTTGTCGAAGCTTCGATCTCGGGCATTCTTTCAGTTCAAGATCTTTTCCATCTCCTACATCCAACCTGCAAAGAAAAATTAAAATCAAAACCAAAACCAAAAACAAAACTTTAAGCAAGTAATTGATCAAATTAGGTAGGGTAACTTTTGCTTACCAGTAAAAAAATGGCTGACCAGCATCTGCTTTAGACCACTCTTCATAATACACATGCAGGCTATGCCCATACCTATGCCTTGGATCAATCTGAATTTTACACAAGCAAATTACCATTCAGTACAACTTAAAATTGAAAAGAAAATCGAAAAAAAAAAATTTAAGAAAAATAATTACAGCTTCAATCCAATGCTGAAAAGCCAATTTCTGTGCTTTGGCGTCTTTGGACAGCCCCTTGCCAACCTGCCAAAAAGTACAACATTATTGCACTACATTTCACATTTTTACCACACAAAACACCTAAATTCGATAACTAAAGTGATTTCCGCACGCTCCTTTTGTTTTTGTTTTGCTTTCACGTACACCTTTTTTTTTTTTACGAACAATCGAGAGACTGAAGTAAACATAGGAGTGCGGAAATAATTTTCCATACGAAAAACAGCACCTCCCCACAAATTATATATCTTTTTCGATCCAAACCCAGAAATTAAAACATAATTTCTATATATATATATATATATATATATATATATATATGAAAAAGATTATAAAACTTTACCTTAGAAGCATTCTTGCCGACACGGTTCCATCGTTTAGTGGCAGATTCAGTTCCATGATCAAAGAACGAAATCGTACTGCGGTTCAATCTCCAAGCATCTATCGCTTGCCACCTTCAATAAATGCCCCTCATTTTTCAGTTAATTACATAATGTTCGTGCTTCTGTGTGAGCACTGAAGACTGAAAGAGTTGAAAGATAAGGACATGGCACAGAGATTTGGAAACACTCTTACTCACCAGTACTCTTCGACGACGACGGCGGAGTCGGCTAACCTGCGCCGGGTGCGGTAACTCCGATACACCTTCTGAACCTTCACCGCGGCAGTCGACTGCGACCACTCGCCCCCCGGCGCGTCCGTCCCACTCGCCTTCGCCCCGTTGCCTACCAACGGGGCAAGCACTTCGGAGTCCGCGCATTTCGGGTCAACCCGGGGCATTTCAGAGCTTCGGAAGTCGCGGGAACCGAGGTCGTTGAGGGAGTAAGAAAGGGAAGGGTTGTCGAAGGCGGCTGGAAGGCTCTGCGTCTGAGTTTCCACCTCCATTTTTTTATCAGAGAGAGTTCGAGAAAACGGCCGGAGTTCGGAATGGTACTCTGATGGGCGAGTCGGAGGTGCGGGTGGTTTTACCGGGAAACCTACCAGTCAACCTATAGAGGAGTGTGAGGGATCAAGTGCCTGGTGTTCCATGAATTTATAGGGGGACATTGAGGATGAATTTGTGTCACTACCGACCTTACCCTAAAATATTTGTATCATTTATTAGGAGGGATTTTTCAGTGTATCAAAAATACGGTCCGACATATCAATATTATAATACAAGTAATTGAAATAAAAAAACATTTTTAACTAATTGTAATATGACACTTGTTGTATTGATCAGTTTTCTCAGCACATTGAAACTTTTCCCATCTCAAATAACGATGAGAAGTGTTAACAAATCCTACTTCTATTAGAGATGTGGTATAAACGTAATATGAAAATTTATGATAAGTTTAGCGTTACTCGAATTCTTATAATTAAGTGATAAGTGGCGGCTCATGATTGGGCATCGAATTCATGGTTGATAATTTATTATTGAATTCGCTATTTAGATGAGTTGAAGATAAAAATGGACAAGGATAACAATAAACTTACAGTTTATTGCAATTAATATAGACACATAAATATTGACTCACTTGCACCTAAAATGGGCTTAGTCACTATGTGACTTTAATTGTTGACTAACACATATTAATAAAATTAATTTTTTTCAATTTTATTGTCAAAAACTTAATATGTATCAGTTTATAATTAGAACCACAGAAAAGCCACACTTATTTTAAGTGAAAAAGATCTGATCTCATAGGAGCTAGCTATATTATTAGAGATAGAGACTGTCGTTAGTATGGTTAATTTTACTACTGTTATTATAGGTGATTATCAATGACTTAAAGGAGTCAATTGAGGACTTGTATTCAATAAAGCTGAATGATTTGCTAATATTTAAATCACTTAAAAAGTATGATTTTTATACAAGGATATTTTTTATGGATATTGTGACGACTCGTCTCAATTTATTATATAATTTTATCCCCGAATATGTAAAATGATGAGTATGCTCTCGGTGGCTTAGTGACGTGGATGTACATATGCAGTTTTAAATTATTTTCCTCACTATCGTAAATAAATTGTACTCGATGTCACGAGTGCGTTGACGCGAGTTAGACTCGAATTAGAATCGTAATGAGAAAGTTACTATTATTAAAAGGCGTAAACAGGTAAATTACAAACCAATTATACGGGGTCCTAATCCCTTGGGCCTAATTGGATTTCATTATTTTCTTCTCGAGTCTTCTTCCTCCTTCTTATTTCTTGTGCACTCCAAACACCCCACACACACACAACTTCATCAAACTTCCACGGATCAAGCCTGCAAACACTGTCATAGTATTCCTCTTGACTCCACGAACCTAACCATACCTTTAGGTCGAAGAACGGACGACGAGAACTCGAGAAACCATAAGCTTTGGAGGTGCTTTTTCCTCCGATGCGATCCTGCAAGGTCAGGGAGTTTTAAGACTTGAAAAGGTATCCATTCAACTTCCCTAACACTTTGGAGTAGTTTGGACGTCAAAATAGGCAAGTTCGTGAGGTTGCAGAGTTGGCCAGAAGTATCTAGAGAATTTCCGATCGTTTTCCGTCGAATTTTGGACTTTTAATAGGTACAAATGTGTTCTACTCTTCAAGACCTTCAAGTCCAGATAAATTTCATAAATTTTGGTTAAGAATTGAAGGAGATATAAGCTTTTGAAATTTTTCCAAAAACCGGCGAGTGCAGATGGCAACCAGTGGCGGCGGAGACCGGCGTGTCACCAGAGAAGAAGAAGGTATATTCCGTTAACTTTAACGGAATATTCTAACGGAATTAGGTAACGCCATTACCATTTAACGGAATATTCCGCCTATTTTGACAGAATATTCCTAACGCCGTTAGGGTTTTCGTCAATGTGCCATGCACGTGCCTGCGCTTGACTGGCGCGTGTGGCCGTGCCTTGGCCAACGCGTAAGGGCGCATCCTATGTCCAAAAAAATTTCTAAAAATATGTGTGTGTTCGTATCATCAAGTAGATCATGTTGGTATATTCAAACACCCCATTTGAGCAAGATATGAGAAGTTATTCTTAAGTTTTGTATATGTGTTAGTTAATTAACGTAAAAATAGTTATTTTGCATATAGGTGAGACGTACCCCAAGGACGAGCGTGGACAGGCAAGGCTAGGGGGCTACGATCCTGCTACTTATCAGTGAATGGGCATTTTCTTTCTATATACATACATACATACATATTTTACGGTTCCCAGAAACGTTTTTCTTAAAATAAATTATGCTTTGAATGTCATGTCTTAAATGAATTGCATTTTAAATATTGCATTATTATATACGTTGAATGATGTTGCGAAGGCTCAGGTAAGCTTTATGTGAGTATTATATGATTTTATTGGTTGCGTTACATTTGGCATGCATTTATACATTTAGAGCTCATCATTACTACACCCGGTGATAGTGCTTCTGGCCGAGGCCAGGGCATAGTCCTTCACGTTTTGTTCACCTCTCGCACCGCACGCTCACCTTGGATCCAAGTTTGGTGTACAACCATGTTGTACCGACTGCATTAGGCAGTTCCGACTCGTAGGTGACCCGCAATTTATCGCACAGCCTTCACGTGATCATAGCACTTGAGCATACATATTTACACTTAGCCTTGTTGTACAGGCCACACTAGGTGGCTCCGACTCGTGTGCAGGCATATGTTGATGAGCTATAGATTCAGTCGTACAGGTCGCGTTAGGTGACTCCGATTGGCATGTTATTTTATGCTGATTTCACACCTGGCTTACGTTTATAAATGCTGAAATGTTATGACATGGCATACTTCTATTATTACTGGCATTGAACATTGTTTCTATATACGTATGTAGTATTATTTTCTGGGAACTACACAGGTTTTACAAAAATGGGTGCCTATTCACCCTTTCTGTTTTGCGCCCCACCAGGTCCTAACTAGCTGAACTTCTCAGTGGCTCACGAGGACTTCCAGGTGGTTCTGACGATCTTCTAAATTAACGTAGGGATCTTCTCCCTATTTTTTATAATTAGTATTTGATCAGTTTGACTATACTGTTGATACATATGCTCTAAGTACTTGTAACTTGGTCTTGATCACTTCCACACACTTATATATATATATATATATATATATATATATATATATATATATATATATATATATTATCTCTAGTTTAAATAGGTTTTAGTTTTGGTTTTTAATTATTCACATTTTCTTATTATTATCGCTTTTGTTGTGCATTTGGTTACGTCACGTTCACGTGACGACTAGCACGTCTCGACTCTGATCGGAGTGTGTCAATAACGGTAGGCAAATTAACTATTTAAATTGAATTTTATAAATTATATGACGTGGTTACTGTTGATTCAATTATTACTTAAGTGTTAATTAACGTGTTTATTTTATTTTTGATGACACATCACATGATTTGAATTTAATCTAAATTGTTGATCTAACCAGCATTATTTTTTTTAATAACTAATGATAGAGAAGAGATTCGCATTCTGAAGTTTTAAGGTTTGCCATTCAAAACATAACACATACAGAGATTATATTTACACACCTCAAATTACTTCTCTCACACCTTTTTAATTTTTTAATATTTTTCTATTAAGTGTTAGTAGTGTGTAGAAAATATTAAAAAATTAAAAAAGTGTGAGAGAAGTAATTTAGAGTGTGTGAATATAATTTCTCATACGTTAAAGGTTAACATATAGCATAGCGCTCTATGCATCATGCACAGTAAAAAAATCTCACAAAGTTTGAGAGTGATTCACGTGTGTGGGTTTCTGCGTTTCAGCTTTCCAAGTCAAATTGTATATGGACATGTGGAATGGCACGAAAACCATGTAAAAGATAGCCCCCAACATTGAATAATTAATGTCTCAGACTCTACGGTCTGCTTATAACTTTTTTTTGATTTTTTTACCGGCCACAATTTATTTGTTTTGTTTTTACTTTGAAGTCAAAGTGGTTGCATTGTGCGTTTTGGACATTTTCCTGAGTTAGGAATATTTTTTTTCTTTCTTAAACTCTAAATTTGTGTCCGTATACCCATTTGGAATTCGTATATAGGGTATCGAAAAAGTTTTCAAGACGAGGTTTTACTAAAAAGTCTAAAATCAAGCTTTCCACCGTCGAAATCAATTTGATTGGGAACGAGAAATTTTTTTTTATAACCGGAATATAAGTAGTATACTACTCGTTTTTATATAAGTGGTGTGAAATTTTAATTTATAAATTATTAACTTTTTAATAATATATTCTGCTATTTGTATAGTGACACGTAGTGTACCACTCCGTATTCTGATCACACTGAAAAATCCCTCGTAAAGAATAGAGGACAATGTATATCAATTTATGTGCAAATTCTCTCATTCCATGAGGAGGACTCGCGTAGATGGCTGATTCACATAGGGACTTAGGTGGTTTTGGGAGTCTCTAGTGGTCGGAAAAGAAGTTGGTGAAGGATTTTTAGGACTCTTTGAATGCTTTATACGAGATCATTGTGTCCGTTAAGGGTGCGTTTGGTACGCGGGGCGGGACGAGGCGTTCCGTCCCGCGTTTGGTACGCCTAAAACGAGTGGGACGAGGCGTTCCACGGGACAAGTTTTGGATGATTTTTGGTTCCACCTCCACCCCCTGGAACGGGGTTGTTCCACATATGTGGGACAGAAATTTTTAACATTTTAGGACAAAAATGCCCCTTGTCTTTTTCAAAATTTACAACATCCGTCCCGTCCTGTTCCGTCCCGTCCCGTTCCGTCTCGTCTGCGTACCAAACGCACCCTAAGTGTTTGATGAAATGCAGATTTAGCACACCAAATGGTGAATTAAATGCAATTTGAAAAACATGTGTGAGTGAAAATGCAATCTTTTATCCTAAGAGCTCTGAAGTTAGAATCTGAATCCGCCCGTGCTTGCATATATTCGACCGTCTCAAGGTCATTGTTCCTGACATGATTTTGTACCACCAAAACGCCTTTGTCCGTAACCGCCAAATCAAGGACAATCTATTTGTCGCCCATGAAGGCTACCATTATTTTGAACTCGAGAAGAAAGGGAAGACAAGTGAGATGGCAATGAAACTATATATGAATAAAGCCTATAGTAGAGTGGATGTGACATTTTGGAATAGACAATGTTGAGGATGGCGTACGATACTGGGGTGGCTTTGGTTATGAGTTGTGTGGATTTATATTCCATCTAGATGCAAATTGTGAGGATCTTAGGGATCCTCACATCTTAGTCATTCATCGTGCATCATGCAATAAAAAATTATTTGACATTTTTTATTTAAAATTAAACACAATAGTACCTTACGAAAATTGACCGCACAATATATGATGAATGGCTAGGATGTTGGGATCCCCACAGAGTGGATCCGAAAAGGATCCTCTTCCGAGTTGTGTGAGATCTATATCTATGTCAGGGGTGATTAATGGGAGGCCGGGTAAATTTTTTAACCCATCAAGAAGGTTGAGATGAGTGGACGCTTTATCTCCCTATCTTTTCCTGTTGGTGAGTGAAGTATTATCTAGGAATATCTTTTATGCTACTAACACAAATTTTGTGCAGGGATTATCAATTGGTAGAGGTCAGGCCGTCAGAGTATCCAAAGTAGGCGCCCGCTTAGGCACCACTCTGTATTGCCCCCCAATTTTAATTTTTTTAATATATTTACAATTTAAAATAAAATAAAATTAGAGGCAATAATATAATTTTCCATAAAAAGAATTTTACTATTTTTTCTTTTCCTTCACTCAAATGTAACTATACTTTTACTCCTTCAAATGTAATTAAAATTTAAAATCAAAATGTCAGTCCTTTCTCTCTCGGTCTTCACAAAATTAAAATTGATCAAATCTTATCTTTGATCAACTATGTCACGAGAAGGATTGAATGGATTAGCTATTTTATCATTGAAAAAGAATTATTGTAAAAATAGATTGTAACTTAATTAGTACATTTGTGTCTGAAAGTATAGCATTTTAAGTAATGTTTATATATATATATATTTTTTTTTCTTTTGATATTAATTTTTAATGATATTTGATGTAGAAATCCGAGAAGTGCAACATTTAAGTAATGTTTGTATTTCTTTTTTCTTTTGATGGTAATTTTTAATGATATTGGATGTAGAAATCCAAGACGTGTAACATATAAGTAATGTTTGTATATCTTTTTTTCTTTTGATATTATTTTTAAGGCTAAATTTTTTTTGTGGTCCCTGTGGTGACACGCTGTGACATCCCACATCGCTCAAGGGAGTGATCCTTAAATGTATATTCCCATCCCTACCTAGCACGAGGCCTTTTGGGAGCTCACTGGCTTTGGGTTCTGTAGGAACTCCGAAGTTAAGCGAGAAGGGGGCTAGAGCACTCCTAGGATGGGTGACCTCCTGGGAAGTTGCTCGTGAGTTCCCAGAAATAAAACCGTGAGGGCGTGGTCGGGGCCCAAAGCGGACAATATCGTGCTATGGTGGTGGAGCGGGCCCGGGAAGTGGCTGCGCCCGGGCCAGGATGTGACAATTGGTATCAGAGCCAAACCCTGACCGTGGTGTGCCGATGAGGACGTCGGGCCCCTAAGGGGGATGGATTGTGACATCCCACATCGTCCAGGGGAGTGATCCTTAAATGTATATTCTCATCCCTACCTAGCACGAGGCCTTTTGGGAGCTCACTGGCTTTGGGTTCCGTAGGAACTCTGAAGTTAAGCGAGAAGGGGGTTAGAGCACTCCCAGGATGGGTGACCTCCTGTGAAGTTGCTCGTGAGTTCCCAGAAATAAAACCGTGAGGGCGTCGTTGGGGCCCAAAGCGGACAATATCGTGCTATGGTGGTGGAGCGGGCCCGGGAGGTGGCTGCGCCCGGGCCGGGATGTGACACATGCCACTTTCAATGTGACCCTTGTGGTGAAAAAGCTATTAATTAAACCCCTGTGGTGAGCCCTATTAGCAATTGAGGCCCAAATCCAAACTTTCGTTAGTCTTCCGTTAAATAAAATCACGTGACTATCACATGTGGATCGATCAAAATTAAATTTATTTATTTTGGAAAAAAAACAAAAACATGATTGGATTAAAATAAAATTACAAATAAAAGAAACTTGTAAAGATAAAAAAAAAACCTAGCAGTTCCCGTATCTCATCTCAAGCTCCCAGCCACCGCCATAGCCACTAGTGGATCTCCTCCACTGTCACTAACCATCACCCCAATTTGATAGCACATGTATCTCAACCTATATAATGCAGAAAAATCACATATGTACAAGAATAACTTAAAGAGTTAAAGACAATGGGTTAAACGCAATATATATGCATTCAGACGGGTGAAAGACATTGTAGAATTAAAGATAATGGGTGAAAGGCATTGCAGAAAATTCAATCTTCAGGTATGCCCTTTCACATATAAACTTCAAGAGCCTGCATAGGGCCTACATAAAAAAGGTTGTGTACTGGCCGACTAGGGCCTGCATAAAACCACATTACCAATTAAAGACAAAACTGAAATGCATTTATACATTCAAACTGGTACAAATTGATACAAGAATGAAAATTCAAGTAAGACTAAGACTCTAACTCATGATCAAAGACGTGTTGGCATTGAAAAAAAAAACAATGGTATATTAGAAGTATTTTTCCAAACAAAATTAAATCATACCTAAGAAATTAGGCGTGACTTCACCTTCACCTCTTCTCCTAGCCATAGACGTTTTTACAGGTTTAGTTTCAATCTTCGCGTTCAAGATTTTTTTTTTCCTCTAAAATCTAATTTCAGTTAAACCCTAAATTATAATAGATGTCCATTGAATAAGATGTAATTTGGATTGAAAGAACGAATTTGACCCTTCATGTGATAGTCGCGTGAGTTTTATTTAATGGAAAACTAACGGAAATTTGGATTTGGATCTCAATTGCTAACAACACCCACCACGAGGGTTTAATTAAAAGTTTTTTTACCATGAAGGTCACATTGAAAGTGGCATGTCACCACATGGATCACGAAAAAAATTTGGCTTATTTTTAATGATATTTAATGTAGAAATAGACTTTTTTTATGTATGTAGGAAATCCTTATATATATATCAATATATAAAAGGTCAAGAGTTAGAAAATTCTAGGACCCCACTTTAAGGAGGGTGTATTCAATTGAGAATTTGAGAGACTTTAATGGATTTATAAATCTATGAATTTTTATAGAGTTTAATTGATTTGTAGATATTCTATATAAAATTTTGATTAAATTCCCTTGAAATCTCATGGGAAGAGGTGAGATTTATTAATACTTAAAATACACTACAAAATCTCTCAAATTCCCTCTAATTCCTCAACTTTCTCAAATTCTTTAAAATCAATTTTTAATTGAATACACCTGGAATGTTATAAACTTTTTTAAAATCCTAATTGAATACACACGGGTTTATAAGGATTTTAATAAACCATCTTAAAATTCTAATTAAATACACCTTGAATTTCAGATAATCACTTAAATTCTTGATTGAATACTCTTATATTCATTAAAAAAATTAAAATCTCCTAAAATCTTAATTGAATACACCCTCCTAAAAGCTCGCCTAAGATTCCCCAAATTCTCAAGACTGGCTCTGGTAGAGGTTGCCATTTGCTTTCCCACATCATCATTGAGAAGGATTCACTTTTTTTTCCCTCCGACCACCAATAAAAATTGTCGCAACATATTGAAGATATTTGATGATTACAACAAATAATAAACAGACACTAGAATTATAGTTTTGTAGGGTATATGTTTGGATGAGGGTTTTACAAGATTCAACGAATTAATGTTAAGCTAAGAAGAAATGGATCATAAAATGTAACATGGAAAGGACACTGATACTATTTTTTGGCCACTGAATTAAATAAACCCAAGAAAAATTAAATGATAAAATTTGACAATAGTGAGCAAAATGAAAAAACGAATCCATGGAAATTATTTCTCATTTATGTTTATACTCAAGGATGTGTGTTTGCCTTTTTTTTACTCTCAATATTGCTTGTGCAAGAAAAATTAAATAAAACAATGATCATTCAATACAAAATAACATTCTACTTTATGGTCCATCGTCATGAAGTTGGCAAGTGTTGTAAAGACATAAAAAGAGATGATGCAAATACAAAATCAAGTCTTGCAAAATTGAGATATAAAACAAATTCATGAGAGGACGGTTTATTTTTTCGAAAAATGTTAAGTTTTGGAGTTTCTAAAAAGTAAAACATTTCATGAACCCTCTATTATCTCATATATTTTTTTATAATATTTTATAATATTAGTATAAAAATTTACGATAAACTATAAAATGACAGAAAATTCATATAAACCTCACTTTAAAAAGGACGCGTTTAACATTTGTCTTTCTGAATATAGATATCTGTATTTGTTATTTTCTTGATAGAATTCCAAATTTTTTGGTCTCTTCCAAAACCTGTACTGACTTATGGAGTGGCGTTTGATCTGCGGCTGTACAACAACTTACGCGCCTCCAATTGCGAGGGAAGGAAGGAGATACATCCCGTACGTGGCAAGGACACATCCACGTTAAGTCGTTGTATTTTCACTTTTATTTTTTGTCTGCACGTTATGTCATCGTAGTATATTTTTATAAAACGGTAGACCAAGTCTTCAAAACGACACAAAATCGGATGACTAAAAATGGTGAATCCACAGCAATCGAGTGTGTTGTGCCCTGTAATTTTTTGTCACACCTTGTGCTGGCAAATGATGACCAACACTCCCTCTTAGTCTTCGTCTTCGTCTTCAGTAGACTTTCGACACTCCCTTTTAGTCTTCGTTTGCTGCTTCACCTTCCTGGAACAAACTAAGAATATAATATTAGGGTTTTATCAGTTGAGGTGACTTAGTCTTCGTTTGCTGCTTCACCTTCCTGGAACAAACTAAGACATATTAGGGTTTAATCAGTTGAGGTGACTAGTGGAATTTGTTTGCATTTAATATATTATATGATCACAGGATCATCAATCATGGATCATGGAAATTGTGGTGAAACATGATACACGGGTTGTTAGGGTTGGCGACTAGGAAGTGTTGCAGTCGTATCCGCCCACTACAAATATGTATGTTCTGGAGAACACTGTAGAGGATTCAAAGGCGTTGTTGCGTAGGATCACTAGAACATTAATTTTTTACCCAATTTCGTCGTCAAGCCAACGATACAACTCACAGTCTAGCTAAGTTGGAAGGATTCATTTTCAATGAGATTGTCATAACTCCTCATTTTGATTCCTGACCATGAAAATCAATGAAAATAATCCTGAGTTTGTCAATCGTAAATTATTTTAATCATTCCATGAAATATTTGTTAAAAATCTCCGAGAACCTTCCCTTTGACTAGTGGCAAAATCATTTGTGTCTCAAAACAAGCCACTTATATGGACTGGAAACTAAAAATTTAATGGGTTTCTGTCATCGCTAATCTTGGTTGAGGCTAATATATACATCATTTCTTTAATGCCATGTGCATATGGTTATGTGGATATAGATGTCACGCCACTCCTTTTAGTGTGCCAAATCCACCACAGGGAATTAATATACAGATAAGCCAATGCACAGAAGCTTTTCTTTTGTTTAGACATATTTGTCATTTACCAATAATCAACTGATCTAGCAAACTTTTAGTTAAGCTAGCCTTAATTAAGCTTAAGCCAAAGTAATTAGAGGGTTTGGTCCACCGCTACCGCAATATAAATTTTCTTGTATATTAATCTGGAACAAGAACCTAACCTTATATTTATAATCTACTTTCTATTAATCACAGCAACTTAATAAGGCTGTTCACAAATAGTTTTGTGGATCACACAAAGTTCATAGTATAGGCAATGGTTAAACATATAAATTAATGCTATTAATTAGTTTATTGGTGGAGTCGAGTTTATTGGTAGTTCCCTTTTCGTACTACTACAAAAGGGCCTTATTGTGTTTGTGGTTGGTGTCGGTTTTATGTAACATAGTTGCAGATAAGACATTTTCAACACCTACTTTACATGGTGTCAGAATTACTGTCGGTTATAAGCGACATAAACTGTCTATGTCTCTTATAACTGACATAACCTATTATTGTCGCTTATAACCGACATAGATTTTAATATTTTTTAAATAGTGGTGTCACATTAAAAAAAAAACTGTGTAACTTGTAACTAACATAAAGTTAGCGTCGGTTAAAAGAAGACTGGTGTGGCTACTACCCAACACAAATGAAAGTTTTTAAATATTTTCAAAGCTTGTATCGGTTGTAACCGCCATGGGTTTTAATATTTTTGTTTTTTTTATTACGTATTTTATTTAGGCAGAAATTTGGTGTCGAATTTAGCCGACAACATTGGTTGGATAATTTGAAATATTTAGGCGGGAATTTTCCCGCTTGTTTTGCACGAGGAAATGGATTGAGAAGAGGAGGAATTGCAGTCAGTGTCAAACTTGGTGCCGGTTTTAACCGACGCCAAGTGCATTTAATTCGACAATAGTTTCATTAAACCGACGCCACGTGAAATTCAATTAAGTGTGTCAAAAAGTAGCTTCAGTAAAGTGTGTCAGAAATTGGCGTTGGTTTTAATTGTTTTGTGATTTGTGGCTTAGCTGGTGCTTCGACGAGTTGTTGTGGTCTCATTATTTCAATGGTGATTGATGTGGCATCGCTATATTTTAGCAATGGTTTCATGTGAGCATTCAGAGCCAATCTTCCACGTCTATTGTCTTTATGATTGACTTGTATCATTTGCTTTAGTTCTTGTAATTCTTGTGGTAGTCGTGTAGGAATTTTATCTCTTTTGTTATCATGCGTATTTCTCTCCAGAACAAGAAATTTATTTACTTGTAAAAAAAAACAAAAACAAAAAAAAAAAACTAGTAATTAGGTTACTAACTGAAAGTGTATTAAAACCAAACTCTAAAACTAAAATAAAAGAGAGACAATAGGAAACCCCAGCTCCAAACAAAGAGAATCAAAATCTTATCAATGTGGTGTGCTTCCCTTGTACTAATTAACGTACATTGTCTGTTCTTGCTGCTCCCACATAAACAACTGATATATCTCAAAAATACAAGACATTCCTTATTCCCTAATCCTTATGGAACAATGCATTATTATATATAAATGAATGCTAATGCTCCATTTTTTGAATGTTTAATCCTCTTATGGGATCGCATAAAGCAAAAGCAGAAGCGGAAAGAACAATGGGTTCCCCTTTCTGTGATCCTCAATCAAATTATTGCTATAACCCTAAAATTATAGAACTTTATGTGGCCTTTTTGCAGTCTTGTATATTAAAATTCATTAATTAATTAATTATAGCAACATAATAGGAATCATTATCATCATTTAATCAAACAAATTGGCATTTAAAATTTTAGAAATTAATTTTTTTACGCTTATATTGGTCTTTGTAATCTTGCAATTCTTGGTGATCTCGACTTTTCATGAAGTACTTGAAGTCTGCTCATTGCTTTGCAATTAGTCATACTTTCAAAAAATATATATATAATTTGCAAAAACTCGTTTGAAAATGAATTGTTTATGAACTTCTCTGCAATGCCCTTTGCTCAATGATGAAATATTGTACTTTTACTAAAAAAAAGTTTTTTGGGTAAATTACAAAAAATTACCTCAACTATTGGTGTCACGACACTTTCATACCTAATCTTTTTAAAATGACAATGTCATACCTCATCTTACAAATTTGTGCCAATGTCATACATCCGTCAATTTTTCTGTTAAGTGCTGACGTGTCTACTTGCGGAATCCACTTACTAATCTGACTGGATTAAAAAATTATTAAATATATTTTTAATAATTAAAAATGAAAAAAATAATTTTTTTATTAAATCTCTCTCTCTCTCTCTTTCCCCTCTCTCTCCCCCCTCTCTCTCGCCTTTCTCTCTCTATCTTTAATTTATTAATATTTTATTAATATTTTTATCAAGTTGACTAGGGAATGGGCTCTGCCTCACGCCACGTAATCATTTAACAGAAAAATTAACAGACAAATTGACGGAGGTATGATATTGTCACAAATTCGTAAAATGAGGTATGACATTGTCACTTTTAAAAAATGAGGTATGAAAATGTCGTCAGACCAATAGTTAAGGTAGTTTTATGTAATTTATCCTATTTTAAAATTATAATCCAGGGAAAACTACTACTTATAAAAGAGTTGCTCTCTTTTTGTCACTTGAATCGAAATATTTATAGTCATTAATTACCATTGCATTTAACGTCAAGAGCGAATATTGAAACATTAAAAACACATTTATTCGTTCTCTACCCTCAATATCCAGTCCAAATGCGAATGACCTTATATTTTTTAATCACCCAGTTACAAGGAGAACATTTCTTCTACTTAATAAACCTTTTAAATTTATGGACAATCATCGATCTTTCCACTGTAGTACAATTATATTCGATCCAGCTCCTAATGGAGCAAAGCTACACATTGTGTTGACTAAAGACGAATAAGTCTCTGGTGCTGCACAGGAAAATGTAAGTAGGTGAACTTATTTAATTCATCACATGTTTTTGGTGGCCTCGCCACTGTGACCAAACCATGCATGCACTCACTCGAGTTTTTTTTCAAACTTGTTGGGTAAGACCAGAAACCCTAGTGCTCTCCGATCACTTGATCGCTTTCCATATCGATCATGGTGTACATGCACTATGCACATATTATAATTTTCCTACACGTGGACGTACCATGGGCTCATCCTTGGCCTCTTTTGTTTATTATTAGAGAGAGACGTGACAAGTAAACTAGTGTCAATGTTAATAAAATAAATATATATCGTTCAGATATTTATTTTTGTTTTATTAATATGGGACTTTAAATGACATTGTATTTGTATCATATAAGACGTTATAGTTATTGAAAGCAGTGTTTCAAATATCAATCGATGGAAATATCGATATGCATTTGTGAAAATATCGATCAATATTTCAATATTTGTTGCCTTCGAAGGAAGTTTAAAATGAAACTTTAAAAAATGTCAAACACTGGTTTAAATGAAATATAAGAGTTTTTCCGATTAACCGAATTTGTGTACCCCCTCTCTCTTTCTTTCTACATCTTTCTCTACTAAATATCGACCTTATTCAAAAAAAATCAAACACTAATTAAAAATCATATATATGTGTATAACTACTACACCATGTGGAAAAGTAGATATTGTAAAAATAAAAGGAAGACAACGAAAGAAAGTGAAAGAAAATTATGGTTCACAATTTGTCTGGCTCCACATATCCATTGATTCCATTCATTGATTTTTTTAAGGGTGTCAAAAGAGAGCGACTTATTGGATAATCAATTTGTTAGTGTAGATCGAGCCAGCCAAGTTTGTGCTGTAATTTCTATATTTTAGTTATGAGACAAAACTTGTTAAGGTTAACAATAGTTTTGTGACAAATTGATGAAGTAAGACCATACGTGGTTTATGCATTTATTTATTGTACAACTAGAAACCTACTACGTTAAATATATTGATTTCGTTTAATTTATTAAATTTAATAGTAAAAAGAAAATAGAAATGTGTGAGAGGTAAAAAAAACAAAGAAAAACTAATGAAAAATGACTTAAAAACTTTGAGTTTTAACGATAAGGACAAAATAAAGAATAAAGTGAATAGTACAAAAATTGACTTTTTAGTGTAAAAATGTGATTTTTCGTTAAATAAGACCATACGTGGTTTATGCATTTATTTATCGTACAACTAGAAACCTACTACATTAAATATATTGATTTTGTTTAATTTAATAGTAAAAAGAAAATATAAATGTGTGAGAGGTTAAAAAAAATTAATAAAAAAAGGCTTAAAAATTTGAGTTTTAACGATAAGGACAAAATAAAGAGTAAAATGAATAGTACAAAGATTGACTTTTTAGTGTAAAAATGTGATTTTTCGTTAAAGTGAACAGTACCATGAGTTTTTCGTTAAAGTTCTCTAAAAAAATTGGGTGAAAATCAGTTTTCTTTTCTGATATTGTATGTATGAGCTCTTGCACACCTTACGATCCAGTTTAGCCACCAACAGTTATTAATGTTTCAGAACATCGTTATCAGTACGATTAATTATTTCGACTGTCAATGTATGGTTGAGTAGGTGTAGGTTGTTGGGTTCAATCTATAGGCATATAAATCAACTGAAAATATGACTTTAGTCCCATAAATTTAATTTTTTTTTTTTGCATAAAATCCGACATAAGTTTTTTACTTGAATAAAACCCATTGACTAGATTCCACATCAACAAATTCATTAATTATATTTGACTTCACATTTCAAAAAATTTAATGCCCAAAACACTCCTATTTGAATGTTTGATTTACACAATTAATTCCATACAAATTGTAAGGGAGAATTAATGATTTTACAAAAATACAAAAATAATAAATTCATTGCCTAATATATAATAACAATAAAACATGCCTAATAACTGTAGTAATACATGCTTAGTTAATTCAATAAAATTATAATATTATATTTTACATATAAATATAGGTAAATTATTTCACACACACACACACACACATATAACAACTGTGACAACCCGTCCCGAGAAATATTATCGTAAATGTGAAGTTACCAAATTACCCTTAAGTGTTGAGGTATAATTGTAACGAGAGCTAATGTATTGGTCCAATGGCATAATTTCCTACATTTTTGGGGACCTATGAGAACTAATAATTTATGTAGTATGATTGGTGGCTTTTAGACCACACAACCACACACACACTCCCTCTATCATCACTCCCGTGTCTCACTATCTATCTCTCGTACCCTCAGACTCTCTCTATCTCTCTTCGAACTCTCACTCTCTCTCTTCCCTCTACGTACGGACAAGCTTAAAACAAGCCCAAACCTTGCAAATCGAAGGATCCAAGGTCACCATTGGATTGCTTGGGACCTCACGAGTGCATTGATACCAGTTTTAAGTAAGAATACTTTCAGTTTTACGTGAAAATCCTACCTTGTGCCCATGCACTGTTCATGCAAATTTTATGGTGTGATTTTTAGGAAATTCTAAGCTCATAGGAAGCTTAAGGAGGTCCTCATGAGTCTCGGGGTACTTCGTTGGAAGGAATTGGACGTCGGAGGGCCGAGATCGACGTGTTTCTAGGTAAGCCGAACTATCGAGCTTTCTTGGGGAAAATCTAGTGCATTTTAAGCCTTGAAACTTATATAAGGTGATTCTACATGTTATTAGCTTCATTTTGGTACGAATTTTGTGGAAAATGGTGAAGAAACGAAGGAGAATAGTGGTTTTAAAATTTTTCCAGAAACCAGCGACCAGCGACTGACCGGAGAAGATGACGGAATATTCCGTTAGTTTTAACAGAATGTTCCTAACAGAGGTAACGGCATCAGTTACTTTAAACGAAATATTCCTGGAATATACCTGACGCCGTCAGTGTGTAGATCACGTGGCAGCGCGTGCGGGGTCAGAAAATTTTTCTAAAAATTTGTACGAGTTCGTGACGTCGAGTAGGTCACGTTGGTATATTCGAATACCAAAATTGAGATATGTATGAGAAGTTATTTCTGTAGTTTCGTATATGTGCTTAAATAACGTATTTTCAGTAAATTCTCATATAGGTGAGACATATCCCGAGGACGACCGTAGCCAGGCTAGAAGTGGGGGCTACGACCCGGCGACTTACCAGTGAGTGGGCAGTTTGTTTTTCGTATATACCTATATATATTGCTATTTTCCCAGAAAATGAAATTGAACGTTTAAAGGATTTGAAATGCCATGCAAAGTATCTATTTATTTTATTTATGCATTCATGATTGCATATAATTATGATTTGTGCTGTGGACGCACATGTAAATGTCAGGTGATTTTTATATTAGTTATGATGAGAATGATGTGATGTGATGTGATTAGAGCTCATACACCTGCACCATGATATTAGTGCTCCCGCCCAGAGTTAGGGGCATAGTCTTTCCCGTGATGTTCACCTCCCACACCGCATGCTCACCTTGGATCCAAGTTAGGTGCACAGTCCTGTCGTATAGACCACTATAAGTGGGTTCGACTCATAGGTGACCCGCGAATCCTTCGCACAGTCTTCACGTGATTGTAGCACTAGAGCATAATTATTCTATATTCAGTGATGATGTGTAGACCACTAGAGGTGGTATTGATTTGTGTACAGGATTGATATACATGATATGATGAGTTGATTACGAGCTATTATACAGCCGAGGGCTGAGTTGATTATTGAGATTGATTATGAGCTATGTGTACGGCCGAAGGCCGAGATGATTACCTGATATTTAATCACATCCACAGAGTTATGATTTAGATTTCAGTTGTGATACTTTGGCATGTCATACATTCATATTTTCCAGCATGATTTCGAAAATATCTATATACGAGTATATACTTTGATTCTGGGAAACTATACAGGTTTTACGGATGGGGGTTATACTTTTGAGAAAAGAATGATTTTGAAAAGATTTGTTTTGCTGACCCGCTCAACTTTGTTTTTCACCCCTCCAGGTTCTAGGTAGCTAGAGTATCGTTGGTGGCTAACGAGGATCACTTGGCAGTTCTGACAGACTTCTCATTATGTAGGGCACCCCTTGGGGTTATTCGAATATATCATTTCATGCTTGACTGCATTGACTTAGTATGCTCTGAATTTGTATAAGCATTATAACTTCGCACTCTAGCGCACTATCTCCTTAGGTTGCTAGTGGCTTGGTTTTAATTTGTTCATATTCTTCTTATGAATCTTGCTTCTGCACTGTGCACATGGTTACGTCACACTCACGTGACGGCCAGCACGCCCCACTTTCGGGTTGGGGTGTGTCAACAACAACAAAAACATGGCTGATATACAAAAAAATTCATGCAAAATAATTTACCTACATAATAAAGCAAACTCAATATATGCAAAATAATATACCTACATAAAAAATTATTATTTTATTCAATACTAGTTTACCTATTATTTGTACATATAATAATAAATGTGCCCAATATATATGATGATACATACAAAATAAAACACCTACATAATGAAGAAATGTTATTTGATTCAAAATTAATTTACTTACAAAATAAAGCAATTGTGTTTTATTCAAGATTAATTTACCTATTATTTGTACATATATCTTTTAATAATAAAATGTGCCAAATATATGTAATAATACATGGAAAATAAATTACCTACAAAATAAAAGAATGTTATTTGATTCAATATTAATTTACCTACAAAATATATGTTATTTGCTCATCATAAATTTCAATATAGGTCGATTAATTTGTTTAATATGTTTGATCATATAGTACTGTGCATATGTGTGTGTGTGTGTGTGTGAACGATATATATAATACTACTATACGTTCGTATAGGTAAATTCTATATGTGTATTTACATAGGTAAACTATATATGTATATATACATATACTGATATACACACACATATATATATTGAGCTTATGGTAGTAATATATACATTTGAATGTATATGTGTGTGTGTGTTAGGGGTAATAATATGTGTAATAATTATATTTTTATTGTAATTAAGGTGAATAATAACATTTATTGATTTTATCTTGAATATTGTGGTACAAATTGTAAATATTTTGCAATAATAGCTCAATTACTTCTATACTTGGCGGTTATTTTTTAATTTGAGTTTTATTTGGATGTTTATAACTAGATGTGTTTTCGTTTAGGAAATAAGAGTTGCAAAGGTTTATATTTAAAGAACCCATAAATTAATCACTCTATCTAAAACTGCCATACATGGATTCTAGCTGTGCTGGTAA
Source organism: Crataegus laevigata (assembly GCA_963580275.1). NCBI lineage: Eukaryota > Viridiplantae > Streptophyta > Magnoliopsida > Rosales > Rosaceae > Crataegus > Crataegus laevigata. The sequence goes on from OY756952.1 coordinate 31,331,059, forward strand.
AAATTAAAGATATAAGATGATCGAACGTGTGAGGTTAGTGTCTAAGATTTGAGTTGGTTTGGGTTGTGGAGGATGGTTCACCTAAAATCGCTTGAAATTGATAACTTGCAGCACCTAAAGGATTTAGGTAGTTTGGGCCTGTGGTGGTGGTGGACCTTGCCTCCACGAAGCGTTAGCTTCTCAGTTCTTAGGGACTCGGCTGAGCCTTTTTTTTCCCTGGTTACACTTCATCTTCAAACTTAGCTCCAATTTTTAGGATGTTAGGTGTGTCTCCCTTGCGTCCATCAGCTCCTTCTTGTACTGTTTACTGGCAACTACCATTTGATAATTCGGTGAAGGTAAATACTAATGGTTCTTTCAGAGCTAACCGTTCGGCAGGATAAGGTGGAGTGTTTCGAAATTCTAATGGTGTGTGGTTGGGGGCTTTTGCGGCAAATGCACATGTTGCTAGTGCTGTTGAAGCTGAAGTTCTTGCAGTTTTGGAGGCAATCCGTGTGGCATAGGTGCGTGATTGGCACCATGTGTGGTTGGAAACGGACTCCTTTGTAGTGGTTTAGTTTTTTTACACCTCCTTCTCCTTCTATTTCGTGGAAGTTACGTAATGATTGGGCAAATTATATGTGGCGTGCTTCTAGGTTGCATTTCCATTTTTCGCATATATTTTGGGAAGGTGACCACTCGATCGGATTACTCATGGTGGGATTTTGTCCCTCAATTTGTTTGGGCTTATCATTCCCAGGATTTAGGAGAGTAAGGCTACAATTGTAGTCCGACGATCAAGCTTAATTGTGTTCTTTACTCTCAAAAGGACAAGCAACAAACAATAAAATGAAAGATTTGAGAAGAGAGTTCAAGCCACTTATACGATGCAACTGCTCCCCGTATCATGGAGGCAATCAGTTTTTAACGAATTTGTAACCAAACTCCAATTCACAATCCCTTACTTCTTGTCCGACATGCCAAAACCAATATTATGCGAAACCCTTTGAAAGAAATTTCAAAGTTGACATGCATTTGTTTAGGAAGACAGTCCCCCTTCCAATGGAGGAAGTTCAGGATTAATTTGGTTTCTATATCAAAAGAAAATGTAGTTAATTAACCTCACGTGTATCACTTATAAAATGATTCTTAATTGGTCATTTTTCTGTGCGATGATATTTGCATAATTTTGTACCTCAAAGTATATATCCCAAACTTGAAACGAGGTTAAAGTCAAATAAAAAAGATTCTGCAAAATAAAAATATATAAATACTAATCTTCAAGTGTAGATAAAGTCATTATCCACGTTAAAGCTAAAGTTAAACATATTTTACTGTGTATAAGTGCAACAAGTACTGATATGTAGAGTCACATATATACGGAAGGAGATAAGCACTTTGAAATTAAGCAGAAACCTAGCTTTCTGATCCAGTAAATTACAATGGCTGATTCTTTGGAGCAGAGGTTTAATAGATTGAGGGATGCAGGAACAAAAAATCAGGATAGTTCTATAAGTGTTGTTCCAAGTAGGTCACGACCGATCATCCAAAGTGTTTCCAGAACTCTGCGAAGTCATAAAAATTCGGAGAAATACTTTGAGCCAAGGGTACTAGCAATAGGCCCTATCCATCATGGAAAGTTTCCGGAATGGGAGGAGCTCAAGTACAGATTGGCAGCGGACTTTGTCAACGACAGCGGCCGGAGCGAAGAATCTTTGTACAGGGAGATTGAGGACAACATCAAGGAGTTAAAACAATGCTACGACGAGAAAACAACAGAGCGCTATGATGGTGATGAGGCGAGCCTCGCCTGGATGTTTTTCATAGACGGTTGTTCAATCTTGCAGTTTATACACAAATATTCTGTCTTGGAAGAGTTTGAGATAAAGAGAGACCAAGTGTTCTTTGCCGAACAAGACTTGTTCTTGCTAGAGAACCAAATCCCTTATGAAATCCTCAACCTTTTGATGAGCTCAAGCAGAAAAAATGAGCACCTTTGGAACGGAATCCAGGTGTTTCTTGAAATGCACTGTACTGCAGCTGGTGCATCAGCGAAGCCGTTCAGATGGTATAAAAGGATGATGCGACAAGATCTGAAATTTGAATTGCGTTTGGGAGTATGTATGGAAGATTCATGGCCGACTCACCTTCTCGAGCTTCTTCGAACAAGAATGCTAGGTCTAGAAAAAAATGGCAGGGAGGCAGCTGATAATGAACTTCTTCCACCATCATTTCGGAACGCGCAGGAGCTCAAGGCAGCCGGGATCCATTTCAGGTGTAGTGAAGGTAGAACATTGCGTGACATATCTTTTAAATCACTATGCTTTGCAGGATTTCTCTTTCTTCCAGCCATGAACGCAGACGCAATGCCTTTGTTCTTGAATTTGATTGCCTACGAGATGTGCCCCGATTTCCAAAATGATTACGCGGTCACCTCTTACTTAAGCTTCCTCAGTTCACTCATTACTCATCCCGAAGATGCAAAGCAGCTAAGGTCAGCCCGCATACTTCACAATAAACTCGAAACTGACGAAACACTCGCTCAACTTTTCAACGAGATAGGACCTGATTTGGTATCAAACCCTTGTATAATTCACATCAGTAGCAGATTAGAAAAGCACTACAAATCCAAGTGGAAGGCATGGATGGCTCAGTTCTTTGATGATCATTTCAGTAGCCCCTGGGCCACGCTTGCGTTCATCGGTGCTTTGACAGCACTTTTCTTGAGCGCCATCCAGACTTGCTACTCAGTCATCAGTTATCATCATCCTAAATCTTAGGATTCTCAGTTGGTATTTTCAAAGTTGTTCTCACTATTTCAAGGGATTTCCTTGTAATCAGCTCATTAAGATTATTTTCATTCTATTACGTTGGCCTTCGAGGAGGCTTAGCGAATCCTTTGGTTTGTTGATTATCAAGCGTGACATCATTAAATTATGCCAACAGAAATATGTATTGTATTTAGAATATGTCATATGAATATTAAAATACTTGCATTACGAGTAATAAAACTTCTTTTATAAGGGATTGTGTCAATTTTTGGCTTAAAATTTATATTCTATTTTTGTTGTTTGACGTGTATTTTTATTTCATGTCTCAACGTTGAATGTTTTTTAAAATTTTATTATTATGCACATTGTAGTTCTTCTAGTTATAAAATAAGGCTGGTGGCTCTTTAATGGTACTGAAAAGGTGTTGCGCCCTTGCATGACAACGCGGATTCGAATATCGTCGGTGGTTAAACCCTAACATCTAAGTTAATAAAATACATCATTTAATAAATAAATAAATAAAAACTTATAAAATGATAAAATATTGAAAGAGATTAGTCACCCCCATAAACCTAAATGAGAAAACATTGAAAATACAGTAAACAAGAATGGGCTGGCAGTTACTTTAATCCGGCCCAAACCCGAGTCTGGCTGGGAGTAGTAGTCCGATCAAAACCCTAGCCGCTCTGCATAAAACCTCATTTCGCTGTCTTCCTTGCTTCATTTCGCATTCGGCTGCAAATTTACCCTCTCTCTCCGCACTCCGCAGATCCAGAGCCCTCGCAAGTACTCTCTCTCTCTCTCTCTCTCTCTCTCTCTCTCTGGATTTGAGAGACTTATAGCCATTTTTACTGATTAAACTTGTCTTTGACAGGCAGAGATGAAGGTGGTCGCTGCATACTTGTTGGCTGTGTTGGGCGGCAAGACCACCCCTACCGCCGAAGATATCAAGGACATCCTTGGCTCCGGTAACTTTCCTTTTACCTTCTTGTGGTTCTTTTGCTCGTTCTGTTTATAACCCTAATTATTAACCGCATCGAAGATTGTCACTTTGTGGTTTCGTAGTGCGATATTTCGTGTTGATTTGTAAATCCCATTTCTGTATTCGTATTTTCTATGTGGGTTTTGAGTTTTAATCCTTATCAGGTTGAGATTTTATTTTTTGATCTTTTGTGAGCCTGAATATTTGGAAGTTACAAGGAATGGGTTATGTGGATGTGTTAATTTTCGGTGCTGAATCGTGGCGATAATGATTGCCTTTCTGTATTAATGTATGTGTGGAATTGGATGGTTCGACTTTAATAGTTTTGGTTATTGTTTGTTTGTATTTTTATGTTCTGGAATAGCAATCCATATGACATATCTTTTTTTTGGTAAGATGAAGCAATTGAATGCTGTTATAATACCCATATTTTCCAAAATTCTGTTTGGTTGCATATGGTTATCGGTCTGATGACTTCTAGGCCTCGTTTGGTCTCTAGGATTGGATAACACCTAAGTTAAATGCATATTGTCTGTAGAAATGAATATTAGAAGAGGATTAGGCATGGTGGAATCTTATGCCTTCTAATCCTACTATTTTGGATTATTGGAATGACAAGTTTTCTTAATGAGTAATCCATCTCTCTCAACATATGCATTTCTGTCTTCAACATACCTTAAATAAAGTGGGTTATTCATTCCAAAAAAAATCCTAGATACCAAATGAGGCCCTAGAGGATAACAATTTATTAACTGTAGTGGAGTTGTTGAATGCATATGTTGTCTGTGCTTTCGACTCGGATGTTAACATTAGGAATCATAGTATTAAGTCTAGGCAAGGTCAAGGTATTACTGAGTCTGAAAAATTCGGTATTGTTTGCAGTTGGTGCTGAGGCTGATGATGACAGGATTCAACTTCTGCTTTCCGAAGTCAAGGGTAAGGACATCACAGAGCTAATTGCCTCTGGAAGGGAAAAGTTGGCCTCTGTACCAGCTGGTGGAGGTGGTGCTGTTGCAGTGGCTGCAACTGGCGGCGGTGGTGCTGCTGCTGCCCCTGCTGCAGCTGAGGCAAAGAAAGAGGAGAAGGTCGAGGAGAAAGAGGAATCCGATGATGTAAGTTATCTGGATAATCTCATTAATATTGGTTTGCGTGCTTTAATGACTGCTAACGCAATTCTGTTGCTATAATTTCTCAAGACGTATATGTTTAATAGCTTCCATCTAACCACGATTTGTATATGTGCGTGGCAGCAACCTTCTGCTAATATGGTCATGTAAATTTAGTAGACATTTGCCTTTGTTTGAGTTGTGGAACATTCAGATACACGTTTTCTTGATCGCTACAAACATTCTTCAACAAACAATCCGGAGACATCAGACTACGATATAGTTTTCTTATTTTCTCCTTTTTTTTTTCTTGTTGCAGGACATGGGCTTCAGTCTCTTTGACTAGAGCGGTTGGAATGCATGCATCCCGGTTTTCTCCATCGTAGTTAAATAGAAATTTTTATTCAGTTGAATGTTCGGTTTTTGGATCTTAGCCAGTAGAAGACATGATCACAATCTAATGTGTTGTTGGTTATGCGCAGTTGTGGATTTGAATCTTTTCTATCCAAGTTTATGAATGTTTTGTCTTCTTATATGCCAATTGCTCTTGCAAATTGATGAGTAGCCTTATTTATTTTGTTTCGAGTTGAATGACTTACATGGCATGAACACACCTGACATCGTAATCTCGTGCCAATAGTGTCAAATACGATTTTATTATTGGCACGGGATGCCTCACTGGACGTCATTGTACAGTTTGATGACACGATTGGAGCGAATTCAATGGCCTTAAACGACTACTATTTTGACTTCAAAAATAGTGGAATTCGAAGTTCGAATTCGTAAGTGTAAGCCCAAATCGAACCATTGTTTGTTACTACACCCTCTCATTCCCAACGTTTCTAACTATCTGTGTCTCCATAAAATCACGGAACCGTGTTTTCAATTTTCATAAAAAGTGAAAAGTGAAAATGAAATGATTATCAAACGACTCCGATGGTGTGAGACCGGATTTTGTGAAGAAAACCAAAATCTACAAAAACCAGTTCGGATGGATGTGAACTAGATGAACGAGAACATGTACAAACAACAGATTTGAGATTTGAGATTTGGAGAATGTAGCAAACATAACATATGGACCTTGTTCGGTGGACCGGATTGGATACGAATCACGCCTATCGTTTGGCAACGTAGACAACATTGGTTTCCAAGCCAATCAAATCAAATCCAATTCAGTCACTAGAATCACATCGATATTATCGCTAACTTGCATATCAAGCTCGCTACTAATAACACCTACTAGCACAAAAGTCAGGGTTTATTACAAAAGATCTCGGTGCGATTATATAATCCATTTATTTTTCCCACCACAGATGAAGGTTTAAATCTTACTAGCGAAAGAGAGACCTTCGGTAGCAAGCTGATCTAAACTGGCAACAGGAGGTTGGGCCTTTGCAACTTTGGCAATAGCCTTATTCTCCTCCGGAGTGCCGCCCTCCAGAAATGCTCCGACCACCTTCCCGTCTTTAATCCAGTATGATCCAAACTTTGCCTTTGGTGTGGCAGGATTACTGTCTCCGAAGAGCACGGTTTCACCAACATTGTCACCGTAGAATTGCCATGAAAGATCAAAGGAGCGAGAATAGAAGAATGGAAGGTAGTCATACTCCTCAACTGTTTTCCCCTCCTCGCTTGCCTTGATGGCCTGCAAAAATCAAAGACAATATAATTTGCGTTCCTCGTGCAGAAGCCTTCCAACCCAAAAACTTGACAGATTTCACAGAATGATATAGATGGGTTCCTAGTTGAGATTCCATACCTTTACAGCCTGCTCAGCAGATTTGCGGGCATGGTCGACATGCTCAACTCTTCTAATCTCGTTGTATAACTTCAAAGGAAAAGTGGCGACATCACCCACAGCATATACATTCGGAACACTTGTTTTGAAGAATGCATCCGTCTGCAATCAACCGGCACATATTAAAATGGATGCCATGAAACATTTGATACAGGAATGGGATGACTAATCAAATGTTGAAACTGAAAATACATATCCAATATGATGAAAATACAAACACGATTAAATCCTTAAACCTTTCTTTCGCTATTGTTTACTTAATATGTGATAAAAACAAGTGCTTATCTGTGTGATTAACCAATCAAGACTATGTAAGATTGATACTGTAAAGAACTCCAAGCATCGTAAAGAATAAAGATATGGGAAAAGGGGAAGGAATCAAGTGATTTCGGAAGTTGCACAACCTTAATGCCACCTTTCTCCTCTTCGACTTGTCCCTTGAACAATGTTGTGAGGGGTCTGCCCCCAACACCAACAACGACGATGTCAGCTTCAAGCACGGTGCCATCCTTTAGGTGCACTTCCTTGACCTACATTATGACAAAAGTCAATATTCAGAAGCACAGTTTCATCGGAGCATGACTACTGAAACGACAAGGGATCCCGTATGTACCTCTCCATTTGAGTCAGCAGTAAATCCAGTTGCAACTGTTCCCTTGATGATTTGAACTCCTTTGTTTTTATAATAGCCCTCATAAAAAGCAGCAATACTAGAAGTGAAAAGCCGAGGCACTACAAGAACAAGGAAGATTAGGGAAATGAGGCACATAGAATAGAAAGAGTGGCCAAACTCATATGCATACAAAACAAAAAAAAGCTTGAAACAGTATTCACTTACTGCACCATGGTTCAGGGTAAACCATTTTAACATCTAAATTGTTAATTCTCAAAGCTGCACCAAGCTCGAGACCGATGTACCCTCCTCCAACAATCACAGCCTTCCCATTCTTTTTTGCTTTAATTGCTTCGTTGAGTTTATCGGCATCATCAATTTCTCTCAAATAGAAGATGTTTTTGGCATCAGCTCCTTTGACACCAAAATCTGACAATCTTATAACCTACAAAAACATAAAATGCATTTGATTAGGTATACAAAGCTAGTTCGTTCAGAAAAGCTGAGGCATGGAAAATTCCTTGAGTTGCTTACCGTTGAGCCAGTGGCAATGACGAGAGTCTCATACTTGAAGGATTCCCCAGTTCCACTGACGAGAGTCTTCCCAGGAAGATCTGCTTTAACTATTTCAGTGCTAAGAATCAATTCTATCCCTGAAATTATAAATATGCCTCCATCAGAATAACGCATTCTAAAAGACCCAGAAAATGGAAGATCGGATAAAATTGTTAAAAATGAGTCTGGGACAGTAACAAGTAATAGTGGCTTTCACCGCCTCTAAATACTTGGGAAAGCTCTCAAACATTCTCCAATACTGATTGGTATAAGCTGTACTGTGAAGAACAACAACATACCTTTCTCCTTGTACCAGTCAGAAAGCAATCTCTCTCCTCCACTTCCAACGCAGACATGAAACCCAGGAAGTCTAGCAGGAGCTACAAGACCAACCCCAACAGTAAGTTACAATGTCACGGAATGTAATGAACTTATAAATGAGTTTGCTCTATGTTGATGTGTCAGGTGTGAGTAAGAATCTAGAGGTCATAAGACACAATCCCGCTTACTTTAAGCACTGGAAATTGGGAACAAAAGTAACACAACTTACACTCTGGGAAGAGATAAGCCTTGCTGAGTGCAGGACGTTCATAAGGAGCCACCTGGACGTAATCAAACAGAATTACATTCTACCGCCATTAGAGGATAACTACTTCAAACAGCAGTAATAACATAAAGTACAGAAAGTATACAGGTAACAAGCAACGAGCATCAACATGAATAACACAATAAAAGTATATTAACCAAAGTTTTAATGTGAAAAGTACATCATCAATTAAGCAGTCAGCCATACTCATCACACTAGATGTAACACTACCGCAATTCACATTTTCTGAGCTCGTTCCCAAAATTCACAACTAATTGCATTAATACCCGAAAAGAATATAATTTTGCTCAATAATATCTCAAATATTGAGTCAACTGGATACAAAAACACGCGAAAGCGATAGTTGGAAGACATACCGCCTCTTTGGAAATGACTGCTAGTTCGCCTGGCTTAAGCCCCTGCTTGGCAAACTCCCGAGCTGCATATCCCTATAGATTTCGAAAACAAAAACATATAAAACTTAAAAATTGATCAAGGCTTCCACAGTACACAGCAAAAATCATCACAAAAAACAGTTTTCGCAGCCTGATCACAATTATAAAGGTTTTTATTTGTCATAATTATGTACCAAAACAACTACAACAGAAACCCATTGATTTCAAGATCATCAAGTACTCAAATTTTCAAAATCAAAAAAGGAAATTGAAATAATCAACTTAGATATATGCAAATACTTCAAATTCAAAGCCAGAATTATGTAAAACCTCATCAGGATTGACAGAAAACTTCTATAAAAAAAAAAAGAAAAATAATGCAAAAATTTAACAAAATTCGATCAAACGGACTAGAATCAATCGCAAATAAACTTACAGCTGAGACTCCGCCGCCGAGGATGACGTACTTGAAGTGCTTCGCCGCCATTGATGGCTGATCGAACAGACGAAACGCGCGTTTCGATTCTTCTTCTTCGCTTTGAATTCAGCTGGTGAAGAAGTGAGGAATGCGATGAGGTTTTGTGAGCTGAGTGATTGTCAAACCATTTATAGGGCGAATGTGCTTCCTCATTGGACAGTTTGGACTAACCTATGACGTCGCCTGTGTTAACGGAGTTTTTCCACGTGGCGAATTAAACGCCGTACTTCTCTGCTGCTTGTGCAATCGCCACGACAACCGATCCGTTAACGGATTCTGTCGTTTAATATTGCCCCAAAAAAAATGTTTGGTTTCTAAAATAATTAAAAAATACATATTCATTTTCTGAAATTTCATTTTAGATAATAAATATATGAGTAATGTTATTCTTACCACATTTTGGGGGCAGATGAGTTAGACAAACTACATTATTTGATTTCAATTTTTTTAAATTATGATTGTGGTATATACGAGGAGTCTCCTTCTTCCCCCTAAGATTATTTAAGTGTTTTAATTAATAAAAAATTAAAATTAAATGATGTAACTTGTCCAACTCATCTGCCACCTAAGATAATAAAAAAATGTGGTATAAAATTGTGGTAAGAATAGCATTACTCTAAACATATAGTCCTTATTAACAATATCTCATTTGATATCCAAGATTGAATTGGTTGATACTCTAGTTTCAGTGAAATGAATATCAATTTTCAAATTTTATCTGAACTTATTCATTTCAATCCCCGTAAAGACGACAGGATAAGAATGAGAAAGTTTGTTTCATGCTTAATTCATTCTCTACCTTTTAACTTTGAAAAAAAAATTAGAAGTTGATTCAGTTCTTCTTCAACGGGTATTGAATCTAGTGAGTTAATTCCAGCCACATTCATTTATAAAACAAACTAAGCCTAGATGATCTCCGAATCTTCATATATTTAGGTATCGTGAGAAGGAATGGAGGATACAAAGAATGAGATACGAGATTAACAGCCCTCCCTCCTTGGTAATAAAAAGGCCTTGATTTTTTCAGGAGCCTTTTTTTTTTCTTTTTCTTTTTGTTTCTTGGTTGTTAGTATACATATGAATGAGAATGATATTCATTTCTTACAAATTGATTCATTATAAGTAAACAACTCTTATTTTTATAGTGTGGGAGCACTGAGTGGAAAAACAATCCAATTAAAAAAGAATGTTCGAAAAATAAAATTTATGCTGAAATTTGGATAAATAACTTGTTTTATTTGGATTATGATATTGCTAAACAATGTTACGTGGTTCCCCTCTTAGGGACTGAGACACACTTTGTATCTCTATATCATGGGCCTACAAATTGAGAGAACCGGATCACTCAATCTCAATCGAACGGCCCCAATTAGCCAACTTCACTGGCCTAGTTCACTAAAACTCAAAAACCTGGACGGCTCAGATCTCTTTCTCTCTCTTTCTTGAATTGTTCATATTTTTCGGTTCGCAGGCTTTGAACACAAAAAATATGGAGTGGATCTTTATAACCCTTAGCAAGCACATCAAGGTTTAGTTTGTCCCTTGATTTGCTAACCTTGCTCATCGAATTGTAAGGTATGGTTTGTTCTTTTTGGAAGATTTGGGGTCAACGTGGCTTGTGGATAGCCTCCTCGATGATTTAGAGTATTGTGAATGTATTCTATTGGGGTGTGTGACTATTTTTCTTTATACGGAATTTTTTATGTGATTTTGTATATAGGAGGTTTTTTTAGTCCATCTTATTCGATATGCCTCCTTATAAACGCAAGATAATGACGAAGCACGCTGAGAAAATAAGCCATCCACAAACACTGGGATAATTGCGAAGTAGGTCGGGAAAATAAGCCATCCACGAATGAAATAAGCCATCCACGAAGGACCTAAGATTCAAGATAGGAAAAAGGAAAAAAAGGAAAATTCTATATAAGGAAAGGAAAAAATAAATTGCAGAAGAAAGAGTTGCCAACTTACTCCAACTTAAGGAAAGGGGTCCGCGGTGAGATGGTCTTTTGTTCTTGGCAACAAAGGGTTGCCAACCGAACCCAAATTGATTGTGTACTCTAAATTTTCTATATTTATAAAGAAAAATATTTTTATCAGAAGTTGTTGACTACAAAAATCACTTAGCATACGTGGTGCACATGCCGAGCAATTAGTGAGCTAACTATGTCCTTCAAATATGTGCGGGGGGTTTCAACTCACAGGACGAGCTCGGCCGGGGAGTAAAATGTGTTGATGTTGCGTTGATGTGCACAACTGACTTCTACGTCTTGCGATTGCGACCGAGAAAGGAACACGTCTCAACATCTGGGTCCTCAAGCTTGAAGACAAGGATACCAATTACAAAGTTCAATATCAAATTCGGCTTTTGGTGTGCCGAATGTAGTAACCTGGTAACACCTCACTTCGCCGAAAAGGCTAATGAGATGACCTCTGCCAAAAAAGATTCCAAAATCCTTCTTGACCGAGACTTGGATAAATAATCAGTCGGCCTCGACGCAGTGCTGTTTATCCAAACTAAAGGTGCTTCGAGGTCGGCTGATTCTACGGCGATAGTACTGTTTATCCAAACGGAAGATACCACTGGTTGCCTTCACAATGCTGTTTATCTAAACTGAAGATGTGTTGGCAAAAAGGAAAATAAAAATCTCAAGGTTGTTGAGAGGTTATGTGTAGAGCGAGGGTTTGCGCAGGACAGATTTGTGTGTTGAGTTGGAGGTCCCTTCTCTGCCGCAGAGCACCTTGTATTTATAGCATTTTATCCTTACTTGGCACGACCTAGATTACCCCCATAGAGTCCAACTACAACTCTATTTCGCGAAACCAAATTTAATCCGCATCAGAGCCCAAAACATATCCTCCAGATAGATTTTCAGGATTTTCCAAAACCCCACAAAAGCCTATCTAAATAAAAGTCTTCTCCCATTATAGCCTAGCCTACCTAGGCTTATCATCATTATCCAAGACCATTGCTTCCTTTTTCATTAGTCACCTATCTGTCTAATGCACCAAAACCAATCCAAAGATTGGTTTTAATATTTAAAGGCCTTCGTGGATTTTTATCATCCATTTCCCATGCTTTGCATTGACTCCACCTTTATCCCAAAGCCATGCACCCTGACTATTCAAACCTCAATACCTCATCTTATCGTACTTGCTACTCTAATTTGATAACAAGAATCCCAAGTCCACTTGACCTGTACTTCCAATTTAGAAAAATGATTTGCTTTGCCATTTATCTTTAAACACCCAGCTAGATATACCCAATATTAGTCTTAGATAATTTAATATATATCAAGAGATAATATTATGATTAAAACCACAATATTATTCCTTAATAACAATTAAAAACTATCTCAACCACTTTATCATCCCACGGTCTAGAACTTTACTCATCTAACGGTCTTGACTGCACGGGTCGATAGTATAAATTTGGGTCCAAACAGAAGTACGCAACTAAATTTTTTGAGTGTTCGTAACAATTCTCTTGTCTAACTTCCAATATTAATATTGAAACTTTTGAAGTCAAATTTCGTAAAATTAAGTGTCTTTTTTATTCCATTTTCATCGATTTTTTTTTTAATAGTAATGCCAGTTTTAAGCAATATTTCCTAATTAAAATAGTTTATTGTCCCATATAAACTTGAAAATTACGTCAACGACCGGCACTTACCGGCAAGAAACGGTAGTTTTGTAAACGGAAACGTTGACGTCAGCAGTGATGATAATGACCATCATCTTTGTTAATTGTCATTACCTAATGGATAAACATTTGATTAGCACAAACAAAGGGACCCACATCTCTAACCACCAAAGAAATAAACAAGAAAGGTTTAGGGAATAAATAAGAGAATTTTAATTAAAAAAATTCCAGTACTGTTCACTTTAATGAAAAATCACATTTTTACACTAAAAAAATCAATTCTGATACTATTCACTTTACCTTTTATTTTGTCTTTATTGTTAAAACTCAAAGTTTTCAAGTTATTTTTATTAGTTTTTCTAATAAACAAGTGACTTTATTTTGACAATTCACACATGTTTTCTAATTAAAAAGAAAAAAAATACATTTCACATTTTGGAAGGTTAAAGTTTATCTAATGAAAAGTTTGACCAATTCGAAAAGCTGGGAAATTAAACTAAATTGTACTCCTAACCTAAAAAATGCTCTCTACCAAAAGAAAAACCTTAGCTGTCAACCCCATAGTCACCGGCCTTTGGCTATGGTTAGGGGCGGTGGCAGCCTTTCCCCTTCCTTTCCTAGCTCTTCCTCCCTCTCTATCCCCCTCTTCCCCATCACAGCCATCCTCCACCCCCGCCATACTCGAGTTTCTTCCCACCCCGACCCTTTATTCCCTGCCTCTACCAACCTCCCCTCCCTTGCTTTTTTCTCACCATTTTAGGTGCAGTCCTCCATGGATATATGCCCTATACCCTAACCCATGCCATGCCTTTTTAAGATTTTCTTTGATTTGGTGCTTGTATTCTTGGTGTGGGTTTTAGATCTGTGCTGCAGGTGGGTTGGATCCCGTTCACCAACTTGATTCCATGGTGGTGTCACCTTCCTCGATGGCTTCAGTGGATGCACTGATTGTGCTTCTGGCAGCTGCTCTTATGGTCTTCGGTGTGTGGAAGTCGGCATTCCCACTGGCCGGATGTGCCGGATTGTGGTTCCCTTCTCGGTTATTTTCTTTTGTTCGCTTCGGGCAAGTTTTATTTAATTTAGTTTAATTTAGTTTTCTTAGTTTAGTCCTGGTCTTCCAGAAAAATTGATCTCTAGGGTTCCTAGGTCTTCTTAGGTTTCACTAGGAGAGAGTCTACACGATGTTCGTATACGACAATTGGCGTCAAGTTACCTTGATCTTGTGTTCATAATTCTACAGGCATAGGTAAGTGGTTGTTTGGTCCAACTAATCCATTTTATTAGAGACATTTTCAGCTGATGGTTCAGGCTGGTTTGGCAGCGTGTGGAAGTCATGGTCGCATGTTTTGCCTCATGGTTGACGCTCATTGCATAGTAATGGTTGAATGCTAACAAGTTTGTGGGTGGAAGATCCCCTTGATTTGCTTAGGGATATTTTGTAATTTGCTTATGTATTGACATTTGAGGATAGGTCATTTCATCGTGCGGGACACTATGTTTCCTTCGACCGAGTTAAAAGCTCCGGCAAGGTTTTATTAACGCCCACTGTGCACACTATCCTCAGTTTGTTCTCAAATTGTACTTGTTCTATGTTGTTTGAAATGAATATCGAATTGTCTTTCTCTAAAAAAAAAAGTTTATCTAATTAAATGACATTTTTTTATCACAGTGCATATTTCATCTTATTTTTTGTATATCCAACATCGACAACACCCGATTGAATATCGTTCCACTGGTTTCTCTGAAAACGCCAACAACAACAACAAAGCTTTTTCCCACTAAGTAGGGTCGACTATATGATTCCTAGAACGCCATTACGCTCGGGCCACACAGCGCGCCATTTACGGGTGACGCCCTAACTTTAGCACAATTTCGTTGATGATTCATTATCATAAGGATTCGACATAACCTAGGAGTGCCGGCTGTCAACTACCTGACGCCCTCTCCCTCCTCCTTTATTCGAGCTTGAGACCAGCAATGTAAGATAAAATTACATAGGTGGAGTTTTTCTATGAAAATGCCACTTGAATAAAATTGGAAGCCGGAACCACCACCATCAATGGCAACAGAACCAGATTGATGAGCGCGAGTCAAACCCCAGTTCACTCAAATATAATCGGGCTTTCATAAAAAAATTAAAAAAAAAGGTGTTTGACATCAAGTTGGGCTTTTTAGGTTATCCAGACTCCAAAGCCTGCTTATGCAAATGAAATGAAGGTAAAAGATAAGGGAAATAAGAGGAATGGAGAATGATGAGGGAGAAATGAAAGTAGAGTATACTAAAGATTTTGGTTTTAATGCTACATAACATTTAGTGTTATGAAGAGATTTTTGAGTGTGTTCAAAATACGAGCGCATACGTTATATATCGTTATATAAGTGGAGGAATACTTTAAAAACAAAAAAATTTCCTCCACTTGTGTAATGCTATATGGCGTATCGGTCCGTATTTCAAGCACATTGAAAAATCTCTCAATGTTATAAATGTTTTAGCTGTTAAATTTAGATTCCACAACTTTTAAATTTTCTGTTTTTAATCTAATTTATTTATTTTTTGTATTACTTAGTATTAAATAAAATTTTGGGAACTTTAACGAAAAGCTCCCGGTACTGTTCACTTTAACGAAAAACCACATTTTTACACTAAAAATACAATACTTGTACTATTCACTTTACCCTTTATTTTGTCCTTATCGTTAAAACACAAAATTTTCAAGCCATTTTAATTAGTTTTTCTTAAAATTTTGGAGGGGCAAATGGCACATAGTGGAGCTCAACCATGCATTAAGAATGTTTTTTGCTTTTCAATTTAATTAGGGTTATGGTTTTCCAAGCCTGTTCAACGTGTAGGCAACTCTGGGCTCAAAATTAATATTTGATTGACCTTCATGGTCGGCGAACCATCCTATGGTGCTATAGTGAATCATAGCTTGAATATTTTTATCAGTTTCCTTTTTCAGTACAATAATATATATTTACATTAAAAAGTAGAGAAATTTGACTTAGTCACAAAATGCTACCAATAATAAATAGAGAGGTTTAATAAAACACCTCAAGTACTGTTCATTTTTAACGAAAAATCATTTTTTTACCTTTAACTGTCACTATTCACTATACCTTTACAAACGTTATTTCGTTAAAAAAAAGTTTTTTTGAACTTTTCGTTAATTTTCCTTAATAAATAGTATCAAACTCTTTATTTAACGAAGTTTAAATGAAAGTGAATGCCAACAAGAATATTTTCCAAGCAGATGGTCTCTACCCATCAAAGAACCAAATAATGTTGATCAAAAGAAGAAGAGAAATGCTAAGGCGACTTTCTCAAAGAACCTCATGTTTTTTAAATAATGTTCTATAATGTTGGCACGAGAATTAACGTTAAACTGTGAGGTGACAAAAAATCCATAAAGAATTCCAGTTTGAAAGAATCTCCCTAGCATTTCTCAAAGAAAAATAATAAAAATGGGATCCTAAGCTTAACCATTGTTATCATGAACTAATTCATGGCTTGTATGTAACTGTTTTTAAAATGACTGAAAGTGCTTTTAGAAAAAATGTTTTTGGATTCCAAAAGCACCAATTATGTGCTTATTGCACGCACCAATAAAGTGGTTTTTCAAGATTATGTTGACTCTAAAAACTACTTAGCCTATGTGGTGCGGAGGGCGAGTAACTAATGAGCTAACTACGTCCTTCAAATGTGTGCAGGGAGTGTCAACTCATCGACCGAGCTCAGCCAAGGAGTAAAATATGCTGATGTGTTGCGTTGATGCGCGCGGCTGAATTCTACGTCCTGCAATTGTGGCTGAGGAAGGAACATGTCTCGGTCTTTGGATTATAAAGCCTGAAGACAAGGCTGCTATCTCTGTGAAGTTCAATATCAAATTCGGCTTTCAATGTGTCGAATGTAGTAACCTGGTAACACCTCACTTCGCCGAGAAGGCTAATGAGATGACCTTTGCCAAAAAGACTCGAAAATCCTTCTTGATTGAGACTTGGATAAATAACCAGTCGGCCTCGACGCAGTGCTGTTTATCCAAACTGAAGGTGCACCGAGGTCGGTTGATTTTACGGCAATAGTGCTGTTTTTCCAAACTGAAGATGTCACCAATTACCTTCATAGTGTTGTTTATCCAAATGTGAAGGATGAAAAAGAAAATAAAAATCTCAAGGTTGTTGAGAGGTTTCACGTAGAGCGAGTGTTTGCGCAAGACAAATTTGTGTGTTGAGTTGGAGGTCCCCTTCTGTTGCTGAATGCCCTGTAATTATAGTGGTTGGAAACTCGCTTGGCACGGCTAGAGTGTTTGTAGAGTCCAATCAAACTCTATCCCAAGTTCTGCGCGCCATATCCCTCTTGCTGTTCACTTTTCTCCAAGATAATTCATTGCATATATCTCCCCATTTTTAAATTAGTCTTTTGATTTGATAACATCTGACAACGTCCATCATCATCTCAAAAAGACCTAGCCTCCCTAAAGACCTAGCCTCCTTAGGCTTCTTAAATGTCATCATTATCCAAAACTTGCGGATCCATGCATGCATCCCGATATATATCATCTTTCATAATAAATTATTATTAAAAGATAATTATGATAAAACATCATAACATTATCCCTTAATAATAACAAAATAAATTATCTCCACTTTTCATCTGATGGTGCAAAGCTATGCTTACTCAACGACCTTGATTGCACGGGCCGATGGTGTAAATTCGGGTCCAAACAGATTCACTTGCCATTTTACTAATAATTGTTTCCATAAGCATTTTTACTAAAAACGTTTTTAGTCATTTTAAAAGCGCACTTCCAAACGATTCCACATTTGCCTAATGGAAGTTAAATTAGAAGGCTGCTTTCAAGTTTCAACGACATCATTCCATTCAAAACCTTTGATATCCCAAAAGAAAATTGCTTTATACCCAGAAAGCATAGAATAAGGAGAAAAAAGAAACAAAAGAAGATTTGATGGCTTCACTTTAGGTGCCTAAGGACTTGGGATTAACAAATTAATAGGGCACTTTATATGGCTAATCATGCCTTCCCATGTTTACTGCTTAAGTTGAGGACCGAGGAGCGACCAATACAGACACCAACCATCCCTTTCGGCCGGCCAAGGAATGAACTTGGCACATACACCATGTGAGATAGATGGTTCCACTTCATAATGTACATTGTATACGGTTGTATTTGTACATCCATGTGTATATCGATAAATACAATTTTATTTGTACATTGTACACGTTTAGGGTTTTGGTCTACCAACTATATGACTAAACCTTTAAATAATGGCATAGCACATTTTTTTTTCTTTAAAAAAATTTATCATCGTTAAGGGGAGGGTTCAAAATTATTTTCAAATCTAGGACGCACAAATCATTTTTTATGTTATTTCATACTGTACAATTTCTTTGTTTGTGGAATCATTTAGGTTGAATTCAGCATCCTATTTCTTAAAATATTTACTTGAATAATAAGCGATTCAATATTTACCTGGATAATAAGCGATTCCAATTACCGTATCACTTGAAAAGATAAAAATAGAATGTTAAAAGTATTTTCTGTAACTGTATAATGAAAATGAATGTTTACATATTTCTCACTGACGCGATTAAAATATTATGTTATATTTGAGCGTGATGAAACTTATACCAAAATATGATAAAGCATGGAATAGTTTTGGTGTTTATGTATAATGTGAAGAGGCCGAACAAGGTGGGGTCCGACGATGTCAAATCAATCACGTGGTGAAGCCATGTCGTATTTGGACCGACGCATTTCAAAATTCGTTTTCAATTCCAAGAAGATAGATCTTTTATTAATTGGACTGTGTGTCGGGGCATTCAATTCGATAGAAACCAAACACTACATGGCCACACAAAATTGTGTTTCCCCTCTCTGAGTCTCTGTTGATTGCAGCACTTCTACACCTCCTGAATAAGAATGAGGACCCTTTCCGGATTCTGGGATTTTGAAAATTTTAAATTTTGTTCGATTATCGTAAATTAAAATATTAGTCCATTAGGTGTTATTTATATTTAATTTTAAATAAAAACATTTAAAATATTTTTTAGCTGTACGATTTACGATGAACAGACACGATTTGAAGATCTTCAAGATTCTCACAAAGAGAATTCAGAGAGGATCCTCATTCCTTGTATAATATCGTTTGAGATTTCGAATATTTTAACTATTAAATTTGCTTGAAAATATAAAAATTAAAATCTAAATGATTAATATAATATCGTTCAAAATTTCGAGTAATTTAACTATTAAATTTGTTTAAAAGTATAAGAATTTAAATTTAATGGTTAAAATATTTAAACTATCCGACCCTCCGGAGCAGTACTCATTGTTAGAGGGTAAATATGACATACTAACGTTTAATTTGGATTGTTAAAGATATAAAGTTCGTTTGGATATGCTTTTAAAATGATTGAAAACACTTTCGGTAAAAATATTTTTGAAAAAAATCATTAGTAAAAATGCTAGTAGATCCTGTAAAAGCATTTCACTTAAAGTGCTTTTGGAATCTAAAAAGATTTTTTCAGAAAACGCTTTCAATTATTTTAAAAGCACATTCAAACGAACTCATAGTCACTCAAAGACTTCTTGAGCAGAACTTGAAAAGTGCAAATCCTACTCGAAATCCTTCAATTCTTATTTTCCTTTTATCAATCAAAGAGTAAAGAATGAAGAGTTTCTAAACCAGGTGCAGTGAGTACTTATGCAAAGACCCAACCACCCCACTCGAAATTCATCTAATTTCTACATTTGATGTTGAGGCATTTGAGCGTTAGATTACTTGATAGCACGATGAAGATTGAAGACCAATGCTGCACTATTTTTGTATGATCGTGAAAGTGTCCATATAATACATTGCGAAACGTCAAATCCATCAGTCTTTTATTTTGTCTTGGTGTTGGTCGTGTCCTTTTGACCGTGCATCCTTCAAACATGGACAAACCTTTGTTGAACATAATCATGATATACTAATTAGGTGGTTAATTAGCAGGTAAATTATGAGGTGGACGAGATGCGGTTTGACATATGATAGTCCATTTTTGTCTCATATGGTTGTTTTTTTTAAATACATACAATATTATTTATATTAAAAAGGGATGAAACAGACAAGTTTAATGTTTATAATATCGGGGAAAAAATTGATATGCAGATTTATGAAAATATCGATATTGGTTGTCTTTAATAAAATTATGAAAATTGCAATGAAGTGGTTATATCAACTCACTCAAATTTGGTTGAAATCAGATAAAAATTTCTCAAAAGAATTCAAAATTTTGAAATCTATAATGGGTTTTGGCAAAATTTCTATACAAAATCGTAAATATAGTTGATATTCATTGATTTTCTTATATATCGCCGATATAGACTGAAAGGACATTTCGACAGAAATATTGACAAATTTTGTAGATATTTAAACACTGTATAAGTCTTACAACGAGCTAGCCATAATAATTTGGTCAAATTTGACTTTAGCGACAATCTAACCGAATACCTCTTACTTACAAGTAAAGAGTAATATTATTAAACCGTAATACCAAATGATGTCTCATATAATTATTAGATTAAATGATTTGAAAAAATAAATAAATAAAAATGTTAGGTAAACCATCAATGGTTCATTCAATGTTAATATTACTGTGTTTAAATAGTTCTTATTTAGGAACTCATACTCAAAATTTCACAAAATTGTTTGTTATCAATTTATAGAACTTCGTGTTTATAATCAAAACCGTTCATATTATAAATCACCGTGTAAAGATCACATTTGCAAAAAATCAATTAAAACTAAAAGTAAGGTCATTTAGTCATCAAATTGTTTAAAAACAAATGAACGGAATTGAAAAAAGCATTATGAACCACCTATGTATTTGCTACAATATATTGACTAACTTAGTTTTAATTTATTTTTTGCAGAGATGATCTGTACAGTATGATTCATAATATAAACGATTCTGATCATAAGCACTAAACTTTGTGATTAAAACACAAAGAATTTTGAATAAGAATTCGTACTAATCTTTGAGTAATCAAATATTATTCGTACAAAAATCCATCAATTTAAAGAAAATACTTAACTTATTTGTACATTGTATTTGTAGCCATTTTTATATTTGTCCATTTTCCTTCCAAACAAATATAAAAAAAGTGTAACGTGCTATATCTGTCCATTTTCCTTCCAACCTTAACAACCATCTACGTCACATGAAATATAAAAAAAGCGCAACGTGTCATATGCTTGTAGCAATCCTTCCAAACAAATTAGTTTACTTCAATAATCATGTCATTATGTATATTTCATTACTAAACAACGCGTCATACGTAAACGACAAAATGGATGAAAATACAGGTCTAGCAAGCTTGGAAAGTTTTGTTGAGAGTCTAGAGCCTAATAAATATAGGGGTGTGCTATCCACACACCCCTTTTTACTTCTCACACAGCCCTGTTAATTTCTGACCATTAGATTTTCTTCAATTTATCCAATCCGATGGCCGAAATTCAAAAATGTGTGAGAGAAGTAAATAGAGGTGTGTGGACATCACACCCCTAAATATATTCAATTGAAAAGTCGAAATGACGTGTATTTGTTCGCTTGAAACTCACTTACTTGAATGGTTAAAATGATAAGAGCATATCTGCTAACCAATATTTAGATAGAAAAAATCGTTTGGGGTGTGCTTTTTACACACTTCTTTTTACTCATCACACACCTCTATTACTTTCTGTCCGTTAGATCTTCTTCAATTCATCCGATCCGACGACCGAAATTCAAAAAGGTGTGAGAGAAGGGGAAAATAATAGGGAACTTTAATGAAAAGGGTTTGACCCAACTTTATTTTAACAAAAAACCACCCTAAAATTTTCTTTAACCAAAAGGGCTTAAATATTAACAATAAGGACAAACCATAAAATTTGAACACGGGCTGAATTCTCTAAGCCCAAAACATTAAAAAGTCAATTTACAAAAATATCCCTAACAGAAAATTACACAGCCAGCTAAAAGTTTCATATATTTACAATATTGTCATCTTCTAAATTCGCACAACCAATTCCCACCAAACTCAACCCTTAAAATACCTAAAATTTGAAAATGGTTGTTCTTCCACTGTAAGCCAACCAAAAACCGTAAAATTTGAAACTTGAAGTTCGAAATCTAGCAACATTCAGTAATCGGAAGAACAAAATCAAGTTGAATACCTCTAAAAGTCATCAATGGCTGACCAATTGCCGAAAAAAGTCGAACAAAAGCCAGAATTTTCATCCGAGCACACCGTCGACGAAGAGGTATATATTTGAATGCTTGTCATTGCATAAATCTATGAATTTTACTTCGAAAAACACTACAAAATCGATTAATTTTGTTTTAGAGAAGATGAGGATGGATTTCCACAGGGACTTGGAACTGCAGAAGAGGCAGATTATGGAGAGAGCACATGCTGAGATAGCGAAAATACAGCATCGCGATGACGAGGAGAATTATCTCTGCCGAAAATGCGAGTGGGTGATATTAGTATCTATCTGTCATATTAATTGGTTATGTTAACTGCTACTTCTTGTTGTAACAATTGGGGAAGACTTTAACCCCTTTCTATTTCTTTTTGTATGTTTGCGATTGATATAGTGGGCAAATATTTCTTTAAATAACATGTTTCTACAAATAACAACTAGTTCTCTGTATAAAAACTACATTGTTCACTTTGTCTTCTCTTTTCTTCATGACTTCATTAAATTTTTGTAGTCCCATAAACAATGTTGTATTATCGTTCGATTTCATAAATAGTGTGGCCTAGTTCTTAGTCCAGTTCCATGAACAATGTCCAACTCTTGCTTTGGTTTCATAAATAGTGCCTAATTTTTTGTGCAGTTTCATAAATAGTGCCTATTTCTTGATTCAGTTTCATAAATAGTGGCTAGTTCTTGGTCCAATTTCATAAATATTGCCTAGTTCTTGGTCCATTTCCATAAATAGTGCCTACTTATAGGTGCAGTTCCATAAATAGTGTGGCCTACTTCTTGGTCCAATTCCAAAAATAATGCCTGTTTTCATAAATAGTGTGCTCTTATTGGTCCAGTTTCAGAAATAATGTCTAATTCTTAGTTCAGTTTCATAAACGTTATGGCCTACGCTACACTACAAACCTTCTTTAATAGCATTCATTTATAGCATTTTTTTTTGCTTCTTAAAATGCTATCAAATAGTATTATCCTCTTCAAATAGTATTTTGTATAGCATTTTTAATAGCATTCATTGATACAAATTATTTTGTACATTTTTGTTGTCTCAGGAGACACAAGGAATACCTGATGGACAGTAGTGTATAAATCAGTGTTTCAAGCTTTATATTGAGGCTGATCAAAAATACAAGCCACCTATAAAAAAATATATGATTATTGACACTGATGTAAATCGGTTTTTCAAGCTTTTGTTTTTATACACTATTTATGTAGTATCTGTATCAATTTCATAAATAGTTAGTCAGTTTAATAAATAGTGTAGTACTCGTGTCAGTTTCATAAATAGTGAGCTTAATAAATAGTGTAGTACATGTGTCAGTTTCATAAATAGTCAGCCAGTTTAATAAATAGTGTAGTACATGTGTCAGTTTCATAAATAGTCAATCAGTTTAATAAAAAATGTAGTACTCGTGTCAGTTTCATAAATAGTGAGTTTAACAAATAGTGTAGTACCCGCGTTAGTTTCATAAATAGTTAGTTTAATAAATAGTCAGTGTTTAGTTTAAGAAGTGATAGTACTAGTACTCAGTTTAAGAAATAGTGATAGTATCCGTGTTTAGTTTTAAAAAATAGTCAGTATTTAGTCTGAATTATGTTTGGAAGTCTCATGCAATTGCCTTGAATCTATCTTATTATAAAATTGAACTCGTGTGTGTGTGTGTGTGTATAGTGTTTCGTTTGAGAAATAATCCGTGTTTAGTTTACGAAACAGTGATAGTACTAGTGTTCCGTTTAATAAATAGTCAGTGTTTAGTTTACGAAACAGTGATAGTATTAGTGTTCGTTTGATAAATAGTCAATATTTAGTTTACGAAATAGGGATAGTACTAGTGTTAGTGTTCCGTTTAAGAAATAGTCAATGTTTAGTTTACGAAACAGTGGTAGTACTAGTGTTCCGTTTGAGAAATAATCAGTGTTTAGTTTACGAAACAGTGATAGTACTAGTGTTCTGTTTAATAAATAGTCAGTGTTTAGTTTACGAAACAGTGATAGTACTATTGTTCGTTTGATAAATAGTCAATATTTAGTTTACGAAACAGTGATAGTACTAGTGTTTCGTTTAAGAAATAATCTGTGTTTAGTTTACGAAACAGTAATAATACTAGTGTTCCGTTTAAGAAATAGTCAGTGTTTCATCTCATTCTATCAAATTCACCAAAGTAATAAAGATAAATAATAAATTTACTTACATCCACTTAGGCCCCCGTGTAGGCCTCCCCGGCCTAGGCTTTAGGCCTAGTCCGCCACCCAACTAGCGCCCGAGAGTCTTTTACAACCTTGAGAAATAGTGTATTTTCTTCAGTTTCATAAATAGTGTGTAATTTTGCGATAGTTCCAACAATAGTGTGCGTTATTTTTTGTTCAAATCCAGAATCAGTGTGAGTTATTTTGTTCTAGTTCAAAAAATAGTGTTTATTTTGTTACTTTCATAAATAGTGTGAGTTTTTTTTTATCACTTTTAGAAATAGTTTAGGTTATTATGTTGTAGTTTTAGAAATAGTCAATGTTTAGTTTACGAAACAATGATATTACTAGTGTTCCGTTTAAGAAATAGTCAATGTTTAGTTTACGAAACAATGATAGTACTAGTGTTCTGTTTAAGAAATAGTCAGTGTTTAGTTTACGAAACAGGCATAGTACTAGTGTTCATTTGATAAATAGTCAATGTTTAGTTTACGAAACAGTGATAGTACAATGTTTAGTTTACGAAACAGTGATAGTACTAGTGTTCGTTTGATAAATAGTCAATGTTTAGTTTACGAAACAGTGATAGTACAATATTTAGTTTACGAAACAGTGATAGTAAAATGTTTAGTTTACGAAACAATGATAGTACTAGCGTTCCGTTTAAGAAATAGTCAGCGTTTAGTTTACGAAACAGTGATAGTACTAGTGTTCGTTTGATAAATAGTCAATGTTTAGTTTACGAAACAGTGATAGTACTAGTGTTTTGTTTAAGAAATAATTAGTGTTTAGTTTACGAAACAGTGATAGTACTAGTGTTCGTTTGATAAATAGTCAATGTTTAATTTACGAAACAGTGATAGTACTAGTGTTCCGTTTAAGAAATAGTCAGTGTTTAGTTCACGAAACAGTGATAGTACTAGTACTAGTGTTCGTTTGATAAATAGTCAATGTTTAGTTTACGAAATAGTGATAGTACTAGTGTTCCGTTTAAGAAATAGTTAGTGTTTAGTTTACGAAACAGTGATAGTACTAGTGTTCGTTTGATAAATAGTCAATGTTTAATTTACGAAACAGTGATAGTACTAGTGTTCCGTTTAAGAAATAGTTAGTGTTTAGTTCACAAAACAGTGATAGTACTAGTACTAGTGTTCGTTTGATAAATAATCAATGTTTAGTTTACGAAACAGTGATAGTACTAGTGTTCCGTTTAAGAAATAGTTAGTGTTTAGTTTACGAAACAGTGATAGTACTAGTGTTCATTTGATAAATAGTCAATGTTTAATTTTCGAAACAGTGATAGAGATAGTACTAGTGTTCCGCATGGTTGTTTCCTCAATATAGAATACAGCGAAAAAAGTATCACGCACACATCTATATTAATCCCCACAGAAGTCAAAAGAGCTGCAAGATTCATCTCTATCGACTAAATCTACAATCTTCAAAGGATCTCATCACCCAAGAAAGCGAATTCGAGACACCCGATTACACCATAAGCCGAACACAACCAGTACTCCGAAGTTCCAAACACACACAAATCAGCTGCTGCAATACTTATCCGTCGATCTGCCTAAGAATTCGAAATTTCGAACACAACTCAGAATAAATAAAAAATAAAAAAATGAATTCACCATACGCCATCATTCAATTATTGATATCCCAAATTCCAAAATTTCCAAAATTCAACTTCAATTCTCACTCGTACAAAACCAAAGCTATTCACATTGCTTCAACTCAAATAATTCGAAACAATACATCAAATATCATCACAAATAATCAGTAATTAAGAATTAGATGAGCGATTCAGTCTTCGAAAATCCAAAACAAAGTAGAAACTAAATGCCCCAAAAACTAAGAAACCCATGGAATAGTAAACAAAAGTAGTCACGAAAGCAGCAAAGCCGAACCTTTCGAATGCGACTGAGGCGGAGGAAGGCGTTTGCGAAAGACGGAGGAGAAGAGGCGGTGGGCGCTGGCAGAAATGAGGCGCTGAGCCGGATCGACGAGCTTCGAGAGCCAGCCATCGCTGGCGGCGCTAGGGTTTTGCAAAGTCGCTGGTGGCCGATCGTAAGGTGTGGTTTGGATGGTCCGTCGAAACGGCGTTTTCCGGAACTTTCCACCCGCGCCCAATCCTTCGTATGCCTGCTTGGGCTTCTCTTCCCGCGCGGGCGACGCCATGAGAGAGGAGAGAGAGAGAGCGCTAGGGTTTCAAAATTTTGTAGGGGTTAGAGAGAAAGGGATTGGATAGCAAATTAGGGTTTTTAATTGCAGCGTCCGAAAGTTTGGAAATGAAAGGGGTCAATTTGATATTTACCGAAATGTCGGGAACAGGGAGAGAAGAGTAATAAACGGGTGAGGAAACTTGACTTTAGGGGTACAATGGGAAGCACAATAAATTATTTTGGTTGGGCCAGTTTTATTGGGCTGATTTGGTATTAGATTTTGTACTAACTATTAAATAAACTTTTAACATGGTTTTTGGTTAAAATTTAAAGTTTTCAAGCCCTTTTGGTTAGTTTTTCTAAAATAATAAGAGTAGACCCGCTTTCAAAATAACAAGTATTTAGAGAAAAAAAGACATTGTTTTTATGGGGCTTTAGAAGTAATTTGATCTCAGGACTTTAAATATGAGTGAACGTTTTTAACTAGCTTCTTGGAGCCGAAAGTCTAAAGGCTAATAAACATGTTTAATAAAAAAGTCGAAATGACAGACGTTTTTTCGTTTGAAACTTGCTTACACGAATAGTTAAAATGACAAATAAATCCGCTTTCAAAATGACAAATATTTAGATAGAAAAAAAATCGTTTTTTACTGTACTTAAGAGATAATTTAATCTTAAAACGTTACATATAAGTGAATGCTTTTAATTATCCAGATCCAATTCCCGTCATCTTGGTAAGTCACATTCAAATCCATACTTTTCTAACAATTATGTATGACGCGTGATGTGATTGCATCTTAACATATTCTAAAACGAATCTAAAACAAGTAGCTAAACTTACAAGTACTGATGTACAACAACAAACAGTTCAAAAATTAACTCACAGTAAAAAACACGAAAAACGAAGCCTTTATTGCCATTTGGTACTTCAAGTGATATTTCGTTACGGTATCTTAGTTCGACTTTCGCTTTTTAAACAAAACAGGGCTTTAATTTGTTGGGATCAAATTTTTTTGCACTTAAAATAAGTGTGACTTTTCTGTAATTTTAATAAGTAATTGACACATTAAATTTAAAATAAAACTAAAAAATTAAAATAATAAATACACATCGGTCATTAAGGCAGTGCGACACCCATTTTGAACGAAGAAGATTTGGTCTTTTATTTGGAAAATGATCCTCGGGCTCCAGGAATTTTGTTATTATTTATATTCATCGTATATCGTGCGATAAAAAATTATTTTATATTTAAAATTTAAAATTAAATATAAAATAATAAAAATTAATCACATAATACACGATAAATGAATATGATTACAAGATCTGCCTAATCCTTTTTCCTTTTATTTACCCTCCTTCCCATATTTTTCACCCCAAAAATTGAAGAACCGCCCTAAAATTCAGAAATCAACTGGGATATGGACAATCCCAAGATAGTTTTTCGAATTAATTTTCACGTTTTACGATGGACCCCACATATACGGTGGGACCGGGACCCACATTCCCTCAAAATAATCAGTGCAACCGGAGCGGAAAGAGAAGTCGGTGTTTTGTTTGTTAACTCGCCATCAATCCTCTTCTCGCTTTCCCCTCTCTCTCTCTCGCCATCGCAGCACCTCCAAAGGGTTTCTAGGGTTTGTAGCGCGCCGTTTTCTCAGAGTTGTACTTTACTCGCCGAATCTTGCCCCAATGCGTCTGTTGAGGAAGCTCGATCAGGTATTGTTCTTCGCATTTCTCCGATCTGGTTTGCTTTTGAGCGTGTTCGTATCTCGAGATTTGAGCTTCGGGAGCTCTGCGAAGCTTGGCATTTTCATTTTATTTTACTTTTTCTTGAATTATTTATTGGTTTTTTGTTGGGTTTGATTTGTTTGGTGGGATAAATTTGTTGGTGAAATTTTTTTCTTGGTGGTGTGCAAAAAAGGATTAAACTTTAGCTTGAAGAGAATTGAAAGATGGAAACTTGGTGTAGATTTCATGTAGCTTAATGATTTGTTTGTTTAAGTAGAGGAAAAGGAAATTAGGGGAAAAAATGCATTATTTGCATTCCATTAAATTGATTGGAAATCTGTTTCGTGCCGGTTCTATGGTCGAAAGATATGACTTTTTTTCTGATGGTGATAGTTTGCTTTGACTAGGCTCATGGGGTTTAGCCCGAGTGGCGAGGGCGGGTGGGGAAATGGATTTAGGATTAGTCTAGGTCAGGCGTTCGATTCCTTTTCATCTTGGAGTTTTTCGAGTTTCGAATTGGTGGAGTAGTGTTGCAATGTTGTGTTGGTTTGAAATTTGAAATCTTTTCAAGAAGTCCTATTGCATGTCACTGAGTTGCTTACTTCCGTTTGCCCTAAGCAGTGCAACCGGAAACTACATCTGCTGTTGGGTGGCTGATGTTCTTCATACTTCTGTTGATATTTCAGGGATTGGATTTTATCTTTTCCAAACTCAAAAGACATATGGCTTGATGTGGGCAGTTTAGTTTATAAGGGCACTGAACAGTTTTACTCACAGCTCGTGACTTGTTGGAATCTTTACCTGAAAGGTTCCTCAAGGAACTGGATCATTGTAAACTTGCTGGACTAAGCTCTTCCACGTTTTGGTACTTCATTTGGATTACGCGATCAGACTAACCCTAGAAATGGATTCTTTTGCCGGTACATCTGAAATTGTGGAAGCGAAAGATGAGCTGACTACGGGTCAATATTCTCACGGAATACATCAGCCGAATTCTGGATTTAGTAAAGATGACAAAGATTGGAAGCTTCCTCCTGTTCTAAAACTGGGATACAAGGATTCTCTAGAAGATGATATTAATAAGCTCTTTGAGGCAATCAAAACTCCATCCAAGGGTTCAGATCATTCAAAGCAAGTAGGCACTAGCCCTTTATATAGAAATGCCTTAAAGAAACCAATTACAGTGGGTGTGCCTCGCTCACCAGGGATTGGTAATTCAGAACCGGCGACACTGAAGCAGGCGTTAAGAGAGCTCTCTATTACCAAGGCATCAGAAATGGCTGCTTTGAAACGATTATCAAAATTGACAAGTCCTGCAAGACCCTCGGAAGCTGGGAGGATCAAGACGTTATACAATGCAGTTGTTGTTCAATCCAGTCAATCTGGTGCCTCCTCAAGTGAAGATAGGGGAAATATGGTTGAAATCTCTCTGGTGCCAGAAGAAAGCATTTCAA
The DNA here is from genome assembly GCA_963580275.1 of Crataegus laevigata. Lineage (NCBI taxonomy): Eukaryota > Viridiplantae > Streptophyta > Magnoliopsida > Rosales > Rosaceae > Crataegus > Crataegus laevigata. The sequence continues at coordinate 31,360,748 of OY756952.1, forward strand.
ATTCTTGTGAGGAGTTGTCTGAGCATCCTCAAATGTCCAAGATGAAGTCATCAAGCCAGAGTGGACATTCTTCTCCTCGATTTGCCATTGGGAAAACAGAAAATAAATCTGGGAGCACAATAGTGCAAAATGAAAGTACTTCCAGTTGCAAGTTAAGGACAGTAGGGGAGCAAACAGTGAAGGCGGAACTGGGACAGAAGAAGAAAAATAAATCTAAAAGTGATCATATTTCAGAACTTGCTGAAAATGTTCCTTCCAGAAACATGTTACAGACAAAAACTAAGACGGAGCTGGTGAAGAAGGAGAAACTTAAATCTGCAAGTGGCAATACATCAGTACTTGTTCAAAATGTTCCTGCCAAAACCAAGTTAGCTAATAAGCTATCAGCAGCAAAACCAGGGCGGAAAGTCAAGTTGCATGTAGTACCTTCTTCATCGAGTTCGGTGAATCAAAATCCGGCAAGCAAAGTATCCAGAAATGCCCTCCGCTCTGAAAAAGCAGCCAGCAGGAATAGGAATATTGTAAAGAAGAAAACAAGGCAAGAGTCAAGTTCTGTGGCCTGCAACTCTAGTAATTCTAATGAAGTTGATGCTGATTTTGATCCTTGTACAAGTCAGCTGGTCTGCGAGAGATGTCAATGTGCAATACAAGGTGCTGGACAACAATCCAATCAAGGTTCTTTGGCACCCCAGTTTAACGGTCTTACTGCTGAGGTAAACTCAAATAATGGGCACAGCATTCCGGGTAAACCAGGCTTCACCTTCGACAGCAGTAGTACTGGCAATAAAGGGGGAGATGACATTATAAAAGCAAAAAAGAACCTCAAATCAAAAGAAAAAGGGGAATTCTCCCAAAGCTCAAAAAGTAGCCAAGGTGATCATAGTAGTAGTACGAGTTTGAGTGACGAGAGCAATGTCAGTGGATCTAGTTGCAGCAATAAGCCTCACATGTCGAAGGATGTGAGATGGGAGGCCATCCGTCATGTTCGGTTGCAGCATGGATCCCTGGGCTTGAGACATTTCAATCTTTTGAAGAAGCTTGGTTGTGGAGACATAGGAACTGTATATCTTGCTGAGCTCATTAGTACGAATTGCCTGTTTGCCATAAAGGTAATGGACAATGAGTTCTTGGCTAGAAGGAAGAAGATGCCCAGGGCGCAGACCGAAAGCGAAATACTGAGGATGCTTGATCATCCTTTTCTCCCTACACTGTATACCCAATTTACATCAGATAATTTGTCATGCTTAGTTATGGAGTATTGCCCAGGTGGAGATCTTCATGTCCTCCGGCAGAAGCAAATTGGAAGGTGTTTTTCTGAAGAGGCAACAAGGTAGAAATATTTGAATTAACGCCTATATCGGACTTTTACATTTTGTTTTGGATGCAATTTGACATTATCTGCAGTCAAGCATTAGTTACAAGATAATTGTATAAGAAAAGAAAAATATACACCTTTGTAACCTCCACCTACACCAACACTCACCACCCCAACTTTGTAAATTTTATTTAATGTGTTTTTCGCAGTCCGCTATCACCGTAAGGGACGCCTTCTCTTCTCTGAGAGAAATTGCGACATGACATCTTGAATTGTTTTTTGTCCTTAATTTTACGGGTCATCTCTAAAGAACTTCACTTCATTATCTAATTCAGTGGAGTAACTGACCATTAGATTCATGTCCTCTGATCTAGTACTTTTTCGTGTATTAAATAGGTGCTGGAATTTTACCATTACAAAACTAATTTAAACCTTTGTGCTTTCAGGTTCTATGTTGCAGAAGTTCTCCTTGCTTTGGAGTATTTACACATGCTTGGGGTAGTTTATCGGGATTTGAAACCAGAAAACATTCTAGTTCGGGAAGATGGTCACATCATGCTCACAGATTTTGACCTGTCTCTCAGGTGCACTGTCAGTCCAACTCTATTGAAATCACCTTCATGCGATGCTGATCGTGCAAGATTGTCTGGTCCATGTACACAATCTAGCTGCGCTGAGCCGTTCTGCATTGAACCCTCCTGTCAAGTCTCATGCTTCACCCCTAGGTTGTTACCGGCTGCTGCAAAAACAAAGAAGCCCAAAAATGACCCTGCATCCCATGTTAGATCATTGCCGCAGCTTGTGGCAGAGCCTACTGATGCTCGGTCCAATTCCTTTGTCGGGACCCATGAGTACTTGGCTCCGGAGATTATCAAAGGAGAGGGTCATGGAGCTGCAGTTGATTGGTGGACGTTCGGTATCTTCCTTTACGAGCTTCTATATGGCAGAACACCGTTCAAAGGTATTAACAACGAGGAAACGTTGGCCAATGTGGTGTTGCAGAGCCTAAGGTTCCCAGAGGGCCCCCTTGTTAGTTTCCAGGCTCGAGATCTCATCAGAGGTCTGTTGGTAAAGGAGCCAGAGAATCGGTTGGGATCAGAGAAAGGGGCCGGTGAGATCAAGCAGCATCCGTTCTTTGAGGGCCTGAATTGGGCACTGATACGCTGCGCCATTCCGCCAGAACTGCCCGAGTTTTGCGACTTTGAAATTCCAGACATGCCTGCTGCACAGGAGAATACCAAGTATTTGGAGTTTACGGCGACGGGAGAGCACCTAGAGTTTGAGTTATTTTAGAGGGAAATCACAGTTTTTAGGAGAAGAAGCTTTCGGCTTGTGTATGTATTATTCTCTCTTGAAAGACCTCCTCCTTTCCGATATATATAACTCATAAATCTAGCTTATGTATATACTTTTTTAAGCTTTCAGTAATGGCGCATATATCAGATTAATTTTTTTTTGTACATTTTGGAATATTGATGGTCCGATGGTGTATCACCGCTAGGATGGTCTGCGCATGACGGATGCTAGCAACAGTTGTTCATGCGCAAAAATTTGTCATTTTAATACGGTTTTCTACTAGAAAGGCAGCGTCTAGGCTGAAATCTTCATCCGACCAACCAAGCGAACCCCGAATAAAATCTCAGTTCAACGCAAACCGAATTATATATACTGATCGAAACACAAATCATTAATCGTATCGAATTGCATTTCTTCCCCATCTCGTTGTTTCGGCGGAAAGAAATTACCATCTGGTAGCTAAAGGTGTTCGAACCTGGCTGGCCGAAAATACTTTTTTTTTTGGGTGCTAACTCACCAAAACTCTTCTAATTGTTCGGTGGGGACTGCCGCTGCCCAATAAGTTTAAGTTTAATACGGTGGTGCTTGCCGAACTAGTGTGACTAGAAGCCACCTTCATTACAGAAAGTACACTGCTTCAATTTTCTAGAGAGAGAGAGAGAGAGAGAGAGAGAGAGAGGAGAGAGATCACTAAAGCTTTTCGGCATCGGAAAACCAGAGAACATGGTTTCGACCTCCGACGACGACTTCATCACCGTCGTATGCACAAACCCCAGTCCAATCCAACCAAACACCACGCCGGATAAACAAGTTCTAATTTCTGTCGAGAATATCCTATCCTGGGATTTGCCAGCAATTCTCCGTCACCAAACGGTCAGAGTTCAAGCACATCGGAACAGGTGCTGCCTGGCTTCTCATTTTCTCACTCATTTTCCGTTTGTTTCCCGAGAAAATTAAATGCGGCAAAATTAATTTTGATTTTGAGTTTGAATTCCATCTGTGCTTGCAGGCTCATCCAACACTCTTCGTACTTCCATGGACTCCTAAGCGGCAGCTTTAGGTAATCGATTTCCTTATTCCGAAAACTGAATCCGAGCTTAGAACTTTGACTGTAAATTTTGATTTTTTTTTAATTAAATTTGATTGCTTCCGGTTAAAAAAATTGAGTTTTTTTTGTAGCGAATCGGGCCGGGAATGTATAGAAATTGAGTGGAACCTGGAAATATTTCTAAGCATTCTCAATTGTTTATATGACTCCCCATTGGGATTGGAAGTTACATCTGATAATATCCTCCTTCTTTTTGAGGTAAATAAATTTAACTTTTTACTATGTGCTAGTTTTATCCAATGGTGTTCTTGTCTTTTATTCATTTGGTTATTTGTTTTTGCTTGATCTTAAAATTGTTCAAACCGTTCGACATTGTTGAAGAAAAACTGCATTTCATGACTTGAAGGTTGAATGTTTATTATTTCCACCTTTCAAATCACATCCAGTGTTTTGTGAAGTTAATATTATTCTTTTGAAAATACTGCATTGCGTTTGCATTGCAGGGTGCACTTTATTTTGGAGTGGAGATGCTTCTCGTGAGATGTAAAACTTGGTTTTCTGAGGTTGTATTGGCGAAGGTAGAACCACAAATACAATTGGATGATTTGATTTCTATTTGGAGCTTCGGAATAGAGCACGGTGAGAACGATTTGAACATGAAAATTTATTTTCTTTTTTGAAAAACTCATATTTGAAGTTAGCGTCGTCATCTTTTCCAGTCTAATAGATGAAGTTGAATACATTGCAGCCCTTGATTTTCTTCCAGAACTATGTGCGAGCTATCTTGCCAGAAATTTTGTATGTTCTCAACTTATATTTAACTTCTGTGCACAATCAGATTATGTTTTGAAAATTCAATTATGCTTCAGTCTTAACTCATACATAGAGGCTGGTGACGGGTTGTGGATTTATATTGACGCACTAAGGAGTAGAAAATTATGGTTAATACTTAATTGTGAGGTACCATTTCAGTTGATATTCCAAATGATCTCTCTTCAGATTGGTTTAGTTTTGTCCTAATATTCATCATACAGGGTCAAAAATAAAAGAGAGGGTTCTGTTATAGATGGCTATGGTATGAGGAGGATATAAGGGTTGAAGGGAGCCCAAAGGGGAGATGGGGAGAGACAAAGAGAATCAATATGATTACTGAAAACACCATGATGTTGATCTAATAGTTTCCTGTAATCTTGAATATGTGGCACTTTATTGATGATGCGCTCATGCACACATGGATGTATGGCTACTACTCGTTTAAACTGAAAAATATGCTTCAGTGTATTTCTTCATGATCAGGTCGTTGCTTATGGTTGAATGGGAAGAGATTATTTTCACTTAAGTGGCATGAGATCCTAGGGATTTGAATATTAACAGGCTTATGATTTCTGTGCTTTGTGCAATATTTGTTCACTGTGCCCATCCTATTCTCTAATTGAAGCTGACATATTGTGGTTTGGTTTTCCAGATGTGGGCCATGCGTATGAATTATTTTGTAGATATTCCTTACGACTTATTACTATCTTCTGTAAAGCACATGGATTTGATAGTCGACAGGTTAGTTATCCTTTGAATAGCCTAGCTTAATTTTCTATAAGACATAGTGGCACTATGATATCTTACTCTTAGTGGTCTTTCACAGCGAGATGTATCTTTCCAATGCACTTTTAGTTTGGCTCGATGCTAACACAGAAAGGATCGATGGCTTGAGCAGAAATGAAGATGTCCATGCTGGCATTTTGAAAGAGGTACAGATCAACAATATTTCATGTATATGTTGAGGACCAAAATGACATATAGCCTTGGAAGGTGACTTGTTTACCTAGGATCTACTACTGCCGCGAGTTATAATCATAAGCAATTATCTTCAACCATGAATGCGTCTCCATATCAGTTTTTCAAAAACATCAACATGCGAGGTACAATAAACTTGACAGTCAATCCATAGCCTGCATAATTTTAACTGGATAATAGGAAGGAAATGTCGTAACTTTCTGATGAAAGTCAACAAAGAGTGAGTTGCCTAATAATCATGACAAATTGCCCCATCGAGCCACTTTTCCATTTCATTTAAAGGCAGTTTAGCATTAATTGTTACTTGGATGAAACTCTTCCAATATGCCTCATAACATAATGGGGACAACGCGACATGATGTAATGTTCACAAGTTTGTGGAAATAGGTACAATAAGGGTAACTTTAGATCTAAAGGCAGGAAGCATAATTACAGCTCTACAATTAGAAATTATTGAACCATGTAAAGGGATTGTTTACTTTGTGAGTTGTGACATGTAGTATTATAAAAGTTCATTACTTGTGCTACCAATTGATCCCTCATATTTCTTGAAAATAAATATGTAGGGGGTTTTAGCAGTGTTGTATTTGTCCTTGAGGTAGTTAAGCGTAAAATTAACCTCATCTGTCTTTGACTCTTTGTTTCTGTATATTTTTTCTGAAGTTTATATGATAAGTACAAAACTTTGTAAAATAGTGATTTAGTTCTCTTTAGTCATTCAGTAGCATTAAATCTGGGTTTCTGAGTTTAGGTATCCATAAAGCTGAAACCTGAAATACTACCAATCAGTATTTATCTGCCAAAATTTTTAGTAAACTATAATCTTTGTATTAAATCATCTATTGGTTGTTGTTGAACAGATCCGTGTACGCCTTTTGCCATTGTGGTTTGCTGCAGGTATGCCTAATTTTCTGATGTTAGACAAAGGGCACTACATACTCATTTTTTCCTATTCTTATTTCTTACACAAACTGATCGGGTTCTTTTTTCAGAGAAAAGAAGTTCTTGTCATTTTTCTAAGTTTGCTGATCAGAGCATTGATTCAATTTTCAGACTGCTGAGAATTCCATCCACTAGCTCAATAGAAGCCTTAGCTGACGGTCACTTGCATGACTTACGTATTCGGCTGACAAAATTTTCTAAGGTATTTCTGTCACTATGGACCTCAGAAGTCTGTTTGGAAAAGGTTCTATTTTGGTTTTTCGGTTGAGGGTTCATATGACTCAAGGTACATCATACATGCAATGACAGAATAGGTTTTCGGTGTTTTCTCTATCTTATCATGTGCATATGCATCATATACATTCATGAAAGGGGAGGGGGAAAGTAACAAATATAGGTTTTTTAGGAATTTTTTATTTTTTCCTTTGAGGAAGTTTTGTATCTGTTTCCGGTAGATGCTAATCTGTTTTTTCTGGAAGTTATACAAAGGTCTATCAGATAAACTTTTCTTAAGGGGTTAGAGTTACTGTTCATATGAAGACGGTAGTGCCAACTGCCTAGGTCTTTGCAAAAAGTAGTCAAGGGAGGTTATATGGGTGCATCTAGAATCAAGATCCATCCCGTGATATAGAGACTAAGCAAACTTTGAAACTTATTAGGAAAAAGGATGGAGATATTTATGTGCATGCTGTCAAACTATTGATTTGTTGTTAGATACAAGGGAAAAATCATAGATTCTTGTGGTATATAGTTTCTTAGTATCTGAAACATCAAACATTTGGCGGAAAGTTAATGTTCATTAGTATATAACTTAGTCTTTTTCTTTGCGCAGAAAGTAAACCTTTCAAGTTGCCCACAGATGACATCAGTTGTGCTACTTTTTTCTTTGCTTCCTTCTTCAAACAGTATGGAATTCACTCTAAGGAGTATTGAACAGTCACCATTTAACCTTAAACATCTTGAACGAGAATCTTCAACACTACTGAAGTCGTTGCCAACCTTGTCTTTTGACGCAGTACAAGAGGTGGATATTTCCAAGTGTCCAAGGTTACACCTTGAAACTGCCATTGAATGCTTCTGCAAATCATTTCCATCTTTAAGAACACTGAAGGCAGCTTTTTTATTGAACTTCAAGATAAGCACTTTGCGCAAACTGGTGCTGAAATGCCCCATGGTCTGTGAAGTTGACTTAACCATTGACACTACTCCAATTATATCATCACAAGTGTCTGTTGTGTCCTCAAGTCCAGATATAACACCACAAATATCAAATTCGCCCTTAAATTTTCGTGATATGACTTCTTTTTACTCTGGACTATCTCTTGCAAAACTCACATTGGAGGGCCGAAGCGATCTCTATGGTGAGATATTTTTCAATAGTTCTAGATTTTCTATTGATAAGTCCTTAATTTTTCTTACCTCCAAAAGATAGCTTGGCATACTGATTTCAAAGACAGTTGTCTTTGTTAAACTCGTGGACAAAGTTAGTGGAAAAATGCTAACCATTCTTTTGCATATATGACATGAGATCATCGTAAAGTCCATAAAGTGGAAATTTTGGCCTATATGTAGCGTGCTATTGATGACATCATATGATACACGTTTGTTAATAATGTTGGGCCAGGGATTTTGAAATGTTCTACTCTGACATTTGAATGCTGGAATGGTGGAAAGTATCTAATTATTGGATTTCTTTTTTGAAGTATTCTTCCTTGTAATTTAATTAGCCCATTAAAGGTTCAATATTGTGGATGCGCAGTTGCACACACATGAAGCCCATAATGCACAATAATTGTATTTCCATTTTTCGTGGCGCCTGATTTTGCTTCATTGTTCACCCCACTAACATTTCCTTTCAATGTTTATGCCAGATTCAGATCTCCAGTACATCTCCAGATTCTGTCTCTCCTTGCAATACCTAAACCTCAAAGGGTGTATTTCATTGACTGACGTTGGCATAGCAAGTGTTATACGCAGATGTATTAAGCTGCACTCCGTTTTAGTATGTGACACCTCTTTCGGGGTTAATTCGGTTCTAGCTCTTTGTTCTAGCTCTTCCAGTCATATTGCTGTCCAACAAATTGAAAACGAGCAATTGGATTCCCTGGCACATAATCTTCAAACACTTCACATGGGAAGCTGCAAGTGTGAGTGTCATTTCCCTTGTTACTTTTTCTTTGGGAGTTTATGATTTGAACTTAGAGGACTTATTTCCATCAACATCCTCATTCAACAGGCAGAAACTCTAGGATTTCATTTATTTATTATTTTCATTTTTGAGAATTGAGATACTTGGTATAAGGCACCATTTGTCCATATAGTTCACGAAAGTGTAGTGTATAGCTTCTCTGCCTTTGACTAGTGCTTCCATATACAAAAATAATAATGCCCGGTAGAAGGAACAATTTGTAACTGGGGAAGTCTTTGAGAATTTGCTTGACTAAGATTTAGCTTAACTGTACTTGCTATTGGGTACTTGAGATTATTAGTAAGGCCTTTGTTTTCCCTTCTGATATCTGTTGGTCCTATAATCTGTTATTATATGAAATATTCTTTCTCATCATTGACCAGTTAACACAATTTCTGCCACTTTCTTGTATTTACTGATGATTTGAGATGATCTAGGACCTAAATTTTTTTGAAATGGTGGTTGTAACAAATCCAATCAGTTCGGATAAGCTGCGTTAATTTCATTTCTGGGTCTGGATTACGTAAAATGGACCAAGGAAATGCCTAAAGTTCACTGGACGACATGTATGATTTATGGTCAAATGTTTTTGTTTCTCAGGTGTTGATGAACCATCTCTTGTAAAGCTTATGTCTCAAATGCAAAAGCTGAAGACCCTTTGCTTAAGTGATACTTACCTTTCTGATGGTGCTCTATGTAGTTTCAGAAGTTCTTCCTTGGAGATGCTTGATGTTTCTAATACTGTGGTGAGTCATCAAAATTAGGGATCATACACACTAACATATGCATGTGATTGTGAGAAATAAGTAGTTACATTGGCTATACTCCTTTAACGGGTAAGTTAATTCTGCAACTACATCCTTGTATGCTCCTAATCATACACATAAACCCTTGTGAGTAGTAATATAGACAACACACTGTTTCTTGCATAAATCTGGTTTATATAATTGGGGAATCAATAGAAGGAAGTTGATGTATAACTCTTTGAAAGTTCAGTTTTGTAATGGATACAGGACATCGGGTCTAACAAAGAACAGGGAAGATTCATCTGTGTTCCTATTGTCATGTGACCATGTTAGTTATGTGCTTGTAAATTTCAGGTTTCAAAAGCTGCTTTAGCTCATCTCATCGGTGGAAATCCAGGTTTAAAGTGTTTGAAAGCGAGAGGATGCAGGAATTTGTCTCTACAGGAAAGTGATGCTCAGAAGCGAGCATTTTCTTCCTCCTACTCTTGCAGTGAACTGCATAATGAAATAGGAAGAACATGCGTACTGGAAGAAATTGCACTTGGATGGGGATTTTCTTACTCCTCATTGGAAGCTCTGAAACCCGCAATCACATCACTGAGGAAAATAACTGTGGGCTTAGGTGGATCATTAGGTGAAGATGGACTGAGAAAACTACCAACTATTTCTCCCATGCTGGAGTCAATTATTCTTTATTTTCAGGTAACTTGTTTGTGGATTTTGAGATAATTGTAGGCAATACCTGTGTCATCCCTTGTGGTTTATGCTGTTATACATGCATTAACTGCACATCATCAATAGTAAAAGCACTCATGGGACAATTAGTTTTAAATATTGAATTTTGCAAAAAATATGGTTCCCCTATTTGCGGGTTTACTTCACCTATCAGATAAAATCTTATTGATCATATCAGCATGAGTTAAATGATGTCTCCTTAGGGATATTCATGCAGTTTTCGTGATATTAGCTTTGGCGAAAGATACACTTCTTTTTCTTCTTCTTTTTTCGATTTCAAAATATATGTTTCTCTTGCATCAAAACCTACATATGAATATGAAATATACCATCATTTGTACAATGATTTTGATACTTTTACAGGTAATATCTGATGGTACCATTATGAGCATCATGGAAAACCTGAAGAACTTGGTAGTGTTGGCTTTGTGTCACTGTCTTGGTGATATATCTATTTTAAGCTTTAAGTTTTCCGTGCCAAACCTGAGGACGTTGAAACTTGAGCGGGTGTCCCCTTGGATGACCAACAATGATTTGGTTATTCTTACTCAAAGCTGTGCAAATCTGGTTGAGCTTTCACTTCTAGGGTGTACGCTTTTGAATTCAGGTTAGGAGCTATTTATTTCAAAGGGTATCGTTTTAGCCTGCCTTCTATTGGACGCAGCATGTACACATTTCCTTGGCTATCTAAGACATGGAGTCAGTTTCCTGATAACAAGCGCTTCAGTGTGTGACCTGTTCTTGGTTTCTTTTTAGTCCATTACAGGAATATACCTCTAAAGCAAATTGAAAATAGTAGCCACTCTTTTTGAGGTAATTGATATGCCACTTGACCTTGCTGTTCTCTCTTGTTTGCAGAGTCTCAACGGATAATTTCGCATGGATGGCCAGGCTTGGTTTCTATCCATCTTGAGGTTTGCCGTTTTCAAATGCTTCTTGTTCTCTAGCCATGATACTTATATATGTGTCAATGACTGGTTCACTTGACACATAATTATGGAGGTCCTGTGCACTACTTTTACCATATCTGTCACTGCGGCATGTCTATTGACATATGTGATCGATTTTGATGTTTAGGAGTGTGGACAAGTGACAACAAATGGGGTTTCTTCTCTTTTTAGATGTAAAGCTCTTGAAGATCTCTTGCTGCGTCATAATGTGAGACTTGAGCGACTGTTTCCTTTCATCTTGCATTCACATCTGATAAATATTGTTGTGCTGCTACTACATATTTTGCAATTGGAACATCGTATACCTTCCGATAATACTATAACTGTCTGTTTATATAGGGCCCTGGGATACAGAGAAGCTTTATTCTTGATGCCGCTTCAAAGGTAATACCCCAGTTCTTGTATTCAGCTAGAGGAATCAAGTTTAACGGTTAATAAGTTAATAAAATCGCGTCTTTTGTGTTGAGTTCAGTTTCCAATGCTTAGGAAAGTATCGTTAGACTTGTGTGACGCCAGTGAAGGTGATTTTGACATTCCGAATGTAAGTTAAATCTCTCTCTCTCTCTCTCTCAAGCGCGCACGAGCGCATGACCTTTTTCCCTCGAGCGTTAGTGTTCTTTCACAATCTAAAGGGATCTATGTTGTTTGCTGTAGTATGCAGATAGGTATTTCTTAAGTACTGTCAAGATTGCAAGATGCAAGACGGAGAAGTGTGGCCGGAACGTTGCGTTTCTCGAGGCTCATAGGAGGCGGGTGCACAAAGAAACACTTGTACTGGTATGGAACAGCAGCACCGTCACTAGGACAGTGGTGAAAGAAAGACTCTAATTAACAACAGTGGCGAACAATCTCTCTCTTTTTTTTCTTACACTTGTGGAAATATTGAAGCCAGAATTGAGTAATTTTGGGGTTAAGGTATAATTTGACCAAAATAGTGAGTAATTTTTGGCTTTGCCGCTCTGTGGGCATGTTTGAAACTCTAACCTCCTATAGGCGTTATTTAAAAGGAAAATTAACGAAAAATCTAAAAAAACTTCTCTTTTAACGAAAAATCGTTTTTAAAGGTATAGTGAATAGTGATAGTTAAAAGTAAAAAAGTAATTTTTTGTTAAAAGTGAACAGTACTGGGGATGTTTTATTAAACCTCTCTTATTTAAATTGGACTTGAACTTTATATATCTCCACATCTGAACAAACCACTATACTTTGCATTTGACATAACAGAAGATAAATTTGACGACAGAATTACTTATGCAAATGCAGAGTTAAGCTAGAAGAAGGGTGAAACTAATATAAGAGTTCAAAAACAAAAACTAAACATGAGTTATTACCATGCAACCATATTTGAATAGTGACATATTTGTCGATTTGCTCTCTAAACTTGTATACAGATGTCAATTTTCTTCGTAATCTTTAATTTTAATTGATTATCCTTAAGTTTTATAATTAGTTAATTTTCTCATTGAACTTTAATTTTAGCTGATTACCTTCATGAATTTTTATAAATGGCTAATTTTTCCCTGACGCTAGAGTTTTTAATTTTTCATCACACGGACGACACATGACAAGTGTATGGGGTAAAAAAATATTGGAAAATTGGATGGATGAAAGTTGGATGAAAAAATTAAAATCGTGAGGAAATTAGCTATTTATAAAATTTTAAGGACTACTCGGCTAAAGTTAAAGTTTAGCGGAAAATTGGTTAATTATAAAAGTTTGGAGTTAATCGGCTAAATTAAAGTTTAAGAGGGAAATCAACACATCTATACAAGTTTAAGTTCAAGGAAAAATCAACAAATACCTCGTTATCGAGTGAGTTTAAAAAAATAAAAAAAATGAAAAGTTAATTGAAAACGAACGGTTCTTAAACGGTTGTTGTGAAACAAAAATAAGAAAACTAACGTAAAGTCCAAAAAAACTTCTCATTTAATGAAAAGTCTTTTTAAAAATATAGTGAATAGTACTAGAAAAAAGTAAAAATATAATTTTTTGTTAGAAGTGAACAGTACCGAGAGTGTTTTATTAAAAATTCCATAGAGAACTTTAACGAAAAGCTCCCGATACTGTTCATTTTAACGAAAAACCACATTTTAACACTAAAAAGTCAATACTGATATTATTCACTTTACCTTTTATTTTGTCTTTATCGTTAAAACAAAGTTTCCAAACCATTTCATTAGTTTTCTTATAAGTTTTAAAGTGATAGTACGAAACAATTGCCGGCGCCTGGCAGAATAGTCGGACTAGTATTCAACACCAAACTCTTTTGAACACTGGGAATCTGGGATACTGGGTTTTTCTCTCTGCCGCCGCCACGAGCACAGGTTGTCGCTGCCATTACCAACCTTCACTTCGAGCTCTCACCCGCCGTCGCCGCCATCAATTGGTAGAGGTTGATGGGTGTGATTGGTATATACAACGTTTCCTCGCTCCGATTAACCACCACCCGCAGGCCCAGCTGTGGAATTGAAGGGAGCAGAAGGAGTAGGGTGGTGGCTATGGCGTCCACAATCCCTGTGCAACAGAAAGAAGTCAATGACGGTCAACAGCGTTTGACTGGCGACTCGTTCATTCGACCCCATTTGAGGAACTTGTCTCCTTATCAGCCCATTTTACCATTCGAGGTAATTTCAAATCCAAAAGATTTGATTTTTCTTGCTCTAGTTGGTATGAAGTTACTTAGTTTATCACTATTTTTCTAAGTTTCTTTTTGTTTATGTGGATTTAGTCAGTTGTACAATGCATTTCAATGAGCAGGTTGAGAATTTTTTTATATTTGAACTGATATTTTCGTACTATTATCGCGAATGTATGATGATATGGTCCTAGTGTTGACAAAATGGAGCTGGAGCAGCATGTTTTTAGTGAACCTTTGAGTTTATACCATCTTGATTCATCTTAATTGTTATTTGAACTTGTAAAGATTAGGTCTTTGCCTGGGATGAGATTGTCCAGGGGAGGATGATGAGGTCATTCCCAGGGATGAGATTGTCCAGGTGAGGATGATGATCATTCTGTTAAAGAAATTGTTTGTCTATGCTTTCTTTTTGTTTCTTGGGATTTTGGTTGCTGTGTATACATCATTGTAATGGTTTTTTTTAAGGTTGAATTTGATATCTCATAGTTGGTTGTTACTCGATTATGTTCAATCTGTTCCATTGTTTTATTAACTTTTTCTGTTAGCAAATTTCTGTCCAAACCAACGAATAAGTTTCTTTTGCTACAGGTTCTGTCAACCAGACTTGGAAGGAAGCCTGAGGACATCATCAAGTTAGATGCAAATGAAAACCCTTATGGTCCTCCTCCGGAGGTAAGTCATACGTGCCACCTCACTTGGTTTCGTAGCAAAATAAATTTTGATACTACATATGGTTTTGTGGAGTTATTTAGTTTTAAGTGCCATCATTCCAAGCTTTTTATACTGCTTTATGTTCTTACTGAAATTTTATGTTATTTGTAGGTTCTTGAAGCTTTGGGTGCATTGAAATTCCCATATATTTATCCTGATCCTGAAAGCCGTCGATTACGTGCTGCACTGGCAAAGGATTCTGGCCTTGAATCTGATTATATTCTCGTCGGGTGTGGTGCTGATGAGCTCATTGATTTGATTATGAGGTCAGAACTGATTATTATGTTTGTACAAGATTCTAACAATGCTATCCTTTATGATTATTATTGTTACTTTTGTCTATCACTCCCTGATCTTCTATTTCATTTGTCCGTTATTAAAATATTGCTGAAGATGTGTGCTTGATCCTGGTGACAAGATTGTTGATTGTCCACCAACGTTCACAATGTATGAATTTGATGCTGCAGTAAACGCAGCTTCTGTCATTAAAGGTAAAGTTAACTTCCTGTTTAATTTTCCATGGAAAATATAATTTTAGAATATTTCAAGAAAGTTTATCCTTGCATATATGTGAAACCGTTTGCTTATCTGCCCTCTCCCCAAAAACAAAAGACCTCAGCTCATATACTTCGATGTACATTATGTGTGCATAATCCTAAGTGTTTTGGTGGAACTGTGCAGTGCCAAGGAAGTCGGATTTTAGCTTGGATGTAGAAGTCATTTCAGATGTTGTTTTACAGGAAAAACCAAAATGCATATTCCTAACTTCTCCCAACAATCCGGATGGGAGGTAACTGAAAATTGTCTCTTTCCATATGTATGTCTGAGATTCGGAATTGCATCTTCAGTTATGAAAACTTTGATACAATTGTTCCTGATTCTCATATTCTTTATCTTAATGAACAGGCATATATGCTTTAGCCTACTTAGATTTGAGATGGTTTATTCCGACTTAATGACCCCACATACTGTTTTATCATAAGATAACATGTATGGTTTCTATAATCTGAATGTCACTCTAATATTTTGTATTTTCATGTTCTACTTATTTGATGACAGTATAATCAGTGATGAGATTCTCTTGAAAATTCTTGAGCTTCCTATATTGGTGGTGCTGGATGAAGCATATATTGAGTTTTCAGGACTCGAATCGAGGATGCAATGGGTGAAAAAGCATGAGAATTTAATTGTTCTGCGAACATTTAGCAAACGAGCTGGTATTCTTTGTTTTGTTTTGAGAAGTCATTACTTGTGAACATTGCTTTATATAATTCCGTTATGGTACTATTGAATAATGAAATCTTCTGCTTTTGTACTATTGGCACTTCTAATGATTTCCAGTACCAAGATTTTCGATATACAAACTTTGGTTCTCTTTTGTTTGTCAACATAAACTTTCTAGTTTCAACCTGTATGTAAATGGTTTGATTCTTTGGCGATGCGCAATGGTGCAGGCTTAGCTGGACTCCGTGTAGGATATGGAGCATTTCCGCTGAGCATAATTGAATACCTGTGGAGAGCTAAGCAACCATATAATGTGTCTGTTACTGCTGAAGTTTCTGCTTGTGCAGCATTGCAGAATCCCACCTATCTTGAGGTTAGGATTCTTCAGATTTCTCCCCATGCTTCCTGTGACTCGTAACAATTGAAGTGTATTTCTAATATCGGTTACAACATATACCAGACGGTGAAAGAAGCTTTGCTACAAGAGAGGGAGAGACTTTTCAACCTTCTGAAGGAGCTGCCATTTCTCAACCCGTATCCAAGCTATTCCAATTTCATTCTTTGTGAGGTTACATCGGGATTGGATGCTAAGAAGCTGAAGGTATTTTTTCATCTTTTCCTCCTCAGTGTAGCGTTATGCCATCCAACTTACGCAATCCACCAATTCATAATTTTCGACCTGCTATTCACCACTGAAACTTAAATAACATACGTGTAACTCATTCATAGATCCATCCCTGTATTTCTTTTGAACATTTCTATAGCGAGCGAGGTTTCAATTTTGATTGATACAGGAGGACCTTGCGAAAATGGGAGTGATGATTCGTCACTACAACAACAAAGAGCTGAAGGGTTACGTTCGCGTATCTGTTGGGAAGCCTGAACACACAGATATATTGATGGATTGCCTCAGACGCTTGTCGTCTTAACGCAGCACCTTAAACAAGTTTCTTTCTTTCCTTCCTTCTTTGTCAGCAGTTAGTGAAGGATTGGAGTTGTATGGAAAGCCAAAGATTTCAGGGATAGCTCTTGTTATTGTATCTTCTATGTTTAATTTAGACGAACTTCGGAAGTTTTTTGGGTTAAAACTAATTACATCAAGTATAAAATTATTAAAAACCCTTGTACGAACATTTTTTCTTCGTTCACTCTAAAATTTTGAATTTGGAGGACAGATTCCTGAATTAGTAGACAACTTATACGAAATTAATATTGTTCTTCCTCCAAAGTCTAGATAGCATAATTAAACAACTTTAATAATCCTGAAATTAAACTCATCCTCGGTCAAGTTTTTCGGCTATTCAATTCGTTTCTCATCCTCTGGTTGAACCTTACAATTTGAATAGTGTTATACACACATACATTTTTATTTCTCACGCGGCCTTATTAATTTTTATACTTTGATTTGTTCAATTCATTCTATCTTACGACGAAATATTAAAGGATGTGTGTGGTCAGCACTCTAAAATTTTGCTCTTTTTAAAATGTTGGGCCACGAACGACATGTCGTCTCTAACGGTGTCGTTTTGAAGCAAAACTCGTCGTTTCTTTTGGTTGTTGGAAACTCATAGTAAAAGGGAGCACGCAGATATAAATTTCCAAATCCCTAAACCACCTTTCCGCTCTGCTCCGCCTCGCTTCCCGCCATCGCCACCGCCACCGCCACCGCCACCACAGACTTCTCTTCTCTCTGTCACGTAACTAACGTAAATATTTCTATATCTAATTTTTTCAGCGATGTGTATTTTTGAATTTGCGATTTTTCTCTTTTAGGTTGTTCGAATTGCGAAATAAATAGTTGATTAATTAAAGGTTGAAACTTTTGCTTGTTAGTGTGCGATTCGGAGAAATTTTTTAACCCTTTTGTTTTGCCCTCGTGTTTTGTTTTTTGGGTTTTACAGTTTAATCGTTGTGTGCAAGATATGTAGGTTTTTTTACAGCTTGTTCATTCTTTTTACCATGAAATTTATTGCTTAGCGGGTGGAAAATTCATCGTACGATTTGGATGAATTTTGGGTTTTCGGTTTTAATTGTTGATTATGGCTTTGGAATTTCCAGGCTAGTAATTGGTTATGTGTTGCGACGGATGACAGGTATAAAATGCCGAAGGTAAAGACTAACAGAGTCAAATACCCAGAAGGTTGGGAACTAATGGAGCCTACGCTTCGCGAACTGCAAGCTAAGATGAGAGAAGGTATGAAATTTTCCATTTTTTTTTTTACTTTGTTAGTTTGTTTAACCCGAAAGGATTCTGATGTGTATTCGGTTTTAACTTTTTGGCAGCTGAGAATGATACTCATGATGGTAAGAGAAAATGTGAGACCTTGTGGCCTATTTTCAAAATAGCACATCAAAAGAGCCGCTACATTTTCGACCTTTACCACCGGAGAAAAGAAATTTCCAAGGAGTTATATGAGTTTTGTCTGGACCAAGGCTATGCTGATCGCAATCTAATTGCGAAATGGAAAAAGGTTTGTCTCGGATCTCTTCCATCTCGATTTGAAACAAGTGTTTTATTTATAGTCATTTGGAGTTGATTGCATGATACATCGCACTTGGGATTGGAGCTCAGTTGTTAATCATGAAAAGCCTGTAAATAAGATTAACAGAACATAACCATGAATATGTAATATAAGAAAATCGGAGTAAACATAGACGATGACAAAGATCAACGTACTAATACAACATTGCTTGAACTCACAGTTTGAAATTCTTCTGCTACATTTATTGGCATTTCATCTTCAGCCATATGAGTACGTTGAAGGAACTTCTGTACTATATTTGCAGGTCGTACGTAAAACTGTTGGATAACATTTGCTTTAATTCGGATACTGAAAGGAAAATATTGCATACTCATGTAGGTTGTCTTTTTATCTAAGTCTATTATCTAATGACATATGGTTTGTGTTTGAAATGCAGCCTGGTTATGAACGGCTCTGCTGTTTAAGATGCATGCAGCCCCGGGACCATAACTTTGCCACTACATGCGTTTGCCGTGTTCCCAAGCATCTGAGGGAGGAGAAGGTTATCGAGTGTGTGCATTGCGGCTGTAGGGGCTGTGCCAGCGGAGATTGATTAGTGGTCGGGTCTGTTCTTCAAAATGTGATTCTAATGATGCTTGAACCAGGTTATCCTCGGTACCATGAATTGTGGGGAATTTGTAACATATAGCTGATCGTAAACTTCCTGTATCTCAAATGGTATTAGCAAGTATGTCTCCCTTGTTCTGAACAACTGTTGCGATGTTTAACTTAACTGCAACTTGTAAGCTGAAAGAAGGCATAACTTTTGAAGTTTGCCATGGATGAGTTTTGTGTTCCTAACCGGTTTGTTTTCGGAAACTTTGCTCTTGATGAACGATTATAAGTTCTGATTTCAGATGGATCGTGCTTTCTTTTGATAAGATTGACAATTACTTAAATGTGCTGTAAGAAACTTCTCCCAACATACATCGGAGCAAATCTCCAACAGAGAGATTCAAATTTTAGATGTAAAATCTCGTTGAATCAGTTTCATCAGGTTTATTATCTCCCTGAGGAAATTTGTGTGGACCCTCAGGAAATCTCCAGCAGCTGTTCACTATGTTCTTGTCTATCCCGACCGCGAGGTTAGGTTAGCAAACATCACCAATCAGTCTTATACCAAATTTTCCAAATTTCTCAGATGTCGACCTAGTGTAGATTTTGTAATTATCTTCATTTGAGAAATGTGAGCATAATAGAAGGTCTTCTTACCAAATCCGAGGTTGGGACAACTGGAAATCAAAAATCCTTTCAAGTGTTCGGAACTACTAAATATCCTTAGTCTTGTTGGTTTCTATCAACAGCTGACAGTGATTCTTTGACCATGTAAATTTAAATTTTGGCCAATCTCTTGAAGTCATTCTTTATTTTCTATAACACCAGTTAAAAGTATAATTTTTAATCGAAAAACTTAGAGCATCTACAAGAAAGATAGCAATTGAGTAGCAAAGTTAGCATATGCGAGGATCTTGAATAGAAAACCCAATGCTAGTAACGGCATTGTCGAGAGTTTCTTACTCTCGGAATTGGATCCCCTTCTGAGCAAATGGTGGGGATTCTCATGACCCATTAATACAGGCTGTTAGATTTTGATCCAATAGTTACAAATAGGGAAGTTATAATAATTGTAGCCGTTAGATCAAAATCCAATGGCCCCTGTTAATGGGTCATAAGGATCCCCACCATTTGCTCAGGAGGGAATCCAATTCCCTTACTCTCAAAGGTTTCAGCCAACGGCAATTAGAGACTAGGTGAAAGTCCAAGTTGTGTGTTGGACTGCTAGGTGTGCCGATGTTGGCTCCAGTCTTGCATCACGAGTTATTTAACTTCTAACCAAAGGATTGTGTTATGAGTGGGATACTTACTCACTTTTTATTCTTTTCTTGTGTTGTAAGTAAAGGACTTGGTATATATTTTGGGGTGTGCTATTCACATATCCCTTTTTACTTCTCACACGCTCTTTTAATTTTTCGGCCATTGGATCAAATGAATTGAAGAAGATCAAATGACTTCTCACTTTCGGTTCGAAATTTTGTTTTAATTTTCCAGAATACAAAAGGGCACCCAGGTAAGTGATTGGGAATCCTTTTGCAAGAGATACCCGAAGTGTTTAGCATCACAATCTTCCTAGCCGCAATAGTTTTCCATGAGAGAAACAGAGCATTCTTAGACTTGTTAATGCGCTGACTTGATGAAGCTTCATACTTGTGAAGAAAGCCAAATAGGTTCGAGATAGATCTCTTTGAACCCTTGCAGAAAACAAGAGTATCGTCCGCATATAGTATAACAAATGAGTGATGAAGATAGATGCTCTGCCACAATTGTTAAATCCCAGAAGTTCTTTTTGGAAGAGAGAAGATAAACCCCTGCTAAGTGCTGAGTATGGATATAACACCCCTACACCCCTACATTTTTGAGTTGATTGCCCATAGTTAAAGGTCACATACCATTTTTCAGCCTAAATAAACATTCGCAAAGAAGTTGGCTTCGCTATAGACATCCATATTCTTGTGCTTAAGGAAAAGAAAATATACTTACGGCTTGAACGATGTCGTCTTAGGCTTTCAGATTACAGCCAAAGGTACAAAAAATTCACAAGGACACAAGGACACAA
This sequence comes from Crataegus laevigata, assembly GCA_963580275.1. Taxonomy (NCBI): domain Eukaryota; kingdom Viridiplantae; phylum Streptophyta; class Magnoliopsida; order Rosales; family Rosaceae; genus Crataegus; species Crataegus laevigata. Next base: position 31,381,468 of record OY756952.1, read on the forward strand.
GGACACAAAACTTATACCTGAGGCCCTACAAAAACTAAAACACACGAGCTCAACAAAAAGCCCAAAACGAATAACAATTAACATTCCAAAAATACCCCTAATGGAGCCTAACCCAGGCCCGTTAGCCAAACTAGCAGTTACAAAATTCAATCATCCCTCCAACACCATTAATATCAGCACACCAAACACCTCAAAAAAATCAAACCAGAAATCCTTTCATTGCTCGAAACCGCAAGTTCTCAAACCAATTTCAAGTTCGATTCAAGTTTTCAAACAATAATCTACACATCAAATCTGGAATTTTTCAAACCAAAAACTCCATTTGAAGATGAAAAACTGAAAATATTCGAAAAGCAAGATCGAAGAAATACATGTACGAACCTAGAAATTATGTTATTCTTGATGATTTCTTACTATAATTTACAACATATGTATATTTTCATGTTTGAGATTCTAAAAAATGAATTATGTTTCTTAAATTTATGTTTCCAGTTCGGAGTATTTTGATTTGCATCCAGACGAAAACACACAAAAAAGGGAAATAAAAAGCAACGGAGAAGAAATAGAGGTACGTACCACACAATTTCTAATATTGTTGATGATTTTACAGTAATATGTATGTTTGCATGCTTCGAATTCGTTGAATGAGCAATGTTTCTAAAAATAGTATTTTTTAACTTCACTTGATAACTGCTCGTTTTCTTATAACCTTTAAATAGTATTTTCTTCCCCTCATGTGGTGGTTACTTTGCTTAAATAACTTAATATAAACAATATTCTATTCCAATGGTTCCAGAAACAGTATATGTTTTTGTTTTTGTTTGATAAACAATATAGATCCCGAATAAATGTGGTGTTTTAGTTCATTTTCTTAAAGGGAACTTTAACGAAAAGCTCCTGGTACTGTTCACTTTAACGAAAAACCACATTTTTACACTAAAAAGTCAATCATGCTACTATTCACTTTACCCTTTATTTTGTCCTTATCATTAAAACTCAAAGTTTTCAAGCCCTTTTCATTAGTTTTCCTTTTCTTAAATTGCATGCCTTATTTTGTTGTAGATCCATCAATACTTCAGTCTTTTAAGTTAGGTTTCATAAGTACTCTGAGTGATTTTGATTGATAAATAGTGTGGCCAAGTTGCTGTAGATCCAGAATCAGTATGGTTTTCTAGTTCACTTTGATAAATGTCATACGTATTTCACTTTGATAAATAGTGTGATCTATTCAGATATAGATCAATAAATAGTTCAGTTTTCTAGTTCACTTTGATAAAAAGTGTAGTTTTCTAGGTCACTTTAATAAATAGTGTGGTCTATACGAATATAGATCATAAAACAGTTTAGTTTTTTAGTTCAGTATTACAAGTACTCTATTGTAATTTTGTTCTAATTTAAGAAACAACATAGTTTTATTTTGGTTCTGTTTGATAAACAATGTAACCTATTTTGATCTGAATTCGGAATTAATGTGGTTTCATGGTTCACTTTCATAATAAAACTATGTTTATTATTACAAAGGGAGGGAGCCAAGAAACCCAAAATTAAGTCTTTCATTAAAATGAGTCCATATAAGATAAGAAAGAAAATACCTCCAACTTCATATGTGTAATATAGGTGCAATATTTTTGGATTTACAAATTCAATGGAATTGTACAAGCCAATGCTTCAAGAACGCTAGGATGTCTGCAATCAGTTGGCCAAGACACCATTTTGGAGTCTTATTAAGTTATACATGGATGATGACATCATTGCAACGGAAAGAAAAATAAAAGTTTGACATGAATTTGATCAAGATTATACAATGCTATGACTCCAAGCAACAAAAGTTCAAATTCGGAGATCATGAGCCAAGAGGAATAACAAATGAAGATGTTGCTCAAATCTTTGGATTGAACAACCAAGGAGTGGAACTACCAAACATAGACAAATCCACCAAGAATATGAAGGACAACTTCGTCAAAAAATATTTTGCAGAACAAAAAATAGTGAAAAAGAAGGACATTCTTGAAGCGTACCAAAAATCACTCCAAGATGAAACTCTTGAAGGGGCAAAAGCTATTGCTTCAATCTTATGTGTGCATCTCATCCAATCCCTCTTATTTGCAATCTCCAAAACATACATCACATGGAGCTTTATAAAGATATGTGGGGCATTGGACCAAATCGGCAAATATAATTGGGCAAAAGGAGTGAGAGACTACCTGTTTAAGATGATTGATAAATCAAAGAAAAAGAAGAAGAATGGAGAAGAATCAGCAACAACAAGTGGATGCACTGTCCTTATTTTGGTAAGAAATAAGAACTATAGTTTTAAAAGCATGAATTCTGTCTTATAAATTTCACAAGAAAATAATTCAAGGTTTCTAGTTCATGCAGTATTGGATTTGTCTTCACACCAATCTGGTTGAGACAATAAGTGGACGAGAAAGCATGGTTCATGCGACTGGAAGATGGGACATAACCAAGATACACAAAGCAATAAGAGATATACCAGTTGAACAAATTGAGGTAAAGACCAATAATCAAAGTATTTTAATCTACATTTCAATAAACAATGTATCTTTGCACTTTACAGTTTCATAAATAGTGATCTTTACAGTTTAAAGTTTTAGAAAATAGTGTCTTAATAGTGATACAAAAATAGTTCAAATTTGAAGTTTAATAAATAGTTCAACTTTGCATTTGTACCAACAATGAAATTTGCATAGTCTCTAATACTACAACATCTCGCAAAAGGAGTCCCTAAACTCATACTTCTAAGCTTGAGGCCAGGTCTTAGATAGAAAGAATTTTAGAAAGAATTGGAACTTTGTCAATGAATGACTCTTTCTTCTTGGTATCGAATGAGATCCAAGCCAAAGGGTAAGAATCCAGCAACAATGTCATTTATATAAAACAAAAATAGTGTCGAACTACATATAATGATAGTTTCTAAATTTCTTAAAGAGTTCATGTTTGTAGTAAAAAAATAGTGGATTTCAATAAATAGTGATCTATGAATAATGTAATAATAACAAATTCATAAAATAATGTGATACTACAAATACTGATAGTTTATAATTTCAAAAATAGTGTCATAATAATGATCTACAAATAGTTTAAATTTGACATTGTATAAATAGTTTCTCTTAGCATTTCTATAAACATTGACATTTTTATAGTCTCTAATACTACAAATCCAACAATAGTGTCATTTTACAAAAAACAGAAATAGTGCAACACTAATTTATAAAAATTTCAGAACTAGTGATATACTAATAAACTAGAAATTGTTCACCTTTGCAGTTCCTATCTGAATCTATCTCATCAACAAAAAATAATGACATTATATGGAATTTAACAGCCATTTAATGTGTGACTATGTGCAGATTGCTGCTGGTATTCCTTCTGCTGGACCAAGTGAGCAGATTCCTGCTGCTATACCTTCTAAAGAACCAACAGAGAACCATTCTAACATAAACCAACAAGAAGACAATGTCATTCCTTCTGTTGAACAAAGAAAGGAATCTTTGAGGAAAAAAGAAAAAAAATACAACAACAAAGAAAAGGAAGATAACCGAAACTCAAGAAGATTACAGTATCACCATCAATGAAGCTCAGTTACAGTTTGATCAACTATACACAGAAGAATTGACGAAACTTGATGCAATTTATAAAAAAAACATCATTGGGATTGATACAACATTAGGTGAGGAAGGTTTTGAAGAGTTTAAAAGATGTGCGAGCATAGATCATAAAAGGTATCTAGTCTTCAGTCAAATGATGATATATGCACTCGACACTCTACACACAGATTCAATCGTAATGAATCAAACAATTGGAGCACTCAATAGAGCGAACACATGAGCTTCTATGAAAGTAAATAAACTTCTACATGAAATTGGAAGTTTGAAGAAAAAGCTACCAGAAAAGCAACCAATAGTACGATCTAAGTGCTTCTGAACTTGAAATCCCAGAAGAGTTCAATGAAAATGATTTTGTAAATGAGAATAATCCAGTTGACAAAGATCCAACTGAGGAAGATCAAAATGTCGAGGATCCAGAAGAGGATGAACCATCTAAAGAAGATCCAGATAAGGATGATCAAGTTAAGGATGATCCAGCTAAGGAGAATCAAGATAAAAAAAGGATCCAAATGAAAAGGTTCCAGAAGAGGAGGAACCATCTAAGGAGGATCCAATTGAAGAGCATGCACATGAGAAAGATGCTGCTAAGGAGGATCCAGTTCAGGAAAATGCAACTGAAAATGATGTGGTTATGGAGAATCTAGTACAAGAGCATGCAACTGGTGTTGATCTAGATGAAAATGAAAAAGTTGTTCACAGTGATGTCTAAATGGAGAATCAAGTTGAGGAGGATGAATAACATGAACGAAAAGACAATGCCACTGTAAAAAAGACTTGGTGTTCTGCAAGATGTTCAAATGCAGATCCCAACTAGCAAAAATCCTAAATAGGAAGGAAAAGAAACTGCCAAGAAGAAGATGAAAACACAAGTAAAAAATATACAAAAGAGGGATGATCGTAAGCCAAATGTCGATCCAGACTATGACTATATCCACGTCCAGAAAAAACAAAAGAAGGCCAAAGACATCTATGTTGTGAGTGACACTGAAAGCCCTCCAATTGTTCCATCACAAAGCCAACCCTTGGAACCAATCATTGAGAAAGAAAAGGAGCAGCCAAAGGTGTAATCACCCTTGAATCCCATTGCTAAAGAAGCCGCAAAGAAGCCTGCAAAGAATATTGCAAAGAAGCCTCCAAAAAGCCAAAGCAAACGAAGGAAAAGCTTGATAAACAATGTCATCTACCTGCATCAACAAGGGTGTACAAGTTACTTAAAGATGACACAAAAGAAAAAAAAAATCAAGGAATACTACATACAAGAAAAAATGTAAGTTTACATTATTAATCATAACTTAATGCATCATATATATATTTTCTGTATATACTTTTTATTTTCTTACACATGGACTACTTCTGGATGCAACTAAGGTGTTAAAAGATTCTGAAAGTGTATTGCTCATCGATCCCTATCTCTTACTAGGAAAATGGGCAATAATATAGTTCTCTTTTGGAAAATCACACAAAAAATTCTTCACATGCCCTTGCTCGTTATCATTGAATTCCGCCATGCAATTATCAAAATCAGATAGAGTACATACATACGCACAATTTGCCAAAAAGATTCATCATTTTCTTCTTTAGTCCCTCACTAGCAGCCTTTGGAAATAAAGTATTGACATTCTATTTCACAAAATGAATGTTGAGACTAAGGAAAGAATTATCGAATGCTCTTTAAAATACCATCATGTCTATCTGACATAAATGTGATCTACCTCCCTTGAGGCCTTAATATACTAGATAATATTGACAAAAACCATTTCCAATTTGTTATCATTTCTAAATCAACAATAGCATAAATAACCTCAAAAATCTTTGCAAAACATAAACAAATTTGCACTGTCAAATTTCAACTACTTCTGAAACTGTGATTGAACTATTTATTAAACTATGTTTGAACTACTTCTGCAACTTTATTCCTTTATTTGAAAGAAAAAAAAAATCAAAGAACTATGCACAACAAAAAGAAACAGATACATTCAAGTATCAACTAATTATGAGACTGATTGAATTATTTCTATAAATGTCATTGAACTATTTCTTAAACTGTTCTTCAACTATTTCTGGATTTGTTTATTTTTTATTTTTTGCACAGTAAGAAAACATAAACAAATACTATCGAATATAAAAGTCTAAATTATTAACTCACCATTGTTCCCATTTTTTGCATAGCAAGATAGAAGCGTACCTCTGTATTTTCTCTTGATAAAAATACCATCAATGAATAGCATTGGCCAACAAAACATGAAATCTTTTATCTATGCATCATAAGCAATAAACAGATGAAGAAATCTATTGCTCTTCGGTACAACTTCAAGCTCAAAAATAGATCCAAGATTGCTTGAACGGACAGATTCAACATACCAAGGCAAAAACTTGTAAGCATCGACATCATCACCATTCAACTCAAAAACTGCCATCTCTTTGCCAAAGTATGCAGTAAAATAATCAATATCTAATCCATAAAACAGTTTTAGGTTTGAAATAATCTTCTTCGGTTTAATAAGAGGATTTGATTGAACCTTGTCATTGATGAGAGAAGCAACAAATTGCCGTCTAACAACTTTGTTTTTCTTTTTTCGAATTATACCCTCGCATGTATGCACATTATGCAACTTTCGAATAACGAAAAAATCATTAATTTCACACTTTGATGCATACACACGCCAAAGACAACTACTAGATTTCTTCCTAGAACACTCAACACTAATGCGATTCTTATCATTATTCAAATACTTCAAATTAAAACCACATTCAACAGAAAACTTCTTCAACCTATCTCGAAAATCAACACAACCTCCCCTACAAACTTGCCTTTCAGATTCTATATAACTATCTCATTCACATGACATATAATTATAGATATCATGAGAACCATACTTCCTTAAATGATCATTTTCACTAACAACAATCATAGAGTTTGATGTATGGCATGATGAAGATATGCCTTTCGTAGGTAATTGAACTGTAGAACCATCATATTTATCAATAACCAATATTTCTATGGTGGATTTTCCAACAACATCAAGAACCTTCAACATATTCATAACATCGTCATCACAATCTAGGAGACAAGTAGGACATTCATTCAATGCATATCGCAACTCAAACCAACCAAGTCTCAAACCCTTAAACCTAGAACAAAGATCAATGCAAATCTGATTGAATGTAGAAGTTGAAGAAATAGAACTAACGATAGATAAACAACCATATATTAACTGAACTAGTTTACCATTCTCCATAACTATTGAACAAAAAGAAAAACAAACAATTCAAATCAATACACAATCTTTTATGCACATAACAATAAACAACAACAAAATGTAAAAACAACAACTGTTTATTAATCTGTTGCAAAACTAAATTCAAATCTTTGTAAAACAAATCAGTGCCTATTTATGAAACCATATACATATAAAATGAATAAAAAAATAATACTATTTCTAAAACACAACAATCACAAAACAAAAAAGTAAACCGAAAATCATTATAATAACAATTGTTTCATAAAAAAAAACATTATTCTGAAAAATGTTAAACACATCAAATGTGATGAACACGAATTAATTCATAATAAATTTCTAAAAAATGAAAACAAAAGCAATATGAACAATATACAATATAAACAAAACAAATCAAAACTTACCTGAGATTCTTCAAAATAAAAAACTACTAACTGAAAATTTCAAAAAACAGGAATCAATCTGCTAATCTGAGAACAAATCTACAAAAAAAATGTATAAGTCAAAAGAAAAGGCTAAGCTTATTATATGCAAAAAAAACCAAAAAAATCGCATTCAAAACTACAAAAACAGTGTTGATTACCTCTGAACAAAAATATAATCAAACTATGAAAGACGATAACTCCATTGAAATATTCAACCACGAAAAACAACACCGATAATAACAATTCGAAAGTAGAATCTAAGAACATGCAATGATTGCAAAACTATTCTGAAATAAAGGATTGTTTCAGAAAAATCACCCTAACAGAAACGAAGAACAACGGTGATCACGACTTGAAAATGCACTCTCAAAACATTCGTCGGCAAGCAACACTCAAAACATTCAACCAGGTCTAGAAAAAAAATTGAAGAACATTGTAGAATGAAGAGCTTTGCAACTGTTCTGCAAAATAAACCTCCAATTAGTTAGGTTAGGCTAATTTCGAAATAACTAAACTAACAAAATAATTAGGTTAGGTTAACCAAATCCGTGAGGGGTAAACTTGACAAATCGCCATGTTATTTTAGTTGGGCTATGTCATTTGGACTGATATAAAAGTGGTGACACGCCTCAACCCGATATCCCCACATACCAGGGTAGGCATGTGTTGGCCGACACCCGAGGGTGACGAAGCCATTTTAAAACACGTGAACAAATTAAACCAAAGAAGAATCGTGTTCAGAGCATACAACTACTTAAGAATAATGTGAAAGGGTACGAAATAAGGAATGCATCATACAATAAGAAGACTCGAAGATACCTAAGCGAAAGTGCCCTGACACCAAGAATCATGTGCCTCGATCCTAACTCCTGAAGGGGGGCAAAATAGAAAAGGTGAGTGGACCAAAGTTTATAATAATAATAATAATAATAATAATAATACGCAAACCTTTTTATTTAAGAACATACTAACCCCCTGTTTTGAAAACACATATATAATACTACATAATAGATTTTAAAGAAACCCCTAGCATGCCATGAAATCATTTGTACAACCAATGCTTATAAAATCATTCTCGAAAATAGTAAAATGGTCGCCTGAAGGCAAATCTGTAAAACCTCCCTTAGAAGGAAAATCCATAAAATCTCATCAACATTGTACTATCTAAGGGTATCATAGTCGCCCGAAGGTAGTACCTGTCCATCACCCGAATGTGAAGCAGTACGACACTAGATTAAGCCAGTGAAGAATAATGGTAGGCCTCATCACCCAAAGGTGAAGCTGTACGACTCCGGGTTATGCCTGAGAAGGAATATATAACATCATACACCGACACTAGCCGTGGCTAGTGAAGCTATCCGACACTGCTTTTGGCAGTTAAGCTAGAGGTATAACATATATCATGTCTCACTCCTCCTTATCTCACGTGTCCTATGACCGTGTTATGTGGATGTGTTGTATGATAACTCGCTAGATAAGCACTGAAAACATATCTAAAAAAATATCATATCAAACCAGAGCTCACAAGCTTAAATCTCGTCTCATAAATCCATGATATCTCATATTCGCAAATCCGTAAAATAAGTCATATTCGAAATCCATAGAAATCCATATACGTAATTCCAATAATTCATATCTATTCGTAAAATATAATCTCAATAATTCATGAATATTTCGTAAACCATAATTATAGAAATCCATAAGTATAGCATAAAACATATTTAAATCATGAAATATGAAATGCATGCTAGGCTAATATTTATAACAATATATAAGTTAAGAAGGGGTCCACTCATAGATATTTTATCGCCAAAAAGTAGTTCGAACTAGGGAGGACAATGCTTCCCGCCAACGCGCCTAAAAACAATTAAGGACCATTTAGTAAAACCAAGGTATAAAATATCGATAATATCGGAAATATCGGTAGTCCAGAAACACGGAAATATCGACGGAAATATCGAGATAATATCGATATCGATAAAAATAATACAGAAACCACGGAAATTGTAAGAAAAATTTGGAAATTTTTATTGAAACTTTGCAGGATGTTTATTTAGTCAATTATCTATTAGTTTATCACAAAAAATTGGAAGGAAATGCATTGCATGATGGATTTAATTGATTTAAGTTGATTATATAACGAGCTGGCAAACATTGTGAGTGTAGAAAATATGTAGTAATTAATTAAAGAAGTTTAAACACACTATAATCATTTGTATATAATGAATTAGTACAATATTTTACACTTTATACATTCCATGGTAAGATACATAAGTGACTTAGTACCACATAGAGTTCCTATGAGGTTCAAAATTTTGACTATCTTCATCATCTCTATGTGTAGAGTAAGTGTATTATGAAGAGTAGTCATCAAATGATAAATCCCCAAAAAAGTTTTGCATGTAATTGTTAACATGCCACCCATATGGATCAGAGCTTGGTTGACGTTGTCCAGAAGCAAAATCATTTGAAGATTGAGTCTCAGATTCTTTCCATGAGTTGCTCGATTCCATCCCAACAGGAATGGGATATGAAGGGTAGGGAAATGGTTGGTTATGTGTATAACCATAGTTACTACTTCCCACTCCAACAGAGTCCGAAGTTATAGATAACGAGTCATCTTCTTGACGTGACAAAGTCCCCTTGCCTCTTTCTCTACGAGTATAGTCCTTCCCTATGGCACCAATTCCTGGTCCTGCCCGCCTACTGCCATGGTCCTCATCTTGTGTTGCATGTGTGAAGTTTGCCTCACTAGTGAAGGGGCTCATAAATCCGGGAGGTGGTCCAACATAGTTTCCATATCCACCACTACCTCCAGCTCCACTATATCCTTCATCATTCCCACCTACGGTGGTAGGTGAGTCTCCTGATCTTGTACTAGAGTTATCATTAGTATCAGCAGGATCTTGTGGTTGTGTAGGACTGGAATAAGGTGGAATTCCAGTGTTTCTTGGTCTTGGGCGCATGCGAGCTTTCGTATCTTTAATTTGAGCCAGAGCTTTGCAAATGTATGGTTTGTCAATGACGATTTCGGCTGCATCTATACTGTCATACTGGGAGTTATCTCCTTCGGTCGAGGTGTAACTGACCGAAGGGTTTTTGTATACGGTACCCCTGGCTGAGGACTTTGATACCTTCTCATCTCGGAGTAGGTACTCATATTGCTCTACACACTGAGCTAATTCGTACATATCCCGAAAATTGATCCCCAAGAACTTCTTCTTGTACTCCAGATCAAGGCCGTTGAGAGCGATTCTTACGAATTCTACTTCCCGAAGAGGTACTCGGCACCAATTCCTGGCCGATTTAAACCTCGTTAAGTACTCTATTGGTGACTCATCAGATGCTTGTGTCATCCTAGCCAACGAAGATACTGACATCTCCATTTCTGGCCGATAGAACTGTTCATGAAATTTCTCAACCAGCTCTTCCTAACTTTGGACCGAATTTGGAGGAAGATTAATATACCATGTGAATGCCGGTCCGGTTAATGAGAAATTGAACAATTGTAGCTTATAATGATCACTGTTAACATCCCCACATTGTGCGGTGAAGTGAGCCACGTGTTCTAGAGAAGATAACGAAGACTCTCCCGCAAACAGACTAAAATCTGGGATCTTAAAACCTTTCGGGTATTCGAAATGCTCGACATACTCTGGGTATGGATGAATAAACTTGGGGAATTTCGGCCCCTTCTTCAAGGCCTAATCAATCATTCGCTGGATTTCTGTGGTATTCACGGCAGTCGTGCCAGACCCAAAGTCATTTGTTGTGTTGGTTGATCCGCTCTTCTTTTCTGGATCAATTGCTCTAGGCCGAGCAGATCCTGCCTCGGCCGTTGACGTGGTCGCTATGTTATGTTTGGGCAAGGACTGTCGCGCTCGATCGGTCAATCCCAAATTGGGGGTAATGTGGACCAAGTACTCGAGCAACTTGGTCTGCGTGGCGCTTTGCCTCTGTACTTCTTCTAGGATTGATTGTATGTCTTGGCCAAATGTCTGTTCGAATTGCCGAGATTGTTCTTCCAATCGTCTCCTAAAAAAATGACCTGGATGGTTGGTCAGTAGCGTCACCCCCATCCTTGTCACAGTCCTCCACTGTTCCTTCGACCGGTTTGTCTTTTATGACTTTAGTGAGAACTCCTGTGTTATGAGGGGGCTCGCCGAGAAGTATTCCCCTCTCTCGGCGTGGATTAGGTGTCACGGCATCATTGGTCTGTGTCTGTGATGAATTTTCTGAACCCGTGTTGTGGGTTACTGGTGCGGTGGTAGACTTTCCCATTCCTGTCTTTTTCTTCACCGAACGAGTCTCAACGGGCATGAACTTCGCAGTTTTAGCACTCGGGCCCACTGGGCGTGCCAAAAAGTTGACTACAAAAATCACCTAGCCTACGTGGCGCGCAGGGCGAGTAATTAGTAAGCTAACTACGTCCTTCAAATGTGTGCGGGGCGTGCCAACTCGTCGGCCGAGCTCGACCGATGAGTAAAAATGTCTTGATGTTGTGTGGATGCGCGCGGCTGACTTCTGTGTCTTGCAACTGCGACCGAGAAAGGAACACGTCTCGGCCTCTGGGTTCTTAAGCCTGAAGACAAGGCTACCAATTGCAAAGTTCACGGCTCGTCGTCGTCCGATTCGGCAACAATCACCGTATTGGTGAAGGTAAAACCACGCCGAATCGATACTAGAGTATAAAGGCACAAATACTCAAAGCGGATGAAGGTCTTGATAATGAACGTGGTTCGGCCGTCCAAGTGCCGAACTCTAAAACCCACTTGTGAGTATGCGATCATAAAATAACTCGGCATTGAGGCATCGAGCCTAAGTATCAGTAACACCTCACTTCGCCGAGATGGCTGGTGAGATGACCTCTGTTGACGGGGATCCTAAAACCCTCGTCGGCCGAGACTTGGATAGATAACCAATCGACCCTGTCGCAATGCTGTTTATCCAAACTGAAGCTGCTTCACGGACTACTGGTTCTACGGCAACAGTGCTGTTTATCCAAACTGAAGGAGTGAAGGCGAAAAAGAAAATAAAAATCTCAAGGGTGTTGAGAGATTTCGCGTAGAGCGAGAAACTGCGGCCGAGAAATTGCACCGAGACTCCTTATCGTACTAGGACTATTTGTTTTCACGGATGGATTTCGCTTCCCTTATCGTTATTTAAGATAAATCATTTTCCTGCTAGGACTCGGCCGACTCAATTCAGTCGGCCCACGAATCGACTATCGGCAGTATCTCCTTCCGAGCCGAGAAATACTTGGCTTGGCCCAAACTGTTATTTTGGGCCCAAACACAACCTTACACACATATTTCGGTTCCTGAGTTCGTGGAGGCCTTCAACTCTTTTTGGATTGGCCAACAGCTTGCAGCTGATCTTGGGGTTCCTTACGAGAAGTTTACAGCTCATCTGGCTGCATTGGTCACAGAGAAGTGTGGCATTTCAAACTGGGAATTGTTCAAGGCATGTTTTTCAAGGGAGTGGCTGCTAATGAAGCGCAATTCGTTAGTGTACATATTTAAGACCACATAGATAACAATCATGTCACTGATTGCCTTGACTGTGTTTCTTAGAACAGAAATGCCTATGGGGACAGTACAAGACGGAGGAAAATTTTTCGGAGCACTGTTCTTCAGTCTGATCAATGTGATGTTTAATGGTATGGCAGAACTGGTAATGATTGTTCTCAGACTTCCTGTTTTCTATAAGCAGAGGGATTTCTTGTTTTATCCTGCATGGGCTTTCGGATTACCAATTTGGGTCCTCAGGATGCTTTACATACTCATTTTGATCAGCAAATATACTTCTATCGATTACTGATTCCAGGAAATGAAGACTCATGGAGTTGAAGAAGATCGCCTTCAATTGCTACGAGATGTTAGTGGTGCTTTTAGACCTGGAATATTGACAGCCCTTGTAGGTGTTAGTGGTGCTGGAAAGACAACTTTTTTGGACGTCTTGGCAGGTAGAATGACTGGTGGATATATCGAAGGGACCATTAACATATCGGGTTATCCAAAGAACCAAGAAACATTTGCTCGTGTCAGCGGTTATTGTGAACATAATGACATCCATTCCCCACATGTTACTGTCTATGAATTTCTCTTGTATTCAGCCTGGCTCCGTCTTGCTTCTGATGTAAATACACAAACACGAAAGGTATGTTGCCTTGGAATCTTTCATTTCTTCATGAAATCCTATTTCCAATCTTCTCGAGTACCAAAAGTTTCTTCCTAATGGTGATACAGATGTCTGTTGAAGAAGTCATGGCTTTGGTTGAGCTTAATCCACTAAGGGATTCTCTTGTTGGCCTCTTGGGAAAAGATGGTCTTTCAACAGAACAAAGAAAGAGACTAACCATAGCTGTGGAACTGGTTACTAACCCCTCTATCATTTTCATGGATGAACCGACATCTGGTCTCGATGCCAGGGCTGCTGCTATCGTCATACGTACTGTGAGAAACACGGTGGACACAGGCAGAACTGTTGTCTGCACAATTCACCAACCAAGCATAGATATTTTTGAAGCTTTCGACGAGTTACTTCTGATGAAACGTGGAGGGCAAGTCATTTATGATGGACCCCTCGGGCACCACTCTCATAAGCTTGTAGAACATTTTGAAGTGAGCTGTCTTTTCATTTCTTAGTGGTTTCCGCACCTGCATTTTCTCTCTTGCACATCCCTGTTTATTTGTAGTCTTTACATTGAACAAATAAAAGGAGAATCAAGTGACGAAATAAACAAAGTGTGCATAAGATGAAAATACGTGTGGAAGTCATTTCCTGTGATTTTAATGCAGTCTGGACACGTATCTTTAACCTTCTATAGGCCATCTCTAGTGTGACCAAGATCAAAGATGGTTACAATCCTGCTACATGGATGCTGGAGATCACTGCCCCAGTGGTTGAAGCTCAACTTGATGTGGACTTTGCAGGCATATACGCAAACTCCTTGCTTTACCAGTAAGTGTCGTAATACCATTCTTGGGTAAGCTATGATTTCTAGTTTTACGATTCTCACTCTTCCTCGATGTTATTTTAGGAGGAACAAAGAGCTTATCAAAGAGCTTAGTACACCGGCTCCCGGGTCCAAAGATTTCTACTTTCCAACCAAATACTCTCAACCTTTCCCTGTTCAGTGCAAAGCTTGTTTCTGGAAAATGCATTGGTCTTATTGGAGAAACCCTCAGTACAATGCCATCCGATTCTTCATGACCATTGTCATCGGTTTCTTATTCGGTCTTATCTTCTGGCAGAAATGGCAGCATACGTAAGCTCTGGTTTTTTAGATGCATAATTGATGAAATAATGTTGTTGGCACCTCTATATAAAATGAAACTTTTCTTGTAACAGAGCCCAACAACAAGATCTGATGAACTTTTTGGGATGCGTGTATGCTGCTATGTTTTTCCTTGGAGCCACGAATGCTTCTGCGGTCCAATCTGTTGTTGCCATTGAAAGAACAGTTTTCTACCGCGAAAGAGCTGCCGAGATGTATTCTGAACTGCCTTATGCATTTTCTCAGGTAATATATAAATTTGACAAATTGCTTAGAGACCTTGTTGCATACATCATATTACTTGACTAACAAGTTATCTTTTTTTTTTTTTTGTAGGTGGCTATAGAGGCAATCTATGTTGCAATCCAAACATTCATATATACACTTCTCCTCTACTCCATGATTGGATTTGAGTGGAAAGTCGGCAAATTCTTGTGGTTCTACTACTATATCCTAATGTGCTTCGTCTACTTCACCATGTACGGCATGATGGTCGTTGTACTGACTCCAGGCCATCAGATTGCTGCCATTGTCATGTCCTTCTTCCTCATGTTCTGGAACTTGTTTTGCGGCTTCCTTATTCCAAGACCGGTACGTGATATCAAAATTAAGGTCTATTCAGGATTACTTCGGGAATAGCTAAGCTTATTGCGCATAGAAGCGCTTTCTGGAAGAAAAAAAAACCTGCCATATGCTTATTTAAGAAGCACTTTTGAGTTTGACAAAATCTTTTATAAGTAAAATTGCTTTTTACGAAATCAATCCCAAAATAACCCTAAATACGCTTCCGTTAACCACACTATATGAAAGTCCGTAGTTCAAAAATCCACATTAACTTTGAATGTCTATTTGTGTTGCAGCAAATACCAATCTGGTGGAGGTGGTACTACTGGGCTTCCCCTGTGTCCTGGACACTTTATGGCCTTGTGGCATCCCAAGTGGGTGACAAAAATGGTGACCTTGTCCTCCCGGGATATGGCACCCTGCCATTGAAGAAGTTCCTGAAAGATGAGTTCGGTTTTGAGTATGATTTCCTTCCCGCCGTTGCCGCCGCACACGTCGGTTGGGTTCTCCTTTTCTTCTTTGTGTTTGCCTATGGCATCAAGTTCCTCAACTTCCAAAGGAGATAAAGAAAGAACCAACTTTCCATACTATTTATCTTGTGTATTGTTTATAAAAACATAGCTGAAGCTGAATGTATGGTATTAAGTCAGATTGTATAACTAATTCACGTGTTATAATTATGTTTTAATTGCTACATTTTCACAAATAAAATTAAAGTATAATTCGTGCAACTAAATACCAAATTTAATGCATATTCATAATGGAAAACAATGTCAAATGCATATGAAAATGGATTAGAAAAACTTGATAATCAGTCGAGGTAAATGTTAGACATTCTGTCATTAAGACAAGTTTATGCCATATTATGCTGTTCATGGTTGATCGGTTTTTGTCTCTCAAATACAACCATCATGTCCTTATAATAGTAACAGTCAAAATCACAAAGTTTCAATAAACTACAATTGTGTTAAATACTCTCTCATATGAACTCAACGAGACACTACATGCTCTCTAATTCTAATACACGGGTGTGGATATGCGAGTGTGAAAGACATACAAAGACTCTTGAGGACTCATCTATTTATAGATGTCAAATACCCTTTGTACAAAACGTATGACATTTTTGAGAATGGGATCCTCGCCGAACCTCTTCTATTATGTCCATTTAACTGAAAATCAAACGATCAAGAATTAATTAACTTTAATTTCATAACAAAAAGTTATTTTCACATATTTTTTAGCTTTTTACACACCTTAGTTTAGTTCTAGCTATTGATTCTGTTTAACTTATTCAATTTGATGACCATAAATAAAGAGAGGTGTAGAAAAATCACTGAGCTGGAATGTCATAGTTATTGTGCAAGTGGCCATAAATAAAGAGAGGTATGGAAAAATCACTTTCTTTTCAGAATGAGCTGAAATGTCATAATTATTATAAAAGTGGGCATAAATGAAGACAGGTATGGAAAAATCACTTTCCTATAATGAGCTGGAATGTTATAATTATTGTGACAGTAAGACTGCATGCCATGTTGACGTAGACACTTCAGAATGAGCTGGAATGCCATAAATATTGTGATGGTAAGATTGCATGCCATGTTGACGTAGACAGTGTGTCAACATGTCATAAAGTCAAAAAATATGATACAAGTAAAGTTATTTGTCAATAAATATGATACAAGTAAAGTTATTTGCTATTGGCATAAGTCGTAGCCTACGACTAAACTTAGCAGTTTCTGACACGATAACTAATTGGTCATTAGTGGGTGACTCGTTAAGAATTCATTCTTAACGGGTATACACACGGATATCACGTAAATAACCCTTTTTGATCTGTTAGAAAAAAATTATTTTGATAATTTTTTAAGTTTAATTACTAAAAGATTTATTATAAAATAAAATAGTCATATTAATATATACAATATATTCTGTATTAAATATATAGTTTTATATTATTATTTTATATAAGTTGAAAAAAAAAGTTTTAGTCATTATTTATTTTTATTATGTAAGTTTCTTATTATCATTACTAGGATAAATTTTACTTAACATGTTGTTATCCAAAATTAAAATAAACTAGTATAGTATTTGTATAAGCAAGAACTAAGAAGACGTACAAACAAGGCTAATTATATTAACACCTCACAAATTGTTGAATAAACCTCACATACTTAATACACCCCACATTTGCTTTTTTACTTAAAAATTATTTTAATACACCTCACATACTTTTTCATAATACCCCCACACCTAGGGGTGGTTCGGTATGGGATCCCATACCGAAACCCTTGTCCCGATTCCCAAACCGAAATTTTCGGGAATCCCAATTTCAATACTAATCCCAAACCAAATTTTCGGGAATCCCGAAATAGTTTCGGGATTTCGGGACAAATCGGGAATCCTGAAATGGTTTTGGGCTTTTGGACTAAAATTTGACATATTATGCTTTTGGGCTAAAATTCAACCTTTTATATTGAAAATTGACATATAGCTAGGCCCAATCTGTCAAATCAATAGTACATGTACATTACATCTCGGATTTAATCCATATAGGATGTTTATACAGTTATTCATAACGGTAAATATGGAGAAGCTGGACAAGGCTAGAAAGGAGATGAATCCTACTCGGTTGAGACAAACAGAATTACCTTGTCCTTGATGTCCTTGTGGCATTGGTTTGTACACTTTCTCTGTTAACAATAACACACCAACAAAACAACATTTGAAATATCATCAGTAATGCTGTCTGCCTAATACCCCAAGTAATTCTCATAAAAAGACAAAAAAAAAATTATCTTGCTTAAACTTTGATCAACATTGGTAAATATGGGTCGCTAATGTGACATCCATTTTATTAATAATGGCTTCCTACTAGAAGAGAATAACCTCCACATATGCTAAGAACCGTCTAGTTCACAACAAAAAAAAGGTAATGAAGGATGGACTCTTTCACTCAATCCTTGAATTGGTTAGACATGCATGAATAGATGGACGACATAGATTAATTTGAAACAATCAAATGATTCAAATTAACCCTAACTATAATTAAAAAAATGATATATATTATTATCTATGTAAATAAATAAATATATATGTATATATAATAATAATTAAAAATATATATTTTCGGTTCGGTATGGGAATACCAAAATATTGGAAAGACAATCCCGATTCCCATACCGAAATTTCGGTATTTTTTCGGTATGGGAATACCGAAATTTTGTGAAAATTGGTTTGGGACATTTTTGGTTTGGGATCGGTATTTTTTTGGTTTGGTTTGGGAATTTTGGGAATTTTTTTCCACCCCTACCCACACCCCACATTCTCAATATACATCTTATATTTTGTACATACACCCCACATTTTCTTTACACCCCACATTTTTCAAATCTTATAACACTCATTTTTAATTTTCAGGGATTAAATCTAACCATTTGAACGTTTAGTTTACCGAAAGATTTCAAATCAAAACTGAATCAGTCTCAGATTTATTTCACAAGTCTTTAGACTTAGTCTTGAACAAAATAAATAAAGACCCTCTCTCAGGTGTAGAAGTTAATTAATAAATCAAAACTGAATCGGTCTCAGATTTCTTTAAATAATGCAGCTAACGCAAAATTAAATAATTATTGATGTCATCGAAATCACTAAAACAATGAAAAATATGAAGTCTTACCTCATGTGAAACTTCTGAAACATCGATTTCATGTTCCATTCGTCAAAAACAATTTTTCTCAATCAACATGGTTGTAGTTTCATTGGTTAGGATTTTGTTCAACAATGGAGGATGAGAGAGTTTTGATAGTTGAGAAGATAAATAATATGCTAAAAGTGATTTGGGGTGTTTTTATAATTTTTTTTTAAAAAACCTAATAAGGTCAAAATTATCATTGCATAGTGGAGTAAATAAGTCATTTAATGTTAAATTTTAATGTGGGGTACATTCAACATTTTGTGGGGTGTTAATATAAAAAGCCTACAAACAAGTATGAAAAATGTGAAAGAATATATAAACCCTCGTAATTCATCATTATTCCTCCACGAGTAGATAATGGTTACACTTACATTATCGTTTATATTTTTAAAATCATCCAAACCCTCATGAATAATGTTTTTTATTTGAGAAAAAAATTAAGAAAATTAATAATAATTATTGTAGAAGTGTAAAAAATGTAAAAATAAATAAATATATACAATCACTCATAGTGACAAGCTTTACAACTTTCATGAAGGGGTCAATTTCGAAATCCAACACTATAATCCATAAACCTTAAATTTATATTTAACCGTCAATTGTCATTTACGCTTTATTCTTCTTACTGAATTTCATTTTTAAAATTTTCTTTTTTGAAAACATGATCATCTAGCAGATGTAAGAAGATGAAAGGTTTAGATCTTTGATATCACATTTCGATATTTATGGTTAACTAAAATATGAGTCGATGTCATATAGTTTGTAGAAACTTTATAAACATCAAACAATATTTTCACTAACCGTAAAACTCTGAACATAATATCAACAATCCAAACCATTCATCTTCCTGCATCCCCTAATAGATCATGTTTTCAAAAAAGAAAATCTGAAAAAACAAATTTTGATGAGAAAAATGAAGCATAAATGTAAACAACAATCAACGGTTAAATTTTGATCTATGATTTATATGATTATAGTGGCGAATTTCGAAGTTAAGCTCTACACGAAAGTTGTAAAACTTGTCTTACGAGCGTTTATATATTTTTTCCTATATTTTTTACACTTCAACATTAATTATTTACTGTGACATCCCACATCGCCCAGGGGAGTGATCCTTAAATGTATATTCCCATCCCTACCTAGCACGAGGCCTTTTGGGAGCTCACTGGTTTCGGGTTCCGTAGGAACTCCGAAGTTAAGCGAGAAGGGGGCTAGGGCAATCCCAAGATGGGTGACCTCCTGGGAAGTTGCTTGTGAGTTCCCAGAAACAAAACCGTGAGGGCGTGGTCGGGGCCCAAAGCGGACAATATCGTGCTACGGTGGTGGAGTGGGCCCGGGAGGTGGCTGCGCCCGGGCCGGGATGTGACAATTGGTATCAAAGCCTAACCCTGGCCGCGTGTGTGCCGACGATGACGTCGGGCCCCTAAGGGGGGTGGATTGTGACATCCCACATCGCCCAGGGGAGTGATCCTTAAATGTATATTCCCATCCCTACCTAGCACGAGGCCTTTTGGGAGCTCACTGGTTTCGGGTTCCGTAGGAACTCCGAAGTTAAGTGAGAAGGGGGCTAGGGCAATCCCAGGATGGGTGACCTCTTGGGAAGTTGCTCATGAGTTCCCAGAAACAAAACCGTGAGGGCGTGGTCGGGGCCCAAAGCGGGCAATATCGTGCTACGGTGGTAGAGTGGGCCCGGGAGGTGGCTGCGCCCGGGCTGGGATATGACATTTACTATTAAAGACTTTACTTATATAACAGCCGTAAGATAAATGAGAGTTGAATTCTATTTCACGTATATACTTATTTAATATTATGTTTTTCATTTGATTATTTATTGGTTTAAAATATATTTTCCTTAACATGTAACGGGTCAGGTCATATTACCTGTTAATATTATCGAGTCGATTTCGGGTCGGGTCGTTTTACCAGTTTATTTTAACGGGTGTTACACTACACGACCTATTAAGATATTGGGTATGACATGAAAACGACACGAACACAAAACATACGACATGAATTCCAAGTCTACCTACGACCTTACGACTTGTGCCAATAATACCTATATCATATTTTCCAGGAAGACAAGTTAAATAGCATTATTTTATTAATTTATAATGTTGTAAAGAAGGGCTAGGTGAGATTAACTGCAAGGCACCAACTCTGTCCTAAAAGAGAAAAGATCACTACACCTAGAAACCCATGTTCCCTCTCAACTAGATTTTATTAGTAATGTAAATAAAAAGGAAAAGTAACACAAGCAAGGACTCGGCCAATGCCCGCTAAAAACAATTAACGAAAACGATCTATTCTAGTTTAAGAATTCTACAGCTTCAGTCACTTGCAGGATCTCGAACAGAAGAATGAAAGGTTGATCACATGCATAGAATCTATCTCTAGCTAAATGTTATGTCATTCTTTATCCATCCAATGCAATGACAAGTCAAATGATTTTTTTTTTTTAGTTCAACGAAATATTTTACACTAATAAGAGGGAAGTTTAGCTAAGTCACATATTGAGCAACCTAATTTATTATCAAATTTTCCATCTATGAAATTTAAACCTAAAACCTCTCATTTACAAGTGAAAATGAATACCACCATACCTTTCACTCACAAATCAAATGGTATTATCAATTCACAGATTAACGTGACTGGATGAAAAAGATGATATTACAAAAGGGTAATGAAGATTAAATTTGTAGATAAAGTTTTAAAAATTAAAGGATATGAAAGTTGATGATTGGTTTATTACTTAAACATTAATAAACGTGTTCATTCTTATTGGTAACACATTATTTGGTTTTCAAATATAGTCTCCAAATTTAATCTTTCTAGCATTATTCGTTTCAATAACATCGTGTGACACTATAATATTTGTACTGAAAGGAATTCACAACCACTAGTAAAATGATAGCCACCAAATTACCATACCAATTGAATTATCAACCGTACCATATTAAAGTTGTGCCAAAAAAATTATGACATTGGTAATGGTACGGTATTTTTACTGTACCATACATTTTTGGTATGATAATAGTATTAAAAACCATTACCAGTGGTATACCGTACTGTACAACTATTATTAATATTATATCATTTATATATCATTAGCTATTATTATCATTATATATGCACTTTATATTTTTTTTCATAGTCATTTATCTCATCATCTCACCCTCTAACCTCGAATTTCCTAATAAAGAAACTTAAACCTTCTTGCGATGTGACTCTTTATCTTTTCACTCATCTAGCCACTGACTTCATCTCTGTTGCTCCAATGCTGGCGACTCTTTCTCTCTCCGGAGTCCATCTCATGTTCTCCTTCATCATATTGGGATCTCTTTCTCCTTGGCTTCGTCTATCAAGTTAATTTTTGTACAATTAAAAAGTATGTAGCAATGGAATTTAGGAATCTTTGTACTATTTTTTAGGGATATTGAGTTCTTTCAGCAATTCTTTCATCTATTTACTTTTTATTTCTTAAATGAATCTCTATAAAATTCTCATAATTTAATAAATAAAAAAGTTTTAGAAACCCAAAGGGAGTGGCCAAAACACGTTTGGGCCTTGAATTGGGTTGAAAAAAAAATCAAATTTTGGACCAAAACAAAGTCGTAATTACCATTACCATGCCATGCCAACCGAACTATTTGGCATGTCGAAATTCGGTATACCGAAAGTTTGGCACAGTAATAGTAATAGATTTTGACATACCAAAAGTTTGGTATATTAATTGGTACATGGGTTTTGGTACGATAATCGTACCAATACCATCCCTAACCACATATATAAATCCCCATTTCTCAAATGGGAGTTTTAACGAAACACTCCCGGTACTGTTCACTTTTAACGAAAAATCACATTTTTACCTTTCTCTAGTACTATTCACTACACTTTTATTTGTCATTTTTCATTAAAATTAAAGTTTTTCTAGACTTTTTGTTAGTTTTCTTTTCTCAAATAGAGTTTTAACGAAACGCTTCCGGTACTATTCACGTTTAACCTCCCCCCAAAGTCTCCCAACCCAACCACCATCAACCTCAAAGACTTAAACTTTCCGCTCAAATTTGTACACAAATTCAATGTCAGACCTAGAAGTAAAACCCAGAATTGTGTGCTGCATCGGCGACACCCATGGCTTCCACACCAAGCTCTAAAACCTCTGGTCCAATATCGAATCTGCCATCTACCCATTAGATTTCTCCACCGCCCTCATCATTTTCCTCGACGATTACTGTGATCGCGACCCGGGCACCAAAAAAGTCATCGACTTTCTCGTTCCCCTGCCCTTCAAGTACCTGAATCAGAAGCACGTCTTCTTCAATGGAAACCACGACCTGGCCTTCGCCGCCTTCATGGACGTTCTGCCGCTACATCCTGACGGGTCCGATTTTTCTGAGGGGTGGAAGGAGTATGCAGATGGTGAGGATAGAGAATGGTGGTTTAAGGGAGATGGGTATGAGAAA
Source organism: Crataegus laevigata (assembly GCA_963580275.1). Lineage (NCBI taxonomy): Eukaryota > Viridiplantae > Streptophyta > Magnoliopsida > Rosales > Rosaceae > Crataegus > Crataegus laevigata. Next base: position 31,404,761 of record OY756952.1, read on the forward strand.
ATGCACTTGCAGGGGAGGAGATGAGGTGGGAAGATCAAGGCTAAGTTTAATGCAGCTAAGGGGACATAGGGCTAGTTTGGTATTGCTGTGCTTTGAAAAAAAGCTGCTGTGAGAATAAGCGGCTGTGCTGTGAGAATGGCTGTGAAATAAATCAGCTGAGTGTTTGGTAAACATTTTTGTAAAAGTGCTTTTGGAAAAAAAAGCAGTCTGATAGTGGGTCTTTTCATTAAAAGAGCACTGTAGCTCCGTGTGCTTTGAAAAAAAAGCCAGTTTTCCAAAGCTACAAATAGGTGCTTCAGTTTTTTCCTTTGATTTCAGCTTATTCTCACAGCAGCTTCCAAAATAAGCCCTTTTTTTTTAGTTTACCAAACACCTAAAACTCTTATAGCTTTTTTTCATGGGTGCTTTTTTTTTAAGCACCTCACTCCCAAACTAGAGCATAGTACAAAGGGTCGATTTATAATGCTGGGCCCACATTTGAATTCTATGGGGTCCCACATAGTTCTGTTGGTATGTGTTTCGAGTTTTTCTAGATTTGTGTGTGAGATTCATGTGTTTTTGTTTGGTGATTTGGGTTTCTTTTGTTTTGGTTTGTTTGCTTGGATTCTCTGTTTGTTAATTTGATTCTTTTGGTGGCAATTGATGTTTCTGTCAATTGTTAAATTTTTTTGTCGGTTGGGACTGCTTATGCAGCAAACACTTCTGCTCAAAAGTTGTTCTGCTCTAAGTGATTTTATGATAACATATCAAAGCCTTTGTTAAAAATCAAGTACTTAAGGAAAAACAGTAAGCACTTGAAATTGCTTCAACACCTAGCAGATGCCTCTCTAAAAAGCTCTTCCATCTCAGAATCACTTCGAAGTTTTTTTCTCAAAATGTAGACAAAAAAACTTTTTGGCTGTCGGAATGCACCCTTCCACAAGCAATCCAAAACAGGCCTAAAAATCAATGGCATTCCAGTTCTGTTCAATAGCAATTGGCAAATGCTAAACTTTGTTTGTTAAGTTATGGATGTACCATCGTGTCATTGACATTAGTATTCGCAAAATGAGGATTAGGGCAATTTGCTAGGACAATGTTCATGCCCTTTGCATCCAAATTTGAATCCACCTTCCCATAGATAAGAATTGTTCAGAATATGGTATTGTAAAAAAAGAACTTGTTATTCAGTGATTTGGTCACCTAGTGTCATATATTTAGAATCCAGTTGTCTATTGGACTGGTTTGTGTGCTTTATTTGTAAATTCAATGTGTGGCTTTGTTCTGTAGTTTTATGTGTTGAAAGAATGATTGTTATGGGTAGATTTGGTTAAGGCAGTTCTTGATGAACACAAAAAGTTTCTTACTAATATGGTTTGGGTCCATGAAGAGGTGAGGCATGTTCTATTTGCTATGTTGTTTTTTTCGCACTAGAGTCGTTGTGTAAGATACTAAAATGTGAGAAAAAAAATTAAAATTTCAATTGGTTCACTTTCTGATTCTTTTTGTGTGTCGTGGAGCACAATGGAGTAGTTGAGAACCATATGACCAAATGAAGCTTAGTCGGTCCTGATGATGTGCGTTTTTACAAGGATGATGTCTACATAGAGACCGCAGATGGAATCAAACGTTGTAGAATTGATTGTTTTGTATATTGTTTTAGAGAAAAATAAAGACGTCAAACAACAGTTGGTGTTTTTAAAAGCCAAAGACACCCAAGTGCCTAAGATAGAAGCTCTAAGTGGAGGAAGAATGTATGGGATAAAGATGTCAAACAGTAGTTTATGCTTTTGAACCAGGTTATTACCATGAATTGTGGGGAATTTGTAATGTGTAGCTAATTGTAATCTTCATGTCTCTTGCCATGAATGAGTTTAAAGTGTTCTTAACTGGTTTGTTGTTTTGGAAACTTTGCTCTTGATGAAAGATTATAAGTTCTGATTGCAGATGGATGATGTTTTCTTTTGATAAGATTGACAATTACTTAAATGTGCTGCAAGAAACTTCTCCCAACATACATCAGAGCAAATCTCCAACAGAGAGATTCAAATTTGAGATGTAACATCACGTTTAAATGTGGTTTTTGCTTCCGTAGGGAGATGTAAATTTAAATTTTTTCGTACTCTTCTTGAACTCGGTTCTTTACTCTTGGATGCGCATGGAAGATAGGCACATTCAGCAGTGATCTTTTATGGATTTGTTGTTAAATTGTGAGCAATCGATAAAGTGACAGATCTACTAAATGAAAGTACATTAAGTGACAGATCTACTAAATGAAAGTAGAAACAAAAAGAGACTCGGGCAAGATTTCACCTTGTTGGGCAAGGTTGAACTTCTTGTAGCCACTTATCTTTGACTTTACAGAGGTTGTAAGCTAAAAAAGATAGATGGTAAACAGGTTTTACACAAGAGAATCGATACTACAGCACTAAGGGATGGTAGCAGAGCTTTTACACTTGGAACTATAGCTAAAGGGACTGAATCTAGACAAATTTTAGCTTTTTAGGTGCAAACTAACTTGAGAGCAGAGTTTGTATGTTAATTGATTGTTTGTTTGAGTGTCCTTATCTCTGTTGTTTTTTTCCCCTTTTATAGACAATTTGGCCCGACTATTTTTAGCTTTACACTTGGCTGAGGGCTTTGGAAGGGTAGTGAGTCATCATCTATTTACTTGTAATGCCAATAGAAAGTGCTTTTTGGCTGGTGGTGAGTTGGTCTCTATCATTTGTCACTTCATCCCTAGGCACATGACTTATGCCTTGGCTAAGAAGGCTTTAGTTCGTATCAGACTTCATTTATGGGCTTTGGACAAGTCCCCATTTTGTTGCGACACCTCTTAGGCCTCATTTCATAAAGTCCAGTGTTAAATATTAACCCAAACAAAAAGCAATCGGACAATGCATATTACAGCCAAATGTACCAAAATCTAGATTGTAGTATGGTAATCATAAGTGTTTATTTGCTTATTAAGGTTCTAAAAGACGTTAGGCGCTAGTCGGGCGGCGGGTTAGGGCCTAGGGCCTAGGCAGCTAGGCTGGGTCTAGGCGGGCGCCTAGGCAGACTAGGCAGATTTAACTAAATCATTTATATTTCGTGTAAATAAGTGTTTGTTTATACTTAAAAATATATATAATTTCATCATAAACTACAAAATAGAATGACATATATATTATGAAGTATTTGAACATAATGAAAACATGGGGAACAAGCATATAATGTGTGCTCATTTAAGTATTCAACAAGTTTCTTACAATTTATTGAAAAAATAAAATCCAAAATGAAAGTTACCTATTTTCTGTCTAAGTAAGTCGCAACCTAGATGGGTGCCTAGGCGGGTTTGGACAGGCTAGGTGGGTGCCTAGGCGGTCTAGGCGCCCTTTCTTAATTTTCAAACGCCTAGGCAGCGTTAGGCAAGGATTTTTAGAATAGATAAATTATATCTAATATCATTGAGATTGGGGTATCCCCACATTATATATCCATCTGGAATGATTGATGATTTCATTACATAATTAGCACTGCAAAGCGGGAATAAGATTTCACATATAGCACGTACTCCACTTAGTGTTATAAGACTTTGTTGTTGTTGTTGTTGTTGTTGGAGCTAACAGAAATAGACTTGGAAAGATACCTTAAGAAAAGACATGGAGTTTTAAGTTAACAGAAGATTTGGTGCAAGACTAAGCTCAGTGACGTTCATCATTTAGTAAATAAGACGTCGTTGTTGTAGCACATACTACACACATGCATGGGTGCCAATTATACAAGTGTATATGTGAATGGGTAAACTTAAGATTTAAAAATTGAAAATATTTTTATAAAAATCTAATGGGTACATACTGATTCTAATTTTGCCACTTAGTACTACGGACGGTTTAGTGGTATTCCTCTTCATTTGTAAGTGAGAGGTTTTAGGTTCGATTCTCTCCAAATGCGAATTTGAACCACATTGCTAGCCTATTGTGAGGCTAAGTCCACCATTTCCCCCTTAGTGTAGATAATATCGTTTGTTAAATAAAAAAAATTAAAAAAATAAAAAACTTATTCTAATTTTTTTTTTATTTTGGAAATGTTTGAATTGAAAATTAATTAGGAGTTTAATAAAGATGTGAGTATTAAAACTCTAATATAAATTCATTATTACATTAACGCTAAAGATTTCGATCAAAATCTGAAAACTACTAAAGTCTCAATCTGTGGACATGAATAACTAAGAATCGGATACTAATTTTCCCTCATAAAATGAGCAATATCCTACAAATTTTCACATTTAAATATCTGTAACGCTCGTTTTCCTAGGAGTTGAGAAATATATCTCTTAAAGTGACAGAAACATATTTATAGTGAACTTTTTGTCTCAGACGTAAAATATAGAGAGAGGCATGGTTGACGACTATTGTAGATGATGAGGATCCTTTTCAAATCCTCTTTGTGAGGATTTTGGGGATTTTAAAATCGTGTCCATTCATCGCATATTGTACGGTTAGTTTTTATCAAGTACTATTCATAATTAATTTTAAATAAAAGTATTTAAAATCATTTTTTACTGCATGATGTATGTGACAGCCCGTCCAGGATTTTTCATATCGTTAATGTGAATTGATGAATTTGCCCTTGAGCGTTGAGGTACGTTTGTAAATTTAATTAAAGTATTGGTCCAATTATACAGTTCTCTTTGTTTTTGGGACCAATGAGAAGTGGGGAAACCCTTAGTTGTGATTGGTGGCTTTTGGACCACACACACAAACCAACATCACTTTCTTTCTCTTTACTACCGTACTCTCTCTCTCTCTCTCTCTCTCTCTCTCTCTCTCTCTCTCTCTTTCAGACTCACCATCTCTCTTCCATTTTGTACGGACAAGCTCAAACACACCTCAATCTTCACAGATCGAAGGTTTTGAAGACACCATTGCATTCCTCGTGGTGCTACGAGTCGATTGGCATCAATTTCAGGTAAAAACACATTCGGTTTCACGTGAAAAATCCTCCCCTGTGATGCGTAATTTTTAGGAGATTTTAAGCTCATATGGAGCTTAAGGAGGTTCTTAGGAAGCTCGGAGTAGTTCGTTTGAAGGTTTTGGACGTCAGAGTGTCAAGAACGAAGCTTTCAAAGTTTGGCCGGAGTTCGTGGGGTTTTTCCGGCGAGATCCAGTGATCATTGGGGCTTGAAAAAGGTATGATTGTGTTCTCCTTGCTCAGGGCTTCATTTTGATATAAATTACGAGAAAATGGATGAAAATCGACCGAGATATAGTGGTTTAAAAATTTCCTAGATTCCGGCGCCGGCGACGGTCGCTGAAGTCCCAAGGTAGAAGATGACGGCATATTCCGTCAGAGTTGACAGAATATGCTAACGCCGTTAGCTAACTTTAACGGTTACCGTTAAGAATAGACAGAATATTCCCGGTATATACCTGACGGCGTTAACTGACGCCGTTAGTGTGCAGGTCACATGACCACGCGTGGGGGCGCGTAGGTCCGTGCGCCTGCCGACGCGTGGCTGCGCATGGAGGCTGGAAAAATTATTCTAAAAATATATGCATGTTCGTGATGTTGTGTAGATCACGTTGGTATATTCAAATACCAAAATTGAGCAATGTATGAGAAGTTATTTCTAAAGTTCCGTTTATGTGCTTAAAATAACGTTATTTCAGTTACTTCTCATATAGGCGAGACCTATTCAAAGGATGAGCGTAGCCAGGCTAGACTTGGGGGCTACGATATGGCTACTTATCTGTGAGTGGGCAGTTGTTTTCCGTATATACTTATATACTGTTATTTTTCCCAGAAAATGAACTTAAATGATTATACGTTTTGAAACGCCATGCAAAGTATCTATTTATTTTAATTATGCATTAGTGATTGCATATAATTATGATGGTGCTGCGGACGCACAGGTATGTGTCAGGTAAGTTTATATAATGGTTATAATGAGAATGAGAATGAATGATGTGATGTGATGTGATAAGAGCTCATACACCTGCACCTTGATATTAGTGCTCCCACCCAAAGTTAGGGGCATAGTCTTTCACGTGATGTTCACATCCCGCACTGCATGCTCGCCTTGGATCCAAGTTAGGTGCACATTCCTGTCGTATAGACCACTATATGTGGGTTCGACTCGTAGGTGACCCGCGAAATATTCGCATAGTCTTCATGTGATTGTAGCACTAGAGCATATTTATTCTATATACAGTGATGTTATGTAGACCACTAGAGGTGGTATTGATTTGTGTGCATGATATATACATGATATGATGAGTTTGATTATGAGCTATATATACAGTCGAGGGCTGAAGTGATTATTGAGAATGATATTGAGCTATATATACAGCTGAGGGCTAAGTCGATTACCTGGCATTCAATCACATTCACAGAGTTATGATTAGAGTTCAGTTGAGATACTTTGGCATGGCATACATACATATTTTTCAGCATGATTTCGAGATTTATATATATGAGTATATACTTTATTTCTAGAAAATTATACAGGTTTTACGGAGAGGGGTTATAACTTTTGAGAAAAGAATGGTTTTGAAAAGATTTTTTTTGCTGATCCACTCAACTTTGTTTTTCACCCCTCCAGGTTCTAGGTAGTTAGTGTTCGTTGGTGGCATACGAGGATCTCTCGGACATTCTGACAGAATTCACCCATGTAGGACACCCTTGGATGTTATTGGAACTTATCATTTTTCTGCTTGACTGCACGTAAACCATTTATACTCTGATTGTGTAAACACTCTAAATTCTCGCTCTAGCTCACTATCTTAATTAGGTTTGCTAGTGGCTTGGTTTTAATTGGTTCGTACTTCTCCTTATTAATCTTGTTTCCGCACTGTGCACATGGTTATGTCACGCTCACGTGATGGTCAGCACGCCCTACTCTCGAGTCGGGGCGTGTCAATGTACAATGAACAGACACGAGTTGAGAATTCACAGAATCCTCACAAAGAGGATCCGGAGAGAATCCTCGTTAATTTTAGAGCTCTAAAAGTCATTTCCGTATTGTTATTAATTTTAAAATCATTTGCACATAATGACTATTTCAGATATCTTTTAATCTAAGAAAAAGAACAAGACCACTTGCAGGTAGCGAGTAAGTATCAATTTGTGCTTTAATTATAAGAAAAGTTTATTTTTAAGAGAACAGGTGTGGTAACCAGCTAAAGAAGATTATGATAAGTTCGGAGTTTTAAGTTCAATTTTTTCCAACATAACAAAGAAAAATGATTAGTAAACAATAATTTTCCTTGTTTCATAATAATTTTCCTTGGTTTCCATTGGTCCCAAAACTTTGGGATATTTCATAATTGGACCAAATCTTTAGTGCAACAATACAAACGTACACCCCACGCTCAAGGGTAATTCAGTAACTTCACATAGTCGATATGAAAACTCCGGGACGGGCTGTCACATGGCATATTCGAGATTAATCATTTTCTAGCATGAGTTGAGATATGATTACGTATAATATTTTCTGGAAAAGTATGCAGGTTTTATAGTGAGGGGTTACTACTTTTGAAATTGAAATGGTTTTGAAAAGTTTTGTTTTTGCCCACTCACACTTTTTGTTTTGCGCCCCTCCAGGTTTTAGCTGTCGAGGTTCGTATCGACGAGGATTCTTGGCGAATTTTAGTTCTGGTGACTACTTCTGAGGGTATAATTTCTTATCCGCTATACTGTACTTTACTTATCCTCTAACATCACGTGTGAGATGAGTTCGCTCCCGCTCACCAGCACACTCTGGTAGTTAGGCACTTTTAGGTTTAAATTTATTCACATTTTCCACATCATTACATTATGGCTTCGCCACCTTCCAGGTGTCGGCCAACATAGCTCGATTTCGGAGTCATAGTGGATATTCTGGGTCGGGGTGTGTCAATAATTGTTTATATTAATGAGATTTTAAATAAAACCCATAATTTGTAAGATTAAAAATATTAAAATATAAATTATACTCTCCAATATTATATATATATATATATATATATATATATATATATATATATATATATATAAACCTGTGTACGTTCATCAAAATTAACAAAAAGATTTGTTTGACAAAAAAAAATTAGGCTTAATAATATGAGTAAATTTCTTCAATTAAACTTGATGTGGATACATTTTCAAATAAAGAAAAAAGAATGTACCAATATAAGTTTAAAAATGGATTAAAAAATTGAATAATTTTTTTATAATAAAAAATTGGGTACAATTTACATTAAAATGGTATATTTTACATATAAAAAATTCGTATATTTAACAATGGGTACATTTAAGATTAAAAAAATGAAAATCATTTTCTAAAAATCTAATGGGTACAAACTTATTGTAATTTTGCCACTTAGTACTACGGACAGTCTAATGGTGTTCATCTTCACTTCTAAGTGAGAGGTCTTAAGTTCAATTCTCACCAAAAACGAATTTGAACCACATTATTGCTAGCCCATTGTGAGGCTAAGCCCACCCATCCCCCTTAGTGTAGATAATATTTTTGTTAAAAAAAAAAACTTATTCTAATTTTATTTCCTTTTATTTTGGAAACTTATTCTAACTTATTCACTTACTAATTTTTACTTTAAAAAAACTATGTAGCTGGCATATAACTTCATTATTACATTAACGCTAGGAAATGCGAACAAAATATAAAAAACTAATAAAATTTCAATTTATGAAATGATTTACTAAGGATCGGATACTAATTTTTTCTTTATAAAATGAGCAATATCCTACAAAATTTCACATTTAAATATCTGTAACACTCGTTTTCCTAGGAGTTGAGAAATATAGCTCTTAAAGTGACCTAGAAACATATTTATAGTGTACTTTTTGTCTCAGACGTAAAATATAGAGACAGGCATGCATGATGACTGTTTTAGAGCTCTAAAAGTCATTTTCGTGTTGTTATTAATTTTAAAATCATTTGCACATAATGACTATTTCAGGTATCTTTTAATCTAAGAAAAAGAACAAGATCACTTGCAGCTAGCGTGTAAGTATCAATTTGTGCTTTAATTATAAGAAAAGTTCATTTTAAGAGAACAAGCGTGGCAACCAGCTAAGAAGATTATAATAAATTCAGAGTTTTAAGTTCGATTTTTTCCAACATAATGAAGAAAAATGATTAATAAACAATGCGATACAACTTTTTGGTTTTTTAATTATATAGTTCACAGTTAACCTAAAGAATGAATTGCAGTGTTACGTTAATTAGGTGTTAAAACTTGCTAATTGCTCAATCAATTGTTATGGAATGCACTCGAGCATACACGAACTCTTGATATTATTATTTTTTCTTTTTGGGATACAAAAGTAACAAAACATACACTTTATAAAATAACATAAAAAACAAAACGAGTGGCAAATATATAAGGGAAATTTTATTTAAACTCATTTAACTTATTTATACACCAAATTTATTCTTTGCACCAATTTGATTTTTAACTAAACTATTAATATTTCTTTAAACCCAAATTTAATACCTAATATACTCTCATAAACTCAATTCAATATGTGAATTTAAACAAAATTATGTTCTTAACAGTGATGCAAGGAACCTTCCCAGTCCCGTATTTTACACATATGCAAGTTCCTTGTGCCTATATTCCTCTTCGTGCTCCTTTACCTAACTCTGACAATAATTATGCAAAAAGAGTTTGCATGGGTAAAATAGACAAATTAACATTCAAAATTTTAAGTTAGGTGTAAAAAGAGGTTGCATGGGTTTAAATAAAATTTTCCAATATATAAAGGTTTTTCTTTTTTTGGACAAGAAATATAAAAAGAATTAATCAATGAGTTAAAAGTTACAACAACCCAAATATATTTAATTAAAAACACTCAACGTCATGGAAGAACTTGTAACTCAATTAATTAAAAATATTATATTATAGTATGATACTCGCGTTCGAATTATCTATCGCTTTGTTTAAGATAAGAAGAAAATATAAACACTCAACATCAGCACACATCAGCGCCAAAAAAAGGGAAGCTTCTTAAATGCAAACCTGCATTGCAACTGAAACCCTCACCAAAAATCTCCCAAACCACTCACACTCACTCTCTTATATTGCCGTCAGTGGACCACCGTGGCACGCCGTTTCCTCGACAATGATGAAGTCCCACCACCCCCAACCATTTCTATAAGACCCTGAGTTAATTTCGGTCAAAGATAAGCACCTGAATTTGCTATAATATCCAAAGCACCGGCTCAGTTCAGTTAATATATCGAACTCTCAGTGGTCGTTGCTTCCTTTTACCACGATTTTATGAGCAACGTGGCAAATAATCAATAAGTTGGACACAAGCAAAAGCTGTGTTGAATTAGATCAAAATGGCGGCGGCTTTGGCGAGGGACGATCTGGCCCAGTCGACCAGCAGCCGGAGAAGCGGGGGGTTGGGAAGCAAGAGGAGCTGGGCTTCCACAAGTTTCAGGGAAGTGTGGCAGGCGCCGCCGGATGTGTTCAACAGGAGCAGGCGGCAGGATGAGGAGGAGGAGCTGCGGTGGGCGGCGATCGAGCGGCTGCCGACGTATGACAGATTGAAAAGAGGGATGTTGAGGCAGGTGCTGGACAATGGGAGGGTGGTGACTGATGAGGTGGATGTGACGAAGCTGGGAATGGAGGACAGGAAGCAGTTGATGGAGAGCATATTGAAGGTTGTGGAAGATGATAACGAAAGGTTCTTGAGAAGACTTAGGGGCAGAACTGATTGGTTTGACACTCTTTCTTTTTTTTCCTTTTTAAGTAGAAAGTGATATTATGAACTACTCAAATTTACAGAGGATTCAAACTCGAGTGTATTGGTGGTGACAAACTGTCCTAGTTAATTGGTCTAATCTACGAAATTTTATCTTGAAAATCATATATTTGCTTTCTTAAAAACTAGGAAATTAAGAGTCAGTTTGGGATTGGTTTTTTTTTATTTTTAACATTTGGTAAATTTTGGGGGGTATGATAGTGGTGGTGCCAATTGTGGGGTGTGGTGGTTGAAGTGTAGAGGTAACAATTGTGCTAGGGAAGATGGTAGCAGTGGTGATGCCGTTTGTGGTTATGGTGACAGGTGTGACGGTCATTTTATTCTTCAAGATAAAATGTGTGTAGAAAAATAAATAATATCATTTTTAAATAACTAATACAACTATTACAAGAATTGACATTATTCATTAAAAACTCAACTCTAGTTTTTATGAAAGCAACATGGAGATTGCTTTTATAAGTTGTTGTTTGGAGATTATTGATTTTAAAATAAACAAATTTTTTTTTTACCAATACATTTTTACTACTTAACGTTAAAGTAAAGCAACTTTTGCTATTAAAAAAATACCAAACAAAGCTTCTTTTTTTTTTTTTTGGTTTTTTAAGGATTTTTTTTAATGTTTTTATGTTTTGGGTTTTGTTAATTTTTGTGATTTTTGTAGTGCGGGGATCGAAATTCCGAAGATTGAAGTCCGATATGAGAACTTGTCTATCGATGGGGATGTGTATTTTGGGAGCAGAGCACTGCCTACTCTACTTAATGCTACCTTGAACGCCATTGAGGTTTGATTTCTCTTGGTTTAACTAATTTTATGAAAAACTTATTTTACTTGCTTAACTTTTTAAATTTCTTTATATTATTATTTTTTCAAGATATTAGTTTTTTGAGCTGCAGAGTGTTCTGGGATTAATTAAGCTTGCTCCATCAAAAAAGAGAAAGATCCAAATACTTAAAGATGTCAGTGGAATAGTCAGACCTTCCAGGTATGAAATTACATCGGCTGTTTAGTTTTGTGTTGGGGATGGGGTTCGAACTTGAGACCTCGGGTGCATGGCAAATGATGTCAATAGTTAACTGATTTGGTAATTTCCCAGGATGACCCTACTTTTGGGTCCTCCAGGTGCAGGCAAAACAACCTTGTTACTGGCACTTGCAGGAAAGCTTGATGATGATCTAAGAGTGAGATTTTTTTTCTCTCTAAATTTTTTAATTAGTGTGCGTAATTAAGCTTTGTTATTGATATTACTTGGAAAATGGTGAGCAGGTTTCTGGGAAAGTCACATATTGTGGGCATGAACTGCATGAGTTTGTTCCTAGAAGAACATGTGCTTACATTAGTCAGCATGATCTTCATTGTGGAGAAATGACAGTGAGAGAGACGTTGGATTTCTCGGGACATTGTTTGGGTGTCGGAACTCGATACCAAATGCTGGCTGAACTCTCAAGAAGAGAGAAAGAAGCTGGAATCAAGCCAGACCCCGAGATTGATGCATTCATGAAAGCCACCGCAGTCTCAGGCCAGAAGACTAGTTTGGTCACAGATTATGTTCTCAAGGTTTGTGATTGCCTTCATTTTCTAAGACAAACGATTTCCGCACACCCCTGTTTATTTATGTCTTTTAAATCTCTACTGGATTATGATTTTTGGAAAATCTGACTAATTAGTAAATAAGTTTTTACAGATACTTGGATTGGATACCTGTGCTGATATCTTGGTTGGTGATGATATGAGGAGGGGTATTTCCGGTGGCGAGAAAAAGCGCGTCACCAACGGTACATTTTTTCGCCCCATGTTATTAATTTTGTTCATCAAATCTTATTATAATTATGGTTTAGAGACTAATTGCTTGAACAATGTGTAGGGGAGATGTTGGTAGGACCAGCAAAGGTTCTTCTGATGGATGAAATATCAACAGGATTAGATAGTTCCACAACTTTTCAGATATGCAGATACATGAGGCAAATGGTTCACATAATGGATGTTACCATGGTCATCTCTCTTCTGCAGCCTGCGCCGGAGACATTTGAGCTCTTTGATGACCTAATCCTGCTTTCGGAAGGGCAGATCGTGTACCAAGGTCCGTGCGAGAGTGTTCTCGAGTTCTTCGAACGTATGGGATTCAAGTGCCCAGAGAGGAAAGGAGTTGTTGATTTTTTGCAAGAAATGACATCCCGGAAGGACCAAGAGCAGTATTGGTTCAAAAAAAGCCAACCTTACACACATATTTCGGTTCCTGAGTTCGTGGAGGCCTTCAACTCTTTTTGGATTGGCCAACAGCTTGCAGCTGATCTTGGGGTTCCTTACGAGAAGTCCACAGCTCATCCGGCTGCATTGGTCACAGAGAAGTATGGCATTTCAAACTGGGAATTGTTCAAGGCATGTTTTTCAAGGGAGTGGCTGCTAATGAAGCGCAATTCGTTCGTGTACATATTTAAGACCACGCAGATAACAATCATGTCATTGATTGCCTTGACTGTGTTCCTTAGAACAGAAATGCCTGTGGGGACAGTACAAGACGGAGGAAAATTTTTTGGAGCACTGTTCTTCAGTCTGATCAATGTGATGTTTAATGGTATGGCAGAACTGGTAATGACTGTTCTCAGACTTCCTGTTTTCTATAAGCAGAGGGATTTCTTGTTTTATCCTGCGTGGGCTTTCGGATTACCAATTTGGGTCCTCAGGATCCCGCTTTCGTTCATGGAATCTGGGATTTGGGTCATTCTTACCTATTACACCATTGGATTTGCTCCAGCTGCAAGCAGGTAAATAGTAGTGTTAACAGTTTTCAGTTTCTATCGTACAAATTTATATCCTTCCGGATTACCAACTCACATGATTTTTTCTTCACTGCTCCAGATTTTTCAAACAGTTCTTGGCATTTTTTGGCATACATCAGATGGCTCTATCCCTCTTTCGGTTCATTGCTGCACTCGGAAGAACACAAGTTGTTGCTAGCACGCTTGGTGCTTTTACCTTGCTAATGGTATTCGTTCTGGGAGGATTTATTGTTTCCAAAAGTAAGTAATCGATCTTATATCTAACTTTACCGTGTTAATGTAGTTAAAGCAAGTTGTTGGCATGCTTAAATTTGTTCCAAGTTTCTTGAAAATTCCCATTCTTTATGATTGTTCAGTTTCTAAGCTATTTTTCTTTGCAGACGACCTTGAGCCTTGGGTGTTATGGGGCTACTACAGTTTCCCTATGATGTATGGACAGAATGCAATCGTCATGAATGAATTCCTTGATAAAAGATGGAGCGCAGTTAGATCTCTCTGTGGTTTGATAGTCTTCGGTTCATGATTTTCGTTCCATAAAAACACCTTCATCTAATCAATTCTTATCTTCTTTTGTAGCCAAATACAGATCCAAGAATTAACGCAACTACAGTCGGGGAAGTCCTCCTCAAGTCTAGAGGATTCTTCACAGATGAATACTGGTTTTGGATATGTATTGGAGCACTATTTGGTTTTTCTCTCCTCTTCAACATCTTGTTCATTGCAGCATTGACTTATCTGAACCGTAAGTTCATCTCATTTTGAAGTTCTACTCTTTTTTCTTGATGGAATGAAATTCCGGAGTTGACACACCCTCCTTTTCCTTTTTGGGAAACCAACATCAGCTCTTGGGGATGCAAAAGTTGTCGTGTCTGATGAAGAAAGTGAAGGAAAGAGAAAGAAGTCGTTAAGTGAAGAAATGACAGTGAAAAGTTCTTCAGAAATGGTTGGTGATTCGGATCATGCACCAAAGAAAGGAATGGCTTTGCCCTTCCAACCCCTTTCGCTTGTGTTTAACCATGTGAACTACTTCGTGGATATGCCTTCTGTAAGTTATTCATTTTAGACATTTTATTCCGGATGCTTGACATACTCATTTTGATCAATAAATATACTTCTATCGATTACTGATTCCAGGAAATGAAGACTCATGGAGTTGAAGAAGATCGCCTTCAATTGCTACGAGATGTTAGTGGTGCTTTTAGACCTGGAATATTGACAGCCCTTGTAGGTGTTAGTGGCGCTGGAAAGACAACTCTTTTGGACGTCTTGGCAGGTAGAAAGACTGGTGGATATATCGAAGGGACCATTAACATATCGGGTTATCTAAAGAACCAAGAAACATTTGCTCGTGTCAGCGGTTATTGTGAACAGAATGACATCCATTCCCCACATGTTACTGTCTATGAATCTCTCCTGTATTCAGCCTGGCTCCGTCTTGCTTCTGATGTAAATACACAAACACGAAAGGTATGTTGCCCTGGAATCTTTCCTTTCTTCATGAAATCCTATTTTCAATCTTCTCGAGTACCAAAAGTTTCTTCCTAATGGTGATACAGATGTTTGTTGAAGAAGTCATGGCTTTGGTTGAGCTTAATCCACTAAGGGATTCTCTTGTTGGCCTCCCCGGAATAGATGGTCTTTCAACAGAACAAAGAAAGAGACTAACCATAGCTGTGGAACTGGTTGCTAACCCCTCTATCATTTTTATGGATGAACCGACATCTGGTCTCGATGCCAGGGCTGCTGCTATCGTCATGCGTACTGTGAGAAACACGGTGGACACAGGCAGAACTGTTGTCTGCACAATTCACCAGCCAAGCATAGATATTTTTGAAGCTTTCGACGAGTTACTTCTAATGAAACGTGGAGGGCAAGTCATTTATGGTGGACCCCTCGGCCGCCATTCTCACAAGCTTGTAGAGCATTTTGAAGTGAGTCTTCCTTTCAGTTCTTGTTTCTTGTACGTCCTTCACTAGTGATTTTAGAGAAGTGGTTTCCGCACCTGCATTTTCTCTCTTGCACACCCCTGTTTATTTGTGGTCTGTACATTGAGTAAATCAAAGGAAAGTCAAGTGACAGAAATAAACGAGGTGTGCATCAGAATAAAATGCATGTGTGGAAGTCATTTCCTGTGATTTTAATGTAGTCTCGACTCGTATATTTGACCTTCTACAGGCCATCCATGGTGTGACCAAGATCAAGGATGGTTGTAATCCTGCTACATGGATGTTGGAGGTCACTACTCCTGTCGTTGAGGCACAACTTGATGTGGACTTTGCAGACATTTACGCAAACTCCTTGCTTTACAAGTAAGTGTCGTAATATCTTTCTCGAATGGGTAATCTATGATTTCTAGTTTTAAGATTCTCACTCTTCCTCTTGATGTTCTTTTAGGAGGAACCAGGAGCTTATAAAAGAGCTTAGTACACCGGCTCCCGGGTCCAAAGATCTCTACTTTCCAACCAAGTACTCCCAACCTTTTTCTATTCAGTGCAAAGCTTGTTTCTGGAAAATGTATTGGTCTTATTGGAGAAACCCTCTGTACAATGCCATCCGATTCTTCATAACCATTGTCATCGGTGTCTTATTCGGTATTATCTTCTGGCAGAAGGGACAGCAGACGTAAGATCTGGTTTTTTAACTGCATAATTGACAAAATCATGTTATTAGCATCTCTATTTAATATAAATGAAAGTTTTCTTGTAACAGAGCCCAACAACAAGATCTGATGAACCTTTTGGGAGCCTTGTTTTCTGCTGTGCTTTTCCTTGGAGCCACGAATGCTTCTGCGGTCCAATCTGTTGTTGCCGTTGAAAGAACAGTTTTCTACCGTGAAAGAGCTGCCGGGATGTATTCTGAACTGCCTTATGCATTTTCTCATGTAATATATAAAATTGACAAATTGCTTAGAGACCTTGTTGCACCATCATATTACTTGACTGACAAGTTATCTTCTTTTTTTTTGCAGGTGGCTATAGAGACAATCTATGTTGCAATCCAAACATTCATATATACACTTCTCCTCTACTCCATGATTGGATTTGAGTGGAAAATCGGCAAATTCTCGTGGTTTTACTACTATATCCTAATGTGCTTCATCTACTTCACCATGTACGGCATGATGGTTGTTGCACTGACTCCAGGCCATCAGATTGCTGCCATTGTCATGTCCTTCTTCCTCGTTTTCTGGAACTTGTTTTCCGGCTTCCTCATTCCAAGACCGGTACATAATATCAAAATTAAGGGCCTATTCGGGATTGCTTCTGGGATGGCTGAAACGCCTACCATAGAAGCAGTTTCTGGAGAAACGTCTGCCATATAGTTCTTTAAGAAGCACTTATGTCAAAATCTTTTATAAGTAAAATTGCTTTTTGCGAAATCAATCCCAAAATAACCCTAAATAAGCAATCGATGCTCATTGCTTCCGTTTAACCACACTATATGAAAGTCCATAGTTTCAAAAATCCACATTAACTTTTGAATGTCTACTTGTTTTGCAGCAAATACCAATCTGGTGGAGGTGGTACTACTGGGCTTCCCCTGTGGCCTGGACACTTTATGGCCTTGTGATGTCCCAAGTGGGTGACAAGAATGCTGACATTGTCCTCCCTGGATATGGCGCCGTGCCATTGAAGACGTTCCTCAAAGATGCCTTCGGTTTTGAGTATGATTTCCTTCCCGCCGTCGCCGCTGCACACTTCGGTTGGGTTCTCCTTTTTTGCTTTGTGTTTGCCTATTGCATCAAGTTCCTCAACTTCCAAAGGAGATGAAGAAAGAACCAACTTTACGTACTACTGCAAATCGACTCAGAGAGTCTTGGAGTGTTAAGATTAGCATTTTGTAAGTAATGGAGGAAAACCAACCAAAACTATTTTCCCTTTTCCCCTATTTATCTTGTGTATAAGTATGCTTTTGTAAGAGTGCTGTTTGTACTAAAAACATAGCTGAAGCTAAGTATCTAATATTAAATAATGTTGTATAACTAATTTACATGTTACAATTGTCGGAAAACTGAGGTCCGTTTGTTATATTATTACATTTATTTGAATAATTCTTAGGTCCTTGGTTTGACCTCCTTGTTTTTAATAAAGTAAATAGATACTGACCTAGAGCACTCCAAGAACGCATGTTCAACACTCTGTTTTTTCGTCACAAAATGGGCATGTGGCATGATTGGTTTATTACTTAAACATTGATAAACATGTACATACTTATTAGTAACACATTATTTAATTTTAAATATAATCTCTAAATTTAATTTTTCTAGCATTACCCATTTCAACGACATGGCGCCGTGACAGTATAATTTTCGCACAGAAAGAAATTGACAACCGCTGGTAAAACGACAGCCACCAAACACCGCCACATATATAAATCCCCATTTCTCAAATTTCAACCTCCCACCGAAGTCTCCCAACCCAACAACCATCAACCTCAAAGACTCAAACTTTCCGCCCAAATTTGTACACAGATTCAATGTCAGACCCAGAAGCAAAACCCAGAATTGTGTGCTGCATCGGCGACACCCATGGCTTCCACACCAAGCTCCAAAACCTCTGGTCCAATCTCCAATCCGCTATCGACCAAACAGATTTCTCCACCGCCCTCATCATTTTCCTCGGCGATTACTGCGACCGCGGCCCGGACACCAAAAAAGTCATCGACTTTCTCGTCTCCCTGCCCTCCAGATACCCGAATCAGAAGCACGTCTTCCTCACCGGTAACCACGACCTGGCCTTCGCCGCCTTCGTGGGCGTCCTGCCGCCGCCTCCTGACGGGTCGGAGTTTTCCGAGGGGTGGAAGGAGTATGCGGATAGCGAGGATAGAGAAGGGTGGTTTAAGGGAGATGGGTACGAGAGGATGCACTTGCAGGGGAGGAGATGGGGTGGGAAGATCAAGGCTAAGTTTAATGCCGCTAAAGGGACGGAGTACAAAGGGTCAATTTATGATGCTGGGCCCACATTTGAATCCTATGGGGTCCCACATGGTTCTGCTGGTATGTTTTTCGAGTTTTTCTGGATTTGTGTCTGAGATTCATGGGTTTTGTGTTTGGTGATTTGGGTTTCTTTTGTTTTGGTTTGTTTGATTGGATTCTCTGTTTGTTGATTCGATCCATTTGGTAGCAATTGATGTTTCTGTTAATTGTTAAGTTGTTTTGTCGGTTGGGACTGTTTATGTAGGAAAGACTTCTGCTCAAAAGGGCTTCTGATGGAAGTGATTTTATAATTACATATCCAAGCTTTTGTTAAATATCAAGTACTTAAGGAAAAGCAGTAAGCACTGGAATTGCTTCAGCCCCTAGCAGCTGCCTCTCCATAAAGCGCTTCTATCTCAGAAACGCTTTGAAGTTTTTCTGTCAAAACTTAGACAGAAAAACTTTTGGTTGTCGGAATGCACCCTTCCACAAGCAATCCAAAACCAAAACGGGCCTAAAAATCATTTGCATTCCTATTCTGTTCAGGAGCAATTGACAAATGCTAAACTTTGTTTGTTAAGTTATGGATGTGTCATTGTGTTATTGACTTATTAGTATTCACAAACGTGGATTAGGGCAATGTTCCCGCCCCTTGCATCCGAATGTGAATCCTCCTTCCCGTAGATTAGAATAGTTTAGAATATGGTCTTGTCAAACAAGAACTTGTCAGTACTCGGTGATTTGGTGACCTAGTGTCATATATTTACAATCCAGCTGTCTATCGGGCTGGTTTGTGTGCTTTACTTGTAAATTCAATGCCGTGGCTTTGTTCTGTAGTTTTGTGTGTTGAAAGAATGATTGTTATGGGCAGATTTGGTTAAGGCAGTTCCCGATGAACACAAGAAGTTTCTTGCTGATACGGTTTGGGTCCATGAAGAGGTGAGGCCTGTTCTATTTGCTATTTTTTTTTTCGATGAACACTAGAGTCATTGTGTAAGATACTAAAATGTGAGAAAAAAATCTAAAATTTTCAACTGGTTCACTTTCCGATTCTTTTTGTGTCGTGGAGCACAATGCAGTAGTTGAGAACCGTAGGACCAAATGCTGAAGCTTAGTCGGTCTTGATGATTTGCGTTTTTTCCAGGATGATGTCTGCATAGAGACTGCGGATGGAATCAAACACTGTAGATTGATTGCTGTGCATGCTGGTCTAGAGAAAGATAAAGACGTCAAACAGCAGTTGGCGTCTTTGAAAGCCAAAGACACCCGGGTGCCTAAGATAGAGGCTCTGAGTGGGAGGAAGAATGTATGGGACATTCCAAAGGTAATGGCTTTCCACCTCATAATATCAGCAATCCTTTTTACTGAAACGTTCGCTGTTTATTGTCCGTTGATTTTTATATTTCTTACGTTCGTTAGTTCTTGATAAAGATTTTATCTTTTGTGGGTTAACTGAGATATGATATACAACCTCATACAATAAAATGCAACTGAAATCAATAGATATCGCTGTTTTGGTCCTGATAGGAACTGACAGAGAAACCAACTGTTGTTGTAAGCGGTCATCACGGGAAACTTAACATTGAAGGCCTCAGACTGATCGTGGATGAAGGCGGTGGTATGGCGGAAAGATCAGTGGCTGCAGTTGTGCTACCCTCTGTGAAAATAGTCCGCGATACAGATGTGTTGACGAACTAGAAACTGTGTTACAATTCATAAGCATAGGGTTATAGCAGTTTTCGTTGCTATCTGTGCGTCTGCACATGTCAAGTTTGTAAACAGTAAACCTTGTTGCTTAAATAGCACTGTTAGAAAGTAATGTTATAGGCTTGTAGTTGTCAATTGCGAGTGCGGGCGATTTCTAACCGGTGATCACTGTGGGACCCACGTTTGATCAGTCGTCGGAAATCACCTATGCATGCAACGAACGTTTACGCTTGGCATGACAACTGCCTTGTCAATCGGAAATTTTTTAGTGCATTAGACATACATTTTGTTATTTAACGATTGGAAGAACGCTCAAGAATTCAAATTTTTAAATGAGTGAAAATAATTTAGTTAAAATACAATAACAACGCATACTATACATGAATGTACAATTGAATGACTCCTTGTCAATTTGGCGCTTCAATTATCTGACGATCGACAGATTAAGGTATATTCCATTTTGTGAGGATCATTCACTTGCAGTCCATTTTTTTAGTATAAACTGAAAACGAAGGCCTTCACTCATGATAGTGACTTTTGTTAGAGAGAGAGAGCAAGATAGGAGAGAGAAAGAGATACAGAGTCACGGATAGGCTATAATTGATTGGACTGAAAAAGATACATGTGATGTACTTTGCGTATGTTATTTTACTTTCAATCCGTGAAATTACTTTATCTAATTATAAGATGATTCAAATTTGTCTTTGACGAAAATTGAATTCAAGACTTTTCACTTATTACGGGGTGACTCAGTAATTGGAGATTAATTTCAAGTCTATATTTCACACGACATATGTTGAGTTCGATTTCTGAAGCTGAGGAATCACACAATAGCGCCTAGAGAACTAAAATGTCTCTATAAGTCTTTCCAACTCTTGAAAAAGTGAATTAACGTGACGAAACTATCAACTAATACCTTTTAAAAAAAAGTCATAACTAGTTAAATTTTTATTAAAATTCCAGAAGGAAATACAAAAATTTAATCGGTTCCAATAAGAATGTAACCTATGTGAAAATAACAAGAAATGGCAGCAAACAGGCAACAAAATCTCAAAAATATCCCTCCTCTCCCCCACACAGCCTCTCGTTCCTCATCCTCCTCCAACACATACCCCCTTATTTTGTTATTTAATTTTTAAATTACCAAATATATACTAAATAAATAAATAAATAAAAATCGAAATTCCATGGACGATCGAAAATTTAGC
The DNA here is from genome assembly GCA_963580275.1 of Crataegus laevigata. NCBI lineage: Eukaryota > Viridiplantae > Streptophyta > Magnoliopsida > Rosales > Rosaceae > Crataegus > Crataegus laevigata. Next base: position 31,426,106 of record OY756952.1, read on the forward strand.
GGAGAAGCAGACTGGGTCCCACCCACACATCCCCATGCAACTCTCAACTGTACACGTGGCATCCAGCGTTATACAACAAAATATTATAGTTACTCTCTCACTCCTCCCTGCCTCCCTCTCCCTCCCTCTCTCTCTCCGAATTCTATGTTGCATCACTCACTCACTCACTCAACGTTTCTCCCGGGAGGCGAGTTTCGAAACTCCGCAAAACGAAACGGCTGCTGCTGCTGCTGCTTCGAGATCGATCGATCCTTCTCGCGCGCTTCGATCGATCTGATAACCAAAGGAGGAAGAAGAAATGGTCTCGACTCTCTCGGGGATTCGCTTCCCTCTCCTACCTTCGGCCTACACCTCGCATTCCAGCTTCAATGGCGATCGGAGGACCTCCGGCCTCTCTCTCTTCCTCTCCAACACCTCCTCCTCTCGTATTCCCTCTCTCTCCGTTTCTCTTTTCGTTTCGAAAAAAAATTGATATTCGAGATCAATTTCTCTGTTTCAATCGGCTGCTTCGATATTCTGTTTATTTTTCAGTAATTGATTAATTTTTTTGTTATATAATTAGTATTATTATTTCTTTTAATTTTAGTTTTTGAAGTTATGCGTAGATTGATTGTTAGTGGTCACCCTCTTAGAGATGGAGCTTACTTGGATATTCCGTGAGCTTTTTTGGAAGGTCGGAACAGTAATGGAGACTTATGCTGACAAAAAAGCATATGGATTTCGATTACGGATTATATGGACGCAATGCCTGTGCTTTTTTTTGTGTCCCTTAGCAATTTTGAATTTAATTCTTGTTGAAAAGAGTTAAAATTTTAGAAAAAAAAGGCATTGTTTTAGTTGATTTTGTGCTTAAGAGATGAATTTATGACCTTAAAAATGATTTCTTTTATCATTATTTTGTACTTTTTGTTTGATGTTTGTGGTGTGTGTGTATTGAGCTAAATTGATGTGTGTTTGTAGGGAAGATCTTTGTTGGAAAGCCTTCGTATGATTCTAATTTGCCATCTTTAGCGGTTGCTGCATCGAAGAAAATGCTTGTTCCTGACAGCCAGAGTGATGGCTCTTCGTCTTTGAAGAAGGAGCAGTCGGGAGCTGCAAGTACAGTTCCACAGGATCCTCAGGTTTATGATACCCATCTATATGCATACCAGTTATGTTCTGTGGTATCAATTAAAATATTATGCTTTCAACTCGAGGGGTTTATTGGGTGTGCAGAATGCCGTAGCATAGTCAATTTCCATGTGACATCTTGGAGGATCCCACATAACATGTTGTTGTGGTGATTCAGGACGTAGATAATGTAGCAAAGGAAGATGAAGAGAAGCTTGAGGATGCCCCTTCATTAGTTGTGGTCAATGTTGATGACGCTAAAGCCAAGGTTGAGGACACACCTCGTCCCTTAGAAGTGAAAGCAAGTACTGCTGCAAACAAAGCTACAGGAAAGACAATTCCACCGCCTGGCAATGGGCAAAAAATATATGAAATAGATTCACTTTTGGTGGGTCACCGCGATCATCTTGATTACCGGTAGGATTCCCTTTCATATTTTAGTTTATGATAATAATACATATACAATGTGAATGGATGATGGCCTAAAATTGAAAAAAGCTTAAATAAAGGGAGTTTTAAATTGATTAACAGCAATGTCGCTAGACTCGCTACCCCTGTCAAGCAAAAGGGTACATGGCGGCTAGCTGGTTAGTGTAACAAGTGCAAGATTATTTTTGCTCCTTTAGTGCACTGAATTATTTTTCTTTCTTTTTCTTATTTCCGGTTACAAATCCTTCATGCTTTGCTTTATGTCCAAATTAGGTTAATAAGGCTTTAAGTAATTTTGTTTTACTATGGTCAGTTATGGACAATACAAAAGGCTGCGTGAGGAGATTGACAAGTACGAAGGTGGTTTAGAGGTGTTTTCACGTGGCTATGAGAAGTTTGGCTTCACACGCAGGTATTATTGGAGTCCAAGTATTTTCCATGTTTTTTGAGTAGTTTACAACATTGAATACGTACCACATTTTTAGTTGTTTTTTTATTTTGATATGGAATAGAAATTAATAGGTAAATATGCTGATAGGGCGTCGATGTATATGGTCAGATAGATCATAGAGCAGACGAGAGAAAAGTTTTGCCTTTGACTGTTTTGAAGTGCATACTGGTGTTATATTAAATATTGTGTTACGATTAGCGATTTTACGCTCTCATCCACCTTATTGTGGCAGTGCCCTTTATCACCTTCTTAACTAATTATTGTCCTTGTTTACATCTTTGTATTTATTCTGTGGGTAATATCTTATTGTTATTTTTTCTTTTAGGGTTCCTTTTTCAATTTCCCATAGTCATTTCCATAGTTTTTGGTTTAAAACTAAGTTATAATTTGTCAAATCTTTAATGCTGATTATTATCTCTGCTGGTTTTTCAGTGCCGAAGGTATCACTTATAGGGAGTGGGCACCTGGAGCAAAGGTTCGTTTTCCTTGTCTTGTGTTTTAAGGATTTTACTTTTTGCTGTTAGTTACTCTCTGTATAAGGGTGACTTATTGTGACCAACAAGCATAGACACGATGTGCTTACGAAGATCCTTTCCCCTTATTTTGTTGTGAGGATCTTGTCATTTGATGGAAGGTTTTTTTTTGACCAGTTTAGGTACCTTATTAAGGTTTAATCTCATGGTTGCCGTTTCTTGATGTCCTTTTCAGTCAGCATCAGTGATTGGAGATTTCAACAATTGGAACACGAATGCAGATGTGATGACTCGGGTTTGTTTTTGGAACTTTAGCAGTGGGATTTCCAAGATAGTGAACAAATGAATTACATCAAATCACATGTTTAATATTTTTTGTACAACAACATTGCTCATGTAACATATGTGAACAGAATGACTTTGGAGTCTGGGAGATCTTTTTGCCAAACAATGCAGATGGCTCACCTGCAATTCCCCATGGTTCTCGAGTGAAGGTAATATTTGCTGTGGATAATTGTATGTCTGGTTTTGCTGCTCTTTCTCAATTATTGCAATGCTTCATAATCCAGCGAATAAAAAGAGGACTTATTTTCATCTCAGTAATCCTCAACTAATTTGTCTGTTGACTTGTCTGTAGTGATAATTTCAAAAAAGAGCTTGGTTATACACTTTTTTAATTTGTTCTCTTGTAGAAATTTATGTGGAGAATGAGACAATAGTTTCAAGGCATACTACAATTGCAAGTTTTGCCCATCTCATGTTATTGCCATAAGATAAATTTGTGTAGTTAATTCAGTATGTTATGTGAAATCGCAGATCCGTATGGATACTCCTTCAGGCATCAAAGACTCGATTCCTGCTTGGATCAAGTTTTCCATACAGGCTCCAGGTGAAATCTCATACAATGGCATATACTATGATCCACCAGAAGAGGTACATTCTTCGAAAAAAAAATCAGTTATGCTTGACACTGGTAGGGATATCGGGGCTCTGGGTAGAAGAAAGGCTGGAGTAAGGTAGAAATTAAACCATAGCATTGAATCAAAATTGAGCAAATGTTTGTGATATTGGAGAGCGAATGATTCCTTAGTCATTAATGATTCTTAGGATTCTTATACCGGTTCATTGATTTATCATAGGTTTCAGTTGGGAATCATTCCCTTTCCAACATCACTTCATTAATTTTATGAAATAGTTATGACAGTAAATAGGTTAATCTGCTTCATTTACATGTTCACGTTTCCTATTATTGTTCAACTCTTCAATGGGTTAATGATACTCGCATGCACTTCTTTTCAGGAAAAGTATGTATTTCAACATTCTCAGCCAAGTAGACCAAAATCACTCCGCATTTATGAGGCACATGTTGGAATGAGTAGCACGGTGTGCATCGTAACCCTTCGAGCTTATTCAGCTAATTATTATGTTCTTGGACATTAATTTTTATTTCTTCTTTTTGATAAGCTTCACCTTAGGTGTGCTGTAGATCAGTATGATCTTATTTTTAGAATCTGCTTTTAAAGTTCTTTATTTTAGTGCAGGTGGTCATAACTTAAGATCCTTGAGTTGGGAGTTCAGTTTGGCACCTCACAAATGAATGCTCTAGTTGTGGCCGAAATTTTATGACCCATGTTTTAACACGTTAGACTCGAATAAAATTGGAATATATTACATGTGTTAGAGATGATTCAGTACTTTTCTTTTTCATTGTTTTTGGAGAGAAGTTAGGAAAAGGGAGGGTGCTGGTCTATTTAACTTATGCCTGAAACATCTTCTTTTTATGTCTGTCGCCTATAGTTCTAACAGCATCAACGGCATTTTTTTGCATTTAAAAATCTATCCACATGAAATCATCCAAAGTTCAAGGGTATTTCTGTGCCACAGAGCTGTCTTAGATCTCTTCTTCCTTTTGGTTTCTTATCACTTATTAAATTTTATTCCCTCACAGTACCATTAACTTTTGAGTTGCAGGAGCCCAAAATTAACACATATGCTGAATTCAGAGATGATGTGCTTCCACGCATTAAAAAGCTTGGTTACAATGCTGTTCAACTCATGGCTATACAAGAGCACTCCTACTATGCTAGCTTTGGGTATTGTCCTTTTAACATATGCTTCAACTGTATGTACTCCGTTTTATCTTTTGGGAAAATATATTTCTGTTGAAACAAATGGATTGGTAGGCAGTGCTACATATGGTACTTGCTTGTGAGCGGTTGATGTTCTCTAAAATTAGAATTGAAATTTTTTCTGTTTGTGGTGCAGCTACCATGTCACCAATTTTTTTGCTCCTAGCAGCCGCTGTGGAACCCCTGACGATCTGAAGTCTCTAATAGATAAAGCTCATGAGCTTGGTGTGCTTGTACTCATGGATATTGTTCACAGGTAATAACTAATTGTTCACAGCAGATAGAACTTAGGTTCCTGGACACATCTATGGGTTAATCATATTCAACATTTTTCACATGCTTAGCGGAAATACTGATTAAGTTTCCATAAATTTCGTTTTAGATTTATTGTACTAACTTTAGTCTGTTTGATGTATTACTCCACCTATTTGTATTGGGATTGACGATGTCAATTTCTTTTTTCACTCTGTATCCTTTCAAATATTTTGCATGAATCATACTTCTAGACCTAATATTACTTTTTAATTACTATGAACTTATTTGTCTAAATATCTAACTGCTAAATATGTAACACTACAGCCATGCGTCAAATAACACATTGGATGGTTTGAACATGTTTGATGGAACCGATAGTCATTACTTCCACTCTGGGTCTCGAGGATATCATTGGATGTGGGATTCCCGCTTGTTTAATTATGGAAGCTGGGAGGTATGTGCTTTTGTGCATTCTTTTCTTTAAATAGTGCACTGTGAGAAATTTGGCCTTAATTGAGAAATTTGGCCTTAATCTTTTCCTTTATCCTATGTTTATGAGGTATTGATTTTAACTTTTCATGTAGGTTTTGAGGTATCTTCTTTCCAATGCAAGGTGGTGGCTGGAAGAATACAAGTTCGATGGGTTCAGATTTGATGGTGTGACTTCAATGATGTACACTCACCATGGATTGGAGGTGCCATTTTAGATTTTACTTTGTCTTATCTGAATGACTCATATGCTATTCAATCTTAAGTTTCACAGAAATAGTAAATGTTATGTGTACGTTTTGTTTTGGTTATGTTTTATTTTATTTGCCTTTAAGGTCCTACAAATTTTGATGGAAAACTTCCATGCTTATCTATCCTCAGCACATTTGACCCCAAAAAATCTATTGTCAGCATAAATTTTCGTTGATTCTGATGTCCAATATCAGTTTTGGTATTCCCATTGGTACCTCTGCTGCTACATATGCTACGACAATTCGAGTTTACTTTTAAATTTCCAATGACAGGTCCTTATATTTACTTGTTGATTGAACTTGCTTTAGGTAGCATTTACTGGAAATTACAGTGAGTACTTTGGATTAGCAACTGATGTAGATGCTGTGACTTACCTGATGCTGGTTAACGATTTGATTCACGGGCTCTACCCTGAAGCTGTTACCATTGGTGAAGATGTATGTTATCTATTCCCTTTCATAAGTAAAGTTGAGCATCCTTTGTTGCAGTTATCTCCCGAGTAATGAATTTAGATTTCATAGTGGACTGAACTGAAATAAACTGTTTACAAGGTTTGGTAACTTGAAATAAGAAAAATAAAATATTACCAATGTTATATAAGTTCTACATTTTTTAAAATTTTTTTTTTCTCTCATCTCTTTCCCTCAATCCTTAAGACATGGAAGTACAACTATTTCTATTCAGATGAGTATTTAATTCAGCTTGTTTTGAGTTGATAACATTTCAATGTTTCTCATTAGAAATGAAAATACAGCCAGGTTTGAGTTTCAATCAAATTGACGTGTCGAGTTTGAGGAAGGTTTTATAGAGGAGCTTATTGTTATATTTAGAAACAATAACCATAAATATTTTGAGCTTTGAATCATCGCTCATTAGCTGATTTAACAAGTCAAATCTGTTTTTTTTTTTTCCGGTTCAATTGGTTTAAAATACGATGAAAATGCTACTTCTATAGGCTGTTGTACTGGTTATGCATATTTCTACCATTACAGGTTAGTGGAATGCCAACATTCTGTGTTCCTGTTAAAGATGGTGGTGTTGGATTTGATTATCGCCTGCATATGGCTATTGCTGATAAATGGATTGAACTCCTCCAGTAAGTTGCGATACAAAAACATATCTGCTCCATTTTTATAGTTAGAAAGTCTTTTTATCTCTGATGTAGGTGGCATTTGTGAAAGAAAAAAGAAAATGCTTTGGTTGACATTGTCGCATGAAATTTGATGTAGGAAAATGGATGAAGAGTGGCAAATGGGTGATATTGTTTTCACGCTCACCAACAGAAGGTGGGGGGAGAATTGTGTTGCTTATGCCGAAAGTCATGACCAAGCTCTTGTTGGTGACAAAACAATTGCATTTTGGCTGATGGACAAGGTTATACAATTTTTCCTTGCATTTTGCATATCTCGCAACTTAAAGAATGTGTATACTTTTGTTTCTTGTATTAGAATTATTTGTCTAATATTCTATGCTTCTCTCAGGATATGTATGATTTCATGGCTCTGGATAGACCATCAACTCCCCTTGTAGATCGTGGAATAGCATTACATAAAATGATTAGGCTTATTACTATGGGATTAGGCGGAGAAGGATATCTGAATTTCATGGGAAATGAATTTGGACATCCTGGTAAGATTAGGCCAAAATGTGATATTGTACCTCATCATTTTGTCGAGCTGCCATTCATTTTCATATTTGTGTTTATTGTTCTCTTCAGAGTGGATTGATTTTCCAAGAGGCGTTCAACATCTTCCAAACGGAAAAATAATCCCTGGGAACAATAACAGTTTTGACAAATGCCGACGTAGATTTGATCTTGTAAGTTCTTACTATCCGTGAAGCATGCCTATTAATTTTTAATCACTTTTGTGCATCAACTTTTTGGTTAATTATGTAGCAAGAATTTGTTTTTAGTTCAGATGGTGGTTAATTGAAGCAATTCATGATTCCTAAGAGATTTTTTTAGTTGTGAACTGAAGAGCACGATGACATAATACAACTAAATGCTACTTGTAAAAGAAGTAGAAAATTACTACCGAGGTCAAGTTGATTGGTAACCTAATAACGTACTCTTGATATAAACATCAAGAAATATTGATCTTGACTAATAGCGTACTCGTGATATAAACATCAAGAAATATTGATCTTGACAGTGCTACTACTAGCAAATTACTAAACTATAGAATCTCTCTGTTGAGCAATCCCTTTTATGTTGCACATGAAATTCTTGAAGTACTATCTCCTTGTTGAACTTTGCATATCCATTTCCATATTACTGGTTCTTTTTTTAAGGGTATATTTTCTGAATTGTTGATTATGCTTGGCCAGGGGGATGCAGAGTATCTAAGATATCATGGAATGCAAGAATTTGATCGAGCGATGCAACATCTTGAAGAAACCTATGGTGTAAGTTTAGTCAAACTCGTACATGTGCTAATTACTTAGGGCATGGGTTATGCCATATCTGTAAGATTATAGTATGAAAAATTGGTCAACTGCTGATGCAGTTCATGACTTCTGAGCATCAATACATATCGCGCAAGGATGAAGGAGACAAAATTATCATCTTTGAAAGGGGAGACCTGGTTTTTGTCTTCAATTTTCATTGGAGTAACAGCTATTCAGACTGCCGAGTTGGCTGCTTAAAGCCAGGAAAGTATAAGGTATTTCCTGTAAAAATGTCTGTGAAGCCCTCATAGCCTAATATACTATCTTTCCGCGCTTTCGCATTTTCTTTCTAGAATTCATCTTTAATGGATAAGTGCATGTCATAGAACTCCGCTTCGCTTATTCGTTTCATACGATAACACTGTGTTCCTTCTTCCAGATTGTCTTGGATTCAGATGAAAAGTTATTCGGAGGCTTCGATAGGATTGATCACAGTGCTGAGTACTTCACTACTGTAAGAAAATTTTCCTTTGGATCTTCTCTAGTGCTATCATGTGTAGACTGCGGGCGAGTACTTCCCAGCTGTAAAATTACTACTAACCCTCATTGCGATCTGCAGGATGGGTGGTTCGATGACCGGCCTCATTCTTTCCTACTGTATGCACCTTGTAGAACAGCCGTGGTCTACGCCCTCATAGAGGGACCTCAAAAGGCTGATATCCGACTCTAATTCAGTTCCGGTGCTCTAAATTTCTACATCCTCCAGTACTCCTAAAACCAGACGCGCTGTACATTAGCTAATAAAAGTGCCGTCAATGCGGAATTCCGCTGCCACCTTCGGCAGCTATGCTACGCCGAAGTCAGAAGAACGAGGTTAACAAAGTAAAACCAGAACTTAAACTGCTAAGAAGGTGAGAGAATTTAGGCAGAAGTTTAGGAGACCAGTCTCTTTCATAGGCCTATGAGAAGGTAGACTTATATGGCAGTTTGTTTTCCAAGCTAGAGATTTTCTAATGTATAGATGGGACGTGTAGCTGATCGTGGTGTTACATAAGTTGGCAAACATTTGGGCTCGCCGAATTTTGTTATAAAAAATACGATGAGTCTTTTTAGCTTCGATGGTTTTTTTTTCCTTAAAAACGATGTACTTATACAACGGAGAAAAGAATTTAACTTGAGCGCATGAGGGCGAAACTTTGTCTTTACCAATTGGTCTGGCTCACAAAGGAGAAACCACCTTAACTTGAAGGTGAATTGCAATTGCACATCTCCGAGATAATGTGTTAAATTTGTTTTGGTTAAAACACACACAACTCGTCCAGTTAAAGTAACATAACGAGAGAAATTTACACAAGCAACTAAAAGAAGCTCGCCGGAATTGTCCGATACGGCTGATAATTCAAGTGCTGATGAAGCTAGCTTCGGAGGCAGAGCCGCGGGGCAACCGATGTAAGACGCTGGTTGGCGACGAATTGGAGTTGGAAGAGGACCGCAGGGCCTCTGCAAGTGGTCCTCCCATGGAAGCCATTTGGTTTGTTGCCCACCCGGCCGGCCAATTCAACTGTGGCTGCCCAGGCTCGGCATGGCTGTCCTGGTGGACTGGCTCCACCCCATTGCCAGTAGACAATTTCAACGACACATCCGATGAGGTATTTCCACGTATCGAAATGGAGAGGCTGGTGGCCGAGTTCATTGAGCTGGCATTGCTTCTTGCATTGTCGAGTTCTTGAAGCTTCCCCGGCCAGTCATCAAAAAAGGGCCTCAAGACATGGCTGTCGGATTTCGCACTCGCGGAGACCTCACCGCGGGGCTCGAAGAGGCTCCTGTTCTCAGGTTTGGCCTCTGAAGAACTACAAGTTGACATGAAACAGTCGCAATTAAGAGCAATAAATTAAAGTTAAAAAAGCAAACAAAAATTTAAGAGCATATAAATAGAGCATCATGTACTTTTATGGCCCCATGAGATTCTATAATTAAATTACCTACTTTATTAACTTGCTCTCTCGATTCTCGAAGTATTTCTTACTAACATTAGCAGTTGTCACTGGTAATTAACATAAGCTTATATCTAAAGAATCGTTAATTTAATTTGGAAAGTGACATCCGTTAATCTTAGTGACATTAATTTAGTTTAAATTAAATTAAACCCAAAATAATAGCTTTGGTGGTGTTGTTTAGTACCTTTGGTTGAGACGAAGAAGATCAATGGAAGGGGACGATGAAGACCCAGAAAGAGCGAAATGGGTCCCGCTAGCTGATGTACTGGTGATGGTGGTAGCATTATTAAGACTAGCGCCACTCCCTCCGCCACCAGCGGTGGTGGTGGAGGCGGTGGTTGTGGTGGCAACTTCCACAGGCTTTCTTGAACGGTTTCTGCCACGGTGCACATGGCGCTCACAGTACTTCTGACCCGCAACCACATCTCTCGAGCACCGCCATTTCTTCCCATCGGTCCTCCTGCACCTCGTTGGCTCCGGATCCATGGCAGCTCTTCCCCAATACCCTGATTGCAACACTGAAAGATAATACACATTATGAATTTTCATTAATATTCATGCTAAACACGCTCGAGTCTCAGCAAACCTGGGCTTAGCAAGTTGACTAGAGCAAGTTATGTACCCAAGTTCAAATCTTCCTCCCCATAATTTAGATTAGATTAGAATATTAATCCACTAAATGGGCATTGTTTTCTTTGAAAAGACGATATTCTAAACTATTCTAATTTATGAAAGGAGATTCGAGCTTAGGGGGCAAGAGACGAGCACGCTACTCTAACAAACTAACCCAACCCGCATTTGCAAATCAAATTGGCATTTTAAATAGATTCTTATTTGTGACAAATCTGAATAATAATATTTGGTTTAATTAAAGTTGGGAGTTAAAAGTACACTTACAAGCAGGTTGAAAGTGAGGGAACTGTTGGAGAGGGTGGGGGAGCAAATAAGGAGCAGAATGGAGGAGGCTTTTCCTGATTGGCTGAAGAAGCTCCGGAGGAACAGCCGCACCGGCCACCATGTACCTGAATATCAAAGCCTGCAGCTCCAGCTCCTGCCACTGTGACAAGCTGAAATAGCTTCCCATTTCTACCACAGAAAACAATAATTAAATTAAAAGATTAGAGCTTTTTAAAATAAAACTTGAGAACAATCAAGAAAAAAAAAAGAACATGCAAGAACATCAATTTTTCTATTCAAAGAATCAAACTTTTTCTTGTGGGTTGGATGTATGTGTGTGTGACAGAAGAAAGAAAAGGGAAAGATTCAAGAAGACTGATAAAATCTTACTGGGAAATCTGGGGGTGGCAGGTGAGGATTCAGAAAATGCTGCTGACAGGATTTTGGTGTTGGGTTCAGGAACAAACAGAGGGAGAGCATACCCAGCAGATGGAAGCTCTGAGTTTTGATGGGGATCAAGGTCAAGTTTTGGTATCTTTGCAGAATGTTGTTCCTCTGACTCATGCTGCTGGGTTCTCCATTGCTCAAGGTGGAAGTCCATCTAGAGAGAGAAAGGCAGAGAGAGAGGGAGAGAGATGGGGTGGGGTTCAAGCTTGGTCTGTTTTTCTGTTGTGGTGATTTAGTTGTTTACCGGGGTGAGATTAATATGTTGGGTGTGGCGATTGGTTTTTTTTCAAGCTTTTGGCAGAGGTTCTGACACAAAAAGCCTGCAAAGTTTTGTTTAAAGTGTAGAAGCCTGAGGCACTTGAGAAAAGACAGTCAGACAAGACAGATGAGAGATAAAATGTTAGTAAAGTATAACCCAGACAAGAATTTTAAAAATAATTAAAAATTGAAAGAAAATGGATAGCTAGAGCGAGAGAGAGAGAGAGAGGGCGGGGGGGGAGAACCTGCAGTCTTTCTGCCTCACTGCAAATGCTTTGGAAATAGCAGAAGGGTGTTTTTATTTGGCTTGATATCTTAACCCCAGACCCAAGATCCGTTTGTATGATATAATTAGACAGAGAGAGAGAGATTGCAGTTACATTTATATGTATTTATCACCCAGCTTTCAAAGTTAATATTCTTTTCTTCACAGTTCCAGTTGGGAACAAAGTATGAACATCTTATTTGAGAAATATAATTTATGAGTAGCATTACAATTTATTAGCATTCATCTTATCTTATTCGTAGGTAAAACTTTATGTTACATTTTCAGAATTATATAATTAATATTTAGAGAATTTTAACGAAAAATTATATTTTTATACTAAAAATCAATTCTGATACTATTCATTTTACTCTTTATTTTATTTTTATCGTTAAAACTTCAAATGTTCAATTATTTTTCATTAATTTTTTTTAATATTTAGTTATGATCGATTCAACGCACGTAAATTAGTTCAAATTTTGAGTCTCTCACTTCTTTATAACAATTGAGGAGAGAAATCAAAAACTCCATAAGTACTCATTTTATACTATATCTCATTTGTCCTTTTTCTATAATTAGATTCCATTACTTTTGTGGCGAATTAATATCTATTGCTTTTTTTACCAAAAAATAAATTGATTATATTGCTTTTAACACATGAAGAGATCTCAATTATTCAAAAAGAAGAACTACTACAATTTTGTCTTTTCTTTGAGATCATTTGAACAAATTTAATAGCATACACATGCATGTTCAAATCTCTGAAGATTAAAAAATAGTAAAACTTTATTTTAAGCTCTAAAAAAATATTTTTTTTATAATAATATTGTATGCAAGATTAAAAATTAAAACCAGTTCTTTGACTCGAGTCTACGTCATATTTTATTATTTTTTATGAATTTATTTTGTTTATAGTTTTCCTATATTACTCTTAGGTAAAATTGTTATATGGATCAAACACACAAAAATAATAATAATAATAATAATAATAATAATAATAAATAAAGCCGGACCAAATTGACCATATCGAATTTATCGGATCTAAACTATACAACTTACTCAATGTACTGAATCAACCGAACCTAATTGTATATAGAACCAAACAATGCAAATTTAGTCCTACCACTTAGTATTACAAGCTAGTGATATTCTTCTTTATGAGAAGTCCTAAGTTTCATTCTCGCCAAATGCAATGTTGAATCACATTATTGCTAACTCATTATGAGGCTAAACACATTTCTCCCCCTTTTAGTGGTTTTAATATCGTTTGTTAATGTAAATTCCCCACTATGTCTTTCAACAACCGCATGGTATGCATGGTAAAGTAATCATGTCTGGCCAAGACAATTTTTAGACGTAAATTAGTGCATTCTCCACACAATGTCATTATGGTTATACAATGTTCAAAATTTGAATAAATATCAAGAACCAAAAAAAAAAAGCAAAATTTGGGTATGTTACAGAGAATAATGATGGCATTCATGTGGACAATGAAGATGGAAGATATATTTATGGGTGATAATGAATCTATGATTACGTTTCTAAAACTTTGACGGTGGAGCTTACATTTTGGACAAAATAAAGATGGCATTCTTGTGAAAAGTAATATAATCTATTGTATTGTTCTAACGTCTAAGTGACATGTCGTGATGCATTAAAATAAAGGAGTTTTTTTAGATGTAGAAAACTTTTCAGGTTACAGGCCGGAAATCATCTTCCTTGAGTAAAAAAAGGCTTTTAAACACAAAGCTTATGTCTAGAACTAGAAGCCCCAAAAACAATTGAAGTAAATGGTATCTCACTGCACAAGCAGACTACCTTCTGATTTATGCAGCTCCAATATTATATGAGATAATTTCGTATTTATAATTTGTCTCAAATGGTATGCCAAAAAATAGCAGGTGACCTCAAAAAATCCACCTGTGAAACAAAGTCAAATTGAGAATCCTAAACCGTTGATCGCTTTCCACTAAACTAACTCCGCAGAATTGATCCGTAAAGTGCAACAAGTAAACTAGAAAGTGGTCGGTTGTGGGATGGGAGGGGGTGAGGGGGTTGGGGTGCCTTCTCTTTCCCAGCTGTCTTCCTCCTCTTTCTTTCTCTCTTCTTCTTTTTATTGTGTCACGTTTTAATGCGTTGGACTGATTTGACCAACTTACTTTTTACAACTGTGTCGACATGACAACTCAATTCCAACACAACGCCATCGGCACCTACTCGCCTAGTCCTTTGACAAGACTTTCCACCTTGCCCAATGCCTGCATTATATTCCAGCCTACCGACTTTCGTTCTTCGTTTCGACAGATTCTATCTTTCAAGTTTTCAACTAATGTTAATTCTAGTTATATTATTCTACCAATAGATGTTTGTCACGCGTTTGTTATATATTTGTTCTATACAATATTTTTAATTACAAGAGGGTTTCTTTCTTTTACTTTTGCAACCAAATTTTATATACTCTATTACTATTATTTTGTTAATGCTTTTACATCAACACTCCTCGAAGTTTGAATATTATTTTGATATATGAACTTTCAATTTTGTTTTCAGCTTCCAAAAACTTATATATAGTTCTTGTTAAATTTTGTGACCTTGATTAATTTTACGTACATTATCCAGCCAATGGATGTTTTTTCCATGTTTAATGATACATCACTCGTCTAATACTTGTTAAAAATAATGTCTTCCTTCACAAGAGAGTTCCTTTCCTTCACGTACGCTAGCAAATTTTACATATTCCTTTATTTCATGAATACTTTCTACAACAATGCTCCCAAAATTTAGACGTTCTAGTTTGATCCTTGAACTTTCTATCTCGTCTTATAATTCCTGTTAGGCCATCTCTAACCAAAAGTCAAAATAAATTTGCTAAAAAATAACATGGAGAAATTTAGTTGAAGAGTTAGGTCCCTATCCCTCATACGGCAGGCCCCAACACGTGCATCATAAACCAAAACAAAGATGAAAAATTTTAAACCCTACAATATTATTAATTTTCAAAAGACTGTATTGTCTTCCCAAGTCGTCCATTTGTCACTTTACGAAATTTTCCATACATTTGAAATTTGAACTGGCAGAAAGAATCATGAACATCTGTCTTTTTTCTGTTTCCAATTATTCAAATTTTCAGAGAGGTCAGAGGCATTGCCTGCATCTACAGTATCTGTACAGCCAAACCAAACTTGTGTATACAGTTATATATGTGTTCTTGTACCCACGAACGAAGGTCAACTTCGATCGAGCTCACTACTTTAATGCGTGTGTTTTCTAATTCTCAACTCTTTCACTGTATATTTCTATTCTTTGCTATCAAATCAAAGCATGCTTTTTGTTCATTGCTAATTTAAAGCTTGGTTAATCATGGTTATTGATGAGCCTTCAGACTCTAATTCCTATTAATTCTCTATCACTTCACAATTTATCGTCTATTTCATGTCAGTATAATAAAATACTACACTAAAAACATGAACGGTCAGTAATTATCTCTCTATACCATTTCTCTATAGGTAATTTGGTTGATATTTTGCCAGTCAATTCCATGAGAGCCATTGCTGAATGAATGGTGATGATGAACATTATGAGTCTTCTGCAACAGTTGAAAATTAAAGGACGTCCTGTTAAGGAGACTTTCTCAAAGTAAGATTCTTTATAAATTCTTTATTACCTCACAATTTAACATCAATTTTTTAGCCCAGGTTATAAAAAATTGCATCAAAAATATGATCAAACATATAGTCTATAAAGAGTTCTATTTTTAATAGAATCTCCTTAGCATTTCTAAATTAAATAGATTACACGTTGCTAGACTTATTATTCTAACTGAGTTACTAATATTATATTTACAAAGAACCAACCTAATTCTATTTGGCAAGGCAACCGAATCTTCATCTTACAGTAACAACTCTTAAGACATAATTACAAAGATACCCATAAAACAATATAACAAGATGAAAATGATTTTATACCCCATTTTCATACACACAATTTTTATTTTTTAACCGTTGGACAAAATAAAATATGGAATAAGGTGTTCAAAAAAAGCCAATGTATGTAGAAATCATTTTCCTAAACAAAATTGCTAATCAATTAACTTTTTCAGCAACATTTTGAAAAAAATTGTGTTCAATCCTTTTTTTTTCTTGTAACTTCCACGTAAAAAGTGTGAATAGGATAATATTTGATGTGCACAACATGTTGAAGGCATATTGTCGCAACAAAGAGAGTGAATTTAACTACAACGGAGTATCTCAAATGTTAAGTAAATTATGCATTTAAACTTTTCTAGTAAAACATGCATTAGTGACAAGTCAATCGGTAAAGATTTGAGAACTTTAATAAAAAACTCATTGTACTGTTCACTTTAACGAAAAACCACATTTTTATACTAAAACGTCAATCTTGGTACTATTCATTTTACCCTTTATTTTATCCTTATCTTTAAAACTAAAAATTTTCAAGTCATTTTCATTAGATTTTCTTAAAAAAATTTGCAAGTAATTCAATATCTTAGAAATAAAGTGTCGGGTTTTCATCCATCCATCTTGAGTTCAGAACTCCTTCCCTAATCACATTATCTAAAAATGTGTTTCATTTAGGACATGATCAAGATTCAAACCAACCATGTTAGGAAAACGTTTTTATTCTTTATACTTAAAAAAAAAAAATTTAAAAACACAAAAAAAAAAAAAACAAAGTCTTTAAATTGTAGGGCAAACAAGGATAACGGAAATTGAGGTGGAGTGTTGGCTTTCATGTGGGTATCGGGTACAGGACCCGAAAAACCCAAAACCGGTTTTGCTTGGGAATTTTGAAGGTTTCAAGGGGCACATTTGTCAACCCACACCACACTTTCCACGAGACCACCCATTGCCCACTGGCCAAAAGACATCTTGGATCCACTGCACGTACGGATCTACCGGGGCCCACCTGAGCTATCCACGTCACCTACTTCGTCTTCATCCGGGATGTTATTAAAAAATCCGAATTAATTAATGTAAAAAATGTAAAAAAATAATTGTGGTCACATGTCTGAGGAGGCATACGTCACTGACACGAAAAGTCAGAAAAAAAGGCTGAGACCAGCTGCTCACGTGGGTCCCAGGCTTTTTTCAACATTTTCTGTATGATAAAGCAGGGCACGCCGGCACGCGAGGCCTCACGTGCCTTCACGTGACTTATATTCTCGAGGTTCATTTTACATTTCTTTGTTTTGTTTTTTGTTTTTTATGGCCTTTTGTTTTGTAAAAGGTGTTGAGTGTATATGCTCGTACCTCTATTTGATACACAGTCAGTCATTGGAAAATTACCCTCTAATTTATCCTCTTCTTCGTAACAGAAGGACTGCATTCAGCATATATATAGGCAATCGTAACATCTTGTGTTAATAATGTTACTGTATTATTACTAGTTAGGGTGCCGATATGATAATTGTTGGGACTGTTTGATCGAGTTGAATTTGAGCGTCAGCACCAGTTTCGATCACTTGATTCATTTTTTGCACCAGATGAATCCATTACTCTAATATAGTAATGATTGAGTAATTACAATAAATTATAAGAAAAATTAATAAAAATGACTTGAAAACTTTGAGTTTTAACGATAAGAACAAAATAAAGGGAAAATAAATAGTATCAAGATTGACCTTTTAGTGTAAAAATGTAATTTTTCATTCAAGTGAACAGTACTGAAAGTTTTTCGTTAAACCTTCCTAAATTATAACTTGTCAAAATAAAGAGTAGCATGAAAACTAGAAGTCTCCAAGTTTGGTGTGAAAGAGAGTATGTACTTGCTTGCATGGTTTGGAGGCGGTTAATCTGGTTTCTAATGCTTTAGTAGTTTTGAAGGGACTATTCCAGAACTAACGAGGTTGCTTGCTCTCCTTGGTGCGTTCGTGCCCTAGTTCATCCTCCTTGTTTTTTTCCCTCTTTTCCCACATACTGGCTCTTTTAACTTATAGCTGCAGCGATGCCTCCAAGTTCCAACTGAAAAACCCCTTAGTTTCCTCTTATCTTTCCAATTTTGCTAAATTTTTCCTCCTTCTTCTTAAGGTTATATATTTATAGGCTCATTTTTTGTTATAACGCGGTAGAGATTGATAGACTCGTGAAGCTTAAGTTGAACACGTTGTCTCTCGAAGTATAAACTTGTTATTCATTATTATGACTGTAATAGGCATATTAACTAAAATCCTATCTAGCGACGTCTTACAAACTCTCATTTATTTGTTACTCGTTACATTTTTTTACATTCGACATACTCTCATTTCTTATCAACTATATAATTGAGCATATAAAATAAACATATGTCACAATTAATAAGATGCGTGGAAAAAATTATGTTGAAATTATTTTTTAAAAGTGTTCATTTTTCTTCTACGATGTTATTCAGTAAAAAACTCATTGAATCACGCAATAACAAAATCGTTAAATTGTTATTGAACATAGTTTCATCTATCTTTCGAATCTCTACTCACTATTTAAATTCAAAATTGATACGATGAATCGTAGTTTTAATTGCACCTTGCTTAGAATAATCTCTAAAAGTAACAACCACTGTTGAAGAAAAGTTGTTTAATGTGAGGCAAAGAAATGACAAAAGGAAAACTAGTTCTATATGTTTGATTTTTCCAGGACCGACAACATATCTCATCATCAAAGTGGGACCACGTGTTTTTCTTTTTTCTTATTTTAGGATGATTTTTTGTTTTTTGGTATTTTGGTCAAGAAGTGTTTTGTAAGGGTGCGTTTGGTATGCGGGACGGGACGGGACGAGGCTTACCGTTCCGCGTTTGGTACGCCTAAAACGAGTGGGACGAGGCGTTCCACGGGACAAATTTTGGATGATTTTTTGTTCCACCTCCCCCTGGAATGGGGTTGTTCCACGTCTGTGGGACATAAATTTTTAACATTTTAGGACAAAAATGCCCCTTGTCTTTTTCAAAATTTACAACATCCGTTCCGTCCCGTCTTGTTCCGTTCCGTCCCGTCCCGTCTGCGTACCAAACGCACCCTAAAGGTTTGGTGATTTTGTCATATAGACTAGTATGCTCTCATTCTATATATTTAAAAAAAAAGTTTAATTGGAAAATTAATTGGCAATTGAATGGCAAAACTCTTTTTAAATCCTTGTAAAGTTTCTTAGTTTTATGAAATGAAACGATTTTTCATATAATTATAACTGTATTAAGAAATTGAACGTTTTTTTTTTGGTCGAAAAGTTACATTCCTTAAATAAAAAAAACGTTACAGGCTAATCCAGAAAAAAGCAAAATAACCCAAAACATATTGGGGGAATTCAAAGACATAAAAAAAGCCTAGCCCAATAAGCACACAAACAAAAAATAAAGCCCTAATTCCAATCTTCTGAACGCAAGGAGCATCTAAGGTCGGTGTCATGAACATCTTGCTAGTAGCCACCAAAGTAGCAACACTAGAGTGGTCAATTCGACCAAAACATTAAAACATAAAACTACAAACCTGCAACCAAAAGCACACCACAACCATATTTCGTCACTAAAAACGCCAAATCTAGAAATAGTCACCAGATCCAAATCACCTTCATCAAACCATGTAAATATATATAAACATAGTAACACATGGTAGAAGGTGAGGCTAAGGGGTATGTAAAATACCCTTACTTTGACTGGAGTCGCATTACACTTGGCTTCGAGGGGATTCTGGCATGTTGGTCCGAGGAGGGGAATTGAGCTAGGGAGATGGATCTAGCATCCATTTTTTATTCAGATCTAGCAAATTGGAGCACAGTTATGTTGGGGATGGATTATGAGAAAGTGACGTAGAAGGAAAAAGTGAGGTAGATTAGGGATTGGATCTGTAAAAGGACGACCAGAAGAGAGGGAGGGTGGAAAAAGAGTAATGAATGCTAGGCATGAATCCCAAATCTAAAATAAGCTCAGAGGAAAATTGAAACCAAGTTCAAAGAAAACCGAAAACAAAACTTAAAAAAAAAACACAAAAGGGAAGAAGAGACAGAGTGAAGAGTGAAAGAGGAGAAAAAAAAGAGCTTTTGTCTAAGACCTACTCCAACCCTGGGCTAAATGCCAAATATTTAGCCCAAAATTCCCCCCAAACACCCTCCAACCCAAGCTAAATTATTGGGCTAAAAGGGGAATGCCAAAGTTGGGCCAAATTCCCCCCCAATTTCCCCTAGAAACGCGTGGACTCGCCTCCAATTGGGCCACGCTCGGCCCGCCGACTCGCGCACGCGGCCCACGCGCCCGCTTTGCAACCCTCGCCCGACAGGAATGGGGCCCACCGTCAGGCCTTGTCGGTCACCAAGCCCGAACCCAACAGCTCTTTTATTGATCAGACGGCCCTCATTTAAGGACCATTGGTTGATCCAACGGTCCAGATTCAAATTTTATTTTTAAAAAATATGTTATTTTAAAATACATTGAATCCAACGGTTGAGATTGAATATAATCAAATCCAACGGTAAAAAAAAAGATCTAATGGCCCAAATTTAAATCCAACGGCTAAAATAATTAAAAAAAATTATTTAACTCAAAATTCACCCAAAAACTCTATAAATACCTATGTATTTGTTCAAACATCCACACAAAACTTAATTTTCTCCTACAATTCTTCCAATTTATCTTTCTACCATTTCTTTCCATTTCCAAATTGTTCAACATGGCAAGAGAGCATGTTAGAGGTCGTAATTGGACCTGTGAGGAAGATGTTGCTTTATGCTTGGCATGGGTTTCTGTTAGTAAAGATGGTGCAGTTGGCACAAATCAAAATAAAAAGGTTTTGTGGGATAAAATCATTGCAAAGTTTCAAGAAAACTGCAACGGCGGCAGGCGGGACAATGGTGGTGTTTATGATCGGTGGAAGACTATCAACAAAGCATGCACTTTATGGAAGGGAAGCTTGGAGAGAGCCATGGTTGACATGCCTAGTGGAAGGAGCGCCATAGAAGTTGTGAGTTTTTTTCTTGATATTTTATTTGTCATGTACATAATATTATTTTGCAACTAATTATTTTTATGTATTTTTTGCATAGGGTGACAAAGCAATGGAAATTTACAAGACAAGAGTAACACCAAAAAATCAAGTTTTTAAGTTGCAACATGCTTGGGACGTCCTCAAGGATTATCCAAGGTGGGCAACCGATGCAGACCAACAATGGGGAAGACAATTTCAACGTGAAGCCGCACCGAGTAATGAAGGTGTCGATGAAATGACCCCATCTCCTTCTTTACCAAGGCCCCTGGGAAGAGATAAGCAAAAGGAAGCAAAGAGAAAAGGGAAGTCCCAAGATTCGACGAGTGGACACTTTGCTACCGAAATTGCAAAATTGAAAGAAACTCATAGCGCTCGCCAAGAAGAAGCAGCCCTAATGCGTTTGCAAATGAAGGAAGAAGGGGATAGGGAGCAAGAGAGGTTTGAAGTTAATTTGATGATGGAGGACCTCAACAAATACACTCCAGAGAGGAAGAAGTTCTTACGTGGTAAGCAAAAGGAAATTTTGCGAAGGTATGCCACAAGGAGTATATTTCAAGATAATGAATCCTCCGAACCCTATATTCCAAGTCAACCACGAAGTTCATCACCAAGTGAAGATGGTGGATATGATTATTAAGTTTATGTAGTCTATGAATTATGTGATTTATTAATTAAGTTTATTAATTGTTGTTTGTATTTGGTTTATGTAATTTATTAAATTTATGTCTTATTAATTATTGTTTCTATTTAATCTAGATGTCTTCAATAATTATTGTACTTATTATTCCACACTTTGATGTACAATAGATGCTTTCAATAATTCAACCTCCATTCAATAATTCAACCTTCATTCAATAATAAACTTAATAAAGTAGACAAATAACAACATAGTAGACAAATAACAACATATTACATAAATGCTCAACCAACATCATCAACGTTCACCTTCTCGGCGCTATACATGCTCAACCAAATCCTTGCAGAGTGTGTCATGAATTTGAGGAGCTTGAATTCTATTTAAACGTCTCATATACTCACCCAAGGTGACCCTATCTTGTTGGGTCTCATATGTGGTTGGAGCAAGATATTCAACATCTCTTGCAATAGCTCTCGCATGTGTTGGTTGGTCATCATCCACATCTTCGTCTGAATCTTCTTCAATTTCGATGTACTCATCTTCCACAATCATATTGTGCAAAATGATGCACGTCATCATGATTGAATGGAGGTCTTTGCGTTGCCAAAAGCGTGCAGGCCCTCTAACAATGGCCCATCGAGCTTGTAAGATCCCGAACGCTCTCTCCACATCCTTCCTATAGGACTCTTGCCTCTGCGAAAATAATTTCTTCTTTGCACTATTGGGATGAGAAAAACTTTTGACAAAGGTAGACCAACTAGGATAAATACCATCAGTTAGGTAGTAACCTAGCTTATACCTATTACCATTTACCTTGTATCGAAATTCTGGTGCCCATCCATTCACAACCTCATCGAACAGAGGAGAAGACCAAATAATGTTGATATCGTTGTTTGATCCGGGAGAGCTGAAGAATGCATGCCAAATCCATGTGTCGTAAGATGCCACAGCCTCCAGCACAATGGTTGGCTTGTCATGACGGCCCTTGAATTGGCCAGCCCAACCAGTAGGACAATTCTTCCACTCCCAATGCATACAATCGAGACTTCCTATCATACCAGGGAAGCTTTTTTTTTCTGCCTTGCGTAGAAGCCTTTTCAAGTCTTCACGAGTTGGCTTGCGGAGGTATGTGTCTCCATAGATGACTTGAATTGCTTGACAGAAGTGCTTCAGATTCTCAATAGCAGTACTCTCCGCAAGTCGGCAATATTCATTAGTTGAGTCAGCAGAGCACCCATTAGCTAGCATTCGAAATGCAGATGTGATCTTCTGATGAGGTGATAGACTTTGTTGGCTTACGACATCTATTTTCCTTGCAAAGTAGTGGTCATGATTGACAACTGCGTTCAAGATGCCTTCAAAAAGCTCTCTCCTCATCCGAAATCGCCTCCGAAAATCATGAGCAGGTAATCTTGGCCGCTCAATGAAATAATCTTTCATCATTTGGTCATAAAGCTCTTCTCTATCACGCTGCACGAATGAACGCCCCGTGACAGAACCACGATGGCTAGATTCGCCATGGTGCTCATATTGCATAAACGAGTTTACAAGTTCAGCTTCGGCGTTGATCAGTTCTACATCTTCAATGTCAAGCCTTGCTTGGTATTGTGCCATCTCCATTGCTCTGCTACGCCTTCTTCTATCACCCATTGATGAGATATTGAGGATTTTTAGGAAACAAAAACTCTTTGAAAGTTGAAAGATTTGTGAATATATAGGATGATTGAAGGTTGAAAGATTGTGTGATCAACTAATATTGGACATGAGTTTATATAGAGGATGATTGATGAACGGTTGGAGAAAGTTGAAAGTTTGGTGTTGAAAGGTTGGTGAAAGTTGAAAGTTTGGTGAAAGATGAACGGTTGGTGAAAGTTGAAGGCTTGCTTTGTGTTTATCGGAATTTAAATTTTTTTAGATTAAAATGTTCATAAAATTAATTTACGATAGTCTACATATTTTTTTTTTAAAACAAATTGATTTAAGAAAAAAAATTAGCCTAAGTTCATTCTTTAATAATCCCGGGCTAAAATTTTAGGCCAGTAGGGTTGGAGCAGAAAAACTGTTTCTGGGCTAAAAGCCAAATTTTCCGGACTAAAAAATTTGGCTTTTAGCCCAAGGGTTGGAGATGGTCTAAGAAATTGAATGCTAAATATAGAGTAAAGATAAAAAAATTATGGTCTAAGAGTGTTTTTACATTTTTTAAGTGCGAGGCTTTAGGTATGACTTCTCGTGAAAGCCTACTTCGATATCAAATTATGTCTAGCACATAACGTGGCTTATCTCAAATTTTACCTCAAAAGTAAACACCAATATTCGTTTGGTCTTGAAAATTTTGGTGGGCAAGAGCCCTGCTAGTTCGAATTCAAACAGTGATAGTCAACCCAAGGGTTTTGGACCAAACAATTTGGGCTTTACAAGTAGCCCAGTGGACAATCGCGTTAAACTATGAGCTTTTTCAAATTTATAGTTGGTTACTTTATTGCACATTAAAAGTGTACATTTATTATGTTACACATCAGAACAAGAGTTATTATATCATTTAACCTAGCGGTATCTAACGGCTCTTGTTCATATTTGTAACATAAATGTGCACTAGAAAAAATTCAAGTTGGATGGTTGGAAAGATTGGTTACGTCTTGGTTTCGACAAATATAACTTAACATAGGTCCTAAAACCCAACATATGTTGGGCTTGTAAGTGTGATAAGGCTGAGACAATATCGGCGTGATCAGTACTTAACGGTGAATCATAGGCCCTTTGAAATCTTGATATGGTATTTGAGTGGGTTCTCTTAGCTTGACCATATCTAACGTTCCAATTATGAGTAAGACCCACTTGTACTCAAATTTGGGTTTGGTCTACTCCTTTTGCTTTGCTGATCCAAAGTCCATTGACCAGTATAAATCACCTTATTTCATATACCAATGCTGCCCTTGAAGCAAATAACGGAAACAAAAAAACCAATAAGTATCATTTCTTATCTCTTAGTTATGATTGCAATTAAGAAATATAGGCTTATAACTCATTATCCTCGATGACACAACTAATTCTCTCGTCAAACCCTTAATATTTGATTCATTATATAAACTCGTCATAGTATATGACCGTCATATATTGAGCAATAATTTCTTTCACATCACCAAAAATAACGTAAATGTATAGATAGCAATTATATAATTGATGCAATACATAGTTTTTGTTACGTACCTGTGGAAGCCAAAAGTTACTTCTCAACTAAACAAGCCACTAGCATGCTGAACATAGAGTGGGGGGCTAAAATAAAGGAGCATGATCAAATACTTCCATGGAATGTGGAACGTGGAGAAATAGAAGGAAGGTGGGACTTGGAGCCCAAGACTTCGAAGCCTATAAAAGAATAACAATCCCACCAGCATGTTTGGGGGGGGGGGGGGGGAGAAAAATAGAAGTATAAGATCATTCTATATTTTATAAACATTATGAACAAATACTTACTTGAGCGTCAAAATGTTTTCTTGTAGGTCCCTTGCTCTCATTGTTGACAAGCGAAGATTGTATCTAAGGTTTCTCAATGTGTTTAAGATTACTTGTTAGTAGAGCATTCAAGTACCCGAAATTTTCCACTCCAACAGTACTCATAGCCACAATCCAGTGTATTTGCTGGTTAAGCTAGCAGAGCATTCTGCAGCACATGCATCATCGAATGCTTCAGTTCATATACTTGGGTTTGCAAAACCTGTTTTGTTTCTCTAGCTATTTTTTCAGGTGTGTGTTGGTGTTGGTTTGTTTGTTTCTTGGCATCTTACTTACGTAATCTGCTTTGAAATCCATGTACTTAGGATTCAACTTACAAGTACTTTGAGGTAATCCTAGCTGATGTTGCTCATAACGTCATTCGAAAATACTCAAGCATCAATTGGAGATGAATATCACTAAATCGTAGTACTAAATTATTAGAATTTTACATTTATATCAACTGGCATGATCATATCAGAACCAATCCATATATGATTGTGCCCTAGTAGGCTGAAGTTTACAGATTACAGTAAGCCTCAAATGATTAGAAACTGACAGGCTCCAGAAATATATTAGATGATTGCGATTGTAACAAAAAAACATTAGGGTTCGTACAAATTGGTTGGGATATTTTTAGCGAAGATATTTATAATATTAATGTATATTTTTTATAGTGATGGAATAGATTAATACATAGATTCAGCAAATATACTTTTAAGGCCAAGTAGGAAGTCCAAATCTTTGTCCCCACAACTCTATCAATTAAATCTTACGGCGTAATGTACTCGATGTTTTTTTTGTTTTTTTTTTCGTTTGTTGACAAGGATAGAAATTTAAATTTGGGTGCAGAGGTTAAAGCACATGTCTGCATCATTGTCCGTTTTATGGCTTAAATATGGCGATGCCTACATTTTTCTTTTTCAGAGACATAATAGGATATTTTACACTTCAGGAGAAGAGATTGGAATTCAATTGCAGAAAAATAAGCACACTTTTCTAACCAACTTTATTAAGTTCATGTCTGCTATAGCAAAACGTATATGATTTGTACAAATTTCTATAAACTTTTTAAGCTAGAGCAATTTGCTTCATATGTCATATATAATTGAAAAATAGTGTAGACGTTTGATATATGACGGAGTAGATTAATATACATTATAATAGTAATTAATAATATTAAGATTAAGACATTCAACAAATTAATAAGATTCTTATAGGACACAAGTAGTTGGTAGAAGACACAGGAGTCTTTTGTCATTGTCGTGATATGATCAATGTCTACATTCATCTTCATGTGAGTTGCGGTCCTTCCACTCCAACCACTT
The DNA here is from genome assembly GCA_963580275.1 of Crataegus laevigata. Classification (NCBI taxonomy): domain Eukaryota; kingdom Viridiplantae; phylum Streptophyta; class Magnoliopsida; order Rosales; family Rosaceae; genus Crataegus; species Crataegus laevigata. The sequence continues at coordinate 31,452,369 of OY756952.1, forward strand.
ATGCAATTACAAGAGGGCTTTTCATGCTACCTACATCTATTTGGCATGTAAATAACTAACGTATTAATTTGGAGAATGTTTAGGATTTTTTTTTTAAATCAGAAGAGTTTTATTTGAAGTGTTATCGTCACTAGGTCTGGCAATTTCTGACACGACCCGATAACACGACACGACACGACACGAAATTAACAGGTGTTCGGGTCGACACGATAACGAATCGGGTCGTTATCGGGTAACCTGATAGCACCTGTTAAGATAACGGGTAAATTCGGGTATACACGTGGGTAACACGATACACGATAAGCAGAATATTAATTTCATAATTTTATAACCTTAAAAAAAATACTAGTATAATTATATATATTAATTTAACAATTTTATACCCCTAAAAACTATAATAAATATATATATATATATATTAAATTAAGTTAATTAACTATAATAAATAAATAAATAAATTTTAACTATAATAATTATAATAATTATATATACTATAATAATTATACCCCAAAATATTAATCATCTATAATAATTATATATATATATATATTAAATTTTATAAAACTTTAATATATCGTTTTAATGAGATACGAATTCTCCAAAACTAATTTCAACGATCGCAACCGTCAAACTTGTATGTATATGCTTCGAGATCACATCAGCAAAAAATCACAAAAAAAAAACATTCAGAGATCAAGTAACGGGACAAAAGTTTTTCGACGGTTATAAACGAAAAATCACGATTTAACGGTTATTTTAACTCCGATTTTGATGATTTTTTACAGCTACACTCCTTGACCCTATATGAATACAATAAATGAATTCGATCTTCAATTTAAAATATTTATACAAGTGGATACCACAAAATATTATGTTATACTTAATGAAAGTATAAATAAACTCTAAGTGTTAGTGAATCTATCGTTTTAATGAGATACGAATTCTCCAAAACTAATTTCAACGATCGCAACCGTCAAACTTGTATGTATATGCTTCGAGATCACATCAGCAAAAAATCACAAAAAACAAACATTCAGAGATCAAGTAACGGGACAAAGTTTTTCGACGGTTATAAACGAAAAATCACGATTTAACGGTTATTTTAACTCCGATTTTGATGATTTTTTACAGCTACACTCCTTGACCCTATATGAATACAATGAATGAATTCGATCTTCAATTTAAAATATTTATACAAGTGGATACCACAAAATATTATGTTATACTTAATGAAAGTATAAATAAACCCTAAGTGTTAGTGAATCTATCGTTTTAATGAGATACGAATTCTCCAAAACTAATTTCAACAATCGCAACCGTCAAACTTGTATGTATATGCTTCGAGATCACATCAGCAAAAAATCACAAAAAACAAACATTCAGAGATCAAGTAACGGGACAAAGTTTTTCGACGGTTATAAACGAAAAATCACGATTTAACGGTTATTTTAACTCCGATTTTGATGATTTTTTACAGCTACACTCCTTGACCCTATATGAATACAATGAATGAATTCGATCTTCAATTTAAAATATTTATACAAGTGGATACCACAAAATATTATGTTATACTTAATGAAAGTATAAATAAACCCTAAGTGTTAGTGAATCTATCGTTTTAATGAGATACGAATTCTCCAAAACTAATTTCAACGGTCGCAACCGTCAAACTTGTATGTATATGCTTCGAGATCACACCAGCAAAAAATCACAAAAAACAAACATTCAGAGATCAAGTAACGGGACAAAGTTTTTCGACGGTTATAAACGAAAAATCACGATTTAACGGTTATTTTAACTCCGATTTTGATGATTTTTTACAGCTACACTCCTTGACCCTATATGAATACAATGAATGAATTCGATCTTCAATTTAAAATATTTATACAAGTGGATACCACAAAATATTATGTTATACTTAATGAAAGTATAAATAAACCCTAAGTGTTAGTGAATCTATCGTTTTAATGAGATACGAATTCTCCAAAACTAATTTCAACGATCGCAACCGTCAAACTTGTATGTATATGCTTCGAGATCACACCAGCAAAAAATCACAAAAAACAAACATTCAGAGATCAAGTAACGGGACAAAGTTTTTCGACGGTTATAAACGAAAAATCACGATTTAACGGTTATTTTAACTCCGATTTTGATGATTTTTTACAGCTACACTCCTTGACCCTATATGAATACAATGAATGAATTCGATCTTCAATTTAAAATATTTATACAAGTGGATACCACAAAATATTATGTTATACTTAATGAAAGTATAAATAAACCCTAAGTGTTAGTGAATCTATCGTTTTAATGAGATACGAATTCTCCAAAACTAATTTCAACGATCGCAACCGTCAAACTTGTATGTATATGCTTCGAGATCACACCAGCAAAAAATCACAAAAAACAAACATTCAGAGATCAAGTAACGGGACAAAGTTTTTCGACGGTTATAAACGAAAAATCACGATTTAACGGTTATTTTAACTCCGATTTTGATGATTTTTTACAGCTACACTCCTTGACCCTATATGAATACAATGAATGAATTCGATCTTCAATTTAAAATATTTATACAAGTGGATACCACAAAATATTATGTTATACTTAATGAAAGTATAAATAAACCCTAAGTGTTAGTGAATCTATCGTTTTAATGAGATACGAATTCTCCAAAACTAATTTCAACGATCGCAACCGTCAAACTTGTATGTATATGCTTCGAGATCACATCAGCAAAAAATCACAAAAAACAAACATTCAGAGATCAAGTAACGGGACAAAGTTTTTCGACGGTTATAAACGAAAAATCACGATTTAACGGTTATTTTAACTCCGATTTTGATGATTTTTTACAGCTACACTCCTTGACCCTATATGAATACAATGAATGAATTCGATCTTCAATTTAAAATATTTATACAAGTGGATACCACAAAATATTATGTTATACTTAATGAAAGTATAAATAAACTCTAAGTGTTAGTGAATCTATCGTTTTAATGAGATACGAATTCTCCAAAACTAATTTCAACGATCGCAACCGTCAAACTTGTATGTATATGCTTCGAGATCACATCAACAAAAAATCACAAAAAACAAACATTCAGAGATCAAGTAACGGGACAAAGTTTTTCGACGGTTATAAACGAAAAATCACGATTTAACGGTTATTTTAACTCCGATTTTGATGATTTTTTACAGCTACACTCCTTGACCCTATATGAATACAATGAATGAATTCGATCTTCAATTTAAAATATTTATACAAGTGGATACCACAAAATATTATGTTATACTTAATGAAAGTATAAATAAACTCTAAGTGTTAGTGAATCTATCGTTTTAATGAGATACGAATTCTCCAAAACTAATTTCAACGATCGCAACCGTCAAACTTATATGTATATGCTTCGAGATCACATCAGCAAAAAATCACAAAAAAAAACATTCAGAGATCAAGTAACGGGACAAAGTTTTTCGACGGTTATAAACTAAAAATCACGATTCAACGGTTATTTTAACTCCGATTTTGATGATTTTTTACAGCTACACTCCTTGACTCTATATGAATATAATGAATGAATTCGATCTTCAATTTAAAATCTTATGTTATATACTTAATAAAAGTTAACTATAATAAATTAATAATTATATATATATATTAATTTAACAATTTATACCTCTAAAAAAACTATAATACTTATATAATATAATTATATATATTAAATTAAATTTTAAAAATTGATGACCATTGGATCGGCTAAGATTTAATCTTAGTCGTCCATTTCATAATTACTAGATCAGTATCGAAGTTGATTGTTACCAGAAACAGTTCAAGCTTTGTTGTGCACACGAGATTGACTATTTGGAAAAGGAGGTAATATATTTTTATATGGTATAGTACTATTATTTTATTTCTTTTCATAATTATTTATTTTGTTAAACTTCTCATAATTTGAATGATTTTTAATGTTTGGTTTTTCTATACTTAGTTTATGCAGAAGAGAGTTCTGACGTGGAAAATCTTACTGAAAACATCATCAACATAACTCTTGAAGGCAATAGATCAAGCCAAAGTTCCAATACAATTTCATGATGATCGATGTAAATTGAAGATTTTGTAAATTGAAGTTTAAACTTTTGAGAAAGACTTACAAGTTACAACCTTGAAAACAAAAACTCTTTCATTTTGCATATCTTTGCACATTTAATATTTGTAATAAATTAGTAGTGTGTATTATTTTTTTATTAGGCTCTTATTTTCGAGTGTAGATATAGTACTTAAACGACAAATGTTTTAATATTTTGAAGTAATATATAATAATATATGTGGTATGTGCAAATTAAAAAAAAAATATATTTTTCTTAACGGGTCATAACGGGTCATAACGGGTCGGGTCACTTTACCCGTTGGGTAAAGTGACACGACCTGTTAAGGACCCGTTAAGATAACGGGTGTGACACGACACGACCCGTTAAGATAACAGGTGTTACACGAAAACGACACGAAACACGACAGACACGACACGTTTGCCAGGCCTAATCGTCACAAACAACAAAATTCTATTAAAAGAAATTCAAGTGTGCTTCATGAAGAAACATCTTTAAGAAACGCTTATATAACTTATACACACTTTTTTTAAAAAATTATCTGTAAACCGTAGTAAAAAATGCTTAAAAAGCAGTTTTTACCAGTTCATGGTTAATCTCAAGCACATTCTTAGCTTTTCCTATATACGGTTCATTTAATCTAATGATAATATGCATGACTCAGCTATTTACCATTAAGTGAAAGGGAAAGTGGAGGGGATGGGGAAAGCTACAGGCCGAAAACCTTCAACCCTTCTTTGGGGGTGCTGCGTAGTTGGGAAGGAACTTCAGTCACATGTCGATGCTTGGCATTAGCCTTCGAAGCTGTTGATAGAACTAGGAAGATAACGACATTTTCACTAAGAGCTCGACTATATGCCTCAATGAAAAAACTGAAATTTTTTGGGCGTGTTGCGTACACTTGAATCTTTTACACCATAACCCCACAAAGTTAAATCCCTAAATCAGAAAATTTCCGCTCCAACACTACTCAAAGCCACAATCCAGTGTATTTTCTGGTTAAGCTAGCAGAGCATTCTGCAGCACATGCAATCATCGAATGCTTCAGTTCATATACTTGGGTTTACAAAACCTGTTTTGTTTCTCTATCGCTATTTTTTCAGGAGTGTGTTGGTGTTGGTTTGTTTATTTCTTGGCATCTTACTTACGTAATCTGCTTTGAAATCCATGTACTTAGGATTCAACTTACAATACTTTGAGGTAATCCTCTCTGATGTTGCTCATAATGTCATTCGAAACGACTCAAACATTAACTGGAGATGAATATCACTAAATCGTAGTACGAAATGACTAGAATTTCACATTTATATCAATTGGCAAGATCATATCAGAACCAATCCATATAGGATTGTGCCCTAGTAGGCTGAAGGTTACAAATTACAATAAGCCTCAAATGATTAGAAACTGACAGGCTCCAGAAATATAGTACATGATTGCGATCGAAACAAAAACACATTAGGGTTCGTACAAATTGGTTAGGATATTTTTAGCGAAGATTATTTATAATATTAATGTCTATATTTGATAATGATGGAATAGATTAATACATAGATTCAGCAAAGATACTTATAAGGCCAAGTAGGAAGTCAAATCTTTGTCCCCACAACTCTGTCAATTAAAATCTTACGGCGTATTCATCTTTTTTTTGTTTGTTTGTTGACAAACGATAAAATATTATAGTAAATTCATCTAAAAGACAAGGATAGAGATTTAAATTTGGGTGCAGAGGTTAAGGCACATGTTTGCATCATTGTTCGTTTTATAGCTTAAATATGACGATGCCTACAATTTTCTTTTCCAGACATATGATAGGATATTTTTCACTTCGGGAGTGGAGATTGGAATTCAATTGCAAAAAATTTAGCACACTGCCCTAGCCAACTTTAATAAGTTCAGGTCTGCTATATCGAAGTGTATATGATTTGTTCAAATTTCTATTAACTTTTTAAGCTACAATAATTTGCTTCATCTGTCATATATAATTGAAAAATAGTGTATGCGTTTGATATATGACAGAGTAGATTAGTATACATAATAATAGTAATTAATAATATTAAGATTACGACATTCAACAAATTAATAAGATTCTTATAGGACACAAGTAGTTGGAAGAAGACACAGGAATTTTTTGTCATTGTCGTGGTATGAGCAATGTCTACATTCATCTTCATGTGAGTTGCGGTCCTTCCACTCCAACCACATACAATTACAAGAGGGCTTTTCATGCTACCTACATCCATTTGGCATGTATATAACTAACGTATTAATTTGGAGAATGTTTAGGAATTTTTTATTTTTTTCAAATTATAAGAGCTTTTATTCGAAGTGTAACAATCCGTCCTTAAATTTACGTTTTTATTTATTTTAATTGAGGGAATTGACAGAAATGCTCCAGGGGCAAAACGTAATTTATCGAGGATGTGTTTGATTCTTGTATATTCTATCATGTTTTTGGACATATTTGGATAGAGCTCGACCTCACGAATGCGTAAGCGCAAACCGTTGTGAAACATAGGGCTGGAAAAAAATCCCAAAAATCCCAAACCAAACCGAAAAATTCCCGAAACCAAACCAAAAAAATCCCAAACCGAAATTCCCGAAAATTTCGGTATCCAATACCGAACCGATCCCGAAATTTTGGTACGGGAATCGGTCTCAAGTTTTTGGGATTTCGGTATTCCCAAACCAAACCCAAAAAAAAAATATATATATATATATATATTATTTAATTTTTAAATATATAGGAGCACATTTTTAAGGGGAACATCATCTACCTACAATAGTGAAAATTGAAATATTAAAGGAGCACTGGAAATCGATAATGGGACATATACAGGAAGGAGCCCTAAGATAGATAGTGGAACATATGCAGAATTTTTAAATCACAGGAGATTGATAAATGGATATATAGATGCAGAATAAACACGGGAGATTGATAGATTATAAGTTACAATTTGCTTGAGAAAACTTTACATCTATCTATAATATTTATATTATATATGTACAAAAGTTTACTCAAGTATATATTGACGTTTTAGACGTAATTTTGGGGACTGACATGATTATAGATAGATATATTAGTTTACTCAAGCACATATTAACGTTTCAAATTGGCATATTGCTTTTGAATAGGCAGAAACAAATAGGCAAATACTAACTGGGGCTTGCCATTTGATTGGCAGATTTGTGTGCACAGATTAGTAGAAACAAAATAGCAGATTGGGCTTGCCTATATGTCAATTTTTAAATATAAATGGTTGAATTATAGCCCAAAAGCATAATATGTCAAATTTTAGTCCAAAAGCCCAAAATAATTTCGGGATTCCCGATTTGTCCCGAAATCCCGAAACTATTTTGGGATTCCCGAAAATTTGGTTTGGGATCGGTATTGAAATTGGGATTCCCGAAAATTTCGGTTTGGGAATCGGGACAAGTGGTTCGGTATGGGATATTTCGGGATTCCCGAAAATTGGGAATCCCGAAAATTTGGTTTGGGATCGGTATTGAAATTGGGATTCCCGAAAATTTCGGTTTGGGAATCGGGACAAGGGTTTTGGTATGGGATCCCATACCGAACCACCCCTAGTGAAACAGAATTATAATGAAAGAGTTATTAACGTTTAAAGTTAGGGATAAAATGGTAATTTAATTGTTAATCTGGAAGGCTCTAGATTTGTGGGAGATTTGATCAGGAGCCACGTGGGTGGCTGAGATGAAAAGAAAAGAAAGGAAAGGAGGAAAAGGAGGGAAAAGAGAGAAGGGAAGAGACTAATCAGAAACAGAAGAAAGGAGAGGAAAGGAGAGAGGAAGAAAAGGGGAAACGGGTTAACCCGTACACCGCATCGGACCCGACCCGTACGCCATATTTTTGATGTTTTTTTTCATCGGTTTTCCGACGATCCCAACCTTGCCACCTACTGCAAACTGACCATCGTCCTTCTTTTTTCCATTTTCACCCAAACTTCACTGAAATTAGCCTTGATTTCGTGAAGATCTGAAACAGTGGGAGCTATGGGTGCAGCGAAGAGTATTGGCCGGAATCCACCAAATCTGAAACGATTTCCTTCAATTGCCACCACCATTGGTTCTCATTTGAGCTCAGGAATAAAGCCCAGTCCTTTGTTGGAGCGTTGGAGTTGAGTTGAGGTCGAATTGAAGCACACCCAATTCTAGGGCTTTCCGGCAAGTTTAATGAAATTGGGGCCTTTCCTGGCCAAATCGGACTTGGCCATAGGTATAAAGTTTGCTCTAATCTTTGAGATCTTCATTTCTGTAAATTTTGGTAATTTTTGGAAATAGTTGGATTTTCCGGCGAGTCGGGGCAGCCGACCGCCACCCACGGCGGCGCGTGTCCAGAGGACCGTCAATGCTATTTTTAGGTTATATTAGATGCCTTGAGTTCAGTTTTGAGAATTGAATGACGTAGGTTGATCATTAGAACCTAAATTATCTACGATATGTTAATAGGTCATTATATGAATCAATGATTCGACCGTTGGATCGTCATCAAACTTTAATAGGTTATTATTCGTAATATTTTAGGAATGCAGGAACTTACGGATCGGGAGTCCGACATATGGATCTTCCCGAATTGGATTTGTAAGTTAGTAAAATAAAATGTTAACCTCCACTAGAATTTGGCAATTGGCAAAGATTCAACCGTTGGATAGTAATGAAACTTTAGTATGTTATTCTAGAAGCATAATGTGGATCTTTGGAAGTAACGGATCGGAAATCCGTGATGCGGATCTTTCGGATCGAATTATGTAGGGCTGTGTTTTATGTAAATTATGTATTCTATCGATAAGAATTCTGAGACGTGGTTGATAATTGTTCTAGGCGCTGATCATTCATGACACCTCGAGGTTGTGCTAGGGAGTCGTAGCGCGGACTCCAGGGTGAGTTGGCTTTTAGTTTTCTATATAGACATATATGTGCTTATATTTTCTAGAAACAGTTTTTATATGAAATTGTGATTTAAATGCCATGATTATATTACATTATGCGACGGTACGGAGGCCCAGGTAAGTTCAGGTGAGTACATATGGATAGATTGATGAGTTAGAGATTTAGCCGTACAAGTGACTCCGGCTAGATGGATATAGCCGTACAGGTCACGTTAGGTGACTCCAGTTAGATAGATACAACCGTACAGGTGACTCCGGCTAGCTAGATGGGTACAACCGTACAGGTCACTCCGGCTAGATGGATACAGCCGTACAGGTCACTCCAACTAGTTAGATAGATATAGCCGTACAAGTTACGTTATGTTACTTCGGCTGACATATCATTTTATATTGATTTATTTCATTTTGCTTATATAGCTGTTACTGAGATACTTCGACATGGCATACCTTGGTCTTTACTTCTCTTCAGCATGATTCTTATATACATATGTATTGTTATTTTTTTTCTGAGGAATTATACGAATACGGTGAGGGGTTATTGCATTTCTAAAAAGAAAGATGTTTTTCAAAGCTTTGTTTTGCCCACTCACATTTTCTGTTTTGCGCCCTTCTAGGTTTAACTGCTGAAAGTTCGTATCGACGAGAATTCTTGGCGAATCTCAGTATGGTGGCTACTTCTGAGGGTATGATCCTTACCCACACTATTGTATTTTACTTATGCTCTGACGACACGTGTGAAGTGATGCATACCCGCTCACCAACGCACTCTGGTATTTAGACATTTTTAGGTTTAAATTTATTCATATTTTCCTCATCACCACACTTTATGGCTTTGTCACCTTTCAGGTGTCGGCCAGCATAGCTCGATTCGGTGTCCTAATGGACATTCCGAGTCGGGGTGTGTCACGAAGTGTTATCGCCACAAACAACAAAATTCTATTAAAAGAAATTCAAGTGCTTCATGAAGAAACATCTTTAAGAAACGCTTCTATAACTTATACACACTTTTTTTTTGTTTGAAATTATCTGTAACCCGTGCTAAAAAATGCTTAGAAAGCGGTTTTATCCAGTTCATGGTTAATCTCAAGCATATTATGCATGACTCAGCTATTAACCATAAAGGGAGGGAAAGCCGAGGGGATGGGGAAAGCTACAGGCCGAAAGCCTTCCACCCCTTCTTTGGGGGTGCTGCGTAGTTGGGAAGGAACTTTAGTCACATGTCGATGCTTGGCATTAGCCTTCGAAGCTGTTGATAGAACTAGGAAGATAACGACATTTTCACTAAGAGCTCGACTAAATACCTCAATGAAAAAACTGAAATTTTTTGGTCGTGTTGCTTATGCTTGAATCTTTTACACCATGACCCCACAAAGTTAAATCCCTAAATCAGCCACTAGTGGTATCTAATTGCAGAAAAAGAATGAGAATGAACATTGAAATATGTTTTATTATTTGGGTGGAAACTAGTACCGTTATCATTTAAAGTTAGCCCAAGGTATGAGGGAGGGTGAGTTAATGTATTAAGATTAAGGAAAACTAATGAAAAGTAAAAAAAAAACTTCTCTTTTAATGAAAAGCCATTTTTAAAGGTATAGTGAATAGTGTCAGGTAAAGAAGAAAAATTGGTTTTTCGTTAAAAGTGAACAGTACCATGAGTATTTTATTAAAACTCCCATTAAGATTATGGTAGTTTGGGGGTTTGATCCCTCTAATGAACAACCAAAAATATTTGTTAAGGGTTTTTGTTTGGATTCTAGGATTTGGTTTCGAAAACTTTGATTCGAGGTCTGGAGGTTGATAGTGAAATCCGACTATAGGACTCGGTATTCTTGGACACACATCATAGTTGGTGCTCAAGTATTAAAGTCTTAGGATACATTAGAAAGATTAGAATAAGAATCCTCAATAATCAACTGGTCATAATAAGATGAATGCTTCTTCTATGTTAATTAACATTCATCCCACTTGACCAAATGTCACTTGAGACGAACGGAGTACAGTATGTACTTTGTTTCTCTATACCGAAATTTTCCGCTCCAACAGTACCCATAGCCACAATCCAGTGTATTTGCTGGTTAAGCTAGCAGAGCGTTCTGCAGCACATGCAATCATCGAATGCTTCAGTTCATATACTTGGGGTTAGGCCTGGGCATGGTTCGGTACCGGGGTGGTACCAAAACCGAACCCATAGTAAAATTTCGGTACGGTTCGGTTCGGTATGAATAGTTGTACCAATTTAATACCGAACCTTATAGGTTCGGTTCGGTTTTGGACCTTTGAAGAACAAGACCTATTTTTCAGTTTTTGTAAAAAAAAAAGCTCAAATTGGTTTTTTGCCCAAAACTAATTTGGTACGATTCGGTACCGAACATAGAACCGTAACCGAATCGACTAAGTACCAAACTGAACCGATTTTGTACCGAACCGAAAAAAGAACCGAACCGACCAGGTTCGGTTCGGTTCTTCGTATTTTTTGCCCAGGCCTACTTGGGGTTACAAAACCTGTTTTGCTTTTCTATCGCTATTTTTTCAGGTGTATGTTGGTGTTGGTTTGTTTATTTCTTGGCATCTTACTTACGTAATCTGCTTTGAAATTCATGTTCTTAGAATTCAACTTACAAGTACTTTGAGGTAATCTGGCAAGATCATATCAGAACCAATCCATACAGGATTGTGCCCTAGTAGGCTGAAGGTTCAGATTACAATAAGCCTCAAATGATTAGAAACTGACAGGCTCCAGAAATATAGTACATGATTGCGATTGAAACAAAAAAACATTAGGGTTCGTACAAATTGGTTAGGATATTTTTAGCGAAGATTATTTATAATATTAATGTATATATTTGATAATGATGGAATAGATTAATACATAGATTCAGCAAAGATACTTATAAGGTCAAGTACAAGTCCAAATCTTTGTCCCCACCACAACTCTATCAATTAAAATCTTGAGAGATTATATTCACACACTCCAAATTACTTCTCTCACACCTTTTTAATTTTTTAATATTTTCTACACACCACTAACACTTGATAGAAAAATATTAAAAAATTAAAAAAGTGTGGGAGAAGTAATTTGGGGTGTGTGAATATAATCTCCCAAAATCTTATGGCGCATTCATCGTTTTTTGTTTGTTTGTTTGTTGACAAACAATAAATATTGTAATAAATTCATTTAAAATACAAGGATAGAGATTTAAATTTGGGTGCAGAGGTGAAGGCATTTGTTTGCATCATTATCCATTTTATGGCTTAAATATGGCGATGCCTACATTTTTCTTTTCCAGACATATGATAGGATATTTTACACTTCGGGAAAAGTGACTGGAATTTAGTTGCAGAAAAATGAACACACTGCTCTAGCCAACTTTATTAAGTTCAGGTCTGCTATAGCGAAGTGTATATAATTTGTACAAATTTCTATAAACTTTTTAAGCTACAATAATTTGTTTCATATGTCATATATAATTGAAAAATAGTGTACACGCTTGATATATGACGGAGTGGATTAGTATACATAATAATAGTAATTAATAATATTAAGATTACGACATTCAACAAATTAATAAGATTCTTACAGGACACAAGTAGTTGGAAGAAGACACAGGAATCTTTTGTCATTGTCGTGGTATGAGCAATGTCTACATTCATCTTCATGTGAGTTGCGGTCCTTCCACTCCAACCACATACAGTTACAAGAGGGCTTTTCATGCTACCTGCATCCATTTGGCATGTATATAACTAACGTATTAATTTGGAGAATGTTTAGGATATATATTTTTTTAATTATAAGAGTTTTTATTCGAAGTGTTATCGTCACAAACAACAAAATTCTATTAAAAGAAATTAAAGTGCTTCATGAAGAAACATCTTTAAGAAACGCTTATATAACTTATACACACTTTTTCTTTGAAATTATCTGCAAACCGTTCTAAAAAAATTGCTTAGAAAGCGGTTTTATCCAGTTCATGGTTAATCTCAAACATATTCTTAGCTTTTCCTATATATGGTTCATTTAATCTAAAGATAATATGCATGACTCAGCTATTAACCATAAAGGGAAAGGTAAAGCTGAGGGGATGGGGAAAGCTACAGGCCGAAAACCTTCACCCCTTCTTTGGGGGGTGGTGCTGCGTAGTTGGGAAGGAACTTTAGTCACGTGTCGATGCTTGGCATTAGCCTTCGAAGCTGTTGATAGAACTAGGAAGATAACGACATTTTCACTAAGAGCTCGACTAAATGCCTCAATGAAAAAATTGAAAATTTTTGGGCATGTTGCTTACACTTGAATCTTTTACACCATGACCCCACAAAGTTAAATCCCTAAATCAGCTACTAGTGGTATCTAATTGCAGAAAAAGAATGAGAATGAACATTGAAATATGTTTGATTATTTGGGTGGAAACTAGTACCGTTATCATTTAAAGTTAACCCAAGGTACGAGGGAGGGTGGGTTAATGTATTAGGTTTGCGGTAGTTTGGGGGTTTGATCCCTCTAATGAACAGCCAAAAATATTTGTTTAGGGTTTTTGTTTGGATTCTTAGACACACATCATAGTTGGTGCCCAAGTATTAAAGTCTTAGGATACATTAGCAAGATTAGAATAAGAATCCTCAATAATCAACTGGTCATAATAAGATGAATGCTTCTTCTATGTTAATTAACATTCATTCCACTTGACCAAATGTCATTTGAGACAAACGGAGTACAGTATGTACTTTGTCTTCTTCCTGGTGGATGAATTCTCAATATTCCCACACCAAAAATAGCAAAATACCCATAAATACTTGATTTGTGATGCTTTGGGTCACTGAGTTTAATTAAGAAAGCATTATTTGTGGATCCACGAGTCTGTCAAATGTTTGGTAATCACATCATAGACAAGTCGACCCAACCATCCACCTCATCTTAGGCCATCTCTCTCTCTCTCTCTCTCTCTCTCTCTTTTTATGATAAATAATTTTCGATAAGTGTGTCACGGAATTAAATTTAGGAAGGTTTAATAAAACACTCCAGGTACTGTTTACTTTGAACGAAAAATCGTTTTTTTACATTTAACTGTCACTATTTACTATACCTTTAAAAGTGGCTTTTCGTTAAAAAGAAAGTTTTCAAACTATTTTCGTTAATTTTCCTTTAAATTTACTGTGTTTATTCAATAATAAGAAGTCATATTGCCACAAACGAAACTGAATTAATCTACTTGCATAAGAAGGAACGGAGCCGTAAAAGAGCCATGCTACCCTACTGAAGTTTCCTGCTATGTGCCTTCTTAATCTTTGAAAAACAAAAAAGAAGAAAGGAAACTCCATGGCCTCCTTACATTTTTAAGTCAAGGATTCCAAACCGAAACGCCAAGCAAACGATCAAAAGCTAAAAGATGCCAAAAACCAAACAAAATAGGGAGAAAATTAACAAATACTTAATACCAATTTGCCATTTAGTGTTACAGTCTAGTGATATTTCCTCTTTATTTGTAAGTGAGAAGTATAAGATTCGATTCTCGCCAAAGACAGATTTGAACTACATTATTATTAACTCATTGTGAGTCTTAACTTACCATTTCTCTGCTAATGTAAATAATATCGTTTGTTAATTTTTTTTTATCTAATTATTGCGTACCAATATATTAACAGTGCCAATTGTCACAACCTGAGATAAAAAAGAGAGTAAGAGTCTCTCTCATAAAACAGTTGGCAGTTAGAACGTAACCGCCGCCCGAACACAAGATTCTCACAATCGTGACAAAAACACAAGACAGACAACCAAATGTTATAAAATATTGCAACATTTTATGATTTGAGAAAACCAACAAAATATAACAGCCGCTCTGCAAAAATCTGAAAACTCAAACACCCAAAATCATTGAAAATGCTTAATGCAGCTTGTTTACGCTGTCATTACGTAAAGGTTGCGATGGCATTTGAGTAATCAAATAGCAATTATGATTAAGAAAGGCATGCTGGCAAGCTAATGGGTACTCTGATCATTCACCCATTTGGGTCGGGACCCCACAGATGAGATTCCACAGCCCCATCATGGATTTTGCCTAATGATCTCGACCGTTGAACTTAGCTACGATATGTTTTGTAGTATGATTAATTTCTAGGGTTTCGAAATTGTCAAATGTTGAATTAGTGAGTTGGTCCCTCCACGAACGGATAAAACGGAAAGCAGAAAAATAAAGTAGAAAATCCATTACCATTAGCATGAGATTAGGTAATTTTGGAATATTTAAAGTAAGCCTTGACTCAATCATACAAAGTAAAATAAGAATTAAAAAAACTAAATATGACTAAACATTTTTCAGCGAGATTGATAAAAACTAACATAATTTATCTGAAGAAAAAAATAAAAATATTGCACAATCAAACCATAAATTAAACTCCCGATGCTAATATAATAATGATCATTAGTACAGATTAGTTGTGAATCAACATAACACGACAAATCTATAAAGAAAACACAACTCAAGTTTGCCTCGAACGAGAACATTAAACTCTCCAAGCTATAACAAGAATACAAAACTCATCTAAAGCGAGACTACATAATCCAAAGAAAAAAAGAAAGAAGATTTATTTATTTAATTAAAAGAAAAAGAAAAGGGAATAAAAGGGGGCAGATTCTAGGGTTTGAGGGGCCATGTCTCACATCGGAAAGGAGGTGAGATTGTCAAAAGGGGAAGGGAAGCTGCCGGCAGTGTGGCTTTGTTGTCCAAACTTTTGCCATGGCTCATAAGCCTCTGTCACCCTCGCTGGCTTTTTTATTGGGTGGTCCGTGTGTATGTGGGTGGATCTGGCTGTCCTCAAGGGAAAGGGATGGGATTAAATTCCCCATTCACTCCTCTCACCACTTTTGAAATTCTTTTATATATATATATATATATATATATATATATCTATCCACTCTTTATTGATTTGCTTCTCAGTAGTATATAATGTTTCTTTAGTTATATAATGTTTTCTTTAGTTTAACAACGCTCGTCGTTATGCAGACGCAAGTTAATTAATTCACTTAATTAGGATGAACTTTTTGCTCACTTAATTAGGACAGAGTGTTTACTCTTTTTTTTTCTGTAAATTTGATTACTTTAGCATATAAGGTATTATTGATCACATTTCTCACGATTATGGCATACATGACCAAGACAGTTGGATGAATAAAAGTGGTACAAGTACCGTCACTCTTTTAAAATTAACAAATGCTTGACATATTAAGCTATATCAATTAACGTTAATATGTGGTATGAAGGTTGGATGGTTAGACTGAAGTTGCCGAATAAAGATGGTCGATAGAATGACCAACCTAAATATATTTTGGCATACACACAAAAGCATGCACGTATCCTGATGTTCTCTTTTTGCCAATGCAGTATGTGCTTTGCGTGTAGCCCATGTGAATGAGTTAACCCTAAAAGGTTAAAGTTGTCCGTCCACCAAACATTGCAACATCGATTGGAAAGTAACAACTTTGTCTAGCCATGTTCATCACCATCCTTCCAAAATTCTCATCGATACTATATTTTATATGATAGGAAATGATTTCACACACTGTTTTCTTTTTTATACACACTTTGATTTATTTCTTATTTTTTGGTAGAATAAAACAATGAAGAAGCAATACACAACCAAAAAAAAAAAAAATGGTCAAGGAGAGAAATGATGTGCATAAATCATTTCCTTACATGAATAAGTATGAGAAAATTGAGAAGTAATAATAGTAACTATTGAAAGCTTGAATTTCACATCGAGAAATTAAGAAACTTTACAAAGCTTTATAAGGAGTTGAGTTGCTACTTCTATTTCTAGTTAGTATAAAGAGTGGAAGCTCATTCTTTTTTCACATATATACTTTCGAAGGATATCCATCGTGGATTAATTAGTCTTGTTTATACATTGCCCTAAAGATAATCCAATTTGTCAAAATCGTGACGTACAAACATCTACATTTCTTAAGATAAACTTCCATGCTCTCGTTTCACTTCGACCGAGATTCTCATCAACTTTTATGTGTAAGTATATGTTAAGAAGACTTTACACAACATCACACTTTCATGTTAAGAGTGTCTATAATGAGGCTACCTTATAATGCATTTCAACGATTGAAAAATAATATAGGCTAGGGTGGGGTCGAAACCCACAGCTTGTTTTTTTTTTTTTTTTTTTGACCAATAAAAAAGAATTGGAACATGATATATTTTACCTCTTCATGTCACCCTTGAAAAAAAAAACATTCGTTTTCTATTTCAAGTGATATTAGTATATTACTAGTCAATCTACTCTAAGAACTAGTGACATGGATTAGAGTAGAAGGTTCAAACTCTTGTTTTTACTTCTCTCATAGATGAATGTTCTATTTATGACATTCCACCACTTACAAACGTTTCTCAAATATACAATTTCTAATTATTCCAGTATATTTCATAAATTGTCTTCCAAAGAGAATCTCCACACCACATAAATAATATCCACAACTTTGGAATCTTTATCGATGTAGAAAGCTACAACATAAGAAAATACTATGGATAATGTTTTTTACTTCTCTCATAGTTTTATTAATTTTCATCCATTAATCTTCTTCAGTTCATTCGATTTGATAGTTAAAAATTTAAATAAATAAAAAAACATGAAAGGTAAAATAATAACACCCCTATTTGTACTTCTGGTAAAATTACTAAAAATTCAGAGCAAGGTAAATATTTCAAATTGGGATTCAATAAAAAACAAGAATTTTGAAATTCCAAGAGGGATTTTTGCAGGTGGGGGCCTACACAAACGGGTGGAGGTTGTGGTTGGCAGTTGGATCATTTCAAGAAAAAGCTTTTCCCAAATTCTTTTTCTAATTCTCCATTTTCTTTTTTCACTTTTTTTTTGGTTCTTTAATCTTTAAATTTTATTCTTTTTTCTTTCTTTAGACAATCTCCAATGGTGGGCTAAAAGTTAAATTACTTCTCAAAATTTCTTCTCAAACTCACTTCAATGTAAGGCGAAAATTCGAGCTAAATGCTAAATGCTAAACCAAGGCCAGATTCTCCCTCCAGAATTTAGCCCAGAAATCAATGTGAGCTCCACCAAATCGAGTGAAAATATTTATCGGAATTTAAATTTTTTTGATTAAAATGTTCATAAAATTAATTTACGATAATTTACATATTTATTTTTAAAAAAATTTAACTTAAGAAAAAAATAGCATAAGTTTATTCTTTAATAATTTCGAACTAAAATTTTAAGCTTGAAACTGTTAAAGTAGAAAAACTATTTTTGAACTAAAAGTTAAATTTTTCGAGTTAAAATATTTAACTTTTAACCCAACCATTAGAGATGATCTTAATGTTTTATTATTATTATTTGTTGGTTTATTAAAGAACACAATTAGAAGCTGGCTTTGACGCTTTAAAACCCTTTAACGCCGGCCTCTCAGCCCCTCAGCCTCCGAGAGTATGCTCTTCACATGCGTTTAATCGGTTTCAGTGATTGAATTCGAGTCCTGCAGAACGAGCGTACCAGCAAGTATCGATAGGTTTGTGAAAGAACTCTATACAGTCGTGCACTGTATCCTCAAAAGCAAAAGAGAAAGAAAGAGATAAGAAAATATAGCGAATTTCAGGAAAAGGGTTGGTTTTTGTTTCTGTGGAGAGGAAGTAGAGGAGGTTGAAGAGAAGATGATGCAGACGGAGCAGTCCCAGGAGGCGGCTCAGCCGCCGCCGCCGCCGCAGCAGCAGCTGATGTTGCAGAACTCCTCCGGAAGCCTCAGCTTCAGCAGCAACATGTCGAGGGAGGACGAGGAGATGTCAAGGTCGGCGCTTTCCACTTTCAGAGCCAAAGAGGAGGAGATCGAGAGAAAGAAGATGGAGGTCAGAGAGAAGGTTCAGGCTCAGTTGGGTCGTGTGGAAGAGGAGACCAAGCGTTTGGCTACTATCCGTGAGGTTTGTGCCTAAAAATAAAGGCTTTTGCTAATTAAACGATGATTTTTAAGGTTTTTTTTGTTGTTGGTATTTTAGGCTAAATCAAGGGTTAGAAATGATTATATGCAAAAGAAAATTGTGGGTTTTTAAGGAAATTTAACTTTCTGTAAATTCTGGGTGACAAAAGTTGGAGGAAAAAACTAGATCTCCAGAACATGAAATGAAAATTAATTGGGTTTTTTTTCAACTTATTTTTTTTTTGGATTTTTGTTTTTGAATTTTCGGTTTATGAATACAAAGGCCATGAACCCTTTGATGGAAGTAATTCCATTTTTTAAACTAATTTCCAGAATTTTTTTCAAGAGAATTATTTGTTTGTCTCAATTAACAGAGTAAATCTGGGGTTCTCTACACAACAAATTATGAAATTTAGCCGGGAAATTTCAACAACAAAGTTTAAATTTTTTGAGATGGCAAGAACAGATTCTGTTCTTTCTCAAAACCCCCAAATTTGTCATATGGTCAGGTTTTATTTGGTCACTTGTTTATGTTTGCGACAAGAATATAAGTCCAAGGATGCCTTGTTGAAAATATCTGTGTCCCATGTGCTTCATCTTCTGCTGGTTAAACCAGAAATATAGCCGTTGAATCAGTTGCTAGCAATTAGTAGATGATTAATTTCCATTTTGTCGTAAATTATTGAACTTCCAGGAGCTTGAAGGGCTCTCAGATCCGATGAGGAAGGATGTTTCACAAGTTCGTAAGAAGATCGATGCGATTAACAAAGAGTTAAAGCCACTAGGACATACCTGCCAGAAGAAGGTAACACAACTTGGATTTTTACCACGTTCTGATGTTTTACTGCTATGCTGCAATTATGGATCAATTCGTGCGTGTTTGTGTTGAATTTTGGGTTTGTAACTTGTCACAGGAAAAGGAATACAGAGATGCACTTGAGGCTTTCAATGAGAAGAACAGAGAAAAAGTGCAGCTTATCACAAGGCTAATGGAGGTTAGTTTGTTAAAACAACTTTTTACTTGGCATAGCTAGGGTTGCAATTTCATGAATGGGTTGAACTCGAACCAGTCTGGCCAGTTCGGAGTTAGAGTGAGCACAGTTGAGCCTGCTTTGACAAAATACCAATCCTACAAAATTTGGGCTTACCTCCGGTTAGGAGTTCAACCCGTCCAAACTCTCAACCGATGCTAGTTATCACTTGTTATATTTCGATTCAGTAAAAGTGTACAAAATGTTTATATAATTCAAGGTTTTGAGGTTGTTTTGTTGTCGTGTTACATTTGATGCAGCTGGTGAGCGAAAGTGAGAAGACGAGGATGAAGAAGCTGGAGGAGCTGAGCAAGAACATAGAATCGTTAAAGTGAAGAAATAGCAGCCTGTGTGGGTAACTGATGATCTGATTAGGTTTGTGTGATGATGTATTTAAGGTGAGTTTTTTCAATGTTTACATATATCGGTGGTGATTGGCATTTGGTGTAATTTCTAAGTTGGTTTGTTTCATTAATTAGTGTTTGGTAAAAACATTTGGCTGATTTAGGCAGGAAAATACCCTTTAAGTTTAAACAGGTTTGTAACTAAAAGCATCTGGCCTTGCATTTTCCTTCTCATTTTTCCATGTATCCAAACACTGTACTACACTACTTCCTAGTGTAATGTGGGGTTCTTTGAATTTATTCCTATTCTTTGTTCTAACTTTTTATGGATTGCAAAGGCCATGATATTTATGTAATAATGTAAAGTTTTATGAGTGATTTTGGGACAAATGGAGTGTAGTTTGTCCAATTTTTTCTTCGGTACTCCGCTCTATACAGAACGATTGCATTTTCTACTCCTACCCCCACAACACCATGATCTTCTTCTCTCTCTTTTCGTGGATTCTTGTGACTGTAACCTCCATTTGCTGAGATCTCTCCTGGTCTTCAAGAACACCATCAACCACGGTCCACGGTGAGTTTATCAAAAAACCCACCACCCCCATTTTGGAAAGGGTTTGTTTGTTGGGTGTTTTTTTTTTTTGGGGTTGCATGTGTACGGATTGGATGAGGGGAAGAGAAATAAGGTTGAGAGGGAGTTTATGTTCAGAGAAAATGGGTTGTATGTGGAGCTGACAGCTGAGCCGCTTCTTAGATTGATGAAATTTCCAGCTTCTTAAGTGGTCCAAGGCCATGTCAATGGTTGCTGGGTTTGCATTTTAGCATTTCATAAGAATTCACCTTCTGATTTGACATGCATTCCCTCTATTATTCGATCTTTCAGTCTAGATGAATTTATTCTTATGTTGTCTCGCTGCTTTTGATGTTTTTCACGGTATTGTTCTTTTGGTTGGGGTTGTGGTTATTTGTGTTTGTGTTTATGTTTGAGAAGTACTAATTGCAGTATTATTACCCGATTACGTATTTGTAAACGCACCATTAAAATGATTTGCTTGATGTTTAGGATTTGCTTGTCTACATTTTTTCGGACCTTTTACCCTTTTAAATTTCGCTCATTCCCTCGACAATTCCTGATTTCGCTACTGACGAAAGACAATTACGCATTTTGTTGGGGCTTCACTTGTTTGGTCTTTGAAAGAAAGAAAAAACGATATTGCCATATACTGGAATATAGATACATTATATATCGATTCTCTCATATTATAGTGCATGGATTGATTATTAATGTTATATTCTAAAGTATAAAATTGGATCGTCCACTCATAATATAACATGTGAGTCCGTTATATACTATGGGGATATGTTCTAGTAATGTTTCAATAATTTTTCTTGATGAAGAGCCTTTGGTTTGCTTTCTATTATGTTACTAGTTGCATGGAAGAGTTATCCTTAATGACTACATTAATTATGATTGATTTAGTTTAGGTTTTGAGATTTAAGTAGTAGACAAATATGATCACATTTATCAACAACAATTCATGTGGCGGTAATGCTCGTAAAAATGCACTTTGAGTGGAAAAGCTACAGTTAGAGAATCTCTTGCAATCTTTAAAACCTAATGCAACTGTCGAAAATTCTATATTGTATCGGTGTATCGAATAAATGAGTGAATCTCTTGCAATCTTTAAAACCCAATGCAACTATTGAAAATTATATATTGTATCGATGTATCGGATAACTAAATTTAGACATTTTTAGCCTTTCAAACATTGGTGCATTATGTACATTGATGTGGTATAAAACCCCAAAAGGAAGCTTCTTGCAAATAACCCAACGGTTAGATTTAGTCAAGCATTGACCTCTTCCCAGAAAGACAAGCATTAGGTTGAAGCATCTGAGGGGAAATGACATCACTTTTTCAACTTTTGTCACCACTTTATCATAGTTCAAGCAGACTGAGCACGCTAAAGTTAGCCATTGCTATACACAAAATACACGCTTCACCTCTAACACCAAAAAAAAACCAAAAAAAATAAGGAGTGCTATTATGTCTACTATGTTGTCTAATTTTTTCACCCATTTCTTAACGAAAGTTTTAGTGACAACTTTATTATATTGCAAAATTACATAGAAGAAGGACGTAAGCAAAATATAAATAAAGTGTTTTTGTTTGGAACTGAAGTTTCGTAGGCGACCCTGTCTCTCTCTGTATCTCTTGGGCACACCACTGTCCTCACAACCTAACTTAAAACCAAGCGAAGGACCCAAGGTTTAAGTGCTGCTTCCCTTTCATTGAGCAAACACATTATGCCATTCTTAGGATTTAAGGGACGATTCTTGGTATAGACGCAAATAGTGGGAAAAATAAAACAAATCACGTCCCTTTCTCCAGTTGGGCCAAATGATAAGAACCCTAAAAGATGCAAACATGGTTAGGGATTAGGGCTTCTATCTTTGTCTATCTCTCTTGCAATTTCGTAAATGGATGTGAATCAATGAACAAATTTAAAGATGAATTAGTTTCGAAATCGCTAATATTTGAAAAAAAATATACCGCAAATAGTAAGTCATCCTCACTTGGATTGCCAATTGCCTCTCTCTTGTCTCTTCCAATCCCTTTCATCAATTATGATATATGAATTTCCACGGGTAGCCATAAGTATTTTCCACCAAAGACTACTTGGTGTGCCAAGACCCTATGGGGGCGTTTGTTTGCCCTCACTAAAGGGTACTGGACTGGACTGGACTAAGGGTTAGTCCAGTCTCATGTTTGTTCCTGACAGGGACTAGGTTTAATGAGACTAAGTCTCACTAGCCTAGACTAAATCAGGGACTAGCTGGTCTTAGTGAAACCCCTAAAAAACCATGGGACTAGCTAAGACTGTCCCCTTTCTCCTCCTCGCCTTGCTCCTCGACCACTCACATTCGAAAGTCATTGGACTAGATGCTTTTCACAACCAATTTTCATATAAAATACCAAATTGAAGAAAAGATTGGAACGGACAAGGGAGAAAAAGATGGAGAAAAAGAGGGAGAGAATGGGGCGGTAAGGAATGATTAAAGGGACAAAAAAAGGATAAAAATAAAATATTAATAATTATGGATTAAATAATATAATATTATAATTTGTTAATTATCCTGCTTGTTAGTCCGACACTGCACCAAACGCTTTACTAAGCTAGTCCAGCTTAGTCTAGTCTAAGCCAATACAGCTTAGTCCCTGAAGCTAGTCCAGTCCGAGACAGTCCGGTGCAACAAACGCACCATATATCTGCTCCTACATGGCTTCATTAAAATTTGGAAAAGTCCATAGAAAATCTCGTGTATTCCTTATTAGTGAAAAACAAATAAGAAAACAACGAGTGTAACAATGACTTTTTTAGACTATTAATACAATTTTGCTGTTAAAAAAAATTTGTAAATAACAACACAACAATCATATCCAATTAGTGACTACCTATCTACCAGCATGTGTGGTGTAGGCGATGGACTTGCAAAGTTGTTCAACCCGACACATCTAAATCCCTTTTTGTAATTTACCATAAGAAATGAACAGTAAATAAGATGATAAGTTGTGAATTGTGATGGAACATGAAGACCCTTAATTCAAAGTCTCCGCTACATATGGACTTTTACAATCCATCACAACCAGCTGTGTCGACAAAGGACTTGCAAACTTGTAAAAGGGGTTGTGAATAACCGCCACTCATTTCGTTTTCCAATAAATCAGGAAGAAACCAAAGTGGTAATTAGGATTATATTTCATAAAGATGGTTATAGTAATCCTAGGAATAGTATGATCACTTGTGTAAGAAGGAATCACAATTCTTGCAATCCACGAGATTCGAACATAAGATATGTCATTTACAAGTAAAAAAGAATATAACGAGACCATTGTATTGACTCCTAAGTGGCAGAAGAAAAAGTACTTAACCGCAATATAAATCTCATAATTAGCAAAACCTTTTCGCATCTCTCTCCCTCTCGTACGTACCATACAAACTTAGCTTTCTTATCATCTAGTTGAAGTCTTGAAGATGTCGACAGTCTAGGAACACAGTCAATAACGACAACGCTTACATGGTATATGTGATGGCGGAAGATACATAAAAACATTTAGCTGATTGAGGCAGGAAATACCTCTTAAATTTTTTCCATGCATCTCTGGACTACTTCCTAGTGTAATGTGGGGGTTTCTTTGAATTTATTCCTATTTGTTGTTTTTATTTTTAATGGCTTGCAAGGGACATAATATATAGAGTAATGCTAGAGAGACTAAATTTGTAGACAAAGTTTTGAAAACTAAAGAACATGGAAGTTGATGATTGATTTATTACTTACACGTTGATAAACGTGATTATTCTTATTAGTGACACATCATTTAGTTTGCAAATTTAGTCTCCCTAACATTACCCTAATATATATGTAATGATGTCAAGTTTTTTTAGTGATGTTGGGACAAGTGGAGTGTACTTTATTCAATTTTTTTTCTTCATTTATCCGCATTATTCAGTAGTACGAAAAACGAACGGCTAAAATTGAATTGAGGAAATATTATTTTTCTTAACTTGCCAATTTAATGAACAAAAACTTGGACTACACAATTGTCGGGACTATTGAAGACAAACACGCATTTGTTGGGGTTTCACTTGTTTTGTTTTTTCAAAGAAAGACACGTGGTTATACTGATCCTCCCATATCATAGTGTGTAGATTGATTATTAATGTTATATTCTAAAGCATAAATTGATCTTCATTCATATTATAACACGTGGGTCCATTATACATACTATTTGGATATGTTCTAGTTTGTTTCCACAATTTTTCTTGATGAAGAGTCTTTGATTTTCTTTCTATTATGTTACTAGTTGCATGGAAGAGTGCATTTTGCTCACTATCCTTTAATGGTCATGAGCATTACCATTTACCACTTATATTAATTGCGATTGAATTAGTTTAAGTTTTGAAACTTAAGTAGTACATAAATCTGATCAAATTCATTGACAACAATTCATGTAGCGGTAATGCTCATAAAAATGCACTTTGAGTGGAAAAGCTAGGGTTAGAAGAAATCCATTTCATTGACTCTTGTGCAATCATTAAAAGTTAAAACCCAATGTAATTATCGAAAATTCTATACTTTATCGATGTATTGGATAATTGGGTTTAAATATTTTTAGCTGTTCAAACATTGGTGGATCTTGTAGATGTAGTATAAAACCCCAAAAGGAAGCTTCTTGCAAATAACCTAACGGTTAGGTTTAGCATTGACGTCTTATCCGAAATACAAGCATAGGTTGAAGCATCTGAGGAGGGGAATTGACATCACTTTTTCCACTTTTGTCACCACTTTAATCAAAGTACAAGCAGATTGAGCACGCTAAGTTAGCCATCGCTATACACACAATACATGCTTCACCCAACACCAAAAAAGAAACCGAAAAATAATGAGTGCTATTATGTCCACTATATTGTCTAATTTTTCACTCACTTTTTAACGGAAGTTTTAGTGATAAGTTTATTTTATTGCAAGCTTACATAGAAGGACATAAGCAAATTGTTGACTACAGATATTACTTAGCCTACGTGGCGCGCAGGCCGAGTGAATAGTAGTCTAACTGAGTCCTTCAAATGTGTGCGGGACGTGCCAACTCGTCGGCCGAGCTTTGGCCGAGAAGTAAAATGTCTTGATGTGGTATGGATGCGCGCGGCCAACTTCTGTATCTTGCGATTGCGGCCGAGAAAGGAACGTGTCTCGGCCTTTAGGTTCTAGAGCCTGAAGACAAGGCTGCCAATTACAAAATTCACAAATTGTGGTCGTCCAATTCGGCCACGGTCACCGTATTGATGAAGGTGAGACCACGCCGAATCGACACTAGAGTATAAGTGCAGAGGTACTCAAAACTGATGAAGGCCTCGACCACAGACGTGGTTCGGCCGTCTCGGTGTTGAGTTATGAAATCCTCTTGTGAGTACGTAATCGTAAAACGACTCGGCGTCGAGGCACCGAGCTTTGGTATTAGTAACACCTCACTTCGCCGGGCCGGCTGGTGAGATGACCTCTGTCGACGGGGATTCGAGACTCATTCGTCGGCCGAGACTAGGATAAATAACCAATCGACCCTGTCGCAGTGCTGTTTATCCAAACTGAAGGTGCTTCACGGACGGCTGGTTCTACGGCAACAGTGCTGTTTATCCAAACTGAAGGTGTTTACCGATTGCCTTCACAGTGCTGTTTATC
The DNA here is from genome assembly GCA_963580275.1 of Crataegus laevigata. Taxonomy (NCBI): domain Eukaryota; kingdom Viridiplantae; phylum Streptophyta; class Magnoliopsida; order Rosales; family Rosaceae; genus Crataegus; species Crataegus laevigata. The sequence goes on from OY756952.1 coordinate 31,478,929, forward strand.
CAAACTGAAGATGTGAAGGCGAAAAAGAAAGTAAAAATTCTCAAAGGTGTTGAGAGGGTTTGCGCAGGGCAGATTTGTGTGTTGTGTTGTTGATCCTTTGCACGTTGCCAATGCTTCTGCATTTATAGGGTCTGAATCCTCTCTTGTTGTGTCACGTGAAGAAGTCATTTGCTTTCTTTTTCTTGTTTTCTCTTTTCCTTGTTTTAGGGCATGTTTTTCACCTTAAATCAAGGAAAAGTTGTCGTCCTAGGCTTACCTAGTTCTTAGAGTTCCACGTAGATCCTCTTTTAGGCCGAGAAAATCTTATCTCGGCCCAAAGTGCTATTTTGGGCCCAAACATTTGCCCCCTCGCTCCTGAGGTCGTTGGTTATGACCGAGCTCGGCCTTGAAGGAGCGGGAACGCCTCTATCTCTGCAGCCGTTGATTTCGAGAGTGCCTCTTGACTTTCTTTGCCACGTGTAACACCCCAATGCTCTCGGTAACCCTATCGACAGCACGCGCGGCTATTGAACCGTTTTTCATTATTGTTCGCCGCCACACGTAATCGTGCATCGTAATGTGCGCGGGATGTTCGGTCTTTTCACCTGGATCCCTTCAAATATTCGGAAAATCTTGGCGCTTTTCCCAATTAATTTCGTCTGAATTTGAAAATCAAACGTCATATCTTCCCACCAAAACACCTATAAGTACCCTGATTATTCCCCACTATCACTCTTACACTTCTGAAATTTTCAAACTTTCTTGCTTACCCCAACTTTCTTCATCTGCACAACCCAGAAAATTTTCTCGGAAAACCCGAAACCTTCTTCAATGGCCTCCTTCATTTCCAAACTAAGTGCCGAATGCAGAAAAAGCAAAATCGACAAATCTGATGTCAAGCCTGTGCGCTTTGCCACTGATATGGACGTGCCTCATCTCATCCTTGGGCCGCTTTTCCGGGATCCCGTCCCTGCATCTGTCATCGGCTTGTGCAAGAATCACTGCCTTGCCCCCTTGTTCTCTGGAATTGACTGGTCCAAATGGGACTCGGCCAAACCCCAAGTTTCCTGGCCCTCGACCCCAACGACCTGGACCAGCTGGGTAAAACGGATGTCAGACCTTTTTGATGCCGAATGGAAGGCCCTGGGCATTTACGATGCAATCTGGCTTTCCACTCTGGAAATCACCATGGACAAGGAGCTGTTGATGGCAGCTCTCAGCTTCTGGTGTTCGGCCACCAACACCATGGTTCTTCCTTTCGGCCCGGCCGGCCCTACCGTCCTCGACGTCTCGGCCATTTTGGGGACTCCCTCCTCTGGCGCCCCTATCGACGCCACACTTGCTGCACATCCAAGAAGGCTGGACTTGAAAACCTTGTTCGAAATCCGAGCCGCCGAATCTCTGAAAGAGGAGGATAAGGAAGTCTCCAAGGAGGAAGTTCAGAAGCGATTCAAGAACTTCTTCAACTATAACACCCTTTACGTCCACTTTGCCGGTCGTGGGCAAGACGTGGCTCGGAAAGGAGAACATGAGGCTTTCCTCTTCTACTGGTACAACAAATTTATTTGTTGTACTAGGTCGAACAAGTGCTTGATCGAGAACATGCCGGTGGCCGAGGCCCTGGCGAGTGGTCGCGCCCTGGCCCTAAGTCCGGCCATACTTGCCAACCTCTTCCGTTGCTTGGCCGAGACAACTGCAGCCAAGATCGATCCCCAACAAAGTGGGCCTCTCTGGCTCTTCCAGCTCTGGCTGCAAGTCTATTTCGCCGTGCTTCGGCCTGATCTGACATCATTTCTTCCCACCGAGGCGCTCGGCTCTCAGCTGGTCTCTCTGCCAGTACCTCAACACCGGGCCGAGGAAATCTTCACCTTCTTCTTCGGCCTGAGTAATCTGTCAGACGACGAATTCTTGATTTGTCGTCGTCGAACCTACCCACAGTCGATCTGTCTCCCATCTACGGCATGGGACGCAGAAGCAGATCTCATCCTTCGTCAACAATGGGGTTCGCTCCTGTTGTCGCGAGACCTTCCTCTCGGCTGCGAGGCCCGTCGAGCAAGCTGGGAAGTTTATCATCCCAACTTTACAGCCCGGCAACTTGGGTATGTTCAAGGCGCTCCGGTGCCTCTTCTTTCCTCCCGCTCTTTTCTCGACCGAGGACGTCATTCCGGTTTTCTTGAGAAGGATTTCAAATCCGCCGAGACAGACTTCCAAGAGCGGTGCACTAAATTCCGTCTTAAGCCGGTCGAACCTGAGGCCATCTGTACTGACACCTTTGGTGATTGGTGGGAGGCCTACACCGGGGACTTCTTCGGCAAGCCGGTCGAAGACATAGTCAAGACACTTTTCGGGGACAGACCCCAAAAAACTGCCCTTGCCATCAAAAACGTGACTCAAGGTATGTTTCAAACCCTCCCTTCACCACACAGCTTTATCTATGGTTGTCTGATTCTGGGTTGGTTGTCTACTCTAGGCGGTCGTGCCTCCCAGTTGTCCAAAGTGGCCACGACAACTGTGGCGAAGAAGAAAAAGACTGTCCTTTTCCCCAAAACAATCACGACTGTCGCCACTAAACCCGCGACGAAACGGCCGCACAAAGAGGCCGAGGAAGCTGACAAATCTTCCCGTTCTCCAAAACGTCAAAAGAAAATGGTCACTCAACGAGAACGGGAGGCTTCCGTTGCTTCTGGCCAGGTAGTGAGGCGACCATCTCACGCTTCGCCGGGAATCAAGATTGGTCAAGCCCGGTCGTCATCCGCGGCCAATCCTTCCCCCAAGGTTGTGCTGGAGCCTGCTCAGCGGATCACGTCTCCCATATCTCAAGGGACTCGGGACTCCCCTGTTCTGGAAGCGGTCCCCTTGGCCGCTAAATCTCCCCCGAAGTATCCAAAGGCATCAACGGTCGTTTTGGAAAGTGACGAGGTTTGTATATACTCCTTTCTTCCTCCGATTAATCTTTCACACTTGGTCCTAACTGATTATCTCCTTAGGATGAGGATGAAGTTCTTCTTCCAAGTCCCACTCCAACGGCCGAGAATCCTTTAGCCGATCCTCCTGTGATCGACAAAGGAAAGAAGGCCGCTGTTGAGCCTAAAACGCCGACAGCGCCGGTGGTTTCCCCTTCGGTTGCAGATTCCACCATCCCTTCCCATGAGGCCCCTCCAACCATTGTGAGTTTTCTCTATTCTTTAGAATTCCTTGACATTTACCTCGAATGATTCTCACGTTTTTGTTTTCAGCCTACCTGGCAGGCCGAACTTGACGTTCTGTTTTACACGGCTTCTGGTGGAGCCGGCTCCTCTGTCTCGCCAACCGGATCTGCCGCCGGGGCTGCTGATTATCCGGCTTTCTCTCGGCTGTATGATGTCCTGTCGTTGTCCGCCTTGGAGGTTCTCTAGAACAACGGCCTTGAAACTATTGGGGAGTGCTTGAATGCTCTCGCCTCCGAAGGTCAACTGGGCGACGCCACCGTTGCTCAGTTGTCTTCGATTTTGGAGAAGACTCGAGACTTCTTCTCAATTTTTGAAAACGCCCTCCATTCTGGCGACGTTCTGAAGGCTGACGAGGCTGCCCAAGAAGCTGCCCGGCCGGAGCTTGAGATTATAAAGGCCAAAAAACTTGAGCTGATGGCCCTTGATGACCAGATTGCGGAACTTCAACGCAAACGGTCGGATGTCGCTTCATCTCTTGAAGCAACATTTGAGGCTAACAAGGCTAGGCTGACAGAGCTTGCGGCCGGCGCCCGGCGGATCGCGCGGATGAAGTCAGAGAGGAGGATGCGGGAAGCCGAGATTACTTTGGGGGAGGGAAGGTGGTATGAGCTGAAGGCAGCCCTCACGGCTTATCTTCCTTAGTTTCATAGGATTGTGACTTCACTTTTTGTAGGTTGTAACCCCTTTTTCTATATAAAAAACTTGTTTACTCCTGCATTTCCCAGCTGGTCGGATAATATTTTTTTAAAAATTTTCCGTTAATCGGCAATTTATGCATTAAACCACCCCGATCTTTAAGATGATATGCCCCCTTGCCGAGAACCTTATGAACAATAAACGGTCCTTCCCAATTCGGCGACCATTTGCCGAACCTTGGATCTTTTAGTCCAACTGGTAAAACCGTCTGCCAAACCAAATCTCCTTCGCCGAACGTTTTTTGTTTAACTCGCTGATTGTACGCTCGTTCGGCGATTTTCTTTTGTGCTACTAATAAATTGTAAGCATCAAGACGGACCCCTTCTAGATCTTCCAACTCCTGTCCCATGGCTTGACTATACTCATCACTGAACAGACTACTGTTCTCTATCATTCGTAGTGAATTGACACTTAACTCGACTGGTAACATGGCATCATGCCCATAGGTCAACGCGTACGGCGTCGTTCCCGTGGCTGCTCTCGGTGACGTTCGGTAGGCCCACAGTGCTTCATGTAACTTTAAATGCCACATACCTGGTCGTTCCCTCACCATTTTTTCAAGAATCCCTATCAAAACTTTGTTACTTGCTTCTGCCTGCCCATTGGTTTGTGGGTAATACGGTGAAGACTGCTCGAGCCGAATTTTGAGATTCATTGTGTATTCCTTGAATCGGCCAGATGTGAAGATCGTGCCGTTATCTGTTATGATTGTTTCTGGCACACCGAATCGAGTCACGATATGTCCTTCGACAAAATCACACAATTCTTTGGATGTCAATACGGCGTATGATTTTGCTTCAACCCATTTGGTAAAGTAATCCGTTGCTACGAGTATCCAGGCGTGCTTTGCCGAGCCAGATGATGGTGTAATTTTGCCGATGACATCCATGGCCCATCCCCGAAACGGCCATGGTTTGGTGACCGAATGCAATAATTCGGCCGGGGCCCTCTGTATAGGGCCGTGAATCTGACACTGTACACATCCCCGTGCGTACTCAATGCAGTCTTTTAAGATATTCGGCCAGAAATACCCGTGTCGGCGAAGCAACCAACGCATCTTTCGGCCGGATTGATGGGCTCCACATATTCCTTCATGGACTTCGGTCATTGCTAGTGCGGCCTCTTTGGGGCCGAGACACAACAATAATAAGCCGTCCATGCTCTTCCTATATAGAACGTTTTGATACGACACATAATTCGTGGCGTGAACCTTCGTCTTACGTTCGTGTTTTCCATCAGGATTATCAAGGTATCGCATGATTGCGCTTCTCCAATCATCTGGTAATGCTTCAACTGCGCAGATTTCGATGGGGTCTTCTCGCTCCAGTAGCGATGGCAATGACATTACTTGTGTTCGGACCACACGATCCTGGCTAAAAACTTGTTGGTTAACCAGGGCCGGGTGTGAGCGTCGTACGACTGGTATCGCCCGACCTCGTTTGCCCCCCATGAGTTGTGCGCCGGAGGCGATTTGGGCCAATTCATCTGCATCGATATTGTGGACCCGGGGAACGTGCTCGAATGTGATACGGTCAAAAGACTCGGCCAAATAGCTAGCGACCATGTGATAAGGAGCTAGCGTGCAACTCATGCAACGAAAAATGCCATTGAGCTGGTTAATCACAAGTTCAGAGTCGCCGAAAACCAATACACGGGGTGCTCGCAATTCATGAAGGATGCCGAGGCCAATGACAAGAGCTTCATATTCGGCTTGATTATTGGTGCAGTCAAAGTCAAGTTGGAAAGAAAAATACCACTGATGGTGCTCGGGAGACTGAATGACGATGCCCACGCCGGCCGAACAGGAAGTGCTGGAGCCATCGAAATACATTACCCAGAAATTGTTCCGCGCCTCCACCATGCCGATCTCGAGATCATTGCCCCCAAAATCGTATGGAGACGGATGTTGGGCCAGGAAGTCAGCTAAGGCTTGGCCTTTGACGGCCTTCTGAGGAACATATTGTAGATTGAACTCGGATAGTGCCATAGTCCATTTCCCGATTCGGCCTTTGACGATTGGCCGAGTGAGCATGTAACGGATGACATCAGTCTGGGCAATGACTTGAGTGACGGATGGGAGCATGTAATGCCGAAGCTTGGAGGCGGCAAAGAACAACGCTAAACAGAGCTTCTCGACCGCCGTATAATTGGTCTCGGGAGTATTGAGGTGGCGGCTAAGGTAGAAGATAGCTTGTTCGCGGCCAGCATCGTTGTCTTGTGCTAGAAGGCAGCCGATTGATTCTTCGGCCGCAGATATGTACAACTTAAGAGGTTTGCCACGGCGGGGCGGACCAAGGACAGGCGGGGTAGTTAAGGCGACCTTGATTTGGGTGAAGGCGTCGTCGTGCTCAGAGCCCCACGCAAACTTGTCGTGGTCCTTGAGTTTTAGCAAAGTGGAGAAAGCTCGCATTTTCCCTGCCGAATTGGCAATAAATCGGCGGAGAAAATTACCTGACCGAGTAGCGACTGTAATTGTTTTTTAGTTCTGGGGGTTGGTGCATTGATAATTGCGCGGGCCTTGTTTTCGTCAATCTCAATGCCGCGGTGATGGACCAGGAATCCCAAGAAATTTCCTGCTGAGACGCCGAAAGCACACTTGGCGGGGTTCATTTTTAGGTTGTGCCGGCGCATGCGTAAGAAGGTTTGGCGAAGGTCCTCTAAGTGTGACTGCCGACGCTTGGACTTGACCACAACATCATCAATGTATACTTCGACTGTTGTACCGATGAGGTCATGAAAGATGGTATTCATGGCTCGTTGATATGTGGCGCCGGCATTCTTGAGGCCAAATGGCATAACAACCCACTCATACGTGCCGAGTGCCCCTGGGCATCGAAAAGCAGTTTTGTGGACATCGGCCTCGGCGATAAAAATCTGATTATAGCCGGCATGTCCATCCATAAATGAAAAAATGGCATGGCTGGCGGCCGCATCAATTAAGAGGTCGGACATTGGCATAGTGTACTCATCCTTGGGGGTTGCCAAATTTAAATTCCGGAAATCGATGCAAATGCGGAGAGCGCCGTTTTTCTTGAGGACAGGAACTATGTTTGCCAACCATTCGACATATCTGGCCGTCCGAATGAATCCGGCATTCAAAAGACGAACAATTTCGTCTTTTATGCCAAGCTGAACTTCGGTCGAAAACCGTCGAGGGGGCTGACGAAACGGTTTACAGCCGGGCTTAATGCGTAACTCGTGCTCAACGAGCGTTCGGTCTAAACCAGGCATCTCGTGATAACTCCAAGCAAAACAATCTTTGAATTCATTCAATAAATCACGCAGCTCGGTTTTCATGGGTTGGGGCAACAAAGCGCTGATAAATAAAGGCCGCGGTTCCTCGGCCGTCCCAACATTGATTTCTTCCAAAGGGCCCTTAACCTGAGGCCGATGGTCTTCGAGTTCGGCCGGTGCTGGCTGGACCTTATCTAGAGATACTACCGGGCCATTGTCTCCCTCGGCGAGAAACTCGACCAAATTAACGCCGGAGTGTGGTTGGCTGGAAACTGTATACCAGTGGGCCAGCAGTCGTTCCATGGTTGAAGAGATTGCGGCCTGGCGTCGGTTATGGCTGTCGTCAGTCATCAATAGTAGGGAAGAAAGTGGCTAGTCCGAGTCTCGCCGAGTCCTGGTGAACAGTCTCGGCGGCTATCTCGATAGCCTTTTGTACGGAAATCTTCGTCGGCCGGCCCTCCTCATTGAAACCGTGAAGGGTGATGTAGCCGACGTGATCATCATAGTAACGAGCTTGAATCATGTTGGTCTCAAACGGCTGTGTATCGGCCGGGTGGACGATGACCGACTTGCCATCCCAGAAGACGAGGACTTGGTAGAGGGAAGATGGAATACAACCAGTCTGATGGATCCAATCACGACCAAGGAGAGCGTTATACTCAGTCTTCGAATCCACAATGAAGAATGCAGTCATGTGATTGCGACTGGCTATGGTTACGTCCAGGGGCAAAACTCCCTTGGTTTGGGACCGGTCACCCACGAAACTGCTCATAGTGATTCCTGATGGAATGAGTTCATCGTGCGACCGTCCCAGAGCGCGCATGACGGAAACGGGCATGATATTGACCGTTGCCCCACAATCGACGAACACCTTAGAAACTGGGTAGCCCTCAATTTGAGCCGTGACATACAACGGCTTTAGATGCTGTAGATTGGTAGTGGGGGATCGGGGAAGCAACTCAGCGAAAGCTGCCGCTAGTGTGTCTATTTGGCTGTTCGTTCCTTCCTCAGTGTGGACAAATTCAACCTGTGTCGCTTCTTCGGCCACGACATCGCCGTCCAAGGATGATAGGTGGGGAGCCGTTGTTTGAAACTCGGCGGGTAAGACGTGGACCATGCTGATTTCCATGTTGTCCAGGATAGAAGGGCCTAGTAGGTCGTTTTCCTCTGTGTAACGAGCATCAGCCGAAGTTGCCTGCTCTGGAGTAGTCTCGGTGAAGGCATCCGTCGTCTCATCGGTGATTGGTACTTCGTTGTTTGGGGCCGCCTTGACTTGGGTGTCACCCGTGAGCATGCTGGGGGAAAAGGCATTTGTGGATTGACGGCCTTGCTCATGATACGCAATTAAAGCGTTCCTTGTGTCCAGATACGCGTCGAGGCGTCTTACCCGTTCATGTTCATCGGCCGTGAGGCCGAAGAGCGCCACTGCTGAGAAGACTTCGAAATGATACCTCAAAATTTGAAGATCGTCGAAGGAAAAGGGAAGCTTGGCGGGTGGTAAATCTGTGTATGGGTCCACCTCAAAACCAAGCACCTGGGCCTCCCGTATGTGTTGGAATCTTGCCTTGATGGCCGGGTCCGTAGTCTTTTGAATGATCTGCTCGGCATCTGGAGAAGTCAAGGCTAAGTCGAGGACTTGCTGACATTCTTTCGGTAGGCCGTACAAATCATTGGCGGAGTGCGTCTTATGGAATTCCAACATGTACTGCAGGGCTTCGCCAACAAAGGGGGGATGGAGATTCCGTCGTATCTGGATCAGCGGCTCGGACGTCGGTGTTGGATGAGGATTTGTATCCGACTCTTGTTGAAGTTTTTCGAACCGAGCCTTCATTTCTCCTGATCGGAGCAGGATTTTGATCCGTTTGTCGGACTCTTCGAAGGCCGTCTCGATGTCAGAGGCCGTAGCCCGCTTCCCTTCGAGTAACTCGGTCATGATTGCCGGGAGTGGACGCTTATCCCCAGGGTTTGTACCCTTAGGTTGCCATTTGGGAATCGATGAACTTTGGGTTGCCTGTCGGCGAGCCAGGCAATCTATCCTCTGGCGACGTCGCTTCTGAGATTTGGACAGGGTGGTGTAAACGCCGGTCGTTGAATGGTACGTGTACCAACGCTGGTCGCGTGTCTCTGGTGGTTTGAAGGTTTTTGGCTTAGCTATCGAACCGGAACCGCTGGCACCTTGTGCGTAATAATCCTCATTGTAGAGTGGGGTATCGAAGTCAAGCCGTCGCCTGACCGAAGATGATCCCCCGGCCTGTATTTGGGGTCCAAGTCTATTGAACACTTTATGTCGTTGACCCAAGCCGAGTGCTTTTGGCGGGGTTGAAACACCCACGGGCGTTGATCGCGGTTCTGCTTTGTTCGGCCGTATTTGGTGTGGCGTCGTTGCCTGGGATTGTTGGGCCAGTGGCTTGGCTACGACCACTTGCACTTTGCAACGATTACACAATATCTTTGGTTCCTCAAATTCCTCTTTACTAGCTCCTGCCTTGGCTTGGACGATTGCAGGCCCTATCTCTTCCGTGGAGGAGTTATTACAAGCTGGGTCGATCTTAAGCCGTGGCTGGGAGTTTTGCCTCGGAATATGTCGTGCGAACTCGGCCTTTCCTTTGCCCTTGCTCCCTGGTAAATGGGCGTTTACCATTCCAACCGTTGCTGAAGGGAACGGATTAGCGTCGACAATCATCTGCTTTTCCGGAAATTTTAATTTGCCTTTGTCGATCCATCCCTGAATAGTATCGCGGAACACCACACAATTATTGGTCGTATGCTTACTTGAATTGTGGTACTTGCAATAGACCTTATCTTTCAGCTCTTCGGCCTTTGGGATGTTATGTCCCGGCCGAAGCTTAATGATCTTAGCCGATAACAACTGATCGAAAATAGCGTCGGCTTTGGTGATGTCAAAAGTGTAGACTTTGGATGTTTTGGCCGTTGTGTCTTCCGGGGCTAAGCGAGGTTTGGCATCTTTAGTATGAGCCAGAGCTTTGCAGGTGTATGGCTTATCGATGATGATTTCAGCCGCGTCTATACTGGCATATTGAGTACCGTCTCCTTCGGTCTCGGCATAATTGACCGAAGGATTCTTGTATATGACCCCTCTGGCTGAAGATGTTGATACCTTTTCTTCCCGGAGTAAGTACTCGTATTGTTCCACATGTTGGGCTAATTCATACATATCACGGAAGTTCGCCCCTAGGAACTTCTTCTTATATTCCAAGTCGAGGCCATTAAGAGCAATTCTGACGAACTCCACTTCTGGAAGAGGTACTCGGCACCAATTTCGAGCCGACTTAAACCTTGTTAGGTACTTCATTGGTGACTCGTCGGATGCTTGAGCCATCCTAGCCAGCGAGGACACCGACATCTCCATTCCTGGTCGATAGAACTGCTCATGAAACTTTTCGACCAACTCCTCCCAATTTTGGATCGAATTTGAGGGAAGGTTGATGTACCACGCAAACGCTGGCCCGGTCAATGAGAAGTTGAACAACCGTAATTTATAATAATCACTGTTAGCGTCTCCACATTGCGCGGTGAAGCGCGCCACGTGTTCCAGAGAAGACAAGGATGACTCCCCCGCGAATAGACTGAAGTCCGGAATCCTAAAACCTTTTGGGTACTCGAAACGCTCCACAAACTCCGGGTATGGATGGATGAACTTGGGGAACTTTGGCCCTTTCTTCAAAGCCGAATCGATCATTCGCTGGATTTCTACAGCATTCACGGCGGGTATGTTGGGGCCGCAGTCAGTTGTTGAACTAGTCGAGCCGCTCTTCTTTTCTAGATCCAGTGTTCTAGACCGAGTAGGTCCGACCTCGGCCGCTGATGTAGTTGCTATATTATCTTTGGGCCAAGATGGTCTCGGTCGTTCGGTCGATCCCAAGTTTGGTGTGATGTGCACCAAGTATTCGTACAACTTGGTCTGCATGGCACTTTGTTGTCGTACTTCGTCTAGTACCGACTGTACGTCTCGGCCGACGGTTTGTTCGAACTTTCGAGCCTGTTCGTCCAATCGTCTCTTGAAAAATGACCGGGACGGTGGGTCCGTAGCATCGCCCCCATCCTCATCACAATCTTCCACAATCCCTTCGACCAGATTGTCTTTCGTAACCTTTGTGAAAACTCCAGTGTGATGAGGTGGCTCACCGAGAGTGACTTCTCTCTCTTGGTGTGAGTGAGGCGTTGCGGAGTCGTGGACTTCCGCTTGTGACGAGCTTTCGGAACCTGTATTGCGGATTACTGGAGTGGTGTTAGATTTTCCCATCCCTACTCTCTTCTTGAGCGATCGAGTCTCGACGGGCATGAACTTTGTAGTTTTAGCACTGGGTCCCACTGGGCGTGCCAAAATGTTGACTACAGATATTACTTAGCATGCGTGGCGCGCAGGCCGAGTGAATAGTAGTCTAACTGAGTCCTTCAAATGTGTGCGGGGCGTGCCAACTCGTCGGCCGAGCTTTGGCCGAGAAGTAAAATGTCTTGATGTGGTATGGATGCGCGCGGCCAACTTCTGTATCTTGCGATTGCGGCTGAGAAAGGAACGTGTCTCGGCCTTTAGGTTCTAGAGCCTGAAGACAAGGCTGCCAATTACAAAATTCACAAATTGTGGTCGTCCAATTCGGCCACGGTCACCGTATTGATGAAGGTGAGACCACGCCGAATCGACACTAGAGTATAAGTGCAGAGGTACTCAAAACTGATGAAGGCCTCGACCACAGACGTGGTTCGGCCGTCTCGATGTTGAGTTATGAAATCCTCTTGTGAGTACGTAATCGTAAAACGACTCGGCGTCGAGGCACCGAGCTTTGGTATTAGTAACACCTCACTTCGCCGGGCCGGCTGGTGAGATGACCTCTGTCGACGGGGATTCGAGACTCCTTCGTCGGCCGAGACTAGGATAAATAACCAATCGACCCTGTCGCAGTGCTGTTTATCCAAACTGAAGGTGCTTCACGGACGGCTGGTTCTACGGCAACAGTGCTGTTTATCCAAACTGAAGGTGTTTACCGGTTGCCTTCACAGTGCTGTTTATCCAAACTGAAGATGTGAAGGCGAAAAAGAAAGTAAAAATTCTCAAAGGTGTTGAGAGGGTTTGCGCAGGGCAGATTTGTGTGTTGTGTTGTTGATCCTTTGCACGTTGCCAATGCTTCTGCATTTATAGGGTCTGAATCCTCTCTTGTTGTGTCACGTGAACAAATCATTTGCTTTCTTTTTCTTGTTTTCTCTTTTCCTTGTTTTAGGGCATGTTTTTCACCTTAAATCAAGGAAAAGTTGTCGTCCTAGGCTTACCTAGTTCTTAGAGTTCCACGTAGATCCTCTTTTAGGCCGAGAAAATCTTATCTCGGCCCAAAGTGCTATTTTGGGCCCAAACACAAATATAAAGAAAGTGTTTTTGTTTGGGAACTTAAGTAACGTAGGACCCCGCCTCTCCTGTATCTCTCTGACGCACCACAACCACTCCTTACTAGGACTGGGCACGGGCCGGGCCGGGCCCAAATTTGGAGGGACTGGACCGGACCCGTATGAAAATGCAACGGGGTGGGTAGGGGCGAGTAATGGGATTTCAAATTTTGGAACCGGACCTAACCCGGCCCGTTTCAAACGGGCCGATTCGGGCAGGGTCCATGGGTCCTCAACACAGAAAGGAACAAACTGGAGCCTGAAGGTTGTGTTCCTTGGCACATAAAGGAAAATACCAGTCATCTTCCCCGATGACAAGATCGTCGCTGCAACCAAACAACTAGATTAAAGACCGATTAATATTCTTCAAAAATTAGAAATTGCATACACAATTTCAGAACATGGCCTATCTCTACTGATTGCTGCTATCAAAATCTGAGAAAACCCAACTCACTAAGACTGAGACAAACCCATAAAACGCAGAATAAATGTAGCCATTACACACAGCAAGAACAAATCAGACGAGCACCACTTATAGGCTTATCAATTATAGCCAGCAAGACCCAGTTGTCTGATAAAACCAAAGAATAATAATTAAATTTTTCAACCAATGAGAGGCTAATCTACATAGCTGGTACGGGTACATGCTAGATAGATAAGAAGGGATGAAAAAAAGAGATAGAGAAATCAAACCTTGTTAACAATGGCGGTGTTTACAAAGGGCTCCATCATCTCATATGCTTTGCTCTCTGGGATTTGATGTGGGTTCACAAACTATCAGATAAATACTCAACTGGGTATGAGGTCGTCGATTGAGTCAAGAGTGACGCGTAACCGGCTGAGTCGGATCAGATTGGGTGGTCAGCAGCCGAGTTGAGCCCATCGCTTTCTCCGATCTGGAGTTTCGTAATCTTCGTCTTCTCTGATGGTGAGGTGATTTCGTGGGTCATGACTCGTTTAGTGGGCCTGGTGGCTGTTGTGATGTCGATGCAGTCGAGGGGTGGGAAGGAGAAGAGAACGGAACATAGAAAGAAAGTGGGGAAAATCTGGAAGTGGGGGAAGAAGACTGAAAAAGTAAAGCAATTGTTTTGTTATGGTATAACAGGTCGGTTCCCCGGCATTCTAAAATTGTGGAATCGGCCCGCCCCTGTAGATAGGCTCTCCCCGCCCCGCCCCATTTGATCTCTAACAAATTTGGCCCCGCCTCGAATCGACAATACTCGCCCTGACCCGCGGATCCTGTACCCGTTTGCCCAGCCCTTCTCCTTACAACCTAATTCAAAACCAAGCGAAAGACCCAAAGGTTTAAGTGATGCTTCCCTTTGATAGAGCAAACATATTATGCAATTCTTAGGATTTAAGGAACGATTCTTGGTATAGACGCAAATAGTGAGAAAAATGGAACAAATCACATCCCATTCTTCAGTCAGGCCAGAAGATAAGAATCCTAAAAGGTGCAAACAAAGTTAGGGATTAGGGCTTCTGTCTCTGTCTATCTCTCTTGCAATTTCGTGAATGCATGTGAATCAATGAACAAATTTACAGGTGAGTTAGTTTAAAAAATCGTTTTCTAATATAAAACATAGCTAAATCCGTTTTCGAAATTTACCACAAGAAAAGAACAGTAAATAAGTTTATAAGTTGTGAATTGTGATGGAACATGAAGACCCTTAATTCAAAATCTCTGCTGCATATGGATTTCTACAACCCATCACAACCAGGTACCAGCTGGGTCGACAAAGGACTTGCAAAGTTCAAACTTGTAAGAGAGGTTGTGAACACCCGCCACTATTTCAGTTACCTTTTTTTGCCGTGACGGTGGTGGTGAAGGTGATGACATTAGCAGTGGCAGTGGCAATGGGATCAATGGTGGTGATGGTGATGGCAACAATAATAGTAAGGGTATGATGGTGGTGCCAATAATGAGGTATGGTGGTTAGGTGTACAAGTTAAAATGTATGTAGAAGTGTTGGCAGCATCGATGGCGGTTGCGGTCGTGGTGGTGGTAGTGATGGCAATGGTGATGATTATAGCAATGCTAACAACAACGATGGTGGTGATGATGGCAATTCTGATGCTACTGATTGCGGCGACAATGGTGGTGAGGATTGTGGTGGCAATGATGATGGTGGTAATGACATTGATAATGTAAGGCTAGTGGTTATAGTGATAGGTGGTGACAGTTACTTTGTTCTCAAAAGGATAAATTAATGAGGGTATTACAGAACTTAAAATATTCACTTTAAGGCTTAGCTCCGCTTTTTATAAAAACTATTGTGTGGAGGCCATTGCTTTTAAAAATAAGCATAAAGTTTTATTTTTACCAAACACTTTTTTACTACTTAATAAAGAAGTTTTTAGTCTAAAATGCAATACCAAAGGGGGGCCTACATCAACTATATTGTATTTTTTCATCCATTTTAATGAAAGTTTTCATGACAAGTTTACCATACTGCAAAATTACATAGGATGACATAAGTAAAATATAAAAAATGTTTTTTTGTTTGGGAACTAAAGTGATGTAGGCAGCCCCGTCTCTCTCAAAACCAAGCAAAAGACCTGAGACTTAAGTGTGGCTTCCTTTCGATTGAGCAAAGATATTGCGCCATTCTTTGGATATAAGAAATATTTCTAATATTAGGGCAAATAGTGGAAAAAGCGGAACAAATCACGTCCCTTTCTCCAGTTGAGTCAAACGGTAAGAATCTTAAATGGTGCAAACAAAGTTATAAATTAAGATTTCAGTCTACCTCTCTTGCAATTTCGTGAATGCATATGAATCATTAAACAAGTTTATAGATGAATTAATTTAAAATATCTCTAGTATTTACAAAAGAAAAAAAATACCACAAATAGTAAATCGTCCTCACTTGCACTGCCAATTGCCTCTCTCTTGTCTCTTCCAATCCCTTTCATCAATTATGATTTATGAATTCCACGGCTAGCCATCTCATACACGCAATCACTGTATCTCCTCCAACACGGCTTCATCAAAATTTGGAAAAATCCATACAAAATCTCTTGTATTCCCTTTTCAAATAAGAAAGCGACCAACGTAACAATGACTATTGTAGACTGTTAATAACAATTCTTCTGTTTAGAAAAATTTGTAAATATTAACTCAACAGTCATATTCGTTTTCGTTCGAACAAAATATAGAACATATCTAAATCTGTTTTCGTAATTTACCATAAGAAAAGAACAATAAATAAGATGATAAGTTGTGAATTGTGATGGAACATGAAGACCCTTAATTCAAAGTCTCCTCTGCATATGGATTTCTACAACCCATCACAACCAGGTACCAGCTGTGTTGATAAAGGACTTGCAAACTTGTGGAAGGGGTTGTGAACCATTTTTTCTTTTATCCATCAGACGACTTTCGTTTTCAGCTCTCCGGCCCACATCTATAATGTGTTCCTACATCATGCATTCATAATATCTGCTCCTACACAGCTTGCAAACTTGTAAATATCTTTTCAGCTCTCCGGCCCACATCTATAATGTGTTCCTACATCATGCATTCATAATATCTGCTCCTACACAGCTTGCAAACTTGTAAATATCCAAGTAGGGACTACCAGTCTACCAGCATGTGTGGTGTAGGCGATGGTTGCAAAATATAAGAACGTATCTAATGGTTGCAAACTATAAGAACGTATCTAAATCCGTTTTCGTAATTTACCACAAGAAAAAGAACAGTAAATAAGATGATAAGTTGTGAATTGTGATGGAACATGAAGACCTTTAATTCAAAATCTCCGCTGCATATGGATTTCCACAATCCATCACAACCAGCTGTGTCGACAAAGGACTTGCAAACTTGTAAAAGGGGTTGTGAACATCCGCCACTCATTTCAGTTACCTTTTTTTTTTTGCGGTGGTAGTGGTAGTGAAGGCTATGGCATTAGCAGTGGCGGTGGAGCGGGACCGATGATGGTGATGGCAACAACAATTGTAAGGGTATAGTGGTGGTGCCAATAATGAGTTGTGGTGGGTGGGGGGGGGGGGGGGGTGGGTGGGTGGGGTGCACAAGTTAAAATATTTGTAGAAGCATTGGCAGCGACACAAAACATAAAAAAAGTTTTTTCGTTTGGGAACTGAAGTGACGTAGGTAGCCTCGCCTCTCTCAAAACCAAGTGAAATATTCAAGTTTTAAAAGCCACTTCCTTTCGATTGAGCAATGATATTGTGCAATTCTTTGGATTTAATCTGATATGGGCCAAAATAGTGGTAAAAATGGAACAAATCACATCCATTCCTCCAGTCGGACAAGATGGTAAGAATCCTAAAATGTTTAAAAATACTTAGGAATTAGGGTTTTTGTCTCTATCTATTTCTGTTGCAATTTAGTAAGGGGTGTGATATCCACACACCCCATTTTACTTCTCTCACACCCTTCTAATTTTCGGCCGTCGGATCGGATGAATTGAAGAAGTTCAACGGACAGAAATTAACAAGGGGTGTGTGAGAAGTAATTTGGAGTGTGTGAATAGCACACCCCTTTCGTAAATGCATATGAATCAGTGAACAAATTTGTAAATTAACTAATTTAGAATATCGCTTAATAAATACCAAAAAAAAAAAAAAAAACCCACAAATTGTAAATCATCCTCACTTGCATTGCCAATTGCGTCTCTCTCTTGTAGCTTCCAATCCCTTTCATCAATTATGATTTATGAATTTACACGGCTAGCCATATGGATTTTCCACCAAAGACTAATTGGTGTGCCAAGACTAATATCTGCTCCTACACGGCTTCATTAAAGAGGGAGTCGATTTTATGGGTAAACTACCATTTGACTTTTTGAACCAGTACTATAATTAAAATTGACCTTTTGAACTTTTTTTTGCTAAATTAACCTTTAAACTATTTGAAATTAGTCAATTAATTCCTTGTCGGTAGATTCTATCCACTAGTTCATCAAATTTAAGGGTAAATTAGTCTTTCCATCATCAATTTTTATTTGTCAACTATAACTACTAATAAAATTATGACATATGGACACAAAATAATGTGTGTAATGGTCCGTTATGTAAACGTTTGGTTTTATTTATTTATTTATGTTTTCTTATTATGCTATATGTTTTACACATTATTTTGTGTCCATGTGTCATAATTTTATTGATGGTTATCATTGACAAGTAAGAATTGATGATGAAATGACTAATTCGCTTTTGAATTTGATGGAATAGTGGACGGAATCCAACTGCAAGGGGTTAATTGGTTTATGGCTATTAAAAGTTTTATACAATTATGAGGATCAACCATTTATCCTCAGTCATATTCAAATGTAATATAATATCGATTTTGTAATAATTTTTTGTCAATGATTTATGAATTTTTGTCACTGAAACAATTTTCTAACTACATTTGGTCCAACACGAATAATTTTTGTACTGCTGGATAATTATATTTTCTCATTGTACAGAAAAAAGTTTGCAGTGTTGATTTTCTAAAATCAGTCACGTCATTCTTAGTATCATTTTACTCTTATTTGTTTGAGTTATGTATTTAAATGTTCTTGAAATTTATTACATGAAGAAATCTGCCGTATCCATAGAAAATAAATTTTCGATTTGTGTAGCAATGCCTTTGAACGCAACAAGATTTTCTGTGTGTGGCAATGCATTTGAACGCAACAATATTTTTGTTTGTGTTTAGGTGCTGCTTTCTATTATGTTACTAGTTGCATGGAAGAGTGCATTTTGCTCGCTATCTTTCGAGCATTACCACTTATATTAATTGCAATTGAATTAATTTAAGTTTTGAGATTTAAGTAGTAAACTAATCTGATCATATTCATAGACAACAATTTATATGGCGGTAATGCTCGTAATAATGCACTTTGAGTGGAAAAGCTAGGGTTAGAAGACAACCATTTCACTGAATCTCGTGCAATTTTTAAAACCTAATGCAATTATCAAAAATTCTATACTGAATCGATGTATCGAATAACTAAATTTAAACATTTCAAGTATTGGTGCATTCAGTACAGAGAATGCAGTATAAAACACCAAACGGAAGCTTCTTGCAAATAACCCAACGGGAGGGGAAATGACATCACATTTTCAACTTTTGTCGCCACTTTAATCATCAAGATGGCTGCAATTTTCTGTAATGGCCATGTCCTACTTACACGCATTCAGTTTTGTTGTTGCCTTTTATTTTCAAAAGCTGATTCACAAAAAAAAAAAAAAAAAAAAAAAAAAAAAAGATGCTTATCTACACTCTTTTTTATTTTTCACACTATCTTAATTTGTCGCCGTCAGATTGAATAAATTAAAGAATATCAAATGATATAAATTAATAAGAGATGTATGGGAAGTAAAAAATGAGTGTTGATAGCACACCCCAAAAAAATTAATTCCATAGCGTTCTCCTTTTTGTATTAGCAAGAGGGTGTCAATTTTATATATAGTTCAAGGGGCTTGCAAACTAAATGCACGCTAAGTTTGCCGTTGCTATACACTAAATGCACGTTGTCTTGACAAGGGGCTTGCAAACTTGTAAAAGGGGTTGTGAACACCCACCACTCATTTCAGTTACCCTTTTTTCTTTTCTCCATCAGACGACTTTCGTTTTCAGCTCTCTGGCCTACATCGATAATCCATTCCTATAAATTCCGATATCGCGCTAATTCAGTAGCTAAACATCTCACCAGCAAAGCAAAGAAAAATTGTGTGATAATGGATAGCCGTTGTCACCTCAGTATTCCTCACTATTTGCTTCTTTTGCTTTTGGTCTCTTCCTGCATGCAAAGTACCACTAAACTCTGTTTCTGTTTGGCTGGTGATGAAATTTCAAGCAGTGGCAAAACAAATTCATGCATTGACGAAGAAAGACAAGCGCTTCTCGTCTTTAAACAACATCTTGTTGATCATTCTGGTAGGCTTTCGTCTTGGGTGGGTCGTGATTGCTGTCGATGGGAAGGTATTTCATGCAACAACAGCACTAGTCATGTTGTGAAGATGGACCTCCGGAATCCATATGACTATGACAGTGGTTATGAAGAGTGGACAAATGCTTCTTTGGGAGGTAAGATAAATGCTTCTCTGTTGATCTTGAAACATTTAAATTACCTGGACTTGAGCCAGAATTTCTTTGATAGCATTCAAATTCCTAAGTTCATTGGGGAGCTTAAAAGTTTGCAATATCTCAATCTCTCATCTACGTCATTTAGAGGAGAGATTCCCTCTTCTCTTGGTAACCTGTCAAGCCTAAATTTTCTTGATCTCGGGTGGAATGATGTCTCATCTTCCAAAAATTTGAATTGGCTTTCTCACCTCTCTTCCCTGAAATACATCAATCTCAATGGCGTTAACCTTAACCGCACAGGAGTCAGTTGGGCATATGATATTAACATGCTTTCTTCATTGTTAGAGTTACATTTATCTTCGTGCCAAATTGAAAGCATTCCACTCTCACTGCAGAGCATTAACTTCCTTCCACTTTCACTACAGAGGATTAACTTCACATCACTGTTGGTCCTTGATATGTCGGATAATGGCTTTAAAAGTTCTTCATTTCCCGGTTGGTTTTTTAATCTTACCAACCTCGTAACACTTGATCTATCCAGGAATGATTTCAGCGATTATTTTCCAAGTGAATTTTCAAACTTCAAATCTCTAGAAAACCTTGATTTATCTTTTACATGCTTAAAAGGTCAAATTCCTAAAGTCAGTGGAAATTTGTGCAAGCTAAAGTTCTTAAGTCTTTCAGGGAACATATTTGATGGGGGGATTGAAGAGTTTTGGAGGAGTCTCTCAAATTGTCCAAGTAATACATTAGAGTCACTAGATTTGTCTTATTGCGAGCTTGAAGGCCAATTGCCGGTCTTTTTAGGAATGTTTAAAAGTTTGCAGAATCTCAACCTTTATGGAAACTCTTTGTGGGGCTCAATTCCAGATTCCATCGGAAACTTGTCGTCCTTGAGAACACTAGACCTCAGTTATAATCATATGAATGGCTCCATTCCACATAGTATCGGACAACTCTGTGAGCTAGTTTCCCTACTTCTGTACAATAATTTATGGGAAGGCATTCTAACAGAAGCCCATTTCATAAATCTCACCAGATTACAATATTTTAAAGTAGGAAGTATAAACCCATCCATGTCCCTCATTTTCGACGTGGCTTCTGATTGGGTTCCCCCTTTCAAGCTCCACAAAATGCGGATCATAAATTGTCAGATAAGACCAGGTTCTTGGGTACGGCTTCAAACTCAAACTGAATTGTCTGATGTTGCTTTTATTGGTAATGGAATCTCGGATTCCATACCAGAGAAATGGTTGTTGAAGATATCTTCCCAACTTACCCGACTATACTTGTCTCACAACCAATTTCATGGAAGCTTTCCATCCCATTTGAAATTTCCAAATTTAAAATTTATTGATTTGAGTCATAATCAATTGGAGGGCCCACTCCCACTTTGGGCGTCCACTAATGTCTATCAACTTTCTCTAGAAAGCAATTTCTTTTCTGGGTCAATTCCCTCAAATATTGACCAAATGATGCCCAATTTGGGAGGATTGTTTCTTGAGGAGAATCATTTGAACGGCACTATTCCTCCCTCTATTTGTAACATGCGGGAGTTGGAAACTCTGTCTCTAAGGAGAAATCAATTTTCTGGACAACTCCCTCGTGCATGGAGTGTGGAGAGCTCTATGATGTTTTTAGATGTTGGTCAAAACAGTCTCTCTGGTAAGATTCCCATTTCATTGGGGGTACTAAGTTCCCTAGAAATATTAAATCTCAACGACAACAATTTTGACGGTGAAATTCCTGATTCCTTGCAAAATTGTTCTCGTTTGAAGAGTATGGATCTTGGAGACAACAAGTTATCTGGGAACATACCTCTATGGATAGGAGGATCGAATGCATCATTGTTGTATATGCTACGATTACGGTCCAACAATTTTAATGGATGTATTTCCCGGCAACTGTGCAATCTTCATGGCCTTCACATCCTCGACCTTAGTCACAACGGCCTTTCAGGTACTATTCCCATGTGTTTGAATAATTTAAAATCTCTGGTCAATGATACATATGAAACCGACCCTGATGTTCTTTATTATGGTAATATGTATGAGCAAGCCACACTGACACTAAAAGGAGAAGAGCTTGTGTACAACACGACTCTATATCTTGTAAAGAGCATTGATCTTTCATCAAATAATTTACAAGGTGAAATCCCTGAAGAAATAAGCAACCTCATTCAATTGGGCACGTTGAATTTGTCCATGAATCAATTGGCTGGAAAGATCCCCTCCAAGATCGGAAACTTGCGTTGGCTCGAAACTCTTGATCTCTCACACAACCACCTCTCGGGGCAGATTCCACAAAGCTTGTCATCTTTAACCTCTTTGTCCCACTTGAACTTGTCTTACAACAACTTGTCTGGAAGAATTCCTTCAGGAAACCAGCTTCAAACGCTCAATTTTTCGTCCATTTATATGGGCAATTTAAGGCTATGTGGCGTTCCTCTCTCAACTAAGTGCCCTGAAGATGACACTTCTATTGCGAAGGATGCAAAGGACAAGAATGAAGAAGGAAACGATAAGTTGTGGTTCTATGTCAGCGTGGTACTTGGCTTTATCGTAGGCTTTTGGGGTGTTTGCGGCACATTGATCTTAAAGACTTCGTGGAGGTATGCTTATTTTCAATTCTTCGATGACGTCAAAGATAAAGTAGCGCTAGCAATTGCACTGAAAGTGGCTCGTTTCAAAAGGATTTTATTTTGAAGTTTGATTGTACTAACATATAGTGTGATGTTTTTCTTTTTCTATTTTGTGTTTTGGTACCTGCAAGTTATGTATTAAATAAAAGAATTCCATCTTTCAATAAATGTTCCCACAAACAATTATGTAACGACCATCCATTTACTTCAAGAATGTTATCTGTTTTGTACTTATCAAACGCATAACACAAAATATAAATGTAACGACTATCTATGTAATGTTGCAATTTAACAAAAAAACACTACGTTCATAAAGTAGATAAACAGACGTATGTATTCTTCTCTTTTACACTTGAATGTCGTCGAACTCGGCCAGTGGTAGTCTACCTCCTCCGCCTTCTCGATGCTGCAAAACCATACAAAAATTGGAGGGAGACAAGGAGGAAGAAGAAGGAGAAGAAGCTGGACACTTGAATTGGGAAAAGGAACGAACTTGTAGAGGCGATTGAATTGGGTTTGAAGAAATGGCTGAGATGGATCTACAATAGATAATTTGTAAAGGAGAGGCTTTTGTTCCATTTTTGTCCGTTGAAGAGAGAGATTAGGGTTTGCACGGAGGGTGGGTGAGCGATTCAAGTGAGGGGCTAGGGCTGCAGGGATGGGGGCTTCATCTCTATTCTCGCTTGCTGAAACTTTCCCTTCTTCAGGTAATCTCTCAGTTGAAAGCTTCTAATTAATTTTTTTCATTTGGGTGTTTTTTTTTTTATGGATTTATGTATTGTTTTTTTTTTTTATGGATTTATGTATTGTTTTTATTTTATTTTATGGATTTATGTATTGTTCTGGACGACGGTTTCGAAGCTCTGGCGATTCCAACTGGGAAAGTGGTCAATAACAAGAAGGTAATGGAATTCAATGTTTTGTGTATTTAGACGTACCGCATTATACATTTTAATTGATGCACATACTTCTAGAGGCTATATAATGATGGAAATATCCTGCTAGTGGATTCAATTAGGAAGAAGCTAGACTTGGTAAATGCCTGAGATTTACCAAGTTCATTGCGACTTTTGCCATCTCCGTGAATTTTTTAAGACCTTCTGCGTTGTTTGCTACAGTTGACAAACATATTTTTTATTAGACCTTTTGGGTTGAGTCTTTTGACAGAATCCACATTGGGTTGAGTCTTTTGACAGTTGAAGAGGATCCTCTGATGCTGAACCTAAATTTAACCCTTTTACTGGACCTGGAAGACTCTTGGATGGGAGACCTTTGAAATATGAGCCAGCACCGGCTTCTTCCTCAGGATCCAAAGATAAGAAACCTGCAGTCACCAATGGAAATGCACAACCTTCTACAGGATCTAGTTCACAGGCTACCAGTCGTCAGGCTCAGGGAAAACTTGTTTTTGGAGCAAATGCCAGTCGCACTCCAAAGGAGACAAAAAAGTTCAGAATTAATAGTACCATAAGTTCAGAATTAATCTTTAGTGTCGTTCAAAAAATATAAGTAAATTTATATATAAATTCAATACCACCATATTTTAGGGTACTGTTATATTTAGTACAGCCAATATAGTGCCATTCAGGTGTTTTTGACTAATCTCTGCAGTTCTTTAATTCATTTGGGGTATTTGTGATTTTGAACGACACTAAATTTTTTTATGGGTTATAGGAACCGCAAGTTAAGAAAATGGGTCCAAATTCAGAGCTGCATTCTTCTTCCCTCAAAACAAGAAGAAAACGCTTCCTCAACTCCATATTTTGACACCTCCGGTATATTTGTGTTCTAAAGCCCTTTACTTCTTCCGATTTCTTCAGAGCTATTATTTTACCCATATGTGATTTGTAAAGTGGAATATTGGATTTCATATGTCTGAGTATTAAGGGTTTTTTACAATGCAAACTTGGGCATATTGATCCAAATGGCTAGAACAATGTACTCAACAATTTCATATCCTCTTAGGCTAAGAAGAGTATATTAATAGCAATGTGCTGATGTCTAGCATGCTTTAATTACGGATATTTTTGTGTAGTAAGAAAGCCATAGAGAGAGAGAGAGAGAGAGAGAGAGAGAGAGAGAGAGTCACATTTTTGTTTTTTTTTTGGGATTTGGTTTATGTAATGATTACACAATGAAAGCTGAAGACACACAAACGACACATGCAGTTGGCAATTTGTGAGTTACATGCAAAGCTCATGGAAAGTAAGCTTTTGTACTGTGTCTAATGACCTAGTCAAAGAGTTGTCCACCTAATGTCGACTCTACAAAGATCGTCAACGAACATTGTAGTCACATTCCGTGAGAGGAATTTTAATGTAAGTTGTTAATGTCTGAACTAAGCCTATGTTGAAATTTCAAAGTAAAACATTTATTTCATTGCTTTGCTTTTCGCATGAAAAAACATTTATTGTTGAATAAGGAGATATTTTTATGGATTTATTGAAATATGTAAGAAATTGTTTCTATCCTAACACATTAATTTTGCTCAATAGGAGTGCCATAATTGAAATTTAATAGAAATGGTGTAATTGGTCAATCTGAAATTTCGAATTTTAGCCGATGAATGAACTCTTACATGATTGCTACTACATATACACATTTTTTGGTAGTTAGATTTTGTTTTTATTTCATTTTTTGGTAAATGCAGTTGTTGGTTTTGCAGTGTTGGTTTTCTAAATCCAGTCACTTCATTCTCTTATCTCTTAGTTCTCCAAATTAAATCCGTTTAACTATGTCATTCTTTGTATCATTTTACCGTATTTATTTGAGTTCTGTATTTAAATGTTGTTGACTTTTATTACATGAAGAAAACCGCCATATTCATGGAAAATAAATTTTTGATTTGTGTAGCAATGCATTTGAACGCTACAATATTTTCTGTTTGTGTTGACAAAATTATGATCAATTTACATGAAATGAAGATAAATTGGGTTTTTTTCAACTTAATTTGTTTTGGATTTTTGTTTTTGAATTTTCGGTTTATGTATTTACAAAGGCCATGAACTCTTTGATGGAAGTAATTCCATTTTTTTAAGGAAACTTTAACGAAAAGCTCTCGGTACTGTTTACTTTAACGAAAAATCACATTTTTACACTAAAAAGTCAATCATAGTACTATTTATTTTGTCCTTATCGTTAAAACTCAAGGTTTTCAAGTCCTTTTCATTAGTTTTTTTTTTTTTAAAACTAATTTCCAAAAAAAATTTCAAGACAATTATTTGTTTGTCTCAAATAACCGAGTAAACTGGGGTTCTGTACACAACAAAATATGGAATTTAGCCGAGAAATTTCAACAACAAAGTTTAAACCTTTTGATATGGCAAAAAACAGATTCTCTTCTTTCTCAAAAACCTCAAATTTGTCATATGGTCAGGTTTTATTTGTTCACTTGTTTATGTTTGCGACAAGAATAAGTCCAAGGATGCCTTGTTGAAAATATATGTGTCCCATGTGCTTCCTCTTCTGCTGGTTAAACCAGAAATATAGTCGTTGAATCAGTTGCGAGCAATTAGTAGATGATTAATTTCCTTTTTGTCGTAAATTATGGAACTTCCAGGAGCTTGAAGGGCTCTCAGATCCGATGAGGAAGGATGTTTCACAAGTTCGTAAGAAGATCGATGCGATTAACAAGGAGTTAAAGCCACCAGGACATACCTGCCAGAAGAAGGTAACACAACTGGATTTTTACCACATTCTGATGTTAATGTTTACTGCTATACATATGCAATTATGGATCAATTCATGCGTGTTCGTGATGAATTTTGGGTTTGTAACTTGTCACAGGAAAAGGAGTACAGAGCTGCACTTGAGGCTTTCAATGAAAAGAACAGAGAAAAAGTGCAGCTTATCACATAGCTAATGGAGGTTAGTTTGTTAAACAATTTTTTACTTGGCATAGCTAATGAAAAGAACATTGAAAGCCTGCTTTGAACCCAAACCAGTCTGGCCAGTTCGGAGTTAGAGTGAGCACCGTTGAGCCTGCTTTGACAAAATACCAATCCTACAAAATTTGGGCTTACCTCTGGTTAGGAGTTTAACCCATCCAAACTCTCAACCGATGCTAGTTATCACACATTATATTTCGATTCAGTAAAAGTGTACAAAGTGTTTATATAATTCAAGGTTTTGAGATTGTTTTGTTGTCGTGTTACATTTGATGCAGCTGGTGAGCGAAAGTGAGAAGACGAGGATGAAGAAGCTGGAGGAGCTGAGCAAGAACATAGAATCGTTAAAGTGAAGAAATAGCAGCCTGTGTGGGTAACTGATGATCTGATTAGGTTTGTGTGATGATGTATTTAAGGAGAGTTTTTTCGATGTTTAGATATATGGGTGGTGATTGGCATTTGGTGTAATTTCTAAGTTGGTTTGTTTCATAAATTAGTGTTTGGTAAAAACATTTGGCTGATTTAGGCAGGAAAATACCCTTTAAATTTAAACAGGTTTGTAACTAAAATACCCACGGTGAGTTTATCATAAAACCCACCATCCCCATTTTCCAAGTTTTCCCTTTTCTCTCCAAATATTGAATGTTTGTGCTCTTCTGCTCTACCTGTTCCTGAAATGTTAGTGTGTCATTGGAGCCTCTCAACCTCCATTCAACCACTGACTGTGTCTTCTCAATGATGATTTTTTATAAAAATGTAAATACTTGTGTTTTAAAGGCTCGTGAATTTTCTAAATAATCTCACATAACCCTAACACTAGAAGGTAGAAACACATACCTCTCTCTTTGTTGGGTGAACATTCACATCACATGTTCAGGTGGCAACATAATTGACATGTATATGAAGGGTTTTGATGCTTTTGGCAATGTTGCAGCATACACAACTTCTAGAGCTCTCTTCAGAGCAGTGCAATCTACCAATCCATCTGTGGTTTGAAAGAAAAACGAATAAGAAAACATATCAATGATGTAATTCTGACATCAGTATGTTAAAACAAAAATTAGGGAGACTACTTATATAAATGGCCTCCAAGGCGTGAAATTAGAAAACTGTCGCCTACGATTTACAATATTTCCAAAATTCAACTTAGTGTGCTAATATACACACTAAATATGAAATAATAATCGTTAATACTATAATTTTCTTGTGTTGATATGGCATTGCATGAATAGTTCATACCATTTATAAAAAGCACCATGGTCATCTTCTTCGCAACATAATTGGTATTGGAGATAAAGCCATCCATCTGAAAAACTGAGCTATGGAAGGATCTTTATCTGAAGCTTCTATTTTCATCAGACTGCAAGCAACAGACACCCCATACACCAATCGAATTGCATCAATCCTTGATGCTGTGGAAACAGAATTAACATCTGCTCTAGCAGCTCCATAAAAAAGATCGGTGAAGTAGAAAGACAAGTTCCTCAGTGAATGAAACAGCAGCCAACCTTTCTGCAGGAGGAGCTAACATTCATATCATGAATTGCAAACCGGCTTAGCAAATCTACAATCTTTGAATAATCATCAGCAGAATTTCGTAGTGCCTTCCTCCGGGCAGTCATGTTATAGAATAAGTTCTCAATCTGATAACAAGTACCACCACTTTAATTCACCAGTAAAGATAATTTCATCCCATTAAACCAAAACATAGAAAGTAATTCATCACATTTAAAGGGCAAATTTTAAAATTAAAATGAAAGGGCCATTTCTTTCTATGAACAAGTCATATAATTTTCTGGGAATTTCATCAAACAGGTAATGGGCACGCACCTATAACCATGCAACTGGCCTTTGGTAATGGTGGTGACGGTGACGTGAGCTACGTACGTCATGCTGGCAAGTGCTTCTCCTCTGAACCCCATCGACTTTATCGACTGCAAGTCCTCAAACGCCGAGAGTTTCGACGTCGTGTGCCGCTCACACAGTATCGGCAGGTCCTCATACTGCAATGAATCGTAAATTCGTGAATAAATTTAGAAATAATTCAAAATTTAATAAAATGGAAAAAGATGAGTAGAGAAAGAACTGACGCGTATGCCGTGGCCGTCATCGGAGACTTGGATGAGTTTGAGGCCGCCGTCCTTGACGACGACGTTGATGGAGGAGGTCAAGGCTGTTCTCGACGAGCTCTTTGACGGCGGAGACAGGGCGTTGGATGACCTCGCCGGCAGCGATTCGGTTCACCACAGACTCTTCTAGGCGGTGAATTTTGGGAGGCTCCGTCGCGACTTGCTCTTCTTCTGCTTCAATTTCTATTTCCGTTGCACAGCACTCGTTTGGAAGCGCCAAATTTTCCCGGCACCGCCAAAATGATGAAGAAACGAGTATAATTTTATTTGATTTATTATTATTAATTTTATATTTTTTTGGTCCAATAGACAAGTGTAAAATTAGGTTAAAAAACTTAAATTTGTTAAGAATTAGGTTGCCACTTAATATTACGGTGAATATCATTTTTCTTTATTTATAAATAAAAAATTTTAAGTTTGATTATTATCAATGACAAATTTAAATTAAATTATTATGGCTAAACCAATATGAGGCTTCATTCTTCTACTTGTTTGTTCAAAAATAAAAGAATTGCGTTACGAAAATATACATAAGCGTAATAACAATGAAACTTGCGTTGGCTTGAAACTCTTGATCTCTCACACAACCACATTTCGGGACAAATTCCTCAAAGCTTGTCATCTTTAACCTCTTTGTCCCATTTGGACTTGTCTTACAACTTGTCCGGAAGAATTCCTTCTGGAAACCAGCTTCAAACGCTCAATTTTTCGTCCATTTATATGGGCAATCCATAACTGTGTGGCGTTCCTCTCTCAACTAAGTGCCCTGAAGATGACACTTTTACTGCTAAGGATGCAAAGGACAAGAATGAAGATGGAAATGATAAGTTGTGGTTCTATGTCAGTGTGGTACTTGGCTTTATTGTAGGTTTTTGGGGTGTTTGCGGCACATTGATCTTAAAAACATCGTGGAGGTATGCCTATTTTCAATTCTTCGATGATATCAAAGATAAAGTAGCACTAACAATTGCATTGAAAGTGGCTTGTTTCAAAAGGTTTTTATTTTGAAGTTCGATTGTACTAATATATATATATGTGATGTTTTCCTTTTTCTACTCTGTGTTTTGGTACTTACAACTCATGTATTGAATAAAAGAATTATGTATTTCAAAAAATATTTCTTTAAACAATTATGTAACGGCTATCCATTTAATACAAGAATTCTATGTAATGTTGACAGAATAACATTATGAACTAGATAAGCACACGTATGTATTCTTCTCTTTTACACTTGAATGTCGTCGAACTCGGCCAGTGGTAGTCCACCTCCACCGCCTTCTCGATGCTGCAAAACCATACAAAAATGGGAGGGAGACAAGGAGGAAGAATTGGTGGTTCGATATCGTCGAGGGTTTTCTGGGATTCCTGTTCCTTGCAGAGAGAGAGCTGGGAGAATTCGATGGCGTCTTCTTGGTTCCTGTCCCTTGCCGAGAGAGAGATGGGAGAAGTATGGGGGTAAAGGAGAGGCTTTTCTTCCACTTCTGTCGATGCTGCAAGACCATACAAAAAGAGGAGGGAGACAAGGAGGAAGAAGAAGGAGAAGAAGTTGAACCCTTGAATTGGGAAAAGGAACGAACTTCTAGAGGCGATTGAATTGGGTTTGAAGATTTGAGCGTTTTTTTTCCCCTGTGAATTCGAAATGAAATCAGAAAAACGGATTTAGTAAACAAATTGATGAAATTTTTATTTGCGTGTCCTGTTTTCGATTTGTTTGGTTTGGCTTTTAGAGAATAAAGTAGCTTGTTGCTAACCTTGATTTTTCAGTGACATTTGTGCAGCCTGCATTTAATCAGATGATGATTTATATAAGCTTTTTCTTTGCTCTCTTTTTTCACATCTTTCTAATTGTTTATGTGCAAATGAGGTTGTACGTGTTAATGAGTGGTGGTGTTGTTTACAGCGAGCTCCGTTCAAGGTAGTTTCAGTTCTTATAGACAATTTTTTCAAGATTTCTGGGTTTCTTTTTGCTTCTTCTCTGTTAAATTACTCATCTGGAATTCAATTTTGTTCTTCAATTAAGATTTCTGGGTTTTTTTTGTTGCTTCTTTTCTGTTAAATTACTCGTCCAGAAGTTAAAACTTACTGTTCTTCATATAATCTTACAAGAAAGCATATGAGAACGTGGCACACTAGGTGTTCGATGAAATGTGTCTGAGAATCCGTCAATATGATATATTATAATTCTGACTCTCCTCTTCAGCTCCGGCCCCAGGTCCGTGAAGGCGACGTGGTCCTGGTCGACGGTCTCTTCCTTCACAGTTGCGGACGGCGGTTCTGAACCTCTGGCGATTCCGACTGAGAAAGAGGCCAATAACAACAAGGTAACGGATTCAATGTTTTGTGTTTGTTATAGAGGCATATTTGCAACATTATATAAGAGAATATTTCTAGATAGTCTGTCCAGATAGCTTAGAATGTGTTTCATGATGCATATGGCTGAAGCGGTTTTGGCTACTTTTTGAATTGCTCATTAATTTTTTTGCTGGCTTGGCTGGTTCAAATTTAGAATGCATTTGTATTCATGAGGCATTGGGGTAAAGTGCCTGTGTTCTGTGTTTTGTTGTTATTTTTTTCATCCTTTTAAAATTTATTACAGATAAGTGAACACATTTATGAGTGCCAACCATTTATCCTCATTCATATTCAAATGTAATATAATATCGATTTTGTAAGAATTTTTTGTCAATAATTTATGAATTTTTGTCAGTGAAACAATTTTCTAGCAGCATTTGGTCGGATGCTAATAATTTTTGTAGCGCTGGATAATTATTTGTTTGTCTCAACTAACAGAGTAAATCTGTGGTTCTATACACAACAAAATATGGAATTTAGCCGAGAAATTTCAACAACCAAGTTCAAACTTTTTGATATGGCAAAAAACAGATTCTCTTCTTTCTCAAAACCCTCAAATTTGTCATATGGTCAGGTTTTATTTGGTCACTTGCTTATGTTTGCGACAAGAATATAAATCCAAGGATGCCTTGTTGAAAATTTGTGTCCCATGTGCTTCATCTTCTGCTGGTTAAACCAGAAATTAAACCGTTGGATCATTTGCTAGCAATTCGTAGATGATTAATTTCCTTTTTGTCGTAAATTATGGAACTTCCAGGAGCTTGAAGGGCTCTCAGGTCCAATGAGGAAGGATGTTTCACAAGTTCGTAAGAAAGATCAATGCGATTAACAAAGAGTTAAAGCCACTAGGACATACCTGCCAGAAGATGGTAACACAACTTGGATTTTTACCACATTTTGGTGTTAATGTTTACTGCTATGCATATGCAATTATGGATCAATTCGTGCGGGTTCGTGATGAATTTTGGGTTTGTAACTTGTCACAGGAAAAGGAATACAGAGATGCACTTGAGGCTTTCAATGAAAAGAACAGAGAGAAAGTGCAGCTTATCACAAAGCTAATGGAGGTTAGTTTGTTAAACAATTTTTTACGTGGCATAGCTAGGGCTGCAATTTCATGGATGGTTTAGTCAAGCATTGACCTCTTCCCCGAAATACAAGCATGGGTTGAAGCATCTAAGGAGGGGAAATGACATCACTTTTTCAAGCAGATTGAGCACGCCAAGTTAGCCATTGCTATACACAAAATGCATGCTTCACCTCAAACAGCAAAAAAGAAACCAAAAAATAATGAGTGCTATTATGTCTGCTATGTTGTCTCATTTTTTCACCCATTTTTTAACGAAAGTTTTAGTGACAACTTTATTCTATTGCAAAATTACATAGAAGAAGGACATAAGCAAAATATAAATAAAGTGTTTTTGTTTGGAATTGAAGTGACGTAGTCGACCCCGTCTCTCTCTGTATCTCTTGGGCGCACCACTGTCCTCACAACCCAAACTTAAAACCAAGCGAAGGCCCCAAGGTTTAAGTGCTGCTTCCCTTTGATTGAGCAAACACATTATGCCATTCTTAGGATTTAAGGGACGATTCTTGGTATAGATGCAAATAGTGGGAAAAAATGAAACAAATCACGTCCCTTCTCTAGTTGGGCCAAACGATGAGAACCCTAAAAGATGCAAACGTGGTTAGGGATTAGGGCTTCTATCTCTGTCTATCTCTCTTGCAATTTCGTAAATGTATGTGAATCAATGAACAAATTTAAAGATGAATTAGTTTAGAAATCGCTAGTATTTGAAAAAAAAAATACCGCAAATAGTAAGTCATCCTCACTTGGATTGCCCATTGCCTCTCTCTTGTCTCTTCCAATCCCTTTCATCAATTATGATATATGAATTTCCACGGGTAGCCATAAAGATTTTCCACCAAAGACTACTTGGTGTGCCAAGACCTCCACGGCTAGCCATCTCATTCATGCATTCCCGATATCTGCTCCTACATGGCTTCATTAAAATTTGGAAAAGTCCATAGAAAATCTCGTGTATTCCTTATTAGTGAAAAACAAATAAGGAAACAACGAGTGTGATGATGACTTTTTTAGACTATTAATACAATTTTGATGTTTAGAAAATTTGTAAAAAACGTCACAGCAGTCATATCCAAGTAGTGACTACCTATCTACCAGCATGTGTGGTGTAGGCAATGGACTTACAAACTTGTTCAAAGTCTCCGCTGCATATGGACTTCTACAACTCATCACAACCAGCTGTGTCGACAAAGGACTTGCAAACTTGTAAAAGGGATTGTGAACAACCGCCACTAATTTCGTTTTCCAATAAATCAGGAAGAAACCAAAATGGTGTTAATTAGGATTATATTTCATAAAGATGATCATAGTAATCCTAGGAATAGTATGATCACTTGTGTAAGAAGGAATCACTATAAATAAAAATGAAAAGTAATTTTTATTTTTATTTTTTAGTACAAAAATATATTTTACACTAAGGGGATGAGAGAGTTCAGCTAAGCCATACAATGAACAACCTAATTTTGTATCAAATTCGTCATCTACGAGATTCGAACCTAAGACTTGTTACTTACAAGTGAAGCCATTGTACTGACTTCTGAGTGGCAGAAGAAAAAGTACTTAAACCGCAATATAAATCTCACAATTAGCAAAACCTTTTCGCACCTCTCTCCCTCTCGTATGTACCATACAAGCTTAGCTTTCTCATCATCTTGTTGAAGTCTTGAAGATGTCGACAGTCTAGGAACAGAGTCAATAACGACAACGCTTACATGGTATATGTGATGGCAGAAGATACATAAAAACATTTAGCCGATTGAGGCAGGAAATACCTCTTAAATTTTTTCCATGCATCCAAACACTCTGTATCGTCTCTTCTGGACTACTTCCTAGTGTAATGTGGGGGGTTCTTTGAATTTATTCCTATTTGTTGTTTTTATTTTTTATGGCTTGCAAGGGATATAATATATAGACTAATGCTAGTGAGACTAAATTTGTAGATAAAGTTTTGAAAACTAAAGGACATGAAAATTGATGATTGGTTTATTACTTACACATTAACAAACGTGCTTATTTTTATTGGTGACACATCATTTAGTTTGTAAATTTAGTCTCCCTAGCATTACCCTAATATATATGTAATGATGTAAGTTTTTTTAGTGATGTTGGGACAAGTGGAGTGTACTTTATTCAATTTTTCTTCATTTATCCGCATTACTCAATAGTACAAAAAACGAACGGCTAAAATTGAATTGAGGAAGTACTATTTTTCCTAACTTGCCAATCTAATGAACAAAAACTTGGACTACACAATTGTCGGGACTATTGAAGACAAACACGCATTTGTTGGGGTTTCACTTGTTTTGTTTTTTCAAAGAAAGACACGTGGTATGCTGATCCTCCCATATCATAGTGTGTAGATTGATTATTAATGTTATATTCTAAAGCATAAATTGATCTTCATTCATATTATAACACGTGAGTCCATTATACATACTATTTGGATATGTTCTAGTTTGTTTCCACAATTTTTCTTGATGAAGATTCTTTGATTTGCTTTCTATTATGTTACTAGTTGCATGGAAGAGTGCATTTTGCTCGCTATCCTTCAATGGTCATGAGCATCACCATTTACACTTATATTAATTGAGATTGAATTAGTTTAAGTTTTGAGATTTAACTAATAAATAAATCTGATCACATTCATCGACAACAATTCATGTAGCGGTAATGCTCATAAAAATGCACTTTGAGTGGAAAAGATAGGGTTAGAAGAAATCCATTTCATTGACTCTCGTGCAATCATTAAAACCCAATGTAATTGTCGAAAATTCTATACTTTATCGATGTATTGGATAACTGGGTTTAAACATTTTTAGCCGTTGAAACATTGGTGCATCTTGTAGATATATTATAAAACCCCAAATGGAAACTTTTTGCAAATAAGCCAACGGTTAGGTTTAGCATTGACCTCTTATCCGAAATACAAGCATAGGTTGAAGCATCTGAGGAGGGGAATTGACATCACTTTTTCCACTTTTGTCGCCACTTTAATCATAGTACAAGCAGATTGAGCACGCTAAGTTAGCCGTCGCTATACACACAATACATGCTTCACCTAACACCAAAAAAGAAACCGAAAAATAATGAGTGCTATTATGTCCACTATGTTGTCTAATTTTTCACTCACTTTTTAACGGAAGTTTTAGTGACAAGTTTATTTTATTGCAAATTTACAAAGAAAGACAAGCAAAATATAAAGAAAGTGTTTTTGTTTGGGAACTTAAGTAACGTAGGACCCCGCCTCTCCTATATCTCTCTGACGCACCACCACTCCACTCCTCACAACCCAACTCAAAACCAAGAGAAAGACCCAAAGGTTTAAGTGTTGCTTCCCTTTGATTGAGCAAACATATTATGCAATTCTTAGGATTTAAGGAACGATTCTTAGTGTAGACGCAAATAGTGAGAAAAATAGAACAAATCACATCCCATCCTCCAGTCAGGCCAAAAGATAAGAATCCTAAAAGGTGCAAACAAAGTTAGGGATTAGGGTTTCTATCTCTGTCTATCTCTCTTGCAATTTTGTGAATGCATGTGAATCAATGAACAAATTTACAGGTGAGTTAGTTTAAAAAATTGTTACTAATATAAAACATAGCTAAATCCGTTTTCGTAATTTACCACAAGAAAAGAACAGTAAATAAGATGATAAGTTGTGAATTGTGATGGAACATGAAGACCCTTAATTCAAAATCTCCTTTGCATATGGATTTCTACAACCCATCACAACCAGGTACCAGCTGGGTCGACAAAGGACTTGCAAACTTGTAAAAGAGGTTGTGAACACCGGCCACTATTTCAGTAACCTTTTTTTGCCGTGACGGTGATAGCGAAGGTGATGACATTAGCAGTGGCAGTGGCAGTGGGACCAATGGTGGTGATGGTGATGGCAACAAAAATTGTAAGGGTATGATGGTGGTGCCAATAATGAGGTATGGTGGTTAGGGTGCACAAGTTAAAATGTTTGTAGAAGCGTTGGCAACAGCGATGGCGGTTATGGTTGTGGTGGTGGTAGTGACGGCAGTGGTGATGATTATAGCAACGCTAACAACAACGATGGTGGTGATGATGGCAATTCTGATGTAGTGGTGGCGGCGACAATGGTGGTGAGGATTGTGGTGGCAATGATGATAGTGGTAATGGCATTGATAATGTAAGGCTAGTGGTTATAGTGATAGGTGGTGGCAGTTACTTTGTTCTCAAATGGATAAGATATAAATATATGTAGAAGGAAAATAATGTCATTTGAAAAATTAATGAGAGTATTACAGGACTTAAAATATTCACTTTAAGACTTAGCTCCGCTTTTTGTAAAAACTACTGTGTGGAGACCATTGCTTTAAAAATAAGCATAAAGTTTTATTTTTACCAAACACTTTTTTACTACTTAATAAAGAAGTTTTTAGTCTAAAATGCAATACCGAACGGGGGCCTACATCAACTATATTGTCTTATTTTTCCATCCATTTTTTAATGAAAGTTTTCATGACAAGTTTACCCTACTACAAAATTACATAGAAGGACATAAGCAAAATATAAAAAATGTTTTTTTGTTTAGGAACTAAAGTGACGTAGGCAGCCCCGTCTCTCTCAAAACCAAGCGAAAGACTTGAGACTTAAGTGCTGCTTCCTTTCGATTGAGCAAAGATATTGCGCCATTCTTTGGATATAAGAAATATTTCTAACATTAGGACAAATAGAGAGAAAAACAGAACAAATCACGTCTCTTCCTCCAATCGAGTCAAAAGGTAAGAACCTTAAATGGTGCAAACAGAGTTACAAATTAGGATTTATGTCTACCTCTCTTGCAATTTCGTAAATGCATGTGAATCATTGAACAAGTTTATTGATGAATTAGTTTAAAATATCGCTAGTATTTACAAAAGAAAAAAAATACCACAAATAGTAAATCGTCCTCACTTGCACTGCCAATTGCCTCTCTCTTGTCTCTTCCAATCCCTTTCATCAATTATGATTTATGAATTCCACGGCTAGCCATCTCATACACGCAATCACTGTATCTCCTCCAACACGGCTTCATCAAAATTTGGAAAAATCCATATAAAATCTCTTGTATTCCCTTTTCAAATAAGAAAGCGACCAACGTAACAATGACTATTGTAGACTGTTAATAACAATTCTTCTGTTTAGAAAAATTTGTAAATATTAACTCAACAGTCATATTCGTTTTCGTTCGAACAAAATATAGAACATAACTAAATCCGTTTTCGTAATTTACCATAAGAAAAGAACAATAAATAAGATGATAAGTTGTGAATTGTGATGGAACATGAAGACCCTTAATTCAAAGTCTCCTCTGCATATGGATTTCTACAACTCATCACAACCAGGTACCAGCTGTGTTGATAAAGGACTTGCAAACTTGTGGAAGGGGTTGTGAACCTTTTTTTCTTTTATCCATCAGCCGACTTTCGTTTTCAGCTCTCCGGCCCACATCTATAATGTGTTCCTACATCATGCATTCATAATATCTGCTCCTACACGGCTTGCAAACTTGTAAGTATCCAAGTAGGGACTGCCAGTCTACCAGCATGTGTGGTGTGGGCGATGGTTGCAAAATATAAGAACGTATCTAATGGTTGCAAACTATAAGAACGTATCTAAATCTGTTTTCGTAATTTACCACAAGAAAAAGAACAGTAAATAAGATGATAAGTTGTGAATTGTGATGGAACATGAAGACACTTTTTTCAAAGTCTCCGCTGCATATGGATTTCTACAACCCATCACAACTAGCTGTGTCGACAAATGACTTGCAAACTTGTAAAAGGTGTTGTGAACATCCGCCACTCATTTCAGTTACCTTTTTTTTTGCGGTGGTAGTGGTAGTGAAGGCTATGGCATTAGCAGTGGCGGTGGAGCGGGACCGATGATGGTGATGGTGATGGCAACAACAATTGTAAGGGTATAGTGGTGGTGCCAATAATGAGGTGTGGTGGGTGGGGTGGACAAGGTAAAATATTTGTAGAAGCATTGGCAGCGGCACAAAACATAAAAAAGGTTTTTTCGTTTGGGAACTGAAGTGACGTAGGCAGCCTCGCCTCTCTCAAAACCAAGTGAAATATCCGAGTTTTAAAAGCCACTTCCTTTCGATTGAGCAATGATATTGTGCAATTCTTCGAATTTAATCCGAGATGAGCCCAAATAGTGGTAAAAATGGAACAAATCACATCCATTCCTCTAGTCGGACAAGATGGTAAGAATCCTAAAATGTGCAAACATACTTAGGAATTCGGGTTTTTGTCTCTATCTATTTCTCTTGCAATTTCGTAAATGCATATGAATCAGTGAACAAATTTATAAATGAACTAGTTTAGAATATCGCTTAATAAATACAAAAAAAAAAAACCCACAAATTGTAAATCATCCTCACTTGCATTGCCAATTGCCTCTCTCTCTTGTAGCTTCTAATCCCTTTCATCAATTATGATTTATGAATTTACACGGCTAGCCATATGGATTTTCCACCAAAGACTAATTGGTGTGCCAAGACTTTCACAGGTAGCTAGCCATCACACTCATGCATTCATAATATCTGCTCCTACACGGCTTCATTAAAAGAGGGAGTCGATTTTATGGGTAAACTACCACTTGACTTTTTGAACTATTATTGTAATTAAAATTGACCTTCTGAACTTTTTTTTCCTAAATTAACCCTTAAATTATTTGAAATTAGTCAATTAACCCCTTGTCGGTAGATTCCAGCCACTAGTTCATCAAATTTAAGGGTAAATTAGTCTTTCCATCGTCAATTTTTACTTGTCAACTATAACTACCAATAAAATTATGACATATGGACACAAAATAATATGTGTAAGGACAATGTGAAATGGTCCGTTATGTAAACGATTGGTTTTATTTATTTATTTATTTATGTTTTCTTATTATGCTATATGTTTTACACATTATTTTGTGTCCATGTGTCATAATTTTATTGATGGTTATCGTTGACAAGTAAGAATTGATGATAAAATGACTAATTCGCTCTTGAATTTGATGAAATAGTGGACGGAATCCAACTGCAAGGGGTTAATTGGTTTATGGCTAATTAAAAGTTTCATCCTTTTAAAATTTATTATGGATAAGTGTATACAATTATGAGGATCAACCATTTATCCTCAGTCATATTCAAATGTAATATAATATCGATTTTGTAATAATTTTTTGTCAATGATTTATGAATTTTTGTCACTGAAACAGTTTTCTAACTACATTTGGTCCAACACGAATAATTTTTGTACTGCTGGATAATTATATTTTCTCATTGTACAGAAAAAAGTTTGCAGTGTTGATTTTGTAAATTCAGTCACGTCATTTTTAGTATTATTTTACTCTTATTTATTTGACTTATGTATTTAAATGTTCATGACTTTTATTACATGAAGAAATCTGCCATATACATTGAAAATAAATTTTCGATTTGTGTAGCAATGCATTTGAACGCAACAATATTTTCTGTTTGTGTTTAGGTGCTTTCGATTATGTTACTAGTTGCATGGAAGAGTGCATTTTGCTCGCTATCCTTCGAGCATTACCACTTATATTAATTGCAATTGAATTAATTTAAGTTTTGAGATTTAAGTAATAAACAAATCTGATCATATTCATCGACAACAATTCATATGGCGGTAATGCTCGTAATAATGCACTTTGAGTAGAAAAGCTAGGGTTAGAAGACAACCATTTCACTGAATCTCGTGCAGTTTTTAAAACCCAATGCAATTGTCGAAAATTCTATACTGAATCGATGTATCGGATAACTAAATTTAAACATTTCAAGTATTGGTGCATTCAGTACAGAGAATGCAGTATAAAACACCAAACGGAAGCTTCTTGCAAATAACCCAACGCGAGGGGAAATGACATCACATTTTCAACTTTTGTCGCCACTTTAATCATCAAGATGGCTGCAATTTTCTGTATTAAAGAAAGAAAAAAAATGATGGCTATCTACACTCTTATTTATTTTTCACTCTCTTAATTTGCTGCCGTCAGATTGAATAAATTAAAAAAGATCAAATGATATAAATTAATAAGAAATGTATGAAAAGTAAAAAATGAGTGTTGATGGCACATCCCAAAAAAATAAATTCCACAACGTTCTCCTTTTTGTATTAGCAAGACGGTGTCAATTTTATATATAGTTCAAGGGGCTTGCAAACTAAATGCACGCTAAGTTTGCCGTTGCTATACACTAAATGCACGTTGTGTTGACAAGGGGCTTGCAAACTTGTAAAAGGGGTTGTGAACACCCACCACTCATTTCAGTTACCCTTTTTTCTTTTCTCCATCAGACGACTTTCGTTTTCAGCTCTCTGGCCTACGTCGATAATCCATTCCTATAAATTCCGAAAGACGGATTTAGTAACACATTGATGAAATTATATTATTTTCATTTGTTTGGTTTGGAATTATATTATTTTTTGCTTTTTCGGCAAGGGCTTTTAGATGATATGTGTCTGAGAATCCATATGAGAACGTGGCACACTAGGTGTTCGATGATATGTGTCTGAGAATCCATCAATATGATATATTATAATTCTGACCCTCTTCTTCAGCTCCGGCCGCAGGTGCGTGAAGGCGACGTGGTCCTGGTCCTTGTGTTGATATGGCATTGCGTGAATAGTTCATACCATTTATAAAAAGCACCATGGTCATCTTCTTCGCAACATAATTGGAATCGGAGATAAAGCCATCCATCTGAAAAACTGAGCTAGAAGGATCTTTATCTGAAGCTTCTATTTTCATCAGACTGCGAGCAACAGACAACCCCGTACACCGATCGAATTGCATCAATCCTTGATGCTGTGGAAACAGAATTAACATCTGCTCTAGCAGTTCCAAGTTGATAGTTATAGCATACAAAAAGATTTTAATCGGGATTTTGAATTTCTAGCCATGAAAAAGATCGGTGAAGTAGAAAGACAAGTTCCTCAGTGAATGAAACAGCAACCTACCTTTCTGCAGGAGGAGCTAACATTCATATCATGAATTGCAAACCGGCTTAGCAAACCTACAATCTTGAATAATCATCAGCAGAATTTCGTAGTGCCTTCCTCCGGGCAGTCATGTTATAGAATAAGTTCTCAATATCTGATAACAAGTACCACCACTTAATTCTGTTGAAGTTGTTAGGGTTCCTAGCCGTTAGGGTTAGGTCTCGCAGTTCCTGGTTTGTAGGGATTGTTTTTGTTAGGGTGCGTTTGGTACGCAGGACGGGACGGGACGAGGCGTTCCGTCCCGCGTTTGGTAAGCCTAAAACGAGTGGGACGAGGCCTTCCACGGGACAAGTTTTGGATGATTTTTGGTTCCACCTCCCCCCCATGGAACGGGGTTGTTCCACGTCTGTGGGACAGAAATTTTTAACATTTTAGGACAACAATGCCCCTTGTCTTTTTCAAAATTTACAACATCCGTCCCGTCCTGTTCCGTCCCGTCCCGTCTGCGTACCAAACGCACCCTTATGGTTAATAAGCCCTAGTCTTTAGGGATAAGTTATTTGTTTCTGTTGTTTGCTTGACTTAGTCCAATACCACGTTCTAGGGTTGTAAAACGTGGGCTGCTTATTTTCAGTATTCATCTTTCTTTGTAAGGCTATTTAAAAGCCATGCTTGCTCATTAATCAAGTAAGGATATTCTCCCAGCTTTTGAGTACCGAAACAAACACTTACGTACGTGATCATTTGTGAGGGTTCAACCTAGGTTTCCAACATCTGGTATCAGAGCCCCACCACGGGGCCTGATTGAAGCTAGGTTCATCGCTCAAACAATGACGTCATGACGACTAAAAGCAGTTTTGTACAACCTGCAATCCCGAGGTTTGACGGACACTATGATCATTGGAGCATGCTTATGGAGAATTTCCTACGCTCCAAGGAGTATTGGAGCTTGGTGGAGACCGGAATCCCTGCAGCAGCAGATGATCACACAGAAGGACAGAAGAAGATCATTGACGATTTGAGACTCAAAGACTTGAAGACCAAGAATTACTTGTTCCAGGCCATTGACCGATCAATCCTCGAGACAATATTGAAGAAGGAGACCGCGAAGGACATCTGGGACTCCTTGAAGCAGAAGTACCAAGGCACAGCAAGAGTTAAACGGGCACAATTACAAGCTCTTCGCAAAGAGTTTGAGATTCTGCACATGAAGGAAGGGGAATCAGTGAACGAGTATTTTGCACGTACTCTCACTATAGCCAACAAGATGAGGATTCATGGGGAAAAGATGGAAGACGTGGTGGTCATCGAAAAGCTTCTGAGATCAATGACTGCCAAATATGATTATGTCGTATACTCCATTGAAGAATCAAATGATCTAGACATCTTGTTCATTGATGAACTACAAAGCAGTTTGCTTGTGCATGAGCAAAGAATGGGGCGACACTCAGTGGATGAGCAAGTCTTAAAGGTGACTCATGATTTCCAACAAGGTGGAAGAAGTGGTCGTAGCAGTTCCAGAGGAAGAGGACGAGGAAGGGGTAGAAACAGTCTAGATAGAACTACCCTTGAATGCTACAACTGTCATGAACTTGGGCATTTTCAGTGGGAGTGTCCTAAGAAGGGGAAGGACTCAAAAGGCTTCTATGCAGAAACGAGTGAGGAAATGGTATTGATGGCCTATGTGGATATCAAGGAGGCCAACAGAGAAGAACTGTGGTTCCTGGACTCAGGATGTAGCAATCATATGTGTGGTAAGAATGAATTGTTTACAGCTTTAGATAATACATTCAGAAAGTCTGTGAAGTTGGGGAACAATTCAAGCCTGGATGTGCTAGGAAAAGAAAATGTTCGTATGGAAGTCAACGGAATTATGCAAGTTATCACTGAAGTATTTTATGTGCCAGGGTTAAAACACAATTTGCTTAGTATTGGACAATTGCAAGAGAAGGGTCTCGCCATTTTTATCAAAAGTGGAAGATGCAGGATTTATCATCCAGAGAGAGGATTAATTTGGGAGACCTTGATGGCAGAGAACTGCATGTTCATCTTACTAGCCCGTATACAGCTCCAAGGAAATCAATGTTTGAACATTGTGACGGATGATCAACCTCAACTATGGCATCGCAGATATGGACATTTGGGTTGGAGCGGTCTAAGGGTTCTCCAGCAAAAGAATATGGTGAAGGGTTTACCAAAGTTCACAGCACACAAGGAAGCCTGTGAAGAGTGTTTGGTGGGAAAGCAACAACGAGATTCCTTCCCAAAACAAAGTACATGGAGAGCAACTCAGAGCCTTCAACTCGTGCATGCAGACATATGTGGGCCTATTAATCCAATCTCCAACAGCCAAAGGAGGTATCTCATTACTTTCACTGATGATTACAGTAGGAAAACTTGGGTGTATCATTTGATGGAAAAATCAGAAGCCCTCAGTGTGTTTAAAACCTTTAAGGCTAGGGTTGAAAAGGAAAGCAGTTTAAGCATAAGAACTCTGCGTACAGATCGTGGAGGCGAGTTCATCTCACATGAGTTTACTGAGTTTTGCAACATGCATGGGATTCAAAGGCAATTGACAGTTGCCTACACTCCCCAACAGAACGGTGTCGCGGAAAGGAAGAATCGAACTATTATGAACATGGTTCGAAGTATGATTACAAAGAAGAAAATACCAAGAACCTTTTGGCCAGAAGCAGTGAATTGGGCCATTTACGTGCTCAACAGAAGTCCAACCCTAGCAGTGAGAAATATGACGCCAGAAGAAGCCTGGAGTGGCTCCAAACCATCAGTGGAGCACTTTAGGGTTTTCGGATGTGTAGCACATGTGCATGTTCCTGACAATAAGAGAATCAAGCTTGATGATAAGAGTAAGAAATGCATTCTACTTGGGGTCAGCGAGGAGTCCAAAGCTTATCATCTATATGATCCCATCACTAAGAAGATCGTGATAAGTCAAGATGTGGTCTTTGAAGAAGACAAAGCTTGGGACTGGGATGACACTTATCAGGAGACAACCATAGCTGATCTTGAATGGGAATCAAATGAAGGAGGCAATCCAGGAAATGAAAACAATGGAGGAGAATCAGCAACAGAAGAAACAGCACCAGACAGCGAGG
This sequence comes from Crataegus laevigata, assembly GCA_963580275.1. Taxonomy (NCBI): domain Eukaryota; kingdom Viridiplantae; phylum Streptophyta; class Magnoliopsida; order Rosales; family Rosaceae; genus Crataegus; species Crataegus laevigata. The sequence continues at coordinate 31,522,658 of OY756952.1, forward strand.
ATTCTGATCACAATGATCAGACAGACATAGCCGGCCGAGCAGGATGAGATAGAAGACAACCAGTGTGGATGACAGATTATGTGAGTGGAGAAGGTCTCTCAGAGGAAGAAGACATGGCTCATCTGGCTTTATTTGCCGAGTCAGACCCTATCACTTATGAGGAAGCTGTAAAAAGCGACAAATGGAGAAAAGCGATGGATTCAGAAATTGAAGCAATAGAGAGAAATAATACATGGGAGCTAGTAGAAATGCCAGCAGAAGGAAGAGTAGTTAGGGTCAAATGGATCTACAAAACGAAGCTCAATGAGAAAGGAGAAGTGGACAAGTACAAGGCTCGTTTGGTTGCAAAGGGGTATAGCCAGCAATATGGGATCGATTTATGCAGAAGTGTTTGCGCCCGTAGCTCGTTTGGATACAATTCGTGTTATTCTCTCACTTGCAGCTCGAAATGACTGGAATGTGTATCAGTTGGACGTGAAGTCAGCATTCCTCCATGGTGAAATAAATGAAGAGGTATTCATTGCGCAACCTCCAGGCTATGAACAAAAGGGGCAGGAGCACAAGGTTTATAAACTCAAAAAGGCATTATACGGTCTGAAACAGGCTCCTAGAGCATGGTACAGCCGCATTGAGTCTTATTTCATGAAGGAAGGCTTCGAGAAGTGTCCACATGAACACACCTTGTTTGTCAAAAGACTGATTAAAGGTAAAATGTTAATTGTTTGCCTTTATGTGGACGATCTTATATTCACTGGGAATGATGAGCCCATGTTTAGAGATTTCAAGCATTCGATGATGACTGAGTTTGACATGACCGACCTTGGGAAAATGAGCTACTTTCTGGGCTTAGAAGTGTTCCAAAGGTCAGAAGGTATTTATGTTAGTCAGCGGAAATATGCTCAAGAAGTGTTAGAAAGGTTTGACATGGACAAATGCAATGCAGTTCATAATCCAATTGTCCCTGGGTTCAAAATAACGAAGGATGAAAAAGGAATAGAAGTTGATAGCACTCTGTATAAACAGGTTGTAGGCAGTCTCATGTATTTAACTGCAACGCGACCTGATATGATGTATGTCATCAGTTTAATTAGTAGGTTCATGGAACGACCTACTGAACTACATCTTAAAGCAGCAAAAAGAGTATTGAGGTACTTAAAGGGCACGGTGAACTTTGGACTGGTCTACAAGAAGGGAGGAAGAGAAGAACTTCTCGGGTACACTGACAGTGATTATGCCGGGGATATGGATGACAGGAAAAGCACTTCGGGATACGTTTTTATGTTGAGTTCAGGGGCAATCTCATGGTCCTCAAAGAAACAACCTGTGGTTACGTTATCTACCACTGAAACAGAATTCGTAGCTGCAGCTTCAAGTGCATGTCAAGCAGTTTGGTTAAGGAGGGTTTTACAGTATCTTGATCATGAACCTTGCAAGTCCACAACAATTTTGTGTGATAATAGTTCTACTATTAAACTATCGAAAAATCCAGTAATGCATGGGCGTAGTAAGCACATAGATATTCGGTTCCATTTCCTCCTAGAGCTCACCAAGGATGAAGTTGTAGAATTGGTTCATTGTTCTTCACAGGAGCAGGTTGCATATATCATGACCAAGCCACTAAAGCTGGACGTGTTTCAGAAACTGCAGGAGCTATTGGGTGTTCAATCATTCATGGGTATAAACTGACTTGCTAACCGCATTCAGTTTAAGGGAGGATGTTGAAGTTGTTAGGGTTCCTAGCCGTTAGGGTTAGGTCTCGCAGTTCCTGGTTTGTAAGGATTGTTTCTGTTATGGTTAATAAGCCCTAGTCTTTAGGGATAAGTTATTTGTTTCTGTTGTTTGCTTGACTTAGTCCAATACCACGTTCTAGGGTTGTAAAACGTGGGCTGCTTATTTTCAGTATTCATCTTTCTTTGTAAGGCTATTTAAAAGCCATGCTTGCTCATTAATCAAGTAAGGATATTCTCCCAGCTTTTGAGTACCGAAACAAACACTTACGTACGTGATCATTTGTGAGGGTTCAACCTAGGTTTCCAACAAATTCACCAGTAAAGATAATTTCATCCCATTAAACCAAAACATAGAAAGTAATTCATCACATTTAATGGGCAAATTTTAAAATTAAAATGAAAATGCCATTTCTTTCTATGAACAAGTCATATAATTTTCTGGGAATTTCATCAAACAGGTAATGGGCACGCACCTATAACCATGCAACTGGCCTTTGGTAATGGTGGTGACGGTGACGTGAGCTACGTACGTCATGCTGGCAAGTGCTTCTCCTCTGAACCCCATCGACTTTATCGACTGCAAGTCCTCAAACGCCGAGAGTTTCGACGTCGTGTGCCGCTCACACAGTATCGGCAGGTCCTCATACTGCAATGAATCGTAAATTCGTGAATAAATTTAGAAATAATTCAAAATTTAATAAAATGGAAAACGATGAGTAGAGAAAGGACTGACGCGTATGCCGCGGCCGTCGTCGGAGACTTGGATGAGTTTGAGGCAGCCGTCCTTGACGACGACGTTGATGGAGGAGGTCGAGGCTGTTCTCGACGAGCTCTTTGACGGCGGAGACAGGGCGTTGGATGACCTCGCCGGCAGCGATTCGGTTCACCACAGACTCTTCTAGGCGGTGAATTTTGGGAGGCTCCGTCGCGACTTGCTCTTCTTCTGCTTCAATTTCCATTTCCGTTGCACAGCACTCGTTTGGAAGCGCCAAATTTTCCCGGCACCGCCAAAATGATGAAGAAACGAGTATAATTTTATTTAATTTATTATTATTATTATTATTATAGACGAGTGTAAAATTAGGTTAAAAAACATAAATTTGTTAAGAATTGGGTTGCCACTTATTATTATAGACCAATGACAAATTTAAACTAAATTATTATGGCTAGACCAATGTGAGGTTTCATTTTTTTACTTGTTTGTTCAAAAATGAAAGAATTGCGTTACGAAAATATACATAAGCGTAATAACAATGAGAGAGGTATATTTGCGATATAAAAATTATCTTTACGTTTCATAAGTTTTTGGTAATAAAGGCTTAAAGTTTTTAATAGCGTCTATAGTTAGACAAAAAAAACACCAAAAAATGTCGACAAGAGGCAAGAGTTTGATTGAGATAACCTAGAAAACACAATAAACTCGAGTTAGTCTATTCACTGGCTACAAAATTTCATCTTAGAATAAACACGACAAAGTTCACAAGTTTAAATTATGTGTAAACATTCACCAAAAGTGTGCACTATTTCACCAAGAGTGTAGTTGTTGCTCGCACCTACAATTCTAAGATATCTAAATGTGAATTTTCTCATTTATAGGTTAAATAAATGATTTGAAGCTCGCCTTCACGGTAAATAAATGAGTAATTCTCCTTTTATTTTTCTAAAATTTTTAAAAATTTGATCATTTTTCATACAAATTTAATTTTTTTTTTGGCACTTTTGTACATTCATTGATTTGTTTCGTCAAATGCTTTGTTGATTAATAAAGTGGCACGGTTTTAGTCGACAACGCTGTCACGTCATCAACTAACAAAAATATTAATGATCAAGCTAACAAAAGTTAGGTTTTTACCTAGAACTTGTAACCTCGCACAGAAATTTCATTACATCATACGCTAAATGATATTCGAATAACTGAGTGAATCTCTTGCAATCTTTAAAACCCAATGCAACTGCTGAAAATTCTATATTTTATCGATGTATCGGATAACTGAGTTTAGACATTTTTAGCCTTTCAAACATTGGTGCATTATGCACATTGATGTAGTATAAAACCCCAAAAGGAAGCTTCTTGCAAATAACCCAATGGTTAGATTTAGTAAGGCATTGACCTCTTCCCAGAAAGACAAGCATAGGTTGAAGCATCTTAAGGGGAAATGATATCACTTTTTAAACTTTTGTCACCGCTTTATCATAGTTCAAGCAGATTGAGCACGCTAAGTTAGCCATTGCTATACACAAAATACATGCTTCACCTCTAACACCAAAAAAGAAACCAAAAAAATGACTGCTATTATGTCTACTATGTTGTCTAATTTTTTTCACCCATTTTTTAACGAAAGTTTTAGTGACAACTTTATTCTATTGCAAAATTACATAGAAGGACATAAGCAAAATATAAATAAAGTGTTTTTGTTTAGAACTGAAGTGACGTAGGCGACCCCGTCTCTCTCTGTATCTCTTGGGCGCACCACTGTCCTCACAGCCCAACTTAAAACCAAGCAAAGGACCCAAGGTTTAAGTGTTGCTTCCCTTTGATTGAGCAAACACATTATGCCACTCTTAGGATTTAAGGGACGATTCTTGGTATAGACGCAAATAGTGGGAAAAATGAAAGAAATCACGTCCCTTCCTCCAGTTGGGCCAAACGATAAGAACTCTAAAAGATGCAAACATGGTTAGGAATTAGGGCTTCTATCTTTGTCTATCTCTCTTGCAATTTCGTAAATGGATGTGAATCAATGAACAAATTTAAAAATGAATTAGTTTAGAAATTGTTAGTATTTGAAAATAATAAAAAATACCGCAAATGGTAAGTCATCCTCACTTGGATTGCCAATTGCCTCTCTCGTCTCTTCCAGTCCCTTTCATCAATTATGATATATGAATTTCCACGAGTAGCCGTAAAGATTTTCCACCAAAGACTAATTGGTGTGCCAAGGCCTCCACGGCTAGCCATCTCATCCATGCATTCCCTATATCTGCTCCTACATGGCTTCATTAAAATTTGGAAAAAGTCCATAGAAAATCTCGTGTATTCCCTATTTGTGAAAAGCAAATAAGAAAACAACGAGTGTAACGATGACTTTTTTAGACTATTAATACAATTTTGATATTTAGAAAATTTATAAATAACGACACAACAGTCATATCCAAGTAGTGACTACCTATCTACCGGCATGTGTGGTGTAGGCGATGGACTTGCAAACTTGTTCAACCCGACACATCTGAATCCGTTTTTGTAATTTACCATAAGAAAAGAACAGTAAATAAGATGATAAGCTGTGAATTGTGATGGAACATGAAGACCCTTAATTCAAAGTCTCTGCTGCATATAGACTTCTACAACCCATCACAACCAGCTGTGTCAACAAAGGATTTGCAAACTTGTAAAAGGGGTTACGAACAAACGCCACTCATTTCGTTTTCCAATAAATCAGGGAGAAACCAAAGTGGTGTTAATTAGGATTATATTTCATAAAGATGATCATAGTAATCCTAGGAATAGTATGATCACTTGTGTAAGAAGGAATCACAATTATTGAGTGAAACTAATTGTAGTCAGACTAGTATACGGATATACCATGATCATCACTATAAATAAAAATGAAAAGTAATTTTTATTTTTTTAGTACAACGATATATTTTACATTAAGGGGATGAGGGAGTTCGGCTAAGCTATACAATGAACAACTTAATTTGGTATCCAATTCGCTATCCATGAGATTCGAACCTAAGACCTGTCACTTACAAGTGAAGAAGAATATAACCATACCATTGTACTGACTCCTGAGTGGCAGAAGAAAAAGTACTTAACCGCTCTCACAATTAGCAAAACCTTTTTGCATCTCTCCCCCTCTCGTACGTACCATACAAGCTTAGCTTTCTCATCATCTAGTTGAAGTCTTGAAGATGTCGACAGTCTAGGAACACAGTCAATAACGACAACGCTTACATGGTATATGTGATGGCAGAAGATACATAAAAATATTTAGCTGATTGAGGCAGGAAATACCTCTTAATTTTTTCCATGCATCCAAACACTGTGTATCGTCTCTTCTGGACTACTTCCTAGTGAAATGTGGGGGGTTCTTTGAATTTATTCCTATCTGTTGTTTTTATTTTTTATGGCTTGCAAGGGACATAATATATAGAGTAATGCTATGGAGATTAAATTTGTAGACAAAGTTTTAAAAACTAAAGGACATGGAAGTTGATGATTGGTTTATTACTTACACGTTGATAAACATGCTTATTCTTATTGGTGACACATCATTTGGTTTGCAAATTTAGTCTCTCTAACATTACCCTAATATATATGTAATGTTGCCAAGTTTTTTTAGTGATGTTGGGACTAGTGGAGTGTACTTTATTCAATTTTTCTTCATTTATCTGCATTACTCAATAGTACGAAAAACGAACGACTAAAATTGAATTGAGGAAGTAGTATTTTTCTTAACTTGCCAATCTAATGAACAAAAACTTGGACTACACAATTGTCGGGACTATTGAAGACAAACACGCATTTGTTGGGGTTTCGCTTGTTTTGGTTTTTCAAAGAAAGACACGTTATACTGATCATCCCATATATCATAGTGTGTAAATTGATTATTAATGTTATATTCTAAAGCATTGTTTGGGCCCAAAATATTGTTTTTGGCCCAAAATATTGTTTTGGGCCGAGCTTAGAGTTGTTCTCGGCCTAGTGATCTTTTTCTAGAATCATCATGGGTCATCTAATTATTAAGGGCCGCACGGTTAGGGTCGGCCGAGTCCTATTGCACGATGGATTGGGTTGAATAACGGAGTAGTCGAGACCTAGTATGATAAGGAGTCCCAAGGATGCTGAGACTTGGAAAATGAATCTGTCACGTTTAAAAGGTGGGTTCAAAGTCATAATTGAATTAGGATTGGCAAAGACCTAGTTAGATTAGGTTAAGGAGTCCTAATCCGAGTATGTTTCTAGCTCGGCCATGAAAAGGTTTATTGCTATAAATAGAGAAGGAAGTGCATCATTCAAGCTCTCTCCAATTTAACACACAAATTGCCCTGTGCAAAGCTTCTAAAAAACCCTTAAGATTTTATCCTTCTCCCATTTCTTCTGCCAACACATCTTCAGTTTGGATAGACAGCACTAGAGCCGTAGAATAAGCCGATCGAGGAGCACCTTCAGTTTTGATAGACAGCACTGCTTCGAGACCGACTGGTTATTTATCCAAGTCTCGGTCGACAAGAATTTTCGAGTCCTTGTTGGTAGAGGTCATCTCATTAGCCTTCTCGGCGAAGTAAGGTGTTACAGCTTACTAGGCTCGGCGCATTGTACGCCGAGTTTTTTTTATGATTGGATATTCACAAGTATCTTTTAGAATTCGGCATTCCAATGGCTGAACCACATTTACAATCAAGACATACATCTCTTTTGAGTATTTGTGTCCATATAGTTTGGTACTGGTTCGACGTGCTTATACTTTTACGAATATAATCATTGTGACCGAATCTGGCGCTGACGATTTGTGATCTTTGCAGAACCCAAAGGCCGAGACGTGTTCCTTCTTCGGCCTCAGTCACAAGATCGAGAAGTTAGCTGCGCGCTCAACGCAACATCAGTGTATTTTACTCCCTGGCCAAGCTCGGCCAACGAGTTGGCACGCTCCGCACACAACCGAAGAACGTAGTTAGCTCATTAGTTACTCGGCCCCCGCGCCACTTAAGCTTGGTAGTTTTTAAGGTTAACAAGCATACATTGATCTTCATTCACATTATAACACGTGGGTTTATTATACATAATATTTGGATATGTTCTAGTTTATTTCCACAATTTTTCTTGATGAAGAGTCTTTGGTTTGCTTTCTATTATGTTACTAGTTGCATGGAAGAGTGCATTTTGCTCGCTATCCTTCAATGGTCATGAGCATTACCATTTACCACTTATATTAATTGCGATTGAATTAGTTTTTTAAGTTTTGAGATTTAAGTAGTAAATAAATCTGATCACATTCATCGACAACAATTCATGTAGCGGTAATGCTCTTAAAAATGCACTTTGAGTGGAAAAGCTAGGGTTAGAAGAAATCCATTTCACTAACTCTCATGCAATCATTAAAACCCAATGTAATTATCGAAAATTCTATGCTTTATCGATGTATTGGATAACTGGGTTTAAACATTTTTAGCCGTTCAAACATTGGTGCATCTTGTAGATGTAGTATAAAACCTCAAAAGGAAGCTTCTTGCAAATAACCCAACGGTTAGGTTTGGCATTGACCTCTTATCCGAAATACAAGCATAGGTTGAAGCATCTGAGGAGGGGAATTGACATCACTTTTTCAACTTTTGTCACCACTTTAATCATAGTACAAGCAGATTGAGCACGCTAAGTTAGCCATCACTATACACACAATACATGCTTCACCCAACACCAAAAAAGAAACCGAAAAATAATGAGTGCTATTATGTCCACTATATTGTCTAATTTTTCACTCACTTTTTAACGGAAGTTTTAGCGACAAGTTTATTTTATTGCAAAATTACATAGAAGGACATAAGAAAAATATAAAGAAAGTTTTTTGTTTGGGAACTTAAGTGACGTAGGCGACCCTGCCTCTCCTGTATCTCTCTAACGCACCACCACTCACAACCCAACTCAAAACCAAGTTAAAGATCCAAAGGTTTAAGTGCTGCTCCCCTTTGATTGAGCAAACATATTATGCAATTCTTAGGATTCAAGGAACGACTCTTGGTGTAGATGCAAATAGTGAGAAAAATGGAATAAATCACATCCCATCCTCCAGTCAGGCCAAAAGATAAGAATCCTAAAAGGTGCAAACAAAGTTAGGGATTAGGGCTTTTGTCTCTGTCTATCTCTCTTGCAATTTCGTGAATGCATGTGAATCAATGAACAAATTTACAGGTGAATTAGTTTAAAAAATTGTTACTAATATAAAACATAGCTAAATCCGTTTTCGTAATTTACCACAAGAAAAGAACAGTAAATAAGATGATAAGTTGTGAATTGTGATGGAACATGAAGACCTTTAATTCAAAATCTCCGCTGCTTATGGATTTCTACAACCCATCATAACCAGGTACCAGCTGGGTCGACAAAGGACTTGCAAACTTGTAAAAGAGGTTGTGAACACCCGCCACTATTTCAGTTACCATTTTTTTCCGTGACGGTGGTGGTGAAGGTAATGACATTAGCTGTGGCAGTGTGACCAATGATGCTGGTGCCAATAATGATGTATGGTGGCTGGGGTGCACAAGTTAAAATGTTTGTAGAAGCGTTGGCAGCAGTGCTAACGGTTGTGGTTGTGGTGGTGGTAGTGACGGCAGTGGTGATGATTATAGCGACACTAACAACAGCGATGGTGGTTATGATGGCAATTTTGATGCTAGTGGTGGTAGCGACAATGGTAGGATTGTGGTGGCAATGATGATGGTGGTAATGGCATTGATAATGTAAGGCTAGTGGTTATAATGATAGGTGGTGGCAGTTACTTTGTTCTCATATGGATAAGATATAAATATATGTAGAAGGAAAATAATGTCATTTGAAAAATTAATGAGAGTATTACAGGACTAAAAATATTCCCTTTAAGGCTTAGCTCCGCTTTTTATAAAAGCTACTGTGTGGAGACCATTGCTTTAAAAATAAGCATAAAGTTTTATTTTTACCAAACAGTTTTTTACTACTTAATAAAGAAGTTTTTAGTCTAAAATGCAATAACAAACGGGGGCCTACATCAACTATATTGTCTTATTTTTCCATCCATTTTTTAATGAAAGTTTTCATGACAAGTTTACCCTACTACAAAATTACATAGAAGGACATAAGCAAAATATAACAAATGTTTTTTTGTTTGGGAACTAAAGTGATGTAGGCAGCCCCGTCTCTCTCAAAACCAAGCAAAAGACTTGAGACTTAAGTGCTGCTTCCTTTCAATTGAGCAAAGATATTGCGCCATTCTTTGGATATAAGAAATATTTCTAATATTAGGACAAATAGTGGGAAAAATAGAACAAATCACGTCCCTTCCTCCAATCGAGTCAAAAGGTAAGAATCTTAAATGGTGCAAACAGAGTTAGAAATTAGGATTTATGTCTACCTCTCTTGCAATTTCGTGAATGCATATGAATCATTAAACAAGTTTATAGATGAATTAATTTAAAATATCGCTAGTATTTACAAAAGAAAAAAAAATACCACAAATAGTAAATCGTCCTCACTTGCACTGCCAATTGCCTCTCTCTTGTCTCTTCCAATCCCTTTCATCAATTATGATTTATGAATTCCACGGTTAGCCATCTCATACACGCAATCACTGTATCTCCTCCAACACGGCTTCATCAAAATTTGGAAAAATCCATATAAAATCTCTTGTATTCCCTTTTCAAATAAGAAAGCGACCAACGTAACAATGACTATTGTAGACTGTTAATAACAATTCTTCTGTTTAGAAAATTTTGTAAATATTAACTCAATAGTCATATTCGTTTTCGTTCGAACAAAATATAGAACATATCTAAATCTGTTTTCGTAATTTACCATAAGAAAAGAACAATAAATAAGATGATAAGCTGTGAATTGTGATGGAACATGAAGACCCTTAATTCAAAGTCTCCTCTGCATATGGATTTCTACAACCCATCACAACCAGGTACCAGCTGTGTTGATAAAGGACTTGCAAACTTGTGGAATGGGTTTTGAACCTTTTTTTCTTTTATCCATCAGACGACTTTCGTTTTCAGCTCTCCGGCCCACATCTATAATGTGTTCCTACATCATGCATTCATAATATTTGCTCCTACACGACTTGCAAACTTGTAAATATCCCAGTAGGGACTACCAGTCTACCAGCATGTGAGGTGTAGGCGATGGTTGCAAAATATAAGAACGTATCTAATGGTTGCAAACTATAAGAACGTATCTAAATCCGTTTTCGTAATTTACCACAAGAAAAAGAACAGTAAATAAGATGATAAGTTGTGAATTGTGATGGAACATGAAGACCCTTTTTCAAAGTCTCCGCTGCATATGAATTTCTACAACCCATCACAACCAGCTGTGTCGACAAAGGACTTGCAAACTTGTAAAAGGGGTTGTGAACATCCGCCACTCATTTCAGTTACCTTTTTTTTTTTTGCGGTGGTAGTGGTAGTGAAGGCTATGGCATTAGCAGTGGCAGTGGAGCGGGACCGATGATGGTGATGGTGATGGCAACAACAATTGTAAGGGTATAGTGGTGGTGCCAATAATGAGGTGTGGTGGGTGGGGTGCACAAGTTAAAATATTTGTAGAAGCATTGGCAGCGGCACAAAACATAAAAAAAGTTTTTTCGTTTGGGAACTGAAGTGACGTAGGCAGCCTCATCTCTCTCAAAACCAAGTGAAATATCCGAGTTTTGAAAGCCACTTCCTTTCGATTGAGCAATGATATTGTGCAATTCTTTGGATTTAATCTGATATAGGCCCAAATAGTGGTAAAAATGGAACAAATCACATCCATTCCTCTAGTCGGACAAGATGGTAAGAATCCTAAAATGTGCAAACATACTTAGGAATTAGGGTTTTTGTCTCTATCTTTTTCTCTTGCAATTTCGTAAATGCATATGAATCAGTGAACAATTTTGCAAATGAACTAGTTTAGAATATTGCTTCATATTCAAATGTAATATAATATCGATTTTGTAATAATTTTTTGTCAATGATTTATGAATTTTTGTCACTGAAACAATTTTCTAACTACATTTGGTCCAACACGAATCATTTTTGTACTGCTGGATAATTATATTTTCTCATTGTACAGAAAAAAGTTTGCAGTGTTGATTTTGTAAATTCAGTCACGTCATTCTTAGTATCATTTTACTCTTATTTATTTGACTTATGTATTTAAATGTTCATGACTTTTATTACATGAAGAAATCTGCCATATACATTGGAAATAAATTTTCGATTTGTGTAGCATTGCATTTGAACGCAACAATATTTTCTGTTTGTGTTTAGGTGCTTTCGATTATGTTACTCGTTGTATGGAAGACTGCATTTTGCTCGCTATCCTTCGAGCATTACCACTTATATTAATTGCAATTGAATTAATTTAAGTTTTGAGATTTAAGTAATAAACAAATCTGATCATATTCATCGACAACAATTCATATGGTGGTAATGCTCGTAATAATGCACTTTGAGTAGAAAAGCTAGGGTTAGAAGACAACCATTTCACTGAACATTGTGCAGTTTTTAAAACCCAATGCAATTGTCGAAAATTCTATACTGAATCGATATATCGGATAACTAAATTTAAGCATTTTTAACTGTTTAAATATTGGTGCATCCAGTACAGAGAATGCAATATAAAACCCCAAACGGAAGCTTCTTGCAAATAACCCAACGGGTAGGCTTAGTCAAGCATTGACCTCTTCAATGAAATACAAGCATAGGTTGAAGCATCTGAGGAGGGGAAATGACATCACATTTTAAACTTTTGTCACCACTTTAATCATCAAGATGGCTGCAATTTTCTGTAATGGCCATGTCCTACTTATACGTATTCAGTTTTGTTTTTGCCTTTAATTTTCACAAGCTGATTCACATATTAAAAATATAAAAAAAAAGCCTATTTACACACATTTTTACTTTTCACAGACTCTCTTAATTTGTAGCCTTCGGATTGAATGAATTAAAAGAAGATTAAAAGACAGAAATTAATAAATGATGTGTGAGAAGTAAAAAATGAGTGTCGATAGCAAAGCAAGAGGGTGTCAATTTTATATATAGTTCCAGCAGATTGAGCACGCTAAGTTTGTCGTTGCTATACACTAAATGCACGTTGTGTTGACAAGGGGCTTGCAAACTTGTAAAAGGGGTTGTGAACACCCACCACTCATTTCAGTTACCCTTTTTTCTTTTCTCCATCAGACGACTTTCGTTTTCAACTCTCTGGCCTACGTCGATAATCCATTCCTATAAATTCCGATATCGCGCTAATTCAGAAGCTAAACAACTCACCAGCAAAGCAAAGAAAAATTGTGTGTAATAATGGATAGCCATTGTCACCTCAGTATTCCTCGCTATTTGCTTCTTTTGCTTTTGGCCTCTTCCTGCATGCAGAGTACCACTAAACTCTGTTTCTGTTTGGCTGGTGATGAAATTTCAAGCAGTGGGAAAACAAATTCATGCATTGACGAAGAAAGACAAGCGCTTCTCGTCTTTAAACAACATCTTGTTGATCATTCTGGTCAGCTTTCGTCTTGGGTGGGTCATGATTGCTGTCGATGGGAAGGCATTTCATGCAACAACAATACTGGTCATGTCGTGAAGATGGACCTCCGGAATCCATTTGACTATGGATATGATGAAGAGTGCATGAATGCTTGTTTGCGAGGTAAGATAAATGCTTCTCTGTTGAGCTTGAAACATTTAAATTACCTGGACCTAAGCAATAATGATTTTAATAGCATTCAAATTCCTAAGTTCTTGGGGGAGCTTAAAAGTTTGCAATATCTCAATCTCTCCCATGCGTCATTTGGAGGAGAGATTCCCTCTTCTCTTGGTAACCTGTCAAGCCTCAATTTTCTTGATCTCGGGTGGAATTATGACTTATCTTCCAAAAATTTGAATTGGCTTTCTCACCTCTCTTCCCTGAAATACATTAATCTCAATGGCGTTGATCTTAGCAGCACAGGAGTCAGTTGGGCACATGATATTAACATGCTTCCTTCATTGTTAGAGTTACATTTATCTTCGTGCCGAATTGAAAGCTTTCCACACTCACTGCAGAGCATTAACTTCCTTCCACTTTCACTACAGAGGATTAACTTCACATCACTGTTGGTCCTTGATATGTCGAATAATGGCTTTAAAAGTTCTTCATTTCCCGGTTGGTTTTTTAATCTTACCAACCTCGTAACACTTGATCTATCCAGGAATGGTTTCAGGGATTCTTTTCCAAGTGAATTTTCAAACTTCAAATCTCTAGAAAATCTTTATTTATCTGAAACAGGCTTAAAAGGTCAAATTCCTAAGGTCATTGGAAATTTGTGCAAGCTAAAAGTCTTAAGTCTTTCGAGGAACGAATTTGATGGGGGGATGGAAGAGTTTTGGAGGAGTCTCTCCAATTGTCCAAGTAATACATTAGAGTCACTAGATTTGTCTGATTGCGAGCTTGAAAGCCAATTGCCGGTCTTTTTAGGAATGTTTAAAAGTTTGAAGAATCTTAACCTTTATGGGAACTCTTTGTGGGGCTCAATTCCAGATTCCATCGGAAACTTGTCGTCCTTGAGAACACTAGACCTCAGTTCTAATCATATGAATGGCTCCATTCCACAAAGTATCGGACAACTCTATGAGCTAGTTTCCCTACTTCTGTACGGTAATTTATGGGAAGGCATTCTAACAGAAGCCCATTTCATAAATCTCACCAGATTACAATTTTTTGAAGTAGGAAGTATAAACCCATCCATGTCCCTCATTTTTGACGTGGCTTCTAATTCGGTTCCCCCTTTCAAGCTCCACAGAATGTGGATCATAAATTGTCAGATAAGACCAGGTTCTTGGGTATGGCTTCAAACTCAAACTGAATTGTCTTATGTTGCTTTTATTGGTAATGGAATCTCGCATTCCATACCAGGGGAATGGTTGTTCAAGATATCTTTCCAACTCACCCAACTATACTTGTCTCACAACCAATTTCATGGAAGCTTTCCATCCCATTTGAAATTTCCAAATTTAACAACTATTGATTTGAGTCATAATCAATTGGAGGGCCCACTCCCACTTTGGGCGTGCACTAATGTCGATCAACTTTCTCTAGAAAGCAATTTCTTTTCTGGGTCAATTCCCTCAAATATTGACCAAATGATGCCTAATTTGAGAGAATTGCTTCTTTATGAGAATAATTTGAACGGCACTATTCCTCCCTCTATTTGTAACATGCGGGAGTTGGGAATTCTGTCTCTAAGGAGAAATCAATTTTCTGGAGAGCTCCCTCGTGCATGGAGTGTGGAGAGCAATATGGTGTTTTTAGATGTTGGTCAAAACAGTCTCTTTGGTAAGATTCCCATTTCATTGGGGGTACTAGGTGTCCTAGAAATATTAAAGCTCAACGACAACAATTTTGACGGTGAAATTCCTGATTCCTTGCAAAATTGTTCTCGTTTGAGGAGTATGGATCTTGGAGACAACAAGTTATCTGGGAACATACCTCTATGGATAGGAGGATCGAATGCATCAATGTTGTCTATGCTACGATTACGGTCCAACAATTTTACTGGATGTATTTCCCAGCAATTGTGCAATCTTCATGGCCTTCACATCCTCGACCTTAGTCACAACGGCTTTTCAGGTACTATTCCCATGTGTTTGGATAATATAAAATCTCTGGTCAATGATATTTATGATAGCTACTCTTATGGTGGTTATTATGATGGTGAGTATGAGCAAGCCATATTGACACTAAAAGGAGAAGAACTTGTGTACAACAAGACTCTATATCTTGTAAAGAGCATTGATCTTTCATCAAATAATTTACAAGGTGAAATCCCTGAAGAAATAAGCAACCTCATTCAATTGGGCACCTTGAATTTGTCTGTGAATCAATTGACTGGAAAGATCCCTTCCAATGTCGGAAACTTGCGTTGGTTGGAAACTCTTGATCTCTCACACAACCACCTCTCGGGACAGATTCCACAAAGCTTGTCATCTTTAACCTCTTTGTCCCACTTGAACTTGTCTTACAACAACTTGTCCGGAAGAATTCCTTCAGGAAACCAGCTTCAAACGCTCAATTTTTCGTCCATTTATATGGGCAATATATGGCTATGTGGCGTTCCTCTCTCAACTAAGTGCCCTGAAGATGACACTTCTACTGTGAAGGATGCAAAGGACAAGAATGAAGAAGGAAATGATAAGTTGTGGTTCTATGTTAGCGTTGTACTTGGCTTTACCGTAGGCTTTTGGGGTGTTTGCGGCACATTGATCTTAAAGACTTCGTGGAGGTATGCATATTTTCAATTCTTCGATGACGTCAAAGATAAAGTAGCACTAGCAATTGCGCTGAAAGTTGCTCGTTTCAAAAGGATTTTATTTTGAAGTTTGATTGTACTAACATATAATGTGATGTTTTTCCTTTTCTATTTTGTGTTTTGGTACCTGCAAGTTATGTATTGAATAAAAGAATTCATTCTTTCAATAAATGTTCCTACAAACAATTATGTAACGACTATCCATTTACTACAAGAATGTTATCTGTTTTGTACTTATCAAACGCATAACACAAAATATAAATGTAACGACTATCTATGTAATGTTGCAATTTAACAAAAAAACACTACGTTCATAAAGTAGATAAACACACGTATGTATTCTTCTCTTTTACACTTGAATGTCGTCGAACTCGGCCAGTGGTAGTCTACCTCCTCCGCCTTCTCGATGCTGCAAAACCATACAAAAATTGGAGGGAGACAAGGAGGAAGAAGAAGGAGAAGAAGTTGGACACTTGAATTGGGAAAAGGAACGAACTTCTAGAGGCGATTGAATTGGGTTTGAAGAAATGGCTGAGATGGATCTACAATAGATAATTTGTAAAGGAGAGGCTTTTGTTCCATTTTTGTCCGTTGCAGAGAGAGATTAGGGTTTGCACAGAGGGTGGGTGAGCGATTCAAGTGAGGGGCTAGGGCTGCAGGGATGGGGGCTTCATCTCTTTTCTCGCTTGCTGAAACTTTCCCTTCTTCAGGTAATCTCCCAGTTGAAAGCTTCTAATTAATGTTTTTCATTTGGGTGTTTTTTTTTTATGGATTTATGTATTGTTTTTTTTTTTTTTTTTTTTTTTTTTGTCCAGTGAATTCGAGATGAAATTATATTATTTTCATTTGTTTGGTTTGGAATTATATTATTTGTTGCCTTTTCGGCAAGGGCTTTTAGATAATAAAGTTGCTTGCTGCTACCCTTGATTTTCCAGTGACATTTGTGTAGCCTGCATATAGTCATATAATGAATGGTGGTGTAAATTCAGTTTTTATAGACATTATTTTATTTTTTTATTTTTATTTTTTAAGATTTATGGGTTTCTTTTTGCTTCTTCTCTGTTAAATTACTCATCCGGAAGTTAATTTTGTTCAAAGACTAAGTATTGTTCTTCTATTAAAGATTTCTGGGTTATTTTTGTTGCTTCTTTTCTGTTAAATTACTCATCTGGAAGTTAATTTTGTTCAAAAACTAAGTATTGTTCTTCAATTAATCTTACAAGAAAGCATATGAGAACGTGGCACACTAGGTGTTCGATGATATGTGTCTGAGAATCCATCAATATGATATATTATAATTCTGACCCTCTTCTTCAGCTCCAGCCGCAGGTGCGTGAAGGCGACGTGGTCCTGGTCGACTGTCTCTTCCTCCACAGTTCTGGACGACGGTTCCGAAGCTCTGGCAATTCGGACTGAGAAAGAGGTCAATAACAACAAGGTAATGGAATTCAATGTTTTGTGTATTTAGACGTACCGCATTATATAGTTTAATTGATGCATAGACTTCTAGAGGCTATACAGATAATGATGGAAATATCATGCTAGGGGATTCAATTAGGGAAACTACTTATATAAATAGCCTCCAAGGCGTGAAATTAGATAACTGTCACCTACGCTTTACAATATTTTCAAAATTCAACTTAGTGTGCTAATATACACACTAAATATGAAATAATAATCGTTAATACTATAATTTTCTTGTGTTGATATGGCATTGCGTGAATAGTTCATACCATTTATAAAAAGCACCATGGCATTGCGCGAAAGTGAGAAGACGAGGATGACGAAGCTGGAGGAGCTGAGCAAGAACATAGAATCGTTGAAGTGAAGAAATAGCAGCCTATGTGGGTAACCGATGATCTGATTAGGTTTGTGTGATGATGTATTTAAGGAGAGTTTTTTCGATGTTTAGATATATGGGTAGTGATTGGCATTTGGTGTAATTTCTAAGTTGGTTTGTTTCATAAACTAGTGTTTGGTAAAAACATTTGGCTGATTTAGGCAGGAAAATACCCTTTAAATTTAAACAGGTTTGTAACTAAAATACCCACGGTGAGTTTATCATAAAACCCACCATCCCCATTTTCCAAGTTTTCCCTTTTCTCTCCAAATATTGAATGTTTGTGCTCTTCTGCTCTACCTGTTCCTGAAATGTTAGTGTGTCATTGGAGCCTCTCAACCTCCATTCAACCGCTGACTGTGTCTTCTCAATGATGATTTTTTATAAAAATGTAAATACTTGTGTTTTAAAGGCTCATGAATTTTCTAAATAATCTCACATAACCCTAACACTAGAAGGTAGAAACAGATACCTCTCTCTTCGTTGGGTGAACATTCACATCAACATGTTCAGGTGGCAACATAATTGACATGTATATGAAGGGTTTTGATGCTTTTGGCAATGTTGCAGCATACGCAACTTCTAGAGCTCTCTTCAGAGCAGTGCAATCTACCAATCTATCTGTGGTTTGAAAGAAAAGCGAATAAGAAAACATATCAATGATGTAATTCTGACATCAGTATGTTAAAACAAAAATTAGGGAGACTACTTATATAAATGGCCTCCAAGGCGTGAAATTAGAGAACTGTCGCCTACGATTTACAATGTTTCCAAAATTCAACTTAGTGTGCTAATATACAACTTCTAGAGCTCTCTTCAGAGCAGTGCAATCTACCAATCTATCTGCAGGAGGAGCTAACATTCATATGATGAATTGCAAACCGGCTTAGCACATCTACAATCTTTGAATAATCATCAGCAGAATTTCGTAGTGCCTTTCTCCGGGCAGTCATGTTATAGAATAAGTTCTCAATCTGATAACAAGTTGTTTGGGCCCAAAATAACAGTTTGGGCCGGGCCCGGCTCAGGAGGAGGAACTATGGATAGTTGATTAACGGGCCGACTAAATTAAGTCGGCCGAATCCTAGTAGGAAAAGGATTTGTCTCAGCGAAATCAACAGTCCTAGTATGACAAGGAGTCTCGGTGGGAGTCCTAGCTAAAGAGGGAGTGGCCGAGGGAAAAAATCCGATAGGGGTAAGAAGTCCTAATACAAGTAGAGTTGTGCTCGGATTAGAAGGGGGTTCGGCCCCTATAAATACAGAAGCGGTGGCAGTGTGTAAAGGACCTCTCCAACACAACACACAAATTTGCCCTGCACAATTTCTCGCTCTACGTGAAACCTCTCAACACCCTTGAGATTTGTTTATTTTCTTTTTCGCCTTCACACCTTCAGTTTGGATAAACAGCACTGCGGGGGCAACCGTTAAACATCTTCAGTTGACATAAACAGCACTGTTGCCGTAGAACCAGCCGTTCGTGAAGCACCTTCAGTTGGCAGAAACAGCACTGCGACAGGGGCGACTGGTTATCTATCCAAGTCTCGGTCGAGAAGGATTTTCGAATCTTTCCCGGCAGAGGTCATCTCATTAGCCTTCTCGGCGAAGTGAGGTGTTACCAGGTTACTACATTCGGCACATTGAAAGCCGAATTTGATATTGAACTTCGTAAAAATAGCAGCCTTGTCTTCAGGCTCTAGAACCAAAAGGCCGAGACGTGTTCCTTCCTCGGCCGCAATCGCAAGACGTAGAAGTCATCCGCGCGCATCCACACCACACCAAGACACTTTTACTCATCGGTCGAGCTCGGCCGACGAGTTGGCACGCCCCGCACACATTCGAAGGACGTAGTTAGTTTACTAATTACTCGGCCTGCCCGCCACGTAGGCTAGGTGATTTTTGTAACCAACACAAGTACCACCACTTAATTCACCAGTAAAGATAATTTCATCCCATTAAACCAAAACATAGAAAGTAATTCATCACATTTAATGGGAAAATTTTAAAATTAAAATGAAAGGGCCATTTCTTTCTATGAACAAGTCATATAATTTTCTGGGAATTTCATCAAACAGGTAATGGTCACGCACCTATAACCATGCAACTGGCCTTTGGTAATAGTGGTGACGGTGACGTGAGCTACGTACGTCATGCTGGCAAGTGCTTCTCCTCTGAACCCCATCGACTTTATCAACCGCAAGTCCTCAAACGCCGAGAGTTTCGACGTCGTGTGTGTTAGAACTTGTGGGGGACTCCCAGTCCCACATCGCCCAAACCTTTATTGAACCAACTCTTTATAAGTGAGTTCACTCACTTATGGATTAAAAGAATTGGATCAAGGCCCTGCACCTTGGGCCTTAGACTTGGAGGATTTGGGTGCATATATTAAATGTCAAAGATTGGCCTTGGGCCTTGGGGCTCGGATGGACAAAAACCACAAGTATCATTTTTCGTTTTTGATTTTTGCATTCAGTTTTTCCGAAGGGATAAACCTGATCACATGGACAGTTACAACCGTTCAAAACGTCTTGAAACTGCTCCATTACGCCATTATAAATATGGCCTTTAGATCAGAAACAAAAGAATAATTTCCATCATTTCCTCTTCATACTTCACAGAGAAACACCGAAACCAATTCGCCTAGAATCCAAGTTCGAGTGCAAGAACTTGGATTAGATAGTTGTATCCTGCAAGATAGACGTCCGTTGAACTACTGCACTTGTGTAGGGGCGAATTTCTGTCTTAGGAGATTGCTCTGCAAGCCTCTATCTACCAAAAACAAGTCAGTGTTTTTGTAATTCTTATTTAATTTCGTTACTTGTTTATGTGTTGCATATATTGTATGTAGAGTGAAACTTTCATTTGAAATAAATCATACAATTGTTATATATTTGTATAACTGCTTATTGATTGGTCCTAACAGTGTGCCGCTCACACAGTATCGGCAGGTCCTCATCAGGGCCGGCCCAGGCCCAGTGCAACCAGGGCGACCGTCAGAGGCCCAAAAAAATTGGGGGCACCAAAATTATTAGGGCGGTATATTTATATATGTTTTCATAAGAGTATAAATTTATAAAATTTGGTTCAATGACATAGAAATTTAACTAAAAGTGGTGGTTTGGTCATTTAAAAATAATGAAGAGGTCTTGGGTTCAAAACACCACATGTGCTTATTTACTTTCAAATTTTTACAAATTTCTTTTCATAAGAGTATAAATTTATAAAATTTGGTTAAAAGATCAAGAAGTCTAATTAGAAGTAGTGGTTTTTATTGTTTAAAATTAACAAGAGGTCCTAAGTTCGAAGTGCTATGTGCATGTTTATTTTTTTCAATTTTACAAATTTTTGTTTTGTTGTTAATTTATTTTTAGTTACTAACTAGTAACTATGTGGGTTGTTATTTTTAAATATTCATTTCAATTCAAGTCTAATCTTCAACGATGAGTAATACGCAGACCAAATTTTTAGAGCAAATTGACAAATTATATGACGTGTTATCAAAATATTTAATTTAATGTCCATTCATTACTAATACATATCAATTAAAGACTCGAAAACATCATTATTTTTTTAGCCCCATATTGACAAGGTTAGTAAATAAGAAAAAACACCTCATGATTTATACAAAAACACTTTCAAAGTTCACATGGAAAACAAAACTCATCATCTACTTGTAAGCCCAGAGTTTTTTGGTTTCCTTCTCCCAATACAAAATAAATTAGTCTTTATGTATTTCTAAATTATTGAGTTTCAAGTGCTTTTCTAAGTATAATTTTATCGATGTCTTACGTATGAAAATAAATAATTTTCTTATAAGAAGTTAGGGCACTTTTTTTGGCTTCGCCCCGGGCCTCAAAAATCTCTGGACCGGCCCTGGTCCTCATACTGCAATGAATCATAAATTCGTGAATAAAGGCTTAAAGTTTTTAATAGCGTCTATGGTTAGACAAAAAGAACACCAAAAAATGTCGACAAGAGGCAAGAGTTTGGTTGAGATAACCTAGAAAACATAATAAACTCGAGTTAGTCTATTCACTGGCTACAAAATTTCATCTTAGAATAAACACGACAAAGTTCACAAGTTTAAATTATGTGTAAACATTCACCAAAAGTGTGCACTAATTCACCAAGAGTGTAGTTGTTGCTCGCACCTACAATTCTAAGATATCTAAATGTGAATTTTCTCATTTATAGGTTAAATAAATGATTTGAAGTTCGCCTTCACGGTAAATAAATGAGTAATTCTCCGTTTATTATTCTAAATTTTTTTAAAATTTGATCATTTTTCATACAAGTTTAATTTTTTTTTGGCACTTTTGTACATTCGTTGATTTGTTTCGTCAAATGCTTTGTTGATTAATAAAGTGGCACAGTTTTAGTCGACAACGCTGTCACGTCATCAATTAACAAAAATATTAATGATCAAGCTAACAAAAGTTAGGTTTTTACCTAAAACTTGTAACCTCGTACAGAAATTTCATTACATCATACGCTAAATGATATTCGAATAACTGAGTGAATCTCTTGCAATCTTTAAAACCCAATGCAACTGCTGAAAATTCTATATTGTATCGATGTATCGGATAAATGAGTTTAGTCATTTTTAGCCTTTCAAACATTGGTGCATTATGTACATTGATGTAGTATAAAACCCCAAAAGGAAGCTTCTTGCAAATAACCCAACGGTTAGATTTAGTAAGGCATTGACCTCTTCCCAGAAAGACAAGCATAGGTTGAAGCATCTTAAGGGGAAAAGATATCACTTTTTAAACTCTAACACCAAAAAAGAAACCAAAAAAATACACAAAATACATGCTTCACCTCTAACACCAAAAAAGAAACCAAAAAAATGACTGCTATTATGTCTACTATGTTGTCTGATTTTTTTACCCATTTTTTAACGAAAGTTTTAGTGACAACTTTATTCTATTGCAAAATTACATAGAAGGACATAAGCAAAATATAAATGAAGTGTTTTTGTTTAGAACTGATGTGATGTAGGCGATCTCGTCTCTCTCTGTATCTCTTGGGCTCACCACCCAACTTAAAACCAAGCAAAGGACCCAAGGTTTAAGTGTTGCTTCCCTTTGATTGAGCAAACACATTATGCCACTCTTAGGATTTAAGAGACGATTCTTGGTATAGACGCAAATAGTGGGAAAAATGAAACAAATCACGTCCCTTCCTCCAGTTGGGCCAAACGATAAGAACTCTAAAAGATGCAAACATGGTTAGGGATTAGGGCTTCTATCTTTGTCTATCTCTCTCTTGCAATTTCGTAAATGGATGTGAATCAATGAACAAATTTAAAAATGAATTAGTTTAGAAATTGCTAGTATTTGAAAAAAAAAAATACCGCAAATGGTAAGTCATCCTCACTTGGATTGCCAATTGCCTCTCTCTTGTCTCTTCCAACCCCTTTCATCAATTATGATATATGAATTTCCACGGGTAGCCATAAAGATTTTCCACCAAAGACTAATTGGTGTGCCAAGACCTCCACGGCTAGCCATCTCATCCATGCATTCCCTATATCTTCTCCTACATGGCTTCATTAAAATTTGGAAAAGTCCATAGAAAATCTCGTGTATTCCCTATTAGTAAAAGCAAATAAGAAAACAACGAGTGTAACGATGACTTTTTTAGACTATTAATACAATTTTGCTATTTAGAAAATTTATAAATAACGACACAACAGTCATATCCAAGTAGTGACTACCTATCTACCAGCATGTGTGGTGTAGGCGATGGACTTGCAAACTTGTTCAACCCGACACATCTAAATCCGTTTTTGTAATTTACCATAAGAAAAGAACAGTAAATAAGATGATAAGTTGTGAATTGTGATGGAACATGAAGAAAGTCTCCGCTGCATATGGACTTCTACAACCCATCACAACCAGCTGTGTCGACAAAGGACTTGCAAACTTGTAAAAGGGTTATGAACAACCGCCACTCATTTCGTTTTCCAATAAATCAGGGAGAAACCAAAGTGGTGTTAATTAGGATTATATTTCATAAAGATGATCATAGTAATCCTAGGAATAGTATGATCACTTGTGTAAGAAGGAATCACAATTCTTGAGTGAAACTAATTGTAGTCAGACTAGTATACGGATATACCATGATCATCACTGTAAATAAAAATGAAAAGTAATTTTTATTTTTTAGTACAACAATATATTTTACACTAAGGGGATCAGGGAGTTCGACTAAACCATACAATGAACAACCTAATTCGGTATCTAATTCGTTATCCACGAGATTCGAACCTAAAATCTATCACTTACAAATAAATAAGAATATAACCAGACCATTGTACGGACTCCTGAGTGGCAGAAGAAAAAGTACTTAACCGCAATATAAATCTCACAATTAGCAAAACCTTTTCGCATCTCTCTCCCTCTCGTACGTACCATACAAACTTAGCTTTATCGTCATCTGTGTCTTGAAGATGTCGACAGTCTAGGAACACAGTCAATAACGACAACGCTTACATGGTATATGTGATGGCAGAAGATACATAAAAATATTTAGCTGATTGAGGCAGGAAATACCCCGTAATTTTTTCCATGCATCCAAACACTGTGTATCGTCTCTTCTGGACTACTTTCTAGTGAAATGTGGGGGGTTCTTTGAATTTATCCCTATTTGTTGTTTTGATTTTTTATGGCTTGCAAGGGATATAATAAATAGAGTAATGCTATGGAGATTAAATTCGTAGAAGCTTTCCATCCCATTTGAAATTTCCAAATTTAATATTTATTGATTTGAGTCATAATCAGTTGAAAGGCCCACTCCCACTTTGGGAGTTCACTAATGTCTATCAACTTTCTCTAGAAAGCACTTTCTTTTTTGGGTCAATTCCCTCAAATATTGACCAAATAATGCCTAATTTGAGAGAATTGTTTCTTGATGAGAATCATTTGAACGGCACTATTCCTCCCTCTATTTGTAACATGCGGGAGTTGCGAATTATGTCTCTAAGGAGAAATCAATTTTCTGGACAACTCCCTCGTGCATGGAGTGTGGATAGCAAAATGGTGTTTTTAGATGTTGGTCAAAACAGTCTCTCTGGTAAGATTCCCATTTCATTGGGGGTACTAAGTTTACTAGAAATATTAAAGCTCAACGACAACAATTTTGATAGTGAAATTCCTGATTCCTTGCAAAATTGTTCTCTTTTGAGGAGTATGGATCTTGGAGACAACAAATTATCTGGGAACATACCTCTATGGATAGGAGGATCAAATGTATCAATGTTGTCTATGCTACGATTACAGTCCCAACTGTTTAAATGGATGTATTTCCCAGCAACTGTGCAATCTTCATAGCCTTTCAGGTACTATTCCCATGTGTTTGAATAATTTAAAATCTCTGGTCAATGATACTTATGATAGAGACTCTTATGATGAGTATTATCAAAACTATGAGCAAGCCATGCTGACACTAAAAGGAGAAGAACTTGTGTGCAACACGACTCTATATCTTGTAAAGAGCATTGATCTTTCATCAAATAATTTACAAGGTGAAATCCCTGAAGAAATAAGCAACCTCATTCAATTGGGCACCTTGAATTTGTCCATGAATCAATTGACTGGAAAGATCCCCTCTAAGGTCGGAAACTTGCGTTGGCTCGAAACTCTTGATCTCTCACATAACCATCTCTTGGGACAAATTCCTCCAAGCTTGTCATCTTTAACCTCTTTGTCCCACTTGGACTTGTCTTACAACAACTTGTCGAGAAGAATTCCTTCTGGAAACCAACTTCAAACGCTCAATTTTTTGTCCTTTTATATGGGCAATTTATGGCTATGTGGTGTTCCTCTCTCAACTAAGTGCCCTGAAGATGACACTTCTAATGCGAAGGATGCAAAGGACAAGAATGAAGAAGGAATTGATAAGTTGTGGTTCTATGTTAGCGTGGTACTTGGCTTTATCGTAGGCTTTTGGAGTGTTTGCGGCACATTGATCTTAAAGACTTCGTGGAGGTATGCTTATTTTCAATTCTTTGATGACATCAAAGATAAGGTAGCACTAGCAATTGCACTGAACGTGACTCGTTTCAAAAAGATTTTATTTTGAAGTTTGATTGTACTAACAAGTAATGTGATGTTTTTCCCTTTCTACTTTGCGTTTTGGTACTTGCAACTTATGTATTAAATAAAAGAATTACATCTTTCAATAAATGTTCCCACAAACAATTATGTAACGACCATCCATTTACTACTAGAATTTTATCTGTTCATAATACAAAATATAAATGTAACGACTATCTATTTAATGTTGCAATTTAACAAAATAACACAATGTTCATAAAGTAGATAAACACACGTATATTTTCTTCTCTTTTACACTTGAATGTCGTCGAACTCGGCCAGTGGTAGTCTACCTCCTCCTCCTCCTTCTCGATGCTGCAAAACCACACAAAAATTGGAGGGAGACAAGGAGGAAGAAGAAGGAGAAGAAGTTGGACCCTTGAATTGGGAAAAGGAATGAACTTCTAGAGGCGATTGAATTAGGTTTGAAGATTTGAGGGTTTTTTGGCGTTTGGGTTTCTTCTCTGAAAATACGCAGAAATGGCTGAGATAGATCTGCAATGGATAATTTGATATGGCGTGTCGCTTAGGGAGTGGGGAGTTCCAACAATAGATAATTTGTAAAGGAGAGGCTTTTGTTCCATTTATGTCGGTTGCAGAGAGCGATTAGGGTTTGCACAGAGGGTGGGTGGGCGATTCAAGTGAGGGGCTAGGGCCAGAGGGATGGGGGCTTCATCTCTATTCTCGCTTTCTGACTCTTCAGGTAATGTTTCAGTTGAAAGCTTCTAATCCATTATTTTCATTTGGGTATTTTTTTTATGGATTTATGTTTTATTTTTTATTTTTTTTTATCACAAATTGATCAAATTTTTATTTGCTTGTCCTGTTTTTGATTTGTTTGGTTTGGAATTATATTATTTTTTGCTTTTTTGAGGGCTTTTAGAGAATAAAGTTGCTTGCTGCTACCCTTGATTTTCCAGTGACATTTGTGTAGCCTGCATTTATTTAAATTGCTCATCTGGAAGTTAATTTTGTTCAAAAACTATGTATTGTTCTTCAATTAATCTTACAAGAAAGCATATGGGAACGTGGCACACTAGGTGTTCGATGAAATGTGTCTGAGAATCCATCAATATGATATATTATAATTCTGACCCTCCTCTTCAGCTCCGGCCGCAGGTGTGTGAAGGCGATGTGGTCCTGGTCGACTGTCTCTTCCTCCACAGTTCTGGACAACGGTTCCGAAGCTCTGGCAATTCCGACTGAGAAAGAGATCAATTAGAACAAGGTAATGGAATTCAATGTTTTGTGTATTTAGACGTAGGCATTATACATTTTAATTGATCCACATACTTCTAGAGGCTATACAGATAATGATGGAAATATCCTGCTAGGGGATTCAATTAGGAAGAAGCTACACTTGGTAAATGCCTGAGATTTACCAAGTTCATTGCCACTTTGCCATCCCTGTGAATTTTTTTAGGCCTTCTGCGTTGTTTGCTGCAGTTGACAAGCATATTTTTTTTTATTAGACCTTTCAGGTTGAGTCTTTTGACAGAATCCACATTGTATTCAACTTTTTGACATTCCACGGTAGACAACTTTCACCAAAGAAACCAGTAACTTGTCAATTACTAGAAAAGTGTTTACATTTTCTGCTAGAAGGCTGGAATTGAAAATATAAACATTCTTCAATATAATGGTGACTAAAGGCATACTTCAAGGCATAGAAATTACGTAGTTTGTAGTCCTGTTAATTTTGAATACTATTATGTGTTTCAACATATTAGTAACCCATTGTCCAAAAAGAAAACAGAAAGGAATTGTATGAGTTTCTGACTTTCTTGCAGTTGAAGAGGATCCTGCTGATGCTGAACCTAAATTTAACACTTTTACTGGATCTGGTAGACGCTTGGATGGGAAACCTTTGAAATATGAGCCAGGATCCAAAGACAAGAAACCTGCAGTCACCAATGGAAATGCACAACCTTCTACAGGATCTAGTTCGCAAGCTACCAGTCGTCAGGCTCAGGGAAAACTTGTTTTCGGAGCAAATGCCAGTCGCACTCCAAAGGTGACAAAAAAGGTACTCTTGCTTCTCTTGTTTCATGACTTTCATCAACTAACTTTGGAATTATATTACAAACATTGGCAGTTTGATGTGATGATGATCGTAAATCACTCTTTACCTATTCAATTCTGCAGGAAGCTGCAAAAGAGACTAAGAAAGAGAAGCAGCCAGAAGTGAAAGAAGACCCGAAATTCCAGCCTTTTATCAACTTTAGTCAGGTTCAAATTTAGAATGCATTTGTACTCATGAGGTATCTAGGGGATAACTTTTTAGTTAGGTACAAATAACAACTGTTTTTTGTTGTTATTTTTTCATCTAGAGGATAACTTTTTTGTTGTTTGTTAATATTAAAACACATGCACACCCTATTTTGTCAAATTGTTCTAAAGTATCTGATGCTGGTTTTAGAATTCTCCTGACTTTCTAACTCAAATCTGTGCCAAGAGAACCCAACTAAAGTGGTTTGCCGCTCCATGTATGAAGTATTAGTAAATTATTTGTAATTTACGAAACGAAACAGAAATTTTTGCGTTGTAAGCATACATGTTGAAATTTATGTTATAAATTGTTTGATAAGGAACAAATGTAAATTAGAATCATACTAATATAGGTATGCTGTATACATAAATTTGATAGTACCATAAGTTCAGAAGTAATCTTTAGTGTCATTAAAAAATATACGTAAAATTATATACATAAATTTGATAGCACCATAAATTTGGGGTACTGTTATATTTAGTACAGCACGTATGGTGCTGTTCAGGTGTTTTTGACTAATCTCTGCAGTTTTTCATTTCATCTGGGGTATTTGTGATTTTGAACGACTCTAAAATTTTTTATGGGTTATATGAACCGCATGTTAAGAAAATGGGTCCAAATTCAGAGCTACATTCTTCTTCCCTCAAAATAAGAAGAAAACGTTTCCTCAACTCCATATTTTGGCACCACAGGTATATTTGCGTTCTAAAGCCTTTTACTTCTTCCAGTTTCTTCAGAGCTATTATTTTACCCATATGTGATTTGTAAAGTGGAAGATTTTTGTACAATGCAAACTTGAGCTTATTGATCCAAATGGCTAGAACAATGTACCCAACCAATTTCATATCCTCTTGGGCTAAGGAGAGTATATTACTTGCCAATGAGGAATATACTTCATATAATAGCAATGTGCTGATGTGTGGCATGCTTTAATTAGGGATATTTTTTGTGTAGTAAGAAAGCCATAGAGAGACTTACATTTTTTGTTTTTTGTTTTTTTTTGGATTTGGGTAATGTAGTGTTTATGCAATGAAAGCTGAGGAGCACAAATGACACATGTAGTTGGGAATTTGTGAGTTACATGCAAAGCTTATCGAAAGTAAGCTTTTGTAATGTGTCTAATGACATAGTCAAGGAGTTGTCCACCTAGTGTATACTCTACAACGACCATCAACGAACATTGTACTCACATTCCGTGAGAGGAATTTCAAAGTAAGTTGTTAATGTCTGAACTAAGCGGCCTATGTTGAAATTTCAAAGTAAAACATTTATTTCATTGCTTCATTTTTGGTATGAGAAAACATTTATTTGTTGAACAAGGAACCGTTTTTATGGATTTATTAAAATATGTAAGAAAATTGTTTCTATCCTAAGTTCCTAACACACTAATTTTGCTCAATAGGAATGCCATAACTGAAATTTTATAGAATGATGTAATTGGTCAAGCTGAAATTTCAAATTTTAGCCGATGAATGAACTCTTACATGATTGCTACTGCATATACACATCTTTTTCGCTTGTTAGATTTTGTTTTTATTTCATTTTTTGGTAAATGCAATTGTTGGTTTTACAAAGGACTGACCTTTATCTTCTGTAGCTTTACCTTTTTTGGTCTCGAGTATTGGTTGGTTTTATTTAATAGATTGACAGGTATTTGTGCGTTATTTGTTTTCAATAATCAGTTTTCAGTATTGGTTTAAGGGTAATTAAAAGTTTCATCTTTTAAAATTTTATTAGGGATAAGTGAACACAATTATGAGTATCAATCATTTATCCTCATTCATATCAAAATGTAATATAATATCAATTTTGTGAGAATTTTTTGTCAATAATTTAAGAATTTTTGTCAGTGAAACAATTTTCTAGCAGCATTTGGTCTGATGCTAATAATTTTTGTACTGCTGGATAATTATATTTTCTCATTGCACAGAAAAAAGTTTGCAGTGTTGATTTTCTAAATTTAGTCACTTCATTCTCTAATCTCTCATAGATCTCCAAATTAAATCCGTTTAACTATGTCATTCTTTGTATCAGTTTACTGTGTTTATTTGAGTTCTGTATTTAAATGTTCTTGACTTTGATTACATGAAGAAATCTGCGATATCCATAGAAAATAAATTTTCGGTTTGTGTAGCAATGCATTTGGATGCTATCTGTTTGGGTTGAGCAAAACTATGATCAATTTACATGAAATGAAAATAAATTGGGTTTTTTTTAATTTAATGTTTTTTGGGTTTTTGTTTTTGAATTTTCGGTTTATGTATTTACAATGGCCATGAACTCTTTGATGGAAGTAATTCCATTTTTTAAAACTAATTTCCAGAATTTTTTTCAAGAGAATTATTTGTTTGTCTCAGCTAACCGATTAAATCTGGGGTTCTGTACACAACAAAATATGGAATTTCAACAACAAATTTTAAAACCTTTTGATATGGCCAAAACAGATTCTCTTCTTTCTCAAAACCCTCAAATTTGTCATATGGTCAGGTTTTATTTGGTCACTTGTTTATGTTTGCGAGAAGAATATAAGTCCAAGGATGCCTTGTTGAAAATATCTGTGCCCCATAACCAGAAATAGCAGTTGAATCGGTTGCTAGCAATTAGTAGATGATTAATTTCCTTTTTTTTTCCGTAAATTATGGAATTTCCAGGAGCTTGAAGGGCTCTCAGATCCGATGAGGAAGGATGTTTCACAAGTTCGTAAGAAGATCGATGCGATTAACAAAGAGCTAAAGCCACTAGGACATACCTGCCAGAAGAAGGTAACACAACTTGGATTTTTCCCACATTCTGATGTTAATGTTTACTGCTATGCATATGCAATTATGGATCAATTCGTGTTTGTTCGTGATGAATTTTGGGTTTGTAACTTGTCACAGGAAAAGGAATACAGAGATGCACTTGAGACTTTCAATTAAAAGAACAGAGAAAAAGTGCAGCTTATCACAAAGCTAATGGAGGTTAGTTTATTAAACATTTTTTTACTTGGCATAGCTAGGGTAGCAATTTCATGGATGGGTTGAACTTGAACCAGTCTGGCCAGTTCGGAGTTAGAGTGAGCACGGTTGAGCCCGCTTTGACAAAATACCAATCCTACAAAATTTGGGCTTACCTCCGGTTAGTTGTTCAACGCATCCATACTCTCAACCGATGCTATTTATCACTCATTATATTTTGATTCAGTAAGAGCGTAAAAAGTGTTTATATAATTCAAGGTTTTGAGATTGTTTTGTTGTCGTGTTACATTTGATCAATGTATTAAAAGCGTGAGGTGTGGGCGAGGCGTCCGAGGGGAAGCCCGGCCTAGGCGTGAGGCGTGAGGCGTGAGGCTTGACCTAAATTTTTTAATATATACACTGAGCATACACATATATTATATTAAAAAGAAGAAGATTATTAATCAATAATCACCTGAGCACACAGATATTATAAATATATATACACACATATATATACATATATTATATTATATATGTATAAAATAAAGGATGAAAAGCACAATGAGCACACATAGGCATCAAGTTTACTCCGCTGATGAGAGTAAACATGCACATACGCGATACACCCAAACACTTTCGGAGGAAGCTTTGATACAGAAACAAGAGAAACATGTTTTTGTGGCACATCAAGCGGTGTCTGAAAATCAAGAACCCTACTTGGAACACGATTTATCAAATACACAGCAGCCAAAACAGCATGACCCCACAAATGATTAGGAACACATTTATCCAACATCAAGGAGCGAGCAACCTCCATTATTTGACGATTCTTCCGTTCTGACACACCATTTTGTTGGGGTGTAAACGGAGTAGTCGTCTGATGAATAATACCCTGATCGCGGAAAAAGCATGCCAAAGTGTGATTCACATATTCTCCTCCATTATCAGACCTGAAGACCTTAACTTTAGTCTGAAACTGAGTAGACACCATTGTACAGAATTCTTGAAGAAGCAACGGAACATCACTCTTATTCTTCATCAAGAACATCCAAGTTAATCGACT
This sequence comes from Crataegus laevigata, assembly GCA_963580275.1. NCBI lineage: Eukaryota > Viridiplantae > Streptophyta > Magnoliopsida > Rosales > Rosaceae > Crataegus > Crataegus laevigata. The sequence goes on from OY756952.1 coordinate 31,554,616, forward strand.
ACAATCATCAATAAAAGTAACAAACCAACGGAATCCATTAGAAGTAACTTTCGCTGAACCCCACACATCAGAATGTATCAAATCAAATGGCAACGTAGCTTTAGAATCACTGATAGGAAATAAAGCACGATGACTCTTAGTCATGACACATGTTTCACACTTGAAATCTGAATCACTACAAGTGCGAAACAAAGAAGGAAACAAATGCTTCATATAACTGAATGATGGATGTCCCAATCGTCGATGCCACAACCAAATCTGATGTTCGTTATCTACTTTAACACTTAAAACTTGATGATTATTTGAACCAGAAATAACATAATCCTCCATAGTCAAGATGTACAAACCCTCTATTCGTTTACCATAACCAATTATCTTCTGAGTTTGAATGTCTTGAAAATAACAATACGTAGGGTAGAAGTGAGCAGAACAATATAAGGTATCAAGAAGTTTTCCAACCGACAAAAGATTACACTTAACATCAGGAACAAGTAAAGCACGGATCAGTGATAAGGTCGGAGTAAGAGAGATAGTGCCTTCACCCTTCACAGGGGAATGTGCACCATTTGCACTAGTAATATACGGATCACGAACATAGTCACATAACTCATCAAACATTCTAGGGTCACTAGTCACATGATCAGTAGCCCCAGTATCAATTATCCATTTATTTGTTCCATCAAGATGCATAACAACACTATGATTATATTGAGCCATTGAACCAAATTACGAACAATAAAGGCACAAAAGATACACGGCGGAATGAAAACAATTCACCTTTTTTTTTTTTTTTTTCTCTCTCAACAAAGAAAAACGCAACAAAAGTGGGCACAAAATTAAAGCACACAGGTCACCAAGAGCGAACTGCTCTGATGCCATATTAAACTAAACATGGTAAATACCAATATTAAACTAAACATGGTAAATACCAAAAATATATATGATAATATTTGGGAATTTCTTATATATTCATTAATCTCCAAAGTGGAGTATATATAGGAGTTACACTTGGTATTACATATGTACTTCACCAATGTGGGACAATAAACTACTATTTACACTTTAACTAATATCTAACTCGCAACAATAACAATATACATAGACAGCACACACATCCATTATATAAAATCCTACCCAAAATTTGGGTTTGGGAGTTAAAAAAAAAAAAAAAAAAACCCACTCGGCGGCTCCGGCGAAGCCTTTCACCCACTCCAGCAAAACTGAGGCGTTTGTCATGGCGCCCAGCCTCAAGGGCGCCCTAGGCGCGCCCCGAGGCGAGTTTTTTAAAACATTGCATTTGATGCAGCTGGTGAGCGAAAGTGAGAAGACGAGGATGAAGAAGCTGGAGGAGCTGAGCAAGAACATAGAATCTTTAAAGTGAAGAAATAGCAGCCTATGTGGGTAACTGATGATCTGATCAGGTTTGTGTGATGATGTATTTAAGGTGAGTTTTTTCAATGTGTACATATATGGGTGGTGATTGACATTTGGTGTAATTTCTAAGTTGGTTTGTTTCATTAATTAGTGTTTGGTAAAAACATTTGGCTGATTTAGGCAGGAAAATACCCTTTAAATTTAAACAGGTTTGTAACTAAAAGCATCTGGCCTTGCATTTTCCTTCTCATTTTTCCATGTATCCAAACACTGTACTACACTACTTCCTAGTGTAATGTGGGGTTCTTTGAATTTATTCCTATTCTTTGTTTGAATTTTTTATGTATTGCAAAGGCCATGATATTTATGTAATAATGTGAAGTTTTATGAGTGATTTTGGGACAAATGGAGTGTATTTTGTTCAATTTTTCTTCAGCACTCCGCTCTATACAGAACGATTGCATTTTCTACTCCTACCCCCACAACACCATGATCTTCTCTCTCTCTCTCTCTCTCTCTCTCTCTCTCTCTCTCTCTCTCTTCATGGATTCTTGTGACTGTAACCTCCGTTTGCTGAGATCTCTCCCTGTCTTCAAGAACACCATCAACCATGGTGAGTTTGTGTTCATAGAAAATGGGTTATATGTGAAGCTGACAACTGAGCCGCTTATGAGATTGATGAATTTTCCAGCTTCCCAAGTGCTCCAAGGGCATGTCAATGGCTGCTGGGTTTGCATTTTAGTATTTCATAAGAATTCACCTTCTGATTTTACATGCATTCCCTCTATTCTTTCAGTCTCCACGTACCCTTTTCAGTCTGATGAATCTATTCTTATGTTGTCTCGCTGCTTTTCATGTTTTTCACGGTATTGTTCTTTTGGTTGGGGGTTGTCGTTATCTGTGTTTGGGTTTATGTTTGAGATGTACTAATTGCAGTATTACCTGATTATGGATTTGTAAACACACCATTAGAATGATTAGCTTGATGTTTAGGATTTGGTTGTCTACATTATTTTGGACCCTTTTAAATTTCGCTCCTTCCCCCGACAATTCCCCACGCGCTCTCTCATCCCTCCTACCTTTGCCTATGACTTTGCCACTGACTGAAAGACAAACACGTATTTTGTTATGGCTTCACTTGTTTTGGTCTTTCAAAGAAAGAAGAAAGGATATTGCTGTGTACTGGAATAGACGCATGATATATTGATCCTGTCATTTTATAGTGTGTGGATTGATTATTAATTTTATATTCTAAAGTATAAATTGATAGTTCACTCATTATAAGACCCAATGCTTTATATCTGTCCTAGTTGATCCTGATTCGACATTAGAAGTATATTGATTTTTCACCAATAACCGAATACTTTTGTATGTAAACATTGCATATTTGAATCCATCCATAAATCTATTTTCTTCCTTATGAGTTCGAGTCTCAAGAAGAATGCTAGTTCTTACTGTGGGTTCTATATACTGTTTGGATATGTTGTAGTATGTTTCAACAATTTTTTATTGACGAAGAGTTTTTGGTTTGCTTTCTATTAGGTTACTAGTTGCATGAAAGAGTGCATTTTGCTCGCTATCCTTAGTGGTCGTGAGCATTACCATTACATAAATTATGACCGGTTTAGTATAGGTTTTGAGACTTAAGTAGTAGACAAATATGATCACATTCATCGGCAACAATTTATGTGGCGGTAATGTTCATAAAAATGCACTTCGAGTGGAAAAGCTAGGGCTACAAGACAACCATTTCACTGAATCTCTTGCAATCTTTAAAACCCAATGCAATTGTTGAAAATTTTATACTGTATTGATTTATCAGATAACTGAGTTTAAATATTTGTAGCCGTTCAAACATCAGTGCATTCTGTACATAGATGTGGTATAAAACCCCAAAGGGAAGCTTCTTTGCAAATAACCCAACGGTTAGATTTAGTCAAGCATTGGCCTCTTCCCCGAAATACAAGCACACGTTGATTTAGTCAAGAATTGACCTCTTCCCCAAAATACAAGCATACGTTGAAGCATCTGAGGGGAAAAAGACATCACTTATTCAACTTTTGTCACCACTTTATCATAGTTCAAGCAGATTGAGCACGCTAAGCTAGCCATTGCTCTACCAAAAATACAGCTTCACCTAACACCAAAAAGAAACCAAAAAATAAGGAGTGTTACTATGTCCACTATATTGTCTAATTTTTTCACCCACTTTTTAACAAAAGTTTTAGTGACCAGTTTATTCTATTGCAAAATTACATAGAAGGACATAAGCAAAATATAAGGAAAGTGTTTTTGTTTGGGAACTGAAGTGACGTAGGCGACCTCGCCTCTCTTTGTATTTTTCCGGCGCACCACCGTCCTCACAACCCAACTCAAAACCAAGCGAAGGACCCAAGGTTTAAGTGCTGCTTACCTTTGATTGAGCCAACATATTATGCCATACTTAGGATTTAAGGAACGATTCTTGGTATACACAAATAGTGAGAAAAATAGAACAAATCACGTCTCTTCCTCCAGTCGGGCTAAACAGTGAGAACCCTAAAAAGTGAACAGAGTTATGAATTAGAGCTTCAGTCTCTGTCTATCCCTCTTGCAATTTCGTAAATGCATGTGAATCAATGCATAAATTAATAGGTGAATTATTTTAGAATATCGCAAGTATTTACAAAAAAAAAAATAGCAAAAGAAAAAAAAAAGAAAACCGCAAATATTAAATCATCCCCACTTGCATTGCTAATTGCCACTCTCTTGTCTCTTCCAATCCCTTTCATCAATTATGACTTATGAATTACTAGTCTACCAGCATGTGTGGTGTATAATATAAGAACATATCCAAATCTGTTTTCGCAAGTAAGTTGATAAGTTGTGAATTGTGATGGAACATGAAGACCTTTAATTCAAAGTCTTCGCTGCATATGGATTTCCACAACCCATCACAATCAGGTACCAGCTGTGTCGACAAGGGACTTGCAAACTTGTAAGTGGGGTTGTGAACAACCGCCACTCATTTCAGTTACCCTTTTTTCTTTTCTCCATCAGACAACTTTCGTTTTCAGCTCTCCTGCCTACATCGATAATCTCTTCCTATAAATTTCGATATAGCACTAAAGAAAAATTGTGTGTAATAATGGATAGGCTTTGTCACCTCAGTACTCCTCACTATTTGCTTCTTTTGCTCTTGGTCTCTTCCTGCCTGCAGAGTACTACTAAACTCTGTTTCTGTTTAGCTGGTGATGAAATTTCAAGCAGTGTGAAGACAAATTCATGCATTGATGAAGAAAGACAAGCGCTTCTCGTCTTTAAACAACATCTTGTTGATGAATCTGGTAGGCTTTCGTCTTGGGTGGGTCATGATTGCTGCCAATGGGAAGGTATTTCATGCAACAAAAGCACTGGTCATGTCGTGAAGATGGACCTCCGGAATCCATATGACAGTGCTGATGAAGAGTGGATAAATGCTTCCTTGGGAGGTAAGATAAATGCTTCTCTGTTGAGCTTGAAACATTTAAATTACCTGGACTTGAGCCAAAATTTCTTTGATGGCAATCAAATTCCTAAGTTCATTAGGGAGCTTAAAAGTTTGCAATATCTCAATCTCTCCTCTGCGCAGTTTGGAGGAGAGATGCCCCTTTCTCTTGGTAACCTGTCAAGCCTAAATTTTCTTGATCTCGGGTGGAATTATGACTTATCTTCCAGAAATTTGAATTGGCTTTCTCACCTTTCTTCCCTGAAATATATTAATCTCAATGGCGTTGACCTTAGAAGCACAGGAGTCAGTTGGGCATATGATATTAACATGCTTCCTTCATTGTTAGAGTTACATTTATCTTCGTGCCAAATTGAAAGCATTCCAGTCTCACTACAGAGCATTAACTTCACATCACTTTTGGTCCTTGATATGTCGTATAATGGCATTAAAAGTTCTCCATTTCACAGTTGGTTTTTTAATCTTACCAACCTCATAACACTTGATCTATCCGGGAATGATATCAGGGATCATTTTCCAGGTGAATTTCTGAACTTCAAATCTCTAGAAAACCTTTATTTATCTGATACGGGCTTAAAAGGTCAAATTCCTAAAGTACATGGAAATTTGTGCAAGCTAAAAGTTTTAAGTCTTTCACGGAACAAATTTGATGGGGGGATGGAAGAGTTTTGGAGGAGTTTGTCAAATTGTCCAAATAACACAGTAAAGTCACTAGATTTGTCTGGTTGTGAGCTTAAAGGCCAACTGCCGGCCTCCTTGGGAATGTTTAAAAGTTTGCAGCATCTCAACCTCGGAGAAAATAATTTGCGGGGCTCAATTCCAAATTCCATTGGAAACTTGTCGTCCTTGAGAACACTAGACCTCACTGGTAATAATATGAATGGCCCCATTCCACAAAGTATAGGACAACTCTATGAGCTAGTTTCCCTACTTCTGCTTGATAATTCATGGGAAGGCATTCTAACGGAAGCCCATTTCATAAATCTTACCAGATTACAAGATTTTGAAGTAGGAAGTATAAACCAATCCATGTCCCTCATCTTCGACGTGGCTTATCATTTGGTTCCTCTTTTCAAGCTCCACACAATTCGGATCATAAATTGTGCGACAAAACCTGCTTTTTGGGTATGGCTTCAGACTCAAATTGAAATATCTGATGTTACTCTTAGTGGTAATGGAATCTCGGATTCCATATCAGAGGAATGGTTGTTGAAGATATCTTCCCAACTCACCCGACTAGACTTGTCTTACAACAAATTTCATGGAAACCTTCCATCCTATTTGAGATGTCCAAATTTAGGGTTTATTGATTTGAGTCATAATCAGTTGGAGGACCCACTCCCACTTCGGTGGTTCACTAATTTAATTTCCCTTTATCTTGAAAGTAATTTATTTTCTGGGCCAATCCCCTCAAATATTGACCAAATGGTGCCCAATTTGATAGAATTGTTACTTGATGGGAATCATTTGAATGGCACTATTCCTCCCTCTATTTGTGACATGCAGGATTTGCAAATCCTGTCTTTAAGGAGCAATCAGTTTTCTGGAGAACTCCCTCATGCATGGAATATGGAGAGCATTATGGTGTTTTTAGATGTTGGTCAAAACAATCTTTCTGGTAAGATTCCCATTTCATTAGGGGTACTAAGTTCCCTGGAAATATTAAAGCTCAATGACAACAATATTGGCGGTGAAATTCCTGATTCCTTGCAAAATTGTTCTCGTTTGAGGAGTATGGATCTTGGAGACAATAAGTAATCTGGGAACATACCTCTATGGATAGGAGGATCAAATGTGTCTATGTTGTTTATGCTACGATTACGGTCCAACTATTTTAATGGATGTATTTCCCAGCAACTGTGCAATCTTCATGGCCTTCACATCCTCGACATTAGTCACAATAACCTTTCAGGTACTTGGATCTCTGCAAAATAATATTTGTATTTGATGAATTTGGGTTACAATCTCTCTTTGACTTGATCCTTTAATTCGATCTCCGCAAGATGTTGGTTTGTGAATTTGGTTGATCCAAGGGTCGTCGAAGCTTGATCTTGGATGAACAGGGGGAGTTTCTTCTAGGGCCGTTGGGCTTGATCTTGAAGTTTGGCAGAAGTTTCTTTAAGGGTCTTTGGGCTTGATCTTGAAGGTTGGATGGAAGTTTCTTGGTCGCTTGATCTTAAAGTTGGATAAATGTTTCTTCAGGGGCCATTAGGGCTTGATCCTGAAGGTTGGAGTGAAGTTTCTTCAAGGGCCGTTGGTGGCTTGATCTTGAAGTTGGATGACCATTTCTTCAAGGGCCGTTTGTGGCTTGATCTTGAAGTTGGATGAATGTTTCTTTAGGGGCCATTGGGGCTTGATCCTGAGGTTGGTATGAACGATGAACGGATCTTCAAAGGCTTTTGGGTTTGTTCTTGAAGTTGGATGAATGTTTCTTCAAGGGCTATCAGGGCTTGATCTTGAAGGTGGATGATTTATTGATCCAAGGGCCGTCGAGGCTTGATCTTGGATGAACGAGGATGAACGGATCTTCAAGGGCCTTCGGGGCTTGATCTTGAAGGTGGATGAACGATGAACGATGAATGATCTTCAAGGGCTTTTACGCTTGATCTTGAAGAACGAATGAACGAATGAACGATGAACGATCTTCAAGAGTTGTTGGGCTTGATCTTGAAGAATGAGTGTTTGTTGATCCAAGGGCCGTCGGGGCTTGATATTGGATGAACAGTTGTTGAAAAAATCTTCAAGGGCCTTCGGGGCTTGATCTTGAAGAACAGTTGTTTGTTGATCCAAGGGTCGTCGGGGCTTGATCTTGGAGGTTGGAGGATGAACGGACCTTCAAGGGCCTACGAGGCTTGATCTTGAAGAACAGTTGTTGATCCAAGGGCCTTTGGGGCTTGATCTTGGATGAATGAAGATGAACGGATCCTCAAGGGCCTTTGGGGCTTGATCTCGAAGAATGGATGAGCGGATCTTCAAGGGCCGTTGGGGCTTGATCTTGAAGAATGGATGATTTTTTGATCCAAGGGCCGTCGGGGCTTGATCTTGGAAAAACAATGAACGAAGAATGAAAAGAGCTTTCTCGATTCTTCGGAACCCGGATGCTTGAGAGCTTTAGAGTTTTAAAGCTTCAAGGACCAATTCTTTGGTGAATGAAAATGAATGTGGGTTGCTATTTATAGAATTCCAAAACTTTATTTTTGGATTTAAATAATCAGATGAAATAAATCATTTCTGCCAAGTGTTGACACGTATCCTGTTTGGTGGCTTTTCTTATTCTTTTCGAATTTTCATCGAGTCACACGCTACATGTAAGATTTATGTGATACGTGAGCGTTGAAACTGTGATTATCGGTCAACATTTATTTACCGAAATTTTGATGTCTACAATATGTTAATGTGAATTCCATTAACCTTAGCAGCACAAAAATCAGTTGGGCATATGATATTAACATGCTCCCTTCATTGTTAGAGTTACATTTATCTTCATGCCAAATTGAAAGCATTCCACTCTCACTACAGGGGATTAACATCACTTTTGGTCCTTGATATGTCGGATAATGGCATTAAAGGTTCTTCATTTTCCAGTTGGTTTTTTAATCTTACCAACCTCGTAACACTTGATCTATTCTGGAATGATTTCAAGGATTCTTTTCCAAGTGAATTTTCCAAATAATACATTAGAGTCATTAGATTTGTGTAATTGTGAGCTTGAAAGCCAACTGTCAGCCTCCTTTGGAATGTTTAAAAGTTCGCAGAATTTCAACCTTAGAGTAAACTATTTGTGGGGCTCAATTCCATATTTTATCGGAAACTTGTCGTCCTTGAGAACACTAGACCTCACTCATAATAATATGAAGGGCTCCATTCCACAAAGTATCGAACAACTCTATGAGATAGTTTCCCTACTTCTGTATGGTAATTTATGGGAAGGCATTCTAACAGAAGCCCATTTCATAAATCTCACCAGATTACAATATTTTGAAGTAGGAAGTATAAAACGATCCATGTCCCTCATTTTCGACGTGGCTTATGATTCAGTTCCTCCTTTCAAGCTCCACACAATCGACATCGATAATTGTCGGATAAGTCATGGTTTTTGGGTATGGCTTCAAACTCAAACTGAACTGTCTTTTGTTACTCTTAGGGGTAATGAAATCTTGAGTTCCATACCAGAGGAATGTTTGTTGAAGATATCTTCCCAACTCCTCCAACTAGACTTGTCTCACAACCAATTTCGTGGAAACTTTCCATTCCATTTGAAATTTCCAAATTTGGATTATATGGATTTGAGCTATAATCAGTCGGAGGGCCCACTTCCACTTTGGGGGTTCTCCTCCCATTATCTTGAAAACAATTTATCTTCCAGGCCAAACCCCTCAAATATTGACCAAATGGTGCCCAAGTTGATTGAATTAATACTTCATGAAAATCATTTGAATGGCACTATTCCTCCCTCTATTTGCAACATACCGAAGTTGGAAATCCTATCTCTAAGGAGCAATCAATTTTCTGGAGAACTCCCAAATGCATGGAGTGTGGAGAGCAACATGACGTTTCTAGATGTCTGTCAAAACAATCTCTCTGGTAAGATTCCCACTTCATTGGGATTACTAAGTTCCCTGAGAATATTAAATCTCAATAACAACAATTTTGGAGGTGAAATTCCTGATTGCTTGCAAAATTGTTCTAGTTTGAGGAGTATTGATCTTGGAGACAACAAGTTTTCTGGGAACATACCTATGTGGATTGGAGGGTCAAATACTATTCCAATGTGTTTGGATAACTTAACTTCGTTGGTCAATGGTGGTTATGACGTATACCCTTATGATGGGTTTGAGCAAGCCAAACTGACATTAAAAGGAGAAGAACTTGTGTACAACACGACTCTATATCTTGTAAAGAGCATTTATCTTTCATCAAATAATTTACAAGGTGAAATCCTTGAAGAAATAAGCAGCCTCATTCTATTGGGCACCTTGAATTTGTCCATGAATCAATTGACTGGAAAGATCCCTTCCAAGGTCAGAAACTTGCGTCAGCTCGAAACTTTTGATCTCTCATAACATATTCCGCAAAGCTTGTCATCTTTAACCTTTTTGGCCCACTTGGACTTGTCTTACAACAACTTGTCCAGAAGAATTCCTTTTGGAAACCAACTTCAAACGCTCAATGTTTCGTCCATTTATATGGCAATCCATTGCTATGTGGCGTTTCTCTCTCAACTAAGTGCCCTGAAGATGACACTTCTACTGCGAATGATGCAAAGGATAAGAATGAAGAAGGAAATGATAAGTTGTGGTTCCATGTCAGCATGTTACTTGGTTTTATCTTAGGCTTTTGGGGTGTCTGTGGCACATTGATCTTAAAGACATCGTGGAGGTATGCCTACTACCAATTCTTCGATGACATCAAAGATAAGGTAGCACTAGCAATTGCATTGAAAGTGGCTCGTTTCAAAATATTTTTATCTTGAAGTTTGATATATAATGTGATATTTTTCTCTTTCTACTTCGTGCTTTGGTACTTGCAACTTATGTATTAAATAAAACAATTATATCTTTCAATAAATGTTCCCACAAACAATTATGTAATGACAATCCATTTAATACAAGAATTATATCTAGTTTGTACTTATCAATCCCATAGTAGAAAATATATACGTAACGGCTAGCTATTTAATGTTGCAATTTAACAAAATAACACTTTGTTCATAAAGTAGGTAAGCACATGTATATATTCTTCTCTTGTACACTTGAATGTCGTTGAACTCGGCCAGTGGTAGTCCACCTCCATCGCCTTCTCGACAATGAATGAATATTCAATGGGCCTAATTAAATAATATAAGAAGGGTAAACGAAATAAAGGCAACATTCAAGTATTTAGGTGGATTGAGCCCATTGGGTTACAAGTTGTTTGAACGGTAAAGCGTGATATTGAATTAGGTCAACAGTAGATGGCGACACTTGAACTATTCGAGATATTGCTAACAATTATTTTATTTTCTGTAGTATTCTTCCACCAAATGTTTTTTATTTTTTTTTATAAGGAATTAATTTACTTTTTATTTGTTCTTAATTTTTTATTTTTTATTTTTTTCTTACCAAAAAAAAAAAATTAAGAACAAATAAAAAGTAAATTAATTCCTTATAAGAAAGCGTATCAGATTAAGAACAAAAAAATTAAGAACAATAGTTTTTTTTTTTCGGTCACCTAAAGCGTATCAGATTCAAAACCACGGTATTCCAAGCAAGCATACGAAGATGCCTCCAAGATCTCATCCAAGCTGGTAAAAACGCAATCAGTTAGCCACCAAATAATAACCTAATATCTCTGTTTATACCCTCAATCCAAACAACATCCACTTCCACTGCATATTTACACAAGATAACGAGTGAAATAAATACATTCTAAGAGAAATATATTCAATTAATTATCGATCTTATCGATTTCATAAGTTTCTTATTCAATCGAATTTCTTTATCGAGAAATATATGTCATTCAAGCATTCAAGTAAGGGTTCCAAAATTTGTATATTAAATTTGTAAAGGAGAAATTAGGTTCTCATCCTTCCTTTTGCTATTCCTTTGATTAAAACCTTATTCCTTTTCATTTTTTGATCAAAGTCTTTGGTATTAATAACATCATTAATTATTTCAATAATAAAATATTTTTTATTTCTAAACATATTCATTTAATATTAAAAATGTTACAATTAGTATATTTATATTTATGGCTAACTTTTTTATCATATATTTTTATTTTTAGTTTGTACCCATTTTTAATTTGCAATCATTTTTTAATTTGTACCAATTTTCTTTTCAGTTTTAATTTGTACTCATATATTAATTTCTTTTTGTGCCCATATTTTATAAAGTTTTATTTGTATTTGTTGACACACCCCGACCCGAAATCAAGGCGTGATGGCCGTCACGTGAGGTGACATAGCCAACTGCGTAGTGCGGAAGTGCTAATGTGAAAATGTGAGTGAATAAAAACCAACCTAAATAATTTACACTAAGTGGATAAATAAGTGAGGATGATGATAATTACACATAATCAGAGTGTAGGTAACCTAGGTGCAGTCGAGAAGATCAAGTACTAATTATACAATACCAAAGGTAGTCCTACATTAATGGTAGTCTGTCAGAACCGCCGTCAACCACTCGTAAGCCACCAACAAGCACTCCTCCTTAGAAGGAGGGCGCAAAACAATAAGTGTGAGTGGGCAAAAAACAAAGCTTTTCAAAACCGTTCAATTAGCAAAAGTAATAACCCCTCACTGTAAAACCCGTATATTTTTCCAGAAAATGAAATATATAGCCATGTCGAAATCAAACTCGAAATAGCAAAATCCACAATATATGCCGTGTCAATATCTTAGCATAAAAAATAAGTAAAACAGGTGATGCAAATCCATGAAAAGTAACATGTCAGCCGGATCCACCTAATGTGGCATGTACGGCTGGACCTATAACTCATCAAATATGCCTGCACACAAGTCGGAACCACCTATAATGGTCTGTACGACAGGACTGGGTGTAAATAAATACGCTCAAGTGCTACAATCACGTGAAGACTGTGCGATAAATCGCAGCTCACCTACGAGTTGGAACCACCTATAGTGGTCTGTACAACAGGATTGTGCACCTGACTTGGATCCAAGGTGAGCGTATGGTGCAGGAGGTGAACATCACGCGAAGGTCTGTGCCCTAGCCACGAGCAAGAGCACTAACACCGGGGTGCAGGTTAATGAGCTCTAACCACAACCAACCAAAGCTATATTCACCATAACCATTATCATCAATATGTACTCACCCAGAACTTACATGAGCATCCGCAGCGTCCAGTAACATTATGCATATATATGTTAATGCATAAAGTAAGGTACGATGCAATAGACATGGCATTTAAAACGAAATTCCTTTTAAAACCATTTCTGGGAAACATAAAGCATATATATACAAATATATATATATATATATATATATATATATATATATATATATATATATATATATATATAAACCAAAAGCCCACTCACTGATATGTCGTAGGGTTGTAACCCCCGAGCCTCGCCTGACTGCGTTCGTCCTCAGGAAACATCTCACCTATATGAGAAACCATTGTTTTAACGTTAATTAACGCACATATACGAAACCTAGAATAACTTTCTCATACATTGCTCAAATGGGGTGTTTGAATATACCAACGTGGCCTACTCAGCCCCATGAACATCCCCATATTTTTAAAATAATTTTCCGACCACCCATGAGCAGTCATGCACCGGCCAAGGTACGACCACACGCGCCACCCACATACAGGTACGTGCCTGGCACACTGACGGATTCCCTAACGGCGTTAGGGAATATTCCGTTAAATACTGGAATATACCATTAACACTAACTGACACCATTATGAATATTCCTCTCCTTCTTCATTGATTCGCAGGAGTCCGGCGCCGGCCACTGCTGCTATTGTCAGTTTCTGGAAAAAAATTATATTCTAATATCTCACTCAAATCGACACCAAAATCCATGAAATTTTTACCAAAATGAAGCTCTCAATCAAGAGAACATGACCTATTTAAAGCTCTAAAACCGACGTAAACTGGTCAGAAAGCTTCTTGGAAATTTTGGCAAAACTTGCAACTCAACACATCCGTGTTTTCCGACGTTAAAATCACTCCAAAACTACTCTAAAATGTTAGAGGAGTTCAATAAATACCTTTTCCGGTCTTAGAACCACCAAAAACACCCACGATCACGTCGTAGGTACTGTGCACCTCGCCGGAGCTTATGGAAACTCAGTTTTCTGATGTCATTTCTTCCCACGAATGGTACCACTAGGTTCGAGAAGTCGATGGGAATTTGATGGTAAGCTCAGCAAGGGCGATCCGTGAAGTTTGGATGGTGGTTGGGTGTAGTTGTTACGGTGTACGGTCGAAGAGAGTTCGAGAGAAATAGAGAGAGAGGTTTCACGTATGCGTGTGCGTGTGTGAGTGCAAAGGCCACGGGTTGGCCAAGGGAAATAACTCTAAGGCCCTAATTGGGTTAAAGGGTTTGGACTTCACGAATTGGTCCACCAATCAAAATAAAATCCACCCAACCATTTTAATTGGATCCAGAAATGTAGGAACCTAAGGGATTGGTTTTTCCTAATTTTAACTCAATTATTTTCTAACTATTGTAACATTTTTGTTACGAGCCCGATTCAATCCCAATTCGAAACAACACACTCGTGACGATCCGTACTATTTAATTACACTAAGGAGACAAATTATTTCATACCAATTATATACATCCATGTCACCCAGCATCAAGGGCATTTCTGTCATTTCACATGTTCGGGGATTAAAATATACCTTAATTCGGGATGGGCTGTGACATTTGTACCCATATATTTTTTATTTATTTGTACCCATTTTTATTTTTGCTAAATGTGTCACATCCCAGCTCAGGGTCCACCACATCCCAAGCCCGACCTCCGCCATAGCACGATATTGTCCGTTTTGGGCCCCGACCACACCCTCACGGTTTTGTTTCTGGGAACTCACACGAGAACTTTCCAGTCGGTCACCCATCATAGGAGTGCTCTCGCGCGCTACTTGTTTAACTTCGAAGTTCCGATGAACTCCGAAGCCAGTGAGCTCCTAAAAGGCCTTGTGTTAGGTAGAGATAGGAATATTCATTTAAGGATCACTCCCCTGGGCAATGTGGGATGTCACAATCCACCTTCTTTAGGGGCCCGACATCCTCGTCGGCACACCACGACCAGGGTTAGGCTCTGATACCAAATTGTCACATCCCGGCTCAGGGTCCACCACATCACGAGCCCGACCTCCGCGATAGCACGATATTATCCGCTTTGGGCCCCGACCACGCCCTCACGGTTTTGTTTCTGGGAGCTCACACGAGAACTTCTCAGTCGATCACCCATCATGGGAGTGATGGGCGATGTGGGATGTCACAATCCACCTCCTTTAGAGGCCCGATTTCCTTGTCGGCACACCACGACCAGGGTTAGGCTCTGATACCAATTTTCACATCCCGGCCCGGGGCAGATCACTTCCCGAGCCCAACCTCTGCCATAGCACGATATTGTCCGCTTTGGGCCCCGACCACGCCCTCACGGTTTTGTTTCTGGGAACTCACACGAGAACTTCCCAGTCGGTCACCCATCATGGGAGTGCTCTCGCGCGCTACTCACTTAACTTCGGATGAACTCCGAAGCCAGTGAGCTCCCAAAAGGCCTTGTGCTAGGTAGAGATGGGAATATACATTTAAGGATCACTCCATTGGGCGATGTGGGATGTCACAAAATGTACCCATGCTAATTATATGTACCATTCATGTAATTTTTTTTCAAATTTTAAATCTTAAAATGTACTCGTTCTTCAATATACCAATTTGTTATATGCAAAATGTACCCTTTTTTATATAAAATCTATTCGATTTTTTTCTAATCCATTTTTAAACTTATATGGGTACATTCGTTTTTCTTTGATTTGAGAATGTATCCGTGTTAAGTTTAAGCGAAGAAATTTACTAATTTTATTAAGCCTAAATATCTTCTTTTTTTGTGATTTTGAAGAATGTACCCATGTTTTGATACAATAATGTTTTGGTTAATTTTGATGAATGTACCCATGTTTATACACACACACACACACACACACACAAATAGTATATTTATATTTTAATATTTTTAATCCCACAAATTATGGTTTTTTATTTAAAATCTCATTAATATAAACAACTTTAAATATCAAATTTTAATTTAAAAAATATAGTAACGTACATAGAAATAAATTATCACATTAATTTCAAGGACTTGGATCAAAATTGAAAACCAACAAGGTTTTAATCAAAGAATATTCATAGCTATGGACCGTATCCAAAGTCTTCCATTTGTAAATTTTCTCTACAAAATTAGCTCCCTAGTAACATTACCTTTCAAGTAAAGGAGAGCTAGGTCTAGAATTCGGAACTCTAAAGAACTTGAATGCCTAGTTAATCCAAACATACCTACTCATAGAGTGGAGACAAATGTCTCCTCAAACTCTTAAAATTAATGCGTCTTTTCCTCTTCACTTGGAAGTAAGAGGTTTTATATTTGAATCTCGTGGATGACGAATTTGATACTAAATTAGGCAGCCCATTATGTGGCTTACCTGAACTTCTCTTCCCCTTAATGTAAAAATATCGATGTATTAAAAAAAATCAATTTGCCTTGTTCTTTTCAGCAAAGTAATGGCCTCATTGAATAATAGAAAAGGCAACACCAATCACCCATCTAGGGTTTAGCTTGTTTGAGAAAAAAACAATTGAAAAAAATCTAGGGTTTGACTTCTAGTCCGTATGCATAGGGTAAGAGGAATGTTAAGAAAACTTTTTTGAAAGTGAAACTCTCTATGAAATTTTTGTTATTTTACAATTTAATGTCAATTTCGAGTCAATATTATAAAATATTATATGAAAAACATGAGGTGACAAATAGTCTATGAAGAGTTATACTTTTGAGAACGTCCTATTAGCATTTCTCATAGGGTAATATATATTAATTTGTTGTTCAAGAGTGGAGGGGGTACGTGTGTGAGTTTTGAACCAACTGATTATGTTTTACCACACAAGGAATTTAATTAAGGATCTTGAAGATATGTGTGAAGTAATTTTAAGATGATACACTAAATATATCCTAACAAATGACGTCCATAATATTCTTGTCTAAAGGAGTGCACACACGCACACACAATGTATATATCAATTATTTCTTTATCTAGTGTGGAAATGAAGCCTCCACGATGTTTCTTATATTAAGCAATATTATTTATGATACAATGAAAAGAGAATAATTAGCACAAGTGATATGGATTAGGATGGATTTATTATATGGAATACGTACAAAAGTTTTGTATAATTAATCACTTAATCATATATTTTGGTCGGAAACTAAAATGAATGTTGTCATATGCAGTATGGAAGGAACACATATATATCCGCAAATGTGATCCATGCAGACAAACATGCAGCTGCGACATACATGCTCATTAGTGTCCCAGAACAATTGAACGGTCAATCAATGTGTGTATACACACACACACACACAAATATGTATATGTACTTATATTATGTATGTATGTAAATATATAAGGAGAATCCTATGTACATATATATGTTTTTAACACACTATATTATCCAGATTCATGAAGCGCCTCATGACTAGATGCAGAGAACCCACGATCCAAATTTAACCCTCCTAACTTGAGAGAGAGAGAGAGAGAGAGAGAGAGAGAGAGAGAGAGAGAGAGAGAGAGAGAGAGAGAGATCTTTCTTTTCCTTGCTAGGAAGATTTAAAGTCTCCCGGGAGAGCGACCAAGAATGAGGCTTTGCATGCATACAAGTTCATATACATTTCTTTTGCGTTTGGCTCGATTCCAAAGTCATGTTCATCGACGGAGAAAAATGTGATTGACAGAGGAACAAGATATCGATTTTGAGGTTGAGGTGGCCAGAGATATTACATTGTTACACTACATGCCATAAAATATACACTTAACATACAGAATTAAAGTAATTCTTCAGTATGTATGCACGTATTACTAACGGGATAATGTTGAGATTTTAGAGGCATAAGTTGAACAGATCATTACTAATGGGTCTGTTGAAATATAACCTACATAAAAAATTTAATGAAATTAAATCTCTTATATATTGAATATTTCGATTGCTAATTGAATCTAAGTCTTTTGTAAAAACTCTAAACTTATTAGTTTGCACATATTATTGAGTTTGGGACAATATCGATATTTAGTAATTGACTGATGAACTGTCTCTATATTTTACATGATACTAGAGCAAACTAATCCTCTAGGAATGATTGAACTCAAATTGGGACCACGAATTGCAACAAATTTTACGTCTACCTTTGCCCTTAAATGTCAAGGATGATAAATTGATTTGGGAGTCCTCACTTACTGGGAAGTTTTTCTTTTCTTCTGGTTATCAGCTTATTCGAAGGAAACGTAGTGACTGTGCTTGGGCTAAGGTTATTTGGCGACATTTTATTCCACCACAGCTATCTATTTTGGCTTGGCGGCTTTTTCATGATAAACTTCCTACCGAAGGTGCGCTTCGACGACGTGGTATTTCTTTGGCATCCATTTGTTGTTTATGTCGTAATTCTGAAGAATCTACTGCTCATCTTTTCTTCGTCTGTTGAATATCTAGGCAGCTTTGGAGGTGGTTAGCATGCCATTTTGGTACCTCTTTGCCTCTTTCAGATTCTTTGGATGTTTTTTGGGATATCTATGTGTGTAAGCCCTTTTCCTAACAGTTGCACAATCTCTGGATTTTTGTGGGTCTTTCTACTATTACGGCTATTTGGAAGGTTCGAAATAAGTTTATTTTTGATGATCGACCACTCAGTTTTCATCGTCTCTGCATGTCTATTAATTCTGCGATTGTTCATGGTGGAGAGTTTATTCCTGGTTACTCTCAGGGTTTTGACACTCGAATCATCTCTTCAATGGGGATCCGACCTATCTTTCTCAAGGCACCTACTATTCTTCTTGTCCTTTGGTCTCATCCTTGGTTTTCTTGGATTAAACTTAATACAAATGGTTTATCTAAAGGAAATCCCAGTCCTGCTGCTTGTGGATGAGTTTTTCAGGAATTGCCATGGTCATTTTCTTGGTTGTTTCTGCCAATGGATTGGTTATCGCAACTCTTTTTTTTTTTTTTTTTTGCAGAATTATCTGCAATTATTATTGGTGTTGAGTTTGCATATTAACTGGGTTTGCATTGTCTTGGTTGGAAAGTGACAGCTCTAGTGTTATTTATGCTCTTCAATCATTTGATTTTGATCCTCCATGGCCTCTTCGTACTCAATGGTCTATTTGTTTAGACCGCATTTAGAAAATGACTTTCTATTCATCTCACATATATCGGGAGGGAAATTTTGTTGCAGACAATTTTGCTAACATGGGCTTGTCTTCTCCAACTGTAATGTGGCATGATTCTCCTCCGCCACCGGCTCATGCTACATTGTTTTTGGATTATGTTGGCTTGCCTGGTTACTGTTTCTCAAATTAATGTGCATCTTGGCATCCATGTCTGTCTTATTTTCTTTTATTTCCCTAACTTTGTGGTGTTGCTTAACTTGTTTTGCAGGTTTAGACCTTTAGGTTTGGTTTCAGAGGGGTTAGGTTTCATGTCCCCCCTTCTTTTCTTCGTATCTCTCTTGTTTTCATTTCTAGAAGGGTACGGTTTATGTCCCTCCCTTCTTTTTCATGTATTGTTTTTGTTATCTATGTTTTATGAAGGGTAAGGTTTATGTCCCCCCTGACTAAGTGTAACTTCTTTTTTCGTTATCAATAAATTTTCCCTCGTACCATCGAGGTTTCCCAAAAAAAAAAAGTAAAGGAGAGCTAGGTGTAGATTCAGAACTCGAAGGAACTTGAATGCGTAATTAATCCAAACATACCTACTCATAGAGTGGAGACAAATGTCTCCTCAAATTCTTAGAATTAATGGGTTTTTTCCTTTTCATTTGAAAGTAAGAGGTCTTAGGTTCGAATCTCGTGGATGGCAAATTCGATACTAAATTAGACTACCTATTGTGTGGTTTAGCCGAACTCATCTTCCCCTTAATGTAAAAATATCGATGTATTGAAAAAAATAATGAATCTTGTTCTTTTCGGCTAAGTAATGGGCCTCATTGAATAATAGAAAACACAACACCAATCACCCATCTAGGGTTTAGCTTGTTTGAGAAAAAAAAATTGAAAAAAAATCTAAGGTTTGACTTCTAGTTCGTATACATAGGGTAAGAGGAATGCTAAGGAAACCTTTTTAAAAGTGAAACTCACCATGAAATTTTGATTACTTTACAATTTAACGTCAATTCTCGAGTCAACGTCATAAAATGTTGCATGAAAAACATGAGGTGACAAAGAGTCTATAAAGAGATACACTTTTAAAAACGTTCCATTAGCATTTCTCATAGGATAATATATATTAATTTGTTGTCCAAGAGTGGAGGGGGTACGTGTGCAAGTTTTGAACCAACTAATAATGTTTTACCACACAAGGAATTTAAGGATCTTGAAGATACGTGTGAAGTAATTTTAAGATGATACACAGAATATATCCTAACAAATGACGTCCATAATATTCTTGTCTAACGGAGTGCGCGCGCGCACACACACAATGTATATATCAATTATTTCTTTATCTAATGTGGAAATGATGCCTCCACGATGTTTCTTATATTAAGCAATATTATTTATGATACAATGAAAAGAGAATAATTAGCACAATTGATATGGATTAGGATGGATTTATTATATGTAATACGTCCAAAAGTTTAGTATGATTAATCACTTAATCATATATTTTGGTCGGAAACTAAGATGAATGTCGACATATGCAGTATGGAAGGAACACACACACACACATATATATATATATCCGCAAATGTGATCCATGCAGACAAACATGCAGCTGCGACATACATGCTCGTTATTGTCCCAGAACAATTAAACGGTCAATCAATGTGTATATATACACACACACACACACACAAATATGTATATGTGTACATATATAAGGAGAATCCTATGTACATCTATATGTTTTTAACACACTATATTATCCATATTCATGAATGACTAGATGCAGAGAACCCCAGATCCAAATTTAACCCTCCTAACTTGAGAGAGAGAGAGAGAGAGAGAGAGAGAGAGAGAGAGAGAGAGAGAGAGAGATCTTTCTTTTCCTTCCTAGGAAGATTTGATGTCTCCCGGGAGAGCGACCAAGAAATGAGGCTTTGCATGCATACAAGTTTGTATACATTTCTTTTGCGTTTGGCTCGACCCCAAAGTCATGTTCATCGACGGAGAAAATGTGATTGGCAGAGGAACAAGATATCGATTTTGAGGTTGAGGTGGGTAGAGATATTACATTGTTACACTACATGCCATAAAATATACACTTTACATACAGAATTAAAGTAATTCTTCAATATGTATGCACGAATTACTAACCGGACAATGTTAAGATTTTAGAGGCATAAGTTGAACAGATCATTACTAATGGGTCTATTGAAATATAACCTATATAAAAAATTTAATGAAATTAAATCTCTTATATATTGAATATTTCAACTACTAATTGAATCTAGGTCTTTTGTAAAAACTCTTAAACTTATTAGTTTGCATATATGATTGAGTTTGGGACAATATCGATATTTAGTAATTGACTGATCAACTGTCTCTATATTTTACATGGTACTAAAGCAGACTAATCCTCTAGGAATGATTGAACTCAAATTGGGACCACGAATTGCAAACCCTGAATGCCCGAGTTGGGACACCCAAATAAAATCCTCAAAGTCTAAATAAAAAGTGTCACCGATGTGGAGTTACATTCACATGTTGTTGCCCACCGAAAATAGCTCATATATGAGGTGGCATGTTGAAACACGTCTGACATCTTAAACTTCATAAAATTAAATTCTTGTTGTGGCCTATATTTTATAGAGAGGTGCGGCAAAGAGAAGAAGAGAGATTGGAGAATAGTCTTGAGAAATTGTGTTGTTATTCCCCAATCCTTGTGCCTTTATTTATAGTAATTAGGAGGAGAGATACTTGTTCTCCAAGTAATACAAAGTCTATTAGGAAAGATCTTCTAGATCCCAAAGGATTCCTACTCTAAAAGATCTTCTAGATCCCAAAGGATTCCTACTCTATCTCTACTTAGGATTTACACAATCACATATTGATAAGAACATATGTCACAACACTCCCCCTTGAGTGTGCAAATACTCAAGTAGATGGCGCATCAGATCTTCAGGCAAATGTAGAAGCAGTTGATGAAGTTGTCTCGTCTATTCGGCACAAGTAGCGAATGCGAGTCTCAAAATGTATGGAAGAATGCATGGGTGGTAAAACTCACAAAACCTCGCTATGGCAAAACCCAAGGTGGGAGAAAAACCCATATGCTAAGGAGAAAAGTGAGAAGTTGCATTAAGTCAAAACTAGACGTCTTCTGGACGCAAGTAGAAGAGCTCACAAGGGTATGATCAGCCCAGGATGGGTGCCTCGTTAAAACCTAGTTAGGTAGCAAAAACCCAGTGGGAAAAATGCTCCTAATCGTAGGGAAAAAGAGTACATTAAGATCAAGTAAGTATACTTCTGGATACTCCCCCTGAGTTTGACAAAACTTCCAAATGAAACTACAAGCATTGCAAATGAGAAAGTTACGCATACCAATTCCTTGGACAAACTTCTGGAAGGTAGACTTCGGTAATGACTCCGTGTAGATGTCGGCAAGGTTGTCTGGGATTGGACTACTTGACTTCAATCTTCTGATGCTCATGCTGATGTAGACACAATATGCTTGGTGTTGACTTGTTGGATGTATCATGATCTGGTCGATACATACGGCGTTATCTTCATGGATCGTTGTTGGGACTCAACAATGGATGAAAATCGCAGGGATTTTGAATATGCTCAACAAGAGTTCTCGACTACATCTCTCACGTGATGAGACATAGTGAGTCTTGGAACGATTCAAAGGTTTCGCAACAAAAGGTCTATCTGGTTGACCTCCAAGATATTGCGGTGTTCCTTAATGGTAAAGACATAACCATGTGGGAACGTACCTTATGCGGTCAGACAAACGGTCCGATTCAGCGAATCCCACAAGGTAGGCATCATTCCGAAGATCAAGGGGGTGTGATCTATTCTGAGATGCATAGGGATAGATAAGCCCAAATCCGTAGTAACAGAAAAACGTCTTTATCACCAAATTTGGTGGTAGCGTGTTAGGCGCAGTGCTGCTTTATGCCAAAAGATTATCAGCACATAAGATGTCTGACCTAGTGCATTTGAGCTAAGTACAACAAACGCCAATGGTACTTAGATATGGCTGCCTCACGTTCCAATATGGAACCTTATGCTCCATACCCTCCGTGAAGGTCTCATTTGTATCTAGCATACAGACGATCAGGGTATACTTAGACATAACACCTTCTGGGTCTAGTTTGAGTGGTGGACCAGAATACCATCAAAACTAGCTCGAAACTTCAGGTCGAGGAAATGTCAAGTTCTCCCAAGATCATTCATCTTATAGTCCGACATGCGAGTTAATTTTCTCAGCTCTAGCAATTTCGGATTTTATACACGCAGGGGCATATATCCCTAACTGATCAAATATTCACTTAGACGGGTATACCACATCCGCCCGGATAGTTCTGCATTCGTAAAGTGAAGTCCTCTTGAGAACCGAGAGGGTGTTCTTGTGGTCTAGAACTATTTGAATCAGTACATGTAAGTCATTTGGAAACTCCGTGTAGGTTCATATCACGATCCCGGAGATACTACAACCACGTTTGTAATGCTGCAATCAATCACATGACGTATGAGAGAAACCTTGCGCCAAGGCGTCATATTGCACTATTTCATTCATCTCATTCGTCATAGATTGATTCTTTTAGTTGACCAATCAGTTCTACGTCGACATTAATCAACGGAAGACGGTTCGTTATCGTCGCTTTTCATTTATATCAGTAGTTACCATATAAATGAAACATCATCTATGATAATCTCATTCCAATTCCATATCTCATCCAAACTAGTATACTGGACCAAGAACTTCAGGTCTCGGGAGTAATCCGGATTTAATCTCATGAGATGAAAAGGTTTGAGACAGCGATCGAGGGGCGGATTCGTTCGTGCCACGTTCCTCCACTTTTGGGGAGGTGAATCCTCGAACCGAGTGATCTACCATGCTTCTGGCATAAGATAGATTGATTGGCTAGCCGCCAATGTACGAGGGTTGGCCACAATTGTGGCGTTCCTACTGTCAGGACAAAGGTCCGAAGTACATTTGGTACACATCTTTGCAGACACATTTGCAGCTGGTACATGTGATCTCGTCACTTTTACTAGATCAGAGGAAGTGTCTGGTTAAACTCTGATGATCTAGATTGGGATCGACATGAGACATAGTGGGGACGTCCACGATAACTCGCGTCGTTCTTTACGAACGGTGACGTTCATATCTCCCCCTAACGACGGGAAGACTGTCTCATAAAAGTGACAATCCGCAAAGTGAGCGGTAAAGAGATCGCCTGGCAAAGGTTATTAGTAACGAATATTAGAAGGAGAATCATAACCGACATAGATTTCCATCCTTCCCTGAGGACCCCTTTTGTTCTTGTGTATGTAAGGGCGGCGCAAATGGCACATAGACCGCACAACCAAAGACGCGCAGATGCGATATGTCGGGTTCGTATCTGGTAACCAACTAACACGCGCTTTATAAGGTTGGGTCGTGACGGGCCTCATGCGGACCAACATCGTTGCTTGCAATATTGCATGGCCCCAAGCAGAGGTCGAGAACTTTGGTACGTATGACCAGTCGACCACACAATCATTTGAAGGCGTTCAATGAATGCTTCTGCTGGGTCGTTCTGGGTATGAACATGGGACTGGATGTTCAACTTCAAAAACCCAACCGACATGCAATATCCATCGAGATTTAAAGTGTTCAATGTAAATTTCGATGTAAATTCTCCAACTTATCCAATCAAATAAATTTGATCAGATAATCAAGGTGGTGAACCCTGAGCTTGTTAATCTGAGCTACCAGTGTGGAGAATGCAACTTGTGGACAACAGCCACACGTGTGACCAACGTGTAGAAGCATCAACCAATATTATAAAGTATATAAATGGTCCGTAAGATGGTTGAATCAGTCCACAAATGTCCCTTTTGAATACTTTGTAAAAAGATGGAGGGTGCTAAGGTATAATACGTTTCCAGGTATGATTTCTTTACTTCTGGTAAAAGGATGCCCTAAACGGCGCATCACAAATCATCCTAGATATCCCAAACGTATATCCATAGCGAAAATTCCTTAGGAATCGCGGGCTTCTGGCCGGCCACAAAGTGGCTTGAATGGGTGTAATCCACTCGTTAAGCGTTCCATCTTCTCTAGAATATGCATTTAACTATATTCGTAGGAAGTGCAAAAATGGTGATATGCCAAGGAATTTTACTCCATTTTTCTACATTGGTTTCAATATGGTAATAATACTCTCGAATATCCTTAAAGCTCAAAAAAGGCGTTCTTCCAGAACGAATGGAGTATAAGGTTTCCCTTTATGGTAAAATGAGTACCATTGGACAATATAGGGCAGTGCCATGCCCCACAATCAGGTTGAATAAGCCTGAAAGGTTGTCAGGGGATGATTAGGTATGAAGTTAGCATATACCAGACAACTAACTTCCCCACAAAACATACCTAAGCATGAGTTAATTGTAGTCACATGTGGTAATCTTCGTTAACTCTGTATTCGAGAATAATATTGACATCCAAACACCAATCTTAAATCCGAGAATTATTCACAAAATAAACCAAAAAAAACAATGGGGTTCGGCCAATAAGCCTTCCATGTCAAATTTTGCTCTTCCAAATGTGTTAGGTGGAGCAAAATTGGTCTCGCGTAAAGGTTTCAATCATGTTTTGCTTCAGGCAAAAAAGTTATCTTTGCGTGATTGGAACTGTCCATAGCGAGTCAAAGAGCCATGAAGTCCTCATTAGTGAGGTACTTCCACTTGATATGCTTCAAGCATAAGTCATCGAATGAAGAACTGGCTACAATGATTTTGCAACTAGTCATAGTCAAGTGGGGTGTCACGTCTTGTATCCACATAAAGTAGTTTCTTATTCGAAACTTCTAAATCAGTGAAATCGAACTTGTTAAGGTTCGACAATACGCTGAATGGCGGAAACAAGAATGTGATTGGTGTTTTAGGAAATAAAATTTCCATAAACAACAAATTTAGAACATTTAGGTTCTAAGACATGGTTTGGTTTAAACGGATTTAAGCATGGAGAACTTCGGGTCTCAACATGAATGTTGCTCATTAAGAAACTTCAGGTTTCTATGGCACGTTTTCGAAACTTCGGGTTCGAAAGTATGAACTTTAAGTTCATAATACCTGCAGGCAAACACAAATATATATGCAAGCAAATATGCAACAAGTATATGCAAAAATATAACTTGAGGTGGATAATTATAATTGAATTAATTTATTTGATTATTTGGACTTCGGGCCAAAAATAAAGTGCGGGTAAAAAAAATATAAAAACCCAAATTAAAAAATATTAAATAATAAAATCTCGGGGCCTAAAACATATAGGCCAAGAATCCTCGGGTCATGGGTGAGCTTCAGGCTCACGGGGAGGGGAGCAAAACTGGGCTGCCACGAGCAGACCCAAAAAAAATTTCTTTCACAAAGGCTGCTTCAAGCAAGCCCAACAAAAAAAATTGCTCTTTTCCGGGGCTGGGCCGCAGCAAGCGAGCCCAGAGAACAAAAAAAATTGTTTTCTTTCTTGTGCACGGGCTGGGCCGTGACAAAGCTGAGCAGCAGCAGCAGCAAGCCCAAAAGAGGGCGCTGATGCAGGCCAAGAGACAGGAGCCTACCGGGGCTCGGGTTTGGAACCAGACACCCCAGCGTGCGCTGGGTGTGTGTCACCGAAGAAGAACGCCAGAATTGGATGACGGCGTTGTAGCAAAAATCACGGCGAAGGTCGTGGGTGTGACTGCAAACCATAAATTTGAACGGAGATTTGAAAAATCTCGAGATTTATGGTGGAAAACCCAAGAATTTCGAATCGGGTTTATTTATTTATAAAAACAGATGAGATTCATGTGAATCTTGATCCATCGATGTCAGGGACGAGCTTCAGGCCGTCGGACAAGGTGACCTGAGGTGTGAGGATGGGTGGCGACGCCTTCTGGGCGTCGGGTCTGGGTTTTGGGAACGAGAGAGCTCCCAGCTCTCGGGTTTGCAGTGGGAGGGTCCGAAAAAAAAACAATCTGGGCTGCTTCGGGCAGGGCCAGAATTTTTTTTTTTTTATGTGTGGGCCGCTTCAGGCTGGCCCAGCAGCAAAAAAACCCAGGCCTAGGAGCAGAAGCCGACTAGGGCTTCGAAGTGGTTTTAAAAAAAAAAACCCTAGCTGATGGCCTGCAATGGCACGGGTTCGAACAGAACCCTAGTTTCCCAAATCCAATTTTTTCAATTCAATAATAATTCAATGCAATATATTTAATGAATCACATATGTAAATTGATGCATGTGCAAAATAATATTTTCAATGCATGTACATATGTAAGATTCAATTCATGGCAAATATCAAATTCACATAATTTAAACAATTATGGTTATGAGGCATACACAATTGATGTAGAATCTAAAATACGTTAAACATAAAGTTGGGTCATGCATCATGGTGAATGTTCATGCTATCAGGGGTTGCAAAATATCGAGTTAAAAACCGTTGTTTTGAAGAACCTGATTGCGTGATGATATGAATGAACTGGTTTGATGCAGAAAATTTCGGCTTTCATCTTCAAGCTTGTATCACGTTCAACATAAGAAAAAAATAAATTGAATCAATAAAAAGTATATGAATTCAATAAAATCAAAATTTAATCATTTAAAATAATTGAAACGTAATACTCCCCTGATGAAGACGAATAAATTCGCTTTAAATTCTTCTAAACACAGAGTGAAGAGCGTGCTGATAACGTGTTGTGGCCTATATTTTATAGAGAGGTGCGGCAAAGAGAAGAAGAGAGATTGGAGAATAGTCTTGAGGAATTGTGTTGTTATTCCCCAGTCATTGTGCCTTTATTTATAGTAATTAGGAGGAGAGATACTTGTTCTCCAAGTAATACAAAGTCTATTAGGAAAGATCTTCTAGATCCCAAAGGATTCCTACTCTAAAAGATCTTCTAGATCCCAAATGATTCCTACTCTATCTCTACTTAGGATTTACACAATCACATATTGATAAGAACATATGTCACAACAATTCTCCTTTTATACAATAATTTAACTGCTAATTGCATTCATGAAGTTTTTTGTTTAAATTTGTATAAAAACCCATACCTATGGGTTTGCGTAAAGTAATTAAGTTGCGGATAAATATGATATTGATTACTAACTAGTGGGTAGATGTATTATCTCAAAAAGTTATTCATGGCATCAGAGCTATTAGTCCTCTAGGCCCAATTAAATTTGATTTTAGAACAAAAGTTAAAAAGAATTATCGATATGGAGTCATCTTCACATATAGCATATTAAAATTGAGTCACACGTGACGAGACAGGTTAAAACGTATCTAGTATAAGAAAGAAAAAAAATTCCATTACTAGTTGCATCTTGGCCTTATATATAAAATCTAACACGTTGTTTTGTGTGATTAAGTTGGGGTCAGCGTCTTTTGTTCATAATTGGATCAATTGTCATCAAATAGTGTCTAAGGTCCTATTCTGATACCATATTAAAATTTGAGAAATTTTTTTTTTGCAATCCATTGTTAACGAGTACAACATCGATACTGTCACAAAATCAACCACATACTAACTTAACAACTATAAATTTTATCATAAAGGCTGCAATTCAATTAAAGGTTGAATCACTTAATATAAATTAAAATAATTCAGTATTTATATAAATTGGGAGTAGAAATATCAAATATGGAAATTTGTTTGTTTGTTTGCTACCCCACTCAGTCATGAGGATGGGGCATCCCTACTAATCCGAAGAGCTTAAGGCGTGTTTAAAATGATCTCACAATAGTGATGAACAGATTTCAAACACTATACCTCACTTAAAACAGGCTCTATCGTCGGAGATAAAATCTTCTGCATCCAAAATGGGTGTGGCCTCTCTATGGCCCCAATGAGTATTTGACACATATTAAATTCAGACAACAAAATTAAGAAAATTTAAAAATATTAAATACGTGTTAGACACTCATTTGAACCAGAGACCACACCTATTTTGAGTGCAGAAAACCCCACTCCTATCGCCGGTCAATTGCTTTAATTAGTTACAAGTCCAAACTCGGTAAATATGAAAATTTGTTGGTTCAATAAATAATGAGATATAATAATAGTGCAATCATGTGAATCCTATGTAGAGAGTGCCACGTCGACGAGGGCAAGCCAAATGTCGTTTGACCGAATCCGACAGAAATCCACAACAAGGGGCGGAGACAGAAATCCGACACGTGGACGGAGTTCCTCCACCACGATCACACGTGCGAAATAGACGGTGTTTGGCTGTATTACGTGGACGCACCAGATTGATGGTTATGGGGGATCATGTCTCCCTTTTGTCCGTTTTGAAAAAGTTGTGGAATTTTTGGGGCCCCATGTCAACGTCGATGACTCGGAGTTAATGTTAGGACTTACGACAAAATTTTAAGGTCAATAACCTTTATTTTTAAGAATAATTAACGAAAAGTTAAAAAAAAAAATAATAATAAATAAAGTTGTAATAAATAGTATTAGAAAAAAAAATGTGATTTTTCGTTAAAATTTCTATATTTTTTAAAACCAATATTAACCCACGTCGCAACTTGCTACAAAGATCCACTCGGAATTTTGGAGCTCAAAAATCAAGTAATTTAGACTATTTAATTTGAATTTAATGGCACCGATTTATTTTTTCGCACAAAATAACAGCTTTGAACACTAAAGTTTGAAGAGGATCCATATTTGAAGGATTATTGTATAGTGTATAGTATACTATCCAAAGTGAAAAAATAAAAATAAAAAAGATTATTCACCAAAAACACAGTTGGTTTGAGAAACCTTTGGCCAAAAAAAAAACTGAGTTAAAAATATAATAAGATGGATGATCCAAGTGATTAAAGAAGCCCCAAGAGACGGGCAGAAAATTTACTTAATGAGACTCCATGTGTCTTAGTGCTTGCTTGACCGACAGTTGTTTATCATATTCAACGTATAAAATTGGATAATTGTTTGCTTTATATATATATATATGGGTAATTTTATTTAAACCCATCTAACTTATTTCTACACTCAATTTACTCTTTTCACCAATTTAATTTTTAACTAAATTATTAATATCTCTTTACACCCAAATTTAATACCTAATATACCCCCATAAACCCAATCCAATATGTGAATTTATTTTCACACCCATTTAAATTTAAGTCAGAAGCTACACCTTCAACAGAGATTGAAATCGAATAAGAAGCCTAAGAAGGAGAAGGAGCTGCTGCTCCATTTGTTAGCCATCACTCCATTCCTCCCAATCAGTCCTCTAGATCGTCACACCCGCAGGGAGTCGATTTGCCGGTTGCATGTGTTCCAGGCTTGTATTTTCCTTTTAATCTCTTCTTTTTCTTCTTAAAGATTCTTCCAAACCTTACCAAAAGAGTTTGACTTTGCAGAAAAGGGTGAGAATAACATCCAAGTGCTGAGGGGAGTGAATTCAAAAAGTTTACAGACGAGGAAGAAGATTGCAGAGACAACGCATTTGAGAATTCAGAAGCTAGTTGCGAAAATTTTACGTTTTCAAGCGCTGAAATTCTTTCGTATGCACATGAAGGATTCTTAACAAAATTACCAAGGCATGGAGAAAATTTTACGTTTTCAAGCGCTGTAATGTTCATTAAATCCATTGCTGATCGGTAGTAGCAAATAAAAGCATGGCATGTTTTTCCCGGTTACAAGAGCCGTGCGTGTTTACTTCAAAATTTATATATAGTAATGCCTAATCCGTTTGAGGACGAAGTTTTCTTGATTCCAGGCCTCTTTACTCGGGGAGTAGCAAGCAAGATGTCAGACACACTTAAACTATTGAGCGCCTAGAAACTATGAAACTGGTAAATATTCTATCATCCAAGCATGGATGCACCATTTGATGAAATCACACATTCGAGGTTGCAATCTTGAATCCATCAGCGCATATGTTAGTTGCATTGTTACTGCAGAAGATTGGAGAGTAGGGCATAGAGCAAGTACTGCCGAAGATTTTTCACCTCATACCAGGAGTTAAGCACTTGAATCTGTTCCGGAGAAGGGCAACTGTATGCTTAAATTGCAGTCAAAAGATCCACCAAGGCCTTTACATTTTGAGTTTGGAACAGCACAATCTTCATTGTTGAGGCACACAGAATAGTCCCCGGAGCATGCCATTGTACCAAGGTGCATGCTTCCGTCCTGCGAAAGCCACCATATACCCACCAGCCTTGATCTGCAGAGGAATTTATGGAAAATCATCAATATTAATTTGACTCATGCAGGAGATAAAACTAATCATATATATATCCAGTTGGTTTTTAGTCTTTTTTGAAATTTTATAAAAGCTAGACTACACCGACAGAGAACATAAAAATAAGGGTAAATGACAAAAAACTACCTCAACTATTGGTGTCACGACACTTTCATACCTCATCTTTAAAACGTGACAATGTCATGCCGCATCTTACGAATTTGTGACAATGTCACACCTCCGTCAATTTTTCTGTTAGTTTTTCTGTTAAGTGCTGACGTGGCAAGAGATAGGGACCACTCACTAATACAGCTGGATTAAAAAATAATTAAATATATTTTTAATAATTAAAAATTAAAAAAAATTTATTTTTATATTAAATCTTTCTCTCTCTCTCTCTCCCCCTCTCTCGCCTCTTTCTTCTCTCTCTTCTCTGCATCCCAGAACCCATTCCCATCTCCCCCCAACCACCCTGACCCCTTCCCATTCCCCTTCCGTGCAACCCCCCACCCCCCACCTCAACCCAGTTCGTCCCCCCCCCACCTCTACCTGCAACCCAGTTCCTCCCCACCCTACCTCCACTCCCAGCAGGGTCCGCCCCATTTCCAAACCCAACTATCGACCCTTCGACCTTATCAATCGACCCGAACGGGCTGAGCGGGATCTGATCGAAGGAAAACACTCTGCTGCTCAATCTTTCCATTTCCGGTGGTGGCGCAAGCGGAAAACCCTTAATGTCGTTCTCTTCCACGGCCCCGTTCCGAGCCAAAAAGTCCTCAAGTGTCATCATCTCATCTGGAACCTCCGGTTTACACTCCTTCCGACTCTCGCCGGACACAATTTCCCGCCAAACTTCGTCGACGGTCTTGGGCGGCGGCGCTGATGATCCATTAATATCTGCAGCGGCGTCGAGGGTTATTTGGGTGTCGAGGAGGGTGGCGCCGGTCATGGGAGTGGGGTTGGAGTCGTAGAGGAGGCCGTCGGCGTTCATGGAGCCGATTAGAAGCGAGTGCGTCGTGTCAACGATGCTGTTCTGGTAGTTGCTTAGGGTTTGGGGGTGCGAAGAGGAGGAAGACGGGTGTGGTGTGGTGGTGGTGGGCTTAGGCTTTGTAGCGGAGGAGAAACTGGAAGGAGAAAAAGAAGACGGGTGTGGTGTGGTGGTGGTGGGCTTAGGCTTTGTAGCGGAGGAGAAACTGGAAGGAGAAGAAGAAGAAGAAGAAGAAGAAGAAGAAGAGAGAAGAGAGAAGAGAGAGAGGCGGCCCAGGAGAAAAAGAAGAAGAAGAAGAAGCAGGAGAGAGAAGAGAGAGAGGCGAGAGAGAGAGAGAGAGAGAGAGAGAAAGATTTAATATAAAAATATTTTTTTTTAATTTTTAATTATTAAAAATATATTTAATTATTTTTTAATCCAGCTGTATTAGTGAGTGGTCCCCATCTCTTGCCACGTCAGCACTTAACAGAAAAACTAACAGAAAAATTGACGGAGGTATGACATTGTCACAAATTCGTAAGATGCGGTATGACATTGTCACGTTTTAAAGATGAGGTATGAAAGTGTCGTGACACCAATAATTGAGGTAGTTTTTTGTAATTTACCCTAAAAATAATATAAAAACTGAAGAACCAAACTACTATGCGGAATTGATGAACAAGCTATTTACTATGCGGAATTGATGAACAAGTTATTTACTATGTGGAATTAGATTTGTATTACGACTTTTTCGTTTTCTGGGTGCAGGGAAACCGATTGCTATTTATTGTTGCAGAGAAGATAAAGAATCTAGCGGATTTGATTGAAAAAAAAATTATAACCAAAATACTCATCTTCTAAACTCTAAAAAATTGAAATCGAATGAACAAAAAATTTATAAATTCAGTCGTACCTTGGTTGGAGGATTCAAAACTTCAAAATCACCATCCATCAATAAAAAAAACTTATTTTTCTCTATGAGAGCTATTAGGGTTTTAGCCATAATGAACGTAGAATAAACAAAGAATGATCGTAGGGTTTAATTATAATGTTTGGGTTTATTGATAAATTTGAGTTTTATTATTAATTTCATTTTGTACTTAATAGTAATTATGTCATAGGGTAAAATAGACAATTAACATTCAAAATTTTAAGTTGGGTGTAAAAAGAGGTTGCATGGGTTTAAATAAAATTTCCCTATATATATATATATTTTGTCAAGGTTTGCTTTTTATATATAATGAGTCGTTCTTCTAAGCTTTCTTACTTAAAAACTTAGTATCATTTTATTATAGATACGTTATATCTTGTACATTTTTTTTAATCATCATTATCTAAAGATTTTTCTAAAAAAGTTCATTCAAATTAGCTATCATTTAGTCATTTATATGTATCGAGCTAATAGACTGATATGATAACAAATAATATTTTCATGATTAGTCATCAACTTGTCTGATTCTCCAAATCAAATAAAATCTTTTAACTAGAACAAAGGCATTTCGTCAATTAACTCTTAATAAGAGGACCACCGAAATTTAAATATTTTAAATACCTACATGTCCCCTTTAAATTCGACAATGTGTATACAATTAATTTGTATTCCAAATATATTTTAACTTTAGCTACCTTCAATAAATAATGGGAGTTGCTAGTTTATGGGTTGGGACTTGTGTGAGTGGCAGCGAGAGGACAATCCACGACACTCGGGCACTCGTAGGGAGTTTATTGGGAAGGAAACCCATGCATCTTCCTTAACGTCTACCTAACTCCTAGAAAATATTTAAAATATACACGTTCTAAAATGCTTGTTTTACACTGCAAATCCATGTGATGATCCAACTATAGATCTTATTAATTAGTTCAAACTAGTCAGGCTTAACTTGCGAAGAAACTGCATGATCACAAGATGGATATATAATTCACAAATTTAAACTAGCTTGGTTTCTGTTGGTGTCAAAATTTGGATGGAGTTTGGACTAGGTTCAACACTTATTTATTCTAAGTTGCTTTTAATCTTAATGCCACAAGATGACTTCAGAGAAAGAGAGAATAGGTGTGTCACTGTTGGGCTGCTAATAGACAATGTTTGTATTTAAGTGTGTGTGAAAGTGTCGCGTAAATGTGACTTCTTAATCAAATGATTGTGCACCGAATGGAACATTGATCGGATAAAGTTATTTGATGTGCCTAGAGTGAACGAGGACTTTAAAATCATTGTAACTTTGTGTGTATAGTACTTGCCTAAAATGTAAATGCAAGAAAAATGGAAACTAAAATGAGAAATAGAACTTAATCATTTCATGATTTAGTCAAGATTACAAACGTCTATAAAAGTAAAATCTACGCAGATAGACCAAGCTACATGACTTGAAATATGAATTGACTGGAAATGTAAAGAAAGCAGTAAAACTCTAGAAAGATTCAAGCCATGAAGAGCGAGATAATGCTAGAAGAGTCCACCAAGATCACTGGTATTAGACTGGATTTAGTACAAAATTTATGCCTCAAAAAGGAAAAAATGGTGGTTGGAATTGCACATCAACCAAAATATATCATAAGGTGGCAGAGCTGTAAAAGTTTTAGACCCATGAATAATAGGCAGTGTTTACTTCGAATGAAGGTTTTGAGATTGTAACTGAAGAGCTAGAGATTTTGTTGTAGAGCAATTTGATTTTTGCTGAAAACCAATTGTGTTGATTAAAAGATCACTCAAGGTTTTGTATACTTGTAGAGATTTAATTTGACGAAGGTCCTGAGCTTGAAGGCTTATGGCTCTATTTATAGGCATTGGAAAATGAGCAGCCGCAATCTTATTACTGAGCTAAAAGCATGGGTAGATTGGTTCTTTGGCGCTGAGAATGGCTGTAATTTATGATTGGTGGCCTTCAGCTGTTTCTTGTGGCTTTTCACACAATCGTTGCAGACATGAACATATTGGATGACACATTCATCAATATTTAAGGAGGCGAGATATTTTTCAGGTCTGGACGCCCGCGTGGTGGACGCACTTTGGGCCAAGAGAACCCTGTCCGAGCCCTCAGACAAGTTAGAGTGATTTGAGGAGATCGTCCGAACCCTAGAATGTGATCCTAAATTGGACTTCAAAGTTGGTGGGCAAAAATCATGCTACTTTGAGGTAAATAAAAATAGATTGACCTTATAACATACTTCATTTTTATTTTTGGAGCAAACACTTTCATGCAAACAAATTCAATAGTTATTTAGAAATTTGAATAATTATTTACGCAAATAAGTTCAACAATTGTTCACCAATCAAATCCTAGCGGCAAAACGTGAATCCGCAAGTCCAAGAGAGAATTTAGTTTAGAAAACTTTAACAAAAAGCACTCGGTACTGTTCATTTTAACGAAAAATCACATTTTTATACTAAAAAGTTAATCATGGTACTATTCACTTTACCCTTTATTTTGTACTTATTGTTAAAACTTAAAATTTTCAAGCATTTTTTATTAGTTTTCCTTTTAGTGCTTTCTGGTTTTTTTTTTTTTGAAATTTTTTTTGCTAGTAATATTTATCTAGCTGCCAGTAAATGGCTAGTCAGTCTCCCAATAAATAACAAGCTAATATATTAACTAATGATAATAATATTTACATATTTATTTTTATCTTTTAAGATCCCATGAAGTTCTTGTGTGAGTTCTCAAAAACAAAACCGTGAGGGTGTGGTCGGGGCCCAAAGCGAACAATATCGTGCTACGGCAGAGTCGAGCCTAGGAAGTGGTCAGCCCAGGCCAGGATGTGACAATTTGGTATCAGAGCCACTCTATAGCCGAAAGTGTGCCGATGAGGACGTCGAACCCCTAAGGGGGTGGATTGTAAGATCCCACATCATCCAGTGGTGAAGATTCTGTAAGCCTTATATGTACATGTCCACCTTCAATTAGCACAAGACCTTTAGAGAGCTCACTGGCTTCGAAGTTCGTCGGAACTTTGAAGTTAACATGTTCGAGCAAGAGCATTCCCAGGATAAGTGACCCACTAGGAAGTTCTCGTGTGAGTTTCTAAAAACAAAACCTTGAGTGCGTGGTCGGGGCCCAAATGGGACAATATCGTGCTACGACGGAGTCGAGCCCGGGCCGAGATGTGACAATTTGGTATCAGAGCCACTATGTCGTTCGGTGCAAGTGTGCCGAAGAGGACGTCGAGCCCCTAAGAGAGGTGGATTGTAACATCCCACATTGACCAACAGAGAGGGGGTGATGTGCCTTATATGTACATGCCCACCTCTAATTAGCACGAGCCCTTTTGGGAGCTTACTGGTTTCGGAGTTCATCGGAACTCCGAAGTTAAGCGAGTTCGCGCGAGAGCAATTCCAGGATGGGTGGCCCACTGGGAAGTTCTCGTGTGAGTTCCCAAAAACAAAACTGTAAGGGTGTGGTCGAAGCCCAAAGCGGACAATATCGTGCTACGGCAGAGTCGAGCCCGGGCCGAGATGTGACATTACCAATTTAAAAATCAAGTTAATTAAAGTTTAAAAATTAAATTAACATAATTTAAAAAACTAAAAATTAAAGAACAACGATTAACAGATTAACAGATTAACAATTAAAATGAACTCAAGAACAACCTGCGTTCTTCGCGTTCACATTCGGCTTTGGAAGAACGAAACTCTATAAACGCTTCCTTAACCGTCCTAGGTTAAATAAGTGAGAATACAATTGCTTAAGGGTTGTTTTATTTTCTTTAATTTTTTTTATTTTAAAATTAAATAAGGGAAAAGATCAGTTGAAGCGGAATTAAAAAAAGTAGAGTGTATTCATAAAATTGTTGGGTGTCAACAAAACAACTCACTTTATACTCTAAAAACACTTCCTTAATTTATGTAATGATCGATGATCTAACTGGGGAACACTGAAGATATCTAACTGGATTGCTAATTATCTAAGCCAAACACTTCAGCATTCTTGATCAGACAGACAGATAGAAAGCAATATATATATCTCTGATGAGCGAGAGCTTTCTGCAAAAGGATAAAAATTGCAATCATTACCTCGCATGCAAGTCCGGATAAGATTATTCGCCATAACTCAATTATCTTCCACACCTTTTGGCTATGTCACTCTAATTAATCTTCAAACACTTGAGCATATATTAGTGGAATGATAAAATTATCAATTAATCAAATAATTAAGGACAATACTTGATACGTGTTCATGTAGCAGAAGATTCTTGCTGCATAAAGTAAAGATACAAAATACGAAGGTGGGAGTCGTGGGACAAATAATTTTGGTAAATCAATTGATCAAACTTAACTGCGTTGTAATTTGCATGGATTATTGGCTTATTAAGATGGACCACTTCCTCTACTCCCAATGAATTTAAAACATTTAGGATATAAAGACAAGAGAGACATGAAGTTTTGAAATCGTATGGAAAAGGTCGAACAGTTTGAGTCCAAAAATAAAGGTCGAGCAGCTTTTACCATTGGTATGATGGTATCTGGGTACGTATTTGCTGGTTTTAGTGGGTACTGTTCAGTCGGGTAAAGTTTCAGCGTGCATATTTTTTGTTTCCACGCTAACATCCGCATGTACGTTGTTATTTTTTGGCTACGGTGGCTTTTTGAATAATTACTGTTACCAACTTGACAATGTTAGCTTTCAATACAATATCATTGGCTTGCTATGATGGTTAAGCCATTTACTTTGAATCAAGTTATTGTTTTTACCCATCATGCCTAGCTTATTTGTTTTCTTTGCTTGACTGATAACGAGTCTCACAATCACTTATTTATTGGGTGTCTGTATAGTGCCAATATTGATCTCACGTGCTTAAGTGTGTTTGTGATCCCCTCCTTTGAATTGGCATGAGTTTATCACTTGGGTTGCTAATAATTGGACGAGTAAATTGTTGGATGTTATCATTAGGAAGTAGTGCTTCAAAGCTACTGTCTATGCTATTTAGAAGGAACAGAATAACCGTAAATTCAAAAATGAGCACTTCCACCCCATTAGTGTCTTTAAAACCATTGTAGACTGTATACACTTGTGGTTATGTTCTTTGCAAATTATGTTCTCTACTGCAAGAAGAAAGAGAGAGCTTTATACCGACCCACAAATGGTAAATATTCTTAATCGTTTGAGCTACAAGTCTTTTATAAACTAAAGCAAACTTGATATGCCAAAATTGTGAATGAAGAAACCATACCTTAAAGCACCCCAGGTAAAATTAATTTGATTAAATAAAAAGTACAGGAAGACCAGTCCCGGCCTTTTCACAAAAGTTTTCTTGGTTTATGAAGGATGAAAGTAAAACACACTTTAATATTTTGTCTCATGCATGCAAAATATTATATGTTTTGCCTTTTCTTCTATTAGAAAAGGGATAAATGATCTTGCACGCGTGTTAATTTTTATTTGTTTTTAATTTGCAGGAATTTCAAACTCAAAATGAAGGGAAAATTCAGCAAGTTTTATTAGGTGCTGATCAATGTGAAATGATCTACTTTCTGAGATTTGCATAATACTTTACTTAGTCTCTTACAATAAAAATTGATTGAAGTAGTTCTTAAGTTTGTCTACCTTATATTATTTTGGTCATTTTGTAAAAATTCTTTCAATATTCTCATTAAGTGGAGGGGTTGGTTTGACAAAAATACTCTTCAAAAGGTGGTCACATAACGAGGATATTAATAATAAAAAATTCATGGAATGACCAAAATGATTTACAATTAACAAACTTAACGACTACTTCTATCGATTTTTATTGTCAATGACCAAAGTTAGAAATTAGCTCAATCCCAAGATTGGCTAAAAAGCCATGTGAAATTTAAACACTAGAATCTGATCTTCTTGAAAATAAAATGATATGATAACATTCCGGACGTTCTTTTTATTTTGTTTCTTGATTTACTTTTGAAAAGTGATCGTATTTGCTAAATGCATACAAAACATGAGCACGAATAGATGCACACGGTTAAAATTTATTCTCAAATCTTTAACCTTAATCTTTAAACGATGATCTCTCGAACAAAAATTATATTATCGCACGAACAAAATTATCCAAAGAAGTTGGTTCTATTTCTATGCAAGGGTAAGCATGTAACGCTAGAAATACCAAAATGTAAAAAGTTTATTCGAAAAACATTCTCAAGGTTGAGTTCGAATTCCAGCTTACAAAAGCAAAGCCCCAAAAAATTGTTAAATCAAATTGGTCACGCGTCACTGTATTCGAAATGCCTGCAAAAAGAACAACCCAAAAAAAGAAGAGAAAAAATTAAAAAATATATTACAGTCCAAAAAATATTTTTTTTTTTCAAGTTTTAAATTAAAGTTGATTTTATGTGAAGTGGACGGGACAAAGGTAAAAGAAGAGTACGACTCACTGCCAGTTACCGAGTCAGCCACTGAGCCAGAAGCCACAGTATACGCTCTAACCCACCCACACACATTTCCACATGTGGGCAGGATTTCTCTCCGAATCTCACTATCTAGAGAAAAAAATTTAAGTAATTCGGATCATTTAAATTAAAGAAAAATTAACGAAATATTTAATTTTTTTTTATGAAAAATTATTTTTAAAGATATAGTGAATAGTATTAAAGAAAAGTAAAAATGTGATTTTTCGTTAAAAGTGAACAGTATCATGAGTGTTTCGTTAAAATTCTCTTAAATTAAATATCATAGTTTCATTAATTTATTTTGTTAGTGTATCTTACACAAATTAAGGACTCTAATTTATCCTTTATACAAACCAAAAATTCAAATTTTTTGAATCTTAGATTCTAAACACTAAAGTCTAAAGAGGATTCAAGCCCTCCTCGTATATGTAATTCTATGCACTTTTTATTGCCAATTGCTATAATTTCCTTCTTTCTTTTGTTTTTCTCGTAGTTTCTCTTTTGTTTTTTCCCTTCTAAATTGTCATTATTTAGAGAAAAATTGTATTGTTTAAGTATACTATTATTATGGCATTCTGTTAATCAATGACACACAAATATCTAAATTTTTATACATAAAATTTTGTATTATTAGTAGAGAATGTCATGACAGCGACGCATTCACGGTGTGCAAATTTCTCTTACTTATTGAAGGTCAAAACGTAAAGTAATCAAAACCGACGGCTGCTATGCTCTTACTCCACCTGTCCAAACGAGGGTGAAGGGTAGGGTTTCACTTCGTGGTGGTTTGATTGATTGAAGGGACACAAGGGTGAATTAATTACGAAGAACAATTATACTTCTCTGTCTTTGTTGGGTCAATGAACAATTATACTCTTTACCGTGTATGATTGTAAGAGTTTTTTTTTTTTTTTTTTTTTTGGGGGGGGGAGAACTGGGAATATTTCATCCAAATTTGGATCTACTGTCATATTTTTTTTCCACTCTAAATTCTAATCCTAATATTCCAATAAAACGGGTCCCCAAATTACAACTTAATTAATTTAAATGATGTCAAGATCATAGTTTTTCTTTTTTGAACATTAAGGAATAGAAAAATTAGTAGGGAATTTTCCATTTAAGAGATGCGAACTTAAAACTTATTTTATAAGTGCAAAAGAATATCATT
Source organism: Crataegus laevigata (assembly GCA_963580275.1). Classification (NCBI taxonomy): domain Eukaryota; kingdom Viridiplantae; phylum Streptophyta; class Magnoliopsida; order Rosales; family Rosaceae; genus Crataegus; species Crataegus laevigata. Next base: position 31,595,076 of record OY756952.1, read on the forward strand.
AAACTATAGTACTAAATGACAGTGTCGTGATCATAGTTAACGTGCATATTGTATTAGTTATGAAAACTTAATCATAATTAGTAAGCATAATATATTTGTTTGACATAAGTAAAATGATGTTTTTTTTCATTAAATTAGCAACATATATTGTGCGTTCATCAACCTCGTATTACTGTCACACCGTCAAGTCTTTAATTGCGTGTAAAAGGAGTCTCTTGTCTATCGCACATTGTTTTACAAAAGATTTGTTGACCAACCCTCTTACCAAATAATGTGATTGATGATTAGGTCGTTAAAAGACAATTAAAAGATAAGACAGATTGATTTAAGGTGGTTGATTAGTCCATTCCATCATCACATTATCATAATTTGGGAGCATAAATATATGCAATCTATGTGATATGATACGTATATTTAGGAATAGGATCATCTTTAGATTCCCTCCATCCCTCCATCTGTATCCTCTGGAGCCTTCAAACTTTTTTCGTTCAATCGAATTCGAACTACCAGAAATTAATTTCCTATTTACCTTCACCTTCTCATGTTTATCGTCTTTCATATTCACTTTCTCATGTTCATTTTCTCCTGTCTTCTTCTTTGTTCACATTCTCATGTTCATTTTTTTCTCTCTTCTCCATCTCTCTCTAGTTTAAAGAATTCGGAGAATCCAAATAAAAAAATCCAAAAAGAATTTCAGTCTTGTATTTAATGGAACCGGATTCCTTCCGAATCTATCAAAATTGAGCCCACTAATCAATAAATTCAGGCCGTTGAAATTTGATCTAACTGCTACAATTATTATAACTTTAGAGGGTCTCATATTTGTATCAGTTGGATCAAATTTTAACGATTCAAATTTATTAATTAGTAGGCTCAATTTTAAAAGACTCCGAGGAGATCCGGTTCGTATTTAATTAGGGGTAATAGGGACCCGACCATCCATCGATGGTGGGTTTTATAATTATGTGAATATTACGTGTCCAGCTGTAAAGTGAGGATGGAGTAATGGGACAGCATTTATGTAGTAGTAGAGTACAAACACCTCTGTGCTGCTAAAAGTGAACAACTGTGGCCAAAGGCAGGGCCTTTTCATTTTGTTGTCATAAACTCACAGCCTTTTACTCCACGCTCCAAACCCTATCTCCAAATTTTGCCTCAACTGCAACCTGCTTTCCCTTGCATTACATTGCATGTACCAATAGTAGGTATGGAAGTTCAATTTCAAAACCAGCAAGTGGTTAAGGGCCTGTTTGGTATTTTATTTGAAATTTTTTATCATTTCTCAAAACATTTCTTAAGAACATTTCTTGAAAACAATTTTCTTTAAGACTCAAAAACTTGATTGGTTTCTGATTTAAATTTTTTAAATCTTACGACTTAAACTTGATTGGATTGGAGTAGAGATGAAAAAAGTAAAAAAAAAAAAAGGAGAAAGAAAGAAGAAAATAGAGAGATATATTTGGAGTGAAAGGGGAGGGGGAGAGAAAATAAATGAGTGAGTTTAAGTTTAAAAACTCTAAAAACTCACTTTTTATGTTTTTAAAGAATATACTATATTTTTGAGTTAGTCTTGAGTTCAGTTTTTAAAAATAGTCATACCAAACAAGTTTTTAAGACCTAAAACTTGAAAACTGTTTTTGAGTTTAAAAAGTTGGATTCAAGTACACTACCAAACAGGCTCTAAGACTTTCACTAAATTTAATTTTCTGACTTCTATATTTTGTAGTTTTGATTGGTAAGGCACTAGTGTTTACTAGGGCAGAGCCATTAAGGGACCAGAGTGATTCTAGCCCATCCTGACCATGGTGTATGAATTTTTCGGTGACCCATGTTGTGAGACATTAGAAAGAAGTAAATTGTTCCTCATGAAGAATTTGATTCTATATTAAAAAAAAATGCAAACCAGAAATGTTTTGTAGTTTATTTCTATATTAAAACAAAATAGTGGTTACCCTTCTCTCTACCTCCCACTAAATTGTATTGCACAATTCTTTTGATTCTCACTATTAAATTTAATGGGTCTTTCAATTTTATAAAAATTACTTCAATCGCTAATGTTATGAGTTCAAAATTCTTTTTCATACGGAAAAAATAGCCTTTTCTCACGCTAAATTCTGGTTTCGTCGTTATATTTTGAGTTCGAAAAAGAGATTCTTTTTCTTTATGCAACAATGTATATCTTTATCGAAATCTTTAGTCATTGCATCTTTTGCTAGCACAACTAGCTATTCAATCATTTCTTTCATTTCATACAGTGAAATATAGTAAAATATTTCTCCTCGTAAACTACTAACATTGTAAGTTGTAACAAGGTGAAAGCTAGATTTTGACCAGATTAAAAAACATATTATTATCTCCAATAAAAAAACATGGGTTAAAATTAAAGCTAAAGCAAGAAGATTATTAGGGAATATATGGATCTCGGGAAAGAAATGAGGTACGCGGAAACCACCACCTGACCTGGTCCCTGCACTGCACTGCACTGCACAGGCAGGCTGCTGGCTCCTCTCCTCTTCTTCTCGCGATTGCTGTGTCCATGCTTGCTCCTCCTGTATAAATATTAATATCATATTATATAAAGTGAATTATCAATTTAGTTTATGAATTATTATCTCAATAAAAATTAAAATTTTAAATTATTTTTTGATAAAATAAATTTCCAAATTTATTAAGAAGGGGTGTGATATCCACACACCCTTTTTTACTTTTCTCACATCTTTTTGAATTTCGGTCGTCGGATTAGATGAATTGAAGAATATCTAACGGACAAAAAGTAATAGAGGCGTGTGAGAAGTAAAAAGGAGTGTGTGGATAGCACACCCCTATTAAGAACTACTAATTTCATCGGTACTATTATATTCAAAATTAACTTATGCAATTTTTTGTCAACTCAAGTGATATGGTATATGTAAAGGGTAATACTATCATTTTTTCGCCTATAACTCCTTAATGTTTCATTAAGTTGTGAATCTAATGTCTAATTTACACTTCAAAGTTAACTATATATACTATTTATTCAGAAAAAAGCAAGTCCTTAAACTTATAAAAAAAACTACCAATCTACATTTCAAAATGTATCAGATGCAAGTCATGTGACTTGAGTTGACGAAAAATCGAATAGAATAGCTTTGAATCTAATAGTAGGGATGTAATTGACAGATTTTCATAATTTAAGGACTAATTTTTCTGAATAAATAGTTCAGGAACCCAATTTTTACTAAGGTAGAATTTAATGACTAAATCAGCATTTTACCTTGTTATATATATGTATATAAAGGGTTGATTTCATATTTGTTCCTTCAACTATTGGGGTTCTCCACTTTGGCTTTCAACCTTTTGGTCCAAATTTAGTAACCTAAAAATTTAAACTTGTGTTAAATGAGAACAACAATGGTGCCGGTTTCAAAGGTTAACAAAATTACTAAATAATCGCAATTCAATTTTGCTTAGGTTTTAGTTCGAATAGATCACAGTGTCAAGCATGTAAGAAGGGAAACTCTTTATACTATTTCAACAAGTTGACTATCATCGATGTTCAAAGGATGAAAACTAGTATATCAGTCTAGTAGATTTTAGTGCTAATTTTAGTTTCGAACTGAATTGGTTTTGCCTATTTTTAAACATAAATGAGTACTTTAAGCATAAAAGGTTGATGAAAGTTGTTTGTATTACTAAAATGCCCTTCAAAAGTAGTCATGTAAAATCAGGTCAACTTTTATAACGAAAGTCATATTCTGTCTCTATCAAACACTTTTCAATAGTTTTAAGGACCAACTTAGTACAAAGAAAAAGTATGTGGAACTAAAATAGAAACCCAAAAAAATCTGGAGGCAAATGTAAAATTAACTCTATAGAATACAAGTGCCAAAATAAAGAGGACACATGTAATCTTACAATTTGTATACTTTGGATTTTGCACACACTATGCAAACAAATTGGTGTTTTTAAATTAATTTTCACAGACACATAAATCTGTTGGTCTGGTGGGTGAGATGCGTAGGAAGACTCACCCTCCAAACCGGATCCTATTCCCCTATCCCGACTCGGTCTCTCTGGGATAGCCTACTCGTACTACACTCTCCAGCTCCTCTGCTGCTGCCACCAATTTGCGACCATGTTTTTTCTTATTTAATTCTATTTTTCTACATAACGATATTCTACTGTAAAAGAGATATATACTACCCTGGCTTGGTCAAAAAAAAGGAGCCAGTCCTTAATTAGATATCCAATATTCAGACTAACTCAAAATAATGCTGAATGAGAAATGTGAAGAAGATTATTTTAAAGTGAGATGTTTGTAGATTTTTTATCGTTAATTTTCGTATTAATATTATAAAATATTATGCTAAATATGAAGTGTTAACCCAAAAATGGTTTTAACCCAAAATTTAGGTTCCTAAACTAAAATTTTAAGTTTTAATTCAAAAATAGTTTTTAACTCAATATTAAAATCTAAAATTTTTAACCCATAAAATTTAGATTTTAACATAAAAATAGTTTTTTTTTCTTCCAATCCTTATGGATTAAATTTTAAGCCTAAGATTATTAAAAAATGAATTTAGGATTTTTTTTCTCAAAGTACATAAAAATACGTAGATTATTCTAATTTAATTTTATGAACATTTTAATATAAAAATATTTAGATTTCAATAAATATTGAAAAATTACTAAACTGACACTATGAAACTCGTAGAACACTATGATGGAATATGAAACACACTAAACAAATTTTTTTAATTACTTCAGCTGTTGAATTTAAATTTGGACCGTTAGTTTTTTTTTACCTTTGAATTTGATCATATTAAATCTTAGTCATTGAATTTAATGAATTTATAAATATAAAACTAAAAGAAATACATGATGGGCTAGCCCTACTAACCAAAAGAAATCATGTGCTAAATTTGCCTCAAAAATGAGTTTTTGATTAAAACTCATACTTACTCTAAAGATTGAAACAAATTAAAATAAATTTAAAACCTAAAATTTAAGTTTTAATAAGTTTTAGAGAGCCTAGATAAAATCCTTCTTTTAAAAAATGTCGCTTTTATATCGCTCTAGTAGAATTTGTGACTTTTCACTAAAGAATACCGCTAGTCTTTATACTAGTTGCTGTGACCATTCCATTTTTAATTTTAATTTTACCTATATTTCCTTCTCCCCTTTATTTTATAATAATTCGATTACCATCTCAGCCTCGATTTCTACCCCCTGCGGGCCTGCCCCCTTCAGATTTGAATCATGAACTCTCCTCATTCCTTCCTCCCTCACTCTCCCTCCGTCTTTCTCTCTCCTATATATTAGCATCCATTTTATAATCCTTCAAAACCTCCCTCTTTTGAAAGTTGAAACCTCTTCAACTTTTTTATGCTGCTGAAAATTATCATCCAAAATCTCTTTTCGCTAAATTAATATTTACATTAATCGGTTTTTTTCCTGCAAAAATCCCTTTTGAAAGCGGCAAGCTTTTTTGGATGAACATGGCGGCGCAGAAGCACTTACACGAGCTGCTGAGAGAAGACCAGGAGCCGTTTCTGCTCAAGAACTACATTGCCGATAAACGCTGCCAGCTGAAAAGTGCTTCCGCGAAAAGCCAACAACACTTACAGGTCAAAAAACGCAGACCCATCTCCCAAGTTTCAAACTTTCCCGGCAGTCTCTGCAAAAACGCCTGCTTTTTCTCCCTCCAAGACTCGCCAGACCTCAGAAAATCCCCGCTCTTTGATTTCTCGTCGCCGGCTGCCAAAAGCCCATGCAAAAGTCCCAACGCCATCTTCCTCCATATCCCGAACAGAACCGCTGCTCTCCTCGTCGAAGCCGCGATGAGGATTCAGAAGCAGTCGGCGAATTCAAAACCGAAAACCCAGAACAAAAACCACGGGTTCGGGCTATTCGGGTCGCTTTTTAAGAGGTTAACGAATCGGAATCGGACCCGAAAGCGGGAAATCAACGGTGGCGATGGGGTTCAGGTCTCGGTGAAGGATATTCTCCGGTGGGATTCGTCAGTCGGGCGGAGAAATATTACTTCCGATCAGGTGGAGGAAAAGGTTGAGTCTGGTTTAGAAGTTGAGGACAAAAATGTTTCTCTGATGAGCACTGGGAGACCCAGCAGTGCAGTGTGGTCCGAAACCAACGAAGCCACTTCAAGCAGCTGCAGCCAGTCCGAGGAGGACTCGGCCGATACAGATTGCCCTTGTTTTTGCGACAAGGGTAATGCTTTTTGCGAAAGCCCTTTTCGTTTCGTCCTCCAACCAACCCCCTCGCCATCCGGCCACTGCACGCCGGAATTCACGTCGCCGGCGGCGTCCCCTAGTCGCCACAAACAAGAGGTTTGTCTTTTTCCTTTCTTTTACCAACTTTGTTTTTTTATTTTATTGCCATGACTAAATAATCATAATTTAAGCACCGAGTTGGCGACTCGTTCTGCTTAACGACGGTCCGAGTTAACTCACTGGGGAGCTACAGAATTGTCGGCAACAGGATCAATTTTGTATAAGACTTGGGGTGGGAAATTTAGGCAGATTGGAGGGCCTTATGTGTCAATTTGTATGATCAACATATGTGTATACTTTTTGCATGTATCTGCTGTATTGTAAATCTCTTTGTTGTAGGACACTGTCTAGTAATAATATTGGGAACTTTAACGAAAAGCTCCCGGTACTGTTCACTTTAACGAAAAACCACATTTTTACACTAAAAAGTCAATCCTGACACTATTCACTTTACCCTTTATTTTGTCCTTATCATTAAAACTCAAAGTTTTCAAGCCCTTTTCATTAGTTTTCCTAATAATATTTAATCGCAAAGACAAATTTGCCCTTGTTTTCTTGTGTTGGATCCCAACATGGAGTCCCGACATATGTAAAATTATACACTTTGTGTTGTTGATCAGTCACATTCTCTAAAATTTAACAAGAAAAGTCAATCAGCAATGCAATTATGGATCTGGGATTTAATCTAAAATTCTAAATTGTTATTTATTGCTTAATTACATGTGATTAGTGTTTTGATTAGGGTTTTGATGTGTTAACAGGAGGAGGGGTTGCAGAAATTCCTAGCAGAAGTGGAGGAGGAGGAAGAGAAGGAACAATGCAGCCCGGTTTCTGTATTGGACCCTCCGTTCCAAGACGATGACGAGGGACATGACGATGAAGGCGGTTTTGATTTGGAGTGCAGCTATGCCAATGTGCAGAGTATGTAATAATTCCCATGCTGTACTAAACTTTGGTTTAATCTTTATACACTTATTTGCTATTGTGTGGTCCTTTTCAATGAGCTTGTTACTGTTTGTTACGTATGACATGCAAGTTCAAAGCAAAGATTGTTTTTGTCATGACACTATGCTTATCTTTGTGGGATCCATAGCCAGATTGCGTCTCCATGTTCTTATCTGTGTTTCGGTTCAGAAGTGTCGGTCAAAACGCTTGTTGTCTTTGCATCGATGTTACACACGTATTTTTGCAGTGATCATAACTGCATATGTGACCCACATTTCTGTTTTCTGATGTCTATGTGCATGTGTTAGTTCATCAACCCTAGTTGCTCATTTCAAATTTGTGATTGTTTTTGAAAGTTTTTGGCTGTTTACGGTTTTGATCAAACCCTTTTTGTTCATTTATAGGCTCATTGATTGCCCTGCTTCAAAATATGGCAATTATTCATCTATTTTCTGCATTTCTTCTTCCTGTTTTGTTATGGAACCTGTTGAAGGCACGAGAGCTTTTTCCCCCGTGCTCTATTTTTCCTCAGCGTTATTACAGTTAAATAAAGATCCGTATATAGGACACGAGAGTAGGAGAGGATCAGTTCAAAGTTTCAAAATTAGAACTGCACATTAATAAATTTTGGAGGCATATGTTTGTGTATGTGCCTTTATTTTGTTTTCCCATCTGAGTAACAAATGTTGGTTCCTAAATGTGGTATTAAAGTATTAGGTTATTTTTGAGTGTGTGGACAAGCCTTGTAGCAATTTTGAATTTTTGAACAAGTTACTAATTTTGGTATTTTCTGCATTGAATTTACAGGGACTAAGCACCACCTTCTGCAGAAGCTTCGTAGATTTGAGCAATTGGCGGGGTTAGATCCAATTGAACTTGAAAAAAGAATGCTAGAAGAGGAGGACGATGATGATGAATGTGACGATGATGAGTCAGAAACATCAGATAGCAGCAGGGAAGAAACTCTTGATGGGCTTCTCCGAGAAGTACTTTCCAAATTAAACTTTCATTGTAACAAAATTATTCCCGAAGACTTGCAGATATTGTTCATCGATCTCATTGTCGAGGAACAGAGAGAAGTGGATGATGCTTTTGACAGCAGAGAAGAGGTGGTGAGAAGGGTTTGCAGGAGATTTGAATCTTGGAAAGAGGTGGAGTCGAACACCATTGACATGATGGTGGAACAAGATTTCCAGAAGGAGCTCGACGAGTGGAAGAAAAGTCAAGATCAAATGGGAGAAACTGCAATGGAGATTGAGCTTGCAATCTTTGGCCTACTGGTGCAGGAAATGGCAATGGAACTAGTTTGATAAACTCGAAAATTAATCGACCGGGAAAGGTTTGATGTTAAGGGACCATTCCAAAGAGTTTTGGCATAACTTTTTAAATTTTTTGTTTCCAAATCAAAATATGATCACTTGGAGTATAGTCTGACATGCACTGTGAAGCAGGAAATAGGCTTGAAATGGTAACATGCTTGAGGAAGTAATTAGAGGGACTTGGGGTTGTGTGGGTGACATGGTATTATCAATGTATATGGATCATGTATGTAGTTGGGGAGGACCGGTGTATGTACGTATCCGCGCGTATTTAGACATGAGTTGTACAATTCTTGGCCCTTTTAAATATCTATATTATTTCCTAAATTTTATCTGTTTAGTGTTTGTGCTCTCCGCTCTTCTTTTCTTGACATGCACTCCTCACTCTTGTTATAGCTTTTGCAATGAGCAACTCGTTTGAGAATCAATGCACATAAACAACAAGAGTAGTGTAGAAGAAGAAAAGATGCGTGGAAATCATTATATTTTTTGCGCAGAAACGAGAGGGCCGAGGGTTTGATGTCCCCAATTCTATGTCTCTATTGTGTCTCTTTTCTAATTGTCATTTTGCATCGTTTTAGTTATCCTCCTTGACCTCGTGTTGTTTCGGATTTCAACTGTAGCAAGCAATTATATATTCTTCTTGTAGAAATCACGATCTAGTGTGAAATCTAAAGAGAGAGGGGGTGAAGAGTGACTGATAGAGAATGAAAAGGAAGCATAGCCGGCAAAATAGTAACGGTGGCGATAGGGTATTGTGGTTGCTGGAATTTTATTTCACTGTTGCTTTATGTAAATCTTTTATTTATAGTGTTTTAGTAAATTTTATGAAAAATTAATTGTGTTAGTTGTGGAGTTAAGTTGAAGAACACATGTAAAAAGACTATAAAAGAGACAAAAAAGACATGAAATTGGGGACAGTAAACCTCGGCCCAACGGTAATGTCTAAAAGGAAACGATGCATGGCAATCATTATCGTTTTGTTAAAGGAGCATAAAACTTTAGTACATCAAAGTATGACAACTAGAAAGCTCAAAAAGTGTCAAGAATCCAAAAAGTGAAACCTACACATTACCAACTCAATATTCTTTGGCAAGGAAGCCAAGGAATTGAGTTGAAGAATGTCTTAACAAACGAATAAAGTTAAGGACTTGAGTCACTTAACACAAATTGATAAGCTTTGTTTTTCTTCTCTTTGTCTCTTTGCAGCAATTGACATTATTGAAACCTTACATTATTAGTTCAATGAGACTAATTAGTACTTAATTTGGTAGTAATAGGACTATCTACTTGACTACATTATTGACAAAGATCATTAGCTACAAAACAATCGTATTATTAAACGGACACTTTTTGACTCTATACATATAAGAAGTCATTGCTCCCTCGTAGTCAATGACAATATGATATATATACACCGAAATATCTCATCTAAACCAAAAAATAAAAAGTTTTTGAACACATGTCAATATAATTGGTATGCAAGAAGAAATGACTTCTTATATATAAAGAGCCAAACCTGTTCTATGAAAACATCAAGGGAGTGGAAGTAGAAAAACTTGGCTACACCCATTTAATCAGTTATTAACTAGATGCCAGTTACATAGCAACCTCCTCGCGCATTTATGCTTGAAATGATTAGAATAGATGTGTTTATGCATCTAAGTTCGAATTTATTCTTGAAAACATACGAGTTTAGAGTAGAGTATCGTTATTATAGTTTGTCATTTCATAAGTCTCTTCTCATATGCCCATAGTCTTGTAACCAATAGTTTAGCGTCCTTTGGGTTGGACTCAGAGTTGGGATGCAGAATTTTCAATCGTGCACCTAATATTTGTTTAGTAATTCTGGGTCCTGAATTATGGTCCTTGGTGTTAGCCTGGTTAGCATTTCTAGGCCCAAAGCTCTTGCTTCTGTCACTTATAATATGGGTAGCCCAAATAACAGACCAAACCGGCCGGTTCAGACCAGTTTTCTTCGTTATTTAACATATAAAATTTTTAGTTTATAATATATCAAACTTGATCCAAATTAGACCACATATGTAAAAGCCGGTTCAATTTTGACATTGTTTTTTAGGACTCGATTGGCTCAAATCGAACCGGTTGCACCTCTCTTTGTTTCTCATCGTTTAGTGCTGCACTTGATTCGGCACACCATAGCTATCTTCCGAGACTTTGTGTCGTTTTAAAGTGCTATCACGCACGTCCGTCCCAATACAAACGGAGACTTAGATGAAAATGCAATGAAACTTTCTTTATTTTGTACCTTCATATATTTTTCTAATAACTAGGGAAATTGAAAAACATTCCAATAAAATCTACCGACAATCTTCACAAAACAAATCAACTTAAATTTAGGAAAATAAGTGACACCTTTGTTGAAAACGCGATGAAGGCGGATAAAAACTTATTGGAAACTTGAAAGAAGCAGTTTACGATTGGTTTTAAAAAAAAAAAAAAAGAAGTAGTTTACGGCTGTGTGTGTGTATTCCCAGAAGCAGACCCAAGCAAGTAAAAGAAGAGCAAGTTCAAATGGGCAGATTGTAAAGATAGTCAAGATTGGTACTAGTAAACTAACCAGAAGTTAAAATTAATTTTTGGAGAACATTATTCATCCAGGATAGAAATGCAAACACTAATCCGAAAAAATACGATTCATCTACAGTGCCGACGTTGTGCCCATGGTCATTCTGCATGCAAGCTCAACAGTAAACCAACAAGATACTATTTATCCACAGTATTGTCGTATCAATAATTACGTGCAAGATTAATGAAGCACAAAAATGTAACTGAGGAAAACTTTCTGGCGGTTTTAATAGACTTACTGTCGGTTAAAACAGACAATAACCTGACAGCTACGACATAATGACGTTCTGACATATTAAATATTTTAATTTCCTGATGGTTTTATTGGTACTTTTGTTGATTTAGACCGACACTAACCTGACAGCTACGCACCCTTCTGAGACATAATGACGTTCTGACATATTAAATATTTTAATTTACTGGCGGTTTTATTGGTGCTTCTATCGGTTTAGACCGACACTAACCTGACAGCTACCCACCCTTCTGAGACATAATGACGTTCTGACATAATAAATACCTTACTGACCGTTATTAGTTTCCTGACGGTTTTAGATCATTTCTGTCGGATTTTACCGACACTTTTTTAATATTTTAATTTACTGACGATTTTATTGGCGGTTTTAGTCTAGGTGCTGTCGATTAATATTTATTTTGCTCAACCACCCTATCTAGTTCACCCGTTCCTCTTCTTCACCCGTTTTTACTCTTCATTTTCACCCTTCCTCACTAATATGACAGCCATTTTCAATTTCATTTTCACTCTTCTTCACCTTCTCATTTTCACTTTCATTTTCACTCTTCCTCACTAATCTGATAGCGATTTTCACTTTCACTTTCAATTTTCACCATGGAGGTACCAAATGAACGTAGGACCCGTGGTGCTTGTGTTCCAAAGTGGAACGGGAAACAAGTTTGTCTATTTGACTTGACAGGGAAATGTGTAAGTGAAAATTCCTCTGAATTTTCAAAAATGGTGGCATCGGAGGTTAAGGATCCAAGACATATTCCATTGATGAATGATTGGCGTGGGGTTCCTGCAAATGATAAGGAACTTATGTGGGAAAGAATTAAGGTAAAATTTTTCGTTTTGTACTTTTATTTTTCAAGAGTTAAGGTATATATTTTCGTTTTGGCCCTTGTATGTTTCAATGTATATATTCCAAATACTAACATGAATTTTTTTTATTGAATATAGGCTAATATCTTGTTTCTTGATGAAGATCAAGATAGAATGCCAATTATTTGCAACATGACTCTCCATGTTGCGGATCATGCATACAAGGAATATCGTAATTGGTTGAAAGCAGAGTATTACACCAAAAGGCAAGAGGATGAGCGCTCAGAACCTCCCCCTGGTGTGGATGGTGGTCAGTGGGTCGAGATGTTAGCGTATTGGGATAATCCCAAAACAAAGGTAAAAAATTCATGGTTTGATATTTGGTATTGAAAGATGTTCTTATAAGGGGTTTTTTTTTTCTTCAAATTTTCAGGAGGTGCCGGAGAAAAACAAGATTAATCGTGAGTCAAAAAAGATGAATCATACTACTGGTTCAAAAACGTTTGCTCGGGTTCGTGCGGAGTTTGTAAGTGTTGCTAAATTGTAATATTTGAAGTGTTTTATTTTTTATTTTATTTATAATCGGGGGTTAATATGTATTTGTTGTTCTCTTTTAACATGTTTAAAGAAGAAAAAGCATGGGAAGGAACCATATCCTATCACCTTTTTTCGAGATACCCATACCCGGAAAGACGACACTTGGATTGATGAATTGTCACAACAGAGAGAGGTAAATGATTTATAATTCTATTCACATTATGACTGTATTTAAGTTTTATTTGTCTTTGGATTGTTGAATCTGTGTTGTGACAATCTAATTTTGTGAAACTTGATGAAATATTAAATTTTTACTCTCTGTATTTTTTTCTCTTAATAATTTTTATTATTTTGTTTATATATTATATTGCAAGATATCTATGGAGAGTCAAGTTCAGTCAATGGTCGAGTCCGGAGAAGAGGACACCTCTGAGATTAGAACACAGATTTATGTTGAGCAGATAGGGTATGAGATTAGAAAGAGTTCGTGGTTATGGTCATGGGGTGATTCCGGATATGGTGTCGTATGCAAGTTCTTCAAATGCTGGAGCTTCTAGGAAATCATCCAAGGGTGCATTGGCCAGGATGGAAGCTGAGAACAACGAATTGAGGAGGAAGGAAGAAGAAACCTCTAAGCTATTGGCGGCGGTAACGGTTGAGCTTCAACAATCAAAGGAATCGCATAACCAGGTGAACCAGCAGTAGCAGACAATGATGCAGCAACAACAATTATTTATGATGCTAATTCCACAACATCTGCAGCGGCCACTACTTAGCCCCCCAGCATCACAGCATTCGGCTCCCTATCAGCAGGCCTGGCAAACGTGTCGTTTTTGTCGTGTTCGTGTCGTTTTCGTGTAACACCTGTTATCTTAACGGGTCGTGTCGTGTCACACTCGTTATCTTAACAGGTCCTTAACAGGTCGTGTCACTTTACCCAACGGGTAAAGTAACCCGACCCGTTATGACCCGTTAAGAAAAATATATTTTTTTAAAAAAATTTGCACATACCACATATATTATTATATATTACTTCAAAACATTAAAACATTTGTCGTTTAAGTACTATATCTACACTCGAAAATAAGAACCTAATAAAAAAATAATACATACACTACTAATTTATTACAAATATTAAATGTGCAAGCATATGCAAAATGAAAGAGTTTTTGTTTTCAAGGTTCTAAGTCTTTCTCAAAAGTTTAAACCTCAATTTACAAAATCTTCAATTTACAAAATCCTCAATTTACAAAATTGAACGAAATGGGAACGGAAGAGGAATAATACACGGCTGAGATTTAATCTCAGCCGATCCAAAGATTATCAATTTTTTAAATTTAATAAATATATATATATATATATGTGACAACCCGTCCCTGAAAATAATGATTTTTATAATTTTAATAAGTGAGTTTACGAAAATGCCCTTCGAGGCACGTACTTCGATTGGTGTTGACTACCTCGTAGTCACACCTAAGATTAGTTTTCTTGGCATATCCTTATAGTATTCGTCGCTACGGACGCGTAGGCGCAAACGGATTCGAATTTGGAGCTATAACGAAGAAGTTATTAACGTTTGAAGTTGAGGGCAAAATTGATACTTTCTAAAATTGTTGGGAAAGTTCCAGAAATCTGAGGTGCCACTTGTGTGGCCCAGATTTAAAGGAAGGAGGAACGGGTGGTCAGGATGGGAAGCAAAGAAAAGAAAGGAGGGAGGTTGTGGCTAATTGGAAGAGGAGAGAGATTATGTAGCCAATCAGAAAGCAAAGAAAGGAAGGAAAGGAGGAAAGGTGAGAAAGAGAGGAAACTGGGTTTCCCCCTTGACCCGCGACCCGGTTGGTACCCATGGTGATTTCCGACGGTTTTCACCCATTTTTCTGGTGAATTGCCTCACACCACCCCCTAGAAACCCCTCCATAACCTCCATTCCATCCTTTTCATCTCAAATTTGGTGGGATTTGAACCCCAAAATAGAGAAAACGCACCCGTGGGTGCGGTGGGAAATTTGTTCGAAATCCTCAAATCCTAAAACGTTTTCATGAAATTGATTACACCAAAATACTCCCCTATAACCCAGGAACAAAGCCCAATCATTGTTTGGAGCATCGGAATTGAATTGAAGTCGAATTGGAGAACACCCCAAACTTAGGGTTCTTGCGGGTTTTGATGAAATTGAAGGTCTTAGAGGCAAACTTGGACTTTCTCACAGGTATGAAAGTTGTTCTACTCATTGATATCTTTAATTCTGGAAAGTTTGAGAATTTTTAGTGAAAGTTGAATTTTCCGGCGACTCGGGGGCGGCCAACCGCCACCCGCGGCGGCGCGTGGCCCGAGGGCCGCCAATGATGTTTTTAGGCATTATTCAATGCCTTGATATTAGTTTTGATGATGGATTGACGTAGATTGATCGTTAGGACCTAAATTCGTTACGATTCGGTAATAGGTCAAAATATGAATCGACGATCCGACCGTTGGATCGTCACCAAACTTTAGTATGTGGTAGTATGTAATATTTGAGGAATGTAGGAATTTACGGATCGGGAATCCGTCGTACAGATCTTCCCGAATTGGAATTGTAAGTTTGTAAATAAAACGTTAACCGCCACTTGATTTTGGCAATTGGATCGTAACGAAACTTTGGGGTATTGTTCTAGAAGCTTAATGTGGATTATTGGAAGTGACGGATCGAAGATTCGTGATACGGATCTTCCGGATCAAATTCGTGGGGATGCGTTTATATAAATTGCATATTCTCTCAGTACGGATTCAGAGACATGAATTGATATTTATGCTAGGCGGTGATCATTCGGGATCGTTTGGGATATCTCGAGAGTCGTGCTAGGGGGCTATAGCGTGGAGTCCAGGTGAGTGGGCTTTTGTTTTCAGTATATATATATATAATTGACGTTTTCCCAGAAAAAATGATTCGAATGATTTATGAATTGAATTGATTTTATAATTGAATTGCCATGTCGTATGCCAACTATATTATATAATTATGAGTATGATTGCATTTATTATGCTTCGGTGCTGTGGACGGCCAGGTAAGTCAGGTAAGTATGATAGTTAGTAGTTGAGATGATAATGGATTGTGATTTAGCTCATCACCTGCACCTCGGGTGTTTGTGCTCCGCCAGAGTAGGGCCTAGCCTTCACGTGATCGTTCACCTCACGCACCGTACGCTCACCTTGGATCCAAGGCAGGTGCCTAGCATGTCTTACAGACCACTATAGGTGGTTCCGACTCGTAGTTGACCCGCGATTCGTCGCACAGCCTTCACGTGATCGTAGCACTGAGCGTAATATTATACACCTAGCCTGTCGTATAGACCACTAGAGGTGGTTCCGACTCGTGTGCAGGATAATGATTGATAGTGATTGATTGTGATTGATGAGCTATAGATTCAGCCGTACAGGTCACTAGAGGTGACTCCGGCTGACATAATACTAGGGACACCCCTTGATTTATATTACTTGCCTGATGATGATTTTTCTGAGTTGGTATATCGACATGGCCTACTCCTGAGATTAATAATGAGTTTTGATATCTAGACGATGTTTTCGTATATAAGTATATATACGTACTCTTTTTTGGGAAACTATACGGGATTTACAGTGAGGGGTTATATACGGATTTCTAAAATGATTTTGGAAAATATTTGTTTTTGCCCACTCACGTTTTCTGTTTTGCGCCCCTCCAGGTTTAGTTGATGAGGTTCGTATCGACGAGGATTCTTGGCGAATCTCAAGACTGGTGGCTATTTATGAGGGTATAATTCTTGCCCGTTCTTCTGTATTTGCTTATGCTCTGAAGTCACGTGTGAGATGGGTTCGCTCCCGCTCACGAGCACACTCTGATGTTTAGGCACTTTTAGGTTTAAATTTATTCACATTTTCCACATCACTACACTTTATGGCTTCGTCACCTTCCAGGTGTCGGCCAGCACAACTCGACTTCAGTGTCCGAGTGGACTTTCTGGGTCGGGGTGTGTCATATATATATATAATTATGAAATGGATGGCTGAGATTAAATCTCAGCCGATCCAATGGTCATCAATTTTTAAAATTTAATTTAATATATATAATTATTATAGTTTTTTTAGAGGTTTAAAATTGTTAAATTAATATATATAATTATTATAGTTGATTCATACTTTTATTAAGTATATAACATAAGATTTTGTGATATCCACTGTCCACATCCACTAGTGTAAATATTTTAAATTGAAAATCGAATTCATTCATTGTATTCATACAGGGTCAAGGAGTGTAGCTGTAAAAAATCATCAAAATCGGATTTAAAATAACCGTTAAATCGCGATTTTTAGTTTATAACCGTCGAAAAACTTTGGCCCGTTACTTGATCTCTGAATGTTTGTTTTTTGTGATTTTTTGCTGATGTGATCTCGAAGCATATACATACAAGTTTGACGGTTGCGATCGTTGAAATTAGTTTTGGAGAATTCGTATCCTATTAAAATGATAAATTCACTAACACTTAGAGTTTATTTATACTTTCATTAAGTATAACATAAGATTTTGTGGTATCCACTTGTATAGATATTTTAAATTGAAGATCGAATTCATTCATTGTATTCATATAGGATCAAGGAGTGTATCTGTAAAAAATCATCAAAATCAGAGTTAAAATAACCGTTAAATCGTGATTTTTAGTTTATAACCATCGAAAAACTTTGGCCTACATACAAGTTTGACGGTTGCGATCGTTGAAATTAGTTTTGGATAATTCGTATCCCATTAAAACGATAGATTCACTAACACTTAGTTTATTTATACTTTCATTAAGTATAACATAAGATTTTGTGGTATCCACTTGTATAAATATTTTAAATTGAAGATCGAATTCATTCATTGTATTCATATAGGATCAAGGAGTGTATCTGTAAAAAATCATCAAAATCAGAGTTAAAATAACCGTTAAATCGTGATTTTTAGTTTATAACCGTCGAAAAACTTTGGCCCGTTACTTGATCTCTGAATGTTTGTTTTTTGTGATTTTTTGCTGATGTGATCTCGAAGCATATACATACAAGTTTGACGGTTGCGATCGTTGAAAGTAGTTTTGGATAATTCGTATCCCATTAAAACGATAGATTCACTAACACTTAGAGTTTATTTATACTTTCATTAAGTATAACATAAGATTTTGTGGTATCCACATGTATAAATATTTTAAATTGAAGATCGAATTCATTCATTGTATTCATATAGGATCAAGGAGTGTATCTGTAAAAAATCATCAAAATCAGAGTTAAAATAACCGTTAAATCGTGATTTTTAGTTTATAACCGTCGAAAAACTTTGGCCCGTTACTTGATCTCTGAATGTTTGTTTTTTTTGATTTTTTGCTGATGTGATCTCGAAGCATATACATACAAGTTTGACGGTTGCGATCGTTGAAAGTAGTTTTGGATAATTCGTATCCCATTAAAACGATAGATTCACTAACACTTAGAGTTTATTTATACTTTCATTAAGTATAACATAAGATTTTGTGGTATCCACTTGTATAAATATTTTAAATTGAAGATCGAATTCATTCATTGTATTCATATAGGATCAAGGAGTGTATCTGTAAAAAATCATCAAAATCAGAGTTAAAATAACCGTTAAATCGTGATTTTTAGTTTATAACCGTCGAAAAACTTTGGCCCGTTACTTGATCTCTGAATGTTTGTTTTTTGTGATTTTTTGCTGATGTGATCTCGAAGCATATATATATATATTATGTGTATTATGTGTTAGTGAATCAAGTTTCAATGAATCAATAGTGTGTATTATGTGTTAGTGATGTGTGTGTGTGTATATATATATTTATTAAGTAGATTTAAATCCATTTATTTTGTACGTATAATTAAATTAACACGTGTTAATCATTATAAAAATAGTGATATATGATATATGTGTGATAAAAAGTTAATAACTTAAAAAAAAAAAATTCTCACCACTTTTTTTTAATTTTCATTTTTCCCTCTCTTTTTTGTTTTCTTTTCAACTTTTCTTATAATTTTCACTTTTCCCTCCGGTAGCCTACCCATCTTTTCATAATTCCCTCTCCTTTTTATTTTATTTTCAACTTGTTTTATCATTTTCATTTTCCCTCCTTTTTTCTTCAAAAAGGGCGGCACTTTAAAGTTTAAATGGAATCAAAATGAATGGATTGTCTGTCCGATGGTTGGACTTGGATTGGAATATTGGATGCATCATGCATTGCTCATCGATTCATGCATATTATTAATTAATAATTATTATAGTTTTATAAAATTTAATATATATATATATATATATATATATAATTATTATAGATGATTAATATTTTGGGGTATAATTATTATAGTATATATAATTATTATAATTATAATTATTATAGTTAAAATTTTTTGATTTATTTATTATAGTTAATTAACTTAATTTAATATATATTTATTTATTTATTATAGTTTTTAGGGGTATAAAATTGTTAAATTAATATATATAATTATACTAGTATTTTTTTAGGGTTATAAAATTATGAAATTAATATTCTGCTTATCGTGTATCGTGTTACCCACGTGTATACCCGAATTTACCCGTTATCTTAACAGGTGCTATCGGGTTACCCGATAACGACCAGATTTGTTATCGTGTCGACCCGAACACCTGTTAATTTCGTGTCGTGTCGTGTCAGAAATTGCCAGCCCTAGCTGCAGACCAAGTGGACGAGATAACGAGGATGGGAAAATCAACCATTCTTGAGTCCCTAATGAGGTTTTGCTCGGCAATCGAATCTATCTACACCAATGAGTACCTCCGGAGGCCTACTCATATGGACTTGGAAAGGCTTTTGAAGAATGGCGAGATGCGAGGTTTTCCAGGGATGATTGGAAGCATTGATTGTATGCACTGGACTTGGAAAAACTGTCCAAGTGCATGGCAAGGCGCTTATGGGGATAGAAAAGGATCGAAAAGTATCATTTTGGAGGCGGTGGCATCTTTTGATACTTGGATTTGGCACGCCTTTTTCGGGGTTCCGGGAGCTCAAAATGATCTTAATATCCTTGCCCAATCCCCAGTGTTCGATGAAGTTCTGCAAGGAAAGGCATAAAAAGTCACATACTGGGTCAACGAACGTAAGTACGACGGGCCATACTACCTAGCAGACGGCATTTACCCAAGGTGGGAATGCTTTGTCAAAACAGTGCCACGTCCACAAAGTGCAAAGGAAAAATACTTTGCAAGCTGTCAAGAAGGATGCAGGAAGGATGTGGAGCGTTGTTTTGGTATACTCCAAGCTCGCTGGGTTATTGTTAGAGGTGCTGCCAGAATGTTTGACTATCATGATGACGTGCATCATTCTTCACAACATGATTGTGGAAGATGAGTACGATTATGATGCTGTTGATGAATATGAGCCAGACACGATGAACAATTCCAAAACACGAATATATTGTGCTCATGACGCCACCGAAGAACCCGTGCAACACGACCCAATACTGCGAGATGGACGTTTAAATGATAGAGTCATTCAACGATATACTGCAATGCAAAGGCCATATATGCACAATGCTCGCCAAATTGACTTGATAGAACACCAGTGGAAATTGAGGGGTGTTGAAGATACTTAAGTTCATTAGTGTTTGTTTTTATTTGGGGTGTTTTATTTTATTCATGTCGTGTGTTTATTTAGTTCATTTAGTGTGCTTTTTATTTGGTGTGTGATGTAATTTTATTTGGTATGTTCATGTAATTTTATTTGGTGTGTTTAAATGTGTTATGAATAAAGTACTAAATTCGATAAATTGGAAATAACATAAAGTACTAAATTTGATAAATTGGAAATAACATAAAGTACTAAATTCGATAAATTGGAAATAACATAAAGTACTAAATTCAATAAATTGGAAACAACATAAAGTACTAAATTCAATCAATAAGAAATTACAACCTAAATTCAATAATCATCACTTAACCAATTTGTGGTGCTAGGATGATCTTCTCTTGTCGTGCTTAACCAATTTGTGGTGCTAGGATGATCTTCTCTTGTGGTGCTAGGATGATCTTCTCTTGTCGTGCTAGGATCATCTCCTCTTGCTCTCGCTTCTCTTGCACGCCTCCTTCGCACCACGTCTTCTTTCTCCGACTTCCAAAAATATTTAGAATTTGGAGACTTCCCTTCTAAAGGCTCTTTCATAATGTTACGATCTTGTTCAGCCATTCTTTCTTCTCTTCTACATTCCCTTTCTTGCCGAAGTAGTTCTCTTTCTCTCTCATCAGCTTCAAATTTTTTCTGAAAAGCTGCAGCTTTTGCATCCTCTCTAGCCTTATCGGCCTCATATTTAGCCATTTCTCGGGCCAAAGTCAATTCACCTTGGCGGGCAAGGTCTTCCATAAACTTTCCATAATCTTTCTTTGAAGTATTACCTTTTCTTTTTCCAGCCTTCTTACCTTGAGGCCTAATTGGAAAACGGGTCGACCCCGACGCTTGTTCAACGGGGGGCGTTTCAGGCACTTCTTCTGCATCATCTTCATCATGATCATGCGAGGCATGATCGGGTGTAGAGTGTAGAGGGGTGCTGTTCATGAAAACTTCTGGACTGACAGGCACAACTCTGAATTTAGGACAATCTTTGACCACATTCCAACATTCAAACCGGGTGAATGTTTTGTTTTTGCTTTTGGTTTTGGTACCATACCAAGCTTGTGCTTGAAGTTCCTATACAATGCGGGAGATTAAATAATTATGATGGAAATAGACAAATAAATAATACAAACAAATAATTATAATGAAAGTAGGTAACAAATAATTAATACAAACAAATAAATAATATGAAAATAGCTAACAAATAATTATAATGAAACTAGGTAACAAATAATTAATATAACATAATAATTATAATGAAAGTAGGTAACAAATAATTAATACAAATAAATAAATAATATGAAAATAGCTAACAAATAATTATAATGAAACTAGCTAACAAATAATTAATACAAACAAAATAAATAATATGAAAATAGCTAACAAATAATTATAATGAAAGTAGCTAACAAATAATTATAATGAAACTAGCTAACAAATAATTAATACAAACAAATAAATAATATGAAAATAGCTAACAAATAATTATAATGAAAGTAGCTAACAAATAATTAATACAAAAAAATAAATAATATGAAAATAGCTAACAATTAAATAATACAAATAAATAAGTAATATATTGTTACCTGATCCGCTAAACTTTCCCCACTTCGAAGATTATAACTAGCTTGTGTCAATGCGTCTCTCCACAAACTAAACGATATATTCAGTAATTTCCAACGACTGGACAGTGAATATTTGGTTCTTTGCCCTCCCATTTTCTCAATATAAATGGTATGAATAAGACTCCACATTTCTTGCAACTGCATCTCATTACCCGAAAGTGAATCATGAGTAATTTTAACCCAGCTAGCACACAACGCAACATCTTCAAGAAGCGTCCAATTCGTACCTGCACCAGTACTCATTTTGTTTGAAAAAAAAATTGGCTTCAAAGTTTGAGAGAAAGACTTTTGAATGTGAGGAGAAATAGTTGAGAAAATATGGAATTGTGGTGTAAGATAGATGTTAATGATAAGGTATTTATAGAAAAGTAAAAAAAAAAAAAATATTTACAGATTTTTTTTCAGATTTTTAACAATTTTTTACGATTTTTTTTCAATTTTTTACGATTTTTTTCAATTTTTTTTACAGAATAATATCAACCGTTGATCTGAGATCCAACGGTTGATATTAAATAAGATTTTTTTATTTTTATTACCGTTAAAATCGGACGGTCAAAATTAAAGATCCGTTGGGATCGAACGGACCGTGGGAAGCCACGTGGCTTCCCAACGGTAACAATTTTTCTGAAAAGCTTTCTGTCATTTTCTGCAAAAGTCACTGTTTTTCTGAAAAAATGTCGGGCTACGCGCCCCCACGCGCGCGACAGAAAAAAAATTTAAAACTGCATGACGCCAGGCTGACGTCATGCTTGCCCAAATCCACTCAGTGGCTCGGTGGGTCAATTTCCCACCGCCCTGTCCATCGGGCTCCCCCTTCCCTCGGGCCTTTGCAACGGTGGACCGAATTCACAGGGCCTCGGGCCCTTTTTTTCTGACTGTCCCTCGAGCAAACTCCCACAGTGGAGTTGCTCTAAGAGAGCAAGTGTAACATCCCACATCGCTCAGGGGAGAGGATCATGTAAGCCTTATATGTATATTCTCATCTCTACCTAGCACGAGGCGTTTTGGGAGCTCACTAGCTTCGGGTTCCGCAAAAACTTCGAAGTTAAGCGAGTTTGGGCTAAAGCAATACCAGGATGGGTGACCTCATGGAAAGTTGCTTATGAGTCCCCAGAAACAAAACCGTGAGGGTGTGGTCAGGACCCAAAGCGAACAATATCGTGCTACGATGGAGTCGAGCCCGGGAAGTGGTCCCGCCCGGGCCGGGATGTGACAATTTGGTATCAGAGCCAATCATTGGCCGGAAGTGTGCCAGCGACGACGTCGGGTCTCTAAGGGGGGTGGATTGTAACATCCCACATCGCCCAGGGGAGAGGATCATGTAAGCCTTATATGTATATTCCCATCTCTACCTAGCACGAGGCGTTTTGGGAGCTCACTGGCTTCGGGTTTCATAGGAACTCCAAAGTTAAGCGAGTTTGGGCTTATAGCAATCCCAGGATGGGTGACCTCCTGGGAAGTTACTCGTGAGTTCCCAGAAACAATACCGTGAGAGCGTGGTCGGGGCCCAAAGCGGACAATATCGTGCTACGATGGAGTCGAGCCGGGAAGTGGTCCCGCCCAGGCCGGGATGTGACAAGAAGACTGTCAAAGTTGATTTGTTGGATTTACAAATAAAGAAAAATATTACTAGACTATAATATTAAGCGGCAATTTTGCATAAGTTAGAGTAGTCAACCAATGACTTAGTAGTTGGATTAAGCAAGTTTTGACCTTGGGTTCAAAAAATCAAAAACCGAAAAAAATCGAAAACCAAACCGAACCGAACCGAACAAAAAAACCGAACCAAATTGAAAAAACCAAACTGAACCGAATTCTTTTGGTTCGGTTTGGTTTTAGAGGTCTAGAAACCGAACCAAACCGAATTAATTAAATTAATATTTTTTAATTTTATTTATTTAATTATTTATTTTGGTTATTATTTTTTAAACCCAATTTGTAAGCTCAATGTGTTGTCAAATACTTACTACCCTTTTCTCATTTTTCTCACACTCTAATTTTACTTCTAATTTTTTATGTTTTGTTTGTTTCATCACTAAACCAGTTGCTTTCCATTTGCCTCTTGATCAATCATGTTCTTCTTTGTTTGTGTTTTTATTGTTTGAATTGAAATTATGAGTGATTTGGAGTAATAATCACAGGGTAATCAAATCTACTTGTATAACTTCTCTCTCTCTGCACTCCAGTCCATTTACTTTCATATCTCTATTGGGTAAAAATTGAGGGGGAGAGAGAGAGAGTTAGACATTTTAAATTTCATTTTTTGTTGCTTGATTTTGTAAAAGACTGAAACTTTCACTGCATTTTCTGTTTTGTTGCTTGACTTTGATGGTTGTTTGTGATTTGGGTTTTACTGTTTTGTTTGCTCTTTATTAATAATGATATAATGTTTGAGTGATCTATTCTACTCAAAAGTTTTAGGACTTTCCTTGATAATTTCTAAGGAACCAAACAAGGATTAACCCTATGTATACTTTGTTTGTTTGCATGATGTGAAAAAAAAATATCCAAAAAAAAAAAATTAAATAAATAATACTGAGAAAAAGAGAATTTAAAATATAATTATTTTTTAAACCCAATTTCTGAAGAACCAAAGAAAGATTAACTTTGTGTATACTTTGTTTTTTTTTTTAAACCCAACCATAATATGGAAAAAATCGAAACCGAACCAGAAAAAACCAAAAAAAAAAAAAAAAAAGAACCGAACCAGTTTAAACCGAACCTACCCCTACTTTATAGTTGCATTTAATTATATTATTAATTCTCCCTAATTATTGTCCTGCTGTCAGTCGAACTAATCCCCATCCCAGAACAGATAAAGATAAAGCAACTTCAAATTTCACCACCACCATTCATCAGCACAGCCATCATCACCTCCAAGACAACTACTCAGATGGACCCCAATCCACCGCAACAACAGCAACAACCCAACAACAACAGCCATCCAATCGGTATCTGGGAAGCGAACGAGGATCGGTTGGGCACCATGTACCAGATGATCTCAGAGCCCCCAAGACTCCTAAGTAATGCAGCAGGAAACCCCTCCTGCTGCATCTTCAGAGTCCCACAGAGCCTTGTCGAGATAAACGGTGAGTCCTACAACCCCCATATCGTCTCAATCGGTCCTTACCACAGAGGAGAGCCACGTCTCAAGATGATCGAAGAGCACAAGTGGAAATACTTGGGTTCTTTGCTTGCAAGGACCGAGCCCAAAGGGTTGAATTTAAAGGACTACTTGAAGGCCTTGGAGCCATTGGAACAAAAAGCTAGAGAGTGTTACTCAGAAAGCATAAATCTTAGCAAGGATGAATTTTTGGAAATGTTGGTTCTTGATGGTTGCTTTATAATCGAATTGTTTCGAAAAGTCGGGCTTTTGGTTCGGTTCGAGCGTGACGATCCTCTTGTCAACATGGTTTGGATATTCCCATTTTTGGCTAGGGATTTTATTAGGCTTGAAAATCAAATACCCTACTTTGTTCTTCTGGCCTTGTTTGATCTCACAACTATGGAAGAACATGAAGAAAATGGGAAGTCATTGTCATTGCTTGCCTTGGAATTCTTCAACAACTATATGCAGAGGCCTGATCATGTCATTCAAAAACACGACAATCTTACAGGCATGCTCTCTCAAACTTCAATGATATTCTAAAACTAATTTATCTGTATTGTTTTGTTCATTGGAAAGTGATCGAACGCTTAATCTTGTCAAAATTGTGGCAATATACAGTTCTTAAGTGCCCCTCCTCTCTTCCTTGTCTTCTCAGGATCACCTCTTATGTCTGAAACCTTCTTAAGTTGCATGTATTCTGTTAACACGAATGAGTATTAGATTAGTGATTAATTCGCAGGTAAAGGGAAAAAAATCAAGGATTTATGTATCAAGTTGAAAAATTAGCTTGGTTTGTCCAACAAAAAAAAAAGAATTTTTTTTTCTTCAAGTGCCTCCCTTTGTTCGATTTTTGGCTTCTTCAAGTGCCTCCCTTTGTTCGATTTCTTGCTGCGCCCATGACCCAAACCCTACTCTATTTTCTTGCCTCCATAGCAGTGAGTTCAATAATTTTATTCAACGTATGATTCTCATGAATTTGGGTGTAATGAAGGCGGAAAAATAGACAAGAGTTTGGGTCAGGGGTGACGTGGGTATGAACCTCAAGCAAGGCATCAGACCATTCTCACCCGACTGCTCGGTTCATGGGAGATGGGCCCACCGAATAGGTGGGGCAATTGGCATGGGCTGAAGCAAATTTTGGAGGTGTTGGGGATTCAATAACCTAATAGCCAAGGCAATTTGTAGAGGTGGAGTTGCTCTTAAAAGTAAATCCAATAGTTTTTTGGTTTTTGGAAAGAACACTAATGCAATATATAATATTTTTCTCATATTTTTACACAGATTTTCTTCGGTGCATGAGTTTTCTGCCCCTCTATATGTTAACATCGATGTTTAATACCTTGTTTGCAGGTATGCATTTGCTTGACTTGTTACGCTCAAGTGTTATACCCCCAGGCCATGAAGAGCCACGTAGCAGCAACACCATCCCAACACATACCATCCTCTGTGTCTCGAAGCTTGTCCGTGCCGGAATAAAGCTCAATCTGGGCCAGGACGAAAGCTTCTTGGTGATCAAATTCGAGCGCGGTGTCATCGAAATGCCGCCTATAACAATCGATGATTTCATGAGCTCGTTCTTACTGAATTGTGTGGCCTATGAGCAATGCCACAAGTCAAGCTCTAAGCACATCACCAGCTACGCCACATTGCTCGATTGCCTTGTGAGCACATACAAGGATGTTGAGTATTTGAGTGACCGTAACATCATCGAGAATTACTTTGGGAACGATGAGGAAGTTGCTCGATTTATTAGTAATTTGGGGAAGGATGTGGCTTTTGATATAGATAGATGTTACTTGGCTAAGTTGTTCTATGATGTGCATGCCTATTATAGGAATAGTTGGCATGTTCAATGGGCTAGCTTCAAGTACACTTATTCGTTTGCTGCTCTTATTTTGTTGATACTCACGTTGATGCAGACCTTCTACACTGTTTTGAGTTATTACCATTCTTGAAAACTTACAAATATGGTTTTTGATATATATTAATTGATTTTTATTGTGTTATGACGCTTACCAGTTAGGATTATATTATGACATTAAGGTCTTTTGATATGTTTCAATTCTACAGTTAGTGTCTTTTATATAATATACACACACACACACACACACACACACACACACACACATATATATGTATTAAAATCTTACCTGTGATTGAGGTTGTAAATATTATCGATTGAGGTCACTTATTGTTGTTGGCCACGACAATCCTAAATTTTTGGAGTGGAACTATTAATATTAGAAAGAGAAACCTCTCGCAATTAGTAACTGACGTAGGCATAAAGAAACTGCTTGATGATGCGAGAGTCGTTTAGAGGGTTTTCATTTTCTTGAAACCAGTCTTTATAATTTGCTCTTACGCCTTGTATTAGACAGCTTTTAAATCAATATAAAATTTCGAAACGAGAATTTCTTTCACAATTTATGGTATTCCAGAATTCTTTCAAGGGAGACCGTTTGTGATCCCTTTTCCTTACAACTTCTGTTGTGTCAGTTGGCATCGAGCCCGGTTTTCCGATTCGATGGCTGAAGACGAAGCAAGAACTAACCCTAATATCAGAAGTTTCGCAAACGTGAGTCGAGAGCTTGTGGCTATAGAGGGTCACATCAATCACACAATGCAAAATTCTCTCACTGAAATTAGAGAGATGATTGCAGGCTTGGCCATAGGCGGCGCTCAACATGTTATTCGTGCTCGCGTACTGGTTGCAGCACCCAAGCGAGTCAGAGTTCAGAATAATCCTTTTCGTAATGGTGATTTAGATTCTGAAGATGACGTTATCCCTGCCATCCCTGAAAATCCACGAGAAGAAACAAAAAAAATCGAAATTTCCACTTTCAATGGAAACTTATCGATTAAAGAGTACTTAGATTGGCTTGCGGAGTGCGAGAATTTTTTCGAATATGCGGAGGTAGCTGAAGGGAGACAAGTTAAGGTTGTGGCATGGAGGTTAAAGGGAAGCGCTGCCATTTGGTGGGATAAGCAGCAAGAGTCCAGGGTGCGGCAAGGAAAGAATCGTGTCCAGACTTGGCATAAAATGCAAAGCATGCTACGAGCTCGTTTTCTTTTTCAGAATTACGAGCAAGTGTTGTTTGAAAAATATCATGGCTGTGTACGAGGGAGTCAAACTGTGCATAAGTATTCGCATGACTTTTTCAACCTTGCTGCAAGAAATATACTTAATGAGTCCCTTGCACAACAAAATGCATGGTATTTGTTTGGATTAAGACCTTCCATTCGTGACAAAATTGGGTTACAGCATGTTAACTCCCTCTCCGAAGCAGAAGGGTTGGCTATTAGCGCCGAGTTACTAGAGAAAAAATCGTAGTAACCACGGCTATGGTTTTAGAAAGCAATGGGTAGTCATCTCAATCTTTCAACAATATCCCAAGAAACAAAAAAATGGTGCAGCAGCAACAGGTTTCCAAGGGTCCAGAAAAAAGGGTTGAAAATAAAGTCAATTATCCAGGAGTGAAGAATAGTCCTCGTAACACCACTCATTTTCAAAACAACAACTTCCACGAGCAAACTAATCTGTATGCTAAGCCTCGTGGAAACATGTCTTACAAATGTGGCAACCATGGATATCTCACAGGCGCCTGCATGGGCAGTAAGACAGTGAATGAGGTGACGATGAAGAAGTCGAGGACGAATGTGATGAGGATGTGGCTGAGGAAGAAGGAAGGGAGTTAACTTTAGTCCTACATCGAGTGCTTTATTCAACCCAACGATGACAATCAACATCATCAAATCTTTCGCTCCAAGTGCACCATTCGGGACAAAGTTTTTTTAGTTGGTAATAGACAGAGGTAGTTGTGAGAACTTCGTTGCTAGAAAGGTTGTGGAGCACTTTCAACTTCAAACTGAGAAACATTCACAACCATACTCTTGGAAAGAGGTGGAGTCGAACACCATTGACATGGTGGAACAAGATTTCCGGAAGGAGCTCGACGGGTGGAAGAAAAGTCAAGATCAAATGGGAGAAACTGCAATGGAGATTGAGCTTGAAATCTTTGGCCTACTGGTGCAGGAAATGGCAATGGAACTAGTTTGATAAACTCGAAAATTAATCGACCGGGAAAGGTTTGATGTTTAGGGGACCATTCCAAAGAGTTTTGGCATAACTTTTTAATTTTTTGTTTCCAAATCAAAATATGATCACTTGGAGTATAGTCTGACATGCACTGTGAAGCAGGAAATAGGCTTGAAATAGTAACATGCTTGAGGAAGTAATTAGACGGACTTGGGGTTGTGTGGGTGACATGGTATTATCACTGTATATGGATCATGTATGTAGTTGGGGGGGGGGGGGGGGGGGGACCGGTGTATGTACGTATCCGCGCGTATTTAGACATGAGTTGTACAATTCTTGGCCCTTTTAAATATCTATATTATTTCCTAAGTTTTATCTGTTTAGTGTTTGTGCTCTCCGCTCTTCTTTTCTTGACATGCACTCCTCACTTTTGTTATAGCTTTTGAAATTAGCAACTCGTTTGAGAATCAATGCACATAAACGAGAGTAGTGTAGAAGAAGAAAAGATGCGTGGAAATCATTATCTTTGTTTGTGTAGAAACAACGAGAGGGCCGAGGGTTTGCTGTCCCCAATTCTATGTCTCTATTGTGCCTCTTTTCTAATTGTCATTTTGCATCGTTTTAGTTATCCTCCTTGTCCTCGTGTCGTTTCACACTACTACAAAAGGGTGTTATAGTGTTGGTGGGTGGTGTCGCTTTAATCTAATATAGTGGCGGATAAGGCAGTTGCGACACTAATTGAACATGACGTCGGATTTACTGTCGCTTATAAGCGTCATAAAATGTTTATGTCGCTTTTAAACCGACGTAAACATACATTTCAATATTTTTTAAATACTGGTGTCGCTTAAGCGACATAAATTATATATATATATATATATATGTGACATCCCACATCTCCCAGGGGAGTGATCCTTAAATGTATATTCTCATCCCTACCTAGCACGAGGCCTTTTGGGAGCTCACTGGCTTCGAGTTCCGTAGGAACTCCGAAGTTAAGCGAGAATGGGGCTAGGGCAATCCCAGGATGGGTGACCTCCTGGGAAGTTGCTCGTGAGTTCCCAAAAACAAAACCGTGAGGGCGTGGTCGGGGCCCAAAGCGGACAATATCGTGCTACGGTGGTGGAGCGGGCCTGGGAAGTGGTCCGCCCCGGGCCGGAATGTGACAATTGGTATCAGAGCCTAACCCTGGCCGTGTGTGTGCCGACGAGGACGTCGGGCCCCTAAGGGGGGTGGATTGTGACATCCCACATCGCCCAGGGGAGTGATCCTTAAATGTATATTCTCATCCCTACCTAGCACGAGGCCTTTTGGGAGCTCACTGGCTTCGAGGTCCGTAGGAACTCCGAAGTTAAGCGAGAATGGGGCTAGGGCAATCCCAGGATGGGTGACCTCCTGGGAAGTTGCTCGTGAGTTCCCAAAAACAAAACCGTGAGGGCGTGGTCGGGGCCTAAAGCAGACAATATCGTGCTACGGTGGTGGAGCGGGCCCGGGAAGTGGTCCGCCCCGGGTCGGGATGTGACAATATATATATATTAAATTAAATTTTATATCCCTAAAAACTATAATAATTATATATATATATATATATATATATATATATTAAATTTTAAAAAATTGG
The DNA here is from genome assembly GCA_963580275.1 of Crataegus laevigata. NCBI lineage: Eukaryota > Viridiplantae > Streptophyta > Magnoliopsida > Rosales > Rosaceae > Crataegus > Crataegus laevigata. Next base: position 31,625,823 of record OY756952.1, read on the forward strand.
TAATCATTGAATTGGCTTAAATATACATACAATTCAATTTCTTAAGTGTTATACATACAAAATAAATAAATTTAAATATACTTAATAAATATATATATACACCATTGCACTTGATTGGATACGAATTCTATGAAACTAATTTCGACAGTTATAAACGAAAAATCACGATTTAACGGATATTTTAACTCCGATTTTGATGATTTTTTTACAGCTACACTCCTTGACCCTATATCAATACAATGAATGAATTTGATCTTCAATTTAAAATATTTACACTAGTGGATACCACAAATCTTATGTTATACTTAATTAAAGTATAAATAAACTCTAAGTGTTAGTGAATTATCGTTTTGATGAGATACGCATCCTATGAAACTAATTTCAACCATCCAACCGTCAAACTTGTTTATATATCCTTCGAGATCGCATACGCCAAAAATCACAAAAAAAAAAATTCAGAGATCAAGTAACGGGACAAAACTTTTCGACGGTTATAAACGAAAAATCACGATTTAACGGTTATTTTAACTCCGATTTTGATGATTTTTTACAGCTACACTCCTTGACCGTATATGAATACAATGAATGAACTTGATCTTCAATTTAAAATATTTACACTAGTGGTATGTTATACTTAATGACAGTATGAATAAACTCTTAAGTGTTAGTGAATCTATCATTTTGATGGGATAAGCATCCTACGAAACTAATTTCAATGATCCAACCGTCAAACTTGTTTGGATATGCTTCGAGATTGCATACGCCAAAAATCGCAAAAAACAAACATTCAGAGATCAAGTAACGGGACAAAACTTTTTGACGGTTATAAACGAAAAATCACGATTTAACGGTTATTTTAACTCCGATTTTGATGATTTTTTACAACTACACTCCTTGACCTTATATGAATACAATGAATGAACTCGATCTTCAATTTAAAATATTTACACTAGTGGTTACCACAAAATCTTATGTTATACTTAATGAAAGTATAAATAAACTCTAAGTGTTAGTGAATCTATCGTTTTGATGAGATATGCATCCTACGAAACTAATTTCAACCATCCAACCGTCAAACTTGTTTGTATATGCTTCGAGATCACATACACCAAAAATCGCAAAAAACAAACATTCAGAGATCAAGTAACGGGACAAAAAATTTTGACGGTTATAAACAAAAAATCACGATTTACGGTTATTTTAACTCCGATTTTAATGATTTTTTACAACTACACTCCTTGACCTTATATGAATACAATGAATGAACTCGATTTTCAATTTAAAATATTTACACTAGTGGATACCACAAAATCTTATGTTATACTTAATGAAAGTATAAATGAACTCTATATGAATACAATGAATGAACTCAATCTTCAATTTAAAATATTTGTAATAGATTAGTAGTGTATGAATTTTTTTTTATTAGGCTCTTATTTTCGAGTGTAGATATAGTACTTAAACGACAAATGTGTTTTAACAATCACATTATTTATTTATTGTTTTGCATTTTAATTATAACATGTTTATAGTTATTCTGTCAGTTTTTATTTTCATACTTATTACAGATGATGGAATTCTTGATAATGAATTTTTTTAACTATAACATGTTTATAGTTATTATGCCATACCTAACTTGGATGATCCAATTCTTGATAATGAAAATTTCCATACAAGGGTTGGCGTGGAAGAGACTCTTTTTCTTGAATCACTACTGTTGCCTACCGAGTTCGTTAATCATGCCAATGCCGACGACGAGCTAACAGATGATGATAGGGAATAAATATATTAATTATTTTATGTATTAATTAGACGATGTTTCAATTTGTGTGTGATGATATCTTATCATAAAATTATATTTTTGTTTTTATTAAGTATTATATATAAGTTATATTTTATTTATTAAAATATTATATAAGATAAAATAACTGATTATATTTTAACTTTGGGTTAAATTTGGGCTGGAATTTTCCCCCTTTTTTTTAATGGGGAAATGGGTGAGACGAGCTCTTGCAGACTGTGTTAGAGTTGGCGTCGGTTTTAACCGACGCAAACTCTCATTATTTCAACACAAAGATTCCTTATTTCGACGCTACACAAATCTATCAAGCTAACGTCGGTTTTATCCGACGCAACCCTGTCAGTCAAAAGTATGTCAGACATTTCAGTCAAAAGTGTGTCTGGTTGCGTGTATCTAGGTCGTGTCAGACCTAGTGTCGGTTTAAACCGACGCAAAGTCATCATATTTCGACGTAAGTTATTTTTTATCAGTTTGTCAGACATTACGTCGGTTTTGACTGACGTAAGGTGTTCATTTTTCAACACAACTTGGAGCTACTATCGGTATTAACCGACGCTAAGTTTTTATCCATATTTAAACCTCGTCTTTCCCAGTACTTCTGCGCTTCCATTTCTCTCTTATATTTCTCCTCTGGTTTACTCGCTCTCATTCTCCCATTTCAGCCTTACTCTTTCCTCCATTTCAGCCATACCCTTTCTCCTTCCACTAACTTTTGCTATGGATAATTCTAGTGAAGATCAATGTTTTGAGGAACTTCATTTGGAAGAGGAGGTGTTCGAAGCTGGTTCTTTTTTGACTTATTATTAATTTCAGTTTTTGTTTTGTGTTTAAACTAATATTATGCTTAAATTGAAATTTACATTTGTTTCCTGTTTTTTAGTTGTTGTTTTTTTTTTGTATTAATAAGGTATATCTCAACAGAGGTGCGCAGCCACCCTCCTCCTGAAGTGAATCCTACAGAGTAGGCTGAGTTGGTGGAATATTGGGATGGAGAAAAAGCAAAGGTAATCGTTACATGTTTATTTCGTTATGACTTTAAATTTGTCTAATAAATTTCTGTTTTTGTTCAGGTGGTTGCTGAAAAAAAAAGTAAGATTAATCGGCAATTTAAAACAATGAACCACACTACCGGCACAAGATCTTTTGCAAGAGTGTGGCAAGAATTTGAATGTATTGTCCATTTTGAAGAATTGTATCTAATTTTAAATAAATGCGGTGGACGAGTTTTTGTAAATTATATGAAATGTTAGATGTAAAACATTTGTATATTATGACACTATTTTTCTTTTGAATTATTTTTATTATTGTTTGTTTTGGCCTATAATTGAAATTTATTATTTCGATTATATAATTTTTTTGAGTTATAATTATTTGAGAACGAATAGAGAAACAGATTTCGAGTTTTTTATATTATTATTATCAAAGGTGGTGTCGCTTTAAACCGTCACTAGTTTGCATATTTTATTTATTTAATTGTTATCTAGCGTCACTTTAAACCGTCACTAGTTTGCATATTTTATTTATTTAATTGTTATCTAACGTCGCTTTAAACCGACGTTAACATCAGCGTCGCTTTAAACCGACACAGCTTAGTGGCGGATTAAGCGAACAAAACGGAGTTTTGCCAAATTTTCGACAGAAATCGGGTTTTTTGTCGGTTTTTGGTCCGCCGGTGATAGCCTATATTGTAGTAGTGTCAGATTCCAACTGTAGCAAGTAATTATATATTCTTCTTGTAGAGACCACAATCTAGTGTGAAATCTAAAGAGAGAGAGGGTGAAGAGTGACTGATAGAGAATGAAAAGGAAGCATAGCCGGCAAAATAGTAACAGTGGCGATAGGGTAGTGTGGTTGCCGGAATTTTATTTCACTGTTGATTTATGTAAATCTTTTATTTATAGTGTTTTAATAAATTTCATGAAAAATTAATTGTGTTAGTTGTTGAGTTAAGTTGAAGAACAAGTGTCAAAAGACTATAAAAGAAACAAAAAAAACATGAAATTGGGGACAGCAAACTTCGGCCCAACGAGAGTAATGTCTAAAAGAAAATGATGCATGGCAATCATTATCGTTTTGTTAAAGGAGTATAAAACTTTAGTACATCAAACTATGACAACTAGAAAGCTCAAAAAGTGTCAAGAATCCAAAAAGTGAAACCTACACATTACCAACTCAATATTCTTTGGCAAGGAAGCCAAGGAATTGAGTTGAAGAATGTCTTAACAAACGAATAAAGTTAAGGACTTGAGTCACTTAACACAAATTGATAAGCTTTGTTTTTCTTCTCTTTGTCTCTTTGCAGCAATTGACATTATTGAAACCTTACATTATTAGTTCAATGAGACTAATTAGTACTTAATTTGGTAGTAATAGGACTATCTACTTGACTACATTATTGACCAAGATCATTAGCTACAGAACAATCGTATTATTAAACGGACACTATTCGACTCCATACATATAAGAAGTCATTGCTCCCTCATAGTCAATGACAATATGATATATATATATACCGAAATATCTCATCTAAACCAAAAAATAAAAAGTTTTTGAACACATGTCAATATAACTGGTATGCAAGAAGAAATGACTCCTTATATATAAAGAGCCAAACCTGTTCTATGAAAACATCAAGGGAGGGGAAGTAGAAAAACTTGGCTACACCCATTTAATCAATTATTAACTAGATGCCAGTTACATAGCAACCTCCTTGCGCATTTATGCTTGAAATGAGTAGAATAGATGTGTTTATGCGTCTAAGTTCGAATTTATTCTTGAAAACATACGAGTTTAGAGTAGAGTATCGTTATTATAATTTATCATTTCATAAGTCTCTTCTCATATGCCCATAGGCTTGTAACCAATAGTTTAGCGTCCTTTGGGTTGGACTCAGAGTTGGGATGCAGAATTTTCAATCTTACACCTAATATTTTTTTAGTAATTCTGGGTCCTGAATTATGGTTCTTGGTGTTAGCCTGGTTAGATTTGTTGTTAGCATTTCTAGGCCCAAAACTCTTACTTCTATCACTTATAATATGGGTAGCCCAAATAACAGACCAAACCGGCTGGTTCAGACCAGTTTTCTTCATTATTTAACATATAAAATTCTTAGTTTATAATATATCAAACTTGATCCAAATTAGACCAGATATGTAAAAGCCGGTTCAATTTTGACATTGTTTTTTAGGGCTCAAATCGAACCGGTTGCACCTCTCTTTGTTTCTCATCGTTTAGTGCTGCACTTGATTCGGCACACCCTAGCTATCTTCCGAGACTTTGTGCCGTTTTAAAGTGCTACCACGCAATGGCGGAGCCACCCACAAGGCTAAGGTGGGCTGTAGCCCAGAGAGGTTTTTACACACTCATTTTTATTTCTCACACTTCTTTCAATTTTCAGTTGTCGGATAAAATGAATTGAAGATGATCAATGACAAAAAATTCATAAGAGTGTGTAGGAGGTAAAAATGAGTGTGTGAATAACATTATTCTTTTGTGCTTATACCCCACTCAGTTTCAATACAGGTTATTATTTAATGTATAATTTAGTAGAGGATATGTAATAAATAATAATTTTTATGCTAAAAATTATAAATTAGTTCTATCTCATGTCTCCCTTCATCCTATTTGTAAAAGAAAAAGACCATTTAGTCTCTGTGCTTCTTACCAAGAAAAGAAAAATAGTTTTTTTTTAATCCACAATTAAATCCCTATCTCCACAAGTCCTTATTTTATGTTGTAATTTTCCAATGAAATCACTTTTGTTACGTTCCTAATCTCTTTATTTACTTATTCTTGATTTAATTACTAGTTTAATTATTTATATGGTCATTGAATTATCGGCTAGGTTATGATTTTGAGAATAATTTATATTCTATTGTTGTTTTTTTATATTGATTATTATATAATTTTATATAAGAAAAAAACTATATAAAATTATGGCACTAATTTCAGCTAGCCCACCCAAAAAAATAATCCTGGCTCCGCCCTTGCTACCACGCACATCCGTCCCAATACAAACAGAGACTTAGACGAAAATACAATGAAACTTTCTTAATCTTGTACCTTTATATATTTTTCTAATAACTAGGGAAATTGAAAAACATTCCAATAAAATCTACCGACCATCTCCACAAAACAAATCAACTTAAATTTAGGAAAATAAGTAACACCTTTGTTGAAAACGCGATGAAGGCGGATAAAAACTTATTGGAAACTTGAAAGAAGCAATTTACGGCTGTGTGCGTGTGTGTGTGTGTATTCCCAGAAGCAGACCCAAACAAGTAAAAGAAGAGCAAGTTCAAATGGGCAGATTGTAAAGATAGTCAAGATCGGTATGAGTAAACTAACCAGAAGTTAAAATTAATTTTTGAAGAACATTATTCATCCAGGATAGAAATGCAAACACTAATCCGACAAAATACTATTCATCTACAGTGTCGACGTTGTGCCATGATCATTCCGCATGCAAGCTCAAAAGTAAACCAACAAGGTACTATTTATCCACAGTATTGTCGTACAAATAATTACGTGCAACATCAATAGTCAAAATATTAATCATTAAGACAAACCACTATTTACGCATGAACAAATAGTCATCCAGCCAGTGGTCCCGCAGACACTCCGTGCTCCTACAATCAATTAGGCAATCATTCATGCCTTATTATCCAGTCTACAAAAGAAAGACTCCGAAGCCTAAGTTTGCAATTTAATTTCCGCAACTCATTTAGTGAGGTGTTTGCGTACATCAACTTCTCATTTCAGTCATCTGTTCCCCAGTCATTTGTAAGTTTTCAAATTTATAAAGTAATTTCAGAGCTCTATTTTCAGTAAATATTTTGCATCATTATTTTTAGTTCATTATTTTCATTATACAATGTATGATTCAGTACTCCTAATGAATCTAATCTAAGCATTCTAGAAATGAAGTTTTTGTTTCCTATCTCATTTACAAAGTAATTAGAGATCTAGATTTTCAGATTTTCATACTTTGCTCTCAGTAATCTATCAATTAAGCTTTCGATACACCCTTATATACAAATATACCAGTCCTCTTCCGTTGAGGGATTCCTTGTGGTGCTCATTGCGTAGCTTTCTTCAATGAATCACAAGAAATCGTGGATGTGGCTCGCCACATTCACTAGCCCTGACATGGCTGCTTTGATTCTCAAGGGTTAGTCTGCCTCATTGAACTTTCCCAACGAGGCAAGTGCCTTGCCGCACCCTTCGAGTCGAATGCTTATTCTGGAAAGGACATACAATGTGCTGCCTTGGAAGCATCTGGGGTATTTCTGGAGGTTAAAGTTAAAGCCTCTTCATCTTCTTCTTTGAAGTTGGAGAAGGTAGAAAGAGAAGAGTTGAGAAAAGTTGTGTAATTGGATGAGGTGGAGTTGTCCAACGTGCATGCAAAAGGGTTTTAATTGGAATTTATAATGATGATGATCTGGGGAATAATACTGCTGACAGTTCCCTGTGGGAGAAATGTTAAGAGAATCTCTCAAAGTGAGACTCTATATAGATTCTCGGCCACCTCACGGTTTAACGTCAATTTTTTGTGCTAACGTTATAAAACATTGTGAAAAAAATATGAGATGGTAGAGAATCCATAAAGAGTCTCATTTCTCTTCCTTGTGGAGTGCCTTATTATTAGTATTATTATTATTTTAAATATTGTTTCTGGCAATTCTTAATTTGAATATCATCATCTTTTAGTTGCTCGTTCAATTCTATGCAAGTGAGATATATAGAGGTAGTGGAATTTTGAAGGAATACTGGACGACGATGAATTGCGCGACCAGAGCTATTGGTTGCAGTGATTTTTGTAGCGAGAGACAGTTAGAAAAAAGTATTCAATAAATCTTACAGAACTCTAATAATTAAGTCGTGAACTTCAGACCATTGGCATTTCAATTAGACCTGGCAGTTTCTTACACGACACGGTAACACGACACGTAAACGACACGAAAATAACGGGTTTCGGATCAACACGATAACTAATCGGGTCGTTATCAGGTCACACGATAAGAACCTGTTAATAACGGGTCCTTAACAGGTTTACACGAGAGTGACACGCGGGTAACCTGTTTCGACACGAAAAGGAAAAAGTTATTTTGATGATTTTAATTTTTTTTAATTACTAAAAAAAACTTACTATAAAATACAATAAATATAGTGGATATATATATATATATTGTTCATTAATTATTATTGTATTATTATTCTAAATAAATTTTAAAATTTTAAGTTTTATTTATTTATTTTATAAAATATTATGAGCAAAGAGTGAGATTAAAAAAATTATAAAACACATTAAAAATAAAAACAGCAAGTAATTTAAAAATACCAAATACATTTAAATATTTAAAATAATTAATTTACAAGTGCAAAAAATGTGAAAAAATATGCAAGCACTCTTAATCGCATCCTCTACGCTTTAAAGGTGCGTACATGAATTTTTAAAACTATACAAACCCTCATGTATTTTTAAGGTAGTTCAAAATAAATAAAATTCATAATCATTAATGTATAAGTATGAAAAATGTGAAAGCACATATAAAGGGGTGTGATATTCACACACCCCATTTTACTTTTCACACACCCTTCTAATTTTCGACCGTCGGATCGGATGAATTGAAGAAAATCAACAAATAGAAATTAACAAGGGGTTTGTAAGAAGTAAAATGAGGTGTGTGGATAGCACACCCCTATATAAATGCTCATGATTGCATCATCTACCCTTAGACAATCGTTACATGGTCGTTTAGATTTTTAAAACCCTCCAAATCTCATGAATAATGTTTTTTTAGTGAAAAATTAATAATATTGTAGAAGTGTAAAAAATGTAAAAAAAAAAAAAAAATACAATCACTCGTAATCACAAGTTTTACAACTTTTGTGAAGGGGCCAACTCTGAAATCTAACACAATAATCTAGGCCTGGCAAACAGGTCGTGTCTGTCGTGTTCGTGTTGTTTTCGTGTAACACCTGTTATCTTAATAGGTCGTGTTGTGTCACACCCGTTATCTTAACGGGTAAAGTGACCCAACCCGTTATGACCCGTTAAGAAAAATATTACTTCAAAACATTAAAACATTTGTCGTTTAAATACTATATCTACACCCGAAAATAATACTTTTATTAAGTATATAACATAAGATTTTGTGATACCCACATTCACTAGTGTAAATATTTTAGATTGAAGATCGAATTCATTCATTATATTCATATAGGGTCAAGGAGTGTATCTGTAAAAATCATCAAAATCAGAGTTACAATAACCGTTAAATCGTGATTTTTTGTTTATAACCGTCGAAAAGCTTTGTCCCATTACTTGATATCTGAATGTTCGTTTTTTGTGATTTTTTGCTGATGTGATCTCGAAACATATACGAACAAGTTTGACGGTTGTGATCGTTGAAATTAGTTTTGGGATCATTCGTATCCCATCAAAACGATAGATTGACTAACACTTAAGAGTTTATTTATACTTTCATTAAGTATAACATAAGATTTTGTGGTATCCACTTGTGTAAATATTTTAAATTGAAGATCGAATTTATTCATTGTATTCATATAGGGTCAAGGAGTGTGTCTGTAAAAAATCATCAAAATCGGAGTTAAAATAACCGTTAAATCGTGATTTTTTGTTTATAACCGTCGAAAAGCTTTGTCCTGTTACTTGATATCTGAATGTTTGTTTTTTGTGATTTTTTGCTGCTGTGATCTCGAAACATATACAAACAAGTTTGACGGTTGTGATCGTTGAAATTAGTTTCGGAGAATTCGTATCTCATCAACACGATAGATTAACCAACACTTAAGAGTTTATTTATACTTTCATTAAGTATAACATAAGATTTTGTGGTATCCACTTGTGTAAATATTTTAGATTGAAGATCGAATTCATTCATTATATTCATATAGGGTCAAGGAGTGTATCTGTAAAAAAATCGGAGTTAAAATAACCGTTAAATCGTAATTTTATGTTTATAATCGTCGAAAAACTTTGTCCCGTTACTTGATCTCTGAATGTTTTTTTTTTGTGATTTTTTGCTGATGTGATCTCGAAACATATACAAACAAGTTTGACGGTTGTGATCGTTGAAATTAGTTTCGGAGAATTCGTATCCCATCAAAACGATAGATTGACTAACACTTAAGAGTTTATTTATACTTTCATTAAGTATAACATAAGATTTTGTGGTATCCACTTGTGTAAATATTTTAAATTGAAGATCGAATCCATTCATTATATTCATATAGGGTCAAGGAGTGTATCTGTAAAAAATCATCAAAATCGGAGTTAAAATAACCGTTAAATCGTAATTTTATGTTTATAATCGTCAAAAAGCTTTGTCCCGTTACTTGATCTCTGAATGTTTGTTTTTTGTGATTTTTTGCCGATGTGATCTCGAAACATATACAAACAAGTTTGACGGTTGTGATCGTTGAAATTAGTTTTGGAGAATTCGTATCCCATCAAAACGATAGATTGACTAACACTTAAGAGTTTATTTATACTTTCATTAAGTATAACATAAGATTTTGTGGTATCCACTTGTGTAAATATTTTAAATTGAAGATCGAATTCATTCATTGTATTCATATATGGTCAAGGAGTGTATCTGTAAAAAATCATTAAAATCGGAGTTAAAATAACCGTTAAATCGTGATTTTATGTTTATAACCGTCGAAAAATTTTGTCCCGTTACTTGATCTCTGAATGTTTGTTTTTTGTGATTTTTTGCTGATGTGATCTCGAAACATATACAAACAAGTTTGACGGTTGTGATCGTTGAAATTAGTTTCGGAGAATTCGTATCCCATCAAAACGATAGATTGACTAACACTTAAGAGTTTATTTATACTTTCATTAAGTATAACATCAGATTTTGTGGTATCCACTTGTGTAAATATTTTAAATTGAAGATCGAATTCATTCATTGTATTCATATAGGGTCAAGGAGTGTATCTGTAAAAAATCATCAAAATCGGAGTTAAAATAACCGTTAAATCGTGATTTTTTGTTTATAACCGTCGAAAAGTTTTGTCCCGTTACTTGATCTCTGAATGTTTGTTTTTTGTGATTTTTTGCTGATGTGATCTCGAAACATATACAAACAAGTTTGACGGTTGTGATCGTTGAAATTAGTTTCGGAGAATTCATATCCCATCAAAATGATAGATTGACTAACACTTAAGAGTTTATTTATACTTTCATTAAGTATAACATAAGATTTTGTGGTATCCACTTGTGTAAATATTTTAAATTGAAGATCGAATTCATTCATTGTATTCATATAGGGTCAAGGAGTGTAGCTGCAAAAAATCATCAAAATCGGAGTTAAAATAGCCGTTAAATTGTGATTTTTCGTTTATAACCGTTGAAAAGTTTTGTCCCGTTACTTGATCTCTGAATGTTTGTTTTTTGTGATTTTTTGCTGATGTGATCCCGAAACATATACAAACAAGTTTGACGGTTGTGATCGTTGAAATTAGTTTCGGAGAATTTGTATCCCATCAAAACAATAGATTAACTAACACTTAAGAGTTTATTTATACTTTCATTAAGTATAACATAAGATTTTGTGGTATCCACTTGTGTAAATATTTTAAATTAAAGATCGAATTCATTCATTATATTCATATAGGGTCAAGGAGTGTAGTTGTAAAAAATCATCAAAATCAGAGTTAAAATTATCGTTAAATCGTGATTTTTTGTTTATAACCGTCGAGAAGCTTTGTCCCGTTACTTGATCTCTGAATGTTTGTTTTTTGTGATTTTTTGCTGATGTGATCTCGAAACATATACAAACAAGTTTGACGGTTGTGATCGTTGAAATTAATTTCGGAGAATTTGTATCCCATCAAAACAATAGATTAACTAACACTTAAGAGTTTATTTATACTTTCATTAAGTATAACATAAGATTTTGTAGTATCCACTTGTGTAAATATTTTAAATTAAAGATCGAATTCATTCATTATATTCATATAGGGTCAAGGAGTGTAGCTGTAAAAAATCATCAAAATCAGAGTTAAAATAACCGTTAAATCGTGATTTTTTGTTTATAACCGGCGAAAAGCTTTGTCCCGTTACTTGATCTCTGAATGTTTGTTTTTTGCTGATGTGATCTCGAAATATATACAAACAAGTTTGACGGTTGTGATCGTTGAAATTAGTTTCGGAGAATTCGTATCCCATCAAAACGATAGATTGACTAATACTTAAGAGTTTATTTATACTTTCATTAAGTATAACTCTCTTCCTTTTGCATATCTTTGAACATTTGTATTTTGTAGTATGCACTAATGTTTTTTCATTAGACTCTTATTTTGGGGTATGTAAACTTGAAAGAAAAATGTTTTATTTATTTATTTATTAATGTTTTGAATTAGTATTTATGTGACAATATGGTATGTATATACTAATTTAGTATTATGTTTTACATTTTTTAGGGTCAAATTATGTTTTTCATTTTCATTATTTATTGATTTAAAAAATATTTTTCTTAACAGGTAACGGGTCGGGTCATATTACCTGATAATATTAACGGGTCGATTTCGGGTTGGGTCATATTACCTGTTTATTTTAACGGGTGTTACATGACACGACCCGTTAAGCTATCGGGTATGACACAAAAATGGCACGAACACGAGAAATACGACACGAATGCCAGGTCTAATTTCAATTATAAGGATTCATAATTTCAAATTTTAAGATAGAATTAATGGTTTACAAAATTAGAGGTAACTGATGACATAGCGTACCGGCTTCAAGTATGCTAAAGTTAGACATAATCTTCAGCATGTAGAGGTGTTTTCTTTTTTGAATTTTTCCTGCAATGGTTCACAGCTGCATGGTTTCTACAAATTTTGAAAATGGGAGCTGTTAGTATGGATGTGTGTTAAATTTATCTCGTAACAATAGAACGTATAAGAAAACCAAGTGAAGTGAAGGTGCATATAGAATGCATATGAATGAAGCAATTTTTTTTTTTTTTTAAGGTTTGAGGGCTTGAGTTTGTTTTCTAATTTGAAGCAAAGAATTCTAGAATGAAATGCCAAATAAAAACCCCAATACCTTACCTGATCACAAATCGGTGAGAGAGCTTTTGGGAAAAAGGGTTAGAAATAATTTGGAGGTGGAATTTGCAAAGCCAAGATGATGTTGCAGTCCAGGTGTCAGCCGACGATCAAGATTTCTTCTTGGGTTTTCCGATGGACGCCAAAGACGGGTTTGTAGTGCGGCAGAGGTGGGGATTGGTTGACGATGAAGCGGTGAGTGAGAGAGAATCGCTAATTGTGAGAGTAATTATGAAAATGAATTTGTTGGTTTGAGGTTTTTGCGGTGATTGAGAGCGATAGAAGAGATAAAGCGGTGGGTGAGAGAGGAGGCAACGACAGCGCACAAACGCAGAAAATCAACACGTACACCATGTCAGTTTTCGTCATTTCACTCTGCAAGTAAGAAAAAGACAAAAAAAGGGGGGTATTTCCGTCATTTCACTATGCTTAAGAGTAGTGAAGTTGCTGATGGGTTTTAGTATATATAGAATTTCTTAATAATGGTCTTTAAACTTCTAAAATAAAAATATCATAGTGGACTTTGATGTTGCAAGAGGAATTTTTTTTTTTAACAAATGATATCATCTACATTAAGGGACATGAGTTTTGTAATAAGTCATGGGCTTTAAGTTGACTTTGGTTTATTATATTGTCAAATATTTTCAGCATTTCGATTTAAATTAATATAATTTTGTAGCTAATACGCATTTGGCCCTCAGGGGTCCTCAAATTGAGGATCTTAAGAGAGCAAGACTGTCAAAGTTGATTTGTTGGATTTACAAATATTAAAAAAAAAAAAAAAAAACTTGAAATAGGTCTAATTTTATAAGTCTTTTTTATATGAGTCCAATTTTTAACTCCAATTTTTATAGCCTAACATTGTTGTACTTACTAGGTCCACTTATAAAATTGGACCCATATCAAAAGAGACTTATAAAATTAGACCAATAATATTAAATATCGATGTTACAAAAGTTAGAGCAGTCAACCAATGAATTGGTAGTTGGATTAAGCAAGTTTTGACCTTTATAGTTGCATTTAATTATATTATCAATTCTCCCTAGTCATTGTCCTGCAGTCAATCAAACCAAATTGTCTTCCCTCTACCAACTTCCCTTGATTAATCCCCATCCCAGAACAAATAAAGCAACTTCAAATTTCACCACCACAATTCATCAGCACATCCATCATCACCTCCAAGACAACTACTCAGATGGGCCCCAATCCACGGCAACAACAGCAACAACCCAACAACAACAGCCATCCAATCAGCATCTGGGAAGCGAACGAGGATCGGTTGGGCACCATGTACCAGATGATCTCAGAGCCCCCAAGACTCCTAAGTAATGCAGCAGGAAAACCCTCTTGCTGCATCTTCAGAGTCCCACAGAGCCTTGTCGAGATTAACGGTAAGTCCTACAACCCCCACATCGTCTCAATCGGTCCTTACCACAGAGGAGAGCCACGTCTCAAGATGATCGAAGAGCACAAGTGGAAGTACTTGGGTTCTTTGCTTGCAAGGACAGAGCCCAAAGGGTTGATTTTAAAGGACTACTTGAAGGCCCTGGAGCCATTGGAACAAAAAGCTAGAGAGTGTTACTCAGAAAGCATAAATCTTAGCAAGGATGAATTTTTGGAAATGTTGATTCTTGATGGTTGCTTTATAATCGAATTGTTTCGAAAATTCGGGCTTTTGGTTCGGTTCGAGCATGAGGATCCTCTTGTCAACATGGTTTGGATAATCCCATTTTTGGCTAGGGATTTTATTAGGCTTGAAAATCAAATACCCTACTTTGTTCTTCTGGCCTTGTTTGATCTCACAACTATGGAAGAACATGAAGAAAATGGGAAGTCATTGTCCTTGCTTGCCTTGGAATTCTTCAACAACTATACGCAGAGGCCTGATCATGTCATTAAAAAGCACCACAATCTTACAGGCATGCTCTCTCAAACTTCAATGATATTCTAAAACTAATTTCTCTGTATTGTTTTGTTCATTGGAAAGTGATCGAACGCTTAATCTTGTCAAAATCGTGGCAATATACAGTTCTTAAGTGCCCCTCCTCTCTTCCTTGTCTTCTCAGGATCACCTCTTATGTCTGAAACCTTCTTAAGTTGCATGTATTCTGTTAACACGAATGAGTATTAGATTAGTGATTAATTCACAGGTAAAGGGAAAAAAATCAAGGATTTATGTATCAAGTTGAAAAATTAGCTTGGTTTGTCCAACAAAAAAAAAAAGATAGAATTTTTTTTTCTTCAAGTGCCTCCCTTTGTTCGATTTCTTGCTGCGCCCATGACCCAAACCCTACTCTATTTTCTTGCCTCCATAGCAGTGAGTTCAATAATTTTATTCAACGTATGATTCTCATGAATTTGGGTGTAATGAAGGCGGAAAAATAGACAACAGTTTGGGTCAGGGGTGACGTGGGTATGAACCTCAAGCAAGGCATCAGACCATTCTCACCCGACTGCTTGGTTCATGGGAGATGGGCCCACCGAATAGGTGGGGCAATTGGCATGGGCTGAAGCAAATTTTGGAGGTATTGGGGGATTCAATAACCTAATAGCAATTTGTAGAGGTGGAGTTGCTCTTAAAAGTAAATCTAATAGCTTTTTGGTTTTTAGGAAAGAACACTAATACAACATATAATATTTTTCTCATATTTTTACACAGATTTTATTCGGTGCATGAATTTTTTGTCCCTCTATATGTTAACATCGATGTTTAATACCTTGTTTGCAGGTATGCATTTGCTTGACTTGTTACGCTCAAGTGTTATACCCCCAGGCCATGAAGAGCCGCGTAGCAGCAACACCATCCCAACACATACCATCCACTGTGTCTCGAAGCTTCGCCATGCCGGAATCAAGCTCAATCCGAGCAAGGACGAAAGCTTCTTGGTGATCAAATTCAAGCGCGGTGTCATCGAAATGCCGCCTATAACAATCGATGATTTCATGAGCTCGTTCTTACTGAATTGTGTGGCCTATGAGCAATGCCACAAGTCAAGTTCTAAGCACATCACCACCTACGCCACATTGCTCGATTGCCTTGTGAACACATACAAGGATGTTGAGTATTTGAGTGACCGTAGCATCATCGAGAATTACTTTGGGAACGATGGGGAAGTTGCTCGATTTATTAATAATTTGGGGAAGGATGTGGCTTTTGATATGGATAGATGTTACTTGGCTAAGTTGTTCAATGATGTGCATCACTATTATGGGAATAGTTGGCATGTTCAATGGGCTAGCTTCAAGTACACTTATTTTGATACTCCATGGTCCTTCATATCTGCGTTTGCTGCTCTGATTTTATTGATACTCACCTTGATGCAGACCTTCTACACTGTTTTGAGTTATTACCATCCTTGAAAACTTACAAATATGGTTTTTGATATATATTTATTGATTTTTATTGTGTTTAGACGCTTACCAGTTAGGATTATCATATGACATTAAGGTCTTTTGATATGTTTCAATTCTACAGTTAGAGTCTTTTATATAAATAAACAAATAAATACATATATATATTAAAATCTTACCTGTAAGCGTCCGCACATGATTGAGGTTGTAAATATTATCGATTGAGGTCACTTTATGTTAGTCACGACAATCCTAAATTTTTGGAGTGGAACTATTATGACACTCTACTCTCTTCCCTTAGTACGCATATGCAGTGAAATGGTAATGAGATCTACATGCAAATAAACCAAATATTAGAAAGAGAAACCTATCGCAATTAGTAACTGGCGTAGGCATAAAGAAACTGCTTGATGATGCGAGAGTCGTTTAGAGGGTTTTTACTGATAAATGGATTTATTGTTGATTGTCTTTTCATTTTCTTGAAACCAGTCTTTATAATATGCTCTTATGCCTTGTATTAGATAGCTTTTAAATCAATATAAAATTCTGAAATGAGAGTTTCTTTCACAATTTCTGGTATTCTAGAATTCTTTCGAGGGAAACCGTTCATGATCCCTTTTCCTTACAACTTATGTTGTGTCAGTTGGCATCGAGCCCAGTTTTCCGATTCGATGGCTGAAGACGAAGCAAGAACTAACCCTAATATCACTAGTTTCGCAAACGTGAGTCGAGAGCTTGTGGCTATTGAGGGTCGCATCAATCATACAATGCAAAATTCTCTCGCTGAAATTAAAGAGATGATTGTAGGCTTGGCCGTAGGTGGCGCTCAACGTGTTGTCCGTGCTCGCAAATTGGTTGCAGCACCCGAGCGAGTCAGAGTTAAGAATAATCATTTTCCTAATGGTGATTCAAAATCTGAAGATGACGTTATCCCTGCCATCCGTGAAAATCCACGTGAAGAAACATAAAAATAAAAAAAAATCGAAATTTCCACTTTCAATGGAAACTTATCGATTGAAGAGTTCTTAGATTGGCTTACGGAGTGCGAGAAGTTTTTCGAATATGCAGAGATAGCTGAAGCGAGAGACAAGTTAAGGTTGTGGAATGGAGGCTAAAGGGAAGCGCTGCCGTTTGGTAGGATGAGCAGGTCCAGGGTAAGGCAAGGAAAGAATCGTGTCCAGACTTGGCGTAAAATACAGAGCATGCTTCAGGCTCGTTTTCTTCCCCATAATTATGAGAAAGTGTTGTTTGAAAAATATCACGGTTGTGTACAAGGGAGTCAAACTGTGCATAAGTATTCGCATGACTTTTTCAACCTTGCTGCAGTAAATCAACTTATTGAGTCCTTTGCACAACAAAATGCACCGTATTTGTTTGGATTATGACCTTTCATTCGTGACAAAATTAGGTTACAACATGTTAACTCCCCATCCGAAGCAGAAGAGTTGGCTATTAGCGCCGAGTTACTAGAGAAAAAATCGCAGTAACCAGGGCTATGGTTTTAGAAAGCAGTGGGTAGAGTCATCTCAATCTTTCAACAATATCCCAAGAAACAAAGAAATGGTGCATTAGCAATAGGTTTCCAAGGGTTCACAAAAAAGGGTTGAAAATAAAGTCGATTATCCAGGAGTGAAGAATAGTCCTCGTAACACCATTCGTTTTCAAAACAACAACTTCTGCGAGCAAACTAATCCGTATATCAAGCCTTGTGGAAACATGTGTTACAAATGTGGTAGCCATGGGCATCTCACAGACGCATGTAGGTGCGGTAAGACAGTGAATGAGATGACGATGAAAAAGCCAAGGACAAATGTGATAAGGATGTGGCTGAGGAAAAAGGAGATGAGTTAACGTTAGTCCTACAACGAGTGCTTTAGTCCAAACCCAACGATGACAATCAACTTCATCAAATCTTACGCTCCATAGACGGAGGTAGTTGTGAGAACTTTGTTGCTAGAAAGGTCGTGGAGCACTTTCAACTTCAAATTGAGAAACATTCACACCCATACTCAATAGAGTGGATTAAGAAGGGCCCGACAGAAAAAGTGATTGAAACTTGCAAGGTTCCCATCTCTATTAGGAAGTTTTACAAGGAAGAAGTTGTGTGTGATGTAGTTAACATAGGCGTAACTCATGTATTGCTCGGTAGACCATGGCTATGAGATATAGATGTCATGCACAAGGGTCGCGACAATTTCTATAAGTTCGCTTGGAAATCGCATCGCATCGCTATGTTCCTTAACGGAAAATCAACTGATGCTGCCATAAAAGTTGATAATCCTAATAAGTTCCTCACCTTGATCACATTTGAGCGTGATGTTACAGCCGAAGCAAAAGAGACCAAGGTAGTTTGTGCTTTGGTCATGAAAGGCCTTTTAATGGCACAAGACCGAAAGTTGCAGATTTCGGACAAGGTTCAAGCAATCCTACAAGATTTTGAGGATTTAGTGAGTGACGATATTCCGAATAAGTTACCTACCATACGGAACATACAACATCAAATCGACTTCATTCCTGGGGCAACCTTTCCAAATCTGCCACACTACAGGATGAGTTCGAAAGAGAATGAGATTCTACGGGAGAAAATTGAAGAGTTGTTAAAAGAAGGGTTTCATTCGTGAAAGCCTTAGTCCATGTGCAGTGTTGGTTCTTGTTGTGCCCAAGAAAGACAAGACATGGAGAATGTGTGTTGATGGCCATACCATGAACAAGATCATTATCAAATATCATTTTCCCATTCCCCGTTTAGATGACATGTTGGACGAACTAGTCAGTTCCATAATATTTTCTAAGATCGATTTACTAAGCAGGTATCATCAAATTCGAATCCACTCGGGAGACGAATGGAAGACAGCATTTTAGAGTAAAGATGGCTTATATGAATGGTTGGTGATGCCGTTTGGTCCTTCTAATGCTCTTAATACATTCATTCGACTAATGGACTAGGTGCTTCATCCATTTATCGGATTAATTGTTGTTGTATACTTTGATGATATTCTGATTTATAGCATTTGAGATAGGTACTTTACGTACTTCAGGAAAACAAACTGCATATTAACTTCAAGAAGTGCAGTTTCTTTACCGATCGACTACTATTCCTGGGGTATGTCGTAAGTTCAAATGGCATCCATGTAGACAAAGAGAAGGTAAGGGCTATTCGAGATTGGCCAGCTCTTTAAAATGTATCTAAACTGTGAAGTTTCCATGGCCTTGCAATGTTTTATCGACGGTTCGTAAGGAACTTTAGCAGCATTGTGGTGCCAATGACAGAATTTTTGAAGAAGGGTAACTTTTACTGGGGTGAAGAACAGGGCAGCAGCTTTGCTTTAATTAAAGAAAAGCTATGCTCTGCTCGCGTCCTTAACTTACCCAACTTTGATAAGGTTTTTGAAGTTGAATGTGATGCAAGCAGAGTGGGTATTGGAGCTATTTTATCTCAAGAAAAACGTCATATTGCATTTTTCAACGGGAAGCTCAGCGAAACGGAGCAAAAATGGAGTACATAAGCTCAAGAGTTTTATGCTGTCATTCGTGCTTTACGCTAATGGGAACATTACGTTGTTTAGAATGAATTTTTCATATACACTGACCATCAGGCACTGAAATGGGTTATTTATCAAAAAAAGTGTTGACAAGATGTATATGTGATGGGTGACTTATCTCCAAAAGTTTCCCTTTGTCATCAAGCACCAATCTCGCACGCTTAATCGCGTAGCCGATGCATTGAGCAGAGAGCCCAATTATGGGGTTTTAATTCTTGGAGGAGCTTTATGAGGGGGATGACGATTTTAAAGACATTTAGGCAGAGTGTTTCCGCTCCTATCCTCCTTATGACTTTCACATTACTGATGAGTTTCTTTTCAAAGGGCATAACTTGTGCATTCCACGTTGTTCCTTGTGAGAGAAACTTATTAGAGACCTGCATGGTGGTGGTTTAAGCGGTCATCTTGGGCATGATAAAACCATTGCAAGCTTGGCAGAGCGATCCTACGGGCCATAACTCAAAAAGAATGTTGGCAACATAGTTCGTAAGTGCTTTGTTTATTAATCCTCCAAAGGTTAGTCCCAAAACATGGGTTTGCACATGCCATTACCTGTCCCTACTGATATTTGGTTGGATTTATCTATGGATTTCGTGTTGGGTCTTCCCCGAACCCAGCGTGAAGTTGATTCTGTATTTGTGGTGGTTGATTGGTATTTGAAAATGGCACACTTTGTTGTTTGTCGTAAGACATCTGATGCATCTCACATTGCTCAGTTGTTCTATCGAGAGGTGGTGCGTCTTCATGGCGTTCCTCAGTCCATTACGTCTGATCGGGATTCCAACTTTCTTAGTTACTTTTGGATGACTTTGTGGAAGATATTTAGAACGAAATTGAATAAGAGTAGCACTGCCCATCTTCAAAAGGATGGCTAAACTGAAGTGACCAATCAGACGTTGGGTAATATGATTCGTTGTGCATGTGGCAACAAACCCAAGCAATGGGATATGATTCTTGCTCAAGTCGAATTTACTTACAATATTGGTGTGCATACAGTAACCGGCAAGTCGCCATTTTTTATTGTCTATACTTCGATTCCTGGCCATGTGGTAGATCTTGTAAGGCTTTCTCGTGGCCTAGGAGTGAGTGTTGCAGCTGAACATATGGCTGAAATGGTTCAAGCAGTAAAGAACGAAGTTGCAAAGAAACTCGCTTAAACGAATGCCAAAAACAAGGCTGTTGCTGATAAACATTGACGCTCGAAGGTTTTTTCAAATTGATGATTCAGTTATGGTGTTCATTCGAAAAGAGCATTTCCCAGTTGGTCAATATAGTAAGCTTCAGCCCCGTAAGTTTGGCCAGTACAAGATTGTGCACAAAATCAATGACAATGCCTATGTGGTGGATTTGCGCATCAATGGGGATTTCTAGCACTTTCATTGTTGCTGATCTGCATCATTTCCATTCTGACGATGTTCTTGTAGACATTGAAATTTCGATAAAATAAATGTTGACCAATAATTAAAATTTCAATGCTCACGTGTCACATAAATTTTACACGTAGCGTATGACTCGACAAAAAATCGAAAAGAGTCAGAAAAGCCATCAAACAGGACACGTGTCAACACCTGGTAGAAACGACTTATTTCATCTGATTATTTAAATCCAAAAACCAAGTTTTGGAATTCTATAAATAGGGAGCCATTCCATTCATTTCATTCACCAATTCACAAATACATTTCTCTACTCCCAAATTGGAAGAGAATTCTCTTGAAGTTCGTTCATCGTTCTTCAAGATTCAAGCCCCAACGGCCCCTGAAGAAACGCTCATTCATCCTAAGATCAAGCCACCAAAGGCCCTTCGGATCAACACGACATCAACGTTCTTCATCAAATCCTTGAAGATCATCCTCGTTCATCCCAAGAATCAAGCCACCAAAGGCCCTTCGGATCAACACGACATCAACGTTCTTTATCAAATCCTTGAAGATCATCCTTGTTCATCCCAAGAATCAAGCCCCAACAACCCTTGGATACACACATCCGTTCTTCAAGAATCAAGCCCAAAAGCCCCTTGAAGTTCATCCATCGTTCATCGTTCATCATTCTTCGTTCTTCGTTCGTCGTTCATCCATCTTCAAGAACAAGCCCAAAAGCCCCCTTGAAGACCCGTTCGTCATTCAATGTTAATCCAACTTCAGGATCAAACCCCAACGGCCCCTGAAGATCCGTTCATCCAACTTCAAGATCAAGCCCAAAAGGCCCCTAAAGAAACGTTCATCCGCCAAACTTTAAGATCAAGCCCAACGACCCTTGAAGAAACTTCCCCCTGTTCAATCAAGATCAAAGCCTCGACGGCCCTTGGATCAAGCCCACAAATCACAGTCTTACGGATATCGAATTAGATGAACAAATAGAGATTGTAACCCAAAATCATCAAATACAAATATTATTTTGTACACGTGTTCTTGTTGTGTCTTCAGGAAATTTTCGTGTTTACAAATTTGGCACGCCCAGTGGGACCATCTCTACCCCTCATTTCTTCCCAGTGGGACCATCTCTACCCCTCATTTCTTTCTCTGTTCAAGAAATCCAAAGCACACTTCAAGCACAATGGCTTCAGACAAGGAACAAGTCATCGGCGCCACCCCCATCGAAGAACAGCTGATTCAAATGAATGAGATGTTTGCAATGATGACGAAGACCCTTGAAGAAAAAGATTTAAAGATCGTTATGCTCGTGAGCAAATTGGGGGCACGGCATGATGAAGGATCCGGCTCTGGCTCTAAGAAAGGTGGTGACGAAGAAGAAGAGCCTCTGGTGGAGAAGGTTGAAGAAAAGCCAGAACCAGACCAAGCAGCGACGCTCATGGGATATCTCTCAATCAAGCAGTTGCAAGAGATGATCGCCAACACAGTCAAGGCATAGTACCAAGGGAGCTCAAATACCTCCAAGTTGTACTCCAAGCCTTACTCTAAGAAGATTGATGCCCTGAAGATGCCAATGGGATATTAACCACCCAAATTCATGCAGTTCGATGGAATGGGGAACCCGAAACAGCACATCGCCCACTTCGTTGAAACTTGCAACAACGCGGGCACTGAAGGGGACTACTTTTCCAAGCAGTTCGTGTGCTCGCTGAAAAGTAACGCATTCGATTGGTACACCGATCTCGAGCCCGAAGCCATTGATAGCTGGGAGCAATTGAAGCGAGAATTCCTCAACCGCTTCTACAGCACCCGCCGCACAGTCAGCATGCTGGAGCTGACAAGCACAAAGCAGTGGAATGATGAGCCAGTTGTGGACTACATTAGACGATGGCGGACCCTTGGCCTCGACTGCAAAGATAGACTCTTAGAGCGCTCTTCGATCGAGATGTGCATCCAAGGCATGCAATGGGGATTGCACTACATCCTCCAAGGCATCAAACCACGGACCTTCGAAGAGCTAGCAACCTGCGCCCATGACATAGAGTTGAGCATCGCCAACCATGGAAAAAAGGAGCCAACCACCAACTTCAAAGAGAAAGTGTTTGCCCCGAAGGTGGACAAGACTGGGAAGAAGCCCTCCAAAAAAGCTTTTACCATCAACACTGCCCCCGTCAAAATCTCGTCCAAGTACAAAACGAGGGAGATAAAGAGAGGAGAACCTTCTCGTACCCAAGACAAGTACAAAAACACCTTGAGGGAACTAGAGCAGAAGACGTATCCTTTTCCGGACTCCAACGTGGCCGCAATACTGGAAGACTTGTTGGAGAAGAAGGTGATCGATTTACCCGAATGCAGATGGCCGGAAGAAATAAATCGCACCGACAACCCAAGGTACTGTAAGTACCACCGCTTCATCAGTCATCCAACAGAAAAATGCTTCATGCTGAAAGATTTCATCATGAGGCTAGCTCAACAAGGAATCATCGAGCTGGATCTTGACAATGTGGTAAAGTCAAATTATACCACCGTCACTTCCCAAATATTTGATTCGAAGTCTTCATCGCCACTGCTAGGGGCATGCTCCGAATCAAGCAAAGCTGAAGGATGGATTCATGTTGCTCCAAAGAAATGGCACATGAAGCCTACGCCTCCACCACAAGTCCACCAACTGGAAAGGGGGCAAAACAGCTTTTGCCAATCTCCAAAGCAACGGGAAATTGTTGAAGATGATGGAAGTTTGACACAAAGATCGCCCATCCCCATCACGATGCCCGATTTCCTCCCAGAAGATTTCTTCAAACACCCGGTCAAAGCTCATTTCTACAAAGATTGTGAGGAACGCTTCTCCAAAATGGCTTGACAAATCCGTGTACTGCTCCTTGTCTGCATGAGCTAAAACTGCAAGACACCATGCTCCTTGTTCGCACGAGCCTAAACTGCATGAACCGGTGCTCCTTGTCTACAAGAGCCTAAACTGCAAGACACAAAGCTCATTGTTCGCACGAGCCTAAACTGCATGAACGACGCTTTTGGTCTGCACGAGCATAAAAGACAACATCAAGGCTCCTAGTCTGCACGAGCATAAAAGGCAACACCAATGCTCCTCGTTCGCACGAGTCTAAAAGGCGACAACACCGACACTCCTTGCCTGCATGAGTTGAAACTGCAAAACGGCAACAAAACGCTCCTTGCCTGCACGAGTTAAAACTGCAAACAGCACCAAAAGAAAATACCAAAAAAAAAATATGCATGTATTTTGAACTACGTTTTGACTTGATCTCTTTCTTTGGAAGAGTACGTAGGCAGCTTGAATATTCAATTTCAGGTTCCGTCACATCAAAATTTAAAAAAAAAAGTAAAAAATTATTAGAAAAGCAAAAAAATACATATGTTTTATGTATTTACAAAAAAAAAGGATGCAGTCTTTTCTTGAATACATATTTTTTGAATTTACAAATAAATAAATAAATGAATTTACAGTTTCACCTTAAAAAATCAAAAAAAGGGACGGCACTTTGTACAATATATATATATATATATATATATATATGCAAATGGCTGACAAAAGCAAGAAAAGCAAATGATAGTGGCCCAAGCCATTTCCCACCAGGGCTTCCTCTCCAAATTTGATCGCTGGGTATTGGCCTACCAGCACTTCTGCACCCACGTGACCGTCACGTTTCCGCCCGCAGACCAAGACCATCTCTCTGAATGTGAAAAACCAGAAGACTCAAAGTACCGGTCTGGAACAGTGAAGGAACAATTATCACCGGTTCCCCAACCTTTTCCTCTCTCATGCCCAAGTGCGATATCTGCTAGACTTCACTATCTCTCTTTACAATCACCATGGCAACATCTGGCAAGAAGACCAAGACTGTCGTCGTCGATAATTGGCCTCCTCTAGTTTCCCCCAAAACGGGCGGAGATCTCCAAGCTCGGCAGCGCTATTGATTCTGATGGCAGTGCAGGAACAAAATGAGCAACTTCAAAAAAAACCTTATGGGTTCTCTTAACGACTCGGATCTCAATCCTGCGCCTCAAAACTAAGTCTCAATCCCACTCCAAATGCGGCAGCGGCAGTGGTGTCAAGATGGTCAACCACTTCCAATACGCCATGTTCTGCCTCCTGGTTCTGATGTGTTTCGGCGACAAAATTGAACAAAGAACAAATCAAAGAAATCAAACTCGTTCAGCTCCAACAACTTTTGAGTTTCGGGTGGTCAATATCCTCAATTTCAAAACCGAAATTGATGAAGATTCTATTTTAAAAATAAAAATAAAAATAAAAATCGGAGGCAAAATTTGGTGCAGAGGTAGTGAAGAGGACAATCATGTGGTGGAAGGTCCCATTTGAGGTTTTAAAGTATTGTGTTTTCAGGGTAAGCCCTGTTTGGTCCTTGTCCGTCGCTGCAGCTGTAATGGGTTTAGTATTCTTGGTGCAGAGATTGCGCAAGATGAAGAGGAAGAGCCAGAGTTCGCAGCTCAAGGTTACTCTGGATGATAAGATGGTGTCTCAGTTCATGAGTCGTGCTACACGTCTCAATGAAGCATTTTCAGTAGTGGGGCGGGTGCCTATAGTGCGACCTTCGCTGCCAGCAGCTGGAGTAAATCTGTGGCTTGTAATAGGTTTGAGATAAAATAATTCTTGTTGTGAAGTATATAGAAATACTAAGTTGTTGTGCCTTGGTTTGTATCAAAAAGGAATTTGTGACTGGCATGTGGTCGGCGCCGGAAAAGATGATCTGGTGATGTCGAGTGACGAGTCGATGCCGAGAGTTATCTTCAACACTGCGCCAAGCTTCAAGGAGGCCAAAAAGGCCACTACGGAATGGAAAGATGCCCTCAGTGGAGTTTTCTATCCGTCCACTTCAAGATGCAGCTTCGTTTCATCTGCCGTGCCTCGACAGAGCCTATACTGCCCTCCAAGCTTGGAAGTCCTCAATCTTCTCCGACCGTTTCAACTTCAGCGCTACCTGGAAAAGCTCTAATGTCTGCTCCTGCATGGGCGTATACTGCACACCTGATCTCCATGCAGCACCTTTTGCGTGCAGCACCTCTTGCGTGCAGCACAATCTCATCATCCATGACTTCCTCCGCCACCACGAGTATCCACGGCTAGGTTTCCTAACAACAAGTTTGACTCGGAACGAGTCGAATCGGGCTCCAGGCGGACGTGATCTTCACTCTCAGTGTGCAACGTTCATCTAACAATCCCAGATCCACACCTCCACATTCACCACTCCCACCATCTCCGCCGCCCAGACCTTCGAAGGCCACTCCCAAGGCGTCTCCGATCTCACCTCCTCTGCTGACTCTCGGTTCATGGTCTCTGCCTCTGACGATAAGACCCTTCATGGACATACCAGCTACGTACCACTCTGTAATTTTTGTGGCGAAAGCAAGAAACTCGAAGACCTCACTAACAGAAAAGGAAGTCTTCTTCTTTTCTGCACCGTCATTCTTCGCCAGCACCACCTGGTTCGGCACTGCCTTCTCGTTTTCATACTTCTGCACCACCTGGGGCCACTAGTTGATCCGCTTCGCCAGCTCCGCCATCTTTCTCCCTGACTGCACAGCTCCGCCATCTACTTTCCGTCCGTCTTCGTTCTTCTTGCAAATTCATCATCCAAGCATCCAAATTTATACAGAAAAAAAAATAAAAAAATAGAGTAGTGGAGCAAAATGTGCTGGTACCACGTGAAAAGAGAGAATGAAATATGGGTACATCTGGCACCATGTGCAATTCGATGGTGTGGTATGAACGATGGTGCATAGCGTGATATATATATATATATATAATGAGTGGTGGATTAAAAAAAAAAAAGTCTTTAGTGAAATAAACTCCATATTACTTATTTCTCTAAAATTTTACATAAATTTACATTATACATGCCACAAAAAAAAAATCAAATCTACAAAAGGGACACTTCAAGGACGGTCACGAGGAGCCTCATTACTCGACGGAGCTGCAAGAAGATGAGGTGCTGGAGTTTGATTATCCAGAGCCTCAACACTTGGTGAAGCCCCAGACGACGACGCCAAAAGATGTCTCTGGAACAAAGCCATAAACATCTGATGATCACTTTGAATCCGACTATCGGATTCATGCAGATGGTCAAGCTTCTTCTTCATACTCGTCGAGTAGCTGTTGGCAAGCATGTTCGATTCCCTATTTTCATGCTTAAGCCCTCTGATCTCCTGCTTAAGGCTCACCACCTCAGCCATCAAGGATTCAACCTGGCGAGTACGAGCAAGAAGGCGTTGGCCCATGTTCTACACGTAGCCCGCACACTGGATGCTAAAGGCCAAGGAGTCCTGGATAGCCAACTCATCGGACCGCTTGGAAAACACCATGTTGTCCCTAGGGGTGAGAAGATTTCTAGCCACCACTACAGCTGTTATGTCGTTCTTCATCACCGAATCCCTAACCGTAAGAGGACCGTTCGGGGATAAAAATGATGGATGCCATATATTGTCCGGAGAAGACATAACTGCCTCTTCCCCGGCATTCAAATCAAGGCGACGGTCAGATGGGCAAGACATTTTCTGAAAGTTTTGAAGAAAAGGAAAGGTCGGACAAATCAAGTACAAGAGGGGAACTTCTGCAAGTAGCAATTCTCGAGCGCGCTTTGGAAAGCAATCGATGCCTCTATAAAAAGAAGAAGCAACAAGGCCGCCTGCTTAGAAATCGAAGAGCCGTCTGCCCGGAAATCGAAGAGCTGCTCGTTCAGAAATCGAAGGGACGCCACTTTTTCAAAAGCCGGATTTTCTGGATCAAGTTGTCAGTACTGTTCACCCATGATCTCAGCTTTGCCGAAGTCGCGGACAAAGTCACAGGCCAAAATAAAAAAGACTCGGCACTATCCTCCAAATTTCAAAAGCTGCTCGTTCAAAGACCGAGGTTTGTCGCCACCCTTCACGTGTTGTCTCAGCTTTGCAGAAGTCACAGACGAGTCTAAAAACGTGTGAATCTTACTGTTCCAATCAAAATTACCCACTGTCGCTGACAAGGGTAAACGAACAATATCATTACCGGCTATTAGGAAATCCCTATATAGGTCGACTCTCATCCTCTACAGTAAGACAGACCTGAAAAAAAATGCCAAGCTCTTCCCTATCTTCGAGAATGCATTTCCAACAAAGCCTCTCAAAATACCCAGTATTCCTCATCCCCTAGAATGCCTCTGCAAAACAAGCCACACCAAAGCAAGAGTATCCCATATCATCAGGGTCGAAAGCAAGAGTATCTCATATCATACTTTCTCCCTGTCCTTGTCTTTGTCCTTGTTCTCACCTGCAGAGCAAGAAAAAAGAGAACAATCAGTCAGAACCTGAGATCAAACTTCCGATCTGGAACTGACAGCCTGGAAACCTTCCCTGATTGCTTACCTAGCATTTGCATTCCACTCCTGCATAGCAAAAAACTGCAAGAGAAGATGCCACATGCGTGGAAAAAAACCAGGGAAAATGCCGCTTCTGCAAGGGGAACAGACAAAGCAAGGAAAATGATACATTGAAGCATGTAGAGACAAGCACAACAAAGCATGTGTCGGGCCGTCCGCTGCTTCTTCAAAAGCAAAAGTATTTCATATCATTAAGATCCGACGTACTCTGGATTTGATGGACTTGTTATGACACTCAGATTCTTGAGTCGGCTCATGAAGATCGCTTGCCATATGAAGCCGTTCATGGTCCAACAACCTTCAAGATCACGCCACCAACGGCCCTTGAAGGAATCACAAGTCCAATTCAAGATCAAGTGTTCACCACCCTTGAATCAACTTCAACTCCAGATAAATGGGTAAGCTCAGACTTTTGGCAAGTCTAGCAGAAGAAAACCCTCTAGCCCAGTTCAAGAATAAACCTGTGGAAATATACTTCTTCAAAAGCAAAAGTATCTCATATCAGCAGAGTCGACGGTAAAGATATCTCATGGCATGCTTTTCCTTTACCCTTGCTCTTGCCTATGGGACAAGGAGAAATAGGGCGATCGGTCGGCACTTGGAAAGATTGAATAGAGAAACAGACCAACACCTCTACCTCGTGCCTACCTGCCATGCAAAAGAAACAAAGCAGCGAATAATGCAGCATGGGTTGTACAACTGCACGTGTTGATTCATCCTCGACTAAATCGAAGATCGCTTGCCATATGAAGCCGCTCGTGGTCCGACAACCTTCAAGATCAAGCCTCAACGGCCCTTGGAGAAATCAAGATCTGATTCAAGATCAAGTGTCCATCACCCTTGAATCAACCTTCAAGATCAAGCTGCAACGGCCCTTGGAGAAATCAAGATCTGATTCATGATCAAGTGTCCATCACCCTTGAATCAACCTTCAAGATCAAGCCGCAACGGCCCTTGAAGAAATCAAGATCCGATTCAAGATCAAGTGTCCATCACCCTTGAATCAACCTTCAAGATCAAGCCGCAACGGCCGTTGGAGAAATCAAGATCCGATTCAAGATCAAGTGTCCATCACCCTTGAATCAAAACCAATTCAAGATCAAGCCTGTGGAAAGTCAACAAGCACAAACAAATACACGTGCCGATTCACCCCAATAAAGTTAAATATAGTCTCAGCCCAATTCAAGATCAAGCCTCAACGGCACTTGAAGGAGATCCCAGCCCGATCCAAGATCAAGCCTCGACGGCTCTTAGATCGACATCTACATTAAGGGACTTCAAAACACATCTTCTACACGTGACACACACATGTATACGACACACTTTGAAGTGGGGGCATTTGTAGACATTGAAATTTTGGTAAAATAAATGTTGACCAATAATTAAAATATTAATGCTCACGTGTCACATAAATTTTACACGTAGCGTATGACTCGATAAAAAATCGAAAAGAGTTAGAAAAGCCATCAAACAGGACACGTGTCAACACCTGGCAGAAACAACTTATTTCATCTGATTATTTAAATCCAAAAACCAAGTTTTGGAATTCTATAAATAGGGAGCCATTCCATTCATTTCATTCACCAATTCACAAATACATTTCTCTACTCCCAAATTGGAAGAGAATTCTCTTGAAGTTCGTTCATCGTTCTTCGTTCTTCGTTCTTCTGATCAGACCATATTTATATACATTTTATATCAAATTTACTCGTCTTTTCTTCGTTAGTTCCTTATATTTTTGAGCTTTTTATGTTGTTTTTGTGTTTTATAGAATTTATCAAGCAAAGAAAATAAAAATAGAATAAGTAAAATGTTAAGTAATAAATTCGTCTAAACTATCTTACCTGTTGAATAGAACTTATCATTTGGAAAAGAATATATATATATTTATGATGTTGTGTGTGTATGTGATTACAAGCTGGCAAGCACTCGGGGGAGGAATCAAAAGAAAAACAAGACCACGAGAGAAGGTGGGCAGCTTAGAAAGAAAATAATGATGAGGAATAATAGCAGAGAATAATAGGCGGCTTGAAGGCATGGCTGCCTTCCTGGCAGCTTGGGAAAAACATAAAAAAAAATATAGTGGATCGCAGCGCATCAAAGGGCTGCCTTAGGCGCACATTCAAGGAACAGAAAAAAGAAATAAATAGAGGAAGCCTCACAAGCCTGGGGGCGGAAGAAAACAGAGGCGGGAGGCCTCGGACGTGGGGAGAAAGCTGCCGTTGGCAGCTTGAATAAAGAGGAAACTGAGGTGAAGCAGCCAATCCAGAGGTTTCGAAATCAGGGAGTTTTTGGAGGGCAGCGCCAGGCGAGGAGCGAGAAGGACAGAAGGCACCTTGCGAGGAAATAAGCTGCCATTTGGGAGAGCCAGGAAAAGCAGCGGAGAAGGAGGCGTAAGCCTCGGGGTGAGCTGACCTGGCAGCTTGTAAAAGCCGAGAGGAGAGAGGGCAGCGCTAAAAAAGGTTGCCAATTGAAGTCAGTAGGGAGAGGCTGCCTCTTGGCAGCATTGACACACGGTGCACATGGGGTTCTTCAAGAGGCAAAGCTGCCAAGTGCAAGGAAGAAAATAAAATAAATTAAGAGCTGCCTTAGCAGCAGCTCAGGGAGAAAAACGGAAGACGCAAACCCAAGGCAAGCTGCCTTTGGCAGCGTGAAAGAACACAGGAGCAGCAACGGTCAGAGAAGCACAGAGGTGCACAGTGAGACCGAGAGGCGCCAAGAAGAAGGCAGTGCACAGAGACCAGCTCACGGTGCAAAAAGGAACAAACCTTTGCACTATCCTCATTTCGGTTTTATCTTCCAAACTCATATTTTACTTTTGTTTAAATTATAAATAATGTGTAATTAATTTGTTTTGGCTAGAGGATAATTCAAAGCCATGGATATATTTGTAATTTGAATTGATACCTTCAGTTGTGATTTCTGAGTTGTGATTTAATTTGCTTAACTGCTTGATTAATAACTTATTTGTGTATGTCGATTAAGAATGCATACTTAATTTACATGCATGAATTTGATGCTAGAATATAAGTGAATTTCACCTAATCGTTATGAACTTATATTCATGAGTAGTGGAGGTTGCTAGTCACAATCGCGTTAAGTAAATTCCTGGCAAACGTATCATGCTGTTCATAGTTACGAATGCCTTGTCAACACTTATGATTTTCATAGAACATAATGATCTTTAATCGTATCTCTATTGTGCTTTTCACGTAGGGAACCTTTGGGGAATAATTTGAGTTGTTGTATGTTGTTCATCCAATTCAATAACAGAAGGAAAATCTGAAGGTTAATTTAAGCGTACCTAATTAATTTGGGGTGTTGAGATTCACAACTTATTGAAAGAACAACTGAAAAATCAATTTAGATTGCATATGTGTCATGTGTGGAGAAGAACCTTCTAGCCAGTCTGTCGCCTATCCATTCACTTTTATTTTATGTTTTTGTCAATTCTGTAATTTATTTAAGTTTAATTTATGTTTCGTCAAAACCAAACCCCCCCCATTATTAAATAATATTATTTAGTTAATTTTCATTGTTTTTAGTCTTTTAATTCAATTTCCGTCCATTTATGTCCCTAGTGTCTAGATTGAGTTAATTTGATTGTTTTCATTATTTTGAGTCATTCTAAGTGTGTTTCGAGTTATTAGAGTTTTTAGCCTATTTTTCTGTCCTTGAGTCTTGTTTAATATTTTTAAATTAATTTAGAGTAGATTAGCAATCCCTCCTAATCCCCGGCCTAGAACGATACCCTACTTACACCTATACTACAACTGTCAAAAAGAGGGTTAAATTTGTGCGGTTTTAAAATCCCGTCAAATTTTTGGCGCCGTTGCCGGGGATTAGCAACTTTGCTAATCCCTTTATTTTTGTTTGTGTTTATATTTATATTTGTGTTTGTGTTTTTACTTTTGGTATTTGATTTATTTTTCTTTCTTTGATTTTAGGTACAAATGGAGCAAGACATGGCATTTGCGACCATTCAAGCTTAATTGGCGCAGCTCACTGCTCAATTGACTAATAATGCCGAACGGACCTCAATGCCAAGTGTCCCTACATTTGTCATTTTCAATTTTTCGTTTGCATTTTCTACATTTTCTTGCGTGCTTAACTGATTTATTTCTTTTCTTTGCAGGAGTTTTTGGTTATTTCCACCCTTGAAGTTGATTGCAGAATTAAAGCTTGGGGGTCATCACTTGATTTTACTGCAAATTAGGGAAGTTTTCAGTCCTATTGCTTTATTTTGTTTCTTTTCATTTAGTCATTTTATTTTTATATTTATTTTGCATATTAATGTTTTCTGACATTGGGGACAATGTCCAGTTTAAGTGTGGGGGTAAAGAGTATAAAAAAATGACCAAATTGAAATTTTTTGTACCTTCGACTACGAACTGGTTTCATTTGTTCCCGTGTTGTTGCTTTGTGTTTTCTTAATTAGTTTTGTGTTTTTTTTAATTTTTTTCGGAAAAGTTAAAAATCCAAAAATATTGTCTTGTTTTCCTTATTCTTTTGAATTAGATTTTTGTTAGTTTCCCGACCCAATGATATAATTGGATTAAATTTGAACCATGATTATCAATAACTTAGTTAACAAGTGTTATATGAAATTCCTAATTCTCTTGTTAGTATTGTACATGTTTGATCATCTTTGAAAAACCAATTACACATAACCTTGTTGATGTGAAACTAAAGCATGACTTAAAGCTTCATATGTGAATTTAGTGACCATATACATCCTATGTGAGTTTTTGAGCCCATTGAAAGTGTGTGCATTTTTCATACACTCCTATTCTTTCATGTGTGATGAACTTATGTGAGATACATCTCTAGAACTTGCGTAACGATCTTTCGAAATGTTTGTCATTGATTGCATGAACTTGAAAATGATAGAGGCATTAGGTTCACCACCATGGCCCAAATAACCTTATTTCCCAAAGAAAAATGATATCATTAGATTGCCAATTTGAGCCGTATATGTTGAGCCTTTTATTTCTTATCACCAGATATGTCTACCCTTATACCTCAAACCATGTTTCCTTACCCTTTCCAAGCGAGCAATTTGAGACT
The DNA here is from genome assembly GCA_963580275.1 of Crataegus laevigata. NCBI lineage: Eukaryota > Viridiplantae > Streptophyta > Magnoliopsida > Rosales > Rosaceae > Crataegus > Crataegus laevigata. Next base: position 31,659,439 of record OY756952.1, read on the forward strand.
ATCTTTTGAGAAAAGTTTGTGAAGTACTTGGAAGGTTTGGCAAAAGAATAAGTGTGGGGGTATTTCATGTTTGTATTTATTATTATAAAAAAAATAGAAAAGAGAAGAAAAAGAAAAAAGAAAGATTGTATTCAAAGAAAATAAAAAGTTTTTAAAGTTTCAGTTTAAGGGTGTGGTTGGAGGTGTTAAAAGAATCGCTGGAAAATTTGAGTTCTTATAAATCTCAACAAAAGAATTGCTTGCAGTGTAACTTGGAACTTGTGCTTTCCTATTTTTTCGTTTCAATAGCCCCATCCCTAAGCCTCATTACATCCAATAAAAGTCCTCTTGATTTAAGTTTTGCAATTATGATTGTGGAGAAGTGATCTTTATGCAAGCTTATGGTAGAACTTTCACATTTGTTTCTTTGAGCGAAACACATTAAAACTAAACACATGTGTGATTGAGTGCATATCCCGTGAGAAGGTTGCTGGTTTGCATATGATGATTTTAAAAATAAAAACTTGAAATTGCATTAGCATGGCTATCTCACACACTACACTTCAAGGATGATTTAAAGATTACTGCTAATATTTGAATTAGGAAGATGAACTTGGATTAGCTTATTTGGTGCTAGCTATGGTTCTTGATAATTTGTGTTCTCGAATGAAATTCTATGAGGGTCACATAGGGGGAAAATAATGTTTTTCATGTTATTACTTGTTCTTGTTTTCTTTGTTTTGCTCGAGGACTAGCAAAAGCTAAGTGTGGGGGTATTTGATTGGACCATATTTATATACATTTTATATCAAATTTACTCATCTTTTCTTCGTTAGTTCCTTATATTTTTGAGCTTTTTATGTTGTTTTTGTGTTTTATAGAATTTATCAAGCAAAGAAAATAAAAATAGAATAAGTAAAATGTTAAGTAATAAATTCGTCTAAACTATCTTACCTGTTGAATAGAACTTATCATTTGGAAAAGAATATATATATATATTTATGATGTTGTGTGTGTATGTGATTACAAGCTGGCAAGCACTCGGGGGAGGAATCAAAAGAAAAACAAGACCACGAGAGAAGGTGGGCAGCTTAGAAAGAAAATAATGATGAGGAATAATAGCAGAGAATAATAGGCGGCTTGAAGGCATGGCTGCCTTCCTGGCAGCTTGGGAAAAACATAAAAAAAAAATATAGTGGATCGCAACGCATCAAAGGGCTGCCTTAGGCGCACATTCAAGGAACAGAAAAAAGAAATAAATAGAGGAAGCCTCACAAGCCTGGGGGCGGAAGAAAACAGAGGCGGGAGGCCTCGGACGTGGGGAGAAAGCTGCCGTTGGCAGCTTGAATAAAGAGGAAACTGAGGTGAAGCAGCCAATCCAGAGGTTTCGAAATCAGGGAGTTTTTGGAGGGCAGCGCCAGGCGAGGAGCGAGAAGGACAGAAGGCACCTTGCGAGGAAATAAGCTGCCATTTGGCAGCAGAGTTTAGAAGGCAGAGCTGCCCACGGGGCAGCCAGGAAAAGCAGCGGAGAAGGAGGCGTAAGCCTCGGGGTGAGCTGACCAGGCAGCTTGTAAAAGCCGAGAGGAGAGAGGGCAGCGCTAAAAAAGGCTGCCAATTGAAGTCAGCAGGGAGAAGCTACCTCTTGGCAGCATTGACACACGGTGCACAGGGGGTTCTTCAAGAGGCAAAGCTGCCAAGTGCGAGGAAGAAAATAAAATAAATTAAGAGCTGCCTTAGCAGCAGCTTAGGGAGAAAAACGGAAGACGCAAACCCAAGGCAAGCTGCCTTTGGCAGCGTGAAAGAACACAGGAGCAGCAACGGTCAGAGAAGCACAGAGGTGCACAGTGAGACCGAGAGGCGCCAAGAAGAAGGCAGTGCACAGAGACCAGCTCACGGTGCAAAAAGGAACAAACCTTTGCACTATCCTCATTTCGGTTTTATCCTCCAAACTCATATTTTACTTTTGTTTAAATTATAAATAATGTGTAATTAATTTGTTTTGGCTAGAGGATAATTCAAAGCCATGGATATATTTGTAATTTGAATTGATACCTTCAGTTGTGATTTCTGAGTTGTGATTTAATTTGCTTAACTGCTTGATTAATAACTTATTTGTGTATGTCGATTAAGAATGCATACTTAATTTACATGCATGAATTTGATGCTAGAATATAAGTGAATTTCACCTAATCGTTATGAACTTATATTCATGAGTAGTGAAGGTTGCTAGTCACAATCGCGTTAAGTAAATTCCTGGCAAACGTATCATGCTGTTCATAGTTACGAATGCCTTGTCAACACTTATGATTTTCATAGAACATAATGATCTTTAATCGTATCTCTATTGTGCTTTTCACGTAGGGAACCTTTGGGGAATAATTTGAGTTATTGTATGCTGTTCATCCAATTCAACAACATAAGGAAAATCTGAAGGTTAATTTAAGCGTACCTAATTAATGTGGGGTGTTGAGATTCACAACTTATTGAAAGAACAACTGAAAAATCAATTTAGATTGCATATGTGTCATGTGTGGAGAAGAACCCTCTAGCCAGTCTGTCGCCTATCCATTCACTTTTATTTTATGTTTTTGTCAATTCTGTAATTTATTTAAGTTTAATTTACGTTTCGTCAAAACCAAACCCCCCCCCCCCCCATTATTAAATAATATTATTTAGTTAATTTTCATTGTTTTTAGTCTTTTAATTCAATTTCCGTCCATTTCTGTCCCTAGTGTCTAGATTGTGTTAATTTGATTGTTTTCATTATTTTGAGTCATTCTAAGTGTGTTTCGAGTTATTAGAGTTTTTAGCCTATTTTTCTGTCCTTGAGTCTTGTTTAATATTTTTAAATTAATTTAGAGTAGATTAGCAATCCCTCATAATCCCTGGCCTAGAACGATACCCTACTTACACCTATACTACAACTGTCAAAAAGAGGGTTAAATTTGTGCGGTTTTAAAATCCCGTCATCTTCGTTCATCGTTCTTCAAGATTCAAGCCCCAACGGCCCCTGAAGAAACGCTCATTCATCCTAAGATCAAGCCACCAAAGGCCCTTCGGATCAACACGACATCAACGTTCTTCATCAAATCCTTGAAGATCATCCTCATTCATCCTAAGAATTAAGCCCAAAAGCCCCTTGAAGTTCATCCATCGTTCATCATTCATCGTTCTTCGTTCTTTGTTCCTCATTCATCCATCTTCAAGAACAAGCCCAAAAGCCCGCTTAAAGATCCGTTCGTCATTCAACGTTAATCCAACTTCAGGATCAAGCCCTAACGGCCCCTGAAGATCTGTTCATCCAACTTCAAGATCAAGCCCAAAAGGCCCCTAGAGAAACGTTCATCCGTCAAACTTTAAGATCAAGCCCAACGACCCTTGAAGAAACTTCCCCCTGTTCAATCAAGATCAAAGCCTCGACGGCCCTTGGATCAAGCCCACAAATCACAGTCTTACGGATATCGAATCAGAGGAACAAATAGAGATTGTAACCCAAAATCATCAAATACAAATATTATTTTGTACGCGTGTTCTTGTTGTGTCTTCAGGAAATTTTCGTGTTTACAGTTCCATTATATCCTAATCACTCGAGGATACTGACGTAGGCATAAAGAAACTGCTTGATGATGCGAGAGTCGTTTAAAGGGTCTTTACTAATAAATGGGGATTTGTTACTGATAAATAGATTTATTGTTGCTTGTCTTTTCATCATCTTGAAACCAGCCTTTATAATATGTTCATATGCCTTGTATTAGACAACTTTTGAATCAATATAAAATTCTGAAATGAGAGTTTGTTTCACAACTTTTGGTATTCCAGAGTTCTTTCAAGGGAAACCGTTCGCGATCCCTTTTCCTTACAACTTCCATTTTGCCAGTAACATTAATACAATCGAAAATTAGAGCATTTTTGAAAGTTGTAGGGGCAAAGAAAAAGGAAATAAAAATGAGAAGGAAGAAATTAATAAAAATATTGATAGGAAGAAAATGGTCAAATATTAGCCCATATATAGAAGGGTGACGCTATTCACACACTTTTTTTTTTAATCTTCTATTGTCCATACACACTTCTTAATTTTTGGTCATAGGATCGAATAAATTGAAAATAATTAAATGACAAAAAATAATAGAGGTGTTGAAAAGTAAAAAGGAATTTGTTGATAGCATCACCCTATATAGAAATGTCAAAAGGGTTGAACTTTAATCATTCAAGAAGATTAAAATTTAATAAAAACCTAGTGTTAGATTAGATATTGATTTTAGTCCCTTAATGTGTACTTAATTCAAATTTATGTTATATTTTTGTTTTAATATTTAATAGATAACGTATTTAATGTCATTACATTAAATTTTAAATTTATTATTATACACATTTTAATTCATTAATTTTATTTAACTTCCTCTAATTAGTGTACCTAAACGTCTGTATCATAACATATTTTACTAATTTAGTGTACCGAAATGTCCGTACCTAAATATATTGTAGTAAATTAGTGGCACATAAGAAAATATGCAAAAATATAAGTGTACGAAAAATTTCATACCTAACTATATGATACTAAACTAATGTACTGAAATATCAATACCTAAATATATTATAATAAACTAGTATAGCTAAATACCCGTACCTAAATATATTATACTAATCTAGTGTACCTAAATATATTGTAACGAATTAGCAGCACATAAGAAAATATGCAAAAACATAAGTGTACCAAAAAATCTCTATGAAAATATTTTCTTATATAAGATACTCACTATAATGAGAATTAAAACTTATAACATTTTCATAAAATTTAATTTATGAACACCATAAAATTATAAATAAAAAAGAGAGACGTTGAATACATATGCTGGCATTTAATAGAGTCTAGAGACTAAAATTAATTTTTAATCTTATATAAGACATTTTTCTAAACTTCATCTTATTTAGGAATTAAAATCTAATTTTCTATAAAATATATATCAAGTCGTCAAGCAGGTTAGGCCATCTAATTTTTTGAGTTGTTTAAAGAATTGCATGATTAAAAAAAGTGGGCAAGAAATGGTAATTTCATTTTTGTTTTTTTAAGTTTGCTATTTTTATCTTAGATTATTTAAGCTTATATCCATCACGCGTAGGGATTAGGGCTGGAAAAAAATCCCAAAAATCCCAAACCAAACCGAAAAATTCCTAAATAAATACATCCATTCTCTTTACTACAAAATAACTTGCTTGCATGAGCACTTCAAGTGTAATTGGTTGCTGCCATACTTAAAAATTGTTTATGCATTCTCACATCTTTGTTTTGTTTAGTTTGATGAAGTTCTAGTATTATTGATTAATATGGTTTCACATTTTAGACACTAACCTTTATATGTTACTTACTTTTAGGTTTTTGAAATCAAGGAAGTTTGATGTTGAAAAAGCCAACCATATGTGGGCTGATATGCTTCAATGGAGAAAGGACTATAGTGCCGACACTATCACGGAGGTAACTGCGGTTGATAAAATTTGTTTGATTATGCATACTTTTTATTTCTCTTTTAATTTACCATGATGTTTATTCAGTACATGCAAGTTATTATAGCCCAAAAACTGAAAAGCCCAAAAGCCCAAAAAAAAGCCGAAAAATCCCAAAACCCCAAAATTATTTCGGGATTCCCGATTGGTCCCGAAGTCCCGAAACTATTTTGGGATTCCCAAAAATTTGGTTTGGGATCGGTATTCAAATTGGAATTCCCGAAAATTTCGGTTTGGGAATCGAGACAAGGGTTTCGGTATGGGATCCCATACCGAACCACCCCTAGTAGGGATGATAACGGAGTGAACGGTAGTCTGGAATGCCCATTACCATCTACCCTCCGCCGGATAATCGATGACCACCTCCGACTTCGGTGCCCCTCCACCAGTTTTTTGTTCAATTAAATAATAAAAGAATCGTAATGTAATCAGAGCCGGCCTTGAGGGTAGCCGGAGTAGGCGCCCGCCAAGGGCCCCCACTTTGGAAGGGCCCCTAATTTTTAGGCGGAGCTAGGCAGGTCTGGATGGTGATGGACAGGAGTTATGCGGCCTTATTTGTAAACGTCAAAATCTAGAAATCTTTTGTTGTAGGGTTAGCCTTGCTCAAGGAAGAAGACAACTCTATTCCCAACATCATTTTAATTGCATGATTTTACTTAAGATGGTCACACCATTTTTTTTTAATTTTATAGTTGCACGTCTTCTTTGTCACATCCCGGCCCGGGTGGGACCACTTCTCGGGCCTGCTCCACCACCGTAGCACGATATTGTTTCTGGGAACTCACAAGCAACTTCCCAGTGGGTCACCCATCATGGGAGTGCTCTAGCCCCCTTCTCGCTTAACTTCGGAGTTCTTACGGAACCCGAAGCTAGTGAGTTCCCAAAAGGCCTCGTGCTAGGTAGGGATGAGAATATACATTTAAGGATCACTCCCTTGGGCAATGTGGGATGTCACATTCTCCCTTTAAATAATCTCCACCATCTTATTTTTACTTTTTTGCTTCTCTCTTAAATATCATCTTTATGTTTATTTTTATGGGGTTTTATTACCTTATTTTAAGATCACACCACATATATCTTTATTATGTCTAAAAGGCTAAAATTTTCACCTTTTTGAAAAATGATATTACACGTTCAAATTAATTCGTTTATATAATATATAATAAATTATTCAAATCCGCCTCGTCCACCTAAGCGCGTATACGAAAATTACTATCCTCTTCACTCCAGTATTTTCCTTAGCTGTAAGATGTTGTCTCTGTAATCAAACCATTCATCATTTATTGAATGTACTAAGTAACATTGTAACAATAGAAAAATGATTGGAATTTGGCATACTAGGTAGGAACTTCTTGACACACCCCGACCTGAAAGTGGGGCATGCTAGCCGTCACGTGAGCGTGATGTAACCATGTACACAGTACGGAAGCAAGATTAATTAGAAAGATACGAACCAACTAAAACCAAACGACTAGCAGTCCAAACTAAGGTGACGTGCTAGTGAGAGAATTTATAGTGCTTTTACAAACCAGAGCATAAATGGTCTATGTGCAGTCAAGAAGGAAGTACTAAATGGAAATAACACCCGCAGGTGATCCTACATAAGTGAATTCTGTCAGAACGTCCGGGAGATCCTCGTATGCCACCAACGAATACTACTTAATACCTGGAGGGGCGAAAAACAAAGTTGAGTGGGTCAGTAAAACAATTCTTTTTCAAATCATTCTTTTTCTCAAAAGCTGTAACCCCTCTTCGTAAAACCTGTATAATTTCCCAGAAATAAAATATACTCATATACATATATATCTCAAAATCATGAAATCATGCTGGAAATATCTGTATGTATATCATGCCAAAATATCATAACTAATATCTCAACTGTATGCTCATATCGTAAATCTGTGATGTGAATCAATATCTGATAATCATCTCAGCCCTCAGCTGCATATATAGCTCATAATCATCTCATCATCTTATCATATCAACTCAGCTCTCGGCTGTATATATATATATATATATATATATATATATATATATATATATATATATATCCTGCACATAAACCAATACCACCTCTAGTGGTCTGCAACTCATCACTGTACATAGAATAATATGCTCTAGTGCTACAATCACGTGAAGACTATGCGAATGATTCACGGGTCACCTACGAGTCGAACCCACCTATAGTGGTCTATAAGACAGAACTGTGCACCTAACTTGGATCCAAGGCGAGCATGCGGTGGGGGAGGTGAGCAACGTGTGAAAGACTGTGCCCCTAACTCTGGGCAGGAGCACTAATATCAATGTGCAGGTTTATGAGCTCTAATCACATCATTTCATTCATTCATATCACATCACATCATTTCATTCTCATCATAACCAATATAGAATCTTACCTGATACTTACATGTGCGTCCGCAACACCATCACAATTATATGCAACACAAATGCATAATTAAAGTAAATAGATACTTTGCATGGCATCTCAAGTCATTTCATCATATTTAAATTCATTTTCTGGGAAAATAGCAATATATATAGGTATGCACGGAAAACAAACTGCCCACTCACTGATAAATAGCTGGATCGTAGCCTTCACGCTTAGCCTGGCTACGCTCATCCTCGGGATAGGCCTCGCCTATATGAGAAGTAACTGTAATTACGTTAATTAAATGCACATATACGAAACTCGATAATAACTTCTCATACGATGCTCAATTTTGGTATTCGAACATACCAACGTGATCTACTCGACGTCACGGACGTCAACATATTATTAAAATAATTTTTCTCAGGCCTACGCGCCTGCCAGGGCACGGTGCAACGCTCCCCCCCCCCCCCCCGCGCGGCACGTGCATGGCACGTGTCGTCTCCTTCCTTAACTCGCCAGCGACGAAAAAGTCGCCGGTTTCTGGGCAGAGTTTCAAAACGCCATAACTACTTCAATTCTTCACCATTTTAACTCATTTTTTTCCTACATGCTCGAAATCAAGTGAGGAAGAGAGCTATACCTTCAAAAACCTCGAAAAATGTCTGAAATCTCGTCGGGAAAAATCTCAAAAACCAGCCACCTTCGAACCTAAGCCTCCCGACGTCCAAACTTAGCAAACGATGGTCTCCAAGCCTCTAGAGGTCCTAACCAAGCTCCATGTGAGCTTAGATTTCCCTAAAAATCAACCAATAAAAAGTTAATGAACAGTGCCAATTTCGGTGCTCGTGGTTTCGACGTGAAAACTATGGAAAACTTACCTGAAATGGGTGTCATTGTGCTCGCAAAGACCTCAGGAGTCGAATGGTGTTCTTGGTTGCGTCGATCCGTAGTGTTTTAGGGGTTAAATGGTTGTGTTCGTACCAAAGAGAAGAGAGAGAGAGAGTGAAGTTTCGAGAGTGAAGAGAGAGAGAGGGAGTTTCTGAAATGAGAGAGAGAGTCAACACGGGTGTGAGGTGTGGGAAAGAGTGTGTTGTTTAAATCCTATCCACCAATCCAAAACAATTATTCCAATAGTTATCATAAGTTCATTAATAATTGGCCAAAACATAACCAATATACAATACACACCCGTCACTCAAGGGTATATATGCCATTTCACATTTACGATAATAAATTCTCGGGACGGGCTGTCACACTTCTCTTTCAGTTTGATTTGGTTGAAAAATTAGATTATGTAATCTTAATAAGTGCATTTGCATCTAAAAACGCGAGACGGGTAATATTTGAGTAATGTTTGTATTCTTTCTTTTTTTATATTAATTTTTAATGATATTTGATGCAGAAATAGACTTTTCATGTATTTAGTGATTTTGTTTTTTCACATGTCAATGTACAAAGGTCAGAAGTCAGTGAACTCTAGAGTCCCACTTCGAAGACTCGCCTAGGACCTCCAAATTCTCAGGGCCGGCCCTGAATGTAATATTGCAAATATATTTCATTCGTATAATACAAATACACTACCAAAATAAAATATAGACAAATTGATATCAACTAGAAGCAGATTAAACTTCGAAGAATCAAACATACTCTGATACCAAGTTGAAAAATAGAGTACACATGGCAAACAAACAAACAAACAAACTGATGAACAAACCGACTAGAAACGAATATAGTTTTATTAAAACTAAAAAGAAAGATTGACGTGACGGCTACAAATTAAAAATTACATTGTGACTTACTGACTTCTAAGTACAGTACAAACCATCATATTTATAAATTATAGGACAAACGAAAGCAAACCCTAACTCAATGAGTAAGACAAATAAACTTAACGGACACAGAATCCTAATCCTTAAGCCACCAAAAAAAATCAATAATTTTAAAACTAATTTTCCAATATCAAATTTAATGTGTTTCAGGGTGAAAATAGAGAAGAGGGTTGGAATCCCGTTCTCGCCCCTTTAAGCAGGCCCCTACACGAAAAAGGAAAAAGGTTAGCAATTCCCAACCTTACGGTGATCCAACTTCAACCCTTTTTAATTTGGTATCAAATTTGCATTTGTGAGTGTCGAATTTAAGATCATATATTTGTAAGTGAAAACAAAAAAACCACTATACAGTAATGGTATTATACTAATGACGAGTTTAACCACTTCAAGACTTTGGAGGCTATCTTTAGACATTAATTCCTCATTATTCAAAACAACGTTACTAGAATTCCTGTGTATTTATTTACCAAACATATTTAGTATTTACCAATGTCACGGAACACCAAGACCATGACCGAATCAATCTGCCATGCCGCCACAGTAATTTCCATTTCATCAAAAAATACTCACTAATTAAAAATGCATACACATGCATGCATGTGCAAATAGACTATGAATATTTAATTAGGACACAAATCAAACTTTAAATCAACGAGTAGAAAAGTTTGAACGCTAGACTATGAATATTTAATTAGGACACAAATCAAACTTTAGTCTCTTGTCTTGTGCTTGAAGGCTTGACTGTTTCTCAAAGTTGAAATTTTGATTTTTCAACTCATCTTTCGTAATATTGACTGCTTCAAGTGCAACCTTTGAATTTTTATTTTTCAACCAGTTGTCATGCTCAATATCCTCACGTCCCAGTCCCTATATATACCCGAGCATGGAAATGATTTGATACATACATCTTATATCCTTACGACGTTTGCTATCGCATTTTCTTCAAAGTTCAAACCCTATTTTCTATTGTCGGAAATCACATCGTTAATGTTCGAAGCTGGGCCTATTTTTACAGAATCATGAGTTCAGAAACCCTTGCAGGGAAAACTTCAGGACTGGTTGAATTTCCTCATCCCACAAGACCAATAGACTACAAGATGAGTTCAATATCGGAGTTAGCATCAATATTTCCTTATCCTACAAAACCTGTTAGCATAGACAATATGACTAGTACCGATTCCGAGTCATTTGCCACAGACGGCAGACTTCCACGACAATTTGTTGATCATGAGCATGTATATGTGGCGGCACCACCAACCACGCCACCAGAGGAAGAGGAAGATAGGGAAGCTGTTGATGGGTTACGTGGATTCATTTCGGAGCTTCGTGAAAGAGTTCCGGCAAGAATAGTAGAACAACTACGGAACGTGGATGGAAACAAAGGTCAAGTCACTGTGCAAAAGGGTGCTACGCGCGGCGTGCAAGGATCAATGGAGGAGTTGTCACATAAGCTTGAGCGCTTCAAGATACGAACTTTAGATATCGTAGGGGTTGTGAAGGAGGAAGATAAGCAATAACTGACCAATTTATCAAGAGAATTGTTCCTAGCAATTAAAGTAATTTTTTTAAACTATCAATAACAACTTCTTTTAGTAATTACTCCTCTGCTTGTGCGAGGAGCTTTTTCAATGGAACCCACAGATCATATTTATATGGGATAATGTTAGATAGACCACATTTGTAGAAATGAGTACTTTCAAATCATTAATGTGTGTGTGTAAAAGGAATTTCAAAAAATTTCTGCCCAGAGGCTTCACAGAAAGTCTCACGGCAGTTTTGCTTTATTCACTTATTTCTTTTGCATAACCGTACAAATTGTAGCATAATTTTAATATCTTAAGTTCACTAGTACCTTTTTTTATTTATTTTATTTTATTTTATTTAAGTGATACTTCAAAATTTAATTTAATTTAATTTAAACTATGAGAAAGCAGCACCACACGTAGCAGAGAAGGGAGCATATCCGATTCAATCAGTTCATTGGTAAAATAGAAGACCAACTATTGAATATTTTGGTGGAAATTAAACTAGGTCTTGTTATTGTGCAAAAATACTGTATAAAAATAATAATGCTTATTTAATTTAATAAATATGACTAGATTTAAGTGGCTTATAACATTTTCCTTATTGAGCACGCGAAAACTTTTATAAAAACTCAACAATAGTCATTTTTTCATAAAATTTGTAAACTCGACATAGTTATAATCGGTTTTGTAAACATGTACAAAATTATCATAAATCCTTATTCACTCTTTTTTCCACTTCTTCAAGTTTTTTTTTTCTTTTCAAATTAATGTTGAACATTTCAGAGATGTTGTGGCCGATAGAAGTATGTTCTACCTATGTTGTTACAAAAAATGTTTTTCTTTGATATGCCTAGAGTCTATATACCTACCATCCTTGCATGTAGGTTCCAACCATAGGAAGGTGAAAGATCAACATCCATCTTTGACAATCCCAGGTAACTTCTACCACTAGTAGGCAGCCACGTCAGAGGCGATCAACTTGTTGAGAATGACTCGTCAACAAAGAGTAGGGTGGCCATAGACTTTTATGGAGCTCTATCTAATGGATCAGGATCATCTCTCCTGAGCAGATGGAGAGGATCTTCCTGACCAGGTCCATTGGATAGTTCAAATTTTACCTAACGATTATAATTATGATTTTTAGAGAGATTACCTATTTATAGCCGTTAGATAAAATTTGAACGGCCAATGAATCTGATCAAGAGAATCCTCTCCATTTGCTCAGGATGATCCTGATCCCTATCTAATTCAAATTACATAGTTTTTTTTTTTTTCAATGATGGAAGGGCCCTTTCACTGTTACACATTACACCAGATAACCCAATAATATTTGGTTAACCAAAAAGCTCATTCAACAAACGAAAAAGAGAATTCTAATCCTTACCCCGCAAAGATAAAACGCAGCTCACCCCACCACTGTCACCACTATCACCTTGCCAGCAGCCACAAGAGTACCGTCTTAAGAAAATCAACTCCGTGTTGGATTCGACGAAGGCATTGCAACGCAAAAATTTTAACCCCACAACAAGAAAACAGTCCCGACCAAATTTCGTCACTAAAACCGCGGCAGGAAAAGAACCACCCCATTCAATCCACAGTCACATGCCCCTGGTAAAGAACCAAAAACACAAACTTTTAGAAGACGATAGGGCTAAAGGCGCATTTAAAACACCCTCGCTTGGGCTGAGCTGCAAGACGCATGGTCCCGATAGTTCGGCTTGTCGGTCAGGCGAGGGGTAATGAGGGAAGGATTGAGATATGGCGGATAAATCAGGTTTGCCGCTCATAACTTTGAGCAAGGGTTGTGGGAGTAGTGTGTGAGAAGGGGGAGCTTATGAAGGAGGGAAGGTGATGGATGTTGGGGGTTGAAGAAGCGCAATTACAAGATAAATGTTAAATTTGCCGAAAAACACCGGAAAATTGGTAAAGCACACCGGCAAAACAAGCCATTTACCAAAGGCATGGCCGAAGATTCTAAAGGGTAAAGAGAAAAAGGCTAATTGCACAAAATAAATGGTTGCCAACCGACCCCAACCTAAGGAAGGAGTTGGAGGCGAGCTGGCCCTTTTGTTCTTCCCGAGAAAAAAGAGAGCGAGCGGCCCTGCTATGTAAAGGACACTTTTTTAAGTAACACAAATTACATGGTTAATTAATTTGAAGAATATAAGTACAAATATGCAATAATTTCGTATAAATAAATAATAATTTTTTATTAATGTTCTTTTTGATAAATGGTTTTACCAATCAAACATTATTCATACTAGAATGACATCTTAATATGGGATTAATCCTGATTGAATATTCTGAATCTGGAAAAGACAGCACTATTCTATATACGCACGTATATATAAATCTCAAACATTTGATAAAATCCAACGTAGGACTTGATTATTCTATTGACTAAATCTCTCAACCTGTTTGCTTTAATTTCCAAACCAAACTATAGGGACATTTGCTCTGAGACCTGAAGGAACTAAAACTGAACCATGGATTGAACGCTTAGCTAGCTTCTATGCAATTCTAGAATGATTATCATCGTTCCATTTTAATATTTCGTTTTGCAGAATTTCAGGGTGGCTTTTATCTGCTTCAAGGTTTTGGAAGGTTCTAGGGAAAGTTAGGCATATTGTCAAATTGTCGAGCAATAATTTGGTCCTGGAAGGCTCTTGAACTGCATCGTTCCATTTCATGATGCACTTCAGACGTGATTATTCAGCTCGCTGCAGAATAAGAGAAAAACACCACATGATTTTGATTATGGTGATTTTTTTTTTGTTTTTCACATATTGGAAGGCGGATGAGATTTATATTTCATTTTCTAAATTTTTTGACGTATATAGAAAGAGATTTAGGCGGTATTAATTAGCTCCTCACAGTATTGTTTGATTCAGCGAACTTACATAATTAGCAAAACAAATTATCAAACACACACAATAGTTTCATTGCACATTGTGTTCTAATGAAGAATGCGTAGATGCAGATAGAAAGGCGCAACAACACAGCAATTCCTTATATATTTGAAATCCTGCACAATCACATAAATCTCACAAACAAAATAAACGAAATAAGCATTCAACAATTTCATAGGTTTTCATGGTGACCCCCTGCATATAAGGGTTAGGTCCTTTTATTCTTTTTTTCTTTTAATTTTCGGTTATATTTTTTCATTTCTTTTTTCTCGTTTTGATACTGTTGATATAATTAAGCTGGGATTTTAATTAAATTTCCAAAGGTTATGGTCTCCTTGTTCTTGATCAGCACCTATAGCATCATCGCCAGCCATGTCCAAGCGAGGAGGGCTAAGAAGCATTCCTTCAGCCATGTTCACTAGAACGTTAGGCATATCGAAGATCAGATCCTCATCAACAAACTCCTGATTCAACATTAATCTATCAGCCTCATCAATTGTCTTATGAGCCTGATGAGCATCTTGCTGATCACCCTCCACCTCACTCCTTGAATAAGAACCGTGATCAATTGCAACTCCCATGGCAGCAGCAGCGGAGGATGCTGCCGCCTGGATGTCACGTGGCGAAGTGGAGGCTGGCACGGGCAATGAAGAAGCGGAGTTGGGGAAATTGAGCTCAGCATCTTGACCCTTGAGAGCGATAGCAGCCACGTCATAAGCAACCGCAGCCATTTCGGGTGTGGCAAATGTGCCTAGCCAAATCCTATTAGGTTTTTTGGGCTCTCGGATTTCTGAGACCCATTTTCCACTGCTCCTGCGCCGTATACCGCGGTACGTTGGGTGACGCCCAGCGGAAGTAGTAGTACTTCCAGTACTGCTTGATGTTGTAGTAGTACTTCCCGTACTGCTTGATGTTGTAGTAGTATTTGTGGTGTACATGGTGGAGATGTGGCAGTTGAAAGTTGATGGGGGAAGCCATTTATGGACGGAAGGTATTTGGGTGATGAACCTGAATTGTGAGCTAGGTGAAGAGTTTGAGAGGTAGAAAGTGCAAACCAGGTGTTGCTGAACTGCGCTGTGAAGAGAGTTGGGGTGTAAGGCTGTAAGCCAGCTTAGTTTGTGTTGGATGGATTAGTTCTGGGTTGGATCTGCGTATTTGTATGTAAACCGCGCATCAAACGTCAATAGAACAGTGGTTTTATATATATATCACTTTTCTATCTTCTATATCACCCCACTCTCCTATCGTACTAAATGCTATCATCTAACAAAGATTTGATTATAATAATGAGGGGATTCATCTTTTCAAGGTGATAATCCCATCAAGGGACAGCAAAAATATGATGATGATGAGACTTGGAGATGGTTAGTGTACTAGAGAGTTGAGCTTCCCACCCTTCCTGTTATCTATATCGCAACTTGCCTACTATATCAAACCGGGTTTTTGAACATTAGTTCTTGAAAAAAATATCAAAACTTAAAAATTTCTAATGTTAGATTATATATTGATTTTAATGTCAAAACAGGGTTTTGAACATTAGTTCTTGAAAAAATATCAAAACTTAAAAATTTCTAATGTTAGATAATATATTGATTTTAATGTCAAAACGGGTTTTTGAACATTAGTTCTTGAAAAAATATCAAAACTTAAAAATTTCTAATGTTAGATTATATATTGATTTTAATGTACTAGAATATATTAAATTGACTTGTTTGGACCAAAATGTATGTACCTAAATATTTTATACTGAACTATATTATAATGAATTAGTTGTGTAGACTTAGAAAAGAAAAATCATGAAATTACTAAAAACATTATATAAAAATGACATGAATATGAATGTTGACATTTAAATAGAATCAAGGGACTAAACTCAATTTTGAATCTTGTACCAGACAAGAATCTGAACTTGTTATAAAATCTAGTTTTCTATAACTCAAAAGTATAAAATAAAGGGGTTTTTGAACTTTAATCCTTCAAGAAGATTAAAATTTAAAAAAAACTTGGTGTTAGATTGAATATTGATTTTTAGTCCCTAATGTGTCCTTAATTCAAAATCATTAATGTGTATTTTATTTAATATCTCCCATTGAATATTTAAATTTATTAATACACAAATTTTAATTTATTTTTTGACCAAAAAAGAGTTTTTTAATTTATTAATTTTATTTAACATTCTTCAAACTTGAAAGACTCAATTAATGTACCTAAATGTTAGTACCGAAATGTGTGTACCAAAATATATTATATTGAACTAATATATTTAAATGTTAGTATCGAAATGTATTAATATTAAATTAATGTACATAAATGTGTATACCGAAATGTATGCACCGAAATGTGTATACCTAAATATATGCACCGAAATGTATATACCTAAATATATGCACCGAAATGTATGTATCTAAATATATGCACCAAAATGTATGTACCTAAATATATGCACTAAAATGTATAAATATTAAATTAATGTACCTAAATGTGTGTACCGAAATGTATGCACCGAAATGTATGTATCTAAATATATGCCTGAAATGTATGAATACTAAATTAATGTACCTAAATGTGTGTATCGAAATGTATGCACCGAAATGTTAGTACCGAAATGTATGTACCTAAATGTATGCACCGAAATGTGTGTACCGAAATGTATGCACCAAAATGTTAGTACCAAAATGTGTATACCTAAATGTATGCACCAAAATGTTAGTACCAAAATGTGTATACCTAAATGTATGCACCAAAATGTATTATAATGAATTTAATATACCTAAATGAAGAAGTTACAGTACATCGAAATATATTGTATAATAAAAATTAGTTTATCTAAATGTTCACAACAAAAATATATTACAATGAATGAAATGAAAATAAAAATTATAATGAAATAAAATTAATACATTAAAAATTAGAAAAGAAAAAGATAAATAATTAAAAAATCAAAATATAATTAATAAATGAGGTTATTAATGTATCAAGGGACTAAAATTAGATTTTAATCTTACTCATGGTTTTAATCAAAAAGTAATCTTTGCCAAGGACTAAAATGAAGTTTTCTATAAAATAAAAACATAGTCGTTACATTATAGAAAGTAAGCACTCAACTTAAAACCAATTCAAAATAAACTCCAATAATGTTGTAGAAATATAGACCGTGGAAAACATTTCACACACACTAGAGAGAGAACGATAGAGAAGAAAGAGCTCAACTTTCATTTGCTGAGAAATTGTTTTTTAATAATCCATAAGCTCAAGATTATGAGCTACATATATATATATATATATATAGAAAGTGAAAAGTCATTTTAATTATGTTTGACATAAAAAGTGAAAAGTAGTGTTTTGGAGTTTAGAAAAGCACTTGAAGTGCATTATGAAATTAATTCGGCTTCAACCCAACCTCTATTGGTTCTAAGATTGTTATTGAATTGGTACTTCACATAGGAGTTTTGAATTCTATATGTATCCTATTAGCAGTTTAGTTGTGTGCTTAATCCAAGCATCTAGAAGCTATATGGTTTTCCCTAGACTATATATATCAACATGAACTCAAGCTATTGGGTAATTAATTATAGGATAACTTAACAATTCTATGATGGATTGGTTTGCCAAGTCTCGAGCTCCTATAAATACCAAGATCGCTGCACACGCTAGATACAATCATATTGATCTCCATTGTATGAAAGATTGTATTAGGCCTACTGAGTGTGTAGAAGACTGCTTGGTGGTTTCTTGGACGTGAAGGCGTTGCTGCTACTTGGTTGAGATAGTTGCAATGAACTCTGCTACTACAGGTCAGATGTGTTTGCTATAACGTGTGAATGTTGTTGTAGCCTTGTTAGTCTTGCACTTCTTTCAGAAAGTAAATGTTGTGTGCTTCTCTGAAGAAACACGTGCTTCTTTCAGGAACACATGTTATGTACTTCTTTCATGAAGTATGCTATGTGCTTATTTAAGAAGCACTTGAAGTGTTTTTCCCATCAACCACTTACATTTTAATTAATAATTTCGAGATACCTTTACTGAAAATGTTTCTGAGTTAGTTAACTATTGAGCTAATTCATAACAAGACTAACTCGATCTGTCTTCATTTCTACATCATGTGCTTGGTGAGCTATAACCGAGTGTATGCTAACATAGTGGGGAGTCCCATATCATTTATACCATGCTGGGTTTTGATTTACCAATTTAGGATTCTCTTTTTGCGAAAAATGATTGCGTATGACTAATAGGTTAAATCTATTCGATTACACTGGTTTAGGGTTGGTTTGGAGCTGGTTTGGGATTGTGGTACTTTTAAACAAAATAGCTTATTAAAAAATTTGGAACATCAAATGTGTTCGGCAAATAAATTTTTTTTTTTTTTTTAAACTGATGTCAATGACAATAAAAAAACATAGAAAGGTAGAAGCAGGTTTACCATGCTTCTAAAAAAGTGTTTTTTGTTCAAAGCATAATAAATAGTGCCCATTTAATGAAATTTTCAAATGGAAAATATACTCTCACATATTTCACAAAATTACAATCATTGATCCTATATTATTCTATATTTGACAATTACTGTATGATCACATTAAATTTCATATCATTTTTAGTCATTTAACATATTCATAGAAATTTATACAAAAGATTACCAAACACTTAGACACTATTTTTTTTTTTTTTGTTAAAAACGCCTCTACAAAAAAAATTACCAAACAATCAACAACTTTGTTTTACATCTATTTATTCTTACAGTACAGCATAAACAGTTTTTTTTTATTAAAGCAAAACAATACCTAACTAGCCTTTAATTTAAGAGAAAAGATAAAAGTAAAGCTAACGACACTACAATCAAAAGTTCATTACCGACCAACAATTTTGAGAAACCCAAATACCCTCGAAAAAAATTCCCGATCGCAAAGCATTGGTCGTCCGGAAAAAGTCATGGAAACGAATTTTGCTTTAGATACACATTTTGCCCTCAAAACAAGTTTCAAACGCTGTCGGAATTTTTTTCTGCAGGAAAATAATGCACCGTTTGTTTTAGCGACAACAAAATTGTCGCATGAAACATAATGGTAATTTTCGAGGGTGTACTCAAACCACCAAATTGATGACAAAAGGTCTTTTGACCAAATGCATTTCAAACACTTCGTAGTTCTCATTCTTTTCGTGGCACCATGGCGGTTGAAACATCAACGATGGGAGGAGAGAATGCACAATGATCTATATGCAGTTCATGTTGGCTACTGTTCGAGAGTAGTGTTACACTTATCACATTTGTATCACCTCTCTAATAGAAATATGGCTAACCAACACATGTACACATGTGGATCACATCTCTATTGGAGATGTAGAAAATGTGGTATGAAAAATATGGTAAAAAGTAGCTTCTTTTTATAATTAAAATCAAGTTGTTTCGGGGTTTAAGGGTTTCATATTTTGAGCTTAAGATCTAAGATAGGATTTATGTTGGATACGTAGATTAATAGAAGTATAAAACCCGGAAGTGCTAGATATAATTCACATACCAAATTGGTAAACACACCACTTACGAATTTCAATACATTAACAAAAAAATAATATAATTCACATACCAAACCTTAAACTCCAATGTAATGGTTACTTTCTTTTATACATTTTGATTAAAAGCGATATTACTATTTTGAGTAACACTAAGATAAGCGCGAGAGTTTTTTAATTCTGACGCACAAATCTGATTACCTAGTACTAAAATTACAAGCTTTTTATAAATACAACGCCTAAACACAATGCCACACCCACTCAATTAGCTCTCACTATTAATCTCTAATTTTAGCACTAAGAAGCGCCTTAAGTGCATGCATTTGGTGCACTATAATCATTAGTTTTCTTGACCAAGCAGGCTGCCTTTTTCACCAACTTGCAGCTGCAGGCAATCAACTTTTAACTTGTATCGTTTAACTCAATGTCCCAAAATGAAAAAGCAACAAAGCAAAAGAATAAAATTCTTGCTCTGAGGGAAGCAGACATTTCTTCCCTTTACTAGTTCTGGGAAGAGGCAGAATTGAAAAACCACCCTTAAAAACCTTACCATTTAATATAATTTGCATGAAAGTACTACGTGAACTTACGAAGGAATTTGCGCTGTACACCTATCTTGTGCCATCAGTAGGATGTACATATATATATATTTTGCATACAACAGGTGTTGTAATATTGCGCTTAAATTAACTAATTATGTTATCCATAAAGATAAGAACCTAGTCTAAATTGACTATATTCCGTGAATTAAACTAGGTATATTCCGTGTTTTAATTCTCTTCATTCATCTTGGTGTACCTATATGGAATGGTAATTATATCGCTTGTAATGGTAGGAAAAAAAATTTGTATACCAATGGCGTACGCAAATAATTCTCTACAGAATACCGGAGGAGGGAGTGGGTAGTCCCGCTAAAAGATTATATTAAATATAGTTGAGAACCAAATCCAAATAAAGTGAGCTGAAAGAATACGTACATATATAATATTAATTGTTTGCCTATATGTCCGTACAAACCCGAGTCCTGGTAATATCATTACCAAGTTGACCTAGGTAAGACATGTATCCTTCATAGTTGGTCATATACATAGTGCCTCAAAATCAATAGAAAAGTAGCGAACCAAGTTGTGTGTGTGTGACCCTAATTTCTTAATCAAAAATCTGAACGCGCCGAGGTTGTGGTTGGAGAGGAATTTGTGGGTTCTGCCTCCCACGAACCAAAGTGATCTAGAGACCATGAACACTCTGAAAGAGACAGCGCCGCAGACAAAAAATTAGGGCTTCTTGAAGGAGATAATATTAGTATAATAACATTCCTTCTTAGCAAATCGATCCGTTCCAATTAGCAAAAATTGGACAGTAAGATCATCGTGGGTACCAGCTATTTATCGTACAAAATTCTCGTATTATACAACAAAAAATGAGGAAAACAATGAAAAACACGAGAAGTCCTGTGTAGTAAATAGGTCCTGTGATGATGCTATACTTATCCTCGCTTACAACAGTAAAGCGAGTTCTTACTAAAAAGCTGTTACGTACTATAAGCATACATTATCAACATCCGATATGAAAAAAGGTTGGGCAACTTGATTTGATATGTCGTGTCTTGGCCGTGTAACTATTCTTTGCTATATTAATGCCTCCCTCGAATGCTTTGAGTTTCAGCAATAGAGTACGTGTTGAAAATAACACTTTTTCAGTCGACATGCAGCACAATTAGGATATTTTCCAATCAACAGACTCTTTTATGTCAATATCTGGTGAAAATTAAAACGTATACTTACGTCCATCTTACATGCATATAAATAAAGAAATACTTCTGGCAAATGTTATACGTACGTACTTAAATAAACTAGAACAATGTTATAGTTAAATTTAAATACAGAAATTCATGATATGGTTTTTATCCCCGGTTTGAAATTTATTTAGTGATTACTAATTAATTGCCACTACTTTAGAAACTCATGTGTCCACATATTTACTAATTTGTTGTTAGAGAGATTTTTTTATTGGGATTTATTTCCTATTAGAAATAAGTTGGGTTTTATTATCTTCTTTTTTTTCTCTCCAAGAATTCGTATACTATATACTGGTCTCCAAAGGCATAAGAGTATATATTAGAAAATGGATAATATTTGCATTCCTCCTTGCGAATAACATTTCTTCAACGTATAAAATTTATAATCGAAACTATTTAATTTCTTAAAATTTATTTGAAAATCATTCCTATAAAAAAATTCAAATTAGAGATATTTTAGTCATACTAATGTATCAAATAAAGGAATGGTTCATCATGAATATGTTACTTGGTTCAAAACTCTAAGAGAGATAAAAACCTCCATATCTTACCACCGATTTACTCTTTTAGTTGGTAGCCAAAGAGTTATTATAAATAAGAAAGGGAGAAGGATCCACAACGAAGGAAGGGATACTACTAATACTTGCTTCACCTACACGTTGATTTGTTGAATATACCTTAATGATTAAATGGTCCTTGATTCGAAGATTTTTTTTTTTGTAGAAAAATATTCAAATAGAGATTAATAAATGAAACAGAACCAATTATAAAATTTATATAGTAAAAATATGCTATTTACATGAAATAAGATACGTGGATTCTCCCAAAAGAGATGCAAGTATTATTTGTAGAAACAGAAGATTAAAGAGAGAGAGAATTGTAGAGAGAGAGAGTAAATAGAATTGTGATTGTCATTAACCTCAACACAGTACAGAGAGTATTTATACATAAATATCCTATCTCAACCATAAGAGCCAGCTAAGCACAATGTACAAAACAGAACTCACTAAGCTAAGCACAATAGCAAAGTAAGCATTTAATCAGATACATCATTGCTGTGAGAGGTTGTACTCTCAACACACCCCCGCAAGCTGAAGAGAGGAGGGCGAACTGAGAGCTTGGAAGTAAGGGCTGCAAAACGATCAGCAACCAAAGACTTTGTAAAAATATCTGCAACCTGAAGAACAGAAGCAACATGATGCACACCAATGTGACCAAGTAAAACCTTCTCCCGGATGAAATGATAGTCAATTTCAACATGTTTGGTCCGAGCGTGAAAAACAGGATTGAAGGCAAGGGCAATAGCACTTTTGTTATCACAGTATATAACAGGAGTCTGTAACAAAGGGAAAGAAAGATCCTGAAAAATGTTGCACACCCATGTTATTTCAGCAGCTGTTTGAGCAAGATACCGATATTCAGATTCTGTGGAGGATCGAGCCACAGTGGCTTGTTTCTTAGCACTCCAAGAGATGATATTAGGTCCAAGATAAACACAATAACCACCAGTGGAACGTCTGTCCACAGGACAACCGGCCCAATCAGCATCTGACCAAGCAGTAAGGCATTGAGAGCCTTTAGTAAACCAAAGACCAGAATCAATAGTGCCCTTCAGATAACGCAAAATACGTTTGACGGCCTGGAGATGAATAGTTCGTGGAGAGTGCATATGCTGGCAGACTTGATTGACAGCAAAGGCTAAATCAGGTCGTGTCCACGTGAGATACTGTAAAGCACCAAATGTGGAACGGTAAGAAGTTGGATCAGATAAGAGAGATCCAGAATGATCAAGTTTTGAGGCAGAGACAGGTGTGGCACAAGGTTTGACACCAAGCATGTCTGTTTTCTTGAGTAAATCTAAGGCATACTTAGATTGATGCAGAAACAAACCCGTGGAGGACCTGTGAACTTCAATGCCGAGGAAATAATGAATATCACCCAGATCCTTGACAGGAAACATGGTCTGAATATGAGAGATGATGGACTGACACACAGTAGGGGAATTACCAGTGATGATTATATCATCAACATAGACCAGAATGAAAGTGATGGAACTATCTCTTTTGATAAACAGACTGGTATCAGAGGAAGAGGAAGTGAATCCCAAAGAAACAATAGCATTGTAGAAGGCTTCATACCAAGCGCGAGGAGCTTGTTTAAGGCCATAGAGAGACTTCTTAAGCTTGCAAACATGATGGGGTTTGGTAGGATCCACAAAACCAGAAGGCTGGACCATGTATACATCTTCCTTCAAATGACCATGAAGAAACGCATTACTGACATCTAATTGATGTACAAACCAATTATAAGTGACGGCAAAAGATAAGAGAATCCGAATAGTAGTTGGTTTTGCAACGGGACTAAAGGTTTCAGAGAAATCCAAACCTTCCTGTTGATGAAACCCTTTGGCAACCAGTCTGGCCTTGTAGCGTTCAATAGTACCATCAGGTTTGTGTTTAACACGAAAGACCCATTTACAACCAACAAGATTGTATTGGGAGTTGTAAGGAACCAAATCCCAAGTGCCAGTTGATTGCAAGGCTTGAAACTCAGAATGCATAGCCTTCATCCAGTGAGGATGCTTGGAAGCTTGAAGAAAAGTGGATGGAGTAGAAGGTAACTTGGTGAGAGGGTCAACAGTAGAGGAAAGGGGATGTTTGGTGGCAGTAAACAGCTTAGGTTTAAAAATACCAGCCTTTGCTCTTGTAACCATTGGATGAGTATTAACAGGTTCAAGAGGCTGGGAAGAAGTGGATGAAGAAGGGACTGAAGAAGAGACTGGAGGAGGAGACACAATAGGTTGAAGAGAAGACACTGTGTTAGAAGAGGCTAGGGAGGAAGAACGCAAGGCCTCAAGAGTAGGTGCAGGTGAGGAAAGATTGGCAGGAGACAACACAGGCAGGGAAAGAGACAGAGAGTCAATAGTTGGAGAAGAAAAACTGGGACGCTCAACAGAAACCGGAGAAGTAAGATGATGATACGGAAACACAGATTCATCAAAGACCACATGTCTGGAAATATAAAGGCGATTAGTGACAGGATCCAAGCAACGATAGCCACTGTGATTTAAGCTGTAACCAAGAAAGACACATTGTGTGCTCTTAGCATCCAACTTAGTACTTGCATATGGTTGAAGCCAGGGATAACAAGCACATCCAAAAGTCCTTAATGTGTGATACTTAGGAGCTGCATGAAACAGAAGTTCCCAAGGACTAAGCACAGACAATCGAGAAGGTAACCGATTAATTAGATAGAGAGCAGTTTGAAAAGCTTCAACCCAAAACTTTGGAGGTAAACCACTGTGAGATAGGAGAGTTCTGCCCATTTCAACAACATGACGATGCTTCCTTTCGGCACTACCATTCTGCTCAGGAGTGTGAGGACAGCTCAACTGATGAGTGATCCCTTGATCATTAAGAAAAGTCTGTAAGGCCTTATTCAGAAACTCACCCCCGGAGTCTGATCTGAGACATTGAACCTTGAGATCCAGTAAAGTTTGAACCTTGAAAATGAAAGTCTTGAGAGTAGAGAAGACATCAGATTTGTAATGTAAAGGATAGAGCCAGCTATATTTAGTAAAATCATCCACTATGATTATATAGAACTTGTAACCAGTACATGAGGATGTGGGAGAAGGACCCCAAACATCAGTGTGAAGCAATTGAAGTGGCCGAGTGGATTTACAAGGTAAAACAGAAAATGGAAGTTTAGAAGATTTGCCTTGTTGACAAGCTGGACACACAGTCAATTGAGTAACAGAACCAATTACAGGGAGAAGATTATTAGCCACTACAGAACGTAAAATGCGACTAGAGGGATGACCAAGACGGTGATGCCAAGTCTGGAAATCAGCTTTAGCAATCATCAAAGCAGTGGGAGAAATGGCAATACCAGAGACACCATTTGAAGCATTCCAGTAGAAGGGATACAAGCCTCCTTCACTGGGGCCCTGGAAAAGCATCTTCCCAGTTCTTAGGTCCTTGACATAAAATCCAAAAGGATCAAATGTCAGAGAACACCAATTGTCATAGACAAACTTATAAACAGAGAGCAAATTATGAGATGCCTGAGGAACTAGAAGCACATCATTCAAACGAAAAGTAGCATTATTGGTGCGAATAAGAGCAGAACCAGTATGAGAAATACACAGACCTTTTCCATCACCAACAAACAGTTGATCATTGCCGGAGTATGGAGAGGCAGAATTGAGAATAGAAGGATCAGGTGTAACATGATGAGACGCACCACTGTCAGTAAGCCAATAGCTAGGAGAAGCAGAGGGAGTCATAGCAGACATTGCAGTAGGCACTTGAGCAGTCGAAGGCACAGAAAATTGAGAGAGACGATTGCATGTGGGAGCCAAGTGACCATATTGAAGACAAAGCTGACAGGGAAAAGAACGCCCAGAGAAGTTGGATTGACCAACTGGCTGTCGAGAAGGACCAGCACCAAGAAGACCACTAGAGGTGTTGTGATTCCAGTTTGGAGGTTTATTACCCCCAAAATTACGATTCTAATTGGATCGATAGCGATATTGAAATCGACCACGAGAATTACCTCTATTAGACTGAGGACCAGAGACGTGAGATTGGGCAGCATAAGCATGAAAAGGAGCAGTAGAGGAGGAAGAAGATCGACTTTTGCGTTTTTGGAGCGAGATTTCCTTGCTCAGGAGAAGACCATGAAGTTCATCAGTCGTCACCGACTCAGTGCGAGTCTCAATCGAGTCAACAAAGGACTCATAGTCATCAGGAAGACCAGATAAAATGTAGGCAACGAGATCAGATTCAGAAATTGATGCACCAACCGCAGCAAGTTTATCTGAAATTTCCTTGATCGAAGAAAAATAATCAGACATAGAAGAATCACCTTTCTGAATTGTTTGGATCTTCGAGCGAAGGCTGTGAACATGAGTGCGAGACGCACCAGAGAATCGCCGCTCAAGAGATTGCCAGAGAGAGCGAGAATCAGCCATACCAATAGTCAAAGGAAGAAGATCTTCAGACAGCGTGGAGTTGATCCAGATCATGAGAATCTGATCACGCTCGCACCAGATCTCATAGAGAGGATTGAGCACTCGAGATCCAGAGGAATTGAGAACAAATTCAGGAGGACAAAACTCCTCACCAGTAACAAGACCAAGAAGCTTGAACCGCTTCAGGACTGGAAGGAAAAGACTGCGCCATGTGATGTAGTTCTGACGACTGAGCTTCATCGGAATCATGCCAGCAACAGTAGCAATGGAAATCGAGCCAATCGTCATGAGAGAGGGATTAGAGATCTCGCGGGGAGGGAGATCCACTGGAGAATGAGGGGAAGAAGGAGAAGATGAGGAGGTCGCAGCAGTTGTCATGCCCTAATTTGAGAAATGAAGAGCACAAAGACCTGTTTGGGAGATAGGAAAATCCAAGAAAAGTACAAAGAAAGCATGGAAGCAAAGGATCAAAGTCGGTTAGACAAGAGGGATGATACCATGTAGAAACAGAAGATTAAGGAGAGAGAGAATTGTAGAGAGAGAGAGTAAATAGAATTGTGATTGTCATTAACCTCAACACAGTACAGAGAGTATTTATACATAAATATCCTATCTCAACCATAAGAGCCAGCTAAGCACAATGTACAAAACAGAACTCACTAAGCTAAGCTT
Organism: Crataegus laevigata; assembly: GCA_963580275.1. Lineage (NCBI taxonomy): Eukaryota > Viridiplantae > Streptophyta > Magnoliopsida > Rosales > Rosaceae > Crataegus > Crataegus laevigata. The sequence continues at coordinate 31,686,505 of OY756952.1, forward strand.
AATAGCAAAGTAAGCATTTAATCAGATACATCATTGCTGTGAGAGGTTGTACTCTCAACATTATTTCCACGAACACTTAATTTTGACATGATATCATAGAAGGATCCGACCTGACACAACTTTGACCGTTCGAAATGTGGACAATGATGACCCCGATCCAATCCATTCCAATTCTTAAAATTGAATACGCCCAAATTTATTGAATAAGTAGAGATAAAATATAAAATAAATTGCGAAGAAGAAGGTAGCCGATGTGGAATTAGTTCCATGGGTGGTCCACTAAAGAGTTTTCTCACGTAAAGGGGCATGGTGAAGGATGTAAGTCCCACATTGAATATTTGACATAAATAAAACTGAGGCATTTTGTTTAATAAATTTGACATAAATAAAACTGAGGTATTTTGTGATTAAACGTCACAACTGCTAGACTAAGTGTGAAGAAGAAAGGTAGCTAATGTGGAATTAGTTCCACATGTGGCTCCAGTGTTTCTACGTAAGGAGGCATGTTGAAGGATGTAAATCTCACATCTGACAAAAATATAACTTGAGTCTTTTGTGATGAAACCTCATACCTGCTAGCTACTAGTGAGCGATTAATTAGTTAAAAATAATATCAGTATACGTGCCCAGCGCCGTTGTCTAAAATCTTAACTGGGTTTTTTTTGTAAGGTTTTTATTTTGGTGGAGTAGCCATTTGAAATCTATTGGAACAATTTATGCAGAAAATCATTTGCTTCTTGTCACAGATTAAGCCATTTCGTAGATCATTCTAGTTTTCACCCTGCTTTTCCGTTTTCTGGCGAACAAAATCATTGACTAATCTAAACTATAGAAACTGGCATTAAGCCAGATAACAATGATGGGTCGGGCTTGAGTATAGTACCCCAGGGTGATTTTAGGGACCCACCTGAAATTCAGAACACAGAAAGGCCCATAGGAGAAGGGCACTAATTGTACATGGGATGTAAGATTAGTAGGTAACGGCGCCATGCATAGGTATGCATTTGTTCCTCTCTCAACGTACTATCTCGTGTGTCATCTTTCACTTAAAAATAAATAAATTAAATAATCTCGTGTGTCATCTTAACACAAAGACCGAAAGAATTTGTGTGTTGTCTCACTTCTATTAGAAAGATGGTATATCAAGTAGTCACTTAAAATAGTACAAAGAGTAGTGTTCAAATAAAAAAAGGTTATCCAACCGACCCTATTTAATATTGAGATTTGTTAGTAAATGAACATAGTTGAAACTAAATTCTAAACTCGTGAAACACATTGGCAAACCTATCAAAGCCCTCCATACAAGGGGTGGGCATTTAGAACCAAAAACCGAAATCAAAACACAATCAAATTAGATTGCACCGAATGGTTCAGGTTGAAACGGTTTCAGTTTGAACCAAACCCCAATGTGAAAAAACGATTTGGTTTTGATTTTGAACACCTGAAACGGCACCGAAATTGAACCGCACCACAAAAATTAAATAAATACTTAATTTAATACCAATATTAGGTGTTGGGTTCTAATTGGTTATTTGGTCGAGTCCATAAATCGGTTCCACTTTCACAAGATCCAAGGTCTTCTCAAGTATCAACTTCTTAAGCCCATTCACAAGCTTAAAGGCACCATCAACCTTTGAAGAATAAGTATCCAAAAGGAAAGGGAAATGGAAGGGTTGAACAATGCAAAATAGTGACTTGAAAGTTAAAACACCAAAACCTTTTTATTGAATTGTACTAACAATTTTTTCAGGTTGTACTACTAATGCAATAAGGCATATTGCCGTTGAAGTTTGTTTAGACTTTAGTTTTAGTATGGTAAATTTGAATTTTTCAATAGGGTTTTACTAAGGTAATGGCATAAGACATTTCGATGTTGAACTTTAATATGGGGATCATGATTTTTTTTCAATTGAGTTGCATTAATGGCATAAAGCATTTAGGTTGCAAATGGCACTGGTTGAAACCGAACCACACCGCAACCAAACGGTTTTATTCAATTTTGGTTCAATTTTCAAAACCGCACCAAACTGAACCACAAATTTTTTTCAGTTTGACCTCAAACTCGCAGCGAACCAAACCGTGTCCACCCTTACTTTATACTGTTGAAGAATAGGATCCCAAATCAGACTTATGACAAAATAATATATAATAATATATGAAAGATTCCACCTCTAATATTATCAAGATCTTTTGTGATAAAATTCAACACATAGTAATAGGTAGTTAAGTTGAGAAAATATTGATAATGCTGATGGTGGATCATGCTAGGCCTATAAAGTTTATCATGGTATAAGAACAGACTATTCTCTCGATACATCCTGGCTCAAGTTATTAAGCTTGAATCTACTTCCCTAAGTTGGGTTTTCGAAAAGTTGCGCTCCAACTTAAGAATATTGGCTTTACGATTGAGCATTTGAAAAAGATTGGTGTTGGATCAAGTGACCAAATACCGACCATGCTCTCAAACATATTGGTTTCTGATGCAGGAATTGGTTTCTCTTGTCTTCTGTATGGAGCCACTTCTGAGCAAGTGTGTTGAAGAATAGAATTCTACATCTGGTATATGACAATATAATATGGGTAGTGCTATTCGCACCTTCTTTTTACCTTTCACACACTCTTGTTAATTTTTGTTCATTGATCTTGTATAATTTATTCAATTCGATGATTGAAAATTAAAAAAAATAAAAATATATGTGTGAAATAAATTGAGTGTGCTAATAGTACGATCGAACAATATGCCATTAATATAAGAGAATTTTCGTAAACAAACATTTCAAAACCTGCTGTCTCTCGAACTCTCAAAGGCACTAATTGTCCACATTTGATGGGACTTTGTGATTCCACTTTTGCCAATAAAAAAAGATACTACTTTAATTAACACTTACATCAAAGCCTCCAACTTTCTTAATTTTCATGATTAAGCTTTTCTAGGGTGACAACTCACTCCCATATACCGATAAGACAACTTTTAGCCACCATCAACCCAAAAGCTAAAAAGCCTAATTTGCTTGGCAAATATCCTGTTTATGTTTTCCGGCCATGTAATTAAACCCTACTTTGACTAATCTCCCTCTTGCTAAACCAATGACCTTCCTTATTTACCACTTTTTATGTCACGTTATCCCTTTTTTCTTGCTGTAATTATTCAACAATCCTTATCAAAATCGTTCGTGATCATGCATTGGGGTCCCATAGCTATAATCAAACTTGTCCCACTACATTTGAATTTGATGAATCAGATTTCTTCTCGTACGGTAACGACCACAGTGAGCTTCTGAGTTTTTACCACGGGAGATACCTTCATTGGATGAAGTAGTTTTATAGTAAGCTAAATAGTTGACATGGTTTTTCCGTACAATAGTTTGTCGAATCAGAAATCGACACCTTCGTGTATGTATGTAGTTGGCATGTTATGCTTCAGATCATAGTTTTCTTTTTATCTTTTTTTAAACAAATAGATGAAATATCCCAGTACATCATTTGTGATGATCATGGCATAAACTTAATCTACCAGTTTCTATATAGGGTAGACATTTTTTTATTTACATAAGTGATATTCAACACTAAATTCATACTAAACTACAGAGAAAGATATTTAAACTTGAATATTGAGAAGTCAACACATTATTCTAACCAATTTAGTTAAATCCAAATTTGCAAATTATATACGTAGCAATTAACAAGCAAATTAAAGTACATCCTGTTAGTTTAAATTATACATACACAGCAAGATTTTAGTCTCAATGGAGACTGTTATTTGGTGTTGAGATAAAGTAAACTACTCTGAATTGGTTACAAAAGACTTGATAGCATTCCGACACTTCCCCTCCACACCAATCATGAGTTATTCTCTATTCCTCTCATGTATCATCGTAATGCCCTGTAGTGCTCGATTCATTATCTCCCTTAAAGTCGAGAAGCATGAGGTTAGTCATAAACTTGGACAATGAAAAGCACATGCCTTAGCCTGTGGATAAAATAACGTAAAGAAGTCAAGTTCAGTGGGCTGAACCGAAGTCCCTCCTCACACTTTCTACTAGGTTAAGCTTGTGCTGATAGAGATTGATACACGCCTAAAACATGCATTAGACAAAATAGAAGTTCACTCAATCATATATAAAAATAACAAACTTATGATAGAAGAAATGTCTCAAATCTTAAAGGATTCGCAGTAAGATTCAGATCAATATATACGTGAAAATGTCTATTTTCTTTTTATTTGTTTATATATATTTCTTATTCTTTTTCAGTTGATTATCATAATCTCTCACAATTCATAAGATCAACGAAGTTTAATCGGTCATTCTTTTGTTAATTTAATTACAACGGTTGATTGACACTTTTTAAAGTACAAATATTATCAAAATCGATCGAATTACCATTGTTTAACATGTACAAGTCGATATTATTCATGTAAGTTGTTCATGTCCAGTAACAATTAACTCAGAACTGATAATTACGTAGCAATTTAAATCCGGCCAATAATTGTCAGGTAAAAACTTATAAAATATGAAGGCACTCAGCCATTCTTTATTCAGAAGAGAATGTAGCATTTGAATTTTTTATGTTACCTCAATAGATAATTACTGAAACCAAGGCTGTACGGCAAGTCAGTTTATCAACAACAACAACAAAAGGGCCGACATCGTTCTGATAATAATTTATCTTTCAAATATGAACTTAACAAGCCTACGATTAGGCCTGCCATCTCTGATAAGTGATGTGACAAAGGGTAGGTGAAATGAGAACAATTAAAAATCTAAGACTCCCATACAACCATAGGGCTACACAACCTTACCAACTAGGACACTGGCACCCATTTCATGCTCAATTTTTTGAATGAAATTCTTCCCCCAAAAAAATATATAATATATATCATTTAAGAAAATAGATTTTTATTTTTATTTTCAAAAAATTGAGATTAGTTGTAGAGTTCAAATTAAATCGAACTTCAAGTATTAGAACTGTTTAATTTCAAGTTGTATTCATAAATCTTTCTTACAAAATATTAGTTAAATCGGACATCTGAAACATCTAATTGAGTTGAAAGAATTGACGAACATTATATTCTAAGAAACATTGAAATATTATTTTGACATTAAATAGGCAAATGGTTTTCAATTGAATTGAAATTTTGCAAATGTGATCTATGAATGGAGGTTTAAAAATAGACGTTTCAGATCGTTGAATTTCAATATGGAGTGAATCCCACCACTAATCCTTAATTTTTGAAAGAAAAAATAAAGGAATTCCTTCTCTTAAGGAGCATTTCCAACAGCCCGGTAACAAGGCTATTTGGATATTTTTAATGGAAAATTCACAAAACTTCAGTTCCAAGAGACTCGGTATTTGCCTTACTATGACATTGTGAACAGTCTTTTGCTAGATTTAGCGAGGAGGAGAGAGAAATTCGCAGGCTGCCTGTACATAAACAATTCTTATTTCATTGTTCTTCCTACACACGCTGCATTGTTCTTGCTCCGCACGTTGCATGGGCCGTGGACTGAATATGTTGACAACGGGGCGGTGAGCTTTGGATCAACAAGTAGATTCGAGGACGACGACCAAACCCATTAGATATGGGAAGACCGAGTCGCTACTATTAGTTACGAAACGCCAAACCCTATGAGATCTGAGACGATGCAACCTCAAGGGGCCGATGAGATGTGAAATTGGTGAAGTAACAAACGGCGGAGGGAGAGTGACTGAAAGATAAAACTGAAGAACAAAAGTGGTGAGAGAAAACTTGACGAAAAAGCAAAGAAAATAGAAAAGGGAAGAGGAAAGAGAACTTGACGAAAAAACAAAGAAAAATAGTTCTAGAAAACTACAGAGTCGGTGGGTTTTTTTTGTCAAATGATTGAGAACAAAATATTTAAAAAGTTGAATTATTAAATAAAAATTATTATAATGTTTGTTAAAATAGAGAGTGCTTATGGAGATAATAAATTAAATTTGCTAGATATATTAACTTGCGAAACTGTTTACTAGTTAGTTTAATAAAAAGAGTGATATCCACACATCTGATTTTACTTCTAACACTCTTTTAATTTTCGACCGTCGGATCGGATGAATTGAAGAAGATTAACAGACAGAAATCAACAAGGGGTGTGTGAGGGGTGGATAGCACACCCCTAACAAAAAATTAACAAACTTGTTAGAGGTGCTCAGAAAGGCATATATATAAAGGAAAACTAATGAAAATGACTTGAAAATTTGAGTTTTAACAATAAGAACAAAATAAATGAGTGAATATTATCATAATTAACTTTTTAGTGTAAAAATATATTTTTTTTATTAAAATAAACAATACCAGAAGTTTTTCATTAAAATTTATATATATATATATATATATTTAATATAATTTGGCACAATGTGCTTTTTAATTATTAGATTCAAATCTGAGTGATCAGATTTGTACCAAAAGTAAAGGAGAAAAAGAGAAAAAGGAGGGAGGACTTTCATACTTTAGGGCTCAAATCCTTTTTAGATTTACATGCACAAGTTGGATAATCCTATGCTATGCTATCGCTATACAGCCAGGCCCAAAAGAATCAACAAGAAAAGTAAAGGGATCGATCCTTTTATCTGCCCCTACTTCTGCGTGTCTGTCTTCTCTTTGAAATGTCATCATCCATCCATCAATCCTGTCCGTCCATTATGAATCCAGCCATCAACGATGTGATTGCCAGCTAAACCAGTGGGACCCAACCTCCCTCATTTTTTGTCTAGGGTTTCTCTCCCTCATCAATGTTCTTCCCTCCCTTCGCAGCGAGCAACTTTTCGGCGTAATCAGAACACACCAAATAATGCTTTCATTGTAAATTATAATAAGCATAATTTTCCTTCTAAATATACTTTGTGTTGAATTCCACATTGGCTAGTGAAAAATGAGAAAAACAATAAATAGAATTACTTCATTTTAATTAACATCGAGATCTTTTATGAGAAAATTTCACATTTGATAGATTGGGCAAATAGTAATTATCAAGTTTGAGACATTATCGATATTGTTAGAAGTGAGCCCTCAACTCATCATTCTACACTTTGAATGTACGGAGGATATATCAACAATTCATTTACTATTATTACCGTGAATGAACCTAGATACATCAACAATATCGTTTATTTTTAATTATAGCAAATAAAATAATATATTACGTGTTTGTGTAGTGCGCATATTCGGAAAAAAAGATCATCTTTAGATCCATTCCTCCTAATTCACCAAATTTAGGAATCTGAGTCATTGAAATTTAATCTAACGACTATAAACATGAGCCGACTATAAAAATTATAATAACTTTTGCTGTTTGATTAAATTTCAATGACTCAAATTCCAAACTTGATGAATTAAGATGAAGAAATTCGAAGATGATCCATTTCCCGTATACTCGACATCCATAAAAACCTCTCGGCCATAGGGCCATGGGCGAAGACACCATTATCCAATAATCCTCGATGATACCGCGTCAGAAGCAGTAGAGGAAGGCAAGGACTATGATTGGAAGAGGGTGGGGGTAGGGGGGAAGGGTGCTGCAGCACCTGATCAGCGTGGTTCATGGGCCACTCGTGCACCTTTTAATTGTATAATTTCTTGTTATTGTTATTTGTTATTATTATTAACTTGGTTGTACATCGATGTGCATATGCATGGATGGAACGTTCTGCGGCTTCAAAAGCAAGCTATCAGATCTGACTCACTCAGACTGCTTAGAGCTCAGAGACACGAAAAGACTGAGATTCTTCTGTACACTACGTCCCCATACCCTTCCTTCTATTATTTCACATCCATATTTTGCCCTTAATCAACACTTCTTTTTTTTAATGAATTAAATTGGTTTATTACTTAACAAAACAACAAAACATTGGGATGGAAATCACATAATTAACATGGTTTAACTGTACGTAGTATGGTTTGATATCAATAATTCACCTTAGGCAAAACCCTAATCCAAAACAGTATATCCACGCATGCTTGAGATAATGTGTTTAATTCTTCCTCACTCTAATTGTGATTCTCATTAGTTTCACATTTTCTTAGTCTTGTGGTTGATTCACGATCAATCGTGTTGATTCATGACTACATTTGTCCTTGTACTATTACAAATCATGATATTTAGATTATTCTTACACAATGTTACATGTATGGATGGTTGCTAGCTTGATTGGGTGAGGTCACATCCCTATCTGGTCGATTAAACGGGTTAGAATGTTGTACATGTAACTAATATTCTAGATTCTAAGAATGTAAGTTGGGAGTTTACTTTCTTCTTGAAAAAAAAAGGTTGGGATGTTAATGTTCCTTCTCTTTCCACTCAACCCATATCTCATCGGCTCCGTCATCTCTTCTCCACAAATCTATCGCTCAGTTGTTATATTCACCAATCCACAATCCAAGATCTCCACAGAGAAAGGAGAGAGTGAAGAACAGTGAAATTATAATTCTCTCTCCACCTCGCTGAATCTTGAAACTCACTGTTCACTAAATTAAAATAGTGAAGTAGATAACGAGGTTGTGGAGCTGGATTTTAATGTAAATATTGGTAGAATAGCCAAAGAGTATACGAGGCTGTTGGAGATCCTCTTAAATACTTTTCCCAAATTTTAACATAAATTGGTAATAAAGTTCATAAATTAGTAGAATAGCCAAAGAGTATACTTTTCCCTATACTTGAGCATTAAGTGCCTTCCATTTTCAAACAACTTCAGATATAGCCATAAAGTTCATAACCCTAAATAGAGTAATGTTAGGGAGACTAAATTTGTCGAATAAATTTTGTAAATTAAATGACATGAAAGTTAGTGATTGAATTATTACTTAAACGTTGATAAATGTGTTCATTTCTTATTGGTGACACATAATTTAGTTTACAAATTTAGTCTCTCTAACAGTACTTCATATATATTGTTTAAACAATACCTTAAACTAATGATTGTTCAATTATTGCAAACATGCATGATATAGGGATTAATCAAACTGATTGTGTGGAGATGAAAGCGACGAGAAGAGGGTCGAGTTCTGCAGCCGTATTAAGTGAGAAAGGAGGTATGTAATGTCAGTAAATATGCAGCATGCACCGTGACTGGTGGTAATCACATGGTCTTGATATTTGTGTGTTGAAATATTATTACATACCAATGGTCCAGTCCAATAGACTCAGATTAAGTGGGGTACACTCCATAAATCATCCGCAATCAGATTTCCGACTGGAGAAGAAATTTTTTTCGTCTCCCTCTACTTGTATCAGGACATATAATATATCGGTCTATATTTTGATTATACTAAAAAGTCTGTAGCAATAGTACTACTACTTTAGACAATTCTTTCAATTATTTTTCGTAGCCATTTAAATTTTGCTACAGTGTTTGAGGGCCTTAAGGTTGTCGTTGCAATATATATGCATTTGCTTTGCTTAGCATGCCCTATTTTGCAAGATTTCGAGGTAGTAATGTTGTTTTACCTTTTCTTCTACTCTTTTTCTTTTTGCTTGAGATCTGAGTAACTATTGGGATGATTAAACAAAAAGAGGGATTATCTTTAGATTGAAATCTGGCCATGGATAAACGCCCTCGTTTTTCACTAATGCGATATTATTTAACAGGACAAACGTTATAATTGAAACCATTTATTCTCTCGTAACCATATTTTGTCCTTTGATTATTATAAATTATTCATGCCCTAGCATTACAAGAATATGTTTTGGTTCACCCGGTCTGATAGTTAGATAGACTCCTCCAAGTGGACGAATATGAAGCCAAAACATACTTTGTGAAAGCTATCCAAAGAACCACCATTTTTAAACAAGTCTTGGTTGCCAAACTAAGAATTCCCCTATTTTCAAAGAAAAGAGGAATTGAAAAATAACTCTTACATAGGATTTGAAGTAGTTCTGAAATCAAATAACATCCTTTTCCAAGGAAAAATATTAGTCATGGCTATGAAATAGGGATTATATAATAATTTGGTCTTAATGCATTACTAGTGTGAAAATAATTATGGTTAAAATATAAATTTAAAAGCTTTAATGGTAAACTTGAAGATTAAAAGCATGAGCAAAAGTTGTTAGTGTTATTAGTTTAAGAAAATGGGTGATTGACTTTGACCATTACGAAAGGGTTTTTCAATTTAACAATGTTAAATAGGTTGCGCCGAACACATAGATGTTTGTTGCTCATTTCTAACACAACTAACTTTGTGATGTGCTTGTAGGCAAACTAAATCAGTCTTGTATCGTAGGACGCCATCCTGGTGACGCCACCAGGCACGGATCCAGGATTAAAAAGTGGTTGCTTGATTATTTAAAACTACTTATGTATTTTTCTTTCCTCTTAAATCTCAATCATGCCGGTGACCACTAAATAATGCGCCTCTAGTGCCTGCATTTTGCCGAGTTACTGATCTATTAAGGGTTTGTAGTGTTTATCCCGTCATTGACGTTTTTATCTCTTGTTTCAGTTTTAGATACGTGACACGCACTCATTGATAATGGTACTTATAGAATGTTGTCTAAATTAGAAGACATAATCTCTCATGTGCTGGTGTTATGGATGTGTATGTACTCGTCTCAACAACTTTGGAACCAGTACAACTTAAAATGCGATCGAATTGGTAGGGTTTTGGAGTTAATGGGGGCTTTATTAGCTCATGATATAGCTACTCAATAAGAATCATATCTATTATATATGCTATCCCCCGTAGAAGACTATAGATGAGGCGCAAAAGCAGAGAGAGCAGCTCCTTTAGTGAAGTAAAAGAGGCACACCAAGAAAATATAAAAAGAGGCATGTATATATATATAACTAAATATATACATATATATGTAGACACTCACTCATAGTAGCCCTTCTCTTGTTGCAGCTGCATCTTCTGAAATTGCATGCACTTTTCACTGCCTTCGCCACTGCACACGGCACGACCCCTTTCTTTTTATCCTCGAACTCTCTCTATCTCTCTCTATCTTTCTCTCTCTCGCCCTTTTACTTATATCCTTAAACAACCCTCTTCCAAAACGGTCGCCCCCTTCTCGTAAACCCAACATCTTTCCCCTCTTCCCACCAAAACATATCGTTTTTTCCCCCGTTTATGCAAAAGGCATGCAGCACGCCCCAAAAAAACTCTGTCACAAAGTCATTGGTCAAAAAGACCCGATCCCATGCACTGTACACGCATCAGCACGTCACAACCATGCAGTCCGCCATTCCCTTCTCCCCACATGTCCGCCACTTATTAGCCGTCTCATATATTACTCTAAACTTGCATACAGGATAAAATTTCAGGTCAAACACTTACAATGTAATGTATCATTGTGTCATCAATGGCGAAGTCAGAATTTTAAAACAATGAGATCATTTTTGGGCCCACATTCATTACACGATTCCATCAAACACTTGGTGGACACCTATCAAAATCTACCAACATTCGTCAAGAACTTGTGAGACATCTATATGTAGTTGCTTACGTCGAGCATGTGATTTGCACCATTGAGTTGCACACAAAAACAAAGGACAAAGAAGACGATGGAAAGAAAGAACAAAGTTGGAGAATGTAGAAGACACAATAGGTTGTAATTCAACATTGTTCACTTAATTCTCATTGATTGGGATCAAAGATAAATTTATCAATAAATATACATGGGTTAGGAAGTTGTTGTGGTCATGAGCAGCCATTGACCCTAACTGGGCTCCACTACTGCGTGTCATATTATCTACGTTCCACTTTTAAGCATTTAGAAGAAAAAAAACTAAATAAATGTGTTAATTTTAAGTGGTATGATAATATTAAAAGGCACCCGAATAACCTCTCCGCATACTCAATCCATCCAAGTTGCATCCTTCGCTTATCCTCGTGCCCAAACACTACAAATTTCACGCTCTGGACAAAATGAGTCACTAGACGTATACATGGATACATAAACACACATATACACCCTCAGACATGGGACCATTGTCCTGTGCTTAAATTCTAGCTTTTTCGTGAACGACACGATCCGACTCTACCGCTCTCTCTCCTCTCCTCTCCCTCTCTTACTCTCCCTCTCACTCTTCTTTTTGTTCTTCATTTTTTTCTCAATATTTCTTCTTTTAAGTGAATATTTGTTTCTTGTTCTTCTTCTTTGTTCTCCATGGAAATGGAAGATCAGTACAATATGTCCGATCTCCGGCAACTCATGAACGGAGGTCGGACCCACTTCCCCTCCATCCCACTACAACCCACTACCGAGCTCTTCCCGAACCACCACCGAGGACCTCCTCCTCCTCTTCACCACCAACACCATCCGTACGAGCAGCTCATGATGATAGACCGTCCTCAAGCCCACGAGATGATCCCTCTTGGGCTTCACCATCATCACGAGTTTCGCTCTCCGGACTCTACTAGTGCTGCAGGTGTAACTACTCCTACTACAGTTACGGCAGCTCCTTCTCTTAGTGGCGGTGGCTTGGAGGCTGAAGCTGGCGGGTGTCTTGGCGGTGAAGGGTCCGGAAGGTGGCCGAGACAAGAGACTCTCACTCTTCTGGAGATCCGATCCGGGCTTGATTTTAAGTTCAAAGAGGCTAATCAGAAGGGTCCTCTCTGGGATGAAGTCTCTAGGTATGTAAATACATACATATATACATACACTTGTACAAGTATACACCCTACCCTAGCATACCTACTTTTCTTCTTCTTCATTTTCAATTTTCAAATTTTTTTGTTCACTCCTGGTTTGTCAGATTTGTTTTGGTCATCATTATTATGTGATTTCTCTTAATAATTGGTGCATGATAGTAATTTGGCATGGAGGTTTAATTAAAATCATATACGAGTACTTCCATTGTGTTTATATTTATTAATTAAAATTATTTTGAAGCAATTTGTGGATAGTTTTCCATGTTTTGAGTTGCAAAATAATTATATATAAAAATATAAAAAAGAGCAATTTCAGTTGATCAGTTGCGAACCGAATTCATCAGTTGAAAATGTGACCCTTCTTTCAAACATAAATTTTTGTTTTTATTTTATTTTTGCCATAATAATTAATGGTTGGCCTCTTCCATGCTCGAGTACTATATATTAGTCGACTGGTTTTTATCTGATATTGAAAAGACATGATACACAAGGAAAATACAGCCCCCCTAAAAGACTATACATTCTTTCTTTAGAAAATTTGAAAGGTCATATGCTTAATTGGGATATCATAACATCATCATTAACAAAGGAACGATCATAAATATTTCACATGGCCACAACATTTTAATGGGTTTTTAGCTTAGTTTATTTTAAAATTCAATTTTCAATTTAAGGCTACTTACCAATATCCTCTTCATATAACCAATCACTTTGATGCTCTGCTTAATTACACGCCGACACTACCAGGATTGCAGATCTTTTACTAAGAAAGTGTTGTATTTGTTTTTGGTTTCTTTCATAGAACCCAGTTTTTATTTCCTTTCATCTGCCTCCCATTTATTAATTAAAATTTGTGGCAGGATCATGTGTGAGGAACATGGGTATCAAAGAAGTGGGAAAAAATGTAGAGAGAAGTTTGAAAATTTGTACAAGTACTACAAGAAAACAAAGGAAGGAAAGGCTGGAAGACAAGATGGAAAGCATTATCGGTTCTTTCGACAGCTCGAAGCTCTCTATGGAGAAACCACCAATGCTGTAGTCTCACCATCTTTGCCTGCAGAAACCCATTTCGTCGGTAATAATAGTAACAATTATCGTCACCAAACAGCTGGCAATGCTCAAGCAAATCAAGAGATCACTACTCCCTATCATCATCAGTCATCTGATCAAAAGCACTGTGACAGCCTTAGCCTTTCGAATTCATCCGAGTTCGAAACCTCCTCCTCAGAAGATCAAGACATTAATAATGATGTCAGTGCAGCCGCAATGGACAATGATTCGCAGGAGGTGAAGACAACGAGGAAAAGAAGAGGAGGAATTGGACGGAGGGGTTGGAAGGCGAAGATAAAAGAGTTTATCGATGCACAAATGAGGAAGCTGATCGAGAAGCAAGAGGAGTGGTTGGAGAGGCTAATGAGGACCCTTGAGCAAAAGGAGAGGGAGAGGGTGGTGAGAGAGGAGGAGTGGAGGAGACAAGAAGTTGATAGGGTTGAGAGAGAGCAAAATTTCTGGGCCAAAGAGAGAGCATGGATTGAAGCTAGGGATAAGGCTTTGATGGATGCGCTGCACAAGATATCGGGAGGATCATCATCAACTGATCAAGCAAAAGCTACTAATTACAATTCTTCATCACCTGATCACCATGGTCCTGATCAAATAGTTCAAAACATGAGTAGGATTGCCAAGGAGTTATTCATGAATAAGAAGCGAAAGGAGAACGCAAATTCGAGAAGCGCATCGGCAGCTTGTTACTTTCAGAGTAATGAGTCGTGTTCCTCGTTGTATAGTAGTCAAGGAGGGTATTGTGGTGAAATGAGTAATGAACAAGGTAACCATGATGGTTCTAACAATTCTCCTAATGGTGGGAATAATGCAAGTAATGTGGGGAGCAATGCAGTGCCTGATAATTGTTTTCCGTTCTTGATGAATGAGGGGGAGAACTTGTGGGAAAATTATGGATTGAAGCTGAGCAAGGGAAGCCAAAACCAGTGATGATAATATGATATGAGGTGTAATATTATTACTTTGTACTAGGTGATCATCAGCTAGCTAGCTGCAGAAGACAACTTGCTCGGTTGCTCTAATTTAGCAGGAGGACTTGAATTTTGTTATGGGGTTTAACAAATTTGAAAAAAAAACCTTTCTCTGTGATGGTCTCATGTGAGGTGAGGTTTGCACTATGGTCATGCAAGCAAGGAGCTAACTGGGGGTTATTTATGTGTAGGATTTGATTGATGTTTTAATCATGGGACTGAAGTCTAAGGACATGGAAATTTTAGAGGGAAATAATTATGGATTTGGACAGGTTGCAGTGCTGCTAGCGTTCGGTTATCATGAAAATGGTATATGTTTTTGTGGGTTTTCATTTGTTTTAAGCTTCATTTTTTCATCTTACATGCGTGAGTAAATATTGTTTTCTCTTTTTGTGAAAACTCATGACATAGATTATTCCAAGCAGGCCATACTAAAAAATGAATGCATATTGAACATAATATTAAGAGCCAAGTTTTGAGCATTCGTACTCGAATTTGAATTTCCCTTCTTGTAGCTAAGATGAATTTAGTGTAGAATTGCTTATATAATATATTAAAAAATAAAATAAAAAGATGTAATATGAAGAGAATAATTTATTGTTATAGGTTAGGAAAATAAATTGCAAATTAGTAGACCAGATAAACCCACGATCTCTCTCCTTATGCAGTATACAAGGACGGAGGCAACTAAGGCCCACTGGTTGCAGCTGCCCCCACTAAAGTTTTGTGCGAAGGAAACAATATATGATGCTTACATAAGAGGTAGATAACATATTTACCATATTATTATGCTCCTTCAAAAAAAAAAAAACATAAATATACAACTTGAATTTATTATATTTAAGTACTTTAACTGATTTGTTGAAATTTTCAAATTATATGTATAAAAATAAGTGATCATTTTGAGAAGAAAAAAAAAGCCTACAAGTTGGCTTAATGAAATTTGAGAAGAAAAAAAAATAAAGCAATGAAATTATAGAAGATATTCTACTATCATAATTTTTTTTCTCAAGTATAGCTGAAAGTTAAGGTCGCCCCCGCTAAAGAAAACTTCTAACTCTATCCCTAGCATTATAGCATTTCAAATGCTACGTAGTCGATAACTTTAATCATTCGGCTGAGTGTAACCATGAACTTCATAACTTAATAATTAGTTTTTAGGTCGAAACATCTGTACCATTTGTCCAACGGTTTAATTGGTATCTATTATACAAATCTAGGTCGTTCAAAGTAGCTAGGTTACTTGTCTGTATTTAAAATTACAGAAATGTTGGGTTAGTAAGAGTTGAATATCAGAGTAAGAGATAAACAAGACTACAAAAAAAATAAGAATTTTATTGAACAAACGAGAATGCCGAAACGGCTACAAAACTCTAAAAGACTACATCATGAATGACTTATTAAATAAACTAATACAATCACTATTAAAACTAAAGCAAAACTCTAATCCTTGACGGGCAAAAAACTCTAATATCCTTGGCCCACAAGAAAATCATAAACAATAATAAAATAATAACTAATTTTCCAACACCCCCCCGTCAAACTCATGGCGGTACACGTCATGAGTTTGTCAACAAGTAGATGCGGATGCAAACTTCGTTAGGCGGACAAGACAAGATAAGCTTCGTTAGGCGGACACGACAAGGCAAGTTCCGTTAGGCAAACACGACAAGGCAAGCGAGCAATCAAGCGAAATGGCAGTGATGTGGGGAGGCGAGTTGTTGCAGCGATGATAAATCATGCAGGTGATGGTGGGTGCGACAGGTGGTTCCGAGTGATATGATGCAGCAAACTGATTCAATTTTTTTTTTCAAAACTAATACTGAAAACCAATATCAAACAAACAACATGGATACCTATCAAGAACATATTAAATCCCGAATGATCAAACCTACTCTGATGCCAAGTTGAATATCAGAGTGCGAGACGAACAATACTACAAACTAATAAGAATTTTATTGAACAAACGAGAATGCCGAAACAGCTACAAAACCCTAAAAGACTACGCCAGGGGGGTGTATTCAATTGGAATTTTGAGGGATTTTAATTCTTTTAATGAATCTAGGGGTATTCAATTGGGAATTTAAGTGATTCTCTGAAATTCAATGTGTATTTAATCAAGATTTTAAGATAGTTTATTAAAATCCTTAGAAATCCAAGTGTATTCAATTAGGATTTTAAAGAAGTTTATAACATTCAAGGTGTTTTCAATTAGAATTTGATTTTAAAGAATTTGAAAAAGTTGAGGAATTTGAGGGAATTTGAGAGATTTTGTAGTGTATTTCAAGCATCCACAAATGTCACCTCTTCTCAAGAGATTTTGAGGGAATTGAATCAAAATTTTACATAGAATCTCTACAAATCAATTAGACTCCATAAAAATATATGGTTTTATAAAATCCATTAAAATCTCTCAAATTCCCAATTGAATACATCCCCCTCCCCCCATTATGAATGACTTATTAAATAAACTCTAATATCCTTGACCCACAAGAAAACCATAAATAATAATAAAATAATAACTAATTTTCCAACAATAAGATCACATGAGGGAGTATTCAGTATATTTCTCCAACATTTAACTAATCTTGTGGTTGAACTCCTTAGCATGTAATAGGGCTCCGATAGGTTAAGGTTGTTCTACATGCATTGTTCAAGGACTTCACGGGAAAATATGGTTTTTTTTTTATAAATTTGTTTTAAAGAAGCTTCAAATGTTTGTATTAGTGATACGATGCAACGTAGCAGAAAATGTTTTTTATGGCAGGAAAGAAATTTTTGTTCACAAATTGGAAATGTGAAATTATCGGTTGAATTTGATTTTTAAATAGAGTAGAAAATAGGCGAATTTACGACATAAAAGGTGTGCTTTAATATAAAAGAAATTGTGTGTTAACCAAGTAATGGTGAGGAAGGGGTGCGCCAAGGGGTTAGCCTTAGTGCAATTTTCTACGGTTTGTCAGAACATCTCATACTTCGATGTATAAAATACTTTGAAGCACCACCATAGAATTTTTCAAGATTAGGATGGATCGAAGTTTGATTCTTTACAATATAGCCAAAAAATAAAGAAAATTCCCGTGCTCCGAAGGAAGTTGCCTTCTCGATCAGATGAGCATCTAGCATGGCTGGTTGGTACGTACTTGCTATAGAGAACTGACAATATTTGGAAGCAGGCAAGGCAGTTCAGCTTCTTAGCAAAGCAAATGTACGAATTGTATCACCAGAAACATGTCATTATCTGCAATTAAAGGCACTCGAGTATTGATTTCCATTCAGTTTTAAATTACAGCCAGCTGAGTGAAATTGTGTGGTTGAGATCGTGTGGCCTGTGTTTTAATCTCAACCATACAATTTCATTAAAACTAATATAACGATGGGGAGCGTGTCCCCATTGTTTTGAACAAAATTGGGATCCCTCCCCTTAAAAGCCCTATATATATACACACATATATATATGACCGTCGCGAGTCTACAGAATTATATATTTTCATATACAATAATACTCTTTTTCTTTTCACGTACATGGTTTTGGAAATACAAAAGTTTTAGCGTAAATGTTTTCTTCTTTTATTTATTAACAATAGTTGAGTCGTTCGTAAGTTTTGAACTCAATACCTCCTCAAACGAAGTGAAGATTCGTACTAAAAATGGACCCCGATTGGATTTTATAAGATTGTATCAAGCCTTCATTGCTTACTACAATTGTCATTTTCTTTCATATATTTTATTTTATGTCTTTTGGTTTTAGAGAAAGTTTCATATATTAGCTTTAATTAGTTTCATTGACTATCTTGATGAAATATGTAGTTATAACTTATAGGCAAGCACGCTTATTCTGTCAACTTAGATATTCAAAAGTTCAATTAGATCAGATTTCGTTTATTACATGTTCGAATTCCTTTACTTTTGCTTTTGATCCTGATTTCAAATTAGCCATAAGCACGTCGATGAGTAAGTGGTTGTGTCACTCACATTTGGTAATCAAAATCCTTCTCCTTGTTCCTTGCTCTCTTTTGAAAATCATCGTAGGATGATAGCTCATATGGTTAAAAATATTTGTTTTTACATTCAGGTATTATGTTCGATTCTTCATCTCCGATTATCGCTTGTATAAATATATAACCTACTCGAAACTCAATATTTTACTTTTCTCGCCAACAAAAGAAAGTTCTGAATTGATTGTTCTCTATCAAATGAATTCAAACGAAAGATAGAAAGGGACTTTGAGTGTTTTTTTTCCCCCAATTCTTTTTGTTGAAATTTTTTGGGGAAAGGGGGTGGAAATCAAATTGAAGCTTAATTTTTCCTTTATCATAAAGGTATTGTAAACCGATGTATGTGATGCATCGGTTTGAAGAAAGGTTTAGGGTACTATATTCACATGTAACCTGTGGAGAGAGTGAACTGTGATCCAAATCCAGCTATCAGCTGAAGTAATGCATTCCATACACCGATGCACTATAGAACTTTTAAAATAATACATGAGAGAACTATATTCGCACGTAGTTAGTGGAAGGAGTCCATTGTTATCCAAACACAGAAAAGGGTCAGTCATTACTCATATGACACTCATATACACAACACGGTGGACACTCTTGGACAGACACTAGTGATCGTACATAGGAAAGAGTAAAGAAGCTTCCCACCAGGGGAACCAAACATTGCAGTCATTGTCTCAGTGATTTTCCAAGTAACCCCCATTTATTTTGTCTTTCTTATTGTCACTATTTTGATGAATCTCCTTCCCCGAGCTTGCTTTGGTTTGCTTGTCCCAAGGCCAAACTGCTTCTGCTTCTGCTTCCAGCTGCTTGAGACAGTTGAGTAGCCGAGTCATCCGCAGTCAAACGAGGAGATTACATGCATGACAATTTTAGAACTTTCAAGTTTAAGAAAAACAGCTTTTTTTGGGAATGCTTTTGCTTTGCTTTGCTTGCTTCATGCTTTTGCTGAGGTGACCACTTACTGAGCTGATGTATATAAAACACCAAAAGAAAAAGAAGGAAAATTTTGAACTGTTACTGCTCTGCTTTTGCAGCTTATTGCTTATCCCAAGCCATTGCTTCTAGACATTACTGATATTTACCATGGCAATTTAACCTACACATGTAAAACATAAATTAACCATAGAAATAGAAATAGAACCCCTTAATCTTTTTCTATAATCCTAGTTTAAAAGTTAAAAATAAATAATTTATAAAAAAAAGCCCTGCAAAATCTAGGGCTAGGGATGTGCTCAATTCAATTAGGTGCTTTGAATTGGTCCAGAAAGATGTATATATGGGCTTGTTAGTGAATCTCATTTATCCCAGCAGGTATTGTGCTGAAAAATTATTTTCGCACTCTTGTTTTCTCCGTGTTCTCTTCTACTCTTTTCTAGCTGTTGAATTGATCAATTAGAGGATAATTAAGAGGCAAATCAGATAAAAGAGTGTAGCAGGAGAAAACGGAACTGTGGAAGTTATTCTCCTATTCGGATCGGGCGAGAAGCTCTCTCCCTTCTGTTCCTTTGATTCGTTCATCAATCTTTTCGCTCTTTGGAAGAGTCGGGATGAATCTCCGAATTAATTTTTTTTTCTTTCGGAAATATGTCGAATCTAATCTTGAATTTTGGGTCTTCTGCCTTATTCAGTTGTAATGGTTTGTGCAGATTGATGTTTTTGGAGGTGAATACAAGGCTGGTGCAATGTTGTAAAGGCAAACCCAAAGTTTGGGTCCATCCAAATTACTACTCAAAACCCCAAATTTTAAGAGCTCAAAGTTCACAAAACAAAGGAACTGAACCACAGTTGCAAATGTTGTAGTAGACTCGATTTACGTCATGTTTTGGTGCCTAGGATTGGATTGGATAAGTTACTGAGTCTGTAACAAGCTGATAGAAGAAACGAAGACCAACTCACAAAGTCTAACAAATTCAATCTTCGATACCAAACGCGACCTATCAATAAAATGACTAGCCCAAGGGACATCAAAAACGAGTGCAGTGCGATGAACACGCAAACCATTCAAGAAACGAGGTGATTAAGATCAAAACCAAATATACAAAAACTGGATGTCGGAAATTAGAGCGCTTATCTTCAATTCAGGCAATAAAAATAACTGTGTTGGAAACATTTTTGAAACTCAACATGTCATTGGTCGTCAAGCTTTTTATTCTACCACCGTCCTAAAATCCGAGATCAAGAACAGAAGTTCGAAAAAACCCTAACAATACGCTTGAGAATGACAAAAGCCATACAGAGACCGCAAGATAGTTTTGCAAAAATAAAACAAGAGAGACAACTGTAAATTTCTTCAGTACTTGTAATCCTTCACATGGAGAGACTCAGCGGCACCCTCACCGAGCTTGGCATCACCCTTGTAGATTCCAAGAGTAGCTTCTGAGTTGGCCTTGGCCCTTGTGAGGAGAGCAGCCTGCGCCTTTGGGATGTTTTCCTCTTTCCCTGCCCATGCCTTCAGTGTGCTCTGCTGAAGAGCACGTCCAAAGGAGAAGGATAGAGACCACGGCTTCTTTCCCTTGAGTTGGTTCATGGCGTTGAGGTTGAGGGTAGCCTCCTCCTCACTCTGTCCACCGGACAAGAACACAACAGCAGGGACAGCTGCAGGGGTAGTGCGCAACAAGGCACGAACTGTGTACTCAGCAATCACTTTTGGTGAAGCCTTCTTGGCATCAGATCCTGGGGTAACCATGTTGGGTTTCAAGAGAGTTCCTTCAAGCAGGACATGGTGGTCGTTAAGGGCCCTGTAGCATGCGGCAAGAACACGTTCGGTCACATCAGCACACTTATCGATGGAATGGGGTCCATCAACCAGGATCTCTGGCTCAACGATGGGGACTAGGCCATTCTCCTGGCAGATGATGGCATAACGAGCCAACCCGTTGGCATTCTCTTGGATGGACAGCTGAGATGGTTCAGTGGGGCCAATCTTGAGCACAGCACGCCACTTTGCAAACCGTGCACCAGCTTCATAGTACTTCTGGCAACGCTGGGCAAGGCCATCAAGACCCTGGGTTGTGGTCTCACCATTGGTTCCGGCGAGCTCAACGGTACCCTTGTCGACCTTAATTCCAGGGAGAACGCCACCTTCCTTCAAGACATCAACGAATGGCTTGCCTGCACAACATAATAATGAGTACCATCCCATGGAAAATTTGACACTATTATTTAGGAAAAGAACAATCCAAAGCGAGCACAAATGGGAAAAGGGTAACAATTCATGTACCCAGAGGATTGTCAAAACAGGATTACAAACAGAACAAGTACTGTTTACTGCTTTGCCCAAACTTCTCTTGAAAAAAAAAATCTTTACAAAACGAAACGAATTCAAAGGATTTATTGTTCGAACAAAACAAAAACACTGCAAACACAATATATTTGATTCAAAATATAACAGAACAAATAGTTGTGCAATGACGAAGTATCAAAACCTAGAAACTTTAGTCAAAATACCTGAAGCGGTCTTCTGGTAGAGGGTTTCCTCAAAGAGGATAACTCCACTAAGGTATTGGAGCACATCAGGGGCAGTGAAGAGGAGTTCACGAAGAGCACGCCTGTTTGGTTCAACATTCTCAACATTGATGCTGGCAAAACGTTTGCCGATTGTGCCAGTTGACTCATCAGCAGCGAGAATACCCTTTCCAGGGGTGCCGATGTAGGCAGCATTGGCGATAAGCTCATCTGCAAGGCATAAAAAATTCAGCAAACATAGACCAGAAATCACAAAATATAAATACCCACATCGAAACATCTACATTTCAAAAAACAAGAAAATATGGAATGATCACAAAAGTTCGGACAAATCCAAATTCCCCTCGTAGTCAAGCAAGTAATACAACCGAAGACAATCGAAAAATCAATTACTACAAGTGACATGCTTCCAAAACTATTAGAACTTCAGATCTAAACAAAAAAGAAACAAATACAACGAGGAACTCTGAAGGGTAAAGTGTTATGAATCAGTAAGAGCATCACACACATAAAAATATAGGGTTTCAATGTAGATCAAAAGATCTAGATTTAAGTACCAAGCAACTTTGTCAATCGAATCCCATACCAAAAATTGACTGAAAAAATCGTAAACCCCAATAAGCACACTTGCAAATTTGAGGACTCTAAATCCATAAATTTGAATTTAACCTTGAAGTAAAATATAGTCAACAGGTATTCCAACTTCACAAAGTAAAACCCAGAAGGCATATTAACTAAACATGTCAGATTAGATCTAAATTTTAGTAATCAAAGTACTCAAACAAAGTTTCAGGAGCAAAAACGATTGATTTTCTGATAACCCAAATCCAGAAAACTGCAAGAAATCGATACGGTATAGAAAAAACGAATCTGGGTCTTCGGATTTCGAACGCAGAAGTAAGATTCAATCACTGAACAACCAGAACATACTGAAAAAACATGGTTTCATGCATCAAAGCTTAAAAATGAACAAAAAGCGATCAGATCTAAGAAATTAATCAAAAAGCGATAAAAACAAGTAACAAAGTGAAGGGGATGAGTAAATTACCAGCGTATTTGCCTCTGTAAGCAGACATGCTTGATTGATGCTGAAGATTGAGAGAGACGAAGAAGAAGACGAGTTGGTTGTTGTCTGAGAGATCGAGAGAGAGAAAGAGATGGTGGAAGAAAGTGAAGGGTGGGTGAGGATTTTTATGCGAGTACGGCTCGAAAGTTGCTTTGTTTGCTTGGCTTCTTCCCCATGTAAATAAATTATTATTAATTTTATCTTTTTGGTTTACCATTTTGCCCTCCAACCCTTAATTGGACCTAGATTTATTTCCTATTTTATATTAATACGAATTCATTGTTGTGGATTTTCTCCCAATTTACAATATATATATATATATATATATATATATATATATATATATTTCCTAAAATGTTCGTTTTCTCCATTAATTATCTCCAATGAAATTGTTGAGAAATGCTAAAGGAACTCTTTTAAAAGTAGGACTTTCTTTTTTTCTCGTGAACCGGGTTGAAAGTCCTAACAAAGTTTTTATTGAGATCCATTATAAGCACCATATCCTCGTTGTTTGTACGGTTCCTTTCTCATTTATGGAATATCGTACTATTTCAAAAAAAAAAGTGAGACTTTTCATGAATTTTCTGCTACACAATTTAACATTAATTTACCTGGCAACGTTATAAAATATTATGCCAAAAACTTGAGGTGGCAGAGAGTCTATGAACAGTCTCACTTTTGAGATATTCCACTTAGCATTTCTCAAAATTGTTTTAGAAATAGAGGTGTTAAGAACTCACGATATTTCCATGTGTGTTAGGTATAGTTTTGATTGACATGTCTTAACTTAAATGGTTAAGAACATAAAATATCACATAGATATTGTGATTGCTTATGTGACTCGTTGTTCTAATAGATTTAATTTTACTGCAACAGAATTTCATAAGTATTTTTCTTTTTTTTCTTCATAAATAGAGTCTTCATATCAATATTTTACAGAATACGTACTACCTTGGATTCAAATAAACTTTTAAATATCAGAAATTGAATCGATCATCAGAAGAAGAATTAGTCAAAAAATTAGAATACATTCAAATAAAATAAAACTTCCATCGAAATACATACCTTACAAAGCCTCTAGATTTACTTTGGTCACGCATAAGTTTTACTTCATATCCACAAATTTATATTGGTTTTTTATATTAGCACTCCATCAAATGTTGAATACACTTCACATTAAAAATTGGTATTAAATGATTTATTTACCCTACTATAAAAAGACAATTTTAACCGTATTAGGTTAAAAAAATAAAAACTTTCTAAATACACATCAAATCACTTTTAACGTATTATTTATCTTCTTCAACTATCAAAATCCCTCCGACCCTCCATTGTTGAACAAAACCATAACCAATAAAACTTCAAACATGTTGATTGAGAAAAAATTATTTTTGACGAATGAAACACGAAATCGATGTTTCGGAAGTTTCACATGAGTTAAGACTTCATATTTTTTATTGTTTTAGTGATTTTGACGACATCGGCAATTATTTAATCTTACTTTTGCTGCGTTATTCAAGCTTCTATGTTCGTATTCATCTTTTAGGGATCACATAGATTACATGAAGAATTAAACACTTAAAATTATCACCAAATATTAAAACAGACAACATGGGTTTTAATGGTGGAATTGAAAACAACCCACATATGCTTTAAATCCCAGGCATCTTTTGTCAAAATTCCAGTCGGCATTTTTTGTCCAAATTAAAAGCTTTATAAGATTTGAGAAATATAGGGTGTACAGAAAATATGGGGTGCATGTAGAAAATGGGAGTTTATTTAACAATTTGTGAGGTGTTAATATAATAAGCATTTATATTTCCTTTTAGGTTAGAGCCTAAATTAAATGAAGAGGGTAAAAAAGTAATTAGGCAGCTTGGTGGGTTTTCACAAAACCAGCTGCCATCCCCGTGTGATTGGGTTAGGTAGTTGGGAAGGGGGTCAAAAAAGTAAAACCAGCCAACCAAATCCTGTGGGGTTTGAAGGCGACTCTGGTTTTGGTTTTGGTTTTGTGAACTTTTGATTTGTGATATCCAAAACCAACACCGGCAATCTAGGTTCCGGTCTTTATCATAGTGCTTGCCTTTTTTAGCCTATTTTAGAAAATTTACAACGTAAAATAAGCAGGTGAGATTTTAAAGAAAATGACGATTCTCATTCCTCTAAGTACTCTCACTTCCCGCTTCTCTCACTTTTCTCTATCTCTCTTTTTATAGAAGTCAACGTAAAATGTTGATGCTGCTTAATCATGAGTGTTCAAATAAAATGAGACTAAAAGAGAAGAAAATTAGAGAGGAAAGAATCCGGATCTGTAAAAAATACTCACTTAAAGTGTGAGGAAAGTGTAATATTTTAGTAGTTTGATTGAGGGTTTGTGTGTAGGTAGCTTATCTGGTGTTGGTAGTTTTTGACACACCCCGACCTGAAAGTAGGGCATGCTGGTCGTCACGTGAGCGTGACGTAACCATGTGCACAGTGCGGAAGCAAGATTCATAAGAAGAATACAAACGAATTAAAACCAGGCCACTAACAACCTAATTAAGATAGTGTGCTAGAGTGTGAAGTTAAAGAATTTATACAAAACCAGAGCATACTAAGTCAATGCAGTCAAGCCTGAAATAATAAATTCGAATAACACCAATAGGTGTCATACATAATGAGAAGTCTGTCAGAACTGCCGAACAATCCTCGTTAGCCACCAACGAACTCTAGCTACCTAGAACCTAGAAGGGCGAAAAACAAGTTGAGTAGATCATCAAAACAAATCTTTTCAAAATCATTCTTTTCTCAAAAGTATAACCCTTATCCGTAAAACCTGTATAATTTCCCAAAATCAAAGTATATACTCGTATATATGTAAATCTCGAAATCATGCTGGAAAGTATGAATGTATGCCATGCCAAAGTATCACTACTAAAATCTAAATCATAACTCTGTGAGTGTGATAGAATGTTAGGTAATCATCTCGGCACTCGGCCGTATATATAACTCATAATCAATCTCAATAATCAACTCAGCCCTCGGCTGTATAAATAACTCATAATCAACTCATCATATCATGTATATCTATCCTGCACACAAATCAATACCACCTCTAGTGGTCTACACATCATCACTGAATATAGAATAAATATGCTCTAATGCTACAATCACGTGAAGACTGTGCGAAGGATTCGCGGGTCACCTACGAGTCGAACCCACTTATAGTGGTCTATACGACAGAACTGTGCACCTAACTTGGATCCAAGGCGAGCATGCGGTGCGGGAAGTTAACAACACGTGAAAGACTGTGCCCTAACTCCGAGCGGGATCATTAATATCAAGGTGCAGGTGTATGAGCTCTAATCACATCACATCACATCATTCGTTCTCATTCTCATTATAACCATTATTTAAACTTACCTGACACTTACATGTGTGTTCGCAGCACTCTCATACATATATGGAATCACTAATGCATCGTTTAAAATAAATAAATGCTTTGCATGGCATTTCAAAATGTATAATCATTTAAGTTCATTTTTTGGAAAAAAGAAGAAGTAGTATATAGGTATATACGGAAAAATAATTGCCCACTCACTGATAAGTAGTCGGGTCGTAGCCCCTACGTCTAGCCTGGCTATGATCGTCCTCAGGATACGTCTCACCTATATGAGACTTTACTAAAATAACGTTATTTATGAACATATACGGAACTATGAAAATAACTTCATATACATAGCTCAATTTTGGTATTTGAATATACCAACGTGACCTACTCAACGTCACGAATATCGTGATATTTTTTTAAAAAAAATTTAAAGCCTCACGCGCCCCCACGCGCCAGGGAGGCCACGGACCTACGCTCCCCCATGCGTGTCACCTTCAACTTCCAGACACCAGAAAAGTCGCCGGCGCCGGAAAACTGGGCAAACTTGTAAATGCCCATTTCTCGCTCATTTTCGCACCATTTTCCATGAAATTTTCGCCAAAACTTCACAAATCTTGAGAGAAAAAAGGCTATACCTCTTAAAAGTTCCAAATCCTTCGAAATCACATTGGGGAAAATCCACCAAAACCAGCCACCTTCGAACCGAGGTTTCCCGACGTCCAAATTTGTCAAACGAACTTCTCCGAGCTTCATGGGAACCTTCTAAAGCTCGATGTGAGCTTGGATTGTCCTAAAAATCAACCATTAAAAAGTTTGTGAATAGTGCAAAACTCGGAGCTCGAGTTTCAACGTGAAATCGAACGAGTTATTACCTGAAATGGGTGTCTTTGAACTTGTAGCACCACGAGGAACACAATGGTGTCCTTAAACTCCTTGATCTGCAAGGTTTGGTGTGAGTTTTGGGTGTGTCTGTACCAAATACGAAGAGAGAGTGAAAGTCCGAGAGAGAAGAGAGAGAACACGGGATAGAGGAGAGATAAAAAGTAGGAGTGTATGTGGTCCAAAATGGGTCACCAATCAAAAGTAAGGGATAATTGAGTTCCCATTGGGTCAATAACTTTAGGACCTAAATTAATTGGTCCAAAACTATAACCCAAAACAAAATTCCACATCCAACGCTCAAGGGTAAAATCATCTTTTCACGTCTCGAATAAAAAATCCCGGGACGGGTTGTCACAGTTTTGACGTCTAGGATACATAAACTTAGAACATGAATGGTATTTCCACTGAATTTTTTTGGTTTTGTAATTATAGGCAGCTATCAAACTCTTTGGAATGCCCCTTCAATGTCTCCTTTATATGATAGATTGTACCTAAAAACTATACAAATATAATTTAGGGGTTCAAACTTAAGAACTGAATCACACACTAAAGTAATGTCGAAATATATTGTAACGTGATATAATTATAAATTTTTCTAACATTACAACGCGTATTTTACGTAATTCATAATGTATTCTAAATTAGATTTAATTAATCGATCATCCATTTTATAACACGTGAATTGATTATACTAATTGACAGTATTTCGATACCACACTATAATTTTGGCTTCACCGCCAAATATCGGCTCTCTCACCCGGTCCATGCAGGCCTCATGCTTCATCTGAAAAAATATGTAAATTAGATACATAATTCAGTCATTGAATTTGTTTTTTTTTTCTTATTTTGTATAAAATTATTGCAATGCATCACCTGCATTTTCAGAGTCAAATCGTACGTGCTTCATGTTGGTTCCTTGTCACCTCACCCACCGCATTTCTGGTTGCTATGCTCTTTTCAATTCGATTTTAACTATTATTTTCGGAACTTGATTTTAATCTCATTTTATTCTATAAAACTCAATGGTTGTTATTTCATTATCTGAAATTTAAAGTTCGCTTCATTTTGCCCTCTGAAACTTGATTTTGATCTCATTTTGTTCTCTGACACTTGGAAGTCGTCTTTATAAAATACAAAATTCACTCCACATTACCCTAGATTTATTAATTTTCTTAGGTGAGTTTGATTTGAATGTGCCAGGCTAATCAATTTTTTTTAATATATTTTTTCATCTCTTCAATTTTCTTTTAAACTTAATATTATCTTATTATTGAATGTAACGCATAATGGAGATTTACAATATTTATTGCATATGTAGCGTAGTCTTATTGAGTGTTGAGTCTCACATATGTTTCATAAGGCGACCTATAAGTTTCACCGAGAAGAGAGAGTCCACAAGTCAAAATGAAACAAATTTTGAGTTTCAATGAGGAAAATGGTGACTTTCGAGTCACAGTGAACAATTTGAAATCAAAATGAAGTTCTAGAGGATATAGCTAAAAATAAGCCTCAAAATAATAAAAGTTGTTATATATGCCTCATCCAACAAACTTTCAACACAGTACATCATGTGTTTGATTTTTGACACTAATAAATCAGGAGATGATGGTCATTGGAAATTAAATTGTCTATATGAGTCTTCCATGGTCCCCTTTTTAAAACCAAAAACAAAAAAAACAAAAAAAACTTTCAACACATTGATATGTAAACCAAAATTAATCGCATCTCGTCACTAGCATCACTTGGATCATGCGCAACAATTTTCTTTCTTTTATGTCACGCCGATCTTCTCTTTAATATTTAGGGTAAATTACACCATACCCCCTCATGTTTGAGGTCTATTACAACGTCATACAACATCTTTAAAACATTTCACTTTTATGCCTCAAGTACTATTTTATTTCAATTTCATACATCCGTTACATTTTCCATCCATTGAACTGTTAAGTGCTGAAGTTACTGCCAAATGTGTGCCACGTGGCAAAAAAATATTTTTTTATTTTATTTTTTGAAAAACTTGAATTTTTACACCAAAAAAAAGCCCCAGAGACCAGATCTGGAAGAAAAAGAAAGAAAGAAGAGGAAGAAGAAAGAAAGAAAAATCTCTTCCCCCCACCCCCAGCGACCACATTTGGAAGAAGAAGAAGAAGAAGGAAAAAAAAATCAACAGGAATAAAAAGAAGAAGATGAGGGAGGAAGAAAAGAAAAAAAAACCAACCCCCCTTCGCGGCCGCCCACAGGAAGAAGAAGAAGAAGTGAAAGAAAAAAAACCAAACCCCCCCCCCACCCCACCACCCGCATCTGCAGCAGGAAGAAGAAAAAGAAAAGGAGGGAGAAAGAAAAGAAAAAAAAAACCAAACCCAACAACCTTCCTCCCGTCCCCCCTGGAGACCCAGCTCCCCCCTCCCCGAGTGTTTTTTTTTTAATAGAAAATTTAGGTTCTTAAATTAAAAAATTATTATTTTTGCCACGTAGTGTACCACATTGGCAGCCACGTCAGCACTTAACGGTTCAATGGATGAAAAATGTAACTTATGTATGAAATTGAAATAAAATAGTACTTGATATATGAAAGTGAAATGTTTTAAAGATGTTGTATGAGGTTGTAATAGACCTCAAACCTAAAGGGGTATGGTGTAATTTATCTTAATATTTAAAACTGGCAAATTCTTAAAAATAAAAGCATGCAAAAGAATATGGCATGATGACATTTTTCATTCGTGGTTTACTTCAAGCGTTTTATGCTTTTGGTTCATAAGCATTACTCTTTCGTTTTCTTCATAAATAGAGTCTTCATACCAATATTTTACAGAATACATATTACCTTGGAGTCAAATGAGCTTTTAAATATCAGAGATTTAGGGGGTGTATTCAATTGAGATTTTGAGGGATTTTAAATCTTTTAATGAATCTAGGAGTATTTAATTAGGAATTTAAGTGATTCTCTGAAATTCAATGTGTATTCAATCAGGATTTTAAGATAATTTATTAAAATTCTTAAAAATCCAGATGTATTTGTAAACACAAAAATTTCCTGAAAAAACAACAAGAACACGTGTACAAAATAATATTTGTATTTGATGATTTTTGGGTTACAATACAATCTCTATTTGTTTTGATCATCTGATTCGATCTTCGTAAGACTTTGATTTGTGGGTTTGATCCAAGGGCCGTCGAGGCTTTGATCTTGGATGAACAGGGGGAAGTTTCTTCAAGGGTCGTTGGGCTTGATTTTGAAGTTTGGCGGATGAACGTTTCTTCAGGGGCCTTTTGGGCTTGATCTTGAAGTTGGATGAACGGATCTTCAGGGGTTGTTGGGGCTTGATCCTGAAGTTGGATGAAC
Organism: Crataegus laevigata; assembly: GCA_963580275.1. Taxonomy (NCBI): domain Eukaryota; kingdom Viridiplantae; phylum Streptophyta; class Magnoliopsida; order Rosales; family Rosaceae; genus Crataegus; species Crataegus laevigata. The sequence continues at coordinate 31,717,278 of OY756952.1, forward strand.
GTTGAATGATGAACGGATCTTCAAGGGCTTTTGGGCTTATTCTTGAAGATGGATGAACGACGAACGATGAACGATGAACGATCGATGAACTTCAAGGGGCTTTTGGGCTTGATTCTTGAAGAACGGATGTGTGGATCCAAGGGTCGTCGCAGTTTGATCTTGGATGAAGAATCGGCACGTGACCAAAGTGCTTGTTGATTCTTCAAAGGTTTTGGTGAAGTTTCTTCAAGGGCCGTTGGGCTTAATCTCGAAGATGGATGAGCGTTTCTTCAAGGGGCCGTTGGGGCTTGATCTCAAAGAACGAAGAACGAAGAACGAAGAACGAAGACGAACTTCAGGAGAATTCTCTTCCAATTTGGGAGTAGAGAAATGTATTTTGTCCCTTGGTTATGAATTGGTGAAGCCTATTTATAGGCCTTGAGAATGAATCACTACCATTCATTTTGTTGGTGAGAATGAATCACCACCATCCATTTTTGTTGGTGAGAATGAATCACCGCCATCCATTTTTATTAGTGCGAATGAATCACTACCATCCATTTTTTTGTTGGTGAAGTAAGTGGATGATGTAGATGAAATGAATGGAGGTTGTAATTTTGATGCTTTGATCAACATTTATTTCACCAAAATTTCGATGTTTACAGTTGTAGTCTTTAATGCATTGATCAACATTTATTTCACCGAAATTTCGATGTCTACAGTATTCGATTAGGATTTTAAAGAAGTTTATAACATTCCAGGTGTATTCAATTAGAATTTGATTTCAAAGAATTTGAAAATATTGAGGAATTAGAGGGAATTGGAGAGATTTTGTAGTGTATTTTAAGCATCCACAAATCTCACCTCTACCCAAGAGATTTTGAAAGAATTGAATCAAAATTTTACATGGAATCTCTACAAATCAATTAGACTTCATAAAAATCCAAGGATTTATAAATTCATTCAAATCTCTCAAATTCTCAATTGAATATCAATCATCAGAAGAAGAATTAGTCAAAAAATTAGAATACATTCTGATAAAATAAAACTTTCATCGAAATACATGCCTTACAAAGCCTCTACATTTACTTTGGTCACTCATAAGTTTTACTTCATATCCACAAATGTATATTTCTTTTTCAGTTAGAGCCTAAATTAAATGAAGAGGGTAAAAAGGTAATTAGGCAACTTGGTGAGCTTTCACAAAACCAGCTGCCATCCCCGCCGTGTGATGTGGTTAGGTGGGTAGGAAGGGCGTCAAAAAGGTAAAACCAGCCAACCAAATCCTGTGGGGTTTGAAGGCGACTCGGGTTTTGGTTTTCGTTTTGTGAACTTGTGATGGCCACAAAACCAACACCGGCAATCTAGGTTCCGGATCACAGTGCTTGCCTTTTTTAGCATATATTCATCTTGTAGAAAATTTACAACATAAAATAAGCGGGTGAGACTTAAAAAAAAAATGGAGTATGATTCTCTTTTCTCCAAATACCCTCACTTCTCCTCCTCTCTCATTTTCCTCTTTGTCTATCTTTTTAAAGAAGTCAACATAAAATATTGATGCTGCTTAATCATGAGTGTTCAAATAAAATGAGACTGGAAGAAAAGAAAAATGAGAGAGGAAAGAATCCAGATCCGTAAAAAATACTCACTTAAAGTGTGAGGAAAGTGTAATATTATACTAGTTTGATTGAAAGGGTATGTGTGTAGGTAGCTTCTCTAGTGTTGGTAGTTGGAGGTTTAGGATACATAAACTTAGAACATGAATGGCATTTCCACTGAATTTTCTTTGTTTTGTAATTATAGGCAACTATCAAACTCTTTGGAATGCCCCTTCAATGTCTCCTTTATATGATCGATTGTACCTAAAAACTATACGAATAGAATTTAGGGGTTCGAACTTAAGAACTGAATCACACACTACAGTGATGTTGGAATATACTGTAACGTGATATAATTATAAAATTTTCTCACATTACAACGTGTGTTTTATGTAATTCATAATGTATTCTAAATTAGATTTAATTAATCGATAATCCATATTATAACACGTGAATGGATTATATCAATTAACAGTATTTCAATCCACACTATAATTTTGGGTTCACCGCCAAATATTGGCTTTCTCACCCGGTCCATGCAGGCCTCATGCTTCATCTGAAAAAAAATATGTAAATTAAATTAGTGGCGGAGCCAGAAATTTAAGTCAATTGGGTCAAAAGTTGAGCTTCCATTACTAGACAAGGCAAGCCAAAAACGCAAGTCTGACGATCTGGAGGCTGCCAGGCAGTAAATTCACGGTGGTGGGAAGATTTAGCAGGGGGAGAAGAGGCGCTAATGGAGTGATGTCTAACAAATGGAGCAGCAGCTCTTGTTGGACCTTAAACTACTTCTGGTTCCAAGGATCGAAGGCAACAAGTGGAGCTCCAATGGATGAGTTGCTACTGCATCGAAAAAGAAAGAAGAAAAGAAGGGTTTAGTCCCAACGGCTAGTTTTCAGTTTAAATGCTTTGTGTGTGTGAGAGTGACAAGTGTACACTCTAGATTAGATCACTTAAAACCCCAATGAAGAGCTATGATCAAATCTGGAGGAGAATGGGTGTAATATTTGTTTAAGTTCGCTTGTCCCTCACACTCTTAAAAAATGTTTTGGAGTTGGCAATGCACCAAACTCTACAAACATTCCTTATTAAATGAAGTGATGGCAGATGCAATTTGCACAGCCTTGTGGTCATCCAACATCTCTGCATTCTTTGTTCCATTTTTCTGTCAAGTTCTAAACCCAAGAAACTAATCAAACAAACACAAACAAACTTTATCAGCTCCTTCTTCTTCTTGTTGTTTGGCCACAAAGTTATTGGGGTCAAGAAATCCCATTACCCCTACCTTGGCTCTGCCAGTGAATTAAATACATAATTCAAGGCAGTCAAATGTCATTGAATTTGTTTTTTATTTTTATTTTTGTATAAAATTATTGCAATGCATCACTTGCATTTGCAGAGTCAAATCGTACGTGCTTCATGTTGGTTCCTTGTCACCTCACCCACCGCATTTCTGGTTGCTATGCTCTTTTGAATTTGATTTTAAATATGATTCTCGGAACTTGATTTTAATATTATTTTACTTTATAAAATTCAAGGGTTGCTATTTCATTATTTGAAATTTAAAGTTCGCTTCATTTTGTTCTCTAAAACTCGATTTTGATCTCATTTTATTCTCTGACACTTGGAAGTCGTCTTTATAAAACTCAAAATTCACTTCACATTTTCTTAGATCTATTAATTTCTTAAGTGAGTTTGATTTGAGTGTGCCAAGCTAATCAACTTTTTTTTATATATATTTTTTCATCTCTTCAATTTCTTTTAAACTTAATATTATCTTATTGTTGAATATAACACATAATGAAGATTTATAATATTTATTGCATATGTAGCATAGTCTTATTAAGCGTTGAGTCTCACATATGTTTCATAAGGTGACCTATAAGTTTCATTGAGAAGAGAGTGTTCACAAGTCAAAATGAAACAAATTTTGAGTTTCAATGAGTAAAGTGGTGACTTTCGAGTTACAGGGAACAATTTGACATCAAAATGAAGTTCCAGATGATATAGCTAAAAGTAAGCCTCAAAATAATAAGAGTTGTTATATATGCCTCATCCAACAAACTTTCAACACAACATGTCATGTGTTTGATTTCTGACACTGATAAATCAGACGACGATGGTCATTGGAGATTAAATTGTCTTTATAAGTCTTCCATGGTCCCTTTTAAAAAAAAAAACAGAAAAATCTTTCAACACATTGATATTGAACCAAAATTAATCGCATCTCGTCACTAGCATTACTTGGATCATGCTCAACAATTTCCTTTCTTTTATGTCACGCCGATCTTCTCTTTAATATTTAAAACTGGCAAATTCTTGAAAGTAAAAGCATGCAAAAGTATATGGCATGATGACATTTTGTCACTTTTCATTCGTGGTTTACTTCAAGCATTTTATGCTTTTGGAGTTCAATATCCGATGATCCTCTAACATGATACCAATTTTTTTTGAATTTTTTTTTTTATCTAAAATGATCTTTGAGATTGTCATAATTCTAATTTTAGTTACTGAGGTTTAAAAATGATAAAAAAGATCCATATACGTGTGACATCCCGTCCCGAACTTTTATACGGACAATGTGAAATGACGAAAATACCCTCACCTACGCGTGAACGGGTACGTTTGGACACGATATTGGGTTTTTGGGGTGTCCTAAAGTTTAAACCTACAAATTGGGACACCTGTCCCTATACATGCACCTGTACACGTGCACTAAACCCTTCCTGATTTCTTCTTCCTTATCTCTCCCTCTCTCAAACTCTCACTCTCTCTCTCGACTTCTCCCTACGGAACACACACACACAACTGGATTCGACATCAACCAAGACTTAAGGTAAGTCTTTTGAACTCGTGGGACTTTGTTGAACTTACCTATACTAGTTTTAGGTTGTGAAACTCTTGAAAACCATGTTAAACCGTAGCTTAGATTCTAGGGTACTGTTCATCATCTCTTTCGTGGCTTCGTTTTAGGTAAAAAGGAGATCACCACGAATCCTAAAACCTTCCCACGAACCTCGGAGTGCCTAGTTTGCAAGGTTTGGACGTCGGAGTTGATAGTTACAAAGTTCACCGACTTTGGAGAAATTTTCCAACGATTTTCCCGTGGTTTTTCGAAGGATTTGAAGGTATATTTGTGTTCTACATTGAATTTAGAGCATGTAGGAAGAAAAACGAGTGAAAAAGGATGAAAAATGAAGGAGATAGGAAGATTTGAAGTTCGCCGGAACACTCGCCGGAAAAACCAGTCCGGCGCCGGCGCCGGCGAAGGTCGCCGGAGCTGGAGGTTAGGGGTGACGGAATATTCCGTCAAAGTTGACGGAATATTCCTCACGCCGTCAGTTAACTCTAACGGAATCCGTTAGAAGTTAACGGAATATTCCCAACGGAATATTCCTTTGCTGTTAGGGTTAACCGCGCGTGCACAGCACCTGACAGCGCGTGGGGGCGCGTCTGTCCGTGCAATCCCAGGCGCGTGGGGGCGCGTGCCAAGTCCTAAAATTTTTCTAAAAATATCACGACGATCGTGACGTCGTGTAGGTCGCGTTGGTATATTCAAATACCAAAATTGACCTTCGTATGAAAAGTTATTTACGTAGGTCGTTTATGTGTTGTTAATGACGGTTTTGCGATTAATTCACGTATAAGTGAGACGTATCTAGCAGACGAGCGCAGTCACGCTAGGCTCGGGGGATACGACCTGTCGACATACCAGTGAGTGGGCTTTTGTTTTCAGTATATATATATGACGTTTTTCCCAGAAACGTGAATTGATTGATTTACGAATTGATTGGATTTGATAATTAGAATGCCATGTCGAATGCCTGCTATAGTATATAAATATAATTATGATTGCATATATTGTGTGCTGATGCCGAGGACGGCCAGACAAGTCAGGTAAGTACTGTGGTAGTGTTTGAGATGTGATAGATTGTGATTTAGTTAATCACCTGCACCTCGGGTGTTGTGCTCCGCCAGAGTAGGACCTAGCCTTCACGTGATCGTTCACCTCACGCACCGTACGCTCAACTTGGATCCAAGATAGGTGCCTAGCCTGTCGTACAGACCACAATAGGTGGTTCCGACTCGTTGGTGACCCGCGATTCGTCGCACAGCCTTCACGTGATCGTAGCACAGAGCGTAATATGATACACCTAGCCTGTCGTACAGACCACAATAGGTGGTTCCGACTCGTGTGCAGGATGATGATAGTGATAATGATGATTGATATGATTGAGTATGTTTGATCAGCTATAGATTCAGCCGTACAGGTCATTAGAGGTGACTCCGGCTGATAGGGCACTAGGGACACCCTAGTTTTATATTACTTGCCTGATGATGATAATGATTCTGAGTTCGTATATCGACACGAACTGTTATTACGTTTTGATAACGAGATTTGATATGTAGACGATGTTTTCGTATATAAGTATATATACGTACTATTTTCTGGGAAAATTATACTGATTTACAGCGAGGGGTTATTTATGGACTTATGAAATGGTTTTGGAAAACTTTGTTTTTGCCCACTCACCTTTTATGTTTTGCGCCCCTCCAGGTACTAGGTAGCTACGTCGTGGACGATTAGCGAGGCATCAAGGCGGTTCTGACAGACCACCACTTATGTAGAATTTCTTTTACTTATGCTTGACTGCACTCGACCTAGTACGCTCTGAATATGTATAAGTATTAGATTATTTCTAGTACACATCCTCATTTAGATTGTTAGATTTCGATTTTAATAAATTCGTACGTCATCGATCTTCGCTTCCGCACAGCGCACATGGCTACGTCACACTCACGTGACGGCCAGCATGCCCTACTTTCGGGTCGGGGTGTGTCAATACGATTGTCCACCGTCAATAATTTTGATCATTCTGTGATAAATTTCTTTTAAATTGAGAGTATTTTTGTTAGATCAATCTCTTATCTTGAACTGATGATTTCTTTAATTTAATGAAAGTTTTTTACAAAAATATTAAAATTGTTGGCTGTAGACAATCTCAAGAATCAGATTGAGAAATTATGTCAACCTTAGATATTATTTTGAATAAAAGGCTAACTTCTTTTTTTTTGGCATAGTAAGATTGTGCGTAAAGATATTGTCTGACATAAAATAAACCCTAGCATGTTGTATAGTGTTATCTTTACAATTTGATGTTCTACATTGATAGCCATGACTCAATTGTACAAATTCTAATACAATTTATGTTATATTTAAATTACTCTAAATTATAGAAAGAGAATACGAACCAAGTACATAGAGTAGAGTACATCGGCTATAATTAACCAATATAACTACGTCAACGTTTAATATTCAAATTATAATTCATGTCGACTTTTGAAATTCTTGTGAAAGAAGAAGGAAGATAATTGGTGGGTAGAAAGAAATTTTTAGTTATGACGGAAATACGGATGATACACAACATGTTTTTATATAAGTGGTGAAAAAATTTAATTTTTAAGTTACTAACCTTTTAATACACATATCTCATCATTTATATAAAGATATGTGGTGTACTATCTCGTGTGATGGTCACACTGAAAAATCTCTCGTGATTAAGACGTTGAATACCAAGTTGTGGAGGCATCAGCCGCATCACCTACCTCTCTTTTCATCTCTCATTCTCTTCTCCATTTTTTATTTCTTTCTGAAACTGTTGAGCCAAGTGGACCAGTCAAGTGGTTCCCGCAATGTTGGGATAATTTTAGAAGTGTGATATCCACACACCCCTTTTTACTTCTCTCACACTTTTTTAGATTTCGGCCGTCGGATCAAATGAATTGAAGACGATCTAACGAATAGAAAGTAATAGGGGTGTGTGAGAAGTAAAAAGGGGTATGTGGATAGCACACCCCTAATTTTAATGGGATGTGATATCCACACACCACTTTTTACTTTTCTCACACCTTTTTGAATTTTAGCTATTTGATCGGATGAATTGAAGAATATCTAATGGACATAAATTAATAGAGGTGTGTGAGAAGTAAAAAGGGGTGTGTGGATAGCACACCCCATTTTAATTTGTTGAATAATTTTTTTTGAACAATGTTGAATAATTATTTAAACTTGGAATATTCTTCACTTCGATCCTATATAGGAGACAATATGAACAGATTCTGCTGTTAGGTCTTGGAATATTCCACACTTCGATCCTCCTTTATATAGAGGATGCCTCATATACGACAAGGGTTAGGATTTAAGAACCCAGTTTTCTGAAAAGCTTTTTGACACATTTTTCTATGGGACTGTCACGATTTAACTGTTTATTTTTTTAAAATATTCTCTTAAATATCATGTTTATTTTTTATATATATTTTTAAATATTATTTTTTATCAGTTATTAAAATCCAGAGCAATATAACCGTTGAATTAAATTTATCTCTTTTTATAAAACCATATCTATTATTTTTTTCATTCAAAATGAAAATCCTAATGATTTTAAATTCGCCTAGTTCAAAGATGCTTTCGAATCTTTATAAAAAAAATTTATAAAATGAGAGTTACAAAATCTTGCGTCAAAATATATATTTCAGAATCCTAACCGATATACATATTTCCATTAATTAATTTTGCCTGCTTTTGCACATCTAAAAGTTTGCCATTAAAAAGACAAATACAAAAACAAAAAGACAGTCATACATGATATGTATGAAGTTTGTAGGCCGCAGCATAACACTTACGTTGTAGAGAGTGATTAGCATACAAATAGAACACCGCTTATACACGCATAACACTGAGTAATGATTTCTCTCCACAACAATTGCATACAAATACATAAATTGGACTGCGACCAAATAAGAACAACCATACAATGAGCCCCCAAACAAAAGAGGCTCAAAGAGCATAAGAGTAAAACACAAGGAGCCCAGGGGATGGCCAGTCGCGGTAGCCCGTGGCAACCGGCCACCGCACGCCGCCACCGGAAAATAGCGATTGCTCGCCTCTAAACCGTACCACTTACATAGACTGATAAGCCCCGAAGTAAGACACAAATCGGAACCCTACACATACAACATCAGAATAGCAATTACAACATTCAAAATTGGCACCAATCTTGCGATTAATTGGGCCTAAGACAATATACGTGTTAAGGGTTGTGAAAGCCCAAAACAGTTTTTGAGTCTAAACAATACTAATCCAATCGAAAGATTTTGCTTATGCAACTGAAATAAAAAACCTCGATATAAACACATTCTCGATCAACCCAAATATATAACAAAAGGGGTTTGAATTTCTCCAAACTAAAACCAAGTCGATGAACAAACTAAACTCTCCTCAAGCTTTTATCAAAACCTACTGGCATCCGGTAATAACCTCAGCAAGGCTGAGATTACGAAGAAAGTTTCAACAAACAAAAAGGAAAGACCTAGATTACGAGACTGCGAGAACAAAGCTACCTTCTAACCGCGTAACGATTTGGTATTCGACAGCTTCCTCAATCAGTACTTGTAGTCCTTGACATGAAGGTTCTCAGCGGCACCCTCGCCAAGCTTGGCGTCACCCTTGTAGGCTCCCAATGTCGCTTCCGAGTTAGCCTTGGCCCTGGTGAGGAAAGCTTCCTGAGCCTTCTTCACATTCTCCTCCTTTCCTGACCAAGCCTTGAGAGTGCTTTGCTGAAGGGCACGTCCGAAGGAGAAGGAAAGAGTCCATGGCTTCTTCGCCTTTAGCTTGTTCATGGCGTTGAGGTTGAGGGTAGCATCCTCCTCGCTCTGCCCACCAGAGAGGAAAACCACAGCAGGGACAGCTGCTGGCATGGTGCGCTGCAAGGCGCGGACAGTGTGCTCGGCAATCACCTCGGGCGCAACCTTTTTGGAATCAGATCCTGGAGTCACCATGTTAGGCTTCAAGAGAGTTCCTTCAAGCAGGACATGGTGGTCGTTAAGTGCCTTGTAGCATGCGGCAAGAACACGTTCGGTCACATCAGCACACTTCTGAATGTCGTGGGGTCCATCAACAAGGATCTCTGGCTCAACAATGGGGACAAGGCCATTCTCCTGGGAGATGATAGCATATCGGGCCAACCCATTGGCGTTCTCGTTGATTGCCAGCTGAGATGGCTCGGTGGGGCCAATCTTGAGCACAGCACGCCATTTTGCAAATCGGGCACCAGCTTCGTAGTACTTCTTGCAACGTTCGCCCAGGCCATCCAGACCCTGAGTTGTGGTTTCGCCATTGGTACCAGCAAGCTCAACAGTGCCCTTGTCAACCTTAATGCCAGGAAGCACACCGCCTTCCTTCAAAACATCAACGAATGGCTTACCTGTATAGCATAAATCGAAATGTCAATGGCATGAAATATCATCCAAGCACAAAAAATAAACAGAAATGACAAGCTCATAGATAAACTTTTGAACTCTTCAATAAATGGACAAACACGAGCATTGAAAACAATTCATCATTTTTGAATTAAACCCAATTTTAGACATGAATTTCATAATGTAGGTAGAAAAATACCGGCAGCTGTCTTCTGGTAGAGGGTTTCCTCAAAGAGGATGACTCCACTGAGGCATTGGAGGGCACCGGGAGTGGTGAAAAGCAGCTCACGGAGAGCGCGCCTGTTTGTCTCAGTATTCTCAACGCCAATGCTGGAAAGACGCTTGCCAATCGTGCCAGTTGACTCATCGGCGGCAAGGATACCCTTTCCCGGGGTACCAATGTAGGCAGCATTAGCAATGAGCTCATCTGCAAGCCAAAGAAACTTCAGAATATTAACAAACCGTCACAGAAATTGTTGCAAACTATACCCCAAACTTAAATCACCCACAAGGGAAAACAAACGAAAGCATGACGATGAAAGGACCGCTTCAAAATCTTTTGAAACAAAACATCAATTACGCAAACGTCATGCATCCGAGTACTAATATTTTTTCAAATTAAATTTCTTGTGCAAAAAATCAATTAAAACGCCAGCTGATGACAAAAACAGAGTTTTATAGGTATATTTTCAAATAATTTGAGATTTACACGTTAAAATAAACCTCAAATTCTCAAATTCAGGTCATGCCAATCGATCCAAACAAACATGGATGGTAAATCATCATTTAATTAAAACAATCATTATAACGCAAATTAAAAACGATTTCTTACAACAAAGGAGCAAACCCTATCCACAATTTAAAATTTTTTCTCTACCCTACATGATCACAACCATTAACACACCACTAAGACACTAATCATGCAGTAGCTTTAATTAATAAAACGCTAAGGAGACTACCAAATGTGGGACTCACTCCGCCAAAAATGAGGTGGCGGAAAGTTCATAGAGAGTCCACACAAAGCCACACTTTGAGAGAGTAAAGAGTCACACTTTGAGAGTCTCCTGACACTCCTTAGCGTTAATCTTAATTAATTTCTAATTAACTTTCGAAATTAAGCACCATCCACACACTATTAAGTATTAACAATTCAGCAAAACTTAATTTAACGCAGAAAAATTCATTATCATCATCATAAAAGCACCGATACAACACTAATCCATAATCCATACATATACAGACCAGAGCAAACACTAATAATTCAAAAATTAAACCAAACAATAACATAAAGGGCAGAGTATGTCAAACGAGAGATAAAAAGGATGAAGCGAATATGTAACGGCGTTAGGCGATGATTACCGTGATACTTTCCCTTGAAGGCCGACATTTTTGACGGTGAGAAGAGGGAGCGGAAACTGAACGGTTGGTTATGGATTGAGAGATTGAGGAGGAAGATGAGAGAAAATGGTGGGAGTGAGGGAGGTTTTTATATCAGAGACCAAGGCCTTGCAGCACACGTTGCTCTCAGTCAAGTGTACCTCGAATGATCTTCGACTTTCTCGTCATTTTGACTCTTTTGCCCTTAGTTTCGTGCTGAGCTTTCGGTCCTTCACCGACTTAACCCACACTAAATGCCCTAATGATTATCCTTTCATTTTTATTAATGAAATTAAATTAAGAAATTTTAACAAAAAAACTCTAGGTACTGACCACATTTTTACTTTTAAAAGTCAATTCTGATACTATTCACTCACAACATATTTTTGTCATTTTCGTTAAAAATCAAAGTTTTCAAGTCATTTTTATTAGTTTTTCAGTCATTTTCATTAGTTTTTCTATTAAATTACTCTCTTACTTGTAAGAACAAAGAGAAATAGAAGAGCAAAAAACTTCTCTAAAAAATGAAATTTTGATTTAGGTATCATTTGATGTTTTTAATATAATATTTTATAATATTAATATGAAAATTTAAATTAAACGGTAAAGTAACAAGAAATTATGAAGTTCTACTTCAACAAAATCTCCTTTGCACTGCTCAAGAAAAGTAGAAAAAAAAAGTTAGGGCAAAAGGAAGAGAAACTTCGTCAAATTTGTAAAATCCATGATATTCCCAAAGAATCCAATTCTTTGATGTGAAAGCTAAGTTAACTGAAACCATTAGTCCTCTTTATCAGTTTTACCGCAGTGGTTTTCAATGATTTTGATTACCAGTTATGCCCGTCATTAGTTGTTTAATTTGATGTGAAAGCCAAAATAAACAACAAATGAAGGGTATAATTGGTAATCAAAATTATTGAAAACCACTGCGGGAAAACCAACCAAGCAACAAATAGTAGTCCTTACTGTTGGCCAGGTAGAGGTGGAGGTTGAATCTGTGGGTTTGGTTGGAATATGGAGAGATTACTACCGCCGCCACACTTTCATATACCACTAATGCAGTTTTTTTTGTGGAATTTAATTTGTGTGTATTTCAATGATTTGAACCGTTTGTCTTGTAGATATATTTTAAAAATTATATTTACTAAAAATCATTCAAATCTAAAATTATATGACTATCAGATTAAATATAGTGTTTGTTTAAAGAACTATATTCATCTATTTTTTTTCTACAAATGAATGTCTTATTGGTTTTGGATGTATATAATTTTTTGTAATAATGATTTCTGAATGATGTACTAAAATATAAACAGTTCGGATCGTTGAAATACAATATGAGGCCCTACAAAATATGTGTTAAAAGCACGTGTCCTCGAATCCTAACCTATATGTACTTAATCCTCGTATAGATATAGTTTGTTCATTCATTCTAATGGATTTTAGTATAAAAAGAAGGGAAGTATACCAACCTTCAACAATACTAAAATCAATCAATAGGGCAAACGTTTTAGGTACATAATTCATGAGTCAGTAAGATTTTTCGGTGAAAGTTTTGAAGCTGGAAGCCCCTCCTTGTTGGTTCAAAAGATCATAATTTGTTGAGTTCAATTCATGTTCTAAATTTTTAAGTTCGAGGATGAAGAATGAAGAGCGCCAAAGTTTCACTGTTTTTAAATGTTTTAGGAGTCCAAGTCTTTTTCCCTTCTACCACAACATGAACCGTCTCAAGTCAAGCAAAAGTACCATGACTGAGGAAAATTAAGGTAGCCCTAGCCCAATGGTTACCATGCAGTAAAATGGTCCGGTACAGGTTCAAGTGTCATAATATGTAAGGAGAAATTTACTTTTTTTTAGGTATCTATCCACTTATATTGTGACACTTGATATACAAACGTATTTTTAGTACGCTGAAAAATTTCTCGTTGACAATTGGAAAAGGAATGAATAAGGTAACAAATGCCTTGAACCAGGTTGGCCCAGTTCAATTGCATCTCTTCAGCCTGTGGTTTGGAAAAGGACTTTGGGCCGAAGTAATAACTCACTAAATTTAATGTAAATGTTGAAAAAATAATCGAAAATTAACTTTTTGTTATAAATATGTAAAAGTTAGAGAGATAACTTTTACTAGTGACAGGAGCGAATCAGGTGTAAAATATCAAATTGTAACACAAGAGAATGACAAATAAAATAGGGAGTAATAGATACTGATGTTATTGATCTTTCCTTTCTTACTATGTATCTTTTGATAGCACTCGGAGTGCTCTATTTATAAAGCAACTCCATACGAACATATTCTTACATTTTGAAATTTACAACACATGACTTTGAAAATACGATGACCTTTATTTCCAAAGTCTACATCACTTTGTGTGGGTATTGAAAAAACTTATGTGGGCATTCATTAAACTGCCAGCGGTTTCAACATTGTCAATGTTTTCAACACTTTCAAATTTTGTATAAGTTGACATTAGAAGATATATAAGTTCAATGTCCATAATTGGATTGGATAATTGCTAAGGGCAGAGCCAGCTAGTGTCTGCCCTAGGCTCTAGCACATCTTAAGTTTTACAAAATTGAAAAAAATTTGGTGTTAAAATAAGCATGTTGTGGAAAACTTAAGCCTAATATTGCCCAAAGTAGAAATTGTGCCTACCCACAACACCTAAATCTCGATTCATACTACAAGGAAAATAAATTAGTCCACCTCTACATAAATTCTTAGCTCCGCCTTTGATAATCACTAGATTCAAGATATGTTAGTAATAAAAATATAAAAAAAAAACTTATCGTTTCAATCTTATCATTAATAGCGAATAAAGTGAATACAGTTATTTCTGGACTAATAAATTAATAATATTTTAAATCTAACGTATTATCTAATCTAATCCATTTCACTTTTAGGTATTACACATGGCCTAAATTTGAGGAATGAAACAAACTCTTTGCAACTTTGACCAAAAAGATAGCTCCTAGGCAAGCTTTGGGCTAACAATTTAGTTTTGTATGGAATATGGATAAATGAGACATCCGATCACACTTGACTTCAATGAGATGGTGACTTAAATTTATTGACACATGTGAGGCTGGACCTAACCCATTTTGACACTTGCAAAAGAAATTTAATCCGTGACAATAGTAGCTACTAGCTATATAGTCCTAGTCGTTGACGTTGTTCATTGTATGATGTTGAACTACTATGCCCGTATACATAATACGATATCGGAGGGTGAGCATCGTGTTTGAATTCTCTAGGTTTTGGTAGTAAAATTCTTGACACGACATAAAATTATGATTCAAAACTTGTACGACATCATTAAGATTATGTCATGATTAACTACAGACATTGTGTTAAAACTTAATTAGTACTCGACAAAGATCTAAAATGACATGACCTGAACACAACCCAAAACGACTAGATGTCACCTCTAGTTGGTGCTCGGTACACATCTAACTCAAAAATATAAAGTCGTGCTTCAAATATATAGTTTCTTTCAATTGGTTCGAAATACTGGTTGTTACAGTCAAAATAATAGAACTATTAGTCTGTCACGATCTTAGATGATTCGCTTCTCCTACCTTCTTACAATCAAAATAATAAAACTGTCAGTCTGTCATGATCTTAGATGATTCGTTTCTCCTACCTCAGGAACATTGGAGATGTTTTGAACACATATATATTGTTGGTTCAAATGAGGTTGGCAAGTATGCCAAAACAATAGTAGTACCAGTGCAAAGCTTAAACCTAATCAATTGGGTAAACCCAATGCCAAGTAATAAAATTCAGCCGTTCCTTGCAAGCCAATAATATGAAGCTTGTGCACGTTTCTTGGCAATCGCCTCATTAAAAAAAATGCATAAACAAATGTTATAATGGCAGACAAAAAAATGTGCACGTTTCAATGGGTAAATTAATTGCCAAAATTTGCCCCTTGGGGTTTAAAAAGCCAATCTATTTTGGCCATACGACAAAAATCACTAAAACATGAAACAAAAAAGGGAAGCAAATTTGAGCCCTTTTACTCTATAACAACAACAATATATAATATATAACGTCTTTTAAACGGATTACATGCATTTGATAGATTCCACAGTGTTATAAAGGGTTGAACCATAGACTTTCAGAAAAAAATTATCCTCTTATAAATTTCAAAAATCAATAAAGGGAAAAAAAGAAGGAAGGGAAATTTCCTTCTACTTTATAACAATATTAATATACATTACCTTTTACGTGAATCACATTAACTTGTTAAATTTTCTTAAATTTTTAAACGCACTTTCAACCGTTTCTGTAATGTGTGTCATACATGAATGTACTCTGCATAATAAAAATAGAATCTTTGGCTAGGAAGGGAGAGAGAGGAATGCAAATGGTACCAGTAAATTAGAATTTATACAGTTTTCCTTCTTCAAGTAAAGCATATAATTTCCTATAATTTTCAACTTTTAAAGCTATAAAATAAACAAACAACTTACAAAGTCATTGTTAATATAATTTTTTCTGTTCACTAAATAAAATAAAAAATAAAAAATAAATATAAAAAAGGTAAAATATAGAGAAAAAAAAAACAAAAGAATCAGTCTGGTCTCTTACATGCACAGATCAACAAAGAAAATTCACCAGCACTTTCTTGCCCTTTCTTTTCCAAATTCTTGTCTTCCAACCAGAGCCTGCTATCCAATCCACTCCTTGTCCTGAACATAAAGACAGCTATCCCAGATTTTGGATTGAACAACCAGTCATGGATATCCCACATCAAATCCACCAGCAAACCATCCAAAAAAATTGTTTGGTTTCCTCTGAAATTCCACCTCAACCTCTTCACCTGAAAAACCTTCTTCTTGTCAATGCAGACCGATAAAACCGGGCTTTTCGAGCCCGGTTCTTCGGGTTGATCACACTTGATCACGATGTCATGTGATAGTCCAGTGTCACAGAATTGAGCTTTTGTTGCATACGCAGCACTGCCTGAAAAATGCTCACTCCTAGAAACCAATGTGAATTTTTTCTGTGACATGATGGTTTTGTACTTCTCCAAGTCCAAAACTTGTTCGACCTTGTCGCCGAGGACGAGGCAGAGTTCCGAGTCAGCTAGAACCATGACGAAAAACCCGGTTGCCGGTTCCGGTCCGGAATCATAATTGGCAGTGGACAAATCCCAGAAGACTTCAATCTTGGTATTGCAGGATTGGAATCCCAAGGTACCCTTTTGGTTTTCCAACTTGTGGGAATCGGAATTGGATTTGGACGGCTGAGATTTGTTGTCTCCAACGGTGACCGTGACTCCTTGGGCTGTGAATTTGTTGAACCAGGTGAGTGTGATCAAAATCCGGTTCTGGGTTGAGAGCTTGGCTCTGTATAAACATGACACTTCATTTGGGATTGATGGGGTTAATTTTGGGGTCACATAAGCTTGGTTTGATGGACCTGAGCAATATGAATCTGAGACCTTTATGGCATGCTCGCTGTAACAAGTTGCTATGCTTCTCATTGTGTATGAGAAATCCGAAGATCGAAAATTCGAAGATTGATCTATATTCTGTATCGTTCTAATTTTGTCGGATGTTCCCGAGGAGACAAAGATAAATAGGAAATGAGAAGAAATGGGGACTCAAAATTTGGAGAGGAAGAAGGGAGGGAGTTTGGTCTTCCTTTTTGGCTATGGAAGGAGGAGAAAAAAAATACTTGTCTTGTATATGGTTTGCTTCCATGTGGGGGTGTCCTTTCTTATTCACAACATTAAGTGCAAAAATGAAAATATAAAATAAAATAAATCAAAAAATTAATTAGTGAAGAAAAATAAAGGGAAAGACAGTGAAATCCACGTGTTTTAGCTTCTACGGCAGCCCAACCACATTCATTACGATTCCAGTAACCTTAACAATTGTTTGAAGAAAATATTGAAAGCGAATAAATTAGCATTACACTAATGGAGAAAATTTTATGTGTACTTTAAAACACCCAAATGAGTGATGAGAATTTGAGTAATCTTTCTGATCTGTTTTGTTTTACCTGCAAATACAATATTAAAACTATAATCTGGATTAGTTAGCTCCTAACCTAACCCAGACTATATTTTGAGTCAACCAAAGATTGACAGCCGCAATATGAGGGAAATTTTGTTAATGGATTGTCCTAAAGAATAGGTCTATGAATCTATCATGTATGTTAGTTTTTTTTTTTTTTTTTTATAATTTTTTTATCGGGTTTGGTTTGTTTAGAATTTCAATGTTATCTAAACACACAAAATCGACACATTGATAACACTTTATCTAATAGAGAGGACTATACCGTTACATGTAGAATCCACTTATATTAGAAAGTGTGTTAACAGCTGTGTCAATTTTGTGTATTTAAACAATATTATTCATTTGTTTTTATTAGAGCATTACTCGTATATCACGCAATTAGTACATTTAATAATTGGGGTAACCTTTATTGTCAAACAATACGGGGTGTGTTATGTCCTAATTGTGCAGTGTAACGGAGAAAAACTTCAGTGTAGTTGTTTTTGCCATGTGACATGTTGCAAGGATGAGTAACGGTAAAATCTAGATGGTTGATGGACCCGTGCTTAAACGATAAATTTGATTATCAAATTTGAATACATATCTTAACTAGGTTGTATTGTCATTCATCATTATCATGTGGTAGAAACAACCCTACTGCAGCTATTATGGTTTGAACTATATATTGTTCATAAAAAGATCCACTCGAATAATGATTTGAATTTAGATTCCAATCTTCTTAGCTACTAATATTGTTGTACAGTGATGTTTCTTTTCAATCTTATGTAAGGTGTCTCAAGTTTAATTACTATAAATAGCAAATATGATATATAATTATGGTTAATTCATTGTGTGAATCAAAATTTCCACCCCAAATCGATCGCTCATGGGAAAAAATCCAATATTCTTTCTATAAAAAGTATGATGAGAATATTTCTAATGGTAATTAAGAATTTAAGCTCAAAGAGATATGGATAAGCGGGAATTTGATAAATACTTGATGGCACGTAGGTAGGGGGTAGTGAACTGACTTGCAGGATGCCATTGCCATTGGATAACGTGGAGTTGTGCCTCTCTATGATGGTGATGAAATGGATGATAGTGATCATTTGGGTCCACGAAATAAAAGCAGCTGTGAGATTCACCTACTCCCTACTATGATGCAGAGATTTTTCAGTTGATTATAAAAATTAAAAATAAAATCTATAAATAGGATTTTGTTGTGACGTATGTTCTTATTAATATGTGATTGTATAAATCCTAAGTACAATTCTTTGGGATTTAGATGATCTTTCCTAATATACTTTGTATTACTTGGAGAGCAAGTTTCTCTCCTCCTTATTACTATAAATAAAGGAACAAAGACTGGGGAATTAACACAATTCCTCAAGTCTATTCTCCAATCTATTTCTCTTCCCTTTGCCGCACCTCTCTATTAAATATAGGCCACAACATGTTATCAGCATGCTCTTCACGCGGTGCTAAAGAGAATTTATTCGTCTCTAATAAGAGGAGTATTACGTTTTAATTATTTTTAATTGATTAAAAATTTATTTTAGAATTCATATACTTTTATCGATTCAATTTTATTTTTGTTATGTTGAACGTGATACAAGCCTTGAAGATGAAAACCAAAATTAAAGAAAGAACTCGTTCACAATATTCATTACGCAATCCAGGTTCTTCCAAAATAACGTTGTTTATCTCGATATTTTTTCAGCCTTGATTGCATGAACCTTCACTATAATGCATGATCCAACTATACGATTTACGAATTTTAGATTCTACATAAATTGTTTATGCATTATATCCATAATTTTGCTATTATGTGAATTGAATATGTGTGAATAAGCAAGAAAAAGAAAGAAGAAAGCCCTAGAACTCAACTAGGGCCTGGAAACATGGATATGTATGTTTCAAATTTGGACCTAAACTATGGGAGCCCAGTGCTTGAGCACCGAGCTCGCGCTGGACCTGTGTCTACACCATGGCTTGAAACCCATGACTGCATGAAGCCGCCAAGCCCAGTTGAGCCAAGCAGCTTCTAGCCCAATGAACAAACGATGTCGTTCATGTCGTTTTCTTACCCTAGCCCATGCACCTCAACTGAATCGAGGACTGCGCCCGCAGCCACATCAATCACCAAATCTCGGTGAGTGCAGGACAATGGTGATGCCAGAAGTTGTCCACAACCATCAATCTTTACGATGAAGATCAATTTTCTCGGTCGAAACACTTCGCCGAATTTGTTTAGACACCCATCGCGATTCCTCGAGATTCCCTAGCCATCTTTCGTCGTCTTTTTTTTTTAGATTCTACGGCGACGCCTCGCCCTCTGTGATCCATGATTGCCACCATCCCCTGTGATGTCGTCTGCCCCTGAGCACCACCTCCAGCAGCGGTCTTTTATTGTTTCGCGAAGAAACTCCTCACCCATCGCAGATAGGCTCGTATCTCACGCCTCAAAGGTCTTGGGCCTGTACTGCTCTCGGCCCACACCCAATAACTAGCCTCAGTTTTTGGCTTAGGACTTTATGGTCCGTTTTTTGTTTTTAGACTTGCTGCATCAGCAACCTAGCAGCCCATTCTGAGCTTGGGCTCGCTCTCCAATTTTTTAGGGCCTATTTACTTAGCCCATATGAAACCTTAAACCCTATTATCGGGATTTAATTTTCACTTTTTCTTTCTTAACCCATACTTTGGTCTGGGTTCTATTAACCCAACTCTTCTCATTGGCCTGCAGCTCAGCTAATTAAAATAATAATTTTGGACTTATAGCTCCATCCTTTTAGGGCCGTTTCCCTAAATTTTCACACAAAGGGTCCTGAACCTACCCACTATTACTATATTTGTTTTCTTTTGCTTTATATATATACATTATGTCTTGTATATATTGTGTTTGTTTGCAGGTACTATGAACCTGAAGTTCATAATTCTGAACTCGAATTTCAGAAAAGTGTCATAGAAACTTGAAGTTTTTTAACGCGCAACACTCATGTTGAGACCCGAAGTTCTCCATGCTTAAACCAAACCATGTCTTAGAACCTGAATGTTCTAATTTTGATGTTTATTGAAATTTTATTTCCTAAAACACCAATCACACTCTTGTTTCCACCATTCAATGTATTGTCAAACCGTAACAAGTTCGATTTCACTGATTTGGAAGTTTCAAATAAGAAACTACTTTATGTGGATACAAGCTGTAACACCCCACTTGACTACAACTAGTTACAAAGTCATTGTAGCCAGTTATGGTGTGGAAAAGCTGAATAAGCCTCCGCCATGATCTTCATTTGAAGACTTATGCCTGAAACATATTAAATGGAAGTAACTCACTACCGAGGACTCCATGGTTCTTTGACTGGCTATGGATCGTTTCAAATCATGCAAAGATGAATTTTTGCCCAAATCAAATCATGATTGAAACCTTTACGTCCATGAATAGGTACAATTTTGAAGTTTATATCCGACCGAATTTTGACTAAAAGAAAATCTTTCTCGTCATTATATATCTAAATTGCTCCTGAAGTAGCAGTATAAAGAGCAAAAGTTTACTAAATTCTCGAACCTGATTACTACCATACTTGTGAGAGAATGGTACCCCAACAATTCAACTGGGAGCTACCGAAAGGTATTGACCCAGTTTCGGCTGGAGTCTACCGAATGGTGGTACTTTGTTTCTGCATAGGTGCACCGAACTGTAATCCTCTGCTTCGGCAGATGCCTATCGAACAGACCCCTCTAGTTTCGGCTGGAGCTTACCGAACCCAAGTCTGGGTCTGTTTGTCTTTCTCACAATCTCATTTCGAGTTTGTTTTACAATATATGGTAGAACTAGGCCTGCCAAGAGGTGGTATCACACCCAAAGCTTGATCCCTGGCACATTAAACTTCAAGAATAAGGGATAGTATTCTCGAACCTCAACCTTGCATAATCTAACTCCGTTCTGACGAAATAGATCATTGGTTATGCATTTGTATGTGCCTCTACCAATGTTGTTGAGGAGTACCATTCTAGTAGTTAATATGTGAGACTAATTTTGCTCCACCTAACACATTTGGAAAAGCGAAATTTGACATGAAAGGCTTATTAGCCGAACCCCTCTATATATTTGGTTTACTTTGTGAATAATTTGTTTTATTCTCGAATTTAAGATTGGTGTTTGGATATTACTGTTGTTCTCTAATAAGAGTTAATTAACGAAAACGACCATATGTGACTACAATTAACTCATGCTTAGGTATGTGTTGTGAGGAAGTTAGTTGTCTGGTTCTATGCTAACTTCATACCAAATCATCCCCTGACAACCTTTCAGGCTTATCCAACCTGATTGTGGGGCATGGCACTGTCCTATATTGTCAACCAAATTCTCACATGTTCGTTTCATTATTACAACCTTATTTTTTGATGTCAAAACTCAGCTTGGATCAAGGATGGGCTCTTGGTCACAAAAGGGAAATGGTACTAATCTTACCATAAAGGGAAGCCTTAAACTCATTCGTTCTGGAAGAACGCCCTTTTTGAGCTTTAAGGATATTCGAGAGTATTATTACCATATTGAAACCAATGTAGAAAAATGGAGTAAAATTCCTTAGCATATTACCATATTGCACTTCCTACGAATATAGCCACATGCATATTCTAGAGAAGATGAAATGTTTAACGAATGAATTATACCCATTTAAGCCACTATGTGGCCAGCCAGAAGCCCGCGATTCCAAAGGAATTTTTGCTATGGATGAACGTTTAGGATATCTAGGATAATCCATGATGCGCTGTCTTGGGCATTCTTTTACCATAAGTAAAAAAAAATCATACCTAGAAGTATATCATACATTAGCTATCTCTATCTTTTCTACAAAGGATTCAACAGGGGATATTTGTGGACTAATTCAACCACCCTGCGGACCACATTGGTTGATGCTTCTACACGCTGGTCACATGTGTAGCTGTTGTCCACAAGCTGCATTCTCCATACTGGTGGCTTAGATTAACAAGCTCAGGGTTCACCATCCTGATTATCTGATCAAATTTATTTGATTGGATAAGTTGGAGAATTTACATCAAATATTTTTAAATTTCAATGGATATTGCATGTCGGTTGGGTTTTGAAGTTGAACATCAAGTACCTCATGTTTATACCCAGAACGACCCAACATAAGCATTCATTAAACGCCTTCAAATGATTACACGATCGATTAGTCATACGTACCAAGTTTTCAATCTGTGTTTGGGGCCATGCAATATAGCAAGCAACCACGTTGGTCTGCCTAAAGCCCATCATGACCCAACCTTATAAAGCACGTGTTAGTTGGTTACCAGATCCAAACCCAACATATCGAATATGCACATCTTTGGTTGTGCAGTCTATGTGCCAGTTTGCACCGCCCTTATGTACAAAAAATAAGAAGAGGTCCTCAGAGAATGATGGGAATCTATGTCGGTTATGATTCTCCTTTTAATATTTGTTACTAAAAACCTTTGACAGGTGATCTCTTTACCGCTCGTCTTATGGATTGTCACTTTTATGAGACAATATTCTCGTCGCTAAAGGGATATAAGAACATCAACGTTCCTAAAGAACAACGCGAATTATCGTGGACGTCCCCACTATGTCTTATCTCGACCCCAATCTAGATTGTCAGAGTATAACCAGACACTTCCTTTGATCTAGCAAAAGTGACGAGATCACATATACTAGCTGCAAATGTGCTTGCAAAGATGTGTACAATATGTACGACGGACCTTCGTCCCGAAAGTAGGAACGCCATTATTGTGACTGACCCTCGTACATTGGCGGCTAGCCAATCAATCTATCCTATGCCAGAAGTGTGGTAGATCACTCGGTTAGAGGATTCACCTCCCTAAAAGAGCAAGAACATGACACGAACAAATCCGCCCCTCGATCGCTGTCTCAATCCTTTTCATCTTATGAGATTAAATTTGGATTACTCTCAAAACCTGAAGTTCTTGGTCCAGTATACTTGTTTGGATGAGATATGGAATTGGAAAGAGCGAATAAAGACTATTCACAAGCTAAGGTGTGAGCCAAATCTTAGCCATAAAAATAAATTCTACAAACAAGATATGGTGGAAAAGTCAAATTATTAAAATTTATTGAATACGCAGCGAAAATAGAATAGTACATAAATTAATTCACAACAAAAAGTACCAACAAAATAATAATAAAATTGTAACAATTCTTTCAAATGCATGAAATATATGCAAATGAGATGGATGAATGTACTCACTCCCTTCTAATCCCGTCAACACATACCTAAGGCACCCAAGCCTGCATGTCTCATACCAACTTATACCACTTGGCTCTGAATACCTTAGAATAAGAATTAACTCATGTTCATCCCTTAACCCAATTTTTGTAATTAAACTCTCAGTTTCCACTTTATTAAATAGGCACTTCCCCCGATGTCCAATTGTATATTCAAGCCCTGCACCCTAAGCCTGACATATACAAGATTTCATTATTTTTATATTCAAGGCACACTTCAACCCTTGAGTATCCTCACAACTCAAACACTTTACAAAACTCAACACAACTGAACTCTCTTTCTTGCTTTGTATGAATGTTTATGTATATGTCATGTTCATATAGAAACTAATACTCACATTTTATCAAACAAGCCTGCAAGCTTCAACATAAATCAAATTGATTAGTAACAAGAGTAATTTAATCATAATATTAACAAAATAATAATCTTTAATGTAAATGATAAGCAATATGTTGCCATTTCTTCATTTTGTCGATCATCCTTTTCCATTATGCTTCTATTTAATAACTCAGTGCTTAAATGGTTTGCTCAACTCAAACTTATTGCAATTAGACAAAGGAACACAAAGATTTAAGTGGTTTACCAATTTGGCTACGTCCACTAGCGTTGCATATGCATTTGTGTTTTCACCATGCAAGAAAGATTTACAAATTACAATGAAAATGGCCTAGAGCGTTAAATATATAAGAAAAGGTATACAAAAGGGACAATCTTACTCTCTCTTCTTTTCCTTCCTCTTTTTTTCATGTTCTCCATTGGTTCTTTTCTCCTTCCTTTATAAAGATTGCATGACATCTTCTTCTCCAAAGAATCTCCACAATTGTGCCAATGGAAAGAAGGCAAGTGTTGTGCCAATCATCAAACATGAAATGTGTTCCAATAAAAACACACCAAATGTTAACCTAATCATCACCATGAAACGTGTTCCAATAACAAGGCAAGAAATGTTGTCCTAATCCTTAGCAATGAAATGTGGTCCAATAACAAAACAACAAATGTGAAGTTAATCAATATCATGCAAGGTGGACAAACACTCAAAAGCCACGTCCAAAGTCTAAGGGATATGAATCCTACCTCTTCAAATTTTGGAGGGATGAATCATCACTAAACATTTAACTCTTAGATTCCTAATGAATACAAACTTGCCAAATCACTCTTAAGTAGACTTCCACCTCCACATTTAGAGTGGTGAGAAATCACCAAATCATTAACTCCTAATATTACAAACTCTCCACCTCATCTTTAAGAGAAAATAACAAGACAAAACTACTCATTTAGTCCAACCTCAAACTTTCAGCCCTTTGTGAGGAAAATCAAACCAAACTCATATAATCACCTTTCTCCACCTCAAACTAAAAATATCTCTAATTACATATGAACGTGAAATAGCTAGTTTTTGAAATAGTTTGTAGCAAAAAGGATTTTACATTGAAACTATTTTACATATCGAAAGTAGGTTTTTGCATAAAATAAATCTAATAAAATTGTTACTTTAAAATAATTACTCTCACACACACACATAACCATTTTTTTAATACAGGGTATTACATTATCATAGATGATGTTATATGGTGACTACCGACATAAATGAAAATCAACGATAACAAACCGCATTCGTTGATTAACGTCAACGTAGAACTGATTGGTCAACCAGAAAATCAATCTGTGACGAATAAGATCAATGAAATAGTGCAAATGATGCAAATGAGACCACAAGAACACCCTCTCGGTATACTAGATGCAAATGAGACCTTTATGGAGGGTATGGAGCATAAGGTTCCATATATTGGAATGTAAGGCAGCCACATCTACGTACCACTAGCGTTTGTTGTACTTAGCTCAAATGCACTAGATCAGACATCTTATGTACTGATAATCTTTTGACATAAAGCAGCACTGCGCCTAACATGCCCCCACCAAACTTGGTGTTAAAGATGTTTTTCCGTTACTACAAATTTGGGCTTATCTATCCCTATGCATCTCAGAATAGATCACAACCCTTTGATCTTTGGAATGATGCCTACCTTTTAGGATTCGCTGAATCAGACCATCTATCTAACCACACAAGGTACATTCCCGCATAGTTAAGTCTTTCTCGTTAAGGAAGACTGCAATATCTTGGAGGTCAACTAGATAGATCTTTGTTGCAAAACCTTTGAATCGTTCCAAGACTCACTATGTCTCATCACGTGAGAGATATGGTTGAGAACCCTTGTTGAGCATATTCAAAATTCCTGCGATTTTGATCCATCGTTAAATCCCAACAACGATTCATGAAGACAACGTTGTATGTATCGATCAGATTATGATACATCTAACAAGTCAACACCAAGCATATTGTGTATACATCAGCATGAGCATCAGAAGATTGAAGTCAAGTAGTTCAATTCCAAACATCTACACGAGTCACTGCTAAAGTCTACCTTCCAGAAGCTTGTCCAAAAAATTGGTATGCGTAACTTTCTCATTTGCGATGTTTATAGTTTCATTTGGAAGTTTTGTCAAACTCAGGGGAGTATCTAGAAGTATACTCACTTGATCTTAATGTATTCTTTTTTCCTGCGATTAGGAGCATTTTTTCTAATGGGTTTTTGCTACCTAACTAGGTTTTAACGAGGCATCCATCCTGAGCTGGTCATACCCTTGTGAGTTCTTCTACTTGCGTTCAGAAGACGTATAGTTTTGACTTAATGCAACTTCTCATTTTTCTCCTTTGACTACGAGCTTTTGTCCCACATTGGGTTTTTCCATAGCGAGGTTTTGTGAGTTTTACTACCCATGCATTCTTTCGTTTGTTTTGAGACTCGCTTTCGCTACTTGTGTCAACTAGACGAGACAAGTTCATTAACTACTTCTACATTTGCCTGAAGATTTGATGTGCTATCTACTTGAGTATTTGCACACTCAAGGGGGAGTGTTTTGACATATATTCTTATCAATATGTGATTGTGTAAATCCTAAGTAGAGATAGAATATGAATCTTTGGGATATAGAAGATCTTTCCTAATATACTTTGTATTACTTGGAGAGCAAGTTTATCTCCTCCTGATTACTATAAATAAAGGCACAAGGACTAGAGAATTAACACAATTCCTCAAGTCTATTCTCCAATCTCTTTCTCTTCCCTTTGCCGCACCTCTCTATTAAATATAGGTAACAACAGGTTTAAAGCAGGAGGAAGAACAAGAAATAATAAAAAATAAAAGAAAAATAAATAATCAAAGAGATAATTAGGAAGAAATTTGATTTTTATAATAAATCTTATCATTGAATAGATAATTATTGATTATTAAATAATTAAATTTAAGAAATTTGATTTATTTTAAGAAATTGGACTATTCCTACTTTTGGCTAAAAAATGGGACTTATATTAAGTTTTTCTCTCTTTTTTTCAAAGGCTTTGAAACATGGACGCTACGCCAAATGTTACTATACAAATAAAGATTTTTTTTTAAAATGTCCATCCACTTATATAATAACGTAGAACGTATGTGTTCATCTTATAGCCAAAGGAAGACAAATTTAGAATTCATGAAATTTTACTATTTATATATTTTTAAGGTTTATTAATTTCTCTTCTGCAAATAAAAATCTTATTTATTATTGTTAATGCAATTCAGTTACAAAAGTTAAACCTTTACGTTTTAAAACAGAAAACCCAAAAATTGAAAAACTAAAAGAGATGGACATGAAAATAATATAATAATATTATTAATAGGGGAACTTTCACATCCTTGAATTTAATAAAAACATAGCAAATTAATACAACGGTTACAGTTTGAAGAATATGGAATTTACTTTCTTAGGAAAGGTTCATGCATGGTACCCTTCCTTCTTGTGACAAATTATTTTGCGTATCCTTGTAAATATTGTTTCGAGTTCGCCTAGTGCGTTAAACTTAGGCTTTAGACAAATGAGTCGTGTTTGTGTCATACTTGTTATTTTAACAGGTGATCCGATAACGACCCGATTCTTTAACGAGTTGTGTTATTTCTTGTCGAGATAACGGATCATGCAAGAAATTGTGATACTTAATGTCTAAATCTGGCAAATGGTATCTTATCGGGTTCTTAATGAGTTACTCAATAACGGCTATACTCGTTAACAAGTTCTTAATGGTGACCCAGTAACGACCCGACTCGTTAACAGGTTGACTAAAACCTGTTATTTTCGTGTCATTTTATGTCGAATTAACAGGTGGTACAAGAAATTGCCGAACCTAGTTAAACTCTCAACCAAATAGTTTTAGGTCAGAATCCGACGCTCTACGTTCTAAACAAAAAAAATCGTCCTATTCCAAAACAAAAATTATTAATTTCGAACCAAACCCATTGGATCATCATTAGTTTTTCTTTTTCAGGTATAGGTGGTTCCCAATTTGAAGGGTCGAATTAGGAGTGAAGTTGGTGTGTTAGTTGGTCACTGACCCATTGGTTTAAAATTTTCAAGCACTTGTTAGCTAATCACAACTAGAATTTGAGAGGGAGGGAAGGCTTGAGTGTTCGATTGGTAACCTAAAAGCGGGAAAACGACCATTAATTCAAACGTCAAATTGAAGCATTAAGGGAGCTGTTAGACTTCCTAGCTAATTACAAGAAAACATTGAACACGATTTAAATTAATATCATTACGATCCTTAGCAACAAAAATCACTTTTATATAGATCGGTTTCGTCTCTCCTAGCAATGTGATTAGCAAATATTTTTATATGTTAATATCACTATGGTTTAGGGATTCTCTTCCTACATGTAAGTTAGAGGTTTGAAGTTCAACTCACTTTAATGACAAGTTTGATATCTAATTATTATAGATGACATATTATGTATACCCTAGCCTAAAGGACACTACTTGGCTCCTTATATGTATGGAGTCATTAATTTTTATATGTAATGAGTCACTCCTTCTTACAGGATGATATGACATTATTTTATCAAATAAACATCATAATTCAAACCGTTCATTCCCTTTGTCATTATATAAAAACTGTCTATAGAAAATTTTATTCAATTTGGAGATCATTTAATTAATCATATGAATTAAACAAATTGACAATTAATCATGAAGATATTACTTGTTGACTGTTGATTTGTTTGACAAATATGGATGATTAAACTGTCTCCATATTAAATGAGTTCTTCTTGAGATAATCTTTAAATGATGAACAACGAATTGTTAGAATCACAACACTTACAAGGTGAGATAGTGTCACGTTGTCATGTAAAGAAGAATGATTCAGATTACATGACGACGTGACATCATTTAGAAATATCATGATTAATGGTTCAAATTTTGATATTTGTATAGTTTAGACAGTAAAATAAACAATTTAGATTGTTAAATAGTAGAATAAATGGTTCAAGTTATGATATTTGTATTCATACATTACACCTTTAGATTGTGACTTAGATTGTGACTTCATGATGACAAGAAAGTAAGTCTATCTTGCCTGCAAAGAAACCAGAAGACATGCATGTCTTCATAATATACACTCCATGAATATAGGGCAACTGAGATCTCACAGGCGTGAGCTGTGTGATGATTTACAAGTGTGGTGTACCGTCGTCTCTCTTGAGGATACGTAGGGAGGTCCAGATCTAATTAAAGATGCTGAACCAAAAATATTAATTGATGCCGGAAATGAAAGTGGCTGACTGTACCAAGTGTATCGAGTACTGATTCAGCACACAGGCAAAGTCCTTTTCGGTATTTTGATTCCCCCCAAAAGTAGCAGAATGTGGGGAACTTTCTTTCACGTCATCCCCTCCCAGAAACGTATCTGGCATAATAATCACTTCTTTATACCACAAATATTCGACTTAATCACTTGAAAGCATCCTTATTAAGTTAACGATGCTAACCAAAATATATAATTAGGAAAATCTCAGTTTACTACTCTTAAGTTTTGTGATTTTCAACATTTGGTACATAAAGTTTTTTTTGTCTCAGAGCCATATCTAAAGTGTTAATTTTGGGACAATCTCATGCATCTGTTAGTCTGACTGTTAAATCAGCTGTTAATTGATGACGTGGCACTCACGTGGACAATGATTGGGTACCACGTGTCAATATGGGCCCACGTGAATATTAAAAAATTTTAAAAAAAATTGTTTTAAAAAAAATATGGGCATTCACCCGTCCCATCCTCCCCACACACCCACCCATTCCCTTCCTTATCCCGCCCCTCACCCACCCACGTTCCCACTAACCCTCTTCCCACCCTGATGGTGAAGTGCTCTTGCATCACACCTCTTGGTCTTGGGTTTAAGGATGTGTCTTGGTCTTGGGTTCGAAGGTTTGTGTGCTTCTACTGCTCTACTATTGCCTTTGAATGTGATTAACCCACCCAACTTCTCCTTCCCCTTCCCTATACCCACCCCGCCACTAAGCCTTTTTCCCTTCCCAAAATTCTCTGACTTTCTTCTCTCTTCTGCACCCACTCTTCGCTCCTAATTTCCGTCAATCCTCGGGCGCACTATGAAATTGAATTTCTCCAGCAGCGGGTCGGCCTGTGCATGCACCAAGGTGTCATCCAGTTCGAGAAACATCGCCATCTTCTCTTGAAAGACCAGCAACGTAAGTGATGGCTCAAACAAGAGCTTGTGCCAGATTGGGTTTTCCGATTTGAATTCGCATTCTGAGCGGCAACCGTGGAGAGAGAAATGAGGGAAGGTTGTGTGGGTGGGAGGGATGGAATTTTGGGGAAGAGGTAGGAGCTAGGTTTTGGGGATAAGGAATAGGCTTGGTGGCGAAGGTGGGTATCAGAGAAGGGGGAGGGTGAGTGCAGAGGAGATAAGGGAGGGAGAACGAGGGGAATGGGTGGGTGTGCGGGGAGGATGAGTATAGGGAAGAGAAGGGAGGGAGAATGAGGGAGGAGTCGGGAGGGGTGAATGCCCAGATATTTTGTTTTTTTAATTTTTTTAATTTTTTAATATTCACGTGGGCCCCCATATTGACACGTGGTGCCCAGTCATTGTCCACGTGGGCGCCATGTCATCAGTTAACAACTGATTTAACAGCCAAACTAACATATGTATGAGACTGTCCCAAAATTAACACTTTAGGTATGACTCTAGAACGAAATAAACTTCATATACCAAATATTGAAAACCACGAAACTTGAGGATAGTAAACTGAGATTTACACTATATAATTCTACTTGGTTATGGTTCAATGATTTAGTGTGATATATCACATATTTGAAAATATTAATTTATAGATCCCACATAAATTTAAAAAGGATTTGGGTACAATATATGTATATAATACAATTATCATTTCGACCATCTGATACTTGTATTTAATACATATATTCACTTGAATTGGGTTATTCCCTATATTGCCAATTAGTTTTATAGTGGAACCTCAAATTTCTTCATGATATCAAAGCAGGTTGTTCCATGTGTGAAGCCAAACGGCCACACATGTTTCACGTCACCCCGTTGTGTTGTCCACGTGTTAGGCTTGAAAATTCACCACACACGAGGGGACGTGTTGAGAATGAGTCCTACATTAATGGGAGTAGTGGGTTTATAAATAATTAAGTTGGGCTATTCTACCTATTGTCAATTGGTTTTATGGTGGAACCTCAATTTCTTCACACTAAAAATTAATTTATATCAATAATTTAGCAACCAATTAGTACTACAGTATAGTGATATTCTTCTTCTTCTTCACTTGTAAGTGAGAGATCTTAGGTTTGATTTTCGGCGAAGACGAATTTGAACCAAATTAATATGGTTAGTGGACTGTAAGATTTAGCCCACTCTCCTACCCCTTAGAGTAGATAATATCATATAATATTGATTGCATTCAAATATTCATAGTTTAGCAACATAAAAGCAAATTATGGATACAATTAAAACCTTCGGAGCACAATTAATCTGAGATTTTAAAGATCATGCTAGCTAGGGTTTGAGTCTAGGATCTAGCAGCTTCTTTACTTGTCTTAATAATGAAGTAGGAAATCTTTGTATCACCAATGAAGTCTATATTCATATATAATATTTTGATTTGTTGTTTAGCAACGTGTAAGCAAATTATAGTTACAATTAAAATCTTCGGAGCACATTAACCTGAGATTTTAAAGATCATGCTAGCTAGGGTTTGCGTTTAGGATTTACTTGCTAGGGTTTGCGTTTAGGATCTAGCAGCTTCTTTACTTGTCTTAACAACAAAGTAGGAAATCTTTGGATTACCAATCAAGTCTTAACAACAAAGTAGGAAATCTTCGGATTATCAATCAAGTCTATATTCATAATATAATATTTTTATTTGTTTGATCCTATATATATGTGCAATCAAGTAATCAACATACACATATGCAATCGCTCATGCACCCAAACAAAAAAAAATACAAAATACAAAATACAAAACCCAAATGGACTAATTAATCCCACCCATATAACCAACAACAACAATCAAGTTTTGTTTCACAAAGCGAAGTTAATTATATAAATCTTAAAACTGCACTGCGCTATTTTGTGTAAAGTCTTTGTGCCAACCCTAAACCCTATCCGTTGTGAACAATATCTATGGAAGGATGCACAAGCAAAAGAATACCCCTTTTATTTCTTTTTATGGAAATGCTTTACGTAGCCGTAAAGCAATCATTACTTACACACTGTTTATATGTGAAATTATGTACATTGATCGAAGACAACCAGCTAATCATTTGAGGTTGAAACAAAAGATAGCTGGACTATGGAATAGGAATCTATTCCAATTCCATGACAGAAACATTCATCATATATACTTCTGCAGCAAGGTGCTGCAAATGCAGTACATATGCTTTTGCATGTCATGTCATATTGAAGCATATATACCAACTACCAAGTACAGTTCCAAATGAGGGAATAAGATACCGCTTCTTCTGGAATATGAGAAACCCTATAATTTATCTTGTATATTATTAGGCGAATAATATGTGGCTCTACTCAAAAGATAAGTAGGAATTCTTACTTGACATTGTTTATTGTCAGTTTATAGAACTTTGTGATTATAATTAGAACCATTGATATTATAAACACTTTATAAAGATTGTCTCTGCAAAAAAATCAATTAAAACTAAGGCTGTTTAGTCATCAAACTGTATAAAAATAGATAAACATAATTGGTAAAAGCCTTACGAATTATATATAAGTGGCCTTCTCCCTTTATATATATAGATATTTGCTACAATATACAGACTAACTATGACCTTAGTTTTAATTCATCTTTTTGCAAAGATAATACTTACAGAGTGATTTATAATATGAACAGTTATGATCATCAGTGAAAAGCTTTATGATTCGAGCACAAAAAAAATTGAGTAAAAATTCCTACTCATTCTTGAATCAAGTATTAGGCGCATATGCTCCTTTCGTTTTTTGCTATCATGCACACACACACACGTATATACGTATACATATATACGTATATACTCACACACATATGTATATATATATTTTCAGTTACTCAATACTAAGATTCTATTAATATTAATCAATAATATTGTAGGAGTTAGTTACTTAATACTGAGATTCCATTGATATTAATTAATAGGGAAACTACCAATTTAATCCCTGAATTATCATCTTAGTAAAAATTAGGTCCCTAAACTATTTTTTTCAAATAAATTAGTCCCTGAATTATAAAAATCTGCCAATTACATCCTTAATGTTATATTCGAAGCTACTATATTCAATTTTCTGTCAATTTAAGTCACGTTACTTGCATGTGATACACATTGGAGGGTAGATTGGTAGTTTTTCATAAAGAAATAGTGTGTGTAGTTAACTTTGGAGGATAAATTGGTAGTTTTTCATAATAAAAAAAAGTATAAGTTAACTTTTGAGGGTAAATTAGATATTAAATTCGCAACCTATATGAAATGTTAAGGACTTATAGATGAAAAAAAAATGATGGTATTACACTCTAAAGGGTGTCAAGTGACTTAAGTTGATGAAAAATTGGATAAAATAGCTTTGAATATAATAATAGGGTTGAAATTAGTAATTTTTAATGAATTTAAGGACTTATTTTGCCGAAAAAATAATTCAAGAGCCTAATTTTCACTGAAATGATAGATCAGAAACTAAATCGGCATTTTCTGTGTTAAAGGGGACACTGCGTTGTGGTCTAACTTCAAGATGGTTCTTGTTAAAGGGGACCCTGGATTAAATAATTAAGATGGTTCTTGTTATGGTCTAACTTCAAGATAGTATAGCATCCAGCGTCTATAATTGGGCTTTTTCTGTGTTAAAGGGGACACTGCGTTGCCTCAGATCAGCCAAATCAAAGACCTTTTTGTGAGAAGTAATTGCCCATCGTGTCATGCAATAGGTTAGTTGGGCCTTTAACCACATTGCAACTTCACAACAAATGAAAGCTGAAACTTTGAAATGAAATAAGATGAGAGCCCTATGGCATCTATTTTTGGCCCATTTGGGATTTTTTTTTTAAACAATTTTGTCCAAAAGCGCTTCTGTTAGAAGAACATCAACATTTTTAATGAAAATACAAGTGCCTTCTATAACTCAAAAGCACTTTTGACTTGTGTTTTGTCGAAATTTGCCAATTTGGTGATATAAAAGCGCTTTCAAACAACCGAGTCTTATAGCGTGGATTTGTAACTAAGCATGATATTAAAGTTATTGGTTGTATAGAAGATAAGTCAAGTGAGTAAGAGATTCAACATCACCTCTAATTCATCTCAAATTAAACACGCCATAAGCCCCCAGGTTCGTAGAAAGGATTCCACCACAGACAGAGGAGTACAAGAAGAAAATAACATTTTCAAACAAGCCCTTTAATGTACGAAGAGAAAATTCAAGTTCAGTACCAACCCTGTTTAATTAATCATCACATAATTAAGATTAGTAACATGGACGTGCGTGTGTGATAGTCAATGCGTTAATAAGATAAGTTATATACATTAGAACTTGATTTGTTTATAGGTACCTCATGTGCGTTACACAAAGTAGACACTTTGCAACATGTAGAAAAACAAGGCCTAGTTGGTGTCGAGGAAACTAGGAGTTAAATATTGAAATTATTTTATGTGTCTGTCATATGCATTTAAAAATTGACGAAATTAAATATAATTTATATTGAGCGGTTTTAATTTTAATTATATTGAAGTATCTTATTGTGTCGTGTTGTATTAGTGTTAAGATGCAAGTTTTAAAAAAAGTGATTAGTAAGAATCCAACACATATAAAGTGAAAGATTCATCATAATTTATAAAAATAGATTCCCACACACACATTTCCTATAAATTTGTCGAGCGTATTTAATCAGGCTAAATAGAATTTAAATAATTGTCACAGTCATTCACATCAATTTTAACAGGTAAAAACTACTATTTCTAGAACACAAGTAAAGGTAACTTACTTACTCTTCTAGCAGCGTATGTTGGCGGGCAAGAAAAGAGGCATTAGGACCATACTAAATTAAAGAGGCATTCGGGAAGCGACTAGTTGCTTATGGCGATGTTTCACAAGAATGTTCCGAAAAAGGACTTCGTGTTGGGTTGAGGATTTTAAATGGAAGATAGGTTTGGGAGGATGTCTACATCTATTATATTTAAATGAAATTTACTGAAGATGATGACCTCTAGATTTTGCAACTAAGGATAAGTTCATGCGACCTAACTATTTGCTTCCAAGTTTTTGGATTTTTAGTGTCGGATCACAATCTATAAAACGTCATCCATTGCGTCATTTGCAGGTGGTGCCAATGAAATCCATATTTTTAGAATAATTAAGTTCTAGAACCTCAAATGTTAAAAACTTCAACTTGCCGGTGGATTATGCGGGTTTACATTATCCTTGCGGATTTACATCATGATCACACACACTCGGTTATCCGTTATCTCAATGGAAGATTATGGGAGGACTAACGAGTATACATGACATCGTACTTTAAACTTTAATATATTTCGTACTTATCAAGGAAATGATCATTTTCGGATCTCTTCCATCAAATCATCCGCATCTAACAATCTGAACTCTTTAAATTTGATCAAACGGCTACAAACAAGAGCTCACTTTTACAATAATTTTAGCTGTTGAATCAAATCCAGAGATGATCCATTTCCACTTATCAAAACACTATAATCACTTAGAAAAGAAGACATCTTGACCTTGCAGAGAAAATACGTACACGAGGACTATAGTGAGTGAAGGCACTTCTATGAACTCTTGCTCCTTGATCACAAACTGATAGGGAATTATGGAGTTCGTGATTGAAAACTGTTCACTTTTTTTTCGTCAAATATAATTAGATGTCAAATAATTGCTCTAGAAGCATTACTCAAACAAACCCTAACTATTTTGCCCACCCATCTCAATGGACCTAAAGCTTGCGGACCCGAGATCCTTATACGGGCCGGCCGAAACCCCGCCATCTTGACCCATGAACCTCTTCCCCCCTCCTCCTCTCTTCCTCCTCCACACCCTAAACCTCCAAACCCCCACCAACCCAACAAATATCAAAAGCGCCACACAAACCACCCCAATCCCAACCCCCACACCCACATTTATTTTCTTCCTCCCTGCACCCTCCCGCACCTTAAAATAACCCATCTTACTCTCATCCCCAACGCCCACCAAACTCTGGATCGGGTAATCCATCAAGTAACAAAACCCGGACCCGTTATTGTACACCGCGCCCCAACAGCTACAGTTCCTTTCACAACTTCTTTCACATTCACCATAAGACGACATCGTTTTATACTCCATCAACTCCTTGTACGGCAGCTCCACGCCGTTCCTCCTTAAAACCCGGAAGCTTTTAATTTCCCGCCATCCGGAACCGCAGAAGTCGCCGGTCTGAACCGGAAAACACTCACCGGAATGGAACTCCGTCTGGTTATTCAAACACGAACACGAACCATTCCCGGCCCTGCACAAACCGAACGAACCGCATGGACTGGGAAGCTCGCACGTGGCGGCAATCGCCTGGAAATCCAAAACCCAGTTGGAACCGTCCCAGTAATACGCCTTGAGGTTTCCGTCCGCTTCCAACCGGACCTTACGGAGGCCGTTGATTAGCCTCGGAAAGGTCATGAACGCTTGGATGTCGACCGGAGTTGGGTTCCCAGTTTGGTACATTCCGATGAACCCGTCCGGCTCGACTCGGGCGTAAATCGGTCCTTTTCCTTCGACGACTTTGGCTTTGGCTTCCATGGCTTTGCGTTTCCAGTACATTTGGTCTGCGTTTGAACCCGGTTTGAACTTGGCGAACAGACCCATGAAATTGTTCCCCAATCGCATTGAGTATAGGCCGTTCGATGAGACAAGCTTCATGGTCGATGTGAAATTCTGATTCTCGACGAGGGTATTTGTTGGATAGTC
Source organism: Crataegus laevigata (assembly GCA_963580275.1). Lineage (NCBI taxonomy): Eukaryota > Viridiplantae > Streptophyta > Magnoliopsida > Rosales > Rosaceae > Crataegus > Crataegus laevigata. Next base: position 31,754,121 of record OY756952.1, read on the forward strand.
AAAACTCTGCCATAGAACGGTGTCCTGGGTCGTCTGGATTTGGACGTTGGAGGTGTCGAGGACTGCAACCCGGTCGCCGATTTCAGGGTGAGTTGACCAGAATATCTTCGACTGGGGATCTGAGAGGACTAGGCTACCGTTGAAGAGGAGGGTCGTGCGGTCGGACCAGCGGGCGAGATGGGCCGGGTTGGCGAGCCAGAGCGGGTCGGAGGATGGCACGTGGAGGAGGGCCAGAGCGAGTTGGGTTTTGTTGACTCGGAGGAAACCCAGTGAAAAGTTGCCGGTTGGGTCGGTGAGCAGAGGTTGGAAGGTTTGGATTGAAGGGTCCGGAGTGGCTTTGAAGCCTCTGGGAAGCTCCGCTTGGGCAGCGGCGGCGCAAGGTGGTGATGTGACGTAGAGTAATACAATGAGTGTGAGAAAAAGAAGCTGAGGTGAACTTAGACGAGTCACTGAGTTGGTGAACGTTTCCATAGTAGAAATGAACATCAGAGAGAGAGAGAGAGAGAGAGAGAGAGAGAGAGAGATGACTACGGAACAAAAGCAGCCATGGGAGGGTAACAAAAGGAGAGCAGCAGCTCATATATAACAATATTTTTCAGTTGCAAAACTCAAATATTATTATAACAAAGCTTGACTGTTTGCAACTTGCAACATTGTTTACAATTGCAAACCTTCGACGCAAATTCTGCTCTGATTCTTATAGTTTGTTTGTGTTGAATTGCTGAGTTACTGTGCAAAGGGTTTCCATACTTTTAAAACGACCATTGCATTAGTTTTGAATGTAAAGGTCAACTCTTTCTACTATACATCCGTTTTTAAGCGACTTAGATTCACCGGTTAAATATTGTAAAAAAGTATACGTTATATATTCAACTGTTAAATTTAACAATGTATATTATAATTTATACATTGATGTAATTAGTTTTGAATTCAAGTCATCACTTCTTTCTATCCATTTTTAAGCGATTTAGATTCACCTCTTAAATTTAACAATGTGTATTATACAGTAATGTACTTTAAATATTTTTGGTAAAAGTCTCCTTACACATGCAAGATAGAGGCTTGTAGTTTTATTTAGGGGTGTTTTATGGAAGGATCGGATAGGAAACAAGGTTTCCAATTTCAGTTTGAAATTTTCAAAAGTGGATTGGATCCGATTGGATTTTATCACAATTTTTAAAGTCGAAAGCATATTTGAAAATTTCGGAAGTGGAGTAATCTCGAAAATTTCGGAACATATATTGTCACATCCCGGCCCGGGCGCAGCCACCTCCCGGGCCCGCTCCACCACCGTAGCACGATATTGTCCGCTTTGGGCCCCAACCACGCCCTCACGGTTTTGTTTCTGGGAACTCACGAGCAACTTCCCAGTGGGTCATCCATCATAGGAGTGCTCTAGCCCCCTTCTCGCTTAACTTCGGAGTTCCAACGGAACCCGAAGCCAGTGAGCTCCCAAAAGGCCTCGTGCTAGGTTGGGATGGGAATATACATTTAAGGATCACTCCCCTGGGAGATGTGGGATGTCACATATATTCAAATTTTTTTTTTAATATTCTATAACTTTTTCGTACGTACAATTTTTTTTTTCAAATTTGGCCTCTGTATAAGTTCAATTAATTTTGTGCTATACTAGTACGCCTATTTTTGTAATATATAAGTGTATATTCAATATAAAAACAATGACCAAAGTTTATCTAAAACTAACAATAAAACACAAAAATTGATTACAAAATATATAATTTGAGTAATTAAGTACAAAAAATCAGAATTTTTCAAATAATTTTTTTATAGGAATAAGTCACTTTGAAAAAATTCAGATCAAAAATTCGAAATCTCTAAATGCAATCGAATTTATGTTCCAAATTTTCGGAAAATTATCGAATTATTGAAAATTTTATTGGCGGAATTAGAAACATCATTCCCACTTGGACCCCTAGCTAGTTTAATTTAATTCATGACAACTAATATTGTAGTTTTTTTTTTATTGCAAGCAATCTTTTTTTTTTTTTAACAAACGATATTATCTATACTAAAGGGATAGGCTTAATCTCACAATAGACTAGCAATAATATAGTTCAAATTCGTCTTTGGCGAGGATCGAACATAAGATCTCTTACTTACAACTAAAGATGAATACTATTATATCGCATTACTAAATGACTATTACAAGCAATATTTACACTAAGGCAAAGGAGGAAATTTAAACTTGAAACACATTGCATTAAAGAGGAATGCCTTGTTCATCTGACTAATCTACCACTTGTCTTCTAGTATTAATTTCTTGTATTAAGAAAAATTTCCCAACACTATATATAAAGTGTAGATCTCTTTCATCATTTTATACGCATTTCTTTATACATACCTTAATAGTGGGCAACAATTAGTATGTTAATAATTAGTCAACTAATTTGGTGTTGACTATTTTTTTTGTTTGTTTGTTTTTTTTTTTTTTTGCAGATTTGCTGTTGATTATTGAGAACGACATATTGTTTTTCTTTGTTTGTTCTTTTGCTATTCCGATACAACTGTTTTATGACTTGTGTGTAGGGATTGGCAACGGTTATGGCGGGCAGGTAACCGCGGTTATTTACCCATAACAGTTTATGCTCATATCCGCATAACCGTTTACCAGTTGGGTAATTGCCTAAACAGTTATACCCATACCCATAATCGTTTATAAACGGTTAACCATACCCATAACTGCATACCCATTTAACCATAACCGTTTAATACCCATTTACCCTTTTAGGTCCCGTTTATCTTTTTTTTTTTACCATTTCCCATTTTTCACCCGTCTACATGTTTTTTAACAACTTGAAAATTAAAAAAAAAAAAAAAAAGCTTAGTGCTGCAGGTTAATTGCAATCTTTGACTTATATTCTGGACCATAAGAAATTGAGAGGGTTCGTTGTGCAACTGACCGGCAATAGAACTCTTTGGTCTTTACTTTATCCCTCAATTTCAAGATTTTACTCCTGATGGTTTATATATGTTTTTCGTTGTGAAATTGGTTTTGGATTGACAGAGGCTTTGTGGACGTTTTATTTGTTTAATGCAGGTGACTTGAAATTGCATGAAGCTGTTATGTTTTACATGAATCATGTAAAACTGTGATGGCTATGTCTCGGCACATAAGCATATATATGTTACCGACATAATCAATACGCACTTGTAATTAGCATAGTGTAAATTTTACATGGTTTGTGTTAATTTTACATATATTAAATAAATGGGTAAACGGTTACCCGTTTTTAACCGCGGTTAATACCCATAACCGCCCATTTAAATTTCGCGGGTAAACGGTTATACCCATAACCGTTTATTTATATAAACGGTTATCTATAACCGTAACCGTTTAATTTAAATGGGCGGTTATTTGCCCATCCCTACTTGTGTGGGAGTTGGAGATAACCATTTTCAAAGTTGGAGAGAGTTGGCATCTATAAGAAAATCGATGAAGTTCTAAAACTGTTTTCTGAGGTTGGCTACTTTCTATCGGCAGCACTTTGAAAAAGCTATACATATGCATATGAATGTAGCCTATGTATATGCGTGCCAACATCATTAAATTGAAATCAAACCAATGATGATCGAACTTATTTGTTTGTGCAATTTTTTATCGGGATTGAATTGACGAGAACCTGCAAACAAAATCAAAGAGACTAAAGGAGTTATGACCAAACAAAGTAACACCGGTGTGGTGTTTGTCACAGAGCCTTTGATGCCTACGTGATGAGAGAATTCTAGGTTTGTACAAGTGTCGCCAGAGATAAATTAACCTAAAAAAAAAAAAAAGATAGAGGCTTGGCTATTTATAGGCAAACAAAGGAGTAAACCCCAGCGTCCAAGTTCCTTGAATCTTGGAGGAGAGTGGTAGCTTGTCTACAACACCGATGTGGAAGCATTCTGCAAGGTTATTGCAGATGATGCTCCCCCCATAAGTCTCGATTACACTTCAGACGTTCCTGATAATAGCAGTGACTGATAAGCGGGTCGATAGTATATCAAGGTCGTCCGCTTTAAGGTCGTTTGGCGGCAAGATGAGCCTCGAGGACTGATGAATGTGGACTTCTTGGGCGCTCTGCGGAATGGAGGCTTGTAAGCCCATCGAGGTATGGATAATGTCTGCATGGTCTGTCAAGGATAGAATCGTCATATTGAGTTGATAATACACATGTCGTGCTCTAACAGGACGAAATATTTTATGTCCCAACATTATTCATTTGAGATCTGTCTATCAACCACCCCTTTTACATTTATTTCGTTTTAACGTTTTTTTTATTTCGCTTGTGAGGATACCATAGAAAATTTTCAGCGAGGAGATGCTTTGTCACGTAAGCTGAGTGACAAGTTCTATTGAGTTGGGGCACTCGCCGCCAAAGTTTTAGTTTTTTTCCGACATTGATTGACGAGTTCTATCGAGTAGTATAAGCTTTAAGACAAATAATGTCAAGAATTGGATTCTTTTCCATTATAACCAAAAAAGAAAGACGCATGTAAATGCGCGTGTAACTATGTATAAATAGGATTTAAGTTCTTGAATGTTTAATGTCGAAATTATAGTGCTCCGAAGTATTATATACGTCAGGATTTTTTATCATTAGTTTTAAAATTTATATCCTTCACACAAAAAAAAAAATTAACGGTTAAAACCTCTAAAACTATAAAATACCGCAGAGTATACCAAAAAATCTCAATTCAATGTTTCCGGCAAGATGTCAATGAATTTGATTCATTCAGAAGAAGGTGCACATCACGAAATTAAAGGTGCCATCATCAGGAGGGCGCTAGGTTTGACATTTACAATAACGCATTGAATCAAGGGTTGACTTCTATCCAAAATGAATTGGGAAGAACTCCAATCTCCATTCAAGAATTTTCAATATTACCATTAATGTATAGTTGCATGTTGTTTGACCTAATTGCAGAATACATTTAATTACATATACATATACATACACACACACACATATATATTAATATAATATACACGTATAATTTATGAATATACATATATATATGTATATGTATATATATTGATTCAACGGATCAAAAGATACACTAACCCTACCATGCATATCTCTTCAATTCAAAGCCATTTGATATGTCTCTATCATTCTTTCTCTCTTCCAAGATTTCGAGCACTCTTTTGACCTTTCACCCTACATATATATATTTACGCCATTTTTCTCCTCTCTGCTCCTCTGCTTTGTTCTTATTTTCTTTCCTAAGGTCTCGAACAATGACCATTGCACGTCTCAGCCGTTTCTTCAAAGAACAAAGCCTTGCTTTTCTCCAAGAGTAGAGAGCTTGCGAACTAGATCTTGACTTTTGCCTGCATATCTAATTGATTATCTAAGTCGTGCACACATGGTGGTGATAGCCTCACGTTTCTTCATTGAGTGATGTGCAACTCTCTTATTTGGACTTTTACTTAGAGTAATGATAGGGAGACTAAATTTGTAAACTAAATTTTGTAAACTAAATGACATGGAAGTTAATGATTAGATTATTACTTAAACATTGATAAACGTGCTTATTTATTATTAGTGATAGTGTGACACATCATTTAGTTTACAAATTTAGTCTTCTTAGTATCTTATTGTGAATTGTTGCTTGATAATTGAAATGGTCTACTTTTTATATCACCCTTTAAAGATCACTGTTGTAAAAATAAAAAATAAACTAACTAAATCAAAACTTGTTGAGTCATATAATGGTTATCCAATAAATGGACGAAATAAGTTTCTGACTTATACACTAAAATTTTGATAATGTTAACCGAATGGTTAAATAATTTCTGATTTGGTGGATTTTTTGCAGAGTTGATTTTTAAAGGTGATCTAGAAAGTAGACGGTTCCAATCATTGAGAACGACTTGCATAATGAGAACGAGAAATGAGAAGGTACAAGTGAGAATGTTGCTAGTATCTCCTTTATCAATTGTTGTAGTCTGTGATAGGATTTTTAGGTACCTGCGCAAAGAGGTTAAAATCACACAAAATACTTGCAAGAGAACAAGGTTGTTGTTCTAGTATATACGGCTCAAGCAATGTCGTTTTCCGCTGAGATTATTTAAAACAATTAACGCAAAACCAAAATCTTAGCTAATTATTTGAAACAAAGATTGGAATAGGTTGATTTTAAATTTAAAGGTAATAAAAACGAATTTAACATAAGTAATTTAGGAAAACAACTAATAACCAATTAAAAAGTAAATAAATCAAAGAGAAAAGACTATGAGAAACAAATTTGGAAAAACACTAGGGTTCCGCAATCCCCTTAACAATACTAAGTAGATTTACCAATTACTTATTAATTATTCATGCAACTTTGAAGGTTAGGTTTTCCTTATACATATTCTACTTGTGGCATTCAAGTTAGAACGTATATCAAACATGCAGTCTGTCTGTGGCATTCAGATCAAATATAAACATGCATGACTCATTATGCCATGCAATCCCTAAGACGTGACATTTTCCCTAGGTGAAATTACAACTATTAATCACAAGAAGAAATACTCAATTCCACAGTGGCATTCTGACCGAATTGCATCCAATTACTTATCTAAACATCTTAATGATAGCTAAACATTAAGATATAAAGACAGTTTAAACACTAATTAACAATTCAAAGTATGCATGCATAATATCATAAGCAATAAAATAAAAACTACATATTCATGCTAAGGCTCAAGGCTTCACCCTAACAAAAGAAAATTAGTTATGCATACTCATAATAAAAATAAAAAAGAATATCATTAACTAGAAAAAGATTGAAAGCACCTTGTAGGTAAAAAGTCTAAAATTCTCCAAAGCCTTGCTAAATTCTCTCAATGTTGTGTGTTCAACCCAATGGCTAAAAAGCCTTATTTATACTACTCCTAATTAAAACCCTCATAGTAAAAAGGTTTCTAAAAACTAGGAAATAAAATAATAAAAGGATAACTAAAAATTACATTCCTATCATGACTAAGAAATCTGCCCATTAATGGAGAAGCCATGTTTCTGGACCTTCAGAGCTCCAAAACAAGCCCAAAACGAATCAAATTAAAGATCATGACCTCCTCTTCTAGTTCCAAGAACAACCCAAGTCCAAAATCCATCACCTTCTAGCCCAAAAGTCGCAAATAAGCTCTATAGCCCAATTTACCAGGCACTGCACGCTGACAATAAATTAATTCACCACGATCAGATGCTTCGGGATAAAATTATGAAATTTTGACACAAACTTCTTGACTGCCTCACAAAACCTCTTCAATTGGAATCACTAAAAAATTACACCGTTTGATTACTTTATGCTCCGAACAAGTCTGCACGTCTTATATTGGAAATACATAATAAAACATTAAAATCTCACCAAAATAGTAACTAAAATAAACCAAAAATAGAGAATAATATATAATATAAAATCAAGTCATCAATATGCACTCAAACGAGTGGTTAGTATCATGTTAACTTTAACAATTGATTAAGGCTTGAGCGTTTTTGTGTATTAGTATGTATAAAAATTAAATTAATGGACAAATTAAAACTCGATGAATGATGAAAATACATAATAGCACGATTTACATTCGTAATTTGACATGCATAATTAGATATTAGCATGCCTCGATCAGAGAAAACATGAACAACGAATATGCTAAAGGGAAAACCAAGATAGATTTTATTCTACATGCGTAAGATTTTTTGGTAAGAAGAAGACAAGAACATTGATAGTTTAGAGTTTTAAACTATATATTTCATTTGACTAATAAATCATGATATTTAGCAGTTTCTGTGAGGCAGCTGTTGGTATTATCCATGTATTTATGTCGGCAAGGCAAACAGCTGCTGCGCTGAAAGTATTTCCACACTTGCGCAGCATCTGAACACTGCCCCGTCCAGAAAGAGATGGCTCAGTCGATCGAGCTCAGTTAGATTAAATAATCGATCATACTATATGAACAGTAACACTTTCACCTAATATTACTAATCTATTTGTTACAAAACATTCAACGGTTCTACAAATACATAAAAATATTCACAGAACCGTGAATGTTTTTGTTTATAAAACCAGCAGACACACATACATATAATATATATATATATATATCAACTTGGATCTGCATGCACATAGCTTGCATGGTCACGGTTTTTCTGTGTTCATTCAATTCTGCGTCTCAATTCGAACTCAATCGATCTGTATTTTATTCTTAAAGGAAGTAGCTTCTAGATATACACAGGGTCAGTTTTATTGAATTTAAGTCGGTTTCAAAATAACCCTTTAAGTAAATAGGTCACTTAAAATTTAATATGTTAAGTGAACAAATCACTCAATTAACATATTAAGCTAATGAATCACTCGTTTTACGTGTTAAGTTAGCAAATCACTCAAATTCAACTTGTTAGCAACCGATTCTATAACTCATGAATTGCAATCCAGAATCCAAGAACGGAATTTTTAAGAAGAAAAAAACCAATTCATTTCCACAAATGCAGACAAAAACATCGCATGCAACCAATTCATAATTAAAAACATTGAATTCTGAAAATAAAACATTCCTTGCGTGTGCGTGTAAAGAATCATTTCCTTTAACTTGTGCGACAAAATGTCGACCATCCAAAGCCAAGAACTGTACCAAACTTTGGACAAATAAAAGTTCAAGATGAAATATAATTTGATTAAAGAATAGAAAACTACAAGATGGGAGTTTGAGCTCCTTTATTATTATTATTTTTTTTTAGAACTTTAACGAAAACTTCATGGTACTGTTTAGTTTAACGAAAAACCACATTTTTACACTAAAAAGTCAATCATAGTACTATTCACTTTATTTTTATCGTTAAAACTCAAAATTTTCAAGCGATTTTCATTAGTATTTTTTTTTTCAGTTTCCTAAAGAGATTTCTTCATTCCCAAAATGCAAATTGTATTGGGCCTTTTATAATTAAATATCCGTAACGAGTTGGGCCCCAAACAGAAACAATTTTTTTGGAAAAAAAAAACAAAAATTGAATGTTGAGAGTGGGATTTGAACCCACGCCCTTTCGGACCAGAACCTTAATCTGGCGCCTTAGACCAACTCGGCCATCTCAACTTCGTTGTAAATTTTCGAAAACATAATAAAATATTTTAAATTCTGTTTTCTTAGGCAAATTACATCCTAATAAAAAATGGTGGATGTATGTATTTCATTTACAATGCCAAAGTTCTATTCAGTGTTATGGCCTGTTTTACTAAAGGGAAATAGTGGCAGAGGGGGATGAAGAAGGGTTTGAGGAATTCGCGTTATTTCTTATGTATAGTGCTTTTATTTATAATAGAATTGATAAGATTTCTTGTCTTGCAAGTAATATAATCATAAAGGAATATGACGTTTTACTAGTAATTTGCACAATCACATGAGTTATAATTAATATCACAACGTTCAGGCTATTTTTTTCTCAAATCTGGAAATAAAAGCTCTCCGGACTCTAATGTTGTAAGTATACCTCATCGAATATCGAAGCACCTCTTTGTACCAATTCAATGAACTGTAAAAAGTCCAGAAAAGTGATCATATCATGACAGATTATTGTCTAGATTTTTCAAAATTATGTCACGCTCAAGTTGCAAAGTTATAAAGATACAGACTTTAACAGTTCCAGCATTAGTTTTTGTTTTTTAGTTTTGATCTGACATCATAAATTTTGGTAAGCATCTAGAAAATGTTAAGTAGCCAATTTTCCATATAACTCGTGAATTGGTCTGTGTTAGGGATGACATCTTAAAAGTTGTATGTACTATATAATTTTACAGTAGAAATATTGTAAACTCTTTGTTTAATTACAAGTAATATTCTATATTAACCTATATTAAGGGAAAAACGAAGATTTGAAGCCGATTGACGCGTGATGGCTTGAAGATGAATGCTTTAACTACTAAGATTATCAAATAGTTAGAAAACATGTATGAAAGTCAACTTTAACCTTCGTAGCACCCAAATTATCTATAAAAATTCATCTGAATTTAGAAAATTAACTAACCTCTATTGCCTCTTAGCGCGTCCGCCTCTACAAATAGTATGCGGTGGATGAAGCGAGACACAACACAAAAGTATTAATTAATAAACATGTTGGATTAGCATCACGTCATTTGACAAGATTAAAAAAACATATCACAGTAAGAATATGCTTAAAGGGCAGTGGCCACAGGAGGATGACAAAGACAAAGCTAGCTAGGTTAATTAGTGGGAGCACAATTAGGGATGATGAATACAAATTTTTAAGGCTAGAAAATTCTTGTTTTCTGTTGCCATCTTCCTCTTCAATTAGGAAGACAGGCATCTACGAGTCAGTGTCACGAATTCAGTATCGAGTTGAGCTGTAGGGTTTATTTGCGTTCATATAACTCCTGGTTCGATATTGTTGGGAACTAAAAAAGACAATTCCGAGTCAATAAAGCTTTTTACTTTGCGAGAGTTAGAAGAAACATTTATTGTACATAATTTTATTTTTATTTTGCAAAGAAATTATTTCAACGATTTGAACTCGCGATCTTGAATCACAAAGTAGCAAGATAAAATAAAAAAGCAGATCACCAATTGTGCTAGAGCGGGGCCACGGACTTGACAGTTAGACAAACAAAATACAAAAGATTTGACGGGTTAAGATGAGATATAGAGACTCGACGCATTCGAGTGAAACGTAAAGATATAATTCGACATATTGAATGTTATTGATTTGATCAATTTTCAAGAACTAATGAGAACACACTCATCTGTAGTATTATTGTATATAGAGAGATTTTTCAGTGTAATCGGTATACGAAACAATACATCACGTGTCATTATACAAATTACAAGATATGTGTGCTAAAAAGTTAATAACTGAAAAAATAAAATTTTCGATTACTCCTATTAAAATATATGGTGTACCGCTTGTATTCCTGTCACAATTAAAAATTTCACTTATATATAAAGAATCGAATATCTTCCAACATTAGAAAATACTTGATCAAGTACGTGTTTTGGAATTTTTTTAAAAAATTTGTCAAATGGAAAACAGCTGTGTAGGGCATACGTGCATGCCAAGGGAGGGATTCCAAGTTGACAATTGGTGGGAAGAGATATGCTATTCTCTTTCTTTCTTTTTTACGAATCTTTTGATATGAGTTCAAAATCATTAAAAATTAGATCTATTTCAAAAATTAAAAGTCATTAAAAATTAAATCTACTTCAAAAAGTGAACTATAAAATTAGATCTATTTCAAATTATTCATTCTTTTTATGCCTCTAAAGAGAAAGCAGAAGCATCAACATTGATTCGTGCGGATTCTTTCTGTCTCCTTTTTCTGCATCTTTCTGCTTTTGTTTACTTTTTTTTTTTGGGGGACCTCAATGGCCATGACAATGACAAACATGTAGTAAACAATGAAATTACTCTTACCATACAATGTGTATATAATCTTTGGTTTAAGAAGCAGGAAGATAAGGCGCCAACGTCTAACTGCATTATTTTTTATAAATGTTTTTGATCGAGGTAAGAGAAACACTTATATGAAACGGTATATATATTTTTATTTAAGAAGTAAGAAGATGAGGCGCCTACATCTAAATGACTTATTTAAGTTCTTTGATCGTAGCAAGAGAAACACTTATATGAAACAGTTTATGTAATTTCTTTATTTTTTTTTTATAATCACCTGATAAGAGAGATAGATAGAAAAATATAATAACAAAAGCCCTATTATCTAATAATTTCGATACGATAATTCTCGTTCTAAATAAGTAAGCATGTCTTAAACTGAATTACAGGTTAGTAGTAGCTCACATTCTCAATCTTTCTCTTCCCCATTGGGGTTAGTATAACTTTACCTTTCTCTGGCATATTTGCGGCTTGCCCATAATATTAAGATTCCTAAATTTTATTTCTTGGCATAAACAAATAAAGAGAAGGAGGTGGGTAGACCCTACAAACTGCACTGCTTGTAACCGCGTGCTTGGCCTCCCTTATGAGTGAAACCCTTGTTAGTTTTATTAATCTTATTTATACACTGCTTTGCTTCTCCTTCCCTTTTTTTCTCAGAACACACACACACTCACCACCCAAAAGCCAAAAGCTAATAGAGAAGAGAAACAATGAAGCAGATGAAGAATTACCAAAACTTTCTCATATTTTCTCTCTTTATTTTTCTTCTTCTCTCCAACCCATCATCTGCTCGTGCTCGTCTTCAGCAGCAAAACAAAGCTTCACTAACTGGAAACAATGATCTTGTAAATGTAAGATATATGTATATATATATATATATATATATATATATATATATATATATATATATCCCTCCCTCCTCCATTTTAATTTATCTATGATTGATGTGCGTGTTCGTCAATTACTTATTATATTTGAATGTTCTTATTCGATTAATTATTTGTTGGGTTTTTGTGGTAATTTTCTTCACAGCTGATGGGATCAGAAGAATGCGACGAGAAAGATGAAGAGTGTCTGCAGAGAAGGATGATTGCTGAAGCTCACCTGGATTATATTTACACCCAAAACCATAAGCCATAGCCTTTGGATTTTCGTATAAAAGTTGTATGAGAAATAATAAATAGTTGTTTGTTTTTCTTTTTTTGGTTCAAGGAAAAGCATATTATGTAAGAAAATATGGTATCAAGTATCAACGTTACCAACTTATCACTCTTACTCCATTATTGTGATGAATTTTTGTTTCGGAAAGTGATTTTCACACTCTCTTTTCTTACATGCATGTCTTCCTATGTTTTTTAGCTTAGAAGGTGAAAACAGTAGTGTGAAAATGTTGTCGGAGGATCATAATTCGAACGAAAAAGTCATTGTTTTGGGTGAAATTCTTAGACATTGAACCTGTTTTATGATTAATTTAGAACATATTCTAAAAAAAAAGGTTGAATTCATGAAGTTAAAATGAGCAAGGGATACTGAATTATTGAGCGCAAGAAAGAAAGATTGAGATCTGAGAGAATAATCTTTCAAAGTGGGATGAGAGATGTAAGAAAGGGCATCCTTGTAAGAAATATTGGCATGTGCAAATAAGAAAAACGTTTTCATCATTCACACAGATTGAATTGTAATTGATGAATCTTTCAAATAGATGATACTAATTTTTCATTTTAAGAGGGATTAGAACGGGATCAGACATAAAAGAAACTAATCCCTTCTAACCCTCCCACTTTGGGGAGCTTTGAAACAGATTAAGCTTCCCTAACAAGTATTCCGCCTTCAACCTTTGAGTTGGAAACAATTTTTTCATTACTTCGAGATTCCTTCAATTAGTAGCTTATCCATTCCAATTCAATCCTCGACGGATCATAAACAAACACTACAGAAGCCAAAAAAAATGGCACTAACTTACGATGAAAGATATCCACAAATGCATCTTTTTTTTTGAAAAGATATCCACAAATGCATCTAGTGCACAAGAGTTTTATGTAAACAAAGGGAAAAGATGAACATGCCGATATATCCTCAAAGTTTCAAACATTTAAAAAACATTGCACCACTAATGTTATCTTTGACACAGAGGCATCCCCTCAAGGACCACAACCACTTGCCAATTTTGAAGATGGAAGGGTTTCGTTCGGAGAATTGGAAATGTTTTCCTTGTAACACTACTAAGATCAGACGACGATGGTATCAAGCGCAAAACCGCTTCAGAGAGGTAAAAAACATAACAAATATAGCAAAACATCAACCGCATAAGAGAAATCATTGAGATGGAAACTATCTCGCAAACGGATGTATTTCTTCTTCTCTCAAACTATGAATTAAACAAAAGGAAAATTGTAAAGGAGAAGCCAGTCGAAAGCTCTCACCACTATTTTGTGGCACAAGAAAAAAGAGCATTGAAGATTCACATCTAAAACCACGTTTATCTAAACCTGGATTTCCCTCGTGAGTTCGGAATGCATGGAGTTTGTCTCTTCAGCTTCGAGCTTCGAGCACTAAGCATCCGGTTCCTGCCAAAAAATAAGAGGTAAGATCTTAGCATCTAAAGTCGAAAATTTAAGGTAGATGACTAATAAAAGAAGGGCCAAACATTGACAATTATTTTTCCCACATGCTAATTAACAACAGCTTACCAATTTAACATGGTTATCAGAGAGTGAACTTTCCACTGTACAATTTGCATGCACAATGGGACCTTTCAAAACACTCTCCTCTGTGGTTTCCATCTCACTGGCCCCAGATGGAATACTCATGTACGAAGCTCCTTTGAACATCCATTCATCCCTTTCTTCACAGTAAAAATCTTCAAAAATATCACCACATATAACACATACACATTGGTTTTCGTCTGCTGGAACTTTGGGCACGTCAATATCCATCATCTCGTTAGGCTCGTCTATTGAATTGATGGCCTCTGGTACCAAAGGGGGTCCTGTCCTTCCAGCAACCCAGCTGGTTAAATCTGGATACCACTTCCTTGATGCCATAACTGAACCATTGCCTTTGGGATTTTTCGAAGCATGCCATTCCAAATGTCTCTCAAGCCGTTCTTTAAGTTTGAGCCTAAGGCCACATATGCTACACGTATGTGGAAGGTCATTAAAAAGTTCATCTATCACAGCTGGATGAAATTCTCGGATTTTATCTGGCTTAAAGGCAACGCCTATGAGGTTTCTTATTTCTGTCTTGGTAGGTTGAGGTAAGGCAGCAGATGTTTTAGCTACAGGTTCTGGGAGAGACGCATCATCAGTTTGGGATGTAACAGGACGACTTGGAGAGACTGAAACTGAAACTGGAGATACTGTCACTGATTTGGAGGCAGGTGCACCTAGGCTCTTGTTGTGTGGTTCAGTCAGCTTTTGGGATGGCACAGGAGTGGGTGACTCCGACTTTGATGCGGATATCAAACCCTTAGCAACTAAGGAGCTTAAAAGGTTTGAAATTGGATCTGAGGCATTATTATTCACAGTTGAACTTGCTGACGCACTGCCATCAAGAGAGGAAGGAGGTTGGCCAGGTGGAATTGGCAGATGTGCCACCTTCTTCTGTGACACATTTGAAGAAGCTGGCAAGTTCTCACCAGAAAGGTGACCTGATGAAGGTGCTGATGCAACCTTGGGCCCTGGGAGTGCAAGGGTAGGGGAGGGTCCACTTTGCAAGGGAGGCTGAACACCAGACTGTGATGGAATATGTCCCATGTCCCGACGATTCAAATTGGGCAGGCTGCAAGTAATTGACTTGTCAGAGAGTATTCCAGTCTTCATAACAGCAGCCAACAAACTACTTGTGCTCAACTGTCCTGAGGATTCTGCAGCAAGGACATTTGAAAGATCTGGTATAGAATCCCCAACAGTTGAGGGAGTTGAAAAAGTAGAGACCTGTGGCACATGAGGCTTCTTAGTGCGACTGAAAGATTCAGACTCTATACTGTCTGGTTGTTGTCGAAAGGGGTATTTGTGCCTTGATTGGATGTCAGGAATTGACGAAGATAGATCTTGAGGCTGTGATTTTGCTTTGCTGCCCAATCGAACATTGGGAGTTGGAATTGGCAAAGGGTCCTCAGCAAAGTCTTGGTCAGCTAAACTTTGAGAGTGATGACGGGGATGCACTGCAGATGCAGGTGAGGGAGAATATTGGTGCATCAATGACTGTCCAGATGGTGATGCAGCTCTCACAGACTGAAGCTGTTGTTTCCCTAAAGCTCCAGTAGGCCCTGCTGCTGCATTAAACCCTAGATTTGATGTTCCAATTCGAGAAGGCGCTACTTGTGCTCTACTTCCCATCCTGGCCATAGAAGAATCTCCACTTGTTGATAGCCCGCTTAAACTTGAAGCATAACGCTCTGAATGAACCGAACTAATAACAGGAGTACCAGAAGGGGTCAGGCTGTCAACACCTATAGAGTCCTGCAATGTCCAAGGTGATGACATTCGCTGACCAAGAGCAGATAGGTCTTTCTGTTCAGTAGGATCAGCAGAGGTATCCAGATCAGCTGTTGATGCATAATCATTTACACCTTTTGGTTTACGAAACTGACCTCCAAAGCCCTGAGAATATGAGCAATTCCAATTAAGATTTTTGAAAGAAAAAAAAAAAAAAGTATCCTTAATAATGTAATGTAACAGGCGGTGTGAGTTTGTGCATCATAACGGGTAACACTAAGTGTTGAAAGTAAAAAGCATTGTATCAGTCCCAACAGGGATCAGCCCAGTATCGTGTAAACTGTAAACTCTTAAGCAAATTAGCCCGCTATCTATAAAAACTGAAGCACAAAAAAAAAAAAAAAAAAAAGGTTCCTGTATCTGCCTCCACACTTTGTGGCTGAGAAACTAAGGTGAACCAGTAGGATAATCAACCTTCAGGGTCCCAATTTTTCAATCAGTACAAATAATTGGAGCCTACCAATTTCTCTGAATCATCAGAAGCCCAGTGATCTTTTCTTGAGTTACTAGAAATATCTGAAGGGCCATGATCTGTTAATCTTGAGTTCATATCATCCCACATGAACTCCTCTTCCTCAGAATTCTTCCAGCTACTAGACAGGCCACCACTGTTTCTAGTTGCAATGCCTGGTGCTGTCTTTAAGCGAGGATCAACATTAGTAGATTTAGGTGACAAGTAATTTGTAAGTCCATGCTTGATATTAAAACCATTTCTTTGGGTGGGTAGTGTTTCTGTAATCTTCCCACCAATTCTTCCAATTCCCGGGTTTGAATTCCTGTGAAGATCTGAACCATATTCGTATTCTCCATATTCAGCACCAATGTTCTCCTCATGAACACGATCACTTAGTGCATCTGTATTGGAACGCTGCAAATTGTGCAAATGTTACATATCATGAAACTGAGGAAAAAAGGGGACAATAATAGACACATAATATCAAATTTTACTTTACATACATGCATTTTAACAGCAGGATCAACCCATGGTCGTCCAACACTGATACTTGCTGCTCTGGCTGGCCTCTCTGCATCATCATCAATTGAGTTTGCCATAACCCCAGAAAAGTCGCTAGCCATTCCTTTTGCCTTCATACCAAAAACCGGCATAAAAGAAATAAGTAAAAGCACTTATCTTTTCATAATGAACATGATGGTAAAATCAAGGTTGTATGAAGAAAACAAGTCAAGCAAAGAAATATATATTCTCAGATATTAAATCATCTGGAAAAGAAATAAGATACTGCTGGAAAATATAAAATAAACTCTAAACTATAAGATCAATTTCTACGAATGAACTCTCTGACTATCTACAAAGAGCAACATAGAAGTTTTACAACCTGATATAAGAATTCTAAAACTTGGCTGTAGTCTCCAGTGTTAAAAAAGCTCATCAGAGTATAGTTTTCAGATGATCTTATTTATTTGTGCATAACTTTAACAATCCACCACTAAATCATGGAACATCAATCCTAGGAGGTCAGGACACAATCCACATAGACCACGGACTTCAGAACTCCACTTACCCTTGCTGGCTGCTGAAGCCGTTGCCTTTCCAAATATTTGGGATTCACATGAATGCTATGTGCTGGTCGTTGTGACTGCGAATCTGGTCTTGATGTTGCTGCTCCAGAGGATGAACCATTTGCTGTAGAAGAAAATCCGAGTTCTTTCTCAATCATCTGAAGCGTCTGAGCAGGAAACACTCCTTTCCATGTTCCAAAAAGATGCCGCATGCTTTGATGTATAGGAGGTTCAACCTGCCTATATGCCTTGCAGAACACCTATAAGTTTAAAAAAAAAAGGGGGCAAAGAATTGGCAAAGCAAAAATTAAAGGGTCAAGTCTACCATGGGTTGTGACAAACACAGGTAGCAAGGACTTGGTGTGCGGACAAACAGCTTTTTTATTTGAAAGATACCAGGTAATGGTTAGCGTTGATCACCAGGGGTACCAAGGACAGTTGTATCCTAATGGCAACAAGTTGTTGCTCAAATTTAATACAGTTTCATATTGAATGTTCATCAACACATTCTTACATGTCAAAAGTTAAAAAAAAAAATGCCTGGCATTAACTAGAAAAAGCATGATGAGAATCAAGACGGAAATCTAACCTCAGGGAGTCTGGCAGCAAAATATTTGATATAATCCCTTCCGATATTCTTTACAATACTGTCCAAAAGATAGAGTGATGGCAACTTCTGCTCACTGGGAACCTGCAAATTACTATTTAGAATTAGATACTATACATTAGATGCAGCCAATATTATTTAGACAAATAAGCGATTAATACACCAAAGGCCTGGAATCAATGTTTTCCAAGAGTGAAGGGGGAAGGAGAATTTGTGTCAGTTTAGACTCTTCAAAGTTTAGACTCTTCAAACACATTTAAAAGATATCAAAAGCAACACAACTGCACGAATCATCACTTCTAAACTATCCCAGTGGCAGCAAATTTAGGATCGTTAGGAGAAATACGGTAACTAAATAATGCAAGTAATATTTATTTCATTCGTTATTTTTATGGTCATATTTTATGACTTGTTTTCTCGTGCGTCCTCAAAAGACTTGGCTTTCTCATTCCAATTTCTGTCTCACAAGGATTCAAGTCACTGCCTTACGAGAACATTGAAAACTAACTAACAAGACATCCTGCGCTCTGCCACTCATAGATAATGTAACATCTAAACAAACATCTCCAGGCACCAGATAATCAGAAAATACGCTCAGCTAGAACAGGAATGCATGCTATCAGAAGCCTAAAGGAGAGAAATTCAAGACTAGGAACAAATAATGGACTGCACATCTAAACCTATTAGACGTATACAAGTGTATATAAATGTAATGCACAACATATATTTTGGTGGTAATCACACTAATAGGTCAAATATGCCCTCCATCTTTCAAATGTAAGGATGTCAATGAAATAGGCACTATCACTTTAGTGCTCTAACAAAACCTGAGGTTTGTATGAACTCTCTGTTTTGTTTGTTTTGGTGCCCAGCAAGATAAATACCGGTGAGTAAAACCATATGAGATCATGCACCTGCAGAGAGTCAGCTATCGAAGTCTTGCAGGGCATTACCATCAGGTCTAAAATAAATCCCCAAAACTCTAGTAAAATAAGGTTCTTATATACAACCACAACATATAATGCTGATTTTCTAAACATAGCGGCATCTGTTAGGCTATGAAAGTGGTTTTTCTCCCCCCTTCAAATGCTGCAATGTTGTTGTAAAAAAGAAAAAAATGGCTATATGCAGAGATTTTCTGTGTAAAGCCATAGCCATAAGGATAAGATTTATTTATTTGGTTTCGAAACCTGCAATAGCTCATTCCACGAAACCCGTATAATCGCAGAATGTCGAAACTATTCTCTCATGAAATTATATACAGCCTCATTTGTGTGCAATGGATTAAACAAATTCTGCACAGGCTGCCAGAAAACGATGGACTGGCACCCGTTAAACCTGGGAGAATATCAGGAAAACATATTGATTACACGTACAAAGGCTGACCAATGTTAACTGCAGCCAAACCCTCAACTCAATATCATACTGGAAATGTAAGAATGAAACTGGATGTTTATTACTTTGATGGGCTCATTGGCGAATACAAACATTCCCACTCACAGTCAACACTAGACAACCACACAGCACAAAGCTTTGTTATTTGCATTGAGAAATTAAGGGCTAACTTTCGGAACAGAACTTTTTTCTCTAAATTATCGGCATAACATAAGACATGAGCACTAACGCATTTTAATTCTCATTTCCCACCTCCATTCTTTTTCATTTTACAAATCGAACTGAAACAACTGGCATTATAACCAAATATTAAACAAAAACAGAGCTACATACACAGTGTAAAGCTTAGTTTCACCTCAATAATGTTGCCGCATACAGTTGCCGCCACCGACTTCGCCGCGTGGACATTCTCGCCGGCAATTATCGTCAAATTGGTAATAATTGGCTTTGAATTGAAGGTGAGCTCCGCCAACGCCGTCTTGTACTGGCTCACAAGCTCCTGATGCTGCAGTGGCTGCGGCACATAGCCCCCGCCCCCGCGATTCGGATCATCGCTCCCCACGTCTCTATCACTCACTCTGAACCTTGACAGCACTGGATTAGCTCCGCCACCGGGTCTCTGCCCAAAAGCTCGGCCATTCGGGTTTTCGGCCAATCGGGGCTTCTTGAGGCCTGGTTCATTCGATCTGCTAAACGGCCTGCGCGAGCTCTCCATTTCCATCACAATCTCGGAAATCAAAACCCTAAACCTAAATCCCTAATCTTCGATTACAATTCAGCAATCAGAAGAAAATAAAAAATTCAATTCAAAACTGTAAACTGCTTAACAGCAAAAGGATAGTTATCGACACGATAATTAAAAAGAAAACCCTAAGTACATGGATGATTATCAATACAAGCCCTGATTCTTATTACAGGTATACAAATTAAATTGAATAAAAAAAAACCAAAATTGAAAAATTGGAGCCGAGATTGACGATTGGGGGATTGGGAATTAGGGTTAGATTAAGAACAAGGCGATGGAGAAGAAGAGTATGCATCTGCGTGTGAGGGAGATATATAGCGGGGAAGGTCCTTTTAAGACAAGAAAAATATATAAAGAATTAAAATTAAAACGATAAAAATGGAAAAGGAGTTTTTTTTTTTCTTTTTTTTGGAGAGAAAAACAGGAGCTTTCATGAGTCGAGAAAGGAAAGTAGGTTTTTTAATTTCCTTTCTTTTAAAGAAAATTAATGAAAAGAGTTTGAAATTTTTGAGTTTTAGTGATAAAAGTAAAATAAATGGTAAAGTGAATAGTATTATAAATAATTTTTTAGTGTAAAAATGTGGTTTTTCGTTAAAGTAAATAGTATCAAGTGTTTTTCCGTTAGAGTTCTCTTCTTTTAGTTGACGTTGACCTTATTTGGATGTGTTTTTAAAATAACTGAAAACATTTTTAGTGAAAACATTTTTTAAAATAATCCTTAATAAAAAATTTAATAAATTCTTGAAAAGTACTAAAAGTGTTTCCTAAAAGAAACACATAATTGATACTTCTTGTAAAAAACACTTAAAATGATTTTGGATTTTAAAAGTATTTTATCCAAAAGAATCTGCTTTTTGAAATTTCTTTGAAAAACTTTTTAAATTTGGCTTAAAATCAACGAATTTTGTTAATATTTTTAGAATTTTGATAAATTGTTATATAATATTTTTTAAATTTTCATTTTAAATTTTTCTATATTTTACCAAATTTTTATAAAAATAACTAAATCGGTATCGATATTAATATTTTAAACATTATGGGTGCGTTTGGTACGCGGGACGGGACGGGACGAGGCGTTCCGTCCCGCGTTTGGTACGCCTAAAACGAGTGGGACGAGACGTTCCACGGGACAAGTTTTGGATGATTTTTGGTTCCACCTCCCCCTGGAACGGGGTTGTTCCACGTCTGTGGGACAGAAATTTTTAACATTTTAGGACAACAATGCCCCTTGTCTTTTTCAAAATTTACAACATCCGTCCCGTCCCGTTCCGTCCCGTCTGCGTACCAAACGCACCCTACGCGGGACGGGACGGGACGGGACGGGACGAGGCGTTCCATCCCGCGTTTGGTACGCCTAAAACGAGTGGGACGAGGCGTTCCACGGGACAAGTTTTGGATGATTTTTGGTTCCACCTCCCCCCATAGAACGGGTTTGTTCCACGTCTGTGGGACATAAATTTTTAACATTTTAAGACAAAAATGCCCCTTGTCTTTTTCAAAATTTACAACATCCGTCCCGTCCTGTTCCGTCCCGTCCCGTCCCGTCCCGTCCGCGTACCAAACGCACCCTATGTGCACCGGAAGAGAAAACGAGATTGGGCTTAAGATGGGTCACAATGGTTGATGGGCCGAAGAAGGCCGAGCAAAGCAGCTTAACGAGCCCACAAAACCCTAATGCCATCAGATCAGAGTCCATAGTCGTCACCGTCGTCTTGGAATAAAACCCTAGCTTCCCCTCCAAAGTCCTGCAACTGTTTTTCTCAAAGGGTTTTACATTTTGCAGCCAACCATGTTGCAACCCCAGAAAAGAAGGGCCACAAGAGAGCCAGAGAGTTCGCAGCCAACCTCGTTGCAAGTGAGAACTCCCAAGACTGGAAAGGCCAGAAGAGAGCTAGAGAAACGTGCCCCCAAGATCGTAAGTTCCTCTCATCTGTTTGTTTCTCTGGAAAATTACATATTTTCCCGCGTCCTAAAGTAAAATTTCAGATATTTTCAACTTGGTATTGGTTTTTTTCGATTTTTGTATTGATTTTCAAGTGGGTTTTGTATAATTTTGAAGGTTGAGACCGGGAAGAAGACGTTGATTCTTCACGGTAGGAAGACGAGCAGTGTGATTAATTCTGTGTTATCAGACCTTTACCATTTGAAGAAGGACAGTGCTGTGAAATTCAGCCGCAGGAATGAAGATATTAGCCCTTTTGAAAGTGGGGGTGATACTTCCCTTGAGTTCTTCTCTCATAAAACCGATTGCAGCATTTTCGTCGTAAGTACAAAACTACCTCAGCATTTTGCTCCTCCTGAAATTTAATTTCATGTGAGCTTGGTATGTGTACATATGGGTGTGCGTGTGTGTGCGCGCCTGTATAACGCAGTTGTTTTCTGTTTGGGGTTTGAAAGGTTATTTGGATTTCGATAGTGTTGCAGCATTTTCTTAGTTTTACATGATTAATTGCTAGCATTGATGAAAGTTTGGTTGTTTTCTGTTATTTCTTTGAGCTGCCCATTAAAACGAATGTGTTTCCGGTAGAAATCTTTGGTTTCTATTTGTTAATATTCTTTCAGAGTTCTGGAAATCATTGATTTTTCAGTTTATGTTTCTACAATGGACCAGCCTCTTTGATCCTCTTGTGTCATTTGCGGCGAACAAACTGTTTTTAGGCAGATGTTTGGACATTGCAGAGGCAGAATTAGTAATACAGAATAACTAAAAGCGGCTCGCAACCAATGAAAATATTTGTATTTGTATACTATTTCTACCTATCATCCTTGATTTTGGAATCCCATTGATGCTTGTCTCCCACTTGTTAGTTCCATTTTACCTTTTTAGTTTTGATTTGGATTTTACCTTGAACGCTTCAGCCTATATTTTGAATTTTATGGGTTCCAACTACATCTACTCATTTTTCAAAATGTATGCATGGTGGTCGATGTTTATCCCATTTTCTGAACCGAGTTCTTGACTCGCCCTCTTTAGAATGCTGAGACCCTGTGTTACCTAAGTACGATCAGGCACCGTATTTCATGCTTGTGTTTATTTTCCCGATTTCTTTAATGGAACTTTTAAGTTTTTAATTGCTTTTATTTTGCAGTTTGGCTCCCACTCAAAGAAGCGGCCTGACAATATTGTCATAGGGAGAACTTATGATCACCATATATATGATCTCATAGAGGTTGGGGTTGAAAACTATAAAGCATTGGAATCATTTACATATGACAAGAAACTAGCACCACGTGTGGGCACGAAACCTTTCGTTTGCTTTATTGGAGAAGGATTTGAAAGTGCAGGAGAACTGCAACATTTGAAGGAAGTTTTGCTTGATCTGTTGCGAGGAGAGGTTTATCTCTGCTGCCATTTTGTTGATATTACTCGCGTTTGAATTTAAGAGGGATATTAATATATACATAAAAATGATATGTGCAGGTTGTAGAGAAACTAAATCTTGCCGGTTTAGACCGTGTATATGTATGTACAGCTATATCTCCTAAGAAAGTGGTTCTTACTCAGTGTGCACTGCGACTGAAAAAATCTGGCACAGTAGTTCCACGGATGGAACTAGTTGAAGTTGGCCCCTCCATGGATTTAGTAGTTCGTCGGCATCGTCTTCCTAATGAAAGCCTAAGGAAAGAAGCAATGAGAGAAGGCAAAAATCAGCCCAAGAAGGTTGAACTACTAAATCTCCTTTTGATTTCTCATTTCCTTTGCATGCGACATGTCTGTAACGCAATTCCTCTTGCTACTTCCAGGACAAGAATATTAAACAGGACCTACTGCGGGGCAAGGTTGGGAAAATCAACATCCCGGATCAAAAGGTAAACCGAGAAAATTGATTATTTCCTTTAGCGGTTGTTATTTGGTCTATAGGGCCAGCTTTAGTTTACATGACCCGAACCATTTATTCTCTGTTTTGCGTCTTGTCTACCATACATTTAGTCCCGGTATGCTGATGTTAAGCATGTTTAACTATGCATGGCATTCATTTTTAAGCGCTTATATTTAACATTTGTTTATCGTTTCTTTTGTTGTCGACAATATCTGTGTTTTTAGATTGGAGATACGGTGTATTATCACACAAAGGTTGGTGATACATTTGTGCCTAGCAAAACAAAGGGAGTTAAAAGGGAGCGCCGTGAAGCTAGAATGAAACACGAAGGTAATGAGCGTGCACCGAAGGTTCAAGACATGCTTGAGCCCAAGAAAGCAAAAAAACTTAAGAGGGAGCGCCATGATCCTACAAGGACTGAGGATGCCGAGTGATTCTCTTTCGACAAGCAGACAGCATTTTTGACTCGAAAGATTGCGTTATTCGACCCTCCAATGTTAGATTGGCACTATGTTATGTAATATTTTCCCTTTCTAGTTATATTTCAGGAATGTATGCTTTCTACATTTAACTAAATATGAATTATTCAATTGTTATTGTGACATTGAACAACTGAATCCCTGATCTAGCCTAATCTTAACCCATTTCACCGGCGTCAAAGTTTGAACAGTCGGTTTTCCTCTAAATAATACACAACGGCAGTTGGAGCCATGCGCCTCTCCAAATCGTTGAACGAAAGGTAGAAGGTAAGTTCAGAAGGGCTAGCAGTTCAAAGCAACTCTTCACTGACGCACACCACACTGCTTCTTCGGTGCTTATATTCATGCCCCCAACTGGAGAAATGAAGTCGAAAAGATTGAAGTCAAAATTGTGCCGCTAAAAGTTGGCAGGCCAACAAGAAGAATAAATTTTACAGACTGACCCTTCTAATTTATGTACCTGTTAAAACTTATAACAGTTCTTTCTGGACTTCCACGAGCTGGAATGGGCAATCCGATACTCATGCCACGTTTCTCCAAAAGAAGCGAACTGCGCTTCGAGAGGATAAAGACCTGCAGTTTCATAGCTCAAAGTTATTTGTTAGCAACAGAACTAAGAGATTAATGCAGCGTATAACCAGAAGGAATGCTACCTACAAAAAATGAACGAGAACAGTTACGAAAACAACCAAATGTCGCAGTGGAAATCGAACATTAAGAAATAAAAGCGGATAATAAAGAAAGAATGAAACTTTGATATCAAAATAATGTATTCATTCATATATTGTCCCTATAATAGACCCCTGCAACTGAGAATGACTAGGATCCGAAAGGGCAGCTAAAGCAGCCCTATGGATCAGTTGTTTTAGATGCATCTTCCTTAGGCTGGCCAGCTGAACTCTCGGGCTCATCAAATGCAGAATCATGGGCTGGCCACTTATCAGTGCCTGAGCCTCCTGCTGGTTGCAGGGCACCGATATCCCAGACATCTAACAACCCGCCCGTCCCTCCTATCTCTGGCACATCATAGTTGACCGTACTACCCCATAACTCATGGCTAGAACTTGACATAACAGCACTGACACCAAAACCCATGCTCCATATGTCTTCTTGTTTAATCATGCCATCCACTCCCGGAGAAAACAGTTCCGAAAACGTCCTCTCATTCGCCAAATCGTCCTGGAAAGAGACAAAATGCTCAGGAATAGCCTCTTGTTGTGGGCTCAGAACACTATTCCCTTTGAAAAAAGGATCTTCAGTTGCCATGCTTGATGCCCCTTCGCCCTCTTGCTCTGGTGTTTTGATAAATCCTTGTGTTGCTGCTAATTCATCTAGTGCATGATCCGCAAATTGGAATGGCGTGCTTACTGAACCTAAACCCAGTTTTCCTGTCATAACTTGTGAAAGATAATCAGGAGATTGTTCAAAAGGAACTGGATTCGAATCCAGGCCTGTAGAGGATGTGGTTTGGTTTCTCCAAGCAGGCTGGTACTTCACAATCTGGCCTTCCATATCAGAATCTGATTTACTGAGTTCATGCTGCTGATGCTTAACAAATTTCCGTCTCACCTTTGAAGTGCCTATATCTTCCTGTCCAGTCTTTTGTTGAAGCTGGGCCCTGAATGTCGAGTTCTGAAGCATCTTGGCCAAGAAAGAAAACATCTGCTTCTGTCTCTGCTCTGCTGACTGAAGCCTCTGATTCACTACCTTCATATGGTCAACTGTGCCTCGCTGCTGCTGCTGCAATTCAACCACCTCCTGCATTAACACACTCCTCTCCTTCCGCAACGTCTCTATCTCAACTTCCACTCCAGATTTTCCTTCTTTCGCAGAAGGCCCGAAAAAGCTCCCAATTTGCATAGACTGAGGTGATTTGCGTCTCTGGATCCTCTTCAACAAATGTCTTTGGCCCCTCTGAAAAGCTTCATTCGCAAACTCCCACTTATCTGGGTCAACCTTGTGAAACCCCTGAATACAATACCCAAAATAATTCAAGAATGAATGGGAAAGCAACAGTACAGAAATCAAATTCAAAAGATAGATATGATTATTTAAGTAGTAAACAAACGATCACAGAAGACAATGGGACGCCATGCACTTTCATGCATATGAACGGCTGAACCTTGCAATACAATCTGCATTAACAAGCGGTGGTAGGGGGAAGGGGAGCAGTTGAGATGATAACATACGGATATCTTAAAACACTTTTGCAGTAACATGTTTCAAATGAAACCTGAATTCTACCTGCAGAAGACGAACTCCCCTCTCCAGTACACACTCAGAGGGGAAGATGTTTTTCCCATAGAAGCCTCCAATCCTAACTACGAAATCAATAAAAGAACAACCTCTACCATTTCCTTTAGATACACTACACCAAGTTTCATGATTTAAGACAATTCTTACAAACATGTTATACTATCCCGAGAGATGATTACATGCCCGTTAAAGTAGAACCCCAGAAACCATCATTATCATTATCATCAACAACAAAATCATCATCATGCTAAACAATCATCATCATCATATACACCACCACCATCATCATCAAGAACAACAAAATCAGCAATTCATTTCTTTCACTTCACCTGTGTAAACTATTGAAAAACGATAATAAAATCGTCAAGAATTCCATGGAATGAATCCTTTTATTATTTCATTTTGGTAAATTACATAAGAATCTCTACAAATAGAACAAATTGAGAGTTAAGAATACCACACCAACTCCTACAGAGTCTTACATCGCGAGCTTAATACAAATACTAATCGCCTCGGTTACATCTATACAAAATTAACCTCACCAAACCCAATTCAGACAACAAACAACAAATTTAAACACAGAACAAAAAAAAAAACAAAAGAATTAAAGAACAAATAACAAACAAAAAAATTTCAGACAGATCACAGCAGCCAATACAGGTTGTGCTACTGCAAGATACCCACATAAGTATTAAGCTGCCGCACAAAACTTGAGAAATTGTTGTGCTTGAAGTTCCTCGGCAAGATGAGCCTGGAAAACTCCAACGGGTCCCACACCACGAAGCTGCCGCCGCTGGAGCCCCACGATATGATCGGATCGAGCGACGGGTCCTCTACCAAATCGAAAGTCTTGGACAGAAACGGAGGCACCGGAGTGCCCTGCAGACATTCCAGAGGCCGCGGCGGAGCAACCACGTCCTCCGCATCGCCGCCGCCCATAGACGACGTCGGAATTGAAACTCTTTCAGTGAAGTCGAAAGCACCCAATGGGTTTACAGAAGAGAAGGCTTCGAATTCCATCAGAGGAGAAGTGGACGAAGGAATCGGCTGAGAACCCATTAACGGTTCCGACATTTCCGATCGAAATGCCGATAACCCAATTGATTCCGGGTCGAATCCAGCTGAAGTTGGTGGAGACTTTGGGTGGCTCTCGTCTTTTGGGTCCATGGAACGAAATTCTCACTCTTTGTCAATTGCTGTGAACTGGGTAAGAGAGAGAGAGAGAGAGGTGGGTTCTGGTGGGTGGGTAAAAATGGGGGGTTGGGGAGCTTGGGAGTGGGTATATAAGGGGTTCGAATAGTTACGCCGACTAGGTGTTCGGTAAAAATCCTGATAGAACGGTCAAAGGCGGTGGAGGTTTTCCTACTGTAGCATTCATCTTCTCGGTCATCCCACCTCCGATCCATGTGGGGCTCCCTGCAATTTGAGAGTGTTTCAGCACCGACCAGTACCGACCTAGAGAGAGAGAGAGGGGGAGTTTCCGGGGAGCTACGCTAGTTTTGAAAATCAGTTATGGTGGTTCTGTTCTGGAGGGGGCCCAGTGGGCTTGAGATATTTTGTCTGTTGATATTTTGTCCGGACTCCGAACCGCGTGCTTGCTTCTTTGGTGGGGCTGGTATATATTTTTGAAAATGATACGGTCGGTCGCTGTGTATTACTTGGGGATGAAGGGAGCGGGGTGGACCAATCAGGATGCGGGATTTGATCAGGGTTAGATTTGGGAGACAAACGACAGCGCTTCGACGTCCTATTGGTTGACTTAAAGACAAGGAGACTATTTATTCTTCGTCACCATGTTGGTAAACAAAACAAATAATTTTTTTTAAACAAACAATATTATTTAGAGAGTTTTAACGAAACTCTCGGTACTGCTCACTTTTAATATAAAAAAACACATTTTTATCTTTTCCTGTTACTATACACTACATCTTTAAAAAGGACTTTTCATTAAAACTACAAAAATTTTGGACTTTTCGTTAGTTTTTCTTATTATCTAAGGTTGGAGAGCAAAGTCTCACATTGTGCTAATCATAATAATGTAGTTCTAATTCCTCTTTAGCGAGAATCAACCTATAATCTCACTTATAAGTGAAAAAAATATCATTAAACCCTAATACTAAGTGACCAAGAAAACAAATTTAAAAAAACAAAACAAAAGAGACTTGTAAAGAAACAAATTATGTTAATTTCTTTCCTTTGATTCCTTAATTCAATCTAACGTTCGAAAATTGAGAGAGGTGTATAGATAGCACCACTCATAGGTATTTGACCAATAAATGGGTGTAAGTTACTTATTTTAATGTAATTAGTTTGGGAGTCTTTTTTTTTTTTGGTCAAGAGTTTGGGAGTCAATTTGGGTGTCGTTAACTAACTAGAGCTTACAAAATATTTTATGCTTAATATTGTTTTTTTATATAAAACACCTCTTTTTATATAGTAAAGGGAGTGAGGATACAAATTTTTTTTTTATTAATACATGAATGAGATATAATAATTATTATGCGACTTGTTATTTACAAAATTCGAACCAAAGATTTTATACTTCAAAAGTGAAGAGAAATATTACCTAAAAATAAAAAGAAATGTCACTTAAACTGTAATAATCATACACTTTCTTTAGTGGACAAAGGTGGCACCATTCTGGGACATCCTTGAGTTTCCACGATAGTTAACTATCATGGAAGAATGCTGATTGTCGGGGGCATCACGTACATGTTTCAAGGCAGTACTTTCAAGTACTACGCCATCTAATATTGAAGCACTCATTTCTCGTGCTACTACATCAACCGAGACTCTTCCTCAAGTGGTAGTGCAGCAAGCGGAGGGTAGTAACTCGAAGAGGTGGCATAGAATCCAAAGACGAAGTGAGGAGCATAGTCAGATGGTGGAAGGTCAGGGGCTGTTGGAGTTACCTAGGGGCGAAGCACGACCTCAGAGGATTAATGATACAAGCAACAACAGTACGAGGCAGTCAGAAACAAGTATGGGTGATAGGCTGTTAGAGGTTGAAGGGGTGTCTCAGGAGATGTCTTGTAGCAGTTCGCAACAGGAGATGGTACGAAGAAATAAGGGTACGGATAATTCTCCACCAAAACAACCAACAGTACAGGGTGGAGGGGATGTAGTTTATGAGAGGAAAAGGAAAACTGCTGAACTGCTATGGTGCATGACCACACAGGAAAGATGTCTAATAATGGAGCGGGCTATTTATGCGGAGGAAAAGTTGCAGGATATCCCGATTGAATATCAGGATATGTGGGAGATTTTGGAGGAAATGTTAGTGAGTGAATGAAATGCTATGCTGGCAAGGAAAACAAGGAAGAATTCAGGAGGCGAAGATAATATGTGTGGTAGCGGCTGGCCCTCAACAGCCGCACGTTCACCATGAATTATCTTTTTTAGATCTACCGTGGTCTTGGGTTGGACACGGTAGTTCGAGCCCTGCACGGGCAAATCAGACAATACAAACCCATCATGGTCTTTTTGTCCAAAACAAAAATGAAAGATCGTCGCATCGATGGAGTTAGGCGGAGAATGGGTTATGCGAATGGATTTCAAGTAGCACTAGTTGGGCGAACGAGGGCCTTAGTCTTTGGTGGGATGTCTCAGTACATGTACAAATTACGGGAGCTTCCCAAAATTATATTGATGCTAAATGTACTTTGTTAGTTGATCATCTGTTTTTCGTTTTACAGGAATTTATGGCACGTCTTATAGAGCTGAAAATGCAACTTTTTGGAGGTTCATGCTTGGTCAGTTTGGCCCAGACACCATTCCCTAGATTTGTGGAGGCGATTTTAATGAATTTTTATGGGACCATGAAAAGTCAGGTGGAGCGGAAGTCAGATACAACCGACCACGTTACTTGGAGGATTTTATGTGTAAGTTAGAGTTTATAGACCTAGATTTTAATGGTCCACAATTTACATGGAGGGGCACGAGAAATGGTCAATTATTGGAGGCTAGGCTAGATCATGTGCTTGTTAATGATCAGTGGTAGCAAATAAGGCCTACTTCAATGGTCACCCATGGTGTAGTCTTTGGGTCCGATCATTGTCCAATTGTGTTACATGGTAAGCCAAGGATGGTGAAGGGGAAGGCTTTATTTCAGTTTGAGACGTTTTGGGTAAATGTAGCAGGTTGTAGAGAAATGGTGGTTCAAGTGTAGACAACGCACCAGGATGGCAATTATGTGGAGTTTTGGCACTTAAAAATTAATGACTGTAGGAAAAAATTAATGCAATGGAGTCGACAGAAGTTCAAAGAACGTGGTTGACATATTTAGCAGATGTTGACAAAATTACGAGATCTTTAAGGCAACTGGCGGGACAATCATCAGAAAATCGATGAGCTTTCAAAGCAGGTAGATCTTTTGTGGCGCTAGGAGGAAAGTTATTGGCATCAACAATCTCGAGTTAGGTGGCTCACAGATGGGGATGCAAATACAATATTCTTTCATCAAATGACTTTACAACGGCGACGGCAGAATCAAGTAGTTTCTTTGAAAGATCACCATGGTGAGTGGGTGGGTTAACCCAAGATAGGTTAAATAGATGATTGATGCTCATTTTGTAGAGCTTTTTACATCCCAAGGGCCTCATGAGTGGGGGGATATCCTAGATTGTGTCAATCCCAAAGTAACGGATGAAATGAATGTTATGCTCACTGCAATAGTTTCAGTGGATAAGGTTAAACAAGCTGCTATGCAAATGGGGGGACTTAAAGCTCTCAGTTCGAATGGCTTTCAAGGCATTTTTTTATCATTTATATTGGGATATTATAGCAATGATGTGAATCAGTTGATTTGGGACATTATGGAGGAGTCCAAGCATCCAGCTCGGATTAATGCTACTCATGTTGTATTAATTCCAAAAGTGCCAAAACCTGAATCTGTTTCACAATTCAAACCTATTAGTTTATGCAATTATTCTTACAAGGTGCCCTTCAAGGTGTTGGCGAATCGACTCAAAATGATCTTGCCGGATTTGATATCACCTACACAAAATGCGTTTGTTGTGGGTCGTCAAATCCAAGATAATATCGGCATTGCTTATGAACTATTCCATTTTCTCAAGCTTCAAAATTCACGGCACAAGTTCGAACTCAGGATTAAGTTGGATATGAGTAAGGCGTATGATAGGGTGGAATATGATTTCTTATTGGCAGTAATGGAGAAGATGGGCTTTAATTCATGTTGGCGAAGTTTGATTTTGCGATGTCTTGCGTCTGTTAGCTTTGCCATTCTTATTAATGGACAGCCCGGATCAAAATTTACTCTTTCAAATGGACTACGTCAGGGTGTTCCATTATCGCCCTATTTATTTCTCTTGGTTAGTGAAGTTTTTTCTATTATGCTTCAATAGGCCAGTGGGTGGCAATGGTTACGAGGTATCCAGATGAGTGGTGGCAATGACACTCTTCTTTCCTCTCGGCCACTCAGGAAAATTGTCGGCGTCTCACTCAATTACTTGATCACTATTGTCTGGCGTCTGGGCAACAAGTAAACAAACAGAAGTCAAGTGTGTTATTTGGAAGAAATGTTTCAGATGGCTTATCACGGGAACTAACAGATATTTTGGGCGTGGTAAAAGTTGGAGATCCTGGGTCATATTTAGGGGTACCAGCTATTTGGGGCAGATCAAAGAAATGTGGATTGGCCTATGTTAAAGGTAAATTATTGGGGAAATTGCAAGACTGGAAACAATCAACACTTTCACAGGCATAGCAGAAGGTTTTGATCAAGGTGGTGGTGCAAGCAATCCGAGCCTACCTGATGAACCTTTTTAAATTCCCAAAGAATTTGTGCCATGAACTGGATGCAATGATTTCATAATTTTGGTGGGGGCAACGGTGGGGAGAGCATCGCATCCATTGGGTATCCAAGGCACGATTATGTCGATCTAAGGCTGAATGTGGACTTGGTTTTCAAAATTTTGAAATCTTTAATGATGCTCTTCTGGCAAAGCAGTGTTAGAGACTGATTCAGCCGCATATGTTGTGGGCGCAAGTTCTTAAAGCTCGCTATTTTCCTCATTACTCGTTCCTTAAAGCTAAACGATGAGGGCAAGCTTCCTGGGCTTGGTCTAGTTTACTAGTGGGACGAGATATCTTACTGAAATGAGCTCATTAGTAAATTATGAATGGTCGTGAGGTTCACTTGTGGAAGGATAGATGATTACCACATGTCCCATTGTGTCGGCTAGAACCACAAAGTATGGTGCCAGTCACTAGACTTGAGGGTAAGTTCGTTGATTTCTTCGGATATTGGGCAATGGAATATTGATTTTTTTGCAAGAGTTTGTATCGCAACGTGATTATGAGGTGATCTTGGATACGACCATTGGTGACCCGTTGAGTCCGGATTGTTTGGTGTGGCCTTTCGTGAAAACTGGCACCTATACAGTGCGATCGGGTTATCATTGGGCTCTTGCCAGACGGGCCACCAAGACGTCTGAGCCTATCCAATTCGGCCATTATTCCTAGTTCCTTTTGGAAATGGATGTGGAGTATGGAGGCTTTACCAAAAATCAAGTGTTTTTTGTGGAAGACACTTAATAGGGTTGTTGCTACTATGGCTAATTTATTTATTAAAAGATCTTCTCCATCTCCTTTGTGTCCTATTTGTAATGCGCATGATGAATCTTATAGAGCATCTCCTCTTGCTTTGTCCGTGGGTGGAGGTGGTGTGGTTTAATAGGGCTTTGGGCGTGAGGATACAAAGGCATGAAGTCTCTTCATGGCCAGCTTACCTAATTAACTGCCTGGAGGCGGTGCCTGGTATGAAATCTGATAAGAAAAGGGTTTTGTCTTATATAGCTTTTACATGTTGGTATATTTGGAAAACCAGGTGCACCTTTCTTTTTAACCAACAATCAATTGATCATATGCAGGTCATTCAATCAAATTCTATTGGAATTGAGGCTTTCTTGGCTACTAAACAGTCAGTGGGTAATGGTACAATTTTTGCTCCTCCAGCACTTGTGCAGTTTGTTCCTTGGTCTCCCCCAACTTCGGAGGTAATCAAGATTAATGTGGATGCTAGTTGACATGCTAATTTGGGTCATGGATTTGCTGGGGTTGTCGCACAGGAACATGAGGGGCAGTTTGTAGGTGCAGGTCGATATACCATGAAGGTTGCAAGTGTGGTGAGGGTTGAAGCTTTGGCAATTAAGCATGGTTATGAATTGGGTCATCAATTGGGTAGGCGTAATGTGATAATTGAATCTGATTCCTCTGAGGTCATTTCCTATTTGCGAGATTTGCTTTCGAATGGCAAGTGGGATGCGTTCCCTATTCTTGTACAGTGTGCTAGATTAGGGAAGCCTTTCCATGACTGTCGCTGGTCTTGGACTTCAAGATCGGCCAACAAAGTCACGCACCTCTTGGCGGCGCAACGGAGTTGGGAAATATGCAATGTGGTTTGGCTGGACAGACCGTCATCTTCCCTCGTTCATGTTCTTAGTAATGATGGCCTGCCTTGTCCACTAGGTTTGTATGTAGGTGCTGGTAAGTGTGGCGTTTTCACACCAGGTGCGGCATGGGGTTCCTTGTAGCTCTTTCCACCACTTCTTTTTGTGCCTTCCTTGGCTATTTGCCTCTGTATATGCTCTCATGCCCGGTTTAATCTATTCCGGTGTTTTTAAAAAAAAAGCACATTATGACTATTTAGAAATGCTAATAAATTTCTTCAATTTAAAAAGTAGGACCTTGTTTGGATATAAGATTGAGTTTAAATAGGTAAGTAACTATTTCTTAAAAGAAGAAACGAAATTTTTTGTGGTCCACTTAAGACGTGGAAGATCCAAAATGAACGGATCAGAACATGAAATTTGCCTTCATATTTAATGTTTCGTTTAAAGTCATTTAATTTGATATTATCTTAATACAATCCAATAGGTTAATTTGCCACGTAATTGAGATGAGCTTGATAGTAGTGATGGTATAACATAAAATTAAACTAAATATGGCTCGATACAACCCAATAAGTTGATTTGCCACCTCCACATGCAATGCCAGCTCAGGCTGAAACTTACAAGCTGGTTAAAATGGTAAATTACAAAGCCTCAAATTTAATTTACCAAAAAGACAAAAGGGGGATCGAATTTTATAATAATACTTTGGTCAGGTACATCGAATACATCACATAATTCAACAAGCAAAAGCAAAGGAAGCTTGAACATAATAATGTAACACCCTACATTTAATTAATAAATTGACCAAATTGGATTCGATTTGCAGACTTTTTTGGCCTGCGTTAAGTCTAATCAAAGCTAAAAAAGACGTAAAAACGCATCGCATGATGTTTATTAGTTCGGAATGCAAATTACAGAAGAAAAACTTTGCAGCCGATTTCTCTGCTTGTCATCATCGGCAGCATAACCGTACCGGAAAATCTCTCTAATACTTGCCCGCTTTCCGATACCCATCTCGTACCGGTTAACTTTGACATAAGAACAAGATCTGCAATCCAAATGTAACACTAAAACGGTGACCGAAACATTAAAACTTAGAGAAGAGGAGGGGAAAAGAGAGAGTAATTTGTCGACGACTAACTGGATCGCTACGGAGGTGTGCCTGGTAAAAGATTTGTGCACTTGGGCACTTTCTAATTTCGTTTTCTTCAATTTCACTAGGGGAGCAACGGCAGAAACCTGCTGCTAACTGAATGACTAGCTTTCACATTTTGTAAAGGCAAGGACAAACCGCGCTGGGAAAGATGTAATCGATTCTGGTAACGCTCTTTTACAAAATTATGAAATAGAAATTATACAACTTTCCCGAGACGGGGAGACGGAACGGTTTTTGGTAGACCTCTGAGAGAAGAGACGGCAATGCAGACACTGTTGGCACTCAATAGTTTCCTTCATATGGTTAACGAATCAAAATGCTTAATTGGCGATAAGAGAAGAAATGTACAATGGCTCTGCAACCAGTTGATACAGAACAAGCATCAGAAATTTATGCATACAAGTTCAATGTGCAGGAAATTGACCACAAACCAAAACTAAGAATACATGTTGAAGGTAATGGCCATACCCGAGACTATGAACAGCACGCATCCTCGCCACACATCAATTCTCTAACGAATGCTGTATTATGTGCATGAATAAGACTCATTCCCATTCAGGTAAGTAATGGCATATCTGCACGAATAGGCTGGGTGACGGGAGCTTTGATCAACGGTGTCAAAGATTCCATGATACTAGCAAATGAAGGTCGTTTCCAGGGTTCGCTGCAGCATGAATTTGTTATTAAAGAAAATGGGGAAATTTGTATACAAAACTCATTTCAATATATTGAACTAGTCTCAAACTCACTTGGCCCAACAAGCCTCAATTATAGCTGCCACATTAGGATTCAAATCAAGCGGAATCTCAAGCCTTTTGTTTTTAAACCCAACAGCTGCGACAACCTACACAAGATAGAATGGAAAGGCTACATGTCATCATGACATTTTCAAAGTCGTCAGGTCTAAAGATATTCCCTATTTCCCTTTTCTAATCCAGAAGAGCATAATCATCATAACACAAACCTGCGCTGGATTTAAATTACCCCACGGCCGTTGCATTGTTGCGAGTTCCCACAATATTACACCAAAACTGTAAACATCTGATTTCTCATTTGATGGTTCATCACGCAGGACTTCTGGTGCCATCCATTCAGGCTAAAGAAAATAGAGAAGAATTTTCAATTTCCAGCAAAGCCACCATAAAATTGTAATTTCCAGGTTGTTTGTCTAACTTAAAATAAAACTTACAGTCCCAGCAGCTGATTTTGAGGAGAGGAAGGTGTTTGCCTTCAAACGGGAAAGACCAAAGTCGCAAACCTAAACCACAAAACAGGCATGAAAAATGGTATTAACAATGCAGTGAGTAAACAAGTGCTGGTGCACTAAGTCATGCTCATTTTCAAATGCATAAAAGTAATAGTCGAGCACATGCCACTGAAAATTAAACTCCTGTATCATGCAGCAGTTTGATCATTCACCAAGCTCAGAAACCAATTAAATGAAAATTGATGGTCCATTCCAAACGCTCAAAGCATAAGCAAACTAAATGCTGTAGGGGATCCTCACCTTCACTGTATATTTTTTGTCTACCAACAGATTTGGAGATTTTAAATCACGATGAACAATCGGAGGTTTGCGTCTATGAAGATAATTCATTCCTTTTGCCTGTGTGAAAAATTTCAGATCATGTACAAGAACAAAATGAATAGAAACTAAAATATAAAAACTGAAAATGAAGAATAAGAGGCAACAGAAGAACAGAAGTCTCCATATACTCACCACATCATAAGCCATGCTCAAGCGACGCCTCTCATCCAATGCCTCCCTTGCGCCAGGTTTATGCAAAAGCCTATACAAGCTACCTCTGCAATTAACAGCCGACAATTCAGATCTTTAAACAATTGGAAAATCTCTTAACGTGGTATAAATGTCTAATATGTATGAAAGTTCCTATTTGAGGGGGTGGCAGTGTGGGCAGGGGTGCAAAAAGAGGACATTACAAAAACCTTGATAGATATTCCGTGACTATGGACAAGTTTGGAGGCTTGGTAACTGCACCCATAAAGAGAACAATGTTTGGATGCCGCAGGCGCTTCATTATAGTAACCTAGCAGACAAAAGAAGTGAAGCTTATCTCAAATTCAAGACGAAGAAAGTACACGGCAATTATGTACTTAAAATCTCAATGCGTCCAAACGTTCTGCCATCATGTACCTCACTCAAAAATTCTTTAAAGCGTTCGGCATGGAAATCTTGCTCCATTAGAATCTTCACAGCAACATCCTTCAATGTACAACTTTTTATCAGAATTATGAATAAATGGCTATATAAGAAGTAATGAGGGCAGTGTGTAAACAGATTAGGTGCTTACAGAGCCATGCCAATCAGCACGATGAACAGTTCCAAAAGAACCTGCAAATGCACAATGTTATTTTTTACAGCCTCAAACTGACTTTTTTATGAACTGCATTAAGTACATCAAGGGCATATGAGCTCTTCATGTTCATGATATTACTTATACCTGAACCGATTCTCTCTTTTATAATGAGATCGCTCCATGGGATGTCCAAATCCTCGATATCGAACCCGAGCTCTCTACTTGGTTTACTAGGAATCAATTGAACACCCTCAACAAACCTTGAGTCTGTAATTGTATCCACCCTTGGACCATCTCTATGCCCTACAGGTGGCATAAGCTTTAGAGGGATTGGATCATTTACCATGGGTGGTGTGTGCAAAATATTTTGAAGAGGATTAAACAGTTGGGGATTTTTATCATCACCACTTGTCTGGGGAATTTTGGCATGTGCAGAGACGTCACCACTGAGACTTGAAATTAGGTTTTTTCCTTCAGTACTCTTCCTATCAAATTGTTTAGGATACATATTGTCCTCATCAACAGCAATTCCTGTGATGAGAGAAAACACCATGGGTGAACTAGAATCGTCATGAGAGATGAATGTTAATTTACATGACAAAATATAGACAAGACCACAAAATAGTTATAACTTAAGAAATATAGGTACAGGCTTAAAAGATAACGAAAGTCCAAAAGAGCTGTTGATGAATACTAATTTACAGTTCAATGTAAACATACCACAACATAGTTAATGCTAGAGCCCAGAACTCTATATGCCAAGGGTGAATAGATGAGGAAATTTGGAGCCGTGTTAATAGATAACTGCCAATTTATATGACCCCAATGTAAACATAATTGAGATACCCATTACTTGAACCGTGTGCAGAGGCATAACAGAAAATAAAGCTCATTAATTTGGAACTAGATCATTAACATTCAATTTTCCATTCTAAAAATCTCAAAACCATCTGCAATTATCTGACATTAACATGCATCTATCCTAACCCCAAAGAATCAGTAAAAAAGAGTTAAAAGAGGTCAAACTAAATGAAGCATCAGCACACCATACTAATTCTTTAGATGTACTACTTCAGTGCAGAGGGTGTCATTGAAAGTTCTTGTATGTAGCAAGTTCTAGGGAAGGCGCCCTTGCATTACTCTTAGACAACTAAAATTCAGAATAAATAAGATAATTTATTGTGTAAGAGCCTCTACAAATGATTTATGAAATGTATGTGTCAAAACTTGGAAGACCTAGGAAGACTTTGGAAGAGACTCTAAGAAAAGACTCAAGTATTTGGATCTAACGGACAACATGACACAGGACCGAGCGCAATGGCGTTCTAGGATTCATATAGCCGACCCCACTTAGTGGGAAAAGGCTTTGTTGTTGTTGTTGTTGTATGTGTCAAAACTTGAATGGATATGTGTGTATGTGTGTCCATAGAGACAGACACAACTGTATTTGCATATTTTATGACAGGTTCTCCAATTGTAATCATAAAAATAAAAATAATGCATCCAACCGTATTGTAACTTTTCTTTTAGGATTTTCTAGGTCAATGTATCTTCAGTTCTGCACCATACTGTACCTGCATCCTATAATTATGTCTATACCTAATCGTATTTATTCAAGAAAAGATTGTCATAAAACAAATTAACATTATCAGCATTTCTGTTTTTTTTTTTTTTTTTTTTTTTTGTAAATATAAACTATATACATAATGGCCTTGACAATCAAAGAATTACCTGCAGGAGCTTCATCAAACACAAGATTAAGCGATTGACAGTCCGAGAAATACTGTTTAGCCAGTAACCTGAAATCAATGGCAGGTTCAACTGGTTTTAGTCTTGGAAAGCGCAGCGGTGAAGAAATTGAGATGGATGATGGGCCATTGAGCAAGGAATCAGGCTCGAACAAGTAGCCTGGATTTGCAATCAAATCGACTAAATACTCCCTGAAGTGAAACAAATACGCCATATCAGATGTTTCCACCAGTTTGATAACATGGAAATGAAATTTGGGACACTCTTGATTCTCCAAATCGAGAAATATTCTCTCTAACTCTAATTTGATCATGCTTGTTTTCCTATATAATTTTTTGAACACAAAGGAGGAACAGCTCAGGCTTGTTCAGGAAGGTGGGAACAGGACAGAAAACTAAATGTATAAACAAAGAAATTCAAACAGATACAAATATGATGAATAACTTTTTACTTAAGCGTAACTTGAATAATTTTGCAGTTATGCACCATGCAGTTCTAAAATTAAACTGCATTGCTAATTCAAACTATTGATAGAGACAATCGATTAAAAAATAGCATACCTGTCCAGCCCAAACCGGACAAGACAAGAGGAGGCATCATCCCTAGTACAATATTTACAGCCTTTGGCAATTCGACAAGGTAAATCAATTGTGTCAGCTAGAACCTTCAAAGATAGACATGAAGCTTGTTAGAATCATACTGTAATCAAATGAACAAAGAATAATATTAACTTATGAATCAGAACAGTAGTTAACAGACAAAGATTGCCACTAGTATATATGTCAAGGTTAAATTTCTCTCTTTGTTCTTTATCAAACTAAGCCTTCAAACCAGAAGCACAAAACTTCATATTACCAACAACAAGAAAAAACAATAACAAAAATTTATTTATTACCAAATAAACAATTACCAAGCTAAATACACTTCTTTCAAGGAAAGTAAATACATCAAATCATAGAGGAACCTTACTTTGAATAATAGGGCACGATGTCTACATAGGCCAACAGAAAGGCTGCCTATTGGAACAACTACAGATCCTAAGCAATCTTTCAGATCATCGCTGCTCTCCCTCCATATGGACAAAATTTCATCCTCTCCTACGGAAGATGAACCCCTTGTGATAGCAATAAAATTCAGTTACATATGAATGGCAGACATAGATGTCCTAGAAAGATGTGGACAGAAGATACAGAAGACTTACCCCATGCGACTGCATACAAGCTTTGCCAGCTGATCTACAATCTCTTCCGTAGTTTTGCAAGTACAGGAAATGGTTAAAACCCTATTTTGGAGCTCCTTTAGACTGGGATCACTACGTCGATCAATTAAAACCACTTCAATGCTTGAACCAATGCCAGGATCAACAGACCTTAATGATTCAATTGATGGTATACGACCATTTTCTTGCAGATCAGTGCACACAGTCCACACATACTGATCTATCCCATGAATTAGGTAAAATCCATCAGGCACTTTGTCAAAGTACGACAGGCAGCCATTCACCTGTTGCACGTCATATCAATAGGAGAGAATTAATTCAGTTATCACCACACAACAGAAACCATTTGTACGAACAATGTTGTTCAAAAGCAAATCTTAAACTCCATTAGCTTTCTGAAAATTTTGGGTTGGGAAGAAAGTAAAGGAAATGAATGATCTCTTGTTAGATATCTGATATGTAATTTGTTAGGCTGCGAATCTTGATGCATAACATGATTTCACTTAATCAATAGTTATGATCCAATCTGGTAACACAACACACCATACAGTCTTCCAAAAGAAAACTACTCCGTCCATACCTATGAATATATACACACATTACTATATTACAGCTATAGCTATTACATTTACCTAACTTCCATAACAAACAATTTTACTTTGTGAATCCTAATTCATTGGCAACGTCAATAGGAACTTATTAGTTTCCTAGTTACCATAAGCAGAGATGCAATCTGACATAGGATCGCCAGTTTCCATAACACCTTTTTTTTTAGAAATAGAAAACATCATACAATGTAAGAACTGCCCATGTGGTTAACCTGAGGTCATACATTGTTCAGTGACCAATTGCTTGCTCAACCAATACATTATATTGTAAACAAAATCTAATCAATTGGAAACATTATTTTATTTGATGTGGAGCATGTGAAAGAATGCAAAAATAGGATATTTGAGATAAAGGTTAGTTCTTCAATAGGATTGGGGACAAAAATGTCGTGCATAAATTCAAACCCAGTGTTTGGAAGGCCAATGAGATCTCATACGTAACAACATTGTTTGTCCATGCAATGGTTTAACTCAACCTATGTAAAAAGTAGAGCAATAATGAGATAATGCAGCTTATGAATTCAAATGCCATGAAGCAATATCTTCACACGAAAAATTCGAAATCTCTCCAGCCATTCCGTTGATAACTAAGCAGTCTACAACATTTTCCACACAATAAGCTAAGAACTCAGCTCAAATAAGCGTATATATAGACCGACTCAATTCACAAAGCAAGGCAGCAAACCATGCAACTGATGAAACATAGCACCTCAACAATATCGATTGGCCATAAAAAGTAGAATAAACCTTACCCAAAACCGATGTGAAACAGCATCAACAGAGCCGGACGTCCTGGACGCCGATTCATCCGGCACTGGATCCAAGAAGTTAGGATCATCGGCGCATGTGGCCTCCGATGAGAGCCGAAGAGCCAAAGCCAGCTGCAGCTGATAACT
Source organism: Crataegus laevigata (assembly GCA_963580275.1). Classification (NCBI taxonomy): domain Eukaryota; kingdom Viridiplantae; phylum Streptophyta; class Magnoliopsida; order Rosales; family Rosaceae; genus Crataegus; species Crataegus laevigata. The sequence goes on from OY756952.1 coordinate 31,796,192, forward strand.
CTCCTCAGTCTGCTGAGCCCAGCTCTTCCCTAAAGAAGAACCGCCGCCGCCGCCGCCAGTGGCCGTAACAGCTCCATCCACACCTTTCATTCGAAATTCACCCCCTCCACCACTAACCTTGAACACATCGTCCGGCACGAACCCGAACCCGTCGATCTCACTGACCGCGGCGGTGGATAGGGTCGGAGGGTAGTATTCGCCGGAAATCGAGCTCTCGGCAAAGCTGCTGCCGCTCGACTGCCTCTGCAACCCGGCTGACGAGTACGGGTTCCCGGCCCGATTCGCTTGCTGATTCACCCGGAAATCGGCTCCGGTTTCCCAATCGAACCCTCTGTCGCCTTTCCCCTTGTTGTTCTTGCTCTCCGTCTCATAAACCGCCGCCGCTTGGTCGTCGGGAACTTGGCTCAGAAGCGTGTAGTTGGATCTCCTACCGGGCATTTCCATCGAGATTTGGGACTAATCGGTTCGTCACAAAACCCTAGAAATTCTTAAACCCGCCATCTTTGAAAAAAAAATGAAGTTCGAGGACTCAGAGGACTCCACAGAGAAGGTCTGAGTTTCTCTCTCTAGAATTTCCACTGTCGGAGAGAGAAAAAGCGAAGGCGGTGGTGTTTCATTCGGTGGTGTAATCGTAATTATTCTTTAATTTAATTGTTTTTAACTTTTCGTTTTCTTTTAATTTAATTAAAAGGTTTTTATTTCCTTCGCTCGCTGTACTCGAAGAATTTTTCTCTTTCTTTTTGTCCGTGATTAAGACTGTTTAATTGGGTTTTGGGGTAATTAATTATTGGGTTTTGCTAGGACAATTAGGTAGTGGATCTAGCGATTTTATCCACTTTTTTATGTTGAGAGATACATGAATTATTTTTTAATTTTGGTACATGAGAATTTAGAAAGGTGGGGTTCAATTCACTGCATCTTGTTTCTTTTTAGAATAGTGTTATGTATACATCTATTTTTACTTTTCACATATTTTTTTTATTTTTTAGCAGTCTAATTGAATGAATTGAAAAAAATTAATGACAAAAATAGTTAAATATCATAATGCAGAATAAACAAGACTACAAAATAATAAAAATATTATTAATAAAGAAGAATGCCGAAACGACTATAAAACCATAAGAGGTTACATCGTGACTAACTTGATTATTTCTGAATAACAAAGTTCTCTATTTATAATAACATAACCCTAGTCCCTAATTGAACACTAATTCTAATGGGCTAAGCCCAAATCTGAACACTAAATAAATAACTATTTTCTAACAAATATTAATAAAAATATGTGAGAAATAAAAATACTTGTGTAAATAGCACTTTTCTCTTTTTATTTTGACAGTTTCTTTTGTTATTATGGGTTTTTTTTTTAATTCTTTGCTTGGTGTTTCTTAATGAACCAATTAATTAAGCTATGGTTCAATTAGTTAAAACTCGATAAAAAGTGGTCAAACTCATCGCCACACGAGATCTAATCTTCTGCACCCAAAATAGATGTGGCCTCTTTGTGGCTCCAATGAGTGTCTGACACGTATTTAATATTTTTAAATTTTATTAATTTTGCTATCATTAATTTAATATGTGTCAAATACTTATTAAGAGAAGTCATACATATTTTAGGTGCATAAGATTTCGCCACACTGCATATATCAATCGAGCGATGACACTTAGAACAGCACAAGTGCAAAGCAAATAGTGGCGGTGCTTAAGTGCAGAGCAGCAAATAGTGGCGGTGCGAGCTTCCCGACAAATCTTAGAAAATAAAGACGTGATAATAAAGGCTTGGTTTCTAAAAACGACAACATCGTAGTTACTAGGTCAATGTGGGTATCTATTTTTTTTTATCTCCAAATATTTGCATGATTTAATGTAAATCTTCACATTATTGCCCTTTTAAGCGTTTTTATTCTTTATAGAGTGGTGTTATCTATATACTTATTTTTAATTCTCATGCACCCATTTTTACTTCTCACACATTTCTCTTAACTTTTGATTGTCGAATCGAATGAATTAAAGAATATCAATGACAAAAAAATAACGAAGATATGTGAAATGTAAAAATGAGTGTAAGAATAACACTTTCCTTTTTTTATTTTGGCAGTTTCTTTTGTTAATATGGATTGTTCAAGTCAATTCTTTGCTTGGTATTTGTTAATAACCTAATTAGGTTTTTCTTAATGATTCAATTAGCTAAAACTCGATAAAAGGCAGTTGAATTCCTCAATGCCCTGCATATCTCAATCGAACGACGACACTTGGAACAGCACAACTTCGTACTCATATCTCAATCGAATGATGACACTTGGAACCGCACATCTTGGTACTATGTATTGTGTCTACGGTAGACGCTAAGTAGCCAAGTGCAGATCTAATCGGGTCCAAGATCATTGCGAGCTTCTCAACCAATATTAGAAAAGAAAGACGTGAAATAAACGCTTTAGTTGGTAGAAACGACAGCGATGTAGGTTACGAGACCAATGCGGCCGTTTCTTCTTTTTATCTCCAAATATTTGCATGATTTAATGTAACTCATTACATTATTTCCCTTCAAAGCGTTCTTATTCTTTATTGTGGTAATAACATCGTAAAATTTTTGTTGCTAATCCAATGTTATAATAAGTGGATAAAATATCGATATCTCATGAACTTAAAGTATAATCTAAATAAATAAGTACATGTTGCAATGTGACTCGTGTTAGAGTGGTGAAGTCCCTTGCCACCCTGCATATAGCCCAATCTAGCGAAGGACACCCTGGAATCGCACAACCTGTACCATGTATTGCGTCCAAGGTAAACGTTGATCAACCAATTGCAAATCAAATAGTGGTTTTACCTGCCTCAACTTGATTGCGGGGACGGTTGCGACTAAAAAAAATATATCATGTCGATGGCCACTTGCAACTTTCACGTCAAAATATTTGCACAATCTAATGCAATTCTTTTTATATTTATTATATATATTTTTATATACTAATCAATACTTAAGTGAGGGAGGAGCGTTTGAACTCGAGATTTAGTGAGTTGAAGAATAAGACCATAACTATCAATGTAATCCACCACTCACTACATTTATTGAGTTTAAGCATTCATATTCTTTGGCATGATAGTAATATTGCGTGATTGGTGTTACTAATTTAAATATTATAATATAAAATTATGACAAGCTCACGATTTTTTTTCGAAGTGGCACGAATAACTTATGAGAATGAGAGTTTGGTAAAACATCAAAGTTGATCGTGGGCACGGGTAGGGTGAATTCCTAACTAGCCTCATCGGGCTAATAAGAAGTGGATAATTGTGGTTTGCCACCAACAGTGTCCCTTTTAAAAAAAGAAAGAAAATAAATATATACCAATAACATGTCGATATGTTTTATTGGTGATAATATCTCTCGTACATTAATTATCATCCTTAAATATTTTATTTATTTATTTTAAGAATAGACGTTCACTAAATTCTTATAATTCAATTTATATTTGAAATCAACACTTTTAGGATTAATCATCGTTGATGATCCAATGCACAGTGGTGTAGTTAACAAGCACAACTCTTTCTTATAAGTTGAAAGTAGTTAGAAGGCTTTCTTATTATACTTTAAAATAATTTAAATTCAGAGTAAATATTTAAACTTGAATACATAGAAGACACACATAAATACGCTCTGGACATTTTGGCTACGTCTAAGCAAGAGTTTGTATATGATAAATTATTAGAAAATAAAATAACTGATCAAAGGAAAATGAAATTCTCTATACAATTTAAGGGGGCGTTTGTTGCACCGGACTGTCTCGGACTAGACTAGCTTCAAGGACTAAACTAGACTGGCTTAGACTAGACTAAGCTGGACTAATTTAGTGAAGCGTTTGATGCAGTGTCGGACTAAGAAGTAGGATAATTAACAAAACTAAAAAAATTATATTATTTTAAAGCATATCTAGAGTATTTTATATTAATTCTTCCTCTATTTTTTCTTCTTCTAGAAACCCTTTTTCTAGAATGCTTTGTCTTCTCTGCCTCACCACTCCCCTTTTTTTCTCCATCCGTCTCAATCCTCTCTGCCTCTTGATTGTTTCCTTCAGCAAGCTTGGCTTGAACATCTGTTGCTTTCATGGAATCCCGTTTGCGAAAAAATCAACCAACGTAACACCTTTCAAAATCCCATTTCCTTTCATGCAATTCCCCCGTTCTTACTAATTGCCATTCCATTTTCTTTTGTTTTCTCTTTCAATTTTCTCGCCAACCAAACACCTTTCAAAATCCCCAATTCCAAATAATTGCTCACCTTGTTGGGCGTACTAGATTCAAATTTTGGTTCACTAAAAACAAGAGTTGAAAATTGAATTTCCGCGACGGAACGCGACTGGTTGGGGAAGAATCATCGGAAGCGGGGTGGTTGGTAAATGAAAATTAAGGGCATTTCTAGGAGAGAGCGATGTATGCATGTGTGCGATATGAGATACCAAAAGACCCCAATGGTGGAAGACCCCAAATCACAAAACCCAGATGAAAAAAAATCCTTATTTCAAGGATTGAGATCTTGTAAGTTGGAACGAGGCACAAGGTTTGGATGAGGAAGAAGATGAAAATGGATGTGGGAGCGGAGAAGAAGAAGTAGGGGCGAAGCGAAAGGGACTGAGCAGAGATGGTTTTAGCGAGTCCCGTGATTTGTGGAGGGTCTCACTAAGAACTTCTACCGAGGCATCTAATCCACGTGAGTCCCCTTTAGTCCCATTTAACTTAGTCCCAATACAAACTAAACGTAGGATTGTAATCTAGTCTAGCCCAGTCCCAGTTAACGAGGCCAAACAAACGCCCCCTAAATATTCTCAGAGATATTTTGTTTTAGTGCATAACGTAATGTGATATTATCAATTCACTTATGTTATAAAAATATAAAAAAAAATAGTGTGATAGTGAATTAAATACAACAAATCTCAAATTCGATTCTCTCTAATGTAATAATTTTCTATCAAGATTTTAAGAATATAAACATAATATTATAGTAAAAAATAAAATTAATAAATATTTACTAAATCAAATAATCAAGGACAAGTGCACGGGCGAGCGTTACATAACTCAATGGAGTAAAATCCACAACCCACCACAGCTCGCCACGTAACTCGTCTCACTTTAAAACCACAAAAGGAAAGACAGAAAAGAAATTTGGGAGGGAAACCGAAAGGGGAAATGGCGGTAAGGTTGCAAATGAGCGTTTCTTTTCCCCCCACCCACCCCTTCGTATCTGCGACTGAAGAGGGAGAGGGAGAAAGCTCTTCAGTCTTCAAATCCACGATCCATCTCTTCGTGGCTCGCAAGCAGATACAAATCCGAAGGTATGCTTTGATTCGATACTGTCATAGTCGATTTCCTTTGTCTGCAATCGCATTCGATTTCATATGTACTGCATTTTAATCAGCGTTAGAGAGAGAGAGAGAGAGAGAGAGAGAGAGAGAGAGAGAGAGAGAGAGAGAGAGAGAGCTATTCAGTCTTCGAATCTACGATCCACCTCTCACGGCTCACAAGTATATTCAAATCCTAAGGTACGCATCGATTCGATTTATCGTAGTTGATTTTCTTTCTCTGCATCTTTAGCGATTTGAAACTTGCTTGCTAATGTTCGATTGTATCGATTTCGAAGATGTCACCGTTGATAGCTCTGTTGAAGATTCGGAACTTGAGTCCGGTAGTAATACATAGCCTGATTGTCTGAAAAAAAAAATCATAGATCTGAAGCTTCTCCATTTTAAAACTCGTAGGAATTTATTTTCAAGCATTAGAAGTTTAGGAAATGTTTCATAGATCTGGAACTTCTCGAATTTAAAATTTACACTATGTTTGGATGAGGGAAATATACTTGGAATTTGAATAAAAATCAGAATTTGTAAAATGACATACACCAATTCCCTTGTTTGGATTCATAAACATATGAATTTAGAATTTCCGCGTGGAAAAAAACTTGGAATTTGAGACCTCCAATTCCCAAGTTTAAATTCCATGTAAATAGGTGTCATTTCCCAATTTCTATGATTGAGAGCTTAAAAATAACAAATTCCATATTCAATTCCATTGTTCTTTTAGATTAACCAAACAAGAAAATTCACAAATTCTATAAAATAAAATTCCGTCAATTCAATTTCCGTCATTTTAAAATTCCTTAAGAATCTTAAATTTCTTCATCCAAACATAGTGTTAAGGAATTTTTTTAAGCTAGGAGAAATTTTAAAGTATCAGGAATTTTCCAGTGGTGGGGAAATAGAGAAGAACAAGGTTCGCAGGGATTTGAATGAGGTTTTTGATGTAAGAAGACGAAAATGGAGTGGAAGGAGAGTTGAGGGGATGAGTTTGTTAGAAGAAGAAACTGTTTGAATGGAGAAGGGGGAAGTGAGAGGGCAAAATTAGGATTATATTGTGAGGAGTTAATAGTGTTCAGAGAAGAAATCATTTGGAGACAAAAGGCTAAGGAATGAGGTTTTGGGAGGAATGTGAGTATTAGTAAACTCTTCCCCAAATTGCTTAGGTTTTGGCTTCTGTGAGGATGCCAAGAATTGTCCTACATCGGAAAGTTAAGAAATCGTGCAAGAGCTTATAAGGAGTTGGATCTCTCCAATGTTAATTGGTTTATGATTGGAACCTCAACTTCGTACACTTTCATCATTAAGAATGCCATTTTGATTACACCTGGTTTCTATAGAAGGTGCTGAAAGCTCTAGTCCTTTTTTCCAATCCATTTTACGTGGTTCGGAAGGCTAAAGCTCCTGCCACGGTTCGGTTTCGTGTTCTTTCATGAAATATTGCTCTCGTTGGGTAGATATTTGTGATTTCCTTGAGAAAACAGGACCCAATGTTTTTCTTTCTTGCCATAGGTGTATGATCTGTAGGAGCGAAGCTGAAAGTGCACATCACCTTTATTCTTTATTTTCCCGTACTGTAATATTTGCTGAGAAGCATTGGCGGCGGGACAAAGGTTGAAGGTCCTATTGAGGTGTGGAGTATTGGTCACGTTTTGGGTATGTTATGATCCCACATCGACTACACTTATGGGAGTGTAGGGGTTCTTAAGTCCTTGGGGTCCTCCCACCTATTGGACTAGTCTTTTGGGTTGGGCTCTTCCCTTGGGCTTGAGTACCTAACATTGGTATCAGAGCCTAGGTGCCCGACGCTGCGGGTCTTGGTGACGTGACGTGCCGCCTCGTGATTACCGCCTTGGGAGTATGGGCTCCAAGGGACTTGGTGACGAGGGACTGTGCGACGTGATTACCACAGGGTACTGTGATTAGAAAGAAATAGAAGGATTTCTGCTGGTTATGAGGGGTTGGACGTTCTGTTAGATAAAATCAGATTTAGATTAGGTCTTCTGTCCTTACAGAGTTAAAAGAGTTTCCATTTTTTGGTATTTATTTTGATTTGGGGGGCTGGATTATGTTGTTTGAACAGTTTATTCATGTTTGCTACTTGGCTGGATTTGGTATTTTAGTGGACATATTATCCTCCGTTTTTTCGTATATTTGGAGTGTCAATTTTAGCGAAACTTTGTTGATCACAAAGGAAAAAAACTATTGGAATACTTTGCACCAGCTTGAACTATCTATTAATCTGTCTTTGGCTACTAAGCTCACAACCTTGAACTAAATTTGCTCAAGAAACTAGCTAGTGTATAAAGCCGCATGGTATCGTTCGGTTATGCTGGCCGTTCTTACACAAATGGCTAAATGCCCTCTCAGTCAATTGAGCAAACAACTAAACTAGAACTCGACTCTTTACTACACGAGCCAATTTACAACTTTTGAATGCTTTGCCACTCAATGTGGGGTATGTGCAGCTCTATAGACTTGCTTTGAAGCTTCTGGGTGGCTCAATGTGGGCTATGTGCTGCTCTATTGACTTGCTTTGAGACTTCTGGTTGGCTACTCCTCTCTCTTGTCTTTTGTTCTGACCAACTTGCTGGCTGGGAAGTGCAGTCGTGCCATTAATGGACGCGGTGCCCGCGTCTTTTGGTCAAATCCCCTCACGCAGACAAATCCTGCAAAAACACCAGCACTTTTGAAAAACAGAGATTGCTATGAAATTGCCTAGAGGCAGTTTGTGCCACAAGATTAAGTCAAATAGAAAAGTGAAATAGAGCAGATTTTGCTATAGTTTAGCCATAAGATGCTTTACGTACCAGTTCGTTGTAAACATTGTCTATGTATCCGTAGATCCCTTTCTTGGGCAAGTTCAGCATTTTTCATTTTAAGTTAGGAAAGTGTAATCTACTAAGAAGCAATTAGTTTTATGTAAGGTACAAAATAATCCTGTTCATGCTTGTCTTAGTACATTCTTGGTGCAAAAACAGAACGCTAATGAACTGTCTCAGGTAGTTGTCAGGGGGAAGATATTACAATATCCTTAGCTCCTTGGGTAAAGATGTTAGACTTGCAACATTCGAAGGGAAGTAGATCTTATGTCCCCTTCTTACAAGTATAAGGTTTTCAATGGGTGTTGGAATGTTGAAGGGAAGTAGCCCTAATGTTTCTTTCCTACAAGTATAAGGTTTTGAATGGGTGTATAATTCAACAACAATACCCTAATGGCCACTTTGTGCGTACATATAACCATTTGAAGACTGCTAGGATCACATAGAATGCGTAAGTGACATTTTCTCATACCTCTCCAGAAGCAGTGCTGAATTTCTGGTGTCGATAACCCTGGCCAGAAGAAGAAGAAGAGTATTTTGAGTTTTATTGTTAGACACATTTAAAAACAGATCAAAGCATAATATTTCACAATCTATACCTTTAAATATTGTTGGTATCGAGGTTCCGAAGTACACGGTTCTCCTGTATAGCTTCCACAACCAAGCCCTTGGAACATCAATTGGGTTAATGCTCGAAGCATGGTCAGCAAATACCTACATTGGACAGTATTTGTTATCAGTATCACCTGAACGTGAAACAGATGGCTTAAGGATGTGAAAGACCTTGAGCTGAATGAAACTGTATCTCACCTCATTAACTTGAAAGTAGGTTCCGTTCAGTGGAAAGCTCCCTCTCATTGCTGTTCGGCATGGTATCTGTTCATGATCAGAACAAGTAACCACTCATCATTATTGTCTTTACTTCTATTGGTGTGACAAGTATTAGTTCGCTTTATCAGTTATTCATGGTTTTCATACTAGTGTCGTTTAGCATATTCTTACCAAGAGAGTCCCTCGGACTGTTTGTGAATTTGCTTCCCGTGCACTGTTGCACGAGAAACATTCCATATCGTCACACAATTTGCCAAGTTCTTGAGAACTACACCTTTTCTCTGGTGGTTGAATGGAATTTGGAGTTTCACCTGGTATGAACATCAAGGCATTTAGTGGAATTGCCTAGTAAACATATAGAAAAAGAGTATATGTATTAACTGTGGGCAGTACCCCACCCAAGAAGCATAGAGATGCTCTATGCATGTCTCTAGTGTTGATCTTAAACCAGTTTCTATTCGTGGTTCAAATGATAATAGTAGTCACTGTGACATTGGGGACTGTCGAGTTTCATAAGGTTATGCCATCCACTTTGGAAGATTGTTCTAGACTAAACTCTCAAAAGAGGGTTGAGAACTTGGGGGTGAAAGAGGAAAATTGGATACCCAGATTTAAGAATTATTTTGGTAATTGGTTTTTATTGTTGTCTGCATACCTGGAGTCCAAATAGTCAGAAGGTAATTGCACGGATCGTCAGGTTCTCGCTTATCCATATGCAACTGTATTAAGCAAAGGCAGATATTAAATTCGGGATAGGTACTTATTGGACTCATAAAAACCCAAAGAAGGGGTTGTTAAACATTGTTATTAGATAGATATATAGATATTACTGACCATTTCTAGAAGAGGGTGCGTATCAGGAAGTTCATAGCTGCATTGTGAAGAACAAGAATCAGTAGCATATAAGATGTTTGGCTTTATGTGATTATATTTATGAAAATCATCATTCTGTAGAAAGTTGTAGGGCTTTTGTTCCAAATGTTTTCCTTCATTTTGGAAGATGATATCTTTTTTGGATGCACAATCAATATAGTTTTTGACAGCAAGATGCATGATTTTTATTGGGTACCTTACCCGGCCATGTTTTTATCTTTCATCTTCTATTGCTTACTTAAACATCCATTTTATCCTAGTGATACCAAAATCTTGCATGCTAGATATTTCTTGAATTACTGAAGAGATGAAAGCTCCTACTTACACTTGGTGCTCAGTTCGCAGTCGGCTCACGTTCTTAAGCTTGGGAGTTGGTAAAGATGCAGCTTCTGGTGTTAGAGAGACTAAAGCTTTTGACATTTCACCTTCTTGAAGCTCCATGTTTTTTTCCATATAATTTTGCAAAGTCTGAGTGAACTCTTCAATGTTAAGTTTAATAGTCGGAATTTCGTCAGGACCATCACAGAAGTCCTCAATGTCCTCTGATATCTGTGTACACACTGGCTCTGGTGATGCTGGTTCTTCAATAATAGGTTCACAATTACCAACTGCAGATTTTGGTTCAGATATCTGGCTTGCTTCCAATTGCTGGCACGTTGTGGGTTCACAATGACCAAATGTAGATTTTACTTCTGATTTCTGGCTTGCTTCCAATTGCTGGTATGTTGCCTGAGGGAGGGGCAAGGGCATTCTATTGTTGACACCAGCAGGGTTTGGATGGGTAGTTCTGTCTTCAGTTGCACTCACTATGCTTCGCTCCTCTGGTCCCGGCAAGGCAAGCCTTGCACTGCATCCAACATTCTTTGTAAGTAACTTAACAGATAATGTTACAGTAAATTACGTTCTATGAATTGTTATTGGCAGATTTGCAGTAGGATATCTGATGTTCCTTGTTCACAATTTTGATTACATTATAATATGATTCATGAAACCTTCCATGTTGTTCTAACTACGTGCATGCTTAAGATTTTTTCCTTATGTTGATCAATCGATAATACAACTGTTAATACGACTTAAGTGAGTCACAATGAATTTTTTATTTATACAGTTGCTTATGCTTATATCTTTTACTTATCAGGCTTAACATCCAAAAGGGATCTAATTGGTGGTGGACAAACGAATGTTATTTATCGAAACTATAATGGAAATTGTGGCTTTTAGATGCAAAGGATGGAACAATTGATTTGCAAACCTCGCGAATGCGCTCGCAAAATGCCTACAATCTGTTCTCAGCGGGCATGCATTACAATTCGGCTTGCTTTTTGTGCAGAAGACCTGCATCAAAGGATGATATTTTATTTGTTCTTAGTCTGAATGTGAAGACAAATTACTTCACATAAATAATAAGATGACATACCTTTCCAAATGTTATCATTTGGTAATGCAGCTCGTACCTGTTCACAAATATTGAAATGTTTTTGTCCAATTAGTATCCAGTTTCATGGAAGAACAACTCTTCCAAAATCATGCTTATAAATACAATATGGTGTACTAATGTGAAGATTTTATCTGATTTTGTGTTTACAATGTTCTTTGGTCAAGCTTGCACAGTCGTGGCCACAAATACTTTTGTATGGATTCCAGCACTGGGTACCTATTAAGGACAGAAAGATCAGCTCCAGTGCCGATTGGATATGCTTTGCAAAAGTAACATGGAGGCTCATAAAACTCACAGTTCAAGAAGATGCAACTGCAATGACTCAGGCAGGGGCTGAAGGGGTACCCATCCAAGCCGTACAGCTATACGTCCAACATTTGTGTCCACCTTCAAAGATACAACTATATATATTGAGATCTGTTCCATCTATTCTGGTCAGTCATATTTTTAATATATACTCACCGGAAAAGCAAGATGGTGCAGTGTCAAAAGCCGCACGCATTCCACGCTTTTCAACCCCAATCCGCGAAAGCTCAGCAGATACTCTCTGTGACATATCACATAGTTATAGAATGCAAACCACGTAACACGTAACACGTAAGCATATGCATATTCAGTACATCATATTTGTATACTGTAGAACACAGCCGTAGCATTTTGATATGACATGCGAGGCAAGCGATTGGTTTTTGGGAATTTAATTTTTATAATTAGAAATGGGTTGGATAGTGCAGCAAGCTTACTTTGCTTGGTCAGGTGGAACGTCCCTCAACCATTCAAGATCAACACTACCGTGCTCTCTGACCAGTCGGTTAAGGAAATCCTGCACAAATTTCTCAATCAACATCAGCTGATCTAAAATGGTTTTCTGTGTCTGGTGGGCACACTGACAAATTTGAGAATTATATTTAATATTATTTTTACCTTGATTCGTTCTGCTAGCATATTATTCATCCCCCGCTCTTTGATGGTTTGGGCAATCTCATTAACATCTGCACATCTTACGGCTTCCCAGTCCAAGGAATCCATTGTATTTTCTGTCTTTTCCCTTTTCTTTCCATTTAATTCTGCTTGTTTCCTTAATTTGTCCCAATCTTGCTGATCATTTTTCTCTTTTCCAACTTTTTTGTTCTTTGTTTTGGAGGTAGCAGCATTCGTACTACTGAACTCCTTGCTAACTGAATTACTCTGCTCATTTGAACCCAACTCTGCTGCCTTCTGCATAACATCTGTGGTCCCTCCAGAAATGTTCAAGCAACTTTGCTGTATCTTATTGTTTTGCTCCTGAGAATGTATGTCAACATTATTTGAGCTCCCAGCCAACCCGATTTGAGACTGGCCCATATTATTGCCTACCTGAATGTTATTGCATGAATTTCTGGAACATCTTGGTGCTTCTTGAACATTCGCTGTCAGCTTATTATGTATTGTATCTTGACTGGGAGATTCTGCTGTTAGTGCACTTCTTTCACTCGGACTGTCTTCACATTTATTTTTGGATGCATAAGAAGACTGGGTTACTTCTCCGTACAAATCAAAGTACTCAACTTGCTGTACTCCTGGGTTGGGGGTTAGATTCAAACAACAGTTACTGGAAGGCTCAAGGGATGCTTCTCTGTTTATCTCACATCTTTGGTCATTATGCTGCACACATGCAGGTTGGTAACCTCCACAGTTTGATATGTCATGAGAGGACATATGGGTGCTCCTGAGACTGTAATGCAGCATACTTGATTCAGCCCTCTGTAAAAGCTCCACAAACGAAGTGGAGTGATCTAAACTGCTGTTTTCACATCTATTAGGCGGATTCTCTGTTTCCGAGTTGCTCTCGCACGATCCTGTCTTTTCCACAGTTTGTGAAGTTGAAGAATCCACAGAATTTTGAGATGAAACTCCATTGTACGTTCTCATATCCTCATGCAGGTAAAATTCTGTTCTTGTGATCTTGGTGGTTGACCTGTTCATTAATGAGTTAGGATACATTCCCGGACCAGGTTCAGATGGATGTGAAAGCTTGCATTGTGCTTCATTTGTTGAGATAACACCCTCAGTAGTGCTTCCAGAGTTATCGTGTCCGTTGACAACTTTTTCTTCACTATGCTCAGCGTCATGGAACGTTAGGGAACTCCAGTCACAACCTTGCTGGTTTGAATTCTCACTAATGCATACTTCTGGTTCATCTACTACCAAGCTCGCAACTTCTTCATCGCATGATATTTCGTTGCTTCTTGACTTCAGGGGAAAATGTGCAGCCATTGACATGAACGCAGAGCTGTAAGGAGGTACACATTAGAGAATTTCTCACTTGTAATTTATCTAATGCCAAATTCTCTAGTTGTTTATAGAAACGGTACTTTACCTAGACAAGTGGTCTGAGACATTTTGAGTAAGGAAAACTCCAACCACTGAGTCCACAACTGATCCCTTCCATGGAGAGAAGCGTCTATCTCCTGTTAAAGTAATATTATACTGTTAGAATATGAAGTTGTAACTTATATCTAAAATTGAAGAATAGCGTTGTAATTGTATGTATATGCACAAGGGTTCCCAAGGTTCTTGAGACTAGCATGATGGTCAGTACATGAACGTACAGAATGCATATTCATTTTCCTCGAGTAGCTTGCAGTATGTAGAACTGTATTGCATGAGATAAGATTTGAAATGACTTGTTTAATATGAATTCCCCTGAAAATGGAAGAATTTGTACCTTGCACAAGATGCATTCGTGAAATAAAATTGTCTGCACGTCCATGGAACACTTTACGCTCTTGTTCCCACCATTTTTCTTTCTCCTCGTCTGTGCCATTAATACCTTCACTGTTTATATTTTCCAGCAGAAGCTTCCATACTCTATCAGTCTCTTGATCAAGGTCAACTTTAGGCCGTGCTTTACGTTTCTTAATTGGATCAAAAGAACCATCAAATGGTACAACAGTGCCATCTCTTCTATAAAGAACCAGTGCGTTGTGCTCTTGATCTTGTGCCTTGTAAGAAGAGATGACATTATACCCGTGATAGGCAAATCTGCTGCTATTTTCTCTATTAATGTCCAAACATTTGAAGTGCTCAGTAATAGCAGAAAGCAGTTGTTCGAATGGTACTTGTGGAGGAACACCTGCGATTGACAATCAAGTAAAATTACCAAAGATGATTGGCGGAGTTGGAAACAACCTGCACACGAAAACTGACATACCTGATGCTGTGGCAAAATATGGTTGGTTCTTATATATTACAAGACCTCGTTGTGAACTGGAAAGTGGATTTCTCTTTGTCCTCTTCCTTTTTGCGAGTGTTGCACCCACGTCTGTGACTAAGGCGTCAATACATGTCTGAGATCTGTCAAATTGATTCACTCTTTGACCATTGCCATCAGTGGGTGGTTGATTGGCGAGACAGGTTCTGTGCAGAATGTGCTCTGGTGTTCTGGTTAGTGAAGCCAAGTTTCGAACCCTTGTAGGGCAACTAGATCTTCTCTTTGTTGACCTGTCTGTCTGGTACAAGGGCAGGAAACTGTGAACACCTTGCGGTTTATCCTCAGGGTTGTTTCCTACTTCTTCAAGTGCAGTTGAAACATTACCATCATTTACTTGAGGACCAGGAGTCGAGTAGCCAGCTGCCGATGGTCTCCATATGTTTTCTGCCATATTCACACGATATGAGGTGCTTGGTATGGTAGAATTTTGCACCTTATCAGTTCTCTTCTTCTTGTATATGTATGGAAAATGCACCCATGACATCACATTGTAGTATGCTGGCAAATTATTATAGTTTGCCCCATATAAATTTCCGGTCCTAGAATCTTCTTGCTCAACAGCACTCGAATAATTTCTCTTTGATCTTTTTGCTTGTTCTTCTATTGTCAGAACCGTAGTTGTGCTGTGAGTGGAATCATTTGCACTTCGTTGGGATGATCTAGTGTCCCGATCCAACATGGTTTGTGGAGTGTATCCACTACGAGTGCTCATTTGTCCTACTTCTGCAGCCTCCTTTTGGGAATCAACATATGTAGTAGAACCTCTGGTTTGTTGTGGTGTGCTTGGAGGTTGTCCGTCCGGCAATGACAAGTAATGTTTCAGCATTCGGCTTGTCGAACGGATGAGATCTTGGGCTATGCCTGCTTGGGTGTTATCTGCCACCAATTCAACTTCATTTCTGTGTGGTGCGGTTGAATTTGTTTGAACTCCATTGGTGCCAACATTCATCTCCTGTGATTGTGAACCCACATGTAAAGACTTGCTTGAGGAACTTCCATCTCTTGGTTCTTCTGCGTCAAAATTTAAAGCCTTTCTGCATGATCTCTTCGTAGGCTGCAGATTATTTGAATCAATATGCTCTGTAGATTCCTGCGGTGGAGGAGTTGTGCTTTTGTTGAGTGTACTCTTGCGCACATACTTTCTTTTGGGTTTTGGATTTTCCATAGAACCAGAAGGTTGTGTGTTTCGTTTTGGCTTGCCTTCTATAATCACCTTCGGCCTGTGCTTTCTCCTTCTTTGTTTCGGTTGTGGTGTCTTGTTCAAGTTGATACTGATGTTCACCTCCTCGTCAGGGTTGCAATGTTCCTGGAGCTGCGTGGAGAAAGTAGCTTGTGATGAATCCACAGCAGATTTTTCTACATCTTTATTGTTTTCGAGATCAATGATATTAATTGTCGCAGAATTAGCATCACATTGCTCTTCTATCTCCTGGCCTCGTCGATCGTCAGCATTGGAGCTTGGAATTCGATACATTTGTTCACTGTCTACTCTCATGGACTTATCCGGTGTTATAGGTGCAAATTGGCCATTTGTAGTCGGAGGTGGAATATTCAGATCATAAAGATGGTTGTCAGGGAATGAAAATTCATCTGCATAGAAGAAATATCAGTTCATCTACTGATCAAAGAGGTAACAAAAACAAACTACAAACTTTGTTGTTGATTTGTAGAGCTGCACTTATAATTAACATAAGTCGACATCTTGTAAAAAACCTGGTAGTATTTGCTCCCCACTATAAAATTCTTACCGAAAATCAGAAATTTATACAACACATCAATACACAACTCAATTATTGCGGTCAGAGTATATGACAAATGAGGTGTGTGAGAACCGTCTCATTACTTGTTCTATCATGCATAGTGCAAGTATTTAGCAGTCATTTCTATCTTCTAGATATCGTATTCCTGAACACTACCCCTTATGTAGCCTGCTATCAGTATTTTCATTTCGACTGTTTTTACTTGTTCTGACAACTATCACATTCATGCTGTTTGTAGACACTTGCCGAAACTATCCACGCTAAGGCGGCTCTCCAGCCCTTAAATTCGGTGACTGCCGAGTTTACTTCTTGTGCGGTAACTATGTTCTTCACTTCTCAATACACTGATGAATTTGTTTAAAATGCTTTGCTTGTGGGGTAAGATAGTAAAGATTAGAGTTCATAGCAAAAATCAAGTCTAAAGCTATATGGGACTCAACTTGCAACCAGGCGAGTACCCTTTGCTTATGCATCTTCTCTCCTCACGTGAGAGAAAAAAGTAGCATTCATGTAAGTCTCTCTCCATTTATTGGCCAATAAACAACTCTATGAAAAAGTTATGGTAGACTTTAGTGTATTTTTATCTCTCATCACGTGACGAGACAAAAGGTGAGAGATAGACGTCCTATAGGCTGCGGCGAGTGGTGCCGCATACAGAAGTTCGTATGCAAGAATTTCTCCTAATAAAAATGAAAACACGTGCGTCCCAGCCGTTAACTGTCCTCTAATGATTAGAGGGTCAGACGCACGTGGGTCCAAACACACAGACTCACCAGTTGAGTCTGTGGGTCCAGACACACGTGGGTCTGCACATGCGCTGGAATTCGTCACGTTACAGTAAATGTGATACAAATAACAACTAAAAACTCAATTGGTTGCACTTACGCTGAGTATCTCCCAGCACTGCACTACCGCTCCCATCATTTGCAGAGGCCACCGCGAGGATCATGAGCTCTTTGCAAGGGACATCTCTCCACTGTGCCACGCGGCGGAAATAAGCGTCCGTTGAAGTTTCAACGCCGCTGCCGGCTCCGACTCCAGCTCCCTGGTAAACAAATCCGCTCTCTTCCTCCGGATCCGGATCCAAGTCTATAACTAATCTGTTCTCTTGAATTTCTTCTACCCCCAATGGTCTCGAGGACGTCGAAATTTCCGGCCGTAATTTGGGCTCCGTTCTGGAGAGAATAGGCCTGTAAGGAGTTGATGGCATCCAACAGCAAGAACTTTGATCTCCTCCCTGTTCACCCATACCGATCCCTCTGCCTTCAGAGGGATCCACCCACCTGTTAAGTTCTTAGATTTCTCCTCTCTCACTCAATTCAGTTCCCCCAAGGCGGATTTTCGATTTCGATTTCTCGAAATCAAAAATTCATCATCCTTCTCTTCCCCATTTTATTGAATCACCGCCAGAGAAACAACCGCAAAATTTGAGAATTTCCAGCTGAAAAAAACCCAGCCTTGAGCTAAGAACACAACAAAACATGAGAGTTCACCCAGCTCACCATAAACATTACACCCAGCATCATCTGGTTGATAAAATTCAGATCTCTCAATCACCGAAAAATTTCCGTTTAATTAAATAAGATGGGAAAAACAGAAATCTCCACGGATAATGCCACTTTATTCTCTGCTGTTCGGTAGAATTTATAGCGCAGAGAGATAAAAATATTGGCAAAATCCGAAAGGATTTATAGAGCTACCCAAAATTTCAGTGACTGCCCAGATCTCATTCAACCCTCAGAAAGAATCAAAAATGGTGAAAAGTTAATCAGGAAGGGAGTGAAAGAAATGTGAACAGAAAAGAAAGAAGCCAAGCAACAGAGAGTCCCATAGAGCTGTTAGATATAACTGATGACTCCCTTTCCCGGTAAACGATTTGATATTATATAGAAAACTAATTAACAAAGACTTTGTAATGTACTCACACAGCCATGCATTCACGACATGCACGACTAAGTATCAGATTCACTAAAAATATGTATCGTTTTTATCTTTTAGGTGAGTTAAGCTTAAGACATCTTTCGATTGAATGGAGACAAAAATACTGTTTTTATACAAACATTTATTATTTTTGTTATTCAGGTAAATCAAACTTGAGCCTGAAAGACTTTTGGTATATTAATTTTTTTTTTTAGAACAAGCGATTGTAGGACGTGAGATTGAATGTAAGACCGCGAGTGTAGTGATAAATGCTTTATATTACTTGAGTTGCAAGTCTTTTGCGTTTCGCGTAATAGTTTAGGGTAGGAAATGGAAAATGTAATTCGTACATAGGGGGGTAGTGTAATTGCTGGATACTTTCAGGGGTAAATATGTGAATTTGATTTAGCCCAACGACCACGGCGTGTAAAGCTCAAGCCCTGACTGATACGCGTGATCAAACAGAAAATCAAAGAGGTTTAACTGGGCAAGGGTGGCACGTGCAGGCGTGGCCAAAGTCAATAACGGGGTCCGGGGGTCCGGCCAGCACGCATACGGCGTTGTTCGGTTAGAAATTGAGCGATTATTATTTTTATTATTTTGGAAACCGAATTGGGCGATTATTACGATGCTAATAGGTGGTGTACTTTTGGTTTATTTTTCGCCCCTAAGCGTCACGGCAGATACCAGCTAACGGAGCCATCGGTTACGGCGTTAGTGGTCCCCTCATCGGTTACGGCGTTAGTGGTCCCCTTATTGGATGAGGAAATGGGACACAATTTTCTAGGTGGAAGTTTTAGGTGTTGATTGAATTTGGCGCGCATGTGGCATTGATTTATGATGGTCATTTCATGGTGGGTCAATTTGTGTGGTGATGTATAATCTTGATTAGTGCTAATTCTTCTGCTTAATGTTGATGATAATTCATGATTTATCAAAGGATTAGTTAACCGACTATACTATAGGGCTTCCCTATTTTAAATTTGTATGTTCATGCATTTTTTGTAAGTAGTTGTGTCAGATTTTGTTTCCGTGACGATTTGTCGTACGAGTCGTAGCGAAATTTAAGGTTAATAAAAGCTTAAATGGATCCTACATGATTGATATATTTCAACAACTTTTACCAGATAAAAGTCAAACATATGTATTGTTTTCATTTCACCTGTCTCTTATGATGATTGGAAAATCGTTCTACCTTTTTTGTATGACAAATAAATTAAATAATAATGCGTCTTTTATTCAAAAATTTATTATATTCTTTGAGGCGAAGGCTCGCCGCCTTTTCTCAGAACCTAACTTTATTTAGTGTCTCTGCTTTTTCACTCACACAAATGAAAAGTCAATTGCTTTCTACCACATTAACTATCAACATATTATTGGGATCTTCAAACCTAACACTTCTTCATAAGCACTATCACATCACATACAAGCGCTCGCGCGCGCGCACACATATATATATATCAGGTGGTTTGTGTTTATAAAATTTTTAAAGTAATTCACACAATAATTCAGTCATAATAATTAAGTATTAAATTTATTATTATTATTTTAACAAACGATATTATTTACATTAAAAGGTAGAAAGTAAAATAAGTTTCATAATGGACTAAGCATGATTCAAATTAGCATTTGACGAGAGTTAAACTTAAAACTTTTTACTTATTAGTAGAAAAGAATACGTATAGGAGCTGAATTTTAAACTTACTGTGAGTGACATGTATCAATTTGTTTTAGAAACTACTTTTAAGTGGTAATTAACTGGAATACAAATTTTTGGATTTGGCAATTATATTAAAAATAACAAAAGATTTTTGGTTGGTTTTTAATTTAATTGGAAAAGAATTTCTTTTACTTCATTTTGGTTGGATGAGGAAGGGATAGGGTTTGGTAGCTAAGATCCAAAAACCCTTAATTTTATCGAAACCGAAAATTAACGGTGATGAAGTGTGTGAACATAATTTTGGTGGTTTGCTCTTTTGCCAGCAGATCTCGTGCCCGTTTCTCGCTCTACTTTCTCACTCCTCCTTGCTTTGCTTGACCGTACACGCAAACGTGTCGGTCACCGCTCGTGACTCACGGCTCGAAAGCCATTTCAAAGAATCTTATCTCCCTCTTTTCGCGTTTGCTTCTGACGTTTTCTGTTGCAAAACGCTTACGACACTCACCCATGGCACCACCTTCTGTTCCTGCCACATGCCTCATTTCGTGACACCTGTCCAAGGGCTGCCAGGTCAGTTCACTTCATTTTCTGACTCGAGCGACATAGAGGGAATAGAGAAATCGAACTCCAGATCGGTCTGTAATAATGAATTAGTCGTAACCAATTCAGCTACAGACGGTCAGGGTTTTAAGATATCGATATAGGTGGAATTATCAGTGGATATATTAATATTGACATAGATATTGTTTTTTTTTTAATGGAATTGATGAAAATTTAAATGAAATGTTATAGAGTGTCAAACGTTGTTACGAAATATAAGAGTTTTTCCTGATATTTAATCGATATGTCGAAAATATGATGAAATTTATCGACTTTTGAAGAAATTTAAGAATTTTTCTAATATGGAGTGAAATAAACTTCATCTATTTTTCATATATTTATATGATTTGTCCGATACTCTAACATAAATATCAATTATATTGAAGAAATTTTGAACACGCAAACGGTTTGCGCTTATGTGTATTTTCTCACTGTCATTTACTTTTTTCGTACTGTGTTTGGTTTTATTAATTCTTGGTAGTTGACAACTTTAATTTGTAGCGCAATGCCCACGTACTAAAATGATGAGGATAAATATGGAACTGAAAATTAGGGTTAGCGTTAGGGTTAGGGTTTGGTGTTTCTTTATTTTTTTCATTGAGGGGCAAGTGTAATCCATGCCGGCCGAACAAAACAGCAAAAGTGGCATGCATTGGTTGCTTTAGTGCTTTGTGATTGTTTTTGGGGGAAGCAAACAAAAATGAAGAGGCCCCCAAGAAAACGATCCAAACACTCATGGCCAAAAGAGAAAATAAAATCTGCAACGTGGTTGGAGGATTCCCCTACTTTAAACAAGGGTTAGTGCTTAAATATCTGATGTTTGTGTGGGGTTAGACAATTTAAGCGTGTGCACCATTTCATTGGTTTGGAATTCTTTTTGTTTGGTGGCTTAAAATTTTAGACTGCAGTCGTTCTGACATGACGGTTACAATGATTGTTTGTATATACTCTGATAACATAAATTACTAAACTAATTATCTTCGGTTTCATTGAAAATATGTATTGCCAACACTCGCCTTTACATAAAACAAAATTGTTTTTGGTTTATTGATTACGTCACTAATTGTGTTAGAACTTTTGTCGTCAATGCAGATTTGATGTAACATCCCACATCGACCAATGGAGAGGGGGGTAATGTGTCTTATATGTACATACTCCCTTCCATATAGCACGAGGCATTTTGGGGACTCACTGGCTTCAGATTACGTGAGAACTCCAAAGTTAAGCGAGTTTGGGCGAGAGCGGATGGGTGACCTACTGGGAAGTTCTCATGTAAGTTCCCAGAAACAAAACTGTGAAGGCGTGGCCCAAAGTGGACAATATCGTGCTACGGCGAAGCTGGTCTGGGATGTAACAGAATAGTATCAGAGCCACTCTGCTATGTAGTGCGAGTGTGTCGACGAGGACGTCGGGCTCCTAAGGGGGTGGAGGCCTTATATGTACATTCCCACCTTCATATAGAACGAGGCCTTTTAGGAGCTCACTGGCTTTGGAGTCTGTCGGAACTCCAAAGTAAAGTGAGTTTGAGCGAGAGCAGTCCCAGGATGGGTGACCCACCGGGAAGTTCTTGTGCCAAGTTCCCAGAAACAAAACCGTGCAGGAATGGTAAGCCCAAAGCAGACAATATCGTCCTACGGCGGAGTCGGTCTGGGATGTGACATTTGACATTAGATGTCCATGCAAGTAGGACAACTTTAAATAAAAACAAAATTATTTGTATCATATTTACTAATATCGTATTGTAAATTTTTTTTTTTTACAAAGTAAGACTCATGGTTTGTATTCCCTTCTCCTTTTTCTCTTTTGTAAAACTTCAAATTCTAGTTATTTAATGTTATGTAAACACAATCCAATCCTTTTTATTTCTCCATTATAACAAGTAGTTTGAGTAATTTTGTTAGAATTTTCATCCCTTATTTTTTACTTGAAACTATTTTGGACAAAAGTTCAAATGGTGTTGCACAAAAAGATTATTACTTCATAAATGTGTATCATTTTATTGGTTAGAAATCCTTCTTTTTGTTTGGTGGCACCGGATTTAGATCACAATAGTTTTAACATGACGATTATAATAATTGTTTGAATGTACACCATCAACACGAATCATTAACATAACCGTTATTAGCAGAATTTAAATATGTATCGTCAACACTCATCTTTATATATAACAAAACTGTTTCTACTTTACTGATCACGTTGCTCATTATGATTGTAAGGTTTTTGGGAGAAGCAAAAAAAATGAAGAGGCCCCAAAGAAAGAGAGAATAAAATTTGCAACTTGGTTGGAGCCTTGGAGGATTCCCTTACTTTTTACTAGGGTTAGTGCTTAAATTTCTGGTATTGGTGTGGGGTTATACAATATAAATGTTTGTACCATTTCATTGGTTTGGAGCAAGATTTAGACTGCGGTCGTTCTAACATAACGATTACAATGATTGTTTGAATATACATCGTCAACATAAATCATTAAAATAATTATCGTCAGCTTGATTGAAAATATGTATCGTCAACATTCACCTTTACATGAAACAAAATTGTTCACGTCACTCATTATGTTGGAACTGTTGTCAATGCGGATTTGACATTGGATGTCCATGCAACTAGGACGGCTTTAAATATAAATAAAATTATTTGTATCATATTTACTAATGTCATATTACACAATGTATTTTTGCACAAAAGTAAGATTCACGTTTTGTATTCTCCTCTTCTTTTCCTCTCTTTTGTAAAACTTCAAATTCTAGTTGTTTAATTTTATGTAAACTCAATCCAACCTTTTTTTTCTTCTCAATTATAACAAGAAATAGTTCGAGTAACTCTGTTAGAATTTCATCCCTTTTTTTTTTTATGTAAAACCATTTTGAATAGAAGGTCAAATGGTGTTACACAAAAAAAGACCAACACTTCATTAAATGTGTGTACATTTCATTGGTTTGGAATCCTTCTTTTTGTTTGATGGCACTAGATTTAGACCGTTGCCGTTCTAATATGACAGTTACAATGATTGTTTGAATATACACCGTCAACACAAATCTTAAAAATAGTTATAGTCAGCGCGATTTAAATTATGTATAATCAACACTAATCCTTATATAAAACAAAAAATTTCGTACTTTACTGATCATGTCACTCATTGTGTCAAAGCTTTTGTTGTCAATGCGAACACATTAGATACATATGTGGCAGCATAAAATATTATTGTTTGTTTACAGTACACGTACTTATAATTAGACATATCTTATACTAATGATATTATTTTATTTTTAATTTAAAATTATACTTTATACCTGTTTTCTGTCAATATTAAAATGTTTGTGAAACCTCACATGCTCATCCAAATATTTGGGACTACTAAGGGTACAAGTTGGATTGAAAAATCATATCTCGATTTCAAAAGTTCTAAAATCTAAACATTATGGGAAAATTGGCTGGAAATCTAGATGTACTCAGAGAAAACTTTCGATTCAGTTTTTTCTTTACGAGACTTAATTCAATCTATAACTCATGATATATTCTAATTTTTTATGTTTATTTACTACACTTATTTATATTGTAATGAATTTTTGTATTTTCATTATGTTCAATTTTAGTTTTGTATATGTTTTGTTTCTTAACTTTTAAGTCTAAACATTATGGAAAAAATTGGCTGGAAATTTAAACGTATATATATAAAGTAATATGTATTTTTGATTTGAGTGTAAAAGTTTCGAGGCATGCACTTTCATGTAAATTCACACATGCTATAGGTAGGTATAGGGCACTGACAAAAATGTGGAGATATCTAATCTGTTATCTAATAAATAGATTCTGACAAAAGTAAATCCATTAGTTAAACTGAATTTTTATGTATTTTTTGTCGTCAATTTTTGTGTCATATTATATTAAAAATATGAGTTAATAAAGAGTTTATAGAGAATTTCATTTTTATTAAAGACTCATTAGCATTTTTCAAATTTTTATATATATTTTTTTTTCATTAGAATTAAGAAAACTCTTATTCTACTAAAAGGGCAAATTAGTACGCGTAATTTTATTGAAATTATGTATAGGTGCTTTAATTTGATGTGACGTAATTTAAGGTTTTTGAATAAACAATGATTGTAAAAATCAGATGTTTGTCCTTTTTCTTATTTTTTTTTATCTATTATATTATTAAGGAAATGAAAATGTTTGGGAGACCAAGTTACTGTGTCAAGACTCAAAGCATCAAAGATGTTTAAGCTTTCAACTTAATTATAATTTATAATGTAGTTATCAATTAGTGCTACAGGCTGGTAACATTTTTATTTTACTTATAAGTAAGAGATCTCACATTTAATTCACATAACAACGATCATGTATTATATTTATGTTAAGTTCAATACCTGGTTAATGGCTGACACAATATGCGACCTAGCTTAATTATCTTCCCTCTTGGAGTACAATATCATTGTGTTGACATGGAGTTCCTGTTGACATAACTTTTTCAGTTGTTGCTTTCTTGCCATGGCACTCTTAATCTCAAAGGTCTAGTGAAATCGTCTTGTGCCATATGGGCGCCAAATCAGTTCCATCCAAGTTCGATTGTGATAGATAGAAAAAAGATGCATCCATCTGATGCCTGAATTTCAAGTCAATCGAAATCCCCACCTAATTATCTTATTTGTTCATGTTCTATTTTTCATGTCACACCTCGATTTGCAAGGCATAAGTTGTCAAGGTATTACGATTGTGTACTTAGAATTTTAGGTCATTACACTTTCAATGAAATGCGACCTTGAAGCTTTATTACACAAAAGTATTTTTTTTTTTGTTGCAAGTGTGGTTCCCTCAACAGTTACTTCAACTAGATCACTCACCTTACAGGAAACTTTGAATACTTCATTTCCTCCACAAGGAGGAACATATAGGCTCATAAGGTGTGTTGTAAAAGCTAAGTAATAAATACAAAAAAAACTAATCTCACAAGGAATATTTTTCTATACAATTGGAAAACATGTAACTAAAGATTAATATGACTGGTTTACTCTTACAATTGATACCACATTGTACCACGTTTCTAATATAGACGAGATATTGATAAGTCGTACCTTTATTTCAAACATAATGCATAATGTTAATTAGTTGCAATATGTCATCCTATTATTATGTCTCCCTTATTTAATCCTATTGCGACCCAAATGCTTGTTTTTGAGATCCAACATATTTTACAACTTTTCATGTTTACTGATACCCTAAAAATTAAAAAAAAATCCCCATTCAAATTGAAAAGGCTAACCTTTTTCCTTGAGAACGATAGCCCTACCTCGATATACTCTCTTGCTAGCAATCACATCCCCTCTTGGCCCCTCTCTTTCTGTCTCTCTCTATGTTACCATCTCCCTCATGAGTTCCTATGAGGGGGTCGACTAGTTGGTCAGAAAGTCTATTAATATCGAGGTAGGGCTAACCATGTAAGGAGGTGGGATCAATTTTGCGGTCAAATAGATGAGGGAGTGACCATGAGTGTTTGAAGTTTTTCTTTACTTTGTCCTAAAGCAAATTGTTGATCCCATTGGAATGGCCCTTCATGCAGCTTTTTTTATCTAAAGCAAATTCTTAAACAAATAGGAAATTTGTTTAAGAATTTCATGGCTTGGCTTTTGTCGGATAATATTTAAGTATTCACTAGTGAGTGCTTTATACATTTAGTTTCTGCTTTGATTTAATAAAATAACGTCACATGTTCTTTGTTTTTTAAAGCAAAAAATAAAATAAAAATAATAACAAGTCCATTATTTTTTAAACACTAAAACATGTGTTAAAATATCATTAGACAAAACTAATGAGTACCCAAGGATTATCTACTTTTGTATGCATTATACATTAGGCTTTGTACTTTTATGTGTTTAAGAAATGTTCCAATGCATGAGTGAGACGTTCTTAAAGTGAGACTATTTTTTAAACTCTTTGTCACCTCATAATTTTACGTCAATTTTCATACTAATAACTCCTTAACGTTCTCATGTTGGTAATTTACCTAGTGTTACGGCACTCAACGACGAATTTGACTTTGAAATGAGTAAGGTAATATTTCAACGAAAACTTGACTTTAGTAGTATTCATCCACTCATTTCAAAGTCAGCTTATCGTTGACCGCCGCAAGACGAGGTGAATTAAGTGGTGCGTCCCTCCCAATCTCCATCTCGATTTGCGTTTCTTTTCATGTTTCTCCTCTCTCTCTCTCTTCCTATCTCGATTTCTGCACATTTTTATTAGGTCATCAGTTCGCCTGGATTTGGGTTGGGTAGATATTGTCAACACATCCCCCGTCCATTCACAAATAAATTAGGGTGAAAAATAGTAAATGCAAACTCGAGGAAAGCAAAGATAAAAAGAAGTTTGTGAATGATGAAGGGCCGGATTCTTTTGCTAAGAATCTTAGGAATTATGTGATCGTAACTGTTCTTTATATATTGTACGGCCAGAAATTATTTTAAAATTTAAAATTTAAAATTAAATATAAATAGTAGTTAATGAAAACTGATTGCACAATGTACGATGAACAGTCAAGATCACGAATCTTTTTCCAAATGAAGGAACTACTTGCTTCTCTCTTGTTTTATTGGAGAGATTTTTCAGTGTACTAGTAACATAACTTGTATATTAAGTGTAATAATATAATTAGTTAATAATTTTTTTTAAAAAAATTCTAACCAATTATATTATAACACTAGTATATCAAATTGTGTTTCTGGCACACTGAAAAAATTCTCGTGTTATTGCTTACAAGAATATGAGTGGGCAAATAACAAGTTAACCATACGCAACGCAAAGTTTGACAAGTACCCCTACCTACCCATGATTCATCACCATTGCCTTTGGCTTGGCTGCCCTCTCCCTCTCTCCCCTTTTCCTTTTAAGTTTTAAGAGAGATTTCGCTCCACTGTTCACTGAGCGGGATTCATAGTGTCTCTGCATTGCATTTATAATGACCATATGTTGCCTTATATCGTAAAGCCAAAGAGGAACAGAAAGGAAAATACGATGATATACTATGACATCCCGCTCCAAGAACACTAGAGCGAAATCTCTGCTAAGAATAACCTATATATATATATATATATATATATATATATATATATATATAACCCTGTATGATCTGTCTCACTCACAAGAAGAATGAGATTCGTGGCACATCAATATATAACCAGGCAAGTTCGAGAAGTCCACATGCACGTACACTTGTCAGTGAAGAACTTTTTTAAATTACCAGCTTCAAAACCAAAACAAATTGGATTAATTAGAGTACTAATTTTGTATTGAATATTAGATTAGGGTACTGATCTGCATCGAATTTGATGATCAAACCTTCAAAATACAAATTGGAAAGAGCACTGTATAAAAAGAAGATGCCTTAAACGTCCGTCTTTCTAAAAGTGAGTGTTTTGTTTTGTTTACTTGCTTCTGCAAACTGCATCATCATCCGCATGTCATGTGCGTGGAATCGGTGGAAAGCCTTTATGGAATTGCAGATGATGAATCATGCATTCTGAATGTGATGATATGAATGCCTTCTTGCTTTTGTGTCAAAGACATTGGTAACCCTAAACCCTAATCATGCATAGTTTATGGTTGTAATTGTTGAAAGAGAAACACAAATCGTCTTTTCGACGTACAGAAAAATGAGAAATTCTTACATTCGACTGTCTGTACATATGATAGCACACTGAAGGTATGCCCAAATTGAGAACTACAAGTAAGGGCCCATTTGTTATGTTCTAAGGTTGATTAATATTTTAACGGTCGGCCGTAAGAATTTCTCCTTTTAATAAAAGATTCTTGAATACGAAAGACATAATGTGGGAGTGGCAACCTAAAAGATAGGTGGAGTGGGACCTACCAACATAAAAAGATTTTTTTGGCTTCCTATATTACAGGAATGGAGTTTGTATAGTATAGACCGGCTCATTATAAGAATTTGTGAATTTTGAGGTAAGGAATCAACAATTATGAATCATGAATATTGTCACATCCCGAGCCCAATCTCCGCTGTAGCATGATATTGTCCGTTTTGAGCTCCGACCACGCCCTCACGGTTTTGTTTATGGGAATTCACACGAGAACTTCCAAGTGGGTCACCCATCATGGGAGTGCCCTCGCCCGCTACTCGCTTAACTTCGGAGTTCTGATGAACTCCGAAGCCAATGAGCTCCCAAATGGCCTCGTGCTAGGTAGGGATAGGAATATACATATAAGGATCACTCCCCTGGGTAATGTGGGATGTTACAATCCACCCCCCTTAGGGGCCCGACGTCCTCGTCGGCACACCATGGCCAGGGTTTGGCTCTGATACCAAATTGTCACATCCCCGCCCGGGTTCCACCACACCCCGGGCCCGCTCCACTACCGTAGCACGATATTGTCCGCTTTGGGCCCCGACCTCATGCGCTACTCGCTTAACTTTGGAGTTCCGATGAACTCCGAAGCCAGTGAGCTCCCAAAAGGCCTCGTGCTAGGTAGGGATGAGAATATACATATAAGGATCACTCCCCTGATCGATGTGGGATGTTACAAATATGAATGGTCAATAGTCCCCATATATCACCATCATCACCATCACAAACATAAATATCGCCTCTCACCACCACAAATAGCACATATCTACATTTAACTGGACCTCCACAAAACTAAATAGGTACCCATTATTGACCACCCCTACCATTATTGATCTATGCTATAATTATAAGTAGTTCATTCTACAATTTTCGTACAAGATATTGTAATAGTGTAGCTTGATGAATTGTTATCATGTAAGGCTCGTTTGAAAGTGATTTTGAAAGAGTCATAATCACTTCTGCCCCATGTACTTCTCTATAAAATCGCTTAATATGTTTTTCTGAATGATTTCATAACGCACCTTCCATGTCATTTTTCTTGAAGAAATTGCAGCACTTTCAAGTGAGACCGTAATTATGTGCACTCGGTTGCTAATTAATATACTACAAAATGTGGGTTGATGAGATAGAGTAGAGATCCCCAGACTTTTTATCTACAATTTCCAAGTTTTCCAAATAACTAATGAACAACAACTGTAAGCAACTCTCTCTCTCTCTCTCTCTCTCTCCTCTTTGCGTAGGTTGGAAGGAAAGGATAATTAGGCATCGACCGAGTCTTTGCCTTGCTTTATTGAAGGGGACCACTTCTTGAATGAAATGCCATCACCATCACGGGTTGTTTAATGTACAGGTAATGTTAAGAAAACTAAATTTAGAAACTAAATAATGTGTCACTAATAGAAATGAACGCGTTTATCAACGCTTAAGTAATAAACAATCATCAACTTTCATATCCTTTATTAGTTTTTAAAATTGAATCTTCCTAACATTATCCTGAATGTTTGGTCCTTACCTCATAATCCTCCTCTTGCTGCTAATTTACACGCAAGCCCTTTCACCTCTGTAACGCACAATGTTAGCCAAAAGAGGTTGAGAGAAAGAAGCATCCCTCCTTCTCCCTTCTTTTATTTGGAGGATGTTCTGTTGTTTGCAGACAAATCACGGTTTGATTAATGTACAGTTTTATATTATTTTTAATTTAATGAGTTTATGTGAATTTAATTTTTATGTATAAAAATTAAGTCGTCTGAGTTTTATTTCTATAACATTATGTTTGTAGTTATGAGATCAATAGTTATACAAGTCATATTCTACAAGAATCAAATTCACAAGAATCATATATTATATAAAGCAATTGAACTTGCCGTTACTAGATTTAAAATTTCTGACTTTCTAAGTGAGTTCGATGTCAATTTATAACAATCAAATCCAACATATATGGCCCAACATGAAAGGCTAACAAACCGTTGTTTACAATTAAGAAAAAATGACTCATTACATATAAAAAGTCGAGCGTTGTTGTATTTTATTTGTTGTTGAGTGATAAGGATCAAGGAATAGATGTTAAAGGTGGAGATAAGGAAACCAAATGACGACAAATGAGGAACACCCACCACCACCATCACGATAGATTTTCAATGTGCCAAAGACACGACTCGATACATTAAGTGACATAATACAAATAATTTAATAAAAAATTTAACTATTTACATTATGATTTTTAGTGTACCTGATCGTTTTTTCAACACCAGAAAATTTTATCCACCACCACGCATCACCGCTCTTTAGTTATTCTCTGGCTGTGTGCATTTGACTGATTGTGCAAAACAAAACTTTCTCAACTACCAAGCAACCCTACATCCATTATAAAATGCCATCACACAAGCTTTTAGTTTATGACTTTTAGGTGTGCATAATTTGGTTAGTAGCACACTTTTCCACTAGGGTATATAATATTATATCATTAC
The DNA here is from genome assembly GCA_963580275.1 of Crataegus laevigata. Taxonomy (NCBI): domain Eukaryota; kingdom Viridiplantae; phylum Streptophyta; class Magnoliopsida; order Rosales; family Rosaceae; genus Crataegus; species Crataegus laevigata. Next base: position 31,827,018 of record OY756952.1, read on the forward strand.
TTCCCAAACGTAAAAAATAAGCATGACTCAATTATGCATGGACTAAACATAACAACCATGCAGCCGTAAGTTAAGTCAGTTGGCCATAATAATAGACCCTCTTACGCCTGAATTTGAATTCCTTCTGGAAAATATAAAAGAGTGCTATTCGCGCACCTATTTTTACCTTCTACAGACCCTTGTTAATTTTTTCTCATTAACTTTCTTCAATTCACCCGATCTAATAGCCTAAAATTGATAGGAGCGGATAATAAGTAAAATTGAGTATGTCGATAACACTATCCAAATTATAATAATTTTGATCATCGATTTGCCAAAAAATAACACATAAAAACCATGGGCCGAACAGCCCAAGCCCAACTCACATTAGGATCTTGATGTTAACCAGTCTCTTATCTTGCACATTACTTCAAAAGAAAAATGCTCACCTTGATCCAACAAATGCAGGATCAAATCATGGATGGAATATCATCCGTTTTGTTTTTCTTCTTCAACTGACATTAACGACGAACATATCGGCTAACTATTAGTCTAGCGGTACTTGTTCGAATCCACGATAGTTTGAGGATGCACTACATTTTCTTTCTGAAATAACTCACCAGTCATGACTGAAGTAATGCATGAACTCCACGCAGCTTAAACGTGATGATGTTGTGCAAGGTCCAGAGGCTTAGTAAACGTAAGGTAATATTCTCCACGGAACAAGCCGGCAGTATTCGGCCCAGATCTCTCTGTACTTCTCGGCACAACGAGCTTCATCTCTTCTTTCTCTCCATATGAGCAGAATAAGAAGATAAATTGGATAGAAGTATGGAACTGGGGAACTGCAAAACAAGTGACATTCAAAACGGATAATTACTTTGCAAGAAACGTATATGAGCATTTGTAAAGAAATGGCGAAACTACCTTATCCCACAAGGTAAGCTGAAAGACAGTGCTAGTAACAAGTCCCCGAGGTAATTACAGTGCCTTGCAATTCCCCTACACCAAAATAATCAGAATGTGAGTAAATGTTTGCGATGAAACATTCGTTTTTCTTTCTCCTTCAAAATAGTTCTGGAACTACTAAACACATATTGTTCTCATCTCTTGTTTGTTTATTACACCTTTACCTATAAAAATTTCCAAATTGCTTCGACATTATCCAAATAATATATCTTCACATGGCGATGTACTTCCATTTACCATTTTGTTTACTTCCATCAATTTTTATCTGTAGAAATGAGAAGATGATAAGAAAGTGATAGATGGAACCTTACCAATAACCAGAAGCAAGCAACTTTCCCCCAATGACCCTCGCGGGCTTACCCCATATGGATGCTTTCGGATTCTTCTTGAAGACATGCTTTTGCTTGTTGGCTCCTCGGAATACTAGGTACCTGACCAGTATGGAAATTAAAAGTAATGTTGGCAAATGCACAAAGAGCAATAGGTTATATAAAGCTTCAAATCCCAACTACAAGTTGATGGGAAGATTACCCAATCAGAAAAGTCAAGCAATTTGCTACGACAGCCGCTGTTCCTAACTCCACCTTGTTACTCAGAAGCCACCATCCCTTTAACAAAGGAAATGATCATGCAGATATTAACAACAATGAAGAATATAACAGCCAAGGGTTTCGATTTTGCTTCTAAATCACGCCTGTTTCATAGAATCTATGCCAAATATGCTTTATCTTTTACAGTTCTGACAATAGACAAACTGAGTTCTCAACATAAAGTGTATGGAAGCACAGAAATCAAGTATCTAGTGTGCACAAGAATGTGTTTGGGTGCAGAAGTAAAGAAAAAACCAGTTGAGCTATCTAAGCTCTAGTTCAGGCTACATGCCTGGATGCTGAAAGTAAACGGAATCCAGACTAGATCTCCAAATACCAGCATGAAGCCCAATCTCTCTGCGATTATGTCCCATCTGTAAAGGGAAAACCAGGTAAAAATAAATCGAATATGCAAAGACAAAACATATAATGACCTCAAATTGACAAGTTGCTCAATAAAAAAATACAGTGAAAGAGGAACGTGAAGAAATATAGCAGAACAAATTTAATGAATTCTTTCCTCACTGTCCAAAAAAAAAAATGAAAAAGAACATACAACTCGAAGTACATAGGAACAAACAAAATAAATGGGTATAGCAAGTAATCCGGAAATGACAAAAGATACAATCAGACTTGTGTCTCAGGCGTATTTTCAGAGAGCGTGTATGAGTCAGATTCTGCCAGGGGAAGCATATTGTGAAAAGATATTTGGTAATGCAAAATAAAACAGTGACAGGATAAAACTAAATTGAATTATTCAGCTAGACGCCATGGTAATGTACTTACGTGGAGGTCATGTACTCCTCATGAACAAAGTAGTCCAAGATGTATAACTGGAAAAAATAAAAGAGAGAAAATGACAGAATTTTTAGCAATCACTTCCAGCATTAAACAAAAGATATACAAATACGAACATACATCTGTCCTTACATGCGCGCGCACACACAGAGCAGGAAGGAGAAATGTGCATGTGGGTGACAATGGTTGCATGCTTAATTTCCTATCATAGTATGGGCGATGATGGCCATGTGACAATTTTGTATGCACCTCATATTAAGACGTGTAGCGAAACAAATTTATACACGTATAAAAGGAGGTCCCAGATTACCGCACAGAACAACTGATAGAGGATCATTGATTGACTCAAGGTACCATCTTGAACACTTCTGGCGAGAACTGAAAGGTTGATAAATAGCCAGCCCATCATTCCAGCTCTAACAAAGAAAAATCTACAAAAGAGAATATCATCTTTATAAGACTCATATATATATATATATATATATATATATATATATATATATATTATTAATATCAGACTAATTTTGTCTTAGTTATACAAGTAGGTATAAAATGTAATAGCAATCTGAGGAAATGGTAACATGATGAGGACTGAACAAAAGAAGAGAGAAAGGGGAAGAAGAATAGAAAAGGAAAGGAGACAAACTCAGACCGCAGTAAGAGATAAAGAACTGTTGTACAGAAGGGGCAAGGGAAATTATCAGGTAAGGAAGAGTAATAAAGGTTTGAAATCAAAAGAAATTACTAAAACATTAACAAAAAGTGATTGTTAAGACCATAGTAGTATACTAATTTTACGGGTGTGTGTTAGAACATGTCATGAATATTGAAGACTGGAGTACATACTTGAGGTCAATGCCCATAAACTGAGGATTAAGCTGTATTCCAAACCACCTATAAAACAAAGTAAGAGTGTCCATATCAATTAACTGAAAAATGCATCTGACAAGGGTTTGAAGCAAATACAAAAAATGAACACTTCATTTTTAAGACAATAAAAGATAGAGTAGTCAAGCATCACATTGCAATGTGATGAAGCAGTAAAGACAAAAATCATCAAGATTTAATTTATTTCTGTTTGTTCTAAACCACAACATACGGATTTCTTTTCATCGGTCAAAAGAATATTCAGCAAATCTGCTTTTGAATCAAAACCATTTAAAATAATTAAAGAATAATCTTGCACGTATATATCAGGACAGGGAGTTTTCAGATTGTCTAATCATGCAGATGGCACAGAGTCTAGGGTAGGAATGATAAGACAGGTTACACAGTATCAGTACTAAAAGCCCTCTATAACATCCTCTCCTCCCATTTTCTTTATACAATTGTCTAATTGAGAAAACAAAAATATTCCCATAAAGGCAGGTAAGATAAATTTTTACTAAAACCACTATATATATGTTTTGTTTATATTATTTATATAAACAATTTTTACAAGTTTCTATATCATATATGAATATAAACCATTTCGTCCAATGGAGATGACTTGGAATAAGTTAGACAATATGCTTAAACTACCAGTCATCAAGAAGGTTCCCTGTGACATGAGGCTTTAGGGAAGAACCCTGGTTGGTCGACTTGCAGCCCGCAGCGTAAAGTACCAGTGTGACCTAACATAATAAGCAATTGAGAAAACAACTACATATCAATTAACATAAGCATTGATAAGAGAAGAAGACTTAATAATGATGATCTACTACTCATCCACTAAAAATGGAAAGTATAGTGGTTAAATATAAGTGACTGCAGACAAGTGATTTTCTTCTTTACCATGTGGGTCTCATAAAGGGTAAATGAAGCATCCATATATCTTTGCATGCCAGAATGACCTAATTATTCTCCCAATCCAATTAATTTCATATTGAAGTTTTGGCTTATCTTTGGTATTTCAGAGTGAACACTTCCCCAGTTACTAAGAGGTTGTGGCGGTGCCCATATGGAATCTCTTCCACATGAGAACAAACCGAAACATTGAAATGCTCAATTTTTAACTCATAATTGTCCATCTGAGTGGAAATAAAGATAATTTTATCTTAAACAATCATACCAAGGTTTATGCACACACTTTACCAACTGCAACGTAACATGGAAAACTATGCCAATAGATTCCTAACTTACCAGAACACTAAACAGAAAAGTTGTTGATAACAGCTCTAGTCCTCTATCTGATATTGCCTGCAAACGGTCTTATGATGTTAAATACATTGAGTCTTCAAAAATTTATTTGCGCCACTCTAAGAGAGAGAGAGAGAGAGAGAGAGATGTAACACTGAAAGCAGCTAAACTATGTATTATGATGGATTGATTTTGATAAGTTTAGAGAATGGATGAATTTAGATGCATGTGGAACAACTTTCTACTTTCCAGTATGCGTCAATCCCATTTGGTTTACTTAATTTGTCTTAAATAACTGTTGACATCATTCAAATTTTTGCCAATATGTGGGTTGTTAAATCATCTTCAATTCCACAACATGATCAAATGCAGGTGTAATCTCGAAACGTATTTGAACACAAAATTGGAGGCAGGATGTAAATATCAACAAGCCATTAAGTAAAACTATCGAGAACAAAAATGAAATTGCCACACCATCAACACAAAATTAGTCAGTACATCGAAATTAACAATCCGAAAAAAACCACATTGAAGTAGGAGTGATCACATACATTAAGCGACAAGATATCCATCTTAGCGCCAACCCCAAGAAGCCCAACCAGCACCAGAAGTGATAGCAGACCTGACAAATAAAAAAAAGTCAAACTATATCAAACTCTCTACACAAAATCAGACCTGCTCACACAAACATTTACACAAACAGGTAATGTGCATGAGTGAGAATGCATTCAAAAAGCACACCATTGCATCGATAATGAAGCCGAGAGCCGTCCGGTAAAGTGGCTCCGGGGACAAGTTTTCCGGGCAGTATCGATCCAGCAATGGCCAAGTAAGTGAAGAACAATGCCAGAATAGCAACCTGAATATTAAGGATTAAGAACTTGACACATTAATTAATTAATTAGCGTAAGGGGGATTAAAGGAAATGTGGTGATGGATTAAGAGAGGGGTGCTTACAGAGTTCCATGACGGAATTAGGAGGTGGAGAAGATGACCCAGATCCATGACTCGAGAGAATAAGAACTGCTCAACTAGCTGAGCTCTGCTCCTTACCGTTCTTATTGGTGCCCGCCTCACTTTTTCTCGTTTTTAAATGCTTGTTAGTTGTTACTTGAGAAAGTATGATTTTTTATTACTTTGTCGATCTAATAGATGGATATTGCTAAGGAAATTATTTATTTAAACTATATTACGTGATTGTTGATGATTTGATTGTTACTTAAGTATTGATTAACATGCTTATTTTCTATTAGTGACACATTACATGGTTTGCAAATACTGTTTAAAAAATTGATCTACTGAGCATTACTTTTAATAAATATAAAGTCAGACTGTCGAGTAGTCCGAATTATTAAAGACTTACAGTTGTAAATAAGGTGGATGGCCACACATCACATGCAAATTCATTGTTCATTCACATGCTAAATAGTCTAAAGCTTTGTCTATAAAATGGATGAGAATGAGTAGATAATGAGGTGATGAATTCACGGAAGACAGAAGAAAGAAAGGAAGAGAGATAAGAGAGGAAATAATATGGAGAGTTATCTTTGTACTCCTACTATTCCAAATTATAATAAAAGCACTACTGCTGCTCCGAGGATGTACTCCAGTCACACTGACTGTAGAGGAACCTCGTAAATTTTGTGTCTTGCTTATTTATTCCACTGCACACATCGTCGATTTTACAACACTTACCTCATTTTATTGGACTTCATATTTATAGAAACAAATGAGGTCAAAGGAGGCGACATATTGGATGTTAAGAGCATTTCTACTCATTTGGTGGATTTGAGTTTTGGAGCGAACTTGTGACTGATACTATCTACTTAAATAGTAAATTGTCTTTGGCTTATCTTTACAACTATCCACCCATGACTGTTACTATTCACCAATTATTTAACGGATGAGATTAATTTAGAATATATTGTTATGATTATGCTACTCTCGATCAATTGTGACTAGTAACTGCCATGAAATTAGGCTTGGACTAGAGTCGACATGGCTGCTTCCAACTTCCGAGGCTCCGTCAGCCATGGCTAGAAGAAATGGATAGAGGTGAATGTTGGACAGTTGGACTGGATCTGGGATCTAGCCATGGCCAAAAACCATGGGTGGACTTGCTCTAAAGGAGGGGTTTGGATTTGATTTTCTAGAGCCCATTAAGAAATGAACAATATAAGTCACTTTCTTTGATAAACGTTTTTGCTAGAAGAACAATATATCCTTTATTTAAAAAATTATCGTTTAAGTCACTCAGTATTACAGTTTGGTGATATTCCTCTTTATTTGAAAGTGAGAGGTCTTGGATGGCGAATTCGATACTAAATTAGGCTGTCCATTGTGTGGCTTAGCCGAACTTTCCCTCCCCTTAGTGTAAAATATCAATGTACTAAAAAAATTACCATTAAAAATAACACTTAAAAATATAAGTGTGAGAAAAAAAAGGTTTTTTTCACCTAATTTTTTTTACTAACATTACACTTTACAGAAAAATACTTGAAGCAAAGAGTTTTTATAACAAAAAAATCGAATTTGAAATCTCCCTCAACCATGAAAAAATAGATACTATCAATAAAAAGTTAACTGAAGAAACACAAGAGTTACAATTTCATTTATAAGCCACAAGGGTGCATTTGCAACTTAAAATTCAATACAATTGCCCTTTAGTACTACGATCTAATGGTATTCTTCTTTATTGATAAGTGAGAGGTCTTAGGTTTGATTCTCGCCAAAGGCGAATTTGAACCACATTATTGCTAACTTATTATGATGCTAAGCCCACCCCTTCTCCTTAGTGTAGATAATATTTGTAGTTAAAAAAAAATCAATACAATTGACTAGAAAAAGAAATTTTATAAAAGAGAATCAATATTAAGGACTCGTTTGATAAATTACTTAACTTTTACAGTGATGACCTGTTCCAATTTTCTATATATTTTTCTCTCCGAGTGTGTAAAATGATGATTATGCCCTCGTTAGCTAAGTGACGTGGATGTGTATATGCAGTTTTAAATTCTTTTTCTCGTTATCGTAATTAAATTGTACTCCACGTCACGAGTGCGTTAACGCAAGTTATACCTGAACTAGAGTCGTAACGAGGAAGTTATGGTTACTTAAGTGCGTAAACGAGTAAAATTACGAACCAATTATTTCTATTCTAATGTTCCTGGCCCAATCAAATTAAAATCTCTTTCTCTTCTCTGCCCAATCAGAATCCCTGTCTCTTTCTCGTATCTTCTTCTTCCTTTTTGCACCCAAGCCACCACCACAGCTCAATCATCATCAAACCTTCACATATCGAATTGGAAACCACCACCTTCACACTCATCTCGACCTCATGAATCCATTGGTACCATTGGTTTTTCGATTTGATGAGTTTTGACCTGTTGACTCTCGAGCTCCGACTCGGTGAATTTTGAGTCGACGTGATCACGGATGAGTTATGAGGTTTTACGACTCAGGAACACTTCTATTCAACTCCATATGGACCCTAGACTAAGTTTGGAGTGGAGTTGACGTCAGCTCAAGTGAGTTTAAGGAGTTGGAATTTTGGCTGAAGCTTTCGAAGGATGTTCAGGTCATTTCCCGTTTGATTTTGGACTTTTAAGAGAATCTGGAGAGAATTTCCAATTTTCGGCGAACCAGACTGCGACGGACGGCGAAGTTGATCGGAGAAGACAAGAAAAGACCTACCCTAAGGACGAGCGAAGACAAGCGAGGCTAGGGGGCTACGACCCTTCAACTTATTAGTGAGTGGGCATTTGTTATATATATATATATATATATATATATATATATATATATATATATATATATACACTTTACGGTTTCCATAAACGTGTTTAAATTGAGTTTTGCAATGCATGCCATGTCTAAAATGTATTATATCTTAAACGTTGCATTGTTATGATTTGTGTTTATATTAATTAATGTTACGGAGGCGCAGGTAAGTTCGGGTGAGTTATTATGTGATTGAATTGGTTGCATCATATTGACATGCATATATTCATTTAGAGCCCATCATTGCTACACCCCAGTGTTAGTGCTCCCGCCCCGGGCCAGGGCACAGTCCTTCATGTGATGTTCACCTCCCGCACTGCACGCTCACTCTGGATCCAAGTTTTGTGCCAGCCCTATCGTACAAGTCATATTAGGTGACTCCGACTCATAGGTAACCTGCGATTTATCGTCAGCCTTCACGTGATCGTAGAAACAAATGAGGTCAAATGAGGCCACATATTGGATTTTAAGAGCATTTCCACTTATTTGGTGGATTTGGGTCTTGGAGTGAACTTGTGACCGATACTATCCACTTAAATAGTAAATTGTTTTTGGCTTTTCTTTACAACTATCCACCCATGACTGTTACTATTCACCAATTATTTAACGGATGAGATTAATTTAGAATATATTGTTATGATTATGCTACTCTCGATCAATTGTGACTAGTAACTGCCATGAAATTAGGCTTCGACTAGAGTCAACATGGCTGCTTCCAACTACCAAGGCCCCATCAGCCATGTCTAGAAGAAATGGATAAAGGTCAATGTTGAATTGGATCTGGGATCTAGCCGTAGCCAAAAACCATGGGTGGACTTGCTCTAAAGGAGGAATTTGGATTTGATTTTCTAGAGCCCATTAGGAAATGAACAATATAAGTCACCTTCTTTGATAAATGTTTTTGTTATAAGCATTTCTGCTAGAAGGGCAATATATCTTTTATTTCAAAAATTACCGTTTAAGCCATTCAGTATTATGGTTTAATAATATTCTTATTCACTTGAAAATGAGAAATTTTAGGTTCGAATAGTTTAATACGAATTAAATTCAAGTGTCTGATTCTTATATATACACACCACACGCTCACTTAAACTGCCATAAAATACCTAAAGATGCTCTTACAAGTAACGATGGAGCTAGCATGGGGTCATTGGTTGTCCATGATCTTAACAACTTCAAAAAACCTTATGTATATTGTATTTCACTCTAGATACAACTATGGAAAACTAAATTACAGTCTCCTCCTCCTACTTCTTATTCTATTTTTATCATCCATGTCTTATTTTCTTTCTCTTATGTGCGACTGCATCGTGTACATTAAATGCTCGATAAATTGCCTCAGTTGACAAGCGTTGACAGTTTTTAATATTACTCAACATTTTCATGTAACGACCAATGACAAATCTCTACATATCATAGTATTTATTGACATAAGTTGGCATAAGCTTTCAACATAAGTTGGCATGAATCTACATGTTCCTATCAGGTGCTTGAGGAAATTGTCCAATAAATTTTTTTTTTGTCGAAATCATGACCTCATTATTTAAAAGCGGATGCTTACAAATTTGAAGTACAAACCAAACAATTTGAACCGAACCCACCAAATAGTAAGTTTCGACAGTTTCGTCGCGGGTGTCATATGTCATATTACGCCGTTTTATCCCGACACGAGTCATACGCATGCAGTACTGTTTGTCAGGAGCCACCGACTCTCCAAAGTACTCGTACTCTCTCACTCTCGCTCTCTCTCTCTCTCTCTCTCTCTCTCTCTCTCTCTCATCGAGCCTCTGCTGGTAGAACAGTGCTGCCTCGCACGTGCCACCGTCTCAGCTGTGCGAGTACAGTCGTGGCCGGATCGAGCTACAGGAGCAGACTGTTTAGGTGACTGAACGCGGTGGCGGAGACAGCGGCAATGGATGTAGTGGAGTTGAAGAAGGGGATTGCTGGGCTTTACGACGAGTCGTCTGGCTTGTGGGAGAACATCTGGGGTGACCACATGCACCACGGCTATTACGACCCGAACGCCGACGTTCCGGTCTCCATTCCTGACCATCGCGCCGCCCAGATTCGCATGATCGACGAGGTCCTCCGATTCGCCGGCATTTCTGGTCTCTCTCCCTTATTTTTATTTTTAATCTTTAATAGGGTGATTTCATCAATTAATGATAACTTCGGGGTAAATAATGTAATTTAAATTTGAGATTGGTTTTTGCAGAGGAGCCCCCAATTAGAATTCCCAAGAATTTGGTGGATGTGGGATGTGGGATCGGAGGGAGCTCCAGATATCTGGCCAGTAAATATGGCGCCAATGCAAAAGGCATCACCCTCAGCCCTGTGCAGGCTGAAAGGGCCAATGCTCTTGCTGCTGCTCAAGGGTTGGCCAACCAGGTAATCCCCATCTTATCTGTAGGCTAAGCCGGAATCCGGTTTACTGGATTAGTCTGAGACTGTTTTTGTAGGAAAGCACTTTTGTTCAATGCGTGCTTTTGTTAGAAGATTTCTTTATGAGAAGCACTTTGTAGTTTTTAATGAAAAAGCACTTGGAAGTGCTTTCTGAAAGAAGCGTAAAAAAATGCTTTTATGATCCAAAAACTTTCGCTCTTCCAAAAGTAGTCCCCAAAGCAACACCTATTCATTTATCAGAGTTTGAAAATTAATTAAAATGGTTTGAAAATTTTGAGATTTAACAATAACGACAAAATAAGGGGTAAAGTGAATAGTATCATGATTGATTTTTTAGTGTAAAAATGTGATTTTTCGTTAAAGTGAATACCAGAAGTTTTTCGTTAAAATTCTCAAAAAAATTTGAGGTCGATAAGTCACATGAGTGTTTGATAATCTAACGGTAGAAGAGAAAGAACAACGTCAAAAACTAAATGATCACCTACCGTTCGGATTAAGATTGAAGTTTGAACAGCAAATTACCACACTTTCATTACACTATGGGGTCTAGGAGAATGGGTAATTATATTTTGGATCCACGCAGCCCACAAATTCTTCGGTTTAACCATCGCACCATTATGTATGGTTATGAATAACATTATCAATTATGTGTATCGGTATTACGAAACTCAAATTGACGTTACGGTGTGACCATCAAACTGAAAGCATTTTTTCCCGATTCACTTATGTGAACGGGTTCCGACTTAAGTTTTGGTTGATGGGTAGAGGTGTAACATGAAGGGAACTTTTGTTCATCATTTGCAGGCTTCATATCAAGTTGCAGATGCTCTGGACCAACCATTTCCTGATGGGGAATTTGATCTGGTATGGTCCATGGAGAGTGGAGAGCACATGCCTGACAAAGCCAAGGTACACCTCTTTCGACTGGACTGATTGATAAATAGGGCATGATTTGTATAAAATTTCTACATTGGTGGTTAACTGCACTTTTTGAATGCGGAAATGTTGTTGATATGTAGACAAATACGATATCGATGTCTTTAATATTGCAACGTAGAAAGCCCGTGTTAAACTCTTTGTATAAATACTTGTCTTAATATTCTCTTCCTCTCTTCTTGTAACTGTGCAGTTTGTGAACGAGTTGGTTCGAGTTGCTGCCCCAGGAGCAACAATAATAATAGTCACATGGTGCCATAGGGATCTTGGTGCTTCTGAAGAGACCTTGAAGCCAGATGAGAAAAGCATTCTGAATAGGATATGCAATTCTTTCTATCTTCCAGCCTGGTGTTCTGCTGCTGATTATCTCAAATTACTCGAGTCCCACTCGCTCGAGGTAAATTACTTGCTCAAATAGAGAAATGAGTCGCAGATCAATATAAACAAGCATGTGCATGGGGAGAAAAAGGGCGTGCGGAAATCACTTCCCGCTCAAGTATTGACTGGACTAAGTCAAGTCCTTTTGAGTTACCATCTTGGTGTCTCTTATGGCAGGACATCAAGGCGGAAGATTGGTCCCCGTATGTTGCCCCATTTTGGCCTGCAGTTATCCGCTCGGCGTTGACATGGAAGGGTTTCACATCGCTGTTGCGCACCGGTATGAACTTAGCGTTTCTTCCCGGCAACTAAACCTTTCAATATCAAGCTTTTTTTTGTGTGGGAAAAGATGCACATTTCGTACTACATTGCTTGATTTCTGCGTGTTGATCTCTAGTTGCAGATACATTCTCAGCTTTCATTTGTTCAATCTATATAATTGTGCTCGTTGATTGTTTTTGGTCGAAAACCCGGAATCATTGCTTTTCTTGATTTGAATTGACCAGGAATAAAAACAATCAGAGGAGCATTGGTAATGCCATTGATGATCCGAGGATTCAAGAAGGATCTCATCAAGTATGCAGTGATTACGTGCCAAAAGCCAGAATAAACGCTGCCGAATGAAGGGGGTTTCGACGTTGTGAAGTGCTTGGAGTGTGTATAGCCTGTTTGGTGCGTGTGTAGGAAAAATTGGCGTGTGCTTGTTGTGTGCAGGAAGAAGTTGACGCATGGTTAGCGTGTGTTGGAATGAGTTAAAATTATGTAATTTGCTTTGTCGGAATTTGAATATTTTTAAGTTACGTTTCGTAAAAACAAATTGAGATCAACTAAATAAATTTTAAAAAATTGAGAAAAAAAAAACTGGTTTAAATATAGGGTGGTGCTACACCTCGTTTTATTTTTCGTACACCTTTTTTAATTTTCGAATGTTGAATTGGATAAACTAAAGAAGATCTAATGATATAAATTAATAAAGAGTGTGCATAGCACCCTCTAATTAATAAAGTGAACATTAGTGAATTAAATAATTGGTTATTTAAAAAAAAAAGAATCGATAGATATCGAATCGCACAAATGTATTAACATAGTTAATTTTTGCCACTGCAATACAACGTGATTTGCAAAAATGGTAACTAGGTCACTCAAGATTGTGGGCGGGCCTACACGGTATGGTAGGCAATTGGGCAATAACACCATGGGCTTCTTCCTTCTAGCAAATAGTTTTGTTTGTAACCGTGTACAAAACCCATCAAAATACACTTTATAAGAAAATGATTTACAGTTGCCAACTGTTATACGCGGTAACCCCGCCCACCAAATAATGACGACCTTCGTTCTCCAAAAATAATAATGATGACTTTCAGTACTTTTGTGTTTACGAGCCAAAGTTTTAACACAAGAAAATCGAAGTATATATTTTATTCGATACAAACTCTTTTTTCTTGAGGATCCACTGTAATAATGAGAAAGATTTTTGCATATATGCACAAATCGGTCGATAATATCAAAATCCGACGAATCTGTCCAGGTGGACTTACTAATAGGATGCCCTAATGCGTTACAAAATTTCACTTTAGCCAATGATCCAATCAAAGGAATAATTGGAACTAATGTATCAAGCTTCTTCATAGCATTATCCATTATAAATGACGAGGAGAACAACTTACATACATTCTTATCGTGACGTTCAATGTCTATTTTATAACGACACAAATTTTCATATGTCTTTATATCATTATGCAGAATGCGACAATAATGGTTCAGTGATGGTTTTACAAAATGTTACAATAATACCGTACTCGTAGCATGTAAATTATTTTCGAGGTTGATGTCAAATAGTCAACCTAATAAATGACGTGAAGGAATTACTAATTTTGGAATGCCTGGCCTAGATCTCGTTGTCACTTTCTCTCTATCTCATATGATATAATCTCCCTCCCTATATATGTGCACAAATCAGAGTCCATCCACTCAAACCGCTGCCGCTCAATTCTCGCTTCTTCGCTCAATTCTCTCTCTCTCTGCCATTGAATTGAAAATATCTCATCCCAGTCGTCGCTCATAAATTTTCCCAGAAAGTTCAAGAAGGGAAAAGAAAAGGAAAACCAAGCACCGCCACCGCATTTACAGCAAGATCTGCGCCGATTCCACTCTCTTGGTACTGCTCTTTCTCTCTCTAGCTCTGCAACTTTGTGTGTGTTTCTGGGTTTATGGTGATTACGATTTAGCTTCCGTGGTTATGTTTCTGCATTTTCTCCAAAACCAAAAAAAATGGGGTTTTCTGAGTTTCTTGTATGAATATCTTTGATCGTGGATTTATGCTGATTAACTCACATTTGTTTTACTTTTTTAATATTACGTAGAACCCAGAATTTTTTTTTTGGTTTAATTTAAGTGAAAGTGATGGAAAACTAAGGAATTAAAGCAAGATTTTTGCAAATTGAGACTCAGAAACTGGAATTGCATATTTTTGGAAATGAATAATTCACCCATTGCAGCTGAAAGTGTTAAGATCCACAATTTTCCTTAATTTTCTTGGTAACCAAACAGTGGTCTCACTAACACACTAGTGTTCTTGTTGTTTGTGATGTCTTAGATCTCTAACTAGTAAATAAGAACAATCCCTTTGTTGTTGTCTTTGAATTTCGATTCAGATCTGTGAATTGTATGCCTTGGTGGCAGCTTATGTCAATTGGAATAATCTTTTTGCTTGTTCAGCAATTAATCGACTAGTTAAACTCGGCATTTGTATGATCGGTCATTTCCCTGCTTGGATTTTAGAAAAAATTGTCTTATAATCCTGCAACAACGGATAAGAGAACGATTTTCGTTGTTTAAATTGTAAACTCATTGTCTGAATAATCTTTTGCAGTATCAGCTAAGATGAGTTCGAGTGATGGGAAGATTCATCCAGTGACTTCTAATGGGAACATTAAGGAAAATCCCTTTAAGATCTTTGTGGGTTATGATCCGCGTGAAGATCTCGCGTATGAGGTCTGTCGCCACTCAATTTTGAAGCGGTCTTCAATCCCTGTTGAGATCATACCTATCAAACAATCAGATCTGCGAAAGGAGGGCCTCTATTGGCGTGAACGAGGGCAATTTGAAAGCACCGAGTTCTCTTTTTCCCGGTTCTTGACTCCACATTTGGCGAGTTATGAAGGCTGGGCAATGTTTGTGGATTGTGATTTTCTTTACCTTGCTGACATTAAGGAGCTGCGTGACTTGATTGACGATAAGTATGCTATAATGTGTGTTCAACATGATTACACCCCGAAGGAGACAACAAAAATGGATGGAGCAGTGCAAACCGTGTATCCGAGGAAGAACTGGTCTTCCATGGTGTTGTATAACTGTGGGCATCCCAAGAACAAGGTCTTGACACCCGAGGTTGTGAATAAGGAAACAGGTGCTTTTCTTCATAGGTTTCAGTGGCTCGAGGATAATGAAATCGGGTCGATCCCATTTGTATGGAATTTTCTTGAGGGACATAACAAGGTTGCCGAAAATGATCCCCAAACACAACCCAAGGCTGTACACTACACTCGCGGAGGACCGTGGTTTGAGGCTTGGAAGCATTGCGAGTTTGCGGACCTGTGGTTGAACGAGAAGGACGAGTGCCTGAAGGAATCAACGAAGAAAACAGCAACTTAAAGAATCGGTAGCTGGCCACTGGCCTACTTCTTTTGAAGTTTGAGATTCGTTGTTAAAGTTCATTTCATCCTGCTGTTCCTCTATTCTTTATGATTTCACTATTTGTAGCAAATTAGAAATTCCTTCTGCAAATTGACCTTACTTTGTTCAGAGGATTTACATTCTTGTAATTCTATTTTTTTTTACCATTTCTTCCAAAAGATACTGCTTTATGTTTGTTTGCCCAGAAAATAAAGGTATCTACGAAACTAAAATTTGCATACTTTGTTGCTGAGGCATCTTTTGAATAACGCTGTCAATCTTTTATAGTTGCAGTTGGCCTCTAAGTCTCAAGAAACACTTGCACCCGCCGAGGCGTATCCCTCTTCCTATCTCACTCATCAACCAACGATGCCATGAGTGAGACAGAAAGAGCGGAAATACGCCCTGATGCGGGAGAGTTTTTCTAATAAGTCCTTATCGCTCTTTCCAGAATGCCACAAGGTAATTCGAACGGTCTTCCGCATTCTGCATCGATCCAGCCCTACACCCTCCTTATATTCTCCTGCTATTTATTTGATCTCCAATTTTTACGAACAATTATGCCTCAAATAAAAATTATTTCCACACTTATTTTCGACATTTACACAACTTTGTCTATTTTTGACCTTTAGATTGAATAATCCAAACATAATTAAGACAGGAAAAAAATAAGAGCGTACAAAGAAGTAAATATGTGTGCAAAAATTATTTTTTTCGTAAATTTATTATTGAGGCTGCCAAATATAGGGCTCGTTTGGATGTGCTTTTAAAATGGCTAAAAACGCTTTTAGAAAAAATGTTTTTAGGTTCCAAAAGCACTTTAAGTGCTTTCGGCAAGAAGCACCAGTTATGTGCTTCTTCCAATAAGCACTTTAAGTACTTTTTTCAGAATTTACTTACATTTTTACTAATGATTAGTTCCAAAAATATTTTTACCAAAAGCGTTTTCAGTTATTTTAAAATCACATTCAAACGAATTGATATTGTTTGGGGCTCGTGGGTTGCTTCTTGTTAGATTGTGGGCCTGATTTGTCAAATAAAAGATAGATGTCCAAAAGACGCCTTCTGGGCTGCCCAACAGAACGGGCTCGAGCCTGTTGACACGTGTCACTTCCTCACTCTGCGTCGCACTGTGGAGACTCCGTATAAAATGATCCGCCTCGTTCCTCATGATTAAAATTGTCACCAAAGAAGAAACCAATAATTTGAAATTGAAATTCTGCAGAGCTTTCTAGAAAACCTAGCGCCAGCAAGCAATGGAGTTTTGGGGTATTCCTCTCTCTCTCTCTCTCTCTCTCTCTGTAATTTTGAAAACCCCTCTCTCTCGGTGATCATTTGATTTGTTGGGGTTTTGTTTTCTCGTGGCTAATTTTGCATTTTTATTTCTAACATTTTCGCCGTTTGGTTGCCGAGAAAATTCGGGGAAATGACGGTTCTAGTCTGGTTAAGTTTTGATGCTGTGGGTATAAGCTCGTCGGAAGTTTGTAGCGCTTGAGTTAGGGTTTTTTTTTTAAATTATTTTTTATTCTAGTATTTTTCTGCCTCCATGTTCTTCATTTATAAATTAATTTACTGTGCTGGTTTGTTGAGAAAATAACTGAAAATATTATTTGTCTGGTTGTTGATTTGTTAGGGTTTTGTTTTCTCATGTAAGGGTTATTCGAAACATTTTTGCTGCTTGGTTGCCGAGAAAACTAGGGAAAATGGAAGGACTGGTCTGGTTAAATTTTCATAGGGCTTAGTCTGGTTAAATTTTCGTTGCGCTTGACTTGGGGTTTTTCGCTTCTTTTTCGTTTTAAAATGTTTTGGTAAGTATTTTTCTGGCTTCATGTTGCTTATTTAGAACTTATGTCATTCTGTTTGTTTGCCGAGAAAATAAATGGAAAATATGTTTAGTCTTGTAAATGCACGTTCTTGTTAATTCTTTGTACATGTTGGAGATGTTATGGTAACGAAATTATAATCGTTGCATTTTGTTTTGAACCAATGTAATGTGCTTGTGGTGCATACAATTGTATGCGATATATGTTAAAGATGTTTTGTTATCTGTTTAGGAATCTCGTTTGTGTTTTTTCCATAATTATTTTTGCATCGGCTTGATGTGATTCAGGAATCTCGTTTGCATTTTTTCCCTTCCATGTTTAATTTTAATATATTATAAATGCGGTATTGAAAAGTACACAAGCTTGCATTTAAATGATTTTGTTTTTGTGTTTGGCGTGCTTGTCACTAAATGATGCGGTTTTCACTCTTTGAAACAGAACTTTGATGTCTTGTATTCATTCTGAAACTTACGCCACATCAGTTTCCGTCCCTTTTTTTTATTATCTGTGCTTTCAAATTTGCAGTTATTAATTACTACTTATTGTGACTCAATGTCCAGGTGCTGAGGTAAAAAGTGGTCAGTCTCTTGTTGTTGAACCTGGTAAAAAGCTCCTGCACCTTTCACAGGTACTCAGCGAGCTGTAAAATTTGTGATCGTTAATTTTTCTTTTTTCTGTTTCTTTGGCCTTTAATATATTGTGAAGGTTGGTGTAAAAATTATTTTCGTAATGCAGGGTTGTCTTGATGACCTTAAGAAAGCGAAGGGAAGCGATCCTATTTCACTCTATGCGAAAATTGGCGATCAGAAGCTTGCCCTTGGATTTCTTTCTGCTGATAAATACCCGCAGTTAATGTTTGATATTGTGTTTGATCAGAAATTTGAGCTATCCCATAACTGGAAAAATGGGAGCGTCCACTTCACTGGATACAAGTCTTTGGGATATCCTTTTTGTTAATGTCATTTCATGTTTAAATGGTGTGTCTTTCATTGTACTCATTCTTATATTATTTTCTTGATCATTAAATTATTTGTCATCTCTTTGACTGTATTAAGTTTCGTTCTCACTAATGAGGAGTCCGGTGAGTCACTGTTATGATATTTGGTTCTATCATAGTTCTAACTTCCAAGCGTATTTGATTCTTAAGCTGTTGATCTGTTTTTTCGTCTAGATTCTGAAGAGGAGGATGCACCACCTATTAGGGCACCTACTCTGGTTGATAAGGGTAAAGATATGCTAATTCATTTTTTATAACTGGGATTTGAGTTTTATTTTTCTTTTCAATAACTTTATGTTGTGATTTGGAACGAGTTGTCTTACAGGAAAGGCAAAGGTGAATGGTACTGAGGTAGCTAAGAAACCTAGTATATCTGAGAAAAAGAAAGCCAGTAGCGATGATGATGAATCTGACGATGAGGAGTTTGGTGATCAGGTATTCACATCTTTCAATTCTGTTTCAATTTCCTTTTCAGTAACTGAAATATTTTACCATATGTGAATGTCTAAGGTACTTTACCTACCGTGGTTAACAGATAAAAGCAGATCTGAATCAAACATTTCTTTGCCCATTATCTCCGTAGTTTAGGTGTATTTAATTGTGGTGTTCCATAACAAATCTGAACAGAAAACGCTTTATTTAGGTGTTACTTTTAGAAATATAGATCCTGGGGTTGGGAAATAATTATTTAGGTGTGTACTTGTGCACAGAAATTTCTTAGATGTGACTACTAGTAGTTTGACATTCAAAACATTGAATTGGCATTCATGCCATAATATTCTGTATACAGCAATCTGGAATGGTCAACTTGCATTTGTAACTGATTACCGAATTATTATCCGGAGACTAGAGTACTGAATATATCTTCCTGCCTGAGTTGTTTTACAGCCCTTGGCTGAGGGAGATAGCAGTGAAGATTTTGGCGAAAGTGATGATGATTCTGATAGTGACGATGAAACTGATGACAGTGATGAGGATGAAGAGACTCCGAAGAAGGTAATAGCACTCCTATTATTAACGCCTTTACTTTTTTATGTTGGAGAGTGCTTGTATCCCTTCTGTGTTGTTATCGTTATCAAATTATTATTGCTAAGTAAATGTATTCGTCTTATTTGTTGTCAAGGCTGATGTTGGCAAGAAGCGACCTGCTGAGTCTACTAAAACACCGGCTAATGACAAGAAGCCAAAGTTTGTTACTCCTGAAAAGACTGGTCAGTTCTTTGTCTTCCGATGCTATTTTTTATGCTGTTACCATTTTAAACATTTTGATGTTTGCTGTGGAAGACACATATTACAGAGTATTTAATAAATTTAAACGTGTAAACATGGATTTGTGGTGGAATATGCTGACATTTGTATCATTTCAATTGAATATGTTATATACTACCAGTTAGCGACGATTTTGAAATGGAGATGTTTAATTGACTGCTGATTGTCTGTGCAGGTAGCAAGAAAGGCAGCGTCCACACAGCGACTCCTCACCCTTCAAAGCAGACTGGGAAAAAACCAGCTACTTCCGACCAGTCAAAGCAACAGGCTCCTAAACCAAGCGGTGCATTCCATTGCCAACCCTGCAACAGGTAATTTTGTTTTATTTTTCGAAAAAGTTTCGTTCTTGATAAGTGTCTTATCTCTGCATAAACGGAATTGTAATTTGCACCGTTCTTCACGCAGGTCGTTTAACTCCGATGGTGCGTTGCAAAGCCATACAAAGGCAAAGCACAGTGCTGCAAAGTGAAGGGCAGATTAGTCTGCAGCCTGCACCATCCTGATGTTTTGGGATTCATGAGAAGAAGGAAGTAGGTTTAGTAAGATGAACGGAGATATTAGCGTATTATTCGTTACTAAATTAACTGTGAGGCATTTTGGTACAATTATTTTGATTTCTATGGTTTTCGAATTTGAGACGTTATGAGGAACCGTTGCGCATTTTACGTAGCTGCTTGTCACTTTCGTTTCTTACCAAGAATTGGTTGTTTCGTTAGGAAGCTGTTAAGCGGCTTTGCTCAAGTCCTCAGTTTGCTGTTATCGACAGCCCCAGGGGGAGGGGGGGTGTCGAGCTCCTCTCCCGGGAAAGTTTGTAGTCCTCAGTTTGCTGTTATCAACGGCCCGGGGGACGTCGAGCTCCGCCCCCGGGGAAGTCAAACTTCCGTTGCGGATTCACGTGTGTATGAGAAAGGACGGTTGTAAATTGTCTAATTGTTGAAATGGCACTTAATTGAAAGTTAGGAACAGATTCAATGAAGAAGGCTAAAGAAAGCAAATACAAAGAAAATCGAAAAAAGTACTCTAAATATCGCTATTGTTTTTTTGCGAGGATTAGGGAAAGGGATTCTCTTTAGATTCTCTTTATGAGGAATTGAGGGATTCATCAATTACAGTCGTATATCGTGCGGTTAGTTTTTATTATATATTTTATATTTATATTTATATTTAAAATTTAAAATAATTTCTGATCGCATAATGTACGATGAACGGTCGTGAATCCGGAAAGAATTCTTTTTCGAGGATTAGGAGTCTTAATTGTATTTACTTGATGGTTGCTGATGAGGTTGCTTATTGTCAAACCATTATTCGACCGGTTTGGGATTAAATTTCCACTCAAAATGTAAACTTGGACTAAAACTCAATATGTTTGGTTTGGTTCGGTTTGATTCAGAAATCATCTTAAACCGTTTTAGGTTTTTGACTAAAAATAAAATAAAATTCGAACCGCATAGAAAGATTGTTAATTATTAATTTTTTCACTTGAAATTTTGTTGTTGGTTGTCACCCTTTTACTAGTATGTATCGTCACATGTATTGATATCAATCTTTAACATGATTAGATTGTTAGGATGTTAAATTTGAAGTTGATGGAATGTTGAATGTTTGTTAGAATGCTAAATAATTACAATGGCAAATGATCACTTTTATGAAAAGCACTTTTACTCTAAGCACTCTTACAAAAAGTTGTACTTATTATACTATTTACAAACGTGTGTGACACTTGACCCATTGTTTTTTAATATAGATGTCATTGTTAGTTTTTTCCTGCATATGTTGCTTTCGCTGTTTACCATACACTAAACTATTTTTTCTCACAACTACTTATTCTCTCTCTCTCTCTCTCTCTCTCTCTCTCTCTCTCTCTCTCTCAAAGTACGGTAATACTAAACTAACCCTTAGTTTCTTTGACCAAAAAAAAAAAACCCCTTAGTTTCGTGATAAGTGAAGCCGAGGAGCACGCCTGCTGTACGAAAGGGAGTTTCTTGTTTTAGCAAGATCAAAATTGGTTTTTTTTTTTGGTGGGGTGGGGGGGTGGGGGGGGGGGGGGGGGGGGGCGAAGATCCTATCCGGACTCAAACCCGCCGGATCCTTCTTTGAAGGCCAAGTGGCCGGGAGGGGGAGGATCCTATCCGGACTCAATGCACCGGAACCTTCTTCTTTGAAGGCCAAGTTGGCGTCGTCGGCCTTTCTAGAGTCAACATCATGCTTCCACGAAGTTGGCTGGTCTAATTTAAACCCACAAATTCTATTATTTCTCTCTCCTTGAGAAGAAGCTTGATCACAAAGCCAACTCCGGAAAAGCACGTCGCCGACTCTAGAAAAGGGAAGGCCGACGACGCCTTCAAGGAAGAAAGATCTAGAGGAGCCGGTGGGTTTGGGTCCGGAGAGGATCCTTTCCCCAAAATTGGGAACGCCAGTCCGTACTGCCCTACACGGGGTCGAACACCAGTCGAATCTACAAGCGTCCAAGCTTTTAAGGATTGATGAAAGTTTTAGGATCGGAAACGATCGGAGCTTCATTCTCTGGGTCACAAGTTTCCAGTATCCAATCCGAAAATCCGAGTTTCCATCATAAAATGTCGAGAATTGGAGAAAGGTTTACTCGGTTCGATTCATCAGCTATGCAGTTTCGACAAAATTTTAACTGCGTACCGTTAAGGTAGGAGCCACATTCGCAATGACTTGGCTGGTGCTGGTAATCCTGTTTTCACAGGAACCCAGGAGTTGCTCCGGAAAACAAACTAATAGCACGCCTACTACCTACGAAAATACGAAGACAGGAACTTACAGAAATAATAGTATATAACCATCACCCAAATCAGCAAAAGCAGCAACAAAAGATCACGCTAACGATTCTAACAACATAGGGCAAAAAACTTAATAAGACATCTCAGAGAATATCTCAATTCCCGTAAACATTCATGTCTCTCTTACTGCAATGGCGGCATACTCCCAAACCAGGATCAAGAAATTACCTTACTGCCTGCAAAACGCTTCACACCGAATACTGGACATAGTTCTTGGACAACAGCCAACTTGTATACAAGTAACAAGGTAAGCTGCTTGAGATAACTGAGTCTTGATCTCGGGAGCAGGTAGCTCGACTTTGTATCGATCATGCTACTACTGGTGTTGGTGTGGCTGAGGTTCGTCCAAGTACTGATCATTGTTCTCTGCAGAACCATCCCATTGATCATCATGATTGTTGCTGTTATTATTGTCATCATACTTATTTCCAGAATCCACCTGTTCCCTCTCCTTGTTCCATTTTTCGATCTTAGCCCTTCTTTCGGCACTACTTTCTCTGGCTGGAGGACTCCTCCTTCGCCCAGAGCCCACAGGGCTTCTACTTCTTCCTCTACGCCCAGGACTACGGCTCCTAGGCCTCCTGCTTTTATCATTGAAACGATGATCTCTCTCATCTTCTCCTCTTCTACCGAAACCACGACCTCCATGTGGGCGCTCCTGATAACCACCACGATGATGCCTTTGAGGACTGCGGCTTCTGCTTCGACTGCGACTATGCCTTCGCTTGTTTCTCCCAAATAACCGCCTCCTCAACTCCCTAAAATTTGACAAAACGATGTGCTATAAACAAACAAGTCATAATGAAAATCATGCTGTTTGCAAAACATGAGAAAAGTACCCTCTCACCTGCTAATTTTCTTCAAGTGCATGAAGTTGCAGTAGCCACCTCGATTGCATACATTTTCTTCATACTGCCTACAGGTAGCTTCACGAAAATCCGTCACCGGGGAAAAGTCGACAATGATGGGACGTCCTAGAATATTTAACATTCATCACATTACCAAAACGTTAGTAATTGCATGATAGCAGTAACCCTACTACTACCAATAGTACTATCATTGTAAAGAAAGAAGAACAATAAAAAGATAAGGAGTAATAGGAGTGGCACCACCCCACACACCACAACCAACCGACAAAAAATATTAAAACTCTCCTGATTCCAATATATACAATTAAAAGTAACTCAAACTGACCGGAACCCTACCGATGCAATTTTGAGGATAAAGCTTCATTACACTAACTTGCAAATGGTTGTAATGATTAACAGTTTCACAAGTTACTGAGGAATTAAATACGTGTGCTCTCGTTTAACGGTCCAACAACTATAAGACAACCATGCGGTCATTTCTACGGATCAAATTTTATAGTTGATGTATGAATCATCTACAAACCATTACGTAACAACAACATTTTTAACCTTCATTTCTTCTTTTTAAAGTAAATTTTGTAATCTACTAATAGGTAAACTTTATGGCCAATGGACACTCCCCCTTTCGGCCTAGATATAAAGATGAATAAAGTATGTTTGAACCAGAAAAATAAAAGTAGAACTAGACACATGTACACATATAAGAACCAATCCGTCTCTGTAATAGATAAGCATCAATTCAAGATCAGTCCAATTAAAGGAAAAACAAGAGTACAGCCAAAATACACATATCAGTGGATAACTATGAATTACCTGAACAAAATGTAGTTCATCAAATCATAATCTAAGATGAGTAAAAGACGGACCAAAGTACAATGCTTGTAGCTCAGAAAACCTAATTCGGCCGTTCCAACCCACTTGGGCTAAATTGGACATGGTCTGAAACTTTGAATCTCAATACCTAAAGACCTGAAACCAGATTTATTAATTAATCGTATTTACGGAACTGTCATAGTTTACGATAATGCCAAGCCAGGAAATAATTATGCAACACCATTACAAATTGAAATTGAGTAACTCACTCAAATGATTGCAAATCACCTATTGTCTTCTAACAATATACAAATACAAATTTCTTATTTGAGATTGTATGAATGCACAATTTGTTTTCAACCTGATTCCAACAGTCTCTAGGCTAGCCCTGATATACAGCATGTTTAAAAATTCAATGAATCCAAAATCCAAAATCAACCCAATTCTCATCAATGGCTCGACTTCAGTTGCAAGTTCAGCAATAATGTGCAAACTATAAACACTGAACTGTTATGTAGCACACTAGATCTATCGATCACGAATCAATCCAAAAAAAAAAGGAGAGTGACTTAGGCGGAACATATTACAGCGGCCAATAAAGCCACTACACCATCACGACTCTTGATCATGTTATCCGTAACACATCAAGATAGGAAAAAGAAGGGGAACTAACCTGCATAGAACCTCCCAGTGAGATTCTGAAGCGCGGCTTGAGCATGGTCTTCCTCCCTAAACTGAACGTACACATTACCAACCTACTCCCATAAACACATGAACACAACCAATCAGTCCAACACCAAAGATGAAAAATTCAAAAACAAGGAGACACAGAAACCCTAGAAATTATACCATGTGATCAGCCAAATTGTCACAGATATTCAAGCTCTCGATCTGTCCGTACTTTCCCAGCTCCTCAAACAGATCCTCATAAAAATCCTGCACTTGAAACGAAAACCCAATTCCAATTCAAACCAAAAGATGTATATATATATATATATATGTAGGGGAGAGAGAGGTAGAGAGAGATTGAGTGACCTCGAAGTTGTCCTGGATCTTGCGGGGGTCGATGGCTTGGCCCTGGGGGTCGACGCCGGGGTTGGTGAGCATATCGGGGTGCTGGTACATGTTGGAAAGGAGGAGAGTGGGGCTGATGCTGGGCTTGGTGTGGAGGCGGGAGCAGCGGTCGCCGTGGCGGCAAGCTCCGATCTTGAAATAGAAGGGGCAGTTGACGCGGTCCTTCTCGGTGCCGAAGATGGATGCTAAGTGCTCCGCCATGGCTGTGACCTCCGAATTGTGATTCAGCCTTTGATATTTTAGGGTTTTAAGTTTTATGGAACGCGCAGCGGCAGAAGCAACAGCACTATTGTTGTAGCTTGAACTAATAAATATAATATTATGGTGAACTATTAACGTGAAGCAGGTTTGCCCGAGAGGTTAAGGGGGCAGACTTAAGATCTGCTGTACATAAGTACGCGTGGGTTCGAACCCCACAGCCTGCATTCTTTTTTTGTTTTATTAAAAATTTAGGTCTCGTCTTATAATTTTTCGTTCGTAGTCTTTAGTTTTCACTTTTAGGTCTCGTCTTATAATTTTTCGTTCTTAGTCTTTAGTTTTCACTTTTTCGTTATTTATACTTTTTTGTTTCATTAAAAATTTAGGTCTCATCTTATAATTTTTCATTCGTAGTCTTTAGTTTTCACTTTTAGGTCTCATCTTATAATTTATACTGACCATCCTTATATATACATATTTGATGTGTTACTTGGTAGGATTACTTCTTAAGAGCAACTCTCGTGCTCAATGGGACTCTGTGAGACCAAGTAAAACCAACATACAAGAGAATCTTTGAGAGCGGTACCTGACTTGATGTCTGTGACGTTTTTGTGAGTCGAACGTCAGACTTTTCATTTACAAAATCCCACCATAGGTTAGTCATAGTACTTCAATAACTTGTCATTAATGCGAGTCAGACATAAAACTTTTCATTTACAAAGGGAGAACAATTATGATGTTTCTTATGGAACCGGATCCCCTCATGAGCATAGGATGGGGATCCTCCTGACCAGGCCATCTGGACCGTTGAAATTTAATCCAACGGCTACAAATAAGAGATTCTCTAAAAGTTATAATTATTGTAACCGTTTGATTAAATTTCAAGAGCCCATATGAGTTGGTTAGGAGGATCCCCACCCTCTACTCACAAGGGGATCCGGTTCCCTTTCTTATCAATCTCAGTCCAAATCAAACTTAAAAAAACATTGAAGCGTTCTTATCAATCACAATCCAAACGAACTTTTGAAGCGTATTGAACACGGAGACTCCGTCCAGAACGAACTCTTGAAGCATAATGAACATGAACACGTTTCTCAGGATGAAAAGAAATCGAATGAAACGTTCGTTCTTGACTAAGATTGATAAAAACAATACCCAAAAGGGTGTAGGAGTAGCTTTGACATGTCACTCGAAAAGAGGAAACGATAATTGCACAGCGAACACTGAAGCAGAAGACGAAAACTTGTTCTTAAACACAGCACATTCACAAAGCAATTACCAAAATTTAGCAGCAGCAAACACGAAAAAAAAACAACTCAAAACAGAGTACATAGTCGAACATGCTTACTCGAAAATTTCCAGTACACCACTGGTTTCAAGCTCTCAGAACAAAACTTATCTGAAAATTATTGTAAAAAGGGTTTCAAGTTCAACATAACTATTCCCTATGTTGTGAAACTCCGATTTCTCACATCCTGCAAAAGCTTTGGAAGCACTTCATAATCTAATAGGGCTCAACGGGCACGCGGAACTTGGCTCCAGCATACACTGCCGCTGAACCGAGCTCCTCCTCAATTCGCAAGAGCTACATATACAAAACATGAGATTTTCAGAAACTAAATTAAAGAAGAATTGAACGAAGCAACGACCAAAGAAATTTAACAAAATCATACGAAAACAAAGAAACTAGTGCTGGTCCGAACCTGGTTGTACTTGGCAAGACGCTCTGACCTACAGGGAGCTCCTGTCTTGATTTGTCCCTGAGAAAATTTAAAAAAAAAATAATCATGAGAAATCAAATGAGGGTGTTTGGAGAAAACTGAGGGATGACATAGACTTCAGATCAAATAATTACCGTGGCCAAACCCACAGAGAGGTCAGCAATGAAGGTATCCTCGGTTTCTCCACTGCGGTGGCTGGCCATCACACCCCATCCAGCTTTCTTGGACATTCTTACAGCCTCAATGCTCTCAGTTACAGATCCAATTTGATTCACCTGTATTCCAAACAAGATTAAAAAGGGTTAAATTTTTCATGCTGGTAAAAAAACACGTGCTCTAGTATGTTCGATTAAGGAGTGAGATCCCTGCCATACCTTGAGTAGAAGAGCATTGCAAGATTTCTCCTTGATTGCCTTCTCAACCCTCTGCAAATGTGAAAAGGAGAAGTAGAATATCAGTAAAGTTAGGACATCAGAAAGAAACATTAAATCGATTCCCCTTTTCTCTCGGGAGAGAGACAAGGGGAAAACATCGATTAAGAGCTCAACAGACCTTGGGGTTGGTGACCAACAGATCATCTCCAACAATTTGTACTTTTTCTCCAACTTCAGCTGTCATCTTGGCATAGTGTTCCCAGTCATCTTGGTCAAATGGATCTTCAATTGAAACAATAGGGTACTCACTTGCAAATGACTTGTAGAGGTCCTTTAGAGCATTTCCTGAGATCTTTTGGGAACCATCATTTTTCTGTACAGACAGAAACGAAGATAGAAAATTAAGTTAACAATTAATTAAGAATAAACATTTTTCGAGTTTGGATAAACAAAAAGCGGCAACACAGATTCAATGGAGGGGATTGTAAAAAGGCGAACCTCTTCCTTGAAGTTCAGATCATAGGTTTTATCTGATCCATAAAACTCAGATGCAGCAACATCCATTCCAATGACAACCTGAAGAAAACAAAATGAAATTCCGTTCATAACTGTTGCGGAGTCAAAAATATTTCTTTGTAATAGAACTTTGGGGATTAGAAATAAACTTACTTTGCCGGTGTATCCAGCCTTCTCAATGGCTGTCTTGAGCAGTTCAAGACCTTCCTTGTTCTCCTGAATTCATGTAAAAATAATGATGATTTCAGTACACAAATGTGCAAGAAATAAAAAGGAACGAGTAAAAACTTCAATTGAATGACTAGGTTTCTTAAAACTATGGTTAACCTGGATGTTAGGAGCAAATCCACCTTCGTCACCAACATTGGTTGCATCCTGACCGTACTTCTTTTTAATCACAGACTATAGAGAACATAAGACAGTGGTCAGTAAGAAATTAAGAAGCATAACTGAATCATGCTCAACATATTAAGGGCATGGATATTGAAAATATCAGGGGGAAAGTAACGGCATGATTTAGCAGACAATTCAGGGAAGAGAAATATTAAAATCCCCTCATTGCAAGGACCCTATGATGATCTTATGAATATAAAATAAAAACAAAACGTTCCCAAAATACTCTAAACCCCTTCCCTCAAGGAAAGGGTAACCCACCTTAAGGTTGTGATATACTTCCACGCCCATCTTCATGGCTTCCTTGAATGAGGAAGCTCCAACAGGAAGAATCATGAACTCCTGCATTGCAAGCTTGTTTCCTGCATGTGATCCACCATTGATGACATTGAAAGCAGGAACAGGCAAAACTAAGTTCTTGTTGCCAGCAAGATTGGCGATATGCTGCAATTCAAGAGACAGCAACATTAAAATCAGGCTCATGTTATGAAAACGAAACAGTTAAAAAGGGAAAAAGCAATTCATCCGGTCCTTTGACACCTATGTCCAAACACTGAACAATAAAAAGGAAAAGCACACTGGAAATAATCTGATCCACACGAAGTTATTACCTTGTACAGAGGAATTTTCTTGACGCTAGCACCAGCCTTGGCAACTGCAAGAGACACGGCCAAGATGGCATTTGCACCAAGCTGAAACACAAAAGGATATCCAAGTTAATTTGACTGACAACTCCTACAACCAAAGATTTGCACATATAGGCCAAACGTAACAAGCACAAATATGTTATACCTTTTGTTTGCACCAACCCCACTCGTTAACAGTTCCATCGAGCTGTTGAACCATGAAGTTGTCAATAGCAGTCTGTTCACTTGGGTCCTGTGTGATGCAACAAGAAATCCAAGTAAAACGTTAGAACAGAAAATTTCAAGGTTCAAAACAATAAATGGAAAAAAACGAAACACATTATGCAATAGCACGCAAGTAAATTCAAAATTCAACCAACCTTGCCAATCAAAGCAGGGCCGATGATTGAGTTGACATTGTTCACAGCCTACATACAACATAAAGGTTAATAAACCAATCACAAATACATCAACACAATGTTCAATCTGGGTGGTACGCAGAAGCAAAGTGACGCCAAAGCGATTCGCTGATAGCTCACCTTCGATACACCCTTTCCGAGGTAGTCTTTACCTCCATCGCGCAACTCAAGGGCCTCGTAAACTCCTGCGAGTCAATGACAGTCGATAAACCAGACGCATGCAAGCCAACAAACAAGAATTGCACCATACAAGTTCGAAAAATCGTAGCGTTTCGAAGAACACGATAAATATAACAGATAGATGAGAGAAATATATACCAGTGGATGCACCACTTGGAACAGCGGCTCTGGCCAAAGTGCCATCGGACAGTATGATATCGACCTGCAATAAACACACATCCATTTTCTTTACTTTCCATCGCACAATTATCGATCTATTACAAAAATTAAATTCAACAAAATTACAGACTAAAATTTGAAATTCATAAAATTAAATTCGGATATAAATAAAGAACAAATGATTTCTATATAATCAAACACCAATCAATCTATAGAATCTAGTAAATCTGCATGTCCTAACTATGAACGAAACGCATTGTTTTAATCGAATCGAATAGAAAAAAGAGGATTGCGATCAGTGATTGAACAAGTACATCGGGGACCTAGAAACTATCGACGAGAGAGAGAGAGAGAGAGATGCGAACCTCGACGGTGGGATTGCCGCGGCTGTCGAAGATCTGCCTAGCCTTGACGCTCTGGATCGTCGCCATGGATGGATGGAAGCAGAGAGAGGAGAGAGAGGAGAGGAGTGAGAGTTTGTGCGGAGAAAGTAAGATGGGAGAGAGTTGGTAAGAGCTTTCGTCAGGAGACTGAAGAGACGGGACATATTTGTAGAGCAACTTTGCTTTAACTGCAGCCGTCCGATTCAATCTTTTAGGTTTAGCTGACTCATTAAGGCTTTTTTTGGGGGGGTTAGAAAAAAAAACATAAAAAGCGACACAAAAATAAATAAACATATAAATAAAAGAAAAAGGGGAAGCGGGTAGTTCATTTCTGACCTTCTAGTTGCACATGGTTTGGTACGTATGTTTTTTACTTTCTATAAGTTAAAAGGAAAACACTTCGCCGTTGAAAAGATCAACCGCAGCTGTTGCTGATAACTAATTACGCGTAGATATATGTTCAAATTTTGATTAAATTTTTTAAAATTTGGATACGTGTCTGTGCGTAATTGGTGATTAGCAACAGCGAAGTCTTATTCAAGTTAAAATCACTTTTTTTTATGGTATAATTTATGCCTAAAAAAATTAGTGTGACAGAATTTAACTATCATTTTTTGTATCTTGTAAATGAGGGGTTTTATTTGTTGTGCAATGCAAGACTTTTAATTATTGAGCAAGAATATAAATGTCGTCATTATTATTACCCTACTGGCTTTATATATCATACATTATAAATACACATCATAATTCTGATTCTTAATGATTTGATACAATCGTTTACAACTAATAAACTTGGAGTGAGTTATCACACAATTGATTAGACACATTTATCTTACTCGTTTAGTAATTATCAACTTTGCACGAATCCTTCATGACTTATATTATATCAATTGAGGACGTATGTTTATTTTTTATTTTTTACAAACATGTATTTTCTACATTAATATATTTTTGGTCAAGCATAAATTTCTGTAATTAAGAAACGAAGATGACAACATGATTTCAAGGTTGCTAGTAATTTATCGGCTTTCGATGCGGATCTGCCAAGGCATATTCTCTTCTGCGGCATGTTGCGGGTTGACAAGATTGTAACATCTCTTTCAGTTTCTGCATCGCTCCTCGAGTGATATGGATAGAGATCATTTTCGGATTTCTATTCTGATTTTAATTTGAAAATCTGATTACTCAAATTGAATTTCACGGTATTTATTAACTTATTTGTTTGCTTACCTTACAAAAATTAAGGGCTTTAATATTTCTTTCATACAAACCAAGAGACCGAATTTTCAAGTCTTTAAGCTCTAAACACTTCAAGAGGCGATTCAAATTCAAAACATGCGTATTGATGCTAAATTTTTTCATGTGTTCGGAACACAAGTCCATGCACCATGCTTCATAAAATAAGTAAGAAAAAAATATATATTCAGTGTTCGTTATCACACATGGTGGATGAGCTTGTTTCCCAATATAATGAGTTAATTCCATCCAATAGATTCCATTTCTAAGTTATTGGCCTTATTTTTCCATTCAAAAATGGGGGGCTGAATGCGCATGGGATTGCATGCTTTTATTTTGTTAAGACTTTGTGGCATAAACTATGAACTTAGACAATTAAAAAATAGTTTTTTATTTTATTTTATTTTATAAAACAAGTCAATAATGCTTAAATAAACTTTGAAAACTATGGCTGATGGTTACTTGGTGGATGAATTTTGTATTGAGAATCTTGGCTCGTTGGAAAACAAAAGACTATGGGTCATGAGTAGGGGTGGGTTCAAAAAACCGAAAACCGAAAAAAACCGGGAACCGAACCGGACCGAGACCGAAAAAAACCGAATCGAAAAAAAAACCGAACCGAAACTCTCAAACCGAACCGAACCGAATCTGCCCAGTTCGGTTTCGGTTTTTGAGGTTCGGAAACCGAACCGAACCGAACCGAACCGATTTATATATTTAATTATTTTTTTCAATGTTTATAAATAGTTTAGTCATACAATCATAACAAAGTAGATGTGGTTGCCAAGTTGGTTTCAGTTAAACTTTCAAAGTAAGAGGGTATGGGTTCGAACCCTCTTAATGCCTTCTGGATTTTAGAAATTTTTTCCAATTTTTATGAGAAATCAACAAAATAAATCAACAAAACCCTCCCGCCAGGTTTCGAACCCATTCCCTCAAGGTTGGGAATAGCAGCCGCAAGCCAACTTGACAGGAGGCTTTATTCTGTTATAATTGTACAAGTATAATATTTATAGGTATCCTAAAACCGAACCGGGCCGAAACCGAACCGAAAAAAACCGAACCGAATTCAAACCGAACCGAACACAAACCGACAGAAAACCGAACCGAACCGAACCGAACAGTAATTTCGGTTTGGTTTCCGGTTTTGGCAAAAAACCGAACCGAACGGAACCGAACCCACCCCTAGTCATGAGTACACACATGTATAGCATTTCAAACACAAATATTCCTTATTCGTTTTTGGCCGGGTGAAAAGCTCGCACAGGCGGTGTTGAGTGCCCAGCCCACTCAGGTATTTCGTCGATCGGTTTATGTGCATCAGGTTACTATCTAGTCGACTGAGAGACTATCAGATGCGCTACCCAGCCACTTTTTCGACCTCCATGGATCAACTGACAGAGGGCGGAGCCATGAAAGGACTAGGATGGTCAAGGTCCATCCTGACATTACTTTTACGCATAAAAATTTAGTGTTATGCTTATGATTTTCAAAATTTTCTGTAGGCTCATAGCCTCAATCCGACTTTTACTTTAATTCATTTCGTCGAGTTTGATTTGATGTTGATGGCTCCTATGGAGTTGAGGGAATTTGTTGCTTGTGAGCTTTGAGCAGGACTTTGGTTTGGGGATCAGTGAAGGGAGAAATGAAGAAAGTCAAAGATGATTGGGGTTTAGGTTTAAGGAAAAGGATGATGAGGATGATACCAAACCAGACCCAAACGACGTTGGTTTGGTTGCTCACCACATGACAAAGTATTTTTTGTGATCAGGTGACCGTTTCGAATTGAGACATTTAGACCCCTCATAGGCTAAAATTCTGGCTCCGCCACTAAACTGATCACTCTTGGATTTTGAAGGATTTGCCATTTGCTCGAGTACTATCAACCATGAATAGCAAGCCAAAAATCATCATACTATTTAGGGTTTGTTTGAGATTGTTCATATTTGAAGTTTTCTACTCATAAGCGCTTATGTTAGAAGTGATTTCATTAGAAACGCATTGAAATTTCTACTGAGGATCCAAGTGAAACACTTGAAAGTTCTTCTTGATGAAGCATATGACATGTAATTCTCTTGAAAGTGCTTATATGATTCAAAAAATTTATGTTGGTTGTGAGATAGTGCCTGTAGTCATTTCACAAGCAATCCCAAACACGATTCTAAGGTAACATATTTGAATGATTGGAGCCTCAAAATTGTTGTTTAGTGTTACATCGTGTTGTTATAAAGGGTCATACTTGAAGAGTGTCCTTTTTTTTCCGGATGATATTATAATTGAATCTAGAGTAGGAGAAAGGGGTACAAACTTGAGTGTAGATGTAGTGAGAAAATTACACTACTCTAACCAACTCGACTACATATATTTAATATTTCAAGAAGTTTTAAATTTGGATTCTCCGTTAATTCTAAAAAAGTGAGGTTAGTTTGGGGTCTAATTGCACGGATCGATCATTGATTTGTAGTGACACGCCCCGACCCGAAAAGGTCGACGCATGCTGACCATCACTGTGAAGTGACGTAACCATAGGGGTAAGTGATGTAAAAGTGCATAAATTTAAATCAAACTTAGAATCAATTCAAAGAAAATAGTGACAGAGTGCACAGACGTTGGCGTGGCCCACTATAGTTATTCAGAGCTTTAAGATAGAACAACTACTGAAGAGTAGTCAAGCAACTAAAGTACGCTTATTACACACGGTGATAAGTTCATACATCAGAAGCTGATACCAAATGTCAGAAACCTTCAAGATTCCTTGAAACGCCACGAAGAACAGCTATCTAGGTCGTGGAGGGGCGAAAAACAAAGTTGAGTGGGTCAGCAAAACAAACTTATATAAAAACCTTTGGTTTTGAATATACTAACCCCTCGCCGTAAAACAATTATAGTTTCCTTTAATAAGAGGTACATTATGAGTAAGTACGTATATATATCCGTAATATTGTAGCCAAGTATTAGTGACAATATGCGAGTCAAATCATGATAAAGTCAATGCTGCAGAAGTATAATCATGTGGCAATAATATAATGCAAGTCTCATCTATCTAATGCTTGCACACAAGTTCGAACAGACGGAATCTGACACGAATAGGACTGGGTGTAATCAATGCGCTCAAGTACTACGATCACGTAAAGACTGGTGCAGAAGCACATCACATACAAGTCGGATTGCCTAATACAATCTACCCGACAGGACTGGCACCTAACCTGGATCCAGATGAGCGAACGGTGCGATGTGAACATACACGTGAAGGACTGGCCCTGGCCCTAGGGCAAGTACTAACACCGGTGCAGCAAGATGAGTATGTATATAAACATGTATGAATATCATGACAAGTATATCTCAACCATATAGCAGCATTTATCACAATTATATCATACTTAACAATTATTGGGCAATATATACGTAAAGTGAATCATTCATGCATTTTGGAAACTATAAATACGTATAAGTACAAAAACAAACTGCCCACTCACAAGTACGTTGCTGGGTCGTAGTCCCCGGGCCTAGCTTGGCCTTGAATTTCCTCCGGATATGTTTCCCCTATTTATAAATAATTTATAACGAATTAATTAAAGCTTATATACGGAAACTTAAATAAAACTCTCATAGATTGCTCAATCCTAAGGTTTAAATATACCAAATTGATCTACTCGTCATCACGAACACACCCATATTTTTATAATAATTTTTGGACTTGCCACGTGCCCCCACGCGCCCCCCACGTGCGGCCACGTGACATGCATGCTGACGGCTTCTGTCAACGCTGTCAGGAATATTCTTCGGAATATTCCGTTAAGTCTTAACGGAAATAGTCTATTTTAACTGACGGCGTCAGAATATTCCGTCAGATTTGACGGAATATTCCGTCGTCTTCTTCAATAGAACTCCGAAGAGCCTCCGGTCGCCGGAAAACTGGAAAATTTTAATTTCTTTATATCTTCTTCGTTTTTTATCCATTTTATATGAAATTTATATCAAAATGAAGCCCTCATCATGTAGAACATGTTTATACCTCTTTGGAGCTTCAAATCTTTCAAAATCTCGTCGAAGTAAAATCACGAAAAACTGGCCAACGTCGAAACCTACGATTCCAATGTCCAATTCCTTCCAACTAACTACTCCGGGGTTCCTGGGAGAATTTTAAGACTAGTGATGATCTTGGTTTCCTTTAAAACACAACCATTAAAAACTTTATGAATAGTGCCATAATCGGAATTCGATATTTCAACGTGAAAACGTTCGATTTCTTACCTGAAAATGATGTAGATGGACTCGTGAGGTTTCAAGAAATCCAAAGGTAGCCTTGGATCTTCAAATCATCAAGGTTTGAATTATTTTCCAAGTTGCTCCGTATGGAAATGGTAGAGAGAGAGAGAGAGAGAGAGAGAGAGAGAGAGAGAGAGAGAGAGTTCGAAGTCTGAGAGTTTGATGAGAGAGAGAGAGAGAGTCTGGGATGAGAGAGAGTGAGTTGTATTATTTGCTTTCCTAATGTTATGATTGAATGACAGCGAGAAGATGGAATGGTGAGTTGTGTTGGATGGAGGATGGGGTTTCAAATAATAAAAAGCTGTTGAGTGAGCTGTGTGAGGGGTTACGGATCCATGTTCTTTAATAAAAGAGAATATTTTCTGACAATATACACTTTCAGTGTATACATTAAATCCCAATACAGTGTTTCAAGTACTATTGAATCTGTACGTGTGAGTGAAATTGGAATACTAAAGCGCGAACGAAATAAAATTAATATAACGTGTCCACGTCACTCAACGATAAGGGTATAATCATCAATATACACGTACGGGAGAATTTACATAGAAAATTAGGGACGGGTCGCCACATGTAGGCCTGTACTATAATCTTGTGAGTTATGACTTGGGACTCGAACGTGAAGTACACCCAAGTTTCGTCTATGGACACCTATTAATTAAAAACAAAAAAAACAAAAAAAAAACTCTTATTCTCATGTATAAATTACCACAAAACTGCTTAGTGATTTCTTAATGAAAATAATTATTTTCTTTGCACACCCATAGAGCTTTAAAAGAAATAACATAATAACTAAGTAACTGATGAACTCTGCGATTGTTGCATTTTATTTTACCGTGTTGATCTAAACCTCACAATGACATCATCCTCTTCATAATTAAATTTAATACAAGAAAAATGGGTGTCCAAAGAAAATGAAAAATAGGTGTAAAATAATCATAAAAAGTAAAAGAAGAGTTTTATTAATACTTTAGTAAATTATTTAAATGTGTAAGTGTAATTTAAGCGGGTCTGAAAATAAAACATGAGTGTACACAAAACACGTAGATTAACTTTTAGTCGTTTCATTTTGCAAAGATTTGGATCTGCTCCGGACTTTAGTGTCCGAAGCCTTAAAGTCCATAAATTTAGGCAGTTGATTGGTGGACAAGTCAAATCAAAACTGTTAGTTGTGTGTGGTAGGCCAGAAACATAAATTAATGGAGACAATTAAATTTAATTTGTGCGATTCAAATTTATTAACTTAGAGACTCCGAACACTAAAGTTCGGAAAGAATCCAAATTTCACTTCCAACCCGTGGGCTTGACAAAGACATGCAACTAATGTTTCCGCTTTTTTGTTTTTTTTTTTTTGGTGTTCAATAGATTGCAACATATGCGGCATATCACAAGGTGTCAAGGAAAACACGTGCTCTCACGTGACACTTGCTGACATAAACCTACCACGTGTGGCTCACTTATACTGTAGCACGACAATACTTGAACTCTACTACTACACGTGTACATCATCACTTCTTTTTGGTTTGAAAAGACAACGCAACTTGACAAAAATACTAAATAAAGACAACGTAACACAACTATAGACTGAGACAGATTATCGGCCCATCTGTTACCATGTCTTTTTCATATATTTTTATTTGTACGGTAACGGTTAAATCATGTTAATATTTTATATTCTTATTACTTTTTATTTTATTATCTTTATCAAAAAATTAATATAAAATATTGACGTGATTTAACCGTGACAACACAAATAAGAGAAAATGAAAAGGGCACGGCAACAGGAGGGCAAACAATCTACCTCCACTATAAACGGCTGATATATGAAATCTTTAAGGAAATAGATTTTTATTTTTATTTATAAAAATAGGGATTAATTGTGAGGTTTAGAAATTTTAACAATCTGAATTGTTTATTTTTTAAGTTGTACTTCATAGATCATTCTTGCAAAATATTAGCCAAATCGGAAATGTTTAAGACATCTAATTAGGTTCAAAAAAATTAACGAATACTTTGTTATATAAGAAACAATGAAATTTTATCTTGATAATTAAATAGGCAAATAGTTTCAGATTGAATTGAATTTTTGTAAGGATGATCTATGAATCAAGACTTACAAAATAGACTATTCGGATCATTGAAGTTCGATGTAGAGTGAGTCTCACACCTAATTCTTATTTTTTGAAAAAATGGAAATCTCTTTGCATAAATAGCAATCTTGATAAGTATTTTCAGTTTTTTATTTTTTTTAAAATATATATAATTACTCTATTGAGGTTTCAACATTTGACACGAGGTACCAAACAAGCTTTTCAGAAAGAAAAAAAATTGAATAATGAATTGAAAACTAAAAACTATAATGAAATGGATGTCAAGAGCTAAAAACTACATAAGCCACACTTTCAATAAATATCATGTTAGAAAATCATCGCTGGAGCGTGATCTATAAATTTATACATAAAATCATATTGGTGACAGCTGACACTTATGTGTCACAATTTATGCACTAACATTTATATTTGGACATTTTCACGTTATATTTCATTTTTTACACCAAAAACAAGAACATTAACGCCTAAGAAATTATATTTTCTGTTTTTCATCATTGTTCTTAGCTAAAAGCATTAAAAGTCCTTTTTTTTTGTAAAAAAAATGACACATATCATTTGAAGAAATGAAAAGATTCAAATACAAGGTCACAAAGGTTTTACTGCAAATATTCCTAGCACTCCCCTAATAAATAATCAGACGATAATCAATCGAACTGAAATGAATTGTACTGAGGAGAAATAAGGTTCGAATTTTCCCAATGAGTTTTATTTCCATATTTTTAATACAACGATATTCCATTGATGAATGATTAATTTTGTTTGTGGAGAGAAAGGCGACATACGAGTGAATACATCCAAGAACATGTCCTATCATATAAGTTGATATTTCTTATAGAGGCAGAGTTGGAGGGATATGAAAAGGAGTATGATTCTCTTCTCTCACAATTTTTATTTTCTTTCATGTTATTCTCTCACATATTACTTTTTGTATTATTATTTTTATAAAAAAATAAATATAAAATGTTAATGTGATTTAATCGCGACCGTTCAAATAAAAAGACACTAAAGAGTAGAGAGATTAGGAGAATAGAAAATTAGAAAACTCACATGACAGGAGCTCCAATAAATCCCATCCATCTGAGCCTTTTCACAGCCATCTCTCATCATTCTCTCTCTCTCTCTCTCTGTCTCACTCTCGCACTCTAAAACTCAAACCACCGGACATGGCAGCCTCCCTCACAATCTCAAGGCTCCTCACGGCCCCCAAATCCCTCTCTTTCTCCACCACCGCCGCCGTCGCACCCAAAACATCTCTCTTCTCACCCAAATCCTTCTCCTCCAAAATCTCCTACACCCCTCTCCCCCTCAAACACTCCCCCCACCCAAAACCCTTCCTCCGCTTTTCCACCACCGCCTCTAAACCCATCTCCGCCACCATCGCCGTCGGCGACAAGCTCCCCGAAGCCACCCTCTCCTACCTCGACGCCGCCGGCGACGTCCAGACCGTGACTGTCTCCGAGCTCACCAAATCCAAGAAGGCCGTCCTCTTCGCCGTCCCCGGCGCCTTTACCCCGACCTGCTCCCAGAAGCACGTCCCAGGATTCGTGGAGAAGTCGGGGGAGCTCAAGGCGAAGGGCGTCGAGACCATCGCCTGCATTGCGGTTAACGACGCCTTCGTGATGAAGGCGTGGAAGGAGAATCTCAACATCGGCGACGAGGTACTGCTGCTGTCCGATGGGAACGGCGATTTCACGAGGGCGATCGGGGCGGAGCTCGATTTGAGCGATAAGCCGGTGGGGCTGGGCGTCAGGTCCAGAAGGTACTCGCTTTTGGCGGAGGACGGAGTTGTTAAGGCCTTGAATTTGGAGGAAGGCGGCGCCTTTACTTCCAGTGGAGCTGAGGACATTCTCAAAGTGCTCTGAATTTGCTTCTATCGGCGGCGGTGACGGCGATGGTTAGCTATGTAAGGTTTTTGTTTTTAATTTATGAGTATAATACTGCGTTGCGGCCTTTGCGGGCTTGTAGCTTAGTTGGTTAAGAGTAGCTTTGCAACCGAGGTCCTGGGTTCGATTTTTCGCTCCTTCAATTTCGCTTGTATCAAAAAGACCTAAGACATCTGGTTTCTGTTTAATAAAATCAGTTGGGTTTTCTGATTTGATGAATGTAGAAAGTTCTGGTTTTTGAATTTTCCTGATGAATTTGTTTGTGTTTTGGCATGGTAAAACTTGGTTTGATGACCTGTTTGGAATTGCTTTTCCATAAAGAACTTATGCTAGAAGCGCTTCTGCGAGTCAAAAACACTTCCAAGTTTTTCTGACTGCATTCAGAAGCGCTTTTGCCATGCAGAAGCAATGACAAACATGGCAGAAATGAAAGCAAACCATAAATAAAAATACCAACCAATATCAAAGCTAGATGATTTTCAGCTAATGTTCAAATCAAGATTCTACCTTTCTTTGCATTTGAAGTTAGGATATTGTATGTTTTCGGAATGCTTATCGGAAAATACACGTAGTTCCTTGCTTACATGGAAGAAGAAGAAGAAGAGGATGAACAAGGTATGCAGCAACCATGATTCACCGTACAGTTATCCAGAGACATCGAAACTTATGTCTTCCAACGTATGTCTCCGTCTTCAGCCCGAGGTATCGATTTCCTCCCCGTCTTCAGTCCCAGAATCATCCTCATTAATGTTTCTCCGCATCTGAAGCTGAGCATTGCTTTCCTTCCCGGAGAGCATAAAAGTTGAAGAGAAAGGAAGCTTCATTGCCGGGTTACTGGTTCAGCAGTACTTCTATGCGGGTATCTATCTTGGCCAATTCTTGCGCCGTGGACTTCAAGAGCACCAAACATCTGATCCCTACACCCTTGCAACGGAAAACACATCGTCATTAGAGCTGCGATCATCCATTCCGCTGACCATCATTTCTGAGAAGACAATCCCGGGCGCTCGCAACCTTAATCTGAGAAGACAATGCACCAGTGGAATCCTACAGATATCTTCTCTGGTCCTTGGAGGTTATGACCAGCAATCCGGCGCCCCTGTGAGAACGTACTGCAAGAACGGAAACACAAGATTAATGTGAAACAAACTTTCAAGGACATCATCATTTGTTCTAACACTTTCTAATCAAATAGCACGAGATTTCCCCAAATCGTATAAAATTCATGTACGAATTTCTTTCGGTGAAACTTTGGTTTCGAGGCTATACAGAACGGTCACAGTAGGTTAGATGCATCAACGTTCTACAACATACCTTCCATTTTCCAGCAAAAAGAACAGCTTTGAAGATTGTAACTTTTCAGAACGCCAATCCAAAAGCTTATTCACATTGAAGACGAATAGGATAAACAAGATTTCACAGCACTAAAACTCACCAGAAAGTTATAAAGATGCCACACATTTTTGGGTTTTTTTTTATGGAGACGATATGGGATGCTCGAAGCTTATTCGCATTGATAACTCTCTACCAAGTCCCCGAAACAACGAAAAGCTCCTTGCTCGCTTCCTCCAGCCAAAGTTTGCCGGATTACTTCTGAAATTATCTGACCAAGTCCTTTTTGGAGTTAACTGTGCTCCTCTTCAAGGATATGCCAGGCTGCCAGCAGAGACGTACGCTAAGGATACTTGGTTACTGGTTTTGCAATAATCTTATATCTTGGCCAATTCTTGTGCTGAGAACTTCAAGAACGGCAAACATCTGTTCCCTATACATGGGCAACAGAAAACACATCCTCATTAGAACTGCAGTCATTCAATCCTTTGACGCTCATTTCTGAGCAGACAATCTCAGCCTCTCGCAACCTCCCCTCCTTTTGAAGGCCAGATGTAAGTTCATGGCATGTCGAGGCGTTTAGAAGAAAACCATTCTTAAACAGTTCCCTATACCAAAAATATGCACCACTGAAGTCCTTCAGTTCGCAGTGTCCCTTAACAAGTAAGTTATACGTATCAGCTTTAGGATCCAGTCTTTGAGCCTTCATATCATTGACTAAGTCCTTTACCTCTGAAATTTTTCCTTGCTTGAAGTGCCCCAGAATCAAGCTATTATATGTCATCCTGTCAACATAAATCTTCTGGTTTACCATCTCAGAGTGCAAAGCAAGTGCCTTTTGAGCGTCTCCGTGCTCTGCGTAACCGTGAACGAGTGCATTATATACAATCCGATCAGGAACCAAGCCCATCTGTAGCATTTCACCATACAGCTTCTCTGCCAATGCCATATCTTCCCTGCTACATCCACTAATTAGAGGATGATATGTATGCAAAGTAGGTTTCATGCCCAGACTCTTGACCGTTTCATACAATTCCAGACATTTCTGGGTGTTTCCTGCATCAGAATAACCTGAAATTAAGGAGTTGTATGTAATCACATCCGGAATATAACCGCTACTTGTAATTTGAGAGACATAATCTTCAGCTTCCATCACCCGTCCTTTCTTGCAGAGTCCATGAATGAGTGCATTGTAGGTTACAAGTGTTGGACTTATCCCAGTTTTCGCCATCTCATCGAAGAATCTGAAAGCATCTTTCAGATTCCCCACTGTACAGCTACCACCAATGAGCATATTATATATTTGTGCATTTGGCAGAACCCCTCTGCTTACCATGTCCCTCAGTACTATCTCAGCTTCAAGAAGCCTCCCGTCTTTGCATAAACCATTTACAAGAGAACCATAACTCACAATATTTGGCTTAATCCCCTTATTTTCCATCACTTCAAGAATCTGGAAACACTTATCAAATACACACATCTGCCCGTAGCCATTAATAAGGATGTTATACGTCTCCAAATTTGGAATAACTCCCTTCTTTGCCATCTTCTTCACCCATTCCTCAGCCATATCCATATCCTTTGTCTCACACACCTTGTCAATCAAAGAATTGAAGGTGATGCAATTTGGCTTCAACCCGCGAACTTCCATTTGTTCAATGGCCAAGATGGCTTTGTCTATCTCACCAATTCGACAATAAC
The DNA here is from genome assembly GCA_963580275.1 of Crataegus laevigata. Taxonomy (NCBI): domain Eukaryota; kingdom Viridiplantae; phylum Streptophyta; class Magnoliopsida; order Rosales; family Rosaceae; genus Crataegus; species Crataegus laevigata. The sequence continues at coordinate 31,869,797 of OY756952.1, forward strand.
CACTAATGATAGTATTATATACTACTACATCTGGAACAAAACCAGTTTCCATTAGTTTCTTCAAAACGTTCTCTGCCTTCTCATTGTTTCCTTCCTTACACAAGCCATTCAACAAAATGCTACAAGTATAATTATTAATCCTCACACCTTTCCTATTTGCTTCTTCAAATAAAGCCAGTGACCCCTCACCATCCCCACACCTGAAATGCCCATCAAAGAGTATACTATAAGTAAAACCATCAGGTGCAAGGCCATGAGCTTCCATCTCTTCCAAAATCCTTTTCGCATCCTCCATTCTCTTCGCCCGACAAAGTCCACTAAGCATTGTATTATATGTGACCATATTAGCTTCCACATTCTCATCCTTCATCCTCTCTCTCAATTCAAAGGCCTTCTCCAACTCACCTGCCTTACAATACCCATCAACCATCGTATTGTACGTAACCAAATTTGGGGCCACCTTTCCCTCAACCATCTCATCAAACACCTTCTGTGCATCCCTCATTTTCTTCTCTTTACACAACCCACTGAGCAAAACATTATACACAAACACACCTGGACGCATCCGCTTCATCTTCATTGAATTCACCAGCTGACCAGCCCTTTCCAGGTCCCCTAACTTTACAGAAGCTTGTATTGCCTTGCCATACGTGAATTTATCAGGTTGAATGCCCTGACCCGACTCAAAAATCTCCGAAAACAATTTGAGGGTCTTACCAAACTGTTTTGAAGTCACCAAAGATTCAAGCATCACATTGAGAGAAGCTAAGCAAGGATGCGTACCACTTTTGCTCATCAAACTGTACAATTCTACGGCTTCGTTCGGCATCTTAGACTCTGAACAAGCTGCTAAAAGCATGTCACAGAATGCGGGTTTCATGGAGGGTGCAGAGAGAGAAAACAAGGCGTAGAGCTCAGTGGGGGAAGCGAAGGGTGAATCAGGGAGAATGAGAGACTTGATGAGCCTCCGTGCGGTTTCAGAACGACCCTGCTGAAGGAGGACTCGGAGCTTTCGGACTTGCTCATGGCGTTGTTGCTCCTGGAGGTTGGTGGGCTTGTGGTTCTCTGTTGGGTCTTCAATCTGGGGTTGATGAGTTTGGTTGGCAAATGTGTCTGTGCAGAGATTGAACGAGAGAGGGACTGAGATTGGATTTTGGGGTTTGTTGAGGACATTCAATATGGATTTCCGATGAAAGAAGACGCGCCTTGCCATTTTCAACTTTTCAGAGTCTGTATTCTGTCATGAACCCAAGGTTTAAACTGCAGAGGGCTGAACGTCAAATCCAAATTTCATTAGCAGAAAGATTTTGTCAAACTTTCAACAGAGTCCATTGTTTCTATGGCATTCCCCACCTGTTGATGACAACCAACAAAAAGAATGAATATAGGAAAAAATTAGCACGACACATTATCATTGTAACTAAAAGTCTGGCTAGCTCATCTTGCTAGCTCTAATTACTACTTTGGGAAATTAGAACAAATCCAACAGTGTTAAACTACAGTATATCGTTAAAACAATTTGAACTCCTATAGGGGCAGATGATATCTCAAAATATTACAAATAGATGTACTTTTAAAACTAGGACGAATAAATGTATAAGCATGTGACCTTTATAATCCGTATTATCTAACATTTTGCGATCCATCCCTTACAAACTTGGCATCAATCCCTTGGGACGTGGAAATCTGTCGACCAAACATAGCCTATAGCCTACAACCATTGGTAATGAGGGGATATAATCCAAATATACAAATCAGAAAGTCACGAATGAGAGCTACACGCACCTAAATTCGACTCATCCAACGCGCATTCTCGAGAAAACGAACAAACTTGGAAATTTCTTAACATTCAATAGTCGTTCCTTCAAACCTCATAAATCCTAAACACCCACACACACAAATTCAGTCAATCTCAATATAATTCATGATTAACTTTGTCAATTCTCCAACGCGGGATTGCGAGACAACTAAAACCCAACAAGCTTACCGTGACTGAAAGAGTGGCAGGCTTGAGGCAACTCGAGAGAGGACGGCTACTGAATTCAATGATTCAGGTTCAAAAATAATTCAAATCCCTAATTTCCCCAATTCTACAATACCTAAACCCTAAAATTCAAGAACAAAAAGAAAAAAGAAACACACTTACATGAGGGAGTGAGCAGCTGTCCAGTGTAGCCACCGCCTGGAGGTGGAGGAGAGGTGAAGACACAGCAGAATGCAGAGGAGGAGGAGTTGGGACTTTGATTGACCTTCAAATTCCCTAAATCCCTAATTTTTATATATTAATTCTATCGTAAAACCCTTCAAAAACCCTGATTAATCTTTTCTGAATAGCCCGTGTGTATCTTTCATGGGCTTTTTCATTGGCCCACTAAGACCGCAATCCTGGACTAAATGTTATTTTTTTAGGTTTTATTTCTCTTCAAACCTAATCCAATTGATGCTAAATGTGTGAGTTAAAAACTAAAAGCTAAACAAAAATCAAATTGCCCCCAGGATTTAGCCCAAAAAATAGTGTGGACACCATCAGCGGGACCCCACCCACATAGGTATGTTTCATAGGATTCATTAAATTCAACGGTTGAGATCGAATATAATCAAATCTAATGGTAAAAAAAAGATTTAACGGCGCTAAAATAATTTTAAAAATTATTTAACTCAAAATTCACCTAAATATAGTGATTTTTCAATATTTATCGGAATTTAAATATTTTTAGGTTAAAATGTTCATAAAATTAAATTATGAGAGTGTACATAATTTTTTTTAAATTACTTTAAAAGAAAAAATTAGCGTAAATTTATTCTTTAATAATATCGGGCTAAAAAATTTAGGTCAAAAAGATTGGAGCAGAAAAACTGTTTCTAAGCTAAAATCTAAATTTGTTGGGCTAAACATTTTAGGTTTTAGCCCAATGGTTGAAGATAGTCTAATTATTGTTGTATGAGTTTCTTTTGGATTCACAAATCAAATAAATTTGAGCAAAGTCTTTGATGTTAACATGGTTATAGTTTTTGTCAAAATTAAGCACGTAATATACACGTGCTTTCAAAGTGCTTAATTTTAACGAAAATGAAAATTCTTATAGACTTGACGTAAAGAATCAATGCTTCATATTTTTTTTCAAATTCGAATACCAATTCTAATTGATTTTAAATTTAAAGACTAAAACTAAATTCAATCAGTTAGTTAAATAAATTAAAAAAAAACCTAAAATCAATCATTGTTCAAGGACCAATATTCCAATTTCTCTTAAAAAAGTCATGACCCATAATACAAAATGTGTAATTCGTAACGCATAAAGAATAACAAGATCTTCCTCCAGTCACCAGTCATAGACGATCAATACGTTCACAACGGGCTACTCCCGAAATGAATGCGGAGTTGTTGAGGCCTTACTCGCATGTTGCTATTGGGAAGAATATTAGAAGGGGAATAAGGTGAGAGGCCAAGAAAATCCCAACTCCGAGTTGTTTCCAGCTTATGAAGGCTATTTGGTATGATTCGTACAACACCAGACAACTCTTGAATTCACCAATGTTATAAGCATAAGAAGCCATAATTATAAGTACATTGCTCTTATTCATTTACATTTGAAGAACATTTCATGAGTCCATGGCAGTTTGTGTTTGAAAATGGAATTTTTTAGAAGCTATGATGTTGAAGTTGGGGTTTGATAGTAGATGGGTGGTGGTGGTGGTGGTGATGATGTGTGTGAAATCAGTTTCGTATTCTTTTTTGGTCAATGGAGAAACATGTGGGCATGTGGTGCCATCTCGCGGTCTCTGTCAGGGTGATCCTCTATCTCCCTATTTATTTCTTCTTTGCATTGAAGGTTTGTCAACGCCTATTCCGCACAAGAGAAGCGAGGAGTCATTAGCGAGATTCGGGTTTGTGATGACGCTCCTAGTATCCATCATCTGTTGTTTGCCGATGACAATTTCTTGTTTGGTAAAGCCAAGTTGGAAAAGTGTGCAGAGATCCAACATATTCTAGATGTGTTCTCCTAAGTGCCAGGACAGGAAATAAATTTGGGGAATAGTAGTATTGCCTTTAGTGTTAATGTGCATGGTCAAGAGCAGCAAAGACTGGCCAATTTTTTGTGAGTCTAATTGGTGGAGTTGCATGAGCGTTATTTGGGTCTGCCTATGTTTGTGGGTAAGAATAAACGACAAAGTTTTGCTTATATTAAAGAGAGGGTTTATAAGAGGCTGAGTGGGTGGAAAAGGGAAGTGTTTAAGTGGAGCAGGATGGGAGTTTCTTGTGAAAGTGGTGGTTCAGGCATTGCCTGCACATGCTATGAATTATTTTTTGCTTCGGAAGACTTTTTGTGATGACCTACATCAACTCATGGCTCGATTTTGGTGGGGTAGTGATCTGAACTGTAGGAAAATCCATTGGAAATCTTGTGATAAGTTGTGCCTTGCTAAGCCGAAATGTGGTATGGTGTTCTAGAACATTTATGCCTTTAATTTGGCGGTATTGGTGAACCAGGGTTGACGTATTCTTCAATATCCGAAGTTGTTGATTGCAAGGTTGTTCAAAGCCAAATATTTTCCCCATGCTTCGTTTTGGGACACTCTGGTTCCTTCGTCTTTGTCTTATTGTTGGTCTAGCATACTCAAAGTTAGAATAGTTTTGGAGAAGGGTTCGAGATGGTTGATTGGTGATGGGAAGTCAGTAAGGGTATGGAAAGATCGGTAGGTGCCTAGACCCTTGACCTTTCGTCCCACAACTCGTCCGCTTCCTTCTCAGAAGGATACGATGGTGAATGAAGTTATTGATGTTGAAAGGAGAACGTGGTGTGAAGCCACATTGAGTGAGTGTTTTGAAGATGAGGATATGAAGCATATCCGTGCGATTCCCATTAGCTATTTCCTTCCTCCAAATAAGCTAATATGGCATTATACTGACGGGGGACAGTTCACGATTAAGAGTGCTTATTGGGTTACTTAGGACTCTGTTAAACCACCATTTTTGAGTGCTTATTCTTCAACTTATGGAGGTAATTTGTTTGCTCCGTTATGGAAAGCTATATAGAAGGCCAAAGTTTTGCCGAAAGTGCAGAATATGGTACAGAGGACATGTCAAAACATTCTCCCGAAAAATGAAAATTTGTCTAAGAAAGGAGTTTCTTCATATTTAATGTGTGTTTTATGTAATGAAAAACTGGAGACGGTGGTGCATGTTCTTAAAGATTGTCACTTTGCAAGAGCTACATGGTTTGTATAGTTTTCTAGTTGATTCAGTGCCTTGCGGACCTGTTAAAAAATGGTTCTTATTGCTACTACAAAATCACCATTCGGCGTTTGACTTTATGTGTATGGTGGTATGGCAGTTGTGGTAGGTGAGGAACGACATAATTTGGAAAGGGAAGCACGGGTCTCTAACCGTGTTTGCTCATCATGCTATGGTCTAATTGTAGGAGTTCCAGATCACGGTAGATCTCATACATGCTACTCAGCAATAGCTTCCTCGGGTTGGGCATATGGATGGTAGTGATGTGGTGCTAGAAGGGGTGGCGGAAGATTGGGTGAGACTGAATGTGGATGGAGCGACTAAATTGCAGAATCAGGTGGGTGGGGCTGAGGCGGTTCTCCGTGTTGCACAGGGATCCTTTGTGGTAGAATCGACATGTTTCCTTCCTATGGTGTCGTCAGCACTTCAAGCTAAAATTCTAGCGGTCAAGCATGAAGTGGAGTTGGCTCATCAGCTTGGCTATCAGAAGGTTCAAGTTGAAAGTGATTCCTCCCAAACAATTTCCATCATTAATACTTGTGTCGATCGTGCTTCGGCTATGGATTTGTTAGCGGGGGATGTCTTACATATTTCAGACTCGTTTACTACTTCTAAGTTTATTTCCATTTCTATGAATAATAATAGTATTGCTCATTGTTTGGCAAATGTAGCATTGTCCATTGAGACAAGATTAGTTTGGGTTGAGGAGTCTCCTAGTGTTATTCTGGATCTCCTAGTCCAAGAAACATTGTAATTTTTCCGAGTTAATAATATCGTCTTCTTTTAAAAAAAAATGTTATATCACATTAAATGTCATATCTTTTTTAGTCATTTAACATATTCAAAGCAATTTATTTAAAAGTTTACTAAACACTTAGACACTGTTTTTATTATTATTATTATTATTAAAAGCACATTTACAAAAAAAAAAAAAAAAAAAAAGTTTACCAAACACTCAACAACTTTATTTTACAGCTGCTTATTCTCATAGTACAGTAGAAGCATTTTTTTTTTAAAAAAGCACAGTAATACCAAACTAGCCCTAAATGCTTATTTGGAAGTATTTTAAAATGAATGAAAGTGTTTTTAATAAAAATGTTTTGAGAACAATTCTTAATAAAAATACCAAATAAATTCTGTAAAAACACTTAAAATGGTTCGTGAACTCTAAAATATTTTCAGTCAAACAAGATCTAAGGTTAGTGGAAGAACGTTATATGCATGTTGTCTGCTGGTTTTCACCCATAAAAAGCATGTGGTCTGTTGGTTGTATAAGTTTGACAATTCTAGAGCGATTAAGGGTCCGAAACTTACCGGAGCCATTAACTTTTGGTTTTTTAAACCCAACCCACAACCTTTTGTTTCTCAAAAACCAACCAACAACATTTCGGGGGTTTTCAAACCCAACCTACAACCTTTAGTTTCTTAAAACCAACCTACAACCTTTTTTTTTTTATTTTTTTAACCCAACCTTCTAACTAAGCTTCTGGTTTACCATATAAAAGTTATTTTCTTTTTTCTGGTCAGTTCATATAAAACAAGGTCTATACACTTTAGAAGAAGATTCAATTATGTTGAAAGAAAAATTTCATATGAATTTTTGTGATTATTGATCTTAAATTTTTGTTTGAGCCTTAATCATTTTTTATCAAAACTCGTAAAGAAATTATTTCTCGTAATATAATCTTCTTAATACCAGATTTTTCATATAAATTTTAAAGACCCATCACATTTGTTTGATTAAAATTTTTCTTGTAAAAAAAAAAATAGTGTTCCTCCAATTAATTATGTTGCTATATTTTATCTAATTTCTTTCATATAGCTTAAAAGCCTCTCTTGAGATCGATTTCTCGCACTGCCACCGATGAAAATGGTATTATGGCTACCCAAATACTTGGTGTAAATGCTTGGTTTGGTTGGTTAGTACGTTACATCTGACAGCTTTTGTGGCTGGACCAACCAATTTTTTTGTAAATGTCTCTGTCATAAGTCCCTTAGGTGGATCTTCATAAATACAACCAAAAAAAAAAATCATTTAGCTAATTGGTCCATGCAATACAATAATTTGCATTATACCCCGAAGTATTTTATACTGATTTTTTATCGTTAAATCTTATATCGTTGTGCCAAAAATAAAAAGTATACAGTATATAATATTTCGAAGCATGCTAAATTTTTTTCACATTTTCCAATTCAATGTCCTATCCGTGGGGCTACATAGATGAGTCATTTTCAATTTTTTTTCTTTTCCGTTTGTTATTTTCTCTGAAAGATTTGATTGCCATGATGGTATCTGGAAATAGAAGAATGGGTGTTGAATGTTTTGAAATTATCAATCTGCTTTGTTTTCTGTACTGGACAGAGAATATTGATTCTTTTTTTTGTATCGGAATACTATGAAAAACTTGTGCATGAAGTATCTGACCACATCATCTATAAGGCATATGTGATAAAAACAGAAAAACTTTGTAGTTTCAACTCTTTTGACCCCACGTTAGTCCCACCTGTTGAGAGAGCTAACCTAATCAGGCAACCCTACCGAAGAACGAAATTTTCTTGTACATATTTTGAGAGAGAGAGAGAGAGATCAAAATGGTGACATTCCATTTCAATGGAGTTTATTCATTTGAGCAAAATCCAACCAAAAAATGGAAAACTAAAAGGATCAAAGAAAAATCTGAGAGTTGCAAGCAATCTCCATACAAAACATGTTCTCTGATGGGGTCACAGAACCCTTTGAGTTACCTAAAAGCCATTTCTTCCTTCTGTGTTGCATTCCCATAACAACAATCTGTAAAATGTAACTTCCTTACTTTTCTTGACTATTCACAAGAGAACTAATATTTCTTCAGTCGCCTCAAAATCTTATGCTGTACTTAAAAAATTGGCCATCATTTTTCCGCTTCTTGTCGGTCTCTCTCTTTTTACTAGCGCGCTGGTGTTCTTTGAAGAAGAGAATGATTTCGTAGTGTTTCTGCAGCAGCCGCGTTAAGAGTTGGGAACGAATGTCCCAACATGCCCGAAACCAATGATAAAGAAGGCAGTTGCTTGGATGTAAAGGAACAGGTAGAAGTAGTTCTTCCCAAAGATGAAATCGTAACAGCCACAGAAGAAGAGGTACAATCCAACAGCTAGCTCTAACAAATGAAGCCTGTTAACATGTTAAAAAAAACCACAGATGGCAAAACCGCAATCAGGTATTCTGATTTTAGTAAGTGATACATGACTAATCGAAAAGAGGAGTCCTATCGCGAGAATGCTTACCTTTCTCCAATCCTGAATCTAGGTTTTCGGGGTAATTTTGTGGCCACTTTCAAAGTCTTGAGCGCGTCTCCAAGTTTCTCAGTGACGATCCATTCATTCACTCGACTAGCCTCTAGCAGACCAATAATTGTAGCCTTCGTACGGTGTAGTGACATAACGTTCTCAAATAGGATCCAGAACACCAACAAGTGGATTGACCTGCAAAATTGTAGAACATGAATTCCAAATTTAAAGGCCAACTGAACTGAATACAAGATAAATACAAATCGAAATGGAATAAAAACCGGAAGTTCAGAAGGAAATTAGACCTTGGAGTGCCAACTGCATTGAGAAGGGTAATCAAGGAAGGAATATAAATTCCTCCCCACTTTGGCACCACAACCTCAGGAACCAGGACAGTTGCGGGCAAGACAATGCAGTAAAATACAAACGCGTTGATATGCGCTATGATCTTCCTGACGAAGAAGAAGCTGTAAATCACATGTACCTTCTTCCAGAATGTTACTTTCTGCAGTAAACATACCAAGTTACGTAGAGGGTTAGTTATTTACTCATTTACACTTCACCTCCTCCCGTTGGTCAAACTTGATACCAATTACCAAAAACGCTCACCTTGTTCCTTATAATTTCCATGACCATTTTCCTGAAAAGATTAGCTGGACCGCAAGACCACCTGTGCTGTTGGTAGCGGTAGGCTTTGAAAGTGCTTGGCAATTCATTCTTCACCTATGGAGCAAACAAATAAGGATTAGATATTTCACTCAAAATGTGTCATGTATCTGAAGTTTACGGTACATTTGAAGTCGAAATCTACCAATTTGGGAATTTGGGAACAAAGTGCAGGCATACTCAAAAGTTGATGAAATGGAACTTCAAAATGCATTAAAACAATCGGTTTACACACGTTCGGAGGTCAGATAAGACTTGTATCTTACGTAATACAATGCTATATATAATCGAAAGACAACTAGATCATCAACAATAGTACACAAGCAAATGCTAAAAGTTCCCTCACTCTCTACAAGTTTGGTTTCACGTCCAAATGTCTTTGTCAAAAGAACTAACTTTTTCCGGCTTTCCTAAACCCTAAACCGTAAACCTTACCACAGCGCAAAACACAACGTTTGGATCGATCGGTTAAACACTCAAAAATACGTTAATGCAGAAAAAGATACAAGCATAGGACATCAATGGTACCTGTATACTACCAAGATATACAAATTTCCAGCCTTTGAGACTCGCTCGAACAGCCAGATCCATATCTTCCACTGTCGTCCGGTCCTTCCATCCTCCGGCTTCATTGATCGCAGCAATTCTCCATACACCAGCAGTCCCTATATCATCATACCAACAAAACTCAGCAAATACATACTAAAAATATTACCTCAACCCATTTTAGCTTATAGTCAATACCATTTTCTTCCATTTTATAACCAAATTACTGTTAAAAATACATATGTTAAGACGAGTAAGGGTAATTAGACGCACTCTCTAATATAAATGGAGTAGGATTCTCTCCCCCTTTTTTTTCCCTCCTCTTCCCTCCCCTCCTATTTGAACGGTCACGGTTAAGCCACGTTAACATTTTATATTAACTTTTTTATAGCAAGAGAAAGACAAAATAAGAGAATGTGAGAGAAGGAGATGGAAAGAGGAAGGGAGAGAATCATAATCCAATATAAATAGGTCTTGCATACAGTGAAAGGTCCCACCATTATTAGTGAGCGTGTCGGTTCTCTCCATAAAAATTAAAAGTACTTAATAGTTTGAAGAGCATTCTACTTAGACGGACAAAAATGACACATTTGTTGACATAACCTTATCTAATACAAGTATGTCACACATACAAAAGTAATATAGCATGATTATTTTTATTAGACAATGTGTCAGTTTTATATATCTAAGTAAAATTATTATTTTTCGAAACAGAATTAGCCCTCAATCCAAGCACTTGACTACTCAAAATTTGCGGAAATTACCATTGAATCCAAAGAAGGCGTAAGTGGAGGAGCCCACTTCTTGTTCAACAGTAAAATGATAATCCAGTGACATTTCTTGCATTCTTGTCATCAAGCACTCGTTTGAATTCACTGCAAAACAAGTAAAATTAAAATTAAAATTAAAAAAAAATGGTCAGAAAACACAGCTGCTGCAAATTCTGCATGAGTTTTCAAATAATAATGAGATAGCAGAGAATTAGGTCAAGTGTCTATAAAAGGGAATTGGATCCTCTCCTAAGCACAAGCTACAAACAAAGGTCTCTCCAAAACAAGAGATCCCTCTAAAAATCATAATAATTATAGTCATTGAATCAAAATCTAATGGCCTACGTGCTCTGGTCAGTAGATTCCTGAGCTTGTGTCAGGAGAGAATATAATTTCGTATAAAAGTATAGAGAGTAGAGTGTGACTAGGGTTTATAGGGAATTGAGGTCTACCACACTACCATTAAAGATGGCCACATGCTACTGCCTAGTTATCAAGAGATTTTTCAGTATAGTTGACTACCCTTTGACAAAGAAGGAGGAGGATTCTCTCCTCCTTTTTTTCCATACACTTCCATCTTCATTTCTGTTTGTGTGGTCACGGTTAAATCACGTCCTTTTGTCTTATTATATCTATGAAAAAAATTAATATAAAATATTGACATGGCTTAATCGTGACAATACAAACAGAAGGAGAATGAAAATGTATAGAAAAAAGAAGAAGGAGAGAATCCTCCGACAAAGAAAGTGTAGTCACTATATTTGGCAGAGTAAGTTAAACTAAAGTGTAGTTGACTATATTTGGCAGAGAAAGTTAAAAGTAGTCATGGGTCATAAAAATGTGTTATGAAGAAGTACCTATCAAATGCTTTTCAAGAAGCACTTTCAAGTATTTTTTTAAAATAAAAAAAAACAATTAGATTTTAGGTAGTAAAATCCCAAATGCTTTCTAAAGAAGCATTAAAACGTTTTTCAAATCCAGAAGCACTTTAAGTTATTACTTTCAACCTATCAACGTCTAATTAATTTGCACCTAAATGTGTCAAATAATTTGATAAAAATTAAAAGCTTCGGGATTGTGTATCAAGCCAGCTAGAGCTTTTGCCATTTCTCCATCTGTGACCACTGATGCCCACAATCCACCAACAAAAATAAATAAATTATCAATGGCACTAGAAAATGTATGAGACAGATTTAAACAGACAAAGTGCTGAAAATAACATCTGGGGTTTCTGGTCCTCAAAATTGCATCCATTGATGGAAATAGCACCAATTTCATGTGCTTTGCTTTGGACTCTGGGACCCAAGGAAAAAATTGAGACAATTAGCTGCGTGTTGTTTTCTCACTGTTATAGTATGTGTGGACGACTAGAATTAAACGTTTCTTTTAGTCATTAACAATGAATAAAATATGTCTTATAATTTGAGTAAAGTAATTTGGTCACGGTTGAACTCCAAGTAAAGAGAAGAGAGGATAAAATTTTAGTTGTGACTGGAATACAAATGGTACATTACGTGGTGTTTTAATAGGAGTTGTAGAGAATTTTATTTTTTAAGTTATTAAATTTTTAGTACATATATCTCATCATTTGTATAATGAAATGTAATGTATCATTCCGTGTGCCGATGACATTAAAAAATCTCTCGATAAAAAAGAAAAGGTCAGCCACGTGGCAAACAAAACCAGACAAACCAAGGGGGGCCCACGTACTTCCTAGAAATCTTCTCAAACCAAGCACCGACTCACCGACAGTTTAAAAGTAAAGGCAGTCCTGTTTTTAGAACCCAATTAAAACAAACCAAATCAAATTAAACACTAGATTAAAAGTTTGACCAAACAACTTAAAACTGCTAAAGGTTGTAAAAGTGCTTTTCGGAAAAGCACTTCCAAATATTTTTCTGCGACACACTTGAAATTTATAAATTTCAACGCGTCTCTATATAAACACGTATAATAAAAGCGCTTATGAGCAGAAGTGTTTTGTACGGAAAGAAGTTCCAAACAGTCACTAAAACTAATCAAAGAAGGGGATTAAGCAACTAACCGAACTTCCAGCGAGTCTGGGCGAGTGCAAGCTCAGGGTTGTGGAGGAGGAAGGGGATCGTCCGCCACAGAAAGTCGGGCTCCGGCTGGAAATCCGCGTCAAAAATGGCCACAAAATCGCAGTTTTTGACGTAACTGCGCTTCATGCCCTCTCTGAGAGCCCCAGCCTTGTAGCCATTTCTGTTGTCTCTTATTTCGTACTTAATGTTTATCCCCTTGCTTGCCCACCTTTGGCACTCCAACTCCACCATGTCCTGCATTCCCATTTAACAATTAGCCCAAAACATACCAAAATTTAATATGGTAATTAAAATTTTGAGCATTTGGGTTGTTTTAATCATTTGGCCAATTTTCCTTTTTTACGAGCAATATTCTAAATTATTCTGAACCGCTCTAATTTATAAAAAATGATTTTTGCTAGTGACCTTGATGGTTGGGTCAGTTGAATCATCAAGGACTTGGATGATGATCCTATCGGACGGCCATGAAAGCCCGCATGCAGCTCCAATTGAAAGCTGATAAACCTGCAACGACAATGAAATCACCAAAAAACAAAATCAATGGTGTTAATTTAACAAATTAAGAACTAAATGAAACCGTTTCGTTTTAAAAAAATAATTAAGGGGTATTAAGGACGAGGACCTCTCTTTCGTTGTACATTGGGATTTGAACCAGAACCATCGGATAAGCCGAGTTTCCGAGCTCCTCATCATCTTTCGTGGGCTCCCATTTGTACCTTTTCTCCGGCTTCCGCCCGAAGAGCTTGATCAGAACGATGACGACCGCCATGTACAGCCGCTCGACGAAGAGCATCACCGACATCATCAGACACAGAACGACGGCGAGCCGCAGCAAAGGAACGATCAGTGGGGCTTTGATCTGGCTCCAAATCAACCCCATTTGCATGGAAATGTCGTCTCTGCGGCCAAAAAATGAATCCGGGAGCTTCGCCGCCGTCGACAGCCGCTCCATTTGGGACTTTTTTCTGTGATTTTTCGTCGCAGAAAACAGAGGAGGAGCAAATGGGAGAAGAAAAAAGTGTAAAGATTGAAACTTTTTGGATTCTAAGAGAAACCCAGATGATAAAAGTGGAGTTTTTTTATGAAAAAATAAGGAAAATTTCCTTTTTTGATCGGAAAAAGGGATGGAAATGGAGGAGGAGCTGAAGTTTCAGAGGCTCAACCTCCACCACAGTTGAGATTTCAAGCTCAGATGCACAGAAAAACACAGAAACAATTGACCACCTGAATATTTATTTGCATGTAAAAAAAAAAAAAGGGCTCCTTTTATTTTCTTTTTTCCTAGAAATATACAGACTTTTCTGCTTCAGAAAACAAGGAAAAAACAGAGGAAGAACAGCTCATATATATGTATACACACACACACACACACACAATGTGGAAACGGAAAAAAGTTGAGAGAAAGCTCGCGAAGCAAAGAAGAACTCCAAACTGCTAGTTGTAAAATGCAACGAAACAGAAGCTCTCTAATTTCTTTGAGTTTTTACCCTCTCTCTCTCTCTCTCTGTCTCTCTCTCTTATAAGCTTCCAGTCCCAACTGTTCACCAAGTGCTGTGTTGTTGCGGGTTTTTGGTTATAAAACTAACAACCATAAAAGGTGTAAGTGATAAATGTCTTCTAAAAAAAGAAGAGGAAAATTGCAAATGTGTCGGCGGTGGGTTTTACAGGCGGCTGATGTCATATCACGGCAACAACCTTTTACCAATTTTGTCACCTACCACTAATAATCATTCGATTTTTCGGAGAAATTCTTATAAAAAAGACTAAAAAGTTTAATTAATTTTTTCTGAAGCCTGAGGTAACCTACGCATCGAGGGTAAGGATTAATCTCTAAGGTATGTTACACTCAAATTACACACATTCTCTCAACATTTTGCCGACTTCGTGCTTCAAACCCAAAGCCATGAAGCAAACCCGACTTGAAATTTACAACATTTTAATTGAACCACTTGTCGTGGCTAGTAAAAAAAATTTATTTTGAGTAATATGTTAACACAGGATCATTTGAGACCCATTAAGAGCACTATCGCAACAATGAAGAAGACCATCGCTATCCAACTACCGCTTTTTATCTTGGATTGTGTATTGACAAGAAGGAACGAGCACATAACTTAAAGTACTTTCCGACCACTCAAGACAGTTGGCAAGTCTAGTAGCTTTTTGGCACAGAGTTCCAAGGACATGTCTACCCAGACATTAACTCCAGGTCACATGTTGGCCATCAATGAGAATCTATGAAGAAACGTAAATATTGGCAGGCCTAGCACTCAACTAAAATATTTTCCAACCACTTATGAACAAGTGTAGTGCTCGGTACGTTTCGACCCGATAAACCATGTAAATACCATGTCCATACGTTAAATGGATATTGGAGAAAGGAATCGGATCCCCTCATGAGCTCAGGAGGCAGCCTCCTGAGCAAAGAATTCAGGCTGTTGAAATTTGATCAAACGGCTACAAATAGGGGGGCCTTCTAAAAGTTATAATAATTGTAGCCGTTAGATCAAATTTCAACGGCCCGTGTGATTTGCTCAAGAGGCTCAGCTTCCTAAGCTCATGAGGGGATCCGGTTCCTCCTTGGAGAAATAGCTTATAGGTCGTTTTTACGTGTTCGGTCCATTAAATAATAAGTTGGTGAGAGAATTAAGGGCATATGACTCTGTTGGGGGGAGGGGGTGCACTGAGCAACTATATAAATAGCCTGATTACCCTTTATAAGCGGTCAGATCCACGAGAAAAATATTACATCACATTTCTTAAAGCTCTCTTGTAGTCCACATCAAGTATTTACTAGATCATTACAGTGGACGTGATCCATTTTGAGGGTGAACCACTTAAATCCTTTTGTTCACAATCAAGCTTTATATTACGAGTCCACCAAGGATTGACTATACTGAGTTTTGTTGACCTTTTAATTTTAAAGTTCTTTGTAATCTATGTCTAATATATATCAGATCATTACAGTTAGTGCAACCCATTTTTAGGGTTGAACTACTCAAATCCTTTTGTTCAAAATTTAACTGTCTATCCCGAAACCACTAAAGATTAACCAAATTGATTTTTGGTGATCTTTCAATTTTGAGCATTAACATAATCAATTTTAAGGTGGGATATGTCCATATTTCCAAATTAAGATCGATGGGTTTTTTTTTTGTTTTGAGATAAACATATGGCTAACACACAATTTAATTAATGTAATTGAGTTTTAAGTTTTTTGGACAACTAGGGAGAGCCATAGCCACAACGTTGTTACATAATATACAGAGCAATTTCAGGGGTAGGTAGATCTCGCACTTTGCTCGGGTGCTCTATTTTTGGGAAAGGGCTAAATAAGCCGCTTGCGAGTTCCCAAAATTGCATCATGTCCTCCCTAAAGTGCGTGCAAGTAGATAGGGTGGTGGTTGTCATACTCCCATTCATCTAGTTACACTTATTTTATTTTTTCGACGAGATACGTGGTATTTCACATTCCGAAAGATAGGACTAATTTTTAGTGCAGTTTAAAATACTAAAAGCATTTTAGCTTACTTTTGGCCACAATCAAATGACACACGTTCTCTCAAAAATTTTAACAAAAAAGTCATTTGTGCATTTGCTAGCTTCGTTCTGTCGAACTCAAGACCAAGGAGCATACCTGTCTTGAAGTTTTATCACAAATTTTACAGGAACACTTGTGTTTGTCACGCTCATTTTGCTAAATTTTATCTTTTGAGAGATAAATAAGTAAATCTTAATAATAAGTAAAACACTGTAAATAAATAAAACGAAAATGTGAAATCACTGAATATACAAAACTCAGAAGAGAGGACAAGTGTAATTCTCTTTATACAATTTGTTCCCCTTTAATATTTTTCCTTCTTAAATAGTATTGAGGCATTTACAAAAAAGGCAAATAAAAAGTAAAAAAAAGGAAAAAAAAAGGCACAAACGTAGTAGGTCAAAAAATCATGTAAAAGCATTGGTGTCGGTGTAGTCCATGTCGATGGAACAGCTCAGATGGTTGAAGGTTCTCGTGTGGCACTACTTTATGGAAAAGAATCATCGTCGATTTTTTTTTTTGTTCAATTTTAGAGATTTTGTTATTGTGACTGTTCATTATAAATCGTACGATCAAAAATTATTTTAAAATTTAAAATTTAAAATTAAATCTGAATAGTACTTAACGAAAACTGACTGTACAATGTACGATGAACAGTCACAATTACAAAATCTTTAGGATCCCAAAAAAAAAAATCAGAGAAAATCTTTTTCCCTACTTTATGGTGTAAAAATCAACCATGTCTAAGAGTACGTACGGTCTTTCATTTGTCTGCTAATGCCAAAGCCTTACTTCTAAGCTTAAATATTGTGCCTAAAGTCTTATATCATTGGATGTGCGTGTATCATGTGTAATTTGAAAACTATTTTAAAACTCAAAATTAAGAGGTTAACCCTAGACGGGTGCGGGTTGACGCTTATCAATAATAAGGTTTGGAGGACACAATTAGGATTAATATTGTAATTAATAAACACAAAAATATAAAGTGGTTCACTTGTAAACTGGACTACATCCATTTTAGTCTCTATATATATTGACTCAGAGCAATCTAGTCTATTTTTCTCCTTCTTTTTTTTGACCCGTTCTAAGAGGCACTCATCCTTCTTATATAAGTCTTTAGCAAACCCCAAGTCTTATGAGCTCAAGTTTTCCAGGCACTAGTTTTGCATTTAATGCGCCGAATACGTAAACATGACCTGCTAGTTGTCCCTCCGTTCTTTAGTCAACACGCGGTGGCAAAATGACATTCGTTTAGGTTGCTTGCTTGACTAACATAGAGTAAAATTAACGAGTTGGTCAATAGCCTTCACTCGCCCTGCAACATGGATCCCCCATTGATACCACCCCTTATAGTATAATGAATAGAAAGCTTGAAGGCAAGCTTGCTTGACTAACATAGAGTATAAGCCTGCTTAACTGTGAGAACTGAGACCTACTAGTCGAATAGAGATGAAAGTACACCAAAAAAAAAAATGCCGCTTAAAGGAGAAATGCTGCCGAAAGAATGGAAAATAAGACTTGAGTGTGCAGTGTTCAGTTTTAGAATAGCAGTTTTATCGTTTATATACATCTAGAAACTTGAACATAATTAATCATATGGTTCAAAATAACATTAATTTATAAAATAGAACAAATCTAATTTGATATTGCATGCTCAAACATTAAGGGGGCATTTGTTTGCCACCAAAGGGTACTGGACTGGACTGGACTAAGAGTTAGTCCAGTCCCATGTTTGTTCCTGACAGGGACTAGGTTTAATGAAACTAAGTCTCACTAGCCTCGACTAAATCAGGGACTAGCTGGTCTTAGTGAAACCCCTCAAAAACCATGAGACTAGCTAAGACTGTCCCCTTTCTCCTCCTCGCCTTGCTTCTCGACCACTCACATTCGAAAGTCATTGGACTAGATGCTTTTCATAACCAACTTTCATATAAAATACCAAATTGAAGAAAAGATTAGAACGGACAAGGGAGAAAAAGATGGAGAAAAAGAAGGAGAGAATGTGGCGGTAAGGAAGGATTAGAGATATAAAAAATAAGATAAAAATAAAATATTAATAATTATGGATTAAATTACATAATATTAGAATTTGTTAATTATCTTGTTTGTTAGTCTGACACTGTACCAAACGTTTCACTAAGCTAGTCCAGCTTAGTCTAGTCAAAGCCAGTCAGCTTAGTCCTTAAAGCTAGTTCAGTCCAAGACAGTCCGGTGCAACAAACGCGCCCTAAAGTTACAAAAGATTATTGCAAGTAGCATCACTCCTTTGGTATCATGTCTCACGTGTACCAAAAAGAGAAAAAAATCATTTTCCAGAATACATCACCAACTAGTATGGGCCCAGCTGCCATTGTTGTGTTGAATCATTATATACTACTTTCAATTTCTACCCTTTTTTTTCCATTTTTTTTTTGTCTGTCTATTTTGATATCACATTTTAGTGTGCTGAGAACATGGGCGTATATATATGTCATGTCTGGAGAGACACTTGAAAAAAAAAAAATTCCACTATTATAATAACATATAGTGTACCGTTTCGTATTTTGATCACATTGAAAAATCTCTTCACTTTTTAAACACATGTTCTTTTTCTTCATTAGGGCCGGGTAGCAATACTGGCACACCGAATGAAAAAATTAACTCTGCTGAAACAAATTTTTTGTCTCACATTATCCTTTATCGTCAAAGTATGTTAACAAATTCGTTACTATTGATGAAATGTGTGTCACACGTTCACAAAATGTTGTAGTTAGAGTTTAATTTTTCTTTTGGAAAAATAAAATTTGTTTTAAATATCTGATTTTATTAATATTCAGCCATATGACGCTTATGTGGCACACATTTGAGCAACAACTGGTCATATTTTTTGTCACATAAATAATTTTGACAAATTTATCAATGGATTTTGAAAGCAGAAGCAATGTGATAAATGAGTTGAGTTTCAAAAAGTTAAGTCACTAAATTGAATTTTAAGAAGTTAAGCGAGATTGAGTTGAGTTTTTAAGTGCGTATATGTTGTTAGAACTAAAATACAAAAGCATCGATCTCAACTAAAATCATGAAATCTTTCCCAAAAAAAAAAAAAAAAAAAAACTAAAATCATGGATTAAACAATGTAATTTACATGATGTTACAAATTGATGTATAATTTTGTGAAAGTCGTGGCCGTCCGATCCTCACTACTGACAGTACGTATCACACTGAGCTTTAGTTTTAGTCGGCAGGGGCCTTTACTTCTTTTATTTCACAACTAAACGCTCATTATTTTACAAATATTACAAAATCATCTATTTGTTTCTCTTTGAAAAGAAAGTCTCAATTAATAGCAATGTTTTAAAAAACTCGCTTCGGGGCACGCCTAGGGCGCCATGGCTAACGCCTCAGTTTTACTGGAGTGGGCGAAAGGCTTCGCTGGAGCCGCTTAGGCGCCGCCTCAGTGGGTTTTTTTTTTAAACTCTCAAATCCAAATTTTGAGTAGGATTTTAACTGCCTCATACATCTTCCTTGCACTTTTGTCTCTATGCCTTTTTTCTATTTTTTATTTTTTATATAATAGATGTGTGTGCTGTCTACGTGCATTATTATATGTGTGCTCATTGTGCTTTTCATCCTCTATTTTACACATATAATATAATATTTGTATATATGTGTGTGTGTATATATATATTTATAATATATGTGTGTGCTTAAGGTGATTATTGATTGGTGCTCAAGGTGATTATTGATTAATAATCATCTTCTTTTTAATATAATATATGTGTACGCTCAGTGTATATATTAAAATTTTTAAGTCCCATGAGGCTTCGCCTCACACCTAGACCGAGCTTTCCCTCAAACGCCTCACCCACGCCTCACGCTTTTAATACATTGATTAATAGTCACATGTCTCTCTTTTTCATCACCTAAAACTGTATGTCATTTAAAGCATATCTATTCTGCACTCAATGCCTTTAGCATCTTAGTAGAACCATTGGACTTAACTTTCAATTTTGAAATGATCTCCCTTCACATTACAATCAAAGTATTATACATTAGAGTTTAGGGTACGTTTGGTGGGTTAATATGAATATGACCTGCAGTACTAGACTAGATTGGATGGGACTTTACTGGATTCATGTCTGTTGTTTGCTACTCACTAGGCCAGTAGAAATAGAGTGGCTTTGGTTGTTTTTTAATAATTAAACTTTAAAAAAAATGGACAAGAAATCGCCGGAATTTTCTTAGAAGTCCCCAATCGGCCCACCAAATGGGGTGTATATCATATATGTGCTACAGAATAAATTCAACGCGTTTATTTTTGTATGTCTAAATAATATTATTATTTTTTAATTTGGAGGAGATGATACTAAAAATTAGTCAAGGTTTCTTTTAGTAATTGTTCTTAAAGCGAAACCAATCAAGTGAAGTATTCGATTTTGGAATTTTTATACATATTGTGGTTAGTGCACTTTAAATCTTTTATTTTCAAAGAGATATATTCTCTATTTTGTGGGTTGCACATTATTTAGGCATGTTTTATTTATTTATTCAATTTATTTATATTTTCTTTTTTTCGGTCTGAAAATATATATATATATTTTTTTAAAAGTTGGTGGCCTAGAAGCCCACAAAAAATATCATAGAAGTGATATCCCATCTACCATGTCCTAGCAAACTTGTTATAAAATTCTCTTTGATGTTGTTCACTCTATGTTATTATCCAATGTGAAATGTGTCTTTGTTGAACTAGACACCATACCATATTCCACTCATCTCACACCCTTTTTGAATTTGACTACTAAGTATGTCCATAATCCCCTTTCACTATATTGTGTATATTAGAAAGAAGAGAGAAAGAATGAGCGAAAGGCGAAAAAAAAGTTCGGTGTTCGGACAGTTAAAAATTATATTTTAATCTAAAACGAAATTAAAAAAATTTAGCCTTGGAGTAGCCTACGTGTTAAGAAAGGATTAAGTTAGATCAATAATTCGATTTCTATTTTTCACCTTAATCACAATGAGGCTAGTGTTCCACAAAGTAGTCTCAACAAGCTAAATTTGATTATTTTTCATGGCTAATAACTTATTCGGTATGAAACTAATGAAATTGTTGAACTTTGAAATTAAGCAACCAAAATGTGTACATTTTACAAGCAAAATTCCCTCTTTTTATTATGAGCAATATTCTATACCAAGGAGAGGGGAAAAGTTTGAATTTTGTATTCTTCTTTGGACAAAACTTGTTATTTAAATTGCATTTTGAATTTTCGTTTCAGTAAGAAATAATTTCAGCACACTTTTTTTTATATTACTTTTATATTCTGATTTTAGTTTGATTGATTCAATTTAAACGTCAAAAATAAATATGGTAACCCATAAAAAATTGGTCATAGAAAATAGTGGCTTAAATATTAAATTAGTGCACATGTAACATCCCACATCGTCCAAAGAGAGAGGATCATGTAAGCCTTATATGTATGTTCCCACCTCCAATTAGCACGAGACCTTTTGAGAGCTCACTGGCTTCGGGTTCCATCGGAACTCCGAAGTTAAGCAAGTTCTTGCGAGAGCAATCCCAGGATGGGTGACCCACTGGAAAGTTCTCGTGTGAGTTCTCAGGAACAAAACCGTGACGGCGTAGTCGGGACCCAGAGCAGACAATATTGTGCTACGGCGGAGGTCGGACCCGAAATGTGGTGGACCTCGGGCTGGGATGTGACAACATAACTTTTTGAGTTGATTAAATTTGAGATCTGCATTTTGGATCCCTTTAATAATTTGTTATGACTAATCATTTCAAATATCACTTCTAAGCCAGCTGAGACTCCATTTGACGAATGGAATGCATGCTAATCATTTCTGCCATAATAGGAAATTAAGGGACATAGATCCCACTTAAGTAATAAATCATTTTTATAGTCCGACGAATTATGTTATTACATGAGGAGGAAGACAACATTATTTTTACACCATTTTACACATGTTGTAATGGGGCCACTCGTATTTTAGCGATCTGAACTGTATATGTTTTAGGTCTTCTTCAAAGATTATGCCTACGAAAAATCACTCATATGTGAAACATATGACTGTTGAATTAAAGGTTTAGGGTTTTTTTGTAGAGCTATATTCGTCTATTTTCTTCATTATAAATGAATGTCTTAATAATTTTAGATTTATTTAATTTTTTACAAGAATGTTCTATGAATGATGTTCTAAAATATAGACAGATTAGATTGTTAAAATACATTAGTGAATTCTGTAAAAACGTGTATAATTGTGTAAAAAAATAGTGTCATAAATTTGTCCCCATTTTATATTTAAATTGATAGTTTGACCATATACATATTGTTTAATAAATAACAATACTTTATGGTATGATTAAAATTATATTGATGACTCGAGTTACATAACCCTAAGTAGTACGACATTAGACGAATATAAACATATCTAACCTAGTTTAGTTTGTCAATTGTCATTAAAAGAGATAATTGGACAACGGTCCATCAACTTTAGTTCAATTGGAGCTTTGGTCCCTTAACTAAAAATTCACGAGTATTAATTCCTAAAATTGTAATAATGTAGAGCAATGATAATTTTGGCTAACTCTATTAAAACTTTTATCTATATTTTGCCCCTTTAAACTCTTTATTTAGGATGGAAATCCTAATATAGTAATGAAAAAGTCATTGTTCCACATTATAACAAATTCAACGGCCAATACTCACAAATTTATTTAAAGACCAAAACTGCAATTAAGCCAAAATTCAAAGACTAAAGCTCAAATTTTCTCTCATTTAAAAGGTTGGAACTCCCCTTCATATGTGCAGAGCATAATTCTTTTTACCAAAGGCATGATTCGTTTCGGCAACCAGCCATCAAATCATTCTGTCTTTAACCTAAGTTTGTGCTGTCATCCATTTTGTTCTTGTGTGGAACAAAACCTTGCATCTGGCTTTCTTAATCTTCAACAATAAGTTCAAGGAGGCAGATTGTTTGCCCTCTGGTTACCATCTCTTTCACATCTCCTCCTATTTGTGCAGTCATGGTTAAGTCACGTCAATATTTTATATTCTTATTATTTTTTTGTTTTATTATCTCTATTAAAAAATTAATATAAAATGTTAACGTGACTTAACAACGACTGCACAAATAGGAGGAGATGAAAAAAAGATGATAAGGAGAGGTCTGCCTCTCAAGTTCAAATGATTGTACATTTTTGGTGAGACATCCACAACGTCTCTAACACATGTCAATCAACGAGGGATTAAAATATCATTATACTACTTGAATCATTTTAAACTTTTTTTAGAAGATCGAAAATTCAAGAGCACCACAATGTAAAGTACGTTACTAAATGTTTACCAAAGAATTCTAGAAAAGTCAATAAGTGAATTCGAACAACATAAAAGGTAATGCACACTATGCATTACTCTTTAACAATTTATTTAGATGAAGAAACTTAAGATTATTAAAAAAAATTAAAATGACGTAAATTGAAATGAAGGGATTTTAGTTTCTATAATTTGTGATTTTTTTTTGTTTGGTTAACTTAAAAGAACAATGGAATTAAATACATAATTTGTTAATTTCAAACTCTCAATAATAGAAATTGAAAAATGACACATATTTACATAGAATTAATTAAACTTGGGAATTGGAAATTCTAAATTTCAAGTTTTTTTTCCATGCGAAAATTCTAAATTTCTATGTTTATGAATCCAAACAAGGAAATTGGTGTATGATAATTTATAAATTTTGACTTTTATCCAAATTCAAGTTTATTTCTCTCATCCAAACACATTGTAACTTTCATGTCGGACAAGTTAATGCTACACCACCAATGAACTCTCTGCCAGTACATGGTTTTTGCACAATGTTTTATAATATTGACACCGTGAAAGTAGGTCTATGAAGAGTCATACTCTTGAGAGTCTCTCTAGCATTTATCTTAAGAATGTTAGGAAAATCCAACGTGCATGGGAGTAATGCGATGAGTTGGGTTACCATTTAGGTTTTTTTTTTTTTTTTTTTTGGGGGGGGGGTAGTTTTTTAAATTAATTAATAACTAAACCGAATTAATTAGAGTTTTCATGTTTTGCTAGTTAATCTGCTCCATGTCATCATAAGGATTAAGGCCTCGGCTATTGACCATGACCTGTGTCAATCACCAATTTGGGCTCAACATGGGATTTGTAGGAGTTTAATAATGATATACTTGGGTTGGGCTAAAGTTGGACTCTTATTCTGAGTTCATATTCATAGGATAGGGACGGTTTGATCCGATACGGTTTCGGTTGAAGCCGAAAATTGAAATCAATTTTTTTTTTAGTGCAGGTCAGTAGGGTTTTCAAGCTTGAACCGAAATGGAACCAAATCATTTGGTTGCGGATTAGTTCGGTTTTCAATCAGTTTTGGTTTTAGTTTCAAACTATTTGCAAACTAAATGCTTTATGTCTTTAATACAACTCAATTGAAAAAATAATTCATGATCACCATACTAAAATTCAACTTGAAATAAAGTTGAACGTCAAAATCCCTTATAACATTACTTTAATACAACCCAATTAAAATAGTTACGTTTACCATACTAAAACTGAAGTTCAAACAAACTTCAACATCAAAGGTTTTGAACATGCTATTCAACAAAAAGGTTTTTCGCTTCGAAGTTACTACTTTGCATCATTTAACACTTTGTCTTTCCTTTTCCTTTTGGACACTTACTCTTCAAAGGTTTAGGAGGCTTTTGAGCTTTTAGACGTGCTTGAGAAGACGATACTTGGCAAGACATTGGACCTTGTGAGAGTGAAACCGATGGATGAGAAACTATTGAATCTTGTAAATTAGAAGCTTGAGGATGATTTGGAGCTTCTTGTCGTGATTATGAATTAAGGGTAGAGAAAGAGAAGCGATACTTGAATTCAAATTGGACAATTTTACACAATACAAATACAGAAATAATATAATTACATTTGTTATAACTTTAAAAAACCTACAAAAAGTAACAAAACAAACTTACGAGCAAATTCAGGGGTCGGTAGTTCTTGCTCTTTGCTCGGGTGCTCTATTTTTTTGGAAAGAGCTAAATAAGCCGCTTACGAGTTCTCAAAAGTGCATCATGTCCTCCCTAAAGTGCATGCAAGTATATAGGGTGGTGGTTGTCATACTTCCATTCATCTAGTTACACTTATTTTCATTTTTAGCCGAGGTATGTGGCATTTCACACTCCAAAATTAGGAGGTCAACTCCAGATGGGAGCAGGTTTCGCATTTAATGCGCCAAATACGTAGACATAACTTGCTAGTTGTCCCTCCTTTCTTCAGTCAACGCTTGATGGCAAAATGACATCTATTTGGGTCCACTTACTTATATAAGTCTGCCTAACTGTGAGACCTACTAGTCGAATAGAGACGAAAGTCGGCCAGAAAAAGAGAAAATGCCGCTGAAAGGAGAAATGCTGCCAGAGAAAGACGAAATAAGACTTGAGTGTGCAGTATTCAATTTCAAAATAGCAGTTTTATAGTTTGTACATCCAGAAACTTGAACATAATTAATCATATGGTTCAAAATAACATTTATAAAAAGAACAAATCCAAGGTTACAAAAGATTATTGTAAGTAGCCTCATTCCTTCGGTCTCATATCTCACATGTTCACCAAGAAAAAAAAATAAAATGCATTTTCTAGAATATGTCACCCAGTATGCACCCAGCTGCCATTGTTGTGTTGAATCATTAGATGCTAGTTTAAATTTCTGCCTTATCTTATTGTCGATGTATTTTGACATCACTTTTTAGTGTGCTTCGAATATGGGTATATATGTTATATATTAAGAAAAACTAATGAAAATGATTTGAAAATTTTGAGTTTTAACGAAAAAGAAAAAATATATGGTAAAGTGAATAGTATCATAATTGACTTTTTAGTGTAAAAATGTGATTTTTCGTTAAAATAAACAGTACGAAGAGCTTTTCGTTAAAGTTCTCTATATATTATACAATTGGGGAACATCTGAAGAAGAAAAAAACAAAATTCCATTTATATAATTACATATGGTGTACCATTTCGTATTTTAATCACATTGAAAAACCTCTCTGCTTTTTAAATGCAAATTCTTTTTCTTCATTAGGGTCAGGTAGCAATTTTAGCACACCGAATGAAAAAACTAACCCTACTGAAACACACTTTTTGTCTCACTTTATCCTTTATAGTCAAAGTATATTAACAAATTTGTTAAAATTGTATACGTGGCACAAATAAGACTTGCTATTGATGAAATGTGTCACACGTTTCCAAAAATTTGTTGTTAAGAGTTTTATTTTTCTTATTTGGAAAATAAAATTTGTTTTGAATATCTTATTTTATTAATTTTAAGCCACATGACACTTATGTGGCACACATTTGAACAACAATTGGTCATTTTTTTGTCAAGTAAATAATTTTGACTGATTTATCAATGGATTTTGAAAACAAGAATAATATGATAAAAAGTTGAGTTTCTGAGAGTTAAGTCGCTAATTTGAATTTTAAGAAGTTAAGTGAAACTCGAATTGAGTTTTTAAATGTGCAAATGTTGTTTGTATGACTAAAATTTATAAAAATTAAACTAAAATCATGAAATCTTTCCAAAGAAAAAACCTAAATCATGGATCAAATAATATAATTTACATTATGTTATAAATTGATGTATAATTTTGTGAAAGTCGTTGCCGTCCGATCCTCAGCAATGATAGTATGTATCACACTGAGCTTCAGTTTGAGTCGGCAGGGGCCCTTACTTCGTTTATTTCACAACTAAGCGCTCATTATTTTACAATTATTACAAAATCATCCATTTTGTTTATATCACTTTGAAAAGAAAGTCCTAGTCACATATCTCTCTTTTTCATCACCTAAAACTATATGCTACTTAAAGCATATCTATTCTGCAATCAATGCCTTTAGCATCTTAGTAGAACCATTGGACTTAACGGGAATTGTTATTAGTATTCCAAATTCCTCATTTTACACTTCAAAATTTCTATATTAAAGAAAAATACACTTATAAGGAGTGTAGAATGAAATTTTTGAAGTGCCAATAACACTTCCCGACTTAACTTTCAATTTTGAAATCATCTCATTTCACATTACAATTAAAGTATTATATATTAGAGTTTATGGTACATTTGATCGGCTGATATGAATATGACTTGTAGTATTGGACCAGATTGAATAAGACTTAACTGGATTCATGTCCGTTGTTTGGTACTTATTCATGTCCGTTGTTTGGTACTTAACCCGAAGCCAATGAGCTCCCAAAAGGCCTCGTGCTAGGTAGAGATGAGAATATACATATAAGGCTTACAAGATCCTCTCCAATGGGCGATGTGGGACCGTCCTCGTCACATCCTGTAAGCCTTATATGTATATTCCCATTTCTACCTAGCACGAGACCTTTTGAGAGCTCACTGGTTTCGGAGTTCATTGGAATTCCGAAGTTAAGCGAGTAGCGTGCGAGAGCAATCCCATGATGGGTAACCCCTGGGAAGTTGCTCGTGAGTTCCAAAAAATAAAACCATGAGGGCGTGGTCGGGGCCCAAAACGGACAATATCGTACTACGGTGGAGGTCGGGCCCGGAATGTGGTGGGCTCAGATCGGAATGTGACAATTTTTATCTTCCCAAACATAAAAAATAAATAATAACAGACAAGAAGAGAATTTGAGTACAGAAATCACTTCTCATTTATATTCTAAATGGTGAGCTTCATTCTAGATGGTTAACCATAAGAAATTTGTTTTTTTGGAGATAAAGAAGATCGTGGCTTAAATATTAAATTAGTGCAAAACCTTTTTGAGTTGATTAAATTTGAGAACTACAGTTTGGATTCCTTTAGCAGCTTTTTTTTTTTTCTGTCCATTTTTTATGTCTAATCATTTCAAATATCATTTCCAAGCCAGCTGAGACTCCATTGACGAAT
This sequence comes from Crataegus laevigata, assembly GCA_963580275.1. Taxonomy (NCBI): domain Eukaryota; kingdom Viridiplantae; phylum Streptophyta; class Magnoliopsida; order Rosales; family Rosaceae; genus Crataegus; species Crataegus laevigata. Next base: position 31,897,816 of record OY756952.1, read on the forward strand.
GGAAACATGCTAATTATTTCTGCCATAACAGGAGATTAAGGGACAAAGAGACTAAATTTCTAAGTAAATTTTGTAAACAAAATGATATAGTTGTTATTGTTGATGGTTAGATTATTACTTAAGTGTTGATTATAGTTCTTATTGTTTATTGGTGAAACATTATTTAGTTTAAAATTTTAGTCTCCTTATCATTATCAAAGTAATAAATCATATTTTTAGTTCGATAAATTATATTTTATATAAGGAGCGAATCCATGACACTATTTTTTACACTATTTTAGCACATGTTTTAATGGAACCTATTCCGTAATGTATTTAACGATTTGAACTGTTTATTTTTTGAAAACACCATTCATATATCATCATTGCAAAAAATTAGACAAATCCAAAATTATTGAGACATTCATTTATAGTGAAAAAAATAGACGAATATGGTTCTCTAAAGAAACTCTAAACCCTTAATCCAACGGTCATATGATTTTATATTTGAGTGATTTTTTGTAAACATGATTTTTGATGAAAAACTTAAAAGATAGATGATTCAGATAATTGAATTAATTAGGAAGTAAGCCTCACAAAAACATATATAAGAAAAATGATACCACGAATCTGTCACCATTATATAATATTATATTTAAATTGCTAGTTTGGCAACCTATCATATTGTTTAATAAACAACAATACTTTATCGTATGATTAAAATTTATGTTGGCGACTCGACATGCATAAACCCAAGTAGTACGACAATAGTCGAATACAAACGCATAATTAACACATCTAACGTAATTGTTAGTTTGTCAATTATCATTAAAAATGTAAGCACTCTGTGGTCCAGTGGTTGGAATGATTTTAGACCTATATTCTGCAAGGCCTGTTCTATATTTGACTTATGGAACTGGTGAAATACACGATAATAATTAGAAAGATGCTAAAATGTCTTTGTAAGACTTTCTGATTCCTAAAAGGAGAACGATGTGTCGAAGTAACCGGCGGTTCTCTTTTAAAAAAAATAAAAAATTATCATTAAAAGGGTTGGAACTCCCTTTTTGCTAGCAGAATAAGCTTCATATATGCAGAGAATAAATCGTTTAACCAAGTACATGATTCGTTTGAGCAACCAGCGGTCAAATCATTCTCTCTTTAAACTTGATTCCTGTGCTGTCATCCATTTTGTTCTTGGAATGAGGATCCTCTCCATATTCTCTTTGTGATAATCTTAAGAATCCTCAAATTATAACTGTTCATCGTATATTGTGTGGTTAGAAATTATTTTAATATTTTTATTTAAATTAAACATGAACAGTATCTGACGAAAATTGACCGCACGATGTATGATGAACAGACATGATTTGAGGATCTCCATGATCCTCGCAAAGAGGATCCGAATAGTATCCTCATTCTTGTTCATGTGTGGAACAAAACCTAGCATCTGTCTTTCTTATCTTCAATAATAAGTTCAAATAATTGTACATTTTTGGTGAGACAGCCACAACGTCTCTAACACGTGTTAGTTCATGAGTGGTTAAAAAAATTTATATTACTTCAATCATTTTAAATTTTTCTAGAAGATTGAAAATTCATGAGAACAACAACGTACCATCCATTGTTGAATGTTTGCAGAAGAATTTTAGAAAATTATTCGAACATCACAAAAAGGTAATGCATGCTATACATTGATTTATTGTAGGAATCTTGTATTTGTGTAGCAAAGTTGGTTTGTTAGTGTTTAATTGAGATAATAAAAAAATAAAATAAAAAAACTATTTCCGGATTAGAAAAGTACTTTCAAATTAATGTGCAAGAAATTTGGGTTTTCAATGAGATCTGGTGTTTGAACGAGAAGGACGTCAACTATTCACTAAGTTTAGCATCAACCAATTTAGTCTCCATTTAATTGAAGGATTATGAGTTCAAATACAACAAAAACAAAATGCCGGGACGATGATGGGTGAAACCACTGAATCCATAAGTTTAGTAGATGGAAAATAATGTATAAAAAGACTATAGTAGTGTGACATCGCTCTTTAACTTTCATTTTGAACAAGTTAATGTTACACCAACAACCGACTAAATTAATCCGTAAGTTGATGGTGACAAGTTAATTCCTGAGTTAATGTTGGACAAGAACGTTGGAATTATCCAACATTCATGGGAGTGAATCAGACTGGTAATTTCTTGCATAATTTGTTAACCTGACGCGTAAATAACAGATTTTGAGTCAACTTGTTATTCTGTTAACAACTCAGGTTGTTATCAGGTTAATGAATCATTATTGAGTCACTCATTAAGAACTTGATACAATATCGTTTGCTAGATCTAAACATTAGGCATAATAATTTCTTACATAAAAGAAGGGAACCATGTTCATGGACAAACGAATTAACTTGACACGAAATGACACCATATGTTAACGAATTAGGTCTTGAGTCACTTATTGAGAATCTGTTAAGATAACAGGTTTGACACGACACGACATGATCTATTAAAATAACAAGTATGACACGAAAATGACACGAACATGACAAACACGACCAAATTCCTAGGCCTTGGAGTGATGTGATGATCTATGTCACCATTTGGGTAGTAGTTAATATAATCAATTAATAAGTTAGACTAATAATTGGAGTATTCAAGTTTTGCTAGTTAGTTTGCTTCATGTGATTGTTGGTGCACTTAGCTTATGATAATATTACTCATCAAACTTTAGCTTCATGTATTCCTTGTTGCTTGTTAGACACTGGTTTTCATGTCATCATCTGTCATAAGGATTAAGGCCTTAGCTATTGAGCATGATCTATGTTAATCACCAATTTGGGCTCAACAAAGAGGATTTGTAGGAGTTTAATAATGATATGAGACTTGGGTTGGGCTCAAATTGGACTCTTACTCCGACTTGACAAACGGATCTTATTTGTTGTGTTTCTATCTATTTTTGTTTAATGTTGTGAGAATTTTCGTCAAAATAAAAACGTATATATTGTGTTCGTATCTTTTTTTTTATGTTGTGAGAATTTCCGTGAAATTAAGATGTATATGAGTCACAACATTACGTTACAAAGTCACAACCAAATAATTACACACAAGTCACAACATTTTAATATTAGTAAGCTCTTCTAGTAAACAACGTTACGTTACAGAGATCAACAACTTAAGTTTTGACGTGACGAGAATTAACCACCTCAACTCTACTAACCCCCTCCCTGTCCTCCGCCGCCTTCGCCACCTCCATATCCCCCACAACCAGCCCCGCCACGTCAACATCCTCCCCCTTCACGATCCTCTCCTCCGTCTCCTTATCCACGTAGTTCGGGTCCCCCTCGTCGATCGCCACCGGGACCGGGTCCATCACATCATCCACCACGTCACCAGGCCCCTCCCACGTGTACTTGCCACCATGGCCCGACTTAGGCGGAGGCCTCCCGATCCCAGTCCCGTCTTTCGGGTGGCGGTCCAATCGCTGCACGCCTTTGTCTATGAGCTTCTTCTCGACGTACTTGACGGTGTCGATGTTGTGGGTGTGGAGCTCCATCTTCTCCACCCTCTTCCGGCCCCCCTTGTCGTGGCTCACCGCCCGGATCGTCACCGTGTCTTTCTTGTCGTCGATGGGCTTCATTTTTTTATGCACTCTCCCGAGTCTCTTTGTCTCGACTCTTGGGTGTATATAAGAGAGAGAGAGAGAGAGAGAGGGGGGGGGGGGACTAGAAGGTGCTGGGAAGAAGGTAGCATTGTACAAGCTGTTGCTGCAACCTTCTGCCTTGAGGTGGTCTAACAGATTCCCGCGTTTTGTTGTATGAATGTTTATCCTTTTTTTGATAACTTGCACTCTTTTAATTTTTGGTCAAGAATTGAAGAAAACCAACGAACATAAATTATCAAGAGGTGTGTGAAAAGTAAAATAAAGTGTGCGGATAACAAACTCATATTCGAAATGTTTGTATTTATGAGCGTTTCTCTCCTGCAGAAGAAATATGCGGAGGATCCGTGCTGACGAAGATCCAACGGTTGTGATCAGCCGACCCTATCGGTTTCTTAAAATTTGTATGGTCCATGTACGTTTTGAAGTGATTCCGCACGCTTAATTTCTCCTCTTGCACTGTACATTTTTTGGACACAATAAACTGTTGTGTTCTGACATCAGCTTCCGTGACACGTGATATTTGAATTTTTGTTACTTGCTTAACGTAAAAGCTGCTTTTTATTTTCCTTGTACCGTGGAAAATAGATCCGACGGGAGGGCATTTCAACTTCTGCTTTTTGTTTGCAGCATTTGAACATGTCTTCTGCTTCTTTCTGTGTGTTTGCCTAGCTGTTACTCTTATTGCAGCACTTTCAATTCGATAGTTCAATGTTTTGATAGAATCTCTCTTTGATAATTTTGCTCGTGTTATTTCTAATTCAGCAATTTATGTCGTATAAAATCGCTAATTTATATTAACAACCCCGAGAGTCCGAGAAGAAGGCTTGTCGATTTACCCCTGAACTTATATGGAGGTGCTGATTTTTCCTCAGAACTTTAATTTTAGCCGATTACCCTGAACTTTTATAATTAGCCAATTTCTCTCTTGAACTTTAATTTTAGCTGATTCCCCTGAACTTTTATAAATAGTCAATTTCTCTCATGACTTCATCCATCTAATTTTTTTATCCATTTTGATTACGTGGACAACACATGACAATGTATTGGGGCAAAAAAAATGAAAAATTTAAAATCTAACGCTAGGGTCGTAAATTGGCTATTTATAATATTTTAGGGGGTAATTGGCTAAAGTTAAAGTTCATGAGGAAAATTGGCTAATTATAAAAGTTCAGGGGAGTAATCGGCTAAAATTAAATTTTAGGGGAAAAATTGACACCTCTATACAAGTTCAGGGAGTAAATCGACAAATACCTTTATATACTATATATAAAGCTTTTTTAGTTATTTGGTTTTTCATTGTTGATTTTAAAATAACGAGACAGAGAAACAATAATTTAGGTAAGGTGTGAATTCTCTCTTTTAAATTTATCAAAAAAGAGAGTTGTTATTAGCACTAAAAAAACTTTTGCATTACAAATTTTTGGTATTTAAAAAAAAAAATACTTGTGAGGACTGCACAATGTCGATGCATGCTAGCCGTCACTTGAGGGTGACGTAGCCATGTGCGCAGTGCGGAAGTACTAGAGTGAAAATGTGAGGAAATAAAACCAAACATAATAATTCACAATAAGAGATAAGTGAGAGTCAGTGATGAAAACGGAAACATAACAACACAACATCAGAGTACGAGTAACCTAGGTGCAGTCCAGAATAAACAAGAACTAAATAAACGATAGCCAGAAAGTCCTACATAGATGGCGCTTTGTCAGAACTGCCTTTGTGCCCCGTTCGTCACCAACGTCGCAGCAACCTAAAACCTGGAGGGGTGCAAAAATAGAAAACATGAGTGGGCAAAAACAAAGCTTTTCCAAAACCGTTTCAATATTAAAGTAGTAACCCATCTCCGTAAAACATGTATATTTCCCAGAAAATATCGTACGTACTCATATACCAAAATCATGTAGAAAAACGATAAACCTCAAGTATGCCATGTCAGAATACGTCATGCTGAAATATCCAATCAAGCAGAATACGCATCAAACAGGTGAGATAAATCAAATCATAATATGGCAGCAATATCAATACGTCAGCCAGAGTCACCGAGCGTGACCTATACGGCTGAATCTATAGCTCCTCAACCAAATCCTACACACGAGTCGGAACCACCTTTAGTGGTTTGTACGACATGTTGGGTGTATAATATTACGCTCAATGCTACGATCACGTAAAGGCTATGCGACGAATCGCAAGTCACCTACGATTCGGAACCACCTATAGTGGTATGTACGACAGGCTGGCACCTGCCTTGGATCCAAGGTGAGCGTATGGTGTGGGAGGTGAACGATCACGTGAAGGCTAAGCCATACTATGGCGGAGCACGAACACCGGGGTGCAAGAATATGAGCTATATCTCAATCTCATCATCATCACACTATCACTAACAAGTATACTCACCTGACTTACCTGAGCGTCCACGACGCCAAAGCATAACCAGCACAATCACAATAACAATATCAACGGTATTCAACATGGCATTTCAATCATAAAACCATTTCAATTCTAAACCCATTTAAAAATGTAATTTATGGGAAAAATAATTAATCATATATATATATATATATATATATATATATATATATATATATATATATACACTGAAAACAAAAGCCCACTTACTGATAAGTAGAAGGGTCGTAGCCCCCGAGCCTAGCGTGGCTACACTCGTCCTCTGGATAGGCCTCACCTATATGCAAAACAAATATAAAACCGTCAATTAAACGCACATAACCAACCTTAGGTAATAACTTCTCATACATTGCTCAATTGAGGTGTTTGAATATACCAACATGCTCTACTCGATCCCACGAACACCCCCATATTTTTAGAAAAAAATTTCGATGGCCCACGTGCCGCCACGCCCTAACAAAAGCACGGCCAGACGCTCCCCCATGCGTGGCCAACCCTAACGGAACAGTTAACGGCAGTTAGGAATATTCCATTAAAAGTAACAGATTCCATTAAATCTAAGCTAATGCCGTTAGAATATTCCGTCAAACTTGACGGAATATTCGTCGTCTCCTACCTCCAGTCGCCGGAATCCGGCGCCGATGACCTTTGTGTCGCCAAATTCTAGAAAATTGTTTAAAACCTTGTTTCTAGCTCAAACCAACACCAAACTTCATGAAATTAACGCCAAATTAAAGCTTAGGATGAGAAGAACACATCCTTACCACTTTCAACGATACTCCCCGACCTTCGTGAGGAAGTTCTAAGACCTCCTATGATCTTAAAACTTGGTAAAACACCCACGATCAAGAGCACATGAACAATGCCTCATCGGAGCTTCACGGTTCTAAGGTTTTTCGAAGGTCTCAAGCCAAACTAAAGGTATATCTGAGTTCTAGAACTTGCAGGGAACACTATAAATGCACTTAAAATCCCAATCCATGGCTGGTTTGAGAGAGGTATGTAAGTTCGTACGAAAATGGTGAAGGAGGAAGAAATGTCGAGAAAGAGGAGAGAGACAGAACCAGAAAGGAAGGAAAAAAGGTGTGAACGTGTGCATGTGTGGGTGTGTGTGTATAAGTTTTCAGCCAACCATAACAAAACCAAGCCCAAGTTTTAATTGGGTCTAATAATGTGGGATACAACCCTATTGGCCCAACCTAGATCACACACACAACCACAAACACGTAAGGGTAAAAACGTCAATTCATGCCGTCAATAAAATTATTCTGGAACGGATTGTCACAACAATAAAATTCTTAGAATGTCTATAATAATTCTCAAAAAAATTGAGAAATTACAATGATTTTTTTTAGGGTTGTGATTTTCACACACCCTTAACTACTTTTCTCACACCCCTCTCTATTTTTTAATATTTAATTGGTATCTTACTATTTAATCTTCCATATATACCCCTCCTACTTTTTGACTTTTGAAAGAGTCAAGGTATACATGGAAGGGTATATATGGAAGATTAAATAGTACAATACCAATTAAGTATTAAAAAATAAGAAGGGGTGTGGGAAAAGTAGTTAAGGGTGTGTGAAAATCACAACCCTTTTTTTTAATAGAATGACCTATGAAAATAAAGGTGTCTTCCACAAAATTAGCTTGCCTGAAAATGTGCCTGAAGAATATATTCAATAATTGGCGAGCAACTTCTTGAATGAACGGCCCTTCTACCTGCAGTGGGAGAGCTTCTATCCCAGCTAGAAGAGGCAACGGGCCGGGCCGACTAAATAATATAATTTTAAAATTAGGTTATTCTTGATGAAAGAAAGCTGGAGTTTCAGTGTAAATTTAATTAATATATAAAAAGGTTTTTTATTCCGATTGATATAGGAATGACAATTTTAACCATTAAACCTGATAATCGTAGATAACCACCCGAACGAATTGGATTTGGATATGAAAATTCGGGTATATTTTGAGTATAGGAAAAAACAGTTAATATTATTCGGTTATGGTTTTGGATATGGTGGTAAGGGTCCACAATCCGTATTTGTTTCCGATTCCGAACCGAATAATATATAATATAATTATTCATAATATTAAAGTATTAAAATATATATACACACACATACATATGTATATTCATTATTTGTCAAATCTCTTACTTTGAGTGTAAATACAAAAATTGCATTATGTGAGTTGCATTTTGTGGAAAAGTTCATAAGTTTTGATATGAATCAAAATCTATGAGAATTCAATAATACTTATTGGAGATATCAAAAATCAGCCAACATTATCAATGTTTAACTTTAATTTTTATGCTCAACAATATCCATTCATTAAATCATTTTATACATCAAATATTTAATGACGAAATTAATATTTACTAAATTATCATGTGTTAATTGAATGAATATATTTTTTGTATTAACAAATATGGATATAACCGTTAACCGATGAAGAATCTGCCATCCGGTGGGTATGATTATGAATAATAATCGATGATTAATTTGTGGTTATGGATATGGTTAATTTTCGTGGTTAAGGGAATGAATATAGTATTTCCGTTCCCAAACCAAACCGTTGTCATCCCTAAATTGGTACTTGACTGGACATTGTACATTTCAATTAAAATGATCTTTATAATAGAAAATTGCTCTCGATTGGTCGATTAAAAATTCAAAATGAGTCTCGCAAGTCAACTTGGTCTTTTCGTTAGCCTTCTGTTAAATTTTATGTTAGTGTGATGATGTGGGCACACTCATCCAATCATATAGCGTCACGTGGATCAGTCTTAAAACTATTTATTTAAGATTTTGAAATTAAAATTGAAAAACTAAATCAATAAAAAACTAAAACAAAAAAGAATAATTGCAAAAGTTAGGAAATGAAAGAGGGAGAGAGAGACGAAATTAGGCAATAGCGTTGACAGCGATGGACGATGGGCTGGCGATGATGGTTGTCGATCGCCTTCGGACGCGTCCACCATTGCTCTGATGGTGATTGACGAGATTTTTTGTTTTTCCGTTTTATTTGTTTGTAGTTTTTTTATTTTTTTTTATTTTAGTTTTTTAATTCTTAAAAAAGCTTTTTCCAATTCACCTGGTGCTGGATAAATGGCATCTACTCGTGCGCCACATTAGCACACTAACATAAAATTTAACATAATAATTAAATTAATTTATGAGACTCATTTTTAATTTTTTTTGGAAACTGGATTCATTAACCAGGGCAAAGATGCCAAGGGGAACACGGAAGCCTACAGAAGAGGCAAACAAGCATACTAGCTATGGGTGGTGCAAAGAGGTAACAGGACATAAGACATCGCACCTAGTGCTAAAACGTCCCTCCTCACACTACCCAGATACATTAATGAGGACAGGGGAGTCCGTCGTTACACAAAACATGGATAAGGGAAGATGGAGGTCTATCGACCCAAACTAAGTCACATACTTCCTTACAATGCTGTGAAGCCAACAGGTCCGCAGCCTTATTGGCCGATCTTGGAACCCAAGACCAGCGATAGTCCTGAAACTCATTCCCCAAAGAGCCGCATCTAGCAATAATGGGGAACGCTTCGCAGCTGCCTCTCCTATAGTTGTTGTTTAAACAGGAGATAGAATCCAAAGAATCCGATTCCATCACAATCAAATTCCATCCTCGGTGCTTCCCAAATCTGCAACCGTTCCAAATGGTTTTCGCCTCCATCAACGCGACACAAGAGGCATGTTCCTTATGCCTGCAGGCAGCCAAAAAGACGCCATCCTCATCCCTGGCAACAACAGCCGTATAACCCGTCCCATCCGAAGCACACCAGCTTGCATCAACATTAATTTTCACAAAACCTGCACTCGGAGGAGACCACCCTACACCGGGACAAACAACCCGAGGATTGGTCACCGGGGTGTCATGGAGTGATGCCCGGGAATCACGAAATGAGCATGATGAAAGAGAAATGGCAGCAAGCACCTGAGAAATGGCAGCAATCATCTGATTTTTGGAGGTACATTCAGATGCCAAACACATTTCCAGATTGCCTTCGGAACAGAGACCACCCGGTGAGAGATGGGCCTCCCCAACGAAAGAGATCTTACGTGAGCCCAGTGGTAGCCGGACTTCACAGTGTAGTTCCCGTACTTCTCAAAAGGCCACACAAGTCGATCCGGGAGAAAAGGGTCTCCCAGCGGAGTCTCCAAAATTGCTTCAAGCTTGTCCTCACACAAAAAAGGTTTCAGGAAGTCTACATTCCACTCTCCACTGACCGAGTCAAAAAGTGAACACACTCTCAGATTTGGGGTGACACGCACCGTTCCAAGGGGGGAGGGTTTGCCCTCCGGGATGTCCGGGAGCCATCTATCAACCCAAACACGAACACCCATTCCATCCATCACTTGCCAATGTGCACCCCTTTTGATAATATCTCTTCCAGCCAGAAGGCTCGACCACGCCCAGGAAGCCCTTCCACCTTTCTTTGCATCAAGGAAAGAGCAATTAGGGAAGTATCTAGCTTTGAGCAGAGACGCCCACAACGAACTCGGCTCCGAAATTAACCTCCAGCACTGTTTAGCAAGGAGTGCGTCATTGAACGATCCAAAGCTCCTCAAGCCCAGACCCCCCTTCTCCTTCGGCCTCCCCATCATCTCACGAGAAACCCAATGTATCTTGTGCTCACCATGTTTTTGACCCCACCAGAAATTAGAAATTACAGCATCCATTTCATTACAAAAGGACTTTGGAAATTTGAAAAGATTCATTGGGTAAGCAGGGATGGCTTGTGCCACAACCTTGATGAGAACTTCACGGCCCGCTTGCGATAGAGAAGACTTTTTCCACCCCTGCAGCACAGTTAGCAACCTACCTTTCACGTAGGCCAGACCACTCTTTTTAGACCGGCCCCAGATAGCCGGGACACCCAGGTACACCCCTGGATCCTCGACTCTTTCCATCCCAAGGATCGAGGTCAACCGTTGCCGAAGGACTTCCGGAACATTAGCACCGAAGAAGATGCTAGATTTCTCTTTGTTTACTTGTTGACCCGAAGCAAGGCAGTAGTCATCAATTACCCGGCCTAACCGTTTGCAATTATCCTCCTCAGCCTTCAGAAAAATCAAGGTGTCATCGGCAAACAAGATGTGAGAAGTGTTAGGACCCGTATGGCTCATTTGTACTCCAGCAATCCTTTTTAGTTCACTTTCCTTCTGAATCATGAGGGATAGAACTTCACTGACAATTAGGAACAGGTACGGAGAAAGTGGATCGCCTTGACGCAACCCTCGAGAGGGAGCAAATTTGGTTCCAGGTTGCCCATTTAGCAATATAGAGAAGCTCACCGAAGAAATGCATCCCAAAATCAGGCATCTCCACCGGTCATTAAACCCCATCTTCTCCAGCACCGCCAAAAGGAAGTCCCACTCTACACGATCATAAGCTTTGTGCATATCCAGTTTAATACCCAATTCAAACTTGCTTTTAGCCTTTCTGGTTTTTAAGAAATGAAAAAGCTCATGTGCAATGCCAATGTTGTCTAGGATTAACCTGCCTGCCACGAAAGCATTTTGAGTGGGAGAGATAAGCTCCGGAATAATCTGCTTGAGGCGGTTGACAAGAACCTTAGAGAGAACCTTGTAAGAATAGTTGCATAAGCTGATAGGACGGAATTGTGAAACGGATTCCAGATTTCTGACCTTCGGGATCAACACCAGGTGAGTGGCATTGAGATGCCTTGTATCCGTCATACCCAGCAACAAGTCCCGGATAATCTCATTCACATCACTCGCGAGGATGTCCCAATGCGTCTGATAGAAGATTCCAGGAAAACCATCCGGGCCCGGGGCTTTCAGGCCGCCCATTTGCATGGCAGCAAGCTTCACCTCATCAACAGACACTGGACTAGAGAGGTCATCATTCATAGCAGCCGATACTTTTGGAGACACATATCCTAGGACCTCTCCCCACTCCCGATTACCGGACGAATTGAAAAGCTTAATGAAATGGTCATCAACCAACGTCCTTACAGTATGTGGGTTGTTAACCCACTCACCCGCACTGTTTTTAAGACAAGCAACCGTATTCCATCTTCTCCGCTGTATAGTTGATTGATGAAAGAATTTCGTATTCGCATCCCCTTCCTGAAGCCATTGGACCCTAGACCTTTGTTGCCAATACCTTTCCTCCTGGCTCCGAATCAAGTCAAGCTCTTTGGACATCTGATTGATTTCCTGGGTGTTCCTCCTCCAGTTTAGTTGGAGTTTTCCCAACTGTTCCGTCTTCTCCGCAATCACACTTCCACGATGTTTAAGTTTAGCATAGCTCCAGTTAGAAAGTTTGGCACGACACTTTCTGATTTTTTGGTTCCATCTGTCCAGCGAGTTCCCCACGCCATCCAACTCCCAGGCATCCCGAACAATATCTTTACACTCATTGTCCTTAATCCAGAACGCTTCGAAGCGAAATAGCCTCATTCTCTTTTCTGCCGATAAGTCGCACCGCACAATCACAGGGCAGTGATCCGACCCAAGAGTAGTACCATTGAAAGTCGTAGTGTTAGGCCACAAATCTTGCCATTTGGTATTCACTAGCCCCTGTCAAGGCGCACCTCAACCAACTGCCCATTACGCATCCCTCTCCATGTAAACTGCTGACCATTGCTGCCCAAATCAGTCAATTCCACCTTGTTCATAAACTCATCCAGGTAACGATGTCGATTATAACTCACTTCTGCACCGCCCACCTTTTCATGCTCCCACAAGAATTCATTAAAATCCCCACCACACATCCAGGGGATGTCGCAAGGATCGAAAGTTTGAATCATACTCCGCCAGAATAACTATTTCTCCGCCCGGTATGACGTTCCGTACACCCCAGTAAATCGAAAGGACTGGCGGGACTCCAGAAGGCAGCAATTTGCATCAATATAGTTTTTGGAGTGGTCGTTCACCTCTACCTGAACAGAGTCATCCCACCAAAGACTCAGTCCACCGGCACTACCCGTCGGAGCGACGTCAAAACCGTTAGTGTATCCCATTCGTCTTCTGACTCCTGCAATCCTATGATCCTTCATTTTTGTCTCGGAGAGAAAGATCATAGAGGGTCTGTGCTCCCTAATTTGCCCATGAAGGGCACGAACTACCGTGTCAGACCCTAAACCACGGCAGTTCCAAAAGATGTGTATCATGGCGATCTTCCGGCTGTTGAAGGCCAGCCGCCACCGCCTCAGAAAGAGGATCCTGCCCATTTTGCCACCGGGGTCAACCCCTTTCCCCCGTTCACCTTGTTTCCTCTCGGTTTTTTCTAGGGGGATAGTACTTTTGCATTCCGCTTCTCGTATAAGATTCTTTTTTTCTTTCTTCCGTGCTCCTTCCAGTTTGTATCCCGATCACCCCCCAGTCTTCCTGCCATGCTTAGATTACCCCCCATGTCCTGGTTCGCCAGAACGCCCCCCTCGTGTTGTTCGGAGCCTGCCTCTCCAACCTCCTCAATAACAACTGATGATATTTTCCCAGGTTCAATTTGTACCTCCATCTGATCTAGCTCCCTCAGAAATTGGTGTTGTCTTATCAATCCACAGCCTTTAAGTATCCACTGTGTCGGGTGTAAGTTCACCCCATTTTTCCCCATGTATGTCCTCTGCCACTTCTTCATTTCCATACCCTCTCCCTCCAATCTACTTGCTTGTCTTTGGGCCCCAGTATCACTGTCTCTTTCCTGACATGATGGTTCATTGTGATTCACATGATGGCTTTGGGGAGTACTTCTTGATCCCGGTCTTGTGGCCCCCGCATGTCTACGAACCCCCGTGTTGATTGCCAGGGGTCTTGGTGGTTCAATGAAGTCCCTAGTAGCTGTTGCCTTTGTCCATTCCCCATATCCTGCCATGCCCCCTTTAACGGCCTCGAACATGCAATCAGAATTGCAGTGATCAACTCTTCCGCATTTGTAACAGAAGTCCTGAAGCTTTTCGTACCTGAACTCCACCCACGTCTCATCTTTGTCTTTTCTCGGCAACCAGCATCCAATGGTTAGGGGTTTGGACGTGTCAACCGCCACTTTCGCCCTCAGGAAACCCCTAGCCTTTGCTGGGTCTTCTACTGCTTCAACTTCTCCAATCTTAGACGCAAGGTACTTGACATTACTAGCCGAACTAAGATTGGGTGGTACCCCCTGATCTGTATCCAAAAGAACATCGCCACCAGATTTACTTCTTCCATAGCAAGATCTTGTGGCCACCGTTTTACAGCGAAATTCTGTTTCATTACTGTCCACGGAACCTGATCAAGGATTTTAGCAGCAGTACTTTCATCCTGAACGGTTATGATAAAAGTATTGCCCTTCACCCATTTGATATCAATGTCCCCCCATTCTCTCCAAGCGGATTGCAGGATGTTGCGGACCCCCATTTGTTCAGGGTTTTTTTTGTCATCGCGTTACCAACTAGTCTTATTCCTTGCTCCATGGTGGAAGGTTCCAAGTTTTTTTCCAAGTGGACGACCAATTCCTCGATCTCAACTTCCGCCATTTCGCTCGTTGGTTCGTTAGCTCCCCTTTCCGCTTTGTGTGATCTGTGCTGTGGTTGACAAATGGGTGCTTTATCACAGTTGTGGCTCTGATTTCCTTTTCCTTTCCTTGTGGCCCTGTTACAGATTAAGAGCCCTACAGCATACCACAATATCTTCCACCAATTAATTCCATTTTGTAACCACCAATGGGTACATACCTGCCCTCTTCCCACCTCATCAATTACCCTTGTGCCTCTAGCCTTTGGTGTAGGGTGCTTTTGCTTCACTCTTGTGCCTTGGATTGGGGGATGGAATTTAAGGCAGAGGCTTTTACTCACCGACTTCATTGTGCAAAAACCCCAAAGAAGGTTGTAGTATTTAAATCTGGTAGGTGTGGCTGTCCTCCTTCCGTCATTCGAGTTCCGCGACAGACCAGATTTGACCCGTAGGGTGGGTGCAGGAAGCAAGAGGCGCCTTAAAGAAGGAAACCAGTGAGGGCAAGGGACTGGATTAAAGGACGAGACAAACAGAGGTTGAAAAGGTTATTCCTAAACCCTATTAAGGAAGCAGGAATGTCAGGGGGTGGGTGGGGAAATTTAATTAGGGGAAATTAACCAGGAGAGCACAGAGGGGATTTAGGTGGATGGAAATTAAAGGGGAATCAGATCTCTGTGGCAGCGGCAGGGTGTTGGGGGCGAATCGATAAAACCTAGGATTCGAAATGGAAGATTTGGTAGAGAAAGCAGATGGGGATCGAATGTGAGAGTAAAGTGGTTGGCAAAACTGAGTAAACGGATCAAATATGATAGTACGAATGGGAGATTAAAGATAGTGGTCGGTGGTTGGCGAAACGGAGTAAACGAATCGAAAGGGTTAATTCGATGGGATTTCAGAAGAACTCAATAACCCCCAATTTACAGGACCGTTAACAAACCCACACAGAGGAGGGACTCTCACGAAGGAGAGAAAGCTCTCACGAAGGAGAGAAAAGAGTCTACACGAAGGAGACTTTTTATGAGACTCATTTTCGGAGACCAAGTCAAGGGTTTATGACCATTTTGATTAGAATGTCCAATTTCAGGAACCAAGCCAACCATGATAAAAATCCTATAAAAAGGAGTTCAACATTTTCAAAGAAAGTTGATAATATACAAAGTAGCCAAATTACTTATCAACAGCAAGTGGCTCTTTATTAGAATGGTGGAATAATATTGAGCTCTTGTATAACGGTTCAAATTCAAATTTCATTAATGACTAATCTAACATATATAAAAAATTACTTATAAGCATATACAAACTTTTGGTGCCGTAGCTGGCCGATATGAAAATAAAAAAGAAAAATATAAAAATATTCTTCTCCAACCCATTAAGACGGCAAAAATTTAAAAAAAAAACAGTAAAAAAAAAATTAAAATAAAATAAAATACTTGTATATGGTGCGGGCCCGGAGGGTTCGAATAATCGGAGACTCGGCCGGCGAAAAGAAGACATTCTTCAAACACGAAAAAAAGGGATCCGAAGAAGCAAATCCCTTGATATTCGGATACCCGATAAATAAAAATAAACAAAAGAAAAGAGAAAATTACCAGCAGCGTGCGATTGATCGGCGGAGGAGTAGGAGGAGGAGGTGGAGGCGCAGACATGGTTGATCAATGAGCTGTTGCGTTGGACTGGACTGCGTTGGACGGGATTGCGTTGGATTGGACTGTTAGCCCTAACCGCAATGGAAGGTCAGCCTTTCATCTCCCCCACTTTCTCTCTGTACTCGTCAAATTTGACTGTTTCGTTTCCTCTTAGTCAACTCTAGGTCTTCTGTGTTTGATTTTCTTATTAATTCAGTGGTTTTTGTGCTCAATTTTGAATTTTGATTAAATTCAAGAGTTCAATTTTGTATTTTTAAAGTGAATTTAAGAGCTTGTTCCCCAAAAGGAAGTAAAATTAATTTGCCCAGCTGAGTGTTTGGTGGATAAGTTATGGATTTCATTGCACAATGACCCTAATTCTGTGACTGTAAAATTTATGATATAAATTGAATGCCTAAAGGCATTGGGTGATGGGTTCACATTGTCATTGTTGCAACTGCACTGCTCTAGAAGTTGGTGGAATTACGACGGCGCTGCCGGTAGGGACTCGTATGGTTTCCATTTCAAGATGGTATTTTTCTAAAATTTTTCCATATCTCTAATTTTTTTGTGGAGAATATTGGATGAGTGAAGGGGCACAATGGGTGATGAGAATTTTTTTCATGTGAAATGTTTAGATTAATGAATTGGCATGTTTGATCATTTGATTGGTGTCTTCTAATCTTACTTAGTGGTGCTCATGTTTATGACTCTCTTGTTTAAACAATTGGTTCATATTGTATCTAATTTGTTGTGGAAAAAAAATGATCCAAATGAATACGTGGCACCTTATTGTCATCGCTTTTGGTTGCAAAAGAGCCAATAGCTTAGATGCATAATGGACAGACAATTATTTGTTGGGCAGATTTGGAACCATGCAAGTCTGATGTTGGAGGAGGAGGACATGGCTAAATGAGGAAAGGTATTGCTTTTGGTGGAACTTGGGGATAGAACAGTGGAAGAAGATTAAATGTAAAACTAGATGGAAAATGAAATACAGCATACTCGATAAAGTCAGCAAGGATAAAAATTAGGAGAGTGGTGTAGGAGTAGGGCCCAAGGAATCACAACCATGAGGGAATGCATTACGTATATCATATAAGGATGACCAAGAATGAAAAACAGAAACAAAGAATAATATGTAAGGTAGATCATTTGACAAGAAAAAGCTATGGAGTGCAAACACGGATTTTAATAGGATACAAAAACTCTTATTAGTTTTTGATTTGTTGGATTTATGATCAATTTTTATTTCTATTATTCTCTGCTCATCATTAATAAAGCTTTTGTGATTCTTATAAAAGTGATAGAAAAAGGTAGAGAAGCACTGATGGTCAAATTTTGATAACTGCATAGCTTTTCTATCATTTTTAAAGTCGATCAGTAACAATTGTGTCAGTTCATTGGTATATATTAACTGTGTGGATGCACTTGTGAAGAAATAGTACACAAACACACGCATGTAGATTCATGTGCATATTCTTGTTTGGAATCCCATTTAGCTGATCAACATTATTATACTTTATTTGGCAGGTGTGTCCCCAGACCAGGAATCAGTTGGGTCTGGGACAAAGAGGTCTAGTGCATCATCTGGCAGTAGGTCTCGTAACTGCAAGGAGTTTCTTCATAGATTTGTAGACAGTGGCATGCTTACCGCACAACTGGAAGACTGGTTTGAATCTATATCCAGTGAATCAGAACCAAAGAAACCGGCCTTTGATGTGCCTTTTGAGATGATAGAACTTCAAAAGTTTGACTATGCATTGGAAGGGATTTCATTTCAGCAGGTGATTAGGATGCCCAATTCCGTTTATGCTTCAACATCTGATGCTGTTGAAGCAACTGCTTATCTTGCCATTGAAGATTTTTTACATGCTGGTGCGAAGGGATTGTGGGAAGCATTCTGGAATCAGGATGGACCCATGCCTTTTTCTGTTGCTTGTCTATACAATGAAAACTTAAAATTCTACCAGGCTGAGAAGGCAGTTGCAGATGGTAAGCTTGGAGGTCTTTGTGCTACTGGTTTATTGCTTACAAACCCTAGACATCCCCGTGGGAGGTGGGATCATATTCTTGAACTGTCTCTTTTAAGGCCTGATATCAGAAACTTTTCCATGGATAGTGACAAGCAGCTTTCTCTCTCTGTTTTAGGCGAGGCCCTTTTCTATGCTATTCGCGTACTATTATCAAGAAGCTTGAGCAGAATGAACTACTCTCAGAGTTCAAACTCTGTGTTTATTCTTCTTGTTGATTCTCAGTATGGTGGGGTAGTAAAGGTTGAAGGAGATGTAAATAAGATGGTGTTTGACGCCAATAATGTTTATGAATGTGCTGCTGAATGGATTACAAATCATTCTAGGATTGCAGTCTCGTCGATTGATAGAATCTGGAACAAGGTTGGAAATGCCAACTGGGGAGACGTTGGTGCCTTACAGGTACTTTTTGCTACCTTCCATTGTATCGTGCAATTTGCTGGATTTCCCAAGCACTCGATAGAGGATTTAGCTGCTGATCATGGTCCTCGCCTCCAAGCAAGAAGGACTGAGAGGCAGTTGGGGAATTCCCGGGCGAATGGAAATGGTCTATATCGGTTCCAGCAGCGCAGTGTATCCCCTGAAATCGTTGAAGTTCAGGATGATTCTGCTAAAATTGAGACTGAACAGTTAATGAAGCTAGAAGTAGGATCTGTATTATGGTTGGAGGATTCTAACTGGCAAAAGGGTTACCATATCAGTCAAGTCTTGAATAATGATGAACATCCATATTACATTGCATCTCCAGTTGAAGAACCTCAGAAAAGTTTCTTTCTATATGTTGGGTCTCATCCTTCCCAGCTGGAGCCTGCATGGGAGGATATGAATCTTTGGTATCTAGTTCAGAGGCAGACGAAAATATTGACTATTATGAAACAGAAAGGTCTATCTAGCAAGTATCTACCTCACTTAAGTGCTTCTGGCAGGATTATTCACCCTGGTCAGTGTCAGAAACCCAGCTCGGGTGGTAACTGTGATCACCCCTGGTGTGGCACCCCAATTCTTGTGACCAGCCCAGTTGGTGAAACAGTGGCTCATATGATAAGCGGGGCCAGATTTGGTATGGAGGACGCTATCAGGTGTTGCCATGATTGCTTATCTGCACTTTCAACTGCTACTTCTGCAGGAATTCGCCATGGAGACATCAGGCCTGAGAATGTGATTTGTGTCAGGTCTGCCGAGAGGCAACCTTATTTTGTTCTTATTGGTTGGGGACGTGCTATTCTTGACGATAGGGACCGCCCTGCAATGAACCTTCATTTCTCTTCAACTTATGCTCTCCAGGAGGGAAAGCTATGCTCAGCTTCGGATGCGGAGAGCCTTGTTTACATGCTTTATATTTCCTGTGGTGGGGTTTTACCTGATCTTGATTCGGTTGAGGGGGCACTGCAGTGGAGAGAGACTTCTTGGTCCAGGAGATTAATTCAGCAGAAGTTAGGTGAGGCCTCAACCGTGTTGAAAGCATTTGCCGATTATGTTGATAGTCTATGTGGGACACCATATCCCATGGACTATGATATATGGCTAAGAAGGTTGAGGAGAAACATTAATGAGGATGATTCTGGGAAGGAAATTGATACATCGGGGTAAGACGTTTTTTCAAGGGCCACTGCATTAGGAGTGATACCTTGTCATCTGGATCATAACTGTTCCTGGCTGCAATGACATGAAATTTTGTAAGAAGTTTTTTTATACATGATGTCGATTGTCCAATGTGATGATCATCTGGAGTCTATTGCTTGGAAGTTGGAACAGAATATTCGTGTAAAAGGACGGAGATAAACGTTGGGACAGAATGTGATGTTTGCACTGTTCCTTGCTGTGGAAACTATTTTGGGACTGCTTCACGGATTCTGCGCAGGTGAGCATCGTTTTTCTCGAAATTTCTGAGCATTTAGGGTTAGTGTGTTCGTGACGGACCTCAGGATTTAAAAATTATATGGATATGTTTGCATACAGCTCCCTAGTAACAGTAGGGGATCGAAAAAATCATTGATTTCTCGACTCCTGAAGAATTTTTGTTAAAGAATATTTGCTGTATTTATTACCATTCCTTTGTAAAGATAGATTCAAAGTTGCCTGGAATATATTCGAAAGCTAAGGTGCCAGTGGACTGAAGTATTCCATTGTGTCCAGGGCATCACCCTTTTGTGTAAATGTATTAGTCTTTTAAGTGTGTGTTGAAAAGCCATTTTAATGCAATAATCTGGTCTTTTGGTCGTCCTCTAGTTTCCGCTATTGGCTTCGGTCCAGGGCATCAAAATTATCGGTCTAGCGGTACTTCTTTTCTCAATGTTGGAAGATGTCTCAAGTTCGAATTGACCCATCCGCTGATAATAATAAAAAAAAGGTGGATGGGTGGAGATTCAAGGGAGCTTGTGATCCCAAACACGAGATGAAGGTAAAGAGAGGCCAAAGCGTATATGCTTGAAGGTGATCTCATAAGGAGATAGCCAAATGGTAGATGTCTCAAATGATTGTGCGGGTTTAGTCGCAATGCAGATTATGGTTGCCTAACAGTGTTTCCTCTCCACTTGGGTGGTTGAAAACATGCCGGGCGTAACAAGGGTATTCGACATGTTGCTGAAATTTACATCAAACGTTGACTGCTGGTGTCCGGGCCGAGTTGGCTAGGACAATGTGTCTCTCCTCTGCACTTAATAAGAGTTGGCGATCTGTGTTTTCGGGGTTTTTTTTTTTTTTTCAAAAGAAAACTTTGTTGTCAATTCACACCAAGATAAAACTGGAAATATGAAGATAATAATACTGTCAAAAACAAAAACAATACTGAATTTAATAGCTAAAAATTGCAGACGCCGATCCCGTCTGCTAATGTAAGAATGGAAAATCGAAGCACGAAAAATGGACTGGATTAGGCAGCGACGAAGATTTATTTACGTACATGGCTTCCTGGAAAATTCTGAATCCTGATTCAGAGAGAGTGAAGTAAATAACAGCAATGAGATGAATATCGAAAGAAAATAAAAGGAAAACTAATCAAAAGGGCTTGAAAACTTTGAGTTTTAACGATAATGACAAAATAAAGGGTAAAATGAATAGTACCATGATTGACTTTTTAGTATAAAAATGTGGTTTTTCGTTAAAGTGAGCAGTACGGGGGCTTTTCGTTTAAAACTCCCAAGAATAAAATATGCATTTAGGGAAAAACCGATCATTTGCGGAACTAGGAAAACGCTTTCATCCATTCGTTTCTATCCAAGATTTTTTTCCACCATAGATGTGCATGATTCAAAGTTTCTAACTGGCATGGTCACAACATTTTGAGAATTACGACACACGGTTTTGTTTCTGTGAACTACAGAGGTTTCGCTGTCCCAAAGGACTGCAAACCTATGAATGTCGGGTTCAAATCTGTCTGCTACTACAAGAACTACGTAACACAACATAATGATTCGTAGAACATCTAAGTCGACAGTTAATGACCAATGTTTCGAGAGGAAAATAAAACCTTCATTCACTGTTTTTACCATTCTCTACACGAACCCAACAAAGTTTAAGCGAAGTGAAGTGATGCAACTCGAAACTGAATACCATATGCCGCAACAGAACATCTTAAAGCGGACAAGCCAAACCAACATGACGAAAGAGAGAGCGAGAGAGGTACATACCTCGAGTTTTTTTATGCGATTCCTTCATTCACTAGGCTGCATTGGAGTGTCTATCCTTACCCTCTACATTCCGGCGTCTCCAGTATTGGAAGAATTGCATTAGTATCTGAACTACATTAAGGTACAAGAATTTCAGATTGTTCACGATATTGCTTGTTCTGCAAGAAAAAAGTTCAACGTTCGAAGGAAACTACAATAACAAATCTTTGCAGTATGTGAATGCACTTGTGCTATTTAACAAAGTAACCAAGTATGCTATGTTCGAAGAAACATATGAAATAGTGACGATACAAAAAGGATACAAAAATATCCAGAAGCATGCATCCTCCTGCATCCACCAGCCACGCAAGATTCGGTCTGATTTTTGACCACTCCATGCTGTTCACCAAAATGCTACACAACAAAGAACCATGATCATTAGCGAAACAGATAAAATTAGTACTCAAAACATCCCAGTGTGGCAAGAAAATAGACATTAACTTTCAAACTTAAGCTAAAGTAAATGGCTGTAAATCAAAAGGCCAAACAGTAGTAAAAGAACCATAAAGGATTAAGTAATATTCACCTTGCGACGTAAGCTGCATTTCCAACAACAGCAAAGATGAACATAAAAGGATTAAGCCCCTGCATATTGTGCAGAAATTCTCTCTCTCAATGATACTCATTTCAATGATAAGGGAAATATTTGTCGACAAAGAGGGTTGTCTTACTAGAGTATGATTAGACCTTAAAGTACATTAGTTTTACAAAATTCACATAACAAATTCACCCACAAAGTCCTAATTCTGATAAAAACTAAAACAAAATACAAATAACCCCTAAACTTGAGCTTATGCCTAACATAAACACCGATTAACTTTCTTTTTCCATCCATTATTAACTACAACAATGAAGGTGAAAATGCTTACGTCAACATTCCCCTTGCGGATCTGCAAAAAAATTGATCAAGAACCAGAAGTTAACATTACTCAGACAACTGAGACAGAAGGCGAATGCCCATATTCTATAATAAAGGGTACTACTTACAAAAGAAATTGACTACTTCTAAGGGTACTACTCACATTTAAGTAAATTTGGGGAAACCGTCCACCAATGTAAATAATTGCCATTCCCCAACCAAGGAAACTTCCTATCCCACTGCTATGTTTAGTACCCGTTTCTCGCAACAGCCCACTATTTACCTGAAATTCAAATAGCGTTTCACCAGAAAAGAACAAACTCAAAAGTTGAGAACAATAATGATGATGATAATCGGATAACAATGAGAAAAGATATTCCAACTCCTTTACCCAACATTCCAACTAACAGGCCACTTATCCAATAGCTTAAAAGTTAAGAGGCAACTGAAAGCGAAAACTGGTTAACGGTAAACACTAGTGGTCTGTGCAACAAGAATACTACTGCCTAACCAGTTTTCTATGTAGAATCTTAAGAGTGATAAAAGTGAGTAAACTACCTGCATCACTACTCCTCGATTTGGAGTGTCAACTACCTGCAACAGCCTTCTTCCTACTTGCATCACTACTCCTCGATTTGGATTATCAACACTTAAATCAACTGATCGTTGATTAAAAGTGCAAAAGAGGGTCATCAGCGAGACCTAAAGTAGAAGAGACAAAAGTTTACATCGTAAGATCAAATGCTAGAACAACAGTATAATTATACAATCAGCAATGTAGAGCTCACCACACACAGCGTAGTCTTGACATTATTAGATGGTGCAGATTGTGTAGATGCAAGTGCACCAAGCAAGGGCTCTTCAATTGGATTTCGATTTCGATTAAATGGAAGAGTTGTTCTTTGTGCTGCATGAAATCCTTCTGAAGGGGTGTGACTCCTTGATAAAGACCTTGCCGATCTGATGAATTTCCAAGAAAACAGATATCCAATTACATGATCACGATTGTCAACAATGAAACTTAGATAGATCACTGCACTGTGAAGATTTAAAATTCTGTCAGAAACCATCTGATTATAGTTTCAGACGTTCTGTAAAAATGTTACCAACTATTTCAGTTAGCAACATTTTGTTTCACAATTTCAAGCTTATATATGTAGCAAGGATGAGCAACTGATCAAAAGCTCTAATATAAAAATCAGAGAGGCTTGAATATCTCCAAGTCTCGAGCACAAGCAGTCAAAAGGCATACACGAGTTATTGAACGATGCAAATTAAAATAGCCTAGATGACCCAATAGGAGAAACTTATTAGATCTGCAACTATCCAGAACAGTGATTTTTCTGTCAATGGCTGGTATCTGCATTTTTAGGCAGAACCACGTTTTGGCTGAAATTTAACAAAGGACACGCACTTGAGAAAATGCATATAGAACTTTGGTGATCCAATCGAATTCTTCATCAGTTAAATTATAAAAAGCAAGACTGTAAGAGAAATAATTGATAATAATTTGTCAATGTGAACGGAAAAATCAATTACATGTAGTATGATTCTCGTCCGGGAGAAATATTGGGACAAAGAATGGGCGAACTCCATTCATTTCCTGCAGAGGGGGCGTCAATCACATTAATCCTGCCACTAGCTTTTCCTGGAACCTCAGCCGGATTAGTCTTGGAACCCTAAAAATTACAGATAAGTGCATTAGCGGTATTCACTTGCTTTTTGATATAAGCAGTGCGCATACTCTATTTGTGACTGTAAAAAGGAAAAAAGAAGCCTAAAGCAGAAAGTAGTTCAAGAAGCAAATGTAACAGTTTTAAATAAATTACGTGCTCCAGTTATATGATACTGTTTTATACTTCAGGGAGGAGGAGATATTCAAGTCTCTCTGAGACAAACTCGAATATCTCTCTAATCCCTAAGTTATAAACTTGAAAGAAAACATGCATGAGTGTCTAAAGAGTAAAGACTATGCACATTATATAAGAGGAGACGAGGACATAGAATCTAACCTTTTTCGGTCTCAAATTATTAAGACGAGGATATATGCAACCATAGTATATGGTCTGTACAGAAAGAACTAATGTGGTTGTTAAATACAACTGCATACCAAGAAACAGAGAAAGATCGCATCAACTCATTTGTTAATGACATGAAGTAAATTTAAATAAAAAAACCCATGTTGTTTAGATATCAAAGTGCAGCTGGAGTCAACATTCTTACAATTGCTGTATAGTACTGTGTTGGAAGCTGCATAAGAAAGTATACAAAGGCAGTTAGTCACCAATAATTTTTCCTCGTGAAAGAAATGTTTATCCAAAAATGGCGTATCTTAAACTGAGATTATGACCATAACATCTTGGGGAAGCAATAAAACGAACAAAAAAAATCCTAATAAGCATCATGGTCAAAATTTGTGAGCAACTCTACTCTAACTTGTACATTAAAACAGATTTTATATGTGGAACATGGATCAAGATAAAGAGCACATTCTCAAAACTCCTCCGGGCACAAAATCTATAAGGGACGCATGCAACCAGCCCACCTCCTCTCCGATCACATTCTGAAAAGCCCTCCTATTCCTTTCCACCCATATAACCCAAAGAATTTCCATCATACAACATTTCCAGAGCTAGAAAAAAATTCTTTTCCCCCCAAAATATAAACTTCTCAAATAAGCGTGCATTACACAACGCCACAAGTGATCTATACTATAAGCACACTTCTTACAAATACGGGAAGGAAAACAAAATGTCGTCTTCGTTGAAGCCATGTCACAAGTATTGGTCTTCCTATCAGCAATTAACGAAACTAACACTCTTACATTAGGGGTTAACTTAGCTTTCTATCTTACGATGATTTGAACTGACAGAGACTAAAGGAGACATGTCTGCCGCAATGTACTAACAAATACTGGAGAGATGTCTCCTCTGCAAATGCGCCTTGGTCATAAAGTTGACACAAAATCATCACGAATCAAACATTTACACGCAAATAATAAATAAAAGCTAAAAACCTTAAACAAAGTTTCGAAAGCTATGAAACAGTAAACGACACTCACAGTAGCTGGTTCTAACAGGCAGCCAAAAACGTTAAACAGGTCCCTGCAAAAGGATTTGAGATAAAATTAGTTACAGGTCCAAATAACAAATTGAAATTCCAGTTTGAAAACGAAAAGAATGATCCAACACATTTCAAAGATTCAAAAAAGTACACAAAATCATCAAGAACAAATGGATTGGTGAGAGTGAGATACTCTTTGGACTATTACAAGGCAATTAATCTTACATCAATATCAAAAGCGCAAGGACGTATGAAGGCGAAAATCGTAGAAAAACACAGTGCATGTTTGTCATTTGGCCAAAGAAATAAACTTCAAGATTGCATTTGGATAGTATAGTTGGCAAAAGCATTTATAACTCAAGTGGTGAAGAATATTTATGCATGCAACCGAGTTTTCATGTTCGAAATATATGAAATGACATTGACGTAACTAGTAAACAGATGTGTGTTAGGCTAGTTGGTTAGGGCACTGTACTCCGACTCTTAAACCCTACATCCTAAACCCATTTTCCGTAAATTAGAGTAGATTAGAATATTACCCGATAATCCAAGTGATCAAGAAAGCAAGAGAGAGGCCGTGATTGGATTTGGCCTTGTAGTTGGTGATGATTTGGGGAACCTCAGCGACACCCCAACTGAGGACGCTGATTACACCCAGCGCCAACGATATGCCGTCCTTCACGCTGCAGACTTCGTACTCCAAGTACTTTCTCCCCCATTCCCAGCAATGCTCGCCCACTACTCCTCCCATTCCCACTCCCAACGGGATTGTTGAGCTCCCCAGCAATCCCATTCCCATTCCCATTCCCTCTCTCTCCTCTTCGCTTCTCTCTCTCACTTCCCTCTGCGTGTATGAGTTGTTCTATATTGAGTGGGAGAGAGAGAGTTTATATATAACAAGGAGAGAGATTATATATTAGAAGTTAAAATTTTAATTTAGAAAAAAAATAAAATAAACATTTGTCTCTGAACTTTGATCTTATTTCATTTTACGCTCGAAATTTTAAATTTGGTTTCGATTCCCGATAAAAAAAATTAATTTGTGTCAATCTCTTCCTAACTGTCAATATGTATCTTCACAACCAATTTCTAGGGGCGTTATACATCAACGAAATACTGTATTAACAAAGAAAATTAGTGAACATTTGGAGTTTTTGATACTTGATTTGCAAGAAAAGGGCGCATTCGAACCAAACTCAAAGACTCGTACTGTACAATATCGACAAAAATAACCCTAAATTTGATGACAGATAACTTCATACGAAACAACGGGAGAGCACTGACACGAATTAAGAGTTTAAAGAGAATAAAACTAAATTAAAAGTTTAGAAGTGAAATTGAAATGTGTATAATTTGGTGCCATTCATAAAGTTTACTTTTCGAATTCTAAGGATATTCTTGAATAATCGCACACACAAAAAAGGTTATCATTAATTGGCAGACAAAAACCAGAGTCCAAAAGTTTTTGACAATCTTTATTTGCCATTTTCTTCCATATAGGATCGCAGAGCCTTTATCCAAATAGATTTTCATTTTTTGCTAAAAAGTAAGACTAGTTGTGAGGTTTATTATACGTAGAATTTCAATGACCCGAATTGTTTACTTTTTAAGTCTTTATTCATAAATCATTTTTGTAAAAAATTAATTTAATCTGAAACCATTTACTTATTTGATTGTCATAATGAAATTCAAAAACAACTTCTTTGAACTCAATTAAATAAGTCAAATATTTTCAATTTGGTTAATATTTTGCAAATATGATTTGTAAAGTACAATTTGAAAAATATGGTTCAGATCGTTGAAGCTCGATCTTGAATAGACTCTATTTTTTTTTTATCAAAAAATAGAGATCCCATTGAATAAAGAGCTTGAATATAATATACCTTTCTCTTTCATATAATTGAGTCAGTTTTGTTTTGCCACTTATGGAAAGAAATAAGAGTCTAATCACTCGAAAATAAAGGGCAGAATCAAGTGGCTTTATGCGGGTCATATTCTTTTCCCGCTTTAACTATTAAAATTGATTTGTTTATATTTGAATATATAAATGATTTTCAAATATCAATTGGTTTTTTGTATGAATGATTATCAGATGAAGATTAAGTAATTACACGACTTCAATTATAAAAACATTCGCAAAAACTGAGATATAAAATATCAGTATCGGTAGAACTATTGATATGTACATTTGTGAAAATTTTGTTAGATATATCGATCTCAATTTTCTTCAATGAAAATGATGAAAATTTATTCATATGGATATTTAAACTGATAAGTTGAAAATATCAACAAAATCTATCAATTTTTTCCTAGATGGATTTCAGATTTCATCTCATTTCCATATCTTTTTATGATTTTTCCGATTTTTTTTTTTTTTGGTGAAATAATCGGGGTTTAAAGAAACCCAAAAAGGAAACTACAGCTCAGAAACTAAGCGGATCCGTGGGACTCCACCAATATCATCTAAAAGAGTAGAACTGAGCCACACAGGGGCCTCATCAAAAAAGAGCACACCAATCTCCATGTTATAACTCCAGTTTGCTAGAATATCCGCCGCTTGATTCTTCTCTCTATAGACATGGACCAGCACACACCTCCTAAGTTGACCCATCATGAGACGGCAGCTGTGGACAATTGTCTCCAGAGGGTGGAAGTTATCAGCCTTGGTCTGCGT
Source organism: Crataegus laevigata (assembly GCA_963580275.1). NCBI lineage: Eukaryota > Viridiplantae > Streptophyta > Magnoliopsida > Rosales > Rosaceae > Crataegus > Crataegus laevigata. The sequence continues at coordinate 31,926,264 of OY756952.1, forward strand.
TAGCATCATCACAACATACATAGAATCCATCTCAATATGGAGGTCAGTAATGCATTTTTCCGATTTTTCAAACACTGGATATATGTGCATTTTTTGGTAAATGCAAATATTATTTTTATTCTTATTATTTTTGTAGGAACTATTATTTATTTTCCTTTTTGGTTTTTAGTGTTTGATTTTTTTTTTTTGGAAACAGTTTTTAGTGTTTGTTGGACTAGAGAAGCTCAAGGCCGTTTAACCCATAAAATGTGGAACAAATTTGATAAACATTTTTTTTAAGGAAAACTAATGAAAATGACTTGAAAACTTTGAGTTTTAACGATAAGGACAAAATAAAGGGTAAAGTGAATAGTACCAGGATTGAATTTTTAGTGTAAAAATGTGGTTTTTCGTTAAGGTGAACACTACCGAGAGTTTTTCGTTAAAGTTCCCTTTTTTTTAACCATGTAAAAGTTTTTTTTTTCTTCCAAGAAGTGATAGTTTTTCATCACTAAGAACAATCAAGTACAAAGAGGTGTCAGAAGAATAAATTGTATCCAACAATCAATTTTTTGATTTGAAGATAATTTGAACACTACGTAAATAATTTTAAAACCCTTATACGGCCACACACAAAATCACAAGAACCAAGAGTCTCAAGACAAATTTATCACAAAGACGACAATGCCTCACATAAAGTCATCGCAAACAAGGAGGCCACACAAATTGTTATTGCGACACGAACAAATTGCCAAAGCAACATATAAAATCTACTACACACCTAAAAAATCGAATCTAAACCGATGACGTGTCCACAAAGGAGATGGGGTACATAGGTGTGGGTAGCAGGGCAAAAGAGTAAAGTGCCTTGCTAAAGCCGCGAATCACTTACCCCGTGAAAAGTTGGAAGCTAAAAGCATAGCAGATAGTGTTATGGGCAGAAAGTGGATTCTCCGAAGCGACTACGAGTTTCGGCCACTTCAAATTTGTCTACAGAATCATACAGACACATGAGTTATGTTACACTACGTTGCTCACGCGTGCGTGGAAGATTTCTCACCGTTAAGAAGGGCACACACGGTTCAATTCGAATCAAATTTAACCTCAAAATACGATCAAACCAATCAACCGTTCAGCGGTGTAATTTAGTTCAGTTTGAATTACTATCGCGCGGTTTGGTTCGAGGGGTTCGATGGTCTAGGTCCAAAACTAGTCCAGTCCAAGAAGGTAATGAAAGCAGCACCAGTGCAAAGCAAAAGGAAAAGGAAAACGAAAGAACATATCCAATCAGACTGATGCATGGGACAAGAAGATTGAAGATTGAAAGCAAAAAGGCAATGATAGGAGGCTGGGAATGGGGTGGCGGGATTGAAACGACACAAAGTTGATCCCAAATTTGAAACCCTGTTCGGAATCCGAACACGAAGCCAAACTTCCAACTCAAGGAAAGTGTAAGAACTCGTTTGAATGTGCTTTTGAAATGACTAAAAACACTTTTGGTGAAAATGTTTTTGAAACCAATTCTTAGTAAAAATGCAAATAAATTCTAAAAAAGCACTTAAAGTGCTTCCTGCTTTTGAAACCAAAAACATTTTCTCTAAAAGCGCTTTCAGTAATTTTAAAAACACATCCAAACGAGCCCTAATAAACCGCAAATGCAGCAAAATACGAGCCATCGGTTGTTGGTCGTAATCTCTCTAACTGAAGCTAAGTTGAGGAAGGAGACCTCACACACGGGAATCCTCCGAGAATAACGAAGATGTATGAAAGCAGCAGACAAAGACGGTGTAAGTTGTAACCTGACAGAACGGTTCTAAGTTTAGCCATGTCCCAATCCACAGCAATACTCGAGCAAAGAATTAGACAATGAAAAACGAATGGAGATATAGCACTTCACAGGATCAATATAAAGAAGCAAAACCTGTAGCAACGACATCCACGAGAGAACCTGCAGTCATCAGTTCAAACTTGGAAGCAACTAACCTTTCTGGAGTCAACCAACAGAATGATGCAAATGCTATCATGCTCATAAATGAGGTAGAAGAGGGCCATTTTCACATATAAAAGGAGGAATGAGAAAAGTACATCATGCGGATAACATAATAAAATCAACCTCAAGTAAAAATAAAAACAAATCGTGGAAGGCTTCGATAATATTATCCATTTAAGGGCAGGAAGAAGGCTGTATAACCTAAACCAAATGCTGATCCTACAGGAGTTCTAAAATAGTGGTTTACGTTTGGAAACCTGGTTCCATTGTCTGGACTGATGGGGCTGTAACTACAGCCAGACTCAGGTCAGGAGGGCCGGAATCAGACTTTTCACGGATCTCCCGGTACTCTTGACAAATGGCACACAGATGGCAGAAAAAATGAGTGACAAAGTCTCCACACGGCGCTTCCTACAAAATTCATAGACAAGCATTATTCCTCCACAGCATGGCATTCCAACTATTCTGACAGAAACCCTAGATTATATGATAAGCCCTAGTGGAGTAATAAAATAAACTTAAGCAGTTGTCACACAAAAAGTTTCGAGTAGTTCATGACCTCCCCCAAACATATTATATCAAAGTAATCAAAATTATGTTCCGCCATTGAGGCCTACACAAAGTCACATTCCCTTACCACACAAATGATAATTACATCTTTCCTTTGATGATAATATAATCCCGCATCAGCAACTCGAAGCCTTGCATGACAAATGAAGAACCATTTATTTTATTTTTTATCCTGTAGTGGTAAGCCTTACATATTGTGCTGCACAGGCATGAATTGCCACTTGGTTTTGTGTTGGATACTCGAATTTTAACATGGTATCAAAGCACTTAACCAATATGGCAGGCCCAACGGCTACAATAATCAACCATATTTTTAGTAACCATTTCTATTTCTCAAACCGTCAAAAGCATATTGAAACTCAGATACAAAGTAAAACAAAAATCAAGAAGGAACCGAGAGAATAAAAACACAAAATTAAAACTTTTCTACTCTTAACGGTTAACAAACTTTAAGACTGTAAAATTGATAATCAATGTTATACCTGAAGATTATACTTTGTTCTTAGGGCACTGCGGTAGCCACAAGCATAACACGCAACAAAGCATCCCGGTATGCCCAAAAACAGACCCTCAGTCAATAAGCAGCAGACAGTATTAACCAGTGCCCACAAAATAAAATGAGTCATGCATGATCCTAATAATGTCCCAGAACCCAGAAATTCTGCATTCTTTCCGAACAGAAAGCAAGGACAAAACAGACCTACACAACCTGCAAAAAAAATCAGCAATTCAATGGTCGTTATTGTTTTGAAAGTCATAATCTGGAGACATGATGGATGAAACTCCTGCTACAGTTACGAACATATATAGCAATGGTTGGTACCAAACGACCACATGTTGCGACTTATCAGGATAAACAAAAATAAAACAAGTCAGATTATCCTCTGCTCATGTATCTCCTCTAACGTCTTAAGAACGTTATCATCTATTTATTCACCACTAACAACACAGAGTATATACCAACAGCCAATGCTTTACCTCACAACAGACTGGATATCACGTCTTTAAAATGAGATTTAAAGTACTTAGTAATATATCGATCTTGTTGATAATCTTTACCAAATTTTGTCCATGAAAAATTCAAGGGGGTATTCTATTAATGTTCACTTCATAACTTGAGTCATTCTAATCCTATAATGACTCCTACAGTTCTCGTCAAGTTTTATCGGATAATAAATTATTGTTTGATCTTAAAAAATATCTGGGCATGGTTACCTGCCAAAAATTCAGATATTGCAATGGCTACTAACTAACACAAAATGAATACCAGTCACGAATTCAGACTAAAAAGAGGTCCTCCACATAACGAAGAGGTACTCAGAGTGCATTAACGCATAAAAACTAAGAGCTGAGCATATGGTATTGTGTGGGGTTAGTTGAGACGAGCTACTTTTCGTTTTCCCTATTCAAGATGCACCTTCTTAATTTTTCCTTCTGATAAATCAAGGTCACAAGGCAGAAAGTAGCATACAGCTCTGCATATCGTCACAGCATGCGCAGATTCCAGAAGACCATGGTTTGGGCCCATCACTGCTGCTTTGCTGCATGGGAGGGTCTTCACCGTGCAATACAATCGCTGATTCAGAATCCGACATTCCCAACGGAATGTAAGCAGGTGGAGCATAGCTGCTTTGGCCTTTCATTTTTTTCTCCGGTGACACAAATGATCTGTACCCATAACCCCAAAGTATTAGGAAAAAAAGAAGAAGAAAGAGATTATCTGAGTCAAGGAATGTGCTAAACAGACCACATTTGCAATCCCATATATGTATCAACAAGCCACAAAAACTCTTCTATTAAGAAGTACCCAACAAACACGAAACTGAAACAAACACAATGCAAGGGAGATAAATGATCTGGCGGGTGACGCTGCTCACAATATTTATGAGGTAAGTGATTCCCGCACACTCTTTTCCAACAAGGCTCCCCACTTTGGGAGGGTCGGGGGAGGGGGAACGTAGGCAAAGAGGCTATTTTCACGATTTCGTGACCTTTCGGTCGCAAAGGAGCAACCTTTCTGCTGCGCCAAGGCTCGCGAAAATCATTTTCCTTTGTACAATTAGCGGCTACCTTTCAAATGCTAAAATTGAAACTAAGAGTAACAAATATCACGAATTCGACACATAAATCAATCATCACAGAGAATAATCGGATTTGGAGCACAAAATTTGAGTTACAGGCCTCGTTTCAGAGAAGAAATCAACAAAAATAACACACAAAACAACTAAAGTAGTAAGATTTTAAATTTTATCGTAAAAATCTAGTAAATGGAAATCGAAAGCGAGACAATTTATGAAAAAATAAACACAAATCGGAAAACAAGATTCATACCGGGTCGCCGGTGGTGGAGGAGATGAACAATCCGTGAACAATCCGCCTCTTCGGTTCTGTTCCGTCGTTGGAAAGTGAAAAATGACGAGAGCTAACCGGGTCCGAGTCGATTGGGGGAGGAGAGGTACCTGCACTTTTTGCGTTGCTTAGATTACCTTTTGACCTTTTGATCAAAAGGAAGATTACCTTTTGACCTGCCCTATTGTCTAATTTTCTCACTAACATTATATTTACACTCGGTATAAAAATTAAAATGTTATTTCTTCACCTACTATTATTCTTAAAATTACCCTTAATATATATATATATATAAACTTGTCTCTTAAATAAAAAAAAAGAATATAAACAAATATTATTATTCTCTTCTAAAAGCCACCAAAAAAATCGGAGTCTCCCAATTTTTAGCCTGATGTACATGTTTGGTTGTGATTGAAAATGGAGAAGCTTACTCAAGTAAATCATTTCTCAAGCCATAACCGATGGGGTTATGCTAGGTGATTGATCGAAACGGCTTCAAATGGGAAAATTTTTTATATCATATAATGTTGTAAATAATGGGATTGTTTGCCCACATGTAAATAGTATCTCTATCACATGCTAAATAGTGAAGTTTTTGTAAGCTTTCAATGAAGTTGCTCTATAAATAAAGCATTATGAGTGTTCAAAACATACGAACACAGAAAGAGAAAAGAAGAAATATAATAATATTAGTATCTTTCATTTTCTTATACCTGCAATACTTTTGTGGTGGTAGTACAAAACTAAACAGTGTGACCTGTTTCGCTCATGTCCCTAACAGAGGTTATGTCACACCCGCCCCTCGATTATAATTAAATTTTAGAAATTTACCTCCGAACCATTTTCAATTTTTCAATTTAATCCCGAAAGTTTTTGTAAACTTTCATTTTGGTCTCCATCCCCCTTTCTTTTAATTTTTAAATTGTTATGGTTCCGGGTTTTGAGAGCCAAGGGGTCCACCCCTGTTTTTGGTTTTCCTTTTTCCTCGGATCCCTTGTCCTTCTCTTTCTCTCTAGACTCTCTCGAACTCTCTCTTCCGTATCTCCCTCATCCCTCACCCTCCTGTGAACACACACGCTAGTCACCTTCATCTCCCTCATCATCACCATCACCCTTGTGCTCTGAAAAACGAAGAACGAACACCCAAAACCCATGCTCCGACAACTCCGGCGACTTTCGAGCCAATTTCCGGCCAAACCACGGTGAGTTGGCCGGCGTGCAAGGTATCAATCTCTTCGTCTTGTCGAGTACTATGATTTTCCTTTTTATTTCACCCAATTTCGTTGAGTATTGAAGAAGTTATACTCATTTGAATCTTACCCAGTTTCCGGCGAGTCCGACGGCTTTCGAGGTGATTTCCGGCCAAACCACGGCGAGTTAGACGTCGTGCGAGGTACCATTCTCTTCGTCTCTTCGAGGGCTACAACTTTCGTTTTTGTTTCACTTGATTTCGTTGAGTATTGGTAAAGTTATGGACGTTTGAAAATGGGTGGTATTCCGGCCGAATTTCCGGCCTTCCTCTTCCTTTGGGTCCGGTGACCCATATCTTGGACTCGGGTCAGACTTTCAAGCCCAACCCATTTCACACCCAGGCCCTTTGGGCCATTCTAAACCCTCGGGCCTGGCCCGTCCTATTTAATGCAAGCCCAAAACCCAACCCTAAAAACCTATTGGGCTAACCCATGTTATAAACCCAATAACCCAAACCCTTTAACCCTGATCCGTGGACCCTGACCCAGGTTTGACCTGACCCGCGGACTCTGACCCGACCCGGTTGACTGACCCGTTGACTTGGTCAACGGTCAACGTTGACTTTGACTTTGACCGGTCAACGGTCAACGTTGACTTTTCGGTTGACTTTTTCGGATTTTGTCCGGGACCCCTCCTAGGCTAATTTCGACGTCCTGGACCCGTTTTTGAAGTCCGTTTTCCCAAATAAATTCGTTTGAATAGAGTTTGACTATATTGAACCTTTTATGTGCTAGGTGCATATATTGTAGCTTTACAAGATTCGCTAGCAGCGCCGCGTGGGATGACTAAGTACGGTGAGTGGGCAGTTTTATTTTCCGTATATATATATATATATATATACTTGACGTTTTCCCAGAAATTGAAATTGAATGAAAATATGCTTTAAATGCAAAGTATAAAAGTATATGAAAAATATGTTTTCAAATGCCATGCGTAGATTCATATGAAAATATAATTCAAAATGCCATGCATAGAAGTATGTGAAAAGTATATAGAAATGTGAATCGAATTGCCATGCATGAAATGATATGAAAATAGGAATTGATATATGATGCATATATATGAATTGGTGCGGTGGACGCACAGGTGAGTATCAGGTGAGTATATATTACTGTTATGATGATGTTGAGATATGTTGAGCTCATAACCTGCACCATGGTATTAGTGCTTATATTATTCACCGCATCGCACGCTCGCCTTGGATCCAAGTAGATGCTAGTCGTACAGACCATAGGAGGTGGTTCCGACAGGCCAGTCGTACAGACCTTTAGAGAGGTTCCGACTGGTGGGTGACCTTAGATTATGTGCACAGATGATTGATGAGAAAAGCACTAGAGCGTAATATTAACCATTAAGCCGTACAGACTACATTAGGTGGTTCCGACTTATGTGCAGAAGGCCGTACAGGTCACAGGTGGTGACTCCGGCAGGATGAAATTTTGAACAAGATGAAATTTTGAGCTCTAGATTCAGCCGTACAGGGCCATTAGAGGGTCTCCGGTTGATTATTTCCTTCCACCTGATTTATGTTAATGCATTCATACTATACTGTTGAATTTAAACATGGCATGGCATATTGTATTGAAAATAATGTTGAGATAGTGATTTAAGTTTTGAGAATATATATGTATATATATTGATATTTTACATTTCTGGGAAAGTATACAGGTTTTACGGAGAGGGGTTACAACGTTTTGATAAATGTTTGGATTTGGAAAAGATTGGTTTTACTGACCCACTCAATTTGGTTTTGCGCCCCTCCAGGTTCAAGATAGCAGAGGTGTGGTGACTACGAGGAATTTCAACGGGGTTCTGACAGAATGGACAAAATTAGGTCTCACCTACGGGTGTTTCATCTTAGAAATGATATATTTAAAGCTTCCGTACTGTGTAAATGGTTACGTCACTCCCACGTGACGGCCAGCACGCCCTCCTTCGGGACGGGGTGTGTCAGTTGGTATCAGAGCCTAGTTGCAATCTTGGACATCTTGAGAATATTCTAGTGAATTCTGTCAGAACTATACCGCCTCGTAGCAAGCCACGTAGTTCAGATGAACCTAGTTCCCTGATATAGTGGTTTAGGGAAAACTACTACTATGGTGATTCAGTCTATTAGTTAAAAGAACATTTTAAGACGGGTTATAAGTTGAATTTGAATCACTTTATAAAAATGATGAACCTGAGGGAGCAAAGTGATGGTTTAATCATTTGGAAAAGATGTTTCAGATTATGCAAGTTAAAGGAATCTTCCGTCTGACAAGGGGTCGAGACGACTACCTGAGTTGGGTTATGAACTTGTATCCTGGTGGAAACAGGAGTATCATTCGTTGTCACCGGAGGAAACAGCCGATTTAAAGTTGTTTGAGGACTTGTTAAAGAAAAGAATTATTCCTCCGGCATATTATGATGGTAATAAGCAAGAGTTTGCAAATATGAGACAAGGAAAGTTGACAGCAATTAAGTATATTAGAAAGTTTTCAGACCAGCCTCATTCCATTCAGATATTGCTGCTAAATTGGTTGAGGTGTTATGTTGTGTTAGGCTGGGTGGAAAAAGGAAGTGGTATTTTTGGTGACCACTATCCATTGTACTTCTTACCAGGAGTATACGAGATGTTGTTAAGCCTTGAGGACTCTAAGAACATGATCAGCGAGAGTAAAGAAGAATAAGAAAAGAATGGGAATCAAAAGAAGATGATAAAGTTAATGATTCGTCATATCAAGGATATAGAAAGATTCAGAGCTTCGAAAGAAGTGAAGCTAGAGCTAGTTCTTCCAGCGAAGGTTTTAGCTCCACGGGTCATGGAGGACTTGTTAGATTTCTTGGAGGTTTCAGATTCCAGAGGCAGGGGAATTCTAATAGTGGAAATTCACCTTTGTGTTGAGATTATACTTTAAGCTGACGTGATTGTTTTATGAATAACATTCAATAGCAGGTGGATATTCGGAGACTTGGGATAGATTGAATCGGCTTACTCAGGAGACTTCAACCAGAGAAAAGATTCAAAGAAAGTTAGCAAAGAATACCTTAGGGTACTTAATACATTATGCTAAACGAAATAAAGTTTGTCTCCGATAAACTACATACGTGGACATACATGAAAGTCAAACAAAACACAGAGGAGGGAGTATTCACAAGGCTACTCGGGAGGAGCCTCAGAAGTCGACGGAGCTCCAGGAAGACGAAGCGCCAGAGTTGGAATCTCCGGAGCCGGAGCACTTGGTGCAACTCCAGAGGACGAAGGCAACATAAACCTCGGGAGTAACGCCATGAACCTTTCATGATCACTCTGGATCCGACCGTCCGACTCTTGCAGCTGGTCCAGCTTCCTCTTCATGCTGGTCGAGTAGCTAGTTGCGAGCATGTGCAACTCCTTGTTCTCGTGCCTGAGTCCTTTTACCTCTTGCCGAAGACTAGCCACCTCCGCCATCAGTGACTCAACCTGACGAGAACGTGCAAGAAGAGAGCGGAATGAGTAAGAGTGCAGAAATGCAAGAAGAGTGTTTACTGGAGAGAGTTCAAGTGTGCTGTGAAACGAAATTCATGCCTCTATATAAAAAAAAGAAGAGATCGATGAGGCGCTCATCTCGCAAATCAAAGAGTGACGCTCCTTTCTCAAAGGCCGGATTCTTGTCTCAAAAGAGCCGTTTCTTTTCTCAAAAGTCGGGATTGCCCAGAATCACGTGGCACTCAGCTTATTCGGTTTTGTCGTCGCTCGTCACATGCAGCTTGGAGCTTTGCGAAAACCACGAGCCGAACCCGGATTTGAACCCCGGTTTTCAAAAGATCATCATTCCAGACGTGTCGTCACTCGTCACATGCGCCGTCAGCCTTTCCGGAAATTACGGACGGCTTTGTCAGAAAGCGCGTAACTGGTACTGTTCATCCATCCACCGACTGCCGACAAATAGTGCGAGAATAATTCCGGTTGTGAAGAAACTCCTATAAGTACCTACATTCGTCTTCCACAGCCAGGCAAACCTGTAAGAAATGCTTAACCCTTACTCACAATTGAGAGGGCACTCCCAACAAAACCTCTTGAAATACTCAGCTTTCTTCCCTCCCGATGATACCTTTGTAAATAAGCCATACCAGAGCAAGAGTACCTCATATCATCAGGGTCGAAAGCAAGAGTATCCCATATCATGCTTTCTCCCTGTCCTTGTCTTTGTCTTTGTTTTCATCTGCAAGACAAGGAGAAAGAGGGCAATCAGTCAGAAACTTCTGATCTGGAACTGATTGTCCCGTAACCTTTGCTTGTTTGTTTCTCAAGCATTGCTCTCGAGTACTCATCTTCAACTGTCTTCAAGGTCATGAATTCCACCGACAAATAACCCATGACTGTCGATCAGATAATGGCTCTTTACACTGAAGTTGCCAAGTACAGATGAGTCGCAGAGGAGTATTGTTTCAAAGGATCATTCAAATGCAAAGGGTACACACCATTTCGGCTATGCAAAAGGTTGAAGCAGAAGGGTCAACGATAAGCTGGAATAAGTCACTACAGCATGGAGCTTCAACAACCTTTCGTTAGCACTGCCACCGAAAAGTAACAGTATCCCATATCACCAGGATCGAATGTACTCTAGGTTTGATGAGGTTGTTTTGACCCTCAAATTCTCGAGTTAGCTCGCTCCATCGGAGGAAACCAGAAAACCCTCCAACCAGTTCAAGAATAGGCCTGTGGAAAGCTACTTCTTCAAAAGCAAAAGTATCTCATATCACCCTCCTAATTTTCCTTTTCTTTGTCCTTGTTGTTGAATGAGAGACAAGTAGGAGGAGAACAATCAGCAGGAACCCGAAGTGAAACTTCCGATCTAGACCTGATTGCTTGATACTCTGATTGCTTACCTTGTCTGTCACCTCCGTCGGCAGAGCTTCTCAGTCAGAGACTTAGGGAACTCATACATTATGGTTGGTATCGCACTTGATCAAGCTTGAAACTGCAATAAGCTTTGAGTGAAGATGATACATTACCTTGTGCGTCAACATATGTTCAAGATACCACTCCTACCTAAGGAATGAAGGCAACGTAAGATGATACCATACTTTGGTACTTAAAAGTGTTGTGATTACTCAGTGGATTAGATCTTGCAAGTCCCTAATGTCATTTGTAATAAATCCTTCACTAGAAATCACAAAGCGAGAACTTGAATTTATGTACTTGTATAACCCTTCACTATAAATGAGAACTTTTATACTCTGTGGATGTAGCCAGTCTGGGTGAACCACATACAGATAGTGTTTGATTTTTTACCCTTACCTCCTTACATGCTTATCTACTTACGTATATACCTTTAACTTTATGTTAGTAGGTGTATGACCTCAGGTCTTGAACTCGAGCATCAAAGTGGTTATTCAAATCAGATATCTTGTACGTTAGATTTGATGGATTGGTTTTGGACCTTCAAATTCTTGAGTGTTCTTTTAGCCTTCTCGACATGGTTTCTCGCTCAATCAGTGAGAAATTGACGATTGATTGATTCGGCGGAAGTGTACGCTTAATTCATATCGTTTTGGTCAGGAACGTAAAAAGTATAATCTTTTCACAAGTTGCCAGAGCTTTTGACTTCGCTGTCAACATGGTGGCCACTTCTCTTGAATCCCAAGCTACTATTTTCAAATGGATTCATTGTCGGCTAAACACTGGAGTAGTTGGTCACATTTGGAGAAACTGATGAGGATAAAGTACTTGGTTCTGGATAGAATTTCATAGCGACAGTTTTTGTTTTGTTCGGTTGGGTATGGTGTTATTTGCGTTATGATATGATAGATTGCTACCGGCCACTTTAGTTGACAGAGTAGTACTGTAGACTGGTATTTAGAGGAACGAATTCACAACGTGTGAAATTGTGCACCTTCGGGAAACCACTACTTGCTTACCGAGACAACAAATGTGAGGTCGATATGGCAGGCTGCAGACTGTAATATCGATAGCTCATTTGTTGGATTCATTAAGCAAGCTGGCAAGAAGACTTGTTTACGGTAGCTGATACGGATTCAGAATCGTTATCCTTGGGACTTGACCCAAAGACACCTCTGTCTTCGAAGTACGTGTCGTTACGTACGCTTGGACAAGACCTATGTCCATTTTCAATCTTAACTTCAGCATGAGCTTTCGATCTATATGTTGGTACGTAGCTATTTTGACGATTGTCGTATTTTACGTATTTACTTTTGACCCTAAGTTAATATATGTTCCCAACTCATATCTTTATAAAGTATGTTTTTACTTTTTCACTGATGGGGACGAAAGTAAGAGATTGGAGGCATGATAGAGGATTTTGCAACCCGCTCGCGACGGTGTGGCATATTCTCTTTGATGCACCCCCTCTGATTTAATTTCTCATCATATATTATTTTAAGTATTTTTGAGTTTTTCAACTTACTTTGTGATTTAAATTTCGGGGTCGAAATTTTTGTAAGGAGGGTAGAATTGTCACACCCGCCCCTCGATTATAATTAAATTTTAGAAATTTACCTCCGAACCATTTTCAATTTTTCAATTTAATCCCGAAAGTTTTTGTAAACTTTCATTTTGGTCTCCATCCCCCTTTCTTTTAATTTTTAAATTGTTATGGTTCCGGGTTTTGAGAGCCAAGGGGTCCACCCCTGTTTTTGGTTTTCCTTTTTCCTCGGATCCCTTGTCCTTCTCTTTCTCTCTAGACTCTCTCGAACTCTCTCTTCCGTATCTCCCTCATCCCTCACCCTCCTGTGAACACACACGCTAGTCACCTTCATCTCCCTCATCATCACCATCACCCTTGTGCTCTGAAAAACGAAGAACGAACACCCAAAACCCATGCTCCGACAACTCCGGCGACTTTCGAGCCAATTTCCGGCCAAACCACGGTGAGTTGGCCGGCGTGCAAGGTATCAATCTCTTCGTCTTGTCGAGTACTATGATTTTCCTTTTTATTTCACCCAATTTCGTTGAGTATTGAAGAAGTTATACTCATTTGAATCTTACCCAGTTTCCGGCGAGTCCGACGGCTTTCGAGGTGATTTCCGGCCAAACCACGGCGAGTTAGACGTCGTGCGAGGTACCATTCTCTTCGTCTCTTCGAGGGCTACAACTTTCGTTTTTGTTTCACTTGATTTCGTTGAGTATTGGTAAAGTTATGGACGTTTGAAAATGGGTGGTATTCCGGCCGAATTTCCGGCCTTCCTCTTCCTTTGGGTCCGGTGACCCATATCTTGGACTCGGGTCAGACTTTCAAGCCCAACCCATTTCACACCCAGGCCCTTTGGGCCATTCTAAACCCTCGGGCCTGGCCCGTCCTATTTAATGCAAGCCCAAAACCCAACCCTAAAAACCTATTGGGCTAACCCATGTTATAAACCCAATAACCCAAACCCTTTAACCCTGATCCGTGGACCCTGACCCAGGTTTGACCTGACCCGCGGACTCTGACCCGACCCGGTTGACTGACCCGTTGACTTGGTCAACGGTCAACGTTGACTTTGACTTTGACCGGTCAACGGTCAACGTTGACTTTTCGGTTGACTTTTTCGGATTTTGTCCGGGACCCCTCCTAGGCTAATTTCGACGTCCTGGACCCGTTTTTGAAGTCCGTTTTCCCAAATAAATTCGTTTGAATAGAGTTTGACTATATTGAACCTTTTATGTGCTAGGTGCATATATTGTAGCTTTACAAGATTCGCTAGCAGCGCCGCGTGGGATGACTAAGTACGGTGAGTGGGCAGTTTTATTTTCCGTATATATATATATATATATATACTTGACGTTTTCCCAGAAATTGAAATTGAATGAAAATATGCTTTAAATGCAAAGTATAAAAGTATATGAAAAATATGTTTTCAAATGCCATGCGTAGATTCATATGAAAATATAATTCAAAATGCCATGCATAGAAGTATGTGAAAAGTATATAGAAATGTGAATCGAATTGCCATGCATGAAATGATATGAAAATAGGAATTGATATATGATGCATATATATGAATTGGTGCGGTGGACGCACAGGTGAGTATCAGGTGAGTATATATTACTGTTATGATGATGTTGAGATATGTTGAGCTCATAACCTGCACCATGGTATTAGTGCTTATATTATTCACCGCATCGCACGCTCGCCTTGGATCCAAGTAGATGCTAGTCGTACAGACCATAGGAGGTGGTTCCGACAGGCCAGTCGTACAGACCTTTAGAGAGGTTCCGACTGGTGGGTGACCTTAGATTATGTGCACAGATGATTGATGAGAAAAGCACTAGAGCGTAATATTAACCATTAAGCCGTACAGACTACATTAGGTGGTTCCGACTTATGTGCAGAAGGCCGTACAGGTCACAGGTGGTGACTCCGGCAGGATGAAATTTTGAACAAGATGAAATTTTGAGCTCTAGATTCAGCCGTACAGGGCCATTAGAGGGTCTCCGGTTGATTATTTCCTTCCACCTGATTTATGTTAATGCATTCATACTATACTGTTGAATTTAAACATGGCATGGCATATTGTATTGAAAATAATGTTGAGATAGTGATTTAAGTTTTGAGAATATATATGTATATATATTGATATTTTACATTTCTGGGAAAGTATACAGGTTTTACGGAGAGGGGTTACAACGTTTTGATAAATGTTTGGATTTGGAAAAGATTGGTTTTACTGACCCACTCAATTTGGTTTTGCGCCCCTCCAGGTTCAAGATAGCAGAGGTGTGGTGACTACGAGGAATTTCAACGGGGTTCTGACAGAATGGACAAAATTAGGTCTCACCTACGGGTGTTTCATCTTAGAAATGATATATTTAAAGCTTCCGTACTGTGTAAATGGTTACGTCACTCCCACGTGACGGCCAGCACGCCCTCCTTCGGGACGGGGTGTGTCAGGTTATCTCTCTAATTTTTGTCTATTTATAACACGTTGTTCTTTTTCTTCCTCTGCCTCACCTGCTGGATATACCCTAGCGAAGAACTACTAGCACCCTGCCTGCTTTTAGTTCTCAACATAACAGTACTTACATCTTTGATTTCTTGTTTGATGTAGTTTCTGATTACTAACCCAGTATTTATTTATGTTAATTTTACTATAATCAAAGATGGTGCAGTACAATCGCCCATCTTGAACTGTAAATTTAATCTTATTGCAATCCAAGATAGTACGTTATCATCGCCTATCTTGAATTGTTATTTAATTTTACTACAATTTTAAGTGGTGCGGTATATTCATTCACCCTGCATATTTAAATTTGACTGTTATTTAATTTTTAGTACAACTTTAGGTGGTGCGGTATAATCGTCCACCTCGCATATTTAAATTTTCCTGCTATTTAATTTTATTGCAATTTAAGGTGGTGTCGTATAATCGCCCACCCTGCTGTGTATATTTAAATTTTTCTACTACTTGAGTGGTGTGGAATAATCACTCATCCTATGTTATTTTATTTCAATGAGAATGGTTTGGTACAATCGCCCTCCTCATTTATCATGTAAATATCGAGCCTAAAGTTTCAAGTGCTTATCATTTTTGCCTGAAGATCAAAAATGAAAAATTTGTAAGAATCAAAAGTTCTAACAATATATTTCTCCAGAATACATATTATTGCAATTTCTTACGCGTCTCATCTTTCTTTCAAAAAAAAATAAAATAGCAAACTTAGCAAAACTTAATTTTGTTGCCTTCGACATTGTTGAGAAGAACTACCTTACCTGAGTTTGAGTCGATTGGGGGAGGAGAGGTACGTGCACTTTTGCTTTGCTTAGACTACCTTTTGACCTTTTGATCACAAGGAAGATTACCTTTTGACGTTTGAATAAATTTTAATTACAGTTTGCACCCTCGTAGTTTGAGTCCTTGGCCCCTATGTTTTAAAATTTGGGAAAAAGTCACTTTCATGGTTACAATGATATACATTGGTCCCTTTGTTTGTTAGAAAATCTTGAATCTTAGGTTTTGCTTTTAGAGAAAATTATAGCAATCGTCTCTTAATTTGAACTTAATTAAAGAAATAGTTTTTCAACTAAAAATCCGTGATCATTAGTCTCTTAACTCATCAAAACGAGCATTTATTATTCTTTTTGTCAACTCTGGCTGAACTTCCGTCAAAGTGAGTCATGGTGAAAAGACTATTGTTACAATTGAGTTAAAGTTAAGGGATCATTGCTCCAATTGGATTAAAGTTGAATGACTATTGCTCTAATTGGATTGAAGTTGAAGGATTATTGATACAATTTTCTCTTTTGGTTTTCCACATTTTCCCAGTATCTAGTCTCATGTATGTCATAAGTGACTCATTTTGAACGAAAGTTTTGACGGAATTGACATAAAAGATAAAAGTTGCACGTTTTGATGTGTTAAGAAACCAATGATCACAAATTTTTAGTTAAGGAATCATTACTCTAATTAGTTGAGAAGTCATTGCTACAATTTCCTCTTACTTTTAATATAAAAATTTCATAATACATTATCATTATGAATTCGAAAACTTGTTAAGCATAAGCTAAAATCCATGAGATAAAAAAGTAAACTCGATAAATTCTAAAGCAGTTATAATTAATAATTTGACGAATAAATATGGTATAACAATTTGTAATTTTAAAAAAAAAAAACAAATTCTCCATATTTTGAAAGATATGGATTAATGTGTTACAACACCAATCCATGGGAGTGCAAAACACAATTCCTCAACTCTATCAAATTATTTAAAATCAATTTCTAATCGAATACACTTGGAATATTTTAACTTCTTTAAAATCTCAATTAAATACACTTGAATTTATAATGATCTTAATAAACAATTTTAAAATCCTAATTGAATACTTAATTTCAGAAAAATACTTAAAATTCTGATTGATTACTTATATATTCATTAAAAAAATTAAAATCTTAAAAATCCATTTAAATATGCATTTAGTGTATTTAATTGAGATTGCTTCTTTATAATTAATATAGACAAGGAAATTGAAATCTGAATACAATTTCCGGGTTACGTGAGTAATTAGGAGGAAGATTCTCTTTTTTTTTCTTCTTCTTTTTATACACTTTTATTCTCTTTATATTTGTGTAATCGAGATTAAGTGACGACGTAATTCTAAGTTCGGCAGGGTATAATGGGGAAAGTGGTTTTTTTTTTTCACCTGAAAAATCAATTGCGAACTGCTAAGCATGAAGAAATGGAAGCGGCTATGGCGATGCCACGACGTTGAATAACCCGACCCTCCATTCTCCAAGACACAACGCATTGATAAACCCTAAGTCTTCAATTCCCAGTTCCAATCAAGAAATTGAAACCCTAATTACGAAAGAAACGATCGTTCGATCGAGAGAATTTATCAAATAACGAACTTATGGATCACTACCAGGTATTGGGGCTGACGAGGAACGCGAGCAAAGCCGAAATCAAGGAAGCGTTCAGGAAGCTAGCGGTGAAGCTGCACCCAGACAAGCATTCCGCTTCCCCCAAGGCGGAGAGAGACAGCGCCACCGTCCGATTCAAGCAGGTCTCGGAGGCCTACCAGGTCCTCACCGACGATCGCAAGCGCGCCGACTACAATTTCCAGAGCTCTCGCCGCCCCCACAGCAATTACAATACCTACACTCGCAGTTACGGTTATGGATACAGTAGAAGTAATACTTACAGTTACAGAAGAGGAGGTGGCGGTTCTGGAGCCGCCAATGGAGCTTCCTCCGCCTTTGAGAATTTACTCCGATATGTCACGACCCGCGCTTTCCTGCTCAATGTCTCCGTAGCAGGGTAAGATAAACTTTCTCTCATCTCACTTGTCTGTAAATTTCGTTGGTTGATTTTACATTCAATTGGATTTGGGCTTGCTTTCCAGTTACTGTTAATTGCTTAATTGCTGAACATGTTGCAATTACCTGACTTGTTATGGAAAGCTGCATTTTTTCGATTCGGTTCATGTTCACGGGTTAAGCTCAATGTTAGATGTTGGCTCACTTGGCCTGCTGTTTTCGATTCTAGTTAATTCGATGCTGTAAAAAACTTACATTTTACCTGATGATGTGAACATGGAATTACATTTTAGCGTGCCCCTTTCGGAATTTGGATAATCAATGTAGGATGTTGGGTAAATTTTCTCTTTGGAA
Source organism: Crataegus laevigata (assembly GCA_963580275.1). Classification (NCBI taxonomy): domain Eukaryota; kingdom Viridiplantae; phylum Streptophyta; class Magnoliopsida; order Rosales; family Rosaceae; genus Crataegus; species Crataegus laevigata. Next base: position 31,944,475 of record OY756952.1, read on the forward strand.
ATGGTTCATTGGTATATGAATTTTATGCAGGGCTTTCTTAGGTGGCATGGCAGTTGTTAATTTGGGCTGGGATGCCTTCTGGAAGATGCATAATAATGAGGTGCGTTGTTCTTTAGTTTCCTTCTTCATCCTGGATTTTTGTTTCTCGGTTCACCCTTTCACTAATTTTTTGCTTATATAATCCTGTGGGAGGATCCGTCGTTTGTATGTTTATAGAAATTGAGCCTAAAATTATCTTAAGGCTGTAAATATTTGGAATTATTAGATGATTTCTTTGGGCAAAGCTATGTGATTCCTTCCTAGAAACTGAAGAAAGTTTGATTCTTGTCATTTAGAGTGCTTTTTATGTACTGTTGTGTAATGTAAAATACAAATGCCAAAAGTAAAACTAGAGATACGCACGAATATAATTTTCTAATATGAGCTCCAGCCCAGCATCGAATGACTCCTTTTTTAGTGACATGTTTGAGCTACTTTAAGCTGATTTGATTTTAGACCTCGTCTTGTTGAGACCAGAGATGTCTGTGGGAATGTTTTTTTTCTTTCTATCCTGAGTTCTTAATCCCTTTTTTCTTCATTGAGGAATGTCCTGTGACGGTCGTATAACTTCGAATGAATCTTTCCAACATTGTGTCACTGACATGCTTTTCCTTTTCATTCAGAAATCATTTGAAGAAGCCATGAGATCCGTTCGAAAAGCCAAAGCACATACAGAGAAGCAGTCGGAGCCAGCCACCAAAGTCCCTAGCTAACCTTTTTCTAATTGTACTTACATGTCCTCTTGCGCAAATCACCACAGTTACGTGCAAATAAAATCAGAGTTCTTACCAGTTTTTGAGGACAAAGTATGTCTCATTCAAAGTATTTGTATAATCTATCTATGCTTGATTCATTATTGTTTGTTCCTCTCAACTATTACGTACCTTGTTTGTGTAGATAGATTACAATTATTGGAACACTTCAATGGCATAAACAAAAGATCTTTTCTACTAGTACAGATAAAACCAAAGTTCTTGTTAGTTTCTGAAGATCAAGTGTGTAACTTTTAAGGTGGTTGTGTGATCTATCTATGCTTGATATATTGTCTCCTATTTTCATTTTTACTCTTCGCTGTTGAATTTCTTTTCGTTTATCTTTATCTCGTACCCATTTTTATTTGGTTGTAGCTTGTTAAGTTATTACAATTGTGTGAGGATTGGTGGATCAGTGATATAGATAGAGAGGGGAAATTCTGTACGCTTGGGAATTTTAGCCGAAGTTGAAGGATGGCGGAGGTGGATGATAATTGTAGTTTATTGAGTGAAGGTGGAAAACTGTCAAATGCGGAGACAAATTAAATTGATAGAGCATATATCCAACAGTTGAAGTGATTCTTAGTTTAGGTAAATTCTTTTTGTGATGGTTCTGGAATTGCAGGAATTTTGGAGTTTACATGCACAAGCTAACAGGGCCCAGGAAATTGCCATCAGATTCTTCTACAGCAGTGCCTTGGTGAAGTTAGTCATCGGAATGAGCCAAAGTTAGACGGACATAACCAGTAATATTTTGACGTCTATATCGGCGATGGGTGCTATCAGGTACATGTCTTCTACCTTACGTTTATTCGTTTGGCTTGATTAACATGAAAGTTCCGTGTCTTGTGTTTGCACAAAAGAAAGTGTCCAGTATGTTGTCTTTTATTTGGAGGCAAGGCCTCAATACATTCTGTTAAACTCCATCTTTCATAAACTAAACCCGAACCTGATTGCCGGCTGTAAAAGTCTAATACAATCATTTCTCGGTGACATACAGGATTAGGAATATATTTGTGCTCATATCAGCTAGAAGGAAACCCTAGCAATCCATCGTCCCAATGTCGGGACATAATCTAACAAGCATCATCAACGACCACTGCACAAGGTTGGTTTTATTGTGCCTGTCCATTTGCCTCCGTTCGAGCTTCATCTCCACCGCCCTCAGTTTGCTCATCAGAATTCGTCCTCGGCTCTGCTACAAGCTGCCCGACCTTGTCATATTTTTCGATGAATTTCTCTTCCCAGTCCTGTAATATGCCAAGTTCATCGGGGCCGAGACCTTCGAGGTTGCCGTTGATGTCTTGGGGTTTAAAAGACAGAAGAGCCAGCGCTCTGCTAACTTCCCTTCCAGCAAACATGGCGTACGGTCCATCTGGTCCATAAAAGTTCCTGCATTGCATGTTGTATTGTAAGATGCATCAAATTATGATTTTAATTTGCACCGAAATTCGAGCAACCAATTTGGCCTTTATATTTTGAGCAAATTGTAGTTTAGAAACACAAATTTGAAGTCCATAAAATTTGTCTGAGTTTGACGAAGGAAAGTGATTTTCACACATCATTTTATTCTCGTGCACTCCTTCCCTTTCTTTCGTCTTTGAATTCGAGTCAATCAAAGCAGAATCAACATAAACAAAATGAGGTGTGCAGAGGACATCAAGCGTGTATACAAATTGAGAAATCCTTCACTGTGTCAAGAATATGGTACAACAAGTGTCATAAAACAATTAATTGAATTTTTATTGTGGCTAATCTACCAATTTACCTCCAGAACTATCACTTAACTTTTGAATTTCCCCATGAATCTTTTAATTAGAAAATTAAGAATTTAAACTGTATTTTTTGGCCAGTTTTCCCCTACAGTTAGTTTTTTCATAAATTTCATCTAAATTAATGTTAACGCTTATCACGTGTACACTATGTGACTTCTTTATAGACAAAAGCGTCACTTTATTAGACTTTCAGACACAAAAGCTATAGAATCACACACTTGCATAGATTTATATTTTATAAATATAAAGTTTTCAATTATTTAAAAAAATAAAGTGATCGAACTACCCTTACATATTGTGCACGTGTTTTCAATTAACAGAAATTTAAATCGAATGAATGAAAAATTAATAGCATGGGGCAAATCGGCAAAAAAAAAAGTTTAAGTCTTTAATTTTTCAATTAAAAAGTCTAAGGGAGAAATCAAAAGTAAAGTAATAATACAAAGTACACAGTTTATTCTTTCAATTTCAAAATTTTAATAATTATATTATTATACTTAATATACCGAGTCTTAACTCCGACATTAAAAACCCTCTGAAAAATCACTTTATGTTGACAAAATGCATAGCATTGGTCATTGACATCAATTCTGTAAAACAATTTATCAAAATTAAGCACGTGTTGTCACGTGCTTAATAGTAACATATGTATAGTTGCAAAATTTACTAAAAATATGTTCTATTACTATTTTTTTTTTTGTTGACGATGCTAGTACACAATAAAATTTGTTTTTGCGTCATTTTTAATTTTCACCGTTAAATTGAATGAATTGAAAAATATCAACGAATGAAAATTAGCAAAAATAAGTAAAAAAAGGGGGTTTGAACAGCAATATTTTTTTAATTCAAAACTTCAATTATGTGAAAATCAAAGAAGGGAAGAGAAGCAGGAAAAGTACCTGGAGAAAGAGACGTCGTAGATCTGAGCTCTGATGGCAATAAGCAGCGGCTTATTGGGGTTAGACCCGTCGTACTCTCTCAGCTGCTCCTCCGTCATATCTCCCATTTGTACCGACGAGCCCTTGGCCGCCCCCGTGGAATTGAAGTATTTATTCACAAAATTGGATTTTGAATCAGAGTCGACGGTGTTGATGGTCGCCGCCACCGGAGGCTTGTTGTAGTCTTCGGGATCCACAAACATGCCAGTGACTATTCTGTAAACCACGACCATCATCCCGGCGATTGTGAAGAAGGCCGCCGGTGACAGCCCCGTGTACCGCCATATCTCCTCCTTCACTGCTCCGTATATTCCTTCCATTTCTCTCTCCCTACTCTCTCTCTCTCTCTCTCTCTCTCTCTCTCTCTCTCTCTCCCTCTCTCTCTCCTTCTCCTTCTTCTACTCGTAACTTGTGAGTTGTTCCTGCTCCAAATTTTCTATTAGGGTCAATTTACTACAACTTCACCTACCAATTTTAGTCTCACCTACTACTGTATTTTTTTTCTTTAGTTTCATTTTCAAGGAATTCGGGTCATCTTTTTTTAGGAATTCGTTCAAGATTATAATTTTTTATTTAAAATGAAGTACGTACAGTATTCGATGACCGTACAATAAACGACAATTATAATTTATGAATTTTTAAATCCCCACAAAGAAAATTTGAAAAAGATCTATCGAATTTTTTAGTAGAATGAACCTTATTTCAACGAAAATGTTATTTTTTTGTAATACAAAAATCATGATTCGAGTTGTGAAACAAGGAACTAGATCTCTCTGACTCAAAAAATTTGAGCTCAAGGATCAAACGATTCGCATCTTTGAAATTTAATTAAACGACTACAATTATTATAGCTTTAATCCTTAGACTCAATTTTTTTTGAATCCGACGAGGATCGGGTCCGTGAAACAACGGCTTTGTAAAGCAAAATCGTCTGCGTGCAATGAATCATCCAAATTTGAAATTTCCGTCAAATTGACCAAAAAATTATTTTTCTAAAAGAAAAGTTAGACGCGAAAAATCAAAAGTCTTCAAAGTACAATTGCAGCCTCTGCAGGGTGTTTGGCCTGTTTAAATAACAGATTTTTCAGAATAATTTTTATATAAATAATAAATTATGTGGGTTAAAAAATTTAAAAAATTTATCATTTAAATAAAAATATATAGTGTACTATCCGTATTCTCATTATAACTAAAAAATTTCTCATGTTTACACTAAATTGAATGTGACTGATTCTTTTCTTCCTCTTTCTATTTATTTTTCTCACATTTTTTATTTTGTCTTTCTCTTTTGATAAAAAATTAATATAAAATATTGACGTGTCTTAATTATTACCATTAAAATAAGAAGAAGAGAAAGATAAGGAAAAAAAAGAGAGTAGAAAATTATACTCTAATTGAATGAAACGCGAGTAAATGTAACTGCGGGTAAATAAATTATTAATTTTAACCATGCAGCCCTCAGTTTTCCCAAAAGAAAATACAAGTGACTTGCCAACAACTTCCTTGCTGCTGCGTTGGGCCGACGATCTGAAGTGGTATGAAAGGGGGCTGTGATATGTAACAGTTAAAATTTCACCTACTTACCATTTTTTCTAGGGTTTATGAAATGGGTTTGATGGAAGGGAATCCGATTGCTCTGCAGTTGGTTGCGCCTCTGATTGTTTGCTTTCTGCTGGGTGCATGCGATTCACTTAGGGTAAGTAAGAAAGTACGATGCTCAATGTACTTCAATTTTCTTTCAATTTTGTAAATTTTTTTTCCTATTTAATTTGATCTGTTAAGATGTTTTGCATTGTGGATTCACTTATTGAAGCTGCACTCTCATTGTTTAGGTGTATAACGAGTCGATTCGCAGGCATTTGGTTGCTTCTGAAACTGAAGAAAGTAAAGGTGTGAGTAACCCTTTTCAGCTCAAGTTCTAAATTTTACTTTAGAAATCCTAATTTGTCTATAGAAATTTCATTTTTTCGCTTTGCGGAAATGGGTATTTTGAGTAGATTGTAGACAAGTGTTGACCAAAAAGCCTTCCTTTGAGTATATTGTGGTACCTTTCGAAGGGAGTAGGATTCTCTCTCCCCTTCCATCCCCTCCTATTTAAACGGTTGTGATTACACCACGTCTACATCTTGTTTTGAACTCTGACGATGCATTTAGGTGATGGAGTTTAAGAGTTCTAACAAGGCATATCGATTTTTTGTTACGTATGTAGAACAATTGGAACTGTGACTGCTGAGGTCTGAGATGCATACTTGGAAGAAGAAGTATAAAGAGGAATAAATATAGTGATAATTTGAAAATAAGCTATTCTTGATTGATTGGTTACATATGATGTAAAAAAATCAACTGAGCTATGCCAGGCACAAGATGCATGTAATTTGTCTCTAGAAACAAATAATCTTAATGCTCCTAAAACCATCAGTGTACTGTTATACCACGGAAATTAAAGGTGTTGAATATGTTGTTCGCTTATAAGTTGCGTTAGTGTGCATTCTATTCGACTGTATGCTGGTAAAGAGCATGTTGATAATGTTCCATTGTGTCAAATGCAGAAAGGTGTTCTTGTTAATTTTGATTGCATTATAGTCTATATCGCTTTATAATTTATATTGCTTTATAAGCAAACTATTATGTTCAATAGTTTTAATCTTTTGGAAACAGAACCATGCCCTACTGGTTGGATTCTTGGACCTAATAGGAGGAAGTGCTTTGGTTATATGAGAAGCCCCCAACCATGGAACGAGTCAGAAACCCATTGTAAAAGTTATAATGGCAACTTAGCAGCATTCAAAACATCTCAAGAACTTACGTTTGCTCAAAATCTGTGTGCTGAAACCAGTGGCTGCTGGGTTGGAGGAAGAGGTGTCAACTCTACCATTGGTCTTGGTTGGAAATGGTTTGATAATACTTCGTATTGGAATGGGTCTTTCTTTCCTGGGGAACCTCTTCAATCCATTTGCAGTAACATCTCTTGCCACACCAATGGTTCTGTCGATGTATGCATATTGGTGACTAATAGATCCACATCTCTCTCGGCTGAAAGATGCAATACGTCTCATGCTTTTATATGCATGGTTGATTTAGGTATATATTGTAATTTTTGGTCACATACAAGTCATTACGAACTCCAATCTTGCATTTTCTGTCCAGCTAATTTAATTTTGCTCCTGTTTCTTTCAGGGAACAGATGTTACCACATGCATTGCCACAGAGAATATCTTATTATCCTTGGAGTAGTAAGTGGGTTGATTCTCTTCACAACATTAGCTGTAGTGATTTGGCTTCTTGCATACAAGCGAAGCAAGAAGCGCAGACGATCCCGCAAGCTATCTAATCCAGTAGAAACTGCACTAGTCCCTCCGTCATGGAAAGTCTTCATGAAAGAGGAACTAAGGTCAATTACAAAGAACTTTAGTGAAGGAAACCGTCTTCTGGGAGATGCCAAGACAGGAGGCACGTATAGTGGACTTCTTCCTGATGGCTCAAGGGTCGCTGTTAAGAGGTTGAAGAGATCTAGTTTTCAAAGAAAAAAGGAGTTCTACTCTGAGATTGGAAGGGTTGCAAGGCTTCACCACCCAAATTTGGTGGCTGTGAAAGGCTGCTGTTATGATCATGGTGATCGCTACATAGTTTATGAGTTCATAGTTAATGGACCTTTGGATAAATGGCTGCATCACATACCTAGGGGTGGTCGGAGCTTAGATTGGGCCATGAGAATGAAAATTGCCACAACTCTTGCTCAAGGAATTGCGTAAGTTAAACATCACTTTTCCTCTTAGTCTTAGGTCAAACAGAGATCTAAAATCTGAGACTGGTTGTTCACTTAGACCTTTTCTCTGTTTGCATCTATTTCAAGGCATTCTTATGATCATTATAGTTCCCATTTCTCCGAGATCTCACTATCATTGTTCACATAAATTAGAAATCATAATATTGTAGATTTAAATCAAATGGGAAATTCTCTCTCTGCATCAACTTTTTTTTTCCGACATATTTTGTTTCTGATATGGCTTTCCCATGACTGATATCAGTATCATACATTAGTCTTAGCTTAGACGTTTTCCATGCATTTATTTCTGATTTGGCTTTCCCTTGCTTGCTTAATTGTTGGCCTTTAGTGTTGGTGGTCATGCCATCATTGTCAATCTTCATTTTTGTTTCTTGTTTTGGTGAAAAGTGTCAACCCTTATTTCATCTTTCTATCTTGAACTGCAATGCGAAGGATTTGAATGTTGCAGAACGAATCATGTTTAATTGGTGGTTCACCTGTTCATATGTCAAAACAGGTTCTTGCATGACAAGGTGAAGCCACATGTCGTGCATCGTGATATCCGTGCCAGTAATGTACTGCTTGATGAAGATTTCGGAGCACACCTAATGGGGGTTGGTCTGTCAAAGTTTGTCCCATATGAAGTGATCCATGAGAGGACCGTGATGGCTGGTGGCACATACGGATACCTTGCTCCAGAATTTGTCTACAGAAATGAACTTACAACAAAGAGTGATGTTTATAGTTTTGGTGTGCTGCTGCTTGAAATTGTGAGTGGACGTAGACCTGCACAGGCCGTTGATTCTGTGGGTTGGCAGAGCATTTTTGAGTGGGCAACACCTCTGGTGCAGGCTCATCGCTACCCGGATCTCCTGGATCCTCACATAACCGCTTCTTCTCCTGAGATTCCGGAGGCGGGTGTGATTCAAAAGGTGGTGGACCTCGTTTATGCTTGTACACAGCATGTCCCATCAATGCGCCCGAGGATGTCACACATTGTTCATCAGCTTCAACAGTTAGCCCAGACTCCCGTTCCAAAATAGTATAATTTAGCTCCGGGTTAGTATCTATCTGTAATTTATTTGCTTGGTTGATTAGAAGCCATATGATCAACTAGAGTTTAGCACCTAGCCTGGATGCAGGGTTTAGGGTTTAGGGTTTAGGGTTTAGCACCACTAATTGACAAACTTCTTTGTAATCAGTATTTAGTCGATCATATCCTTCTCTTGCAACAAAACAAGAATTAGCTTGTTCTGGCTTCATGTATTGTAGTAGCAAAACAAGAATTACCTTGACATTTCATTCCAGTTGCATATAAGTTTTTTATGTAAATATGAGGTCGATGCTGACGTCAGCTCACGGCGGGGACCCACCTTTCGCCAGCCATATCAGAGGACTTGTACACAGGATGTCGTTGTGCCGTTATATTCATGCCATAAAAGTTGCTCTCTAGCTCAGCCCACATTCTATTTTGTGAATTCACTTACCATTTTCAGTTTTGTCGGAAATTTTTTAAACCCCTTATGCGAAATTTTATAGATCAAAATAATTCACACCTACGGGGCTATACAATAATATTGAGTTTGGACCAAGTAGTAGTTGGCCGATGGATAACCTAGGTGAATATGACTGTATTCCAAATTTATACCGTCACGTGTTTTAACTTATCCACGTAACATTGCAAAACTTACATTCAATTATGAGGTCATTCGCAGAGTCTTGGGTTATCAAAATGTGGCCACTTGTTCTCGTAAGAAGCTCCAATGCTTGGCCTGACGGTCCTAAACCTGCTCTCCTTCCACCACCATCAATCCCAAACGGTCGCCTCCAATTCGTCCACGTACTCACCTCTCCTCTCACCTGCCGGTCAATTTATAATAATTCAGGCCAAAATAATTCCTTAAATATAAACAGAAAAAAAAATTGGAAGGCAAGGAATGCCAATTCAAAGCCACAACACGAAACGAATTTTTAACGTGACAGAAACACGATTCAATTTCGTACATAAGTTTTTAAATATAATTAGTTGGAAATTTAAAAAAAAAATTACAATTAATTGTATTATGAAATTTAAGATACAAAACCATAGTTCCAGCACACTAATAAATTTCTTCCACAAGCGTTGTTAATGCTATTACATTTTAATGGTTTTTCTTTCCTTATTTATCGAATCCAAATCTTTTACTTTCCTGTCATTCTATAAATATTATTATTATTATTATGTTAAACAAGAAAAAAAAGGGGTGATAGGAATTTTCAGAAGGGGAAAATTTTAAATGGATATTGGTTTCGATGTTTGTAATGAGCTCCGAAGCTCTGGCTCTGCATTTGCATGGAAAAACAGGTATTAATTTTTCGTTTCTGTTTCATTATATAGATTTACTCGCAATATTGTAGATTAATTTATCCTCTTCATTGCTTTTCTTTTTCCTTAAAATTTTATGTAATTTTTCTTATTTTCTTTTGAATTTTGCAGTTGATTTTTGGTGATCGATTGTGTTAAAAAAATTTAGTTTCATTGAAATTTTTGAAAAGATGTCATTCAAAAAGCGGGAAAGCACATCAGATAAAGCATCGTCCCATGAAGAGCAGCTGGCCAAGGTATAGATGAAGTTATAAGATTTTGTTTCGTAAGAAGTGATTTTTGCACACTCCTGTTTATGTATGATATTTTGACGGAAACGAGAATTAAAGAAATATCAAGGGGTAGAAATAAACAAGAGTGTGCAGAAAGAAAAGAATGTGTGAAAATCATTTTCTTTTTGCTTCGTTGTAATGGTGTAGGGTATAGGACGAGCCTTAGCGCAATAGAAATGTTGCTCCTTTATGACCCAAATGTCACATGTTTGAGTAGTGAAAACAGCCTCTACGCAAAGCAAGGGTAAAAGTGTGTACAAAAGACATTCCTTTCACCCTTGCAAAGAAGGGAGTCTTGTTGGTTTGTGTCATCCTTTTTTTTTGGTGAAGAACGGGGATTACAACCCAAAGAGAACTACAAAACAACAATGAAATGAGTCCGAGGGACTCTAGCAACATCATCAATGAGAGCTGATCTAATCCAAACGAGAGGCTCATCAAATACAAGAACACAAATATCCATATTATAACCCCAGTTAGCCAACTGATCTGCCACAATATTCTTCACCCTATAAATGTGATTCAATTCACACCTCCTCAATTGTCTCATCATTAATCTGCAGCTATGCATAATTGTCACCAAAGGATGGAAATTATCGACTTGGGTTTGCTTCAACAACATAACAATAGCCTTGGAATCCATCTCAATATGAAGACCAGTAGCACCCTTATCAATAGTAAGCTGTAAACCAAAGTATAAACTCCATAATTCAGCATCACAAACCTGCCCTTGTCGCAAATTCGTAGCAAAGCCACCTAACCAGTGGCCATTATGATCTCTTAGTACGCCACCAACCCCAATTCGACTAGAATTTGTCCTTGTAGATCCATCCACGTTTAGCATACACCAACATACATCAGGATGATCCCAAGAGAGTGAAATTTGCCTCGTGACAGGTTTAACGGAAGACTTCACACAAGCCTTCAACCATTCAGCCACATCTCTCACAATGATTGCTTTTGGATCCATAGGCATGACAAAATTGACATAAAAAATCTACTTGTTTCTCCATTTCCAAATATACCAGCAAATAGAAAGGAAAAGAGTACACCAAGCACCCTCACTGGTCCCCTTTGAACTTACTTTCAGATTTGCCAGCAAACAAGCCTTAAACTCAAGATTCTGGGCATTCCTCAGTTGCCTTAGAACTCCCATACTTTCCCAAATACACACGGTCCTGGATATGAGCAATGGATTCAATTGGTCCACAACAGTCATACAAGAAGAATCAGAAGTTATTTGTCTTCTAACTCGCTGCTCATTAGAAAGCAATCTCCCTTTACTCATCAACCAAAAAAAAACTTTTAGCTTAGGTGGAACATTAATTTTCCAAATAAAATCTCAGTAAGAACCAGGCAAATCCTATCCATCAACGAAAAGATTATAAGCTGAGTTAACGGTGAATTTGAGTCGTCCCTTCGTTGTAGCAGTGAATGGGAACTTTGATGTAGTAAAGTTCTACACATTTTTTTGTTTATTTTGGAATCTTTTTTCATAGGAAATAATTTGGCCCTTTTGCTCTTCAGATTTATGAGGTGAGGAAGATGATGGGTCCTATTGCGGATAGGCTGCCAGCCATTTGTTCAGAAGCTTCAATATCAAGGTACCTAAGAGCGCGGAACTGGAATACGAAGAAGGCAGGCAAGATGCTGAAAGAAACTATAAAATGGAGGTCGGAGTTCAAGCCCGAGAAGATCCAATGGGTAAGCAATGCGCCTGTATGTTTCAAAGATCTAAACCGTCTATTTTTTAAAGCTTTAACGCATAAACCATTCTTGCCAACAACAAAAAATATCCAAATTAATAGACGAATGTAGTGTTTCCTCTAGAAAATAGACCGTTCGGATCGTAAAAAAATTCTGGTTCCCTCTCCTTAAGCTACATGTTATTTGTAGTTCAAAGAGCTAAACCGTCTATTTTTCAAAGCTTTATGATCCGATCGAGTTATGAAGTGGTTTATGCGTCTGGAATAATCCCATTTGAAAGTGGTTTATTTTTATCTTATATAGGAAGACATTGCTCAAGAAGCGGAGACGGGAAAAACTTACAGAGCCAATTACTATGACAAGTTTGGAAGGACAGTTCTTATCCTGAGGCCTGGTTTTCAGGTAGTTAAATCGCACGAAAAGCGTCAACGTTAATGTTAGAAGTTGTTACCATTTTTCCGCTTGATTGTGAAATTCTTTCATCGTGTCAGAACACGAATGCAGTAAACAAGCAGATCATGTATTTGGTATACTGCATGGAGAATGCCATTCTGAATATGAGTTCAGATCAGGAACAGATGGTGTGGCTAATCGATTTTCAACGGTGGAACACATCGAGCATATCGTTGAAGGCAACTAGGGAAACAGCAAAGATCCTGCAAAATCATTACCCTGAGAGATTGGGAATTGGCATCCTCTATAATCCACCAAAAGTATTTGAGTCATTTTGGACGGTATGTTATTACGCATCTATCTGCATTTGTTCTCGTCTTCTTGTCTAAACCTAATTATTCTTCAATTTTTATGATATTACTCTTTGCATTTGATATTAGGGTTAGTGTATTGAGCTATGTTGGAAACTTGGAATGTAGGCAAGAGCTTCACGTTTAACGTTTTGGTGATCTCAATGTGGGAATGATCGAAACCAGAACGTAGTGATTAAGTGAATCAATGGAGCAAAGAAATATGGTATGAAGACACTAATAGATTGGGGTTTCGTTATGGATTTTCTGGGACTAGGAAGTAGATACCGGGGGTCATAAGATGACGAAGAACAAGAACGGAATGATAGAAAACTATAGAGAAAAACCAGGGCGACGATAATCTGGCCACGGAACTAGTTTTTGTAACCAGATTCCTGCCGGCAGACTCTAAAGTTTTCAAGGTTTTCTATGTAAAAAACTCTAAATTAAACGTATAAATCTTCTACAAAAATAAACAGCTCAAACAAGGTTTTTAAAAACGAAAATCTTGCTAACTGTTTTATTGCATGTAAGGCTTCTCTTGGCTTCACAGAAGCTACCATTGGTTTGTTAGAATTATCTGTTTGTTAGTCACCAGTTTTGCGGTTTAAGCAGTTCACATCGATTCTAAATACTCATATACTTCCCCTTGTGTTGTTCGCGTAAAAACTGACCACAACGTTCGTCTGAAAAATCTGGTGAAACTTTCTTTGAATTGCAGATGGTAAAACCATTTCTTGAGCCGAAAACACACAAGAAGGTGAAGTTCGTGTACTCGGACAACCCGCAGAGCAAGAAGGTAATGGAAGATCTTTTCAACATGGACATGTTGGAATCTGCATTTGGTGGAAGAAGTTCAGGTGGTTTTGATTATGAAGCTTACGGACAAAGAATGCGAGAAGATGACAAGAAAATGTCTAGTTTCGTTGACTCTGGCTGTTCTTCAGCTTACTCGCCATCAATCATGTCTGAGTTGCAGCGGTCGGAGTTGTCTTCTGACCACTGTTCCGAGGCCTCCGATGAAGGCGGTTGCTCGTCGTGCGACAAAGCAGCTGTTAGACGAAGTCACCCTCAGGATCTTTCACCCGTGCATTGAGGAGTCCGGCGTACTTCCAGAAGTTTGTTTCTGTTTTGAACTCCTCACTGATTAGGTTTCCTTGTTTCTAGGATGTATATCTGTAATCTTGTAATCCTTAGTTTTCTGTTTTGGATTCTTGGACGTTTTGAAACTCCTTGTAAATAGGGTTTTCAAACCCTCAATTGTTATCTTGTTGAGATTATAAATACAGGCAACCCATAGTTGAATGGGTATGCAAGCAAAGTGAAATACCTACGTTCTTAAGTTTTATATGGTCTCTAGAGCTTTTTTTGTCTAACGACAACGATCCTAATCCTGTCATCTTTGCCAACACCGCTTCCATGGCTGAAAACAATGTTCCAGTTGTTCCTGTGGTCCACCCCAACCCCCAAACCCCTACCTTCCAGCCATTCTCCACTGTCGTCAATATCAAGTTAGATAGGACCAACTACCCACTGTGGTTGGCACAAATTCTCCCTATTCTGAAAAGTAGGGATCTGATGGGCTACGTTGACGGCACGGTGCTATGTCCTGCAAAACATGTTGATGGTTCAGCTACTGTCAATCCTGCGTACACAACCTGGGTGCAGCAGGATCAAATGATTCTTAGCTGGATTAATGGCTCTCTCACTGCGTCTGTCTTGTCTGTGGTGGCAAGCAAACGAACGGCTCGAGCTACCTGGGAAGCTCTTGAGCAAAGGTATGCATCCACGTCTCAAAATCGAATTTTGTTTCTGAGAAATGCGTTGTTGCAGACCAAAAAATGTGATCTCTCTGTGGCGGATTACCTGGATAAAATGAATGCCTTGGCTGACAACCTTGCCCTTGCTGGGCAACCTGTGAGTGACGACGAACTGGTTCAGATTGTGCTGAATAATCTTGGGCCAGCGTTCGAGATGACTGTGAGTGCTGCACAAGCTCGTGACACTCCTATCACTTATCCAACCCTTGAATCCTTGCTGCTCACTACGGAAAGGAGACTGACCGAACACACCGTTCATTCGGTCGAAGGCACTGTTGTCAATGCCTTTGTAGCTTCACGTGGCCGTGGTGGTGGACGTGCTCGTGGTGGAGGACGTGGCAACTCCTCAAATCGTGGACCAGCTCCGAGAGGGAATAACCCTCGCAACAACAATGCTCCGCAGAACAACCAAGGTAACGGCGACAGGTTTGTTTCTTGTGGAGAAAGAATACTTTGTCAAATCTGTGGTAAACCAGGACATCCTGCCCTTGACTGTTACCACCGCATGAACACTGCATTCGAAGGTCGCATTCCAGCTGCACGTCTGTCCGCAATGACGTCCTCGCCTATCACCCTAAACAAACAACAGAATGGTTCTTGGCTCGTTGACACTGGGGCCAATGCACACATAACTCCTGATCTTCAGAACTTGATCAATCCCAAAGACTACAATGGTAATGAAGGCGTGGGAGGTGTAGGTAATAATGCAGGTATCTCGATTGCACACTATGGTTCAAAATAAACTCCACACTAATGCTTGCTCTTTTGTTCTACGCGATGTCCTTCACTGTCCTAATGCATCCACTAATATACTGTCTGCCCATAGGTTTACCCTAGATAATGACTGTTACCTAATCATTTTCCCCATTTTTTTCTTGTCAAGGACCTAAAGACACGGAAGACGCTTTTCCGAGGGAGATGTGAGAATGGGTTGTACCCATTTCCAGATGGCAGTGGACCTTTCAAGCATTCTGTATCTGCTTGTGTGGGAGTAAGGGTTTCGGCACAACAGTGGCATGCTCGTCTTGGTCACCCTGCCAAACCAATAATTAAATATTTAGTTTCAAATAAAATGGTACCTATTGATGGTGCCTGTCATGTAACCTTTTGTGAGTCATGCCCTCTAGGTAAAAGCACTAGGTTACCTTTCAATATTTCCGAGTCTGTGTCTGCATTTCCATTACAACTTTTACATTCTGATGTGTGGTGTTCTCCAATTATTTCTAATGAAGGTTTTCGTTATTATGTTTTGTTTGTTGATGATTTTTCGCGATATTCTTGGATTTTTCCCATGAAACAAAAATCGGAAGTGTTTGAAATTTTTGTCAAGTTTAAAGCCAAAGTTGAAAATATGTTTAATTGCAAAATAAAAACTCTTCAATGCGATGAAGGTGGTGAATACAAATGTTTTCCAACAATTTCTTGATGTTCATGGTATTTCCCAACGTTTTTCGTGCCCTAAACACCCTGAACAAAATGGTTTAGCCGAACGAAAACATCGCCACATTGTTGAAACTGCCATTGTCATGCTTTCCCAATCTTCCATGCCAAATAAATTTTGGGTTGATGCTTGTTTAACTGCTACATACTTAATCAATCGCTTGCCAACGCGTTTGCTTTCAAACACTTCACCATATGAGAAATTTTTTCAAAAACAACCCACCTATGACATGTTGAAAGTCTTTGGGTGTCGCTGTTTTCCTTGGTTAACACCATACAATCAACATAAATTGCAACCAAAATCGAAACCCTGTGTGTTTCTCGGATACTCACTCAATCATCAAGGATACAAATGCTTGGATCTGTCCACAAGACGAGTTTATTTGTCTCGCCATGTCCTATTCGATGAGGATTTCTTCCCTTTTAAGGGACTCACATCTTCTTCTGACAGTGTTGATCCATCAGGTAACCATTCTTTACCCCCGTTATTATTTACTTTTCCCTTATCTACTCACCCTACGCTACCTGCGTTGCCTAGCCCACCTGGTTCTTGTGTTTTGCCCCCTGTTCCACCCTCCGTCCCATGTTCAGACTCTCATACTGATTCCTCCAGTCCTGCGCATCTCCCCACCGTGCCAACTACATCTGTGTCCCCTATTGAACCTAGTCGGCCTTTAGCATCCTCCCTTCCATCCAATGAGCAAGTATTAGTGGATTCTAGACCTGTGCATATTGATGAACCTAGTGCTACGGGTCATTCCATGACAACTCGGTTTAAGTCAGGGGTTGTCAAACCTAACCCTAAGTATGTTATGCATGTTGCAGTTGATTCTGTTTCTGTTGAACCTACTTGTTACAGTCAGGCAGTTAAGCATGAGGAATGGAGACATGCAATGGGCCAGGAGTTCAATGCTTTACAACGGTGTGGGACGTGGACTTTAGTTCCATATCAACATACCATGAATGTGCTTCCCAATAAGTGGGTGTTCAAGATTAAACGACGAGCTGATGGTACTATCGAGCGTCACAAAGCTCGTTTAGTAGCCAATGGATTTCACCAGAAAGCTGGAGTGGATTATAATGAGACGTTCAGTCCCGTTGTTAAGCACACCACAATTCGGCTTGTGTTGAGTCTTGCCGTGTCCAAGAACTGGCCTGTGCGCCAACTCGACGTGCAAAATGCGTTTTTGCATGGCCATTTAACTGAAGATGTGTTCATGCGCCAACCCTCGGGTTTCATTGATCAGCAGTTTCCTCACCATGTTTGTAAGTTGCAACGTTCCCTATATGGTTTAAAACAAGCGCCTAGGGCTTGGTTTCAAAGGTTTTCGGACTTCTTACTTCAACTCGGTTTTGAAGAATCCACATGTGACTACAGTTTGTTTGTCTTCAATAAACAGGGTGTATATCTTGTTCTGTTAGTCTATGTCGATGACATTTTAATTACAGGGAACAGTTCTACTCAAATGGCCCATTTGATCGAGAAGCTTGGTAGTTTGTTTTCCATGAAGGACTTGGGGCCCTTGAATTATTTCCTCGGTATCGAGGTCAAATATGATGGTGCTTCCATGCATCTCAGTCAGTCTAAGTATGCATTAGACTTACTCACTCGCATTAAGTTCATTGATGCCAAACCTATTTCTACTCCGGTGGTGACTGGTTAGAAATTAAGTGCCCATGATGGTGATCCACATGAACATCCCGAAATGTATCGTAGTGTCGTGGGTGCTTTACAGTATCTTACCCTAACTCGGCCTGATCTGTCGTATGCTGTCAATCAGGTGTGCCAGTTCATGCACTCCCCAAAGAACACACATTGGGCCGCGGTTAAACGCATCATTCGTTACTTAAAAGCCACGTTCAACCACGGCTTACTGTATCGCCCTGGAAATGCCACGTTAACAACTTACTCTGATGCCGACTATGCAGGTAACCCTGATACTCGTCATTCTACTAGAGGATTTTGTATCTATTTGGGTTCCAATCTTGTTTCCTGGAGCTCGAAGAAGCAGAAGACTGTCTCCAGATCGAGTGCAGAGGCGGAGTACCGTCAATTGGCTTATACTGCTGCTGAGTTATCCTGGTTCCGGTCGTTATATCGCGATCTTCATTTGCATTTGGTTCGACCAGTCATATGGTGTGACAATGTTTCCTCGATTACCCTTGCTTCCAATCCCGTCTTTCATTCCAGAACCAAGCATTTGGAAGTTGATTTTCATTATGTTCGTGAGAAAGTTGTTCGTGGGCAGCTTTTGGTTCATTATGTTTGTTCTCAGGACCAACTGGCTGACATATTCACTAAAGGGTTATCTTCTTCCCGGTTTAAATTTCTGGTTTCCAAGCTTCCTGTTGGTCCCCAACCAGTTAGCTTGCGGGGGGCTGTTAGACGAAGTCACCCTCAGGATCTTTCACCCGTGCATTGAGGAGTCCGGCGTACTTCCAGAAGTTTGTTTCTGTTTTGAACTCCTCACTGATTAGGTTTCCTTGTTTCTAGGATGTATATCTGTAATCTTGTAATCCTTAGTTTTCTGTTTTGGATTCTTGGACGTTTTGAAACTCCTTGTAAATAGGGTTTTCAAACCCTCAGTTGTTATCTTGTTGAGATTATAAATACAGGCAACCCATAGTTGAATGGGTATGCAAGCAAAGTGAAATACCTACAAGCAAAGTGAAATACCTACGTTCTTAAGTTTTATAGCAGCTTCGTCGAGCATGGAGGTTGCCAATGAGAAGGTACAAGGACAACCGCACGACGGCAAAGATGTTGCAAATGGCAACACAAAAGTAGCTCTATGATGAGCAGTAGATTTTAGGATTTGGTTTTATGATATTTTACCTTATGTAACGAAACATTTAGCAGTTTTACAGCTCCTTTTTGCCCTCTTTGAATTATTTCCAATGAGATTCGAATTTTGGGAATGTGATGCCTTGAAACCCACATCAGCAATGTACTAAGAAGATCTTGATAAGATATTTATACAAATACTGACTTGAGCTTCGCAGTACATTTTATAAGCTCCAAACTTAATACGTAAAATGCTTTGAGCGGATTTGCAATTTCAGATCGAATGTTGTGTGGATTTACACTTTTATTTTAGCATAGATTATCGCAATATGAATCATTGACATGAAAAAATATCGTTGTTGTAGAAAGTAATCATGTTCGAAAATTCTCGAAGAACTTGGAATTATTTTATGTGAGCTTCCAAGAAAAGGAAAATGAATATTAAAAGTCCTCTGCCCGAGGTTGTAATGATCATCCACACACACGCATTACCATCGATCATTCTTACTTTTAATAATTGGTTGGCTAAACAAAGATTATGAGCTCCCACCCACCGACCGCACGCGAAGCGAATGCCGTAAAGAGATGAACGGTCAAGATGCATGCCTATGTAGCTACAGTGGGACCGTGGGTATATAAGCATAACTTATAAAACAGAAGCACCAAGAATGATAATATAATAATAGGGAGATTTATTTCTTGTTATTTGAGGAATGTTCTAATTTAATTTAATTTAGAATAGTACATAGCTATTTAAATAAAAGAAAACTAATGAAAAGAGTTTGAAAACTTTGAGTTTTAACGATAAAGACAAAATAAAGAGTAAAGTGAATAGTACCAAGTTTGACTTTTTATTGTAAAAATGTGGTTTTTCGTTAAAGTGAACAGTACTGCGGGCTTTTCGTTAAAACTCCCTTTAAATAATAGACATAAATTCTTATTCAAAATTGTTTGTTGTTGATTTATAAAATTTCGTGTTTATAATCAGAATCATTCATATTACAAATCACTATCTAAAGATCGCATCTGCAAAAAAACTCAATTAAAATTAAGATCGTTTAATCACCGAATTGTTTAAAAACAGATCACATAATTAGTAAAAATATTGCGAACAGTTTATGCATGTGGTACAATAAATTGACTAACGATCTTAGTTTTAATTCATTTTTGTAAAGATGATCTTTACAAAGTGATCAATGATATGAATCATTATGATCATAAGCACGAAGCTCTATGACTCAGCCACAAAGAGTTTTGAGTACGAGTTTCTACTTATCCTTAAGTAGCCAAACATTATTCTATAATTCAAACTATAGATAGATGGGAAAAAACTTGAGTATGTTAGCCTAACTAGTGAACTAGTTAGATCCACCCTCACAACAAATTAGAAATGTGCATTGAGAGTTGTACCTTCATGAAGTTAAATGTTACTTTACCTAAAGTGAGATCCATTTCTTTATGGGAGGGACGAATGGTACAACAACAACAACGGGATATATTCCTTTGTGGGACTGCAGGCGTGCCTGACTATCTAACTTGTCAAAACTTCTTACAAATTTTTTCTTAATGACTAAGAAAAATTTATTTGATTACACGAATAACCGACACAGTAACGACTCATCGACTGAGTAGCTTCTTTTTTACTCTCTTCTTTCTGTGCCGGCCCATTTTCCTGTCTGTCAACTCTCAAAAATCAAATCAAATATACAAAAAAAACACTGACATACATTCATGGAGATATAGAATTATAGATACATACATACAGCTTTCCTTCGCTGTTTTTCCCTAAAAAGAAAAAGCTGAGGAGATTCCCGTTGCCCTTTACTTTCCATGGTTTTTCATCTGCCCTCTCAGTCTCCATTTTTCTTTCCCTTCCAAAAGATCTCAACTTTTTCCATTTTTTCTCATCAATTTCTGCTTTCAGGGTTTTGATTGATCTTCATCTGATCGCTTTGGAC
Source organism: Crataegus laevigata (assembly GCA_963580275.1). NCBI lineage: Eukaryota > Viridiplantae > Streptophyta > Magnoliopsida > Rosales > Rosaceae > Crataegus > Crataegus laevigata. The sequence goes on from OY756952.1 coordinate 31,964,835, forward strand.
TCCCATCTGGTTCTTCACCGAGGTGGGTTTTTCTTTTCTCTGATTGTTTCCTACTTGTTTTTCAAGCTTTTAGCTTCTGCTTTTAGCATGTTGATTGATTGGTTAATTTTCTGTTCATACAGATTGGAACTGCAATTAGTATTTATATCCATAATCCACTGAGAAGTTAAAAAAAATGGGGTTGGTGTTAGAAATTGGAGATAAACTCCGGAAAATTGTGTTGATTTCATACAGAATATGTTACAGATCAGTTTGCAATCATCCATTTCTTGCTGGGATGCTGCCTTTTCTGCTATTTCTGTACAGATCGTTTCCTTTTTTGTTTGCCCTTTTGGTTTCGACCTCCCCGGTTTTAGTCTGCACTGCTGTTCTTCTAGGAACCCTTTTGAGTTTTGGCCAAACCAACATACCCGAAATCGAAAGGGAAGAGAAGGTTACCTGTGATGACGTTGCTTCTCTTAGAACTAGGGGTTTAGGGGATGACACTGTTGTGCTTGAGAGAGGTGGGAGCTTTTCCGCGGAGATGTTTGTGGGAGAGGCTAGGGATTTTGTTGATGCATCCATACAGAAAGCGAGTAGTGAGGTTGAGGATCGTGATGGTTTGGGTGTTTATGTGCCACTTATTAGTGAGGATTTGCAAAACACTGATAGTGAGAAGAGAGTGAATGAGGATTGTGATGGTTCGGTTGTTTTTGTGCCACTTATTGATCAGGGTTTGCAAGACATTGGTGGTGAGAAGAGAGAGATTGAGGATGCGGAGAGAGAATTAGACAGTTCGGAGTTGGGAGAGCGGAGAAAGATTGATAATGATCACTTGGGGATTGAAGGCATTGACTGGGATGTGGCAGCTGTTGATCAGCAGTACACTTTTTTTCAGAAGGTTCAAGATGAGATTCGTCGAGTGGAAGACAATGATATATCTCCTCGAGGGTCAGGTTATGCTCATGAGGGTGATCACTTGTATTCTTCACTGCTTGGGAATGGTGGTAGTGATGATGAGGCTGTTGAGCAGCAGTATACTTCTTTTCAAAAGGTGCGAAATGAGATTCGTCGAGTGGAAGACGATGATATATCTCCTCGAGGGTCAGGCTATGCTCACGATGGCGATCACTTGTATTCTTCTCTGCATCGCAGTGGGGGTGATGACGAGGCTGGTGAAGATGTGGATGATGACGCTTCAGATTCTGAGTCGGATCGAGCAGAGAGTTCCTCGCCAGATGCTTCAATGGCTGACATTCTTCCGATGCTTGATGAGCTGCACCCTCTTTTAGACTCAGAAGCTCCACAGCCAGCTCATGTGTCCCATGGTCATGAGTCCGATGCTGCTTCAGACCAGTCTAATAGGAGCAATGCTGGCAGTGTTGAGTCTGATGTGGAAACTGAAAACCACGGCGGAGAAGTAGGAGAGGACGGGAATGATTATAATGACGGTGACAAGGAAGAAGCACCAGATGGGAAGGATGATGAAAGCAAATCTGCGATCAAGTGGACCGAGGATGACCAAAAGAATCTCATGGATTTGGGGAATCTGGAGCTCGAAAGGAACCGACGGTTGGAGAACCTTATTGCAAGGAGAAGAGCAAGGAAAAGCTTCAAAATAACGGCAGAGAAGAATCTAATAGATTTTGATAGTGTTGATCTTCCGTTTAATGTTGCACCAATTTCAACAGCAAGACACAACCCATTTGATCTGCCATATGATTCCTTTGACAACTTGGGGTTACCACCCATTCCTGGGTCTGCTCCGTCTGTAATGTTGCCAAGGCGAAACCCCTTTGATCTTCCTTATGAGTCAAATGAAGAAAAACCTGATCTAAAGGGAGACCCTTTTGAGCAAGAGTTTATGCCGATTCACGCCAAGGATGCAATCTTCCGAAGGCATGAAAGCTTCAGTTCGGGACCATCAACCTTAGGGCAGCCGAGGCAAGAGAGGCAAGATTTTAAGTGGAGACCTGTTTTTGTACCAGAAAGGTTGGCTTCAGACGGAACAAGCAGTTCCTTATTTCAAAGACAATTAAGCGAAGTTAGCGAATCAAAGTTGAGTTCTGTTCCCGATACCGAATCAGTGAGTTCTGCTGCAGATCTGGATGAAAGGAACTTCAGTGAGCAAGACTTTACTAAAGAAGCAGAAGTGATATCCAATATTTACCATGCCACGGATGATCTTGTTGAGCACGGAAGTCAATCCTCTGAAGACGTAGATTCTCTGGAAATGGAACAGGGCGGAAAAAGAGATGTTCAACATATTGAGCTTGAAATAAAATTGGTTGAATCGCAAGACCTGGAACCGAGTTTGTCTGGTGCAACTGGTTTAGCTACTCATGTGGAACATGTTAACGAAGATCATTTCAAACCAGAACCGATTGAAGAGGACAACAGCAGTACATCAAGCTTGTCATCATTGACAGAAGAGGATGAAAAGATTGCAGATGTAGTGGAAGGTGGATCAACCAGTTTGGAGGCAAGAGGTGATATCGCCAAGGAGTTTGTAATTTCGCCTCAACCTTCACTGAAGGAGTCAGAAGTCCAGTTTATGAGCAGGACGCTGAATGAAGATGAACACGATGAGCCAGTATATGACTCAACCCCCCTACCAACTGAAAAGATCCTTTCCTTTAACTCTATTTCTTCTGATATACAAGCAGATGTATCCGAAATGTTTACACCTCCAGCATTATCTGAAGTGCAAGTTTCGTTTGTAGACCGGGGTTGTGAAGTGTATGGTGAGAGCACAGACAAAGATACTTCAGGTTTTGTAGAGACAAGCGGTGCCACCTCAAAAGTACATGCATCAGATGAAATTGAAGGAAGCTTGGGGACAGGCAACCAAGTCGGCTTATCGGTTTCACATTCAGAAGACGATATCTCTCTCCCTAAGATTTTTGACATGAAGACAGCCGATTGTAGTTATCAATCTGTTCTTTCTGAAGAACAGTCGTCATCAGAGCTGGATAAAGTCCTTTCCTGGTCAGATAAATCCATGGTTGAACCATATCTTGATGATCATGTGGAAGCACTTATTATTAAAGAAGAAGTAGATGACATAAAGGAGATTGATGCAGGGTTACTGTCAGAATTGGATGCAGTTGGGGACTTCAGTGCGAATGAAGTTGTTGGTGAGGCACTCCATACAGAGGAGCTGATTCCAGAGGAAGCAAATGTTTTAAGCACTGAATTTGGTGATTTAAACCTGTCAGAATTGAGCCAGGAGCTACCAGTTGTTGAAGCTAGATCAATTGAAAATATTGACACGGATTTCAAGCAAATTCATACGGATTTCAAGCAAATTCATAAGGGACTAGCTGTTGAGGAATTCGTTCTTCCCAGTGTGGTTGACAATCAACTAGTGGTGGAAGCGTTCAAAAATACTGTCCAGACCAGTTCAGAGTTGCCAATTGTTGAAGAGAGATACTTGGAAGCATCCGTAAATGCTGTCCAAACCAGTTCAGAGTTGCCAATTGTTGAAGCAAGTTACTTGGAAGATAATGTCACCGATTTAAAGGAAGATTCAGAAGGTAATGTTAATGAGAGATACTTGGAAGCATCCGTAAATGCTGTCCAAACCAGTTCAGAGTTGCCAATTGTTGAAGCAAGCTACTTGGAAGATAATGTCACCGATTTAAAGCAAGATTCAGAAGGTAATGTTAATGAGCTGCCGCAAGTCTCAGAAGATAATAATGGTGGTGATCTTTCAAATGGGTCGGAAGAAGTAGAAACTACCGGCGTGGATTCTACAGAGGTGGTTGCAACAAGCAATACACTATCAAGTGTTCAAGAAGATATCAATGTAGATACTGCTTTGGAGCAAGTCTTAGAAAGTCATGAGGCAACATCAATTTCAAATGGTGGGTCTGAAGAAGTACAATGTAATGCCGTGGGTTCTTTGGATGAGATGGCATCAAGCAACGTACTATCGGGCTTTCAAGAAGAAAATATCACTACTCCGAAGCAAGTCTCAGAGAGTCATGTTAATGATGTATCGGAAGTAGGAACTGGTGCAATAGGTTCTACAGAAGATATTGCATCAAGCAATACAGTATCAAGTGTTCAAGAAGATACCAATGCAGATACTGCTTTGGAGCAAGTCTCAGAAAGTCATGTTGATGAGTTGCCAGAAGCGACCTCAATTTCAGATGATGCATCGGAAGAAGTAGGAACTGGTGCAATAAGTTCTACAGAGGCGGTTTCATCAAGCAATAGTGTTCAAGAAGATATCAATGCAGATACTGCTTTAGAGCAAGTCTCAGAAAGTCATGTTACCGAGTTGCCAAAAGTGATGTCAATTTCAAATGATGGGTTTGAAGGAGGAACTGATGCAGTGGGTCCTGCGGAGGAGATTGCATCAAGCAATATGCTATCGAGTGTTCATGAAGATATCGCTACTCCGAAGCACATCTCAGAAAGTCATGTTAATGATGGAGCGGAAGAAATAGGAACTAATTCAATGGGTTCTACGGAGGAGATTGCATCAAGTGATATACTATCAAGTGTTCAAGAGAATAGTACTCTGAAGCAAGTCTCGGAAAATCATGTTGACGAGCTTTTAAAACCAACATCACATTTGAAGGAGCGATTGTCAGAACTAGGAATTAATGCAATGGCGTCGACTGAGGAGATTGCATCAAGCACCACAGAACATGGTGTTCAAGAAACTATAAATAGTCCTATTGCTTTCGAGCAAGTCTCGGGAAGTAATGCTGATGGTGAGCCGCCAAAACCATCGACACAGAACGTATTGGCAGAGGTAGTACCTCATGCAACGGATCTTCCAGTTGAGAATATAAAACACGAAAACTGAAGAACATGTTTGGTGGTTTGCAACTTCAAGCTCTTTGTTTTTTCCCGTGCGGTGTGGTGCGGTTTTCATCATATTTTGGTAAGTGGTAGTTTCGTTCGCTGATCGTTTGGTTGATTGGTTTCTTCAAGAATGAGGTTTTGGTTTGATTTCTTGACGTGTGAAATTTTCGTGTTTTATCCTACATTTTGTAAGTAGCCGACCTCATTTAGTGGGAAAAGGCTTTGTTGTCGTTGTTGCTGTATCCTACATTTTGTAAGAATCGGGTGAAAGATTGGCTTTGATCATCAGTATTCTACATTATGTTTTGGATGTAAAAGTTTTGAGGTTCTCATATTGTAGCTATGAATCCGAGTAGTTTCTTCTGTCTCCTTTTCTTTATATTTCTTATCAGATCCCGCCGTTGATTCTTTAATTTTCAACTTAGTTGGCTGCCTCAAGCATTCTGCAAGTATCTAAAAGGGAGCCGTTTTGTCGTTTGATACTCCAAAAAAATCATTATGCACTTCTTTCTGGCAAAAGAAAACAAGAGGTTAGAAGTGTGAAGACTATTTGTAACGCATTAACAATTGTCAATTGTAAATGTGTGTGTGTGGGACTCACACGCATCAACAGTTTCAATGGTTGACATTCTTGTGTATGAACGATTATCAATTGTAGATGTGTGTGAGAATTACACGCATCAACAAAATTCATTTAATGGTTTACAAATGAATCTGAAAATAAAATAAAATCTTATACGCAAATCCATAATCTCACTTAACATTGTATACATACATACATACATATATATATATATATATATATCTATAAATCCGTATCACAAAATATACTGCAATTCCTAGTCACAGTGGATAAAAAAATCTACTTCTTTCGGTATCCCAAACATGTAGGGATGCTAGACGTGCTAGCTATAATTTTAAAGTGATCAAACATATCAGAATGTTAGACGTGTTAATTACACATTCGGTTATTAAATTAATTTTTATTTTTCATTAAAAGTGAAAAAGAAAAGAAAACAAAAAAAATTGAACGTCGAACAAAATCTAAGATTTTCTACAAAACATATTCAAAAGTCAAAAAACGCATTTGCAATTTGATAGAAACACATTTTGGGTTTCAATTTTTGGTGTCAAATTCAATTTTTATGTACTTATTCGTAAAATATTAAAAGGTGGTGGTTAAACATAAAAAATGGGTAAAGTTTTGGGGCTATCCCATATTTTTGCTCTCTCGTGATTTGAGGACAATTGACACACCCCGATCCGGAAACCGAGGCGTGCCGGCCGTCACGTGTGAGTGACGTAGCCGAAAACGTCAGCGGAAGCAAATTTGACATGAAGTGCAGTAGAGAAAGTTAAGTTGATAATATACATATGATACAGAGCCGATCCTAGGTGCAGTGAAGTTTAAACAAACATTACAACTACAAAAGAAAATCCTACATAAGTGGTGGTCTGTCAGAACTGCCTTGGCGCCTCGCTAGCGTCCACGACGTTGCTACCTAGTACCTGGAGGGGCGCAAAACATCAAAGGTGAGTGGGCAAAAACAAAGTTTTTCCAAAACCATTTCATAAGATCCATAAATAACCCCTCGCTGTAAATCAGTATAATTTTCCCAGAAAATAATACGTATATAAACTTATATACGAAAACATCGTCTACATATCAAAACTCATCATCAAGTTCAAGATTAGGCCATGTCAATATATCAATTCCGAAAATCATTATCATCAGGCAAGTAATATAAAACTAGGACGTCCCTAGTGTCCTATCAGCCGGAGTCACCTCTAATGACCTGTACGGCTGAATCTACAGCTCATCGATCATACTCAATCCCTATCAATCATTATCATCCTGCACACGAGTCGGAACCACCTATTGTGGTCTGTACGACAGGCTAGGTGTATAATATTACGCCCTGTGCTACGATCACGTGAAGGCTGTGCAACGAATCGCGGGTCACCAACGAGTCGGAACCACCTATTGTGGTCTGTACGACAGGCTAGGCACCTGCCTTGGATCCAAGGTGAGCGTACGGTGCGTGAGGTGAACGATCACGTGAAGGCTAGGCCCTACTCTGGCGGAGCACGAACACCCGAGGTGCAGGTGATTAGCTAAATCACAATCTATCATCATTTCAAACACTACCACAGTACTTACCTGACTTGCCTGGCCGTCCTCGGCGTCAGTGCATAATGAATACAATCATAATCACAGGCATGAAACATAATTGGCATACGACATGGCAATTCAATTATAAAATCCGTTCATTTCGTAAATCAATCCATTCATGTTTCTGGGAAAAACGTCATTTATATATATATACTGAAAACAAAAGTCCACTCACTGATATGTCGACGGGTCGTATCTCCCGAGCCTAGAGTGACTGCGCTCGTCCGCTGGATACGTCTCACCTATACGTGAAGTAATCGCAAAACCGTCATTAACAACACATAAACGAACTACGTAATTAACTTTTCATACGAAGGTCAATTTTGGTATTTGAATATACCAACGCGACCTACACGACGTCACGATCGTCGTGATATTTTTAGAATAATTTTTGGAAGTGGCACGCGCCCCCACACGCCGGGAATTGCACGGACAGACGCGCCCCCACGCGCTGTCACGTGCGGTGCACGCCGAGGAATATTCCGTTAACTTCTAACGGCGTCAGTTAATGGCGTCAGAATATTCCGTCAACTCTGACGGAATATTCCGTCACCCCCTACCTCAGGTCGCCGGCGCCGGCGACCGATTCCGGCCAAAACTTCTAAACGTCCGTTCTAGCTCATTTTTGATCCAAAATTCATGAAATTTGATCCAAAATGCTCCAAATTCAATGTAGAACACATTTGTACCTTCAAATCCTTCGAAAAACCACGAGAAAATCGTTGGGAAAATTCTCCAAAGTCGGTGAACTTCGAAACTACCAACTCCGACGTCCAAACCTTGCAAACGAGGTACTCCGAGCCTCGTGGGAAGGTTTTAAAGCTTGTGGTGATCTTAGTTTCACCTAAAACAATCCAAAACAAAACTTGATGAATAGTACCTCAAGTTTAGGTCACGGGTTCGAGTTGTTTTCGAAGGTTTCTAGGCTTAAAACTTATATAGATAAGTTCAGCAAGTCTTGGGGAGTAAAAATAAGCTTACCTTAGACCTTGGTTCGAGTTCGAAGTGATTGTGTGTGTTCGTCCGTACATGAGAGTCGAGAGAGAAAGTGAGAGAGAGTTTGAGAAAGAGAGAGAGATAAGGAAGAACAGAAAAGGTGGGATTAAAAACGTGGGTGTGTGCATGTGCAGCACACGTGTCTACTTATCAGCCCAAACTTTTGGGCTTAGTATTTAGGACACCCAAAGCCCAAATTCGTGCCCAAAACGTACCCGTTCGCGCGTATGTGAGGGCAAAATCGTCATTTCACATCGAGCGTATAGAAAATTCGGGACGGGATGTCACAACAATAGTTTTTTTGTTTAATTAAAATTTCATAAATAATATACAGAGATAAAAAATTTATTTAAAACTCAAACGTAAATGTCAAAAATTAAATTTGCGTCTCAACTAGAAGACATGATGCCTGATTAGAGCAACTCCAATGTAGGAGCCCTCCCCCCAGGCAATACACTATTCAATCCACCTAATGAACAGTAATTGCCTTAATGAACAGTGTATTCCCCTGGCAATAGCCTTTTTGCATCTCCACCCCTGCACTTGAATAGCCCTGGCAATTGACAATAAAATATTAGTATTTTTATATTTATAAAAGAATACATAATAATTTTATTTGTAATTTCAGATAATATTTTTAATCGTTCTCGTTGCGCAACGTGTCATTATCCGAAAAGCTAATAGCAATAAAATATTTGGATTTTTTTATTTATAAAAAAAATTCAAAATAATTTTATTTGTAATTTTGGATGTGCTGGGCTATTGTTAGAGGTGCTGCCAGAATATTTGATGTGGAGTCGCTTCGATCTATCATGATGACGTGCATCATTCTTCACAACATGATTGTGGAAGATGAGTACGATTATGATGCTGTTGATGAATATGAGCCATACACGATGAACAATTCCAAAACACGAATATATTGTGCTCATGACGCCACCGAAGAACCCGTGCAACACGACCCAATACTGCGGGATGGACGTTTCAATGATAGAGTCATTCAACGATATACTGCAATGCAAAGACCATATATGCACAATGCTCGCCAAATTGACTTGATAGAACACCAGTGGAAATTGAGGGGTGTTGAAGATACTTAAGTTCATTAGTGTTTGTTTTTATTTGGGGTGTTTTATTTTGTTTCATGTCGTGCGTTTATTTCATGTCGTGTGTTTATTTAGTTCATTTAGTGTGCTTTTTATTTGGTGTGTGATGTAATTTTATTTGGTATGTTGATATTCTTTTATTTGGTGTGTTTAAATGTGTTATGAATAAAGTACTAAATTCAATAAATTGGAAATAACATAAAGTACTAAATTCAATAAATTAGAAATAACATAAAGTACTAAATTCGATAAATTAGAAACAACATAAAGCACTAAATTCAATCAATAAGAAATTACAACCTAAATTCAATAATCATCACTTAACCAATTTGTGGTGCTAGGATGATCTTATCTTGTCGTGCTAGGATGATCTTCTCTTGTCGTGCTAGGACCATCTCCTCTTGCTCTCGCTTCTCTTGCACGCCTCCTTTGCACCACGTCTTCTTTCTCCGACTTCCAAAAATATTTAGAATTTGGAGACTTCCCTTCTAAAGGCTCTTTCATAATGTTACGATATTGTTCAGACATTCTTTCTTCTCTTCTACGTTCCTTTTCTTGCCGAAGTAGTTATCTTTCTCTCTCATTAGCTTCAAATTTTTTTCTGAAAACCTGCATCTTTTGCATCCTCTCTAGCCTTATCGGCCTCATATTTAGCCATTTCTCGGGCCAAAGTCAATTCACCTTGGCGGGCAAGGTCTTCCATAAACTTTCCATAATCTTTCTTTGAAGTATTACCTTTTCTCTTTGCAGCCTTCTTACCTTGAGGCCTAATTGGAAAACGGGTCGACCCCGACGCTTGTTCAACGGGGGGCGTTTCAGGCACTTCTTCTGCATCATCTTCATCATGATCATGCGAGGCATGATCGGGTGTAGAGTGTAGAGGGGTGCTGTTCATGAAAACTTCTGGACCGACAGGCACAACTCTGAATTTAGGACAATATTTGACCACATTCCAACATTCAAACCGGGTGAATGTTTTGTTTTTGCTTTTGGTTTTGGTACCATACCAAGCTTGTGCTTGAAGTTCCTATACAATGCGGGAGATTAAATAATTATGATGAAAATAGGTAACAAATAAATAATACAAACAAATAATTATAATGAAAGTAGGTAACAAATAATTAATACAAACAAATAAATAATATGAAAATAGCTAACAAATAATTATAATGAAACTAGGTAACAAATAATTAATACAACATAATAATTATAATGAAAGTAGGTAACAAATAATTAATACAAACAAATAAATAATATGAAAATAGCTAACAAATAATTATAATGAAACTAGCTAACAAATAATTAATACAAACAAAATAAATAATATGAAAATAGCTAACAAATAATTATAATGAAAGTAGGTAACAAATAATTATAATGAAACTAGCTAACAAATAATTAATACAAACAAAATAAATAATATGAAAATAGCTAACAAATAATTATAATGAAACTAGCTAACAAATAATTAATACAAACAAATAAATAATATGAAAATAGCTAACAAATAATTATAATGAAAGTAGCTAACAAATAATTAATACAAAAAAATAAATAATATAAAAATAGCTAACAATTAAATAATACAAACAAATAAGTAATATATTGTTACCTGATCCACTAAACTTTCCCCACTTCGAAGATTAGAACTAGCTTGTGTCAATGCGTCTCTCCACAAACTAAACGATATATTCAGTAATTTCCAACGACTGGACAATGAATCTTTGGTTCTTTGCCCACCCATTTTCTCAATATAAATGGTATGAATAAGACTCCACATTTCTCGCAACTGCATCTCATTACCCGAAAGTGAATCATGAGTAATTTTAACCCAGCTAGCACACAATGCAACATCTTCAAGAAGCGTCCAATTTGTACCTGCACCAGTACTCATTTTGTTTGAAAAAAATATTGGCTTCAAAGTTTGAGAGAAAGACTTTTGAATGTGAGGAGAAATAGTTGAGAAAATATGAAATTGTGGTGTAAGATAGATGTTAATGATAAGGTATTTATAGAAAAGTAAAAAAAAAAAAAAAATTTAAAGATTTTTTTTCAGATTTTTTTCAATTTTTTTACGATTTTTTTTCAATTTTTTTACAGAATAATATCAACCGTTGATCTGAGATCCAACGGTTGATATTAAATAAGATTTTTTTATTTTTATTACCGTTAAAATCGGACGGTCAAAATTAAAGATCCGTTGGGATCGAACGGACCGTGGGAAGCCACATGGCTTCCCAACGGTTCTGAAAAGCTTTCTGTCATTTTCTGCAAAAGTCACTGTTTTTCTGAAAAAATGTCGGGCTACGCGCCCCCACGCGCGCGTGGGGTGCACGCGCCTGACAGAAAAAAAAATTAAAACTGCATGACGCCAGGCTGACGTCATGCTTGCCCAAATCCACTCAGTGGCTCGGTGGGTCAATTTCCCACCGCCCTGTCCATCGGGCTCCCCCTTCCCTCGGGCCTTTGCAACGGTGGACCGAATTCACAGGGCCTCGGGCCCTTTTTGTCTGACTGTCCCTCAAGCAAACTCCCCCATTGGAGTTGCTCTTAGTAACTTCACAGAACTTAAAACAAAATGTCATAAAAGTATAAGAACAAAACAATTATAAACTAAGAAAACAAAATTAAGTCACTTAGTATTACAATATAATGATATTCTTTTTCAGTTTTAACTGAGAGGTTTTATATTCGAATCTCGTCAAATGTAAATTTGAATTACATTATTGTTAGTTTGTGTGAAACTAAGCCCACTCCATCTATGTAAATCAAGGTTTTAAAAAATGCTAGACGCTAGTCGGGCGGCGGGCTGGGGCCTAGCTCCTAGGCGGGGTCTAGGCAGGCGCCTAGGCGGATTTAAGTAAATTCATTATATTTCGTGTAAATAAGTGTCTATTTATATTTAAAATATATATAATTTCATCATAAACTACAAAATAAAATGACATGTATTATGAAGTATTGGAACATAATGAAAACATGGGGAACATGCATATAGTGTGTGCTCATTTAAGTATTCAACAAGTCTCTTACAATTTATTAAAAAAAATTAAATGCAAATTGAAAGTTATCTATTTTTTGTCTAAGTGAGTCGTAACCTAGACAAGTGCCTGTGTGGGCTCCTCAACTGGTCTAAGGGTCATTTCTTAATTTTCAAACTCCTAGGCATTAATCGGGGCGGTGACCAGCGGCCTAATTTTTAGAACAGTGCTGTAAATAGTATCGTTTGTTAAATTTTTTTTTAAAAGAGAACAAAACAAAATTAAAGCAGAAAATAAAAGGAAACTTTAACGAAAAACTCCCGGTATTATTCATTTTAATGAAAAATCATATTTTTACACTAAAAAATCAATCATAATATTATTCACTTTACAATTTATTTTACCCTTATAATTAAAATTCAAAGTTTTTAAGCTATTTTCATTAGTTTCTTTCAAATAAAATTTGCAAAACAAAAAAGAGTATAACAAATATCGTATAGCCCGGCGTCGTTTCAGACCCCAGAGGAAGGAGGAAGGAGAGGGACCGAGGGCACTTGGGCCTCAGCAAAAGTTGCCGGAAGAAGAGAGAGAAAGAGAGCGACGTCCATCCGCTGCTGCTCCGGTAAGTCTCCGAACCATGTCGTTCCTCCTTCTTCTTCCTTTCCGTCCTTCTCCCTGATTCGATTCCTCAACGGCGTTTCGGTTCGAAAACTGTGCGTGACGACGCATGTCTGTCTAAACCCTAGAATTTGGTTTTGTCAATTTTCGTTTTTGTGTGGAAAATAAAGCTTCTTTTTTCATTGGGAATTAGTGAATAAAGTCGAGAAGTATCTGTTCCAATACAATTATAGATAAAGAGTAAGAGTCGAAATGATTGATGAAATGGAAGTACAGTCGTATGAGATTGGTGGGTTTTGAGAGTAATGAAGGCCATGAAGTACCTATTTAGCTAATTTCAAATTTTAATTTAGGAAACGGGTTAATTTTTTTTTATAATTTTTTTAGCTGTGATTGCACTGAAATAGGTAGCAGGATTAGTGTAAATAATTGTTTATTCTGTTGATTGAATCCCGCACTTGAATGGCTCGAAGAAAGTTATAAACTTTATAAATTGTACTTACATTTTTTACTTTACTTAGTTAATTTCAAATTTTAATTCAGGAACTGGGGGCATTTTTATAATTTATGTGTTTATTTCACTGTGATTGCATGTAAATATAGCAAGACAGGACGGTATTGAGTTCCAGGATTAGTGTACAGAATTGTTTATTCTGTTGATGAAATCTTGTACTTGAATGCGGTGAAACAAAAGTTAAAAACTTTACAAGTTCTAAATATATTTTTCGCATTAATTTTTAATTTTTTTAGCATAACAATACAGTTTTTATGGCAGCAGGGGATGTACAAAACTGAGCAACAGCATAATGAGTAACGTTGAAGCTTTTGATGGACAGATATTGGCTGACAAGCTTTCAAAACTCAACAGTTCACAACAATGCATTGAATGTATCCTCTTAAGAAATCCCGTGTATAGTACTTCATGGTTTAGCTAATTTATGTTTTGGTAATGATGTTTACAAGGAGGGAATCACATTTGTTTCTGTAGCTGTATCCACAAACGCAAAGTTTATGGCTAACTGATATGGCTCATCATCATTTAGCTATTGCGTTTGTTTTTCTGGGAGAAGCAAATCTTGATCGAACCTATATTTGCCCAATGGATACAATCTGCTCATGGTAAAACTTCATATGGGTTCGATGTACTGTTATCTTCTCGCATCTACTCATTAACATACTCTTTTATAAGAATTTTTGGTAAGCATAAAATACTAATACACGTTTTATATTACTAGGATCTTGCTGAATCTAATTCAATACAAATTTATACTTTTCCCTAATTTTAGATTTGTGAAGAAACTTGTAATGTTAAAGTTTTTACCTTTTCTGTATGCTCTTGTTTTTGGCTGCATTAAAATTGCATTAGTTGGTGAAGTTTCAACTGTATCTATGTTTTCTCTTTGTGCTATAGTTTACAAGCAACTATCACACATATATTGCATGTTAGAATGACTGTTACTGTAACTGTAGGAGGAGAAGGAGAGAGTGATGATAGTTATTGTAGAGGAAAAGAGAGTGCTGAAAAGATTGTGTAGAGATTTTTGTATTTTTATTTTATTGAAATGAATTTTAGTTACTTGTTATCCAAATTATATATTTTATTTTCTTTTATTAGGGGTAAAATGCTCGTTGGAGGTTCTTTTTATATTGTAAGTGCCTATATATATATATATATTTTTTTTTTTTGTTGTTGTTGCAAAAGTTGGTCCTTTTTATATCTATACTTCCCTTAATAATAGTATAAATTATGTAAATAACTTTTGCCATTCACTTCCTGATATATATTATTTTGATTTCATAGAATGTGATTTTTATTAAGTTTATTGACTGTACTACGATGTATGTTCTAGGGTGGATATCTTGTCCACTTTGTTTGCATTTTGTTGAGTAGCAGTAACATTTCTTTCTTATAAAAGAAAATGTAACCATTCAAATTATATGGAGGATCATTCTTGTGCATATATATGCCTCCCACTCTTTCCTCCCCTTAACGATATATTGTTTCTCGTTCTAACACTGTAATATTTTGTTTATAAAACTTAAGTGATGCATTGATGATGTCAGTATCTACTATCTCGAAGTTATATTTTAAAAAAAAAAGTTTTCTCATCATGACTTCTTTGAGCCAAAAAACTGAACGCTCCTAAATGACTTCCTTCTTTCTTTTCCTTTTCCCGCCTACTGGTAATTAAGGCTCACAGACCTGGGGCATAAACTTAACATGAGCTCTTGGAGGCAAGTGGCTGTACCACATAAGTTCTCCATAGAGATTGCTGCTATATGCCTTAGCAGCTGTGCTGTTTTATTTGATAAATGGTGAACAGTGATTTAAATTTGTCATGGGAATGTCTTAGCATGGCTTATCTCTTGCGTCTTGTACATCATGTTACCTTATTTTAGATGACATCAATATTAAGAGTTCTAGGCCCCAGTTGTTACGCTTGACTAGCTCGGACTGGATTAGCTTCAAGGACTAAGTTGGATTGGCTTGGCTTGGACTAAGCAGTATAAGAATAACAAAATTTGGTGCAGTGCCGAACTAAGGTGCATACTAAAATATTAGACCCAAAATTTTATTTTGCCATATTCTAATTCTCTTTTATACTTGGAAAAAAAAAAACAAAAAAGCTATTATTTTATTACTTTTCGCCCAACTATTTTTCTGCCATTTAGAAGAGAACCGTTTTTTGTTTTTGTTTTTGTTTTTGGGTCAATCTCTCTCTCCCTCTCTTTTTTTTGGGTCAATCTCTCTCTTTCTCCCTCCCTCTTCACTCCCTCTTAGAACTTCATAATCGACTGCAAATCTTCAAAATCAAACCACAAAGCAAGAAAGAGATTGAAAATTTAGGAATTGGGCTTAGTGCAGAAGTTGTGGTACCGCAGGTATATATAAGCTGGAGAGAGAGATTAAATTGAAGCAAAAAGGGGGCGGGGGCGGTTTGGGTTAACCGTGCAGGATGGTTGGGGGAAGGGTGCTTAATACCGAGCTTTTACTCAGGATTACTTAGCGTGATTTAGTGAGTCATGGAGGCTAGGCGAGTCTGGTTTAGTCTCATTTAAGTTAGTCCTTGGTCATACCAAGCATGTGATTAGTAACCCTAGCTAGTCCACTCCCCCCTAAGAAGGTGAAATAAACGGGGCCCTATAATTTGCAACTGTACAACAATTTCGTCCAGAGCTGCAACCCTATACGGTCTTTTATACTGTATCCTTTAGAAATGATATATCTTCGGTAAATTTTCTGGTAAACATATTTGATAATATAGGCTCATATATTGATTTCTGGATGTATTGATAATACCTTAGTTCTTATTTGATGAGATTTGTACATAGATGTAAAGTACTACCTGATCACTTAGCTCCAACTTGATGTTTATATTATGTGCTTCCTTAATCATTTAAATAGCTTTATCTCGTTGGTGTATTTCTCACCGAAAGAAAGCAAGGCAGATTGTTGAAATGTGGGATAAATGTTTTAATTCTGCCCAGAAAGATCAGCGCGTGGCTTGTCTATATTTGGCTAATGACATATTGCAAAACAGTAGGCGAAAGGGCAGTGAATTTGTGAATGAATTCTGGAAGTTCCTTCCTGCAGCTCTCAAGCATGTTTATGAAAATGGTGATCAACATGGAAAGAAAGCTGCCACAAGACTGGTGAGCATTTATGAATGTTTTCTTTTGTTTTAAATAACAGTATTGAATAGCTGTATGATTATGCTACCATAGATAGATATTTGGATGTGTGCATGCATGCATGCATTTGCATGACCTGAGACTACAATGTTAAGTGACTTAAGTCTATAGTAGTGGGCCTGAGAAACTTTGTCGATTCTGTAGTGTTTGCATTTTCGTCGAAGTGGAAACTGAACCTAAGTCCTTTTTAGATACTCCAGAGGATTTCACTACCTAGCCAACTGAGTTTGCACCATCTATTAACCCAAAAAAATTCGTAGTTTGCTCCCACTCTCTGGAAGACAAGCTCCTTCCATTCCATGTAATGGGCTAGAGTGAACCAGTTTAGTGTCCACTCTTATTTACGTTTCCTTTTGATCATTTGTGCCTAGCAATCTAGTTTCATTACTTCCTCTGTAAGTAAGCTATGTCGTTTGTTCAGGTTGACATATGGGAAGAAAGAAAGGTTTTTGGGTCTCGAGGGCATAGTCTTAAAGATGATATGATGGGAAGGAATCCTCCTGCTCCACCTGCAAGCAATGGAAAGAGTTCAAATCCTATCAAGATAGTGAAGAGGGATGCACACTCAGTTAGACTTGTAAGCACTTTGGGCAGTCTTTAATGTTGGTTTGTATTCAATGCCTGAAATTGTATTCTTATTTATTGTGAGCTTGTACATGCCTTATTATTCTTCTAAACCTCAGAAATTGGCTGTTGGAGGTCTGCCAGAAAAAATACTTACTGCATTTCAACCTGTTCTTGATGAACATCTTACGGAAGAAGCTGCTTTAAACAAGTGTAATGCTGCTGTACTTTATGTGGGTAAAATTGATGAAGATGTTGAAAACACCTTGTTTCATGGTAAGAGTTAGGACATGTGGTTAAGTTTATAAATGTTGATTATATGTGACTTTGTTCAATGATAGTCATAGAACTAGATGACAAAACAGAAGACTCTTATGGGGTAAAAACTAGGTTCTGTTAATTTTGACTTTAATTGTTGTATGTTTATAATGCTAATTCTACTAATCAATTGATTACCAAAAGCATATTTATTGCATTTGAATGGTGGAGAGTGGAAGTTATCTTCAATGCCCTAGGAAATATGTCTCTCAGGGCTATTTCTATTCTCCTAGTTCAAAACTTCTTGTTTGTAATGGAACTAGAATCCAATTCTGGAAGATACTAGGGTAGGTGATTCATCTTTTCAATTTTCATTCCTTGATGTTTATAGATGTTGTTTGATCATAATCCGGTTGTATCCTCCTTAGATCCATATTATCCTTTGTAGCCTTGTCTTGGAACTTAAATCATTCCAAAAAACCCAAATGACAGGGTGTTTGTGGATGTCTCAAATTTGTTGTCTCATACAGTAATATCTCTTTGAGTTAAGCTTAGTCTGATAGAAGGCATTGTTCTATTTATGTGTCTAGGGATTAAAATGATACCGTGCCTGATTATCTCATTGCTGTCTCCAGTTTGAATTAGCTGGTGAATCAACTGAGCGCATCTTTTTACATTGTTCCTGCAGTTTACAAATCTGGTGTAACTTGTTGCTTGATTTTTCTAAGAAATAGCTATGCACTGTTGACAGAGGTCTTTCTGAACCAATAAGAGAGCCTTGAACTCTGGCCAATAGGAGAGCCCTTAAACTCTGCCCACTAAGAGAGCTTTTAAACTCTGGCCAATAGGAGAGCCTATCTACATGGTTGTAAAGGAAGAGAAGAATTTTTTAAGATAGAGAGGAGTTGACTTTAATGCCGGACAATAAAATTTCTTGCTTCCTCTTTGTTGCATTTTATGGATGCTGGATTTAGTGTAACTCATCTGGATTGGTCACATTTATAGTTGGTGTGGTCTAGGTGGAATGTATTGTGTGTGATTTTACGTGTTTCTTATCAGATAGAAAAAAAATAGTATATTTTTAATAAAGGGGTGGCTGTTGTTGGTCCACAAGTAGGAATAGGGCAAACCATTTATTCTTGGACAAGCAGTGGTTTCAAAAGAATTAAGACCTGGAGAGAATTATCTTGTAATGTTAATGTTCAATGACCTTTGAATAGTGGTGGATTTGTGATTTCTGGTTGATGGCACTCTTGAAGGAGAGCCATGTGTTTTGGGGATTTTCTTGTAACAATTGTATGCATGGAAATTTGATTGACAACCCATTTCTTCTTTCAACCCATCTTCTATGGTTTTGAAGGCTATGGTACCACTTAAGGTACTAGTAATAGCTTCAAGTGCTTAATGGGAATGGCATCTTTGATTCTGTTTGCCTTTCTTCCTGTCATCGTAGCATGTGTAGAGAAGAAGCTGAAAGTGCATGACATGATTCTTTGTTTCCCAATTGCTTTATATTATGGTTAAGGTTGTTTAAGGAAAATATTGAGTTGGGCAATTCCAACATCTAGTCCTAGTTTATTTTGTCAAGGGGACGAGTTTTTTGGCTGAGGACATATGAGAGAAGTTTCTGGGAGAGGTAGAGTGACGGCTGTGTTTTGGGTAGTTGGGTTCCAGCTGGAGGACCTTTGCCAAATTTAGGGGAGAGGGGGAATTCTCTATTGGGATATTATGGGGGATTGGACCTTTGGTTTCTTCAGAATTTTGGGGAACGCCTATTTATACTGTTTTTGTAGATCAGAGTACTCTTACTTGACAGAAAAATTCTATTTTATACAATTTCATGCTATGATAATTAAAATACAGGTTATTTGTACAGTGGATATCGTGTCCTCTGATTTGCACATTTTCAATTTAAGTTGGAATATTTGTTTGTGTCAAAACAGAAAAAAGGTTAGGATGGACTTGTTTGGAGACAGTATGATCAGTTTGAATAAACTCTCATGTGGTTTTATTAAGATGGTCATTTTATTTTGATAATTTGAGAGTGAAATATTTCTGGTCCTGTTTTCTTTTGATAGTTTAGGAAAAAGATGTTTTGACCCTTTTCCTCTTTGTATAGCTGTATTATGTGGTGCTTGTGAGGGAGAGGAGTGCTAGAAGTTTAGAACCTTTGAGGATACTTTGCAGTAGTTTTTGGCCATTTTTGTTTCGTCTGTTTTTCAAATGGATGTCAGTACATACTTGAGAGTTCTACAATATAAGTGCATAGACTTGTGTATAGAATTTAGATCTTACTTTGCCCCCTCTTCACCTTCTCCCTTCTTCCTTCTTAATGCTCACCTCTTTCCTATACCTTTCTTTCTCTGACCTATTTGTCCATTCAGCTAATTAGTAGATAAATTAAAAGTAGCAACTTATCTTGTTTCCTAGTCTTAAAGAGGTTTAATTAATCTCTGCCAAGTGATTGAAAACTTCTCACATCAGTATAACAAGCTCTCCTCTCTTCTTTTTTTGTCACACTATTGGTTCATTGTCCAAGCTATTTTGTGTGCATTACTGCGTTTTCATTTTTTTTTTCATGAGTTGTATTTCCAAAAGGCTCTGTGACTCTGTCTATTCTTTTACTCAGATGTAAATTATGCAGCATCGATAGACTGCTAGGGGGAAATTGAATTGGTTTATTTGATTAATCAAGCTACTACACTGGCTTCTATAACTATTTATATGTTGGCCTGGAATAATCTCATCTTAGTCTTTTACCATGTCCGTCTCGAGCGTAGTTTTAGGAGTAACAATTGCAAGTTTCAAACTTTAGAAATAAAAAAAATCCTAAAACAAGTATCATTTAAAATGAGTATCCCTTTCTGGGTATTACTATATAGGAATGACCATGTAAGTAGAATAGGAAGTTGCTAGGCATTGAATCTACGTCTATCCTTGTGTATGTTTTGTTTCCCTTCGCTGATTTAAGTTATTTGAGGAACTCTAAAACAGTTAAGTTGCTATATGATATTATTTATGATTGCGATATCTAAAAGGTATTATTTGAAAAAATTAAATTGCTGAATTCTGAAAATAAAATGATGGATTTGAAAATATAAATATTCCATCCAGACCCTTAAGATCAAAGAAATCCCTTTATTTGATATGTATGCTGATATTTACACTCTTTAGATTTTCATGCATGTAATGTAATGTAGATGGTTGAACTCTTTGATGGTTTCAGTAAACATAATACTGGTTTTGTGTTAAATTTGTTGAACGTCTCCTGATGTATATTAGTGCCATGTAGAATAGTTTTATTGATTTTCCCATTATAAACTGTGTAATCAGGAACTCAGCAGGGATCCACATTGTTAGATGATTTGAAAGAGCAAGAAGATGCACTTAATCAATCTGTTGGGCAACTTGAGAGCTCGGAGGCAACAAGATCTGCCTTGGTTTTGCAACTTAAAGAAGCACTTCAGGATCAAGTACAATTTTTTTTTCTTTTCTATTCCACTTATGTTATCACTTGTGCGGCTTTGTTTAAGATTTCAGATATTGATGACTACATGCTAATATTTACAGGAAGCAAAGCTGGAAGTTGTTCGCACTCAATTGCAGGTAAAAGTAGCTAACTAAACTTCATTTGCCCCTCTTAAAATTAAGAAGTCTATGTTTCTCTTGGAAATGGTGGGCATATACCTAGTCTTTATAATTTGATTTGCAAGGGGTTTTATCACTGAATGTCATCAAGATCAACTAGTCGTCAACGTCACTTCCTCATGATCTTTATAGCTATAGAAATTGTGGTATTATCAACTTAGCGCGTTGATTCTGTTGATAATGAAGTCTTGAGTTTGATTCCTGCATTCCTCAAATGTTGACATCTATTGATTGAAACGGCTAGATGATGTCTGTCATTAGAATAAGAATTAATTTGGTGGTGTTTTGTAGGATAATGTTTGCTTGACAGTGAACTAAACTGTAGGAAAACTGAATCTTGATGTTACTCCTATATGCATGTATATTGTAGCAGAGAATGGAATATGATACATTTGTTTCAACTTTAGGTCTTAATTAACATATGCATTTAAATGTGCACATATCCTACACAGTTAACTACGATGGCTGTCAGGATTGTAGGCGGTTAGTGATACTAGCTTGTATTTTGATGCATATGCTCTCTCTTGCTTCTTTTGTTTGCTTCAACTCATTCCCATGTCAATTCTAATCTTAACCCAAGTCAGTTCGGTTCAAATCTGTCCTGTATCAGTTCTAGGTCTCTATGCAAGGCAACTAATATTTTAAGCGGCTTTGTTTTAGCTTGTGTATTGTCTTTGGTCCTTTTGCATAAGCAAGCTCTAGTTATCATAATCTTGAGAAGAGTTGAGAAACGAACTTGTATAGAAGCATGTTAAATTCCCAGAACAGAAGTAATACTGAATTGAAAGAAAATTTTAATTTTGATTAAAAAGTACAACGATTTTAAATTTCTGCAGAAAATTTTAACAGAATTTGTATCTGTCATAATGTCATCAACATGCATCATTTTTTGGCTTACTCTCAGATGACTTTAAAAGAAAATAAATAAGTAAAATGTTGAAGGCTTTAGAAAGTATAAATTTCTAAGATCTTTGATTAATAATCTTTTCCCGTCCGACTGTATGTTTATTTTTTAGGACTTTAAAAAGAAATATTATTTCGTTGAGTTTGTAGGTTGATAAAATAAAATGGTCTTTAAACTCGTTTTTTAAATGTACATAAAATATGGGCAATACCGTTCCTCATAATTTAGAATTTTTTTTTTCTTATGGCCTTTATATCAGGCTTTGGCAATGATAAAGATCAAAGAGTTTTCCACTTGAAGTTGGGAGAGATTTTTTAGTGTGCACGGAATACAAGGTGGCACACCACGTGTCATAATAGAAGTGAAGGGACATGAGAAATATACCCTAAAAGTGGGACATATCAACCATGTCGTTCACTTATATTATGACATGTGGTGTACCGCTATGTGTTTTGGGTACACAAAAATTTGTCCTAAGTTGGGACTTAGCTAGGGTTGGGCGGAGGTTATTTTGCTGGAGTTTTTATTAAATGTATTTGTTTTTGGCTGGGAGGGGAGGGGGTAAGTTTCCCTTGGCTCCTTTTTCTGCATATCTCTGAGAAGCAAATTCAATCCTTTATTTTTATTTTTTGGAAACAACCACCCATGGATATTGACATTCTGCACAAATTACATTAAATAATGTGAAAAAATAGTCAGTGTAGGTTGTAAACACCCTAGTGTTTACAGTTTAGGGATGATTGAGTTAATTTTACTGATTTCTGGAAATTTTTTGGCATAACGCCGGCCTTCAGCCTCACACCGAAGGTGCCTTGGAGTCACTCCAAGGTTGTTGTGCCTCACAAACAAGCAGGAAACCCTAAGTTTCTTTCCACTAACACTTATTTTTTTTAAAAGATTAGGGCAACTCCAATTCAAAGATGTAAAACTAGACTTGACATTTGTGTCGTGTTTCCCGTGTTTGTGTCTGTTTGTGTCGTTTTCGTGTCATACCCGATATCTTAACGGGTCGTGTCGTGTAACACCCGTTAAAATAAACGGGTAAAATGATCCGACTCGAAATCGACCTGATAATATTAACAGGTAATATGACCCGATCCGTTACTCGTTAAGAAAAATATATTTTAAACCAATAAATAATCAAATGAAAAACATAATACTAAATAAATATAGACATACCATATTATCACATTCAAAATATAAAAACACATTTTTTTTCAAGTATTACATATTTACATACCTGAAATAAGAGCATAATAAAAAATAAAAATAAAACATTAGAACATTACAAAATATCAAATGTTCAAAAGATTTGCAAAATTAAGGGAGTTATGTTTCAAGGTTTGGAACATTACACATTTTCTTACAATCAAACTCTTCAATTTTCATCAATCACCATAGGAAATGGTATTGGAACTTTGGCTTGATATATTGTCTTCAAGAGTTATATTGATGATATTTTCAATGAGGCTTTCTACATTAGCACTCGTTTCTCATTTATCCTATGGCTATTGTTTAAGTAAAGTCTTTAATAGTTTTTTAATTAATGTAGAAGTGTGAAAAATATAGAAAAAAAATATATATAAACACTCGTAATGACAAGCTTCACAACTTTCATGAAGGGCTTAACTTTGAAATGTGCCACTATAATCATATAAATCATAGATCAAAATTTAACCGTCGATTGTTGTCTACATTTATGCTTCATTTTTCTCACCAAATTTTGTTTTTTCATATTTTGTTTTTTGAAAACATGATCTGTTAGAGGATACAGGAAGATGAACGGTTCGGATCGTTGATATTATGTTCAGAGTTTTACTGATAGTGAAAATATTGCTTTATGTTTATAAAGTCTCTACAAACTATATAACATCGACTCATATTTTAATTAATCGTAAATATCAGAACATGATATCAAAGATCCAAACCGTTCATCTTCCTACATCCCCCAAAAGATCATGTTTTCAAAAAAGAAAATTTTTAAAATGAAATTCAATATAAAGAATAAAGCCCAAACGACAATCGACGGTTAATTACAAATTTAAGGTTTATGGATTATAGTGTCGTATTTCGAAGTTAATCTCTTCACGAAAGTTGTAAAGTTTGTCACTATGAGTGATTGTATATATATATTTTTTACATTTCTTACACTTCTACAATAATTGTTATTAATTTTATTACTTTTACACTCAAAATAATAAAAAAATACTATTCATGACGGTTTGAAGGGTTTTAAAAATCTAAACGATAATCTAAGTGTAATCATTGTCTACTCGTGGAGAATGATGAATCATGAGTGTATTCTTTCACATTTTTCATACTTGTAGGGATGTCTTATTGCCTATACTAATACTATACTAGTTGATTTTAATTTTGGACAACATGTTAAGTTAAATTTATCCTATTAATGATAATAAGAAAATCTCATAATAAAAATAAATAAATGAATAAAACTTAATTTGTTTTAACTTATATAGAATAATAATACAAAAATATATATTTAATATAGAATATACTAATATATACAATATGGCTATTGTATTTTATAATAAATTTTTTAGTAATTAAACTTTAAAATTATAATTTATTTCTCTTAACGGGTCGGAACGGGTTACACACGTGTTACTCGTGTGTATACCTGTTAAGAACCCGTTATTAACGTGTTCTTAACGGGTCACCCGATAATGACTCGATTAGTTATCGTGTTGACCCGAAACCCGTTATTTTCGTGTCGTTTTTGTGTCGTGTCACCGTGTCATGTAAGAAACTGCCGGGTCTATGTAAAACCGAGGATGTAAATAGGCCTTTTATATCTCCGGTGTCATCTTCATTAGAATATTCCAAGATGCAAAACTATTTTGCTCCAGTGGTAAAATGTAAAATTTGGGATGTTAAATTTGCATTTTCATCTTGGAACTTTTATTCTCCCACTGGACAGGCAGATAGTTAAAAATGTATCCAGTTTTATTTGAACAACTTAAAAAAAAAAATACATTTTTTAATTTATTAAACCACAATTTCAAATTAAGGAAAACTAATGAAAAGGGCTTGAAAACTTTGAGTTTTAACGATAAGGACAAAATAATGGGTAAAGTGATTATTACCAGGATTGACTTTTTAGTGTAAAAATGTGATTTTTCGTTAAAGTAAGCAGTATCGGGAGCTTTTCGTTAAAGTTCCCTTTGAATTATGGCAGTACAAATATTTTCTAGCAATTGCCTGCCAATTTTCAATTATTGATTGCCGTTGATTGAACATTGTTTAAATTTAATTTGGTCTCTTATCTAATTCTTAACTGTTGATTAAAGAGAAATATATATCCCAGGGATTGATGATCATAGAGGAGTTGACAATTAGTGACGTGCCAAGATCACAGTTTTGTATTTTTTGAATTACTTTTATGCATCTAGTACTTGGCTTGGAAGAGCTTAAATGTTGGTGAGTAAATGCGAAATTGCGTGTATATGGCGTGTTGCCTTGAATGCTGGCCATCCAAACTCCAGCAGCTTATTCTATGTTAGTGGGTCCCATTTGGCGAGATGGAAAAAGGACCGGGATCTTCTCCTGAGCATTAAAAACTGAGCCTGTTGAGTAAGCAATCGTGGCCGTTGAAATTTGATCCAACGGCTACAAACAGGGGGTCCTCTAAAGTTATAATAATTGTAGCCGTTGGATCAAATTTCAACGGCTACGATAGACGCAAACTAATTTTCTGTGTATAAAGTTGGTTCGGAGTAGAGCATATCAAACCACATCTTATAATGCAATTCCGTTTGTACTAGCTACTCTTTGCGATTAACAGGCGTGTTTTGTTTCTATGTAGGTTGCTCGACATCAGATTGAGAGAGTAAGTAATATTAAAAGGAGACTGAGTTTGCCCCTGACACCTGAATCTACCAGGGGGTTAGAGCCAAATTTACCATTAGTCCAACAAACTGGCCTCCCACCTCAGCCTCCAACGCAGCCTATGGTTTCTTTTGCCCCTGTAAAAACTACCGATGAAGAGAACAAGAAAGCAGCAGCAGCTGCTGTGGCTGCTAAGCTTGCTGCATCTACATCTTCTGCACAGATGTTAACGTCTGTTCTTTCATCTCTTGTTGCTGAAGAAGCTGCCTCTATGACTGGTAGCCTGAAATCAGCTGGTTTTACATCAGGATTATCCATGTTTTCTCCAGAAAAACGGCCCAAGCTTGAGAAGCAAATGTCTGATGTTAACAATCCTGATGGTGGCAATGCAGCCTTTTTTACGCCTCTCCAACAGCAGGCAATGACCAGTGTTCCAATTGCGTCATCAGCAACCATGCAGCCTATGTCCCACAGTAACCAGATGCAAAGTCCTTTTAATCCGCTGCCACCACCTCCGGCACCGCCACCATCTACTGCAACTACACCAGCGAATCAATATGTCCAATCTTCTGGTCTTATGGTGGGTGGAATTCCTTACGGATATGGATCCAATACCTTACCGCCTCCACCCCCTATACCTCCGCATATTTCAATGAGTATGTCAAGGCCCAGTCAGCCGCAACAGCAGGCGCAGCCTCAGCAGCAGCAGCAGTTGCAGCCGGCTGCTGGGGGTTATTATCGGCCACTGGGTATGGGGTTCTACGGGCAGAGTAATCAGTCAAATACGCAGCCAGTAGTACCTCGACAGTAAGTTCTGTTTATTTTACCTAGTCAGAATCTCCTATCCTGGATCGTGGGCAAAACCAGCGAAGGTACCCACAACTTTTGGTGACATTTTCGTCTTGGAAATCTATGGTGCCGGTGTAATTTCTCGGAGGCATTGTGTTGTTATGTAAATTAGTAGAGAATAGCGTCTGTCCTCCAACACCTAGGTCCATCTCCCCCTTGCCAATTTATGCACAGAGTCCTTTGATGTGTTGTAGAACGTAAATTTCGCGGTAGCTATGTTTCAATTTGACATAAGTGCCTAACTTGAATGCACCTGTGCAAACTTCATTGGCGTTGTAAACAGCGTTTGGGGCATATTACTAAATGTGTACTTTAAATGTTGGATGTGCTCTCCCTCAGCTGCCTCCGAGAGGCTGCGTCCCGGTCGACGTTAAGACTATGAGTATTCTCGGATGCAGAGCTGTTGGGAGATCGTTTCGTCGAATTGCCTCACTACCGGGATGATGCTTTGTTGGTTAGAATTGTGCTTTATATAGTTATAAATTATACTAATAGTTAACCTATATGATTATATGCGTTAATCAATTTAATCTTTAGAGTAAAACTTGTTATATTTTTATCTTAAAATTCATAGCTCGGTTTTGCGCCATGTCTTCCAAGAGTTGCAAGTGCTCTATATCTTTTTTTGAAGTTTCTTTTTTCTGTCTTTCTAAGTCTCTATCTCTTTTGCCGTGAACCTCTGTCTCATAGTTGCATCTCTTAATTGGAGCATTTATAGGTCTTTGGTTCATGTCCCCATCTCTTATTTGTAGGCACTGTTGCTTTACCTCAGATATTCTTGTTTTTAAACCTATCATTTCTCGTGTGCTCACATATCTAACGATGCATTTTCATCCCTCATACACATCTATTTTTTCCAATTTTACAAAATACCACTTTATTTGTTATATTCTCGGTAATATATTTTGAAAAATGAGAGAATTCGTGAGGAGCAAACAAAGAAAAGTTGGGAGATTTGTTTATTATTAAAATATAAGGAATGTTTAGCATCTACTTTTTTATTGGAGCAAGCAAACCATTGTTGAAGGTATAGCGTATCTTACAAATAAAATTAACGAAAAAAAAATATACTTGATTAGGAAGTTGCAGCAGTTGAGTAAGCTCTCTTTTAAATTCTAAATTACAACTAAAACAAAAAGGCGACGCGTTTATTGCCACTCTAAACAAGTCATTATGTACTATTATAAATATATAAATAAACTTATTTTTCCTCTCTTGCAACCCATTTTGTTGGGGAAGTCAGTGAACTTGATCGTTGTGCAACTAAAACCAAATGAAGAAAATGTGAAGTTCCGAAATTTTTTGGTTCTACCTTAGTCGAGCTAACGATTTCCTTGAGAACGGAGTAACATGGAAACTAATGACAGCACGCCGAACAAAATCATACAGTTGCGAATTATGGAGAGAAAATGAGTTTTTGCCCTATTTGAGAAATTTTATAAGTACTGAGAACACTTACCACATGGTATGGTATATGTAGGCGACAAAGTTATACGCCCCACTTTTAAATACACGTATGTTATAATACGAGTAAAATAATAACACTAATTTCACTTCTTGTATAGCGGAAAATTGTCATAGTGCACGTAAACAAGGATAAAATTTAAAATTGGTCTATAACTTTCCCCTACCCTTAACGAAAAATAAATAACATGTCTATAACACGTGTGATTGTAAGTTATTAGGTCATCTCTAATGGAGAGGGTTAATGGTCCAAAAGTAAAAAAAAAGACCTGATTTGCCTAAATACTCATCTCCAACCAATGACTGGACTATAATTTTATAGAAACTGTCACGCCATTATTTGGCTAAAGGGGTATCAGATTGGCCAAACGCAGCCCCCTCTTATCCCATTTTTGAGGCCCAAATACTCAATTTCAATAATTGATTCAAATTCAACGGTTAGATTTGAATACATCCAAGGTAATTTAATTAAATTAACCAATAAATTTAAAGTATAAACTTACTAATAAATTATTGAGGCGGCTATGTTTAGTTCATTCGATTGAAGATGGTATATGAGTATGGCCTGATAAGGTTTATTTAAAAATAATTTTTTTGCAGGACAATAATTCGAAATGAAACTAAATTAGCCATTTTGGTTAGATATCACCTTAGTTTGATTGGGCTAATAGTAAGGTTCTAAAAAATGCTAGGCGCTAGTCGGGTGGTGGGCTGAGGCCTAAAGCCTAGGCGGATTTAAGTAAATATATTATATTTCGTATAAATAAGTGTGTGCTTATAATATGTAAAATTTTATTATAAACTACAAAATAGAATGATATATATATATATATATATATATTTATATTAAGAAGTATTAGAACATAATGAAAACATGAGGAACAATAATATAATGTGTGTTCATTTAAGTATGCAATAAGTCTCTTACAATTTATTGAAAAAAGTAAAATACAAACTGAAAGTTATCTATTTTCTGTCTAAGTGAGTCGTGACCAAGGCGAGTGTCTAGACGGGTTTGGAAAGGCTAGTCGGGTGTCTAGGCGGGCGCCTCGGCCGATTCTTAATTTTTAAATGATTAGACATTAATTGGAGTGGTGGCTAATCGTTTAGTCTAGGTGAAATTTTTAAAACAGTAGCTAATAGTTTTAAGACTCTAAAAAGAAAAAAAGGCGCAGCTTTAAAACGTTATAGGCACGTCAAGTCGGCGGAGCTCGCATTGAATTGGCATCGAACTCCAGATTCAGAAAGTCGTCTTCACCAATACAAATACTCTGAATAAACACATACACATGCATACACAGAATCGATAGATATAAATTTTTTGATTTTTCAGAGTTTTGGCTGAAGAATAGTCACATACAGAAGAGCAAGCTATTCGTTTTGATTTTCAGCACAGAAATCACAGAAGAACGAAAGGCTATTCAGTTTTGTTGGTATCGTCTGCAGAAGCCATTGGTAAAGTAAGGTGAGGCGTCAACATATCTCTGTCTTCTCCTTCTTCAATTTTTGATTTGTTGATATTTCTTCGTTTTTGCTATTGTAAACTTGGTTTTTGGCTTTGAATTGGAAGATGGCACAAACCCATTTGATATTCCGAACTGAATCCGAGTTTTGTCATTGTTAGGGTTTATGAATTTGAAATTTGTGGGTGTATCTCAGTAGCTTTGGGACTGTATGCAGTAGTGGATTAGTGTGAAATTGCACTTGTTTAATGGTTGAATGTTAAGTAATGTGCTTGGTCTTCGATTTGATGGAAAGTTGTTGCTTTAATGGAAATTTGGAGAGAATCTGGTATTGGGTTGTTTTGCCATTTTGTGAAAGATTCGGCGGTTGGCTCGTAACAACGCGATTGATGAGATGATTTATTTGGAAATGCAGTCTGATTATATAGGAAGTGCCATGACATCACGGACTTTGAGGAAAAGGCTTCATCATGGGGATGTTGATGGGAAAAAGATAGAACATTTGGAGACGTCGGAGTCAGATGATCTTAATGTGCCTCTATTGGGGAATTATTCAGATAGGCATGCAGAGGTGAGGCTTTTATTTGTTCATTTACATGGAGGGTGGGATTTTTTTTTCTTTTTCCGGTAATAGTTATTTTTGGCCTTTTTGTGATTGATATATTTCTGAGATGCGCCATAGGAAACAACACTTGAAGAGATCTGGGATGATGAGCGGAGAAAGGAACACCTCCATTGGACCCTTCTGTTTTCTCAGTTGATTGCACAGTGGGCACGGTGGTTAGGTATTCATTACTTTTGTTGTCAATAAGACCTTACCGTTTTAGAACATGATGCAACCAAATAAACAGCAACCTTGAAGTTTCTGCCATTCTTGACCTTACTATGGAATCATTCTTAGAAAGTTAAACCACTTGATAAGCAACCTATAATTAAGTGAAGTGTCCTAAAGAGTGGCAATATATTCATTGGACAAGTTAAAAGTACCCTGAGGATCTTCAACATTCTATTGAGGAGTTATATATAGTTAAAATTAATAAGACGTAGCTCATTCCACATATTTCGGATCCTGATCATTTTAGTGTTTATACCATGTGAATTTTGCTCTGTAGTTTAGACAGTGGGAATATACATTTAGTTTTGGAACTTAATTCTTTATGGTTTTCTCTTTGTAGCAAGTATTGTTCTTGGATCTGGATCGCTTATTGGACGGCTTTTGCCCTTCTTTTCAAGTACACAAAATGGAGAAAACGCTAAGTTGTTTGCTCCTCCCCTTAGTCCTCTGCAAGTATGTGATCTAATCTTTATATCCTTCTGAGAATGAAATGTCTTTATCTTTATTATATATTTTTTTGCTCTTGGGGTGTACCCAAGGGATGTGGGCTCATTTATAAGCTCTCTATCTTCTTACATTTTCAGGAGTGTGGGCTGGTTTAAAATTTAAATCTATGAATTTGAAACTTAGATGATTTTAGCCTGCTAACTGTTGGGGATCAAAATGAACTATTGAATACTTCATCACTTTTGGGTGGATATGTGTTGAAAATTCGATCTGTTATTGGAAGCTGGTAGTTTCTCATTTTTCTTTTGGCTTTGGGCTTTGGGCTTTGAGGATGTTGTAATTCCTCATAGTAGATCTCTTCGTTGTTCTTGACCTTCAATTTTATTTTTAGTTGTTAGGAGAACGTGTCTTCTATATTGATGTTTGGAACAATGGGATGACAACTATTATACTGTTTATGCATCATTGACTCGTATGTATTGTATATTATAACTTTTTTTTTAATATGGTGTTCACTTGCATGGGTATTTGTGTCCTCTAGGAAGCAAGACTCAGATATCTACGACAAAGGCTACAAGTAACCTTTGATGGTTCTCGCGTGGAGCATCAAGTGGGTCTTTTTTCCCATTTGACAGCATTTTGATCATTTTTCTGTTGGTGTTACAAGTATTACTGTATCAAACGTACTCTGTGTTGCTATTGTCATTATTTTCTTTGATTTTGACCTGGCCTTTCATGCCCAAAATGTCTAAACTTGTGCACTTTTTTCAGAGAAATTTAAGTATTTACAGTTAGATTGTTTGTTTAACTTTAAGCCCAAGATGTGCACCCCTGGTATTCTTCTCGTACGAATTCTGGCTCCATGAAGAAATTGGGAAAATATTGAACATTGTTTTTGTAATTAAAGAATAATACTTATATATATATGTGTGTGTGTGCGTGCGCGTGAGTGTGTAATTGTGTACACATATATATATATATATATATATATATAATCAATGTTCGAATAACTTTTAAAAATTGAAGGGTTTCAATATTATACACAAATTGAGTTTGTTGATTGCAGGATGCGCTCTTAGAGTTATGGAGGTTGGCTTATCCGGATAAGGAGCTCCCACCTCTTCAATCAGACCTTTGGAAACAGATGGGCTGGCAAGGTTCAGACCCTTCAACAGATTTTAGGTGTGTGGTTTAAACAAGATAAAAGTATCATGAAGTGAGTCGCATAGATTTTTGTTTTGTCATATGTTCTTTGTGAGAAAAAAAAAAATGATAACGATAAATTTCCAACCTTATTTGTAGAGGCGGGGGATTTATATCATTGGAGAATCTTATCTTTTTTGCCCGACAGTATCCGGTTTGTCTCCTTCTAACTTAATTTCTTGTTTTTTTTTTCAATTATATATTTTCCTGTTACTTCAAGATTTATCCTAGTGTTTTCTTTTGTAACCTTTAACTCATTAATTTGACAAAAAAAATACCTTTAATTCATTAAGCTTGAAATTCTTTGGCCCTTTTACTGTTCTGATAATTAATATGATTTTATTTTTCTAGTCCAAGATTGGTCTTATGACTTGCAAATGAACACTGATTACTACATAACTAAACTTTCATTCCAAGGCTGAGTGGAGATTCGTCTCTGCATTTGAAATTTTGGGTTTCACATATATTAATGATTCTGAAGTTGGAAATTTTCCTCAGTTGCTTTCAATTTTAGAGTAGTCTGTGGGAAGGATGAAAATATCGGCCTAAGACATCAGTAGATTCCGTGCTCAGAGTTATAGAAATGTCAATGAATATTGTAGCAGGGGTAGATTTTCAGCATCCTACTTTTTTAGCGGTGGTATCAAGGCTCTGTTTTGGATGCCATCACTGTGGTAAACTCGAAGTCTCGCCCTTTTTTATGATTTCGTGAATTAATAGTCCCCATTATTATCTTCACGTCTAAGAAAAAGGGTTTGAGTTCATTGTATTACATGAGAAATGCTTTTGGTTTTAGATGCTGGGACTGTTTTCTCTTGGATTAAGTGCTGGAAGGAGATGCTGATTTTTCTTTTTGTTCTAACTAGAATAATACAACTTCCTTCAGATTGACTCTTTCTTATTATGGTTGTTTATCTTCTGTGTTACCCAGCATCTGTCTTACAGTTCTGTTGTATATTCAAACCTTCTAGCTTATTGCATACATTACATGACGAGAAGCGCTGGCGTTAATTTTGTTAGGCTTTGATGCATGTGCATATGCATACAAAGAGTCAATGCTTTAATGCGTATGGGTCTCAAAATATTGCTTTCTTTTGGAAATAGTGTGCAAGATTTTGTATTGTAATTAAGTATGCATTTTATTATGTGTTTCCGCAGAAGTCATGAAAGGGTAAATGAGTTTCTGATTGTATCCTCTTACAGGAATCATTCCAGAGATTGTTGCACAAGCAAGATGGAACTAGAGCTGAGTGGGAATATCCCTTTGCTGTAGCTGGCATCAATATTTCTTTTGTTTTGGCACAAATGTTGGATCTTCAATCAGGTACCGATAAATTTTTAAGTGAGAGGATTGACGATCTTGTAGTGTCAGATAACTATTCGATGAGAAAGCATCAGCTTAGCATGTTTATCTGAAGAGTTCTTTTATTCCTCCGCCAAATTCTGAATGCTGATGCTGTGTTTATAAAGAAATAATCGGATATATTTTTCTTGCAGCAAAGCCAACTACTTTGGCTGGAATCCGTTTTCTGGAACTGCTTAAAGAAGATGAGATGGCATTTGATAACCTTTATTGTGTAGCCTTCCACATGATGGATGCTCAATGGCTCGTAAAGCGCGCTTCTTATATGGACTTCAATGTAAATGATTTTGTCGCTCCGCCTGCAAATTTAAGATACAAAGAGCTTCATTCTTCTGATTCTGATTCTGTTTTAATTTTTTCCAGGATGTCATGAAGTCTACGACAAGTCAGTTAGAACGCGAGCTTGCACTTGAAGATGTCTCCAGTGTAAAAGATTTACCAGCATACAATCTGTTGAGAAGATGATCCCTCTCTCTTGTAAAGCAATTCTTTAGTGTTCTCACCATCTGTAATATCATAGATGAAATTCTATCTGGAAAATCCAGCAAGGTTACCAATGTAAAATAATTTCCTTATCATTCACGAAGATTTCGGATAGTTTGGGTTCCCCCTTAATTTTTGGTTCAAGTCTTATCTCATGATGGTCTACCTTGTCCTCCACGCAACTAGATCGGAGGTCGGGTGATTTTCTCTTCCCCTCCTGCTTGTTAGCCATTGTTGGCCATGGAGGAGCTTCGAGCTATCAGGGACGATTACCCTCCTTTGCTTCTGTCGAAGTTTCACTTGTTTTCTTTATAGTGAAAGTTTGATTAAAAAATAAAAAACAAATGCCAATAGCCATTTCATTTATTTCCAAAAAATATCAATAACTATTTGGTCTAGCGGAACCTAGACTACTCAGAACGTGGTAACGCACTTCAAATTTCATAAATGATACGTATTTCAAATTTTTATAAATGACAGTTGTTGAATTGAAAAAAGTTGATAGGACAATGGAAAATAATGTACTCTCTCTATTCGGGCGAAGATTTCCTCCGGCGGGGAGGGTCCTCGGCACCTCGGCATAGCTCTTCTAGGGATTGGCACGTTGGTTTGAATGTGTTTGGTGGTCGGGCTCTTGCTAGTTCGTCCGCTGCAAGAACAAGACAGAGTTCTGAAAGGTGCCTTTGTGGGGCCTTAGGTATAGGCCTCAAAACTAAGTAAGTGTTTAGGCGTGTCACTACTATCTCATTATAGTAGATGTAGAACAAGTGTGTTTAAGTCGGTTTCTTGCGCCCCAAGTTACTCGAACTTCTTGTTATCAAAGGATTGTCATGGATGGGTTAAGTCTATATTAAGTTCTTTCTTGCCTTGAGATCAAGGACCTTCAGTTATGGTTTTGTATGCTTGAAGGAAAGGTGTCCAGAATCCCTTATATCATTTGTTTAGTTCTAGATTGGTTTTAGATGCAAGAAGATCCATAAAGATAACCAGATCTGACCATAAATGGAACTCTCAAAATAGAACACAAGTTGAAATGACTTGAATACATGCTGGACAATATGTTAAATGACAGATCTACTAGTTTAGAAGATATACAAAGAGCACCGGGCAAGATTTCACCTTGTCCAGCAAGGTTGAACTTCTTGCAAACGCTTCTCTTTGAGTTTACAAAGGTTGAACGCTTGAAAAGTAATGGATGGTAAACAAGTTTACATAAGGGAATCGATGCTACAGGAGTAGCAGAACTTTAAACTAAAGAAAGATGAACTTTCTAGGTAGGCGATGCCTAAAAGATCAGAGATCTGGGCTGTTTACAGCTTTGGTTTGCAAATCTGACTTGAGAGCAGAGTTTGTAAGTTTGTTTGTTTAATTAATTGAGTGTCTTTGTCTTCAGGGCCACTTCCTTCTTTTATAGACAGACTAGCCCGACTGTAGTGGTTATGTCTTTGCCCGAAAACAATTCAGAAGGCAATGAGTCATCACTTCTTTTTTACTTAAATGCCACTGGAAAGTGCTTTTTGGCTAATAGTAGGTTAGTCTCCAACACTTGTCACCTCCATAGGCAAGCAAGTGGCCTATTTGTGGTTGAGAAAGCTTCATCTCATCCTTGGGCTTCATGTTGGGCTTCAGATAAATCCTTTTTTATTTAACATCCTTGGGCCCTTCCTTAGTTTGGCCCAAAGTTCAAATACTAACCCAAACAGTGCCCCCTTTAATCATTGTTGAGTTTTGCAACCCAAGACGCTAATAATGATTAAAATAGCCGTCACACGCTGTTCTCTTGAGACTTGCACCTTTTAACATGGCTGTTAATTAGCCACAAACCGTTGCACTAACCCATGATTTTTCAAACGTTAACTGACCACTTAATACATAATCCTGACCAAATCTGCTCGCCCGAATAACTTATCAATTTCAAATCATTAAGTATACAAAATTTCTTAATCTTCCTAGAACTTGCTTCTCAATCTCAACTTCCCCCTTTCTTCCTATTTTCCTGTAAAATCCTCTCAATGGCTCCCAAAACCGCTCAATCCTAATATCAGACTGGTGCAAGCATCACCACCATGCGTTGCCTTCTTAATGGCCTTCACCGCCCTCGGCCTGGCTTACATACTGAGCTTTTCTTTGGGGATGAGGGAGTACACTCCTTAGGGCATGCATAGACCTCTCCAGTTCCTGTTGCTGTGGAGAATAACATGCCCAAAGCGAATTGGTTTGCTCCGAATCCATTCTTGGCTGAGTCAGGCATTTCATCATCTAAGTGGTCTACCCACCGTTGAGGATTCCCTCTAATGAATGATGAAGCTTGGGTAAAGTGGATAGATGAGCTTGAGCTTACATTTAAGCAACACTGGATGAAGAATGGCATTTATGAGCTGATCATGCTTTTGAAGGTCACTGTTGTCATCAAACCTGCACTATTAATAACTGCACTTCTCTTCTGGTTCTCGGGTACTAATACTTTTGACTTCAGGATAGGTTCGATTTCTCCTACCATCCTGGACATGGAGCAGGTTTTCAGTTTAAGACCCTCAGGCAGGTTCGTAGATGTTACCCATGATTGGGCACTCTCCTCTCGCTTGACCGCTGAGAGCTCAGAAGGCCTCACTCCCATGACTCATCTAGAGTATAACTCGGCCACATTCAAGAGTTATGGCACCACATTCACGAATTTTATCCTGTTTGTAAAACAAACCTTTGAACCTTTTTCCTCCAGTCCCATCAGAGATCAAGAGCATATGTATTTTCTGCTGTATTGGCTCAACAAACATGTTTTCCCTAATAAGTCTAAATGGGTGAAGGTCGAATGGATCCCTTTGGTAGAAGCGTTACATAACTTTGATGATGTAGCCACAGGTCATTTCTTCCTCGCTCATTTCTACCATTTTCTTGATGAAATAACTCGGGGCATTCCGTTTGAAACCAACCTCAATGTGCCTACTTGGATGATTCAAATGTGTGGCTTCAATGGTACTTTCCTGAGTTTCGGGCTCCTAACCTTGAATTCCCTGAGGGTATCGCTCATACCCGAATTCTTGCTGAGGCCTCACCCACCCACCATTCTACCTTTTCTTGCATTTTCTTCTTCGGAGTTTGTCGGACTCGGGCAGATCTGGAGTGAGGGGCTTTAATGGTGAGGAGATACCATTGGTTTTCTGATCAAGCTTTCCAGGATGCCTTTGGTGAAGACTCCACTCCATTTTGCAGAGAGAAGTTCATTAGCTACATTCAACCAAGGGACTTGGCTTGGGGAGCGATGAGTGACCGCTATGAGCGTGGGCTGGAAGTTTATCATCCAAACTTTTGTAGCAGGCAATTGGGATTTAGGCAATCCATCCCAGTTCCTTTCTTTGATTTTGTTCACTATGGCACTTCATACCATATCCGCTCTTCACCTGAAGTTACATTTCGAGCTGCCCGAGGTAGCCTTGAGGGTTATGAGCAAGGTTGCCTGCAAGCCCATGGTTCTTAAGTTTGAATGCTCCTCATCCTTTTCCACTTGGTGAGAGGCAAAGTGGGTTAAAAAGTATGGATGAGACATCAGGGATTCACATGATCGACTTTTCAAGCAACTCTCTATTAAATCCTATCCCAGCTCGAGCGAGTTAGAGAACTGGAAGGATATGATTTATCACAAAAACCAACTCTTCCTAATAGGTACTTCCTATCTTATCCTGTGTCTTTTATAACATTCAAGACTCTGCTTTCGTCTGCTCTCTTATCCTCTCTCTTTCAACCTTGTAGATCAAGGTAACACTGAGACAGTAGACGTTGGGGAATAGGAGGAAGCTGCAGATGTATTGGTCATTCAGAGAGCCACAGCTGAAGCAGAAAAACAAGGTGTTGGGGATGACGGTGACGTCTTTGAATTATTTGGGGATTTTGAAGGTGAAGTAGGACATTCAGTGAAGCCTTGGGCAACCCGGAAGACTCGAGTAACATTGGTAGAGTCTTCAGATTCTGAACCCGAAGAACGACCTCGAGCTCAACTTTTTATCCCCAGTTTTCAGCCTACTTTGATTAAGAAGAGGAAAAAGACACAGACCGCTAAATGCTCTAAGTCTTCTGCTTTGGTAGTGGAAGCGAGTGTAGGTAGGAAGAAACAGAAAGTTCCTCGTAAGTAAATTTTCCTTCATTTTTCGCCCATTCCATTGCATCATGTGCTTGAAAACTAAACTTCTCTTTCTTCGAATTCTAGGATCTCAAGCCACCAAGAAACCCATTATTGCTTCAAAAGATGATTGGGGCTAAAATGTATCAAGAGGCTGAACAAATGCGAGATGCCACCCTTAAGGAGAGAGGTATGGTCTACATCTTAAACTTACTCTTTTGACTTTTCCCCCCATCTTCTGCTAACTTCTTGCCCGATTTCTTGGAGTCAGGTTCAAAGGGAAGCGATTATTGATCAGCCCGAGGCCAACCGAGCAGCACGTGTTTCTTTTCCCTAGGTTAATCCCTCCAAGGTATGTTCATTTTCTCTCTCTAAACTTGTACCTAAGCCCATACTAGAGTTTTAATAATTGATCTTTTATCCTTTGCAAGCTAAAGTTAGAAAACCGGCTACCCAAACAGGGCAAATCTCTACTTTTACTCATTCGACTTCCCCTCCATTGGTGGCGGTTCCTACTTCCCAATTTGATCCGTCAATTGGGGAGATTCTACACTTTGATATTCATAGGCCTCTGGTGAAGGTTCGGGCATACTTCCAACTCATTCAATTGGTGGGAGTGATCATTCTCCATTATCAAAAAAGGCAATTCCTTCTCCACCCCTAATGTTTAATCTTTAGTTCAAGTTCATTAACATTTTGCTTCTGTCATCCCTTAATTTTTGGTGTAGACCATTCTCATTTGTCTACCTTGTTTGTTTGTAACAGGGTATTAGAGAGAGCTCGGGACAATCTCCTCCCTTATGGTGCGTAAATTAGATCTTTCAAGGCCTCATTTGGCTTCTGAGGTGATATGGACTTCTATTCCTCGGCCAAAGAAAAAGATTAAGGTAGCTGTTGTTTTCATTTCTTCTCCCACCCTTGATAGTCTTCATTCTTTGCCTATCGAGGCTGTCCCCTCTACTTTTGCTGAAAGTGACAGAGAGGTACCTACAACCCATTCGACAGCATCCTTGCACGAGCTGGTTAAGAAGTTAGAGCAGATCAGGACCAAACTGCAACCCCCTTCACCCTCCTCTGAGTTGCTTTTTTTGTAAGATGCTCGTTGTATTTTTAAGGGCTGGATGAGGAGGGACTTTACTGCCTCCTTTAGCCTCAAGGTCCTCCATAATGCTGAGAAGGCCTTGGTGGGGCTTTACAAAGCTCAGCTGTTATCGAAGGTTCAATATGATTCATTTCTCAACTTTTTCAAGAATCTTTGGGCACTGAGGGATCAACACTAGCAAGCAGAGTGGGCTTCTAATAAAGTGAAGTGTTACCAAGAGAAGTACACTCGAACCTCTACCACCCTTTAGCAGTTATTAAATGAAGGGCCAATCATGAAGAGCAGGATTTCAGTATTGGACTCCGAGATTGAGAGTTTGGAAAAGTAACTTTCTTTGCTAGAGGCTGAAAGAGCATCCTTTACCCACCATTTTTCTGAGAAAGTAGAAGAGATGGAGAAGATTTCTCAAGATGTGGAGGATTCCAAGAAATAACTTGTTAATAGCCATATGTACTTAGAGGAGCTAGGCATAATTTTTACTATAATGTAGACTTATTTTTCTAGAATAGCTGCCTTGGCCGATGATGCAAACTTGTTAGGCTAGAGCAAAATTTCTGTAATCGTTGCACTTTAATGAAATGATTTTCTCCTTTTTTTTTTCCTTTTGCTTAGGTTTTTCTCCTATACACCAACAACCTTTTGATTAAGAACTTGACTACAATGACTTGGTCATTCTTCCTTTGTTCTGACATTACTGGTGTTGGGTTGTCAGGACAATATGGGGTCTATCCTACTCCTCTTTTGTGAAGAACAACCCTTGTTCCAGAGGCTTTTGGGTCGTTACCTTAGTCGAGCGGCCATTCTCATCAGCTCCTAA
Source organism: Crataegus laevigata (assembly GCA_963580275.1). Taxonomy (NCBI): domain Eukaryota; kingdom Viridiplantae; phylum Streptophyta; class Magnoliopsida; order Rosales; family Rosaceae; genus Crataegus; species Crataegus laevigata. Next base: position 32,004,559 of record OY756952.1, read on the forward strand.
ACAATGTAGAATCCTAATACTGGGATTGTAGAAATTAGCTTCTACTACATTGGTTGTGGAAAGGAATGGCCGTGATTCGACCTCCACCATTTCCAAAAATCCTAGTTCTATGGAATTCTCTTCGTGGTAAACTGCCACTTGTTGATGTAGGGTGGAGAGAACGGAAAGACTCTGGTGGATCCAATCCCTCTCGAGCAAGGCTCTATAAGTGGAAGTACAATCCACCATGAAAAAGGCCAACATGATCTGTTTGGACCCAAAATCTACCTCCAAAATTAATATTCCATGGGTCCTGGTGATGGCTCTAGAAAAGCTGGACACCGTTAAGTCTGTAGGGATAAGATCTTCTTCACATTTACATAACCTCTTCATCTGCTTGTATGGCAACACATTAACCGTAACCCTTCCATCAATCAGAACCCTCTTGAAGGGTACTCCCTCTAAATGAGCAGTTATATATATGGGTTTGAGATGGTTGGCCATGGTCATGTTTGGACGGCTGAATACCATCATGTCTGAATAAACTCTCTCTAGCTTATTTTTAGAGGTCTCGACCAACTCTGTTTTGCTCGATTCTCCCCCCTGCTTCTTCGACACTGACATGCGCCATCATTGGTTCTATTGCCAAATAATCACCCTCCATCGTAGTGGGCTGATCAGGCTCGGCACAGAACATGGCTGATAAAACATATGTCATGTTTACGTGGAAGTTATTGGGTCTAGGTAGCTCCTCTTTCTTGCCCCCAATATGACTTAGAAATTCGTCCAACCAGACTTGTGCCTCTTCCGACATCATTAATTTCGACAGCCTTCTTGTTGAGCCATACCAAAGTTTGGCATTTGTTCTGGAACCTCACAAAGAGTATTGATTAACAAAAGTGAGGGTATTATTCCCTCAGGTGAAACAAATTGGCTCTGGGCTCCATACTAGCATTGGGATCGTCACCATGTCCTCATGTGTTCTTCCCAAGATTCGGTACTTCCCAAGATGAGGGTTTTGTGGCATATGGTCTCCCTCGCCTTCGGTCTTGCTATTGGCCATCTCTATTTCTTTCTTGCTTCTCTAGTGAAGTTGGCTCTTGCCTCTACAAGGTACATCTTCAAACTTCACATTCTCTGAAGCTTCAGATGTAATAGGAATTTTCAGGGAGTTCAAGTGGGCTTTGTGTTGCCTTTGGATCCTCTTAATCACAGAGGGTCCCATTTCTTTAACAGGCCTCCCATCTTTTCCAACCACATACCATTTTCGCTCGAGTCGAGCAGAGTTCTTCTTTGTGACTAGATTCATGGTTCTCTCTCTTCTCCTGATGTCTCCCCCGCCATAACTTGGCTGAAAGGTCTTACGTCCACCCACCTTGGTGTCTTGGCCTCCTTGTTTTCCACTTCTTCAGAGGCTTCATGGTTTCTAAAGACCTTTGGTAGCCTTTTGGGTTAGGAATCTCCTCCCAATCTTTGGAAAACATTCCTGGACGTTGTCTCTCTTTTCGCTGCTCGCATCACACATATGTGGGCCTCTAGCTTTTCTTTCTCTCTTCTTTTGATCAACTCTTGATCAATGATTGCTCCTGATGCTGGCACTTCTAGTTCGCATTCACATTGGCATTTACTACACATCACCACTCCTTTGACTATAGTTACTTTGGGCTTTTCAGGCAACTTGATAACTCATTATGTGAGCCTGTCAGCTGGTCGCCTTTCAGCTTTTACCTCCCAAGTGGAGTTAAGTTGATCGTGTTAATTTGGGCCTCGGGGAAAGGGTCGTGATGGTCTACCCTGTCCTCCATATAACTAGATCGAAGGTTCCGGTTTCCCTTCCCTATTTGGTTCAAGTCTTATCTCATGATGGTCTACCCTACCCTCCACACAACTAGATCGGAGGTTGGGCGGTTTTCTCTCCCTCTCCTGCTTTTGTTAGCCATTTTTCGCTATGGTGAAGCTTCGAGCTATGTGGGACAATTATCCCTCTTTGTTTCTGTCGAAGTTTCACTTGTTTTCTTTTTAATGAAATTCGATTTGATAAAAAAAATGCCAATAGCCATTTTATTTACTTCAAAAAATGCCAATAGCCATTTTATTTACTTCAAAAAATGCCAATGACGATTTGGCCTAGCGGTATCTAGACTTTACTTTGTTCAGAACGCTGTAACACACTTCAAATTTCGTAAATGACAGTTGTTAAATTGAAGAAAATTGATAGGACAATGCAAAGTAATGTAAACTCTCCAAAAGATCCTCCGCGTGTTGGTTATACCTCCCACCTGCTAACGCGGTCGCGAGCTATTTCTACCTGTCGATGTTGATAGAAGTTTTAGTTTCTTGGGTGTGAAGAAAGATTCTTCAGTATGTCATGTTAATTTTAGTGAAGGATGCAAAGAAAACAATCAAATATTAATTCTACCTGTTTATCCCAATCAGTCTTGTAGGTCAGTATGATCAGCACAATAGTTTGGACCAATGTTCCAAACAACATTCCAATCCAAACACCCTGCAGAAGAGGATTCATAAAATTAGTTAATCCAAAAAGCAAATTGAGGAGAGAACGCGACGACTATTGAAGTAATTTAGTCAACCATTTGATAACCATTTCGTTTTTAGTTTTCCTTCACTTTTTATGAAAACTGAAAACGAAATTTGGTAACCAATTTCAGTTTTGATCTCCTTTCTAGTCAATCATTTCAACGTCACAAAACATGCATCGGACTCTAGTCTCAAAATCCAGCATCGAGGACCCCTCAAACGGACCCTAACAAAAATTAGATTAAGTGAGAAGAATATAGAGTAGCTTACTTCGACTTGCATTTTTAGAGGATAACCAAGCACAACTCCAACAGGAATCCCTATGATGTAATAGCAGGCTAGGTTCACATATGCTACATATTTCTGCCATCCAGCTCCCAGAGCAACTCCTGAAGGTGAAAGATTCGCTACGTTATAAACTCTTCAAGATTTATAATACGTTCCTTCGGAAGCAAGAAATGTTCTTGATAACTGCAATGTACTTATTTAACTAGTCGTGATTTCTTTCATGTTTTCCTTTCGTGCCGTCAAACACTGGTAATGGTTACCTCAACCGGTACTTGAAGACACAAAGGGAAACTGCTTTTTTTGAGGTATCTATTTAGCTATGGTTGCGTATTTTAGGGAAATGGCTATGTTACCAGAGAGCACAGGTTGAACGCTATTCAACAGTATGGAGAAGGCCAGCAAAGGAGACAACTCAGCAACCATTTTAGCTACAGCCTCATCGTTGGTGAAAATGTATGCAAGTTGTTCCCTCAAGAATAAGAAAAGCACGAAAAGCACCAATCCAATGCCTACTGAGATCGACACAATAACTACAATTGAGAACTTTGCCGCCTTTGAGCTACCCCTTCCAAGCTCATTCGACACCCGTACACTAGTGAAAGATTTCAAGCACACTTCAGTACAACTTACATTACATACAAACATATGAAGTTCTAAGAATATGTCGAAGAAACAAAGCGTAGATTCAAAAGTGAGGCATTGCTACGGTGAAGATCTTAAATGATTTTTATCCTGGTTGAAGAGAACAATTTTCTGAAGAACAAGAAAAATAATAGTACCTTGCTGCAGCCAGGAAGCCGAGCGATATCATCATTTCCCACCCGCCGATATTAAGGCTGCCGTTATGCCGGTAACATTTAGCATTGGAAACAGTTGGATGATCAGAGATTAGGTTCACAAAGAAGAGGAAGGCTTTAAAACATACCAAATAGATAGGGCATCGATAGAAACTTCAGCATTTTCCATGTTTCCCGTTAAAAGGACCAAGATTGTGTTGTACCAAAGCTCGAGACTGTAAATGAAAAATACGTTAGAAGCACCTATATGTGATTTGTGTCTACATGAAAGCTCTAGTTCATAATGCCTCTGTGCAGATATTCTCAATGACCAAAATCAGTAAATTTATAACAACTTATACGCGCATACTTAAAGAAACCTAGGGAATAAGGTACAAAATAAAATCCGAAACAAGTAGAAATTCTTACCAAAGCATAACGCCGGATGACAGAGAAAGCTTGATGACATCCCAGAGATCAGTAAAAGCTAACATAGAGAAGCCTGTCCATGTTTCGGGGCATCCTCCACATAGAACAAACAAAAGCTGACCCAGGTTGGGTAACCAATATGCTATAAGCGTCGACACCATTACACCAGGAACCCCAAACTTAAATTTCACACTCAAAAGCCAGCATAGAAAGATGTGAATTCCAATTGAAATCGCTGACACATATGCAACGATCATATTTTTGCTTTGCGCTTGTAAGTACATTTGGCAGGTAAATGATACCACAAATGCAAAAAGCACAGGGATGACCCATAGAGAAATATATCCTGCAATTTCTGAAATGTTTTCTGCTTGGCCTAAAGCCTAAAAAATCGGGGTTGTACAGACGCAAAGAGGAATAAGTAAGAATGCGCTTACAAACAGTACTATCCATGACCTCTGAAGATGTATCCCAAGCATGTTGTACTGTTTTGCACCATAAGATTGACCACAGAGAGTTTCCAGCGCACTTGCCATGCCAAGCTGTAGAGTAATAGATTCAGAAACATCGATCAGTCAGATCACACGAATAAGCCTAGATGTTATGGTTAAGTTTTCGTTGAGCAGATAACTTCGTGAACTAATTGGTATGGTAGCCACAAGAAGATAATAGTTATCTCACATTGCATCTACAATTCGGAAAACAAATGATAAACCAGAATGCAGTTGGTGGTAATACATTTTTCGGTTACAAGTTGGGATACATAGATCACATGAGAAGTCGTAAAGAAAACTTGACGAATAAGCAATGGCTGATCTTGAAGAACTAGTAGTCGATACAAACACAAGAACTAAAACTTTAACTGCTTATAAACTGAAGATTTTAGTACTAAACAAAGCTTTATCTGCTTTAAATGCAACTTCTTTCAAACTAATTCACCGTGAAGTTCAAAAACTGCGAAAAGAAATTGAGAGTAGTATGAGGATTGCAATTGTCCCCAAGAACATGTGCAAAACAAGATCAAATAACAGAAATAGTAAAGGGAGCCAAAATAAACATACCAAGATGCCATTTGCGAACCTGACTAGTACGGTGAACACGAGTGAAAAAAGCTGCTAGCTGCGCAGAACCAATGTGACCGATAAACGCTTGACTGATGACATTTGTTCCGAAAGTCGAAACTCTGGTGAATATAGCAGGGCCAGCCACCACCCACATCTTCTTGGTTTCAATCCATACCCTTCTTTTCAGTGACAATTCTTCATCGTCATCAATAATTCTAGTCTCTTCTTCTCCAACATCAGTCTCGTTTACCAAGAGACTCTTTTTAATCTCTTCTCCCATTTGGTGTGGCCAAGTGAGTCTAGTTACTTGATCTGCAAGGCAGGTGCCAAATACAAATACAATTGCCATTACAAAAAAAAAATTGGAAATTATTCTCATGGAGATTCAAAAATGTTTTTTTTTACCATCTATTTGTACCATGTTTCTAATATAGATGGGACTCACATGTATTGGTGGTCCTACCTCTATTAGAGAGATGGTACAAATAGATGATAGGTGTAGCATTACTCAAGGAAATTATTTTTAATTTGTTCTTGCACTACAAGTAATTTTTTTTGGAGATTTAGTTTCTAATGTCGGAAATTCAAGTCTCCGAAATTGGGGGCTCACAACCGGTTATAATGGTGAGAATGTCAATCCGACATTGGAAAATTACAACAATTTAAAAGTCTTATAAGGAGTTGGTTTACTCCCTTATTGCTTACTAGTTTTAGAGTGAAATTTCAACTTTTCTGATCAAAGGATGCTAACTCACATGTTGTGCTTACCGGCCCACGTGCTTCTACATCTTTTTTTTTTACAAAATGATAAATAATTACATTGAATTCATCTACATTATAGAGAGAGAGAGATTTATGCTTTGAGTGTAGAAAGAGAAGCACACTACTTTAATTAAATAGATTAAACTCAAATTTGAGCACCCACAATTTACAAAATAAAATAATTATTCAATTATAAAAATAATATTCTTATTCTCTTATAAATGAGAGGAGTTAAAATTCTTTTATGTTATATATTGTATTTAAGTGTGATTGTGTAAATCCTAGATTAGATTTGTTACTAGTTATTCTTCTCTATTAGGACTTGTATTTCTTGGAGGAAAAGGATTCTTTCATCCCTTATTACTATAAATAAAGGCACTGCGTAGGGGGAATAACACAACCCTACAAACACATCTCTCTCCCTATTCTCTCTCTGCTGCTGCGCCTCCCTCTCTCATTGTTAGATTAAAATAAGTCACAACACATTATCAGTATGCTCCTACCACTGCACTTAGGAATTTGACGTGGAAGTTTTCTGCATCAAACCAGTTCATCAATATCATCACGCAATCAGGTTTTTCCAAAACAACACTTTTAATTTCGATATTTTTGCAGCCCTGATGGCATGAACATGCACCATAATGCATGACCTAACATTACATTTTTCAAATTTTAGATTCTACATAAATTGTGTATGCATTACATCCATACTTGTTGAATTATGTGAATTGATATTGCCATGAATTGCATCATATATCTGCTTATGCATTGAATTATATGTTGAATATGCATTGAATTATAATATGGAAATTGAAAAAAATTAGGGTTTTGTTGGGAACCCCGAGTGCGACGGTTGGAAGCCAAGTTGTTGGAACCCCTGAGCCGAGCCTAGTGAACCAAGCCACAGAGCCAGAAGCTTCAGGCTTTACAATCCAGAAAAAACCCAATGCCATTAATGGCGTCCTTGTCCACGACCACCATGGTCATGGCTTGCAGCCAACACCCCGAGCCTTTGGTCACTGTCACCAACGACCAAAAGTAGTCCATCATAATTTCTTGAAAATCATATTTCAATTTTCTAGGGTTTGGTTCGGGGTCGAGACTAACCTTCTCCGTTCACCAACGTGGTTATCGTCGACCAACCTAACTGCCCCGAGTTCTTTGAACCACGACACGACCACCAGAATCAGTGGTGCTGGTTATCTTCTCCGATGCACACATCCAACATAGTAGGGATTCGTGTTTGGTTTGACCCACGGCCCTTTGGGCCTAGACTCATCTTGGTCTGCAGTAATAATCTGGAAAAAACAAGTTTTTTTTTAATTTTTTTTTAATCTTGGGCCTGTAAATACAGGCCCTGACACGCCCGCCCCTCGATTTTATCTTAATTCTAAAAATTTACCCCCAAATCGTTTTCAATTATACCAATTCAATCCCTAAAACTTTTGTAAACTTTCAATTTAGCCCCTAAAACCCCTTTTTAATTTTATAATTGTTTTGTTCTTAAATGGTGAGCCCAATGGGCCCACCCGGATCTTGTCTGTCCCCTTCTCCCGAATCCTCTCCCTCTCTTCTCTGTCTCACGCTCTCTCTCAGTCTCTCAAACCCTCTCGAACCCTCCCTTCCCCGTAGTCCTCTCTGCACCCTCACTCTCTCTCGTCCCTCTCGCGCGACCTCACCATCACGAACGCACACCATCACCTGCACCTGTCTCTCTCTCTCTCTCTCTCCCTCGCTCTCTCGCGACGCTGCAACGACCGAGGAAGAACCCCAGAAAAACTCTCCGGCGATTCTCTCTCTCTCCGACGAGGTAAGCCTCGATCGACTCCCTTTTCATTCAATTCGTGTTTAATGTAGAAATTAGAAGTTAATTGGGGAAATTTCTATGAGTTTTAAGTCGAGATCGACTCGGGGGTGTGTACACCCATTCTCCGGCGAACCAGGGAGCTTCAAGGAACTTTCCGACCGTCTCCGGTCGTCTCTCGGCGAATCCAAGGGTATAAACCTCTTTCCCTCTTTTCACACTTCATTTTGGTACCTAGATCGGAGTCTAGGACCTCCGTTGGTAACTGGCCGAAGCTGTAGAAGCTCCGGCGTCCTCTGTCTTCTCCGACGAAACCAGGCCCTTTGGGCCAGAACCCGAAAACCCAAAACCCTCTCGGGCCTTAGGCCCGAGACTCAGCCCAACCCGTTCTTTTAATTAGTTAATTATTTATTTTTGTTAGTTAATTAGGATTTAGGGCCTTCGGGCCTTGTTAGGAAATTCACGGGCCTTAAGCCCGTTAGGACCTAGCCCAGTACCCCAGCCCGTTCTGTTTTTAGTTTAGGTTTTATATAAATTAATTAAGGCCTCGGGCCTTTGAATACCTAGGGCCCTAGGCCCGTTTAACCCAAGCCCACGCCCTAGGCTTATAAGCCTTGGGCCGAATTAGAAGCAAGGGCCTTTGGCCCGTGACCCCTAACCCAGAAGCCCTTTGGGCTGACCCTAACCCAAACCCAAGACCCTAGTGGGTCAGACCCTAACCCAAACCCAAGACCCTAGTGGGTCAGACCCAAACCCAAACCTACGGTCCGGATCCAACCCAATCCGGGTTGACCTGACCCGTTGACCCGACCCGGGTTGACTGACCCGTTGACCCTGACCCGTGGACTTTGACTCGACCCGGTTGACCGTTGACCCGGTCAACGGTTGACTTTGACCTTGACCGTTGACCGTTGACTTTCTCGGTTGACTTTTTCGGGTTCCGTCCGGGACCCCTCCTAGGCTAATTTCGACGTCCTGGACCCGTTTTTGAAGTCCGTTTTCCCAAATAAATTCGTTTGAATAGAGTTTGACTAAGTTGTACCCTTTATGTGCTTAGGGGCAACTAGTGGCTTTCTATGTTCGCTAGCAGCGCAGCGTTGGACGGCTAAGTACTGTGAGTGGACCCCTTCTAAAAATACATGTTTTATTAGTAGAATTGCATGTATGAAAAGCATGATAGCATGAGAATGATGTATGTGCGATAGTTCTGATAGTGTATAAATGTATATGCGATAGTTATGATATTACCGCTACGGGATGTAGGGATAAGGTTCCGGTCCATCCCGGACGACGGTTTATGTCCACTTCCGCTACGGGATGTAGGGATAAGGCTCCGGTCCATCCCGGGCGACGGTTTATAGTATTGGCATAGGGCCTGGAGTGTGTTTTCCTCTGGCTGTTGAGCACAGAGACGGGGAGCCGGCATAGGGCCTGAAGCGATATTTCCTCTGACTGTATGCTCAGAGACGGGGAGATGGCATAGGGCCTGGAGGGATATATGTGGACTTTTGACATTAGGAAATTATTACGATATGCGAGTTATAAATTGGGATATTGCATGATAAGTTAGGACATGAGATATTGCACGGCATTCTAGGTTCAGAAAACCTATGTTTATCATGATATAATTGTGTTTTCATAAAATTTGGGGGATAGTATGTTGATAACTGTTTTCTTATATGTATATCAAATTGGTCCACTCACCTTTGTTTTGCGCCCCCTTCAGGGCTTAGATACGAGGCATACAATCCCGGCGTCAAGACACTTCCGCACTGGCATCTTCGAGTCCTCTCGGTGTAGGACCTACTCTTTTGTGTATTCAATTTTATATTCTTTCTTGTAGTAATTCAAATTAGATGTATGTTCTGAACACGTTCCTGAAACACTTATTAAATGTGCAATTTAAATTCTTATTTCTCGTTTTTATACCTTCTAGATGGCTTTCGTCACCCCTCGGGTGTCGGCCAGCACGTGACCACCCCGATGTCTACAGGACATCGGGGTCGGGGTGTGTCAGATTGGTATCAGAGCGTGGTTTGTTCAGAGCATGCTTAGGATCTTCTGTCACCATAGTAGTGTGTCAGTTATGACGTCATTTGGATGTTGTAATTTCTGAAATTGGCGCCATTTGGCACAGTGGTACAAGTTTTCTCCGTTTGGATTGTCGCCTTCTGGATGAATTATCAAAACTCGTGTCGGGATTTTGGCCTCATTTAAGACGTGTTTGGTGGGTGGACGAATTTCAGCATATGGCGATACTTTACGACGTGCCTTCCAAGGGAATGGCGGGTAAAGTCGGTGTTACTGGGAATCGACGTGTTCTAGAAATTTCAGTTTAGGGAAGTATGGCCAAGACCAGCTGTAGATCTGTAATGACGATGCCACTCTGCAACATGCGTTCCCTAGGAATTGCGGGCAGAGTCGGCTCTACATTGAAAATCTTGGGAAACGGACATCTTGGCAGTATGAGTTGTTTCAGACCAACTAGGAATCTGGAAACAGTAATATCACTCTGCGACATGTGTTTTCCTGGATTGGCGAACAGTCATGCCTTCGTGATGATTTCTTGAAACTTTCAAAGTGCGTGTTAGGGAAAACGAGTAAGTACTAGTTGAGGTGATAACTAGTAAGTGGTAGTTGGTATGAGCAAATCAATGTTTCCGAGCTCATTACCGCTGAAGGAAACTAGTGTAAATCTTTGGAACAAGTCATCAGTGATTGTTCTATCGATAACCTTCTTGCTTACTCTGACGAAGAAGTCAAATTCCTTAACCTTTGACCGTCAGCTTTACACCAAATTCTTCAGGCGTTGACTTCGTTGGCATTAATTGTTTCCTTGGGAAACTCCTCGACAGCAGTCAATCTTCTCACCAGTTTCCAAGCGGAGTTGTGATTCTTACTGGTGCTGTAGTGAACTTGGATGATGGAGATCCAGACTTGTTTGGATAAACAGACTCCTTGAATTTCACTTGGGTTTGGTACCCGGTGGTAGACCCTAGCTCTTTATCCACGTACTTTTCGGTAGAGGTGAACCTAGCCTTCCGCTTGTAGCCTAACCGATCAGTGCTCTTGTCCCCTACCTGTTCTGCCTTGTAAATTTCGGTGTAATGGTTTAAGACTTCAGCATATTCATCTTTGTGCGAAGATCGAGCTTTGCTTTAAACTTCTCTGGACTCATTGAGCTTTGGTTTACTCAAGAGCATTACTTTAAGGTATCCAATCGTGTCACTGCATGCATACACAGACTGCTTTGTATCCTTCTTCTCTATCATTCTGTTAATTCAGAGGTATTATGTTTAATTCTTGAACCTTGTGATAGTTCTTCCAAGGTTTGGTGAATTTCGAAACGTCTTTGGCCTCGTTAAACTTCATGCACAGTTCTTAGCTATTCTTGAGCTTAGACCTATTTTCCTTTTTGGTCTGAGAAGCTAGTCAATTTCGGTACTAGCCTAACCGTGAAACGAAGTTTCTGATAACGACGTGTTGTCTCATCTGATCATAGTCCTTACACTTTCCAAATTCTGCGGTGGTGTATTCATTAAATGTTTGACTGCACGCTGATACAATAGGATTGAGTCACGTGTGTGCCTCTTAACGATTGGAACGGCACGATGTGAATTCTCTTATCCTGGAGCTAGAAATGGTAACGACCTACCTGGTTGAAAATGTGGCGATGTTCTCTCTACAGTGAGAAATGTTGCACCCTAGTTACCTAAATGCATAAATGTCTGCGGTTGCACTATCGTGTACTACCCCGATTTTTGGCAAGCGTAATTGCGGAACTCCTCAGTAGGAAGACTCACGCATATCTCATCTTGAGCATCTGACCCTAATCGGACAACTACAGCGAGATCGTTTCGGGATAGAAAAGCTGAAAAGCTAAATATACCGAAATCATATAAGCTTGTCAGGAGATTCAAAACGTCAGATCATTTCACGAGTTGTCGGACGAAGTTGATGACCGACGATGTTATCAGGTTTGTGACATCAGATCTTGAATTGTTATTAATCCTTAACGATCAAATTAGGCCGTGAACTCGAGCATCAGAGTGGTTATTCAAATCCAGATATCTGGTACTCTAGATTTGATGGACTTGTTTTGACCCTCAAATTCTTGAGTGTTCTTTTAGCTTTCTCGACATGGTTTCTCGCTCAATCAGTGAGGAATTGATGATTGATCGATTCGGCGGAAGTGTGCGCCTAGTTCATATCGTTTTGGTCAGGAACGTTGAGAACATGACCTTTTCACGAGATTTTCCAGACGTAACAAAAAGAGTTCCACGTGGCTGTGAGGTGTCAGCTGCCTGGGATAAGAGTTGGATGAGGATTATAGTATAGATGATCGGCGGATTGTGTCACCATCTTATTATAATTTATAGGCATCACATCGTTTCCTTCCCCAATGATGTGTGTTCCAACGTACCCTCCCACTATCTCTCTTCAAGATCTTGTGGATGGTAGGTGCGTTGACATCCAAATATCCTTAGCAAATCTATTTAGTACCCTCTGATGTGACGCCTCGGCGTGATCGAGAAGGGAATCTGAAGATCATTTCGCTTCTCTCGAGAGGCGTGTGCTTTCATGGTGCCTTCAGGTTGATCTGGCAGGTCTTCTTCTTTCCACCAACATTAATCTTGTTTGACTATAAATCTGCAACTAAATAAAAATAGAGAGGTGGATTGAGCACTGCAACAACTCCCAAGAGATACTGCTTGTTGGGAAAAATGAATTCTCATTTTCTACTTGCTTGGTTCGAGCTTTTGGGTCTATTACTAACATGGTAGCAAGACAAAACGATGCTGAAAAAGTAAAAGAAGAGGAAGAGAACCACTAAAAGAGAATCACTAAATCAGTCAAATGGAAGTGTTTAGCTGTGAGAAAAGGATTGAGAATTACAGCAACTATCAGACTGTGGTTAGCGTGAGAGTGAGACTTCTCTTTTGCCGTTTGCTTAGCCAGAGCTTTTAACTTCGCTGTCAACATGGTGGCCACTTCTCTTGAATCCCAAGTTACTCTTTCAAGTGGATTCATGGTTGGCAAAACACTGGAGTAGTTGGTCACATTTGGAAGAACTGATGAGGATAGAGCGCTTGGTTCGGGATAAAGTTTTACGACGACGGTTTCTGTTCGGTTCAGTCGAATACGACACTATTTGCGTTACGTTATGAGAGTTGCTACAGGCAACTTTGGTTAGTAGAGTAGTATTACGGACTAGTAGTTAGAGGAACGAATTCGCAACGTGTGCAATCGTGCACCATCGAAAATTATTGCTTACTTACCAGGACAACAAATGAGTGGTTGATATCACAGGCGGCCGACTGTTGTATCGATAACTTGTTCGTTGGGTTGTTAAGCAAGTGAGTAGGTAGACTCGTTTATAGTAGCCGTTATAGATTCCGCTATCGCTAGGACTTGACCCAAAAACAAATCTATTCTCGAGGTACGTGTCGTTACGTACGCTTGGACAAGACCCATTTTCGTTTTCAGTCTTGAATTTTCAACGCAAGTATTTTAACTCTCCTTACTTTAGTATTTATTTTATGTTACAAATGTTTTGGGGGAAAGTATTTTCGTTTTCGGTTTTAATTTCAGTTTGAAGTTTCCGACCTATATATGAGTACGTATCTATTTTGGCCTTAACGTATTTTACGTATTTACTTTTGACCCTATGTTATTATATGTTTAAATTTTATCTCTTTATAAATTATGTTTCTATTTTTCACTGATGAGGAAGAAAGTAAGAGATTGGAGGCATGATAGAGGATTTTGTGAACCGCTCGCGACGGTGTGACATATTCTCTTTGATGCACCCCCTCTAATTTGATTTCTCATTATATACCTATATTCTTCATACTATTTTCGAGTATTTTAACTTGCTAGTGATTTTAAATTTCGGGGTCGAAATTTTTTTGTAAGGAGGGTAGAATTGACACGCCCGCCCCTCGATTTTATCTTAATTCTAAAAATTTACCCCCAAATCGTTTTCAATTATACCAATTCAATCCCTAAAACTTTTGTAAACTTTCAATTTAGCCCCTAAAACCCCTTTTTAATTTTATAATTGTTTTGTTCTTAAATGGTGAGCCCAATGGGCCCACCCGGATCTTGTCTGTCCCCTTCTCCCGAATCCTCTCCCTCTCTTCTCTGTCTCACGCTCTCTCTCAGTCTCTCAAACCCTCTCGAACCCTCCCTTCCCCGTAGTCCTCTCTGCACCCTCACTCTCTCTCGTCCCTCTCGCGCGACCTCACCATCACGAACGCACACCATCACCTGCACCTGTCTCTCTCTCTCTCTCTCTCTCCCTCGCTCTCTCGCGACGCTGCAACGACCGAGGAAGAACCCCAGAAAAACTCTCCGGCGATTCTCTCTCTCTCCGACGAGGTAAGCCTCGATCGACTCCCTTTTCATTCAATTCGTGTTTAATGTAGAAATTAGAAGTTAATTGGGGAAATTTCTGTGAGTTTTAAGTCGAGATCGACTCGGGGGTGTGTACACCCATTCTCCGGCGAACCAGGGAGCTTCAAGGAACTTTCCGACCGTCTCCGGTCGTCTCTCGGCGAATCCAAGGGTATAAACCTCTTTCCCTCTTTTCACACTTCATTTTGGTACCTAGATCGGAGTCTAGGACCTCCGTTGGTAACTGGCCGAAGCTGTAGAAGCTCCGGCGTCCTCTGTCTTCTCCGACGAAACCAGGCCCTTTGGGCCAGAACCCGAAAACCCAAAACCCTCTCGGGCCTTAGGCCCGAGACTCAGCCCAACCCGTTCTTTTAATTAGTTAATTATTTATTTTTGTTAGTTAATTAGGATTTAGGGCCTTCGGGCCTTGTTAGGAAATTCACGGGCCTTAAGCCCGTTAGGACCTAGCCCAGTACCCCAGCCCGTTCTGTTTTTAGTTTAGGTTTTATATAAATTAATTAAGGCCTCGGGCCTTTGAATACCTAGGGCCCTAGGCCCGTTTAACCCAAGCCCACGCCCTAGGCTTATAAGCCTTGGGCCGAATTAGAAGCAAGGGCCTTTGGCCCGTGACCCCTAACCCAGAAGCCCTTTGGGCTGACCCTAACCCAAACCCAAGACCCTAGTGGGTCAGACCCTAACCCAAACCCAAGACCCTAGTGGGTCAGACCCAAACCCAAACCTACGGTCCGGATCCAACCCAATCCGGGTTGACCTGACCCGTTGACCCTGACCCGTGGACTTTGACCCGACCCGGTTGACCGTTGACCCGGTCAACGGTTGACTTTGACCTTGACCGTTGACCGTTGACTTTGACTTTGACTAGTCAACGGTCAACGTTGACTTTCTCGGTTGACTTTTTCGGGTTCCGTCCGGGACCCCTCCTAGGCTAATTTCGACGTCCTGGACCCGTTTTTGAAGTCCGTTTTCCCAAATAAATTCGTTTGAATAGAGTTTGACTAAGTTGTACCCTTTATGTGCTTAGGGGCAACTAGTGGCTTTCTATGTTCGCTAGCAGCGCAGCGTTGGACGGCTAAGTACTGTGAGTGGACCCCTTCTAAAAATACATGTTTTATTAGTAGAATTGCATGTATGAAAAGCATGATAGCATGAGAATGATGTATGTGCGATAGTTCTGATAGTGTATAAATGTATATGCGATAGTTATGATATTACCGCTACGGGATGTAGGGATAAGGTTCCGGTCCATCCCGGACGACGGTTTATGTCCACTTCCGCTACGGGATGTAGGGATAAGGCTCCGGTCCATCCCGGGCGACGGTTTATAGTATTGGCATAGGGCCTGGAGTGTGTTTTCCTCTGGCTGTTGAGCACAGAGACGGGGAGCCGGCATAGGGCCTGAAGCGATATTTCCTCTGACTGTATGCTCAGAGACGGGGAGATGGCATAGGGCCTGGAGGGATATATGTGGACTTTTGACATTAGGAAATTATTACGATATGCGAGTTATAAATTGGGATATTGCATGATAAGTTAGGACATGAGATATTGCACGGCATTCTAGGTTCAGAAAACCTATGTTTATCATGATATAATTGTGTTTTCATAAAATTTGGGGGATAGTATGTTGATAACTGTTTTCTTATATGTATATCAAATTGGTCCACTCACCTTTGTTTTGCGCCCCCTTCAGGGCTTAGATACGAGGCATACAATCCCGGCGTCAAGACACTTCCGCACTGGCATCTTCGAGTCCTCTCGGTGTAGGACCTACTCTTTTGTGTATTCAATTTTATATTCTTTCTTGTAGTAATTCAAATTAGATGTATGTTCTGAACACGTTCCTGAAACACTTATTAAATGTGCAATTTAAATTCTTATTTCTCGTTTTTATACCTTCTAGATGGCTTTCGTCACCCCTCGGGTGTCGGCCAGCACGTGACCACCCCGATGTCTACAGGACATCGGGGTCGGGGCGTGTCAGGCCCGTTGCTGCTCACGCTAAGCCCATATGACACCTACCCGTCTGGCTTTGGCGTCTCTGTGCATGACGCTGCACTAGATCCCAGCCTGTAGCTGGTGCATCAGTGTACCTGCACCGCGTCACATTGGATCCTAACCTCTGGTTAGTGTATTTGTGTACCCATATGCACACGATCCCAACTCGTTGGTGGAGAATCGGTGCACCGCAGGGCGTCACACTCGATCCACGCCCATTTTGGGCCTCTGGTCTATTGAGCTTGTAGCCCATATCTGTTGACCCCAGGCCCATTTTAGGCCTGGGCCGTACGTCCATTCTTTTCTCATCACACATGTGGGCTTTGGTCCATGTTTTTGAGCATTGAGCTTAATTACCTATTTTTCTTTAGACAATTTGGGTTTTATAATTTTTCACTCACACTTTAAGGTCCGAAGTCCAAATAATTAAGTTAATTATTATAATAAGACCCTGAAGATCTATTTGCATATTTTCTTGTTGCATATATATATATATATATATATATATATTTGTGTTTGTCTGCGGGAACATATGAACCTAAAGTTCATAATTCTTTCAAAACTTGAAGTTCATAATTCTTTTGAAGCCTGATATTTCTAGAAATATGCCTTATTTGAAAAACCTGAAGTCTTTCCTTAAAAACATCACCCATGAAAACCCGAAGTTTTTTCATGTAACTTTAAACCAATAAACGTTTATTAGAACCTGAATGTTCTACTCATATGTGAATGGATTGATTTTTTCTTCATTACACTAACCACATTCTTGTCCATTTATTTTGCAATCAAGGGCATGTCGAATTTGAACAAACTCGACTTTGCCATTTTAGAGGCCTTTTGGAAAAAACTACCTAAAGTGGGTTCAAGATGTGAAGCTCTACCTCACTACAAAGAATTTGCGTCTCGCCATTAAAGATGAGACGGACAACCTGGTTAGTGAAGCTGAGAAAGCCACTGCCATGATCTTCATCTGAAGACACATTCATGATGCACTGCAAACCGAGTGCTTTACTAAGGAAGATCCACAAGCACTTTAGGTTGCTTTGGCTGATTGCTTCGATCACTAAAAAGACATTTTCTTTCCTGAAGCAAGATATGACTGACAACATCTGCATTTCCAAGACTTTAAGTCTGTGAATGGATATAATTCTGAAGTTTGTCAAATCCGATCACTTTTCAAGTTCTATAACGAGAACTTGACCGAAGATGATCTCTTGGAGAAGACATATTCGACCTTATCTACTACCAATATTTTCCTGTAACAACAATATGGGGCTCAGAAGTTCACTAAGTTTTCATATTTGATCTATGTTTTACTTCTCACTAAAAAGCAAAATTAGTTGTTGATGAAAAATCATCAAGCTCGATCTACTGGGGCGACTGTTGTGCCTAAAGCACACTATAGCACAAACCAACACTCCAAATGCCAATATAAGTGTGGTATAGGCGGCCAGAAGCCACCTCGTCAAGGTCAACAAAGCCAAAGAAGCGCCCTAACCTCGCTCCCAAGGCCTTGAACTTCAAGAATAAGGGCAAAACACCTGACACCATGGATGTGGACATGTGCTACCAATGTGGTTCAAAGGATCATTAGTCTTGCATTTGCTGTGCTCCCCAGAAGGTTGTAGCTGAATATTTTTCTCGTCGTAAGAAGTTTGAATCAAACTTTATGCAAGTGGATGAACTAGAGAGTACCAAAATGGAGGTTTCTGACTTTCAGGAAACTATTACCCCTATGGAAGATTAGAATCTTAGACATGAACTATTTTTAATTGAATTTTAGAACAATGTGGCTGAATTCCATTGGTGGTTGAACGCCTTCTTTGTTTTTTGTTTAAGTTTAAACAATTTTTCTTTATGTTTGGATTATTTGTTGGTGATTTATTTTTTGGATATTATTTTTTTTTAAATTAATTACCATCCTTGAATACTTAAATTATTTTGAATGGATATATTTTTTAGAACTTTTATACATGTGTCTAATTCAAATTAATTTTTATTTCTAGGTATGACTGGTAGGAAAGTTAGTTGTCTGGCAGATAGTGCAACCACGCACACCGTTTTGCGTGAACACATCTATTTCACTAACTTCGTATCTAAGAATGCACCTCTGACAACCCTTTCAAGCCCATCCAACTTGATCGAATGATACAGTAAGGCACGTATAATGTTGTCTAATGGTACAATCTTGACCATTAATGAGGCACTTTATTCTCCACGTTTCAGAAGAACATTGTTGAATTTCAAGGACATAGAGATAATAATTACCATGCTGAAACCTATGTAGAAAATGAAGTTGAATTTTTGTGCATCACTTCCTACGAATATGGCCAAAAGCATATTCTAGAGAAGATGGAGCGTATCCCGAGTGGTCTGAGAGCCACTATGTGGTCGACCATACCTCAGGGACCTTGCATGAAATTACACTTTGGCATGATAATTTGGGACACCCTGGATGAATAGCGATGCGCCATATCCTCAAATCATCACACAGACATCCACTAACCCGAAGTTTAAGTTCAATTCAAGGAATCGCATGTCAAACCTACTCTATGAGAAAACTTATTATTAAGCCTTCTTATAACAAGATTTGCTCAACTCTTATTTTTCTACAAAGGATTCAAGGGGACATTTGTGGACCGATTCACCATCTCTGTGGACCATTTAGATTTTTATGGTTTTGGTTGGCGCTTCCATACATTGGTCACACGTGTGCTTATTGTCAAGAAGGAACACTGCATTCTCCAAACTGTTGACTTAGGTTATCAAGCTCAGGGCTGACCACCATGATTAT
The DNA here is from genome assembly GCA_963580275.1 of Crataegus laevigata. Classification (NCBI taxonomy): domain Eukaryota; kingdom Viridiplantae; phylum Streptophyta; class Magnoliopsida; order Rosales; family Rosaceae; genus Crataegus; species Crataegus laevigata. Next base: position 32,023,405 of record OY756952.1, read on the forward strand.
CCGATCTAATCTATTTAATTGGATAAGCTGGAGAATTCACATAAATGCAAGTTGGTTTGGGTTGAAGTTAAAGATCTAATACCCCATGTTCATACCTAGAACGACCTGCAGAAGCATTCATTAAGCACTTATAAATGATTGCTCAATCGTTTGTCATACATACCAAGCTCCTGATTGCTATTTGAGGCCATGCAATATTGCACGTAGCCATGTTGGTCCACCTAACCTGTGGTGACACAACCATATAGCGCTCTTTAGTTGGTTACCAGATACAAACCTGACATATCGCATCTGCGTGTTTTTGGTTGTGCGGTCTATGTGTTGATTTCGCCACCCTTACGTTCAAAAATGGGGCAATAGCAAAGGATATGAATCTATGTTGGATATGATTCTCCTTTAATTATTCATTACTTAGAACCTTTGACAGACGATATTTTTACCGCTCATTTTGCAGATTGTCATTTATATGAAACAATATTCCCATCATTAGGGGAAGAAATGAATGTCACTGTTCTTGAAGAACGACGCGAATTATCGTGGACGACTCTCACTTTGTCTCATTTAAATCCTTGCACTGCTCAGTTTGAAATTGAAGTGCAACGCATATTAGATCTTTAGAGCGTAGCTCAGAGTATGCCAGATGCTTTCACTGATCTAGCGCGAGTGACAAGATCACATATTCCAGCTATGATTGTGCTTGCAAAGATAGATGTACCAAATGTACGATAGACTTCCCTCCTGGAGGCCTTCAACGCCACTTTGGCCGATCCACGTACATTAACGGCTAGCCAATCTTCTACCCCTACTCAAAAGCATGACAAACCACTTGGTTTAAAGGATTCATACCCCTTGAAGAGAAGAATTGACATCCCGACAATCGAGAGATTTCGGTCCATTATGCTAGCTTAAATGGTGTTTTGTGTAGAAATAAGATGATTATCGACGATGCATTAGTATATGCAGTAGTTACTGAGATCATGTTGAGCAATGACATTAAATCCCGTTCCGTTAATGAATGTCGATGTAGAACCGATTAGTCAAACTAGAAACAAGCAATCCAAGTTGAACTTAATTTACTTGTGAAACATAAGGTGTTTGGACTTATAGCTGATACTCCTCCACATGTGAAGCCCGTTGGCTACAAGTGGGTTTTCGTTCAAAAGCTTAATGAGAAGACCAAATTTGTGTGTTACAAAACTCATCTTGTTGCGCAAGGCTTCTCACAACGCCCCGGGATTGGTTATGACAAAACTTATTCACCCATTGTGGTTGTGATTACTTTTTGCTACCTTATCAGTTTGGTAGTTTCAAAAAACTAAGTGTACAACTGATAGACGTAGTAATTGCATATCTCTATGAGGATCTTGATATGAAAATTTATATGAAAGTTCTCGAATGACTTATATTAACTGGATCAAAGATTTCCAAACCTCGAAACACGCTCTCAAGTTGGCTGAGGCGTTCACTCTATGGTTTGAAGCAATCTAGAAGAATGATGTATAACCATTTGAGTGAGTATTTGACTAGTCAGGGATATGTGAACAACGAACTATGCCATTGCGTATTCATTAAGAAGTGACATTTTAGTTTTGCTATCGTTGCAGTTTATGTCCATGATATGAACCTTATCGAATTTCTTGAAGAGCTTGAGAGAACTGTCGCGCACCTAAAGTCAGAATTTGAGATGAAAGATATACGAAAAACTCGATACTGCCTCGGTCTCGAGATATAGCATCATTCGGATGAAATCTTAGTACATCAATCGAACTACACCCAAAAGGTGTTGCGCCATTTTAACGAGGATAAAGTGAAGCTTTCGATTAGAAGCATTTTTTCCTTTGAGTTTTTGTTACCTAACTAGGTTTTAACGAGGCACTCACCTTCGGTTGATAATACCCCTGATGACATCCCGTAGACGTTTCATTTGACTTTGCATTACTCATGCATTTTTCCTTAGACTAAGGATTCTGTCCCTATTCGAGTTTTACCATAGCCATATGGTTTTTTGTGAGACTTAGTTCCACATGCAAGTTCTTACTTTACTTTGAGACTAGCGTGTTTCCAGAATTAGTGCCGACGAGTCCATTTCCTCAACTCTACATGATACCGAATCTACTTGAGTATTTATACACTTAAGGAGAAGTGTTATAAACATTGTATTTAAGTGTGATTGTGTAAATCCTAAATTAGATTTGTTACTAGTTATTCTTCCCTAGGACTTGTATTCCTTGGAGGAGAATGGTTCTTTCCTCCCTTATTACTATAAATAAAGGCACTACATATGGAGAATAACACATTCTCTACACAACCCTGCAAACACATCTCTCTCCCTATTCTATCTTTGTTGTTGCGCCTCCCTCTTTCATTGCCAGATTAAAATAAGCCACAACATTTTAAAAAAATTCGATACAATTAAAACGACACTCAAAAGTCACGAATCTAAATATGTCACATACCTAAGTAAGAACGACCGTTCATATGTTATCAAGTGTTTATGTTTTTTCAATATTTTATTTTATTTTATAATTCAGTCATTATCAAGTTTGAACACACATGACTAATGACATTGATTCTTTTTGTCAAGGATAAGCTTGTAAGGGTGATGCTAGAGAAATCTATGTTTGAGCTATATTTTATAGAGCTAAAAAGGAGTACGAGTACGAGTACGAGAAACATATATTTAGGCTATAAAAGATATGTATGATAGATCAAGGACCGCTGTAAGACTCATGAGGACAAAATGAAAGCTTTTTGATAACTGTAAAGTTACACCACGGCTCATCTTTAAGTACTTATCTTTTTGCATTGGTAATGGATGAGTTAACGGGACGTATTAACATGATATTCCTTGGTGTATGCTTTTTGCAAACGATAGTGTTGATAGATCAAAAGTAGGAGGGAGTAAATGCTAAACTTAATCTTTGGCAGGCAGTGTTGGAATATAAAGATTTTCGCATAAGTAGGTCAAAGACAGAGTATATGGAGTTCAAGTGCAGTGGGAACAAAGGTTCAAATGAGTTAGGATGAGGATTGGAGATCAGGAACTACCAAAGAGCGAACGCTTTTGATACTAAAGAACGAAGAATTGGAAGGAGACCTGAACCATAGAATACAAGTTGGATGAATGAAGTGAAAGAGTGCATCGAGTGTGTTGTGCGACCGATGTATACCACTAAAACTCAAGGAAATTTTTTATATGAAAATAAGGCCATCAGTGTTAGGGTGCGTTTGGTACGCAGACGGGACGGGACGGGACAGGACGGAACGGGACGGGACGAGACGGAACAGGATGGGACGGATGTTGTAAATTTTGAAAAAGACAAGGGGCATTGTTGTCCTAAAATGTTAAAAATTTCTGTCCCACAGACGTGGAACAACCCCGTTCCAGGGGGGAGAGGTGGAACCAAAAATCATCCAAAACTTGTCCCGTGGAACGCCTCGTCCCACTCGTTTTAGGCGTACCAAATGCGAGACAGAACGCCTCGTCCCGTCCCGTCCCGCGTACCAAACGCACCCTTATGGAACGAAATGTTGGACGATCAAGCATCAACACGTACACAAAATGAGTGTAGCGGAGATGAGAATGATTCGTTGGATGTGTGGCCACACAAGAAATGATAGGATTATGAATGAGGATATCCGATGTAAAGTAGAAGTAGCCGAAATTGAAGATATGATGAGAGAAAATTAATTAAGGTAGTTTGGACATGTGAAACGAAGACCTACAAACGCTCCAGTTAGAAGATGCAATTACAAGACCGAGGCTTGTTGCCAGAGGGGTAAATGAAGACTTAGAAAGACTTGGAAAATGAATCTAAGAAAAGACTTGGAGTATTTGAACCTAATGGAATACTTGGCACAAAATCGAGCGCATTGGCGTTCTAAGATTCATACAGCCTACTACACTTAGTGGGATAAGTCTTTGTTGTTGTCATCATTATTGTAGCCATATTTTATAAAGCACATGATGTTACAGGTGATAGTTGGATTTTTTTAAATCATTAAAAAAGAAGTTTAGCCATCAATCGTCACATTATGTGATTTACAAAATATGGTCTAAAAAATGGTCTAATAGTATTTTTCAACTTGCAATTATAGTACCCTTCTCAAATAAAATTAGGAAAAAAACTATATTTTAAGACCATATTTTGTAGACCACATAATATGGTGGGTGACAATTGGATTCTTTTTTAATGAATTTAAGGAGTCTAACCATCAACCATCACATTATATATGTGGCCTACAAAATATGATTTCTCTAGCATCACTTATAAAACTAATTTATCTTTAGGAAAAAAAATTAAAATAACTTAAGTGACACAAAATAAACTATATGGTTACATAAATATCATTTTAGGGTTTAAGTTTTGGTTTAGAAAAATGATACATGTTTACCAGAAAATGCTAGTAAGACAATATTTGGTCGAGCATATGTGAATTCACACTTTAATAGAAGTAAGGTCCAGTAATACAAGTAGGTCTCACTTCTATTAAGTGATCTAAAGTTTGTATACAAATGTAATTTGCAAAATATGGTCTCCTTTAAATTTTAGGGAGGTTTAATAAAACACCTCTGGTACTGTTCACTTTTAACGAAAAACCACTTTTTTACCTTTAACTGTCACTATTCACTATACCTTTAAAAGTGATTTTTCGTTAAAATGAAATTTTTTTTAAACTTTTCGTTAGTTTTTCTTAAATTTTACTTACAACAAGCACTAACGATTAGGATCTAGAGAGTGATGGTAGAAAGATCAATTTACGTCTGTTTTATACAGGGACCAAAATGCAAATTATCGTACGTGAAGCTACATATGCCACGTAACTACTGGTATACAGTAATGACAGCCGTACATTAGCTATCAAGTTTGAACACGCCCAACTCCTTCATTAACACTTTGACAGCAATGTTCCTCGAGTTGGTTAACTTAGTTGTTAGTTACGTACCCTTCTCAAATAGTAAAAACTAACTTAAATGATCACCATACAAATCAGTTGTTAAAGTAAGCTGGCCACCCAGATTCTGGGCAATGCCTTGAGCTCTGATAAACTCTTACAAATCATATTGACAGAAACCGTTTATATGTATATTTATATATACCAAGAAGCATGCTTAAGCGCTAACTAATTAATAAGATAACACGGGGTTATAATACTTGTCAATTCACAGCTATGAATCATTTTATACATCTCTCGTACCCTATCCAACCAGCCAATTACCTTTAGAACATCATATCCAGTTGCGGAGCTAGCTGGATCTTACATGAAGAGGGGCCTTTCACAAATATGAAACTTTATTTTTTTAACGCATAAAATACAATATAGATTGATTGTATTTTTATTTATTTAAGCTCAAATGGAGAGACATCTTAAGTTAATATGCAAGATAAAAGTGGATTACAATTTTCAAATTGCATTGACCATATAGTTACTTAATTCAACTAATATTTAAGAGCAGATGGACTAGAAGTTCAAGCAATATATATATATTAGCCAACATTCTTAGCTTAAAAGCAGTGAGTGATAAACTTAGATTCAGTTACCAAGCTCGAAAACTTCGACCCGAGTTAATCTCTCCTCCACCCAAAGATGAACGTGAAGTAGTTGTTGGAAATTTTGAGTAGAAATTTCATTGTCCCACATTTGTCACTACTAAAAGGTTTCTCACTTTATAAGGTTTTATCCATATTAGAAAGTGATTGAAGCGATGGACCATGAAGAATAAATTTGGGCTTAACCTCGAGTCTGGGCTTTGGGTATGCTAATTAATTGATAATTAATATATATTTAATATTAAATTAATATATATAATTAATTATCAAAAGATGGGCCTTGAGCTCGTGTCACATCCCGGCCAGGGCGTAGCGACCTCCCGGGCCCGTTCCACCACCGTAGCACGATATTGTCCGCTTTGGGCTCCGACCACGCCCTCACGGTTTTGTTTCTGGGAACTCACGAGGAACTTCCCAGGAGGTCACCCATCAAAACCGTGAGGGCGTGGTCGGGGCCCAAAGCGGACAATATCGTGCTACGGTGGTAGAGCGGGCCCGAGAGGTCGCTGCGCCCCGGCCGGGATGTGATAGCTCGGGTTCTCATAATTTAATTAATTAATTTTAATTAATTTCAAGTTAAATTTTTAATTTAACAAACTCATCTTTTTAGATGAATTCTGAAGCAATAGAAGAACACCTCCCCTCTGTCTCCAAATTAAAAGACGCATCCCATATTCATATATGTTGCGCACATGCATAACTCAACTATATATACATCCATCTGCATGACATTTAGAATGAGAAAAATAAAATTCTTCTTCTATAATCCCAAACATTCTTATTGAGAGAACCACAAAGAAATTCGCCAGAAGTCAAGTCTTTCGGTGCTAGAATTCTGACTTAGATCGTTGAATTCTTGTGAAGCAGATGTCCGTATAAGTACAAGCACTGAGTAGGGACGGAATTTCTGTTTCAAGGACATTGCTATACTCAAGCTTCGATCTTCAATTTGTCTGTTTAATATTATTTCGTTTTGTTCATACTCTATTAAATTATTTATTTACATTTATTATTTATTAACATATATAAATTTATCACAAATTGTTAATATATCTCCAACAGTAGTTAACAAGTAGAAAAAGCTATATCATTATAACTAGAATAAGAGAATCTCAAATTCATGAACTTCAAGATTGCAACTAAACTTAATTAATAGAAATAGAAGGAGGTATCGTACACATAGAAAAGGGAAGAGAGAGAGAGAGAGAGAGAGAGAGAGAGAGAGAGAGAGACTCACATGCTGGAGTTAGACACTGCAAATTAACCCAATGACACTCCTCTGGCGACGGATGAGTTGGAAGAGTTACACTGATCAGAGAGATGACTAGAGAGAGAAAGAGAGGTGGAGAGTGTGGAGGAGATGTTTACAGAGAAGTCGACGAATGATTAAAGTTTTGGCTATCAATTCTATTTATGTAGAACTTTATTGGCCATCATTAATATGTATGGTGTTATCTTCTTTTATTTATTTATTATAGAAAGTCCAAAATTAAAAGGAATAAATGAGTATAAAAAGAAGGGGAAAAAAAGAGATAAAGTGACGTCGTTGATTGGTGAATGGGAGTCGATGTAGAAGGCGTTTGCATGGCCTGAAACTTTCCGACTTTAAAACCAGTCGCTGTCAAAACTGGCCAAAGAAAATGAAACCTTGCTGCTTTAAACACATCCTGCCATAAACTTCGGACCTGGATCCTCTCCTGAGCCCAAGGAGAGGATCCTCCTGACCAAGAATCTAAGGCCGTTAGATGAAAATTCAACGGTTATAATTATTATAACTTTAAATGGACCCTCCTGTTTGTAGCTGTTCGATTTTCATCCAACGGCCTCTGATCCTTGGTCAGGAGGATCCTCTCCTTGGGCTCAGGAGAGGATCCAGGTCCATAAACTTCATGGGCATTCACTTTTCCAAATATACAAGAGAGCTTAAGAGGATGAATCTCTATTTTTCAAAAAAAAAAAAGGAACACGCTTCATATCATTGAATTTAATTTTAATGAAATTGTGTGGCCTGTGTTTTAATCTCAACCACACAATATATTAAAACCAATCTAATGGTGGAGAGCGCGTCTCTATTTTTTTTTTTTTAAAATAGGGACACGCTCCATATCATTGAATTTAATTTTAATGAAATTGTGTAGCCTGTGTTTTAATCTAAACCACACAATATATTAAAGCTAATCTAATGGTGGAGAGCGCGTCTCTATTTTTTTTTTAATGGAGATCTCTCCCCTTAAGCTATATATATATATATATATATATATATATATATATATATATATATATATATATATATATATATGTAGATTTATAAAGCAATTATGCCTTTCAACTAACACAATAGTTTGGACACTTTGGAGTTTGAATTTGGTTTCACCAATTTTGGAAGAATAGTTGTTAGCAACGAAACATTTTTTGGCGTGTTTAGAACACATTGTAGTACGTTATATGTCATTAAATTTTTCTCCACTTATATATATGTGAAGTACCATTTCATATTCTGGACACAATAAAAAATTTCTCTTAGCAACCTCATGTATACACCTCATATTTTATTTGTTTTTATAAGGTGTATTGTAGGTTTTTTGTTTTTTTTTTGTTACAAAATTGAAAAGTTAAATAAGGCTACTAATTACTATAAAACTAGGAATAATAAGATCTCCATATAAACATTAAAATTAAGTTTCTTTCAATTATATGCTTTGCAATTAGGAGTCGTGAAAGGAGAAAACGGTTATTCAATCCAATCTCCGTATTCCATATCATATCTCCTCTTAGGTTTCTCTTAATTTTTAGCATCGTAGATTAATTAAGGTTTGTGTATCTATTATATATTATATATGTTTGCGTACATATGAATTATGTTTTTTATGTTTGATTTTTCCTTAATGTATCGATAATTAGTCAAAATGGTTCCTGAAATTTACATAACTCTCACTTTGGTCATTGAGACTTGAATCGATAGAATTGGTTCCTCTGTGAAAAATCTCAATTAATAAGGATAAAATGACAAAAAAAAATACCCTCATTTTTTATCAAATCATTTTGACCTATTGTTTATTAAGTTGAAGGTATTTTTGTCACTTTGATATTTATTTAACATAATTTTTCAGGGAATGACCAAAATGATTGATGGTGGACAATCTCATGGACCAATTTCATTGATTTCAAATTTCAGAGACCATTTTGGTTAAAAAACCTATCGATAATTTCTTACCGATGTTTTCATATCAATACGGGTACCTATGCTTCCATATTGATACTTTTGTACCTATGCTTTTGTATCGACACTTCCTACCTATGCCCTCATACCGATACTTCCATATATATAGTTGCATACCTATACGTTCATTGGAATACTTACGTGTAGATACTTGCATACATATGTTTCCATTACGATAATTTAATGTACCTTCTTCTATATCGATACTTCCGTATCTATACCTCCATACCAATACTTTCGTATAGATACACTTGCGTACCATGCTTCTATACCGATAATTAGATACAATATACCCACTTACTTTTTTCTATGTGCTTTGAAATGTTGATTTCAAGTTTATGTCTTTGCATTTTTTTCCTTTTTTTAATGTGTAACTTTTTTTTTTTGGTATGTTTTTGATGAAATTGAGGTTCCACCATAAAACCAATTGGCAATATGGGGAGTAGTCCAAGACCATATAAGCACATAGCAAACATTGTCCCTCACCAATGTGAGACAATCTCAACACGCCCCCGCACGTGTGGCGGATTTTCAAGCCTACACGTGGACAACAACTGGGTGACGTGGAGCGCGTGTGGCCGTTGGGCTTCACACGTGGACAACCTTGCTTTAATACCATGATGAAATTGAGGTTCCACCATAAACCAATTGGCAATATGGAGAGTAATCCAAGACCATATAAGCACATAGCAAATCTTGTCCCTCACCAACGTGGGACAATCTCAACAGTTTTATCATTCAGGTACATTTCATTAGGGGAAAAAGTCAAACGTAAATTAATGACTAAATTTTGTGGAGCATTTGAGGGCATATAGGATCGCTCCGCTTGGTAGATAGTTCATCAGCTCATTCCTTATTAATATCAATATTATTCCTAACTAATCATTTTTTCTACTAAAAATATCTTGATGCAATTAGTAGTAAAACCATACATATAAACTAAATTTGATTTGGCCAGGTTTTTTATGTGAAATTTTACCTTCTTCTTCAACATATTATATAGGCAGCCACTTAGTACTACTATTTAATAATATTCCTCTTTCAAGTGAGAGATCTTAGGTTCAATTCTCGCCAAAAGTAGATTTGAACCATATTATTGCACGATAATATTGTTTGTTCAATATATATATATATATATATATATATATATATATATATAGGCAATTAGTAGGAATAATTACTTTTTGATAAGTCGTCGTTATTAAAAATGATTATTTCTGCAACTAAATGTTAAGAAGTAATCATTTATGCTAGTATCTATGTTATTAGAGGCCATTTTTTATATTTCAAGTACCATAGTGGGTTCAGTCCATTTCAGTTTGGTTTGGTTTCGTTCTGGTTTTAAAAAATTGGAAAAAAAATTGAAAAAAAAAAGCAATCAGAAGGAATGATCAATTTTGACATTTGGTTGCAGAATTGATCATTTTTAATAACAACGATATATTAATCATTTCTGCAATCAAATGTGAAAAAATAATCATTCCTGCTAATTGCCCAAAAAAAAAAAAGACACCACATAATTCAATATGCGACAACCAATTAAGCAGACCTATACTATATTTAGCCCTAGTTTGGGAGTGAGGTGCTTAAAAAAAAGCTGTAAGAATTTTAGGTGTTTGGTAAACTAAAAAAAAGGGCTTATTTTGGAAGCTGCTGTGAGAATAAGCTGAAATCAAAGGAAAAAGCTGAAGCACCTATTTGTAGCTTTGGAAAACTGGCTTTTTTTCAAAGCACACGGAGCTACAGTGCTCCTTTAATGAAAAGATCAACTATCAGACTGCTTTTTTTTTTTTTTCCAAAAGCACTTTTACAAAAATGTTTACCAAACACTCAGCTGATTTATTTCACAGCCGCTTATTCTCACAACAGCTTTTTTCAAAGCACAGCAATACCAAACTAGCCCTTAAACCATGGAAGAGAGATTTAAGCTTTGGGTGGAGAGAAAAGCACACTACTTTCATTAGATGGGGCTAAACTCGAATGTGCGCTCCCACCGTTTACAGAGTAAAAGAATTATCAAATTATAAAAGTAATATTCTTATTCTTTTACAATTGAGAGGTCTTAAAATTCCTTAAGAACTATTCAATATAATTAAAACGCTCTTGATGTGGAAGCCATACTTGTAGTTAGGAGGAGGCTGAAATGTCTCTATGAGTCTTTCCGGCTCCCGAAAATGGTGGATAACCGTGACTTGCCACCAATTGTCCACCTTTAAAAATTTTAAAATAAATAAAATAAAATAAAAAGAAAGAATATAGGAACTCTTTTGAAAAGAAGACTTTAAATATGCCACATACCCAAGCAAGAACTAACCGATCATTTGTTATCAAGTTTTATTATTTTTTATTTTTATTTTTTTGGAAAATTCATTCATATCAAGTTTGAAAACACCTAAACAATGGAATTGGAGAGGGATTGTCTACCCTCCCACTTCTCATCTCCTTCCATTCCCTTCTATTTGTGCGGTCACGGTTAAGCCACGTCAACATTCTATATTCCTATTATTTTTTATTTTATTATCTCTATAAAAAAAATTAATATAAAATGTTGACGTGGCTTAACCGTGACCACACAAATAGGAGGGAATGAGATGGGGATGGGAAGTGGGAGGGCAAACAATCCCCATCCAATGGCATTGATTCGTCTAGGGTGATGATAGAGAAAATCATTTTTAGCCAAATTTTAGAGAGCTATAAAGGAGTACCAAGTATGATGGAGCAATGAGTATGAGTATAAGCAGTATATATGTAAGCAATAAATGATATGTATGATGAAGTAAGGACTACTATAAGAATTCATGTAGTAAAAATCAAAAGCTTTTTCATAACTATAGGATTTCATCAATGCTATCTTTAAGTCATTACCTTTTTACATTGGTAATAGATGAGGTAAGTGGACATATTCATGAGGATATTCCTTGGTGTATGCTTTTCGTAGACGATATAGTGTTGGTAGATAAAACTTAGGAGATAATAAATGCTAAGCTTAATCCTTGGCGAGAAGTATTGGAATCTGAAGGTATTCGTATAAGTAGGTCAAAGACAGTATATGAAGTGCAAGTTTAGTCGGAACGGAGGTTCAAATAAGTTAGGGGTGAGAATTGGAGATCAGAAAATACCAAAGAGTGAACACTTTCAATATCTTGGATCTATTTTGCAAAAGAACAGAGAATTGGATGGAGACCTAACCATAAAATATAATCTGGATAGATGAAGTGGGAGAGTGTGTCGGATGTGTTGTGGGACCGTCGTATGCCATTAAAGCTCAAAGGAATTTTTTTTTTATAGGATGGCAATAAGGCCAACAATGATTTATGGCACATAATGTTGGCGGTCAAGTATCAACACGTACACAAAAATAAGTGTAGCGGAGATGAGAATGTTTCGTTGGATCTATGGGCATACGAGAAATGATAGGATTAGGAACGAGGATATCCGAGATAAAGTAGAAGTAATCGAAATTGAAGATAAGATGAGAGAAAATCGGCTAAGATGGTTTGGACATGTGAAACGAAGACCTACAGACACTCTAGTTAGAAAATGCAATTACGAGATAGAGGCTTAAGACCAAATGGGTATAGGAAGACCTAGGAACACTTGGAAAGAGATTTCGAAGAAAAGACTTGGAGTACTTGGACTTAACGGAAGACTTGGCACAAAACCAAGTGCAGTGGCATTCTAGGATTCATACGGCCGACACCACTTAGTGGGATAAAACTTTATTGTTGTTGTTGTAGCAGCCATATTTTATAAAGCACACGATGTTACAGGTGATAGTTGGATTCTTTCTTTAAATAATTAAAAAAGAAGTTCAACCATTAACCGTCACATTCTGTGATTTGCAAAATATGGTAAAAAAAGATGGTCACCTAGTATTTTCCAACTTGCAACTATAGTTACCCTTCTCAAATAAAATTAGGAACATGCTAGAAATGTACTATATTTTCAGACCATATTTTGTAGACCACATAATGTGGCGGGTGATAGTTGGATTCTTTTTTAATAAATTTAAGGAGTCCAACCATCACCCATCTCATTATGTGGTCTACAAAAAAAAAATTAATGAATTTAAGGAGTCCAACCATCAACCGCCACATTACGTGGCCTACAAAATATGGTATCTCTAGCATCACTCATAAAATTAATTTATCTTTAGAGACAAAAAAAATTAATATAACTTAAGTGACAAAAACGGTAAGATCGAGAAGAGCACCAAGGTTGGAACTTTGTAAGGATTAGGGCTTGAAAAGAGTATCGAATCCAACACAAATCTCTCCTCTGAATCTGCTGTCAACACATAATCCCACCATTCACTCCATATTGTTTGATGTACATAATCAAGAGTTATTAGTTACCTTTTATGTTGTTGAAATTCCCGAAATTCGGGATACTCGAACTGTTTCGAGATTTCAGGTCACTTCAGGATTGGGCCTTGAAGCCTAAAATGTTGGGCTTTTTAAACTTTAGGTTCACAATTGCAGGTTTACAGTCCCCTGCCCACAGCCTACCTGTTTCACAATCACATGAATTCAATTCAATCAAAGTTCACCACAATCTCACCTCATAATTTCAATTTTCATACAAAGCAACAACTAACAAGTTAAGCTTAAGTTCACAATTGTCCACCAAACTAGTTAATTAAAAGTGTATGCAACCAAAATGAAATAAGTTAAGTTTTACAACCATAATTTTAATTTTCATTGAACCCTCCTTCCCCTTGGTGTAGATGCTCTTGAAATGGGTGGTTGCGGAGGTAGTGATGGGCGGCGTTGACTTGAGGTAGTGGAGGAGGTGGCATTTCACCTTGTGCCTATTTGGAAGCTTATACTTTAGATTTAAGTCATGGATCCAATCTTTAAAGTCGTCTTGATCAACCACCCTAAAAGGCATCTCCGATTTTATTATCCACTTCACACATTTCATATCAAGTCTTTTTTTATTGAAAGTATGAGTGACAACTTGACCCCCCATCAATCATTGTGACAACAATAGTTGTTTCGAATCCGGAGCCTCATAAAGGCTAGAATCCAGGCATTTCTTCATATTAATCATTGAGCAATGAGCAATGGAGCAGATATTAATCATTGAGCTATTGAACAATTGAGCATATGTTAACCACTAAGCAATGAGCAATTGAACATATATAAATCACTGAGCAATGATTAAACATACAATTCATTCATTCACATAAACATAATCAAACACATAAACATGATCAAACACTGATTGCAGGTCCTATTTCCACCATTCCCTACAATTGCAGGTCTTACGTCGTGATTGTCTGTCCTCCATACAACTAGATCGGAGGTAAGCGATTTTCTCTCACCCTCCCGCTTTTGTTAGCCACTTTTGGCAATGGTGGAGCTTCGAGCTATCTGGGACGATTATCCCTCTTTGTTTCTGTCGAAGTTTCACTTGTTTTCTTTTTAATGAAATCCAGTTTGGTAACAAAAAAAAAATGCCAATACCATTTTATTTACTTCCCTAAAATGCCTTTGAATATTTGACCTAGAGGCACATAAACTCTACTTTCTTTAGAACGCTCACAGTTGTTGAATTGAAAAAAATTGACAAGACAATGGAAAATACTGAAGAATGACAAAAACTGGACATTTCACGTGTTAGCGTTCGATTCTCTGTTATTTGTTCGATTCCACCTGCTAACGCGGTTACGAGCTATTTCCACCTGTAGATGTGGATACAAGTTTTAGTTTCTTGGGTATGTGTCATGTTAGTTTTAGTGAAGGATGCAAAGAAAACAATCAAATATTAATTCTACCTGTTTATCCCAATCAGTCTTGTAGGTCAGTATGATTAGCACAATAGTTTGGACTAATGTTCCAAACAACATTCCAATCCAAACACCCTGCAGAAGATGATTGATAAAATGAGTTATTCAAAACGAAAATCAAAGAGAAAACACGACTATTGATGTTATTTAGTATGGGCTCGTCCGATAACCGTCTCGTTTTCAGTTTTCATTCACTTTTCTGAAAACTGAAAACGAAATTCAGTAACTAGTTTCAGTTTTCATTTGTTTGTCTCTCCCTTCTCGTCAATCACTTCAACGTCACAAAACATGCATCGAACTCCAGTCTCAAAAGCTAGTATCGAGGACCACTCAAACGAACCCTAACAAAAATTAGATTGAGTGAGAAGAAATACAGAGAGTAGCTTACTTTGACTTGCATTTTTAGAGGATAACCAAGCACAACTCCAACAGGAATCCCTATGATGTAATAGCAGCCCAGGTTCACATATGCTACATATTTCTGCCATCCAGCTCCCAGAGCAACTCCTGTTGATGAAAGATTCGTTACATTATAAACTCTTCAAGATTTATAATACATTCCTTCGGAAGCAAGAAATGTTCTTGATCCGGTACTTGAAGGCACAAAAGGAAATTGTTTTCTTCGAGGTATCTGTTTAGCTATGACTGCGTATTCAGAGAAATGGCGACATTACCAGAAAGGACGGGTTGAACGCTGTTCAACAGTATGGAGAAGGCCAAAAAAGGAGACAACTCAGCAACCATTTTAGCCACAGCCTCATCGTTGGTGAAAATGTATGCAAGTTGTTCCCTCAAGAATAAGAAAAGCACGAAAAGCACCAATCCAATGACGAGTGATATCGACACAATAACTACAATCGAGAACTTTGCCGCCTTTGAGCTACCTCTTCCAAGCTCATTTGACACTCGTACACTAGTGAAAGATTTCAAGCACACTTCAGTACAACGTTACATTACAAACAAACATATGAAGTTCTAAGAATCTGTTGAAGAAACAAAGCATAGATTCAAAAGTGAGGCAGTGCTACGATGAAGAGATCTTAAATGATTCTCATCGCGTTTGCAGAGAACAGTTTTCTGAAGAACGAGAATAATAATTAGTACCTTGCAGAAGCCATGAAACCGAGAGATATCATCATTTCCCACCCGGCGATGTTGAGGCTGCAATTATGTCAAAAACATTTAGCACTGAAACAGTTGGACGATCAGGGATTAAGATCACAAGGAAGAGGAAGGCTCTAAAACTTACCAAATAGATAGGGCATCGATAGAAACTTCAGCGTTTTCCATGTTTCCCGTTAAAAGGACCAAGATAGTGTTGTACCAAAGCTCGAGACTAAATGAATATCAGTTAGAAGCACCTATATGTGATTTGTGTCTATGTGAAAGCTCCTAGTTCACAATGTCTCCATGCAGATATTCTCAATGACCAAAATCAGTAAATTTATAACAACTTATACGCGCGCACTTAGTGAAACCTAAGGAATAACGGACAAAATAAAGCCGAAACAAATAGAAATTCTTACCAAAGCATAACGCCGGATGACAGAGAAAGCTTGAGGACATCCCAGAGATCAGTAAAAGCTAACATCGAGAAGCCTGTCCATGTTTCCGGGCATCCTCCACATAGAATAAACAAAAGCTGACCCAGGTTGGGTAACCAATATGATATGATGGTCGATACCATTACACCAGGAACCCCAAACTTAAATTTCACACTCAAAAGCCAGCAAAGAAAGATGTGGATGCCAATTGAAATCGCCGACACATATGCAACGATTATATTTTTGCTTTGCGTTTGTAAGTACATTTGGCAGGTAAATGAGACCACAAATGCAAAAAGCACAGGGATTACCCATAGAGAAATATATCCTGCAAATTTTGAAATATTTTCTTCTTGGCCTAAAGCCTCAAAAATCGGGGTTGTAAAAACACAAAGAGGAATGAGGAATAGTGTGCCTACAAACACTACTATCCATGACCTCTGAAGATGTATCCCGAGCATGTGGTACTGTTTTGCACCATATGATTGACCGCAGAGAGTTCCCAGCGCACTTGCCATGCCAAGCTGTATAGTAACAGATACAGAAACATTGATCAGTCAGATCACAAGGATAAGGCTAGATGTTACGGTTAAGTTTTCATAGAGCAGATAACTTCGCGAACTAAATGGTACAGTAGCCATTAGAAAATAATGCTTATCTCACATTGCATCTACAATTCGGAAAACAAATGATAAACCAGATAAACCAGAATGTGGATGGGGTAATTCGTTTTTAGTTTACAAGTTGGGATACATAGACCATACAAGACACGACAAGTCGTAAAGTACAGAAAACTTGACGAATAAGCAATGGCTGATCTTCGAAGAACTAGTATTCAATACAAACACAACATTAAAACTTTAACTGCTTATAAACTGAAGGTTTTAGCAGTAAATAAAACTTTATCTGCTTTAAACGCAACTTCTTTCGAACTAATTTAT
Organism: Crataegus laevigata; assembly: GCA_963580275.1. Taxonomy (NCBI): domain Eukaryota; kingdom Viridiplantae; phylum Streptophyta; class Magnoliopsida; order Rosales; family Rosaceae; genus Crataegus; species Crataegus laevigata. The sequence continues at coordinate 32,040,453 of OY756952.1, forward strand.
TGTGGAGTTCAAAAACTGCGAAAAGAAATAGTAAAGGGAGCCAAAATAAACATACCAAGATGCCGTTTGCGAACCTGACAAGTACGGTGAACACTAGTGAAAAAGCCGCTAACTGCGTAGAGCCAATGTGGCCGATAAACGCTTGACTGATGACATTTGTCCCGAAAGTCGCAACTCTGGTGAATGTTGCAGGGCCAGCCACCACCCATATCTTCTTGGTTTCAATCCATACCCTTCTTGTCAATGACAATTCCTCATTGCCATCAATAATTCTAGTCTCTTCTTCTCCAACACTAGTCTCTTCTGCCAAGAGACTCGTTTTAATCTCTTCTCCCATGTGATGTGGCCAACTGAGTCTAGTTACTTGATCTGCAAGGTAAGTTCCAAATATAAATACAATTGCCTTTAGAGTGAAGTCTAAACTTTCTTATCAAAGGATGATAACTCACGTGTTCACTTTTTTTTTTTGACAAACAATAATTTCATTTTAAATACAAAGAGAGGTTCAAACTTTGGGTGCAGAGAATGAGCACACTACTTTAGTTTCATGGACTTATTAACTCAAATCTACGCTCCCACAATTGATGAAACAGAAGACTATCTGCGGTCCCACATTTTATGAAATAGCAGACTATATCAATCATAAAAATAATATTCTTTTTCTCTTGTAAACGAGGGGTTTTAAAATTCTTTTTGAGAACATTTGTTCCGATATAATTAAAATGAAACCGAATAGATATCAATCAAGGAAATAATATCGAAACTCTTTTGAAAAGACCTCTGAAAAGTCGTGAATCTAAAGATGCCACATTCCCAAGCAAGAGCGACCGTTCATTGCAGAAAATTCATTTATTATTAAGGTTGAACACACCTAATAACTAATGACATTGACTTTTTTTAGTGAGTAAATTGTACCAATAGTTCTTCAACTTTAACGAAATTGGAGCAATAGTCCCTCAATTAAAAATCCATTACCATTGGTCCCTCAACTCATCAAAAATGTAGCGACGGTCTTTTTCGTCAACTCCTTCAAAATTATGTCAAAATGAGTTATGTTAGAATAACCATTACTCCAATGGGTTAAAGTTGAGGGACCATTGATACAAATTTTCTTATTTGATTTTCTATATTTGCCTCTTGATTCAACCTCATGTGACTCATTTTAACGAAAGTTTTAACAAAGTTGAAGAAAAAGACCATAGCTGCATGTTTTGATGAGTCATTTCAACTCATCAAAACATGCAGCAATGATAAAATAAGAATATTCTAGTGTAATCAATTAAAAGATTTTAAAGAATTCTAAAATTCATCCAAATCTAAGTGTATTCAAAAAATTAAGATTTTGGAGGATTTCAATAAGTTGTCGATTTTGTGGGATTTAAGAGCAAGAAGTATATATAACCAAGACAAAAAAGAATCCAACCTCACCCCCTAAGATTTCAAATCCTTTTCCATCTGGGCATTCCTCAAATCTCTACCAATCCCAGCCACTCATAGGTAACCACCATGTACTTTGGTGGAATCTCTTATTATGACCATTAGACCTTAATTAGGCATGTATGAACATCGAAGGACATGATCGATCTAGGATTTTGGTTAATACTACTAGCACTACTGAAGTACCACAGCATACGTCTGTGGCAAAAAGGGAGTCGGTGGTGATGGTTGTTGGTGGTGTAGTGCTATGATCGATCTAGGATTTTGGTTAATACTACTAGCACTACTGAAGTACCACAGCGTACGTCCGTAGCAAAAAGGCAGTCAGTGGTGATGGTTGTTGGTGGTGTAGTGCTCAAAAGCTCACCAAAGTTATGTTGATCTATCAATTGAGAAATAGATGGAACCGTGGTTGTGTGAAAGGGGACCCGAAAAGAGAGGGGATAAACTAGCTAGCGAGTACAGTAAGGCAAAGGGAAAGATTTTTCCATTTTTTTCAATAAAAAATTTATATAAAAATTCACCACAATCCATCAAAATCTACAAACTAAATCCATTCAAATTCTTTAAAATCCATATGAATTTTGTAAGAGTCTTAAATCCTCACAAATCTTATCAAATCTATTACTTTTAAAATTCTTTAAAATCTTAGTTTGACTACATCCCTCTAAAAATTTGCTAAAGTAAGCTGGTCACCCATAATTGGAGCATTACCCTCGAGCTCTAATAAACCCTTAACAAAATCTGTATTGACAGAAAACCAATTATATATCTATGTATATTTATATGTCTAGAGAAAGCTTGAGCGCTAACTAATTAATAACATAATACGACACTGTATCAATCGTCAGTTCAGAGCTATAAATCATTTTCTATATCCCTCGTATCCTATCCAACCAACCAATTACATTTATAAAGTCATACCCAAAAACGCTTAGAAATAATAATAAACTTTGCAGCATGCTATGTGAGAGAGAGAGAGAGAGAGAGAGAGAGAGAGAGAGAGAGACTCACTTGCTGGAGTTAGACGCTGCAAATTAACTCAATGACACTCCTCTGGCGACGGATGAGTTGGAAGAGTAACAGAGAGAGAGAGAGAGAGACAGCTAGCTGGAGAGTGGAGGAGATCGTCTACGGAGGAGTCTGAAGCTGACGAATGAATAAAAGCAAAAATAATGAAAATTCAAAAAAACTTTTATTTTAATAAAAAAATATTTTTAAAGGTATAATAAATAGTGTTAGAGAAGGTAAAAATGTGATTTTTCGTTAAAAGTGAACAGTACCAGGAGTGTTTCGTTAAAACTCTCTTACTCGTTATCAATTCAATTTATGTTGGAAATTATTGGCTATCATTAATCATTAATATGGTGTTTTTTTTTTTTGTGGGTTTTTGTGTTTGTGGGGTGGGTGGGGGTGGTTAGGGGTGGGCATAAAAACCGCCGAACCGGAAAACCGAATCGAACCGTGACCAAAAAAACCGTAAAAAACCACGTTGACCAAAAAAGTCAAAACCAGAACAAAAACCGAACCGAACCGTTTCAAACGGTTCCGGTTCCGGTTTGGAAATATTAAGAACCGGAAAAACCGAACCGAACCGCTTTTAATATAAATTATTGTTTTATTATTATTTTTATATAAATAAGACATTTTTTCAAGAAGATCATGTGCATAAGCCTAATATTTTTCTTCACCTCTCTTCCCCTCCTTTGTTGTTTTATCACTTTTCTCCGCCTCCATTATTTTTCTTCATTCTTTTCCAGTATGTTATGCATTATGTACACTTTAGTTTTAGTTTAAAATCTATACTTTGGTCTTGATATGAGCTTTTTTATCTTTTGATTTATATTTATATGCACACTTACTATCAACTGGTCACAAATCTTGTAGATTTAGTAGTGAAAAATTTGTGGTTGAAATATGTGTTTGATATTATAAGTAAAAAAAATTAGAAATATATATATAATTTTGGTTAGAACCGTAAACCGGTATGAACCGAACCGGAACCGTTATGAACCGAACCGTACGATTTTAGTAAAAATTTAAGCGGAACCGGACCGAACCGAACCGTTGAAATTTTTCGATTTTGGTTCCGTTTTGAGGGTGAAACCGGACCGAACCTGACCGTGCCCACCCCTAGGGGTGGTGGGGGGAAGTTGAAAATTATGGAAAAAATGAGTATAAAAATTAAAAAGAAGGCAAAAAAAATGATTGATTGACGTCGGTGATGGTGAATGGGAGTACAACGGTAGAAGGTGTTTGCATGGCTTGAAACTTTCCAAGTCGCTGTCAAAACTGGCCAAAGAAAAAGAAGAGGAGGGGGGTAGAAGTTGAAAGTTATGGAAAAAATGAGTATAAAAATTAAAAAGAAGGCAAAAAAAGTGATTGATTGACGTCGATGATGGTGAATGAGAGTAGAACGGTAGAAGGTGTTTGCATGGCCTGAAACTTTCCAACTGATTAAAACCAGTCGCTGTCAAAACTGGCCAAAGAAAAAGAAACCTACCCGCTTTTAACACACATCCTGCAATAAACTTCATGGGCATTCACTTTTCCAACCATGTATATAGTTTTATAAAGCAATTATATTGTTCAACCACACGATTTTTTGGACAGTTTGGAGGTTGAATATGGGTTCACCAAATTTGGAAGAATGGTTGTTAACAACAAGAGTGTGTCTGAAATACTGGCTGATGCACCACATGTTATTATAAGAAGTATTTAAAAAAAATCACTTAGCACTCTGTATTCTGAGCACATTAAAAAATTTCTCATCGGCAACATCTTAAATGTTTTGGTCAGAAGAGGCCTACCAATATAATGACAAAGTTTTAGGTGAGCTCTTCAGTATTGAGGTCCACCATCATTAATTAGAAAACTTCATTATAATTCTTTGAAAAATTACTTTTATTAATATTATCTACACTAAAGAAAAGTGGTAAACTTAGCCTCATAATAGGTTAGTAATAATGTAGTTCAAACTCGCCCTTGGGGAGAAACGAACCTGAAACCTCACTTACAAGTAAAGATTACTTTTAGATTAATAACTTAATAGTAAGCAACTTAATACGTACTACTGTTTAGTGGTATTTTACTTCATTTGTAAGTAAAAGATTCAATTTTCGCCAAAGACAAATTTTAAATTTGGCTAGAATTGGACCTCATAAATGCTAGCTCATTGTGAGACTTGGCCCAGTTCCTCATCCCCTTAGTATAGATAATATCGTTTGTTCAAAAAAAATTAATAGCAATGCTAAGTAGACTTAATTTGCAAAACAAAATCATGTGTTACCTATAAAAATAAGCACGTTAATCAACACTTAAGTAATAATTCAATTGTCAATTTTCATGTCATTTAGTTTACAAAGTTTAATCTACAAATTTAGTCTCCTTAGCATTATCCATAACTTAAATAAGATTAAGAATTAAATTCAATCCCTTCATCTCATGTCTATGTCAGTATGTATACACCTCATATTTTATGTGTTTTTGTAAGGTCTATCTTATGTCTTGATTTCATACTGGTTAAAAAAATTGAAAAGTTAAAACATTAAAACGAAATTTCTTTCAATGGTATGCTTTGCAATTTGGAGCCATGAAAGGAGAAAACGGTGAACCTATATCCATATTTCTCAATATATTCGTGCCAACCTCCGTATCTGATATCTTATCTCCAACTAATTGTCTCTTAATTTTTAACATCGTAAAATAAAGTTTGTGTATCTATGTATAATGATATGGGAATTGCTTAGGGGGGGTTTCTCATTTTTTTCAAAAAATAGGAATACGCTTCCCACCGTTGGATTTAAGTTTAATGAAATTGTGTGGCCTGTGTTTTAATCTCAACCACACAATTTCATTCTAACTAATCTAACGGTATGAAGCGTGTTTCTATTTTTTTTTTAAATGGGGATCCCTCCCCTTAAGCTGCCTGTAATAATATGATTGCTTCTGAATTATGTTTCTTTATGTTTGACTTTTTGTTTATGTATCGATATATCATACTTTTGTTCCTATGGTTTTATATTCATACTTTCTACCTATGCCTTCATACCGATTCTTTTGTACAGATAGTTGCATACCTATGCTTCCATTAGGATACTTCCGTGTAGATACTTGCATGCATATGCTTCCATTATTATGTTTTTTTATGTTTGACTTTTTGTTTATGTATCGATATATCATACTTTTGTTCCTATGGTTTTATATTCATACTTTCTACCTATGCCTTCATACCGATTCTTTTGTATAGATAGTTGCATACCTATGCTTCCATTAGGATACTTCCGTGTAGATACTTGCATGCATATGCTTTCATTACGATACTTTTGTACCTATTTTTCTATATCGATACTTCCGTACTTATGCCTTCATACTTAGGCCTTCATACTGATACTTTCGTATAAATATTTGGAAGAAAGTTGAGGTTCCACCACAAAACCAATTGTCAATATGAAGAGTAACCTAACCTCTTATAAGCTCATGCAAGGTCCCTCTTCCCATCAATGTGGGATTCATTCTCAACATGCCCCTTCACGTGTGGCGAATTTTCAAGTTTAACATGTGGACAACACAACGGGGTGACGTGGAACTCGTGTACCATTTAGCTTCACACTTAAGACGACCTGCTTTGATACCATGAAGAAAGTTAAGGTTCTACCATAAAACCAATTGGCAATATGAGGAGTAATACAACCTCTTATAAGCCCATACAAAATCCCTCTTCTCATCAATGTAAGATTCATTCTCAATAACTTGTGTACTTATGCTTCCATAGGGATACTTATATACAATGTACATTCACTTTGACTTTTTTCAATGTGCTTTGAATGATGATTTCAAATTTATGTTTTTACATTTTTTTTCCTTTGTTTTTTTAATGTGTAACTAATATTTTTTTAATATGCTTTATCATTCAGGTACATTTATTAGACTACCCCAACTCTTGGAGTATAACTTAAATTTTAGGTTCTAAACTTACTCAAACTTGCTCCAACCCTAGAGCTGAATATGACTTTTAACCATTTGGGGCAAATTTAAGTTAGAATTCCCTCATGAGTTATAGGCTGGCCCACCATATATGTGTATTTTGTTTTAGTTTTATATTTATAATTTCATTAAATTCAACGACTAAAATCTAATATGATCAAATCTAACGGTAAAAATAATAATCTAACAGTCCAAATTTAAATCCAACAGCTAAACTAATTAAAAAAAAATCTTGTATTTCATATCCTTTATAGTGTTCCACAAATTTCATGGTGTCGGTTTAGTAATTTTTCAATATTTATTGAAATCTAAAGTATTTTTAGGATAAAATGTTCATAAAATTAAATTAGGATAGTCTACATAATTTTTTGTTTTAAAGTAACTTTAAGAAAAAAAAAATTATCCTAAATTCATTCTTTAATAATCTCGAACTAAAAATTTTACCCATAAGGGTTGGAGTAAAAAAATTGTTTTTAGGTTAAGAATTTTAGGGCCTGTTTGGTATTTGATTTGGATACAATGTTTTTAACTCAAAAATAAATTTTGAGTCACAAATTTAAAATCTTTGTTTGGTAATGAATTTGAATACAATTCTCAAAACCATAACTTAAAAATATCTAAAAATAAAGGCTATTGGTTGAAAACACAAAAAATGTGTTTTTAGACTTTTTATTTTATGGATTATCACTCCTGTCTCTCTCTCCCTCTCTCTCCTCTCTCCCATGATGGATGCAGTGGTCGGGAAATTGGTCTTTCGCCACTGGGATGGGAGGGATGCGGTGGTCGGGTAATTGCTTGGGCTAGGCATTTGACTTTTTCTATTTGGATTAGTTTTGAGAAAATGTATACCAAACAAGGTTTTGAATTTAAAATTTTTAAATCAAAACATGTGTTTTCAGAAAAAATTAAAATTTTGAGTTTTGTTCTCAAGTTAGATACCAAACAGGCTCTTAGGTTTTAACCCAAGTTAGAGATGATTTTAGGGGCTAATGTCAAACATAAATTAACGGCTAAATTTGTGGAGCATTTGAGGGCATAGAGGATTGCTCCGCTCTGGATGGTTCATCAACTCACTACTTGTCAACATCAATATTGTCTCAAACTTAAACACTTGTGCCATTCATGTGAGATTTTCTACTAAAAAAATCTTGACGCAATTAGCAATAAAACCACTCAATATAAACTACATTTGATTTGGCCAGGTTTCTTATGTGAAATTTTACATTCTTCAACATATTATAAGCAATTAGCAGGAATGATAACTTTTTGATATGTCGTCGTTATTGAAAAATGATCGTTGCTGCAACCATATGTAAAAAGAAAAAATCATTCCTGCTGTTATATATGTTATTAGTGATCAATTTTGATGTTTTACGAGGACGATGGTAGGTTCGGTCTAATACGGTTCAGTTTTTAGCTAAAACCAAAAACCAAACAAAGTTACTATTCAATTTGGTTTGGCATATTTTTTGCAATTTTAAATGGTAAGCTGAAGTGATTTAGTTTGGTCTGGTTTATGAATGTACACCCATAATGTTCTTTTGAGAAATTTTGTTGCTAAGTTTGAAACTAAGCCTAGGGTTTTTTTCAAGGAGAATACTTGGTTCAATTAGGGAGGATATTCCATTGCTTTTAGAAATACGGTGATCATTTTTATTTGCAATTGAGGTTGTTGATAGAATATATTGGTTTATATGATCTTGTACATGTACAACTACCTTCTCACTTTCCTCATTTTTTTTATTAGTCTACCAATGCAAGCCTTTTTCCAAATTCCATATTAAAAAAAGATCAAATTTTATAAAATAAAAATAAAAATAAAACTGAACCCAAAAATACCAAAAGAAAAGCAAAAAACCGAACCGAATGAACCCAAAACCCACCCCTATGTCAGCGTGTCGAAGTGTCCAACACTCTGACACTTAAGTTTTGAGGTGTCTGTGCAACCTAGCATAGGGCGACCGGTCAGGAAAATTTTATTAAAAATTTAAAAAAAAAACTGAACCTAAAAATACCAAAAGAAAATTTCAGTTTCGGCAAAAAAGGGAACCGAATGAACCCAAACCAAACCCCCCGCCCGTGTCAGCGTGTCTAAGTGTCTGACACTCCGACACTTTAAGGTTTTGAGGTGTCCGTGCAATCTAACGCAAAGCGACTGGTCAGGAAAAGCACCAACAGTATCAACTTAAAACAAAAAAAGAAACAGATACTCCAACTGATACCTTGATAATATGGTAGTAACTAAACATTCAAGGGACGTCCAAATCAGTACACAAAAGAAATCATGCGCTCGCATTCAAAACACAGAAATATATGATATCGGTATGCGATGGTTCGCTCAGTAGAAATGAAAATCGACAGTAATATGCCACCAGAAACGGCCACGCCCACCAAAAATTACTACCCTACTGATTGAAGTACAAATGAAGTTACTATTTCTGTTGCAAAACTGAACTAGACTCAATACGTGGTCTTTAAGCTGACTCGGTTCCCTTCTCGGCGGTTTCACTTGCATCCTGTTCCTCAGATGGAGGTACTTCCTGCTCTACCTTGGCAGGCCCTGGACCAGCCGATACCTTTACCATTGATGGACGCAAAAGCCTGTCACCAAGCTTAAACCCCTTGCGAAATTCATCGATTATAACACCTTCTTCGTATTCTGAAGAGTCCTCACGCATAATTGCTTCATGCAACTGTTCAGGAAAATTGAAATTTTCAAGGTTAGAAATTGCATAAATTCTTTATGTCTTAATAAATTTAAAGACCGCATACTGAGTGTGATGTCAAACAATCACAAGATGTAACCATTCAGTAACTTTAACGTTACGTGTTCATCCTACTAATGCAAAATAGGTCACATGTAGTTTTCACTCTCATGAACTCACCAAATTGGCTCGATTCAATCATGATTTGGTCTGACTTAAAACCGTACCCAGGTCTTCATCAAACCTGAACAAAATCGACTAACTACTTGATAATAATCATCTAGTAACTGATTGAATTTCGAGCCAACTTGGTATCTTACCTGCATAAAGCCAACCATAAGACACAAGTCATGTTGTCAACCAACAAAACGGGACAATTCCACTCATGAACTTATTGATCACCAAGACATAGTGTTCGTCAGGAAGAATCATATGCCTTAATGTAATTGGTGCATCCCTCCCGTAAAAGGATAAAAAGTGGGTTTATTGTTATTGAGAATCCAATTCAATTGTCTTTCTCTTGTACAAATACTTATATTACTAAAGTGGATTCTTTGTTATAGACTGAGCAAACGAAGAAAAATATTCAACGCTTAATGTCAGAATATGCTAATAAGTGTTTCACCTTGCATACCATAAAAGGTTGAATGACTTACCAATGGATCAAAGGGCTTCCCCACCGTCTCAACAGGAACAACACCAAGAGAGTTTAAAATCTCTCCGAACTGTTTATAAATGCTCTGATAGCTATTGTTGATCTTCTCCTCTCCCTCTGTCTCCACCTTAATCTGGGTTTTAGCCCTCTCAAAATTATCCACTACAGGCAACAAACTCTCCACAACTTCCCCCTGAGCATTTGTTACGAGAGAAATGCGTTCCCTTTCTGTCCTTTTCCGGAAATTGTCAAAATCTGCACTTATTCTCAGAATACGAACCTTCTCTGCTGACAGTTCTTCGGACAAAGAAGCCACTTTCATTTCAAGTCCTATTTTCTCATCTTCAAAAGATTTTAGGAAAGATTCTATTTCAGCAACTTTTGATTCATCATTACTGGCTAAAGCTTCTTTGTATTGTTGGAGTGCCGCTGTGATGGCTGAAACAGATTTTTCCTCAGCATCAGCTTCACCATCATCACTCGTACCACTTTCTTCACCGTCACTTGTACTATCTTCCACAGGAATTGCACCATCCAAAGAGTCCTGTTCCATAAATCTATTAGAAAAAGAAAGAGAAGTAGGGAACTGAAAACAAATGTCTTGAGATTTTTGGTGTGGAACATAAAGAAGTCATAATTATACAAGAATTGCAGTACTTGATGCACATATAATCTTTCGTCTTTTACATTCTGTGAGTAATCTGCCAGGAACATCAGGATGAATGCTTCTTCTTTTAAAAGAAATACATTAATACATATATATATATATATATAGAGAGAGAGAGAGAGAGAGAGAGAGAGAGAGAGAGAGAGAGAGAGAGAGAGTAGCCATTCAACAAGTCAAATGTTTTTTGAGATGTCAATCAAAATGAGATGGTAGCAGAATCTTCGTGGTAACACGACTCACTACCCATAGAGAATCACAGCCCTCATCATAATCCTAGGATCATGTGGATGACGTGCTATGATGCCCAAGAATACATGGAAAAATTAAGTGAAAAAAAAAATGTAAATTCCTTTTAGTCTTCAAAGTTCATGAGTATAAGGCCTCATTTGGTACGCATGATTGGATTGGATTGCAATAGATAAGACACCATTTTAAAGGTATGTTGAAAGAAGAAATGAAAAAAGTGACCAACTTAGAGGTAGGAGAAGGATTGCTCAACAAGAAAAGTTATCAATTCCACTCCTCCCCAAAATGCGAGGATTAGATGGGAGAAGTTTTCTTCATGTCTAATCCTCTCTAATCCCCTCACAATGAAAACTCATTCTCATCTACATTCAATATGCCTTGAATTTAGAGGGTTATCCCTTCCAATCCAATCCTTTCTACCAAACAAGAAGAGTCCAAGTTGACTGTGCAATCTTACAAACTGATTTGAAACATGAAAAACATCACTGAAAAGAGTCTCCATGTGAATTACGAATTGAAGTAAGGAAAGCATCAGCCAATAGGCCGTGAAAATTTGAGTATGAACCGTTCTAGGATTGACTCTGTGCTTGAATGCTAACTAAATACTTTTCCCACTAGACCAAAAAAAGTGATAATTTTCCAACTAGTTCTACACTTCTATACGTTTCTTATCATAAAAATCCGGGTCCAAAATAGCCTTGTCACACATGGAATGCCTTGTGCTATGTCTTTGTTGTTAAAAACATTGATTCCATTTTACGTTAATATTAAAACATTTATCAAACTACTCAATAAACAAGGAGAAGCACTGTTTTGGTGCTGCCCGGCAAACTATAATAAAAAGCACCATAATTTCCAGCTAAAATAACACGATAAGCAGACATGATCAAGACTCTCCCCAAACTATTACACAAATATACAAATGGGAACACAAAAGGGATCCTAGCCTCCCCTTTGGAGTAAATCAAGTTGAGAGGTAAGTGAGATGGGTTAGCATTAGTTAGATCAATGGCTCGATTCCATTCCGTTATAAACATCAGAAATCCTAGTGTAATTTGTTCTAACACATTAGCTTTTTGGTTGCAGAATGCATACATTATCCAATTAATTTAGGATAGTGCTATTCATACACCCATTTTACCTCTCACACACCCTATTAATTTTTGGCAATTGATCTTCTTGAGTTCACCTGATACGACGGCCAACAATTAAGAGATGTGTGAGAAGTAAAAATGAGCGCGTGGAAAGCACTACCCTTAATTTATCATGAAATAAGCCAAGTCTTCTCCTTCCACCACTTGTTTATAAAACATGAGAAATGGTTTTCGCACACCGTCTTCCTTCTCTTCATTCTCTTTTGATTTATTCAACCCAACAATGTGCGGAAATCACTTCTCTAAAATATTATCCAATTGGTCCATAAATAATTATAATAACCAAGCCTTATCTCACTAGCTCGATTTTGCTCTATAAAGAAATAAATAAATATAATATAATCTCATGTTAGTTTGCTTTTTACTTTTCGACTTTGCTAAGAAACCAATTTCTCAATCCATAAGTTTAACAAAAAGAAATATTCTAAAAATTTCAGGAACAAATAAATAAAGTAAGTAAACAATACCTCGACTTCTTCGGCCTCCTGAACCTCCTCCTCCACCGTCTCGGCCTCACCTTGTGAAGCCAAAGGCGCGAACTTGACGAGCCGGCGGAACGGCAAGTGGGAGAACCGGAGGGAGCTTATAGTGAGATAAGGCGTGCTGCTGCTGGTTTGACTTCGCCGAAGCGAAACGTACGACGGTTTTCTAGAGTTGGGCGATGCGGCGGAGGGCGGCGGTGCAATTGGCGCCGAGAAAGGCGACGTTCGGAGGACATTGGCCATTGGAGAGGTTGCGAGATGGGGTGAGGGATAAGGGGTGGCGATATTGAAAGGGGGAGTGGAGTGGAATTAAGGATGCTTGAGCGAGAGTGGGTGAAGGCCGAAGGGTAATGAAAAAGTTCGAATTCGATTTCTAACCGTCCGATGGGTTTTTGGTTGGCTGATCCTACGCTTTGTATCTTTTCGTATTTTGTTGGTAGATGAAGCACCTGGACTCTCCTGGATTCAGATTCTGTTCTCTTTTCTTCTTTAAAATCATTTCTCTAGTTTCTCTCGGTCTTTTTTTTACTTTCATTTACCAAATGTTAATTTAAATACTTACGTATTTACTTATTTAGTATTAAGATATAGTAACATTTTTACTAGTAAGTGACAGATTTTAAGTTCATTTTTTATTAAATATAAATTTGAACCACATTACTATTAGCTTATTAAGAGCCTAAGCTTACTCCCTCTGTCTTAATAAAGATAATATCGTTTGTGAAAAAAAATACTTGTATAAGAATTTATAGAAAGACTTCATACTTAAAGACTACACTGATAGATTTTCAATTTTATGAATTATTTATGATATAAATGGCTTATGAAGCTCATTTATGTGACATATTAGTATATAACATAATTTTGACAAAATTTATTTTTTTTAAAAAAAAACTAACAAAAAGTCTAAAAAAACTTCTCTTTTAATGAAAAATCATTTTTTTGTTATAAATAGTGGGATTGTATACCCACATGTGTATAGTAACAACTCATATGTTTGTAAACACGAAAATTTCCTGAAAACAACAAGAACACGTGTACAAAATATATTTGTATTTGATGATTTTGGGTTACAATCTTTATTTGTTCCTCTGATTCGATCTCCGTAAGACTTTGATTTGTGGACTTGATCCAAGGGTCGTCGAGGCTTTAGTCTTGGATGAACAGGGAGAAGTTTCTTCAAGGGTCGTTGGGCTTAATCTTGAAGTTTGGCGGATGAACGTTTCTTCAGGGGCCTTTTGGGCTTGCTCTTGAAATTGGATGAACAGATCTTTAGGGGTCGTTGGGGCTTGATCCTGAAGTTGGATGAACGTTTCTTCAGATGCCTTTTGGGCTTGATCTTGAAGTTGGATGAACGACGAATGAAGAACAATGAACGATGAACGATGGATGAACTTCAAGGGGCTTTTGGGCTTGATTCTTGAAGAACGGATGAACGATGAATGGATCTTCAAGGGCTTTTGGGCTTGATCTTGAAGAACAGTTGTGTTGATCCAAGGGCTGTCGGGGCTTGATCTTGGATGAAGAATCGGCACGTGACCAAAGTGCTTGTTGATTCTTCAAAGGTTTTGCCGAAGTTTCTTCAAGGGTCGTTGGGCTTGATCTTGAAGGTGGATGAGCGTTTCTTCAAGGGCCGTTGGGGCTTGATCTCGAAGAACAATGAACGAAGAACGAAGAACGAACTTCAAGAGAATTCTCTTCCAATTTGGGAGTAGATAAATGTATTTGTGAATTGGTTATGAATTGGTCTTGATGGAGAAGCCTATTTATAGGCCTTAAGAATGAATCACTACCATTCATTTTGTTGGTGAGAATGAATCACCACCATCCATTTTTGTTGGTGAGAATGAATCACTACCATCCATTTTGTTGGTGAGAATGAATCACTACCATCCATTTTTTTTGTTGGTGAAGTAAGTGGATGATGTAGATGAAATGAATGGAGGTTGTAATTTTGATGCTTTGATCAACATTTATTTCACCAAAATTTCGATGTTTAAAGTTGTAGTCTTTAATGCATTGATCAACATTGATTTCACCGAAATTTCGATGTCTACAATGTTTAATAGTGTATTTTGTATCTTAGCAAAGATAATTGCTCTATAAATAAGAGCATTATGAGTGTTCAAATGTAAAGTTTACACAAAGGCAATAAGAGATTGAAAATCAATAAGAAGGAGAGATCAAGAAGGAGATAGAAAAACAATAAGAGAAGAGAGAAAAACAATTGATAATAATTTTCTTCACTTTCTCTACAATCATTTTTGTGTTAGTATTTTGGCAACTGCTTCGCTCATATACCTAGCAAAGGTTATTTCTCTAACTTTTGTCTATTTATAACACGTTATCAGCACGACACTCTAACCTTAAATAATTCTCATCCCTCTTCACCGAAAGAAAAGAAAAAAAATGTTTCCTTTAAGGTTCTTCCTGTTCTTCTTCTTCCTCTGCCTCAACTACTGGGTATACCCCCGCGAAGAATTATTTGCACCATGCCTGCTTCTAATTCTCTAACTAACAGTTACATATATCTTTGATTTCTTTTTTATATAAATCTTGATTACTAATCTAATATTTAATTATGTTAATTTTACTGTAATCAAAGATGGTGCGGTATAATTGCCCATCTTGAACTGCATATTTAAATTTTCTGCAATTTAATTTTACTGCAATTTTAGGTGGTGCAGTATAATTGTCCACCATGCTTTGAATATTTAAATTTTATGCAATTTAATTTTACTGCAATTTTAGGTGGTGCGGTATAATCGTTCACCCTGCTTTGCATATTTAAATTTTATGCTATTTAATTTTACTGCAATTTTAGGTGGTGCGGAATAATCGCCCATCCTATACTGGTTTCGATGAGAATGGTGCGGTACAATTGCCCTTCTCATTAATCATGAAAATCTCGAGCCTGAAGTTTCGAGTGCTTATCATTTTTTACCTGAAGATCAAAATGAAAAATTTTTTTGTAAGAACCAAAAGTTCTAATGCTATATTCCTCCAAGAATACATATTATTGCAAGTTCTTACAAATCTTATTTTTTCTTTCAGAAAAATAGCGAACTTGGCAAAGCTTGATTTTGCTGCTCTGGACATTACTGGGAAAATTTACCTTACCTGGGTACTGGATACCAAGATCCATCTAGAAACTGGGAATCTTGGCGATACCATAAGAGAAGAAAATAGCTCATCCTCTCAAGACCCGGCGAAGGCTATGATCTTTATTCGTCGCCACCTTGATGAGGCACTAAAGAGTGAGTACTTGGCGGTTGAAGATCTGTTAGCTCTCTGGAAGGCATTAAGAAACAGATACAATCACCAGACAACGGTGATTCTTCCAATGGCTTGCTATGAATGGACTCACTTAAGGATCCAGGATTTCAAGTCAGTGGCTGAATACAATTTTGCGATGTTCAGAATTACCTCCCAGATGAAGCTTTGTGGGGATATCATTATTGAGGAAGCCATGCTGGAAAAGACCTTCAGCACATTTCATGCCTCTAATGTGCTCCTGCAGCAGCAATATAGAGAGCGAGGCTACACTGAATATAACCAGCTGATATATGTACTCCTGGTAGCAGAACAAAACAATGAGCTTCTGCTGAAGAATCATCAGTCTCAACACACCTAGATGTCTCGGACTTCATTGAGGAAATGAGGAATGAAGTGTATCGGTCCGAATGAATCATTTATATTTGATATATTTTTATTATTCTAAACTTGTAAAGCTAGCATTTCAATTCAATAAAAATGGCATGTAAATTTTCCGTTATAAGTTGTTTTTAACTGTGATCCCCTTTACTTAGAAACCATAGATAAAAACTATAGCGGAGATATTTGTCTTGCAGACAGCGCAACCACACATACAATACTTCTTGATCGAAAGTATTTCTTAAGCTTGATGCTTAAAAGAGTAAGGTAACAACAATATCAGGCAAATCAGATATAATTGAAGGCTCAGGGAAAGCTCCAATTATGTTACCAAATGGAACAATATTGTTCATACAAAATGCGTTGCGCACTACTCGATCTACTCGAAATTTGTTGAGTTTCAAAGACATACGTTTAAATGGATACCACATTGAAACGAAAAGTGCAGAAAATGTGGAGTATCTATGCATTACCTCTAATGATACCCAGAAGCGTATATTGGAGAAGTTGTGTGGTTTGTCGAGTGGATTGTATTATACATACATAAGGACAATTGAATCACATACTGTTATGAACCAGAAGTTCATTGATTCAAAGGTTTACATACTTTGGCATGACCGTCTAGGTCATCCAGGATCCACCATGATGCGTAGAATCATTACCAACTCTAATGGACATCCATTATTGAGCAGAAACGTTACTATCTCAAATGATAACCCTTGCAAGGCTTGTTCTCAAGGGAAGTTGGTAATTAGACCATCACAACTAAAGGTTGATGCTGAATCCCCATCATTTTTGTAAAGAATTTAAGGGGATATTTATGGACCTATTCAACCATCTTGTGGACCATTTCGATATTTTATGGTTTTGGTTGATGCATCTACTAGATGGTCACATGTCTGTCTCTTGTCTACTCGAAATGTAGTTTTTGCGAGACTTCTTGCTCAAATAATTAAGTTGCGAGCACAATTCCCAGATTACCCCATTAAGTCAATCCGACTTGATAACGCTAGTGAATTTACGTCTCAAACCTTTGATGATTATTGCATGACATTGGGCATTGATGTTGAACACCCTGTTCCTCATGTCCATACTCAAAATGGTTTAGCAGAAGTATTGATCAAGCGACTTCAGTTAATAGCTCGCACTCTGCTCATGAAAACAAAATTGTCAGTTTCTGCATGGGGACATGCCATCTTACATGCTGCATCATTGGTTCGATTGTGACCTATAGACAACCACCAATACTCTTTAGTACAACTCGTGTTTGGGCATCAGCCAAATATTTCACATTTATGAGTTTTTGGTTATGCTGTTTATGTGCCTATTGCACCGCCGCAGCGCACTAAAATGGGAACTCAGTGTAGATTGGGAATTTATGTGGGTTTTGATTCACCATCTATCATTAGATATTTGGAACCCCTGACAGGTGATATGTTTACAACTCGTTTTGCTGATTGTCACTTTGATGAGACAGTCTTCCCGTTGTTAGGGGGAGAAAAGACCGTTCCAGAAGAACGGAAAGAGCTAACATGGGTTATACCCACCTTGTCTCATTTTGATCCGCGTAGCACTCAATGTGAAAATGAAGTGAAAAGAATCGTTCATCTTCAAAGTATTGTCAATCAAATGCCAGATGCATTTAATGATGCTATGAAAGTGACAAAATCTCATATACCAGCTGCAAATGCACCTGTAAGAATTGATGTCCCTATTAGACAAAATAAAGTGGCAGCGAATGATTCATCTGGTGCACGCCTGAAGCGTGGTAGACCCCTAGGTTCAAAAGATTCAGCCCCTTGAAAGAGAAAGACAATGGCACAACTGAATCTAAGTGAAATCATTCAGGAAGAGAAAATGAATGACAAATTTATAATTTATGATTCTGTACTTCTAGAAAAAGAAAATTTCCTTGATGAGACACATGTCCCTGAAGAGACAGCAGTACATGGAAGCAAAGAAATCTTCATAAATAATGCATGTACAAATGAATTGTGGGATCAGAATGAAATAATCATCGATGATATGTTCGCATTCGCAGTAGCCACTGAAATCATGTTAAGTGATGATATTGAGCCCCGCTCTGTTGATGAATGCAAACAGAGACAAGATTGGCCTAAGTGGAAAGATGCAATCCAGGCAGAATTAAATTCCTTGGAAAGGCGATGTGTTTTTGGACCAGTAGTCCAAACTCCACTTGATGTAAAACCCGTAGGTTACAAATGGGTATTCACAAGAAAATGCAATGAGAAAAACGAGATTGCAAGATACAAAGCACGACTCGTTGCACAAGGTTTTTCACAAATACCTAGAATTGATTATGAGGATACATACTCTCCTGTAATTGACGCAATTACGTTCCGTTACTTAATAAGTTTAGTGGTTTCAGAAAAGCTTGACATGCGACTTATGGATGTCATTACTGCATATCTATATGAAGAATTAGATACTGACATATACATAAAGGTCCCAGAAGGACTTAAGTTGCCTGAAACAACTAACAAACCACGAGATATGCTCTCGATCAAATTAAGGCGATCATTGTATGGGCTGAAACAATCTGGACGAATGTGGTATAATTGCCTCAGTGAATATTTGATCAAAGAAGGATATATCAACAATGTTATTTGCCCTTGTGTGTTCATTAAGAAATCCAATTCTGGATTTGCTATAGTGGCAGTGTATATTGATGATATAAACCTAGTTGGAACTCCTTAAGAGCTTAATAAAATTGCTGAATATCTGAAAAGCGAATTTGAAATGAAAGACATTGGGAAAACAAAATATTGTCTCGGTCTGCAGATCGAACAGTGTGCTAATGGAATTTTGGTCCACCAATCAGCTTATATTGAAAAAATTCTGAAGTGATTTGGCATGAACAAGGCTTATCCACTCAGCACGCCAATGGTCGTTCGTTCTTTGGACATTAAGAAAGATCCCTTCCATCCAAAAAAAGATGATGAAATGGTCTTTGGTCCAGAAGTACCATACCTGAGCGCAATAGGTGCTTTATTGTATTTGACACAATGTACTAGACTAGATATAGCTTTTTCAGTAAATTTGTTAGCCAGGTACAGCTCTGCTCTAACAATTCGTCATTGAAAAGGAGTCAAAGATGTTCTACGATCCTTCGTGGGACAGCAGACATGAGTCTTTTCTACTTAGATAAATCCACAAATGACCAGATCCTTGCTGTATATGCATATGCTGGTTTTCTTTCTAATCCGCATAAAGCCCGCTCACAAACTGGATATGTGTTCATTAATGGAGATACAACAATCTCATGGCGCTCAACAAAGCAAACACTAGTTGCTACATCTTCCAATCACTCGGAAATACTTGCTTTGCATGAAACAAGTCGTGAATGTTCTTGGTTGAGATCAATGATCCATCACATCCGGAATTCATGTGGTCTACCATCGAAGACAGACAATCCAACTATCATCCATGAAGATAATGCAGCTTGTGTTGCCCAAATGAAGGAATGATTCATTAAGGGCGATAAAACTAAACACATATCTCCAAAGTTTTTCAGTGCACATGAGCTTCAGAAGGCTAAAGTTATTGAAGTCAGACAAATCCGTTCCAATGAAAATTTGGCAGACCTGTTCATCAAGTCTCTTCCAAAGTGCACGTTTCAGAAGTTAGTGCAGAGTATCGGATTACGTCGACTTACCAATCAGCTAAATTTGAAGAATGCGGAATTAGTGGGAGATAAATATCAGGGGGAGCATCCATGATACATGATTGTTGTACTCTTTTTCTTTCGACTAAGATTTTTCCCACTGTGTTTTTTCTATCAAGGTTTTAACGAGGCAACATAAGCATACTCAACACTATATCAACAATCCAGGTAAAGTTGTACTCTTTTTCCTTTGCTATGGTTTTTTCCCACTGGATTTTTTCGAGCAAGGTTTTAATGAGGTAACTAATGTTGATATGTGGGTATCCAAAGTGGGAGTGTTATAAATAGTGGGATTGTATACCCACATGTGTATAGTAACAACTCATATGTTTAATAGTGTATTTTGTATCTTAGCAAAGATAATTGCTTTATAAATAAGAGCATTATGAGTGTTCAAATGTAAAGTTTACACAAAGGCAATAAGAGATTGAAAATCAATAAGAAGGAGAGATCAAGAATGAGATAAAAAAAACAATAAGAGAAGAGGGAAAAACAATTGATAATAATTTTCTTCACTTCCTCTGCAATCATTTTTGTGTTAGTATTTTGACAACTGCTCCGCTCATATACCTAGCAAATGTTATTTATATAATATTTGTCTATTTATAACATTTTTAAAATATAGGGAATAGTACTCCTTTTATAAATTATAGGGAATAGTACTCCTTTTATATCTCTCTAGCCTTATCGGCCTCATATTTAGCCATTTCTCGGGCCAAAGCCAATTCACCTTGGCGGGCAAGGTCTTCCATAAACTTTGCATAATCATTCTTTGAAGTATTACCTTTTCTCTTTGAAGCCTTCTTACCTTGAGGCCTAATTGGAAAACGGGTCGACCCCGACGCTTGTTCAACGGGGGGCGTTTCAGGCACTTCTTCTGCATCATCTTCATCAAGATCATGCGAGGCATGATCGGGTGTAGAGTGTAGAGGGGTGTTGTTCATGAAAACTTCTGGACCGATAGGCACAACTCTGAATTTAGGACAATCTTTGACAACATTCCAACATTCAAACCGGGTGAATGTTTTGTTTTTGCTTTGGATTTTGGCACCATACCAAGCTTGTGCTTGAAGTTCCTATACAATGCAAAAGAATAAATAATTATAACGAAAATAGGTAACAAATAAGTAATGCAAACAAATAATTATAATGAAAATAGGTAACAAATAAATAATACAAACAAATAATTATACTGAAAGTGGGTAACAAATAAATCATACAAACAAATAATTATAATGAAAATAGGTAACAAATAAAAATTATTTTGTTACCCGATCCGTTAAACTTTCCCCACTTCGAAGATTACTAGCAGCTTGTGCCAAGGCGTCTCGCCATGTACTAAACGATTTGCTGAGTAGTCTCCAACGACTGGACAAAGATTCTTTGGTTCTTTTCCCACCAATTTTCTCAACATAATTGGCATGAATAAGACTCCACATTTCTCTCAACTGCATCTCATTACCCGAAATTGGATCATGAGTAACTTGAACCCAACTAGTACATAACGTAACATCTTCAATAAGTGTCCAATTCGTACCTGCATCATTAGTCATCTTCTTGGAAAAAATATAAAACTTTGAGAAAATGTGAATTTAGATTTATAGCAAAATAAATATAAAAAAGTAAGAAATTGAAATCAAACTTGACAATATATGAAATTGGATTTATAGAAAAATAAATATATAAAACTATGAAATTGAATTCAAACTTGACAAAATATGAAATTAGATTAATAGAAAAGTAAATATATAAAACTATGAAATTAAATTCAAACTTGATAATATATGAAATTGGATTCAAACTTGACAAAATATGAAATTGGATTAATAGAAAAGTAAATATATAAAACTATGAAATTGAATTCAAACTTGACAAAATATGAAATTAGATTTATAGCAAAATAAATATAAAAAAGTACGAAATTGAAATCAAACTTGACAATATATGAAATTAGATTTATAGAAAAATAAATATATAAAACTAGGAAATGAAATCAAACTTTGACAATATATGAAATTGGATTAATAGAAAAGTAAATATATAAAACTATGAAATTGAATTCAAACTTGACAAAATATGAAATTGGATTGAAACTCTGAGAGAAGATATGAAATTGTGGTGTAAGGTAGAAGATAATGAGAATGTATTTATAGAAAAGTAAAATTTTTTTTTTTTTTTCAAAATTTTTTTCGGATTTTTAAATATTTTTTTACATTTTTTTAAATTTTTTGAATTCAAACGGTAACTTTTACAAATTTTAAACTATTTTTTAGTTTTTATTATTTTTTTAAAGTCTAATAATTTGGACCGTTGATCTTAGATCTAATGGATGATATTAAAAGAAGTTTTTTTTTTTTGTTTTACCGTTGGAAATCCAACGGTTCATAATAAAGAACCGTTGAAATCGAAGGGCCGTGGGGAAGCCACGTGGCCCCCAACGGTAACATTTTTTTCTGGCACGCGGGCCCGATTTCTGCAAAAATGTTGACTCACGCGCCCCTACGCGCGCTTGTGGTCCACGCGTTGGGCTGAAAAAATATTAAAAAGGCTGGCTGACGTCACGCTGACGTCAGCCCAGCTTCAATCCACTCAGGCGCTAGGGCGGGCCAAAATCCACGGGCTGCTTGCTCGGGCCCTGCTCGGGCTCCATCCCTCCACCCCACTAGAGCTCCTCACTCGGGCTACAGGGCTGATTTGTCCACTGTCCATCGGGCTATTGCCCACATTGGACTTGCTCTAACGTCGGCCAAATTCGGAGAATAAAATCCAAAAAAAAAAAAAAATTTAATAATGAAAAGGCAGAGAGCGTTTTTGCTGTCCAATTATCTTCGAAGCAGGTGATTCAGATTCAGGAGTGTCGTTCCCCTCTCTCCCAAATTCAAAACCCCAACTGAACCAACCCTAAAGCCTCCTCCTTCCTTCTAGTTCTAGAGAGAGAAAGAAGAGAGGGAGGAGAGAGAGAGAGAGAGAGAGGAGGGAGGAGGGTAGTGCATTTCCAAATCCAACCTCCGATTCCGGTGTTCCTTTTCTTCTGGTTCTAGGGTTTTGATTTTGTTTCAGAAATGGGAAGCAGAAAAGAGGAAGAGCGAAACGAGAAGATCATTCGGGGCCTCATGAAGCTCCCTCCTAATCGGCGATGTATCAACTGTAATGGCCTGGTACTCCTCTCTCTCTCTCTCTCTGTCTCTCTCTTTCTCTAGTTTTCTCGGAAATTTTCGTTTCCGTTTTGATTCTCGCAGCCGGAGGATTTTGTTTAATGCAATTTGGTTTGTATATGCAGGGTCCTCAGTACGTCTGCACGAATTTTTGGACTTTCGTTTGCATGACTTGCAGTGGCATACAGTGAGTTTCTTCATAATCATTCGATCCATTTTCTTGTTTTTAGTGCATAATGTTTGCCTCCTAGTAAATGTATTCATCCTTCTAATTTTGCGGTCTTCAGATTGCACGCCGGTGTTAGTTTCTGCGTGGAAATAGAAAACCGAAAAGTTTCCTAATTTGCTATGTTTGCCTGAGGCCCTTTTGGTTATAGTATCTAAAATTTGCAACTACTTTACTGAGCTCAAATTATTAGTTAGAAATTTGAGTGGATAACGAGGAACTTCTCTGCTTGCTGCCATCTGTGCAACAATGTCACTAAAATGGATATTGAAGTTGAGTTAAAATATGGAATGTTTATTGATTGTATATGTGTACAAGTTTAGTTGACTACAAAAGTTTCAATTTTTAGACCTACAAAAGTTTCAATTTTTAGACCCATATATAGAGAGTGGAAGGGAAATTATTGCAAGATAAGATTTTCAGTGTTTATAAATCATAATGATCTTGTCAACTGTGTAACCCGTTCTGGTTACTGTGCTTCTTGTTGCAAATCGATATATAAACTTCATTATCAGCCTCTGCAATTATACATTTCATTTTTTTTCCTTTTTAAGTGTGTAGAACAAGTTTTACAGTTTTGTAAATGAGGAGAAGTTTTGATGAAAAAACAAGGAAAGTTTTAGGCTACTTATTGAGAAAGAAAGCAATGACCTCTTGAAAGTTTAGCTTATCCTACAAGTAAAAAAATGAGATGATTTAAAGTGTTAAATAAGGAAGACATCCCTAATACCAACTCTAATTATAGAACATCTTATACCAACTTAATACTTGTCCATATAAATATCGTTCTCATCAAGATCACTTTAGGAAACTTTTTAGCATCGAGTTCTATGCCTTATATGACATCAATAAACCAAAACCGATGTCATTTAAACAACTATCTCTCTTCCTTGCTCTTCATTCTCTTTTATTGCTGAACATACACAAGACTGTTCTCTTTAGAATGTATTGAAAATAACAGAAAGACTGAAGGTTTATGCTCGCAACAAAAATACAATTAATTGTTTATGAAGTGGGCCAATTTCTTTTTTTGGGGTTACCTTAACTATAGGAGATGCATGGTACTCATGTAAGTGCCAAAGCTGTCCGTCTGCCTCCATTGTAACCACCTTGGGCTTGGGAATGTGCTGTATTGTTGAGTTCCCTCTGAGGCCATTCACTAAGTGTTTTTGGGCTGTCTAAATGCTCTCTAATAAGGTTGCTGGCCCAACTAAACAAGTGTCAAGGACTTTGTACTTAGGTTTAAATCATGTATTCAGTGGATTTGGTGTGAAAACGTATCACTACCCACATCAAATTTAGTTATTTTTTAAGCACTTACCTAGCCTAAACGTAGCAAACTTCAAAGCCCTTTTAGTATTTAAGAATAAACTAGGTTTCTTAGGTTGAATTCTTTTGGTTAGTTGCATAGAATATGTAATAGGTTCTAAACCGTCCGATATCATAACTGAGCAGGGATTTTTTAAATTAAATTTTTTCTTTTATCAGTGTTTTTCAGCTATGCATGTTGGGTGAAGATTGCCTCTTCATTTCATTCTTTCTGTTGTAAACTTCTTTTGAAGATAAATGTATTGAAAGTCCTTTTAGAGATAGATCAACTATAAATTACCTAAGGTGGCATTGTGCACAGGCCAGCTGTGTGCTTCATTATGAAATCGTGATTGTTAAATTCCATACTTTTAATTCGGGATTATTGCACTTTAATCGAGCTTTTGAATGGAAATATATTTATGTACGCCCGGATGATTAATTCTTAAGAGTATGACCCTTATCTCTACCCTTTTTCCAACCTTCAGTACCGTTCATGGTAAAGTGAGTCTTTGAAATTGAACCTTGAGCACATTAACGCCCAAAGTTCTGTTTGGATGCGGGATTTAGGCTAAATGATGCAGGCCAAGGACTAAAGGCGTTATTATATAAAATTACTGGCAGCTGGGATTTAAGTTTTATAATATAATACATGCATTTTTGGAGTTATAATGCATGTAGATTATGGAATTCCTAGGTTAATGACTTTTTATGAAATCATTTAATTTTTTAGGAGTTATATTATAAGCCTTTATTTTTATTATGTCTTTTCATATTTTTCACTTTAAGTTGTAAGCCTATAAATACTTGTATATGTAAAGAAGAAGGGAAAAAGTTGTTTGAATTATCATATTGATATTTGAGTTTTAAAGTCATTTTTATGTGCCTTTCTCTTGGTTAAGAGTTTGCAGCTTTGTTCTTTCTTGTGTCTACGTCGTAGGCTGGTACTAGAACCAAATTTTTTAGGGTTTTCAGGTCTCTCCTTGCACTAGGAGATAGTGGACCCTACCTATCCATCCTATGTTTCATTTTATTTCGTTTCTATCCACTGCGCCCTGCATCACTAAATTAGTTAGAAATGCACTACAAAACATTAGATAAAGGGATTGAAAATGCAATACATGAGCATTACAAAGCCACTAAACAAAGGATTTTCAATTACTCCTTTGAAGTAGTCATTTATAAATCCCCTTCAGTGCAGTGCATCTAGCCATTTCAAATCTATCTATATAAGGTTTTGTAGAGCATTTCTTATTTATGTACCCTAAATTCATCATCCATACACAAAATAAATGTAGTTTCCTTCAAGTAAGCACCGTGTGTCCACACATATTTTAATGATGCGGGACTTTTCCTGTTTGGCATGTTGTAGTTATGCTCTGTCCACTTTTCATTTCTTTCCCCAAATTGAACCATACTTATTATTGTGTGATATAGTCGGGAATTTACTCATCGTGTGAAGTCGGTATCCATGTCCAAGTTTACTTCACAAGAAGTTGAAGCACTTCAAAATGGTGGTAACCAGGTACATGCTGAATTCTCATTTTCTTTGGAAGAAAATGTTTGCTTGTTTTTATTCTAATGGGCATTCACTCTTATCAGCGTGCAAGGGAAATTTATTTGAAGGATTGGGACCTTCAAAGGCAACGATTGCCAGACAGCAGGTAATAGTTATATGATTTATTGCTACAGTGTTCAGCATGTGCATTTGTGGGGTCTACACTTATGTTTTCTTCTTGCAGTAAGGCTGATAAAATCCGTGAGTTCATAAGAAGTGTATATGTAGATAAGAAATATGCTGGAGGAAGGACCTCTGAAAAGCCTCCAAGAGACGTGCAGGTTAGTATGGATTAAAATAGTGATATGGGCAGATATATTGATAGTTTGGATTTGCACAAATATCAGTGGTAACATTGATATTTCTGAAAATGAAAAAGTGAGATTTTTTTTGGGAACTATTATTGGCACTCCAATAATCTAATTGTGCGCTCCTCACTAGAGTATTTTTTTTTGTAAGTATAGAAAGTTTGGAGTGCCAATAACAATATTCTACATAAGAGAATTTTATTGTGTATCCGAGCTAAATTGAGGTACATAAGGGAGAGTGAAAATGCATTGGGAGGGCCCATGATATTACTTACTATATGCTTCTATTTCACTGAACTAAGGAAATATTTATTTGTAATACTGTGGAAAAATTGACTATAACTGAAAAGCGTTTTCGTAATTGTCCAGTTAATTTGTTTCTAGCATAACAATGGCCTCGTCCTGTTATTATTTGGTTCCATTGAAGAAATTACAAAACAACTAATTGTTTTTCTCTTTAAAATTCAGATACATCATGCACATCATCAAAAGAGAATGAATTGGCTGTAACATCTCCTTTTGTTACACTTTGACTTATTTTGTTTTGCAAGATTATGGGCCTAATTTGTGCTAGTCCTTGCAGACCCATAGAATCCATGAAGATGAGATGAGACGTGCTAGTTCTTATCATTCCTATTCTCAAAGTCCACCTTATGACTATCAGTATGAAGATCGACGGTATGGAAAACCAGCTGCTGCACTTACCAGGAAGCCTGGTTCCGATCGAGGTCGATATGAAGGAAAGATGTCTAGTTTTGTTTACAGTGCTGGCCGTTTAAGTGAGCAAATGTATGAAGACAGGTTTGCAAATGAGGGCTCTGGTTCAAGAGCTTCAGATTTCTCTGTGTCAAGTGGAGGTGATGTGTCTAGATCTGGAGTACAGTCTCCTAATTTTCAGAAGGACACTGGATCCAGCAGCCCCACTTTTGTGCCTTCATGGGATAATCTAAATGAAGTAAGACAACAAGTAAAAGATACATATCCGGAGGCAAATGTCAAGAGAGATGCAGCAGGGATATCCTGCCCGCAGGTTGTTTTCTTGTAGACTTGCTTATAGCATTAAAAAAGATTAGCTGTATCCAAGGTTCCTATTAAAACTACAGCTGTGTACCTTTTAATATTCTCATAGGACGGACACACTACCCTATTTGTTTGTGTTTGTATATATATTTCTGTAGCATTGAATTTAACTGGTTTTGGGATTTACAGGGGAAACTTTAAGATTGGATCGTAAGTTCATGTAATCAATGATTTGGGTCATGTTTTCTTTGGATAGGCATTTGTCACTCAATTAGTTAAGTGGAGTCATTTCCCCATTTTATTAGTGCTATGTTAATTGGAGTGCGTGTACCTTAATTTTCTGCTTTTGTCCATATGTGCACTATCCTATCTAATTAACATCATTTCTATTTGATAATCATATTATGCTGCCCCTAGTTTTTCCATCACCTTACATTAGTTGCTTGTTTGCTTGTTCAGAGAACTGCATCCTTAGGGAATTTTGTCTCGGTGGATAGCTATTCCATGTCTCCCAAGTCATTTAATTCAGGCAGTTTAACAAAAGCTGTTGAACCTGAACAAGCTACTGGAATCTTCCCGGAGAAATCCACCTCTTTAACAGGATCATCTCATCTTGGCAGTAGTGATAGCTTGGACCTTCTCAAGGCCCCAGTTAAACCAGAAGTCTCTTCTGCAGCCTTTTCCATTGATTTGTTCCAGTTACCAGCAGCATCTTCGTCTCCATCCATAGATTTGTTTCAACCATCTTTATCGTCTTCCAACTCATGTATGAATATGGACCAGCCTCAAGTTTTCCGACCTTCCTTGGAGTTCTTTGCTGACTTTCCTCAGCAGCAATCAACTCCAACCTTGGATAAACAAGTAGCCGAGGCTGCCCCTAAAAGTGAAGGATGGGCAACATTTGATACGCCTCTGCCCTCAACTTCCTTTCCATCCACCGAAAATATGACCCTTGAAAATATAGCTTCCAATGGTGGTTCTATTGGAAATTTTGAAGCATTATCTTCATCAAACACAAGCATGCAATGGCCATCATTTGAGTACTCTAGTAGTCATAGACCTTTTTCAGATGTTTCTAGTCCATGGAGTGATAGTTTGCACAATGTCACAGATCCCAATACTGGAGGCACGCAGGTAAGCATCTTATGATCAAACTACCCCTGCACCAATTACTTATTTGGCTTTTCAGAAGAATGGTTTTTAATGGGTGGCTGGTTTCATAACTTCTAAGGCTGAGCTCCATGGAGAATGTAGACCTGATTTCTTTCAAAGTTATTTTCTTTCTTTTGGTGGATAAACTTGTCTAAAAGATCATGATGGCATTCTATGTGCTTAATACCCCCTTGATTTTTTTTAATTTCTTTATTATAATGAATATAAAGTTTCCTTAACATAGTGGCATGCCTTAATATGAAGGAATGTAATCAGGTTGATATGTTATTTTTGAGTAGTCATGGAATGCTTTTGAAGATTCTATTGGACACCTTCCATCGGAGGTGGCTGAAAAAGGCAGTGAACCAGGAGCAACTGACAAACTTTCGTCAGCTGGTGACCGTGATTTTGGATTAAGAATTTCCGAGGTTTCTGCGTCAACCTTATATTTCTCTCAAATTATTTATTTTCTTCCACTGATGGAATTCGCTTGCAGGAATCTAGTAAAGATGGGATTCAAGGAGCTGTTTCTCGAGGTGAACCCCAGGACCCAAGTCTGCCACTACATGCTGTGTTGGGGCAATCATATAATCCACAAGTGCTTCCTCAAATGGTTTTAACTCTTCTATTTCCTTCAGCATCTTTCCTGTCATTTGTTTAATGGAATCTGCTTAGTTGTATACTAATCTCTTTTGTCCCATGCCTAAAATTACAGGGAGAAATTAAGTCACATGCCACTGACCACAAATCAAATAACCCATTTGATCTTCCTTATGATACAGATCTGGATCAGAACAGTATGGTATGTTTTTGTTAGTTATTGCATCAGGATTGCTTTTATTTCTTTGTTCTTTTAGTGGCATTGTGTTTCTATTATAGTGCATTGTTCCCTATTTCTATCAGCTTTATGTGAGTGTTTGTGTGTTTGCATGAGAATTTTGAATGTGGAAGCTGATTAAGGGCATGCGTGGAGTGATGCTATTAATTGTTTACCATATCTGTCAACTGTCAGGGAAAACCGAGTCAAGGATAACCATAGCATGATGCTTGGTTGCTGGCGGAAATGAATTGTACTTCCTGTAAAAGTTGTGAATTGATAACTAAGTCAATAGTTTGTAAAAGTTGTGAATTGATAACTAAAGTCAATAGTTGGCATCAAAACTGTATTTTCTGTGAAAGAAGAGTTCTATTAGTGTAATAAATGCTGCAGACTACATATGCCTCTAAGATCCAGTCTCTGAAAATTAAATATGATACCATTCTAGTTAGTTGACCGCATTCAGTTTTATTTAGACTAATTCATTTCTTAAAAGTGTGGCGGGATAAGACACTTGTTGCAATTTTTATTCTCCCAGTAATGTAATTTAAATCTCATGGGCAAGTCACAGTGAAAGTGATGTGATTGATAGACTGGAATAAGTTGGTACTAATCAGCCACTTAGTACTGCAGTCTAGTGGTATTCCTTCTCGCATGTAAGTGAGAGGTCTTAGGTTCGATTCTCGCCAAAGGTGAGTTTGAACCACAATATTGCTAGCCCATTGTGAGGCTAAGCCCACCCCTCCCCCTTAGTGTAGATACTATCGTTTGTTCAAAAAAAAAAAAGGTTGGTACTAATCGGTGTCTACCATATTATTCTTAGACTCTATCATGTTTCAATTAAATTAAAGAAGGATTTGGAATGGAATTTTCTAGCAAACGTATACAATTCTTAGATTTCTCGGTTCTAATTTTGTCTTGTGTTCTCTTTCAGTTTTTGGACATGAACTCCTTACAAGCCTCTCTCCCAAATGGTCATTTGCAATCCTCTTTCTTTGATGAATCTCAGGCATGGTTTCCGCAAAATCCAGTGTCCGGTATGCCGTCTATTCCAGATGCAGCAGAAGGTAAGCATTTCAGTGCCAGCAAAGCTACATTCCTTTCTTTGTTTTGTTCCTGCAACTATTGCCAACCAGGGTTGAATATTTTTTAATCCAACGGCTGTTGGATGCATCATATTGGTTGCCACAGAAAACTGCAGGACCATTGAAATATTAACAATCTTATCTTTTTCATTCGTTTCAATTTTGATTTGATGTAGGTGGCTTGAAATATATACCAGGGCAGGCACATAGTTCTCAGATTCCGTAAGTTTATGTTCTACTCTTTACTTTTTAGCCTCTCCATTATCTGTTAAGACAGGTTTTGCAGACCCATGATATTCTCATTTTTGTGTGGTTATGAACTTCATACGGTTAGAGGATCACCAAACCATTACCAAAGCCGGATAATAATAAGGTTGACATTGTAAAGGAAAGTAGGTAATAACTAGGTGAGGAAGGATGAATGGCGTTGATGTAAGTGGGCCTCTAACGTGCGAGAAACTTAGGTAGGGCTGCCTACTACTACTACTAGGGCAGCTCACAGTGTGCGGTCATTGTGGAGTCGAGTGGAACCAAACTACAAGGGGGCCCGTGCTTTTGTGAGAGGTCCATTACGAGCTAGAGATGACGTGGTTGGATGGATTGTTCCTACAGAATTTTTCTCCTCTTACAGAGGTATCTGATTGAGTCGCAAAGGAATGCACAAACAAAAATCATTTCTGATTCGTCTTTACATATAACCAGTTCCGACAGGTTTAAGGAACTTGTTCGAAGAGGTTGTGAGTTAATGAAAACACCATGCTTTGAAATGTATTGGATGAATACCCGATGTAAGCATGTCAGGTGATGTATCTGATGGACACAATCGTCTCCTTCGAGTCACTACTTAGAGATTGCCTTAGCAGATAGGTTGAATGTCCAGACTACAGTACGACTATACTAGATAGAGTTTAGAAACTCAAATTGGCCGGCGTTGTGGAAGAGCTTGATGCTCGACGTTGTTGCCATCTTGGATTAATGTGAAGTCGCTTGTTTTTGCAGGAATGTCCCAACACCGGAACATGTCGCGTCCATTGGAGGAAATCCTTTTGCATAGGATCGTAGAGGCCAGAATAGTCTCTAGAACCATTCAGTTGGTAGTGTAACTTTGTCATTGAATCCGTACGCCGTCGTTTTAATCAGTAGGACGGACGGCTCCCATGGTATTTATTTGTCGAAATAAAAGTTTGCCATGAATAAATATTTTTCAGCCTGTTTGATATACCGTTTCAAATTCCAGTATGTGTTTGTATTGACTGGTACAATGTGCTTATATTTTTCTTTGTATTTCTTTTACGTGTTCTTTATTTTCTTTTCGTTACAGTTCGTTTACGTGTTCATTTGTGTGTTTCTGTTTCCACACTTTCCGTTTAATCATGTCTGTTGTTTCTGCTTAATTTATTCTCATGCAAGAGTCAAGGGTATTTCTGCGGCGGAACGAAAACCAAATGACTGCATAAGTCAAGCATTACTCCAAAAATCAGGAAGTGTTTAAAGTGTAATTGGAGAAAGAACATCAAAATTCAAAAGCTTTTTAGCCAAAATGGTCGTGAGATTTGCATAACTTCTCACTTTAGTTATTGAGATTTGAAATTAATAGAAGTAGTTCTTGAGTTTATACACCATCAATTATTTTAGTTTTTTTATGAAAAAATTTCATTAAATAAGATTTAAATGATAAAAATATCCTCAATTTTTTGCAAATCATTTGGCTCGTTTATTTTGGTCATTATTTAATATAATTTTTTTTTATAGAATGATCAAAATGATTAATAGTGGACAAATACATGGACTACCATGAATTAATTTGTATGTAAATGAAAGATAAGCTACTCGTTTGGAAGTGTTTTTAAAATGACTGAAAGTATTTTTTGTGAAAATATTATTGAAACTAATATTTAATAAAAATACAAGTGAATTATGAAAAAAACACTTGATGTGCAGCACATAAACACTTCAATTGCTTTTGGAATTAAAATTTTTTTTTTCTTTTCTAAGATCGCTTTTGGTCATTTTGAAAACCCGCAAATGGTAAACTTGATTCTTTAATTAATAGTTAAATAAACTTACGGGTTCTTTTGGAAGTGTTTTTAAAAAGAGTGAAAGTACTTTTGGAGACATTTTTTTAAGCCAATCATTTGTAAAAAAACAATTCACAATTCTTGAAAAATACTTCAAGTGTTTTTAGAACTCAAAAATAATTTTTCTAAAAAAATTATATACTGCTTCCAGAAAGCATTTATGTGTTTTTAAAATCTAAAATTATTTTTCTAAAGCGCTTATGATCATTTTAAAAACACTTATAAACGATTAGGTGAATACGATTCCTACTTAATTAAATAAAACACTGCCTTTTTCTATATTTTCCAACAGTGTGTCAACGGTGTAGGAGGAGGACCGATTGACAAAGTAGTTAAATAAATAAATGATCAAGCGAGTCGGTTGGGGAGGTTTCTTAACATTCGGCGGGGGAATGAAAATAAACGCCACCGTGGACGACGGCTTGTTCAGCTACGCAAGCACCAGAGACCGTTAAGTTCAATGTCAGCTCTCCCGGATGAGCTGTGGAGGCGAATTCTAGAAATCGGGGTTCAAAGCGGCAGTTTCAGCTACAAGGACCTCTGCCGTATATCAATCTCCTCCGCGCGCCTCCGCCGCTTATCCGACGAAGACTCCCTATGGTCCCACCTCCTCTCCTCCGATTTACCTACTTCTTCTTCCTCAATTACCTCCCCAAATCCATCAACCTCTAAATCCCTCTATAAAATCAGGTAAAGATTTAATTTGTTGTTTTTTTAATTCAGCTACTTGAAAAATGTAAATTTGAAAGTTGTGTGTTTTTGTTTTCGTTTTTTAGGTTTGAGAGAGAGAGGGATAAGAAAATGGCGGCGCATCGGAGGGCGGTTTTGAGGAAGGAGAGTCAGGTTGTAGAACGGTCTATGAAGCTCCGAGAGATGGAGGCTCGATTGGCCGAAGAGACTCAGAAAATGCAAGCAACACTTACCGAGCTCTCAAATTTGAGCAGGATTAGGTAATTAGTTTACTTTTTCTTTTTCTTTTTCTTTTGGTAATCTGTGAATTAATTTGAGTTTGATAGAGAATTAGAAATACTTCTGTTTGGTTTTTCGGAAACTTTCATATGGTTAATTTGTTTCCATGATTTGTATTATCCCAAAAATTGATGCATAAGAAGTTAGTTGTATTCTGATATGATTTGATCTGCATACTACGTTTTGAAAACGAGTACTTGGCGAGAGTTCTAGCTATTATACCGAAAAATTCACAGAGTATGGAACACATCGATTATCGTTTACATTTTCAGAGCCTATGCACATTAGGAGAACAAAGGAGTACCTGTACCATCACCATGAGACCATTGATTTCAATTATTGCCCTCCCCTAGTGGAGAACAAAGGAGTACCGTGATACGGTTAGGAAGCTTGGTCAAGAACAATTTGAGGTGAAAGCTTGTAGCTCTAGTGATAGAGTATTTACCATATAATCAGGACAGGAATTCAATTCTTGCCCTCCCCTACTGAAGCCTCCAGCCTCTGTTATACCGAAAAGAATAAAAAGGAACAGCACAAGAGACTGAGAGTCATATCATGCTCCTGAACCTTTGTCCATGGAAGCACACCATTCCTTTTTTTTATGCAGTTTTATAAATTTTTTTCTGGAACTTTGTTTTTCTTTTCCCCTTTTTATCATCTTTTTATGAGTATGTTTTTGTCAGTGTGTTTTATTGCCAGATTGCTTGTTTCAGGCAAGCTTCAGTTGCGTTGAATGTGTGGCAGCCAGAGATCATCCGGGGTAGACAAAAACAAATAGTGGAGCAATGTGTAGTACCTGTTGAGTCTCGGTTCCATTCCCTTGAAATGGAGCTCAAGCTCTGCAAGCAGCACATTTTAGGGTTAGAAAAAGCCCATGTAAGTATGACAATGTTGCTTCACCTCGAACCTATGGTAATAAATTGTTGTATTCAATTACAATCTCATGAGGCAAAATGTTAGATCGTGGGAAATTTTTAGAGTAATCTTTAGTATTTCACATATTGACACACTCATAAAACTATTATTGTCATTATCAATCCGTTCGAATAAATTATCTCATTCAAACCTTAAGAACTAACTAATGAAATTATTGATACCTTAATAACTTAAATTTTTTATCAGGCACTTATACAATGTATGTGGAATGTAAATGTGTAAAATTTAATAAGATGCTGTCTTATAATCATGCCATATTGCCTTGTGTTTTTTCAAGGATTATAGAATCATGCCATATTGCCTTGTGTTTTTTCAAGGATTATAGAAGTAGGTTTTTTATGTTTTTGAATTTTCTTTCTTCAGAAAGATGAGAAACAGAGGCTTGCTTTGGTGGAAGAAGAGCTGCAGTCAATGAGATATCACCCTTTAAGAAATCATGAGCAAATTGATTGCAGGGACATTGAATATAACATCAAGAGAAAAAAGTTAAAAAGATGTAAGGGTAAGTTTTGCTTATGGCTGTTTCAAATCTCTTTCCTTGACGTCGGCCTTTTAAGCTTCTTTTTAGTTCTTGAAACATACGATTCTTCATATCTTGGCCTTTTAAGCTTATTTTTGGTAAAGGTATGCATGAATGCAAACTAAGCATATCCTAGAGGGTCTTTACCCCCAAGGTGCATTGGCTGTCAAATTGTTAGGCGGTGATGTATTTTTTTTGGAATTTGGATGTTTTTATCAGGCATTCTTGATGTTATCCTTTTCTTTCGTGCATATCCAATTGGCTAGATCTCCACAATATAGTAAATTACCAGTCAACTTCACCTAGATCTAGTGGAGCAATTTTTTTGTTTTTTTTGTTTTTACGAATCCTTAGAGTTTTTTTTTATTTTTTTATGTTGTCCTTTTCATCCATTTTGATCTAACTTTTATGGTTTTCTGCTTCAGTTGTTGGCGATAACCAGTATCAGAGGATTAGGATTTATCTAGGGAGTAGATGAAATGAAATTTTCTGAGTACTTTTGGAGACGTGCCAATGGCCTTGAGGCTTAAAATTTGTAATTTTCCTTAGTCACGGGACTACCAAAATAATATAACTGCATATAAAACGATCGAGTGCTCAGTGCTTGTAGGGCACTAGAATTTGCGACAAAAACAATGTCTGAATTGTTGCATTCTCTCTTGTTCCTGGGTGGTAATTTTGTTGTCTGCATAGAACTTTTGCTTTGAAATGCTGTGGAAGTCAGATACCCTTGTTTAGGTCGATTAATTATCTTGTATGTGTTGTATTATCTGAAATATTGTCGTCGTGTTTAAGTACTTAGTTTCCAAATCAGACCTCCTCAAGGACGTCTGAACCTATATTGGACACTTTCCAACATAAGCTGTGTCATTGTGTGCACATTCTGATGGAAAGCAAAATACTAACACCCGATGTTGTTCAGGTCATGGTCAGGGGAGAAAACCTTAGATGGGGGGGGGTTTCTTTCATCAACAACACCACAGCATGTCAACTGGTATCAGGGACGCCAGGTTTCTTTCGATGACTCCATAGCGTGCTTCTTGGCAGGGACTGAACCAGTTGGCAGGTGGCAAACGATGAGCGTTGCAGCAGGAGAACTCATATGGTATGTTGTACTATGAGAATTCATTGGGACGAGAACAGGTATATATTTAATCGTCGAGACTCTTTACTTGGATCTGCAAGATACGGTCCCTTGCATATGGAACTGAATGTGTTCAGCTCAAAAGAAGGGGAACGATGGAAACCGAGGAATGCCGACGTCCAGAAAAAAGGATCGAACCATGTTTCCATACCTGTTCAAGTTCACCAAATTTTTTGTGATGAGTTTTGTAGAACTTGTAATAGCAAAGGACTCCGAACTTTAGTAAACTTGTAACTACATTTGAATTTCTGTAGAGTAAAACTACGTTTACCGATACTGTGTAATCGATTCCTTAGGCTTATCGTTAAACAGTATCGGTAAACCACGAATTACCGATACTGTGTAACTACATTTGAATTTCTGAAGATCGAGTGATACTGTGTATTACCGGTACGTAGTTTACACAGTATCTGTAAACGTTGTTGAAATTTAACTGTACAGGAAGCTCGAGTGAATCGAAAATACGGCAAAGGCGAGCATAGAAAAGCAATCTTCTGCTTGTTTAAGTTAACAAAGTAACGATAAGCCTAAGGAATTGATTACACGGTATATTTAGAGAACTGTTATCGACACTCTAAAATCTTATTTTACACTTTTTACAGTGTATTTTTCTTTTTAATTATAATAAGTTTGAAGTACGAAATTAGATTTTACTATGTCAGTAACAATTTTCTAAATTTAAATAAAATTAAAAATTTGC
The DNA here is from genome assembly GCA_963580275.1 of Crataegus laevigata. Taxonomy (NCBI): domain Eukaryota; kingdom Viridiplantae; phylum Streptophyta; class Magnoliopsida; order Rosales; family Rosaceae; genus Crataegus; species Crataegus laevigata. The sequence goes on from OY756952.1 coordinate 32,077,100, forward strand.
TCAAGATCCTAAGCGCTAGACACCTGTCCACCGTCCGACTAGCGTCTAACACTTTTTATAACCTTGCATGTGATTCTACGACCCCTTTATGCATAATCGGATGACCAACACTAGAGAACCTCATGCTAAAACTTAGAGTATGTTTAGAAGTGTTTTTTTAAATAATTAAAAGTGCTTTCAAATTACTAAAAATGTTTTTGACCATATTTGACGTAAAAAATTAAAAGTGTGCTTCAAAAAAAACTTGAAAGCGCTTTTTTTTCAAAAAAACACTTGCATTTTTATTTAAAAATTTCGTAGTGTTTCTAATAGAAGAGATGTCACCAGAAACATTTAAGAGCATAAGTATTTTTCAAATAATCATTTTCAAACGGGCTTAAGCTACTTTATGTGAGTCTCACGTTGAAATTAGCTTAGGATTTAGGTTTTAGGTGTATTAAGAAATCATTCTTAAGGATTTCATTTAAATAGTCTCGTGTGTTTTTTCATATATAGAGCAAAAGATAATCAGCCACCGAATTATATGTTAACCAAAAGTAGGACCATAGGAGGTTCACGAGGATAGAAATAAAGGGTAGGAGAAGAGTGAAGTTGCCATTTCTGGTGATGTGCATGTGCATGGCGCGTGACGACACAGAATAGAGGAAAAATACAAAGTTCGAACAGAAATCCTCTCTAAATTTCATTGGGCGAAGCCCAGCCCAATCATCAAGCAATCTGAACCACTTAATTGAATCTGACAGTCTCCATCAACTTTTTACGTTGACCCACCTCACATAAATCAAGAGCTCTGATATCTCTTTCACATAAATCAAGAGCTCTGATATCTCTTTCACATAAATCAAGAGCTCTGACATCTCTTCCACATAAATCAAGAGCTCGAATTTTTTTGTCTTTGGACTCCGGACAGTTAGGTCCGCAGAGAATCGAAATGTCTATATAGATATTTGATCGACTTCCTGGTTTCTACAGATTTGACTATATTAAAGTTAATGTTAATGAAAAGGGCAGATGACTCGGCGAGGTAGATGAACAGTAGGGTGTGCAAATACTTCCCTTTTAAGTGTGCTATACACATACACATGCATACATACATATATACATACATACATATATATATATATATATATGTATATATGCTCAACATAAGAGCACTGTACGAAATATTCAGGTTTATACTTTAGGTCCTTGAGAGAGAGAGAGAGAGAGAGAGAGAGAGAGAGAGAGATGGGAAGGCCTCCTTGCTGTGAGAAGGTAGGGATCAAGAAAGGTCCATGGACTCCTGAGGAGGACATCGTCCTTGTTTCTTACATCCAAGAACATGGTCCTGGTAATTGGAGATCAGTTCCCACCAACACTGGTAATTTGATTGTAAAATTCAGCATTTATCGTTGAACTCGAGATCCTAAGTCCGATTTCTCTCTTCCCTTAGCTTGCGTAAAAAAATAAAATAAAATAAAGCAATTAGTAATTACCATGCGAATTAGTTATTGAATATTATGTGTTATGATTTTGTCTTAATTAATCTCTTTGTCAAAAAGGGCTGTTGAGGTGCAGCAAAAGTTGCAGACTCAGATGGACTAACTACCTCAGACCGGGAATCAAGCGCGGTAACTTCACACCTCATGAAGAAGGGATGATCATTCACTTGCAAGCTTTATTGGGTAACAAGTAATTCATCTTCAAACTTCTTCATTCATTGCCATTTTTTATCAACGATTGTGAATACAACAGTAATTGTTATTCGCGAGAGCCAGATGTTGTCGGAAAAGGCATTCTGCTATCGGAAAAAGTTGTGTGTGTGTGTTTATTCTAAGAGGTATGTATAAATTTGGTGAGTTTAATTACCTGAAAATAATTAATAGTGGTTTGATCGAGCAGATGGGCAGCAATAGCTTCCTACCTGCCACAGAGAACCGATAACGACATAAAGAACTACTGGAACACCCACTTGAAGAAGAAGCTGAAGCAGTTTCAATCAGCTCTTGATCCTCATACGACGCCAGATGATCCGTTTAATGTAAATGCATCAAGGAGGAGTTTGAGTGAAGGGAGCTTAGAGAATATGACAAGCCATGCCTCCTCAATTATTCTGAGGAACAACCAGTCCTCCTCCTCCACATACGCCTCAAGCACCGAGAACATTTCGCGGCTCCTAGAAGGGTGGATGAGATCCTCCCCAACTCCGAAGACCTCTAGCCTCAAACATACTGCTGCATCTGATGATGATCAAGAAAAACCTAGCGGTACTAGCTCAGGAAACCTAGTATCTAACGAGGAGTTTGAATCGATTTTTTCCTATGAGAACTTGAACAATGTTGCTTCTTGGGACAGGTCTACTTGTGATTCATCTACTTATTCTAACAACAAGGTGTCACAACTCAGTATTAAAGTTCCAAATGAGGCGGAAATAATTCATGATCATCATGTTCGACGCGACGAGGATCAGAAGAATAAGCAAATTATTCGATGCGAAAGCAGGAGTACTAATTGTAACAATCCTCCATTGACATATCTTGAGAAGTGGCTGTTGGATGAAAGTCCTGGACATGTAGAAGCCGATCAGATGATGGAATTTTCTCCAATGTCCTTGGTTTGAGCTTAATTAGCTAGCTAGCTATGGTAAAAAGGTTAAGCCAGCTTGCTTAAGTATAACCCTAATAGGAAAAAGCAACAACAAATTATGCAGGGTTTTAATTTGTTAATCTCTTTTCTAATGAGGTTTCAAGAAGTCGGAATCTCTTTGTTGATTGTATCTTATTTATTTCTTTTCTTTGTTTTTTGTTTTTTGTTTTTTGTTTTATTTATTTTCTTTTCTCTATGAACGGATGGAAATTTTCAAGAAAGATGATCATCATTTCTCTTTGGTGTGTTAAAGTCTTATCATTCAAATGACAAGGGTCTTAATGCTTGTTGCACGAAGTTTTGAGTTCGATTGCACTCGAAGTTCTGAGGCCGATTGTTCTCACCTCAATGATTTCCGATAAACCAATTATCAACTGAGTTACTAGGATATGGTGTGGTTGAACGCAGTCCAACAGTAACAAAATTGAGTTTTTTATTTGATACCATAAATAAAGAGAGATGTGCGAAAAGCTAAACAAGTGAAAATCACCTTGTTTAAAAAAACAAAAGAAAAATAAATTGACTTAAAATATTTCATTTATTGGGTGACCCTTGATGCTAGCTGTTGTCAAGAGCTAATTGGCCAAAGTACAGTATATGAATAAAGGTAATCAATATTGAGCAAATATATTGAAATGTAGGTAGGTATATTGACATGTTATTCAAGTTTAAAAGTAATTGCTCAATGGTAATTAACCACTCCTACACTTCAAGAAATATTTTAGTATGCTAGGAACATGATCTGGTACATTAATTGTCATAGTATAATTGGTTGATTTTTTTTCTTCATGTTTTCAACCAATTGTGTTATGACACTTAGTATACTGATTATGTTTTTGGCACACTAAAAATTTTCTTCCATACTTCAAATAAATAGAGAGAGACAAGTTTTAAGTTTTTAATCATTAATTTTTCTTATGTGTGTATTTAATTATGTCAAAGGATGAAAAAGTCAGCAAAAAAAAGGGAAATGGAGGAAAGGAATAAAGGCTAAAAATGAGAGAGTGGGATTTGCGTGACGAAAGTCTCATGCATGCAAAAGAGGTAACTTGTTACCTCAAACGTCCCTCCTTTTAGGGAAAATGATGAGAGCAAATTACATGTGAGCCTATTCACCTTTCGGTGTGAGAAGCAAGCAAAAGCTGTGATGTCCTCTCTCTCTCTCTCTCTCTCTCTCTCTCTCTCTCATCGCAGCATCCGAGAATAATTTATAGATATGAGTATACTGTTATCATAGCCTCTTGTATCTATAACATAACGTTATATATAGTGGCTAATTTAGGATTCAAACATTAGGAGGTCCTAATGTTAATTGTTTAAGTTTTTTAATAGAGAAGAGCGTGAAGCGCATTTGGTGGACTTGTTGTCGTCAGTAAAACCGTGTTGTGCATAAATATCAACATATACTAGAGCACTTTGATGAGGACTCTCGAGAGAATTTATTGAGTGCTTTTGACACAACGTGTCGAGTGCTGCTGAGATATACTTAACGTACTTTATGCGCACAAAAGATACCAACATTTGAATAATCTCTAAAGACCTTGAGATATATTTTTCAGACTGAATGATCCTATGACCACCTTGGTCCTGATATACCTCTCTCACCTGTCATATAGAGTATAGAGACAAACTTACATAATCATTACACTATTAATATTATATAATTAGAACGAGTTAATGTCACAGTTGTAATGTACTCGTGCCATCATGCAAATATAAGAGATCCTCTCCGGATCTCTCCCACCAAAGCCACTAAGTCCACTCATTCGGGCCTTGAAATTTGATCAACGGCTACAAATAGGGTGCCCCTTAAAAAGTTATAATAGTTTTAGTCGTTTGATCAAATTTCAAGGGTCCGAATGAGTGAACTTGATGAATTTTATGAGAGAAATCCGGAGATGATCTCTTTCCCTCTTCCCTACCTCCTACGTACGTGATTACATATACCATGCAAATGAGACGAGCTATAAAGCTTTCGCGGGACCGTATGAAATAAAAGGTTTTGACACTCAAATGCCCTTGCATGCCTTTACAGTCACCAACAACCAATCACAAAACATCATCTTCATGTTGTGGTCCATAACTCATCAGTTTCACAACAATAGTGATTGACAATTAGTACATGAATTAATAACTCAGCAAATGAAAATAAATGTATTTTTAATCAAATATGTGTACAAGACACGAATTTCAACCGACAAAAGAACAACCTCTCGAGCTAAACTATAGCTCACAAAATCCACACAAACAATAAATCCTACCAAAAGTTTGGTATAACCAGTATATATTGCTTATACAGCATGGTATGCACAAAATTGGGTAAATTCTAGAACAATACAAAGTGTCAACGTATGATCTCTATAAGATTGCTCCAATCACTAAGTATGTAATATGTAAAGAGATACAGATAAGAAAGAAAATACAAGATATACGTGATTCACTCTAAGTTAGACTATCTCTATGAGAGTATAGAACTTCTCATTAATAATGTGGAGTTTACATAATACAAAAGTTAAAGCTGTACATAACACAAAAATGAAAGCACCATAATTAGTGAGTTCTAATAATGGGTTAAGTAGAACAATAGCATTGAGGATTAATTGTAGGAGACTCGTCTCCTTTTATAGTTGAGCAAAGTCGCATGCTTTTGCCCATGCGGTCGATAAGTAGAGCTTTATTTTGATGTTGACACATGTAGCGTTTTGATTGACCTCCTATTTGGAGAAAAACTCTTGTACTTCGGTATGGGTGCCTCAACACGAATCCTTCAATCCCTAAAAGTATAAAGCTAACTAGTACTCAATAGTTTCAGAATTGGTGAAGTATAATACAAACACAGCCCAAACCAATTAAACTCTACATTTACCATAAGCCTAAATCATGACTATCGTCATAAATTGAAGCCAAACTGTTGCATTGCCTCATGGGCAAATAAGAGGAGGAATTAGTTTGCAACAATCCAACTGCATATAACAGCAGATAAGAGACAAAATAAGTGTCATAATATGGCAAAGCACATTGACAAATCGCAGCGAAATCTTTCATATCAACGGTGTTGAGAATGAATTTCACATTAGTGGGAGAAGGGGACCTTGCATGAGCTTATAAGTAAGTTAGGCTATTCTCTATATTGCTAATTGGTTTTTTGGTAAAACCCCAACGTTCTTAATGTATCAGAGTATGTTGTCTCACATGCGAAGCCAAATGGCCACGCGCGCACACGTTAGCTTGTTGTGTTGTCCATGTGTTAAGTTTAAAAATTTGCCACACATGAGAGGACGTGTTGAGCATGAATCTCACATTGATGGGAGGAATGACCTTGCATAAGCTTATAAGTAAGTTAAGTTATTTTTCATATTATCAATTAATTTTACGATGAAGCCTCAACTCTCTTCAAATGTAAAGTTAGAAAAAAAAATTAGAAGAATATTTAAGGAAAAATGAGGAATGAGCATAAAAGAGGTGATTAGTTACTAAATTTAAGCATAACCCAGACCAAGTCACCACAAATAAATTGTTATTCCCAGATGAAAATAAATAAAATAAAATGAGAAGGGAGGAAGCAACTCCCTCCGCCTTAGCGGATGTGGTTTTGATAATTTTTTAATATATTTGCGTGATAGGATCTCAAGTTCCGATTGAGGCCAAGTTAGTAAAAAATGTACGACAAAAATATTGAATGAGAAAATACACTTCATTAGCATTGCAAAAACATGTATGAGTGAGTGATAAATGACTCCTTTTAACTAGTTATTTGTTAATCCCGTTCAAATATTCTTTTGTGATGCTTACCAAGGGAAAGGATCCTCTCTGGATCCCTTCCACCAAGTCTTCTTTATCAACTAATCCAAATCCTTAAAACTTAATTCAACGACTAAAGTTATTATAATAACTTTTAAAGTGGGCCCCCGTTTATAACTGTTAGATCAAATTTTAAGGGTCTAGATTAGTTGATGATGAGGACTTGCCACTATTTATAGCTGTTAGATCAAATTTCAAGAGTCTGGATTAGTTGATGATGAGGACTTGGTGGAAGGGATCTGGCGAGGATCCCTTTCCCTCACGAAGTACATTCATAATTCCCATTCTGTAATCTACTTTTATCAAATTCTCTCAAATCTCTTGATATTTAAAAATTCATCGCCCAAACATAAACTTAAGTTTCTTCTTTGCTCTGCTACAACAACGACAACAACCAACCTTAATCCACTAAATAAGGTCAACTACATAAATCTAGAACATCACAACGCTTAGTTTTCTCTTTAGTATGCTAATCAATTTTATTTATTTCCACAAAAGTAAAATAAATATAGCCTTCTAATTGTAAAAGTGGTCCCTAAAACCAAACATGAGGTGAACCATTAATTATTAACTCCGAATAAAAGAAATTGTGACAAGTCTTTATTATTACATCCAATTGGATTATAGGACCAATTATTTCCCCCATGCTAAATAACCCACTTACCCTAAATATTGTCTTAAATCCTTGGATTACTTAAGACCTTTAATCTTTCAATAATTTCACATACTTAGCTTGGGATTAGGGGTAAGAGGTTGTTTAGCTACTTTTCAGAGGTCGATTTTTGATACAACAATATTTTACACTAAAAAAGTAAGTATGCCAAAGAGGGGAGGGAGGTGGACTTCAGCTAAAACACACAATGAATCAGTTATAGTTCGGTAGCAAACTCAACACAAATGTCGTCATACATTTGAGTCGAACCGGATACCCTCTCACTTACAATTGGAGATAAAATACCGCAAAACTGTAGTGCATACTGAAAATTACATTTGATACTAAAAAAGTATATAGAAGTTTAGGATTGAGGTTACTATCGAATACTATGACCCAGAGAGGAAAAAAGAAATCATGTAGAACTCTACCTTGGAGGACAAGAACTTTATAGACAAAATTCCCAAATCTTCCCTAAACGGGTGCATGTCCACGAGAAACGGATTTTACCAGTAAGATTGCCATCCAAAGATATCACAACCGAGGCAAATACAGTTTATCTTTCAATTACTAAGATGAATGTGAATCCATGATCTTCAAGTTGTAATTGAAAAGAAATGAAAGTGACATCAAAGTGGTTTGTGCAGATTCAAGCACGAAAGCGACATAGATTTGTGGACTCAACAGATGCAGCAATCATACTAGTAACGCGGGACTCAGGATTACGATGAGTTGGTCTGTGCAACAAGGCATTTCATGTCGTTGTCTCAGTACCTATTTATGTTCATAGATGATCAATTGTGTGTAACATCCCTAGGTTTTTTCTCTAAACTTGGTTTCGAACGATGTATGTTAACAGATATATTTGTATTACATCCGAATCAAAATATGTATCCTACATGTGAATCAAAACATGCATTAAAACTGCCTCTGCAAGAAGTAAATGGACAAGAAGAGGCAAAACATCCTATCAAAAAACGAACCTCAATTTTTCATTGATCAACTACTCTCTGCATTCCTTTAAAACCTAACCTGGATTAGTCTGCCATCAGTGAATCACAACAGCATTCATATCACACAGATGTAACAGGTCAAATCTATTACCTTCTCGGAAACATGTTTGGTTCTGTTTGATTGATTTGTAAGGTAGTCAATCTTTACGATGACATATTTATGTCATCCAGAATAACATGATTACTTTCCCCGCATCTTCTGAACCTCTTCGTAAATTGATTGGAAAAGTACAGTGGGAATATACCTCTCACCAAAGCTTGGAAATATAACCTATAATATGAAACACAAATAAAATAAATCAACACGGCATAAAATGTAATCAACTGTAATTGTCACTAGCAGGTAAAGAATTGTTTAGCTCACCTCGTGTTTAAGATAGCACACTCGGTTTCAGTATATTTTTTAACGAAGTACATTTTCAGTCAGAGTAATAATTCAGTCTCGCTCTGTCTCAATTATATAATGAATGAAGTATTGTTTTCAATCAGAGTAATAGTTCATTCTCACTTCATTTTAATCTGCAGTAAAAAAGAATTCTATGAGGAATCACTGATCGCTTCCTCATAGGATCGGACTACGACAGCTAAGTTTTGTTAAGCCTCAAATGCATTTCAGAATGAAATTAGCTTGATCAAAATATGTCGTGGCCCTTCAAGACAATTTTGAACTATTCAACTTATGCATCAGTTTCGTACTCTACAAGTTACTTATAATTTAAGCAACACTTTGAACCGTCCAAAGCCAGGTACAATGCTTTAGCAATGAACCTTTCTGCAGCTTTTACTACAACTTGCTTGTGTCTCAAACTAATGACATTAATAGTACCCAGTACAGCTAGTCCAATTGTATAAGTAACAAGAAAAGGGGAGAATAAGAAAACAAATATAACCAAAAAAGAAAACCTCACCGCAATAAGTTTTCCAGTATTCTCAGGTCTTCTTGCTAAACTTATTGCAGCAGCCGCAGCAGCACCTGATGAGATACCAACCTAGGGACAAGTATTGCATATCGGAATTATCAAAATCACCTTAAATTAGGATAGAATTACAGAAAAATGGGGTGGCTTTCTAAGTTAACGAATGAAGAAGTTGGAATTTGTTGCTTATAAAATGCTCCATGTCGAAGAGTAGTTGCAAATTACCAGTAAGCCTTCCTCCAATGCTAGCCTCCTTGCCATTTCAACAGCTTCATCGTTGGTAACCTACATTTGCATAAAAAAAAATGATTAAAGAAATTTATCACATGTATTTCCAACTGACAAGTGAGAAGCAAGATTACCCCGAGAAAAAAATTCAAAAAATATAAAAAAAAAGGTTGTCGACAAGCCGATAAATTGATGGATAGAATGCCCACAGGCTGATTCACATTGCAAAATCAATACCAAAGTGACCTAAAATACCTATCCCTGTAGAATGGCTTTACGATGCACTCAGTGCCAGTTGAGGAAAGAGAGAAGAAAAAAAAGAGAGCAGAAGAGATAGGATCAAGGGAGGAAGTGTGGAGAAAGAAAGGAAAGGGGCGAGGAAGAGAAACAAGAGGGAGACTAGAGTTTTATTCAATATATCTAAAGGCAAAAAACGATAACAACAATATTACTATTAATAACTAAGAGACAACACAAATCATTTTACCTTGATGACCTCATCAAGTAAATTAACGTCCAAAATGCTTGGTACATAACCTGCATGAATTACTCACATAATTATTCAGTCAAGCATACCATATTATTGAATAAATAACTGCAACAGAAAATTGATGTAATTAAAACCGAAGAGCAACAGAACTTTCACCGGGATTTTCTCCAGATATTACACTCCTCTCTGCAGGTTCCACACCTACTACCTGGATAATCAAAATTACAAAAGCATGCAATCCAGAATTACAAACACATTAACCATAAAGCTGTAGTCCCACTAATTTCCACTGATCAAAGCCAAATAAGAGCAAGCAGGCACTCATTCATAATCTAGAGGTGCTAAGTTGTTCCACCTTCAATGTCTGCTAATACTTGGGTTTATCTCTTTCCTCTCAAATCCAGTGTCAATGGTAGTATAGTATAAAATACGACTAACAGTATCCAGAATGTGCATTTAAGATTGTTTTTTATCCTATAACTCAAATGACTATGCTTCATAACTTATAAAATCAATTGTTGCTACGAATTCAGATCCTCTCTGGATCTCTGTGTCGGAGCCAACGTACCAGAGAATCTGGGCCTTTCAAGGGTTGGTTTTGTGTAAGGTCAGTGGGATGGGCTAATGAGGGCCGCACGATTTAAATAGAGTGGTCCAGATTCTCTAGTCCGTTGGCTCTGGACACAGAGATCTGGCGAGGATATGAATTCGATAATGAAACAAATTATGCATTATGTGTGTACATTATGAACAAGCCTCACCTTTATCTCCTTGTTCATCATTTTCAGGTAACGGCCAGTGCCTGTAACAGTACCACCAGTTCCAATAGCAGCAACAAATATGTCAACATTACCAATGGTATCCTCCCATATTTCTGGCCCAGTAGTATCGAAATGGATCTGTAGGTCATGCATGTGAATGCTAATTAGAATATTACATATTACAATATACATGTGTATATTCACATACATACATACATACATATATATATATATATATTCAGTTTAGGACAACCAATAGCATTATTGAAATGTCTCCGGAGAAAACAGAAATTACCTCTGCATTTGCAGCATTATCAAACTGTTGAAGCATATATGAATTTGGTGTGCTGAGAACAATTTCCCCAGCTTTATCTAACGCTCCTTTCAAGCCCTTTTCTGGATCCGTCAAAACAACCTCTGCCCCAAATGCACGTAAAAGAATCCTCCTTTCAATATTTATGGACGCCGGCATGGTGACTATAAGTTTATACCCTTTAGTTGCAGCAACAAAAGCAATACCAAGTCCTGTATTTCCACTAGTTGGTTCAACTAACACAGTCTGCACAGTAGCACGAAAGAAGTATAATTCTTATATATAACAGAAAGAAACACGGAAAAAAACCACCCAAAAGAAATATGGCTTTTCGCAAAAGCTAAAACATCTTTCTCCAAGTAACTTGCATAGTCATCTCAGATGACAAAGTAATATATTGATCTATCAGTAAATTTTTTCATATAGTAACTTATCAGCTCACCTTCCCAGGAGATATTAACCCACTTTTCTCAGCATTAGATATCATGCTACAGCCAATTCTGAAATGTTAATCAGCATGGATAACATGAGTTCATCTGGAATGTATCTCCATTTCAGCAAGAAAATATTAATGATGCAGAAACTGTAGTTACACGGCAATTATAATTGACCAGCTAAAATACTTAGTTTCATAAAAAATTGATTACTACTACTAATCTACCAAATGGGGCAGTTATGTCCTAAAGTTTCATCAACAGGATGGTTCCATATACCTTAAACCGTATCAATCTTCTACAATCAGGATGGCAAACAAGATTAAAAAAAACAATCTGGCAAATAACGGTAAAAGTATATAGTAAGATTTCAGAGCAAAATGACAACTTATTCAGTAGGTTACCTATCCTTGACACTTCGGCACGGTTCCATAGATTCAAGCTTTGCTGCAATATTTGCCACACAACCTTCGCTAACTTTGTTGAGGTATACCATGGGTGTGCTCCCGATCAACTATAATAATTTATCAGCATAATTCAAGTCAACAAAAATGATGAGAATGTAAACCATAATGTACATAAAATTCACTGATTATGACAATGTCATACATTGTTATGAAATGTGAAAACTGAAAAGGGTCAGCAACTACAACGAGAAATCTATTGCCAAAACACTTGACAACATCACCTAATAAAGTAATAAATTCCATATCGTACAAGTGGGGATTTTGAACGTTGAATCCAACACTTAACAGTGCACAGTTATATTTCCATAATCTAACTTGCTATACTCCAGAGTGTGAAAATTGTTATCACTTGATTTCGAGTACTTTATATAGCAATTAATCAACAGGAACCAACAGTTTAAAGAAAAACACTTCCAAGTTCAATACTTTATAAAAACACCATTCTTACTTTGCAATGGGAGAAGGTCACCAAAAGAATTTCACAACTATAAAGGAATTAATAATGACAAGTAGACAGTTAAAGTGTTTTCTTTCTCCAACTGAGTTCTTGAAGTGTTATTTTTTTTTTATAAAACATAAAAGTTTTCAGGGTGTCGTGTCTAATTCACTAAATTTCTCGTCTTCCGAGAAGGGTAATGCTAGAGACACCATCTATTTAAACCACATGACGTGTTATTGATGATTGAATTATCAAAGCGTTGATTAACGTACTTATTTTTCATTGGCGACATATTACATGGTTTGCAAATTTGGTCTAAAAAGTTGGTCTACTTAGCATTACTCTTCCGTAAATCCAACCAAATACCAATACAGTGCCCAAAATTGCAGAAGTACCCAGTTAAATTCTTGGCATTTAGAGAGACTATTCTGATAAAAAAAAAATTTAAATTGAGCAAAAGCGAGTTAAAAAAAATGCTAAAAAGAAAGAACAAAATGAGAGCAGAACCTGCGTGACGTCCTCCGCGATATTGACAGTGTCGAGCTCTTCTCTGATGGCGTACACAGAGGAGGCGGCTTTGGCAAACACGAGACGGTGCCGCTTTGCGAGCTGTACTCCGAGAAGAGCTCCATTGGTGGAATTGCTGGCGAGCTTGAAGGACGCGAAACGGTGGGGTTTGGGGGGAGATGAGAGGGGAAGGGGAAGAAGCAGAGGAGGTGATAATATAGCCATTCGTTCAGAAAAAGGTTTTTGAGGGGTTTTAGATTGGGGATTTCGTGGGTACACTCACAGCATTTGGTGGGCTGAGTTTGACGACTTTGGCGCCACCTGATATCATCAAGTCGTTTTCTTGATCTTAGGATTAGGAATTCAGTTTGGGACGGAAATGTTATATCAATCTCCATAATTATGAAAATTAATCATATTCATAGTTGCTTATTAATTATCGGGTATTATTCATAAGTATATCCGGAAGGTAAAGAATTTTTCATCAGTTAACTATTATACACATCTTCGTCAATACAAAAAATATATTCGTTCAATTGACGCGTTGTAATTTAGTAAATATTAATTTCGTCATTAAATATTTGATTTAATAAATGAATCTAGTGAAACATAAAAATTAAAGTTAAACATTGATAATATTGGTTGATCTTTAATATCTCCCATAAGTATTATTGGTCTGGATTCTCATAAATTTTGATTCATATCAAAACAGTTTAACTTACCTACAAAATGCAACTCATACAGTGCAACTTTTGTATTCTCAAGATAATTAATTTGGTGAATACTAAATATATATATATATATATATATTATATATAATTCGGTTTGGATTCGGAGACATATATAGATTGGGGATCCCTATAACCATATCCAAAACCATAACCGAAAATTATTCACGATTTTTTCCCATATCCAAATTATACCCAAATTTTCATACCCAAATCCAATCAATTCAGACAGTTATCTACAGTTATCGGTTTTAAAGGTTAAAATTGTCATCCCAACTTAGGATATTGTTTATTGTTTTGCAAAAATTCTTTCATGCTACAGTGTTGCAGGTGTTTTAACAGTTAGTTTTTTAATTCTATAATTTTTAATAAATATTTAACTGTTATAAATATGTAAAAGTTAGAGAGATAACTTTTACTAGTGACAGGAGCGAAGCAGGTGTAAAATATCAAATTGTAACACAAGGAAATGACAAATAAAAGAGAGAGGGATAGATGATGTTATTGATCTTTCCTTGTTCTTTCTGTATCTTTTGATAGCAGTCGAAATACTCTATTTATAAAGCAACTTCATACGAACATATTCTTATACTTTGAAATTTACAGCACATGACTTTGAAAATACAATCACCTTTATTTCCAAAGTCTACATCACTTTGTGTGGGTATTGAAAAAACTTATTGTGGGCTGAGTTTGACGATTTTGGCGCCACCTGATATCATCAAGTCGTTTTCTTGATCTTAGGATTAGGGAATCAGTTTGGGACGAAAATGTTATATTCATCTCCATAACTATGAAAATTAATCATATTTATAATCGCCAATTAACCATTTGGTATTATCCATAAGTATACCCACAAGGTAAAGGATTTTTCATTAGTTAACGGTTATACACATCTTCGTTGTCACATCCCGGCCCGGGCGCAGCCACCTCCCCGGCCCGCTCCACCACCGTAGCACGATATTGTCCGCTTTGGGCCCCGACCACGCCCTCACGATTTTGTTTCTGGGAACTCACGAGCAACTTCCCAGTGGGTCACCCATCATGGCCCGCTCCACCACCGTAGCACGATATTTGATGCATAAAATGATTTAATAAATGAATCTTGTGGAACATAAAAATTAAAGCTAAACATTGATAATGTTGGCTGATCTTTGATATCTCTCATAAGTACTATTGGTCTAGATTCTCATAGATTTTGATTCATATCAAAACATTTTAACTTACCTACAAAATGCAACTCACACAGTGCAACTTTTGTTTTCTCAACATAATTGATTCAGTGAATACTAAATAATAATAAAAAATATATATATATATATATATATTAATATTATTATATTATATTATATTATATTATATATAAGTCGGTTCGGATTCTGAGACAGATATGGATTGGAGACATCTATAACCATATCCAAAACTATAACCGAATATTATTCACGGTTTTTCCCCATATCTAAAATATACCTAAATTTTCATACCCAAATCCAATTCATTCAAATGGTTATCTACCGTTATCGATTTTAACGATTAAAATTATCATCCCTACTTAGAATAGTGTTTATTGTTTTGCAAAAATTCTTCCATGCTTCAGTGTTGCAGTTGTTTTAACAGTTAGTTTTTCAATTCTATCATTTTTAATAAATATTTAACAAGTTAAAACATTTGAAATACCCAAAGAAGTTCCATAATCTCTTTGTGTGTACCTAGCCTCATTTTACGTGTGTTTTCTTCATACAGACGAGTTTGATTTCTCAAGTGTGCTCTTATTTACACATGTCATGTCACGCTAATGCAGCTAGAAGAGGAAATGGATTATAAATAGGGGTGTGATATTGACACACCCCTTTTTAGTTCTTCCACACTTTTTGGGATTTCGGTGTTAGAATATTAGGGTTTGTGGACGTAGTGGCTTTATCCATTACGTAAACATAGGGTTATTTTTGTAAGCAGGTTAACTGCATGGTTCAATAAACCCTAGTTTATAGGGATCAGTTGTAGTTGTTTTCTTTAAGACTTAGTCAAATACCACGTTTAGGATTATGTCTAACGTGGGCTGCAGATTTTCCGTTCCATTTGTTGTGTAAGGCTTATTTATAGTCGGTTTGTTCTTTGTTGAATGTTAAGCATAATTCTCCCAGTTCGCGGAGATCCTTTTCAGCATACATTTAGGTTTAACATTTGGTATCAGAGCCCCACCCTGGGGCTCTTGATTGAAGCTTGAGAGATCGTAATCTTTTGAGTGCAGAGGTACGAGAACATGGCAGGTGAAGGAAGTGGTTTTGTGCAAGCATCCATCCCGAAATTGGATGGGCATTACGATCATTGGGCAATGCTTATGGAAAATTTCCTACGTTCAAAGGAATATTGGAGTCTTGTGGAGCATGGAATCCCTGCAGTAGCAGAAGGGGCTTCACTTTCAGAAGGGCAACGAAAAGTGCTCGAGGAGAATAAGTTGAAAGATTTAAAGGCTAAAAACTACCTGTTTCAAGCAATTGATCGAGCTGTCTTGGAAACAATCCTGAACAAGGGTACGTCTAAGGAGATTTGGGAGTCGTTGAAGCAGAAGTATCAAGGGACTGCTCGAGTCAAACGAGCACAGTTGCAGGCCATTCGAAAGGAGTTTGAGATGTTGCACATGAAGACAGGAGAGACTGTGAATGAGTTTTTTGGTCGAACGTTAACCATAGCCAACAAGAGAAGGATCAATGGTGACAAACTGGCGGATGTAGAAGTCATTGAGAAGATCTTGAGATCGATGACTCCTAAGTATGACTATGTGGTTTGCTCAATTGAGGAATCCAAAGACTTAGACATTCTTTCAATTGACGAACTGCAAAGTAGCTTGTTGGTTCATGAGTAGCGGATGATTGGACATGTTGTGGAAGAACAAGCTCTAAAGGTGGTTCACGAAGAGAACTCTGGTGGAAGAAGCCGTGGTAACGGAAGCTTTCGAGGAAGAGGTAGAGGAAGGGGCAGACAGAATTTTGACAAGTCAACAATTGAATGCTATAACTGTCATGAACTAGGGCATTTTCAGTATGAATGCCCTAACAAAGACAAGGAAGGAAGAGTCAACTATGCAGAAGCTAGTGAAGAGATGTTGCTCATGGCATACGTGGATACTCAAGAGATCAAAGAAGACATCTGGTTCCTGGATTCAGGTTGTAGTAACCATATGTGTGGTAAGAGAGAATTGTTCTCGAACTTTGATGGAAGTTTCAGAGAAACGGTGAAACTAGGAAACAATACTAGTATGGCTGTGTTGGGAAAAGGGAACATTCGACTTCAAGTGCATGGAATAATTCAGGTGATCACGAGAGTTTTTTATGTACCTGCCTTGAAGAACAATCTCCTGAGTATTGGTCAGCTTCAGGAGAAAGGTCTTGCTATTCTCATTCAACACGGGAGGTGCAAGATCTACCATCCTGAACGAGGACTGATCATAAAGACGGTTATGGCTGCAAACCGCATGTTCATTCTTGTTGCTCAGCATCAACCCAATGAACAGGCATGTTTCACAGCTCTTACAGATGATTTAGTTCAGTTGTGGCACTGTCGATATGGGCACTTGAGTCTTGGCGGATTAAAGACTCTACAACAGAAGCAGATGGTGAGCGGACTACCAGAAATAAGGGACTCCTCAAGAGTGTGCGAGAATTGCCTGGTAGGCAAGCAACCAAGAGATCATTTTCCAAAGAACAGTACGTGGAGGGTTGATCAAATCTTAAAACTTGTCCATGCAGACATATGTGGACCGATACAACCTACATCTAATAGTAAGAAGAGGTATCTACTCACCTTCATTGATGATTTTAGTCGTAAGACTTGGATCTATTTCCTAATTGAGAAGTCAGAATCTTTTAAAACCTTTAAAGCATTCAAAAGTCTTGTGGAGAAAGAAACTGATGCAAGTATCAAAAGTCTACGCACGGATCGTGGAGGGGAATTCACATCTCATGAGTTTGATGAATTTTGTGTTGAGAATGGGATTCAACGTCAACTCACAGCAGCCTACACCCCGCGGCAGAATGGAGTGGCTGAACGCAAGAATCAGACCATCATGAACATGGTTCGAAGTCTATTGACCGAGAAGAAGATGCCGAAGACCTTTTGGCCAGAAGCAGCAAACTGGACCATTCATGTGCTCAACAGAAGTCCCACGTTTGCAGTCAAAAATAAAACCCCCGAGGAGGCATGGAGTGGGACGATACCATCAGTAAGTTATTTCAGGGTCTTTGGATGTATTTCATATGTACATGTTCTAGATAGTAAGAGAACTAAGCTGGATGATAAAATTCTGAAGTGTGTGCTACTTGGAGTCAGCGAAGGGTCGAAGGCTTATCGACTCTTTGATCCAGTCTCGCAGAAAATCATAATCAGTCGTGATGTTCGATTTGATGAGAACAGTAGCTGGAATTGGGAGGAACATTACCATGAAGCTGTCGTAGCAGATTTGGAATGGGATGAAGATGAAGATGAACCAACTGAAGATAATGATGTTGATAGTCAGGGAGAAGATGACAATGAATCTGATGGAAATGGCAATGACACAGGCAACAACAATGGCTCAGATCAAGTCTCAGAGGCAAATGCATCCAGTCCAGAAGAAGGCAGATCTAGGGCTTCGCCAATATGGATGTGAGATTACGTAACAGGAGAATGATTATCTGAAGAAGAAGACATGGTGCATCTGGCGCTTTTAGCTGACAGTGATCCGCTTCACTACAATGAAGCTGTGACAAGTCCTAAATGGAGGAAAGCTATGGATGTCGAAATTGCAGCCATTGAAAGGAACAACACCTGGGAATTGACGGATTTACCTAAAGGTGGGAAGAAGATTGGAGTCAAATGGGTTTATAAAACGAAGCTTAATGAGAATGGAGAGGTGGACAAGTACAAAGCTCGGCTGGTGGCTAAGGGGTATGCTCAAGAATATGGGATCGACTATGCTGAAGTATTTGCTCCTGTGGCCAGGTTAGAAACCATTCGGGTTGTAATTGCACTTGCTGCGCAAAAGGACTGGACAATTCATCAATTGGACGTGAAAAGTGCTTTTCTACATGAGGAGGTTAATGAAGAAGTATTTGTAGAACAGCCACCGGGGTATGTACTGAAAGATAAGGAGCATAAAGTTTACAAACTAAGAAAAGCTTTATATGGACTTAAACAAGCCCTTCGTGCTTGGTATAGTCGTATAGAAGCTTATTTCTTGAAGGAAGGGTTTGTGAAATGTCAATATGAGCACACCTTGTTCATTAAAACTGGCGATGGAGGTAAAATTCTCATTGTTTGTCTATATGTTGACGATCTCATTTATACTGGCAATAATGAATACATGTTCACTGAGTTTAAGCAGCCAATGATGAATGAGTTTAAAATGACCGATCTTGGTAAGATGAGATACTTTCTTGGAATCGAAGTTCTGCAGCCGGAAGAAGGAATATTTATATGCCAAAAAAAGTATACACATGAAGTGTTGGAAAGGTTTAAGATGGAGAATTGCAACCCAGTACAGAATCCTATTGTTCCAGGTACCAAGCTAACAAAGGATGAGACAGGTGAGAAGGTCAACAGCACTTTCTACAAACAAATCGTGGGGAGCCTCATGTATCTTACAGCCACTCGGCCTGACACTATGTTCGTGGTAAGTTTAATTAGCAGATTTATGGAGTGTCCAACAAAAATGCATTTGGCAGCAGCGAAAAGGGCTCTGAGGTATTTGAAAGGCACGATTGGTCTCGGGATTCAATACAGAAAAGGAGGACATGCTGAGCTCAGAGGCTTTTCAGATAGTGATTATGCAGGCGACTTAGATGACAGAAAGAGCACATCGGGGTATCTGTTTATGCTGAGTGCAGGAGCTGTGTATTGGGCTTCTAAGAAGCAACCTATAGTTACATTATCAACAACTGAAGCTGAGTTTATAGCAGCAGCTTCATGTGCTTGTCAGGCAATCTGGTTGAGAAGGATAATGCAGGAACTAAGTCAAGCCCAGCGAGGTCCTACAATAATCTATTGTGACAATAGCTCAACAATAAAGCTCTCTAAGAATCCTGTAATGCATAGTCGAAGCAAACACATAGATGTGTGCTTCCACTTTCTTCGTGAATTGACTAGGGATAAAACTGTGCAGCTGTTCCATTGCATCACTCAGGAGCAAATAGCAGATATATTCACTAAGCCTTTAAAGACTGATGCCTTTCTGAAGATGCGTAGGCTTATAGGGGTGTGTTTGGAACCAGGTGTAAACTGATTGCACAACAATTAGTTTAAGGGAGGATGTTAGAATATTAGGGTTTGTGGACATAGTGGCTTTATCCATTACGTAAACATAGGGTTATTTTTTTAAGCAGGTTAACTGCATGGTTTAATAAACCCTAGTTTATAGGGATCAGTTGTAGTTGTTTTCTTTAAGACTTAGTCAAATACCACGTTTAGGATTATGTCTAACGTGGGCTGCAGATTTTCCGTTCTATTTGTTGTGTAAGGCTTATTTATAGCCGGTTTGTTCTTTGTTGAATGTTAAGCATAATTCTCCCAGTTCGCAGAGATCCTTTGCAGCATACATTTAGGTTTAACATTCGGCCGTTGGATTGGATGAATTGAAGAAGATCTAACAGACAGAAATTAACAGAGGTGTGTGAGAAGTAAAATGGGTGTGTGGATAGCACACCCTTATAAATATCTTCTAAAAAAGGGTGAAGTGTCAATTTAGTTCCTGAATTATCATCGCAGTGAAAATTAGTTCCCTGAATTATTTTTTGGATAAAATAAGTCCCTAAATTCATTAAAAATTGCTAATTTCATCCCTACTATTATATTCAAAACTATTTTAATCAAATTTTCTTCAACTTAAGTCACTTCATATACTTTAGAATGTAATATCGTTATTTTCTCTCCTATAAGCCCTTCACATTTTATATAGCTTGAGAATCTAACATCTAATTTACTCACCAAAGTTAACTTACACTTTTTTTTTATGAAAAACTACCAATTTACTTCACATATAAGTAACGTGACTTAAATTAGCCGAAAATTGAATATAATAGCTTCCAATATGATATTAGGGATGTAATTGGCAAATTTTTATAATTCAAAAACTAATTTTTCTGGAAAAATAGTTTAAAAATCTAATTTTCACTAAAGTGATAATTCAATGACTAAATTGGTCATTTACTCTCTAAACAAAGAAATAAAACGGGGCTTGCAAATGTAACGTTACACACTCGACAAGACGAACGACTTTTCAAACTTTTGCGGCTAAGTAGTGCTAAATAGTTAAAACTCTAAATTAAAATTAGCATGCAAAATAAGGCATAGTCTAATTAAATGCACTCAAGTTCAAATTTGTTCTTATTTAATTTAGTTTTTTTTAAAGAGAAAGAGTAACACAACCACTAAGCACCCAAACTACATGTCACATCCCGGCCCGAGCCCCCACCACAACCTGGGCTCGACTCCACCGTAGCACGATATTGTCCGTTTTGGGCCTCGACCACACCCTCACTGTTTTGTTTCTGGGAACTCACGAGCAACTTCCCAGGGGGTCACCCATCCTGGAATTGCTCTCGCGCGAACTCGCTTAACTTCGGAGTTCCTACGAAACCTGAAGCCAGTGAGCTCCCAAAAGGCCTTGTGTTAGGTAAAGATGAGAATATACATATAAGGCTTACATGATCCACGCCCCTAGGCGATGTGGGATGCTACACTACAAAAAACAATAATAATAAATAAATAAAAATAATAATAATTGCGAGAGGTTTTTTTGGCAAAAAGTAAGAATCGAAATAATTATAATTCTCGAGTTCATGCATTTACTACAACAACAACAACAACAAAGCCTTTTTCCACTAAGTGGGGTCGACTATATGAATCCTAGAACGCCATTGCGCTTGGTCATGTGTCATGTCGTCCATTAAATCCAAATACTCTAAGTCTTTTCTTAGAGTCTCTTCCAAAGTCTTCCTAGGTTTTCCTTTACCTTTTCGGCCCTAAACCTCTGTCCCGTAGTCACATCTTCCAACTGGAGCGTCAATAGGCCTTCGTTGCATATGTCCAAACCACCGTAACCGATTTTCTCTCATCTTTCTTTCAATTTCGGCTACTCCTACTTTACCTCGGATATCCTTATTCCTAATTTTATCCTTTCTTGTGTTTCCACACATCTAACGAAGCATTCTCATCTCCACTACACCCATTTTATGTACGTGTTGGTGCTTCATCGCCCAACATTTTGTACCATACAACAATGCTGGCCTTATTGCCGTCCTATAAAAAATTTCCTTGAGCTTTAGTGGCATACAGCGATCACATAACACGACAGATGCACTCTTCCACTTCATCTATCCACCTTGTATTCTATGGTTGAGGTCTCTATTTAAATCTCCGTTCTTTTGCAGGATAGATCCTAGGTAGCAAAAACGATCGCTCTTTGGTATTTCCTGGTCTTCGATCCTCACCCCTGACTCAATTGGGCCTCCAATTGCACTGAACTTGCACTCCATATATTCTGTCTTTGACCGACTTAGGCGAAGACCCTTAGATTCCAACACTTCTCTCCAAAGGTTAAGCTTTGCATTTACCCATTCTTGAGTTTCATCTATCAACACTATATCGTCTGCGAAAAGCATACACCAAGGAATATCCTCTTGAATATGTCCCGTTAACTCATCCATTACCAATACAAAAAGGTAAGGCCTTAAAGATGAGCCTTAATGTAACCCTACAGTTATGGGGAAGCTTTCGGTTTGTCCTTCATGAGTTCTTACTGCCATCTCTGCTCCATCATACATATCTTTTATAGCTTGGATATATGCTACTCGTACTCATTTCTTCTCTAAAATCCTCCAAAGAATGTCTCTTGGAACCCTATCATATGTTTTTTCCAAATCTATAAAGACCATGTGTAAATCATTTTGCATATCTCTATATTTTTCCATCAATCTTCGTAAGAGATAGATTGCCTCCATGGTTGAGCGCCCTAGCATGAACCCGAATTGGTTGTCCGAGATCCTTATTTCTTGCCTTAGTCTATGCTTAATGACTCTCTCCCAGAGTTTTATTGTATGACTCATTAGCTTAATACCACTATAGTTCATGCAATTTTGTACGTCGCCCTTATTCTTGTAGATATGCACCAAAGTGCTCTTTCGCTACTCATTTGGCATCTTCTTCATTTTCAAAATCCTATTGAAAAAGTCTGTGAGCCATGCTATACCAGTCTTTTCCAAGACTTTCCACACTTCAATCGGTATATCATTTAGGCTTACTGCTTTTCTATGTTTCATCTTCTTTAAGGCTATAACTACTTCTTCCTTCCTAATTTGACGGTAAAATGAGTAGTTTCTACACTCTTCTGAGTTACCCAACTCCCCCAAAGAAGTACTCATTTCATGTCATTCATTGAAAAGATTATGTAAATAACCTCTCCATCTATCTTTGACCGCCTTCTCCGTAGCAAGAAACTTTCCATCCTCATCCTTGATGCACCTCACTTGGTTTAGGTCCCTTGTCTTCTTTTTCCTTGCTCTAGCTAGTTTATAGATATCCAACTCTCCTTCTTTGGTATCTAGTTGCTTGTACATATCATCAAAAGCCGCTAGCTTAGCTTCTCTCACAACGTTTTTCGCCTCCTGATTCGCTATTCTATACCTTTCACCGTTTGCATCAGTACTATCCTTGTATAAGGCTTTACAACATTCCTTATTAGCCTTAACATTTGATTGTACATCCTCATTCCATCACCAAGATTCTTTTTGATGTGGAGTAAAGCCCTTGGACTCTCCTAATACCCCTTTTGCTACCTTGCGGATACAACTAGCCATGAAATTCCACATTTGGCTAGCTTCTCCCTCTCTATCCCTGACACATTGGGTGATTACCTTATCTTTGAAAATAACTTGTTTTTCTCATTTTAGATTCCACGATCTAGTCATTGGGCTCTTTAAGGTCTTGTTCTTTTTTTTTTCTCTTTTGATATGTACATCCATCACCAATAAGCGATGTTGAGTAGCCAAGCTCTCTCCCGGTATAACTTTGCAATCATTACAAGTTATACGATCCCCCTTCCTCATTAGAAAAAAATCTATTTGTGTTTTTGACGACCCACTCTTATATGTGATCACATGTTCTTCTCTCTTCTTAAAGAAGATGTTGGCTAAGAAGAGATCATATGCCATCGCAAAATCCAAGATGGCCTCCTTCTCCTCGTTTCTCTCCCCAAATCCATGGCCACCATGAAACCCCCCATAGTTACCTGTCTCCTTGCACACGTGTCCATTTAAATCTCCTCCTATAAATACCTTCTCCGTTTGAGCGATTCTTTACACCAAATCTCCAAGATCTTCTCAGAATTTCTCCTTCAAACTCGTGTCCACTTGGGTGCGTACGCACTAATCACATTAATGAGTTCTTATCCTATTACAATCTTAATTGCCATAATTCTATCTCCTACCCTTTTGACATCTACAACATCTTGTGTCAAAGTCTTGTCCACGAACACTATTTCTCGTCCTATTTATGCCCGAATACCAAAGTTTAAAACCTGAGTTTTCTAGATCCTTTGCTATGCATTTACTGAAATATCAAAATAAAAAAGTTATATCATTTCTTAACTTTTTCCTCTGTATTTTTTTCTTATAATATATAATCAAATACCAACAAAATAAAGAAATCTGATTCTCTTCGTTCATGCCCGTGCACATTCTTGGTAGGGCTGGCTGAAAGAATAATCATTTATGACTTATGATTTTGTACTGCCTTGCTTACCCTTGCTGCAATACCAGCATGGTTTTTATACAGGTTTACATTCATGCATGTAATAAACAAAGGATAAATAAAGGCACACTTATGCAATAAACAATGCTATACAAGTGGAAGAAACTATGATTGTCTAGCTGTGAAGCATTCCTTTTGTCCAGTGGGATCGATCATTTGTTATCTTTCTTCATCATCCTTCCAGGTTGTACAGCATCTTCATCATTTATTATTGTTATCTTCATCATCCCCCCGCAAGCTCATGAGCGGACGACGAACGAGCTTGGATTTTAAAAAATGAAAACGATCAGCAGACAAGCCTTTTGTGAATATATCTGCAATCTAAAAGGAAGTAGACACATGACAGACATTTAAAGACCTTGCCACGACAAGCTCACGCACAAAGTGGTAATCGACAGCAACATGTTTGGTTCGAGCATGGAACACGGGATTAGATGCCAATGCAATAGAGCTTGTATTATCGCACCAAATTAAAGGAGTCGAAATACTGATGCAAAGCTCCTGCAGCAGTTGTTGGAGTCAAACAAGTTCAGTTGCTGTGATGGCCAGCTGCCGATATTCGGATTCGGTACTTGAACGAGCAACTGTTCGTTGCTTTTTGGAACTCCAAGAAATTAAATTTGGACCAAAATAGATGCAGAAACCACCAGTGGAGCGTCTAGTGTCTGGATCCCCGGCATAGTCCGAGTCTGAAAAGCCAACCAAATCTGTACCACCGCGATGAAACTGAAGACCGTCTTCAGTTGTGCCTTTTAAGTAACGAAGGATGCGTTTTACCGCAATCCAGTGAACTGAGGTGGGCTGGTGCATATGCTGACAAGCCTGATTCACGGCATACGTGATGTCAGGTCTGGTGATGGTTAAGTATTGCAGAGCGCCGACCACACTGCGGTAGTTTGTAGGATTCTGCAAGGGTACACCATCAAGAGAACTAAGTGGGGAGCTAGATTGAACTGGAGTGGCACATGGCTTAGCGTCCAACATATCTGCATGTTGTAACAAATCAAGAACATATTTAGTCTGCTTGAGATGTAACCCATCATCTCCACGAGTTGCTTCAAGACCCAAGAAAAAATGGAGGGGACCCAAATATTTCATAGAAAAATTCTGTCCAAGTGCATGGATAAGTGAATAAACATGAGAGCTTTGGTTTCCCGTGATGAGGATGTCGTCAACATATATTAGAAGAAGCAAATACACTCCATTGGTATGAAAGATGAAGAGCGAATGATCTGCTTGTGATGCCACAAAACCCAATTTAAGGAGATATTCAGAAAAGCGATGAAACCAGGCTCTTGGGGCTTGTTTCAAGCCGTATAAGGACTTGCATAGACGACAAACATGATGAGGATACTCGGGGTCTTCAAAACCACGTGGTTATTTCATGAAAACTTCTTCAGAGAGATTCCCATGCAAGAATGCATTATGTACGTCAAGTTGACGTATAGGCCAATTATAAGAAACTGCAAGTGCAAGAACCAAACGAATGGTAACATGCTTGACCACCGGACTAAACGTCTCCGTGTAATCAACTCCCATCATTTGATGGAATCCATTTGCGACAAGACGAGCTTTATATCGCTCCACTGTGCCATCAGATTTCCGCTTTGTGCGATAGACCCACTTGCAAGGAAGAACATGAGTAGCAATGGAGGATGGAACCAACTCCCACGTACCAGCATCTGTCAAAGCTTTATACTCCAAATTCATTGCATCACGCCAATGAGATAATTGATTGGCCTTGCGAAACGAGGTTGGTTCAGAATCTGGAGTTTGTAATGATGTCAATAAAGCATATTTTGGATTTGGTTTTCGAATGCCAGATTGCGAACGAGTAACCATGGGATGGGGAGTAGAAGTGGAAGAAGGTGGAGGGGCCTGATCTGTGGAAATCAAACTAGGAGAGTTATTAGGAGCATGTTGAGAAGGAGAGGGCGGGGAAAGGGGATTTGTAGACAACGGTGAACTTGAGGAAGGTTGCAACGGGAAGAAAGGTGCTGGACTAGAAGTGGATGTCAGATTAGGAGAAATAGAAATAGGAGATGAGGAAGGTACCTGAGGAGGAAGTGGTAAAGGAGAAGGAATGATAAACACGGAAGAGGAAGCTTCTGACGGCGGGACTGAGGAGGATTGTGTAGGGTTGTCAAATGGAAAAGTTTCCTCATCAAAGAGCACATGGCGGGACAAATAAACTCGTCCATTGGACATGTCATAACAGCGATAACCCTGGTGATGAAGTGAGTAACCAATGAAAACACATTTTTTGGAACGAAATTCCAATTTATTTTTATTATAAGGGCGTAAATAGGGAAAACAAGCGGAACCGAAAATACGAAGACATAGATAAGAAGGTTTGCGACTAAACAATTTTTCATAAGGCGAAACATAATTCAATTGGTGTGCTGGAAGACAGTTAATTAAATATACTGAGGTGTTGAAAGAATCCACCCAAAAGGAAGAAGGCATTTTGGCAGTGGCAAGTAAAGTAAGACCCATGTCAACAATATGTCGTTGTTTCCTTTCAGCAGCACCATTTTGTTCAGGAGTATGAGGGCATGTTAACCTGTGCTCAATGCCATTAATAGTCAAAAATTGTTGAAATTCCTTACTCATAAATTCACCTCCACCATCAGTTTGTAAAGATTTGATCTTATAAATAATATGAATAGAGATGAGATTTTCAACAAGCGTTTTAAATTTTTGAAAATAAGAAAAAGCTTCATGTTTAAATCTCATAGGAAATATCCAAGTATAACGAGAATAGTCATCAAGAAATATTATAAAGTACTTGGAACCCTTAACAGAGGCAATTGGTGAAGTCCAAACATCACAATGAATCAATTGAAGAGGACAAACGGAAACAGATGGAGACAAAGCAAATGGTAATTTAGTGCTTTTGCCCAATGGGCAAGTAGAGCAAAAACTAGGTAACTTAGAATCTTTAGTAGGAATAGAAGGCAGAATTTTTTGTAAAATTGCAGGAGATGGATGACCGAAACGCTGATGCCACATAAATGAAGAGGTTCGTTGTCCAAAGAGTGCCACGTTTTTGAAGGGAAACTTTGACAACCCTTCACGAAACGGATACAATCCATTCTCACTCTTGCCGTGGAAAAGCATCTTCCCCGTGAATAGATCATTCACAAAAAAATCAGTGGGAGTGAAAATGAAGTAGCAATGATTATCAAAACAAAAGCAATGAACGCTCAGTAAATTAGCGGAAGCAGAAGGACAGTGCAAAACGGAGTTTAAAGGAAAGTTAGACACGAAACCTGAACCAATATGCTTTATGGACAAACCTGAACCATTACCAACAGTGACATGATCTTGACCAGTGTATTCTGTGGAGAGGCTCAAATTAGCTAAATCATTGGTGATGTGTGACGATGCGCCACTATCGGTATACCATGTAGGGAGTCGTGCATTAACCACAGGAGAGGCAGCTATCATAGCATGAGATTGGGGATATCGACCTTCGGAATAAGGAGACTTGAAACAGTTTGCGGTAGAATGACGATGATCACCACAGTAGTTACACACTTGAGGGGAAGAAGCAACTGCAACATGGTTGGGATAGGTAGAGCGACGAAGAGCAACATCAGGGGTAGGAAGAATTCCTCGATTATGAAAGGAGCCACGACTACCGTTATTTGAACCACCACGACGGCCAACAAATTGATGACCAGTACCGCGGCCATGAAAGGAGCCACGACCTTGAAAACCACCCCGACAGAATAAGGATGTACGACCATTGCCACGGTGAGGTGTGGTTCCACGACCATGATTTGGAGTGGAGCCAGAAGAGGCAAAGAGAGCTGTGGTAGTGTGATCAGGGCTGAAAGTAGGGCTATAGTCTTCCATACGACTTTCAGCGCTCAAGAGCAAAGCGACCATATCATCAAGACTCATGGGATTTTCTCGTGCTTGGACCGAAGTAACGATACTTTCGAAAGCAGGACCAACACCATTTAAAATCAACTCCATAAGATCATCGTCATCGATAGGCTTTCCCGCAAGAGCCAATTGATCGGCAAAATTAGTTAATTTTTCAACATATTCTGTGATGGACAGATTACCTCTTTTAGTGGACTGCATCTGGTGCTTAAGTTGAAGAACACGGGTGCGAGACTGAGAAGCAAAACGTGTTTTCAGAGTATCCGAAACAGATCGGGATGTGGCACAGGTTGCAACAATGGAAAGCACACTGGGTGTCAAAGTTGAGTTAATCCAACTCAACAATTGTTGGTCTTGGCGCTGCCAAGTGACGTACTCGGGATTGAAAGTAGTAGTATCCTGAAGAAACTGTGTTGGACATGGTTTTGTACCATCAACATAGCCAACAAGACCATTACTTTTAAGTAAGGGATTAAATTGGGCAAGCCACAACATGTAATTGGTTCGATCAAGTTTGATGGAAACCAAATAGGAAATATTAGGAAGGGAGCTGGGAAGAAGAGAAGAAGCAGCCATGGCAGCGGAAGTATAGGTGAGAAGATGGTAAGGCAGAGATGGAAGAAAGAAAAAAAAATATAGTTACGAGCTCACTGGTTTAGGGCAGAAGAAGGAGGAGATAAAAGCAGGCAGGGAGTTGTCGTTAGACAAATGGCTCTAGATACCATGAAAGAATAATCATTTATGACTTATGATTTTGTACTGCCTTGCATACCCTTGCTGCAATACCAGCATGGTTTTTATACAGGTTTACATTCATGCATGTAATAAACAAAGGATAAATAAAGGGACACTTAGGCAATAAACAATGCTATACAAGTGGAAGAAACTATGATTGTCTAGCTGTGAAGCATTCCTTTTGTCCAGTGGGATCGATCATTTGTTATCTTTCTTCATCATCCTTCCACAGTTTTCTACTTTCTTAGGGTTTTTGAGAAAACCAAAAAAACCCTCCTCGTGCAACGGCGTCCGCCACGACGGAGCTGCGGAGAAGCATGACAATAATGGAAGAGATAGCTTCGAAGTTGAAGCTGTCGGAGACGAAACAGCGGAGCGTCGGCAAAGCCCACGAGACCCTGCGCGCCCAGGCGGATTCCATGCTCGCATTCACCCTTAATTGGAAGGACCTCGACGACGACTTCGACTCCGTCAGGAACTCGCTCTACGCCGCATTCGTGGGGCTCCTGGAGCGGGAGAAGGAGACTGGGTCCCGATTCGCGGACTTGGAGACGAAAGAGAAGGAATTTGACTCGGCGATGGCGGCCAAAGGCAGGGAATTGCAGGGCATTGTGCTGGAGGTTGAAGAAGGTAAGTCGCAGTTGCAATCTATTAAATTATCTTTCGAAAAGTATACGGTTGAAGAAGGTAGATTAGGAAAATTACAGAAATTGGTTAAGGGGAAGGAGACGGAGTATTATAATATGCAGCAACGGATGAAAGAATTGTCGAAAGAGATGGAGTCGAAGGAGAGGCAGTTGAATGCGGTTAGGGGTAAGCTTGTGGAGCAATGGAAAGAGTTTGACTTGAGAGACGACGAAATTAGAGCTCGGCAAACATTGATTGAGGAATACAACAGAGAGGTGAAGTTGAAAGAGCAGAAACTCGGTTTGATTGAGAAGGATTTGTGTGAGCTTGAGAAGTCAGTGGGGGAGTGGGACTGTAAAGTTGAATTGAAACAGTTGGAACTTAAAAGAAGTGTTCAGAAGGCCGAAAAACAATTTGAATCAAAATCTGAGGAGCTTAATTTGATTGGGAGGAGGGTCAATGATTGCCTCAATGATGTTCAGTTGAAAGAAAAGAAGTTGGATTCCCGTGAAAAGCATTTGGATTCGCTCGACAAGTCGATACTGGAATGTGGGAGGCGGCTTGAGCAAAAAGCCAAAGAGCTTGAATTAAAGCAACAAGAATTTGAGTCAAAAGCTGAGGAACTTAATTTGATTGATATGAGGGTCAATGATGTTCAGTTGAAAGAAAAGAATTTGGATTCCCGGGAAACGCTTTTGGATTCGCGTGACAACTCAATACAGGAATGTGGGAGGCGGCTTGAACAAAAGGCCAAAGAGCTTGAACTGAAGCAACAAGAATTTGAAAAGTCTAAAGAAGAACATATCCGAACAAATAACTCGAAGGAGAAGACTGATATACTTCATACTCAAGCGAAGATTGAACAATCGGGACGTTTCCCTGATAACATTTCTGTCCCTCCTTTTTGTGCAACCAGTCATTCAAGAGTCATTAGGGATGGTAGGAGCTTGCAGTTTTTCATGAATGAGTATTTCAGAAGAACAGATTCAGTCTCTGTCGAAGTTTCAGCATGTCTTCAATTGTCATCAGATCCAGCAAAATTAGTTCTTGATGCAATGCAAGGGTTTTACCCTTCAAGTTCGACTGTGGAAAACAGGGAATTTGATTTTGATTTGAGTGTAATTAGAAGGAGCTGCATTCATTTGTTAAAGGAGGTTAAGAGAGTCTCGCCAAAAATTAGTGATCAGGTGAGAGCAGAAGCGAAGAAGTTGGCGGGTGAATGGAGAGCTAGGATGACTGTGGCAGCCGAGAATTGGTTGGAGGTTTTGGGTTTTTTGTGGCTTGTTACTGCGTATGACTTGACCTCTATTTCTGATAGGGAGGAGCTTCAATCTCTTCTCAGTATAGCTGCTAATCACGAAAAACAGTCAGATGAATTGTATGGGATCTTTGACACGGAAGATAACACACCTGGTAATCACTTTTCCTGGTTTATTAATGTTTCTAACTTATTCATATTTCTATCTGAATGTCTTTTCTCGTATGATACTCTCTCTGTATTTTGGATGCCTTGTAAAAATAAAAATTTAAAGTTTTATTCAGATTGAATTCTCTATGCTTGAAGATTCATAAAGGGTTTTTTCTATTATATTCCTATCCTTATTCAGTTAATAAGTAGAAATCTATATCAGCAACAATTGATGCAATTGTGGGACAGGATAGGGTCGTAGGCCTGTAAATCATTGTCATATTATAAGATTGATGACCCATAGATGTCATAAAGGAACATTCTGAACCGGTGATGCAGTGCCTTACGGAAATAGATAAAATAGAAAACTTCTAGTTCTTGCATTGTGGAGTAGCGTTGGTCGCACTCCATATTGGACGCACTTCATTTTCATTCTAGAGCAGCTTTCTAAAGTAGTCATGTACCTTAAGATGTCATTGCAAGCAATGATAAAAATATTTAAATTGTTGAAAGTTTCTCTTTTTATGCTCTCTATTTTTTAGTAGACATACCTTAGTAAGTGGTTAGAAGTAATGATAGGCCTTGTTGTTGTATATTTATATTACAAACGGTTTTTTTCTTCATAGTTTTAAAAGTGAATACTTTCTTCTTGTTGCTGGGCTGAAAGTAGTGAACGGTTTCGTTTGACCCTTTCTTATAACAACTGCCCATAAGGCTATATTTTGATATGTTAAATTCAGAATTATTCACTCACTAACCTCTAATTCATTTTCCTTGTCTTTTACAATTGAATAGCGAGCAGCAACCTTTGTTCCTCTATCAAAACTGAGAAACCAGAATCTTCACTGGGAAAGAATGCCGCAACTTGTTCTTCTCCAAATCTTCAACTAACTGCCACCTCAGATGCTAGGAATTCGCAGGGGTTTCCAACTTGTTCTTCTCCAAATATTCAACTAACTGCCACCACAGATGCTAGGAATTTGCAGCGGTTATCAAATGAGCAGTTTAGTGGGAATCACTCAATACAGAACGAATTTTTACAGATTGCTAAGTTGTTTTCTGCGTTAGATGGAGGTGTGTTAGTAAATGCTCTCGGGTTGATTTCTCAGAATAAACAGGCCCTAGAATATATTAAGAGTTCTGGTTTTGGAGATAAGATCCCTGGTAAGTTTCTTGAAAATTATTAGTGTTGTTACCATTGCTCTTACTTATTTTCGAAGTATTGGTTTTGGGATGCTTTTCTTAGAAAAAGGTATTAAGCTCTTATTCATGTTCTTGCCGGGCTGGTAAAATGTATTTTCCTTCTGTAATTGTTATGTTCTAGCTTGTTTCTTCTGTTATATGCTTTCTTTTGTTGATGCATTTGCTAACATTACGTTATATTTGAGCTGGGGTACGATTCTAGCAATTCTCCTTTTGAAGCTTATCTGGAGCAGCTTGATGAAAATCTTTCAATTTTTCTTTGCATGTTGCAGATGCTATTCCGACTCTTATTGAAAGGAGGCAACGGATTGAGGCCGTTAGAGCTATTTGCACCTTCAACTTAATTGACAAGTTTCCCCCAGTACCCCTCTTAAAAGAACACGTGGATACTGGGATGAACTCTTTCCAGTCACTTTCCTCGAAAACGAAACTAGTTGGTGAAAAGGTAATTTAGCTCTTCTCTGGACATACAATATCTGCTTTGTAAATCGATAAATGTAGCTGGGACCATCATCTTAATGTAAATATGCATCCATCTATCAAGGCTTAATAACTCTTAATCGCAGATTAAGATTGCAGACGACTATATGGCTGATCTAAGAGCTGTGATTCAATGCATTAAAGATCACAACCTAGAGTCAGAATACCCGCCCTCAGTCATTGAAACAAAACTAGCTAAGATGCAGAACCACAAGGATAAGTTGAAACACACGGAGAACTGGAGAAGTTTGGCGCCATGTCACAAGGTTGAACAAAAGCAGAAAGGAGGGAGGAAACGCTCCGCCAAGTTTCAAGCACAACAGCTTAAATTTAAACGTCAGCGGGCAGCAGTATCAGCTCCCACACCACATCCAATGCCAAATCCCACCCCTGGATATGCACTGCCAAATTCAGCATACATGCCGTGTGAAAATGTTGGACGCCCCTGGCAATTCGGTATGGCTGCCAGCAACGTAGATATTTCGAAAGGAATTTGTTACCATTGCAACGTGTTAGGGCATTGGAAACGCAATTGTGCCAAGTATTTATACGAAAAGAAGAACGGAGATGTGATCAAATCACAGATGCATTAAGTCCCTTGTGAATAAAGGTTAGTTATTTTGGTTAAGGACTCGTTTGAAAGTACTTTTAAAATGACTGACAGTGTCTTTGGTGAAAATGTTTTTGAAGCCAATCCTTAGTAAGGATCCAAGCACTTGAAACTTCTTGCAAAAAGTACATATTCGGTGCTTCTTCCAAAAAACTCTTAAACCACTTTTGGAACACAAAATCAATCCCACTAAAAGCGTTTTTAGTCACTTTAAAACACTTTCAAACGAGCCTTCATATCGGAGCAACCAATCAGTAACATTTTGTAATTTGTTAGATGCTAAGTGATTGGGAGATCTGCTCCACAATTTGTACATGTAGTAAGCGTGTGTATTAATAGAATGCTTGATAAATGTTTGGTATTTCTGTGAAGTCTTCGAATGAAACTTGTATTTGCAGAAAGTTCCCATTATTTGTTCTATGGATATTTCTAGTATGACTCGTGGTATTTTCTATACCAAGGGTGTTCGGCTGTTAGATTCACCGTTGCATATTGTCTCGATCCAATAATGCATTGTAATACAAAAGCTTTTTTTCATATAAAACATGTATTATTAGATTAAGACGTAGCGATGGCGAAAAACTATTTTATGTGTTACCATTCACCCGCAGGCTAAGATTTGAGTACAGGGGTGTCGTGCCCGAGATTCTTTGCCAGTATCCAAACCGTCAGATCAGACCACAAAAAGGAACCCACATCCAACGGTCCAAAAACACTGTTATTTATGGAAAGAAATTAAAATCTTTGTCAGTTTTCATTATCCGCAACAATTAGCCACTCTCAGTACTATCATTAATTCCACTCCCGTTTTCAATATCGCCACTCTTATCTCTCCCAGCTCTGAGTTCCTCCAATGGCCACCGTCCTCCGAAATCCACCTTTACGAGCACCGTTCGCACCGCTTCCCGCCACCGTTTCGCCGAACCTTTCGAAAACTTCATACGTTTCGTGCAGACAAGGCTCGATCAGCACGCCGCCGTTTCTCGCTCTCAGCTCTCTACGGTCATCTCACTCGCCGTCCGTACGGTTCCTCAATTTCGCGCCTTTAGCTTCCCACCATGAGACCCTAAGTGCCGAGACGGCGGAGGAGATTCGAGAGCTCAATGAGGTCGAGGTACTATTTACTTTCTTTTTTTTTTTAACAATTTTCAGAATTTGTTTTTTGTTTACTTGAATTGAAGTTCATTAGGTCTGCTTGTTTGATTGTTGATGAGGAATTGAATTCGCAACGAACGAAAAATGCGATCAATTTTGTTGCAAAAGCTGATGGATATATCACTTTTGATCAAAATTTGGGAGGATTAACGGGAATTGATCACTCAAAAACTTGAAAAAAACTAGTTTTAGTTGTGGCGAAATTCGAACATTGTGATTGATTGTTGATCTTAAATGATCCCTAAAACTACTTTTAGTTTTAGTTGTGGCGAAATTCAAACTTTGAAGCATTGATGCTGCCCCTTCACATGAAAACAGATGTATGCAGAGGTCAGATTTTTATCTGTTACGAAGCATTATTCACTACTATGACTATCATGTTGCGTTTCAATCGTATGTCTTCTCCTTTGTGTTGTGATTCTTCTGAAAAAATCTTAAGAGATGATAGTCTAGACATTTTTTTATGACAGTGGCTCTTTACAACGCCTGATTAGAAACATGTATAAGATATTTTTATGTCTTTCTTAGTCAAAATTTCGTTAACAGTTGTTTTTACTAATATGTCGTTCAATCGTGGATGAAGGCAGATACTCGGTGGAGAACTAGCAGTGGAAACTCCTGCCTCAACAATTTTGGAGAGTAATTTCCTATTCACCACAACTATTGATCTTCACATAGACATGATACAAATTGTTAAATTTTATGGACCACTCGAAATTTCTTCAACATGATATCATTATATACCCTAAATGTTTCATTGTGTGGATCACGAGCTTTGAGTAAAACTATAAATAGTTAGTGACCGCCTTCACTGCCTATCTGTTTTCATTTTTATGGCAGTTTACATACACAACGCATGTATAATTGTGTCTTTATGGGTTATATAGAATTTAGAATTCAAGTTCTGTGCACAATACTCAATTTTTAATTTTTTTCCTTTCTCCGGTTTTATTTTATTTTTTATTAAATATTTTTTACTTGGTCGTTGGGAATGATCTTTGTGATATCATCATTTTATTGCAGAAATTTGTGGGATCCTGGTTACCGAGAATGTTAAGTTCTTGAAGAGGCCATTTGCATGGGTATCTGCATTCTTAGTTGGACAAAGCTTATGGCTGATTTCTACTCCAATGGCACAATCACGTGATATTATCAAACCAAACGCAATTTATGAGACAGCGGAGTTATTTGAATTAGGAATCCAGCTATCATACTTGCTACTATTGCTAGGTTTTCTTGGGGTTGGAACTTTCTTTGTGATTCGTCAAGTGCTTGTACGTAGAGAACTTGATCTTTCTGCCAAAGAATTGCAGGTATGAGCCTGCATTTTCCATTATACACTGTTGATTAACACTTTTCTCCAACCTTGACACTTTGTACACATCCTACCTGAATTACGAGGACTAAATAAAGACATTAAATTCTTTAACGTTTGCCTTCTGTAATAGACATTTGACAGAGGCTGTCAACAAATGGTTACTCACATTATAATTTTTTTCATTCTAAATACCAGGAGCAAGTAAGAAGCGGTGATGCTGATGCGACTGAGCTTTTTGAACTTGGAGCAGTAATGCTGAGGAGGAAAATTTATTCAGCTGCTATTAAATACTTGGTTCAGGCAATCGAGAAATGGGATGGGGACGACCAAGATCTTGCTCAGGTATGATGAATTCTCAGATATATTTGCACTTCTATTGTCTAAAGCACATCATACTGAATCCAACAAATAGATGGCTTTAGAATTGTGTTATAAAAATAGTTGTGACTATTTGATAGTTATATTCCAACTTAAACATTTTTGGTACTGGAATCCCAGTAACTTGTAGTTGTGGATCATACCTGCTCAGAGTTGCATGCGTTGAAATGGCACTAACTTGTCTTTCTGAGTCATGCATTTTCAGTGCTGTTGGATGTGTTGGTTTCCACATCCCGAATCACACGTGATTTTGTAGTCTATGTAGCTGTGACATAGTTTTGAACTAATCTGTATCCACCGTGTCTAAAAGGTAACCACATATAAATAGCTGTGGAAACGAGAATGAAAATTAAGACCATTTAAATCAGATTATATTTCTTTTTTGCATCATCTTTTCGAGATGTGAATTTTCTGTTGTTGGTTTTGACATTTTATATATTTGAATAGGTTTACAATGCCCTTGGTGTCAGTTACATCCGCGAGGGTAAACTTGCTAAGGGAATTACGCAGTTTGAAACTGCCGTGAAGCTTCAGCCAGGCTACGTCACAGCTTGGAACAACCTAGGTGATGCCTATGAAAAGAGGAAAGACTTTAAGGCTGCACTGAAGGCATTTGAAGAAGTACTTCTGTTTGATCCAAATAACAAGGTAGCAATACCACGGCGGGAAACTTTGGTGGAACAAGTGAAAATGTACAGAGATGTTCCGGTAAAAACAAAGGAGAAGTCATCTGACAGTACGCGTTGACGGGGATTTTATCAGCAAAAGCTTCTGTAAGTTTTGCTTGGCATTCTCCCAAACAGTCGATGGTTGTTGAGGTATCATTTGGTTTTTCCATGGTCCAAGATTTAGGCCTAACTTCTGTAGTCACATTTTGTATTGTCTAGAATCTAAGTCTGTAATTTGATTCCGGAAACTTGATTCGTAAGTAGGCGGGTAAAGTTCTTTGTATTGTAAGTGTTACAAATATATTTTACACAAACGGTTGTGCAGTTCATAAAATCGTGTTTACTGATTAGCTAAATAAATCCGATGAGGATTACGGAATGTTCAAGTCCTAAAGCTACCTATCTTGATGTTGCATTTTTCTGTTTGAGACTCAAGTATTTGCATTTTCGTTAGCAAAATATTGAGGCAATTTCCATTTATGTTTGGAGATAAAAGATTCGCAACCTTTGAAAATTGAACAAGGACCCTTATTTCTATGTAAATAAAATTTAGAAATTTAAACCCTCTATTTTTCTCACACTTTTCACATCATACTCAAGTGACCAAGGAACAACAAATCGAATGGTAGTCTCAAAACAAAGACATGGCTCGTTTGGAATTGCTTTAAATGACTGAAAGTATTTTTATAGAAAATGTTTTTGAGTTCTAAAAGCACTTGAAGTTCTTTTTCAGGATTTACTTGCATTTTTACACATGATTGGTTCCAAAAGCATTTTCACTAAAAGCGCTTTCAGTCATTTTAAAAGTATTTTTAAGCAAACTAAGTTTTTTAATTACAAGTGATATTATTATACTAAACTACACTAAAGAAAGTGAAGCGTTTAAACCCAAAACACGGTTGGCTAAAGAAGACAATGCTATCAACCAGAGGATCCACCACTTGAAGAATCAGTTGTATTCACAGGCCAAGAGATGTTGTGTGGTTGCATTAAGGGTGGGAAGCTTGACCTTCAGTGGATCACTCCCATAAGAGGTGTGAGGGGAGAAGACAATATTGTACATAAATCGATTAGAATTAGGGTCCCTTTGGAGGGTATATAGTAGCTGACCTGCACCATACCGGCCTAGAAGTTGGTATGATCTATCTGATTGATCCATTGTAACACATACTTCATCCGTACCTAACCAAATCAAAATAAGTAAAAGTTACTTTTTCGTAAAGATGATTTTTAAATGATGATTAAAATCTTAAGCCGATTGATGAACTGTTGATCTGGTTGATATGTATGAATGACTTAAACGTTCTTCAAATTGGTTGATTTTTGCAAAGAGGATCATTAAATGACGATTAAGATTTGGGTAATGCTATTCACATATCTCATTTTACCTCTCACACACCATTGTTAAATTTTTGTCTATTGATCTTCTTCAGTTCATTCGATTTGACGGCCAGAAATTGAGAAAAGTGTGTGAGAGATAAAAATAGGTGTGTAGATAGCACCACTCTTGATGTTGATTAATGAACTATTCATCTGTTTGATACATACAAATGAAACAATCAATATGGTTGTGTTTTTTTTTTTCAAAAATAATTAGTAAATGAAAGGTAAAGAAATGAATAGTTCCGATTTTGACATTTATATGATGAAAATAGGTTAATCACACCAAAATAATTATTTTTTTTCTTAATTTACCAGGTGGGTTTGGGGTTGCTTAATTTTTTATTTTTTTTAAGTTGGGCCTAAAATTGTGTTTGGTAATAGAAACTATTTTTATTGTTATTATTTTTTTAAATCTTGAGTGTAAAACATTGCAGCTCTAAGAATTCCTATCAAAAAAGTGTATTTTTTTTTATAGGAGGCGGGTGAATGATATCAACTAATGAAACTTTTATATTGACAATACTACTCCCATCTCTTTCTTTCTTTTTTCGCTAAAAGCATTTTTCACACCACAATTTACCGAACATTTACTTGCTTCTTTTCACATGTTTATTCTCACAACATAACAAAAATAATTTTGAAAAAAAAAACACAACACTTCCAAACTAGCCCACCATGTAAAATTAAATAAATTAAATTGGATTTGATATGAGTAATTGGGAGAAGAAAGCAACTCACAGGCAGCTAACTCTATCTGCGTTTGGTAAATAAAATCCAGGGCTGCAGAGATTTCTTGCTCAAACTCATGAAATGGTGATCCTCTTTTAAAATTCATCTTTCTTAGCTTACAAAGTCCTTCTCCCAACTCCATCATCGCTCCTTTATGGTTCTATTTCATCACAACAAAACCCAAGTGTAACTAATCAATTTGTAAGCATATATACATATATATATATATATATATATATATATATATATATATATATATATATATACATCCGATGCGTTTGTTATAGAGAATTGACTTGACGATAGGATATGATAACTCTCTAAATTCAATGCATATTGAAAAAAGAAACGGAAGTTTAAATTTTATAATATGTAGGATGAACCTGAACAAAAAGTTAGCAGGATATTAACTTACTAACTTTTTAGCGATATATAAAAACACAACAATAGGCTCACTCAATCAGTTGCAAGAATTATCAACCTGGTTGAATAGGTGATGGAATCCGACTGCGCATTGTAGAATTCCATGAATAAGAGTTCTGGACGGTTCTTCAGCATTGTTCCAAAGCGACTCGAGAAAGTCATGGCACTTGTAGTATTCCCTTGTGTTGAACAGCACAACGGCTTCATCAAAGCTACACTCCTCCTCTTCGTCGTCCTCCTCCTCGCCTTCAGCAGCACCGGAAAATCTATACGAAACCCGAAAACAACAGTAGTACCGGCTGCTGGTGGGTACTAGGATTGATCTTGTGTTGCTGCATGGGGAGGGAGAAGAGAAGCTGGTAATAGTTATTGGATTGGTTTGAGAAGGGTATAGATGAGAGTGACGAATCGGACGGCTTGAGATTGACGAGGGAGATAAAACAGTCAGAGTGGCAGCCGATGGAAAGGCCATGGATGGATTATAACTTCTGGAGAAGGTTTTTCAGACGTCTAAGACTTTACAGCCATATTTTTTGGCCACATTTGTGTGGTGGAGGCTCGGAGTAAACTACCCAAATACAGGACAAAACTGTCACTCCATTCTTTTTTTAGTCTATTTGTTTTCATATATTAAAAAATGAAATGGCAAATTCATAGAAATAGGAAATGTCTTATAAGGGTTAAGTACATATAATTATCCAACTTTTTAGATGATTCTGAATTAGATTTAACTTTTAAAATATTTCAATAATTGAGGTCACTGGTATTAAATAATGATTTTATCAACATTAAGTGATAATATTTATAGCGTTAAATGATGACATGGACAAATATTAAATTTGGTCTTTACTAATCGTCGTTTTTGAAGCTCTAATTCCTCAAATTGACTTGTTTTAGTCTAATCAAGCTGTAAATTTGTTTAGCTAAATTGTATTGATTTGAAGATTCAAAGTTCTATAGATGACTTAAGAGTAAAAACTTACTTTAATAGTTGTCCACGTCATCATTTAACACTAATACAATAACAATAAAGTCTTATCCCATAAAGTAGAGTCGACTATATAAATCCTAAAATGTCACTGTGCTCAGTTTTATGACATGTCTTCCATTAAATCCAAGTAGTCCAAGTCTTTTCTTAGAGTCTCTTTCTAAGTATTCCTAGGTTTTCCTCTACCCCTTTGGCTCTGAGCCTTTGTTTCATAATCACATCTTTTAATTGGAGCATCTATAGGTCTTCGTTTCACATGTCAAAATCACTTTAACCAATTTTCTCTCATTTTATCTTTAATTTTGGCTACTCTTAATTTACCTCGGATATCCTTGTTCCTAATCTTGTCCTTTCTTTTGTGCCACACATCTAACGAAGCATTCTCATCTCCGTTACAGTCACTTTGTGTACGTGTTGATGTTTCACCGCCCAACATTCCGTGCCATAAAGCATTACTAGTCTTATTGTCGTCCTATAAATTTTCTTTTATACTTTTAGTGGCATACGACAGTTGCACAACACACTTGATACACTCTTTACTTCATCCATCTAGCTTGTATTCTATGATTGAGGTCTCCATCTAATTATCCTTCATCTAACACTAGTAAACCTAACATACTTCGGACCAAATGTATTTCGAAATTTTTTAGATATATTTCAATTTCGTTCTAATTCTTTTTAAATTTTGGGCATTGGATTTGATTCAGGTGTTACAAAGTCGAAAAATATTGGATTGGAAAGTCAAAATCAAAATTTCCAATTCAAGTTGCACATGGTGCTCCAATTTGACGGTAATGTGAGATTCAAACCATTAATGTACGTAAATTTGACCACCAACTTTTATTTCTCAACACACTTTCGTCTTTTCATGAAGATTGGAAAAACAGACCACAGTCCCTCTCTTAGTTTGGCCAAACAGAACAGAGAGTACCCCTAAGGCAAAAAAAAACCCAGAAAAATCATACAAATTGGCAAGAAATGCAAACCTTTTCACCGGTACGATCATCTAAACGATCATTTTGCCAGTCGTTGCTACGAAACGACATAACGGGAGTACAACATGTGTATTGTATTGTGGAATGCAAGTGAGCAGATGAATAGATGATGAGTTTACAGATGACCATTTCTGTTCGAACCAATTATTCGACGAGAAAGGTTTCAGCTTACAACGTTTTCTTTAGAAACGAAACATGACTACAACTGAGTTCTATCCTGAGTACAAGAACATACTGATTTCGGAGGGGTAGAACTAAATTTATCCAATTTAATTTCCTAATATTACAACAAATGAAGATATTTTGACAACGATGATTCGTGTAGTTTATCAAGAATGTAATTGCTAATTCTAGTCCTGTGTGGTGTTAAGAGTCAGAAATGCTGCAGAGCCACAAAGCGTGTTAATTCTGCTTTCTTACCAGAAGTTACTTGGTGATGGTATCCTGCTTACCCCCTTCCCCTCGCGAGAAATTGAATGGGAGAATCGTCTAGACTTGTGTA
The DNA here is from genome assembly GCA_963580275.1 of Crataegus laevigata. Classification (NCBI taxonomy): domain Eukaryota; kingdom Viridiplantae; phylum Streptophyta; class Magnoliopsida; order Rosales; family Rosaceae; genus Crataegus; species Crataegus laevigata. The sequence continues at coordinate 32,118,753 of OY756952.1, forward strand.
ACTTCATTCTTATAGCCGGAACCCTGCGAGCAACTGCTTGCCATATCATCTGGACAGCATCGCCCTCCTTTGATGGGAACTGAAACTCATAAAATTTCTGAACCTCCTGCAACCTCTTCCACATTCGCGTCCACTCGTCCCTCCCAATGTTCCTGATGAGGTTTACCAGAAAATTCTTCTTTAGAGCATCCCTAGTTCGAACAAATATGCAGAACTCAGAGTAGTCAAGCACATCCTCGTATGGGAGTTCGATCTCATCACTGATGATGACAGGGACGCAGTGGCTAGCAATAGCATCAAAGAGGCGATTTGATGATGGGGTGTCACCGGCTATGTTGAGGCAGAATTTGGAGGTGTGCATACCCTGGGAAGCCTTGTTAACTCCATCTTTTTTAACACTCCCAAATGTAAAACGTACATCTTTTTCGCCTTGTAGAAGATAGAATAACTCTTGCCGAACAAAGCCACCCTGAACATGTAGAACCGGAAAGTCAAGAGCCATGAATTAGGAATGAACAAACTGCCTAGACCAAAACAGAAAATCAAAGACAGAGAAGGAAACAAGGCAAAAGCTGACAACATAAAGAGAATGAATGAACCAAAAAAAGGTAGAGGTGAAAGATCACGTTTTGATTGGCCAACACTCAGAAGAAAGAACATGTCAGATTCGCATATTAATTTTTCGGTATAGCTTTACCCTCTAACCAATAAAGGTACATGTTCTTTCTTCTGAGCACATGTGTGTCCCACAGCAAACCTTAACCGTTAGAAATTAGGGATCCACTGAGGAACACCCAGCCTAACAGTATGAAAAGAAAAAAAAAAGAAAAAAAAAAGAAAAGGAAGAAAACAGCAGAACCAAATTGTGAGCTGAAATTAACAATAGAAGATGAATATCGGCAAATCTTTACCAAATATCGTTTCAAATTTCATAACGAAATGAAAATCATACTGAGAAAGAATACTAACTGACACAAGGGGCTGAGTTTCATGTGTAATTCTCCCATTACATTAATTTGGAAGTGATGCAGAACATAGATGTCTGTATTTCTCTCAGATAATAAAATTTCAAACATTTTAAACAAACAAAACCACAAAGAACTCTCCTTTCCACAACTCACCATCTCAAAATACGATGAAGTTATGAACTTTGAAGAATCAAACACATTTTCATGTGCCGAATAAAAGACAAACATAGTTGTCCCGAATTTTATAGAGAAACTTCCCAAGAAAGAAAGCTTAAAAGAATGAGCAAACGATTTAAAATAAGGATGAAAGCGTTCAAACGTTTTATGTTGCATTCTGCATAATGCACCTCCTTTTCCATAGCAAACTATACAAACAAGTTAACATGTAAATCTCAAATCTTGAATCACCTCCGCTGTGTATGCCCTATCTAGCGCCCAAGTACATAGTAAAAATACGGAATTTATACGTAAATCTATCAACTAATATTATTGATTTTACATCAAAAAAGCATGTATGTAAAAGGAAATTCCTTTAGAGAGTATCTAGATTTAACCTTGATCTCTTCAGATTTGATAGTCAGCATTAACACAATTGTGAGGCACAGAAAAGGAAGCAACGAAGGAAAAAAAACATTAGCTAAAGGAGAGAGAATACGTACATCTTTTCGATATATTGCACCTTGGAAGTACAGCAAGGTTGGCCGACTATCGAAAGTAGAGGAGTCATTCACATAGGATTTGATTACATGCTTGTAAGGGGCAATGACATCTTTCTCCACATTTGCTAAGTTTGGAGGATACCTCCCAAAGTCCGAAAGTATGAATGTTGCAGGCCATAGCTTCATCCTCGCATCTAAAAGGCTATTCGGATGGTGAGCCACAATTAAGTGGTCTCTTCCCCCTGATCTCTTCCATTCCTTTTGAGCCGTCACATACTTTACCAATTTATCTTGCAGCACCTTATTTTTGCTCTTCTTCTCGGGCGGGTTTATCTTGGAGAATCGGTTGTAGCTTAAGGAAGAAAAGAATGGTATAAAAACAATGTCAGCTTCGCTAGCATTGCGCACTCTTATTGCAGTGCGAGCATTTGGGGGGTTGGGAAGTTCCGAAGCAAGGAGATCCAGTGTCAACCAATACTCTATACTGTGTTGCAGATTCAACGCGCCGGGATAAGCAGGTATTTTAGTTTGAAGATCTGGCCAAACACTACTGCTTTCAGGTTTCCAGTTCAAGAGTCCGAAATGAAATTCGGGGGGTAAGTCATACATGAACACCTTGAGAAGAACTTGTTTCTCAATGGTGTTACATTTTACTCCATTGATAGCTTGGGACGAAGATGATGGCTTTTCTTCTTCCTCATTATCCACAAGTATTGCTCGATTCCCAATTGAGGGTTCGACATCCTTTTGATTCTCACTTCCAGAACTCCCGCTGTCAACCGCGGCATTAAGTTTGGAATTGGGTAACAGTTTATGGTCAATGTAGCGAGGCATGCCCGTCGAACGCAACACAAAGAACCAAGAAAATATGAAGAGTGTTAATGTAACTATAAACAAGAAGAACAAAGATTTTCGAGCAATGACAGCGAGGGAAGAAACATTCCTTTCGGCCATTGTAATTCCAATCCCAAAGGATTCAATGCCCGAAAAGTCGAAAACCATGAAAACTAGAGAGAATTACAACGAAACCGCGGCATTAAGCCGAACAGATTTCCATCGGTCATATAACACCACCATCAAAAAAATGCAGAAACTTTCGACACCCAGAAGAGAGAAGAAAATCCAAAGAAAAATACAGATTGAAGATAGTGAAACTAACACATGAAAACAGATCTCATTACGCTCTCATACCATTGTTTTCTCTCTCCATTTCTCTACATAGACTACCATGGAAGAACAAGAACAATATAGAGAGAGAATCAGCTCAGAAAAAGAAAACCCAGATGAGAAAATAGAGAAAACCCAGATGAAATCCAATCAAATCTGATCAAACCCACCAAAAGAAAGCAACCCAAAACCCCAGATGAAATCCAATCAAATCCGATCAAACCCACCAAAAGAAAGCAACCCAAAACCCAGCAGAAGCAGAAGAACAGAAAACAGAGAGAAATTCAATGTGGGTGTGTTGATTTGGTGAGGATTTCGTGCCGGGGAAGAAAACCAATTGGCGCGGTTGGTGTGTTTGTTGACAAATTTGCGAGCTGAGAAGTGGAGATTTTCTCTCAGAAGCAAAGGAGTAGGAGGAAGGAAGCGTTGGAATAGGGTCTATCTGTTGAAGCGGGCTCGTCTGTTGTCGACTTTTCATAATTTCTATATTTTTATTTATTTATTTTTGTATTTATTAATTTTATTTTATAAAAGTATTGTTATTGCTACTCAAGTTTAACTCAACCATGATTATGCTAATTATGGTAAACAAACAAATAATCTATTTATCAAGCTTGATATTTAGTTCAAGAAAGACTTTATTTTCAGCATAAGTTTTCTTTTCGATACAATATATAGATAAACAAAATGATTTTATTGGCGTGACTCAAAATAATAGTAGTGTCACATTAGGAATGATTATACCATCAAAGTCGAGCTTAATGGAGGATAAGTTTTGTTTAAAAGTTGAAAATAAAAGAAAAACGAAAAGAGATTCTCCAAAATTGGAATGTTGCTTTGTTGTACCATCTTGTTTGGTAAAATCAGAAACTCGTGTTAGAAAATAAAGTAGTATACATTGTGTTATGATCAAGTGATTAATGTAAATTCGCTAACATTTTTTCTACTTTTTGTTTCTTGTTACCAATGGTAATTGCTAATGGAATGTGCGTACTAAATATTCGGCCGGCTTGTTAAAAGTAGTATACAATATGTTAAAAGTGATATACAATGTGACCAATCACCAATGTAACCTCTCTATAGCCCTTGATCACTTGTTTTATTTTATTTTTTTGGACCATTAGATGCATTACTAACTCGATCGGCTTGTTAAAAGTAGTGGAGTATACTTAATATCTGATCCAAATATTATTTGAAAAATAAAATAAAATAAATATATTATTTTAGAAATATTGTCAAAGTATTTTCTTTAGAGCAAAATTGCTAAACAAAGAAAGACATTAGCACAAGAGGCTTACACAAACAGCCTGAGGTCTAGCAACCATAGAAATATTATCTAGAAATAAACCGACAATTGAAGAAGGAGGGTAATCCAACATAATATAACCAAAGAAAAACTTAGCTTTGGCAAACCATCAGTCATCGTTTTTCTTTCTCTATAAATATGACTTAAATCACATTAATCAAATCGAGAAATACAGCCATATCAAGTGCCAAACCATCAACCACCATATAATCCTTTCCTTATCTTTTTGTTTTGATATAAACCAAAATAAAAATTTATAGTTACTAGTTTTTGTTATGATTTTTTATTTTTATTTTGTCTAGGCATGGAGAGACTTTGTCAAGTGATAATGTTGTCTCTCACCTTCCTTGCCACAAATAACATGATGATAAAACTTGCTTTGCTTGGCTTTGAGCCTAGGAGAGGTGCACAAGAATAAACATCTTAATCAACAAGAAAACATCATTATTAACAGTTTAGTAGAATTCTTGTTTATGTATAGCATTATAAGCAGCAGGTCTCTGATTCAACTCACATGAATGACGAGTTCAAAACCTAATTATGACTGACTTATTGTGTAATTTAGCCACTGACGTTGTACCTTAACATTGCTGTATGAGCTCAAGGTGTAAATTGATTAGCATAGTATCTTGGGTGGAAGGTCAAACTTCATTGGAACTAGGTTTAAAACTTGGAAGGCCAAACGTGAAAAATTGTTACCTGTAGTTTACTCAAAATTGTTAATGGTTTTCATCAATTCGTCTAACTAGGCGTTCTAAGGCTTCTTAATCTTGCGTTCTTCCAACTTATTGAGATTGGAAGCAAAAGAATTGTAATACTCTTGCACATGAAGCTCGCGTCAACACCAAGTTGTACAAACTGATGAAGATTGAACATTTGATTGTTGTTTATTTTTTATACCAATTTTATTGAGATTGGTATCAGAAATAAACAGCGAGGGTAAAATCGACAAAATTGAAACCACAATGACAATTACCACAAACCACAGTAAACATTTATGTATTTTAGCAAAAATTAAAGCAATTCCGAGAAGATTTGGAGTTGTTAGGTAGTCATTACAGGTGTATTCAAGCGAGATTTTTGAGGATTTTAAAAAATATAACAGCGGATGCTTAGAGTTGTTTATAATTTGTAGTAAAGTGAATTTATTCCCAGGATTAATCCAAAATTCCGATCCCAAACCATCAGAAACAAGATCCAACATCCGTTCTTGAACCCTAAGAAATCCACTTAACAAGTACATTTGCCATGTAAAAAGTTCCATTCCACTTTAAAGCAAAAAAATGTGCTAAATTCGCTTGTTCCAACGAATGGAGCTCCTTTGCTCAACCCGCGAAACCTCTGATTACAGTGCTTGTAGATGACCGTCGGAAAGATCAGAACTGGAACTGCATCTCCGGTGCATATCCAAGTGCTTCAAGGTGAGCAGCCATGGCCTTGTTCATCGGGGGTGGACCACATCTCAGAATCTGCAGATTTCAAGAACAAAGTCAGCACTTCACATATAACAGTATGCTAGCGACCTTTCATGTCTAACAATGCAGCAATGGAAACGCGTGTTTGCAAGCTTTTGAATTCACTTGCCTGAATATCATGCGCTGGGGCAGGCAAGTGCTCTTGAATCATTTCCTTTGAGACAAAGCCAACACCACCATCCCATACTTCCGGAGGCTGAAAAGTAACAGTTTTCAGAGGCAGTAAAAAAAAAAATAATGGCAGTCAGTCATGGTGTATAACATAAGGATTAGGATTCCACACAAACAAAAAAAGACGGAATATCATTCACATTAACGAAACAATAGCAGAGAACCAGAAGATGGTAACTTCATACTCCATGAGGAGACCTTTGTAGTAGTATTTGGGTGGATTATCTATTTCTATTATTATAAATCTCAAACCAGTAAAAGTTGGAATATCGTTCACATTAATGCTGAAGACCATCCTTCTCAAAACACACATAACAGTAAAAATCAAAACGGAATTCATGGCATTTTAATTTACTTTGGCTTGACATAGTGCTTTGGTAGCAAACTAAAAGATAATAAGTTTTTTCAAAAACACCAGGAGAAAGCAAAGGGGAGAAAAATAGTTCGAAAATATATTGCATGCGAAAGGCACTAACCTGATTCAAGACGTAGTAAATCTTGAAGCGATCAGGGTAGTTACTAGCAAGGCCATCCAACTCTTCCTGCAAACAAATAGAAGGAATTTGATCCAATTACATAACTGCAATTCAAAAAATACTACAATTCCAACTTCTCAGTTCAATGTCAGGGCCGGAAACAAATAACATCTTTCTAGACTATATACAGACCGAGCATGAAATTCGCTACAATTCAACAAGGGCAGGTTATCTAAGTGGGAATTGCATAGTCAACTAAGAAATATCAAATTAAAGTGCATTAGTAGACCCATCCTGCTAGCATTTTATAAAGACCCAATATGTTGGTTCCTTGGTGAAAGAATGGGCCAAACCAGTGGTAGTATAAGTTATCAAATAAACATAACAAGTAGACAATGCAAAGATGATACGAAACATGATACAACGGGGAATGCAGGATACCTTTAAAAGAATGTCCTCATATGTCACATTGGCATAGATCAAGTGCACCTTCGTTTTGTCTTTTGAGTTTTCTAATATTGCCCTTGCAACCTACAGTTGATGCAGAGAAGGTGAGAATATTCTCCAAAATTAGAGCAACGAAAGAACATATTGCACTCTTTTGTGTTAATAAATACATACCTGGAACATTGGAGTGATTCCAGACCCTCCAGCAAGCATCCCAAATGCTCTAACTTGGCCAGGTTGATACTTGAAACGCCCCTGGTAACAATAAAATTCCAGGGATCAACTTGGTGGAAGAAAAAAAAAATAGTGCATGTAGGATTTATATGATTGAAGTGCCAAAAACATTTGAATAGCACAAAAAATGTTTACCTTCGGTCCCTTGACAGCAAGATGATCTCCAACGTGCATCTCTCGGAAATGATGTGACATTCTTCCTTGAGGATACATCTGATGCAAAGAAATGTCCAATACATGATACCTTTTTAAAATAACTTCACGTATCATTTTCTCTATTTCCATGTTTCAATAAAGTGAAGGTGCAAGTGAATCTCCCTACAACTGTTGATAGATAAATACCTTTATAACCAATTCAAAATATCCAACATCAGAATCCAATGTAGTTGGGGTATATGGTTTGATAATCTCTTCTCCTTGCCCATCCTTACCCCTATTCGACAAATTATATCACATAAGAAGCTACAACGATACAATCAAGACAAAAATCATCCAAACTTCCTATTTATCTATCAGAATTTCCAACAAACATTTAGTGAATCAACCATCATTTATCAAATTATCAACAGCTAAAAGACTCAGAAAAGGATGACCATTTAGTAAACAAAGCAAACCAAAAAGGCCAATTCGAATCAATCGTACCTGCAACTTATGTGCTGTCCAATTGGAAGGCCTAAAACTGCAGTAGGTGTTGGAAGTTCAAATTTAAACTTTGCCACATTGTGGCTCAGCTGCGTGCGCTTGACAAGTTTGAAGTCCTTGAAATTCTCCGGATCTAAGTAAACTATAAAGATACACCACAATGCGAGGCATTTTTACACATTCTATTGGGTCGATTTTTAGCATAAACCACACAGACAACAAGTCCATGCAGTTTTGTATACCTTACATTGTTAACACACAAAGTACTGAAGGAAACTTGAATAGCTGAAATTTGACTACAGAGAAGGGAAAAAAGCAAGCACAAAAAAATTCAAAAACTGAACCCAAATCTGTCTCGAATCAATATCTAAAGCTGACCTAGAAGGACTGGAAGCAAAATGGTCAAATCCAGGATTTCTTCAAACAAAACAAGACAGAAATTAAAGATAAAACATTTTCAAACTCTTCAAACAGATATTTTCGATGTTCGATTTCTATATGAACAGAAGGATGAAGAAAGGAAAAAAGAAGAATTTGAAGATTAAGGCTTTGGTCCACCATTGTCTTCCAGAAAAAGTGATCCTCTTACTTTATAAACCATGCTACTGGATAACATAAATCTCTGCTCTCCAAGTTTGTTACCATGCAAGGAACAGAGAACCCTTTTCCTTAAAACTAAGCATCAATCATCAATCTTAATCGAAATATGGTTACCCAATTGATAATTGCAACTAAAACAAATATCACAAAAGAGTACATCACAAAATACCAAACTTTTTCCACTCCCCCAAATCTAAACCAGATAAAAATCACAGAAAAAGCATAAATACTCATAACCCAACAGTAAACACTCGAATGATCGACCATAACTATGATCAAAACTATGTAAACCCATCACTGATTGAAAGTTGAAACCAACTAATCACAAAAAAAAAGGGCAATTAAAAAAAAGTTCAAACCTTTGGGCTTCTTGGAGGAGAAGAGATAAGCAGCAGCCGCAATAACAACGACAGCCACAGCTGCACCCACAAGGATCTGGGGATCCAGTGACTCTAAGAAATCCATATTCTTCGTGGGTTCTGGGCAAAAATAAAAAAGTTCTTGCTTCTTGGTTTTATCAAAATCAAGAAATGGGATTAATGGGAAAATGGGTAGTAGAGAGTGTGGGTAGGTGGACGATTTGCCTATCTATATAAATTGGAGCGGGTGTCTGTCGCTGACTAGCTGATATATATATACGACAGACTACAGTGTAAGAAGAGTAGTGAGAGAGTGGGAGGTGATAGCTAGGTAGGTCAAATCGTGGATGGTGGGCTGACAGATCTCTTCTTGGTATACCAAACGATGCTGACTCGCAGATGCCTGGCGCCCATAGAAACCATTCTTAAAACCTACATTTCTTAATAAACAAAGAATGGCCTAGTATTCATTGAGGACTACGGATCGGGTGTTATTCATCTTCATTAAGATCAACTCCAACAATAGCTTATAACCTAAAATTTCTTCTATTTTTTGGGTCTTTTGATATGGGTCTAAAGTCATTAAAATTTGGACCTATTTCAAAAGTCAAAAGTCACTAAAAATTGGGCCTATTTCAAAATGTGGGCTATAAAATTGGACCTATTTCAAATTATTCTTTTTTTTTTCCTCCAAAACCCACTCCAACCCATGACCTAAAACCTAAAACTTAAAACTAACCCAAATTTAGGCCACAAAGCAAAGTGAACCTTAACAAATGAGACTTAAAACTAACCCAAATTTAGGCCACAAAGCAAAGTGAACCTTAACAAATGAGATTGAAACTGGGCTGTGAAGCCCACTGCCCAATTCATGACTCGCCCATGCACCCACGCGCCAGGCCCTTCCAACCAGAAAAACAGACCCACGTGGGGGCTGTTCCTCTAGTGTCAGATCCAACAGTAGCCCAACGACTCCATTTAAATGGGTCGTTGGTTAATCAAACGGTCCAGGTTCAAATTGTTTTTTTTATATTTATATATTTATTGAATTCAACGGCTTAGATCGAATATAATCAAATCTAACGGTAAAAAAGAGATCTAAAGGTCTAAATTTAAATCCAGCGGCTAAAATAATTTTAAAAAATTATTTAACTTAAAATTCAACCAAAAACTCTATAAATACATGTGTATTTGTTCAAACATCCACACAAAACTCACTTTTCTCCTACAATTCTTCCAATTTTTCTTTCTACCATTTCTTCTCATTTCCAAAATTTTCAAGATGGCAAAAGAGCATGTTAGAGGTCATAATTGGACTTTTGACGAATATATTGCTTTATGTTTGGCATGGATTTCTGTTAGCAAAGATGGTGCCGTTGGCACCAATCAAAACAGGAAGATTTTGTGAGGTAAAATCGTTGATAAGTTCCATGAAAACTCCAACGCAGGTCGAAGGGAAATTGGTGGTGTTTATGATCGGTGGAAGATTATCAACAAAGCGTGCACTTTGTGGAAGGAAAGCTTGGAGAGAGCCATAGTTGACATGCCTAGTGGAAGGGGCGCCTCAGAAATTGTGAGTTTCTTTGTTGATATTTTAGTTGTCATGTACATAATAGTATTTTGTAACTAATTGTTTTTATGTATTTGTTGCATAGGGTGACAAAGTAATGGCAATTTACAAGACAAGAACTACACCAAAAAATCAAGCTTTTTAAGTTGCATCGTGGTTGGAACATCCTCAAAGATTGCCCGAGGTGGGAAACCAATGCAAACCAACAATGTGGAAGATTATTTCATAGTGAAGCTCCATCCCCAAATGATATCAATGAAGGTGTGAATTTTGCCAACAATGAATGTATCGAACAAATGACCCCAACTTTTTCTTTTGCAAGGCCCCCGGGTAGAGATAAGTAAAAGGAAGCAAACAGAAAAGGGAAGTCCCAAGATCCGATACGGGCACAATTTGCTAACGAAATGACAAGAATGAACAAAAACCAGTGTCATCAGCAAGAAGAATCAGCCCAAATGCGTTTGGCCATGAAGGAAGAAGGGGATAAGGAGCAAGAAAGGTTCGAAGTTAATTTGATGATGAAGGACCTCGACAAATACACTCTAGAGAGGAAGAAATACTTACGTGGTAAGCAAAAGGACATTTTACGAACGAATGCCACAAGGAGTATATTTCAAGATGATGATTCATCTCAACACTATCACCCAAGTCTATCACAAAGTCAAGATGGTGGATATCATTATTAAGTTTATGAGTTTTCGATTGGATTAAATTTATGTGGTTTATTAATTGGTTTTTTTTATAAAATTTATGTGGTTTATTAATTGTCATTTGTATTAAGTTTATGTAGTTTATTAAATGTAGTTTGTATTAAGTTTATGTAGTTTATCATGATTTTCATGTATTGATTTAGTGATTTTTCAAAATTTATCGGAATTTAAATATTTTTAGGTTAAAATATTCATAAAATTAATTTAGGATAGTCTACATAATTTTTTTTTAAAGTTAATTTAAAAAAAATAGCCTTAATTCATTCTTTGATAATCTCGAGCTAAAATTTTAGGCGAGAAGGGTTGGAGTAGAAAAACTGTTTCTGGGCTAAAACCTAAATTTTTTTGGGATAAATATTTTTAGGTTTTAGGTCACCATTGGATATGGTCTAATAAGTAACAAGTTTTAGATTTGAATCTCGTGGATAACGAATTTGATACCAAATTAGTATTCTCTTTATTTGTAAACGAAATGTCTTAGATTCGATTTTCGCCAAAGGTAAATTTTACAATCTAGTGGTATTCTCTTTATTTGTAAATAAAAGGTCTTAGATTTGATTCTCGCCAAAAATCAATTTGAATCACATTATTGTTAGCCTATTATGAGGCTAAGTCCACCCCTTTTGGCGAATTTTACAGTCTAGTGGTATTCTCTTTATTTGTAAATAAGAGGTTTTAGATTTGATTCTCGCCAAATATCAATTTGAACCACATTATTGCTAGCCTATTGTGAGGCTAAGTTCACCCCATCTTTATAGTGTAGATAATATAGTTTGTTAAAAAAAACAAAAAAAACAAAAAAATTATTTCTCAAATTAACATTTATCGTTGCCTTTTCCTAGGTGAAATTTTGCCTTGTTTTGTGCGTAGCATTTCGTGTAGTGGTATTTTTTTTGTTATATTTGAAAAATCTTCAATTTAAATTGTAGAATGACGTGCCTAAATTTCACTATTTAAATTTTGTAGGGTGAATCTCAGTTTAATACCTTAAAAATTTGTGATTTTTAACATTTGGTATATAAAGTTTTTTTCATCCTAGAGTCATACCTCAAGTCTTAATTTTGGGACAGTTTCATACATCGGTTAAGTTAACTGTTAAGTCAATCGTTAACTAATGACGTGACGCTTACGCGGACAACGACTGGGCGCCACGTGTCAATATGACCCCACATGGATATTAAAAAAAATTAAAAACTTAAAAAATTTATAATTTTAAATTCAAAAAACTAAAAAAACTAAACCTAAATCCGAACCCTTCCCCATCGCCTAGACCTTTTCCTCCTCCTTCGTCATCGCCAACTCGGTCTCTCTCTTTCATCCCTCTCCTCACTCATACTTGTCGTTCTCCCAACCTAACTCATCCCTATCATAGTCTCTCCAAACCTAACCAACCCATCCCTCCCCTAATCCTTCCATACCTAATCCAATCCGACTCGGTCTCCTTGTGTTTGAAATCGAGAAGGCCCTGACCTTGCTGATGAAGATCACGTAGACGTGCCCGGGGCCGACTCTGCACCTTGCAGTGCGTGGTCCTTGGATTTGGTCTGTTATTCCAATGGCAGAGAGCTTTATTGGTGCGATGTGTTGTTGTGATATATTGGGCTAAAGGTGACGCTCAGCGGAGAACACGAGGGAGGACTTTGGGATCTTTTTTTTTTTTTTTTTGTAGTTGTAGATCTCTAGAGACCATGAGGCTTTCTACTCTGGTTTGGAATCTCTGCGATGAATGCCCTGTTGTTGTTGTCGACGGAGAAGAAAGAGAGAGAACACATGTCGTGGTGGTGCTGATTTTCAGGGTTTGGTGGCTGTCGAAGAGAAAAAGAAAAAGGATTGGTGTGGGTGGAGGAAAAGGAAGGCCTGCATCCCTAGGTCATTTTTCATTTGTTTAGTTTTTTTATTTTTATTTTTTAAAAGATCTTTTGGTTTTTGTTTTTATTTTTTGAAATTTCTACGTGGACCCTTTACTGACACATGGTGCCCAATCATTGTCCACGTGAGCGCCACGTCATCAGTTAACAAAAGACTTAACAGCTAAACTAACGGATGTATGAGACTGTCCCAAAATTAACACTTTAGGTATGACTCTAGGATGAAAAAAGCTTCATGTACTAAATGTTAAAAATCACAAAATTTGAGGGTAGTAAACTGAGATTTACCCAATTTTGTATTACTTACAGGCAATGTATTAAATATCGATGATATCGGAAATATCGGTAGTCCAAAAACACGAAAAATTCGATGGAAATATCGGGATATTATCGATATCGATAAAAATTGAATAAAAACCACAGAAATTGTAAGAAAAACTTGGAAATTTTTATTGAAACTTTGCAAGATGTTTATTTAGTCAATTATCTATTAGTTTATCACAAAAAATTGGAAGGAAAAGTATTGCATGATGAATTTAACTGATTTAAGTTGATTATATAGCGAGCTGACAAACATTGTGAGTGTAGAAAGTATGTAAATATTTTAACATATTTTCACAAAAACATAAGTGATATGGTGGTCAAGGTGTTGAAGGAGTAAAATGGGAGGGGTTTGAATCCCTTTGGTTTTTTTTTAAATATAGAAATTAAAAAAAACACTGAAATTTCGATGGAAATATCGGTAGTCCAAAAACACGAAAATTTCGATAAAAATATCAGGATATTATGAATATTTTATACCATGCTTACAGGATGCGGAAAACACCAACAAAACAGAGAAGTATTGATAGTGACATTCAAAATGAACTAAAGTTGGTGGGTCATTCCCACAAATATGAATGAGCATCCTCTTGAGATATTCTTGGTGAGGATTTCAGGAATCTTTAAATTGTGTTTGTTTATCGGGGTATCGTGCGGTTAACTTTCGTCAGATACTATTTATATTTAATTTTAAATAAAAATATTTAAAATAATTTCTAACTGTATGATGTACGATGAACGAACACGATTTAACGATATCCAAGATCCTTAAAAAGAAAATCTAAAGGGTATATAACCACTGTACAACAAAATCCGCTCCAAGACCATACCCGGGTTCGGCGCACCCACAAAGCCATATGGGTACTCTTCTTCTTGTTGCAACTGCAAAAGCATTCGCTCCAGTTCCGATTTCATTCACTTTGTCACCCTCTCACTAAACCGGGCGAGGTTAGCTTCTCTCTCCATCTCTCCTCTTTCTCTCTCTCTCTCTCTGATTCAGTGGTTCTTTGTCGTTAGCTGATTGAGCTGTTTATCTTTCTCCCAATTATTATTTTGTTTGGTTTATAATGAAAGTCGTAATTTTTTCTGAATTGTGCCTTCAATAGTCTTGATTTTTAGGGTTTATCAAGAAAATTATTCCCAATTTAGAATTTAATTTGATTGTGGCATCCTTTAGTTTTTATTTATTTATTTAAGTTTATTGAGTTGGGTTAATTTTAGATTGCCAGGTTAATCGGTGCATTCTGTTCTACATTGTGTTGAAACTGAGCTAGGTTTACGTGAAGTTTTGAGAATACAAACGCAAAGGGTTTTGCACTGGATAACTCAGAAGCATTCTTATTGAATTGAAAGACATCAACCGGCTATTAAATAGCCTTACATCAGTAAGAAATGAAATAACAGCCCACGATCATAACAACCCTAGAATCGTGGTAGATGACTAATTCAAAAACATAAAAACAGATAATAACACACTTGTCCCTCAAGTATAGGAGGGTTATTAGCACGTCCAGGGAACAAACCCTAGAATGAAGGAAACCTATCAACTAGAATCTTTGACAACTTCAACATCCTCCCTTAAACTGAATACTCTTGATTCAGTTTATTCCAGGCCATTTGCATACACCCATGAGGTCTCGCAGTTTCTGAAATACCTCAAGTTTCAGTGGCTTCGTCATCACGTCTGCAATCTGCTCCTGAGTGGAACACTGCAGCAGCTCCACTACTTCATCCTTGACAAGATCTCGAAGGAAATGAAACCTTACGTCTATATGTTTACTGCGACCGTGCGTTACTGGATTCTTTGACAACTTAATGGTTGAGACATTATCACAGTAAACCTTTGTTGGACCAGTTTGCCTCAGAGTTAAGCAACTCAAAATTCTTCTTATCCACACCACTTGACACGCACTTGAAGCTGCAGCAATGAATTCTGCTTCAGTAGTAGAAAGAGTGACCACTGGTTGCTTCTTCGAGGACCATGATACTGCCCCTGAATTCATCATAAATACATAACCTGAAGTACTCTTTCTGTCATCTTGATCACCAGCATAATCACTGTCCGTATAGCCAATGAGCTCTTCATCTCCTCCCTTCTTGTAAAATACCCCAAAATCACCAGTTCCCTTTACGTACCTTAAGATTCGTTTGACTGCCAACAGATGAATCTCTGTAGGATTCTCCATATACCTGCTAATTAGACTTACATCGTACATAAGATCAGGTCGTGTAGCTGTTAAATACATAAGACTCCCAACCATTTGCTTGTAGAGCGTGCTGTCTACTTTTGCTCCTCCTTCATCCCGAGTGAGTTTGAAGCCAGGAACCACAGGGTTATGCACTGAGTTGCACTGACCCATATTAAACCTGTCTAATACCTCCTGTGCATACTTACGCTGACTTATAAAAATGCCATCTGGTTTCTGTATTACTTCAATGCCAAGAAAGAATCTCATACTTCCGAGATCAGTCATATCAAATTTTGTCACCATGGATCTCTTAAATGTCTCAAACAACACCCTATCATTTCCAGTGTAAATGAGATCATCAACATATAGGCATACAATCAAAATTTTACCTTCACTGGTTGTCTTGACAAACAATGTGTGCTCAAAAGGACATTTGTTGAATCCTTCTTTGATAAAATATGCCTCTGTTCGACTGTACCATGCTCGTGGAGCCTGCTTGAGCCCGTATAATGCCTTCTTGAGACGATAGACCTTGTCTTCGCGTCCCTTCTGTTCATACCCAGGTGGTTGTTCAACAAAAACCTCTTCATTGATCTCTCCATGCAAGAAAACTGCTTTGACGTCGAGTTGGTAAATCTTCCAGCTTCTTTGTGCAGCAATGGATATGACCATTCGTATTGTATCCATTCGTGCCACTAGTGCAAATACTTCATAAAAGTCCACTCCATATCGTTGGCAGTATCCCTTCGCAACAAGCCGAGCCTTATACTTGTCCACCTCCCCATTTTCATTCAATTTTGTCTTGAAAACCCATTTGACTCCAATGGTTTTTCCCCCTGTTGGTAGGTCAGTTAATTCCCATGTATGGTTCTTCTCTATTGCTTCTATCTCCCTATCCATTGCTTGTTTCCACTTCTCAGTTTTCACAGCTTCGTAATAGCTAGTAGGATCGCCATTTGTAAACAAGGCTAGATGAGCCAAGTTCATACCTTCTTCATCAGAAAGACCTTCACCAGTGTCATAGTCTCTCATCCAACTTGGTGGCCTTCGAGCTCGTCCCTCTTGAGGTGCACCACCTTCATTTATGGCATCTTCTGATTCAAGTGAACTATTTCCATCTGCCCCATGAACGTCATCTTCATTTCCTTCATCTTCTTCTTCATTTCCTTCTTCTCCAGTACCTGTTTCTTCATCAAGATCAGCCAAAATATCTTGCTCATGACTGTCATCCCAATTCCATTGTTGATCTTCTTCAAACACTACATCTCGACTTATGATAATTTTGTTTGAAGTAGGATCAAACAATCTATAAGCTTTTGACTCCTCACTTACCCCCAACAATATACATTTGTGGCTTTTGTCATCAAGCTTAAGTCTCTTGCTATCTGGAACGTGCACATGAGAGATGCAACCAAAAACCCTAAAGTGTTCTACCGAAGGTTTGTGCCCACTCCATGCTTCCTCAGGTGTTTTGCTCTTCACTGCAAGGGTCGGACTTCGATTCAGCACGTGGACAGCCTAGTTCACTGCTTCAGGCCAGAATGTCTTTGGAATCTGCTTCTCTGATAGCATACATCGAACCATATTCATGATGGTTCGATTTTTCCGTTCAGCAACCCCGTTCTGTTGAGGCGTATAGGCTGCTGTCAACTGCCTTTGGATGCCATTCTCGTTGCAGAAATCTGTGAATTCATGTGATGTGAACTCACCTCCTCGATCCGTCCTCAAACCTCTTATGAATGATCCAGTTTCCTTCTCCACTTTGGCCTTGTATGTTTTGAACACGGTGAAAGCTTCTGATTTCTCTACTAGAAAGTAAACCCAAGTTCTTCTACTGTAGTCGTCAGTAAAAGTGATAAAATATCTCTTCTTACTGTTTGAAATTGGGTTTATGGGACCACAGATGTCAGCGTGTATCAATTGCAGAATCTTTGAGGCTCTCCACTCACTTTCCTTAGGAAAAGAGTCACGATGCTGCTTCCCCACAAGGCAGCTTTCACACACGTTCTGAGAAGCTTTGAGCTTTGGCAGCCCCTTGACCATGTTCTTTTGTTGTAGCACCTTCAGACCACTCCAACTCAAATGTCCATATCGACAATGCCAGCGATCAGCTTGATCTGTGGTTGTCATGGAGAGACAACTTTGTTCCTTTCCCAGACAACGAGCACCCAAGGCAAACATCCTGTTGTATGTCATCTCAGTTTCGAGAATGAGACCTTTCTCAGGGTGAAAAATCTTACACTTTCCATGTTGCATGAGCACTGCGAGTCCCCTCTCTTGCAGTTGACCAATACTCAACAGATTATTCTTTAATTCTGGTACAAAGAAGACGTCTGTAATCACGTGCACGATCCCATGCACCTCTATTCGTACTTTGCCCTTGCCTCGCACACTGAGACTGAAGTTGTTTCCCAGTTTGACTGACTCTCGAAAATTTGCATCTAAATCAACAAACACTTCATTTCTACCACACATGTGGTTGCTACATCCTGAGTCAAGAAACCAAATCTGCTCCGTTTCAGCTTCCTTGGTATCAACCAGCGCTTCCATCTCAGATTCCTTGGCATCCACTAGCGCCATTAACAGCATTTCCTCATTTGTTTATGCAAAGTTAGCCTTGGAGTCCCTAGTCTTCTTAGGACATTCCCACTGAAAGTGCCCTAGGTCATGACAGTTGTAGCATTCTATGATAGATTTGTCGAACCCAAATCTACCCTTTCCTCGACCTCTTCCTCGAGAGGAGCCACGACCACCACTTCTTCCTCCTTGTTGGACTCCAGTGGTAACTTGGAGAGCTTGTTCGTCCATCACATGTTGTCCCATCCTTTGTTCATGCACAAGCAAACTGCTCTGAAGTTCATCAATGGATAGAGTATCCAAGTCATTCGACTCCTCAATCGAACAGACCACATAATCAAATTTTGACGTCATAGATCTCAAAACTTTCTCAATGATCACTATATCCTCCATTCTCTCTCCATGCACCCTCATCTTATTAGCTATGGTGAGTGTCCTCCCAAAGTAATCGTTGACAGTTTCTCCAGCCTTCATATGCAATACTTCGAACTCCTTTCGAAGTGCTTGCAACTGAGCACGCTTCACACGTGCAGTTCCTTGGTACTTCTGCTTCAAGGAATCCCAAATGTCTTTCGCCGTGTCCTTCTTTAAGATCGTTTCAAGAATTGAACGATCAATGGCCTGAAACAAGTAGTTCTTGGCCTTTAGGTCTTTCAGCTTCAGCTCCTCCAGTGCCTTCTTCTGTGAATCACTAGCGTCTGCTCCTCCTGCGACTGCAGTGATCCCCGTCTCCACCAGGTTCCAATACTCCTTGGAACGCAGAAAGTTTTCCATAAGCATGCTCCAGTGATCGTAGTGCCCATCGAGCCTCGGGATCGCAGGTTGCACAAAACTGTTCTCGGACGTCATATTCTTGTTGTTCACGCAAGTAACTGTGTTTGCTGGTCTTTGGTCAGGCCCCTGTGATGGGGCTCTGATACCAATTGTCACATCCCAGCCCGGGCGCAACCACCTCCCGGGCCCGCTCCACCACCGTAGCACGATATTGTTCGCTTTGAGCCCCGACCACACCCTCATGGTTTTGTTTCTGGGAACTCACGAGCAACTTCCCAGGAGGTCACCCATCCTGGGATTGCTCTAGCCCCCTTCTCGCTTAACTTCGGAGTTCCTATGGAACCCAAAGCCAGTGAGCTCCCAAAAGGCCTCGTGCTAGGTAGGGATGGAAATATACATTTAAGGATCACTCCCCTGGGCAATGTGGGATGTCACAATCCACCCCCCTTAGGGGCCCGACGTCCTCGTCGGCACACACGCAGCTAGGGTTAGGCTCTGATACCAAATGTTGAAACTGAGCTAGGTTTACGTGAAGTTTTGAGAATACAAACGCAAAGGGTTTTGCACTGGATAACTCAGAAGCATTCTTATTGAATTGAAAGACATCAACCGGCTATTAAATAGCCTTACATAAGTAAGAAATGAAATAACAGCCCACGATCATAACAACCCTAGAATCGTGGTAGATGACTAATTCAAAAACATAAAAACAGATAATAACACACTTGTCCCTCAAGTATAGGAGGGTTATTAGCACGTCCAGGGAACAAACCCTAGAATGAAGGAAACCTATCAACTAGAATCTTTGACAACTTCAACACATTGTTATCATGAAAATTTTGGTATTGAAGTTTGTAGTTTTGTTGTAATTTTCTGCTTTTCCAAGCCTCATTGTTTGTTTTTGTCCAGAATTGATATTATGTTGTAGAATGAGAATAATATTACCAACCCAAATTCATTGGAGAAATTGTTAAACTGAGCACTTGAATTGGGAAACATCCGGAAAGATTATTGTTTGAAAGAGGGCTGCTTTGAGGTTGATGAACTCGCCCGTGACTGGTGGTGGTTGTGCCGGCATAGCTATAATAAAGGTTGAAGAAGCTATGCCAGCATAACCACCACCAGTCGCTGGCGAGTTCATCAACCTCAAAATGGCGCTCCTTGAATTTAGCGGTCGTCATCTTTGCCACTGGTAGTGGCTGTGCAGCGACATTTTTCATAATCTTCATCTCTCTCTCTTGCTGAAACACCATGGCTGGCCCCCTTCCACCAAATCAATGGTAACCTGTAGGTAGATTAGGGGCTGATCCCCAGAGGGACTGGGGTGATCCTGGGACCACCCGAGGTCTGGAAAAAAGGCCTATGGAGGTCCTTTGAGAATTGTTCTTTGCCTAGGGCTGTATAGGCTACAAATTGAGAAGGGTGGTGCAAAGAAACAAAGTGCCCAGAGACGATTATAAACATAATTTTCCGTGTGCAAAAAGAAAGAAAAGCCCAATAATAATAACGGACCGTGACAGATACAATGCTAATAAGCCAAAACCAATGGGCTCAATTCGACCAAAAAAAAAAGAAAAAGAATGGGATCCTGAGACAACCTTGTCCTGACCACCACTCTCCCTCTTCTTCTGCTTCAGATCTCTTATATTCTCCAACCACAGCACACAATCGAATCGACCCAACAATTAAAGCAGATTGCTTTTGGCAGAAGCAGCTTATTTCAAAAAGCAGCAAATGAAGCAGAAGAAGAACAAAGAGATGGCCGCTAAACCCTCCTCGAAAGCAATATCCAAGGCGGAGGCACTGGTGGTCCACTTGATTTCTGGCTTCGGATTGGCAGTAGCTTTCTGGGTGGCCCACAATATCCACTCCATCAGCCTCACCTCCCATCCTTCTCATACTCTCCGTTTGATCTGGGTGGGTACCTTCTTCTATACTCTGTGACTTTTTGATTTAATCTCGAAAGTTTTGAATTTTTTGTTTTTGTTTTTTTTCAATTCTTTATGATTATATTGTTCTTCTGTTTTATTTGTTCTGGGATTTTGTTTTTCTCTTGAAGGTTTTCGAATGCCCTGCTGTGATTCTTCTTTACAGCCGGTATAGGAAGGACCATGAACGATGCTCTGTAAGTTGTTATGCTTTTTTTATTCTGTTTGTTAGCTGCGAAACGGATGTGAAATGTGGGGAAGCATAGGAAAATGAGATGTCTTCTGTTTCCTCAGCAACCCAACAAGCCTTCCATGAATTTACTTCTTTCCTTTTGACTTTTGGTCTGCTGTAGTTTCTCTTATAGTCTTTGATGTGATTTTACAGTACTTCAAAGCTGTAGGGCGTGGCCTGCTTGGACTTCCTGCTGGTTAGTCCATAATCCAACTTTTCACTTGTGCTCTGTTGTATATTTTTCGCTGATTCTGCTCTGTTCTAAAAGCATTGTCATAAATAACATTTAATACACTAGCTATTTGGTTCTAATGGATTCAGATTAAATTCTGACAAAAGAAATGCAAGTTCGTTGCTGCGACTAGTGATCTGTAGTCCTTGCTTCAGTCACCCAAGAAGCTCCATTTCAGGAATTTTCATTATTATGTTTTACAAAAATGGCCACCACTCTGTTTTAATAATTCTAGGGTTTAGTTTAAACTGTTTAACTCATTTGTGATACTATTCATCAAGAAACTATAACAATTAATTATGTCATACCCTTTCTGTAGGGGCTCTGATAAATGCTTTAGGAGCAATAGTGTTGGGCGCACCTGCTGGCATCCAGTATGTGAACTAAGTGCTCAATAGCCAATTTCATTAATAAGCTAATTCTGAAACTAGAAGTCACAGTTGAGGTTGGAAGGGGATAGATTTGCACCCTTTCTTCCTATGAATAAAACTAGAATTCCGTCACTCATCATTGTATAAAGTACACTATCCACCTTCCTTTTTGGAACTCAATCACTTCTTTGCATGTGCTCTTTTTTTTTTTTTTGGTTGAGAAAAGAATGTCAAACTAGTCATGGTGGATATGTTTATGTTTGGCTTCTCGAGGATTTGGTGACTGTTCAACCTCAACTATGGATTCATGTTGTTCAGAATTACTGAAATAGATGTGTTATTAACTGTTCCAATGATCTGATTGTCACCTTTTAATAGATTAAGTTCTAGTACAATCAGTCATAATTTTTTCCTGTTTCCTTTTTGACACAGGTATCTACCAAAGACCATTAACTGGTCTCTTGTAATGTCATTGTTCACTGTAAGTTTCATCTACAATGCATT
Source organism: Crataegus laevigata (assembly GCA_963580275.1). NCBI lineage: Eukaryota > Viridiplantae > Streptophyta > Magnoliopsida > Rosales > Rosaceae > Crataegus > Crataegus laevigata. The sequence continues at coordinate 32,140,533 of OY756952.1, forward strand.
TCCAAGTTTGAGAAATTTTTACTTCCTACTTTCAAAGTATCTTGGATGCAATTCTTCAACTTTCTTTAAGCTTCATTCCAGTATTCTATATTTCTTGTTAATATCTGACACTCATTCTTGAAATAACCTTTAATGACATTTTTTTCTTTATGAAATGCAGTTCTTACTTGTACATGAATTAAATAGTTTAATTCTCTTTCTTATAAAACCCGATTCGTGTGTTTTGGGCAGATTGTGCCTGCAGCATCTGTATTTGGTTCATCATGGACAGATTGGCAACGTATATTTGCATTTACACAGCAAGTTTCCTATCCTCATTTGCTTCTTTCCTCTCGTTTTTAGCCATGTTCATATCAGTTGAATCTTTGATTGGGTAGAGTGCATATATACTGAAATTTGATTCCATCAGGGAATGTAGGTGTTCTAAACTTATACTAGCTATCGGTTCTACCTTGTACTTGCAGGCCTATTGAACCTGTGGATTATATGATTTGTCTACCAGCACATGGAGCTGTTATTGGTGCTTGGTTTGGGGCTTTTCCAATGCCGCTTGACTGGGAACGTCCATGGCAGGTAATATATTTATCCTTTTTCTTGTTTCCACTATATTAATGTGCTTTTAGTTCTTTTGCAAGATTGGTTTTCTTCCTTTATTCGCTTCTTGTGGAAACTCTCTCTCTAAATTGTATATCTTATTCTTCTGTGCTTTCTATCGCGCTTATTTGGAAATTGAACTGTTCAATATCGATATGTACTTTTCTGTTCTGTCAGAAAACATTTTAATTCACCATAGGTTAGGTGATGATGTAATGTATGCCATTAGCTATTATTGCAAAATTTGGCAGTTTTCTGAGAACTGTCCAAATTGTCCTATCTTGAGAGCCAATAATGTTGGGCTGACAGTGTGTCGAACCAGTGTTCTTTTCTTGACTAGTGTTCTTCAGGTATAAGAGTCGCATAACTCATGATAGCTGATTAATGAAGAATGTGATGCACAAACAATGGGTTGGAATCAATAGATCGGGTGTTATGCGTCCTCATCCTATTTTTTTGAGATTTATTGTATAACCATGTCATCTTATCATATCCCATATTATGCAACGTAGGTTCGCATATTGTTTAAACTTCTATAAAGTTGTTCATCTTGGAATCCTTCTGTTTCTCAGAAAATTGAAAGACTATTTAGTTCGATCTGTTCTGGGGAGTACTCAAAAGTAGCACCTTTGCAATATTTAATTCTCTCTAGTTTATCTCCATAAAATTGAAGATGATTTGTTGTGTTTGTTGAATGTCCGAGTAAGCTGTATGATCATTCGGATTATCCACTTTATTGGCTTGCCCTCCTTTTCTGTTGAGGTCTGAAGATATGTTATTCCCTGCAGGAATGGCCTATTTGTGTGAGTTATGGAGCCATTGTTGGGTACCTGGTTGGCATCTTTGCATCATTGGGCTTTATACTTGTGCGGCAGCATGTCAAAGGAGACTAGACAAGTGAGATGTCCAAATGTGCTTCTGGGCAATAAATTTTTTCACGGTTTCGTTTTCTTTTGGTTTTTTATTTTTATTTTTTGTAGAAACAAAACTGAGTGCAGTGACGTTCTAGGAATCATACAGACAACCCATTTAGTGAGATTAGGTTTTGTTGTTGTTGTTGTTGCTGCTGCTGCTGTTGTAGAAACAACTTTTATCTTCCTCAGTTGAGTAGAATTGATATTACAGAAATGGAATGAAAGGGTTTGAACCATTGCTTTTTATGAAATACTATACAAGCTTTTTGAGTTTCCAGTTGGACAATGTAGTTAGTATGACTCAAAGGTTTGATAGATCTGGCTCTTAGTCTAGGGATATTTTCCTTTTTAAGAGTAAAATTTAATTTTGGTCCTTGAACTTTCAACTCAGATTCGGTTTGGTACCTAAACTAAAAATCCATTAGTTTAGGTCCTTGAATTTTACAAAGCGTACATTAGTGGTCCTTGTTATGAATGAAGCCACGTGGATAAACACGAAAATTAATTATATATATTAAATAAATAAATAATGTATGAAAAAATAATGTTGAAGGTGTAAATTAAGGAAAATTAATAAAAATGGCTTGGAAATTTTGAATTTTAACGATAAAGACAAAATAAAGGGTAAAGTGAATAGTACCAGGATTGACTTATTAGTGTAAAAATGTGGTTTTTTTTTGGATAAATTACAAAAAACTATCTCAACTATTGGTGTCAAGACACTTTCATACCTGATCTTTTAAAAGTGACAATGTCATACCTCATCTTACAAATTTGTGACAATGTCATACCTTCCGTTAGTTTGGCGTCAATTTTTCAGTTAAACGCTGACGTGGCTTAATTTGGAGCCTATTTTCTATTAAAAAATTATTAAAAAAAAATCATTTAATATTTTTTTTAAATATTAAAAAGTAAAAAAAAAAAAAAAAAAAAAGGGCTTTCGTCCCCTGCTTCCCCCCCCTGTGCACCCCCTGCGCAGCAACCTAGTTCTCTGTCCTTTTTTTTTCTTCTTCTTCTTCTTCTTCTTCTTCATCCTCCTTCCTCCTTATTCTTCTCTGTCCGCACGGAGCAACCCAGATTTGGGTTTTTTTTTTTTTCCCTTTATCCTTCTTCCTCTTTTTCCTCCTCCTCCTTCTTCCTCCTTCTTCCTCTTCTTCTCTGTCCGCACGGAGCAACCCAGATTTGGGGTTTTTTTTTTCCCTTTCTCCTTCTTCCTCTTCTTCCTCCTCCTTCTTCTTCCTCTTCTTCTCTGTCCGCACAGAGCAACCCAGATTTGGGTTTTTTTTTTTCCTTTCTTCTTCTTCTTCTTCTTCCTCCTCCTCCTTCCTCCTCTTCTTCCTCTTCTTCCTTTTTCTTCTTCTTTATGCAGGAAGATGGGGAGAGAGAGACAGAGAGAGAGAGAGAGAGAGAGAGAGAGAGGTATTTTTAAAAATATTTTTATTATTTTAATATTTTTAAAAATATTATTAAAAAAATTTAGTTTTTAATAATAATTTACTAATTTTTTAATAAAAAGTGGGTCCCGAATCAAGCCACGTCAGCATTTAACTGAAAATATTCACGGCCAAGTAACGGAAGGTATGACATTGTCACAAATTCGTAAGATGAGGTATGACATTGTCACTTTTAAAAGATCAGGTATGAAAGTGTTGTGACACCAATAGTTGAGGTAGTTTTTTGTCATTTACTCTTTTTTTTTTGTTAAAATGAACAGTATCGGAAGTTTTTCGTTAAAATTTCCAAACTAAGAGGAAAACTAAGCTCAACTTACTTTCTAAACCCATATTATTTTTAATTAAGCTATCAATTCTCTTTAAATCCAAATTTAAACTACCTTCACAAACTCAAATATGTAAATTTCTTTTTACACCCATTTATAAAATAGAAAACCAAAATAAATGTTCTGCAACTCATTCAAGGCGTAAAAAGAGTAATATGTGAGTGATCATTCAAAAGGATAATTGGGTTGTTGGCTTATTTGGCTAATTCATTACTCATGTATTGTAGACTCTCTTTGACCGAATAGTTTCGCAAGCATTACAAAACGAAAACAAATCAAACAATAATCAAGAAATGGAAGAAAATCCTAGGACACCATGAAATCCTTCCCACAAGAACGAAGAACCATGAAACTTTATATAAAATGATAAATGGACACAAGAATAATACGACATGAAGTAGCTGAGTACAAGTTGTGGCAGACAGAACCCCACGACCATTGTTTTATAGACTGGCACCGACATTATACACGATTGACCTAGTTGTGGTGCCCTTCTATGCCCTCCTATTTTGTGCAGACGGTTAAGTCATGTCAACATTTTATATTAATTTTTTAATATGAATAATAAGACAAAAAGTAATAAAAATATAAAATATTAACGTGACTTAACCGTGACCACACAAATAAGAGGGCATAGAAGGGCACCAAAATTAGGAGGGCAGACAATCTGCCTCCATAAACCAAGTAGGATGCACAAACTGACATCACAAGTGTGGGAACACATGTTTCTCACTTTTTCATCCAAATAAGAAAATTAGATGTTTTGGAAAAATTCAATTCATTCAAATCACAATAAGTTGTGATTGTTCAAATTTATATTGAAATAAATTGTGATCGCATTGAAAGAATACGATAGCTAAAATTTTATAATTTAAAGTGCTATAAAAATATGATCGTTGTATCTTAAAAAAACCACATATCAATCATAAGCACTCTAATGGGGCCTAAATTGTCTTGAACAAAATGTCTGCAATTTGCATTGAATAGTTCCAAGTTTTTCTTACCAATGCTTCATGTTCAATTTATCGTTGTCCATGCTTGTGATACAGTAGAATATGAATTTGATTGCCTTACTTATTTTTTATTTTTTAAATGTTATAATATAGCAATCAAATTTTAATTTTTCAATCCGTATATACTGATAGGCTAAAAAACACACGCGATCAATCTTTTAAAGAATAAAACGACACAATTTATGTGATCCTTCAAGAAGAAGACCTCTCCCCTCCCTTCTAAACTAAGGAAAAAAAAAGCTACATTTTCAAACTTCAATTCACTTTAAACTTTCATGTAGTTTATTCTTTTTTGCAAATTCAAAAGAACCTAATTCATGCTTCATACTTAAGAGCAGTTATCATACATTCGACGTCCTGAATTCGATTCCCAAATATGTTCTACTTGCCAAGTAAAATCCCGCTCCCTACTAAAAATCACAGAACTGTGATTAGCATTTTTAACAATGTTAATCTCCGCGTCAGGAACCGCCGTCTGAATGTTGTTGCTGCACTCTACAGGGACAACATTGTCTCTATCACCATGGATAACACAAACTTTAACCCCAGCTTTGCTCAAAACTTGCAAGTAACCTTCCATTAACTTTGCTCCCCCACATATCACATTGTGCATGGTGTGCCAAGCTGAATGGTGGGTGTGCCTAGTGAAGTCCACAATCACAAAATGAAGATCCCTGTCAAGGAAATGTCGCGGGTTAGGAGGTCAACGACAATTAGTAGTGGAACCACTTAACATGCATGAATTGCATTTAATGTCTTTAGGTTTTCGACGTGGGACTTTACATTCTTCAACGAGAAACGTAACACAAACTTATTATGACTTGCCTTTTCCAACGAGGAGGAGGATTCTCTCCTCTTTTTTTTTTCTATACACTTCCATCCTCCTCCTGTTTGTGTGGTCACGGTTAAGCCACGTCAATATTTTATATTGATTTTTTTATAGAGATAAAAGATGTTGCTTAACCATGACCACCACACAAACAGGGAGATGATGGAAGTGTATGAGAAAAAAGGAGGAGAGAATCCTCCTCCTTCAAATGAAGACGGAACTAAGAAAATTGTGCGTTTTGCTGTATTTTTTTCTTCTTTTCTCGGGTTTAGGGTTCAAGGTTCAGGATTTAGTTACCTTCTCCATGTAAGTAGCTTTGCGATCGTCTCCCAAGTCCTGTGGTGTCGGCATACAAGAAAACAGACGCATCGACCCAGGTGTTCATACCATGACATAAATGACGTTCCAAACACGAACGGTGGCCATAGTTTCCTTGCAGCAAGTTTTTCAAGCACTCTTACGCTATCTCCATCTTTAGAAGGGAAGTAAGGCTACAAATCGTAAATCCACATAACAATTCAATCAAACATGCATGTCTAAAAGTCTGTCCGGGACTGCTTCCTGAAAGGCTAAAAATGCTTCTAGCATTAGCCCTTACGAGAAGAAGTGCTTCTCAAAAAGCAATTCCAAACAAGCCCTAAAGATGACAAAGAAAATAGACGAAATGTATGTTTACTAAAGGATTCATGAACTTACAGGTGCTACAAGAGTGACTGATTTTACTAATTCGGGGTGCTTAGCAGCTAAAGCAATTGCTATTAAACAACCCATGGAGTGTGCAACCAAATGGAAGGAGTTCAACTGGAATGGACAAATCACAGATTTCTCAATCATTTCCAAATGATCCTTCAAAGTATAGAAACAGTCCCTTGGCTTTGGGCTTCTTCCAAATCCCAACAGGTCTACGGCGAACAATCTGTAATTACGTTTCCCACGTTCTGAAAGATTCGGGAAGACGGTTTCTGTCCAAAACGAGGAAGAACAAAGAAACCCGTGCAGGAATATCACATTCTCCGGTGGCTTTCCTCTGCAATCCTCATCAGTGAGGGCTGTCAAATATCAAATGGCAACAATATGAGCAATTATCTTATGCCATAATTCTGTTTCTCGACTTTTCCGTGATTTATTCAATCTAAAGGCCGAAAAAAGGAAGGAGTTCAGAAGGAGAAAGCGGATCATTCAATATCAAAACTAGTTTTGAAACCCGAGTTTATCAATCTAAATGGCCTTATAGTAGTGATTGAACATTCATCCTAATAATTTGTCACTAACTTGATCTGAAAATGTTGTCCTTTAGGATTAATCTCAACATGCACACAACCAACTTATTACCCTAAATTATTACATGTTAACTTTCTCGTGCTAAGAAAATGAAATTCCATTGGAGCAGAATTCTCTGCCCTCCCCTCCCATCTTCTCTCACCTTCCTCCTTCTCTCTCTCTCTCTAAAAAGTCAACTCAAAATGTTAACACGACTTATTTTCACCGTTCAAATAAGAGAGGGCAGGAGGGGAGGGAGGAGAATTTGGAGGGATCAATCCTACTCCGATTCTATCCAATCGAAAAGTCAATAATTCTGTTCCTCCAAATGTAAACGAAGTACCTAACTGAAAGTCTAAAAACACATTATTACGTAAATTTCAACATGATTGACTTTCTGGAGACAACAAAAAAAAACGACATTCCATCCAATTGAACAGTTAACACAAGTTAACATCAAAACTGACATAAAAACAAAGCATAAATATTTCTCAATTTTCCTTCATTCCTATGCAAGCTATTAAATTAGCTAGTCTTTAGAAAGCCACAAAGTTCTGAAATTATAAAAAAAAATAAAAAATAAAAAAAAGGATTTCCGCACTCGCTTTGCACAACTTTGTTCATTTCTAGCATTTGAATTGAACAAGTCAAAGAAAAGTCAAAGACGGAAATAGTTAGAAAAAAAAAATGTGCGGAAATTATTTTCCCATGATGAAACTGTAGCAGAAAAAAAAAAGGAAAACTAACGAAAAGTCCCTGAATAGTGACAGTTTTAATGAAAAGTCCTTTTTGAAGGTATAATGAATAGTGACAGTTAAAGGTAAAAAAGTGGTTTTTCGTTAAAAGTAAACAGTGCCAGGGGTGTTTTATTAAAGCTCTAAAAAAAAAATGAAAATACCTTGTGAAGAACTCTCAGGCTCCGCAACGACAAAGTGAAGCTTCTGGGCAGCATCATTGGTCCATGAAACACAAGACTGACATCCACAGTCCGACCACCTATTTTTCTGGTTTTTTACCTTTCCTGGAATTTCACTTTTACTTTTCCTCCATTTTTTCGCAAATCCAAGAAACCCCATTTTCCTAAAAACGTTTTTCCTCTCGTACAATGTCTCTGAAAGCGAAGGCTCCTCACCTTCTTCTCCATCGCCATTCCTCCTCGCCTGCCGCTCTTCCTTGTCTGTGCAGTAACAGCTGGAGGCCTCCTGCCCTTCGAACAACTCGTCAATGTATCTGTAAACGACGCAGAGAAAGGTGTCGAGAAAGTCAAAGACGAGGAAGACGATGAAGTTCAAGGCAGACACGAGGGTTGTCGTCGGATTTCTCCATTTTGCTGAGAAAATTTGAGGCGACATGTGGAGAAGAAATCGGGAGCTGAGTTGGATGCGGAAGATAAGACATGGTTGTTGTTAAAGTACAAGTTCCAAATTAACACGCAAGTAATGTTCCACTCAAGGTATTAAATATCCATAATATCCCGATATTTTCATCGAAATTTCCGTGTTTTTGGACTACCGATATTTCCGATGTCATCGAAATTTCCGTGTTTTTTAAATTTCTATATTTAAAAAAACACCAAAGGGATTCGAACCCCTTCCATTTTACTCCTTCAACACCTTAACCACCATATCACTTATGTTTTTGTGAAAATATGCTAAAATATTTACATATTTTCTACACTCACAATGTTTGCCAGCTCGCTATATAATCAACTTAACTTAGTTAAATCCATCATGCAATGAATTTCTTTTCAATTTTTTGTGATAAACTAATAGATAATTGACTAAATAAACATCATGCAAAGTTTCAATAAAAATTTCCAAGTTTTTCTTACAATTTTCATGGTTTTTATTCAATTTTTATCGATATCGATAATATCCCGATATTTCCATCGAAATTTCCGTGTTTTTGGACTATCGATATTTCCGATATCATCGATATTTAATACCTTGGTTCCACTTCAAGTATGGTAAATGATTGGCCACGTCTTTTTTTATTTATTAAAAAGGCAATTAGATTCGTAGTTCGGGTATGGCCGGCCGAAATGCCATAAGGATAATACAAATAGGAGTGATTTTTGCCCATCATTTTTTATTTTTGTAGGCCTTTATTTTGTTTTTATTTATTGGATAGACAAATTAAAAGAGAATTAAAGGTCACACCTAGAAAATGTGTGAAGAAGTAAAAAAGTTTGTGCATAGATTACTCTCTCACAAATACAAGAAGAGGTAAATGACGAGAAATTCCTGTCATTTGACCGTTTACTATATTTTAATTTTATTTTTCTCTTGTCACATAACCAGAAAAATGGTACGGTTATGCTCAATGTTTTGCCTTATTGGAGGCTAAGCAGACTTACAAATGGCTTTTAATTTTTTTTTTGGAATATAATCACCGAAGCTTTCTTTTTGCCACTAAATTTACGGTCGTGTCATATTATTTTTTGTTTATAAGTGACATCTCATTTTCGACTCACTTAATTATAAAATAGATACCTTGTTGGTTCTTTATGTAATTTAGCTTCCTTTAAGTTGTATGAAAAAATGCACATAAACTTTTAAAACCTAACCAACCATCCAATTTTGCCAAATTGCCCTCACCTAGCGCTAGTCCCATGACTCAACATGACAAATGTAATTAGCTCCAATCCAGGCAACTGCATAACCAGATGAAATGTAAATCTTTATACACTGTTTGGAATGCACCCAATGTTTTCCCCAAGGCAACAAAAAAAAAAATACAATTATTAAAAATTAATATGAGAAAAAAGCAATAATCTCATCTTCCAAAAACAACTAAGTGTTGAGTCTTTTTTGTGATACTCAGTCACCATCTCTTTCCTTTGCTGGATCAGAGCTTACAATAGGAAGATTTTTTCTGTATTGTGGAGATGTCAACCTCCTCTCCAACGGCGTTTTCCGCTTGCTGACAACAAACCTATTCACCCCTTTACGCATTGGCATTATTGACGGGAAATCTTCATCGGGAATCTGACTCAGCTCTGAGATGTCTTTTATCTGCGCAACGCGCTTGAACCATCTCTCTGCCTTCGCCTCCTCTGACATGTCTAAAGGATCTGGTTCCTTCACTGCTGACCCCTCCAAGCTTTTCCCACTCCAGCCCTGTCTAATGTTCTGATCATTGGACTGCTGCGGTGAATTTCCTGTTGAACTTGCTGTCTGGTTAGACTTCTCTTTCCCAGAAGATCCAGTGTTCAATCCATCCGTGCCGTATGAGCTAGAATTAGCAAAATTTGGGGTGGAATCCCCTAACTGATTTTGTCCCGAATTTTCTGAATTCCAGCTTGGCACACTGCTTTGCTGATTTTTCACCTGTTGCACGGGAGGTCTAGCATCAACCAAACTGTCTGAAGAGTTATCTGGCATCGTAGTTGAAGTTTCATCAGCACTCTTGTTAGTCAAATCTGTCTGCTGGTTCTTTTTTTTAGCAAAGTAGTCGGGTGGGAATGGAACAAAGGGAACATAATTGCCAGTGCTAGCTTGTTCAGTAGCTGTACGTCTCTTGTATGCAGGAGTAGTCAAAGACCGATCTTTCTTTTTGCTGACAACAAATCGGTTCTCTCCTTTACGCATCGGCATTATTTCAGGAAAGTCCTCATCTGAAATTGCGCTTGCAAGATCGGTAACATCGTGCAACTCTGCAACCCTCTTAAACCATCTCTCAGATTTTTCAGCTTGGTCTCTTTCTTCATCCTTGCTCCCAGCCTGTTCCGGAGGCTTCTCAGACAGCTGCATACTCTCCTCCACACTCGAATTCTCAGGTTTCTTGGCAAACGTATCAGCGGATAATGGCACAAATTGGGAATATTTGGAATTCCCCCCTCCCCCTCTAGGTTGTCCATATTCCGAGGAAACTGAGCTTGATATAGAAGAGGGAGTATCAGTTCCAACATTTTGTCTGGGATTCGTACTTGTATTATCACGGCCGAGAATTTCATCTAAAGTCCTGTTGGGTGTACGACCAAGTGACCAATTCAGACTCCCAGGTTGAAGATCCTTGCCTTGGTAATTACCCTCATTACCCACGTTTCTTTGGTATTGAGCATTGGCCAGCCTCCTCTCTAATGGAGTCTTCCTTGTGCTCACAACAAATCTGTTTACTCCTTTTCTCAATGGCATTATTTCAGGAAAATCTTCATCAGATACAGCGCTGCTCATGTCTGAAGTACTGTCTAGCTGAGAAATCTTACTAAACCACCGCTGTGCCTTCTCTTCATTAGCGGCCAGCCTGCTATCTATGTCAGCCTTACTTTTATCACCCATATTTCCAAATCCCATATCTAAACCATCATTAGTGGAACCACATGAGACCTCTCCAGGGCGCTTCCAATCACACCTCAAACATACCATGTTTCTTCCATAGTTAAAAAAATCACATCTGAGAAAGAAGTTATTTCATCATCAATTAATCAGTAAAATAAAAAATAAAAAATATCAGAAAACCCAGAAAAGATATGAAATAAAAATGCAAAACTCACTGAGGACACTCCCACTCCTTGCCAGTCAGCTCCCTCTTTGGCCGTGCCTCCTCGCACTCAAGGCATTTCATATTTCTTGCAAAGTTCATGAAATTACACCTGCTCATGAACAGAACGCCATATAAACATTAAACAAAAGAAAAGAAGACAGATGGAAATTGATGAAAAAGCTAATAGGACTCTACCTCTGGCAAATCCAATCACCTCTTTTCATTTCAATAGTTTTTTCAAAAGGCCTAGCAGATTCTCCAAAGTTATCAGAGGATCGACTCTGCATTGACCCATTCGAATCTGGAGCACTATAACAGAGCTTGGCCATTTCACTCAACAGAGTACGGACAGATGATTCAACAATTTCAGTATTATAGAGATTGTTTCTCTCTGAAGAATAAACAGGATTGCTAGCATAACTCAATAAAAATCTCATAAAATCAATCGTTTGTGCTTTATCAATGTCCAAGGCCTATTATGCGAAATAAAAATCGATTGGTTAGCAGTACATAACTTAAATGTACTTAAGAAAGTGTATCTCATATAAAACCGATGAATTAGAAGAAATCTAAATCATGTAGAAGTCATCTACAACAACAAAGCCTTTTCCCACTAAGTGAGGTCAGCTATATGAATCCTAGAATGCCATTGTAGAAGCCATAAAAAAAAAATTGAGATAAACCCATAAAGGTCTTAGTATATTTACATCAAAATTAACATAAATGTTAAAATCAATTGGGCTTCCAAATGGAAAGTTTTCAAGATCACCAATATAACCTTTCTTTTTTCTCTTTCTTTCAGTCCACTGAAAAATTTCAGCTCAACAGTATATTAGCATATACGTATAGCACAGATACTCTTCAAAGAACAAAATAAAAAAGATTTTTCCCAAAGAACATTAGCTTTTGTACTTTTGCAGAACACATTCCTATTTCCGGTGGTTTTGGCATAGTGCTTGACTCAGGGAAATCTATATATGCTGAGGAATCCAATTGACACAGTATAGCATTTTTGCTTGAAAAAGTTACAGAAAACTATAATTTAAGTTTGATTTCTATAGGAGTAATGTTTGTTTGACTACATTGGACTACAGATTTTGTATGTTGTATATCTGATTAAAGGCCTGTTTGGGATTGCTATTGGAGGGGTTAAATTTGTTTGCCAACAACCAAAAGCGCTTCTAACAATGTTTTGCAGAAAAAGTTAAAAAGCGCTTCTAGAGAAGCACCTGCTGCTATGTGCTGCTTCAAACACTTGGATTATTAAATTTTGACATATTTACAATAAAAAGAACTTCTAGCAATATTGCTTATGAGCAGAAATGCTTTCTAGAGAAGCAATCTCAAATGAGACCGAAAACAGTGACCAAACCATTTCACTTAAACAAAAATTAAAGAGCATTCAGAGAGTTAAAGAAAGCTCACATTGGTACTGCCTTGGCCGAGAAACAATCTCATTCGCCTCGCCGAATCATCGCCATTCTGGAACAGAAATGGCGTCCCATTCTCCACCACAACCTCTAAATGTCGCCTCGAAAGCAACCTGCATCGAAAACCACACGCAATTCACCCATTGGTAAAAATTTCAAGACTTTTACTGATTGAAAGAGAAGCATATAAAACATTACCTCAAAAGGCCAGCTCTTTGCCTAGCAAACGCCAAGCAAACACTGGCAGCACGCATAAAGTCCTCGGGCAAATCCCGGACCGCAGCTGTGAACTCATCTTGGCCGTTGACTCCGTTGTATCCGGCGGCGGAGAGAGAGTTAAGGAGGTGGGACCACTCGGGCCAGGGGTGCGAGGGTCGGAAAGGGGCGGAGTCGGCGGAAGAAGAAGGGTAGGCGGAGGAAACGGGGGAGTGGGAATGGAAATGGTGAGAGGAACTGGGAGGGAAAGATGAGGCGGAGGAGGAGGGGCGGGAAGGGAGGGAATGACGGTGGGAAAGGAAAGAGAGGGAGGAGGAGAAGAGTGGGGGTTTGTATTGGCGGGAGAGGCGGAGGAGAGAAGGGAAGCGGTGGAAAGGGTGGCTGGTGGTGGTGGTGGAGAGGATGGTGAAGAAACGATTGCTGGCGCCACCCATTTGGACGTGGAGGAGCATGGGAGTTTCGCCGTGGAGCGGGAGATGATAAACCCTACTTGCTCGGGGTTAGCCCGGTTGTGGATGGAAATGTGGTTGCCGGAATAAATTGGCTTTTCTGAGGTTTCTAATTTTTTCATAATACGCCCATAGGCCCATAAACAACAAAAATAAGCCCATAAATAAAAGATAATGTGCCAAGATCAAGCACAAACCCATAATTTCTATGAAGGCTAATAATTGGGCCTTGGGTCCTTCAAACCCAGATCAAAAGGAGCCCAAAATACAGAATTTCCGACCTATACAGATGATCCAATCCAGCTCGTTTGAAATGAAAATTAGCAGCCAAACAAAATATGCAAAACAAATTGAACTTTGTTGTAGGCCTATTTGATTGAGCGATATAAGGCTAGAGAGAGAGGGAGAGGCCGGCTATTGTAGAGAGAAGGGAGAGAGATTTAATTGTTGGGTGATATAATATTCATCCCATTGTGCCTCTATTTATAGTGATAGAAAGACAAAACCTTTCCCATAAGGATTACAACATAGAATAGGAAACTAACTCCTAATAGGACTATAAGATACATTCCTATATCTCATAGGATTTACACAATCATATTCCTATCCTAATTAGTACTACAACATTCCCCCTTGAGTGTGTAAATACTCAAAGCACCATCGCATCAGATCTTCAGCAGATAAGGTTGAATAGTTGATGAAGTCGTCGGCACAACGGGTAATCGCGAGTCTCATATTTACGTTGAAGTATGCATTTGTAAAAACTCACAAAAACCTCGCTATGGTAAAACCCATGATAGGCAAAACCCATAGACTAAGGAGAAAAGTAAGAAAGTATGCATAATGTCTAAACATTCGTCGAACTGGACGAAGGTAGTGAACTCAACGGAGTATGATCATCCCAGGATGGGTGCCTCGTTAAAACCTAGTTAGGTAGCAAAAACCCAGTGGGAAAAATGCTCCTAATCGTAGGGAAAAAGAGTACATTAAGATCATGTGAGTATACTTCTAGATACTCCCCCTGAGTTAGACATAACTTCTAAATAAGAGAACTACAAGCGATTTAACTCAGATAATTTACGCATACCGATTCCTTGGACGAGCTTCTGGAAAGTAGACTTGGGCAATGACTTGGTGAAGAGATCGGCCAAGTTGTCTTGGGAACGGATTTGCTTGACTTCAATGTTCTGATGCTGCTGTTGCTGGTGTGAGTAAAAGAACTTCGGCGCTATGTGCTTGGTGTGGTCTCCCTTGATGTATCCCTTCTTTAACTGCTCGATACATGCGGCATTGTCTTCAAAGATCGTCGTAGGAAGGTCAACGACTGATGTAAGACCACTAGTACTTCGGATATGTTCCATAACTTCTCTCAGCCAAAAGCATTCACGCGTTGCTTCATGTAGGGCGAGAATCTCAGCATGGTTCGACGAAGTAGCCACTAGTGTTTGCTTGGTAGACCTCCAAGATATAGCGGTGTCTCCAACGGTAAAGACATAACCCGTTTGAGAACGTGCTCTATGTGGGTCAGACAGATATCCAGCATCTGCATAACCAACAAGGCGAGAACCATCCCGAGGACCAATAGAGGTGGCAACACTCGGTGATTCTTGGGTATAGAACAAGCCCAAATCCGTTGTACCCTTAAGGTAGCGGAAAACGTCTTTAACACCATTCCAGTGTCTGCGTGTGGGCGCATTGCTGTATCTTGCCAAAAGATTAACAGCGAAGGAGATGTCGGGTCTAGTGCACTGAGCCAAGTACAATAAAGCCCCAATTGCACTTAGGTAAGGAACTTCGGGTTCCAAAATCTCTTCTTCATCCTCCTTTGGACGGAAGGGATCTCGTTTAGCATCTAGAGTCCGAACGACCATTGGTGTACTCGAAGGCTTCGCTTTATCCTCATTAAAACGACGCAACACCTTCTGGGTGTAGTTCGATTGATGTACTAGGATTCCATCCGAACAATGCTCGATCTCCAGGCCGAGACAATATCGAGTTTTTCCAAGATCCTTCATCTCAAATTCCGATTTCAAGTGTGCAGCAATTCCCTCAAGCTCTGCAGGAGTCCCAATGAGGTTCATGTCGTCAACATAAACTGCAACAATTGCAAATCCGGAATGTGACTTCTTTATGAACACGCATGGGCATAGTTCGTTGTTCACATAACCCTGACTTGTCAAATATTCACTCAGACGGTTATACCACATCCGCCCGGATTGTTTCAATCCGTAGAGTGACCTCCTCAACCTAATTGAGAGAGTGTTCCGCGGTCTAGAACTATTTGAGCCAGTCAATGGAAGTCCTTCTGGAACTTTCATATATATTTCCGTATCTAGATCCCCATAGAGATACGCGGTTACCACGTCCATAAGCTGCATATTCAGTTTTTCGGAAACTACCAAACTGATTAGGTAGCGGAACGTTATGACGTCCATTACGGGAGAATACGTCTCCTCGTAATCAATTCCAGGGCGTTGAGAGAAGCCTTGCGCTACGAGGTGTGCTTTGTATCGCACTATTTCATTCTTCTCATTACGCTTCCTCACGAAAACCCACTTGTAGCCAACGGGCTTCACACGTGGTGGTGTAGGAGCGACTGGTCCAAACACCTTACGTTTCGCGAGCGAATCGAGTTCGACCTGGATTGCTTGTTTCCAGTTTGACCAATCGGTTCTACGTCGGCATTCATCGACGGAACGTGGTTCAATGTCATAGCTAAGCATGATGTCAGTAGCTACTGAATACGAGAATGCGTCGTCGACGATCATCTCATTCCTATTCCAAACCTCATCCAATATTGTGTAATGGACAGAAATCTCGCGATTCTCGAGAGGCCGGCATGTTTCATCTGAAACATCACCGTAATCTAGAATAACCTCATGCGTTGGAACGGATGAGTGAGCGATGGTCGGATTCAAACTAGGGTCACTAGTTGGTGCCATTTTCCTCTTCCGGGGTTGTGAATCCTTTGAACCAGGTGGTCTGCCACGCTTCAGGGTCGGAGCAGATGATTGGCTAGCCGCCAATGTACCTTGCCGCGTGGAAGTTGCGGCCTCCCCTCCTTCGGGGACGGTCCGGCCTTCCCAGGCGGGTTGTTGACGTACACGAGGTACATCTATCCTTGCAGGTGTGTTTGCAGCGGGTATATGTGATCTTGTCACTTTAGCTAGATCATTAAAAGCATCTGGCATGCTTTGAGCAATGCTCTGAAGATCTATAATTCGACGCACTTCAGTTTCAGACTGAGTAGTGCGGGGATCTAAATGAGACATAGTGGGAGCATACCACGACAATTCGCGGCGTTCTACAGGAACGTTAGCATGCTTATCTCCCCCTAACGCTGGGAAGACTGTCTCATCAAAGTGACAATCCGCAAAACGTGCGGTAAAAAGATCTCCTGTCAAGGGTTCTAAGTATCGAACAATTGATGGCGAATCATAACCGACATAGATTCCCATTTTTCTCTGAGGACCCATTTTGGTACGTAGCGGCGGCGCTATTGGCACATAAATGGCGCACCCAAACACCCGTAAATGCGAGACGTCAGGCTCGTATCCAGTGACCAACTGTAACGGTGAATGTGGTTGGGTAGCGGTGGGCCTCAGACGGACCAACATGGCTGCGTGCAATATTGCATAGCCCCAGGCAGATACCGGCAGTTTGGTTCGCATAACCAAAGTCCGAGCTATCATTTGAAGGCGCTTTATGAAAGCTTCTGCCAGGCCGTTTTGGGTGTGAACATGGGGTACAGGATGTTCCACATCAATCCCTACGGACATGCAATAATCGTCAAAGGTCTGTGACGTAAACTCTCCAGCGTTATCCAATCGAATTGACTTGATTGGATAATCAGGGTGGTGAGCCCTTAGCTTAATAATTTGAGCTAGGAGTTTAGCAAACGCGGCGTTGCGTGTGGACAGCAAGCAAACATGTGACCATCGTGTCGATGCGTCAACCAACACCATAAAATATTTAAATGGTCCGCAGGTTGGTTGGATTGGTCCACAAATGTCCCCTTGAATCCTCTGAAGAAATTTAGGGGGGTTGTGAATAATCTTTGTATATGAGGGTTGAGTATTCAACTTCCCCAAAGAACACGCTTTGCATGGTGGGAGTCCAACATGAGGATGTAACTTGTGCCCGTGTGATGATTTGAGGATACGGCGCATCATGTCACGTCCAGGATGTCCCAAACGGTCATGCCAAAGCAACAAAGTGTCCTGGAACACAAGCATAGGGCCGACCACACTGTGGGCTTCTATGCCCCAAATCGTTGTGATGTACAACCCATTCGGCATACGTTCCAACTTCTCGTGAATACGCTTCTGGCCATATTCGTATGAAGTGATACAAAGAAATTCAGAACCATGATCTTCAGTGGTTTCAATATGATATTTATTATCTCGAATATCTCTAAAACTCAGCAACGTTCTTCCGGAACGTGGAGAATAGAGTGCCTCCTTAATGGTCAAGATAGTACCATTAGACAACATGATACGTGCCTTTCCGTATCCTTCAACCAGGTCGGATGAACCGGCGAGGGTTGTCAAAGGAGATTTCTGGGGTATTAAGTTAGTAAAATAGTGTTTTTCACGCAAGATGGTGTGCGTGGTGGCACTATCTGCCAGACAACTAACTTCCCCACTAGACATACCTAGAAATAAATTGATTGAATCGGTCACATGCATAAATATAAGTCCATTCATTCAATTAAGCAATTCGAGAAAATAATATCCATTCAAATAATAATCCATAATTCAAAACAAAGCAAAACCAAACAAATTATTCCAAATACTTAGGAAAATTGTTCAAAAATTTAAACCATAAACCTAGATAAATAGGAGATAGGGCCGGCCACTCCTAGTGGGTTCGGCCACTAGGGGTAAACACCCTAAAATCATGTCTAAAATTTATTCGTCCATAGGGGCTGACGCCTCCTGGAAATCTGATATCTCCATGGATGTGGTTGCATCTTCCGAATGGTCCACAGCTGCAAAGTTAGACTCATGACGTGAATGATACTTGGCAATAGCCTCAGGGGAAGCTCGGCATACGCGTGACCAATGATCCTTTGATCCACAACGATAGCACATGTCCAGTTCAGTAGAAGCAGACTGACTGGGAGCTTTGCCCTTGTTCTTGAAGTTTGGGACCTTAGGGGCGAGTGGTGGACGCTGCTGGGTCGCAATTCTTCCCTTAGGTGCGGCACTCTGTTGACCTTGGGCTCGTGGTGGAGCTTGTTGCCTATTACCACGACCACAACGATTCTTACGTCGTTTATGGCTACTAGAATATATGGCATGTGCTTCAGGCACAACATTCGAGCCAGTCGGTCGAGCTTGATGATTTCTCATCAAAAGCTGGTTCTGCTTTTCAGCGAGAAGTAAAACAGAGATTAGATCCGAAAACTTGGTGAATTTCTGTGCCCTATATTGTTGCTGCAGGACAATATTGGTGGCATGGATGGTCGAATAGGTCTTCTCCAGGAGATCTGATTCGGTGAGTTCCACTTTGCAGAATTTCAACAATGAACGGATCCTACAAACTTTAGAGTTGTATTCATTCACGGACTTAAAGTCCTGGAAGCGAAGATGCTGCCAATTGTGTCTTGCTTCAGGCAAGTAGATGTCTTTCTGGTGATCGAAACGGTCGGCCAGAGCAAGCCAGAGGGTGCGTGGGTCCTCCTCAGCGAGGTACTCGGTCTGCAGTGCATCATGGATGTGTCTTCGAATGAAGATCATTGCAGTAGCCTTCTGAGCTTCGTCAACAGGTTTGTCAGTGACGGGTGCCTCGATGGTGGCTCTAATACCCTTTGCAGTTAGATGGAGCTTCACGTCTTGAACCCACTTTAGATAGTTTCTTCCAGAGACTTCTAGAGCGGAGAAATCGAGCTTGTTCAAGTTCGACATGTCCCTAAAACAGAGGGAGAAAACGTGAGTAGTCATATGGTAAGCCATAGACATATATCGTAGAACATACAGGTTCTTTAGACATGTAGTGGTTTAAATAATGCATGAAAACTTCAGGTTTCATGTGGTATGTTTTGAATGAAAACTTCAGGTTTCAAAGGCACTAAATTTGAAACTACAGGTTCAATTTAGTTTTATGAACAATTAGTTCATAATGAGAGGTTCCTGCAAGAAACACAGAATGCAATATACAAATATACATATAGTGAATTTGAGGTTCTTCGGGAACTCAAGTGTGAGAGCTTCGTTACTACGAAAGTATGTGACGGTTCAAAGTATAAAAATAAATTATTGAATCGTTAATGTCCAAAAAATGAGCTTCAGGTCAATAATTTTGGATTCATAATCAGATTAATGAACTGCAGGTCAATTTTAATTAATTCAATAAATCGGGCCATACAGGGTCGATTATAGAAGCAAAATATTAAAATAATATTTATTGGGTCGAAAAAATAAGCCCAAAATAATTTTTGGGTGTCTTAATCATAAGACAAGGTCCAAAAAAGGGACCACTTGGGGTGGCTGCAGGCCACGGGTGTGACAAGCAAACCTCCAGCCGAGCTGGGTTTGGGTTGGACGGTGGAAGGCCCAGCAAAAAACTGGCCTTCAATTTTTTTTCGCGGGAAAAACCAAGCCTCCCAGGCTTGCGTTATGCGGGCCGCAGGGCGAAAGCCCAGGCCGTGACACGGGGGAAGGCCCAGCGACAGCTGGGTTGGCGTGCTGGGGCCGAGGGGATGAGGGCTGCAGGCCCGTGTGGTATCCCTCAGGCAAAAAAGCCTGGTGTCATTGCATAAGGATGGTGCGGCACCCGCACCAAATCCTGCCCAATTCCGGTTTTTTTTTTTCAAAACCTTTAGGGTTTAGGAACCCTAATTTGCTTCTAATTTAATTTTATAATTTGACTCACAAATTCCACATAGCAATTTTTAATTTTGCAATGCATGAAACAAATATATATATTGACAAATATATGAACATATACAATATATATATCGAAAGGAAAATATAAACATAGAGGGGTTCATGCATCATGGGGAATGTTTTCATGCTTCGTGGACGTTTCAAATATCTTCATTTATTTTAAGCGTACCTGATTAGCAGAAAACGATTAAGCCTTTGAATATTTGGTGGATGAAAGCCTCCTCCAACGATGCGTCAATTCCTTAGCTTCTGGCAAGAGCGTGCTGATAACGTGTTGTAGGCCTATTTGATTGAGCGATATAAGGCTAGAGAGAGAGGGAGAGGCCGGCTATTGTAGAGAGAAGGGAGAGAGATTTAATTGTTGGGTGATATAATATTCATCCCATTGTGCCTCTATTTATAGTGATAGAAAGACAAAACCTTTCCCATAAGGATTACAACATAGAATAGGAAACTAACTCCTAATAGGACTATAAGATACATTCCTATATCTCATAGGATTTACACAATCATATTCCTATCCTAATTAGTACTACAACAAACTTGATATATTTTGTTTTTATTTTTATTTTTTAACAAACGATATTATTTATATTAAGGAAAAGATGTAGGCTTAGCCTCACAATAGGCTAGTAATAATATATTTCCAAATTTGCTTTTAACGAAAATCGAATTTAAGACTTCTTACTTACAAATAAAAGAGAATACTATTAAACCGTAATATTAAGTGATAATTAAAGTTGATATCTTAATATATTCCATCCACTGTTGACTGATTTCTTTTCAAAAAAATCTTCAGACACAAGTACTTTGTTAGGTAAATTTGTCGGCAAACGTATTATTCACGTGCAAACATTTAGGCCACCAAGTCATGTCGAATTTAAATAAAATTAGAGCTTTATTCGGTCGGTGCCAGATGACTGAAAGTTTATGGTCATACAATCTTGAACTTGATTCTTCATTGTCAATATCAAATTCACTACAAGTCATTATACATGATTTGATATCTGGTCATCAAGAATATGTTTCGGATGAATATTGGTATGGTGTGGATTTTTTTTTTAAGAGACTATTGGTAGTGACGTCACGATAGTTCACTCTTTTAAAAGCTGAAAAGATTTATAGAGACATTTCAATTTTCACCTAGTCACTATCATATGATTCACTAACGCTAAAAATTGAATGCAAAACCAATTGAATAAAATACGAGTCATGAAATTCGCCCTAATCACTGAAGCACTCTATAGGGGTTGTTATGGAATGAAAGTTGAGTTCATAGTGGCTTTTGGGGGTTTGTCACACATTTTTTGTATGTGCGAATTTCTTTGCAAAAAGAGCAATAGCAAAAAAAAAGCAGCATTGTAGTAAATGGAGATGCCCCAAAGCCTTTCGTTTTGTTCAACAAAAGCTGCGCTTGGTGCCCCCATTTGGCTACAAAAGTGGCAAACCCACACCTAGTCTCAAAAGATGTCACTAACACACACAAATACCACCGTCTTGTAAGTTGTGACTCTACCTAGTTCCAAATGGGTGCATGGTGCTGCCCATCCACGACGGTCATCTGGTTTTCTGAGTTAGGTTGATTTCTTGGTGTTTTTTTGTATGTTGGTGTGATTGGGGGTGGTTCGTTATGGGATACTGAACCAAAACTAGTATTCCAAATCTCAAACTGAAAATTTTCGAGACGGGAATTTAAAGACCAATCTCAAACCAAATTTTCGGGAATTTCGAGAATCTTGAATTATTTTCGGGATTTCGGAACAAATCGGGAATCCCAAATTGAAATATGAAATTATGAATTGTTCTTCAAATATATAATTCAAGAACACATTCATGAACTTTGAATGTCATTTCATTCACAGTACCATTTAATCGAACACTGGTATGCCTGATTGTTTTTATCAGAGTCAAAATTCAAATTAATTAAAACCATTTTGGCAATCTGTTGAGAGACAAAAGAATCAAGACATCTGAAATCATCAGTTATGGTAGCAGCAATAATAAAATCCAAATGAATATCAAACAGAACTGAAAAATATGCAAGGTGTAGGGCATTCCAGGTTGCAGAGCATCAATTAGAAACTACTAGCATCAATTATAAAAGAATAATATATATGCGTACATATGTATATATATATATATAATAATTAATAATATATATTTTAGGTTCGGTATGGGATTCTTGAAATATCGAGAAGCTAATCCCAAATCCTGTTCCGAAATTTCATGATTAGTTCGAGATAGCATCTCGAAAATTTTGGGAATTTCGGTTTGGGATTGGGATTTTTTCAGTTCGGTTTGGGATTTTCAGGAATTTTTTCCACCGATTCTTGGTGTGATGTGTAATTGAAATTCTTAATCGTTAGATCTTTGGTTTTTTTTTAATTCAGTCTCTCATATTCAGCTACCGATTCTTTTAACGAATGTCATGTATAGGAGTATAGTAAAATTTTCGCGATTTATTATCGTACTCTTTGTAACTGTGAAGACAACTTTTACATAAGTAATATTGCATTTATTTATTTATTAAAAGTGATGCTTTCTATTAGCCTACACTAAAGAAAGGGGCAGAATTTAAATTTAAAACACAATGAATTGAAGACGAAGATCCTTGCCACCAGACTAATCTACAACTGCAACAAATATTGCACCTTAAAACCTCTATGAACACCCAAAATTAAAAATATCAATTCAATTTAAAAGAAGCGGTCTGTGGATATGTAGTGACTTGTTTGCTAACAAACCTACGAGGCCAATGTAGCCTTAATTAAGATCATGACTATCGACATTTCAAAAGTATTGTTAAAACATTTTTACCCCATTCATGCTCTAAAGAAGAATTTTGACTTTAATGTTCTATTGTCCAATAATACAACAAATTGTCGCCTATTAAATTTAAATGTATGATCTCATTTGGTGAAGTGAAAACCGAATGTCATTAGCTAATAATTATTTGCCAACTTTTTGAGAAACCATGCAGATTAAGCCTATGTGTACACTTAGGCTCAACCAAATCAAGTATATTACTTTGTTACCCATAATTATTTGGAGTATGAAAGTCTTTTTTATTGCAGAAAATCTCGAGTTTAAATTTTGTAAACAACAATTGTTGATAAACAAAAATAAAAAGGTATGCTAATTTGGTCCTGTTGATCCAATCTTGACTTGTATTAAATTAACGAACTTTCCTTATGTCACATCCCGGCCCGGGCGCAACCACCTTCCGGGCCCGCTCCACCACCGTAGCACGATACTGTCCACTTTGGACTCTGTCCACGCCCTCACGGTTTTGTTTCTGGGAAGCCAGTGAGCTCCCAAAAGGCCTCGTGCTAGGTAGGGATGAGAATATACATTTAAGGATCACTCCCTTGGGCGATGTGGGATGTCACAATCCATCCCCCTTAGGGGCCCGACGTCCTCGTCGGCACACACGCGGCCATGGTTTGGCTCTGATACCAATTTGTCACATCCCGGCCCAGGCGCAACCACCTTCCGGGCCCGCTCCACCACCGTAGCACGATACTGTCTGCTTTGGGCCCCGACCACGCCCTCACGGTTTTGTTTCTGGGAACTCACGAGCAACTTCCCAGAAGGTCACCCATCCTGGGATTGCTTTAGCCCCCTTCTCACTTAACTTCGGAGTTCCTACGGAACCCGAAGCCAGTGAGCTCCCAAAAGGCCTCGTGCTAGGTAGGAATGAGAATATACATTTAAGGATCACTCCCCTGGGCAATGTGGGATGTCACACCTTAGGCTGACTAATTTCAACTCAAAAATTCCAAAATATTTCCTTTCTTTAGTCACACTTGACAACTTCAAAGCAAAGGATTTTAAATACGGCAATGCTAGGGAGGTCATCAATTTTAATTATATTCTGTAAATCATATGACATGCCAGCTAAAGATTAAAATATTATTTAAGTGTTGATTAATGTGCTTATGTTTTATTAGTAACACATCACATAGTTTGTAAATTTTGTCTAAAAATTGGTATACCTATTATTAATCTTTTAAATATTGGGTAAATTACACCATAGCCCCTCAGGTTTGAGGTCTATTACAACCCCATACAACATCTTTAAAACATTTCACTTTCATACCTCAAGTACTATTTTATTTCAATTTCATACAGCCGTTACATTTTCCATCCATTGAACCGTTAAGTGCTGACGTGGCTGCCACATATATGCCACGTGACTGCCAAATGTCTGCCACGTGGCAAATAAAAATAATTTTTTATTTAAAAAACCTAAAATTTCCAACCAAAAAAAAAAATTGGGTAAATTACACCATACTCCCTCAGGTTTGAAGTCTATTACAACTTCATACAACATCTTTAAAACATTTCACTTTCATACATCCAGTACCATTTTATTTCAAAATAACATCTCCGTTAGATTTTCCATCCATTGGTCTGTTAAATGTTGACGTGGCTGCCACATTTGTGCTGATGTGGCTGCCACGTGGCAATTTTTTTAATTAATATTTTAAAAAAACCTGAATCTTCTCAAAAAAAAAAAAAAAAAAAAAACCCTGAAATCATCTTCCCCGACTCACCCCCTTCTTCCATCCATCATCACCCCCCCCCCCCCAAATCCCACTAGAGCCACCCTTTTCTCCCATCCCCCATCACCCACCCCCAAAAATTCCACCCGAAATTAGATGGATCTACTACAAAATGGTACTGGATGTATGAAAGTGAAATGTTTTAAAGATGTTGTATGGAGTTGTAATAGACCTCAAACTTGAGGGGTTATGGTGTAATTTACCCTTTTTTTGTTGAGAAAATTTAGGTTTTTTAAATTTAAAAAAAATAAAAAATTATTTTTATTTGCCACGTGGCAGACATTTGGCAGCCACATGGCATATATGTGGCGGCCACGTCAGCACTTAACGGTTCAATGGATGGAAAATGTAACGGCTGTATGAAATTGAAATAAAATAGTACTTGAGGTATGAAAGTGAAATGTTTTAAAGATGTTGTATGGGGTTGTAATAGACCTCAAACCTGAGGGGCTATGGTGTAATTTACCCTTAAATATTTCATGACAAATGAAAAGTATTATGAAATTTACAATAAAGAAATGGGAATGTTTGTTGATTGATTGATGATACCACCTCGACTACTCAGAAGGTCATCAAATTTTATTCAGTTATCGTTTTAGCTAGGCAACTATCTATCAATTAACAACCACGAAAACCACTGCAATTTCGGTAGATAACGTACAAACACATATTATATATGAAATGGAACAAAATTATCGTACATTATTGAGACGAAAGATTATAAAATTATAGTTTGAAAGTAAATGACAAAGGTATTAGTTTTGTAACTATAAATTGTTGAATAATAATATAAAACAAAATACGTAGTTTAGTGATCTATAGGTATCTACGCACACCTCGTGCTAAGAGAAGTGCCATGGCTTGTGGCAAGCGTACAAACATTTGAGCATTTCCTTGTCAACGTCTTCTACCTAAATTTGGAATTTCTTGTGCGTATATTGTTTTTTTTTGTTTTGTTATGAACATTGTTTATTTTTATTAATTCAACGGCTATATATTATTTTTTTAGATTCTTGGAAATACAATTAGGGATATGATGTGAAGAACAACAGTCAGCAGTCAAGAAGTTAACATATTGGTCTTTAGCTTGGCCCATAGTTTACATTTATATAAGATCTGAGATAATATAACTCTAATTAAACTCAAAATGTTCTTATAAAAAATTGATGATGATTTAACTAACATATACAGTTTTGCTGGCAAAACAAAAAGCTGACATGCATGGTTTTATTTCTATAGAAAACTTCATTTTAATCCTTAAAAAAGATGAGTTTTAGACTTTAACCTTATGTAAGATTAAAATCCAATTTTAGTCCCTAATACATTTAATCATATCAGTTATTAGTTATATTTTGATGTTTTATTTATATTTATATTTATATTTGACACACCCGTACCCGAAAGTAGGGCATGCTGGCCGTCACGTGAGTGTGACGTAGCCATGTGCGCTGTGCGGAAGCGAAGATCGATAACGAAGTACGAATAAGTTCAAACCGAAATCTAGCAACCTAAATAGGAATGTGTGCTAGAGATATTACAATATGTATACATATTCAGAGCGTACTAAGTCAGTGCAGTCAAGCATGAATAAAAGAGTTTAATTACACCATCGGTGCCCTACATATGATAAATCTGTTAGAAAGCCGGAAATCCTCAAAGTGCCAAACTTGTACCTCAAGCTATCTAGAACCTGGAGGGGCGAAAAACAAAGGGAGTGGGTCAGCAAAAACAATTCTTTTCAAATCAATCTTTTCTCAAAAGTCTAGCCCCTCTCCATAAAACATGTATAGTTCCCAGAAAATAATACGTACATATATATCTCAATCTTTCTCAGCATAAAACGTTTTTAAAGTATCTCAATGTATGTCGTGCAATGCAATTCAATGCCCTCTGAAACTCATAAGTAATGCCATGCTATGCATTTCAATAATCATGTCGCTACTATATGTCATCTCAGCCCTCGGCTGTAATTATAGCTTATAACATCTCAATCTCATAATCATATCTACGCTGCACATACATCCATATCTCATCATATCATCATCATCATCATCATCATCATTGTATCAATAATAAATGCTCTAGTGCTACAATCACGTGAAGACTGTGCGTATGTACGCGGGTCACCTACATGTCGTACCCACTCAAAGGTGGTCTATACGACAAGACTGTGCACCTACTTGGATCCAAGGTGAGCATGCGGTGCGAGAGGTGAATGACACGTGAAAGACTGTGCCCCTAACTCTGGGTGTGAACACTAACAGTATGTACAGGTCTATGAGCTAACAATTCATGATATCTCATCGTTATTCGTTCTCAACTATGCATGTACCTACCTGGTACTCACCTGGCGTCCTCGGCACCAACATATGCATGCAATGTATAATTAAATACTCATGCATCGAAATCAAGTAATATGCAAGTCGATAAAACGTATTTTCCATTTCAAAAGTGATTTTGGGAAATCATTATATATATAGGTTATACGGAAAATAATACTGCCCACTTACTGATAGGTCGCTGGATCGTAGCCCCCGCGTCGTGTCTGGCTACGGTCGTCCTCAGAATACGTTTCACCTATATGAGAAATTACTAAAAATACGTCATTTAAGTACATACACGTAACTACGGAAATAACTTCTCATACATAGCTCAATTTTGGTATTTGAATATACCAACGTGACCTACTCGTCGTCACGAACATCCCCATATTTTTAAAATAATTTTTCACTGTTCCACGCGCCCCCATGCGCCAGAAATAGCACGGACCCACGCACCCCCCACGCGCAGTGCACACTGACGACGTCAGTTAACGCCGTCAAGAATATTCCGTCAACTTTAACGGCGTCAGAATATTCCATTAGTTTTGACGGAATATTCCAACTCCGGTCATCTTCTCCGGCGACTCTTTCGCCGGAATTTCTGGGAGATTTTCAAAGTGTCCTATCTTGCTCATTTTTCATCCTTTTTGACCCATTTTTCTTCCTATGTGCTCCAAATTAATTGTAGAACATAAATATACCTTCAAAAACCTTGAAAAAGGTCTTAAATTTCCTCGGGGACGAACTCCAAAACCGGCCAACTCCGATGCGCGTGATCCCGACGTCCAAACTCCTCCAATGAACTACTCCGAGTCTCCTTAGGACCTCACAAAGCTCGCTGTGATCTCAGATTTTCCTAAAACGCAATGTATAAAAAGTTGATGAATAGTGCCAATTTTAAACCTTGAGTTTTGGACGTGAAATCGTCGTAGTTCTTACCTGAAAATGGTATGGTTGAGTTCGTATGGACCTCACAAGCACGAATATATAATTTATTTCGTCGATCTACAAGGTTTTGGTATGGGTTGGTGTTGTGCCGTACGTAAAACCGAGAGAGAGAGAGAGAAAGAACTGTCGAGAGAGGTAGAGAGAGAGTAACTTGAGAGTGAAAGTGTCGGTGAGAGAGTGAGAGAGAGAAAGAGAGGGTGAAATGTGTGGTGTGTGGTCCAATTTGTCAAACTCACAAGCATTATTAAGCTTCCAATAATTGAGGGCCACATTCTATTGGTCCTCACCCCACACACATGCACACGTAAATAATCCCCAAGGGCAATTCTGTCATTTCATAATTAATAAGTCAATATAATCGGGACGGGTCGTCACAATATTTTAATGTATTAATTACATTTAAATTTAATTTTTATTTCATTCATCATAATATATTTTAGTGTCTACATTTAGGCAATTAATTTTTTATAATATATATTCCAATAATAATTTTGTATGTTTTTCATTTAGATACATTAATACATTTGAATATTTCGGTATATCCATCGGTACAAACATATAGGTATATTGATTCAATATAATGAATTTCGTTAAGTACATTTTGGTACGCATATTTGAGTATTGACTTTTAGGTACATTAATTCAATATATTATATTTCAGTACATACATTTAGGTATGTATATTTTGGTACATACATTTCGGTATTGACGTTTAGGTACATACATTTTGGTACATATATTTCGGTATTAACATTTAGGTACATACATTTTGGTATTGACATTTAGGTACATTAATTCAATATAATACATTTCGGTACATACATTTAGGTTCATTAAAATATATTTCAGTAAAATCATGTAGGTACAAATATTTCGGTACAAAAACATCAATTTTATATAGTTTGGCACAGTCATTTATCTATACTTATGTATTTATTTATTTTTGTATCCCAAATTTCTTTTAATATTTTCTCATTTACGTTCATTTATAATTAAAAAACTAAATATGTGCATATTAATAAAAGGAGCTTTTGAACTTTAATCCTTCAAGAAGATTAAAATTTTAAAAAAAACCTGGTGTTAGATTGAATATTGATTTTTAGTCCCTAATGTGTCCTTAATTCAAAATAATTAATGTGTATTTTATTTAATATCTCTCATTAAATATTTAAATTTATTAATACACAAATTTTAATTTATTTTTTGACCAAAAAAGAGTTTTTTAATTTATTAATTTTATTTAAAATTCTTCAAACTTGAAAGACTCAATTAATGTACCTAAATGTTAGTACCGAAATGTGTATACCGAAATATATTATATTGAACTAATATATTTAAATGTTAGTACCGAAATGTATTAATATTAAATTAATGTATCTAAATGTGTATACCGAAATGTATGCACCGAAATGTGTGTACCTAAATATATGCACCGAAATGTATATACCTAAATATATGCACCGAAATGTATGTATCTAAATATATGCACCGAAATGTATGTACCTTAATATATGCACTGAAATATATTAATATTAAATTAATGTACCTAAATGTGTATACCGAAATGTATGCACCGAAATGTTAGTACCGAAATGTATGCACCGAAATGTTAGTACCAAAATGTATGTACCTAAATGTATGCACCAAAATGTGTGTACCGAAATGTATGCACCGAAATGTTAGTACCAAAATGTGTATACCTAAATGTATGCACCGAAATGTATTATAATGAATTTAATATACCTAAATGAAGAAGTTACAGTACATCGAAATATATTGTATAATAAAAATTAGTTTATCTAAATGTTCACAACAAAAATATATTACAATGAATGAAATGAAAATAAAAATTATAATGAAATAAAATTAATACATTAAAAATTAGAAAAGAAAAAGATAAATAATTAAAAAATAAAAATATAATTAATAAATGAGGTTATTAATGTATCAAGGGACTAAAATTAGATTTTGATCTTACTCATGGTTTTAATCAAAAAGTAATCTTTGCTAAGGACTAAAATGAAGTTTTCTATTAATAAAATTAAAATTTAATGTGAAGAGATTAAATAAAAATACACATTAAATAACAAAAATTGAATGCAAATTTTGATAAAAGTACATTCAAGGGATTAAATTGAATATTTAATCTAGCACCAGGTTTTTTTTAAAATTTTAATCTTTTGCAATGACTAATGTTCAAAAACCCCTTATTTCTACTTAGCACAACAATTTAAGTTGGATTTTAAGTTTTATTTCTATTAGAATTCTTGGAAGTACAATGAGGGATAGGGAATCAGGGATGTGAGAATTAAGAGCCAAGAAATTGACCTTTTCATGGTGCTTGATTTAGCCCATATGTATAATATATATAGATATATAGCTAATATGTTATCACTAAAAAATTATTTGCTATATACGCTGATGCTTTAACTGCATGGTTTTGTTTTCTGGAATGGATCCAGTTGAGGACATATCGATATTTGCTATGCATAATATTTGTTCGCATGGACACTCTTAACTGTTTTGTTACGTGTTGCTCGTACGTTCTTGTTAAGTAACCACCTTGATCCGTTAACCTCCCTAGACATCTTAATCTATTGAATCCAAGTTTTTATTTGGTTGTATCGGCAGGTGTCACACCGGTGCTGACAATTTCAAGAAACATGGCCTACATTGGATGCCCAACCCTAAATATATCAAACAGCATTACTAAATAAGAATTTACAAAAGCAATCGGTACATTACATGCATGCGTTGATCATCACCAGTGAAATAATTTTGACTTTAATGTTCTCGTCTCAATAAATTGTCGTCTGTTAAGTTTAAATGCATGATCTTATTCGATGAAGTAAAAACTGAATGTCATTAGCTAATGATTATTTGTAAACCTTTTAAGCAACCATGCAGATTAAACCTCATGTATGCTTAGGCTCAACCAAATCAAGTATATTACTTTGTTAGCCATAATTATATGGAAGTATGAAAGTCTCTACTTTGTTGGAGAAAATATCGAGTTTAAGTTTCATAAACAACAATGGTTGATAAATAAGAATACAAAAGTATGTTAATTTGGTCCTGTTAACCAAATTAAATCATCCACATACAATGAAAATTTTCCAAAATATTTCTTATCTTTAGTCACACTTAACTACTCCAAAACAAACGATATAAATATTTCATGACAAAAGTTAAAAGGATTATGAAATGTACAAGAGAGAAATGGAAATGTTTGTTGATTGATTAATGATACCGCCTCGACACCTCAGGAGGTTATCGAATTTCATTTAGTTATCGTTTTAGCTAGGGCAACTATCTATCAAGTAACAACCATGAAAATGACTGCAGTTTTGGTATATAATATATGGAATATAATTATCCCACAAAGGTATTAGTTTTGTAACTATAAACTTTTGAATAATAATAATATAAAACAAAACACAGTTTAAATTCTATATGTTTCTACACAGACCTCGTGCTAAAGGTCGTGCCCGGACTTTTGGCAACTGTACAAATATTTAAAGCAATTTCTTGACAACATCTTCTACCTAAATTTGGATTTTTTTGCGCATAATTTAATTATTTATTATTATTTCAAAGGCTATGTATTAATATTTTTAGATTCTTGGAAATACAATCAGGGATGTGATGTGAAGAACAAGAGCCAAAATAAGCTGACATTTTGGTCGTTAGCTTGGCCCATAGTTTACATTAAGATCTGAGATAATAATTCTAATTAAACTAACAATGGGAATAAAGTTGAAATTTTACCATTAAACAAATAGTTCAACACTATATAAGTCATTGTCTGGTTTGGTTCCTCGTTGATGTGGAACTTTGTACTCACATTCTCACACAATGTTCTTATTACAAAAATATGATGACGATTTAACTATATATAGTTTTGCAGTTCAAAACAAAAAGCTAACATGCATGGTTTCATTTCTAACTTAGCACAACCGTTTAAGTGGTTTTAGATTCGATTTTTAGAATGACAAGTTAAATATTAAATCATTTTGACTGATCTCTTATATATGCAGCCGACAATTTCGTTAAAAAACGGATCGATTGAAGGAATCTGAAAGGTTGAGAATATCGAACATTTGCATATTTTATCAAGAAAGGTGTAGGCTCTTGTTATGTAACCATCTAAGATTCTAAATCTGTTAACCTGTACACATCATAGTGAGTACGTTGAACCCAAGTTTTTATCTTGTTTTATCGGCGAGTATTAAACACTTGTGATAATGTCAAGAAAAATAAAATGAGGGATAGGGATGTGAAGAGAACAATTAAGAGTCAAGAAATTGACCTTTTCATGGTGCTTGAATTATCCCATATGTGTGTGTGTGTGTGTATATATATATCTAGTTAAGATTATATCTCTAAAAAAAAAAAAAAATTTGTACAGGTTGATGTTTAACTGCATGGTTTCGTTTTTGGGAATGGATCCACTTGAGGACATATATCATGTGTCCTGTTACGAAAGCTTGAGACTACCGATATTTGCTATGCATAATATTTGTTCGCATGGACGCTCTAATTGCTTAGTTACATGCTGGTACGTTCTTGTTAAGTAACCACCTTGATCTGTTAACCTCTTAGTCATCTTAGTCTATTGAACCCTGGTTGTATCGGCAAGAACCATGCTAGCTAGTGAAGACAATTTCAAGAAACATGGCCTACGATTGGAAGCCCGTTCCTAAATACATATGAAACAGCATTATTAAATAGGAAGCTACAAAGCAATGTGTACATGCATGCATTGATCATCACATATATGAAGTTTGATGCACCTTGTGAAATATTTAGAGCAAGATGCCAAAGTACTTTTAGTGGCACTTTTAGTAGGCTTTAAATTATGATCTTCATGAAGTGTGGAATGACTCTGAGCTAAATACATACAATATATATTGAGTGACATGAAAATACGTGTGACCGTTAAATTTAACATGTGATAATTTGTTATAATATTATGAAAATAAGATAATATTTTTTATTTTTTTTGCCAAAAAGAAATGCATTAAAGTGAGAAACCTTGCAAACAACCACGTCCATTACAATCAAATAAAAGAGCAGTAGAGGCCTTATCAGAAAGCTTTCAATCATATTCGAAAGAATAAGACCTAAAGTAGTTATAGCATTAGCAGCAAAATTTGCCTCTAGATAGACATGCTTCTAAGTTAAGCAGTGGAAAGAAGAAACCAACCATTCAGTATCCGCAACTGTATCAAGAATTCTCAATGTACATTGCATCTTTCTTCAATCGCATCAATAACCAGTTTTGAGTCTTTCACTAAAAGAAACCAACCATTCAATATCCGCAACTGTATCAAGAATTCTCAATGTACATTGCATCTTTCTTCAATCGCATCAACAACCAGTTTTGAGTCTTTCACTAAGATTTTTGTGAAGCCTTTCTGCTGTGCAAATCTTAGAGCATCACGAAGAGCGAACGCTTCAGCTACACACATGCCTAAAGAACGAGCACCAACCACACTAATGTGTCCTGCTATGAACGCTTGAGAATATCGATATTTGCTATGCAAAACATTTGTTTGCATGGACACTCTGACTGCTTAGTTACATGTTGGTCGTACGTTCTTGTTAAGTAACCACCTAGACATCTTAGTTTATTGAATCCAAGTTTTTATTTGGTTGTATCGGCAAGTATCATGCACACACTGGTGATGACAATTTCAAGAAACATGGCCACAATTGGAAGCCCGTTCCTAAATATATGAAACGGCATAGTAAATAAGAATTTACAAAGTAATGGACACATACGTGCATTGATCATCATATGTATGAAGTTTGATGCAACTTGTGAAATATTTAGAGCAAGAGGCCAAAGAAAATACATATACTTCTATGATAGGCTTTAAATTATGACCTTCATGAAGTGTTGATAGGCTTTAAATTATGACCTTCATGAAGTGTCGAATGACTCAGCTCGAGCTAAATACATACAATGTATATGTTGAGTGATGTGAAAATACGTGCCGTTAAATTTAACATAAAATAATATGCTATAATATTGGGTAAATTACACCATATCCCTTCAAGTTTGAGGTTTATTACAACCCCATACAACATCTTTAAAACATTTCACTTTCATACCTCAAGTACTATTTTATTTCAATTTCATACCTCCGTTACATTTTCCATCTATTTAACCGTTAAGTGCTGACGTGGATGCCAAATGTGTGCCACGTGGCAATTTTTATTTTATTTTTTTAAACCTGAATTTTTACAACAAAAAAAAAACTCGGGAGCTGGATCTCCAGGGGGGACGGGAGGAGGGATGTGGGCCGGGGGGGGGGGATTTTTTCTTCCTTCTTCTTCTTCTTCTTCCCTTCTTCTTTTGGTCGCTGGGCTTCTTTCGTTTTTTTTCTTTTTCTTTGTTCTTCGCTAGGAGGGATTTTTTCTTCCTCCTTCTTCTTCTTATTCTTCTTCCCTTCTTCTTCTGATCGCTGGGGCTTCTTTCTTCTTCTTTTTTTTTCTTTTCTTTCCTCTTCGCTGGGGGGGGGGATTTTTTCTTCCTCTTCCCTTCTTCTTCTTCTTCTTCTTCTTCCCGTCGCTGGGGCTTCCTTCTTCTTCTTCTTCTTCTTCTTTTTTGTGTGTAAAAATTCAGGTTTTTAAAAAAAAATTAAAAAATTAATTTTTTATTTGGCAGCCACATCAGCACTTAACGGTTAAATGGATAGAAAATGTAACGGATGTATGAAATTGAAATAAAATAGTACTTGATGTATGAAAGTGAAATGTTTTAAAGATGTTGTATGGGATTGTAATAGACCTCAAACATGAGGAGGTATGGTGTAATTTACCCTATAATATTCTAATAAAATAAAATAATTGAAAATAAGATTAATAAGCAATGGATGGAGAATTTCATGATATTATGTAAATTACTATATTGGGTTTCGAGTTCAAACCCCATTCTCTTAGTATAGATTAGTACATAATATCACATGTAAAATTAGAAACATGTGAAAGTTAATTACTTTCTTGAAAAAGGTTTCCACGCAAGAAAACAAAGCTTAATTATATATTGTGAGACATATATGATTAGGAAATTGTTATTAGCACTTCAAAAATCTCATTCTACACTCCTCACAAGTGTATTTTTCTTTCTAATTATAGAAAATTTAGAATGCCAAATGAGATTTTTGAAGTGCTAATAACAATTCACATATGATTATAACTAATAAAACACACAAATAGAATATATATGGAGCAGCCATTCTCGAGAGCTCTGGTTACTTGAACCACAAGGGAAACTTCTACCCACTATAGCCCTAATGCACTCAACTCAATGGGGAGTTTGTAAGCTTTAATGCGTATACTATATGTGCAGGGATCCCTTGGATTTATAGTGCTCGAATCATAGAGATTAGAGCTCCATCTCACCTAATAGCCAATTACTTGATCCTTACGTCAATATAAAGTCATAGACTCTTTGAACTCCCTTTAGCCTCTGAATATACTATCCAAAACAACTTGTGAGACTACCAATGTTAATCTAATCAAATCCCTAAATACTAGTTAAATTATTGTCACAATAACTATGAGACCAAACCCTAGATGGAAACATGTATCGAGATAACCTCTAATGCTAATAGCTCCCACATGATTAGCAGAAGTACGTAGCGGATGTATTCTGGTCGCGTGGTAACTAGGTAGGGTTTCCATTATAATTTCGTCGGCAGGAGGGGACACCCTAACCCTAATACTATAAAAGCATGCATGACGACTGAGAGATTGAGAATAACGACCTATCTTTGTGATGAAGACCCAATAGATATATTACACACATATATTTATAATCACAAGATGACATGTGTAAATGTAACAGCAAAGAAGAAGAATTGTATTCTTACAGAAGAAGAAAGAGTATTCGAAGAGAGAGAACGAGAGAAAGTTTAGATAGAGAAGTGGTTTTTCATTAACAGATTACAATGGCAGTTACTAAAGGTATATATCTAACAAGGTTGCTTACTCCTTCAGCTATTACAAGGATTACAAGATGCTTACTCATGTCACAATTACAACCACAGGATCACAAGCTATTAAGCTTGGTATACTGTTATCATTCCCTTTCAATTGTAGGATGAGGTTTGCTCAACCTGAGATTGGAACAATGTCTCTGGAACAAAAGAGTAGACAAGCCCTTAGTAAGTATATCAGTAAATTGTTCATTAGAAGAAATAAAATGTACTTGAAGTAACTTCTTGGCAACTTTCTCTTGAACAAAGTGAATATCAACTTCAATGTGCTTTGTCCTTTGGTGCATGACTAGATTGTAAGCTAATTCTATGGCAGATAGGTTGTCACAGAATATAGTAGTTAGACATGGCACATCAACTTTGAGAAATTGTAGAAGTTGCTTAATCCAGTCAATCTCTGCAGCTGTGGAGGAGAGAGCTCGATATTCAGCTTCACTTGAAGATTTAGAGATTGTGTTTTGTTTCTTGGAGGACCAAGAGATTGGACTAAAACCTAAGTAGACCACCAAACCTGTAGTAAACCTTCTGTCATTTAGATCCCCAGCTCAGTCAGCATCACTGAATGCATGTAAATCTAAATCTCCTTTGCTGAATTAAATACCATAGTCCACTGTACCTTTCAAATATATGAGAATTCTCTTCATAACTATAAAATGAGATTCCATTGGATAGTGCATAAACTGACAAACCTGATGTACTGAGAAAGCAATATTAGGTCTTGTAAAAGTAAGATATTGCAAAGCACCCACCACACTTTTATACAGCGCTGGATTATGAAAAAGGTTTGCCATCATCCTTAAGTAACCTGTTATAAGGTAGACAAGGTGTATGACATGATTTGGAGAAAGCCATATCAATCTTGTTTAGCAAATTTGTTACATACTTGGACTGTGAGAGAAATAAACCAATGGCACTGTGAGTGATTTGGATCCCTAAAAAATTATGTAAGGACCCCAAATCTTTAATATCAAATTCATGAGCTAAAGACTAGATGACATCTTGAATAGTTGTAGTAGCATTGCTTATGATGATTATATCACCTACATACAACAAGAGAATCACCACAAAATTTCCAACATGTTTCACAAATAATGATGAATCAGAATAAGTAGTGAGAAATCCCAAATAAGGCAAGAAATTGGTGAACCTCTCATTCCAAGCTTTTGGGGCTTGTTTTAAACCATATAGAGATTTAGGCAACTTGCAGACATGAGAAGGCTGTTGAGAGTTTATAAACCCTGGGGGTTGAGACATGTAAACCTTTTCCTATAAAATGTCGTGAAGGAAGGCATTCTTCACATCAAGCTGCCTTAAAGACCAACCAAACTATGCAGCTAAAGCCAAGATTAATCTAATAGTTGTGGGTTTAACTTAAATGGGTGGCCTAATCTACTATGCCATAGACTAGAAGATACTTGTTGTCCAAGAAAAACAGTTTTTACTTTGGGTTGTGAAGAATGGTGTGAGGCTGGGAGACGAATATGATATAATCCATTATTGCAAAGTCTCTTGAATAGAATCATCCATGTGGCTTCGTTCTAGATCCAAAAAAAAAAGCATCATATATTAACTGACAGTTATTATCCAAGCACAGTCTATGCACATATAAAAGATTCTGAGTTAATATAGGGACATATAGAACTGAATTAAGGCACAGTGGTTTAAAAGGTGTATGGAGCATGGAAGGACCAATATGGGATATTGATAAACCAGCACCACCAACAATTGTTTAGATTGTTTCATTGGAAGGAAATGGAGAAGCCAATGACAAGTTATTGAGATTTGCAGTCATATGAGATGTTGCACAGAATCAGTAAGCCACATTTGTTGAGGGGGAACACTTGGAATAGTTGATAGAGCAGCAACATGCATAGCTGACACTTGCTGAGATTGAATGTTTGCATTTCTAAAGTGACAAAATGGGGCACTGTGATTCATCTTCCCACAACTTTGACATCCTTCTGTAACAGGATTCTCAGTATTTCAAAATCAGCAAGTAACAGCTAGATGTCCATATTTACCATATATTTAACATAGAGTATGGGAAAACCTTTGTGATATTGGTGAAGAAGTACCAAGAATACCAGGAGCATTGTTATTGAAGTTACCAGACTTTGCATTGCCAAATCGAGACTAAGAATTATAGTGATGCTTGCCTTTACCCTTGTTTCTATTGTAATTTGACATATAGCCAGAACCATTAGACTGATAAAAACCTCCTTGAGAACTATATGAACCTTCATTCAAGGAATTACCATTTTTAAAGGAACTCTCATAATGCTGATGATATTCAAAGTTAGAAGACTTAGATGAACCAGAGAGATTGCTAGCCACCATTGCATAAAGGAAATGAGTAACAGGAACATTAGCAATCATTGCTTCTTTAGCAAGCAACTGTGAACAAAGATCCTTCATAAAAATAACATTCTCCTCACCCCTAATAATAGTTCTCAGTGTATTATATTCAGAAGACAGACCATTAAGAGCAAGGTTCTAAAAAATGCTAGGCACTAGTCGGGCGGCGGGCAGGGGCCTAGTGGCTAGGCAGCCTAGGCTGATTTATGTAAATTTATTATATATCTTGTAAATAAGTGCCTATTTACACATAAAAAAAATTATAAAAAAACTATACTTCTATGGATAATAAAAGAATGATAAAATGCAAAAATAAAAGTAAAAGAATACACAAAGTATATACATCCAAAAAGACAGAACCCAAAAAGACCTTTTATGTTTAGTTATTTACAAAGAAAACCCTAACCTAAAGATGATAAAAGATTGACAACTAACTCCTAGATATTTTGTTTAATTTATTATATATTCTCAATCCATTATTTATTAACAAGTAATTTTCTTTATTCATTGAATCATTTCTGACACCTAAACCCAATTACTCTCATCTTCTTTTTCTTTATGTCGTCAATTCCAAAGTCTCTATCCCTTCTCTTCGCTTCTCCCTTGGTTTAAACAAGCCTTGGACAGTAACCCTATCCTTGCGGTGTCGTCTTGTCACCAACTAAACAAGTCTTCATCTTCATCAAATCGCAGATCTCGACCAACTCAACCCAAAAATCAACTGAATTGTGTAGGTCAGTGTAGTGGTGATCCCTGACGACGATGGTTTTAAGAAGTTCTAGACAGCCCTCTCTTCTTTCAACAACAAAATTGCAGATCTTTTTCTCTCTCCCTCCTCAACAGATTACTCTCTTGTCGTCAGTACAAAGATTTATTTATTTTTTGTTACAAAAGGGCCGCCTAGCCCGCGTTGCCCACCCAGTAGTCGCCTAACCCCCTCAGCGACCGCCTAAACACTGATTAATAGCCATTCCGATTTGTTGAACGATTTCATAATAATCGCGGCGGAGGGCCGCCGTCCAGCGCTTAGGCAACCACCTAGCCCGCATTTTAGAACACTGATTAAGAGTCAAGATCACAATGTCATCATCATCAAATAGAACTCCATCAATAGCCAAGTAATCACGGGCTTCTTTAATGCGTTGAAGATACAAAGAAATGGAGTATGTACCTTTCTTGATGTTCTGCAACTCAGATTTCATTTGAAAGATTGTAGCGCGAGTGACAATGGAGAACTATTCCTTATGATGAACCCATAAATCTCAAGTACTGGTGCTACCTAAAGCACAAGAAATTGCAGAAAGAGACATGTGGCAGTAATGAGTTGCATGAGAGCCTGATCACGCATCTTCCAAATCTTGTAATCATCACTGTCAATTCTCGGAGTAGAATCACTAGAAGACACAGTGGAATCACTCGAATGCTGAGTATCAAATCTTGGAGGACAAGGGTTTATACCATCCACAAAAACCATACTACCATGGCCTTCCAACAGAAGCTCCATCTGAAAATGCCATGTGAGGTAGTTGGATTCGTCAAGTTTCATAGAGATAGAGGATGAAATTGATGAAATTAAAGAAGTAATCAGAGATTGAAGAATTTGCAATTGCGTTGCAGTCAGAGGGAGAAAGTTTAGACAAAGAAGTGGTTTTTCATTAACTGTTTTTCTTAACAGATTACAATGGCAGTTATTAAAGGTGCATATCTAACAAGGTTGCATACTCCTTAAACTATTACAAAAATTACAAGATGCTTATACATGCCACAATTACAACCACAGGATCACAAGCTGTTATGCTTGGTATACTATTATCAACATGAACTGCAGCCACATCTAAAATTTTTAAATTTAGCAATTTATTTTAATAGTATGTAACATCTAATGATATGAAAAATGAATGATTAAAATTAAAAATAGACAATTATTAGTGAATATAAAATTTAACAATAAAGCATCTATTACACTCAGTGCAGTGACATTAAAACCACACCTTAATTAGTCGCTTTCTCAAAAAACTTTTTCACAACAAAATAAAGAGAGAGATTTCCTTAAAGTTGTTTGTGGTGGGTTGGTCACTTAGTTGGTTAATCTCCCGATTCCATCAATTATTATTCCAAGTGAAACAAAAAGGCTTTTGTAGCTCGTGGTCTTTTGGGGTCAAAAAGTACGGTAGGATTCATGCATGCTACAAATTAAGGGTCATCAATCAGCAAGAAAAAGGGAAAAGAAAACAGACAAAGGAACATCGGGTGGGACATTCTATATATGCAATATGATTGTGACTAACGAAAAACTTGGCTAACGGCATGATATATGTGATAAGTGTATACAAGAAACAAGTTAACAAGAACAGTATTATATAAATAACTAATCATTTGCTTTAATCTTGTTAGTTTCTCATAATTATTCCCTTTGTTTTCCTCGACTGCTGTAAGCAATTAGGCATTATTGTTAAGGGAAAAATAACTCATCACACAGTATTTTAATCATTATACACCTATTCGTTTATATCTGTTCATCAGAATGAAAAAAAAAAAAAAGTGACCCTCGGTCAACAAAGTTTTTTGCTTGCAAGTCTCAAGAGGAATATATGACGGGCACAGTTTTATCTTTTCTTTGCAAATAGACTGTTTCTGTTACTTAAACTCGTGACTAACCTTTTTGTTGGGCCAAGTCTCGCCCTGAATAGAAATAAATAAAAACATGAATAAATCAAATAAAAATTCATAACATTAAGTAGGTATTATGCAAGTAGAGATTAGCGTATGTGATTATCATTTCTTATTGTTTTACAAGATGTAATCAATTAATACGTATTTTTCATGTTGACGCATCCAAATTAATCTTTACTAAGAACTAACCAGCATGGTGCATCACGAAGTTGTTAACGAGATGTCGATATCTTATATTAAGACGTAAACAAATGGAAATGTTGATGTGATCCTCCAATTTGGATTGCTTAATTACTGATTATAGATAATCACGTGCATGGTAATTACCACCAGTACACGTTGACACAACCGTTTGAGTTTGGAAATAGTACAATATAAAGTATAATAGTTTATGATTCTTTCTATGGTACGTACTTTTTAACTATAGTACTCCATAACGTGAAAACCCTCCTAGTAAATGATGTTTCTAATTATCTTTCTTAACAACCACGAGGTGGTCCAGTGTGTGAAGGGAAATTATGAGATTTATGTGGGATTTCTATTGACTAGCATGCATATACAATTAAAATTTATATACGAAAACAACGGAAGCATTTCATCAATTAATATCAAAGCTCTAGTCATGAAAATCCCCTTCAAGATTCATAGGTTTATATATGATGCATCAAAAACAATTTATTGAAGAACAAAGTTTAGGAGTAGTTTTATACCTCTTGATCTAGATCTTAGACCAAGGATGGACCACCTCCAAGCTCTTTGCTCCTTGAATTCCTTGAGCCTAGCCTCCCTCCTTGCCTCCTCCACTTTGTTGAGAATGAGTGCTCCTAGGTTCTCTTCAAGTTTCCAAAATTGAAAACCTCTAAAGATCCTCACCCACTAGTATAGTAAGAAGGATAAAGGAATAACCAAAGGGGTGATAAAATGATTAGCTAAAATCCCCCTATGGTGGCCGGCCCTTTGAGTGTTAGAGAGAGTTTCTTTTCTTTTCTCTTTTGTTATTTTGAACACACAAAAAACCCTAATGAAACTTTCACTATTAAGTTCCTTTTATTACACAAAGAAACAAGTCAACAACTTGACTCTCTCTCCCTCTCTTTGGCCGGCCTTATTAGTGTTGTTTGGGCTTTGGGCTTTTATTATTTCAAGTCATCCAATGCTTGAATAAAAGCCCAATGGGTTTAGGCCCAATGGGCCCAATTAAACCCGAACATTTCTTTAAGCCCAAAACGATCTTTTATCGCTTTTATGATTTCTTTAGACTTTCTAAATTAATCACAACACTTAATTAATCCAATTAATTATTTCCATCATCCATTAGTTACTCACTACAAGAGTGTATTGGTGAACAATCTTTTAGGTTCTAATTAGCAAGGCAGTGAGGTGATTGGCACCAATCCAATTGATTATATCTAATCCAACCACTTAGTGAATTAAAACTTACTTTTAATTCACCTTCTTCTTTGATGACTACATTTAATCATCGAAGAACTCACAAGCCATGAGTGACATCTAAACATATATCATGGCTACCCAAGCTAATGTAGAAGTTTATTCGGAGAACCTATTCAGTTGGAATTACAATGTAATTCGATCCTTCTCTAAAACAATACTCTTAATCACATCACTAGGGTATGGATGTGTCATGTCAAACCCCTAATGTGATTATGCATTCTTATATGATTCAATTGAGTCGTATAGGAACGGTTTCCTATATTACGCTCGATACTTCGGCCGAAGATTCCCGAATCATATCTTAGAGTATTCGTCCTCTCATAACGAGGATTAGAGATCCCTTGTTGCGCATTCACTTGCCTTCATGGCTAAGTGGCTTGACCCCGATCATACCGTGGACACCCGCGGATGGAGTGACTTTGACATAATCAAAGATCAAGTACTTAACCACAAGACAACGACGATGTCTCAGGTCAAAGGATTACTTACATTATTCCAACCATTAGAGTTACTTGCTTGACATGTGAGTAGACCTCCATGCAAGTACTCTCGTTCGATTGCGTTCAGTGAACTCATTCCCTTAATGAGCACCTACATACTTGTCTTAGTGTCACTACACGAATGGGATGAGACTTTCCATCCTTCTATTTGAAGCGGACATAGTATGTACCAGTCTATGCATTGTCAGTATCCCTCCGACAATCCTATGACCAGGAACCTTTTTGGACATGATGGTTATGAGAAGAAGGTCTCTGTAGTCTAACATCATTAGATTACTTCTTCCATCAATCCATTGTCCATGGATTCACTATTTAGGAGACATTTCGTTCATTGAGATAGTCCTAATTAGTATCTTTGCCTTCCGATGTATAAGAGTCATATATATACATCATTACATTGTCCTGAAAGGTTTCTTCCAAAGATTGACTTTCAGGGCATATTTCCAACAGTGTGTGGGGTAAATTCCAGACTCGTATTTCAGATAATTCATTATGCATCCAATTTCTGATGTTGGTCAATCACATTATAATCAGAGGAGTCTGAAATGTCTCTGTGAGTTTTCCTCACCAGTTAAAAAGTGAACTGCTGTAACTTGGCAATCAGCTGGTCCTTTTTTTTTTTTTTTTCTTTTTTAGAAAAAAAAAATCTTTCTTAATCCTCATTTTGCTCGATGTTTGTTTAATATATATCAAAGTTTCTTTGTTACTAGCAATGAGCACACGCTTTGTATGTGAACAATTTCATTTTTTTTGTTTTTGATTAAGGAGTATGATTAGTTTTTAATTTTTTTAAAAGGAGTATGTGACAATGATGATGGGTCAGTTTCTCTTAGTAAGAGCATATTTTTCTTAATATTACATAATTACTGTTTTGTCCTCTTTATGTAGATATTTTGTATAAAAATGAGGGTAAAATAGGAAAATTTAGGGATATGATTGTCATTTTGAGAAAAAAAAAGTTGAGGGTAAAATAAGAAAAATAGAAATATGAATGTCATTTTCTCAAAAGATACAAAATTACTGTTTTGCCATCGTCATGTCAATATTGTGTTTTAATTATGAGGGCAAAATTGGAAAGAAAGTGGCAAAAAGTTGCTCTCTTAATAATAGTATAGATATGTCACCGGAGAGAAAAGTTTTTGTTGTTGTTAGGAAAAGTCTACGGGCCAATCACTTTATTAAAAAGGGTCAGTCAAACGAAGTTGTAATTGCTGCTACGGGCTAATCTTGTGATTCTTTTTCAACAAAGGCTGCTCTTTGTGTTCTTTTTTAACTAAAACGATTTTATAAAAACTACATAATTCGTTCTAAACTAAAATTAAAATTCAAGTCACATTTCCTAAGTCATTGATTGAAGAAATGACTTTAACTCCATGAACTATATAGGCTTTGTTGCAGTGCACTTGGAAAATTAATAGATAAGAGTTGCCTAGTTTTCCACATGTGAACACATTTCAAAAACAATTATATGAGGTGCTAATTGCAATGTGTATATTTGTGATCATTACAATGTTATAACTAGGACGCTGAAAATGCTGATCTCGTACTAATTGTTCAACTCTGTGAAAGAAGGTCACGTAAGTGGCCACTAGATTCAAGTTATATTGAATAAATTAGAATGAATGTCATTTTCTAAATCTTGTTTACGTTGTTGATTAGTACTATGATTTAGTGGTATTTCTCTTCACTTGTAAGTGAGATATCCTAGGGTCGATTCTTGCCAAATGCGAATGTCACGTCCCGATCCCGACATACATTCAGAATTGACACATGACGTGATCGAGTATTCGTATATCTAACATACCCCGCCTCTGGGATATATACAAAGCATAATTCAAGATTCGAATGACGTAGTAATTTTCGTATACTTTATGGCTGCATCTAACCTCCTTGTTAGATTGCATACATACCCTCAATAGGGATCAAACCATTCGTAGTTCGTCCTTT
This sequence comes from Crataegus laevigata, assembly GCA_963580275.1. Lineage (NCBI taxonomy): Eukaryota > Viridiplantae > Streptophyta > Magnoliopsida > Rosales > Rosaceae > Crataegus > Crataegus laevigata. The sequence continues at coordinate 32,185,160 of OY756952.1, forward strand.
ACTACACTCGAACATTCATTATATAAACCATTATGTCTCATCATAATACCACAATTCAAACATGTAACAACTCGAGGAACATTCGACAAAGTGCAACATAAATCTCTAGCCATATTAATCAACATCGTTTAATCATAACAACAACAATTATAACCAACATCATTTCACAATCACATCAATCAATCATGCATACAACACATCGAAATTTAAGGTTAGAGCGACATAGTTCGGCCGAAGCCTAGATCTCTGAAAAATAAGATTTTGGACCACTCAACAGAACCAAAATACCAAACGGGATTGCGGACCACTTTATGGAATCCAAACCAGAATACGATTCTGGATCACTCAATGGAATCGGGGAGTATACGGGATTCCGGACCTCTCAACGGAATTCGAGTGAATATGATTCTGGACCACTCAACGGAATCGAAGTACAATGTATATTGAACCACTCAATGAAATCCAAGCTGGATACAATTCTGGACCACTCAACGGAAACGCAGATCACGAGGGATTCCGGACCACTCAAAGGAATCCAAACAGAGCAAGGAACTGGACCACTTAACGAAACCCAAGGGGATACCCAGTTCCAGATCACTTAACTGAACTGAGCAGATGGCCAAGGAATACAGCAACGCTGGAAGAACAGGACATGAAACAAGTACTCAAAATACAAAAGCTCAACGAAACAAGAAATGGATCAAAGCACAAGGTACACAATTAGAACGGCTCAACGAAACGAGAAATGAAATAATTATACGATATGTGAAACAAGTCTCGAAACAACAAGCCCCATGGCAATGGGTTAACAGTCCACTACTAGCCTTCACATTTCATCACATGTCAATTATGCAAATCAAACCACATTCCACAAACATCTTCAATGCACAAATCAAAACATATTTAATAAACAAGTATAATATAATATGATGCCACTAGTATGCGAATCGAGTCACACATCAACCGAGGAGACACGTCATCATGATGAGCCCATCAAGCTCCTTGAACTCTTAACCGCTCTCTAAGATAACTGTCACGCTAAAAGAACCCGAGCTAGTTGACTAAAAAGTCACGTTGATCAATGTTGAGAATAAGGTCCACAAACCTAGAAATCTAAACTGGAATATCCGTAAATTAGATTTCAGATCCGTAAATTTTTAAAATACACATTATACTTCTAGAACAACCTACTAAAATCTCATAGCGATCCGACGGTCAGATCTCCACCAATTGTTAGAATTAGGTGGCGGTTAACAATTTATTTTACTAACTTAGAAATCCAATTCGGAAAGATCCGTACGTCGGATTCCCTATCCGTCAATTCTTAAAATCCTTAAATATTACATTCTATGATGATTAAAGTTTGGTGACGATCCAATGATCAGATCGTCGATTCATATAATAATCAAGTGATGTACCTTAATCAAACTAGGTTCACAATAATCAAATCACATCATATGGATATCAAATCAGATATCAAGATATCAATTTAGCATAAAATATCATCGGTGACCCACTGGCCACGGGCCGCTGCAAGTGGCGGTCGGCCGTCTCGACTCGCCGAAAAATTCAACTTATTCCAAAAATTACTAAATTTCAAAGAAATGTGGAGCAAGTCAAGGGAAACAACTTTCATACCTGAGCTAGCACCCAAAAACAAATGGATGTCGGTGAAATTGTCAGAATCTTCCCAAAATTCAGCGAACAGCGCACCTACGGTGCGTGGCCATTCGACATTCAACGACCGATCGAAGTCTTGGAACTTGAAGCTGGTGACCAGATAAACCGAACCCAGGTGGTCGTGGAGGCCGCCGTTTAGGGATCTCATCATACGGTCGCTAAAAAGCCACGACAACCCTAAGACAATCGTGGCTTCAATTCACCGTCTACGACTCGATCGAACTGAAATTTAGGTGGGTAATGAACCTAGGGTTATGAGCTGTCGTTTGGGGTTGGTGGCGACGATCGCCGTCTTCGAAAAATAGAAAAATGGCGCAATTTAAGAGTTGGGTCATGATTTGGGTTAGGTGACTCGATTGCCCAATCCGAGTCTGCAGGTCTTTCTTATTTTCTTTTTTTTTCCTTTTTTTTCCTCTCATATCCCCTGATTAGTCCTCTTCTCTCATTTCCCTCTTTTCTTCATGTCCTCATTGGGCAGCTCTTTTTCTTTTCCTTCCCATCCCGTCCGTCAATCTCTTCCCTTTCTCCATCACAGCCATCCATGTGGTGCTTCCAGATTTTCTGGAGTCTTCCATATTATGGTCAAAATACCATTTTGCCCTTAAATTTGCTCGTTCATATCTTATTCGTTATAGCTTCAAATTACATTCCGTCTGCGCTCACACGTTCATATCGAAAAGTAATATCCAATTACATAAAAAAAGTGGAAAAATATATGCACATCAAATATGTCCTCAAAAAATCTTTTTAGTCCATTAATGGCGCTTTCATCCCTTAGCTAAAACAATTATGCGCCGCAAATATAAACGTGTTGAAATTAATAATACGAAAATATGTAATTTTAAATACTAAAATCTGGGAACGGGATTTCACTAGAGTGGGCAAACGGGTACATAAACCGGGGGTCGGGGCGGGTAATCAAGGTTCAGAGCGGGTACGGGCCGGTTCCTAATTTTAAAAAAGAGAAATAGGGCGAGGCTTTAGAATTTTAGGGGCAGGCCGAGTCCAAAAGTATAAAAAATGAGTACCCGGGGACCCGTTTGTCTAACATCCCAATTTAAAAACATTACTGTTTCCCAGGCTCCCTGTGAATCGTGACAGTTCTCAATCTCGAGAACATTGTCTCCTTGTTTCACTGTCTGTTATCTCAATGCTTTTTCTCTCGGAGAACACACACACACACACCCAATCTCTCGATCATTCTCCTTATTTCTTCTCCCCCATCTTTGCAACTCTCCTTCCCGGACACACCACACCCACTCCCCACCGTGACCTCCACCACAGTGTCTCACACCTTCTCGAATACTCTCGTCACTCTCCTCTCTTCAGTCTCATCCATCTCTCTCTCTCTCCCCAGTCTCTCTTTCCCGACGCCTCTGTTTTCGATTTCTCACACCTTGGATCTGTCGATTCTCAACCTTATCCCTCTCGATCTCTCTCTCTCCCCCAGTCTCTCTCTCTCCCGACTTCCTGTCTCCGATTTCTCACACCTTGGATTTGTCGATTCTCAACCTCCTCCCTCTCGATCTCTCTCTCCCCAGTCTTCTGATTTTTCTTTTTGCTTTTTGGTTTGAGAATTGAGGTTTAAAAAAATTGGGTTTTGGTTTTGGTGTTCGAGTCGAAAATCTAAAAGATGGAGAGTCCAAGAGGCATTCAAAACTGAAAAAAAAAAGAGTAAGAATGACTCGTGGACCTGTCCCGAACCAACCCATTTGAAACGGGCCGGGTTAGGTTCGGTTTCAGTGATCAAATTTACGATAACCGGCCTAGCTCGTCATGTTTCCTTTTTAAGCGGATTCGGTCCGGTTCCTCCAAATTTGGTCTCGGCCCGTGCCCACCCCTAGATTTCACAGCAAATTTGAACCACATTATTGCTTGCCCATTATGAGGCTAAGCTCGTCCATTCTACCTTAGTGTAGATAATATCATTTGTTAAAAAAAATAGAAATCTTGTTTACGCTATTGGAACTAGATAAACCGTCATAAGGTTTATATCCGATATGAGGTTCTTACTTAAAAATGCCTTGAATTCATGTCTTCTACTTTTAATTTTTAACAAATTTGGAAGCCAATTTCCATTTCTTCCTTAAAATGTCTTGGATTTGCGAACTTTATTGCAGCACAGAAGATATTTTTATTTTTATGAATTAAGAAGATAACTTTATCCTGATGTTTTTTTTTTGGGATTCCTACTACATAGAGGCAAATGCGCATGATATATATTTACCATCCCTTTTCTTGTGCTCGCAAACTCTATATGGCTTCTCTATAATTTATTTATTTGAGTTAGGTGTGTCCTTTTAATTTAATTTATCGTTAATTCTTTATTTATTATTAAAAAAATAAATTCAAAAGTTAATACTGTTAAGTGTGAATTCAATAAATGGTCAAATAAGGCTATTTTGTGGAAGAAAAAAAAAGTCATTCAGTACTACGGTCTGGTAGTATTCTTCTTTACTTAAAAGTGAGAGAGATCTTAGATTCGAATATCGTAAATAACAAATTCGATATTAAATTAAGCTGTCTATTGTGTAATTTAACCAAATTCTCTATTTTCTTAATATAAAAATATCGATATATTAAAAAATAAAAAATAAAAAATAAATAAACGGTCAAATGTCAACTCTCCAAAGGGCATATGAGCTCAAGAAACTCCACCCTCGCCTTCTCCACCCAATATCACCCATTGGCCATGGGGGCACTTTCGTCCATCCACACTCCCCAAACACTTTCTCAACAACTCTTCCAAGTGCGGGACCCACACCCAATATCCTCATAGATTTCGTTACCCCAGACTGTCAGGTCCCAATAACACCGTTCACGTGTACGACAACGATTCACCCGCACGTGTAACCCGAAGCCCCAAACAAAAAAGCAAAACGGTTTCGGGAAACAGACAAAACGGCAGTGCATGGGTGAAACAGAAGAAATTTTTAGTTACGACGGGAACACGGGTAGTATACTATGTGATTCTATGTAAGTAATGAGAAATTTTATTTTTTATGTTATTAAATTTTTAACACACATATTCTACTATTTACATAACGACACATAATGTTCTATCCTATTTGATGATTATACTGAAAAATTTCTCGAGAAACAAGGGAGAAAGCATGAACCAAAAGAGTAAAAATAAAAATAATGCTGATGCCAAAAATGTAAATAAAAATAATTAATCAAACGCCCACTAAACTATTTTTTAAATTATTAAAATATTGGGTTTACGTTACCGCGAAACCGATGGAAACCGTTGTCTGTCGCAGCAGCGTCTTTATACTCTTTCTCTCTCTTAGTTCACACGTGCGCGTATCAGAAAATTCAGACGTAACGTACTACTGAAACGATTCTTTTGCTTCTTTTTTTTTCTTTTTTCTTTTTTCCTTCTTTAGGGTTTTTGGTTTGCATGGTGGGTTGTTTTATGAAAAATATTTTTACTCGGACTTGGATACTCTCCTGAGCTCAAAGAGAGGATCCTCCTGACCAAGGATCCAAGGTCGTTAAATGAAAATTTAACGGCTATAATTATTATAACTTTAAATGGACCTCCATGTTTGTAGCCGTTGGATTTTCATCCAACAACCTTGGATCCTTGGTCAGGTGTATCCTCTCCTTGGGCTCAGGAGAGGATCCAAGTCCTTTTTACTCACCAACCTTATGCAATGTGGTGTTCATTATTTTATTAGTTATCGTTGTTGTGTCATACTTTATTAATTTTAAAACCATCAAGTACCGATCAATTTTATAATTTTAGGAATCTTACTGAAGTGGTCATACTTAGGCATCTTGCCAAACCACACGAATTCCTTTTCAATCAAGAAACCAATCACGACATGACACGTGTCAACATCGAAAGTCGGAGACTCTCCTCAATTATAAAAAGAGACCATTTTCCTACAATTAATTCTCAATGTCATTATAGTACTTAAACTCATCAATATAACTCACTACATGATGCTTGAACCTATGTATTATGTAACACTTCATTATTAATGAGAACTCATCTACTCTTGTGGGCATAGCCGAACTTAGGATGAACGACGCATATCTTATGTTTGCTTTCTTATCTCTATCTCTCTACATATTCACCTACACTTAGTGATCGAAGCAATCTTGTAAAGGCCAAAAATTTAACACTTCATTTAATATTTTACGTTATTTGAAAATCTCACTCATTTTATACATCAACAATCGTTGCTAATTTTAAGTTTTAAAACTTGTGTAATAAGCTGATGAGCAATATCGCCACTTAACAGTAGTGAGCAAAACTACCCTCCTAGTGCTTTTCTTACTACTCACTTTCATCTCTCTGTTGCGCAGATTCGGGGCAACAACAACGAGATCTTTCACTCACTTTTTTTTGATGTGATATTTTCTCTGTGAGATGGGATTAACTTTTATCTTTCTTTTCTTTTTGTTACCAATTCTTTTGGTTTTTCAATGCCAAATGGAATGATGAGTGTTCTTGGGGTAAATAAAATGTAATGATGGGTATGGCTACGTTCGTTGTGCAAAGTTTAAAGCCAAGCACTTGCATGCATTGCATTGTCAAACAAGTTTCCTTGATTTACTTTAGGGGAAAAAGAAAAGAAAAGAAAAAGGAGTTTTCACCCAATTTTTATTTTTTATTATTTTTGTTATTCAAAAGGCGAAATTTTTAGTACAACCAGATCCAATACAATTAAATAAAAGAGTATTTTATTTGTTTTTGGTGTAAATAATGTTATTTTTAATAGACATGCAAAAATGATCATCTTTTTAATACTAGCGAGTCCCACATTTAATGGTGAAGTCCTTTTCTATATGAACATGATTAGCAATGTGATTATTTTGTGTGTTTTAATAGCATTTTTTTTTGCCAAAATACAAAATAGAGCCAAAACCTTTAATCGAATAAATATAATATTCATATGGTTGGAAATTATTGTGATCTCGAAATAAGCAGTTCAATGGCACACTCACTTTTTTTTTTTTTGGTGGTCTGAAAAGATAATTTAATTAATTTGATAGAAGGTTACATGCCAATACAAAGGAAGACAAAATAACCCAGATACATTGGGGGGAAGCCAATTCAGTAGGCATGAGTTTGGCTGCTCAACACTTGAATCAAGGGACAGTCTATTGTGGAGCCAAAAATAATCATAAGGCGACACATGAATTTTTGGGTAAAAAGGAAAAAATTACTCTCGAGGCACACCGGATTTCCTATGCGCGAGCAGTGGACAATCATCCTTCAATCAAGCCAAAAGGGCCCAAAATAGGTAACAAATTCAAAATTATTTCATTCATCCTTGTCATATATTCTCCACAAAGTAATTATTCTATAACTTCCAAAATATTCCTTTTAAATTATGTTAATTAGCTAATTAATAGATTTATTACCTAATTAATCTATTAATGGCTAATTAAACTACCAATTAACTACAAAATACCCTAAAATACACCCCAAAGAGCGGGCCACCTTCTCTCGAAAGGGGACTGGCCATACCCTATATATACTACCCCATTTTCTCTAAAAACCTAACTTCCACACTCTTGCAAAACTCCCAAAAACTCTCCAAACACTTTTCTCTCTAAATTCTAATTTTGGCATCCGAGGTTCTTCAGCCAAAGCCCACCCCCCCCCCCCCAACAAAAAAAATCATCATGGGCGCGTGAGGCTTTTGGCCTTTACCAAAGGTGTGATTTATTTTGTAGGTGCATTTTTGTCCAAGAAGAAGAAGGCGAAAATTTGCATCCACATCTATCAACTCCGGGCTTGTGGCCTAGGTGTTGGTATTTGAAGACTTTGTGCCTTATAGGAATTCTTACTAGCTCTCTAACCTTTCGCATTTATGGATGCAAATTCTGTTCAGGGTTGGATTGATGAAATTGCACTTACAAAACAAAATAACACCGTTAACCTAATCGGTAAACAACCAAGAAAAGGGGGAGAGTGTCCGTCAATGAGCCTCCGATTCCTAAGTCAGAAATAACTTGACATAAACTAGACTATAGAGAATTCTGAGTAGCAAGTGACGACTACCAATCTCCTTATTCAACCTGGATATTTATAGAAGAGACTCCTCGCAGGCAGTTGAAAACTTCAAACTTAAAACTTCATGTTTGAAGTTTGATGCCTGATTTTATTTAGTTTTGGATTCCAGTGCAAGCATGTGGTTCTAGATAAGATTACAATCTTTTTAAATATTCCCTAGAAATTAAGATACACCTACAATTTAGGTTCACTTCTCATTCAAAGGCTAAACCTGCACACTATATAGGGATGCTATGAGTTTAGAAATGTACATTAAAAAACTCGACATCTAAATAGGGATGCTATGAATTTAGGTTCACTTTGCATAGCGATTGTTATGAGTTTAGAAATGGTATGTCCGAAGGTATGTTAGGAATCGTTGAATAAATACAATTGTCCCGCATGGAAGAAGTGGTTGTTTGTAGAAATGTACATGAAAGTGATAGCTCTTGTTAAATTGCACCAAGGTTATTTTGAAATAAAACTCGACACCTAAAGACCTATAAGGTCCAAGACAAGAGATCCGACAAAATTGTGATTTTTCTCTTTTTATCACATCTCATTATTAGAAAAGTATCGTTTTATGTTTATGATTAGATAAGAAGGATGAATAATTCATTTTCGATGAGAAAAGAAAATTCCAGAATTCTTTTATTTGCATCTAACCTGTCATTTTTTTTCTAGGTCATATACATTTAATCTGCCGTTGTTGCCAAAAAAAACTTTTGAGACAACTCTGATTCTAAAAGTTCACAAAAATTTGAAATTTTGATTCGAAATTTTTGGAATGGAACTCAACAAATTTGTTTCCAATCCGATTCGTTCGGAATTCACCTTTAATTTCAATGTTGAGTTTCGTAAAAGAGTTATGTTAGGTAGACTGATTTTTTAAATCAAATTTACAAGCATGTAATATGTTACCAATAAGAAATAAACACGTTAATCAACACTTAAGTAATAATCTCATTATCAACAACTATATCATATAATTTACAAAATTTAATCTATTTAGCATTACTTTTTGTAAAATAATCATTTCTACTAAATTATCCTTTTCTTTTCACAAACATAGACATCTAAAACCTGCCATAGCTACTCAACTCTTAATTTGGTCAAATGAAAAATGTTTGCTTGCAGAAGAACACGAAAAAAGCACTTTGCTTAGGCTGGTACATTTTGTCAAGCTGGATCCTGCAACAAGGACATGCATGCACTTAAAAAAATGGAACAATACAAAGAAAAAAAAGCAGAAAAAGAAAGAAATCTGTTCAAACATAGGGGTGTGCTATCCGCGCACTCCTGTCTGTTAGATCTTCTTTAATTTATCCGATCCGACGGCCAAAATCCAAAAAAGTGTGAGAGAAGTAAAAATAGGTGTATGGATATCATACCCCCAAATAGATTCCCTCAAGCTAAAAGGTTTAAATGGAAGCAGAAGCAAAATAATAAAAGGAAATAAAATTTAGACAAATAGAAAGTACTTAAATATTGTTGGATAAGTACATTTAGAAGTTTTGGTGTTAGTTTGAAAATCAATCCTGAGTTTTTAATTTTTTCAACTTACACTATGTTATTTTAAAATTCTTTCAAATTTACACCTTTCGTTAAATTATAGTCCTATTGTCAAAAGAGACACAACAAAATGTGTAAATTTGAGACGAATTGTACTAAATTTTGTTATGGAAATTTAGTTGGTCTCATATTCTCAATTCCATAATAAAGACTACAATTTAGTGGTTAGTGTAAATTGAACGAATTTCAAAATATCAATGTAATATGAAAAATTTAAAACTTCGTAATCCGTTTTAAAATTGACATCAATCTTCGTTGGCGTGAAATGTATTTAGTCCGAATATTAGACATAGAAAAAAAGGAAAATGATTCTTGTCGGATTTTTTTTTGGAATTCTAAGAATTATGTGATCGTGACCGTTTATCATACATCGTACGGTCAGTTTTTATTAGATATTATTTATATTTAATTTTAAAATTTAAATTTTAAAATAATTTATAATAGTACGATGCAATGAACGATCACGATTAGAAAATTTTTAAAATCCCTAAAAAAATGATTCTACGAAAAAAAAGAAAAAAAGAAGATAGAACGAGGATAGTATTTTCAGTTATGGGAAGAGAGAGAGAGCACAGAAGGGCAATGACTGGTGGTGGGGACGACGCTCAAGACCACGGTCCTTGAAAATTTCCGTTATTTGAAAAAAAAAAATGGCAAAAGAAACGTTTCGGAAACAGACAAACAGATTCTGGTTTGCCCAAAAACCAATGCCAACACACAAGAAAAAAAATATAAAAAAAAGGAGGATGAGACAAAACCGAAGCAATGCAGCACTACGACTACAAGTAGGAGTACTTCTACGACTACCCCCCCAACCCAACACTCTCACGAATATCTCAAACTCAAAAGCATGAGTCATTAGAGAGAGAGAGAGAGAGAGAGAGAGAGAGGGGCAGGCTTTGATCCCCACCACCACGACGGGCACCACCCACACGAGCGGTTCTCGAAGTGCATGCACAACAGCAGCACAGACTTTCCTGCTTTCCAGACAATCCCACCGCCCCAGTTTTCTATTTGAGAGAGATGATATCAGTCTCAAAATAAGCACCCTGGCTCTCTGAGAGGAGAGAATCAAAGTTCAACCGTGTGGTCTTTTGTTTATTTCTTTCTCCCAAACAAAACTCATTTCTTTGTTTCCTGTTCCCATTTCTTGTTTAATCGATTTTCTTCTGATTTCCGCTTTTTCTCTTGCTTTTTCTCTCTCTTTCTCTCCTGCCAAACAGACCCTTGTTTGAGTGAGTGATCTCACAGATAGAGTGTGATCTAACAGAAGAAAACCCAGGTCCTGGTTTCTGTTGTCCTGCCTTGTGGCATTGCACTTTTTCTGTTTGATTAAAAAGGCCACCCCAAGTTTTCTGCATTTTTTCTTCTTCCATTTTCATTTATTCTGCATCTTGGGTTTTTACCCTTCCGATTTTCTGTTTGGTGGGTTAGTTTTCCAACTGAGAGGTACTGATGGCGTTTCGACATCTGATGAGTGATTGTGATGGTTTTACCAGATACCAAGATTTGAACTTTTTGCCACCACCTCCTGTTTCTAATCAACTCTCTCTCTCAAACATCTTTGGTGGTTCTTCTACTTCTGCAATGGGGGTTGTGCCTTTCAGTCCCTCATCATCCCAACAAACCAACAAACCATGGAGTTTTCAGGCTTTGGAAAATGGGGGACCAAAAAATATAGGTGAACTTGGTGTGCTTTCTGGGGTTGATCAGAAAAGGCCCACGCCTTTGGATTTGAATCTTGTTGGAGAGGAAGATGATGATGAAGGTGGGAGTTCTGCTGGTGGGAGAACTAGTGCTAAGAGTTGTGTCAGAGGCCATTGGAGACCAGCTGAAGATTCAAAGCTCAGAGAACTTGTGGGACAATATGGTCCTCAAAACTGGAACGTTATAGCTGAGCACCTTGATGGTAGATCAGGTAAATTTTATATCCCCCTCTTTGGATTTTGGTACTTTGAAAGTTAAAATGATTTCCGCACAACTGTTTTCTCCTGTTTGCGCACCCATGTATATTTCTGTCCCTCGGATGTAAACTATTTAATCTAACATTGTTCCTCATCTGATTTTTGATTTGTAGGGAAGAGTTGCAGATTAAGGTGGTTCAACCAGCTAGATCCAAGGATCAACAGAGGGGCATTCAGTGAGGAGGAAGAAGAGAGGCTGTTGGCAGCCCACAGACTCTATGGCAACAAATGGGCAATGATTGCAAGGCTTTTCCCCGGAAGGACTGACAATGCTGTGAAGAACCATTGGCATGTGATCATGGCCAGAAGACAGAGAGAGCAATCCAATGTTTTCAAGAGGAGAAAGCCCTCTTCTCCTCCACCTCCTTCCCCTCTTCCTCATGTGGTTGCTAATTTCCCAAAGAATCCTTCCACCAGTACTGAATCAACCGTCTCAATAAGCACCATCAATGATGACAGCACTCAGTCTGCCTCAACATGCACTGATCTCTCCCTCACTCCCTCAAACAAACCACCTCCTACTTTTTTCTCCAAGTTCCATCCTTTTCATCGCCCCCAAATCATTGGATCACCTATAGGCATGTGACTGTTCCTTATGTTACCTCTTTTTCAATTTATAAATGAATCATAAAAAATGCATGACCAAATTGTTCAATGGGCGATATTATACCAAACTCACATTCACCGGATCTTACCGGATCACATCAGAACTCCGAAGTTAAATGAGCCTTAACGAGAAAGTATATGATGGACTTATTAATTTGTTATTTTTTTGTTGTTGTTGCAGGCTCATCATCAAGTGATGGGGGATTTAACAAGATGATTGGCAGCAATGGGAATGGTTTCTGCAAGAGCACTGGGCCAGTGAGAGGAGTAGGAGCAGCACCTGCTGCAGCTATGAAGGGTGTGGATAATTCTGGTCATCAATCAGATTCAGAAATTTCTGGGGACGGGTCAGTCACCACCACTTGGACCAATCTATCATTATCTGGGGAAGATCAAGATCTGCATCATGAGAAGACCACCACCATCCATTTCATTGATTTCCTTGGAGTAGGCACTGCTTAAAAAACCGATGTTGGTTTTGAGCTAGCGGAAGCGGATTTTCTACTATGCTTCGGGATATTCAGAAAAAAAAAAGCCTTAAACTTTAGTAAAAGCACAAGAGCTTAAACCCTGCGATGTGGTAAAAGTAGGTCTGCAGATTAGAGGGGGGCACCATCTCTACGGTCTTTGTGTACAGTAAGTTCTATATAAGGCCAAAGAGAAACTACAGTGAAACTAGGTAAAAACTCAGGGGAGAGCTAAAAATATTTGAGAGTGGGTTAAAAGTGAAAGTCTTTGAATGTTTGTGTTCTGTGGCATTTTGTACACAAAGCTGCTTCCTGCAGGCTACTTACTCACTCAAATCAATGTATGGACCTGCCCATGTTTCTCATGACTAGTGTTTTGAATGTCAATTTTGTCAATGTCATATGTGAGTTTTGGTGTTACTTGTTTGACCACGTTTTCCTCGTCCTTGCATTTACTACCCTCTACCTTTTGTGCCTATGGTTTTTGCCTTGCTTGTCCAATTGCCCTGCACCTGTATGAACTTAACGTGCAGGCACCTGTATGAACCTAACGTGCAGGCAAATAATGCAGTTCCTACATGGTTAAAACTGAGATTTCAGAGGGGCTTTTTGGATAAATCACGGGACGTTGCGCCATATAGTACTTCTACAATAGTACGACTTCAAGAAAACGAGAAATTTGAAAAAATAATCAAAATTTAGAGTTTATATAGAATTGTGCCTTGATAGAATATTTAGTATTTGCGCAGGGTTAAAATTGCACAAAATATTTGTAAGAGATTAAAATTGTTGTAGTAAGAATGCTCAAGGTCGTTCCTATAAGGATTAATTAAAACAATTTATATATGAGAATTTTAACGAAAAGCTCTGGTACTATTCACTTTAACGAAAAACCATATTTTTACACTAAAAAGTCAATCATGATACTATTCATTTTATCATTTATTTTGTCCTTATCGTTAAAACTCAAAGTTTTCAAGTCATTTTCATTAGTTTTCCTTATAAAATCAAATCTTAATTAATTACTTGAAACAAAGTTTTGAAAAAGTTAATTTTGGATTTCAAAATATTAAAAACAAATATTAAATAAACAAATTAAAGAAATCAGCAAAAGACCAGTTTAAAAGAAAACAATTAGAAAGGAAACGGTTTTTAAATATCAAAGTGTAGAAGCACTAGGTTCCGTCGTCATCTTAACAATCTTATGTAATCTTATCAACCATAAATAATCAACACACTATTCCTTTGTTTCATCACTATAAATAATCCATTTGGTAGAAAAATTTGACACAAACAAGTTGAAAGACTCATGAACATTCTCCAATTGAAATCACTTCAAAATTCATTTGTTTGATCACTTTTTGCTGAAGAAGAAGTCGCATGTCCTACATTGAAAATATAAAGAAAAGTATCAAAATTCACCAAAATAAATACCAAAACATACTATGAATAGGGTTACATATATAATACAAAATCGACTCATCATGCCACTCTTTTAAGTTTATGATAATTGTAACCAATAGTTGATATGAAAGTACTAATATATTCTTAAAATGAGGTTTTTCAGAAGAACCAAAAAGCAAAATTAAAATGAGGATCATGTATCAATTTAAGAAAACAATCTCTATTTTGCAAATGTAGTAAAACACACTCTGTAATAGTAATCCAACCAAATTCACAGGCACCAAAACACCCACCAAAATCCCAATCAACCACAATTCTCACAAAAACCTTGCAATCCTCCCTGCTATGCACCACAATCGACCTAAAATTGCACTGACAACTATTAAGAATGGCGAAGAGGATTTTTCTGTATTGATTGTGAAAAAATGCACGAGTATAAAAGGGGTAAGGAGAAAAAGCACAACACGTACAACTCCTTACTTTAAGCTTTGAAAGGCTATACAATATCCCTTGATTTAAGGAGACTTCATGACACTCCTTGATACAAGGCTTCACCGACTTCCATTAGGTTTATTATACGGGTTTTTGAACTTTAATCCTTCAAGAAGATTAAAATTTAAAAAAAACCTGGTGTTAGATTGAATATTGATTTTTAGTCCCTAATGTGTCCTTAATTCAAAATAATTAATGTGCATTTTTTTAATATCTCCCATTAAATATTTAAATTTATTAATACACAAATTTTAATTTATTTTTTGACCAAAAAAGAGTTTTTTAATTTATTAATTTTATTTAACATTCTTCAAACTTGAAAGACTCATTTAATGTACCTAAATGTTAGTACCGAAATATATTATATTGAACTAATATATTTAAATGTTAGTACCTAAATGTGTATACCGAAATGTATGCACCGAAATGTGTGTACCTAAATATATGCACCGAAATGTATATACCTAAATATATGCACCTAATATAAGCACCGAAATGTATGTATCTAAATATATGCACCGAAATGTATGTACCTAAATATATGCACTGAAATGTATCAATATTAAATTAATGTACCTAAATGTGTGTACCGAAATGTTAGTACCGAAATGTATGTACCTAAATGTATGCACCGAAATGTGTGTACTGAAATGTTAGTACCAAAATGTGTATACCTAAATATATATACCGAAATGTATTAGTTTATCTAAATGTTCACAACAAAAATATATTACAATAAATGAAATGAAAATAAAAATTATAATGAAATAAAATTAATACATTAAAAATTAGAAAAGAAAAAGATAAATAATTAAAAAATCAAAATATAATTAATAAATGAGGTTATTAATGTATCAAGGGACTAAAATTAGATTTTAATCTTACTCATGGTTTTAATCAAAAAGTAATTTTTGCCAAGGACTAAAATGAAGTTTTCTATTTATTATATTAATTATTTCAACACTCCCCCTCAAGTTGGAGAGTGTATTTCAAGAACTCCTAACTTGTGTAACATGGTTGAGAATGCATCCTTTCCCAACGCCTTTGTGAACACATTTGCTAGTTGGTGTGAGGAAGAGACATATTTTGTAACAACGGAACCATCTTGCACTTTGTGTCTTATGAAGTGACAATCAATCTCTATATGTCTAGTTCTGTCATGGAAGACTAGCTATGTGTAAAGCTGCTTGGTTATCACAATGCAGTGTTGTAGCCCTGGATGTGATAAGGTCAGGTCTTTGAGAAGATGTCGAAGCCAAGACAATTCACAACAAGCACCCGTCATAGCCCTGTATTCAGCTTCGACTGAAGATAGGGAAATCGTCTTTTGTCTTTTTGATCTCCAAGAAATCAAAGAAGATCCCAAGAATATGCAATAACCTGCGGTAAACCTTCGGGTGATTAGGCAACCTACCCAATCTGATTTACAATAAGTTGTCAGAGCTAGATTGTGATGTGAGGAAAAGAAAAGGCTCTGACTCGGTGTGCCTTTGATATACCTTAGAACATGAAGTGCTGCCTCCATATGTGGCTTACGTGGTTCATGAATATAACGGCTCAACACATGCACAAAATAAGTAATGTCAGGATGGGTTGTAGTAGGCCTGGGCACGGTTCGGTACCGGAGTGGTACCGAAACCGAACCTGTAGTAAAATTTCGGTACGATTCGGTTTGATCCAAGTGCAGGTTCGGTTCGGTTTTTAATTCAGTCCAAGTGTAGGTTTGGTTCGGTAAGGAATAAGACCTATTTTTTAATTTTTGTAAAAAGAAACCCCAAATTAGTTCTTTGTCCAAAACTGATTTGGTACGATTCGGTACCGAACATAGAACCGAAACCGAACTGAAACCGAACCGACTAAGAACCAAACCGAACCGATTTTGTACCGATACCGAATGAACCGAAAAAAAGAACCGAACCAATTGGGTTCGGTAGGGGTTCGGTTCGGTTCTCGGTATTTTTTGCCCAGGCCTAGGTTGTAGATCAAACGCCAACAATTCTTTTATACTGAGATGGATCTTTAAGTAGTTCCCCTTTGTTTGAAAGCTTCAATTTTGTTCCATTAGGAAGTTCACTGGCCGTGCTCCCAAGAGGCCAACATCTTTCAAAATCTCCAAACCGTATTTCCGTTGTGAGAAGGAAATACCTTTGTGTGAACGTGACACTTTAATCCCTAGAAAATATTTCAAGTGTCCGAGATCTTTGATTTAAAAGTGACTGTGTAGAAACTTTTTAAGAGAGGATATGGCATCCATATTATTTCCAGTAATGATGATGTCGTCCACATAAATAAAAAAGGCCGTGAATGACTTTTTTTTTATGAGTAAAAAGAGAGTAATCGGCTTTGGATTGTACAAAACCTGCAATTTGAATAGCAGTGGAGAACTTAGCAAACCATGGACGAGAAGCCTGCTTTAAACCATACAACGACTTGTTGAGGAGCCATAGTAAACTTTCCCCATGTCATAGAAGACCAGGAAGGGGTGACATATAGATTTCCTCATGAAGATCGCTATGTAGAAATGCGTTATTAACGTCAAGTTGGTGAAGGGACTAATTTTGAGGAGAAGCAAGAGCTAATAAACATCGAATGGTAGTCATTTTAGCTGTAGGCGAAAACGTATCATGGCAGTCAATGCCTTCCATCTGAGTGTAGCCCTTGGCTACCAAACGCGCTTTGTAATGCTCAATGGTTCCATCAGAACGCCGTTTGATCTTATAAACCCATTTGTAACCAATGAGAGATTTTTTGAGAGGAAGAGAAGTAAGAGTTCAAGTGTGATTCTCTGCCAACGCCTGTAATTCATAATGCATTGTGGCCTGCCAGTGAGGGCTAGAAATGACCTTTGTATATGTACTAGGCTCCTCATCATGAGTAACATGAGCAATGTAAGCAAAATGATTGGGTGAGTAATGGTGATAAGATAAAAAATTACTCAATGGATACCATGTACCTTTACAAAGACTTGACGATGAAGACAACGATGGCTTGGGTATGGGTAGCATCATTTGTGAGCAAACATAATCACTGAGGTAAGCATGGGCAGTGCGATGGTGTTAGGGTCACCTAATGGAGTCTGGTGGAGCTATGCTGTCATCAGTGGAAAGAGGAGGATTTATGGGATTGGGTGGAAATGTGTCAGAAGTGGTTGTATTGGGTAAATAAGTGTCTGAAATGGTAGGAGAGGATGAGGCATGGAGAGATGGTGGACTAGAAGTTTCTAGAGTAGATGGAGAAAAGATGGATGTAGAAGGAATGAAGTCGATAATAGGGTATGGATGCAGGTTTGTAGGAGGTTCTACCGTGGGAGAAGATGGAAAGGTCTGAAAGGGGGTAGGTATTTTCATGAAAAATGACGTCTCAGTTCGTAAAAATATGTTTTGTTGTTAAATCATAAAGTTGTATGCCTTTTGCCTGAAAGGATAACTAAGAAATACGCAATGCCTAGCTCGTGCATCAAACTTATGAGAAACATGTACATTGGTTGCATAGGCAAGACATCCAAACACAAGTATATGAGAAAAAGTGGGAGGTTTAGCATGAAGTAGTTCATAAAGTGTTTTGTAATTGAGAAGAGGGGTTGGGAATCTGTTTATAAGGTGTACAACGGTTAACACACAATCCCAAAAAAAACATAATGGAAAATGAGCCTGAAAACGCAAAGCACGTGCCATTTCAAGAATGTGACGGTGCTTGCGTTCTACAACGCCATTTTGTTGAGGCGTATAGACGCATGAATGTTGAAAAACAACCCCAATATCCTTAAAAAATGACGCAATGAAAGGAACTCTTCACCATTATTAGTTCGAATTGTTCGCACTTGTGTTTGCACAAAGGAATTATTTTGTTTTTGAGTAGGCTTTGTGTTTCACTTTTATGGTGCATAAGGAAGACCCATGTAAACCTAGAATAATCATCTACCACTGTTAAAAAATAATTGGCTCTAGAAAGAGAACTTATCTTATAAGGACCCCAAATGTTGCAATGGATGAGATCAGAAGGTTTCATAGTAGTAAATGAACTAATGCCAAAAGGAAGACGATGTTGCTTGGCCAATGGACATATATCGCAAGCATCATTCAACTTAAAAGGGATATGCAACATATTTTTTTGCCATAAACTCTAATCGAGATGGCGATATGTGACCTAAACGTCGATGTCATAATTCAATGGAGGAAGTGACAAGGTTGCAGAAAGGTTTGACAGAAGATGTTGGCCTTTCTGAAACTAGAGCCACCAAGTAATACAGTCTTCCACGCTGTTTACCCAAACCAATCGTTTTCTTCGTAGCCAAATCCTGCAAAATGCACCAGTAAAGGAAAAATGTTACTGAACAAGCCATTATGCTAGTGACGCTACTTACAGACATTAAGTCAACTTTGAAAGTTGACACACATAATACATCTTGCAAATGAATTGAAGAATTTAAAGATAAAATTCCCAATGGACGAAGGCGCTTTAGAGGTTTTAACAAAACTGATGAGTTTCCAGTGGCATTGGCAGCGATATTAGCTTTGGGAGCATTCTGTGTTATCCCATTGCTGTTCATGATGGACAGTATTTGCTAGAATTAAACGTCAGAGAGACCAGGTACAGCTGAATGCAGTTCTTGTAGAGAAGCCCCATTGATGGTATTGTTGGCAGAACTTCCATGGTGTTTGTTGCGTTCACCACCGTTGTTCCCACGTCCACCACCTTTGTTGCTACGATGAAGACGATGTTCGGGAATATATCCGTACAGTTTGTAACATGTGTCAATGGTATGGTCGACGGTGTCATAATAAGTGCAGTGGAGTTGTTTACGGGAAGAGAAGTTACTACCAATTTGCGACTTCTTCCATTGACAAACAGCCATTGTTGATAGCAATGCAGCTTCACGTGAATCGCTCACATCGCGCTGTTTTTCTTGTTGGACAATCATGGAATACACTGAATGCATAGAGAGCAATGGATTTATCATCAGGATGTTGCCACGAACAGCATCATAGGACTCGTTGAGACCTATGAGGAATTACATTAATTTGGTTCTCTCCGCTTGATCACCTTACTTATTTAAAGCACCACAGGTGCAAGACTCATGATCATTGTAGGATGCAAGTTCATCCCACAAACTCTTCAGTTTGGTATAATAAGCAGCAACATATAATTGGTCCTGAGAAATAGAAGCTATATCTCGTTGAATTTGATAAATTCTAGGTGCATTACCTTGGCTGAAACGATCTTCGAGATCCTGCCAAATTGCTTGGGGTGTGGTGTAGTAGACAATGCTATCATGGATAATCTGGTTAACTGAATTCAAGATCCAAGAAACGATCATGTTGTTGCACCGTTTCCAGGAAGTAAAGTCATCTGGTTTCTTGCTTTCATCAGGAGCCTTCAGTGTGCCATCCACAAAACCCAGCTTGTTCTTAGCACTCAGAGAAAGCTTCATAGAATGACACCAAGTGGAGTAGTTGTCTTCGTTGAGAAGCTTGGAGACGAGAACCATCGCCGGATGATCGGAATGGTGGATGAAAAAAGGACTGGAAATATCTGATTTATTTCCATCTGAACTTTGTTCGCCAACTATGAAAGAACAACGACACATAAGAAAAATGCAGAAAAAATGCAGCGGGAAGAAACTAGGGTTCGCTTGGATTTCCGTAGCTCTGTGATACCATATTAAGAATGGCGAAGAGGATTTTTTTGTATAGATGGGGAAAAACTGCACAAGTTACAAGTAAATATAAAAGGGGTAAGGAGAAAAAGCACAACACGTGCAACTCCTTAATTTAAGCTTTGAAAGGCTATACAAGATCCCTTGTTTTAGGGAGACTTCATGACACTCCTTGATACAAGGCTTCACCGACTTCCATTAGGTTTCTTATATTAATTATTTCAACAACAACCCTTGTAGATTGTCAAGTACCAAAAAGGAGCATGACGGCCATCCCAACCCTCTCTTTGAGCAACTCATAGCTCTTCTTCATGATGGCGAACCCGTAGACGGGCTCGAGCACGAAGACCATGTGGGCCAAGTGCCAAGAGTGTGATGATGAAAACATGGAAGACCAAGAAGAGGAGGAAGATGACAATGTCAAAGAAGAGCAGTATAATTAATCTCTATTTTTTTTAGAAGGAACTGGCTATGAGGTGCAAGGGAGGTGATCCTCATTTTCATTTTGCTTTTTGGTTCTTTTGGGAAACCTCATTTTAAGGTTATATTAGTGCTTTTATATCATAATTTTTTGTATAATATTAATAATCATAAACTTAAAATGGTGGCTGTATTTGATGTGGGTCCAAACTTGGTTGTTTTTTTTACAAATTTCCTAAGTAAAATGGCGTAGCATTGTTGGTTACTAGTAGAAAGCCATGTAGAGAGTCTTGACCCGGTATTCACACTAATACAAGGTCATCCAAGTCTCTCTCCTGCATAACAGGTTTGAGGAAATAATACTAATAACGTATTGACATCGTCCATGGTATTAACACACCACTAGACCAATTGTTGATATGGATATTTGGAAGAAAAAAAATGTTAATATAGATACGACATTGATATGGTATAGATACAAGAATGATACGGTATCGGGCCAATTATCTGCACATCTCGATCCTCATAAGAATGATATAACAAGACATAGTCGCACAACATAATTTCTCGGCTAATTGATAAATTCAAGTTGGGTCTTCTGATCTTTGCATGAGCTTTTATCGATGGATACCAAATAAATGTGGATGGCAATGTTGTATGTGATAGGGATTTTACCACACATGCAAATGGGTTAAAAACTCCTATAAAACTTGCAAGAATGACAAGGATGTTGTAGCATAAACGGATCTCGCAAGGTTGTTCTCCACATGGATTACTAAATAATTCGAAACAAATCAAATTCCAATTAATTATTGTAAAATAGAAAGTTGTGATGATTGATTTTATAAGCTACTTAAATTAAAACGAATTTAACTAATAAAATTAGACAATCTGCAAAATTAAAACAAAGAGACAGAAGAACCAGTTTTTGAAAAATCAAATTAAGAAAACACTAGGGATCCGCCGTCACCTTAAAAATCCTATGTAGTTATCCCAATTACTTATGACCCATACATGCATATTTCAAATGTTAGGTATTCCTACTATATGCCTACTTGGACCCCCAACATAGAGCGTGTATCAAACATGCAATCCGTCTGTGGTATTCATATCAAATCTAAACATGCAAGACTCATTAAGTTCTGTGAAACCTTTTGAAAAACCATGCAACCCTTAAGACGTGATATTCATCCTAAGTGAACTTGCACATATTAATCACAAGAAGCCTTCGTCAATTTCAGGGACCGACCTCCGACCAAAATTGCATCAAATTACTTTTCTAAAGATCCTAATGGTGATTAAGCATCAAGACAATTAGATAGTTTAACCCATTGATTAATAATTCGAAAACCTGCATGCATATAATCATAAGCAAATTGGAGAGAAACTGCATATTCTTGCTAAGGCTCGTGGCCTCACCCTAGCAAGAGAGAATTAGTTACGCATATTCACAATAAAAATCATAAAATTCTTCATTAAAATAATAAAAGATCGAAAACACCTAGAATGGAAAAAGTCTGAAAATCTCTACGCTTGGCCGATTCTCCCTTCCTCAAGAACACACGGAGAAGAAGAAGCTAGGAATAATACACGGCCAAACCTTATTTAACCTAATTAAAACCTCCTAATAAAAGGTCTTCTAATCCAATTAAGAAACTAATTAACTAAAATAAAATAGGAAACATAAACCTAAATTAAATAGGAAAATTCGCCTAAAATCTGAATAGCCACGTTTTGGACTCCTAAACTCCAAAACCGGCCCATAATGACTGGATTTTAGGTTTGAAATATTCTGAACACTTTTCCAGAAGGCCCCGAACCCATCAGAATTCGTCTTGGGCTCCAAAAACGCCATTTAAGCCCTAAAACGTCATTTTAAGCATTGCACATTGCTTCTTTATTCCATCCCCAGAAAATAACCGTTTGGTAGAAAAGTCCCAAATTTTGACACACATCCGCAAGTGACACACGAACGTCCTCCAATTTGAATCACTCTAAAATTCATCCGTTTGACCATGTTTTGCTCCAGAGGAAGTCGAATGTCCTATATTGAAAATATAAATTAAAGTATCAAAATTATACCAAAATAATTACCAAAACACACTAAGAATAGGGTAAAATATACGATATGAAATTGACTCATCAGTATGCAGGAAAGTGATGCTAATCATATAGGCAGTGAGAGCTAAAAACTAGAGTAAAGGAGGGGAATGGTCATGTCAATTTTTTTTTCTTTCTAAAAAGAGGACCAGCTGGTGAATTTGTCACGACATGTACCTTTTTGGGACCAAAATGATCATGTCAGCGATTGATTTTACTTGGCCCATTTTTTTTTAGGCAAAATGTTTACTTGGCTCATTTGACATTTCTTTTTAGTGGAGAAGTGACACATTCATGTTCTGTTTTTGTAGTTTAAACTGTTTCTTTTTAGGTGAGAATAAGCTAGATCATAGAGTCTGAATTTTTGTCGAACTGGAGCTTTGAACTTTAAACTAAAAAATTAGGAGTTGGTTCATAAACTTGTCAAGATATTTGGTAACCCTGTTAGAATTTATGTCTCTTATTTTTTCTTTTAAAACTTTTTTCAAGTATTAAACTCTTATTTTGTATGTATGTTATAATAGTGTTAATGAAAGGACTATTGCTTCATATTATGACAATTTCAACTTACAAAATTTTAATTCAAAGACCGAAACTTTAATTGAGCCAAATTCAGTGAATAATGCTCCAATTTTTTTGTTTCTAATTATAATTCAATTGATTTATGCTAGCCTTTCACTATGTTATTTTCTTCTTATTTTTCTCTCTTTTTTCAAATTTTGTTACTTTGGGGCCCAAGTAGGGTAGGCCGATTGGACCTCATTATTCTGCATGTTATTTAAACGTTTATACCTGGGTTTTCATTCCCTTCTGATCCGTGCCCCTTGTTCCCGGCCCCTTTTTTTGGGTTTAGACATTATTGGGGTGGGTATTTTAGCAGGGTTAGGGTTGTGGTTAGGTTTAGGGTTTTGAGAAATCTTTATTATAAGTTTGATGAATCTTTAGCGGCATATATCATTGTGAGCTTCTTGAGGGAGATGAGAGAGGAGTTAAATCTTCGAGTGCTGGCTTACGTGGGCTGAGAAAGCTTTTCATAAGCTCAAGAACTTAACAAGGAGGATATGGTTTAGCAATGAAGATGATCTAGGAAGACATTAACATGGCCCATATAAATTTAACAATGATGAATCTTTCCAAAAGAATTACCAAATATACAAGATTGATTACAGTTGTGCCCTAACGTAGTTAAATTAATTGATGCCATGTTAGCTTCTCGAAAAATATGATTTAGCTCATAGTTAGGATTTTATTACAGAAACTGTCAAAACTGCCTTTCCAATAACAAAATATGCCAAGGTTCACTCCTTTGGTTAGCATTGTTATTGTAGTCAAGAAAATCACACATCATGACTCATGTGAGAGAGAGAGAGAGAGAGAGAGAGAGAGAGAGAGAGAGAGACACTAATATGTAAGCCGAGATGCACACTAATTTAAAAATCGAAAGTCAGGTAAGTCAAGAGAAACTAGAACTTCTGGCAGAAGTGAAGCATGTCAAGGTTGAACATTTCCTTCCGATAAATATGAAAGCAATAAATAGTCATCATCCAGATCTGATCCAAACAAGTAAAGCATTATACGAAGAGCCCATGGAGGGGCAAAATCATCTGAGTAAAGAAAAGCGAGAACACTAGAAGAATCATATTCCAATTCAAGCACATGATAAGAAAAATGAACACCAAGAATAACTGTAATAGTTCAGCAAAAATGAAATTGTGATGATCAATTCGTTGACAAAAACCACCAAGAAATCGACCCTGCCAATCCCTAAAAACTACCCCCACGAGCAGCACCAGGATTCCCTAACGCCAAATCATCAGTGTTAAGCTTAATCATAGATATCGAGTAGGAGACCAAAGCACATGATGAATAACAGGAGCCTTACTAGTGAAAAGTTAAATGATTCGAATATTCAAATCATGAGAGTATCCAAGAATGAACTTCCCAACATGAATGCGCTTAGACTTAGTGAACACATATAAGAGGTGTAAAGATACTGGTCTATCCTAAAAAAATAGACTTATTGAGTGCTTTCCAAATAGTAGCAAGGATAAAAGGCGCCAAAAAATTCAAAGACGGTGTAACTGATGAGAAAAAAGCTTATGCACCAAGGTATCTCAAAGCATTGCCCAAAAATCAAAAGTGGGCAAGAAAATATCAAACGAACAAGCTAACCATGTCCAAATTGGCTTCGATAAAACTATTTGACGATTCATGGTGGTTTGCAAAACATAAAAAAGTATTTGAGTTTAGAGAATACTGATAGCACAATGTTATTCATTTTAAATATTTTCAAAACAACTTGGGACTGATGAATTAACAGTGGCTTTAAGATCTTTAACAACCCCAATTTAACTCATTCATGGGGCATCAGTAGCCGCATGCAACTCCCAAAAACACATCAGGGACTGATGAGAGTTTCCTATGCATACATTAGCTTGTAGTGTAAAAACCAAATTGAAGCAGAATTTGAGCATTGTATGATTAAAATTACCCATATTGGATTCCCAGAAAGGTTGACTGGCTGTTCGTTGGTCAATTACTAGATCAATAACCTTGCTAAACAATGTGAATTAAAATTTAAGCACAGTATTTTTCTTTTATGGCATCTAGAACCATAGAATCTAACGCGTGTTAAATAAGCAATTTTAAAAGGAGATGGGAGCCAATAAAAGTTGTAAATTTTGATATCAGACAGTATTTCTCTCTATAGATCTGCCCCACTGCTTTGCCATTAAAATAAACTATTCCGTCCCAAACATCCATCTGTTTTGGATTGGTTATATTGGTCGGTGAGGAGGCCAAGTTGCTTATTCTTTTCTAGGGTTTTTTTATTCAAGGAGAGGAATCCAGCACGTACGACTGGCCATGCAGTTTCATCAACTTCTATGTTCCATTTTTTACCCTTTTTTTTTCTTCGGGTCGAGAAGAAAATTGGAGATCGCCAAGAAAAGAAAGAAAAATTGAGAGGTTCTATAAGAACAAAGATAAACGATGAGGTACTGGAGTAATGATTATTCCATAAGATTGTAGTACTGATGTTCATGTGTACCTAAACAAAAGCGGCCAACAGGAAGAACCTTAAGCCATACTTTTCTATAGAACCTAGAATTCTTAGTGTCCATCCAAATTTAAAAGTAAGGTTATACATTCAATCAAATGATTGGCAAACACACCAAGGAAGTTGCTTATTTATGTCTTGAGAGAAATTTTTCAGTGTGTCTGAAATACGTTCTTTTACACCGAGTGTCATAATACATTTAATTGAAAATTATTACACTTAGTATATCGGATTAGGTTCCTTACACACTAAAAAATCTCTCATTGCCAAGTAATGAATAATGATGATAGATATATACTCTCTATGACAAAGTTATTTTTAAATTTTTTTTTTCTCCACATAAATTTAGCACATGTTATGTTGAAAAAGTCAGTCCAGATTAGAAATAAGGTGAAAGAGCAGTGAGTGATTTGTGTACTATCATATGAGTGTAAGAGCATGTGGTTTAATATTTTAGTACATAGGGTGTTTGGTTTTTACCCTCACATTCTGTTTTGAACTCCCCTTCTTCAAATTATTGTAATAGTTTCAAGTCTTACCCTTAATAACAATATGTGGAGGTGCAGAGTCACACCAAAAAATAAAAAATAAAAAATCAGGGCACCAAAAAAAGAAAAATTAAAATTTGGTTAGTATTTCTTTTAAAGTAAAGTTTTAGAATTGGTTTCTAAACTTTGACTTTATTTTAAAGGATTAAGTACCTAAAAATCCTCAATCTTTTAGTGTCATTCTAAATTGGTCTCAATATTTTTGAACATTTCAAACAAGTACCCAACCTATTGAAAATGTCACCACCACTCCCCCATCAGGCCATCACTTCCAAACACAACGCAAAACCGCCAACCCCATCCTACAACTCAAGTTGCCAACATCGAGAAGAAGGTCATGGAGGTTACTGAAATGGTATTGACTGCCATGATGTGACCACCACCATTTTCACCCTCCAACAAGAAGAACTAGAAACTTTACGAGGTGAGAATCGGCGAATGTGGAAATCACATGAGCATAAACAAGCTCTTTGAGACCTAAATTCTTAATCCTCTTCTTTGTTAAGAGATTGCCCTCCTGATTTAATTTCAATTTGTGTCCATTTTTCGATTCAATTTAATACCCGTTTGATCATTGGATTCCATATTATATAATATTAATCTATGTTTTAAATTTAGATTTTGAGGCAACTAATATTATATTGTCCATGACCTAACCTAGTTGGTTGGTTGTGAAAATAATCTATGTTTGAAAAATTAACTGGGGCTTAATGGATGTGGCATTTTCAATACGTTGAGTACTTGTTTGAATGTTTAAAAAGGTTGAGACCAATTTGGAATGACACTAAAAAGTTGAGGAGTTTTAGTTACTTTTTTTTTAACAAACGATATTATCTATACTGGGGAGGAGGCGATGTGCTTAATTAGCCTCACAACGGGTTAACAATAATGTGGTTCAAATTCTCCTTTGGCGATAATCGAACCTAAGACCTTTTACTTACGAGGGAAGAGGAATACCACTAGATCGTAGTACTAAGTGACTTAGTTACTTAAATCTAGTTTAAAAGAGTAAAGTTTGGAACTTAATTTTTATTTTTTCTTGAGTAAGGGATTCCTAAAAGAAAGGCAAGCTGCATAGGAAAAAAAATTTGCAAATAAAGTGGGAAAGGTAAACCCATTTGATTCTGAATAATCTCATATTCACCCAATGACGAACCTCTGAATATATATTTTGGCTGGAAGAAATTGAAAACACCATGCCTCATTTGTAAATACCCAGCTTTGCAACCGTCGATTGTCAAGGATTTAATAGTTTGAATGAGCTAGGTTAGTGCAAAGCTTTATGTGTTTACTCTATTTGATAATTGGGTTTTGGTGGAGCTATATTGTTTAAAAGTCATTCAGCATTCAAGCGAAACAGGAGCTAGCTTAGGGAGGTAGTTGTGTTTAAAGTTTGATATTGTTGTAAATTTTAGAAATTGCTTGTGCTATTTTTAAGAATAACTATTATAAAGTAAATAAATAAATATTTAGTAAATTATATTTTTGAAATGTTGTCGTGTGGAAAGTAGTGTAACTTCATTTAATAAAATTTAATGTGAAACTGTTGTATTTGTTTATAATGACTAACGTGTACTAGAAAGTTAGTGTGCCGGGAACACAGCATGGCACACAAAGTCATAATACAAGTGGTTAAAAAAAAAAATTCAAGTATCCAATCACTTATATTATGACACTTGATAAACTAGGTTGTGTTCTTGACATACTGAAAAAATCTATGAACGTACAGGATGATAGTGTTATTACAAATCTAGTTAGCAAAAACAACATTAACTTGCATTTATAATTTTTCCTAAAACTCATGTTAACCTTGACACAAAAGATGTGTTATGGGATCTTAAAGGGCAATTTGAGTTTCCTAATTTTGTTGCGGCAAAGGTAATTGCAGTAATTAAAGTTAGCTATACAACTGGCTTCAGTTTGAGACTGGAATTTTATTTGGTTAGAAGTTTATTCTGCTTTGGTTCTTTGATTTCTTGGCTTTCCTCAGTTGGTGCCTTGGCAGTTTAAGGTAGAGTAGAGGAATTGCATGCATTAAATTTCACAATTACATTTTCAATCTTTTCACATTTATAGGGAGATAATCAAGTTGTTGATGCTATTGCAAAATCATGGTACTTCTGCTGCTAGTCTTGATTGGTCCTTCTTCTTTCATTTTGTTGTATTATCATTGAGATTATGTGGGTCTTCCAAGCAACTGATTTCTGATGGTATTGGAGGGTTAGGGTTGGCTAACTCAATACCAAGTGAATCGGTGATAAGTTTACAAGCTTAACACACCTTGTCTTTCACACTCTCAATTCTCTCGGACAAACAAGTGAAGGGAGGATAGAAAATAACAAGTTTGCACACAACACTCTTTGATTGATAAATGAAAGAAAGTAACATAAAATCACAAGACCAACTGAAGCTTACTAGCTTCTGTGAAATCAAGACAGAAGAAGAATACAATCTAAAAAAACTGGGATACTTCCCCTTCGAATACACTCACTCTTTTAAAACCCTAACATAATAACCTACTTATACAATGCAAGAAAAACAATTAATCATGGCAGCTAGCACATGCTAGCTGCTGTCCATCTTCTTCACATGGTCCGATGCCTTTTTCCCTTTCACACATGTATCAGATATGGATATAAACACATTGCAGCTTTCCAGCTTGTAACACACAGCTGAGATTAACAATCACATGGCAACAGATTGCTGCCATGAAGTTCACTTTCGGCTGACACAAAGGAATGAGCATATTTCTATGATAAGTGTTGAAATACTTGAGTGAAGTACAGGCTGGCAGTATGGAGAATGTTTTTATTTGAATATCCAACACTCCTCTTCAAATCAAAACACCTTCATTCCTAGCATTTCACGCATCACTCGGAATGAATCAATTGGCAGTGCCTTTGTGAAGATGTCAGCTGCTTGTTCCTTTGTGTGACAATAGACAAGCTCAATTGTCTTTTGCTTTACATGATCTCTTAGAAAATGGAACCTAGTATCAATGTGCTTGCTCCTTCCATGTTGAACTGGATTCTTTGCAAGTTTAATTGCAGATATATTATCCACATGAATCAAGGTCGATTCCTCTTGTGAATGACACACTGATTTCAACAGATTCCTTAACCATATTGCCTCACACACGGTTGAGGCTACAGCTACATATTCGGCTTCACATGAAGACAAGGCAACGATTGATTGCTTCTTTGAAGACCATGAGAAGGCTGTTGAACCTAGGAAGAACACATAGCCAGTTGTGCTTTTCCTTTCATCTTGATCACCTCCCCAATCACTATCCGAATAGCCATATAATTTTGCATTTTCACCAAGATTATAAAATAAACCAAAGTTTAGTGTACCTTTTATGTACCTCAGAATCCTCTTGACAGCAAGCCAGTGAGACTCCCTTGGTGTTTCCATGTATCGACTAACAAGTCCAACACCATACACTATATCCGGTCTTGTGATTGTGAGATACCTTAGGCTTCCAACTAGGCTCTTGTATACGGTTGAGTTTACAAACTCACCTTCTCCTTCTCTGGACAGCTTCAATCCAGTTGCAACTGGAGTATTAACAGTGTTACAATTGTCCATATTGAACTTCTTCAATATGTCTCTCATGTACCTTTGTTGAGAGATGAAAATGCCCTCACTTTCTTGCTTCACTTCTATGCCAAGGAAGTATGACATTAAGCCAATGTCAGTCATCTCGAACTCACTGAACATGGACTGCTTGAACTCATTGAACATTCCCTCATTGTTTCCTGTAAACAATAGATCATCTACATAGAGACATATGATTAACAACTCTCCTTTCTCACATTTCTTCATATAAACCGAATGCTCATATGGACATTTCTGAAATCCATTGTGGTGAAGGTAGTTGTCAATCCTTGAGTTCCAAGCTCGTGGAGCTTGCTTGAGGCCATACAAAGCTTTCTTCAAGTGATAGACTTTATCTTCTTCCCCTTGAATTTGAAAACCCTCCGGTTGTTCTACATATACTTCTTCTTCAAGCAATCCATTTAGGAAGGCTGACTTGACATCTAATTGATAAATTTTCCACTTATGATGTGCTGCAAGGGAAATTAACAATCTTACCGTGTCAAGTCTTGCAACTGGAGCAAAGACTTCATCATAGTCTACTCCATGCTTCTGTTTATAGCCCTTTGCTACAAGTCTTGATTTGTACCGATCCACACTTCCATCTGCAGTGCGTTTGATCTTGTACACCCATTTGACACCAATAGCTTTCTGATTTGGTGGGAGCTTTGTCAACTCCCAAGTGTCATTCTTCTCGATGGCATGAATCTCTTCTTCCATGGCTTTCTTCCAATGGACCTCTTTCACAGCCTCATTGAATGATAGAGGTTCATGATCTGCATATAGACAAAATAGGTTTGTTTCTTCTCCCTCTTCTTGTCCATAAATTTCTGTGAGACTCCTTAGCCTCACTGGAGTTGATGAACTGCCTTCCTCACTGGATGTAGGACCACTCCTTGCATTTCTGTGCACTGGAGTTGTTGTGCTTGGTTGAGCAGGTTGTTGCTCGACAGTTGGTACAATTTCTGGTTCTTCAAAATCAGTGGAAACAAGTTTCTCCTTACTAACCTCTTTGTTGTTCCACTTCCATGTCTCTTCTTCACTGAAGATGACATCTCTACTAACCACTAGTTTGCTAGTTAGTGGATTGTAGAGCTTGTATGCCTTGGACTCTTCACTATAGCCTATAAACACACATTTCTCACCTCGATCATCAAGCTTCCTTCTTTTGGCTTCTGGAACTTGAGCATATGCTACACATCCAAAGATTTTTAGGTGTGCAACATTCGGCTTGTGTCCACTCCAAGCCTCTTGTGGTGTCATCCTCTTGACACTCTTTGTTGGACATCGATTCAACAAGTAAATCGAACAAGCAACAGCTTCTGCCCACAATTCTTTTGGCAGGTTCTTTTCCTTAAGCATGGACCTTGTCATGTCAAGGATGGTTCGATTTTTCCTCTCGGCTATACCATTTTGCTGTGGTGTATAGGCAGCTGTCATTTGGTGCTTAATCCCTTGCTCCTTGCAGTATGCTTGGAAAGCATTGGAGGTGTACTCTCCACCTCTATCTGATCTCACAGTCACAAGCTTGTGATTGCTTTCAGTTTCTGTGAATGCTTTGAACTCCTTGAAAATTTTAAGGGCAGCTGACTTCTCCTTGAGAAAATAGACCCAAGTCTTTCTACTAAAATCATCAATGAAGGTAATGAAGTATCTATTACCTCCATAGGACATGGGATCCAAAGGACCACATATATCCGTGTGCACCAACTGCAATGGTGCCTTAGCTCTCCATGCATTGCCAACAGGAAATGGCAACCTTGCTTGCTTGCCAAGTACGCAGCCTTCACACACTTGGTGATTGGTTTCAATCTGAGGTAGTCCACGCACCATGCTTCCACTTGACAGCAATTTTAGACCATTGAAATGAAGATGGCCAAAACGAAGATGCCATCTCCACGACTCATTTTCAATCTCACCAATGTTGCAACTGCCAATCTTTGTGTTCAACCTTAGTGGGAACATACGGTTCTTTGACATTTGAACCCGTGCAATGAGCCTTCTTCTTGCATCTCTTAGAGTGAGAGACATATCTTCCATATGTATGATGTATCCTTTCTGAAGCAATTGACCAATGCTCAGAATATTACTCTTCATACCTGGTATGTAGTATGTATCGGAGATGTATTCTTCTCTACCATTTTTCTGGATGATTTTGATTCTCCCTTTGCCTTCAACTGGCAGCCTTGATGAGTCACCAAGACTTACTGATCCATAGGCCTCTATTTTGAGTTCGGCAAAGAACTCTTTCCTTCCACACATGTGGTTACTTGCACCAGAATCCAAGTACCAAACATCCTGTTGGCTACTGGAATCATGGTGTGCTAGTAGGACAGTGAATTCCTCACCATCATTCCTACTTGATTCTGCCAAGTTGACATGCTCACCAATTTTGTATGAACATTCATTTGCATAATGTCCATATTGCTTGCAACTGTGACATTGGATGTGTCCCTTTCCTCGAGTGGATCTCCATTCTTGAGATTGTCCTCGATTCTGTGCATAGCCACGACCTCTTCCTCGAGCTCGTCCTCGGCTGCGATTGGATGAGCTTCCTCGTCGTGTGTTCCATGTCCCACGGCCTCCACTTGGCTTGTCAATACTGAGCTTTGTCTCCAAGGCTTGTTCCAGCGTTGAGGGGCTTGCATTTTTCTGAATGCGTTGCTCATGAACTAGGAGTGATCCTAGTAGCTCTTCTGTGCTCATTGTCTCCAAATCCTTGGATTCTTCAATGGCAGTCACCACATGTTCGAACTTGGATGTGAGTGACCGGAGTATCTTCTCCACAACTCGTACTTCATCAAGTCTCTCGCCATTTCTTCTCATTTGATTTACTATCACAGCGAGCCTTGTGTGATAGTCTGAAATGCTCTCCCTTTCATTCATGTGAGCAGTTTCAAAATCTGCTCGAAGTGATTGTAATCTCACTTTCTTGACTCGATCTACACCTTTGTAGATGATACTGAGTGTGTCCCATACTTGTTTGCTCGTTGTTGCTTCTGCAACCTTTTCAAACGTTGAGTCTTCTAATCCCTGATATAGAAGATACAACGCCTTTTGATCCTTCTTTCGTAAGTCCCTGAGTGTGTTACTTTGATCTGCAGTGTATGCAGCTTCTTGTGCCATAGTAGGTGCAACATATCCGCTACTAACAACATCCCACAGCTCCTGTGATCCAAACAAAGCCTTGAATTGGATACACCATCTTTCATAATTCTCTTTCTTCAATACGGGAACTTGGAGTTGCACAAGATTTGATGCCATTGCTGCTGCGCTTGCCAGAAGGTATTCTGGCTCTGATACCAAATGATGGTATTGGAGGGTTAGGGTTGGCTAACTCAATACCAAGTGAATCGGTGATAAGTTTACAAGCTTAACACACCTTGTCTTTCACACTCTCAATTCTCTCGGACAAACAAGTGAAGGGAGGATAGAAAATAACAAGTTTGCACACAACACTCTTTGATTGATAAATGAAAGAAAGTAACATAAAATCACAAGACCAACTGAAGCTTACTAGCTTCTGTGAAATCAAGACAGAAGAAGAATACAATCTAAAAAAACTGGGATACTTCCCCTTCGAATACACTCACTCTTTTAAAACCCTAACATAATAACCTACTTATACAATGCAAGAAAAACAATTAATCATGGCAGCTAGCACATGCTAGCTGCTGTCCATCTTCTTCACATGGTCCGATGCCTTTTTCCCTTTCACACATGTATCAGATATGGATATAAACACATTGCAGCTTTCCAGCTTGTAACACACAGCTGAGATTAACAATCACATGGCAACAGATTGCTGCCATGAAGTTCACTTTCGGCTGACACAAAGGAATGAGCATATTTCTATGATAAGTGTTGAAATACTTGAGTGAAGTACAGGCTGGCAGTATGGAGAATGTTTTTATTTGAATATCCAACACTCCTCTTCAAATCAAAACACCTTCATTCCTAGCATTTCACGCATCACTCGGAATGAATCAATTGGCAGTGCCTTTGTGAAGATGTCAGCTGCTTGTTCCTTTGTGTGACAATAGACAAGCTCAATTGTCTTTTGCTTTACATGATCTCTTAGAAAATGGAACCTAGTATCAATGTGCTTGCTCCTTCCATGTTGAACTGGATTCTTTGCAAGTTTAATTGCAGATATATTATCCACATGAATCAAGGTCGATTCCTCTTGTGAATGACACACTGATTTCAACAGATTCCTTAACCATATTGCCTCACACACGGTTGAGGCTACAGCTACATATTCGGCTTCACATGAAGACAAGGCAACGATTGATTGCTTCTTTGAAGACCATGAGAAGGCTGTTGAACCTAGGAAGAACACATAGCCAGTTGTGCTTTTCCTTTCATCTTGATCACCTCCCCAATCACTATCCGAATAGCCATATAATTTTGCATTTTCACCAAGATTATAAAATAAACCAAAGTTTAGTGTACCTTTTATGTACCTCAGAATCCTCTTGACAGCAAGCCAGTGAGACTCCCTTGGTGTTTCCATGTATCGACTAACAAGTCCAACACCATACACTATATCCGGTCTTGTGATTGTGAGATACCTTAGGCTTCCAACTAGGCTCTTGTATACGGTTGAGTTTACAAACTCACCTTCTCCTTCTCTGGACAGCTTCAATCCAGTTGCAACTGGAGTATTAACAGTGTTACAATTGTCCATATTGAACTTCTTCAATATGTCTCTCATGTACCTTTGTTGAGAGATGAAAATGCCCTCACTTTCTTGCTTCACTTCTATGCCAAGGAAGTATGACATTAAGCCAATGTCAGTCATCTCGAACTCACTGAACATGGACTGCTTGAACTCATTGAACATTCCCTCATTGTTTCCTGTAAACAATAGATCATCTACATAGAGACATATGATTAACAACTCTCCTTTCTCACATTTCTTCATATAAACCGAATGCTCATATGGACATTTCTGAAATCCATTGTGGTGAAGGTAGTTGTCAATCCTTGAGTTCCAAGCTCGTGGAGCTTGCTTGAGGCCATACAAAGCTTTCTTCAAGTGATAGACTTTATCTTCTTCCCCTTGAATTTGAAAACCCTCCGGTTGTTCTACATATACTTCTTCTTCAAGCAATCCATTTAGGAAGGCTGACTTGACATCTAATTGATAAATTTTCCACTTATGATGTGCTGCAAGGGAAATTAACAATCTTACCGTGTCAAGTCTTGCAACTGGAGCAAAGACTTCATCATAGTCTACTCCATGCTTCTGTTTATAGCCCTTTGCTACAAGTCTTGATTTGTACCGATCCACACTTCCATCTGCAGTGCGTTTGATCTTGTACACCCATTTGACACCAATAGCTTTCTGATTTGGTGGGAGCTTTGTCAACTCCCAAGTGTCATTCTTCTCGATGGCATGAATCTCTTCTTCCATGGCTTTCTTCCAATGGACCTCTTTCACAGCCTCATTGAATGATAGAGGTTCATGATCTGCATATAGACAAAATAGGTTTGTTTCTTCTCCCTCTTCTTGTCCATAAATTTCTGTGAGACTCCTTAGCCTCACTGGAGTTGATGAACTGCCTTCCTCACTGGATGTAGGACCACTCCTTGCATTTCTGTGCACTGGAGTTGTTGTGCTTGGTTGAGCAGGTTGTTGCTCGACAGTTGGTACAATTTCTGGTTCTTCAAAATCAGTGGAAACAAGTTTCTCCTTACTAACCTCTTTGTTGTTCCACTTCCATGTCTCTTCTTCACTGAAGATGACATCTCTACTAACCACTAGTTTGCTAGTTAGTGGATTGTAGAGCTTGTATGCCTTGGACTCTTCACTATAGCCTATAAACACACATTTCTCACCTCGATCATCAAGCTTCCTTCTTTTGGCTTCTGGAACTTGAGCATATGCTACACATCCAAAGATTTTTAGGTGTGCAACATTCGGCTTGTGTCCACTCCAAGCCTCTTGTGGTGTCATCCTCTTGACACTCTTTGTTGGACATCGATTCAACAAGTAAATCGAACAAGCAACAGCTTCTGCCCACAATTCTTTTGGCAGGTTCTTTTCCTTAAGCATGGACCTTGTCATGTCAAGGATGGTTCGATTTTTCCTCTCGGCTATACCATTTTGCTGTGGTGTATAGGCAGCTGTCATTTGGTGCTTAATCCCTTGCTCCTTGCAGTATGCTTGGAAAGCATTGGAGGTGTACTCTCCACCTCTATCTGATCTCACAGTCACAAGCTTGTGATTGCTTTCAGTTTCTGTGAATGCTTTGAACTCCTTGAAAATTTTAAGGGCAGCTGACTTCTCCTTGAGAAAATAGACCCAAGTCTTTCTACTAAAATCATCAATGAAGGTAATGAAGTATCTATTACCTCCATAGGACATGGGATCCAAAGGACCACATATATCCGTGTGCACCAACTGCAATGGTGCCTTAGCTCTCCATGCATTGCCAACAGGAAATGGCAACCTTGCTTGCTTGCCAAGTACGCAGCCTTCACACACTTGGTGATTGGTTTCAATCTGAGGTAGTCCACGCACCATGCTTCCACTTGACAGCAATTTTAGACCATTGAAATGAAGATGGCCAAAACGAAGATGCCATCTCCACGACTCATTTTCAATCTCACCAATGTTGCAACTGCCAATCTTTGTGTTCAACCTTAGTGGGAACATACGGTTCTTTGACATTTGAACCCGTGCAATGAGCCTTCTTCTTGCATCTCTTAGAGTGAGAGACATATCTTCCATATGTATGATGTATCCTTTCTGAAGCAATTGACCAATGCTCAGAATATTACTCTTCATACCTGGTATGTAGTATGTATCGGAGATGTATTCTTCTCTACCATTTTTCTGGATGATTTTGATTCTCCCTTTGCCTTCAACTGGCAGCCTTGATGAGTCACCAAGACTTACTGATCCATAGGCCTCTATTTTGAGTTCGGCAAAGAACTCTTTCCTTCCACACATGTGGTTACTTGCACCAGAATCCAAGTACCAAACATCCTGTTGGCTACTGGAATCATGGTGTGCTAGTAGGACAGTGAATTCCTCACCATCATTCCTACTTGATTCTGCCAAGTTGACATGCTCACCAATTTTGTATGAACATTCATTTGCATAATGTCCATATTGCTTGCAACTGTGACATTGGATGTGTCCCTTTCCTCGAGTGGATCTCCATTCTTGAGATTGTCCTCGATTCTGTGCATAGCCACGACCTCTTCCTCGAGCTCGTCCTCGGCTGCGATTGGATGAGCTTCCTCGTCGTGTGTTCCATGTCCCACGGCCTCCACTTGGCTTGTCAATACTGAGCTTTGTCTCCAAGGCTTGTTCCAGCGTTGAGGGGCTTGCATTTTTCTGAATGCGTTGCTCATGAACTAGGAGTGATCCTAGTAGCTCTTCTGTGCTCATTGTCTCCAAATCCTTGGATTCTTCAATGGCAGTCACCACATGTTCGAACTTGGATGTGAGTGACCGGAGTATCTTCTCCACAACTCGTACTTCATCAAGTCTCTCGCCATTTCTTCTCATTTGATTTACTATCACAGCGAGCCTTGTGTGATAGTCTGAAATGCTCTCCCTTTCATTCATGTGAGCAGTTTCAAAATCTGCTCGAAGTGATTGTAATCTCACTTTCTTGACTCGATCTACACCTTTGTAGATGATACTGAGTGTGTCCCATACTTGTTTGCTCGTTGTTGCTTCTGCAACCTTTTCAAACGTTGAGTCTTCTAATCCCTGATATAGAAGATACAACGCCTTTTGATCCTTCTTTCGTAAGTCCCTGAGTGTGTTACTTTGATCTGCAGTGTATGCAGCTTCTTGTGCCATAGTAGGTGCAACATATCCGCTACTAACAACATCCCACAGCTCCTGTGATCCAAACAAAGCCTTGAATTGGATACACCATCTTTCATAATTCTCTTTCTTCAATACGGGAACTTGGAGTTGCACAAGATTTGATGCCATTGCTGCTGCGCTTGCCAGAAGGTATTCTGGCTCTGATACCAAATGATGGTATTGGAGGGTTAGGGTTGGCTAACTCAATACCAAGTGAATCGGTGATAAGTTTACAAGCTTAACACACCTTGTCTTTCACACTCTCAATTCTCTCGGACAAACAAGTGAAGGGAGGATAGAAAATAACAAGTTTGCACACAACACTCTTTGATTGATAAATGAAAGAAAGTAACATAAAATCACAAGACCAACTGAAGCTTACTAGCTTCTGTGAAATCAAGACAGAAGAAGAATACAATCTAAAAAAACTGGGATACTTCCCCTTCAAATACACTCACTCTTTTAAAACCCTAACATAATAACCTACTTATACAATGCAAGAAAAACAATTAATCATGGCAGCTAGCACATGCTAGCTGCTGTCCATCTTCTTCACATGGTCCGATGCCTTTTTCCCTTTCACACATGTATCAGATATGGATATAAACACATTGCAGCTTTCCAGCTTGTAACACACAGCTGAGATTAACAATCACATGGCAACAGATTGCTGCCATGAAGTTCACTTTCGGCTGACACAAAGGAATGAGCATATTTCTATGATAAGTGTTGAAATACTTGAGTGAAGTACAGGCTGGCAGTATGGAGAATGTTTTTATTTGAATATCCAACAATTTCGATAGGTTTTCTTTTACTGGCAACTTCATTGTCGTCACAATCACCATAACAAGGCTCAAACAAACAATATAATAACAAGGCCGACAAAAGAAAACCTATCAAAAGCCCTCGCCTGACTACCGCCCAACGATTTCTAAAGCATTGAATGTCGCTGGAGTTTGGTTGGAGTGACGCCGGTGGTGATGGTGGTGGCAATTATTGGGTGTGGTTGCGACAATGGCGATGGGTGGTGGCGAAAGGCTGATGGTGGTCAGAGGTTGGTTAGGATGAAGGTGGTGCAATTGGTGACAGTTTCAAGTGGTGGAAGGTGGAGGCTGTTGAGTAGGGTTGTGCACAGTTGGTTGTGGTTTGGGGTGGGGGGGGGTGCGGAGAAAGGGTAGATGGTTTCATTTCTAAAACTAATTAGGGTTGCGAGAATTGAAAATTTTATTAAAGGTTCTGTTTTTCTTATCAAAAGGTTTTCAAAAAAATTTAGATACTGCTTTAAAAAGCTAATGTCAGATGCCATTACTTAAGCAAACATGGAAAAGGGGGAGAAGAGAAATTTGATTAAGCCACATATTGAGTCAAACATAACAATTAGGCATCCAACCTTGAGACCCCACATTTACAAGCGGAGAAAAACATATTGTGTTCCGTCACCTTAAGGCCACACATTTGGCCCACATTCTAATCCATATATAGGCAAACCATCTTTGTTGAAAGAGACTCAGTTTAAATTATATCCACGGCAAGATTTTAAACAAGAACACGTAGCATACTATAATCTAATATACATATTGTTCTAGCCAAATATGAAGTTCCTAAATATATTGTGCAATGCTGAGGGTCAATTTTCAATAATATAATGAAGAAAGAAAGAAGAGGAAAAGGATATAATTTGACCGACCATAAATATACATATATTTTTCTATAATCATACAAAGTTGTTTTTTTTTGGGGTGGCGGTGGGTGGGTGGGTGGGAACGAAACCAGAAAAGAACGCGAGATGATGAAGAAACAAGCAGGAAGCTCTCATATTGCAGGTGCAGCTTAAATTGTACTTAAGTTGGTCTTGAAACCTGCATTAACAAAACATTTGGCGACTTAATCAGCAGTTTTACCATTAACTACAAGATAGTTTGAGAGTAATCTACTAAGAAAATATATAACA
This sequence comes from Crataegus laevigata, assembly GCA_963580275.1. Taxonomy (NCBI): domain Eukaryota; kingdom Viridiplantae; phylum Streptophyta; class Magnoliopsida; order Rosales; family Rosaceae; genus Crataegus; species Crataegus laevigata. Next base: position 32,224,522 of record OY756952.1, read on the forward strand.
GAATCGGTGGAGTTGAAAAAGGAAAATAGTTTGCATACAAATATAAGTTTTTTTTGGAAGACAAATCAATTAATTAAAATCAAAATACAATCTAACATACAGTTTTAATGAAAAAAATCATATATAACCATGGAAATCTGAACAAAAAAAAAAGATTAAGCTAGAAGACTTCGTTCTTAAAATATTCCCAAGGGTATATGAAATCCAACTATATATAGAAGGGGAAAGAGAGAGAGAGGGAGAGAGAGAGAGAGAGAGAGAGAGAGGTTCTTTCTTGGACTCCGAAAAGTCTCTAATATCATATTCTCCATTGAACAAAAAGAGTTAGAGCGATGATGTTAATGCAACTTGGTAATTATATAAGCTAGATTTGAACATAAAGGGTACACTTAATTTGCAAAGAACAAAATGGTTAGCAGTATACAGAAGAATGTAAATTCATTTATAACTCATGAGAGAGAGAGAGAGGGAGAGAGAGAGAGTACCAGGAAATAGCTTTCACCAGACTCCAAGCTGTGTGCCAAAAAACCAAATTCATTGATTGGAAGTGGGAGTCCAGAGGAATGAACCAATAGCACATCTTGTCCAAACGCGGCTTTCATGTCAAGTGGCCCGTTGGGAACTTCTGTTGGAATCCCATTAATAAACACAGTGATAAGACCTGAAAATAAATTAATGGACCCTTCATGGTTTCAGTACTTCTTGTAATATCTAAGCTTCTTAATTTGATTTCTGAGAGAAAGATATGATATTCATTGAGGGGTCAAGAACTCATACGAGAGCTACGATAATTCTAAAACAAAGTGAAGGTTAACAACCTTGCCAGAACTCCCAACCCGTGTTCAAGGAAAAGGGGCTGCGGCAAATTAACAAATCCTTAATTAAAAAGGACATTAGACACTTGATTTGATTAGTACTTGTATTAAGTCCTTGAGGATGATTCATTAAACAAATGCAGATGTCCTTCAGGTTTCATAATATAAAGATCCAAAGGAACACAAAAAGGCTTTTTTACAAGAAAAAGATCACAGAATCTTAGGGCAAACAAAAGCAGAATATTTTCCTTATAATTATCTGTTGCAAAACTAAATGAATATCTTTCATGAATTAACAATGAAGTTTTTTGATTGGGGTAAAATCATTAAATTTATATTATTATCAAACACTAATTAATGTATTTGCGGTACTCTTGCTCTTTTTCGTTTTTTTTTAAATCCATTTCAATTACCTAAAAAGGTTTTATACACTGTTCCTTTGCAAAGTTTTCTTCAAAGTAATCTGAAACCGAGTGGAAAAGACTGCAACAAAAAGGAATTTACATGGACTTATTAGGGGAAGCTGCACCTTTCATACAATTCAAACACAAGAACTGTCACGTCAATAAAAACTTGCTACTAAATTATATACTTTGTCGTTCTCATACTAAATGTGAACCTATGGAACTTCAACAGTATAATATTACTAAATAGAATCGAAAACAATTGCTCTTAAGAAAATTGAATACAAGTTCACGAAAAAGATAATGGGCTAATTATAAGCACAAGTCCAGCTTTAGGAACTGATATAACAAATTAAACTTATGGAAGAAATGGAAAACTCATTAAATTCGAGCTCAGATGAGAGGATGTAGTTATATAATATAGTTGTATTAAAAAGAATTTGTAAAAATTAGGGACACGGTCCGTGCAATTACCAGATTGGAAGTGCAAATTTGAGGTATCAGAAGGGCCTCCTCCTAACATAGACGTTACCCCGGAGCTCTGCTCGATTTCCGGAAACCCCATTTGACCAGAAACAGAATAGAACTGATCACCAACGCAATCAATACTATGATGAACATCATGATCTGCTATCAGATGTTGACCACAAGACGAAGATGAAGAGCCCACAAGAAAATTATTAGGAGAAGCTCCGAAAGCCAAAGGAGCAGCGGCGGTAGGAACACTGCAGCTTACTCCATATTGAATTGCACCACCCACTTGGTGTTGAGAAAGAGAAGCCATTTGATTATTGTTTATATTATTATTGGTTCTTTGTTCAAGGCTGGCCTGCAACTGCCGTTGTCGGCGGCGAGATCGCGACCGGCGGTTTTGGAACCAGTAGAAAACGTTGGCATCCCCAACGGAGCCAAACTTCTCAAGCAGTTTCCTTATTCTCACAGTTTCTTCTTTGGGAGGATTCACCATTCCACTGTTGAAAATTGACTCCAGAATTAGGATTTGCTCTGGCTTCGGTATCCATCTTGACCTCACCGGCTCAGAGCTTCTCTCGGTCGAGCCGTTGCTTGGACTGCTATCGTTAGGGTCTTGGCCTTGATGATGATCTTCCATATATTCCGTTAGGGTCTTGGTCTTTGAAGCTGCTGAAACCTAGGTTGAATGGGAAAATGTACATATGAAAACATAGTAAACCTCTTCAAGGAGGTTTGAGGGGATATATAGGGCTCAAAGAGCATATTGATTGATTAGATTACTATAAATTAAATTACATTATTGCCCTTCACAATTTTTTATTTCCGTATACGAAGAAATAATACTATCGGACAAGAAAAATACACAACGAGTAATCCTAGAGAGGTCATGTTTTAATAGGAAACTTGAGAGCATCAAGCATTAATAACTTTGATGCGAGTTGATGTTTTAACAGGAAATTAGAGAGCATCAAACATGCGGTGCATGTGATGAAAGTTAGTAGTGCGTTACTGAAGAATGAAAAGATGAAACGTATGCGAAAGATAAAATAGAAAATGAAGTAAATTATAAATATAAGCAATCTCAGACTGAATGAAAAAAATAATCATGAAATTTATAAAAGGTATAATTTTTAAAGTGACATGAACCAAATTAATAAATAAACATAAAAGTTTCGAAATTTTATGTGAATAAAAAAGAAATTTGGAGCATAATTCTTAATTTTAAATTTCATCTTAGTTGTCATTTCTAAAATTACATGAAAGTGAGAGCCGAAAAAACAATCATATGAATGTCACCGTTACCACCAATAATTTATGAGAGATTATATTCACACACCCCAAATTACTTCTCCCACACCCTTTTAATTTTTTAATATTTTCTACACAACACTAACACTTGATAGAAAAATATTAAAAAATTAAAAGGGTGTTGGAGAAGTAATTTGGGGTGTGTGAATATAATCTCCCTAATTTATATGTATGTCACCATCGCCACCACTACTACAATGCCCACAACGACTACCATTATCACCACGACACACCCCGCTCATTTTGCACTTATCATGGCTCATTCATATTACGATTCTAGGTATACATTTAATTAGTTTTATTTGAATTTTTACGTTAGCCAAACATGAACTAGAAAATTTAAGGGAGATGTTATTGACACTCAAAAATAGTCATTGTGCAATTTTTTTTTTCATTTAAAAATGACCAACTGGTGGCTTCGCCACAGATGTCCACCATTCTAGGGGCTGGGAAGACCCATAAAGGCATTTCAACCTCCCCTTGGCCACCATCGTGCGAGACGGGCTGTGTGCAATGCAAGCTTGGAATTCGTCCCCAACCACTAGGTCACCTTGTAGTGGTTCATTGTGCACTCTTCATAATTGTATTTTTATTTCTCAATATAAAACTTTTAAAGTGCACAATAAAATTTTTAGAGTGGCAATAACATAATTATATCATAGAATTTGTTAGCACTTGAAAATTTCCTCGTTTAGACAAAGGGTAAATACTAAATTTGATAATATAGGTAAAAATAAAAAGTACAAATATCAGTATAGCACCAGATACAATATTTGCTTATGGTATATCTCTCTCACTAGAGATTCTTCAATGCTCGGAATACGGGATGGTACACCAATGTATTACTATATAAGTGGTGATACTTGTGTTAACAATAAATAACTTAAGAAATAAACTTCCCTCCACTTATATAATAAAACATGGGGTACCACACGTGTTTCGGGCACAATAAAAAAGAATCCTCATTCACAGCCCAAACTGCTCTTAAATTACTCATTTTTCTCATGGAACTCCTCGAATTGCAGCCATCTTGGTAAAATACACAAAACAAAACTGCAGTTCTCTCAAAGAAATGATGAAACAACTTGGAACGAGCTGTATGTTACTTGTTAGGGATTTTATTGCTAACCTAGGATTGGACACACTAAGTTCATCAAAAATAAAATATTTATATGAATAATATTAGTCTTATTATATTTTGATACCACATGATTTAATTAGTAATGTATAACGGTCACATCAATTAATAATTTTATCTCATTAAATTTTGATGTATATTATTATAGCATCTTTAAAGAATACGTTAAATTCAAAACATCAAATTTCAATTTGATGTTTGTCTTAACAATTGGACATGTTGTTAATGACACACCCCGACCCTGTATGTCCATTAGGACTTCGAATCGAGCTGTGTTGGCCGACATCTTGAAGGTGACGAAGCCATAAAGTGTAGTGAGGTGGAAAATATGAATAAATTTAAACCTAAAAGTGCCTAAATATAGAGTGCGTTAGTGAGCGGGAATGAACCCATCTCACACGTGACGTCAGAGCATAAGTAAAGTACAGTGGAGTGGGCAAGGATCATACCCTCAGAGGTAGTCACCTATACTGAGATTTGCCAAGAATCCTCGTCGATACGAACGTTCAGCAGCTAAAACTTGGAGGGGTGAAAAATAAGGGTGAGTGGGCCTGAAAATAATGTTTTAATAAAAACCTTTTGAAAACACTATAACCCCTCGCTGTAAAACCCGTATAATTTTCAGAAAATAATACTACATATATAAACGTAAAATAATGCACAAAGGCAGTAAAAACCAAGTATGCCATGTCATAACGTTTTAACACTGAAATATGTAAGTCAGGTGTGAAAATCAAAGTAAAATAATATGTTAGCCGGAGTCACCTAACGTGACCTGTAGGGTTGGACCTATAGCTCATCAACCTATGCCTGCACACGAGTCGGAACCACTTAATGTGGTCTGTACGACAGACTAGGTGTAAATAAGTACGCTCAAGTGCTACGATCACGTGAAGGCTGTGCGATGAATCGCGAGTCACCTATGAGTCGGAACCACCTATTGTGGTTTGTACTATATGCTGGCACTAGACTTGGATCCAAGGTGAGCGTGCGGTGCGAGAGGTGAACAATCACGTGAAGGCTGTGCCCTAGCCTCGGGCATGAGCACTGACACCGAGGTGCAGGATATTGAGCTCTAAGTGCATCTATGCATAACTACGTAATGTAACCAATCATTCACATATTAACTCACCTGAAGCTTACCTGAGCCTCCGCAACATCATTCCATATAATGCATAACAATAGTAATGAAATACTAAAAATATAATTCATTCACAACTTGGCATTCAAAGCATAGTTCATATAAAAACATTTCTAGAAACCATAAAGCATACACACACACACACACACACACACACACACACACACACACACACACACACACACACACACACACTATAAAAAGGAAGAAGACGCACTCACCTAGAGTCCATGAGTCCACGCTACAACTCCCTAGCACAACCATCGAGGCGTCACTAATGATCGCTGCCTAGAACAATTATCAAATCACGTATCAAAATTCTTATCAATAGAATACATAAATTACATAAAACACATCCCCAAGGACTTTCTAGAATGATTTGAGATCCATTGACTAAAAGTCAATCGTCAATCAAAGATCGACGGTAGGGTCCACAACCCTACATAACTCGATCTGGAAGATCTGCAGCTAAGATTTCTGATCTGTAACTTCCAAATATCCACATTATGCTTCTAGAATAACATATTAAAGCTTCAGAATAATCCAACGGTCGGATCTCTGCCAATTTCCAAAACCAAGTGGCGGCCAACGTTTTATTTTATGAACTTACAAATCCAATGTGGGAAGATCCGTACGTCAGATTTCCGATCCATAAGTTCCTATGGTCCTCAAATATTATGAATAATAATTTATTAAAGTTTGATGACAATCCAACGGTCGGATCATCTATTCATCGCGCAAAGCTGTTTTGCGCAACGTAGGTGAACCTGCGTCGCGCAAAGTCGAAAAAAAGCGGTAACATATTATTGGATTGGCGCGAATATCTTGTGCGACGTCTTGTGCGTCGCGCAAGAGGACTTTGCGCGACGAAGGCTAGCGTCGCGCAAAACACTTTTGCGCGACGCATAATACCCCTATGTCGCGCAAACCTAATTTGCGCGACGCAGGCCTTCGTCGCGCAAAGTGCCGTCGCGCAAAGTCCTCTTGCGCGATGTCTTGTGTTTGCCGTCGCGCAAACACGTTTTGCGCGACAAATTTTTCTTCGTCGCGCAAGTTACCGTCGCGCAAATTGATTTTTGTACTAGTGTAATGACCTATTAACGTATCGTAGAGAATTTAGGTTCCAACAATCAACCTACATCATACGATTATCAGAACTGAACTCAAGGCATCTAATTTTGCCTAAGAATAACATCAACGGCTCCCTGGCCACGCGTCGCCGTGGGTGGCGGTCAACTGCCCTGATTCGCCAGAAAATCCAACTATTTCAAAAAATTACCATAATTTACAGAAATGAAGATCCTAATGAGTAGAGCAAGTTTTATACTTATGGGCAAGTCCAATTTGTCTGGGAAGTGCTCCAATTCATCTCGAATCTGTCAGAACCCTAATATGGGTGTTTTTCGAATCACTGCCATATCGAACCCCGACGTCCCAACAAATTACTGGGCATGGTTCCTGGGTTCAAGGGAAGTATTTTGGTGGGTTTGATCGAAGGTAAGTGTTTCATAAATGGGTGAATTTCCGGCGAAAGGTGCTCGAACCCGTGGGTGTGTTCTTCACAAAATCGGGGTTAAATCCCATCAAACTAAGGTTGGAATTTGAAAAGGCAAGGTTGGGAAATTGTTTGGGAGTGGAGGACGATCGTGAAATATTGGCGAGGTGGACGGAATTTCGCCAGAACTAGCATGGAACCCGAGTCGGGTCACGCAAAGGAAACGGGTCAAAGAGAAAGGGTTTCCAATCCCATGCTCACTCATTCCTTCCTTGGTTGTCCTTTCCTTCTTTTCTGATTGGGCAGAGCCCATTTCTCTCCGCCATAGTGCTCCACGTGGCACCTCAAAATTATCTGGAGAAATCCAAATGACCATTTCACCCCTAACTTTGCTCATTTATAACTTCTTTGTTAGAACTCTAAATTTGATTCCTCTTGCGCTCGCGCGTTCGTAACGATGAGTACTTCGAGAATACACTAACAGAATGAGTCATACGTCTCTTAACCATGGTCAACGTACGTCAAAATCTTTGCGTCTAAGGACATTTTCATTAATTCACTTATTAAAATTAAAAAAAAACCATAAAATTGGGAACGGGTCGTTACAGTTAATATTTTATTTTCTTTCGATATGCCAAAATTTATTTCATTTATGTTTTTTTTAAACAAAAATAATAAAAGTTAAGGTTATTGTTTAAAAAATAATAAAATAATACTTAAATATGTTAGCATTTAAGGTAAGGCAAGTGGAATGCCTTTAAATAGCAAAAACCATATTTGACGTCAGTGTCAATTTTGACATCTCTTTGTACATGTTAGTTTAGCATTGTTTTCCATGTTAGGTTAGACATCTCGGTTGGAGTAAATGGTGTGCACTGCTGGAGCTAGGTTAAAGGTTGCCTTGAGATGTAGCCTAGGTAGCTTTCAGTGAAAAATAAAAATTTACATGTAATTTTGATTGATTTTCGAATGACTGTAACCCACTATATATTTAGTCACTAAACCGAATTCTCTATGTTTAACCTTATAAATTGTATAATACAGTTTACAAACTATCTCTTTTTCTTACATCATTTTTCTCATCGCTTCTTGTACATGTATAAGTTTGGATTTGTTTGAATTTTAACACGTATTTGTTTAATTACAAAATTTTTTGGCTCACCTTGTGAATTTTTTTAAGCTAGTTGATACTATGAAAAATATGGTATCAAGTTTCTTTATTTATAAAGGTTTAAATTTTTAAGCTAGCCCACCCGGTAAATTTTTTATAGATCCGCCATTAATGGTACGTTATTTGTTACTATTATATGTCTATATGACATTTTTTACATCTCATTTGGAGGAGAAATTTTTCTAGGTACCTAGCACATGTGCTTACATGGAATTCCCCACAAATAAATGTTTGACACCTATGCCACTACTCTTTAAGTGACAGTTAGGGTTAATGATTTATTAAAATACCTATTTTATCCTTACACTTATTTTCAAAAAATAATTTAAAAAAGAAAGAAAGAAGAGGGTGAGATTCTTCCGTCCGCCGTCATGCCTATCCGCACCATCCCCCCATCCATGGGCGGATGCATTAAGGGGCAGGGGAGGTCAGCTAACTCCCCGAACTTCGGTGAACACCCATGGATACCTTGGGTGTTGTCATTTTGAAGATTAGAGTTGGCTTTATACATGCCCTCCAACTAACTTCAAGCCTACCAAGACTCGGTGAATGTCCATGGGATACCTTGGGTGTTGCCCCTGCATACATTAACAGGTTTGCAGTATGCCTTTCCAAATGACATCAGGCCTACCAAGACTTGATTAAATAACGATATGCATGCTATGTCTGATAAAAAAAATTAATATTATTTCCTGGATCAACCACTGCCCCCATCTCCTCACCTTTCTCTCTCCCTTTCTTTCTCTCTCTCTCTTCCCTTTTTTTAATTTCTTCTAGGCCAAAAAAAGAACACAAGGGATGTTTGTGACCTCAGCGGTTGATAGATCAGGATTGGCGAAGCCAGATCTGAGTTGGAGTCACCGCTAACAATTCCTAGGTTCCATGTAGAAGTAAGTGTGTGAGAGAACATGTGAAAATAAAAAAAGGAGAAAGTCGAAGAGAGAGAAGGGATGGACGAAGCTAGTAAAATCACCGGCCGGCGATGGAGGTGGGTGCAAGTTGATCGGTGTCGTAAGACTGATGGTAGTAGTGAGTAGCTGCTTTTTTTTTTAAATTTTTTTTTATATAGGTAATTTTGAAATAGCTGGCATTTTTTTTTTCAGATTTAAAAGAATAAAAATATAAAGGTGTTAAGTGATTATTGGGGAAACTCTATGTCAGAATATGTGCCTGGTACTTTGAATTTTTTTTTCATTTGGAGATAGTCTTAGATGTCAACTAAATATATGACATCGTGTCCTCTATACTTATATCCTATTTTTCATTTCTGAAAAATCTAAATGAGATTCTACGCAATGAGAAAGATGTAAATCTGAGGTCCCATTTTTTTTTTCTCATTGGTTGGTGGGACTCACTACCAAAAGATGTAAAAGATGTAAAAAAATGTAAACTTAGGTTTTTACTTATATTTTCCAGCCAAGATGGATATTATACATCTTTTCATTAGAGAGTTTATTAGCCAACTAAAAACGTAAAATACATACATTTCAAGACATTTTATATCTCCCTAGAAATGCTCTTACTATAAATTAGTGTAAAATATCCATTGTACTACACAAAAGTATGGCACAAACATCGTCTAAGATTCAAATTCTCTCATTCTTCTTAGGATATAGAATCGTATAGAATATCACTTCTAATATAAAAAATGTGACAAATATGCAATAACCTTAGGATTACTTACACGATTTTAATAGTTCCCAAAATTTAGAGACGCTCAAAAGGGTCGACCTTGATCCTCTAGTACTGTAAAAGGAGATAAAAATATACGAAAAACTAGACCACTCACACCTCGTATCCCAACTTCTCTAAATAGAGAACCCCAATTGCAATAGAAAACGATTTTTTTTGCAGTGTTATAAGATAAAGAAACCCTCAGTTTGATAAACACAAACTGGGGAGTTAGACACGAACTCCTCCACTAGTTGCACACATTCATTGAGGAGGTAAATGAATACAGGACAAGCCTTCTTCAAATTGTTCACCGACCCTAAACTGAGGCAATCTTTCAAAATTCTTTAAAGAGAACAACAAGATCAACTCCTGCGTCCATCTCTGAATATTACTCTCCAATGGGATGGCCTCTATATGCATATATATGACATGCAATTCACCAAAAGACAGTACAAAACTTTTACATCTTTCCACTCAGCTCCATTATAGTATTATAAAATGCATTTACATCCAATTCAAAATTAATTGATAACAGAATGTATATATATATATATATGTATATATATCCAAAATTGTTTAAACTATTAAACAAAGTTTTTATTTGTCGATATGAAATTTATACTTTCAACATTTATTCATCATTGTTTGAAAATGGTTTTACCGAATGTGCTCAAATTTGTGACAATGATAGCACTCTTTTTAGTATGTGGCTCCCTGATTTTTAGCGACTCCCTCGGTCTGGACCTTCAGTACTCCTACATGGGGTGGGAAAGGATTTTGCCTTATGAACCTGATCACTATTACCCTGTTCAGCTTCCAACATTCAACAAGCAAGAGTTACCAGGCACGCATATTGATGAAGGGTCTCTGCGTTGAACGGTAAAATTTGACTTTCTAATAAGGGACAATGGCAACCGATAAAATAATAGTATATCATATAATAGTGTGATTATTTCCCATTATTCTTGTAGTATATTGATGTTGAAGTAATGATAATAAAATATTGATCATCCAATATATAGTAGGAAATATTCTCTGAAAAGAGATCATCCCCGTCTCCCACAAAAACAATGAGACATGGTTTATGGTAATAGTGTAAATAAATACAGTAAAACTTCACTACAATAATACTTTATAAAAGAATAACCTCTTTAAAGTTATAAAAAGTTTTGTTCCCAACTTGGAACTAGTTATGTATAGAAATAAACTTCACATTGTAATAAGTTATAATTTTTTTTGGAGTCATTTTAGTTCCGGTCCCTAATCAACCTAATTGTTAGACTGAAACTTTATTTGTTTAAATATTTTGATTGAGGTCCTTAGCATCATTTAAGAGATTTAACTCTTGTATTTATTTATTTAATGTCCCACAAATTATGACATTTAAGCAAATTCAAATAATATTTTTAAAATATAATAATACTTAAAAATCAATAATAGAGTAATATTGTTCTTTACAAAATTATAGCAAATAATAATAATAATAATAATAATGTACCCACATAATTATTAACATATTTTAAAAAATAACTATTGATATATTTTTAAAACATAAAATAAATACATATAATTAGCATGGGTACATTTAGCAAAATAAAAAATAGGTACAAATAAATTAAAAATATGGGTACAAATGCAAAAAAAAAAAAAAAGTTTAAAAAATATGGGCACAAAAAGAATTTAATATATGAGTATAAATTAAAACTAAATGTAAGATCCCACATCACCCAGGGGTGAGGATCCTGTAAGCCTTATATGTACATTCTCACCTCCAATTAGCACAAGGCCTTTTGGGAGCTCACTGGCTTCGGAGTTCATCAAAACTCTGAAGTTAAGCGAGTTCGCACAAGAGCAATCCCAAGATGGGTGACCCACTGGGAAGTGCTTGTGTGAGTTGCAATCCCATGATGGGTGACCCACCGGGAAGTTCTCGTGTGAGTTCTCAGAAACAAAATCGTGAGGGTGTGGTCGGGGCCCAAAACGGACAATATTGTGTTATGGCGGAGTCGAGCCCGGGCCGGAATGTGACATAAAAATAAAATTGGTACAAATTAAAAAAGGGTTTGCAAATTAAAAATAGGTACAAACTAAAAATGAAAATATATAATTAAAAATTTAGCCATAAATATAAATATACCATATGTAACCTTTCTAACAATAAATGAATATATTTAGAAATGACAAATATTTTGTTATTGAAATAATTAATGACGTTTATTAAAACCTAAGGATCTTGATCAAAAATTGAAAAGGAATAAGGTTTTAATTAATGTAGTAACAAAAAGAGAGATGACAACCTAATTTCTCCTTTTTCTTGATCCCATCTTAACGAAACATGCATCTACATAGTAATAATTGTCATTAAGTACAAACATATACAATATCACAAATAAAAGTCTAAGATAAATTAAATATTTCTCTAAGGTTATTTAGGACAATGCTTTAGTTTTTAGAGATGATATCACGTTTTTGAGTTTGCGGGTATACATATACGCAAGAAATAAAATACTTAGAGCACAATGAAACCTATTTAGGAATAATATTTTTTTTAATTACACTTCTATTGAGTAATAACTTCCCTAAAATTTTCAAATTGCTTTGGCCCTAACTTTATGACTTTATAGAGATTTTACCATTGTTGCTTCCAATTGTGTTTTTTTCCTATATACATTATCATTAAAAAAAAGTTATAGTTAAATATATTAGTTTCACTCAGTTTTAAAATATTGCACTTATAAAACAAGCTTCAATTCCTAGTCAATAGTAACATTATCATGATAGCTATCATAATGTTAGAGGACTGCATTGAATAAAGCAATAAAACATAATAGGCTAAATAAATATTTAATAAAAAAATGATATGTGATTCCAAAAAGTGAAAGGAAAAATTCATAAATCTTTTTGGAGAAGTTTGAAAGAGAGTTCGTTAATTAGTGTGAGATATATATATATATATATATATATATATATATATATATATATATATATATATATATATATATATATATATATATATATATAAAAGAGAGTAAGTTTATCTAGAATCAATATTTGAATTTACAGTAATTGCTCATTTTACATTTTACTAGTCCAATGTATTATATACGTACGATATACGAGCAAGGTTTGCATGTGCAAATAGCCAAAAGGAAAAGGTCAAAGTAGTAAAAACAAAAGGGATGATAATTGAGAGAGGCGTAAAGTGTGAAAGATGGACAAGGAAACTAACGTCTGAGAGAGCAGGAGCAACTCCATGTGAACTGAGAAGGAAAGCAAGGAAAACTGGGATACTGTAGAGGAAGAAGCCATTAAAAAAAAAAGGATGAGATCGAGGGAGGAACAATCCAAATCGATAGTCAAGAAACCGTGGCAATAATTAAATATATATCTGTGACGTTAGACCAACCTAGCAGAGTTTTATTTATTTGTATATTAAACGAGAGGAGGGTGGGAGGCCGTATAGGTTGGCAAAAATGGAGCACTTTTGGTACTCTTATCTTTCGTTGCAATATAATATTAGGGTTTAAGAAAAAAACAGGAACCGACTCTGTTTTTCAGACGCGGTTTTCTGTCTGTGCTGGCCTTTTTTGCGTTTTTCGTTCTTTTGTTTTCCAGGGATTTGCATGCACCCTGCACGGCTGCACTCTGCAGGTTATAAGATGTTTGCTACATGGCTAACTTTTAATATTATTGCAATGTGTGAATATTATGATGGTGTCCATTTTACAAGCACACTTCCTGATCTCCCTTTATTTCTCGATTAATTTCCTCAGGTGCTGCTTTAATCATTATTTTTAGTTTGATGTCACTGCCTTTTATCATTGTATCTGTTCCTGACTAAGTGTGATCAGATGCGTGTATTTGAATAGTTTGTAGCTTTAAGGAAGCAAGAGCTACACAATATTGTTAAAGGGATGATCATATTGTTTTTTGAAAGGAAGAAGGGCATAATATAACTTTGGGGATCTAGCTAGTTTTATGAGAACATGTTTGATATATAATGCTTAGGGATCTAGCTCCTTTTTTTTTTTTTGAAAGGAAGAAAGGCATTTGATAAGAAAACAAAACAAAAAAGTAGCTATTTATAATGAAACTCTTATAGTTACTTTCTGCGTGCATAAGTGCAAATTACATTATAGTTTATCGTCAAACTCCTATTCTATGTGAAAAACGCACTCTCATGATAGACTATGTGCGCAGTTCAAATATAAAAATTGATGTAATCATTGGGATGCCAAGTGTCACATCCCAGTCTCGGCTTTGCCATAGCACGATATTGTCCGCTTTGGGCTCCAGCGATGCCCTCACGGTTTTGTTTCTTGGAACTCACACGAGAACTTCCCAGTGGGTCACCCAGTCTGGGATTGCTCTCACTCGAACTCGCTTAACTTTGGAGTTCTGATACCATTATGACAGATCCCAGTCTCGGCTCCACCGTAGCATGATATTGTTCGCTTTGGGCCATGGTTACGCCCTCACAGTTTTGTTTATGAGAACTCACACGAGAACTTCCTAGTGGGTCACCCATCCTGTGATTGCTCTCTTCCGAACTCGCTTAACTTCGGAGTTTTGATGAAATCTAAAGTCAGTGAGTTCCAAAAATGCCTTGTGCTATATGGAGGTGGGCATGTACATATAAGGCACATTACCCCCTCTCCGTTGGTTGATGTGGAATGTTACACCAAGACTAATGTTATTGAAATTAAAAATTATATACGAAGTAGCATTATCATACTTCTCTTTGTGCACTTAAGTTTGAATTTCTATTTGTAATTTTTTGAAAAGACAGTATTTATTTTAATATAATATAAATTATGAGAGAGAATTCAAATTTGGATATATAGAGAGAGAACATTTGCATTAGTCAATATAGATACATCCACGTTTGTCAGCGCCTCATAATTTAAATTAATTATTAGGGTAGACTATCACTTAATAATATCACGAAAAAAAAAATTGTTCGAGGAGCATAGTTTGCTATTTTTTTCTTTTGTTATAGTGAAAGGTTAAAATCCTAAATCTAACCTAGTTCTACCGATAATCCCACACACCCTCACCACTAGGCTAACTCCAATGGCTTAGTTCAATATTTAGTTGAACACTGGAATACACATGATGGTACCGTTATCCACAAACTTTCATTTATATCTTCTTTAATATTTTTTGGTTCCAAAAGCAATTTAAGTACTTTTTACAAGAAGCATCAGTTATGTACTTCTTCCAGGAAACACTTTAAGTGTTTTTCCAGGATTTACTAACATTTTTACTAAGGATTGTTTTCAAAAATATTTTCACCAAAAACATTTTAAGTCATTTTAAAAGTACTTCCAAACGAGCTCATAGCATGATGTAACATCACATGTATAAATCGAGCTCAGAGTTTTGTTAATTATTCTACTAGAAGAAGAAAAAAAATAAAGGTTTGAAGCCTAAATGGTCATCCGATTCTTGCTTTAACCGGCAATGATCTTCATATTGCTCGTATATAAAAAAAATTATGATTCAACAAGGAACACGAGAACGTCTTTTAATATATATCATTCAAATTGGAAGAAAAATATTATTTTAATATTTTTGGTGTAACGTAAGATCGATCACGAGTATTTCGAGTTTAGAGTTCTATTTATTATTCTACTAAAAGTAGGAGGAAAAAAAAAGTTAAAATCCCAAATGGTCATCTAATTTCTATGGATTTGTAGTTTAATTAATTAATTTTCATGCACTAGAGGTCTAATGTTTGATTCCCTTCACCCATAGCCTGTATAAATAAAAATAAAAGATCAATTCAACTAGGAGAACGAGAACTTCTTATATGACTTGTCGCAAAAATTTTAGCTTTATGAGAAAGAGTCTTCTTTGAAAAGTGAAAACATGAGTATAGTTAAAATTATTGGATGTTACTGATTTAATTTACTGGATTTGACAACTAGGTTTCGACAAACTAACGATGTAGCGTATCATCGTCAATGCGGGATGCATATCTTTTGTGTTACATACATATGAGATATATGTTAAAATGAAGGTGTCCAACCCAAACGATCTTTTAAGCTTTTCAAGCAAGACTTTCATCTTTAATGTTGGATGCTCTCACCATGCCCCTTCATGTATAGCGTTTGAATGCCTAATTTATGAACAGTTTTTACTAGATGACGCGTGAGCTCGCATGTGAGACTATTGGACCTTCCACATAAATAAAATGACAATGGTACGATCTTATGATGCGAGTATTTAATATAAAACCAATCGACATACAGATAGCCTCAAGATTATGAAGTCTTTAAACACACCATTTTCACCTACAATTATATGAGGAACTCTGTTTGTCATCTAAGGTCACATGACTCACGTATTTTAATGGGAAAGTTGTTGTTTATGTTCTAGTAGATATTAACCTTAAGGGTCAGTATGCTCGAGCTTGGCACAAGGGTACGAATATCCCCCACCCCATTTTGTGCCACAAACAGTCTCTACCAACTGTTGATTTTTCTTGTATATGATGAAGGTAAATTACCCTAACTTTATCTCATTGCGCTCAACTTGACATTTCGAATGCAAAATATGTTACACTAAAAGCTCAAACCCAAAACCCTAATTTCAATATGGCTTATCTTTACTATGCTCCCTGAAACTTGACTTAATTCCATTTTTTCCTCTGAAATTAAAATTTTACTACTTTACACCATAAAACTCGATATTTACCTTGCTTTAATGGACTCTATTTATTTCATCAAATATGCTGACGTGGAAGGATAATTCAATCATTTTATCTTACGTGACAATTAGAGCGACATTTTTTTTTATCCATGTAGCAATATGTGTACCCAACACCCAATCCCCCGTTAATGTGGTCAATTATTGCCACATGACCCACCCCTTCCTTTGGCCCGCCCTCCACTTCAGCTCTCCTACTCAGCTCCAAGAACCACACCTTCCCGATCTCTTTTTTAATTTGTTTAATCCACATGGCACCTTCTTATTGTATGCTGGGTTCGCATGTGTCACCACATAAGCAACCTTGAAGCCACCTAAGCAAACTTAACATGCAGATACTCAAAGGAATAGACAGAATCTTACAAAAGTGAAGTAATATCGAATTTTAGTATAGTTTTGAGAAAGTGGGATTGAATAGGCCATCATAAAAATAAGCCTTTAAATACTTAGATGGGACTACTGTGAGGAAAGAAGTTATAATTCAATGGGACAATAAGGATTTTCTCCCCTCTTTTTTTTTTTTTTTTTCCTTTGCTCTCCTCTTGTTTTAATGTTTAAGTTTTGATCTTGTTTCTTCATTTTGTAAAGAGAAAGAAAGAAAAAAAAAACAGTGAGAGGATCTTTGTAGAGAGAGAGGAGAAAAAAAAAACTATAAGAGAAGGGGAAAGGGAGGAGGAAAAAAAGGGAGGGGAGAGAATCACCATCCATTTCAATGCCAATAAACATAATATATTGCAAAAACTTTATTCCGACCGCAGTTGTTCTTTACAACTGGGACTGAAAGCGCCTAGATTTGATAGTTTGGTACAAATGCATACACACGTTCACTGTATCTAATATTCAGTTCATTCAACGCTGAGCATGCAAGCAAAACTGGAAAAACTCAAAGCATGTGCCCTAAAAGCAGAACCAGATGCTGGTCGGTGTCTCTTGGAATACCTTTTTTGTTTTGTTAATCTTCGCCGTACATTTATAAAAAAACAAAAGATAAAAAGTGTTTTCTACCTGAATACATGAAAGCTATAAAGAAATTAATCAGTAAGAACGAAGAAAAACTGAAGCTGTTGTAAATATGGTGGATGGCCACACATCACATGCAAATTCATTGTTCATCTCACATGCAAATTCATTGTTCATCCCATTTAAATTTGTCTAAAGTTTTGTCTATAAAATGGATGAGAAGGAGGAGAGAATGAGGTGATGAGCTCACGGAAGAGAGATAGAGAAAAGGAAGAGAAAAGACAGAAAAGAGAGGAAGAAGAGAGGAAAGAATATAGAGAGTTATCTTTGTACTCCTACTATTCCAAATTATAATAAAAGCACTACTGCTGCTCCGAGGATGTACTCCAGTCACACTGACTGTAGAGGAACCTCGTAAATTTTGTGTCTTACTTATTTATTCCACTGCACACAATGTCGATTTTACAACAGAAGCCTAATTATTAGGACTTTTAGGTTAAGAGCTTAATTAAATAAGATTCTTTTAAGATTGTAACTTAAATGATTTTTTTTTATGAAATACTTCTACCACATTTATAATTTATAAACTTACTATCCGAAATTATTTATCCATCCTAATTAATGTGTTTTTGTTTTGCTGCAATCATATTAATATATGAAAATTTCATCAAAATTCAAATTCTTATAAATTTTTTTAAAAAAGTCCACACAAATTAATACAAAAAAACAAATCACATTTCACGAAACTCATAGGTATGGAAGTATCAGTACGTATGCATAGTTACATAGGCATTGATATGTAAGTATCAACACCGAAATATCTAAACATATATAAGTCCGTAATATGCATATATATATGAAGAAATTCACACACAAGGATAATATATGACTTCTTTATTATGGGAACTTAATAATAATTACCAGTGGTAAATAACATTTTTATTGTTTATGGAAAAATAGATGGACCAATTTTTTAGATCAAAATCATGTGATGTGTTACCAATAGAAAATAAACACGTTAAACAATGCTTAAGTAATAATTCAATCATCAATAACAATGTCATATGATTTACAGAATTTAGTTTAAGTAGTTGGTCTCCTTAGCATTATCCGAATTAATATATAACCCAAAGAAACTCAACAATAATTACACCTAGTTAATATCCAAAAATTACAATTAAATGCCAAGAACTAGAGTTAATTTTTAATTTACACAAGGCCTTATTATGCAAATGACTATTTTACTTATCACACACCCCTTGATAATTTTTGTCCGTTAATCTTCTTCAATTCATCCGATCCGATGGTCGAAAATTAAAAAGGTGTGTGAGAAGTAAAATGGGACGTGTGAATATCACATCCCATTTTTTAAAGGATTGGAAATAGAATTGTTTGATAAAAATAGGAAGAGGATCCTCTCTTGAGCTCAGGATGGGAATCCTCCTGACCATGTGATCTGGACCGTTCAAATTTAATCAAACGGCTCCAAACATGAAGACCCTCTGAAAGTTATAATAATTGCAACCGTTGGATTAAACTTGAACGGCCCAAATCATGTGGTCAGGAGGATCCCCATCCTGAGCTTAGGAGAGGATCCTCTTCCATAAAAATATTATGTTGCATGGGTCTGTGGCAGTATGGTAGGGTCGCCATTTCTGTCAAGTTTACAAGGTTTTCTAGACTCTTGGAATTTAGCTATAAATGGAAAACTGCCAATTTCAGTAACAGCACAAGGAATCTTCACTGTGATTGTGGGTGTCTTTCTCGTTCTACGTACTGTAGCTTTAATAGTTCCACTGTCAACTCTATTACTGTGATCGATTTTTCATATTCCTTTTAGTTTGTTTTCTTTGTGTTTTCCTTATAAATGAGAATTGGCTAAAATAATAAGAAATTAATTTCAATTATAAGAAATTAAAATCAAATACCAACTAAATAGTGATCAAATACTAACACTATAGTAATCAAATATCGAACGACATTAAGATATATATTTTGGACTTTTTTTTTTCTTTTTTCTTTTCATGCTAGAGTAGGCTCAAATTTTCTTCGTTTTCAATCATGTTACTCCAATAGCCCTTCAAGGCTCAAGCTGAAGAAGAAAAAAGCCCAATATAAGTCGACCTAACGTTAGGATGATATAGTAGCAAATTTGACTAGCACCAACCATAGGGTGGGTTTATTAAAGAAAAACTAATGAAAAGTTTAAAAAAAATTTAGTTTTAATGAAAACTGACAAATAAAGTGTAGTGAATAGTATTATAAAAAAGTAAAAATGTAGTTTTTCATTAAAAGTGAACAGTATTAAAAGTGTTTCGTTAAAAACTCCCTTTATTATATTCATAGGACTTATTTGGATATTTTCTTTGCACGCTAAATATGTGACCAAATAAGTTCTGAAAGAAAGCATGTTTACACACTTTGAAGCATTCTTTTTTTCGAGACAAAATGGTAGCACATTGAAAATTTTCTCTTCCTCTCTTTGCTTGAAACCTTTATGTCATCTTTCTTAGCCAACCTGCATATAGTTCTTTATAAGCCATGACTCACAAAATATCCAACATGTTTGAGACTTTAACTTGAAATTTGATTTTGGGTTTTGAAACTTGAGGATTTGATTTGCAATATGAATGAGACAGCCTAATATCGATTATGGATGATCTTCAAATAATATTAAGAAATTGAACAATACTTGTAATGAAATTTGTACGGCGAGTATCTATTTTTTTTTTTTTTTGAAAAGATGAGATATGTTCATTTTTTCATGGACGGGCTGGTCAACATATATAGGAATCAAGCTAAAATATATACGAATGGAATAATCTAAATATGTGCATTCTTACGATATATAGAGATACAAATGCGTGTACCACAAAAGGAAAAAATCCCACTTAATAATACATTAACAATATTTAAAAATAAAAAACCCTCGACGGTACAAAAGGAGTTTGATTTAAAAAATAATAATGTTATACTTAGTTAGGGGGACAAAAAATCTTATCCCTCATAATACAAAGCAAGTGAACCATTGGGTACAAAGAAGTGAAGGAGGAACAAAATCATCCAAACAGAGACAAGCAAGAACACTAGAAGAATCACTTTCTAACCAAAGTGTATGCCAACCCCAATGATAAGCGAAACCGAGACCAATAAAATTTACTAATAATCCATATGAAATTTTTTTTGATGACCAATACCTTGACAAAATCCTCCAAGAAACTGATCATGCCAATCCCTAAAAACTTCCCAACAAGCAAGAAGACCAGGATTTCTTTTAGATCAACTAGCCATCATTGTTAAGCTTAAGCCAAGAAAACTAATTTAATAAGTCCAGTATAAGTCAAGAAATATTCACATTAATTGTATTTTTATTCCTAAAAAACGACTCGAGTCAATTAACATGAACGGTCAATAAAAAATAAATAAATAAAAAGACAGAGAGTAGAACATGCGTCTTCTTACTTTATTGTAGTTCGACATTAATATGTTTTTTGTCCACTAGATCATCGAATCAAGCTGCTCAAACCACATGACAGGTGATAATAAGAAGTTACAGAACCTGACTGAGTACAAGGGAGGTTGCTGGTGGTGACAGCCAATGAGTCAAAGTTACCGATATCTCATACCGGTAAGACAATAGTTGTGCCCAGGTACAGTACTAACCAGGTGCCGCGTCAAGGTGTCTATCATGTACCAAGCATTAAGAAAGTATGATTCCTATCACCTCATACATGATTGCAATCCCTAGCTAGTAGTTATCAAACGCATAATTAACAACTATGTGCAACGACTTAGTAGGACTTACTTCTTAAAGTTCTTAACAAGAAAGAATATTGAAACTAATAAACTATTAATTAGAACCCTCCTAAAATAATTAGTTCTTTGGCTTGACAGGATTAAAAACCCTACAGTTTTTTTTTTTTCTAATTTCAGCAGCATTTCCAACCAGCACCTCCCATCTTTAACATAGCAGTTGCAAAGCTCTGACTAAACCTCAGGCCGTTTGATGCACATCCAGAAACAATACCAACCATAGTTGTATCCGAAGCAAGCTCTTGGTCAATCTGTAACACACCTCTTCTCAAAAGAATCGGGTTGTAGAATTGGTTATCAAAAGTGGAAGATGTGTTTTGGTCCAAAAATGTAGAAGGTGTTGAATCATAATCTTGTTTCTTGGCCCAAGGAATTGATCCAGCCCATAGAAAATTCATGAAGTGTGCTAGAAATTTCTAGCAAAAGATTGTTGGTGTGCATGCTAGAAAGGTCTAGCTGATTGTAAACTTGTGTAGTGTGATCATACACTAGAAAATTCTAGTGATGGCTTAAGTTGACAAAGCATGCCTATAAATATAGGTATGTGTGTGTGTTGTGATGCAAGAACTAAGAAAGAGAGCAAGTAGTGAGAAGTGAGAAGAAGCAACAAAGCTTCTAAGAGTGTTTGAGTGTTTCCTCTTGTATTAAGTTTGTGTGAGTGAATAAAAATTTTGTGAATTAACTTGAGTGTTCTTTCTTTCTCTTGCCCATCAAATTCCGCTGCGTCACAATCTTCTTTGTGAGATAAACATCTCCAAAGTAGTGAAGTCCTTTTAAGCCCCAACAGAAGGGTTATTGCTAGTGTGCTCAACTTTGAAAATAAAGCTGGATCCTGAGGGATCAGGAGATCCTGACCCTTGAAAATTTGAGAGCCTGTTTTGGAAAAGAGTACAGTGGTCAACACCAACCGTGTGTGCGACCCAATAGGGTCACCATGGCATTTAGGGTCATCCCTTTGGCAGTGAAAGATTGCGATGCCTGAGACGCTGAAAATGATGGACCGGGCAAGAACGTCGTTTGGGGTTTGATACGGCGTCTGTGGGAGCAGCATAGTGTGGTCCTCCTGCAAGAACAACTGAACCTCGGGTTGCTAGGGTTACTTACTTACGATATCTGCGCAGGACACAATTGAAGGACATGCAGCCTCCAGGCTTTTCTTGCTCTCGTCAATAAGCTCGTATCCTCGTACAATCAAGTTTGGCCCTGTCGGTTTTTCAGATGACTTCTTCTTGGTTGAATCTATGAGTATTGATGCATCAGAACCTTGCAATACATATAAAGTGCATTGGTTAATAGTTGACGTACTTATCAACTTCCTTTTTTTATCTTTCGATGAAATGCTGTTTAATTAAAAGAGCATCAACTTTTTTATTTTCTTTTTGAAGAAAATAATCTAGGCGTTAATTGTTGATGAAACAAGAGATTGACTGATAACTAGTATCAACCTACATTCAAACAGATGACAAACAATTGTATAACACCTACACTTTGGTCCTAACTTTATAAAACAAAGTTAATTACTAAAATATTACCTAAATTAAGAAGAAGTATTACCCAAGTAGACGTACATATGAAAACTGAATGATAAAATATGTGTTTGAATATAATTATGTAGCTTACCCTAACAAAGTAGTCATGAAACTGCACGCGAACAAAATATGTGTTTGAATATAGGGTAAATGACAGTTTACTACCCTCATGTTTGGTGGTTTTTAACATTTAGTACATCAATTTTTTTTCATCCCAGAGTCATACCTAAAGTGTAAATTTTGGGATACATCTGTTAGTCAAACTATTAGTTCTCCCATTAAGTGATGATGTGGTGCCCTGATTGGGCGTCACGTGTCATTAAAAATATTAAAATAATTATTTAAATAAAAATAGTATTAAAAAAAACCCGAACCCAGAAAAGAAGAGGAAGAAGAAGGAGGAGGATGAGAAGAAGAAGGGGGAGGAAGAAGAAGAAAGAAGAAGGAGAAGGAGGAGGAAGAAGAAAAAAAAAATTGGGATCTGGGTTCTAGGTGGGGCGCGCGGGGGGAAGAAGAAGGAGAAGGGAGGAGGAAGAAGAAGGAAGAAGAAGGAGAAGGAGGAGGAAGAAGAAAAGAAAAAATATGGGATTTGGGTGGGGCGCGCAGGGGGGAAGAAGAAGAAGGAGGAGAAGGAAGAAGAAGGAAGAAGAAAAAAAATAATATGAGATCTGGGTTCTGGGTGGGACGCGCAAGAGGGAGGAGGGGAAGAAGAAGGAGAATGAGGAGGAAGAAGAAGGAAGAAGAAGGAGAAGGAGGAAGAAAAAAAAAGAAAAAAAGAAGAAGAAGAGAGAAACCATACCAAGAAGAAGAAGAAGAAGAGGAGAAAAGAAGAAATTTTTTTATAATTATTTTTTTAATATTATTTTTATTTAAATAATAATTTTAAATATTTTTAAATATTTTTTTTATTTAAATATTTTTTATTTAAATATTTTTTTAATGACACATGGCGCCCAATCAAGGCGCCATGTCATCACTTAACAGGAGAACTAACAGTTTGACTAACGGATGTATGAGACTGTCTCAAAATTTACACTTTATGTATAAGTCTGGAATGAAAAAAAATTTAATGTACTAAATGTTGAAAACCACTAAACATCAGGTAAAAAAATGAGATATTGTTTGGACCCGATTTTACACCATCGGCCCAAGCGATCGAGACCGTTGAGTGAGCATGGTTCTCAATCGTTGGATAAGAAAGTTAAGATATTTTGGTATTGTTAAGAGATAATATTATGATTTTTAATCATAATAATTATCTTTTAAAGTTATCTCGGGTTTTTTATGCAAAATTAAATGGGATTAACATTGGTGAGGTCTACAAAGTTATTCTCGTTGGGATTGGTATCATGCATAACCGTGAAAGATTGGAAGACTATTTTTATGCAAATGCAATGGAGATAAAAATAGGATCATGTTGTCCTTGGTTGGTCAAAGAGGTGGAAGAAATTAGGTTACTCATCCAGCACAGGGTAACTTGCTTGGATAATTAGCCAATAAAGGTTATGTATTTTATAAGCCCATGCGCGTGGAAATACGGGATAAAGATGGCATATGCCATTTTATTCGATTGTGATTTCACTTGATGACGCGGTAATTATCGATTGAGATAAAGGAGGATTGTGATTTATCAGAGATGGATGTTCACGGCTTGGATTCTACAACACCTTTAACATGATTTTACTGCTATAAATAGAGGGGAAATGCACCATATGAGTGACCTTCAACACAACACACAAATCTGCCCTGCGCAATTTCTCGCTCTACGCGAAACCTCTCAACATCCTTGAGAATTTTATTTTCTTTTTCGCCTCCATACCTTTAGTTTGGATAGACAGCACTGTTGCCGTAGAACCAACCGTCCGTGAAGCATCTTCAGTTTGGATTGACAGCACTGCGACATGGTCGATTGGTTATTTATCCTAGTCTCGGCCGGCGAGGATTTTCGAATCCCCGTCGACAGAGGTCATCTCATTAGCTTTCTCGGCGAAGTGAGGTGTTACCAGGTTACTACATTCGGCACATTGAAAGCCGAATTTGAATCGTGAACTTCGTAAAAATAGCAGCCTTGTCTTCAGGCTCTAGAACCCAAAGGCCGAGAGGTGTTCCTTCCTCGGCCGCAATTGCAAGATACAGAAGTCAGCCGCGCGCATCAAACGCAACATCAAGACATTTTACTCTTCGGCCGAGCCCGGCCGACGAGTTGGCACGCCCCGCACACATTTGAAGGACTTAGTTAGTCTACTATTTACTCGGCCTGCGCGCCACGTAGGCTAGGTGATTTTTGTAGTCAACATTTTGGCACGCCCAGTGGGACCAAGTGCTAAAAACTACGAAGTTCACATGATATATTCCGATTCGGCTCCACGTAGCCGATTGTATGAGCAAAGTAAAAAGTCTTTGGAAGAAGAAAAAGTTCTTCGTGGTGTAAAAGCCAGGCAAAAATCATTCGCTTGCATGGTGAGAATACAAGCTCCTATTATACCCTACAAGAGCAATGGATAAACGAAGACACAGCTTGATTTAATGCCTGGCCATCAAGAGAATATTTTCCTTACGTTTTCGACGACCAATCAATTCCATTTGAAGAATGGTTGGTTGAAAAAACTGGGGGGCAATTTTTCGCCCCGATCACAATTAAAATTTGGCCTGAGAAGATTGTCAAGACGGCCGAAGAAAGACCTAGGCCATCTGTTGTTTCGATCGAGATTGAAAGAGTGGTAGGCCTAGAAGAAAAAATTCAAGTTTTTGATCCACAACTCGACTTAGAAAACGATTCGTCAGAAAAGTGCTCCAATGACGAACAAGGCCGAGACATGGGTCTAGCTGAAAAAATCACGCCAATCGACATGATTATTGGCGATAAAGCTGATATGGAGAAATCTCATTCGGTTAAGTTGTTTGAATTAAAAGCCGAAATCATGCCTGGGGGGCATAATAATTGTTCCACACATTTGGCAGCCGACAATAAATTTTTTGCCAAGTTAAAAATATTTGGGGAAAATCCTTTATTCGGCCTAGAGCGAAATCAATTTGAAGATTTTGATATAAACTTATCTCGGCTTGGAATAAAACATCGTTGGCCTCCTCCTCTTTATTAGTTCGGCCACTTTCGTTTTATTTTGTTAATAAGTTATTTCATTAATCATTCGGCCGTGCAGGCCGAGACTTAAGAAAATAAGGGGGGCAACAACAGTGACAATCCAAATATATATATATATTAGTTGGCCGAGGAATTAAAATCGGTTGTCTAGGCCGAGGCCGAGAGATTCAAAAAGGAAATGGGGAGCCTCGGCGTCTTTGTATATATACAAAGTGGGCCAAATCTAGATAAGGGAGATTCAAAAGGTTGGTCGAGAAGGAGTTTCGGCCGAGAACATATATATATTGGTCGGCCTTGGCATATGTATATTGGAGCCTTAATGAAGGTGTTTGGGCCCAAAGTAACATTTTGGGCCGAGGGAAGGTTTTCTCGGCCTAAAAGAGGGTTTACGTGGAACCCTAAGAACTAGGTAAGCCTAGGACGACAACTTTTCCTTAATTTAGGGTAAAAAACATGCCCTAAGACAAGGAAAAGAGAAAGCAAGAAAAGAGAAAGAAAATGGCTTCTTCACGTGACCCAACAAGAGAGGATTCAGATCCTATAAATACAGAAGCAATGGCAACATGCAAAGGACATCAAACACAACACACAAATCTGCCCTGCGCAAATCCTCTCAACACCCTTGAGAATTTTTACTTTCTTTTTCGCCTTCACATCTTCAGTTTGGATAAACAGCACTGTGAAGGCAACCGGTAAACACCTTCAGTTTGGATAAACAGCACTGTTGCCGTAGAACTAGCCGTCCGTGAAGCACCTTCAGTTTGGATAAACAGCACTGCGACAGGGTCGACTGGTTACTTATCCTAGTCTCGGCCGAAGAGGATTTTCGAATCCCCCTCGACAGAGGTCATCTCATTAGCCTTTCTCGGCGAAGTGAGGTGTTACTAATACCAAAGCTCGGTGCCTCGACGCCGAGTCGCTTTACGATTACGTACTCACAAGAGGATCTCAAAACTCAACACCGAGACGGCCGAACCACGTCTGTGGCCGAGGCCTTCGTCAGTTTTGAGTACCTCTGCACTTATACTCTAGTGTCGATTCGGCGTGGTCTCACCTTCATCAATACGGTGACCGTGGCCGAATTGGACGACCACAATTTGTGAATTTTGTAATTGGCAGCCTTGTCTTCAGGCTCTAGAACCTAAAGGCCGAGACACGTTCCTTTCTCGGCCGCAATCGCAAGATACAGAAGTTGGCCGCGCGCATCCATACCACATCAAGACAATTTACTTCTCGGCCGAAGCTCGGCCGACGAGTTGGCACGCCCCGCACACATTTGAAGGACAACAGTTAGACTACTATTCACTCGGCCTGCGCGCCACGTAGGCTAAGTAATATTTGTAGCCAACATTTTGGCACGCCCAGTGGGACCCAGTGCTAAAACTACAAAGTTCATGCCCGTCGAGACTCGATCGCTCAAGAAAAGAGTAGGGATGGGAAAATCTAACACCACTCCAGTAGTCCGCAATACAGGATCCGAAAGCTCGTCACAAGCGGAAGTCCACGACGCCGCAACACCTCAATCACACCGAGAAAGAGAAGTCACTCTCGGTGAACCACCTCATCACACTGGAGTTCTCACAAAGGTTACAAAAGACAATCTGGTCGAGGGGATTGTGGAAGATTGTGATGAGGATGGGGGCGATGCTACGGACCCACCGTCCCGGTCGTTTTTCAAGAGACGATTGGACGAGCAGGCTCGGAAGTTCGAACAAACCGTCGGCCGAGATGTACAGTCGGTACTAGACGAAGTACGACAACAAAGTGCCATGCAGACCAAGTTGTACGAATACTTGGTACACATCACACCAAACTTGGGGCCGACCGAACGACCGAGACCACCTTGGCCTAAAGATAATATAGCAACTGCATCAGTGGCCGAGGTCGGCCCTACTCGGTCTAGAGCACTAGATCTAGAAAAAAAGAGCGGATCGACCAGTTCAACAACTGACTGCGGCCCCAGCATGCCCACCGTGAATGCTGCAGAAATCCAGCGAATGATCGATTCGGCTTTGAAAAAAGGGCCGAAGTTCCCCAAATTCATCCATCCATACCCGGAGTTTGTAGAGCGTTTCGAGTACCCAAAGGGTTTTAGGATTCCAGACTTCAGTCTATTCGCAGGGGAGTCATCCTTGTCCTCTCTGGAACACGTGGCGCGCTTCACCGCGCAATGTGGAGATGCCAACAGTGATTATTATAAGTTACGGTTGTTCAACTTCTCATTGACCGGTCCAGCGTTTGCGTGGTACATCAACCTTCCCTCGAATTCGATCCAAAATTGGGAGGAGTTGGTCGAAAAATTTCATGAGCAGTTCTATCGACCAGGGATGGAGATGTCGGTGTCTTCGCTGGCTAGGATGGCTCAAGCATCCGACGAGTCACCAATGGAGTACCTAACAAGGTTTAAGTCGGCTCGAAATTGGTGCCGAGTACCTCTTCCAGAAGTAGAGTTCGTCAGAATTGCTCTTAATGGCCTCGACTTGGAATATAAGAAGAAGTTCCTAGGGGCGAACTTCCGTGATATGTACGAATTGGCCCAACACGTCGAGCAATACGAGTACTTACTCCGAGAAGAAAAGGTATCAGCATCTTCAGCTAGAGGGACCATATACAAGAATCCTTCGGTCAATTACGCCGAGACCGAAGGAGACGGCACTCAATATGCTAATATAGATGCGGCTGAAATTATCATCGATAAGCCGTACATCTGTAAAGCTCTGGCTCATACTAAAGATGCCAAACCTCGCTTAGCCCTGGAAGATACAACGGCCAAAGCATCCAAAGTCTACACTTTTGACATCACCAAAGCCGATGCTATTTTCGATCAGTTGTTATCGGCTAAGATCATTAAGCTTCGGCCGGGGCATAACATCCCAAAGGCCGAAGAGCTGAAAGATAAGGTCTATTGCAAGTATCACAATTCAAGTAAGCATACGACTAATAATTGTGTGGTGTTTCGAGATACTATTCAGGGATGGATCGACAAAGGCAAGTTGAAATTTCCAGAAAAACAAATGGCTGTCGATGCTAATCCGTTTCCTGCGGCAACGGTTGGCATGGTAAACGCCCATTTACCAGGGGGCAAGGGCAAAGGAAAGGCCGAGTTCGTACGGCATATTCCAAAGCAAAACCCCCAGCCACGGCTTAAAATCAACCCAGCTTGTAATAACTCCTCAACGGAAGAGACAGGGCCCACAATTGTCCAAGCCAAAGCAGAGGAGCCTGAGAACCCAAAGATATTGTGTAATCGCTGCAAAGTGCAAGTGGCCGTAACCAAGCCACAGGCCCAGCAATCTCAGGTAACGACGCCACAACAACTACGGCCGAATAGGGCAGAATCTCGAACAACGCCCGCGAGTGTCTCAACTCCGCCAAAAGCACCCGGTTTGGGTCAGCAACATAAAGTGTTCAATAGACTTGGACCCCAAACACAGGCCGGGGGGTCATCTTCGGTCAGGCGACGACTTAGCTTCGATACCCCGTTCCACAATAAGGATTACTACGCGCAAGGTTCCAGCGGTTCCGGTTCGGTAGCTAAGCCAAAAACATTCAAACCACCGGAGACACATGACCAGCGCTGGTACACGTACCACTCACCGACAGGCGTTTACACCGCCCTGTCCAAATCTCAGAAGCGTCGTCGTCAAAGGATAGATTGCATGGCTCGCCGACAGACAATTCAAGGTTCATCGATTCCCAAATGGCAACCTAAGGGTACAAACTTTGGAGATGAGCGTCCACTCCCGGCCATCATGACCGAGTTACTCGAAGGAAAGCAGGCTACGGCCCCTGACATCGAGACGGCCTTCGAAGAGTCCGGCAAGCGGATCAAGATCCTGCTCCGATCAGGAGAAATGAAGGCTCGTTTCGAGAAACTTCAACAAGAGTCGGGTATAAACCCTCATCCAACACCGACATCCGAACCACTGATCCAGATACGGCGGAATCTCCATCCTCCCTTTGTTGGCGAAGCCCTGCAGTATATGTTGGAATTCCATAAGACGCACTCCGCCAATGATTTATACGGCCTACCGAAAGAATGTCAGCAAGTCCTCGACTTAGCCTTGACTTCCCCAGATGCCGAGCAGATCATTCAAAAGACTACGGACCCGGCCATCAAGGCAAGATTCCAACATATACGGGAGGCTCAGGTGCTTGGTTTTGAGGTGGACCCATACACAGACCTACCACTCGCCGAGCTCCCCTTTTCCTTCGACGATCTGGGGATTTTAAGGTTTCATTTCGAAGTCTTCTCAGCAGTGGCGCTCTTCGGCCTCACGGCCGATGAACATGAACGGGTAAGACGCCTCGACGCGTATCTGGACACAAGGAATACTTTAATTGCGTATCATGAGCAAGGCCGTCAATCCGCAAATGCCTTTATCCCCAGTATGCTCACGGGTGATACCCAAGTCACGGCGGCCCCGAACAACGAAGCACCAGTCACCGATGAGACAACGGATGCCTTCACCAAGACTACTCCAGAACGGGTAATTTCGGCTGACGCTCATTGCGCGATGGAACGCGACTTACTAGGCCCTTCTATCCTGGACAACATGGAAATCAGCATGGTCCACGTCTTACCCGCCGAGTTTCAAACAACGGCTCCCCAACTATCATTCCTGGATGGCGATGTCGTGGCCGAAGAAGCAACACAGGTCGAATTTGTCCACACCGAGGAAGGAACGGACAGCCAAATCGACACACTAGCGGCAGCTTTCGCTGAGTTGTTTCCCCGATCCCCCACTACCAATCTACAGCATCTGAAGCCGTTGTATGTCACGGCTCAGATTGAGGGCTACCCAGTTTCTAAGGTGTTCATCGATTGTGGGGCAACGGTCAATATCATGCCCGTTTCCGTCATGCGCGCTCTGGGACGGTCACACGATGAACTTATTCCATCAGGAATCACTATGAGCAGTTTCGTGGGTGACCGGTCCCAAACCAAGGGAGTTTTGCCTCTGGACGTAACCATAGCCAGTCGCAATCACATGACTGCATTCTTCATTGTGGATTCAAAGACTGAGTATAACGCTCTCCTTGGTCGTGATTGGATCCATCAGACTGGTTGTATTCCATCTTCCCTCTACCAAGTCCTCGTCTTCTGGGATGGCAAGTCGGTCATCGTCCACCCGGCCGATACACAGCCGTTTGAGACCAATATGATTCAAGCTCGTTACTACGATGATCACGTCGGCTACATCACCCTTCACGGTTTCAATGAGGAGGGCCGGCCGACGAAGATTTCTGTACAAAAGGCTATCGAGATAGCCGCCGAGACTGTTCACCAGGACTCGGCGAGACTCGACCTAGCCACTTTCTTCCCTACTATTGATGACTGACGACGACCATAACCGACGCCAGGCCGCAATCTCTTCAACCATGGAACGACTGCTGGCCCACTGGTATACAGTTTCCAGCCAACCATACTCCGGCGTTAATTTGGTCGAGTTTCTCGCCGAGGGAGACGATGGCCCGGTAGTATCTTTAGATAAGGTTCAGCCTGCACCGGCCGAACTCGAAGACCATCGGCCTCAGGTTAAGGACCCTTTGGAAGAGATCAATGTTGGGACGGCCGAGGAACCGCGGCCTTTATTTATCAGTGCTTTGTTGCCCCAACCCATGAAAACCGAGCTGTGTGATTTATTGAATGAATTCAAAGATTGTTTTGCTTGGAGTTATCACGAGATGCCTGGTTTAGACCGAACGCTCGTTGAGCACGAGTTACGCATTAAGCCCGGCTGTAAACCGTTTCGTCAGCCCCCTCGACGGTTCTCGACCGAAGTACAGCTTGGCATAAAGGATGAAATTGTTCGCCTTTTGAATGCCGGGTTCATTCGGACAGCCAGATATGTCGAATGGTTAGCAAACATAGTTCCTGTCCTCAAGAAGAACGGCGCTCTCCGCATTTGCATCGATTTCCGCAATTTAAATTTGGCAACCCCCAAGGATGAATACACTATGCCAATGTCAGACCTCTTAATTGATGCGGCCGCCAGCCATGCCATTTTTTCATTTATGGATGGACATGCCGGCTATAATCAGATTTTCATCGCCGAGGCTGATGTCCACAAAACTGCT
This sequence comes from Crataegus laevigata, assembly GCA_963580275.1. Taxonomy (NCBI): domain Eukaryota; kingdom Viridiplantae; phylum Streptophyta; class Magnoliopsida; order Rosales; family Rosaceae; genus Crataegus; species Crataegus laevigata. Next base: position 32,256,339 of record OY756952.1, read on the forward strand.
TTTCGATGCCCAGGGGCACTCGGCACGTATGAGTGGGTTGTTATGCCATTTGGCCTCAAGAATGCCGGCGCCACATACCAACGAGCCATGAATACCATCTTTCATGACCTCATCGGTACATCAGTCGAAGTATACATTGATGATGTTGTGGTCAAGTCCAAGCGTCGGGAGTCACACTTAGAGGACCTTCGCCAAACTTTCTTACGCATGCGCCAGCACAACCTCAAAATGAACCCAGCCAAGTGTGCTTTCGGCGTCTCGGCAGGAAATTTCTTGGGATTCTTAGTCCATCACCGCGGCATTGAGATTGACGAAAACAAGGCCCGCGCAATTATCAATGCGCCGGCCCCCAGGACTAAGAAACAATTACAGTCTCTGCTCGGTCAGGTCAATTTTCTCCGAAGGTTTATTGCCAATTCGGCAGGGAAAATGCGAGCTTTCTCCACTTTGCTAAAACTCAAGGACCACGACAAGTTTGCATGGGGTTCCGAGCACGACGACGCCTTCACCCAAATCAAGGTAGCCCTAACTGCCCCGCCTGTTCTTGGACCGCCCCGCCGTGGCAAACCTCTTAAGTTGTACATATCTGCGGCCGAAGAATCCATCGGCTGCCTTCTAGCACAAGACAACGATGCCGGCCGCGAGCAAGCCATTTTTTATCTCAGCCGCCATCTCAATACCCCCGAGATCAATTACACGGCTGTTGAGAAACTCTGTTTAGCATTGTTCTTTGCCGCCTCCAAGCTTCGGCATTACATGCTTCCATCCGTCACTCAAGTCATTGCCCAGACCGATGTCATCCGTTACATGCTCACTCGGCCAATCGTCAAAGGGCGAATCGGGAAGTGGACCATGGCACTATCCGAGTTCAATTTACAGTATGTTCCTCAGAAGGCCGTCAAAGGCCAAGCTTTAGCTGACTTCCTGGCCCAACACCCGTCTCCATACGACTTTGGGGATAACGATCTCGAAATCGGCCTGGTGGATGCACGGGACAATTTCTGGATAATGTATTTCGATGGCTCCAGCACTTCCTTTTCGGCTGGCGTAGGCATTGTCATTCAGTCTCCCGAGCACCATCGATGGTATTTTTCTTTCAAACTGGACTTTGACTGCACCAATAATCAAGCCGAATACGAAGCTCTTGTCATTGGCCTCGGCATCCTTCATGACTTGCGAGCACCCCGCGTCTTGGTTTTCGGCGACTCTGAACTTGTCATTAACCAGCTCAATGGCATTTTTCGTTGCATGAGTTGCACTCTAGCTCCCTATCACATGGTCGCTAGCTATTTGGCCGAGTCTTTTGACTGTATCACATTCGAGCACGTCTCTCGGGTCCATAATGTCGACGCCGATGAATTGGCCCAAATCGCCTCCGGCGCGCAACTCATGGGGGGCAAACGAGGACGAGCGGTACCAGTCGTACGACGCTCATACCCGGCCTTGGTTAACCAACAAGTTATTACCCAGGATCATGTGATCCGAACACGAGTAATGTCATTACCATCGCTACTGGATCGAGGAGACCCCGTCGAGATCTGCGCAGTAGAAGCATTACCAGGTCCAGATGATTGGAGAGGCGCAATCATGCGATACCTTGATAATCCTGATGGAAAACACGAACGTAAGACGAAGGTTCATGCCACGAACTATGTGTCATACCAAAACGCTCTATATAGGAAGAGCGAGGACGGCTTACTGTTGTTGTGTCTCGGCCCTAAAGAGGCCGCACTAGCAATGACCGAAGTCCATGAAGGAATATGCGGAGCCCATCAATCCGGCCGGAAGATGCGTTGGTTGCTTCGCCGACACGGGTATTTCTGGCCGAATATCTTAAAAGACTGCATTGAGTACGCGCGGGGATGTGTACAGTGTCAGATTCACGGCCCTATACAAAGGGCCCCGGCCGAATTATTGCATTCGGTCACCAAACCATGGCCGTTTAGGGGATGGGCCATGGATGTCATCGGCAAAATTACACCATCATCTGGCTCGGCAAAGCATGCCTGGATACTCGTAGCAACGGATTACTTTACCAAATGGGTTGAAGCAAAATCATACGCCGTATTGACATCCAAAGAATTGTGTGATTTTGTCGAGGAACATATCGTAACTCGATTCGGTGTGCCAGAAACAATCATAACGGATAACGGCACGATCTTCACATCTGGCCGATTCAAGGAATACACAATGAATCTCAAAATTCGTCTCGAGCAATCTTCACCGTATTACCCACAAGCCAATGGGCAGGCAGAAGCAAGTAACAAAGTTTTGATAGGGATTCTTGAAAAAATGGTGAGGGAACGACCGGGTATGTGGCATTTAAAGTTACATGAAGCGCTGTGGGCCTACCGAACGTCACCAAGAACAGCCACAGGAACGACGCCGTATGCACTGACCTATGGGCATGATGCCATGTTACCAGTCGAATTAAGTGTCAATTCACTACGAATGATAGAAAACAGCAGTCTGTTCGGTGATGAGTATGGTCAAGCCATGAGACAGGAGTTGGAAGACCTGGAAGGTGTCCGCATTGACGCTTACAATTTATTAGTAGCGCAGAAGAAAATCGCCGAACGAGCGTACAATCAGCGTGTCAAACAAAAAACGTTCGGCGAAGGAGATTTGGTTTGGCAGACGGTTTTACCAGTTGGACTAAAAGACCCAAGGTTCGGTAAGTGGTCGCCGAATTGGGAAGGACCGTTTGTTGTTCATAAGGTTCTCGGCAAGGGGGCATATCATCTCAAAGATCGAGGTGGTTTAATGCATAAGTTGCCGATTAACGGAAAATTTTTGAAAAAATATTATCCGACCAACTGGGAAATGCGGGAGTAAACAAGTTTTTTTTATATATAGAAAAAGGGGTTACAAAAAAGGTGAATTCACAATCATAAAAAAAAAACTAAGGAAGATAAGCCGTGAGGGCTGCCTTCAGCTCATACCACCTTCCCTCCCCCAAAGTAATCTCGGCTTCCCGCATCCTCATCTCTGACCTCATCCGCACAACCCGCCGGGCGCCGGCCGCAAGCTCCGTCAGCCTAGCCTTGTTAGCCTCAAATGTCGCTTCAAGAGATGAAGCGACATCCGACCGTTTACGTTGAAGCTCCGCAATCTGGTTATCAAGGGCCACCAGCTCAAGTTTTTTGGCCTTGATAACTTCAAGCTCCGGCCGGGCAGCCTCTTGGGCAGCCTCGTCAGCCTTCAGAACGTCGCCAGAACGGAGGGCGTTTTCAAAAATTGGGAAGAAGTCTCGAGTCTTCTCCAAAATCGAAGACAACTGAGCAACGGTGGCGTTGTCCAGATGACCTTCGGAGGCAAGAGCATTCAAGCACTCCCCAATAGTTTCAAGGCCGTTGTTCTGAAGGACCTCCAAGGCTGACAACGACAGAACATCGTGCAGCCGAGAGAAAGCCGGATGAACAGCAGCCTCGGCGGCAGATCTGGTTGGCGAGACAGAAGAGCCGGCTCCACCAGAGGCCGTGTAAAACAGAACGTCAAGTTCGGCCTGCCAGGTAGGCTGAAAACAAAAACGTCAGAATTATTCGAGGTAAATGTCAAGGAATTCTAAAGAGTAGAGAACTCACAGTGGTTGGAGGGACCTCATGGGAAGGGATGGTGAAATTTGCGACCGAAGGGGAAACCACCGGTGCTGTCGGCGTTTTAGGCTCAACCGCGGCCTTCTTTCCTTTGTCAACCACAGGAGGATCGGCTAAGGGATTCTCGGCCGTTGGAGTAGAACTTGGAAGGAGTTCATCCTCATCCTAAAAAGATACTCGGTTAGGACCAAGTGTGAAAGATTAATCAGAGGAAGAAAAAGTATATACAAACCTCGTCACTTTCCAAGACGACCGTTGATGCCTTTGGATACTTCGGGGGAGATTTGGCGGCCAAAGGGGTCACCTGCTCCAATACAGGGCCGCCAGAGACTTTTTGGATTTTGGGGGACTCGACCCGCCGGACAGGTTCTGGTACGGCTTGAGAAGCAACAGACGCAGACGATGGCCGGGGTGCACCAATACGGATGCCTTTGGAAGCCTTGACCGGCGCCTCCCGGTCTCGCTTCCCCGCCGAAGGTTTTGGGAACTTTGCCGGGCGGGGAGATTTATCGGCCGCTTCAACCTCTTGACGCGACCGTTTGCCTGACGGTTTGGTTTTGGCTACGGCAGCCGTGACCATTTTAGGAAGAACAATGGTCTTCTTCTTCTTGGCCACGACCACCGTAGCAACATCTGCTGGCTGGGATGCTCGGCCACCTAGGAAAAGACAAATAGTTAGAGATCCTCGACGAAGGTAAAAAGGGGTTTTTGAGACAAAATAAGAAATAAGTACCGAAGAGTTTGGCGACTATGTCATCGACCGACGCGCCGAAAAAATCGTTTGTGTACGCCTCCCACCAGTCACCAAAAGTGTCGGTGCAAAGGGCTTCAGGGATGGCCGGCTTCAGACGAAACCTCTTGCACCTTTCCTGGAAGTCCGTCTCGGCGACTTCAAGATCCTTCCCAGGGGAGCCGGAGAGGCGTCCTCGGCCAAGAAGAGAACGGGAAGAAAGGAGGGGGACCGGGGCACCTTGGACGAAGCCAAGTTGCCGGGCAGTAAAATGGGGATGGTAAACTTCCCAGCTGGCTCGGCGTGCCTCGCAACCGAGAGGAAGATCGCGTGATAACACGAACGATCCCCAATGTTGGCGCAAAGCAAGATCCGTCTCTTCATCCCAGGCCTCAGATGGAAGACAGATCGATTGGGGGTAGTTCCGACGACGACATATCAAAAACTCGTCATCAGACAGCTCGGCCAGGCCAAAGAAGAACTTGAAAATTTCTTCGGCCCGGTGGGGAGGTATGGGTCGAGTCGCCAGCTGAGGACCGAGCGACTCAGCCGGATGGAAGGATGGAAGGTCAGGCCGAAGTGAAGCGAAGTAGACCTGCAGCCAGAGTTGGAAAATCCAGAGGGGCCCACTCTGCTGGGGGTCAATAGTGGCCGCAGTCGTCTCGGCCAAACAGCGGAACAGGTGGGCGAGAACGGCCGGACTCAGGGCCAAGGACTTGCCGCTCGCCAGGGCTTCGGCCACTGGCAGGTTCTCCACCAAGCATTTGTTTGACTTGGGACAACAAATAAATTTGTTGTACCAGTAGAAGAGGAAAGCTTCATGTTCCCCCTTCCTAGCCACTTCTTCCCCATGGCCGGCGAAATGCCAGTAAAGGGTATTATAGTTAAAGAAATTCTTGAATCGCTTCTGAATTTCTTCCTTGGTGGAACTGGCGCCTTTCTTCTCCTCCTTCAAGGATTCGGCAGCCCGAACTTCAAGCCAGGCCTTCAGATCGAGTCTCTTCGGGTAGCCGGCGAGGGCAGCATTGATTGTAAGGCCAGAAGGGGAAGTCCCCAGGATGGCCGAAATGTCAAGGACGGTGGGGCCGGCCGGGCCAAAGGGTAGAACCATTGTGTTGGTGGCTGAGCACCAGAAGTTGAGGGCCGCCAGCAGCAGCTCTTTATCCATGGCAATTTCCACGGTGGAAAGCCAGATGGCATCATAAATGCCTAACTTCTTCCATTGAGCGCCATGGAACCCTGACATGCGCTCTACCCAGACTGGCCAGTTAGCCGGAGTTGAAGGCCAGGAGCCTTGGGGCTTGGCCGAATCCCACTTGGCCCAGTCAATCCCATGGAGCAGGGGGGCAAGGCAATGGTTCTTGCATAAGTCGATGATGGAGGAAGGGACGGTTGCTCTGAAGACCGGTCCAAGCATCTGGTGACTGACGCTCAGATCATTTTCAAAGCGCATAGCTTTGACGGAAACCTTGTCGAGAATATCCTTGCACTTCTCGCATTCGGTGGTAAGCTTGGAAGATAGGGATGCCATTGGAGAGGATTGAAAAGTTGCAGAAGGAATTGGGAATTAACGGGATTCTTTGAGCAATGAAGATACGGGAGAAGAAAATCAAGAAAAGCTTGAGAATTTTGGGAGCGTAAGAGGATCAGTGGAAAAATTCTGGGTACTTATAGGCATTTGGGTAAGAAGATAGAGCGTTTGATTTTTAAATTCGGATAAAATCAATCGGGAAAAGAGCCAAGATTTTCCGAACAGTTGAAGGAATCCAGGTGAAAAGACCGAACATCCCACGCGTACATTATGATGCGCGATTGCGTGTGGCGGCGAGTAATAGTGGAAAACGGTTCAGTAGCTGCGCGTGCTGTCGATAGGGTTGCTGAGAGCATTAGGGTGTCACACGTGGCAAGGAAGGTCAAGAGGCAGGAAAGGCAAGGGGCACCGATCGTTCTCAAGATCAACGGCTTCAGAGATAGAGGCGTTCCCGCTCCCTCAAGGCCGGGCTCGGTCATGACCAGCGACCTCAGGAGCGAGGGGGCAAATGTTTGGGCCCAAAGTAACATTTTGGGCCGAGGGAAGGTTTTCTCGGCCTAAAAGAGGGTTTACGTGGAACCCTAAGAACTAGGTAAGCCTAGGACGACAACTTTTCCTTAATTTAGGGTAAAAAACATGCCCTAAGACAAGGAAAAGAGAAAGCAAGAAAAGAGAAAGAAAATGGCTTCTTCACGTGACCCAACAAGAGAGGATTCAGATCCTATAAATACAGAAGCAATGGCAACATGCAAAGGACATCAAACACAACACACAAATCTGCCCTGCGCAAATCCTCTCAACACCCTTGAGAATTTTTACTTTCTTTTTCGCATTCACATCTTCAGTTTGGATAAACAGCACTGTGAAGGCAACCGGTAAACACCTTCAGTTTGGATAAACAGCACTGTTGCCGTAGAACTAGCCGTCCGTGAAGCACCTTCAGTTTGGATAAACAGCACTGCGACAGGGTCGACTGGTTACTTATCCTAGTCTCGGCCGAAGAGGATTTTCGAATCCCCCTCGACAGAGGTCATCTCATTAGCCTTTCTCGGCGAAGTGAGGTGTTACTAATACCAAAGCTCGGTGCCTCGACGCCGAGTCGCTTTACGATTACGTACTCACAAGAGGATCTCAAAACTCAACACCGAGACGGCCGAACCACGTCTGTGGCCGAGGCCTTCGTCAGTTTTGAGTACCTCTGCACTTATACTCTAGTGTCGATTCGGCGTGGTCTCACCTTCATCAATACGGTGACCGTGGCCGAATTGGACGACCACAATTTGTGAATTTTGTAATTGGCAGCCTTGTCTTCAGGCTCTAGAACCTAAAGGCCGAGACACGTTCCTTTCTCGGCCGCAATCGCAAGATACAGAAGTTGGCCGCGCGCATCCATACCACATCAAGACAATTTACTTCTCGGCCGAAGCTCGGCCGACGAGTTGGCACGCCCCGCACACATTTGAAGGACAACAGTTAGACTACTATTCACTCGGCCTGCGCGCCACGTAGGCTAAGTAATATTTGTAGCCAACAGAAGGCAATTCAAAAAGGGAGTTGTCATGCATGCAGGATGCTTCGTACAAAACCTCGGCGCCTCGGCATTAAAAAATTAAAAAAATAAATAAAAAAATAAAAAAATAAAAAAAAACATTCGGCCGAGTACCACATACATATAGGCTATAATTCCATTTTACTCCTCGACTACTTTACAGAGGCTTCGACCTCGGCCCCATTGCAATAAAAAGCCTCGGCCAAGGTTATACACATATTTGTATATGCATGGTTGGTGGGCAGACCGAGCCACCAAAGAGGGCTTTTATCAACCCAATGTTTCTCGACTGCCCAGTTGTTCTCGGCCTCGGCCCAACTAAATTTTCTCGACCTGGTAGGCCGAGCTGCCAAGGAAAATTGTTCTCGACCATCTGGCAAAGTTGCCGAGCCTGGTATGGAGTTGTGGTAGTCGAGGAAAGCCACACCATTGGCAGAACATACATGTTATTACCGAGGGACAAAGTTTCTTTCTCGGCGATCCGATGGGATTTTCTTGGTTACGAACAATTAATTTCCTTAACCATTCGGCTTACAAGCCGAAGTTCAAGGAAATTGGGGGGCAATGTTTGGACCCGATTTTACACCATCGGCCCAAGCGATCGAGGCCGTTGAGTGAGCATGGTTCTCAACCGTTGGATAAGAAAGTTAAGATATTTTGGTATTGTTAAGAGATAATATTATGATTTTTAATCATAATAATTATCTTTTAAAGTTATCTCGGGTTTTTTATGCAAAATTAAATGGGATTAACATTGGCGAGGTCTACAAAGTTATTCTCGTTGGGATTGGTATCATGCATAACCGTGAAAGATTGGAAGACTATTTTTATGCAAATGCAATGGAGATAAAAATAGGATCATGTTGTCATTGGTTGGTCAAAGAGGTGGAAGAAATTAGGTTACTCATCCAGCACAGGGTGACTTGCTTGGATAATTAGCCAATAAAGGTTATGTATTTTATAAGCCCATGCGCGTGGAAATACGGGATAAAGATGGCATATGCCATTTTATTCGATTGTGATTTCACTTGATGACGCGGTAATTATCGATTGAGATAAAGGAGGATTGTGATTTATCAGAGATGGATGTTCACGGCTTGGATTCTACAACACCTCTAACATGATTTTACTGCTATAAATAGAGGGGAAATGCACCATATGAGTGACCTTCAACACAACACACAAATCTGCCCTGCGCAATTTCTCGCTCTACGCGAAACCTCTCAACATCCTTGAGAATTTTATTTTCTTTTTCGCCTCCATACCTTCAGTTTGGATAGACAGCACTGTGGAGGCAACCGGTAAACATCTTCAGTTTGGATAGACAGCACTGTTGCCGTAGAACCAACCGTCCGTGAAGCATCTTCAGTTTGGATTGACAGCACTGCGACATGGTCGATTGGTTATTTATCCTAGTCTCGGCCGGCGAGGATTTTCGAATCCCCGTCGACAGAGGTCATCTCATTAGCTTTCTCGGCGAAGTGAGGTGTTACCAGGTTACTACATTCGGCACATTGAAAGCCGAATTTGAATCGTGAACTTCGTAAAAATAGCAGCCTTGTCTTCAGGCTCTAGAACCCAAAGGCCGAGAGGTGTTCCTTCCTCGGCCGCAATTGTAAGATACAGAAGTCAGCCGCGCGCATCAAACGCAACATCAAGACATTTTACTCCTCGGCCGAGCCCGGCCGACGAGTTGGCACGCCCCGCACACATTTGAAGGACTTAGTTAGTCTACTATTTACTCGGCCTGCGTGCCACGTAGGCTAGGTGATTTTTGTAGTCAACAGATATGTCCTTGAATATAATTAGAATATAACTTACCGTAACAAAGCAGTTATGAAAATGCATGCGATACAAGCCCCCATGCACGACTTGCCGTTTGATTGATTCAGCCTGGGGACGTGTAGCATTGTAGAAACCAACCCTAAGGTCAGCCACTACAAGTGGAAGAAGAAAGAAAGATGCTAGGAACGAAGTCTTAATGATCTCCATCTCTAATGTTTGTCTCTCTCTACAAAAGTAGTACCCTAAAGGGGAACTTTAATAAGCAATCTGACGTTGACAAGGAGTATTGGTTTATGCAAATATTAGGGAGTTTAATTTAGAGGAGTATTTATAGAGGGAAAAATACGAGTGGTAAACTGGGATCATTAGCTGGAGTACTTGAAAAGAAAGCGGGAGTGCGTGAAAGGTCAAAGGGTTGAGATATACATAAGAAAAAAAGGATTTTGAAGAATAATTTGGATGCTTACAAAAAGGATTTGCGCGTTGAATTATTTCTGTTATACTTTGGAAGTAAATACACTTTTCCGAAAAAGGACAAACATAGGTGACAAATGCTAAATAAATAGCAAATTGACAAAAAAAAACTTAAAAGTGACAACTCTACAGCATATGTACACTACTTAGGCCGTTACATGTAAGCTTTTTAGAAGACGATGTATTACAATTTGACAGTTCATTATGAGTATATTATTTGTTATTATAATTGTCGAATTGTCCGACAAATATAGATGACTAAACAGTCTTCAAAATGAATGAATATGATGATAAAAAATTGACACTCATTTTTACTTCCAACACACCCTTATTAATTTTTTTCTATTGATTTTTTTCAATTCATTTGATATGACGGTCAAAAATTGAAAGGGGTATGTGAGAAGTAAAAACAAGTGTGTGAATAACACTGCACAATTTCAATTATTATATATGTACAATGAAATGATGTCATATCGTCACATAAATAAGAATGACTTCATATATGTTAGGAGATAAGTATTGTCTAAGTTGGTATATTAAAACAACGATGAGTAATGAAATTATCTCACGTGGTTCTATAGTTCCCATCCATGCAATTTCCCTAGCAAGAGTCACTCTAGTCTAGAAATGGTGGGCATTTGGTTTTATGGTAAACATTGTGATTTGTGTATGTGGACTGACTTAATAACATTCCCTTTGGTGTGTGATAAAAACATCGGGATCAATTTATGTGGGTAAAGAAGAAGTATGAGAGGATAATGATTATTAAGAATAAGGATGGCTGATTATTGTAAACAATAATGATGATGTTTGTTGAGACGTGATCAAAATTGATTTAGAAATACATGTACAGTAAGGATTTTGAGTTTCTCAATTCTATAATAGTAATGTTTGGTAAGAAGCCACTCTTCTTTACGGCGTGATCATACAAACGTTATAATCGAACTGTTTATTTAATTATGTCATTATTTATAAGGAAAACTAACGAAAATGGCTTGAAAATTTTTCTTTTAACGAAAAGTCACTTTTAAAGGTACAGTGAATAGTGACAGTTAAAGGTAAAAAAACAGTTTTTCGTTAAAAGTAAACAGTACCGGGAGTGTTTTATTAAACCTCCCTTATTTAAAATCAATAAAAAATTTGTTCATTTTGAATACTATTTAGCCATTTATGCATGTCAAACAAATCGACGATTATGGTAACAATTTAACAAATAACATCTCTCATGATATTTGTTTAATTCATATGATTATACGGTATCCAAATTAATTAGATCATTTTTTTTAATGATCTCTAGATTATAAAAAAGAAAAGAATGATTTTGTTTATAACATTTATATGATATAATATTGTTACGTCGTTATTAAAAAGAAGAATAACATCTTACATGAAAAAAGAAGAATAACATCTTACATGAAAGAATTCAAACAGTATCCTCTCCTCATGCAACTAAGTGTTTAATATTGTAACTTTGATTAAAAGTCATGAAGGCTTGCACGTTCAATGCAAGCGCCAAATGTGTTCCCCTGCTTCATATATTCCGGTGTCAAATATTTTAGATTTATGGGTTTCATTCTCCCAAATATAAAACTTTAGAGTGCCATTCGGCCGGTGTTTTTGGATTTGTCAATTTTCTATTTACAAGTTTTTTTTATATCCGGTATTTTGGTAAAACTAAGGCGGCACTTAAACTAAATACGCAAACTACATATATTGAGTGATGTGAAGCACGTATAACAATTTTACACATCAACAAATATCATAAGGCGTGAAAGTTAAGGTGAGTGGCCAACTCCTGAATGTATCTCCAATGGTATCACCAAACTATCAAATTGATCGAGAGGTATTTCGTCATTGATGATAAAGTTTGTTTGTTTGGTGTATTTGGTTGATAGTTTTGGATTAGTTTCTTAGAGTTAGAATGGCAGAGAATAGAGAGAATTTTGGAGAGGTTTCTGACGGCTTCAAGGCTGTACAAAATACATCAACCATTACTTCATTACGTAGGTGAAAGTTTGTAGGGTATGGTAAACTACCATGAACCATACTTGTTTAGAGAAAGTGATTGACAAGAGAGACTTAACAACCATTTCAGCCTTACTATCTCATATTGCATCCTAGCCTTTCATTTGGGTTTTAAGTGATTTAATCTAGAGTATACACTTGTCACTCACACACTCACACATACATTTAAATTGAAAACTAGCCGTTGGAGGCTAAAACCCTTCACTTCTTCTTTATTCTTCGGTGCAGAATCAGTTTGACATTTCTTCTTTCTTCTTCAATGCAGAATTAGTTTGACAGCAATGCTCGGGAGCTTCTTGTTGCCTTCGATCCCTTGACTTTAGAAGCTGTTTAGCTTCCAACAATTGACACAGTGCGATCAGTGAAATTTGCCCTTAGAGCAAGGATGAGATTGGATAGGTGCTGCCACCAGAGGCAATGCCCAAAATCTTATCTCGAATGATCATTTGTACATTCAACCGCTTTTTGATTGGAGACTCCCCCTGTGACGCTTAACCTTTAGGGTGAGTGATTAGATTATCAGTATCCAAAGATTCACAAAGAGCTGCTCGAGGACCAAGTTTTAATACTGTTCCAGCTCTAGCTGTGGTTTCTAACCTGGTTGGTGATTGACTCCATCGGAGGATACCATTATGTGATGGTATCGTGAAGCTAATTTCATATAGTACAATCAGCTAACATTCCTAACACCAACTAAGCAAGTTCTCTTATAGAAGAGATGCTATGAATTATGACTGAAACCGGATTAAATTCAGTTCAGCTAAACAGAAACTTGTAAGCCAATTAAATTGCATGCTATTATCTTGTAACCACTTTTCCTATCCTTATAGATTGAGTAATATTGTATATTGTTCCACGGCGATATAACAACTCATACAAATTTAACTTTACCGAAATGGTTGCCTAATTTCAAGATTAATAAGGAATCAATGAAGCAGACAGGCAAGCAAAAAAATCTTCCATTGTTGAGTATATGTTTACAAATAGGGGTGTGTTATCCACACACCCCTATTACTTTCTGTCCATTAGATCTTCTTCAGTTCATTCGATCCGACGACCGAAATCCAACAAGATGTGAGAGAAGTAAAAAGAGGTGTGTGGATATCACACCCCTTACAAATAATGCAAACAAAAAGAGAACAGATAGCTCAACAACCTTAATAAAATCGCGGTATCTAAACTTTCGTAAAATTGCCTTTCTTTCATATTTCAAAACTCTAGAAATGATCAACAATTCAGTTTAAAGTGCAAAATGTACTGACCCAAGCCAGAAGCTGATTACCACATCTGACCAGGAAGCAAGAACCAGCAATAGGCACCCAAGACAACTCATGTAGTCTCAAGCAAAAACACAGCAAATGTTTACTTGTTTTTTTAGGAATTTGTGAGCCGAGTATGAGCTAATGGGTTTACACACAATCCTGTGTACTAGCATTACCTAGTAGAGGCTCGGAAATTAGTGATAAACATGGATGAATTCAAGTATATGGCTTTTGCCTCCTGTTTTAGATTCTAAAGTTCTGATAAACATTACATTTTTGAGGTGGATTCCATCTGGTTAGGTATAATGCCTCAAGCGATCCATTTTGATAAAGTTTTGTGTTTTTAGTTTTTCTTTAGTGCTTGTTGCAAGGGTTTTCTTGGGATTTCTTTTGGAGAGAATTTTTGATTTTAGAAAACTTCATTTTAGTCATTGGCAAAGATTACTTTTTGATTAAAACCATGAGTAAGATCAAAATCTAATTTTAGTCCCTTGATACATTAATAACCTCATTTATTAATTATATTTTGATTTTTTAATTATTTATCTTTTTCTTTTCTAATTTTTAATGTATTAATTTTATTTCATTATAATTTTTATTTTCATTTCATTCATTGTAATATATTTTTGTTGTGAACATTTAGATAAACTAATTTTTGTTATACAATATATTTCGATGTACTGTAACTTCTTCATTTAGGTGTATTAAATTCATTATAATACATTTCGGTGCATACATTTTGGTACTAACATTTCGGTGCATACATTTCGGTACACACATTTTGGTGCATACATTTAGGTACACACATTTTGGTGCATACATTTAGGTACATACATTTCGGTACTAACATTTCGGTGCATACATTTCGGTACACACATTTAGGTACATTAATTTAATATTAATACATTTCAGTGCATATATTTAGGTACATACATTTCGGTGCATATATTTAGATACATACATTTCGGTGCATATATTTAGGTATATACATTTCGGTGCATATATTTAGGTACACACATTTCGGTGCATACATTTCGGTATACACATTTAGGTACATTACTTTAATATTAATACATTTCGGTACTAACATTTAAATATATTAGTTCAATATAATATATTTCGGTACACACATTTCGGTACTAACATTTAGGTACATTAATTGAGTCTTTCAAGTTTGAAGAATGTTAAATAAAATTAATAAATTAAAAAACTCTTTTGTTGGTCAAAAAATAATTAAAATTTTTGCATTAATAAATTTAAATATTTAATGGGAGATATTAAATAAAATACACATTAATTATTTTGAATTAAAGACACATTAGGGACTAAAAATCAATATTCAATCTAACACCAGGTTTTTTTTTAAATTTTAATCTTCTTGAAGGATTAAAGTTCAAAAACCACTTTTGATTTTCAGTTGCACACTGCCATTGCGGCATCACTTCTTCATTAATAGATGGAGACTTACAAAAGTATGGCACATTTCCATCACCCATACCTCAGTACAGAAGGTAGGTAATTAGACAATTTTAAACATTAAAATCCTTCCTTCTCCAGATTAAATCCTAACCCTCCATTTGGGGTTAAGTGATTTAATCTGGAGTGTACAATCGGTACTCCCTTGATTAAACAAAAAACTAGCCGTTGGAGGCTTCTTTCTCGGCCATTCGGCTTCTTCTTTCTTTTCGGGCATTCGGCCCTTCTTTCTTCTCGGCCATTCGGCCCTTCTTTCTTCTCAGCCATTCGACCTCGGCCCTTCGACTTCAGAGGCAGGTTAGGTTCCAACACATTTATGTGGGACTGTTTGAAGCCTCATCCGGATCATCAACTCTAAATGTTTTTGGAACAAAAACACAGTTCTGATTTCTCCAGATCAATAATGCTTTCCTAGGTTCGGCATACCTGAGCAGCGACTATTACTAGTAGAGGAGGATGGAAATAAACAACCATTAGATCCTGACAACAACACATGTCCCAGTCCAGCAGGAAGCCATAGTGGTATACAACCCCAACGTAATGTTTGAACAGTTTGTAAGGAAATGCTTACAGAACAAGGACCAGGAACAACCACCACTGACGCGGCATACCACTGTATTTGATTTTGAGTAGAAGCTGCATTTGTCCAAGATGGATTACAAGGGTAAACCCATGGAGCAACCGGGTGACAATTCAAAGCATTTGACACACAAGATCCTTGTAACCCTTTCCCCTCCCCTTGCATTATGTGTTTGGGTAATTCACTTCCCTGGTTATTACACGCTGTCTTTGAAGACATGCTTGAGGAGGGCTCCTCTCGACTTTCTCTACAACTGAAAGAGCCCATCTTAAGACATGTCCTCGGGTCTCTAAGATTAACAACAGTATCCAAAGATTCACAAAGTGATGCTTGAGGACCACATTTTAATACTATTCCAGCTCTAGCTGTGGTTTCTAACCTGGTTAATTGATGATTGTCCTCCATCGGAGGATACTATTATGCGATGGTATCGTGAAGCTAAATACTTGTTCTTTCGTCGGCCAGCACCCACAGGAACATTTCTTAGTGTTCCCCCAGCTGTCTAATATCTCTGGCAGTCTTTCCAGTAGTACCTAGGCTGGTTGACATTGTAGTTATTGTAGTAACAAAACTTGGTGTCTAGACTGCCACATCGCGGACATGGAAGGAACTTGTCTGGCTTCTTAAAACCCTTTTCTTGGTCTTAACTATTGTCCTCCTCCTTCATTCTAGGATCTATTCTCACCACATTCACCGATATTTGCCTTTTTTCCCCCTCGATTTAATCTTTGATAATTACTTGGGAGCATGCGGAAAGACACGTTGATAAAGTATATGAACTAAATCACTTTAACAAGACCATTTGCCTGTTAATGACCAGTATGTTAACCAAGATTAAGAATATAATTCATAGTTCTGAAGTAAATATTAAGCAGTTAAGAAATATTTATATATAGAAACTTAATATGATTTAACAATGTAAAGTATGAATATGAAAAATAATACATTCATCAATTAAATTGAATAGCTAAGAGAAGGAACAGTATCTTCCATTCAATCTTAAGAGCAGAGGAAATAGGAAAAGAGGAACAATGTTAAATATCCTCACAATATATTGTCATAATAGTTTAACATAATCTAGTTAGCAGCTTGTTTTAGAGACTAAGCTGTCTCCTCACCACAAGGATTTGATCCATATTTCCCAAAAAGTGGATCCTGATCTAATGGCAGGTTTCAGCTTCTCTATCGGGGCGCCTTCCGCCTCTCTTTCCTTCGTTATTGATGCCACTACAGATGCTCCTATCAGGGTGATTACTCCCACTGGGAAGAGAAGACAAGAGCACCCGGTCCTGTTTTTGAAGATGTTGGAACCTAACCAGCCTCTGGAGTCGAAGTGCCGAAGGCAGCAAGGAACCCTAAGCTAAGGGAGTTGTCTGTGTCGAAAGAAGAAGTCGAAGGGCCGGCACCCAAAGGAAGAAATGAAGAAAGAGCCTCAATGGCTAGTTTTTGTTTAAACACAGGAGTGACAAGTGTACACTCCAGATTAGATCACTTAAACCCAATGAAGGGCTAGGATTTAATCTGGAAAGGTAGGGTATTTAGTGTTAAATTATTGTCTAAATTACCAACCTTTTGTACACAAGTATGGGTGATGGAAATGTGCCATACCCTTACACTTTCCTATCTACTTAATCAAATCAAGGTTGCTGCAATCTAGAGCACAGCAAGTATCCAATCTCTGAGTTCACTCTACTGCCCTTCTAACCTTTTAGAAGCCGGTTAGAACAAAAAAACCAAAAATCACAAACTAAAGCTAGAACAAACTTTATCAGAAGATACATCGGTCGGCTTTGGTTGGATAGATGCCTTGGGGTGGCATTGTTTATCCTTATGTAATATTCGGTGTTGATTACTTGCTTCTATTTCAATATTATAATGTTTTCATGGTTTCGGTGTTACCGGTGCAGTAGACAGATAAAAATAGTTGAGACCAAGGGAACGGGGGAGTGGTTTATCTCTGGGTAGAGAAATGGGTTTCCAGGCCCCCTGGATGGCTTGCTGTGAGGAAATACTGTGCGGTATATGGCATGTCTAGTGGACCCAGGAAAGCCAAGACTAGCTCATTTGCCAGAATTTGGTTAGGACTAGCTCATTTGACATAAAAAAATTATTTTTAAAACTTTAAGAACTACAATAAAAGAATAAATAAACAATAAAATAACAAGGTTCATATTATCAGACTTTCTCATTTCAAGAGAGTCAAGAGTCCAAATTCAAGATTTTAAAAATCACAAAGTACGTCACCGCGTTTAGGTTATAATATAAGTTATTACGCAAACATTGAATTTTAGTTTTATTTTAAAAAGAACAATAGTGGACGAGATGGCTAGAGTTATGTGAGAGGGAGGGGAAAGGTGGTGGGTGGTCGTTATGACTATGGTTGACAAGGGTAGGGATTTGGGAGGAATTTCTTTCTTTTTTTCCTTCTATTTTTGTTGATTATGAAAAAATGGAATTACCAAAATGAAAAGAAAAAAGAATGGAATGACCTTTTTACCCCTGTATATGGGTGAGATTTTGATAAAAATTTCAATTTGGACTACGATTAATAACGAACTTCTCCACAGGGTTAAGATTAACGCTTTGTTCACCATAGGAGTCGATTTAAAAGTAGTGTCTCACCACAAAGATCAATAAAAAAAATTTAGCCTTTTGTTTATATATCGATATATGGATACTTTTGTTCCTATGGTTTTATATTCATACTTTCTACCTATGCCTTCATACCGATACTTCTGTATAGATAGTTGCATACCTATGCTTCCATTAGGATACTTGCATACATATGCTTCCATTAGGATACTTCCGTGTAGCTACTTCCATACATATGCTTCCATTACGATACTTATGTACCTATTCTTCTATATCGATACTTTCGTACTTATGCCTTCATACCAATACTTTCATACTTATTCCTCTATATTGATACTTTCGTATAATTATTTGGAAGAAAATTGAAGTTCCACCACAAAATCAATTGTCAATATGAGGAGTAACCCAACCTCTTATAAGCTCATGCAAGGTCCATCTTCCCATCAATGTGAGATTCATTCTCAACACGCCCCTTCATGTGTGGCGAATTTTCAAGCTTAATACGTGGACAACACAACGGGGTGACGTGGAACTCGTGTGCCATTTGGCTTCACACTTAAGACGACCTGCTCTGATACCATGAAGAAAGTTGAGGTTTCATCATAAAACTAATTGGCAAATGAGGAATAATCCAACCTCTTATAAGCCCATGCAAGATACCTCCTTCCATCAATGTGATATTCATTCTCACCAACTTACGTACCTATGTTTCCATAGGGATAATTATATACAATGTACATTCACTTTAACTTTTTTCAATGTGCTTTGAATTATGATTTCAAGTTTATGTTTTTACATTTTTTTTCTTTGTTTTTTAAAGGAAAGTTAATGAAAAATGTTTGAAAATTTTGAGTTTTAACGATAAGGACAAAATAAAGGGTAAAATGAATAGTATCAAGATTGACTTTTTAATGTTAAAATGTGGTTTTCCATTAAAGTGAACAATATCGCAGACTTTTCATTAAAACTCCCTTTTTTTTTAATGTGTAACTAATATTTATTTTTAATATGTTTTATAATTCAGGTACATTTATTAGACATACCCCAACTCTTTGAGTATAACTCAAATTTTAAGTTCTAAACTTACTCAAACTTGCTCCAACCCTAGAACCAAATATGACTTTTAACCATTTGGGGCAAATTTTAGTCAGAATTCCCTCATGGGTGATGGGCTAGCCCATCATATGTGTATTTTGTTTTAGTTTTATATCTATAAATTTATTGAATCCAATGACTAAGATCTAATATGATCAAATCTAACGGTAAAAAAACAATCAGCAGTCCAAATTTAAATCCAACAGCTAAACTAATTATAAAAAAAATATTTCATGTATTTCATATCCTTTATAGTGATCCACGAGTTTCACGGTGTCGATTTAGTGATTTTTCAATATTTATCGAAATCTAAAGTATTTTTAGGATAAAATGTTCATAAAATTAAATTAGGATAGTCTACATAATTTTTTTTAAAAGTTACTTTAAGAAAAAAATTATCCTAAATTCATTCTTTAATAATCTCGAACTAAAAATTTAATCCAGAAGAGTTGGAGCAGAAAAACTGTTTCTAGGTTAAAAATTTTAGGTTTTAACCCAAGTTGGAGATGGTTTTAGGGGATAATGTCAAACATAAATTAACGGCTAAATTTGTGGAGCATTTAAGGGCATAAAGGATCACTTCGCTCTGGATAGTTCATCAACTCACTACTTATCAACATCAATATTGTCTCAAACTTAATCAGTTGTGCAATTCATGTGAGATTTTCTACTAAAAAAATCTTGACGCAATTAGTAGTAAACCATTCAATATAAACTACATTTGATTTGGCCAGGTTTCTTATGTGAAATTTTACATTCTTCAACATATTATAGGCAATAGCAAGAATGATTACTTTTTGATATGTTGTCGTTACTGAAAAATGATCGTTGCTGCAACCATATGTAACAAGAAAAAAATCATTCCTGCTATTATATATGTTATTAGTGATCAATTTCGATGTATGAGGACGATAGTGGGTTCGGTCTAATATGGTTCAGTTTTTAGTTAAAACAAAAAACCAAACAAAGTTACTATTCAATTTGGTTTGGCATAATTTTTGCAATTTTAAATGGTAAGTTGAAGAGATTTAGTTTGGTCTGGTTTATGAATGTACACCCATAATGTTCTTTTGAGAAATTTTTTTGCTAAGTTTGAAACTAAGCCTAGGGTTTTTTCAAGGAGCATACTTGGTTCAATTAGGGAGGATATTCCATTAGTTATAGAAGACAGTTTTGGAAGGCTTTGAAGCTTGGAAAAACTTCTCTATTTGTTTGCTTTTAGAATAGATACGGTGATCATTTTTCTTTGTAATTGATATGTTTGCTTTTGGAATACATACGGTGATCATTTTTCTTTGGAAAAACTTCTCTATTTGTTTGCTTTTGGAAAAACTTCTCTATTTATATGATCTTGTACATGTACAACTACCTTCTCACTTTCCCCATTTTCTTGTTATTAGTCTATCATCAATGCAAGCCTTTTTCCAAATTCTATATTAAAAAAAGATCAAATTAAAAATTTAAATTTAAATTTAAAAAAAAAATTGAATCGAAAAATACCAAAAATAAATTTTGGTTTCAGCAAAAAATTGAACCACATGAACCCAACCCCCCCTATGTCAACGTGTCTAAGTGTCCGACACTCTAACACTTTAAAGTCTATGTGTCCGACACTCCGACACTTTACAGGTTTTGAGGTGTCCGTGCAATCTAGCATAAAGTGATTGGTCAGGAAAAACAGCAACAGTATCAACTTAAAACAAAAAAAGAAACAGATACTTCAACTGATACCTTTGTAGACAAGGACAGTTAGGGTTTAGGGTTTTGTATTTTATTATAGTGTGTAACTGCTCCCACTCTCTGGTATATAAACCCTTGTAAAGTATACTTTAAGGTTAATGAGAATCTAAAACTTCACATGGTATAGAGCCTCTGATCCTTCATTTTTCTTTTCCATGGCTTCCGCTACTTCCTCCCCTACCTCTCCCATTCCTAATATCTCTACACTTGTTTCTGTCAAACTTTCTGAATCTAATTACTTACCATGGGAAAGTCAGGTGAAACCATTCTTGATTGGCCAAAACTTTTGGCGTTTTATAGATGGAACCCACCCTGGCACTCCTCCGTTTATCACCACCATCACTCAAGCTCCTTCCCCGACTGCCTCTGCTGACTCAGACTTCTCCACCTTCGTGCCTCCTATAACGACTAGTGTCCCTAACCCTAACTATATGGTTTGGTACCAAACTGATCAAACCCTCGTCAACATGTTGCGTGCTACCCTTATCGAGCCTGTCATCTCCTTGACAGTCGGGTTATCTACTTCTCGTGAAATCTGGGAGCATTTTCGTCAAAACTTTTCTCAACAATCCCTTGCCAACTCTACTTATACTCGGTTTCAGCTGCTGTCTCTTCAAAAATGTATCAAGACAATCTCTGAATACCTAGGTCATGCCAAACATTTGGCAGATCAATTAGCCTATATTGGTCAACCAGTTCTGAATGATGATTTGGTGACTTACGTTCTTAATGGCTTGGGGTCTGAATAAGAGCTTCTTTTCTTGGCACTAACCAACTTTTCTTCTCTACCGTCCTTCAATGACTTGCGTGCTCGTGTTCTGGTCTATGAGTCCAAGCATGCCATGACTCAAGCTGCTTTACCTCCCTCTGCTCTCTACTCCGCCCGTGGCTCTAGTGGTCATATCTTTCAGGGCCGTGCTAACATACCCTTCCACCAACATGGCTCCTCAAGTGGCAATCGACATCTCCGTCATTCTGGTAGTGGTCGTTCTACCATGCATAGTGGTGCTAGCCGATATAGTTCTCGTCCTGCACAACACCGCCCTGGCATCCTTGGTCCCACCCCTACTCTTCACGGCCCTCAGTATTGGGCATACAATCAGTTTGGCCACATAGCTGCGTTGTACCCTCGAGTGATTCACTCCAATTATGATATTTCTCGGGCTTTCGCTGGCATGCATATTGCCTCCGCCTCTGATCCTACATGGTATCCAGACACTGGTGCCACTCACCATATGACTAGTGACCCTCACTCACTCACTTCAACTACGGCGTATAGTTCTAATGACAAGGTTGTTATGGGTAATGGTGAGACCTTCCCTATTGCACACACTGGTAATCTCTCCTTTAAGTGTAGCTCCTTCATTTTTCGGTTATCCCAAGTTTTGCATGTTCCCACCATTCGGAAAAACTTATTATCGGTTGCCAAGTTTATACGTGATAATCTTGTTAGCCTCTCGTTCTTT
The DNA here is from genome assembly GCA_963580275.1 of Crataegus laevigata. NCBI lineage: Eukaryota > Viridiplantae > Streptophyta > Magnoliopsida > Rosales > Rosaceae > Crataegus > Crataegus laevigata. The sequence continues at coordinate 32,278,240 of OY756952.1, forward strand.
CCGTGGGGTTTTGTCATCCGTGACCTAAAAATAGGTGTTGTTCTTTTTCAGAGCCCATGTAAGGATGGTCTTTAAACCATCAAGCTTGGTCTTGCTCCTAGCACTCGTTCTCCTGCCAAACATGCTTTTGTTTCCATTTTTGTGTCACCTTCCCTCTGGAACCGTCGTCTTGGGCATCCCTCCCGTCAAGTGCTTAATGTTTTAGCTTCTAGTAATGTATTGGGCTCACCATTTACTGTCTCTACTAAAGATTTTTGTAATCACTATGCGTTGGCCAAATCTCATCGCCTAGCTTTCATATCTTTAGAACATTATGCTATGTCTCCCTTTGAATTAATACATTCTGATGTTTGGATGTCTCCTGTTGTTTCGGTATCGGGATTTCGTTATTATGTCTTGTTTACAAATGATTACACACGATACACATGGATTTATCCCATGCGTAAGAAGTCTGAGGTCTTTCTTCACTTCACCAATTTTATAACTCTCATCTCTAATCAATTTTCGAAAATGGTTAAAATTCTACAAAGCGATGAGGGTAAAGAGTATGATAATTTGTCCTTTCGTCAACTGTGTGCGCATAAAGGGATTCACCATTGATTCTTTTGTCCTCATACCCCGCAGCAAAATGGTCTTACCGAACACAAGCATCGTCATATCTCATAAATGGGACGCACTTTGTTACTTGCTTCCAATCTTCCACATAAATTTTGGGCTGAGGCACTTTGCACTGATGTTCATATAATTAATCGGCTACCCATTCCTGTTCTCAAGTAGGCCTCTCCGTTTCAAAGTCTATTTGGCCAGGTTCCTGACTACACAGCTTTGTGCATGTTTAGGTGTGCTTGCTTTCCATACCTTGGTGATTATACACCTCACAAACTCTACCCCAGATCCTTGTCATGCATTTTTCTTGGCTACAGTGACAACTATAAAGGTTATCGCTGTCTTCGTCCTCCAACTGGACGTGTCTACCTATCTCGTCATGTTAAATTCAATGAAGATGATTTTCCTTTTCACTCATCTATGGCATCATCCTCCGTGTCACCATCAGACTTGGTATTTGTTCCCATTCCTCTCATACCTACCTCACTTCAGAACAACCTTGCCTTGTTCCCCATGATCCCTTCACTGCCACCCGTGCCTATGCATCAAAATCAGGATCTCACTCGTACCCCCCTTTCTGCCACTGTCCTTGTGTCAGACTCATCTACAATCTCATAGCAATCATGCCCTTCACGTGCATCTTCCTTACCAACTCATGACATGACACCCATGCTGCCTGCACACCCCGTCACTGTCCCTCAAAATCTGGAACTCTCTCTTGTCAACCTGTTTACACATGTCCCTGTTTCTATCCCCTACTACCTCTCAGTCACCCTATCCGCATGTCTCTACGCTGTCCGCCAGTGGCGTGACTCCTGCACCTCTCTCAGGACCTCACACACGGTCCAAGTCAGGAATCTTCAAACCCAAAACCAAGGCCTACCTTGCTAGTCGTCATCCCCTTCCTTCTGTGATGTCCACCCTCGTCGAACATGATACGGAACCCACCTGTTTTACACAGGCCTCCCGATCCCCTCACTGGCGCCAAGCTATGTTAGATGAGTTCAATGCATTGCTTGAACAAGGCACGTGGACCTTAACCCCTCCAGTTCACATGCTAATGTTGTCGGCTGTAAATGGGTATTCAAAATCAAGCGTCATTCTGATGGCTCGATCGAGCGTTACAAGGCACGTATTGTCGCCAAAGGTTTCCATTAACAGCCCGGGGTTGATTTCACCGAGACTTTCAGTCTCGTTGTGAAGCCTACCACCATTTGCACCGTGCTCAGTCTTGCCGTGTCTCTCGGTTGGCCGATCTGTCAACTTGACGTCAAGAACGCCTTTCTCCATGGTTCTCTTGTGGAAGAGGTTTACATGACCCAGCCACCTGGCTTTGTTGATCCTCATCGTCCCAACTATATTTGTAAGCTTCGCAAAGCCATCTACGGTTCGAAACAAGCTCCGCGAGCTTGGTTCCAACGCCTAAACACATTTCTCCTTCAGATAGGCTTTATCCAAAGTCGGGCTGATAGCTCAATGTTCACATATCATCGTGGCTCCACCATTCTTGTTTTTCTTCTCTATGTGGATGACATTCTGTTGACTGGTAACTCTCTTCCTTTGATTCAATCCTTTATCCAAACTCTGAGCGATGAGTTTGAACTCAAGGATCTCGGTACACTACACTATGTCCTTGGCATAGAAGTCTCTTATTTATTCAATGGCATTCATTTGTCTTAGAATAAATATACTTTGGAGTTATTACAACGTGGTGACTTATTAGGGTGTAAACCTTGATCCACACCTATAGCAGCCAAGACTCAACTTTCTGCACACACATGTACTGCTCTCACGAATCCATCCTTCTATAGGCAGCTTGTGGGTTCTCTGCAATACCTTACCCTCACTCGGCCAGATATTTCCTTTGCAGTGTAGAATGTCTCTCAGTTTATGGGTCGTTTTACTACCGTTCACATGGAAGCAGTTAAACGCATATTGCGTTATCTTAAAGGTAGCTTGGGTATGGGACTTCGCTTAACTTCTTCTTCGCAACCATTTCGTCTCATCACCTATTCAGATGCCGACTGGGCAGGGTGCCCTGACACACGTCGATCCACCACTGGCTTCTGTACTTTTTTGGGTGACAATCTTATTTCTTGGTGTGCAAAGAAACAACAGACAGTGTCTCACTCTAGTGCCAAAGCGGAGTATCGGGCACTTGCCGTTGCGTGCGCTGATTCTATTTGGATAATGGGCCTTTTACGTGACCTCCGTGTTTCCGTCTCTGAACCCACGGTGATGCATTGTGACAATCTGAGCGCCACATACATGGCTGCTAATCTGATCTTTCATGCTCGCACGAAACACATTGCTTTAGACTATCATTTCGTCCAGGAACGTGTTGCTTCAGGGACTCACCGTGTTTGCTTTCTCCCTTCCGTTTTGCAACTGGATGATCTCTTTACGAAAGGCTTGTCGGAGACGCGTTTCCAGTCCTTGTGTTCCAAACTTGTCTCCTCTCCGGCGTCAAGTTTGCTGGGGAGTTTAGACAAGGACAGTTAGGGTTTAGGGTTTTGTATTTTATTATAGTGTGTAACTGCTCCCACTCTCTGGTATATAAACCCTTGTAAAGTATACTTTAAGGTTAATGAGAATCTGAGACTTCACAACCTTGATAATATGGTAGGAACTAAACATTCAAGGACGTCCAAATCAGTACACAAAAGAAATCATGCGCTCGCCTTCAAAACACATATATATATGATATCGGTATGTGATGGTTCGCTCAGTAGAAATGGAAATCGACAGTAATATGCCACCAGAAACGGCCACGCCCACCAAAAATTACTACCCTACTGATTGAAGTACAAATGGAGTTACTTTTTCTGTTCTCAGATGGAGGTACTTCCTGCTCAACCTTGGCAGGCCCTGGACCAGCCGATACCTTTACCATTGATGGACGCAAAAGCCTGTCACCAAGCTTAAACCCCTTGCGAAATTCATCGATTATAACACCTTCTTCGTATTCTGAAGAGTCCTCACGCATAATTGCTTCATGCAACTGTTCAGGAAAATTGAAATTTTCAAGGTTAGAAATTGTATAAATTCTTTATGTCTTAATAAATTTAAAGACTGCATACTGAGTGTGATGTCTAACAATCACAAGATGTAACCATTCAGTAACTTTAACGTTACGTGTTCATCCTACTAATGCAAAATAGGTCACATGTAGTTTTCACTCTCATGAACTCACCAAATTGGCTCGATTCAATCATGATTTGGTCCGACTTAAAACCGTACCCAAGTCTTCATCAAACCTGAACAAAATCGACTAAATATTTGATAATAATCATCTAGTAACTGATTGAATTTCGAGCCAACTTGGCATCTTACCTGCATAAAGCCAACCATAAGACACAAGTCATGTTGTCAACCAACAAAACGGGACAATTCCACTCATGAACTTACTGATCACCAAGATATAGTGTTCGTCAGAAAGAATCATATGCCTTACTGTAATTGGTGCATCCCTTCCGTAAAAGGATAGGGTTCATGGTTATTGAGAATCCAATTCAATTGTCTTTTACAAATACTTATATTACTAAAGTGGATTTCACCTTTGCATACCATAAAAGGTTGAATGACTTACCAATGGATCAAAGGGCTTCCCCACCGTCTCAACAGGAACAACACCAAGAGAGTTTAAAATCTCTCCGAACTGTTTATAAATGCTCTGATAGCTATTGTTGATCTTCTCCTCTCTCTCTCTCTGTCTCACCTTAATCTGGGTTTTAGCCCTCTCAAAATTATCCACTACAGGCAACAAACTCCTTTTACATCTTGATGTATGGGGCCCTGCTCCTATTGTGTCTAATTTTGGCTACAAGTGCTATTTGTCTATGGTGGATGATTATTCCCGATTTGTGTGGTTGTTCCCTCTTGTTCGTAAGTCCGATGTCATGACCACATTTGTTACTTTCAAACGCATGATTGAAAATCGTTTGAATCACACTATTAAAGTCTTACAAACAGATGGTGGTGGTGAATTCACTAGCCTTGCATTTCGGCATTTTCTTCATGATCATGGCATAACACACCAACTTTCTTGTCCGCATATATACGCCACAACAAAATGGTATAGTTGAGCGCAAACATCGCAATGTTACCGAAATGGGTCTATTTCTCCTTGCTCAATCTCATCTCCCGCAACATTTTTGGGTCGAGGCATTCACAACTGTCGCATTTCTTATCAATCGGTTGCCTCTTCTCTTCATAATGTTGGGAATGTTTCTCCTTATGAAAAACTGTCTTCCATGCACGTACTCGTCACATAGAGATTGACTACCACTTTGTTTGAGAGCTTCTCGCCCAAGACGTTCTTCAAACTTGCCACATCTCCTCTCATCATCAACTCGCTAATATTTTTAGCAAAGGACTTTCCGCGATCGATTCTTTTTCCTTGCTTCCAAGCTCAACATCTCCACTTTGTTCCGTTTCGCTTGAGGGGGGGATGACAAGAGTATCGAATCCAACACAAATCTCTCCTCCGAATCTGCTGTCAACACATAATCCCACCATTCACTCCATATTATTTGATGTACATAATTAAGAGTTATTAGTTACCTTTTATGTTGAACAAAGTCAACTATAGGCTTGTATATATTTTGTATCAATATGTTAAACAGATGATTAAGGAATCCTTTCATAATATAGAACTCTTCTCTTCCTGTCACTGTCTATTTCTCTATAGGGCTAACCAATTAATCAATAAACTTTGGCACAACTACGTCCATTTTAGCAGAGGTGCTCCCATTCGAGTTCAATTACGGCTACGACCCTGTCAAATTTTTCGAGGATCTCACTGGGTGCCAACTACAACTTCATCAATTTTTCGAAGACGTCGACGACAATGGTTAGCAAAGGTTAGTAAAGCCACAAAGGGGCAGGTACATGAGAAACGTTGTACTGAGTTCTCTGTTTATATTATTCACATACATGGGTACAAGTAGTTGAAGCTGGACTTCCCTCCTCATGAGTCATGACATTCTATCTCGGCATTTGACTCCAACGAGGACTTCACGTTCTCTACTGAAAATATATATTGAACCCTATTGAACTTGGATGGGAAAACGTCATTCAACTAACTCCACTTCTCGTAAGAGTGAAATCATCGGCAAGATAATCACACCTACCGATCTCATCTTATCCACATCCCAGTTTAAATTAGGATCAAAGGATCATATTCGTACATGCTAATACTAGAATCCGTCTTCGACAAAAAAAAATAGGTGTCGTAGGATTGAAAGAGCATATCAGAAACGCAAATTCTGATTTATAGTTTCAGAAACCTATTTAAAGTTGATTGTTCAAACTGTCAAAGAAAGTCACCCTCCCACATCCTCATTTCTATCACCAGGCATTTCACATTCCGAGTACATAGTTTACATTTATTAATGGGCATTTTTCTATAATATAATAATCAATTACTATATTTAAATTGTTTCTCATTTTTATAATAAAATGTATCAAGTTTGATTCTCTCACGCCATTTAATAAAAGAAATAAAATTAGTGCTTCTAAAGTTTCATGTAGTTACATACCAATATTAAACACACACAAAAAAGTTCGCTTAGATCGTGACTATACAGCTTACAGACATATAGAACATGCTCAAACTAAAACTTGGGACTTGGGAGGGATCTTTAAGCTTTTCCAGGGGTTCTTGGGTCATGATGGCTGTTTGCTCCTGTTCCTGGATAGTCTTCACGTTCTATAGTCACCCTTCCTTCAATAAACCCCTCTCCCCCACCCACATCAAAGACCTCCTCTCCACTCTCCAAATCCACTAGACCCTGCCAGAAAGATAAATAAAGGCAAAATTAGGGGATAAATTACACATAAATGTTTTTATGTACGAATCTCTGCATATATAGATTGCTGAATAAAGCGATAAATGAGAAAATTATTATTAATGTTTTTGAAAAATTTATTTTGCACTGTTTCATACTTTATTTTTTAAAAGACTTTTTAGTTAAAATGATCACTGATATTCGCATAACTCCTCACTTTGGTCGCTTTGATTTAAAATCGATAGAACTGATTCTGAGTTTGTCCACCATCAATCATTTTGGTCATTCGGAAAAAAAAATCTCAATGAAATAAGGAGAAAATGACAAAATTACTCTCAATTTTTGTCAAATTAGTTTGACCCTTTGTTTATTAGTTGAGGATATTTTTGTCATTATGGTCCTTATTTAAGGAGATTTTTCACGTAAAGTTCAAAATAATTGATGGTGGACAAACTCAGGGATCACTTGTATTGATTTTAATCTCAATAACTAAAGTAAGGAGTTATACCAATTTCAGAGACTATTTTGGCTAAATGTCTTTTTAAAATTTTCTTTTTACCTTGTGGAAGTGCATGATAACTTTTTTCACTAAAAAGGACTGCCTTATGACTTTTTCACTAAAAAATGATAATAACAGTGCTCTAAAATAATTATCATTGGTAATATTTCACTACTTTAAGGAAAGAACAAGAAGAAAACAATGAATGAGAAGGCGAAAGAGCGAGCTGAGCTGACCAGAGATTCTTGGACCGACAAGTCTTCCTCCTCTGACTTGAGGCTCCCTACAAAACAAGAATAATTTAACCAAGTATTAATCCACTTCTTTTATATAAGAAAAATGAAATAAACCACTATTTTTGCACAAATACACTCTGTATATAGATAGAGTGCATATGTTTATATCATGTGGCATCGGCTTAAGACTTAACCCCAATTGACCAAATAAAAATATTTAAAAAGTAAAAAGAAAGAAAAAGGGAAATTCTTGAGCCTTACTGGTAGCAGGAACTGCACACAGAGATAGAACATGAGAGAAAACCAATAAGAGTACCAGCAGCAGTCTAAGGAAAGGCTTCTGCAGCATGTTGATCAAACACGAGGAAGAAGAAGAGGATAATGAGGTTAAGAGGTGGTTGGTGAATAGCAAGAAGAGGCTTGTAGTATGATTGCTTTTATAGAAAGACCACAAAGAATATTTTTGGAATTCTTTATCCCACCGCAAAAGTCAGGTCAAATTATTTCGGCTTATCCAATTTAATTTGATATAATTTGACCCAAAAAAAAAAAACTATAATTTGATTTTTTTTTTTTTTAGAAAATTAATTTGATAATATAATAAGGGCTAATAACATTTTGGGGCATTAAGATATAGGTCCAAAAAATTGACGTTCTATTGGCTTTAGTCCAATTTTTTGAAATTTCTGATTTAGATCCACTTAACTATTTTTAAACCTATTTTACCCTTTGTTTTCAAATTTTGAATATTTAAACATATCTGCAATTTACTAAACATTTAAAAAAAAAAGGTTTCAATTCTTTACCTTTTAATAAAATAAAATATTTTTATCATAGATTAAGTTGCAAAAATATACAACCTGTTGCAGTCCTATTTAGAATAGGAATGTGATTGTGTAAATCCTAGTAGATTAGGAATGTATCTTATATTCCTATTAGGAGTAGATTACTTATTAAGTATTGTAATCCTTATGGGAAAGGGTTTGCCCTTTCTACTACTATAAATAGAGGCACAATGGGGTGAATAAAACACACCTCACAATTACACATCTCTCTCTTCCTCTCTATGTGCCGCACCTCTCTCTCTCTCTCTAGGCCTCCATAATTGTCCAGTAAATTATACCTACAACACGTTATCAGCACGCTCTTGACGCTACGCTAACAAGAGAGTTTATTCTTCAATTAGGGGAGTATTACGTTTTAATTATTTTTTTTGAGATTAATTTATTATTATTTTGAATTAATCTACATGATATTGATTCAATTTAATTTTTCTTTGTTGAACGTGATACAACGCATTGGAGACGCGATTTCGGCTTTATGAGAAGGATCTTCTACAAATTCAAAGGCTTTTATAAGTTTTCTGCCAATCAGGTACGCTTAAAATAAAGTAAGATATTTGAAACGACTGTGAAGCATGAAAACATTCCCCATGATGCATGAACCCCTACATTTATATTTACCTTCCGATATATATATTGTATATGTTCATATATTTGTCAAAATATATATTTGTTTCATGCATTACGCAATTATAAAATCACTATGTGGAATATGTGAGTCAAAGAATCGAAAAAAATTAGAAGCAAATTAGGGTTTTCCCCTAAACCCTACAGGATTTGAAAAAAAAAAAAAAAAAAAAAAGAAAAAACCGAAAAGGGATTGGATTGGGTGCGGCACCGCACCATCCCTTGCAAACCCAGACACCAGGCTTTGCGCTGGTTTGTCCTTGCTGGGCCTGTAGCCCCATCCCTTTCGACCCACTGCCCGCAAGCTTGGCTTGCTAGGGCCCCGCGTGTCACACCAGCCTTGCGGCTGGGCCTTGTGTCCCGGCCTGCACATGGGGCTTCGCCCTGCGGCCCGCATCACGCCAACCTGATGGCTTGGCCTTTCCCGCGCAAACTAGAAGGCCAGCTTTCGCTGGGCTTTCCCCCCGTACACCCCATCAACCCAACCCAGCTCGGCTGGGGGTTTTTATGCATACCCGTGGCCTGCAGCCACCATCCACATTATTTTGGGGACTTGTTTTACACTTAAGACACCCAAAACCATGCCCAAATTATTTTGGGGCATATTTTTCAAATCCACATGCTATTTTTTTTAGTCATATAAAATAATTTAACCCGTATGTTAAATTTATTTTGCTTCTATAATCGACCCTGTATGGCCCGATCTATTGAATTAATTAAAAGTGACCTGCAGTCCATTAATCTGATAATGAATCCAAAATTATTGACCTGAAGATCACTTTTGGACATTAACGATTCAATAATTTATTTCTCTTCTTTGAACCGTTGACTCACTTTCGTAGTCCCGAAGCACTCACACTTGAGTTCCCGAAGAACCTCAAAATCCACTACACTTAGTTGTATATTGCATTCTGTGTTCTTGCAGGAACCTCTCTTTTATGAACTAAACGTTCATAAACTAAATCGAACATGTAGTTTCGAATTTAGTGCCTTTGAAACCCGAAGTTTTTCATAAAACAATACACCCATGAAAACCTGACATTTTTCATGACACCATGTCTTAGAACTCGAATGTTCTAACTTTGATGCTTATGGATGATTCCTTCCCATAGCACCAATCACAATCTTGTTCCCTCCAAATTCAGTGGATTGTCGAACCGTCACAAGTTTGATTTTCCTGATTTGGACGTTTCTAATAGAAACCACTTTATGTGGGGTACAAGACGTGAATCTCCACTTGACTATCAAGAAGTTGAGCAACCATTGAAGCCAACAATGGCATGGAAGAGCTGAATAAGCCTCCGCCATGATCTTCATTCGAAGACTTATGCCCGAAGCATTACAAATGGAAATACCTCCGACGGAGGATTCCATGGCTCTTTGGCTTACTTCTACGGACTGTTTAATCATGAAAGATATTGCCTGAAGCATACCATGATTACGTCCATGAATGAGTACAATTCTGAAGTTTATAAATCCGATTGAATTTTGACTAGAGAATACTTTTCTCGTCATTCCTTGTTTCTAACTTGCTCTTGAAGCAGCAGTGTAGAAAGTGGAAGTCTACCAAATTCTCGGATCTGATTACTACCACAAACGTGAGAGAAAGGTCTAGACCCAGTTCGGCTGGAGTCTACCGAATGGTATAGACTCAGTTCGGCTGGAGTCTACCAAATGGCTCGACCCAGTTAGGTCAAAGACTACCAAATGGTGATGCACTGCTTCGGCAGAGATACACCGAATGGCATACCTTCTCATAATCCAATTTTGAGTTTGTTTTTACAACATATGGTAGAATCAGGGCCTGCCAAGGTGTGGCATCATGCCCGAAGCGTGATCCTTGGCACCTAAGACCTAAAACTTCAAGAATAAGGGATAGTATTCCCGAACCTTAACCCTGCAGAATCTACTTTCGTTTCGATGGAATAGATCATTGGTTATGCAACTGTTCGTGCCCCTACCAATGTTGTTAAGGCGTACCATTCTCGTAGTCAATATGTGAGATTAATTTTGCTCCACCAAACTCCGTTGGAAGAGCATAATTTTGACATGGATGGCCTTATTGGCCGAATCCCCTTAGTAAACTATTTACTTTATGAACATTTTTCCATGTTCTTGGATTCAAGTTTGGTGTATGTTTTACTTATGGATAATCTTATTGATATTGTCCTCGAAAATGAGTTAATTGAATCATGTTTCTTAGTACATGTGACCGATTCAATTAAACACGTGATTAGGTAGGAATGTGGGAAAGTTAGTTGTCTGGACGAATGCGTACTACGCACACTAACTTTACACCTAAATCACATCTCTAACAACGACTTCAGGTCTATCCAACCTGATTAAGAGCATTGGCACGCTCCTCGTTGTATGAATGGTACTGCATCACCATTTAAGGGACCTTAAATTCTCCCTGACGTTGAGTTTTTAAGGATATTCGAGATGACAATGATCATAAATGAAACCACTGAAGAAAATAGAGTGAAATATCTTTGCACCACCTCCAAAAATAAGCATGAAGCTTTGATTTGGGGCCAATGGGTTGTCTCCCAACTGGGAATACACCACATGTGGCCGGCCTAGAGCTGGGTGATTGAGCAGTTTCCTTACTTTGGCATGACCTTTTGGGACACTTAGGTCGAACAATGATGCTACGACGCATCTCCTTACCCGAAGTAAGGATCTTGTGCCTACAAGCACACTTTACCAAGCCTGCTCATTAAGGAAATTGATTTTCTATATCATTCCTTGCAAAGATACGAAATCACCTCTTTTCCATAAGTGGATTCAAGGGAATATATGTGGACTAATCCAATCAAAATGCGGACCATATCAAGACTTATGGTTTTGATTGATGAATCGACAAACTGGTCACATGTTTGTCCACACACATTACTGCTAAACCTCTTGGCCGATTATGGGTTCACCACCCTACTTATCCCTTAAGGTCCTAGAGACAGGATAATGCCAGAGAGTTTATATCGACAGTTTTCGATAAAGTATTGCATGTTGTTTTGGGTTTCTAATTGAACATTGAATTCCCATGTTCACCCCAAATAGCCTCGCCTAGTGATCATAAAGCGCAAATTTAAATCATCACCCGAATTTTGGTAAAAGTACCAAGTTTTCGGTTTTTCTGCCTAGGGCTATGCAATCTTGTACGCAGTTATGTTGGTCCGCCTTGAGGCCCATTGCCACCCAACCTATATGACGTTACAGTTGGTTACTGGGTACGAACCTGACGATTTTCGTATTTACGCATTTGGGTGAGCATTCCATGTGCCCAGTTGCGCCGCCGCAACGTACCACCATGGGTCCTCAAAGAAGGATGTGTATCTTTTGTCGATCATGATTCTCCTTCACACTAGCTCTCTTCCAGCCCTTGCATGCGATCTCTTTACCGCTTATTTGCGGGTTGTCACTTTAATGAGACAATCTTCCCACCGTTAGGGGGAGATAAGAACGTCAACGTTCCTGTAGAACGGCGCGAAGTTGCGTGGACGTTGCCCAGTATGTCTCATCTCGATCCCTATACCGCACAAGTGTGATAAGCAAGTGCGATGAATTCTAGATTTCAGAATGTTGCTCCAGACGCATTCCTCTGATCTAGCTAAAGTGACGAGATCATATACCAGCTGCAAACATGCCTGCAAGGATAGACGTACTTAACGGACGTCGAGTCAACATCCCTGAAGGGTGTGCCGCCCCTGTTGGACTGTTTGGACGCCCCTGTTGGACGGTCCGGTACAACGGCGGATAGCCAATCAATCTGTCTTGGCCTGGAGCACGACAGATCAATCGGTTCGTAGGATTCACTTCCCCAGAAGAGGAAGACACGGCACAACTATGAATCTAAACTCAATCGCTGTCTCAAATCATTTCCATCTCATGAGATTAATCCGGATTACTCCCGAGACATGAAGTTCTTGGTCCAGTATACTAGTTTGGATGAGAAAAATGGAATTGAAATGAGATTATCATCGATGATGTTTTCACTTATATGGTAGCTACCGACATAAATGAAAAGCGACGATATCGAACCGTGTTCCGTTGATTAAGTGACAACGTAGAACTAATTGGACAACTGAGATTACAATCTAGGTCAAATTCCTTACCAAAGTGTGTATTGGACCTGTCGTTCCTACACTGCCCAAGGTAACCCTATTATGTTACAAGTGGGAAAGGAAGCGTTATGAGATGAATGAAATAGTGCGACGTGATGCACACCTTACGGCGCAAGGTTTCTCTCAAACGTCCTGTGATTGATAGCAGCATTATGAAATATGGTTAGTGTTTTCTCCATGGGGATATAGATACGGAGATTTACATGTAAGTTCTCGAAGAATTACATGGACTGGTTCAAAAAGTTCCAAAACCACGGAACACCCTCTTAACTTGTTTTGAGGCGTTCACTTAAATCTGACGGATGTGGTATACCCGTCGAAGTGATTGTTTGATCAGTCAGGGATATGAATTATGCCCTTGCGTGTTAAACTATGAAGTCTTATTCCAAATTGCTAGAGTTACAGTTTATGTCGTTAACACGAATCTCACTAAGACTCTGGAAGAGCTTGAGAAAACTGCCTCGCACCTGAAGATGGAATTTGAGATGAAGGATCTTGGGAAAACTCGTTTATGTCTTGACCTGAAGTTTAAGCGTTGTTCTGACGGTACCTTAGTCTACCAGTCGAACTACACTTTAAATGTGTTACCTTTAAGTATACCTTTGATCGTCCATACGTTATATGCAAATGAGACCCTTGAAGAGGTTATGGAATCCGAAATTCCATATCTAAGTTCAACTTTGCGCTTCGTTGTACTTAGCTCATTGTATTTAGACAGGACATCTCCTTCGCTGTTGATCTTGGTAAAGATGCAGCACCGCGCCTACACGCAACCACTGAATTGGTATTAAAGACGTACCCTGAAGGTATTCTGAGGGCAAATCCCAACGCATCTTAGCGGATCCGACCCCCCTGATCCTCGAAATGATGCTTGCCTTGTTGTTATGCTGACGCAGGTTACTTATCAAACCCGCACAAGGCAAAATCCCCAAATGGTTATGTCTTTACCGTTAGGGACATCGCAATATCTTGGAGGTCCATGATATGACCTTAGTTGCGAAATCTTCGAATCGTTCCAAGACTCACCTCACTTCACTACGCCACAAGTGAGACATGCTTAGGAGTTCTTGTTGAGCATGTTCGTAGTACTTGCTGTGTTTTCATCCATCGTTGAGTCCCGACAACGATCCATGAAGACTATGCCGCATGTATCCACCCGACCAAGCCATGATACATCAACAAAGTCAACGCCAAGACATATTGCGACTACATCTACATCAGCAAAGCATCAGGAGATTGAAGTCATGCAAGCCGATCCCAGACAACCTTGCCGACCTCTACACAACGTCACTGCCGAGGTCAACCTTCCAGAAGCTTGTCCGAGGAATTGGTATGCCTAACTATTATATGCAATGTTTGTAGTTCTCATTTGGAAGTTATGTCAAACTCAGGGGGAGTATCCAGAAGTATACTCACTTGATCTTAATGTACTCTTTTTCCCTACGATTAGGAGCATTTTTCCCACTGGGTTTTTGTTACCTAACTAGGTTTTAACGAGGCACCCATCTTGGGCTGATCATACCCTTGAGAGCTCTTCTACTTGCGTCCAAAAGACGTATAGTTTTGGCTTAATGCAACTTCTCACTTTTCTCCTTAGACTATGGGTTTTCCCCACCTTGGGTTTTACCATAGCGAGGTTTTGTGAGTTTTACTTTTTATGCATTCTTCCATTGATTTGAGACTCGCATTCGCCCATTGTGCCGACGACTTCATCAACTGTACCTGCTTCATCACTGAAGACTTGATGCGCCATTTACTTGAGTATTTACACACTCAATGGGGAGTGTTGCAGTCCTATTTAGAATAGGAATGTGATTGTGTAAATCCTAGTAGATTAGGAATGTATCTTATATTCCTATTAGGAGTAGATTACTTATTAAGTATTGTAATCCTTATGGGAAAGGGTTTGCCCTTTCTACTACTATAAATAGAGGCACAATGGGGTGAATAAAACACACCTCACAATTACACATCTCTCTCTTCCTCTCTATGTGCCGCACCTCTCTCTCTCTCTAGGCCTCCATAATTGTCCAGTAAATTATACCTACAACACAACCTAATTAAAAAGCCACTAATTCATAAATGTACATATACCTATAAGTAAGATGTCAAATGAAGAAAATATATCTAATCAATAGGTAGATAAGGTACAAAAACACAATTTACCTACCTATAAGCAAGATAAATTACTATGTAATATAGGAAAAGACATAGAAGCAATTTGTGATAGAGATAGATAACAAAATAGAAAAATGTAATCTGCCTATAATAGAGGTAGGTTATATAACAAAATCTTGTGATATAGATAGATAAATATTGGCCATGAAATCGATTAATTTGAGTAAAAATACAACTCAAATGAAGATCCAACTTTGACCACCAAATTAACTAATTTGAACACAACAAGCAATTTGATGAAAGAAGCCAACCAACCTCCATTCTTTGATCAAACAGAATCAAATTTCATATATAGTGGAAGCCTAAGAAGAGAAGAGGAAAACTGAACAATGATAAAGAAGAAGAAGATTCGCAAGGCAAATGATAAATCCTAACTAAGAAAAAAGGTTTTAAATAACAAACTAAAAAGAAAGAATAGATAAATGAAGAACAAATGAAGAGGCATATCCTCACTTGGAGATATATAGGAAGTAATTTTATTCCAACAATTATCCTATTATTAAGGGAATTTTATTTTTTAAACCTCAAATAGGTAAAACTTATCACAAATACAAATCCTAAAATCAAGGGATAATATTGATTACTTATAAGTAATTTTAGGGGTAAATTGGTATGAAAATGAAAAGAAAAAAAACTGACATGGAATATAATTAGACACATCTCAAAAATGACTCACAAAATTGGATTCATATCAAGTTTCCCCTAACATTTTAATGCTTCTCAAAAACAACAATAAGCTTGTCACATCCCGGCCCGAGCTCGACCACTTCTTGGGCTCGACTCCGCCCACGCCCTCACGGTTTTGTTTCTGGGAACTCACACGAGAACTTTCCAGTGGGTCACCCATCCTAGGATTGCTCTTGCGCAAACTCGCTTAACTTCGAAGTTCCAATGGAACCCGAAGCCAGTGAGCTCCCAAAAAGCCTCATGCTAATTAGAGGTGGGTATGTACATATAAGGCTTACAGGATCCTTGCCCCTAGACGATGTGGGATCTTACAATCCACCCGCCTTAGGGGCCCGACATCCTCGTCGACACACTTCCAGCTAAGGAGTGGCTCTAATACCAAATTGTCACATCCCAACCTGAGCTCGACCACTTCCCGGGCTCGACTCCGCCGAAGCACGATATTGTTCGCTTTGGACTCCAACCATGCCCTCATGATTTTGTTTCTAGAAACTCACACGAGAACTTTCTAGTGGGTCACCCATCCTGGGATTGCTTTCGCGCTAACTCGCTTAACTTCGGAGTTCCAATGGAACCCGAAGCCAGTGAGCTCCCAAAAAGCCTCATGCTAATTAGAGGTGGGCATGTACATATAAGGCTTATGTGATCCTCACTCCTAGGCGATGTGGGATCTTACAAAGCTTCTCTAATTTTCACACAATACATTTGAAGATTTAAAATTGTGTTAATTTATTTTGTCTCTTTAAACATCTAATTTCATTAAATTGATTATTTTTCTAATGTGGTGCACATAGAACTTATATGATAGCTCATATAGGTTTTATGCTCTGTTTATCATCTATTTAACATATGTTCAAAAGATTATAAATGAAGGGGTGTGATATTCACACACCCCATTTTACTTCTCACACATTTTTTTAAATTTTCGACTGTCAAATCAGATGAATAGAAGATCAATGGACAAAAATTATCAAGGTGTGTGTGAGAAGTAAAATGGGATGTGTGGATAGCACACCCCTTAGTGAATAAACTTTTGGTTTGGAAAAAAAAAGGACTTTGTCCTAAAACTTGATTATAAAAACATTTTATGACCTAAATCTTTTTATTTTATATATTAATCGGAGAAATGTGGATATCCTGCCAACAGGATTCTCTCCGGATCCTTTTGGATCCTGAGAATTCGTGAATCGTGTCATTTCATGTCAATTTTTGTTAAGCACTGTTTATGTTTATTTTTAAATAAAAATATTTAAAATAATTTCTTACGCACGATGTATGATTTGACACGATTCACGAATCTCCAGAATCCTCACAAAGAGAATCCGACGAGGTTCCTCGATATCCTTGTTGTAATATATCTAGGGGTGGTTTTGTATGGGATCCCATACCAAAACCCTTGTCCCGATTTCCAAACCGAAATTTTCAGGAATCCCAATTTCAATACCAATCTCAAACCAATTTTTCGGAAATCTCAATTTTTGGGAATCCCGAAATAGTTTTGGGATTTCGGTAGAAATCGGGAATCCCGAGATGATTTTGGGCTTATGGACTAAAATTTGACATATTATGCTTTTGGGCTAAAATTCAACCTTTTATATTGAAATATTGACATATAGGCAAGCCCAATCTGCCAATTTGTTTTTACTAATCTGTGCACACAAATCTGCCAATCAAATGGCAAGGCCCAGTTAGTATCTGCATATTCAAAAGCAATCTGCCTATTCAAAAGCAATCTGTCAATCTGAAACGTTAATATGTACTTGAGTAAACTAGTGCATATATCTATAATCATGTCAGTTCCCAAAATTACGTCTAAAACGTTAATATACGCTTAAATAAACTTCTGTACATATATAATATAAATATTATAAATAGATGTAAAGTTTTCTGAAGCAAATTGTAACTTATAATCTATCCATGTATCCATCTATCAATCTCCCGTGTTTATTCTGCATCTATGTATTTATCTATCAATCTCCTGTGAATTAAAAATTTTGCATTTCAATTTTCACTATTGTAGGTAGATAATGTTTCCCTTAAAGATGTGCTCCTATATATTTAAAAATTAAATAATATATATATATATATATTTCGGTTCGGTTTGGGAATACCGAAATCCCAAAAACTTGAAACCGATTCCCATACTGAAATTTTGGGATTGGTTCGGTATTGGATACCGAAATTTTCGGGAATTTCGGTTTGAGATTTTTTCGGTTTGGTTTCGAGAATTTTTCGGTTCGGTTTGGAATTTTTGGAATTTTTTTCCAGCCCTAAATATATCCACCACTGGTGAAAGAAAACTAATAATTTGGTGTCATGTCATTGATGACATATGAATAAATAAAACATACACTCGTATATTATTTTGTTCTTACAAAAGTTCATTTGTGAATTATTTGAAAATGTTTGTTTTGTCCTTTTTGTTTCAATATTATTATTATTTAGCATATGATACTTTAGCGCAATAGTGGAGCTGTAGGTGGATTACAGAGTAATAAAAATTCAATTGAGACATAGGTTCGGAAAAACAGAGTACGAAAACAGTAACCTTTATACATTCTAGTGCAGATTTTGCCCTTATCAAACCTCCTTTCCTAATATTTAATAATTAAACTTATTAACGTTATCGTTATAAAAAAAATTATTATTGATATGCCCCTGAATAATGTAAGGACTCTCCGTGATTACAATTGATGGACCTCTTGGGAAGTTTGAAGCGCTTGGATGGTGGAAAGACATCTGACTTTCGACTTTGTTCCATTGTCGCATATGGCAACGTCGGCAAGTTCGTTTGTCATTAGGGTTAAGATCCCACAGACTCACTGACTTAGGGTTTGTGGCTGTTGGCCCCACTGATGGAGATCGACTCATACACTCATGCATCGTCACGATAATAGACAATTACAGACATCCACTAACAGTTTTAGGGAGAGTCACCTAAACCTTATCAGCTTCTTTTTCTCTCTCTTCCTAATAAGAGATCAAATGAGATCTCACCCAAAATAAAGCGATCGAATGAGATTGGTTTCTACACTAGTGAGTTTGGTACTCCTTTTTGACCTCTGGCATGCACTCCTCATGTATTGAGTGCATGAAAAACCCGAACACGTTTCATCGTTACAGTGTGTTAAGGATAATGTTAATGAGACAAATTTGTCAAATTTTATAAATTAAGTGATGTGGTTGTTAATGATTGGATTATTATTTAAGTGTTGATTAACATGCTTATTTCTTATTTGTGACACATCATTTAATTTCTAAATTAACTTGCTTATTTCTTATAGAGTTTTAATTTTTAAGTTTTGAGGACATTTAAGATACTTAATTTGTTAATGAGTTAGAATTCGGCAACATTTTTTGACATACATTTTGATATTCATTTGGTAAGGCCTACTTTGTAATGTATTTTAACGATCTGAACTATCTATCTTTTATGTCATCTCTCAAATATCATGTCTACCATGAATCACTAAAATCTGAAACCATATAACCCATTAGATTAAATAATAGTCATTTTAGTGTTTATTTGCAAAATCATATTGTCCATTTTCTTTAATACAAACGAATGTCTTAATAGCTTTGGATTTTTAAGGATGACGTATGAATGATAAATTGAAATATAGATAGTTCGGGATACACTAAGACAACAATTAAAGATAAAATTAGACAATAGAGTAAAGTCATTTTGTAACTAATTTTTTCAGCATTTGTAAATAAAAAATAGCTTTATTTGACACAAAAAGGAGCTAAACTTTTTTATGGTGCCCCTAGATAAATTTTTGGGAAAAATAACCAAAACCCCCAAAAAACTTTCCTTTTAATCATTAGGACAAAACAATTCTATAATACCTAAATTGGGCATGGGAAAGAAGACAAGGAAAAAAGCATATCACATGCAAAAGCAAAAATTGGGCTCCAAGAGACAGCCATGCAGTAAGCTCACATGCATTTATCAAGACAAGCAAGTTCACATGCAAAGCAAAAAGAAGACAAATAAGTCAGAAAACGTTTCAGAAACAGTGTTGACAATTTCAACAACGGTAGAAGATGACAAGTATCAAGAAGATGTCCATACCATATTTTTGTAAAGATTTTAATTTTTAGATCAGAGTATCCTCATTCAGTCTATATAAGAGGAGTTCCATTCATTGTAAAAACACATCTCAACATCTAAAAACACCTCAACACCATACTCACACCATATCCTCATACACTCAAGCATCCAAAACCTTCCTAGCATCCTTTGTAAACACTTCTTTGTAAACATTTTATATATCAATAAAAGCAAGGTTCTAAAAAACGTTAGGCGCTAGTCAGGCAGCGGGCTGGCGCCTAGTCGGCCTAGACGGATTTAGGTAAATTTTTTGTATAGTTTGTAAATAAGTGCATATTGACACTTACAAAAAAATTATACCTGTATGAAATCCATGAATAAAATAATAAAAGAATGATAAAAAGTAAAAAACAAGGTTCTAAAAGATGTTAGGCGCTAGTCGAGCAGTGGACTAAGGCCCAACTCCTAAGTGGGGATCTAGGCAAACAAGGCGGATTTGAATAAATTATTTTATATTATTAATATTTTGATGAATTTGATAATATGAGATGAAAGTTTAAAGGATTATAAGTTTGTAGTACTTACTAAATATTTTAAAAGTTTAAAGGATTATAAGCTTATAGTCCAAAACAGGGATGTAGTTATATTATTAACCTGCTAAACTGACAATCATACTTTGTTCGAACACTCTATTATAGTTGAATGATTACAATACAAATAACTGGATATTAACTAGGGTACCTCTGAGTTCTTCGTACCTCTGAGTTCAACCTTTAAGGCCTTATACCTGCATTGTGAATGGCCATCATGCTGAAACATGTCGAGTTCCATGTGCAAGGTTTTATGTCTAGTTGTTATAACGGCCATTCGACTATTTAACTGGGCTTGCTATGCGAATTTGGTATCAGAGCCAAGTTTAGCATTTTAATAGTATAATTATAATAATAAAGTACCTTGAGGACGGAAGTCATTAACGCAACTGATATCATACTCTTTTATTTTGTATGAATAGCAGATATTATTGTCCTTGTAGACCTTGTCAACCACAACCACCAGGTATTTATTGTCCTAGACACCCAATTATAACTAGCTTAAAGAGAAGATTAGCATATATATCTAAAAGAATTAGCAGCACTTTGAAGAAGCAAAAGTTTTATCTTGGTTATCTTGAACAACCTTCAACAAAAAGTGCAGCATAAAGTTTTAGAAGCAAAAAGAGCAACAGATCAAACTTTAGAAACCTTGAGAGAAGAAAGATAGTTTCTAAGAAACCAGTTAGCCGTAACTTTAGAGAAAGGTAAACTGTAGTTTATGATAGATTATCTTAATTTAGAAATTAGTGAACCACAAAAAAGAAAAATAACCTTAGACCAAAATAATTTAGTTTGTTATTTTCCATTGAGAAAGCATAATCATCTTTTCCATAGTGAAGAAAATCCACAAGCCAATAGTATTGTAGATCTTATTATTAGCCAAGTAAAAAATATAAAATTACAAAATAATAAGTATAATCATTAAGCATTTTCAGAAAAATTTCATAAAAACAATTAGACAAAATTTAGATTATATTACATCTCAATTAGAAGATAATAATAAAAATATTCAAAGGTTTCATAGCAAAAGAGAGATAAAAGAGCTTATTGACCTCATAGATATCAAGTCTAAGCAAGTAGAACTTAGATCATTAGAAATAGTTGAGCAATTAAAATTAGAAGTTCAAAAAATTCAATTAGTGCAAAAAGAGTTGAGTGAACAAGTAGATAAGTTGCATAATAGAATAGATAGATTATTAGTTTAATAACCGATTCTAGAACTAGCACAAAATATATCCAAGTTTTGAAAGAAATTAATAAGTTAGATAAAGAACAAATAGGTTTAACAGGTTTTTCAACACAAGTAACTAGTAGTAATATTCCCTTTAGGCAAAATTGTAGACAGTGAAATTTCAGTAAATAAATGTTGACCAAAGGTCAAAATTTTAACACTCGTGTATTACATAAATTGTACACATATTGTGTGATTCGACGAAAATTCGAAAAGAGTTAGAAAAGCTGTCAAACAGGACACGTGTCAACACCTGGCAGAGACGGCTTATTTCATCTGGGATATTATATTCAAAATTAGGCCTTGGAAAATTCTATAAATAGAAGCCAATTTCATTCATTTCAATTCACCAATTCACAAATACATTTCTCTACTCCCAAATTGGAAGAGAATTCTCTGAAGTTCGTTCTTCGTTCATCGTTCTTCGTTCTTCGTTCATCGTTCTTCAAGATCAAGCCCCAACGGCCCTTGAAGAAACGCTCATCCATCCTAAGATCAAGCCCCAACGGCCCCTTGGATTAGCACAATTGTTCTTCAAATATCAAGTCCAGAAGCCCTTGAAGATCCATCCACCATTCATCATTCATCCGTTCATCCGTTTCTTCAAGAACTAAGCCCAAAAGCCCCTTGAAGTTCATCCATCGTTCATCGTTCATCGTTCATCGTTCATCTTTCATCCATATTCTTCAAGATCAAGCCCCGACGGCCCTTGAAACAACATTCATCCACCTTCCAAGATCAAGCCCCGACGGCCTTTGGAATCAATACATTCATCCTTCAAGAATCAAGCTCGAAGCCCTTGAAGCTCATCCATTGTTCATCGTTCATCGTTCTACATTCATCATCAAACATCTGAAGATCATCACTGTTCATCCCAAGAATCAAAGTGCCAAACAGCCTCTTCGGATCAACACAAACAAATCCACATCACTGTTCATCCAAGGATCAAGCCCAACAGCCCTTTGGATCAACAGCCCATCAACAAATTCATACCTTACGAAGATAGAATCAGAGGAACAAATAGAGATTGTAACCCCAAAATTCATCAAATAACAAATATATTTTGTACACGTGTTCTTGTTCCTTCAGGAAATTTTCGTGTTTACAAATTTGGCACGCCCAGTGGGACATTCTCTACCTCTCATCTCTATCTTCAAATCCGAAAAGAAAAGCACAGATGGCATCAAAGAAGGCTCAAACCGTTCCCGCACCCAATGTGAAGAACAAGACCGTCCTCGCTGCAGGTAGGAGCATTTCAGAGGTTGTAACTCGAAGCAGGGCAAGAGCTTTCTTGGCCGCATCTTCCACCCCCACTTTGCTGGAGAAACAAGGACACCCAAGGCACGAGCCTGTGATCACCCTAGCCTCGCTGAAGGCGCCAAGGGAGGAAAGCCTGGGGAAGTACTCCGAGTCCCTGCTCTCTGACGCCGACTCAAGCAGCAGCACGGCCATGCAAGTCATGACCACTGGAGCAACTTCAATCGAGGAGCAGCTGGCTCAAATGAATGAGGCAATTGCCAAACTCACACAGACAGTGGAGGAAAAAGACTTACAAATCGCCGCGCTTGTCAACCGATTGGAAAAAGAGAACGACAGAAAAGAAGGAGGCGGTGAGGATGAAGAACCTCCGATACAAGAATTCGAGGAGAAGCCAGTCCAGGCAACGGAGCTCATGGGATCTCTGTCTATCCAACAACTGCAACAAATGATTGCTAACACCATCAAAGCACAGTACGAAGGGAGCTCACATGCCTCCATGTCGTATTCCAAGCCTTACTCTAAAAAGATTGATGCCCTGAAGATGCCAAGGGGATATCAACCACCCAAATTCATGCAGTTCGATGGAAAGGGGAACCCAAAACAGCACATTGCCCACTTCGTTGAAACTTGCAACAATGCGGGCACTGAAGGGGACTACCTTGCCAAGCAGTTTGTACGCTCACTGAAAAGTAACGCCTTCGATTGGTACACCGATCTTGAGCCTGAATCCATAAACAGCTGGGAGCAACTGGAGCGTGAATTCCTCAACCGCTTCTACAGCACCCGCCGTACAGTCAGCATGCTGGAGCTGACAAGCACAAAACAGTGGAGGGACGAGCCAGTCGTTGACTACATCAACCGATGGCGCACTTTGAGCCTCGACTGTAAAGACAGACTCTCGGAAATCTCCTCAATCGAGATGTGCGTGCAAGGTATGCAATGGGGATTGCAATACATCCTTCAAGGCATCAAACCGCGAACGTTCGAAGAGTTAGCCACCCGCGCTCACGACATGGAGCTGAGCATCGCCCATCATGGAAAAAAGGAGCCGATCACAGACTTCAAGAAGGATAAGGTGTTTACTCCAAAAATGGACAATCGTGGAAAGAAGCCCGCTAAGGAAGCTTTTGCCGTTGACGCCATCCCCACTAAAACTTCAGCCGCACCCGTCAAAATCTCCTCTAAAACCAAAGCAAAGGAGATAAAAAGAGGTGAGCCCTCCCGTACCCAAGAAAGGTACAAAAACACCTTAAGGGAATTGGAGCAGAAAACCTATCCATTCCCAGACTCTGACATGGCCCCGATGCTAGACGACCTGTTGGAGAAGAAAGTAATTGAGCTTCCTGAATGCAAGCGCCCAGAAGAGATGAATCGCGTTGACGATCCCAAGTACTGTAAGTACCATCGCATCGTAAGCCATCCCGTCGGCAAATGCTTTGTCCTCAAAGAGCTCATCATGAAGTTGGCGCAACAAGGACGAATTGAACTCGACTTGGAAGACACGGTCGCAACACACACTACGACGATCGTGTTTGGGTCCTTTGATCCTATGCCTCTTCAAGTAATGCACAACCATCGTCACGCAGCCCTTTCTGCACTACTACCATCGGGGGCAAACAACCAAGATGCACCGACACAAGAATTCGAGGATAATGAAGAGTGGACCTTGGTGACCCGCAAAAAGGCAAAGAAACCCAAGCCACAGACCGCAAAGCCAAAGGTAGAATGTGGGAGAAGACACCGCCGTCGCAACAATAGGAAACCCAAAAGAAGCGTTAGAGCTGCTAAGCCAACATACGCTGGGGAGCCTATGGAGCAAGAGCCACGCATTCCTGTCTCCCTGCACGAGTACTTCCCAAAGGACTTCTTCCAACGGTACGCCGTCACTGCATGTCACGTAGTAGAAGTAAAGGAAACATCAAGGGAGGAAGTTACCGCCACCGGGGAAGGTCTGCCGACTCACGTGAGCATCAATAAGGAATTGCGATTGCCCGAAGAGATACGGAAAGCACTGATAGTGGCCCTAGCAAGTCCCAATGACCATGGGGTACAAGGAAACAAGGGCGAATGCTCAAAACTTCAGTCAGATGAGTATGCCGCATGTTGCGCCGCCCAAGACACAATCAACTTCACTGACGAAGACTTATTGCTAGGATCAAAACCTCACAACCGTCCTCTCTTCATCTCAGGCTACATAAGGGAGAGCAAAGTCAAACGCATGCTTGTAGATGGCGGATCGGCCATAAACATCATGCCAAAGTCTACAATGGCCATGATTGGCATCAAAATGGACGAACTATCTCTAAGCCGTCTACTAATCCAAGGTTTCAACCAAGGAGGACAAAAAGCGATAGGAATGATCCGAGTGGAGATGACCATCGGAGAACTCAAATCAAGCACGATATTCCATGTGATCGATGCAAGAACTTCATACGGCCTGCTCTTAGGAAGGCCTTGGATACATGAGAATGGAGTAGTGCCATCTACCCTTCACCAATGTTTAAAATTCTATCGGGAAGGAGTGAAAGTGATTCGAGGCGACACAAGGCCATTTACCGAGGCCGAATCACACTTTGCAGACGCCAAGTTCTACATGGAGGAGGACATGATACCCGAAGCTCTCCCAAGAGAGGTAAAATCCACAGGCAAAGCAACGCCTAAAAAACAAGAATGGCAATCCGTTCCCAGAAAGCAAGAAGGGGAAGTCACACCATCTTCAAGCAACGACGAACTTGTGACAGCAAAAGGGGGTAAGACGCCTGCAAAAGAATCAAATACGCCCGTCTTCCGATACATCCCAATGTCGAGAAGAAAGAAAGGTCAAACACCATTCGAAACCGGGACAAGCAAAGCCGACATGCAACAGTGCAAGGATGATGTGGAACTACTCAAGGCGAATGCAATTCTACCTCTAACACAGCTAGGCGGGACCAAGATTGCAGGACCACCACAAGGTTTCATAAAAGCTCTGCCAAAGGGAGTAGAATCAAGTTTTCTCCCAACCAAGAGAACCGAAGAAGGTTTTGATCCAAACGCCTACAAACTCATGTCAAAGGCTGGGTACGACTTCATTCCCTCTTCAAAACCTGGAAAGAAGGTTTCAGATGCTGTCGACAACAAAGAACATGACCTCACCGAGACTCAAAAAAGGCTGAGAAAGCATGGTTACGGAGTTGACAACGGTAAAGCAGGAATCGGTTTCGCACCAAGTGCACCTGTGAAGATTTCGAGCAAGGCGAAAAATGCTAGCACTCAGCACATCAGCGTGAGCGTTGTACAAAAACAAGAAGAGCCTAAAACCGCCTCTCGGATGCCGGTCGTCAATAGGATGAATCACCCAAAACCCAGAATATCGGCATTGCATCGCATTGGTGGTCAAAGCCGAACCTCCGTCTTCAAGAGGCTTAGCACGCCAACATCCCAAAAATCCGTTTTTGAAAGGCTGTCAAAACCTAAGAAACAAGGCAACGCGGCTAGCTCGCCTTTGCAACAGTCAGTTTCCGAAAGACTGGAAGACAACAAAAAGCCTTCTAGAAGAAAGGAGACAGCGCCAAAAGAAGAAAAGCCAGACATGCTAGCAGAAAAAGGCGATATTCGGAGTTCAATTCCTTCAAGGATGAAGCGTCAAGCAGTCTTGGAGATTGACACAAAAGGACCACTAAAAGTAAGAAGGCGCACCATCATCCATACCGGACAAACCTCATGCCAGCAAGTCCAAGAGGACGACACTGATGAGGAAGTCCAAAACGTCTTCCACATCACGGTCCGAGAAAACGAAGAAGACGAGATCCTTGAGGAAGATGTCACTGCTGCACCACCACAGCTCGAAGACGGGGGGCAAGCCACGGTAGATGATCTCAAAGAAATCAACTTAGGCACAAGCGAGGAACCAAAGCCTATCTTCGTAAGCGCACTGCTAAGTGCAGACGAGGCAGAGGAGTATTACCAACTGCTGTTAGAGTATAAAGACGTCTTCGCTTGGACATACAAAGAAATGCCCGGCCTTGACCCTACCATCGCTGTACATCACCTTGCAGTCAAGCCTGGATCGCGACCGATAAAGCAAACTCAAAGGCGCTATCGATCCGAGCTCATCCCACAGATTGAGGCTGAGATTGACAAGCTAATTGAAGCAGGCTTCATTCGAGAGGTGCAATACCCAAAGTGGATCTCTAACGTCGTTATCGTCCTCAAGAAATCAGGACAGATACGTGTTTGCGTGGACTTCCGAGACCTCAACGATGCATGCCCGAAAGACGATTTTCCTTTGCCAATCATCGAAATCATGGTGGATGCAACCACTGGCCACGAGGCACTATCATTCATGGATGGCTCATCCGGATACAATCAAATTCGCATGGCTCCCGAGGATGAGGAACTAACAGCCTTTCGCACTCCAAAGGGTATATACTGCTACAAAGTAATGCCATTCGGCCTAAAGAATGCTGGAGCTACATATCAGCGTGCAATGCAAAAAATCTTCGATGACATGCTACACAAAAATGTAGAATGTTACGTGGATGATGTGGTGGTCAAAACAAAAAGAAAATCAGACCACTTGAAGGATTTGCGAATAGTGTTCAAAAGACTGCAAAAGTACAATCTCAAGATGAACCCGTTGAAATGTGCATTTGGCGTCACATCTGGAAAGTTCCTGGGCTTCATTGTCAAACACCGTGGCATCGAAGTGGACCAATCAAAAATCAAGGCCATTCAAAGCATGCCCGAGCCAAGAAATTTGCACGAACTGAAAAGTCTGCAAGGACGACTCGCCTTCATCAGGCGTTTCATCTCCAACCTCGCAGGGCGCTGTCAACCATTCAGCCGACTCATGAAGAAGGATGTTCCGTTTGTATGGGACAAAGCATGCCACAATGCATTTGAGAGCATAAAGAAGTATTTGTCAAGTCCACCTGTCTTAAAGGCACCCGTGCCCGGAAAGCCGCTCATATTGTATATTGCCGCTCAAGAAAGATCAGTAGGGGCACTCTTGGCACAAGAAAATGAATCCCAGAAAGAAGGAGCGCTCTACTACCTCAGTCGAACTCTCACCGGTGCCGAGTTAAACTATTCCCCGATAGAAAAGATGTGCCTCGCTTTGGTGTTCGCCATCCAGAAGCTCAGGCATTACATGCAGGCTTACACCATCCACTTGGTTGCTAGAGCTGACCCGGTTAAATACATCATGACCAAACTAGTTCTGACTGGGCGACTAGCTAAATGGGCGTTGCTCCTCAATCAACACGAGATCATCTACGTTCCAGCTAAAGCCGTTAAAGGACAAGCACTGGCAGACTTCCTCGCCGATCACCCGATCCCAGCCGATTGGGAAATCTCAGACGACTTGCCTGACGAGGAGGTGTTTTACATCGACGTTTTCCCAACATGGACGATGTTCTTCGACGGATCCGCCCGAACAGATGGAGCGGGGGCAGGAGTGATATTCATGTCACCACAAAGGCAAATACTGCCTTATTCCTTCCAACTGAGCGAACTATGCTCTAACAATGTCGCTGAGTACCAAGCACTGATCCTCGGCCTCCAAATGGCAACTTGCATAGGAATCACAGCCCTTGAGGTATACGGCGACTCCAAACTCATAATCAACCAACTCTTGACCGAGTATGAGGTAAAGAAAGATGATCTCGTCCCTTACTTCCGACTGGCAACTCAGCTGCTGCAAAAGTTCGAGATGGTGACGCTAGAACATGTGCCAAGAAAAGAAAATCAAATGGCAGATGCTCTCGCCAACCTAGCCTCTAGCATGACGCTAGGAGAAGGAGAAGTCGCAAATGTGCCAGTTTGCCAAAGATGGGTGATTCCACTTGCCGCCGAGATACTGCTAAATGACACAAACGTCATCTCAGTACTCCTGGTTGACACTGAAGAATGGAGACAGCCGTTAATCGACTACTTGGAGCAAGGAAGGCTTCCAGACGATACCAGACACCGCTCTGAGATACGTCGACGAGCACATCGCTTCCTCTACTACAAAGGAACACTTTACCGACGCTCTTTTGAAGGAGTACTTTTGAGATGCTTAGGTGAAGAAGAAGCCAGTCAAGCCATGGAGGAAGCACATTCAGGTATATGTGGAGCACATCAGTCGGGGCCAAAGTTACATTTCCAACTTAAAAGAATGGGCTACTATTGGCCAAGCATGGTGAGGGATTGTATGGAATACGCCAAAAGGTGCCAAGCCTGCCAGTTCCATGCCAACTTCATACATCAACCGCCTGAACCATTGCACCCTACAGTTGCTTCATGGCCGTTCGACGCATGGGGATTGGACGTCGTGGGACCGATCGCACCAAAGTCATCTGCAGGAGAAGCTTACATCCTAGCTGCAACAGATTACTTCTCCAAGTGGGCTGAAGCCATACCCCTGAGGGAAGTCAAGAAAGAAACTGTCGTCCGTTTTATCAAGGAGCATATCATCCACCGATATGGTGTGCCTCGCTACATCATTACGGACAATGGAAAGCAATTCTCCAACCGACTCATGGACGAACTCTGTGAGAAATACAAATTCAAACAGCATAAGTCTTCCATGTATCACGCCCCAGCTAATGGTCTCGCAGAAGCATTCAACAAAACTCTATGCAACCTGTTGAGAAAAGTCGTTGGTAGGAGCAAGAAAGACTGGCACGAAAGAATGAGCGAAGCGCTTTGGGCATACAGGACGACGCACCGGACGCCTACTCAAGCTACACCATACTCGCTCGTGTATGGCGTAGAGGCGGTTTTGCCGCTGGAAAGCCAAATCCCCTCCCTGAGAATGGCCATACAAGAAGGACTGACTGACGAAGAGAATGCAAAGTTGCGTCTCCAAGAGTTGGAAGCACTAGACGATAAGAGGCTCGAAGCTCAGCAACACTTGGAGTGTTATCAAGCACGGTTGTCCAAAGCCTTCAACAAGAAAGTTCACCCGAGGTCATTTCAAGTAGGAGACCTCGTCCTTGCATTACGTAGGCCTATCATCATGACACACAAGACGAAAAGCAAGTTCACCTCGAAGTGGGATGGGCCTTACGTAGTACAAGAAGTCTACACAAACGGTGCTTACATGATCATGGAAGAAGATGGCTTGAGGATTGGCCCCATAAACGGCAAGTTCTTGAAGCGGTACTACGCATGAGAAGGAGCCACGCTCCTGGCCCGCAAGAGCATAAACTGTGTACGGCAAAATCATCATCAAAATCACCATAAAAAAAAAAATAAAAAAAAAATAAAAATAAAAAAAAAATCCATCATTTATTTGAACTACGTGATGACTTGATCCCTCCTTAAACCGAGGGTACGTAGGCAACTTGAAACTTCAAAACTTCAAGTACAGTCACATCATCAACAAAAACACAAACACTTTAAAGAATGAAGAGCAAATTCAAAATATGAATACTTTATTTCTTTAAAGGAACAATTTGGTTACAAAGCCGTATTACGAAGGTGAACATCACGCCAACGTCACCACCAAGGAAAGTTGTGACCAAAAGACATTACACAGCATAAACTCGCTGCAGTCTGTTTTGCACAACCCCACATGGTAAAAGTGACGCATTGGAACGAGCTCCAAAGCAGCAACGGCAAAGAACCCACGGCAAGCAGCAACAGCAAAGAGCCCACGGCAAGCAGCAGGGCAATGGACAGTGCAACAAGGACGGCGGACAGTACAATGGCGTGCGGCAAATAATGCAGCGATGACAGAGCAGCAAGCACGGTAAAAAGGGCAGCTACAAGACAGTCCTTCAAGGCACGTTACGGTAGCAAAGAAACCAAAATGCCACGTAGTCACACTACGAAACCCTGCAGCGACTACGCAAGCAGTTTCTTGCACCGCACGGCAACACCACCACCGAGGGAAAATTGCGACCAAAAGACAATACGCAACGAAGCCCCAGTGCAGCCTCTTGTACAGCACCACACGGCAGCGCACCAACCGAGGGAATACTGTAAGCAAAAGGCACTACACGGCGGAACTCCGGCGCAGTCTCTAGTGCAAACACTTGGCAGCAAAGAGCACAAAGTACACCATCGTTCACTCCACTTCCAAAAGCTTCATGGAGGTCTCAACGTCATACCATGCCTTCACGAAATTGATTATGTAATTCCTGACATCACAACAAAAGGGTCCATCAGTAGGGATACACTACATGCATATATGTACACACGCACATATACGTATGTTTTAAAAAATATATATATAATAAAAAAATAAAAAAAATAAAAAAAAAATAAATAAATAAATAAATATATATATGTGTATATATATACACACATATATATATGTGTATGTGTGGGGCTAGACCCAAGCCCAAATACTGCACTCCCGTGACCCATTCTCAAACCACTCGGTCTAATCATTGGTCAACATCCAAGCAGCTTCAGAAGCCCAAACTCCAACTTGTCTTCTTTTCTCGGTCACGCGAGGCTTTGATTTTTTTTCAGGCCAACTGCCAACTCTCATTTTGCAGAACCCACGTGGCTTGAACATTGTTATTGGACCCAAGCCTGATCCACACTCACAAACCCAAACGACTTCCCTCTTCTCTCATTCCTTACTAGTCAAAAGCCAAAAAGCCAAAAGCTGCTTAATTAGTCACAGAAGCCATAACAAAAGATATTGAGGGAGCTGAGCACGGTGAGTTTGCCACCAAAGACTACCAGGACCTACCTCCAAACCCCCTTGTTTGAGGCCTCCTGCTCACCAATATTCAAGTAGCAGAATCTCCATCGATCTTCTCCCCCCTCCGACATATCAGCAAAAAAAAAACATGGCTCGGCTGACGCTGTTCTTGTCCGCTGCCTTGGTCCTGGCGGCGATCAGCTGCGGGGTGGCAGCGTCGAGCTTCGATGAGTCCAACCCAATCCGATTGGTGTCCGACGCTCTCCGTGACGTGGAGGAGCAAGTCGTCCAAGTCCTCGGCAGCTCCCGCCACGTCCTCTCGTTCGCCCGTTTCGCTCACAGGTACGGGAAGAAGTACGACGGCGCGGAGGAGATGAAGCTGCGATATGCGATTTTCTTGGAGAATAAGAAGCTGATTCGATCCACCAACAGGAAGGGCTTGTCTTACACTCTTGCTGTTAATCAGTTTGCTGATTGGAGCTGGGAAGAGTTCGCGAGGCACAGGTTGGGAGCTGCACAGAACTGCTCTGCCACCACAAAGGGCAACCACAAGCTCACTGATGCCGTTCTCCCTGACTCGAAAAAAACTGGAAAGAGGAAGGCATAGTGACCCCGGTTAAAGATCAAGGTCACTGTGGATCTTGCTGGACATTCAGCACCACTGGAGCTCTCGAGGCAGCGTATGTTCAGGCATTCGGAAAGCAAATCTCCCTCTCCGAGCAACAGCTTGTGGATTGTGCCGGAGATTTCAACAACAACGGCTGCAGCGGTGGGCTGCCATCTCAAGCATTTGAGTACATTAAGTATAACAGGGGTCTTGACACTGAGGCTGCGTATCCCTACGTTGGAGTCGACGGTGCTTGCAAATTTTCGGCTGAAAATGTTGGCGTCCAAGTCCTCGACTCTGTCAATATCACCCAGGGTGCTGAAGAAGAATTGAAGCATGCTGTTGCATTCGTGCGGCCTGTCAGCGTGGCGTTTCAGGTCGTCCAAAGTTTCCGGTTTTACAAGTCGGGAGTTTACACCAGTGATACATGCGGCAGCAGTTCCATGGATGTGAACCATGCAGTTCTTGCAGTTGGGTACGGAGTGGAAGACGGCGTCCCGTTCTGGCTCATCAAGAACTCTTGAGGACAAAGCTTGGGATGACCAATGGATCTTCTGGCTTGGACCCTTCATTGGAGCTGCCATTGCTGCCTTCTACCACCAATACATTCTTAGAGCAGGAGCCATCAAGGCTCTAGGATCTGTCAGGAGCAATTCTTAATTAATTTGATCCAGGGTTTTCAAACTGAGATGGTGTTTGTAAAGGAATAACGAAATGGAGGAGTGCAAGTCTGTCATGGTCTCAAAAGGAGAAATTTGAAGGGGCTACGGAATTGTAGATAATCATGGTTTTGGGCAAAGGGTGTTATTTTGTATCCCTCTCTTCTTTGTTATCTTTGCTTTGCACGTTTGTGACAGAAGAGAATCACGACAGAGAGGGAAAGGAAACTCGCAGCTCTAAAAAAAAATGGATCTGCAAAATCTAAAAATTCATTGTTCCTCAGTTCAATTTAAATAAGGGAGAGAGAGAAGACCACAACTTGTGTCAACTCTGCACTGCCGACGAGGCCACCCTCTGCTCCATCTTCTGCCATCACCAGGCTGTAAAGAAAATAATAAAAAAAAAGAGGGGTCTGCTTTCGGTGCAAATAAAAAGGAAAAGAAAGTGAATTGGTCTGCCACGGTCTACAAAGATAATGGGTAGAAAGACACAGGAAAGCTCCCATCTAACTTTGGATTCCAGAAAGAAAATGAATAATAGAAAGAAAAGGAGAGAAAGCTGTAAAGACAGCACTAAAAAAAAAAATAATAATAATAAAAAAAAATGATGAAAGCAAACCCAGTGGGAAACTACAATGATCAGATGCTTTCGGTGCTTTCTTCCATTGATAAATGTTGTGGAAGCCAAAAAAAAAAAAGAAAAAAAAAAAGAAGAAGTTATGAAAATACATGTGTATGCATATGACATATATACATATTTATGTATATTGTATATGTGTAGCAAAAAAGAGAAAAGAAAGAAGAGCGATAAAGTCCATTTTTTTTATTTACTTCTCTACAAGATTACACAAATTGGCACTCTACATGCCACACAAAAAAAAAAAAAAAAAAAAAAAAAAAAAAAAAAAAAAAAAAAGATTACAAGAAATATACAAACAAAAAAAAAAAAAAAAAAAAAAAACTCCTCAAGGACGATCAGGTGGTGCCTCAGAAGTCGACGGAACTCCGGGAAGACGAAGAGCCAGAGTTGGAATCTCCGGAGCCGGGACGCTTGGTGCAACTCCGGAGGACGAAGGCAACATGAACCTCGGGAGTAACGCCATGAACCTGTCATGGTCACTTTGGATCCGACCGTCCGACTCCTGCAGCTGGTCCAGCTTCCTCTTCATGCTGGTCGAGTAACTAGTTGCAAGCAGGTGCAACTCCTTGTTCTCGTGCCTGAGTCCTCTGACCTCCTGCCGAAGACTAGTCACTTCAGCCATCAGAGCCTCGACCTGACGAGATCGAGCAAGAAGACGTTGGCCCATGTTTGAAACTGAGCCTGCACACTGGACACTGAGAGCCAGAGAGTCCTGAACAGCCAGCTCGTCTGACCGCATGGACAGCAACCTGTTGTCTCTGGGAGTAAGGAGATTTCGAGCAACCACCGTAGCGGTTATTTCGTTTCTCATCAATGAGTCCCCAACTGTAAGAGGACCGGTGGGGGATATGAAGGACGGACGCCAAATGTTGTCTGGAGAAGACAAGTCATCATCTTCTCCGACGTTCAAATTAAGGCGACGGTCGGAAGGGCAAGACATTTTCAAAATATGTTAAGAAAGAAGAGATCAAGAAGAAGTAAGATTACAGAAGTACAGGAAGGGAGTGATTACAGAAGAGAGTTCAAAGCGTGAGGTGAAACAAAAATTCGCGCCTCTATAAAAAGAAGAAAATGAAGAAAGCGCTCCTCAGAGATCGAAGAAGCGCTACTCTCACAAATCAATGAGTGACGCTCATTTCTCGAAGGCCGGAGTCCTGTCTCAAAAGAGCCGTTCCTCTATCAAAAGCTGGGCTTGACTCAGAAATCACGTGGCATCAGCTTTTCCAGTTTGTCATCACTCTTCACATGCGTCACATGCAGCTTGGAGTGTTGCGAAAACCACGAGCCGAACCCGGATTTGAACCCCGGTTTTCAAAAGATCATCATTCCAGTTTGTCGCCACTCGTCACATGCGCAGTCAGCTTCGCGGAAATTACGGAAGCTTTGTCAGAAAGCACGTAACGGGCACTGTTTATCCATCCACCGGCTGCCGACAAATAGTGAAGGAATAGTTCCGGTTGTGAAGCCAAAATTCTATAAGTTCGACTTTCGCCTTCCACATCAAAGGCACACCTTCACACCCTCTCCACCTCTAAACCTCTCAACCTCTCTTCATCTCTGATAATGTCTTCCCAAAGAAACCTTTCGAGTCACTCAGTGTTCTTCATCCCTTGGATCACCCCAGAAAACAAACCTTCCAGAGCAAAAGTATTTCATATTAAAAAGGTTAAAAGCAAAAGTATCTCATATTACGCTTTCTCCTCACCTTCATCTGAAGAACATGGAGAAAGTGAGATCCTGATTGCTTACCTAGTCTTGCTCTCGAGTACTCATCTCAGACCCCTCCCAACCCACTTCAAAAATAAACCTGTGTAGAGGTGCTTCTTCAAAAGCAAAAGTACCTCACAGACGAAGCAGGAGGAGTCTGAGTTGCATCCAGATGAAGGCAGAGTCTGAGATGATCCAAGAGTTCAAGAAGATGCCACACCTGCGCAGAGACCGGACTACTTGAAGCATGTGGAGACAACGTGCTGAATCAACCTTCAAGATCAAGCCGCGACGGCCCCTTGAAGAAAACACAAGTCCGATTCAAGATTAGAAAATCTAGCAGAAGAAAGCAGGAGGAGTCTGAGTTGCATCCAGATGAAAGCTGTGAAAAAAAAAAAAAAAAAAAAAAAAAAAAAAAAAAAAAAATCACAAACCCGATTCAAGATCAAGCGCCCGTCACCCTTGAATCAACCTTCAAGACCAAGCCTCGACGGCCCTTGAAGAAATCACAAGTCTGATTCAAGATCAGGTAATCATCACCCTTGAATCAAAACCAGTTCAAGATAAAAGCTGTGGAAAGTCAACAAGCACAACAAAACTACACGTGCCGATTCACCCCAGTAAAGTTGAAGGAGATCCCAGCCCAATCCAAGATCAAGCCTCGACGGCCCTTGGATTGACGTCTACAGTAAGGGAACTTCAAGACGCATCTCCTACATATGACAAACACATGTATACGACACGCCTTGAAGTGGGGGCATTTGTAGACAGTGAAATTTCAGTAAATAAATGTTGACCAAAGGTCAAAATTTTAACACTCGTGTATTACATAAATTGTACACATATTGTGTGATTCGACGAAAATTCGAAAAGAGTTAGAAAAGCTGTCAAACAGGACACGTGTCAACACCTGGCAGAGACGGCTTATTTCATCTGGGATATTATATTCAAAATTAGGCCTTGGAAAATTCTATAAATAGAAGCCAATTTCATTCATTTCAATTCACCAATTCACAAATACATTTCTCTACTCCCAAATTGGAAGAGAATTCTCTGAAGTTCGTTCTTCGTTCATCGTTCTTCGTTCTTCGTTCATCGTTCTTCAAGATCAAGCCCCAACGGCCCTTGAAGAAACGCTCATCCATCCTAAGATCAAGCCCCAACGGCCCCTTGGATTAGCACAATTGTTCTTCAAATATCAAGTCCAGAAGCCCTTGAAGATCCATCCACCATTCATCATTCATCCGTTCATCCGTTTCTTCAAGAACTAAGCCCAAAAGCCCCTTGAAGTTCATCCATCGTTCATCGTTCATCGTTCATCGTTCATCTTTCATCCATATTCTTCAAGATCAAGCCCCGACGGCCCTTGAAACAACATTCATCCACCTTCCAAGATCAAGCCCCGACGGCCTTTGGAATCAATACATTCATCCTTCAAGAATCAAGCTCGAAGCCCTTGAAGCTCATCCATTGTTCATCGTTCATCGTTCTACATTCATCATCAAACATCTGAAGATCATCACTGTTCATCCCAAGAATCAAAGTGCCAAACAGCCTCTTCGGATCAACACAAACAAATCCACATCACTGTTCAT
The DNA here is from genome assembly GCA_963580275.1 of Crataegus laevigata. Classification (NCBI taxonomy): domain Eukaryota; kingdom Viridiplantae; phylum Streptophyta; class Magnoliopsida; order Rosales; family Rosaceae; genus Crataegus; species Crataegus laevigata. The sequence continues at coordinate 32,314,797 of OY756952.1, forward strand.
CCAAGGATCAAGCCCAACAGCCCTTTGGATCAACAGCCCATCAACAAATTCATACCTTACGAAGATAGAATCAGAGGAACAAATAGAGATTGTAACCCCAAAATTCATCAAATAACAAATATATTTTGTACACGTGTTCTTGTTCCTTCAGGAAATTTTCGTGTTTACAAAAATAATTTAGTTATTCAATTAGTTTTAAGTTTGGCTAAAAAATAGATCAAGTTGAAGAACAAATAGCAGAAATAAACCAAGTTTTACATAATGCATCTTCATCACTTCCATCATCTTTATTAGAAAAATTAGAAAATTTAACTTTAATACAAATAATCATATTAGAAGACCTAAAATAAATCTTTTTTGACACACTCCGACTCGGAATGTCCACTAAGACTCCAAATCGAGCTGTGCTGGCCGACACCTGTAAGGTGACGAAGCCATAAAGTGTGGTGATGTGGAAAAAGTGAATAAATTTAAACCTAATAATACCTAAATATCAAAATGCGCTGGTGAGCAGGAGAGAACTCATCTCACACGTGACGTCGGAGCATAAGTAAAGTATGATAGAGTGGGTAAGAAATATACCCTCAAAAGTAACCGCCAATTCTGAGATTTGCCAAAAATCCTCGTCGAGACGAACGTTCAGTAACTAAAACCTGGAGGGGCACAAAACAAAACATGTGAGTGGGCAAAACAAAGCTTTGAAAACATCTTTCTTTATAGAAATACAATAACCCCTCACCGGAATCCGTATAATTCCTCATAAAACAACAATACATATTAATATGAAAATCATACAGAAGAACTGTAAAAACCAAGGTATGACATAACGAAGTATCTCAGTAACAACCATATAAGCAAGATGAAATAAATCAATATAAAATGAATGTCAACTGGAGTCACCTATAGTGACCTTTACGACTCATCCATATCTCATCAATCAAGGCTAGCACATATCTCATCAATCAAGTCCTGCACATGAGTCGGAACCACCTATAGTGGTCTGTACAACAGGCTGGGTGTAAATCAGTATGCTCAAGTGCTACGATCACATGAAGGTTGTGCGAAGTATCGCAAGTGACCTACGAGTCAGAACCTCTTAATGTGGTCTGTGCGACAAGTTGGCACCTACCTTGGAATCAAGGTGAGCGTAAGGTGCGGGAGGTGAAAGGGCGGAGCACTAACACCAGGGTGCAGGACAATGAATTCTACTCGAATCCATTCCTCACTAATTACCATTCGATCATACCAACATTATATACTCACCTGAACTTACCTTGGCCTCCGCATTGGTGTGCAACATTGTACAAGGTTGTACTAAAGTACATATTAAAATGTAAACTAATTATGGCATGATATTTATAAAACATAAAACCACAATTCCTCGTTTCCTCACACATAAAACCAACATTAAATCACCAAATCATAGGGTTAAATCTTACATTCTTCAACAGATTCCTTCACATTTCTCAATTTTCCAAACAAGTTTTTATCTCAATTATTTAATCTCACTTATTGCATGGCTGCATCTAACGTCTTGTTAGACTAGCTACGTACCCTAAACAGGAATCAAGCCAATCGTAGTTCACAGTAATTATTTGTAGGTAATATGCATAAGAATATATCATGATATAATCTAAACTCAACCATCTCATAGTACTTTATAACATATAAATATATATGGCATGGCATAAAATTCTTAGTTTAATTTAAAAACATTTGTGGAATTATCAATCACACACACACACATATATATATAAGAAGAAGGAAAAGATCCACTCACCTGGAGTCCGCACTACAACTTCCTAGCACAAACATTGAGGCGTCACGAACGATCGGCACTTAGAACAATTATCAAATCACATCTCAGAATTCTTGTTGATAATATACATAACTTACATAGAACATATGTCTACGTAATTTGATCCGGAAGATCCACATATTAGATTTCTGATCCGTAACTTCCAAAGATACACGTTATGCTCCTAGAATAACATAATAAAGTTTCGGAACGATCCAACGGTCGGATCTCCACCAATTGCCAAAACTACATGGCGGCCGACGTTTTATTTTATGAACTTACAAATTCAATTCGGGAAGATCTGTATGTTGGACCCCAATTCATAAGTTCCTACAATCCTCAAGTATTAAGAATAACAACCTATTAAAGTTTGGTGACGATCCAACGGTTGGATCGTCGATTTGTAAAATGACCTATTAACGTATCGTAGCAAATCTAGGTTCTAACAATTAATCTACGTCAATCCATTCTAAAAAATAAACCCAAGGCATTTAATAACGCCTAAAAATAGCATTGACAGCCCTCTGGCCACGCACCGCCGTGAGTGGCGGTCGGCTGCCCCGACTCGCCGGAAAATCCAACTGTCTCCAAAAATTCTCAAAATCTACAGAATTGAAGATCTCAATGAGTAGAGTAACTTTTATACCTGTGACCAATGCCAATTTGGCCTAGAAAGGCTCCAATTTCATCAGAATCTGTCGGAATCCTATTATGGGTGTGCTCCAATTCGACCTCTATACTTACTCCAACGCCTCCAGAAGTGTTTGGGCTTTGCTTCTGAGGTTGGTGGGAGCCTATTGGTGGTGTTAATTGGAGGAGGTAGCTTCAAATTGTGGCGGAATGGAACCCAACCCATATGCCCATTTTGTACTGTTTTACCCAAAATCAAGGCTAAATCTAGTGAAATTTGATTGGAAATGGAAGAGGGGATGTCATGGAAGGTTTCTCAAGTGGTGGGTGGTGATGATTTGACGGAAAAATCGACGGAAACCGCCAGAAAAGATGGCGGAATCGGGTCGGGTCGCGGATCAATGGGGAACCCAGCGGGTTCCTCTCCCTCTTCTCCTCCCTCATTTCCTCATTTCTCTATTCTCTGGTTGGGCAGTTTCTTCCTTGCCCCGTGACAGCCTTCTACATGGCTTAAAGTGTGACGGGAAGGCTCCCAAATTTATAGAGCCTTCCAACAATTAAAACAATAAAATTACCATTTTGTCCCCAACTTTAAACGTTAATATCTTACTCGTTATAACTCTGATTTATGCTCCGTTTGTACCCACGCGTCCGTAGCGACGAGTACTAGGATATGCCAAGAAAAGAAATCTTACATGACTCCACATGACAGTGCACCAAGGTCAACGCACTTGCCTCAAAGGGTATTTTCGTAAATTCACTTATTAAAATTATAAAAGTCATAACTTTTAAGGACAGGCTGTTACACTTTTGATAACAGAAAATAGAACTCTTTAGGAGAAAAGGAAAAGAAGTAGTTAGAGCTGAAGATATTTATCCAAATGAAGATGAAGCACAAGAATTTATTCGAAGAGGTTTTGAGAAAACACAGAAAAATAAATATAATTTGTACCAATTAGGTTTATTTGAAAATAGAAGTAGAATTGTAAGTAGCATCAGTCAACATGAAGTTAGTTGTATTGATAAAGAAGTTACGCTTAATATAATTAGTAAATAAGCAGTTATGCATTTGAGAAAATCACATTTTAGTCAGATTCACATAGAAACAAGATTAATTGGAATGGCAGGATTAACCAAAGCACAAGTAGGCACAAAAGTTTTAGTATACATATATGATGATAGATAGGATAACCACCAACAAGCAGCAGTAGCAACAACTGAAATAGACTTATGTTCAAACTTAGCAGTCATAGGTTGTATTCCAAATTATGTTGTGACAATTAATGAATTTAGTAAATATAATAAAGTGAGCATAAGAACAAAAAATTATAATATGAAAGGAGAGTATAAAAATTGTGTATTAGTTTAATGTATATTGGAAAAATGTCTGATTAATATAATCATAAGTTTAATTTAGAATTTCAAATTTTAGTTCAAACATTTGGTAATAAGCTTGTAAATATAATAGAAGCAAAACCTGTAGATAATAGCTTTTTAGAAGGAACTCAGTGGATATTACCTAATTTACAAGGAACAAGAAATAGAAAACCAGATAAAGTACAAATATATGAAACTAGTACTGGTAAAGCAACAATTAGGTTTAGTAATTACAAGCAACTAGAAAATATAGAAGATGATGATCGTGAGATCGAAAATGAGAGTATTCATATGGTTTTTTATAATTTAGATATTAATCTAGTTGAGCAAAATTTTGATCATATTGTAGATAAGCTTATAGAAGATATTGATCATTTAGATGAAGAATAATACTTAGAAAAATATAAGACATATGATTTAGGACTACATAGAATTTCAATTGAAGAGATGAAAAAATTATTTTTAGAAATAGGAATAGAACATATTTTAGGACCAAAAGAATATAATAATTTATTAGAATTAAAAGTAGAATATAATCCAGTAGAAGAAAGTAGTACATCAGGAGTAGAAAATTCAAGACACACAAGTAAAACTGATCAACAATTTTTGAAACCAACAAATGAACAATATAATGAAAAAGCACGAGTAGATTACATAGATGAAAGTATGATAAAACCATCCGGAAAAAATAGAATTCCATATTTAAGAGGTTAGAACAAATTAATATAGCATGTAATATATTAAACTTAGATAATGTAGACCCACAAGATTGGAAAAGAACAATTGAGAAATAGAAAAAATATTGCATACATGCAGCATTAATGTTAGATTTTTAGTAATTCACAAAATATGTTAGATTATTTTGAGCATACTTTAGATGGCTTAGTTTTTTATTATTTCCAGTCATGGAAAGTTCAAAATCCGTAACAGCATTAGACAGCTAATACGTATTTTAATATTGATGGTTTTGTTACGTTGTTTAAACAAGAATTTTTAGATTATAATAGGTTAGATGACATAATCGAACAAGAACAAATAAGAGCAATTACAAATTTAGAACAATTACAAATTTGTGATTTACAATATATAACTGAGTATACAATAGATTTCTTTAAATATTTAGGAAGAACATGTAGAATTAGTGATACTAATTTGTTAGATACTTATATGACAAAATTAAAAGGACCAATAGGAGAAAAGATTTGGAATGAATGGCAAAAGCATAAAAAAATGATATTGCAATAGGACCTAGAATTCAACATATATGTGATATACTTAGACAACAATGTAGTCAAATAAAAGCTAAGAGACAAATTAGGAAGTAATTTTATATGAGTTGTAAAAATATAAATTTACCACAACAGTATGGTTGTTATAAGAAGAATAAGCATAAGAAAACATACAAAAAGAAATATACAGCATAAGACCTTCAAAAGCATATAGGAAGAGAAAATATATCCAAAACAATTTAAGAAAAGAAGTAGTAAACCTTGGATTAGAAAATATAAAGCATCAAAAGATAAAAGTAGTTGTAAATGTTATTCATGCGGAGAAGTTGGGCATATTAGACCTAAATGTCCAAAATTAGGAAAATAGCCAAGAGATAAAGCACATTTGATGGAGTTGTTTAAGTTAGAAGAGGATGAAGATATACAATCAATATAGAGTTTAGATGATTTAAGTGATAATAAGAGTATTTATAATATAGAAAGTATAAATATGATAAATTCAGACTCGGAAGATTCAAGTAGTTCAAATAGTGATTTAGAAGAATATATATGTACATTTATAGAAGAACAACATGAAGAAGAGTATAAATATATAAATTTAGGTTGGCCAGAAAAATGTCACAAATGTAGTAAATTAGTTGCAAATAAATATTATAATACATATTCAATATTATGTAAAAAGTGTTATAGTAATAGGTTATTAGAAATTAATTCAGCTAAATCACAAGAAAGTACTAAAATTGTGACATCCCACATCGCCCATGGGAGTGATCCTTTAAATGTATATTCTCATCCCTACCTAGCACGAGGCCTTTTGGGAGCTCACTAGCTTCGGGTTCCGTTGGAACTCCGAAGTTAAGCGAGAAGGGGGCTAGAGCAATCCCAGGATGGGTGACCTCCTGGGAAGTTGCTCGTGAGTTCCCAGAAACAAAACCGTGAGGGCGTGGTCGGGGCCCAAAGCGGACAATATCGTGCTACGGTGGTGGAGCGGGCTCGGGAAGTGGTCCCACCCGGGCCGGGATGTGACAAAAATATTAGGAAATATTGCTCACAGTATAGAAAAGCCAAAAAATAGTTCCTTAATTACCATAAATTGTGAAATAGAAATAGCAAAAGAACACAAAATGCAAATAACGGCTATGATAGATCCAAGAAGCACAAAGCGTGTCATAAGAGAAGATTTAATACCAGAAAAATATAGACAAAATTTAGCAAAACCAGTGAGAATAACATAGTTTGATGAAAGACCAGTTTATTTTAGGGGTGGTTCGGTATGGGATCCCATACCGAAACACTTGTCCCGATTCCCAAACCGAAATTTTCGGGAATCCCAATTTCAATACCAATCCCAAACCAAATTTTCGGGAATCCCGAAATAGTTTCGGGATTTCGGGACAAATCGGGAATCCCGAAATGGTTTTGGGCTTTTGGACTAAAACTTGACATATTATGCTTTTGGGCTAAAATTCAACCTTTTATATTGAAAAATTGACGTATAGCTAGGCCCAATTTGCCAAATCAACAGTACATGTACATTACATCTCGGATTTAATCCATATAGGATGTTTATACAGTCATTCATAACGGTAAATATGGAGAAGCTGGACAAGGCTAGAAAGGAGATGAATCCTACTCGGTTGAGGCAAACAGAATTACCTTGTCCTTGATGTCCTTGTGGCATTGGTTTGTACACCTTCTCTGTTAACAATAACACACCAACAAAACAACATTTGACATATCATCAGTAATGATGTCTGCCTAATACCCCAAGTAATTCTCATAAAAAGACAAAAAAAATTTATCTTGCTTAAACTTTGATCAACATTGGTAAATATGGGTCGCTAATGTGACATCCATTTTATTAATAATGGCTTCCTACTAGAAGAGAATAACCTCCACATATGCTAAGAACCGTCTAGTTCACAACAAAAAAAGGTAAGGAAGAATGGACTCTTTCACTCAATCCTTGAACTGGTTAGACATGCATGAATAGATGGACGACATAGATTAATTTGAAACAATCCAACAATTCAAATTAACCCTAACTATAATTAAAAAAATAATATATATCATTATCTATGTGAATAAATATATATATATATATATGTATATATAATAATAATTAAAAATATATATTTTTGGTTCGGTATGGGAATACCGAAATATTGGAAAGACAATCCCGATTCCCATACCGAAATTTCGGTATTTTTTCAGTATGGGATTACCGAAATTTTGGGAAAATCGGTTTGGGACATTTTTAGTTTGGGATCGGTATTTTTTTTGTTTGGTTTGGAAATTTTGGGAATTTTTTCCACCCCTAGTTTATTTAACACATTGCATTAATAATGAGTCTATTAAATTAGAAAAACAACAATTTAATTTACTATTAAATTACAAGTTTTTTATTTATGAATCCTAGCATAACATTTTTCAAAAGAGATATTACAATAACTGACCAAAGTAATAATGTAGTAGAAACATACAAAAGCATAAGTATAGAAGAGTCTAGTGTCCAAGATAGTCATTATTTAGAAAACTCAAACGAAAATGATGATCATAATAATATAGAATAGTTTGATGAAGTAATATTTGAACATGAATATCCGATTTCAGAAGAAGGAACCCGTATAGAAATATTACAGTTAGATAGACCAAAAAGTTTAGAATAATTATTACAATTAGTAGAACAAACTAGAATCATAGGAGACAACCCACAGTTACATTAGAGTAAAAATAAATATTAGCAAAATTAGATATAATTAATCCAGATTTAACCATTAAGACTGCTGTGATATACCTTGTAACATATTAGATAAACAAGAGTTTGAGCAGCAAAATAAAAGAGTTGTTAAATTTAAAAGTAATTAGACCTTCTAAGTCTAGACATAGATTAGCAGCATTTGTTGTGAGAAAACATTCAGAGTTAAAGAAAAGTAAGGCTAGAATAGTTTATAATTACAAGAGATTAAATGATAATACATATGAACATAGTTATAAGTTGACAAATAAGGATGAGCTTATAAATGAATTCAAGAAAGTAAATATTTTAGTAAATTTGATTGTAAATCGGGATTTTGACAAATACGATTAGGAGAAGAATCAATTGAGTGGACAACTTTTACTTGTCCAAAAGGACATTTTGAGTGGGTTGTTATGCCATTTAGACTTAAAAATGCTCCATCGATCCTTCAAAGAAAGATGGACCAAATTTTGAAGAAATATGATAAATTTTGTAGTGTTTATGTAGATTATATTTTAGTACACAATAAAAATAGAAATGAACATAGGAAACATTTAGAGATAGTTTTACAAGAATTTATCAATAATGGAATTGTGATTAGCAAAAATAAAATAGCATTAGAAAAGCAAGATATAAATTTTTTAGGAATGTATATCAAGTCAGGTACAATACAATTACAAGATCATATAACTAAAAAGTTTTAGAATTTCCAGATAAGTTAGAAGACAAAAAATAATTACAAACATTTTTAGGATGTTAAATTATGCAATAAATTTTATTCATGATTTAGGAAGAAAAATAGCAGTATTACATAGTAAAACGGACAAAACATGACAAAAATATTTTAATAGTGAAGATATTCAATTAGTTTAAAATATAAAGAAAGAAATTACTCAACTGAAGCCATTAATATTACCACTAGATGATAGTTATAAAATATTTGAAACAGATGCTTCATTATTAGGATGGGCAGGTATACTATACCAGAAAAAGTATAAGGAGTCACCAAAGTCTGATGAACAAGTTTGTTGATATTCATTAGGAAAATTTAGTAATGTACAGTCAAGATTAACATCAACAGATTTAGAAATTTTAGGAATAATTAACTCACTTGAAGCATTCTCTTTATTTTTACATAATGAAGTATTTACGAATAGAATAGATTGTCAAAATATAGTTTCTCATTATAATAAGATGCATGCTAATAAACAGGCGGCCCAAAGATGGGTTAATTTTGTTGATTCAATTATAAGAAATGGTTTTAAACCAATTTTTGAACATATAAAAGGTAATGACAATACATTAGCTGATATCTTATGAAGATTAATTTGTTGAACATGAATGGAATATCGTGGACCATCATCCTCAAATAGCACAAGACCACAAGACAGAAGAGCATCTTTCAATAGCATAATGATGAACCATAGACCTCCACCATTTAATGGATTCTAAAATAGCATAAGCAGTCCAACATCACTACTAGTACCCACTTTCAACTTTAATGGCAATATTGTTGAATGAATCAGAAATCCAACTCTAAGGTATAGGACAAGGGTACCAAAACTCTCTAATAGGCAATAGGTTTTCTTAGATAATTTTTGGAATATCCAAATCAAACAGCCAAACATAAGGTTAGGTCATGAAAAACTAATTAGAGCCTAGAGTTTGATAGCTTTAATTTTAATTTTCATCAAAGCCAACATCATATTCATTCTCTTGAGTACAACCTTCAAGTCATTTCTAGAGATCATGAGTCATTACTTAGTAAGTTTACCAAAATGAACCAAGAACTCCAATCTCATATAATGCAGCAAAAGGCAAGTGATACCTTGAAAAGAGAATTGAAAATAGGTTTGGAAACTGATTAGCATAAGAATAAAGAAAAAGAGGTTATTGAACCTATAGAACAAGAGGCTAATAAGCTCATATAAGAGATTACAATTGAGCTATTAGAAGAAGACATTGAAATGGAGTAGCATCAAAATAATGAGCAGCATCTGAGTGACAAAGAGAAACAAGAAAGATATGAAAGCTTTCTTAGGAATATATTTTTAGACTTAATAATAAATGATATCCTATTAGAAGAACTTCAAAAGCAAAATTAAGAATAATGCCTCCAATTATGCAAAATGAGATTCTGAGCAGAGCATCACAGTCCATGAGAGAGCAATTACAATTACAATATAATTTGTATTAGTTCATCTTTGATCCAAAATCAGGGATGGACATTATTACAAAGATGTATCCACCATGTCTTTATAATAGTACAGAGAGTTGTATTTATAAACCAGAAGTTAGCATATATGTAGCCAGGATTAACATGAGAGATTTTAGACCATGGTATTTTAGTTATGAGCATCAAAAAAGCATAATGTAGTATAAATTACCCCATCCTTATTATTGGAGTTTGGCTATCTTGATAAAATCTTTATTAACCATATTTCATAATTAGAATCCTTTCCTAAAAAGCTTATAAAAGTAGCAGAAGATTATCTAGAACAGTGGAAGGAAATTTGCGTAAGTTTTATCAGTAGTCCTCCAAATTGGTATGCACATATGCATATGGAGAAAGCTAGGTATATAGACATGATTAATGAAGAGTCCTTTAGAATATCCTTTATCTCTCCACACAGGTGGACTCCTTCATATAAAAATATTCTAAGATTTCGAGGGATCCAAATGCTAGCCTTAGATGAGTTTGAAGATTTTAGGTATGATATGTTACTAGTAGGCACAAGAAGAAGAAATGCATATTTACAGTAAGACAAAACTCAATAATCAGCCTTACTAGAAGCCTCAAATTTTCAAAAAAGAAACAGCAAATATGTATTACAAGGTGAAAGAAGATAGAGAAAGAGATGCAGAGCTAGTAGAAGGTGATGAACAGTACTGGAACAATTTGACAGAAGAAGAGCTACATAACATCCATAACATGATGAAAGCATGAAGAGCTGACAACAAATTAGCATAATTTGATTAGCATCATGTAAAATAATGTATTTCCAGACAAAAATATCAACATCATTATGGACCCATTTTAATGGCATAAGAGTAAATAAAAAAATAGTTTGACCCATTATGGACTTTTCATACACAAAATGTCCTTTTGATTAAGAATAAATAGTCTTCATTAAAACTCCTTAAATATTTTGCTTCGTCTATGATCTTATCAATTATCATTTAATAAACTTGGAGATTTTCTCATACTTTATGGTTTCCATGTAACATCCCACATCGCCCAGGGGAGAGAATCATGTAAGCCTTATATGTATATTCTCATCTCTACCTAGTACGAGGCCTTTTGGGAGCTCATTGGCTTCGGGTTCTGTAGGAACTCCGAAGTTAAGCGAGTAGCGTACGAGAGCACTCCCATGATAGGTGACTCCCTAGGAAGTTGCTCGTGAGTTCTCAGAAACAAAATCGTGAGGGCGTGGTCGGGGCCCAAAGCAGACAATATCGTGCTACGGTAGAGTCGAGCTCGGGGTGTGCTGGTGGCCCGGGCCGGGATGTGACAATTTGGTATCATAGCCAATCCCTAGCCGGAAATGTGCCGACGAGGACGTCGGGCCCCTAAGGGGGTGGATTGTAACATCCCACATCGCCCAGGGGAGAGGATCATGTAAACCTTATATGTATATTCTCATCTCTACCTAGCACGAGACTTTTTGGGAGCTCATTGGCTTCGGGTTCCGTAGGAACTCCGAAGTTAAGCGAGTAGCACACAAGAGCACTCCCATAATGGGTGACCCTTGAGAAGTTGCTTGTGAGGTTCCAGAAACAAAACCGTGAGGGCGTGATCGGGGCCCAAAGCGGACAATATCGTGCTACAGTGGAGTTGAGCCGGAGTGTGGTGGTGGCCCGGGACAGGATGTGACATTCCAGAACTCTTGTTCTTAAACATTAATGTTGATTGATCTTCTCCTTGTCACGCTGCGTCTATTTTACATTCTTATCTAGATAGGGGATAATTTTTGGTGTCCATAGAACATCAACACATGATGATACTATTCTACTAAAATTATAATACTAATGTTTACATTTTTTTTTATTAAAATACCCTGAAATAGGGTTGTATGAACCTTGTCACTTATTCATCTTAACACGTGAAATAATACATCACATAGCAAGTCTTCCAGAAACAGATATAAAGGTAATTCTCAGTTTACTATGCTAAAGTGAGGATTGAGTAACACTTTCATAATTCCGTTATTATTTCTGTTAGAAGTTGAGTTAACTGATGGCATGGTGCCTACGTAGATGAAAATTTAAAAACCACGATACTTCGGAGTAGTAAACTGAAAATGAAATATAAGTTGATAATATATGGAAGTGGAACTAACCCACAAATGAAATATAAGTTGATTCCCCCCCATAAATAATTAATCAAGCTGACTTTAGGAGAAATATTATTATTTGTTACATGTTGGCTTTTTGCATATTCAACTTGTCCTTCTTATCTTAATATAAAGCGCCAGCCATTCCCACATGTTTCCTCGTGCCAATTGCCATCGTCACCCACCCTCTGCCCCCTTCTTTTTTTCTTCCTGTCTGCTGCGTAGATCCATCGAGTGATTCATAAGAAGCAGAGGCATGGCGCACAAGTGTAATTTAATGACACAACTAGTTCTCTTTCTATGTTTCACATATGTCCTCTCATCAATTGCTGTCGCCACTACGACAAGTAAGCCTTTTGTTATTCATTTGTATTTTTTTTTTTAAACAAAAATAGCAAGGATGCTCGGCAAATGATATTTATGTTTCTTTTCTTTGGTTATCGATAATATAGGAAGCCAGAAGATGAATAAGGAAGACCTACTGAGTCAGGTAATTATTCCTCTAGTTCTTGTTTTATTTTTCCAAGAAAATATATGGCTTTTGCAATTAAAATGGTCTCTAAGATTGTCATAACTTCTCATTTTAGTCATTAAGATTTAAAATCAATAGAAGTAGTCTTTGAAATTGTCCACCGTCAATTACTTTGGTTCTTTTGTCCTCCCTTAACTTGAAGAAACCACAAGTTCAAATAGAGTGGTTGATTTGACCAAATACCCTCGGTTTAAAAGAGATTTTTTACCAAAATAATAAATTTCAGGAACCACTTCTATCGGTTTTAAATCTCAAGAACTAAAATGAGGAGTTATGTCAATTTCAAATACTATTTTGGCCAAAAATCCAAAATATATTTAGTGCACAAATTAATTTGAGTTTTCTATTGTTTTTCAGAATTTTCTGGATGAAGGTGTCCTGGATTTGGGAGAAGGATTTGTTGAGGGGCGGATGGAGCTGGAAACCAATGATTATTCAGGGGTAGGAGCAAATCCGGACCATGATCCAAAACCCACAGGAAGAACTTGAGCCTTATGGTGGGTTTTGGTTTCGAACTTCAGAGCTGGTTGGAGTTTTCTCGGTTTTCTTTGGTTGTATGTCTTCCATGTCCATACATGTAATAATTTCATGTAGAATTATTTTTTGGGTGATAAAAACAACGTGCTTGTTGAATTCTGGATTTTGGTTGTTGCAATCTAGTATGTTTTAAATTTTAAATTTATGATATATATGGAAAATAAAAGGGATGTGTTATTTACATACTGCATTTTACTTCTCACACACCCTTTTAATTTTCGGCCGTCGAATCGGATAAATTGAAAAAAAATTAACGGACAAAAATTAACAAAAAGAGTATTAAAAGTAGTTTGGGGTGTGTGGATAGCACATCTCAAATAAAAATGAACTCTCCGAGTGTTAAAAATTGTGTTGAGAATCCATAGAATGGAGGAGCATTTGAGTAGCACATAGTTCATAGCATTATCTGACAACCTTTCCAAAGTTCGAATGATTATTTGTAAAATTTGGGTGGTAAGGTCTCGATCGTGCGAGTCCATGTCGAAATATCTTAGGTACCAAATTTTTATTAGTGGAGTGTGAAGCATGTGTTGTCGCTTATAATTGGTAAAAGAGAAATAAAAGATTGGTAAATAAATTAATGGTTGGTTTGAGATTGTGATGTTTTAAAAAAAAAAAAGTTTATTAAGAAATTTGAAATATTAACTGTGTTTGGTAAAATATATATATTTTTTTTTTTTTTAACTTCTGTCAATGACAATATAAAAAAAATAGAAAAATAGAAACAAGGTCTACCGATCTTTTAAAAAAGTGTTTTTTTTTCTTTCAAATCATTATAATCAATGCTTATTAAATGAAAGTTTTCATATGACAAGTATACACTTACATATTTTACAAAATTACAATCATTACCCCTACAATATTTTCTTTGACAATTATTATATCACATTAAATACCATATTATTTTTCGTCATTGAACATATTCACAGCAATTTATATAAAAGTTTACCGAAAAACACTCGGACACTATTTTTTTTTGGTTAAAATCACTTTTACAAAAACAAAAATTTACCAAACACTCAACAACTTTATTTTATAGCTGTTTATTCTCATAGTATAGCATAATAAATTTTTTTTAAAGAACACAACAACACCAAACTAGCCCTAGATGTCCTTTAAATAGCAGTATTTTTATAGATGGTACAACTCATACATGAAAGATGTATTAAAATAAAATTAGCACGTAAGAGCATATTTAAAGAAGATGTCAAAAAGTTTACATTAGTAATAATTGTAGTAAAAAAATACAATATTAGTGTTTTCCTACAGAAATGCCAATTCCTATGTAACATGACGTGAATTGGCAGCAAAAATGGTTAATATCAAATATGATAGTAGCTTCAAATAAGTTTTAATTAATTGTTAAATTCTTTTTATTAATTTTTTATTGGTTTAAAATATTACATTTTCACTAAACCGTATTACTGAGTGGCCAAATGCAAGTTTGATCCATATTATTGCTAACTCATTATGAGGCTAAGACCACCCCTGTCTTTTAGTGTAGATAATATCATTTTTTTTTTACCTAGACCACCCCTGCTTATGATATTCCTCTTCACTTGTAAATTGTTCACTTGTAAGTGAGATGTCCTAAGTTCAATTCTCCTCAAAAGTAAATTTGAACCACTTTAGTGCTAGCCCATTGTGAGGCTAAGCCTACCCCCTCTCCCTTAGTGTAGATATGATAAGAAATAATGTAATAAAATAATAATTTAATTTGACATATTGGGTGGAGAACAAAACTTTAAAAGATGGCAATTTAAATTTGATAGCCTATGTGAACAATAATGTGGTTCAAATTCGTTTTTGGCAAGAGTTGAACTTAAGACCTCTCACTTATGAGTGAAGAGGAATACCACTAAATCGTAATACTAAGTGGCAATAAAAACATTTGTTAATTACTAAAAATAGATTTGTAGTTGCTGTCAAATTTGACAGCAAACCCACTTGCTGACATTCCATGTTATGTCATAAAGAAATTGACATTTCAATTGAAAAATATTAATATTATCTTTTATAACTGTTATTACTAGTGTGAACTTTTTTACTATTTATTTGATGATACTCTAAGATATCTGACGTAAGAGTTGAGTTTAATGAACTCATTTTTTAACCAATAAAATTATTTTTTAACTCTAACCCACTCACATATATTTATTGCATTAAGGTGGGTTGAAGTCGTTGCTCTCCTAAACCTATCTAATCCCAAGAAACTAAAGGTTCACCTCATTAAATTAAGGATGATACTTGTACTTCTTAATAAGAATACACATATCTCACTCGCGATAACATTTTTTTTGTTGTCTAAATTTCATAATCCAAATTGTTCTATTTTTACTCTTTGTTTGCTCATTTGAAGATCATCTCTACAAAAAAAATCTTTTGAATTGAAAATCATTAACGCGTTAAAATATATATGGAGCAAATTAAACATGTGAGTACCAAATAACTTGGATGACTAAACAATTTTTTATTCAAATAATTTTTTGATATAGATGATCTTCAAATGAAGATTGAAAAAATTAAACAATTCCAATTATAAAATTTATACGTTTGAAAATACGTAATTCGCAAGAGAGCGAGGTGCATTCCTCAATAAAGGGATGCTAGACAAGGCACGAAGCATGAAACGATCAAAGATTACATAGTCTAAATTGACAACCATCACGTCCCAAAAATTAAGCATAAAGAAAGAGCAAGTAAGAACCCTGATGGCTTGGAGGGCTCTCATGCAATTTGAAGGAAAGGAAAAATTAGGAAACGATTGATTTAGTAATACCAGTAACATGGAACGAGCGAATAGCTTCGATCAGAGTAATTGCTCAAATACTTGGAAGGCTTCTTCTAATACAAATTTTAATTAGACCCAACTGAAGAAACCTAAAGACCTTCTCGAGGTTAAAGGCCCAAAGAGAAAAGTGACCAACTCGGCCATATTAATTAACAAAGTCTGACCAAATCTGAACAAGCAACGTTACAATACGCTTTCAACTAGTAATCTGATTTGTATTATGTTTTTATATCACATTTTCATATCATTTTAGGTGGCATTTGATGTGGACAGCCACATCATTTGAATTAATCAGATTTTTAAATTTAGTTCATTATTTAATAAATTAATAATTAAAAAAAACTAATTAATTAAATGATAATTGTGGTATACGAAGAATCTTTCTCCTTCATTTCCTTAGATTTTGCAAATTTTTCAAATGATGTGGTTGTTTACATCAGATGCCATCTAAGGTGGTATAGAAATGTGGTATTAAAACATGGTATGAATAGCATTACTCGCTTTCAACCCGTTTCCACCTAAGGTGGTATAGAAATGTGGTATAAAAACATGGTATGAATAACATTACTCGCTTTCAACCCGTTTCCCACTCATCCAGTCGTTTCTGTTGAGATCTGAAGTAATTCAATGTTCTTAAGCATTGAATCGATTTTGATGATTGGATTGAATTGTAATAATTCACACTTTTTTGCATTTTTTTGAATTTATAGCCAAGTCATTTAGAGAAAATAATAATCGCCACTTATTAAATTATAGGCTAATTGCTTATGCACCTGCATCATGTTACTAATTCACGTGACTAAAGCAAACTATCGTAAACAATCAGCATAGTCAATAGGAGACATATTGAACTATTGTAAAAACCCTAGTGCAGCAATCCAGTTATAATTACTTAAATTAAAGGGTAAATTTCAGTTTACTAACCTTAAGTTTTGTGGTTTTCAACATTTGGTACATGAAGTTTTTTTTCATTCCAGAGTCACACCTAATATGTTAATTTAGAACAATCTCATACATCAGTTAGTCTGACTGTTAAGTCTCCCGTTAACCAATGACGTGGTGCCCATGTGGACAATGAATGGGCGCCATGTGTCATTAAGGGGTCCAAGTGAAAATTAAAAATTCAAAAAAAAAATCCCACCAGCCTTCTACCTCCCCCAACCCCCGCCCTCCCTTCTTTCCTCTGCAACCCCTACCCTCCATGCTCTCCTCTACAACCCCCATCCATCCTCCCTCCCTTCTCTCCTCTGCAACCTCCAAATCCAACAAATTTCCACTATATCCTTCACAAATTTTACCCAAGAAAACCTCGATAGCTAGCGATAATGAAATTTTCCAAACTTTAACAAACCGTAGCCCATGAATCCCACACAAACAACACCAACATTCATAATTGTAATTTGTCCCAATTTGTAAACTCTCCAACATTTAATTCTAAATCAAGAAATGAATTCATACCGCAAAATCAAATGATAATTCATGAAAAAACACAAAAAATAATAGATGGTCGAGTTCACATGACCTAAAGAAAATCAAATTCTGAAAAATTTACCTTTGGCGCCACCGTTCTCCGTATCTAGAACGATGAAACCTTCCATCGTGAAGCCCAAGTTGAAACCCTAACTTCTCTCTCGATCTCGATCTTGATCTCACTCTCTCTCATCTCACTTTCTCTCTCTAAAATTTCACTGTTTTTGAAACTGAGATTAATGGAGGGAAAAACGATGTCGTCAATCGGTATGTATTGGAAATTGAATAAGGAGGGAAGCATAAGGGATAAAGGGAAGGGTACATTCGTAAATATGCCAGGCTCGTGTTGCGAGTTGCAGAGCAAAGAATGGAGGGAAGGGGATGAGGGAGGTAGAAGACAGGTGGGTTTTTTTTTGGACTTCGATCCTCGTCGGATCCTTCCCATGTGGATCCCGCAGATGTTTAATCTTGACCATTCATGTATTAATCCAGTGGCCACAAATCAATACCATTCTGTTTTTTCATTTTCACGAAAAACGATACTTCACCGGCCCTTTCTCTCCCTCCCACCGTCTCTCTCTCACCGAAACAAACGATGCAACCAAAGTACTGGTAGAGAGTCTCTCCTTCTGCCTCACCAATGATGCAACTAAAATCCCCAATCTTCCTCACCTCCTCTTCCCACAAACCCATCTCATCTCTCACACCCAAAAATTCACTCAAAATCTCTCAACTTCTCTATCTCTGCTGAGTTCGCGGTTGAACCCATATGTGACTTGGTTCTTGAACTGAGGGTGGCGAGGTGTTGGGAGTGGGCAGAGAACTGTGGATTCCCTTATTTTCTTCCTTCTTGCTTTCTCTGCTGATTGCGCAAGAATTGAAAAAATTTCCCTTTTGTTCTGTTCATGGTTTTTGATCTATTTTTAGAGATATGAAGGTCAATCTTATAGCAGACAATAATTTCATGAAATCTCTTCTGTAACTTCTAATTTCTATTTTAAAGATATGAACGTCAGTTTTCTAGTAGACTCAGTGCCAAAAAGGTCGCAAGGAATGGTTGGGTTGCGGACGACGGCAAGTGAGGATCTAAGTCCTTTTTTTTTTTAACTTTTTAATTTTTACGTGGACTCCTTAATGAGACATGGCCCCCAGTCATTGTCCACATGAGCACCACATCATCAGTTAACGGGGAGACTTAACAGCCAGACTAACGGATGTATGAGACTGTTCCAAAATTAACACTTTAGGTATGACTCTAGGAAGAAAAAAACTTCATGTACCAAATGTTGAAAACCACAAAACTTGAGGGTAGTAACATGAGATTTACCCTAAATTAAATCATTGAAATGCATTTTACTTGATGTTAGAAACTGAGTCGACTGAGAGAAGATTGGTTCTTGTAATACTGATATTGGATAAAGCACTGAATTCGTCGTTAGGAACATTTTTGTGTAGTTGATCCTAGATTTAGTTGGCTGCCTTATCTAATTAGTTTCTTGTATGCTGCTTGCTATGCTTGTTGTTTCATTCAGGTTTGAAGATTTGCATTCAGATAGATAGATTCTAAGTTTTCCAAGTTCTGAGAGCTTCCGCTGATGATGGACGATATCCAAAAAGAGCGATACCATCTGCATGTAAATGCCGTTTTGAGGAGTAGTCAGAGGGGATCTCAAAACTTGAATGCTTGTGCAGTAGCAGTTTATCAGCAACAGCAATATAGCAGCATAGTTAATGCATCCAGCTTCAGAGATTGTTGTGGAAGCTTTGCTCCATTCTTAGTATTTGAGAACTGAATTAGAAGTTCCTAGATGTACGAACCAGTTTAGCATGGTGGTTTTCTATTGATTTCAACTTAGCTTGATGGATTTATAGATGGTTTTCTCTTGTAAAAACAATTTTCAATTTATTTGATTATTTGATTAGCTTGTTGGTATTTCTCTGTCATTTCTTGATGGTATTTCTAAATATGTTGTGACTAATACATTTTTAGCCGGCAATGTTTTTTTTTTTTTTTTTTTTTTTTTTTGTTGATTACATCAATTAGTCTCGGGATTTGCAGTTACAACCTAATTACAACTTTTCATGACTGAGGGCGCGTTTACTAATCCGTAATCAAATTCAGAGGAATTGAATTGATGATGAATTAGATTGAGGATGAATTGAAATAAGGTGGAATCAGAATCAGATTCCTGTTGAAGTTGTTTACTAAAACTGTCTGGAATCGGAATAGGAATGATGTTGAGTCCATATAAGTTGTTTACTAACTCACTTCAATCAGAATGAAAACTAGGTTGGTTACTATATTGCCCTGACATAAATAAATTATTTTCATACTAATTAATTAAATTAAATTCTTAATTAAATTTATATAATAAAATTCATCTATATAAACATATATAAATAGATTTTATTTATTTATTAAAAGATGGCAGGAATGATGTTGAGTCAATATAAGTTGTTTACTAATTCACTTCAATCGAAATGAAAACTAGGTTGATTACTAAATTGCCCTTACATAAATAAATTATTTTCATACTAATTAATTAAATTAAATTCTTAATTAAATTTATATAATAAAATTATCTATATAAAAATATATAAATAAGTTTTATTTATTTATTTATTAAAAGATGGCATAATGAGTGTCAAATGAAGGGCAATATTGGGATAATAAGAAACAAGTTAGGGCATAATAGGAATAAAAGATGCATTCCCGATTCCCTTACCCTAAAGGAATTCAAATACCTCACAAAACTAGGGAATCCCGTTCCTCCAATTTCAAGAATTGGATTCCTTGTTTCGTGTGGGCTCCACCACTTTTTTTATTCCTTAATATTTAGTAAACACCGAAATACTCTGTAATTGGAATTCAATTCTCTTTTCTTATTCCGATTACCCTTACGTAAACGTGTCATAAGTGTTTTAGTCACAACAGTTTCTACTCTTAGTCACGACCTTCGTTGTGACTGAAAGCCTTTTTTTTAAGTCCCTATATACTGTAGCTTGTGACATGTTGATACCGAAAGAAGGTCAAAGCGATAACTCGGATTAAAAGGCGAGTTAAATCAAGAGAAGCAAAAAGCAAAACAGCCCCAAGAACCCTAAGGGCGCGTTTGTTGCACCGGACTGTCTTGGACTGGACTAGCTTCAAGGACTAAGCTGTACTGGCTTAGACTAGACTAAGCTGGAATAGCTTAGTGAAGCGTTTGGTACAGTGTCGGACTAACAAGCAAGATAATTAACAAATTCTAATATTATGTAATTTAATCCATAATTATTAATATTTTATTTTTATCCTATTTTTTATATCTCTAATTCTTCCTTACCGCCCCATTCTCTCCATCTTTTTCTCCCTTGTCTGTTCCAATCTTTTCTTCAATTTGGTATTTTATATGAAAATTGGTTATGAAAGGCATCTAGTCCAATGGCTTTCGAATGTGAGTGGTCGAGGAGCAAGGCAAGGAGGAGAAACGGGACAGTCTTAGCTAGTCCCATGGTTTTTGAGGGGTTTCACTAAGACCAGCTAGTCCCTGATTTAGTCTAGGCTAGTGAGACTTAGTCTCATTAAACCTAGTCCCTATCAGGAACAAACATGGGACTGGACTAACTCTTAGTCCAGTCCAGTTCAGTACCCTTTAGTGAGGGCAAACAAACGCCCCCTAAAAGGATCAGCTACCATGCGGGCACAAGAGAGATGGTCACACCATTTACGCGCGAACAAGATAGAGAACAAGACGCCTTATTCAACTTGTATCGTGCCTAACTCAGCCACTATGAGTTGGAAGAAAAAGGAAAGTTCATAGTTACAAGGACACTGGGCCCTAGTTTGGGAGTGAAGTGCTTTAAAAAAAAGCACCCATGAAAAAAAGCTGTAAGAGTTTTAGGTGTTTGGTAAACTAAAAAAAAAAGGCTTATTTTGGAAGCTGCTGTGAGAATAAGTTGAAATCAAAAGAAAAAGCTGAAGCAGCTATTTGTAGCTTTGGAAAAATTGACTTTTTTTTCAAAGCACACGGAGCTACAGTGCTCCTTTAATGAAAAGACCCACTATCAGACTGCTTTTTTTTTTCAAAAGTACTTTTACAAAAATGTTTACCAAACACTCAGCTGATTTATTTCACAGCCACTTATTCTCACAGCAACTTTTTTTCAAAGCACAGCAATACCAAACCAGCCCTGGAACATTTGGACTTTATAATAGCAGCTACAGGATTGAAAGGCCCCCCAAAGCAACTGCCTATTGAGGTTGGGTTTGGGAGTGAGGTGCTTTAAAAAAAAGCACCCATGAAAAAAAGCTGTAAGAGTTTTAGGTGTTTGGTAAACTAAAAAAAAAGGGCTTATTTTGGAAGCTGCTGTGAGAATAAGCTGAAATCAAAGGAAAAAGATAAAGCAGCTATTTGTAGCTTTGGAAAACTGGCTTTTTTTCAAAGCACACAGAGCTACAGTGCTCTTTTAATGAAAAGACCCACTATCAGACTGCTTTTTTTCCAAAAGCACTTTTACAAAAATGTTTACCAAACACTCAGCTGATTTATTTCACAGCCGCTTATTCTCACAGCAGCTTTTTTTCAAAGCATAGCAATACCAAACCAGCCCTGAATCCCCTCTTGTGAACAGTAACTTATTACTTTAATAAACAGTAATTGCCTTTTGCATTTTCGTCCTAAAACTAAATAGCCATGGCAATATGTAATAAAATATTAGTATTTTTTTATATAAAATAATAATAAATATTTTATTTCAACTTTCGGATATGATTTTTAATCAGTCTCGTTGTACCATCTTTCATTAAATAAGAAATTACAACCCAAAGTAATGATAAGATATTTATAAAAAAAAAATCTTTTTTTAAATTTTTTACATTTTTATACATTTTATTACATTTTTTATCAACTTTGCATCAACTTGCCCTAAGGCACTCGGGTCTGCGATTCGAGTCCGCCCCGTCACTTGACACCCCCCCCCCCCCCCCCCCCCCCCTTCCCCCTTCTTCAGCCCAATCGCCAACATGGGCTATAGAGCAAAGAGCTAGGGCCATTGAGTTGCAAATGAGCCGGTCCTCTTGGCAATTGCCAACTTTGGACTTGCTCTAAGTGACGCATCAACCACAAAAACCCAAAGCAATGCCCATCCACTTGTCCTGAAATTTAGATTTAAGAAGAAATCGTATCCAAAGGGCAGAGCTAGTATAAAGAGGTTAACTTATTTTCCTTGGTACTGGGGTAGGCTAAATTTATGTTTTGTACGCAATATTTAGGCTTCAGTTTTTCACAACATGCTTTTTAACACCCCAAATTTTCATCTTTTGGGATGTTTTGGAGCCCAGGGCAGCCACTAGCTGGCTCCACCCTTGATTGTATCCTTCAAATCCAATGTTAATAGTCTATTAATGAACAATATTTGACTCCTCAAATATGAGTAAGAATTCATACTCAAAATTTTATGTGGCTGATTCATGAAATTTTGTGATAAAATTAAAATCAATCATTTATAAATCACTCTATAAAGATCACATCTACAAAAAAATCAATTAAAACTAAGCAAATAGATTATTGACAATGGTAAATAGATAAACGTTCCTACCTTTAGTCAATCAACTATCACAAACCTTCTATCTATTAAACGACCTTAATTTTAATTGATTATTTACAAAGTTATATTTACATATTAATTCATAATCTTCTAATCAGTTCCGACGTAAAACACGAAGTTTCTTGAGTTAGACACAAAAAGATTTGAATAAGAATTTCTACTTATCTTGAGTAATCAAATATTATTATTATTTAGTTGCTTAGGCACTAGATAGTTTAATACAAACTGCATGTCCTTCATATATACACACATTTCTCCCACCACAATTTATTTATAGTTTCTTGGCAAAGAAAATAAAAAACATTTTGAGAACATTTGCATGTACACAGTACACCACCGTCTTTGGATTCTTGAGATCTTTTCAAATCAAGCGCTTATTATTATTATTTTTTCTAATACCCAAGTGCTTATTAAAAAATGCTAAAGTTCAGACCAACTTTTTAAATCTGTTTCCTTAGTGACTGAGCAAAGTATATATATTATGGAGCACAAGAACAAAGCAACGTTCATTTTTTCAGAAGGCTGCAAGTGTCCACTTACCTTACCTGCTTCTAAAAGAAAAAGAAAAAAGGGGTTTGTGCGTACGGGCAAATAAGCCAAATGAACCAAAATCTTATGAGCATCTTCATATCTATATATAATTATTAATATTTTACTTGCATTTTGTGATCAAGTTACGATAATTCGAATCTTTCGTTAATGTATAATTACCAATGTGGCCTAATGGATTTTTTTTAAGTAAATCTTTATCTAATATTGTAAGTAAATTAAGTTGTAAGCATTCAACAACAACAACAAATAATTCTTATTTTATTGCGTTCAGTCTTACGTCAAGTCTTCTATTAATTCTAAGTACTCCACATCTCTTGAGGCTTTGACGCATTTTCTAACCAGAGCATTTATAGGTATTCGGTTCACATTTCCGAATCACCTTAATCCATTTTCACTCATCTTATCTTCAATTACTGTCACTCGTATTTTACCTTATACATCATCATTTTTCGTGTGATCACACATCCAACAAAGCATTCTCATATCCGCTAGCTACACTCATTTTTTGTACGTGTTGATTTTGGTAAATGCATTCATAGAAACAAAATGGTAAAAGCTTGTATGATTCTGATTTTCAATATCGATTAACTATTTTTAAAGTGATTTCACGTTTGAATCTATTTCCTTGTCATTTTATTGAAAAAATAAAAGAGAAGGTAAATATTTCTGCTCAAATGGTAATGTCCCAGTTACAACTTAAAAACCTTTTGCAACAAAACAATTGTAGTCTTTACCCAAAAAAACAAAAAGCAAAACAATTGTAGCAGAAAACCCGCTAATATATGCTTTTGACATGAAAATAAGATAGATTTTGGCTTATGTTGTATCTTTTCAAAAGTAGAAGGGAATAGAATGCAATGTTCAGTGAAATGAAGCCGTTGTAGAAAGATCAAGAATTTTATATACCCATGAATTGTGCATCTTAAAAAAATAAAAATTGCAGACAATAAATCATGCATGCCCTACTGCATGTAACTACTACAACAAATCATGCATGCCCTACACTGTCATTTTACGTATCATGTGTTTTTTATTTTGTAAATTTGACGTGTGTATAACACTTAAATTTTCGATGGAGATGTTACATAGCTGCATTCTCAACCTTGAAAAGCTATAGGTGTAAGAACGGTTGATAAAATGAAGATAATCATCTCATAGCTATTGGAAATGAATCAAATCAAAAAATCCCTTCTTGATCTGCAGATACAATACGACAACCCACACACACTCACCACCAGGCACGGTGGTCAGCCCTCTCAGGACCCCACGCTACTATTGCCCCCACAATCCATCCAATATGTCTCGTCCCCACAATCCATCCCGCCACGTGGCCAACCTTATCTTACGTAGCCCTGCTGACGTGTCCCCGCTCTCCCCGCTCCCTTTTAAAACCCCTTTCGATTTTCCGGTTCCTCATAAGAGTAAGTAGTAACACGCTCTCACTCATCTTTCACTCTCTCTCTCTCTAAAGTCTTTCTTCACCATTTTCTCTTTCTAAAATCTTCATCAATCTCTCTCCTCTCTGTCTCCGGAAACAAACATGGCGACCCGCAAGCTGATCGTGGAAGTGTGCAACGCCAAGAACCTAATGCCGAAAGACGGACAGGGGACGGCGAGCGCCTACGCGATCGTCGACTTCGATGGGCAGCGGCGGAGGACGAAGACGAAGCAGCGAGATCTCAACCCTGAGTGGGACGAGAAGCTAGAGTTTCTTGTCAACGACAGCGAATCCATGCCCAGCGAGATCCTCGAGATCAACATCTACAACGACAAGAAGGCCGCCAAGCGCAGCACTTTTCTCGGAAAAGTAAAGATTCCGGGAAACACTTTTGTGAAATCTGATGCGGCGGCGCTGGTTTACTTTCCGCTGGAGAAGCGGAGCGTGTTTTCTCAGATCAAGGGCGAGGTCGGATTGAAGATTTATTACATTGACGAAGATCCTCCGGCGCCCCCACCGGCAGAGGAGGAGAAGAAGCAGGAGGCAGCGCCTGATACTCAGCCTCCGACGGACGAGAAGCCGCCCGAGAATCCAAAAGAAGAGGATCAAAATCCAGAGGCTGCTGCGGCGAAAACAGAGGAGAAGAAAGAGGAGACTGACAATAAACAAGATGAAAAGCCTAAAGAGGAGGCGAAATCGGAGGAGAAGCCGAATCCACCGGAAAAGGCTGAGGAGGCTTCAGCTGCTGCCACACCACCAGCTCCACAGCCGGAGGTTCAAAATCCGCCAATCGCGTACGCGGTGGCAGAGAAAACAAAGCAAACGGAGAAAGAGAAGAACTCGCAACTGATCAACGGCGGAATCAGCGAGCTCGAGCTTCAGCCCTTGGCACGGGATCGGAGCCGGAGAGCGTACGATCTCGTCGATCGTATGCCGTTCCTATATGTCCGGGTCGTGAAATCCAAGAGAGCAAGTCCCACCAGCACCGAATCCGTTTACGCAAAGCTGGCGATCGGAACGCACAGCATCAAGACCAAGACTCAGATTGACGGCAAAGATTGGGATCAAGTATTTGCTTTTGACAAGGAAGGATTGAATTCGACGTCACTGGAAGTTTCCGTATGGGCGGAGGCGGAGGAGAAGAAGGAAAACGAACCGCCGGTTAAAACCGAGAGCTGCCTCGGGAACGTGTCTTTTGATCTGCAGGAGGTGCCGAAGCGAGTCCCCCCGGACAGTCCTCTGGCTCCTCAATGGTACACTCTGGAGTCCGAGAAGTCGGCTGGAAATGACGTCATGCTGGCGGTGTGGGTTGGGACTCAGGCGGACGAGGCGTTTCAGGAGGCGTGGCAGTCCGATTCAGGCGGGTTGATACCCGAGACCCGAGCCAAGGTGTATCTATCTCCAAAGCTTTGGTATTTGAGACTAACGGTCATCCAGACCCAGGATCTGCAGCTAGGTTCGGGATTCGAAGCCAAACCGAAGGCTCAAAATCCCGAACTTTACGTGAAAGCCCAGCTGGGTCCACAGCTTTTCAAGACCAGTAGGACCGCCGTAGGGTCCACGTCCTCGAGCTCCGCCAACCCGACTTGGAACGAAGACTTGGTGTTTGTGGCAGCCGAGCCGTTTGAGCCGTTTCTGCTTTTGACCGTTGAAGACGTAACAAATGGGCAGTCTGTGGGCCATGCTAAAGTACACGTGCCGAGTGTTGAGAGGAGGATCGATGATCGGGCCCAGCCAAAGTCCATGTGGTTCAATTTGGTCGGCGACGAGACGCGTCCTTACGCGGGAAGAATACACCTGCGAGTTTGTTTGGAAGGCGGGTATCACGTGCTGGACGAGGCGGCGCACGTAACCAGCGATGTTAGAGCGGCGGCGAAGCAGCTTGCGAAACTGCCGATTGGGTTGCTGGAAGTTGGTATTCGCGGGGCCACCAATTTGCTACCGGTGAAGACCAAAAATGGCGTGCGCGGGACCACCGATACTTACGTGGTTGCCAAATACGGGCCGAAGTGGGTCCGGACCCGAACCATTCTCGACCGGTTTAATCCACGGTGGAACGAGCAGTACACTTGGGACGTATACGATCCTTGTACGGTTCTCACTATTGGAGTTTTTGATAGCGGAAGGTACAAGCACGATGAAGCGGGAAAACCCGAGAAGGATATTCGGGTCGGGAAGATCCGTGTGCGGCTGTCGACTTTGGATGTTAATCGTGTGTACATGAGTTCATATTCCCTTACGGTGTTGCTTCCTGGTGGGGCCAAGAAAATGGGAGAGATTGAGATAGCCGTTAGATTCTCGTGCTCATCGTGGATTAGTCTGATCCAAGCTTACACAACACCAATGCTTCCTCGGATGCACTACGTGCGCCCACTAGGTCCGGCGCAGCAAGATATTTTGAGGCACACGGCTATGCGGATTGTTACGGCTCGGCTTGCAAGGTCCGAGCCGCCATTGGGACAAGAGGTGGTTCAGTTCATGTTGGATTCAGACACACACGTGTGGAGCATGAGGAGAAGCAAGGCCAATTGGTTTCGAGTGGTGGGGTGCCTGTCACGTGCAGCAACATTGGCCCGTTGGCTCGACGGAATCCGCACGTGGTTGCACCCGCCCACTACTGTTTTAGTGCACTTGCTGCTTGTGGCGGTTGTGGTTTGTCCGCACTTGTTGTTACCCACCATCTTCATGTACGCCTTCTTGATCCTACTGGTGCGGTCGCGGTATCGTCAACGGGGCCCACATAATATGGACCCAAGGATGTCGTACGTCGATGCGGTGAGCCCAGATGAGCTGGATGAGGAGCTCGACGGGTTTCCGTCCACGCGACCGGCGGATATAGTTCGTATCCGATATGATCGACTGCGGGCTCTCGGAGGTAGGGCCCAAACGCTTTTGGGTGACGTGGCAGCCCAGGGGGAGCGTTTGGAAGCCCTGTTTAATTGGAGGGACCCGAGGGCAACGGGAATATTTGTGGTGTTTTGCTTGGTGGCTTCTTTGGTGTTTTACATGGTTCCTTTCAAGGCCTTTGTGTTAGGGTCAGGGTTCTACTACTTGCGCCACCCACGGTTCCGCGACGACATGCCGTCGGTTCCGGTAAACTTTTTCCGGCGATTGCCGTCGCTCTCTGACCAGATAATGTAGGGTGATCCATCTGTATGGGGTTTATTTTTTGTTGCACTCTCTTGGTGAAGTACGTAGTTATTAGTTAAGTTGCTAGCTGCAAGCTGATGATGTATTACATTTTTTGTTTTTTTTTTAATTTCTCATTGGTATTTTATATGAAGATTTCTTTTATTATTAGTCAAATTGAACTTGAATTAATGCGCTGAAAAAGGTGCAAGTACAATGACCGTTGTTGTCTACGGGGGTGGACTATATAATTAATTTACTCTTAGTGCGATTTCATCTAAATTCAAAATTAGGTATAGGTTCCTTAATATGAAGAAATGCAGGCAACGGTCTAATTCACTTTTTATTTTATTTTAGTACATTGATATTTTTATACTAAGAGAATGGAGAGTTCAAATAATCCACACAAAGAGCAGCCTAATTTGGTATCAAATTAGCCATCCATGAGATTCGAACCTAAAACCTCTCATTTCTAAGCGAAGAGGAATACCACTAGACCGTAGTGCTGAATTGCATAATCCACTTTTAAAGTTGGCTAATCAGTGATCATGCTCTAATTTCCATTTTTTAATCTCCCTAGCTGGTTATAACATTGAAAAGCATTAATTTAAGAGTAACGTTAGGGAGACTAAACTTTTATTTAAGGAAGCATTTTTGCTTAAGTGTTGATTAACATGTTTATTTCTTACTGATGACATGTCATTTGATTTGCAAATTTAGTTAGCCTAACATTATCCTTAAATGTAAACTAATTTTGGACAGACAAAGTTCAATGATTCAACCAAAAAGTTTCGAGTACACTCTCATAACTCGAAAACTTTTTTTAATAAATACGATATTATGTATTGTTGGATGCTAATCCTAAACCCTAAATCAAATAGTGATCGGTATCAAAAACTTGATGCAAAAGTGAATGATCTTAACTAACAAAGTTGATAACCCCTTACCAAACCCTAATCCTTTAATTGAAACTTATCGGGCGACGTTTAAAATATTGGTCTTGAGTCATCCCAGCACAATTACATATAATCCATGTAATTGGACTCAAAAAAATTATTTGAGGCCCACTAAATTGTAAGACGCTAAGAATTTGGTTGGACAAGAAAAAACACACTAATAATAGGACAATGTAATGCGTTCAATTGCTTGTTTAGTGACCCCCGCCGAGATGTCTAGGCGCTAGGTTGTTGTCCACCATACACAACTAGCACCTTTTAAACTTTGTATAAAATAATATAAAAAAAATCCATCAAAAAAATCATGTAGAACACTAATTACAAGCATACAATTTATTCATTTTGGCTAAAAGAATCATCTGCATTGTTGTTTCTTGAAGTTCCTTGTGGAGAGGAGTTTCGTTAACAAAGATTTCAACCTCCGAGACCCCGGTCCCGGCCTTAAAACGCCATAGTTTTCACTCTGCAAACTCGAGCATGCATTTTGCGTCTTCCCATTACTCCCAGAACACCACCCCCCATAAGCAAATTGTCCGCGATGTCGTCGAAGAAGTTCACGATCGATTTTGTTTAGAACCGGGGCGTTTTTCTTGAACTTTCGAGCAAATGGACGGTTGCTTAGAATCATTCTTCTAAAATCTCTGAGTCCAAGAGACCTCGGGTGCTGCTTTGGAGGTGTATCCCATGTAATGTAGTGAAGGTCGTGATTGACCGTGGTGTTCTTGTAGTCTTCGGAGTTGCATATTACCGTTTGGAAGTAGCCTTCCGGTGATGAGACAAAATTAGTGTAGTAGAGGAGGAGAGTCCTTGGCAGATTGTCCCACCCTACTGTGCAGTACTCGGAAAAAGATCTTGATAAAATTGTCCAAGCTGAACCTGGATTGAAAGCAAGACACAATTAACAATATAAGTGTATATGGTCATTTTAGTAACAGTGTTGCTATTCGAACCACATTAGCGGCCACATTGCCGATCATTTCACAGCAACGTGGGCAGTACAAAAGCGTCATTCGTTTAGTAAAAGAAACCTCAAATTCAGTCGGTTAGTACTACATTCTAGTAATATTATTCTTCTTCACTCGTAATGAGAGTTTTTAGATTCTATTTTTATTGAAGACGAATTCAAACTAAATTATTATAACTAACTCATTATGCCTCTTAATCCGGTATTCAAAAAAATTAAAGGAAGCTCATATACATAACCCTAGGGGCACTCCAAACCAATATTTTACAATTTTAATTAACAAAATGAGAGTGCGTTCAATATTTTGTTAATAGAATATATAAACCTCGATATTTGCAAGAGAAATTTTAACGAAAAATTACATTTTTATACTAAAAAGTCAATTCTGATACTATTCACTTTACCCTTTATTTTTTCATTATCGTTAAAACACAAAATTTTCAAATGCTTTTTATCAGTTTTTCTATTTACAAGCCATTGATTTATTTATGTGTTTAATAAACAAGTGTATATATTGGAAATTACTCATTTCAAAGAATCTATAGAAGCAAGAGAACACGTGCATTCCAAGTAAAAAGCAGTTTATAAAAGAAGGGCCTTGTCATTTAGATGTGTGGTGCATGCAGATTGCAGGTTCTGTTGTCTGACATAGCTCTGCTGTCTCTTCAATGCTTATTACTCTTTATGGTTAACCAGTGCTTATTACTCGATCTACACCATATTACCACATGCAGTAAAAAGATTTCAGCCAGATTTAACCCCCAAAACAAGAAAGTTCTTAACCATGTTAATTAAGAAATTTCGGGTTTACAACAACTAAAGTCTTTTTTTATTAAATAGGATCGGTTATATAAATCTTAAAGCGTCATTGTGCTTAATTATGTGTTATATTTTTTGTTAAATTCAAATATTATAAGTTTTTTCTTAAGAGTTTTTTCAAAAAAATATCGGGTTTTAAATTAAAAAAATTAGTTAAACAATCATTTTTTCAAATCTAAATCTCAATCACTGAATGATTTGTTTTTAAGGTCTGCAATATCTTCTGATTAAACCAATATCTTTTTAAAAATCTAATTTTTTGTGTTGCGATTAAGATGTGTGGAGTTTGAACAGTAGTTTGGTCCAGCCGACATTGGTTAGGTGGAGAGAGCAAAAATGCCAAAGCATGTTCTGAAGAAACGTGATGCATTCAAAATCATGATAAATATGAACTGTCACACAACCTACCACAAGAAGTGGAAATAAAGAAAATGGTGAAAAAGACATCTGATGTTTGCCCCAAATGAAAACACCACAACTTACTTATAATCCATAAATTTAATCATATATTTCGTCTTGTTATGGACTCATCACGGGTTTCCAACTGGAATGTTCTGTACTCTAGTTTTTGTTGACTTTTTGATAAAGTAGCTTAATGTTGACTAACTGGTTTTTCAGCCAAATTGATTATAAAAATTTGTATCTCTTCACGTTGTTCTTAAAGCTTAAAATCATAAAAGCAATTTCTGAGATTGTCAATTATTTTGATTATTTTAATTTGAAAAAACTATCAATTCAAGTGGATGAGTTGATATGACAAAAATACTTTCAATTTAACAGAAATTTTTTTTACAGAATGATCAAAATAATTGACGGTAGACAATCTCAAATATCACTTCTATAAATTTTAAATCTCAAAGATCAAAATAAAAAAATTATGTTAATATGATATACTATTCTAACTAAAAAGCCCTTGATACGATATAAGTAGTACTGTAGTAGAAGGAGATATACAATACATTGACAAATTAATACTTGGTTCATTAAAATTTGATAAATGGCTACCTTTAAATAATGCACTTTTTTCTTTGGCAAGGAAAAATTAATCCCCTATGGGTGCGTTTGTTGCACCGGACTGTCTCGGACTGGACTAGCTTGAGGGACTAAACTGTACTGGCTTAGACTAAATTAAGCTGGACTAACTTAGTGAAGTGTTTGGTGCAGTGTCGGACTAGCAAGCAGGATAATTAACAAACTCTAATATTATATTATTCAATCCATAATTATTAATATTTTATTTTTATCCTTTTTTTATCCCTCTAATCCTTCCTTACCCCCCATTCTCTCCCTCTTTTTCTCCATCTTTTTTTCCTTGTCTGTTCCAATCTATTCTTCAATTTGATATTTTAAATGAAAATTGGTTGTGAAAAGCATCTAGTCCAATGACTTTCGAATGTGAGTGGTCGAGGAGCAAGGCAAGGAGGAGAAAAGAGGACAGTCTTAGCTAGTCCCATGCTAAGTCCCATGGTTTTTTAGGGGTCTCACTAAGACCAGCTAGTCCTTGATTTAGTTTAGGCTAGTAAGACTTAGTCTCATTAAACCTAGTCCCTGTCAGGAACAAACATGAGACTGGACTAACCCTTAGTCCAGTCCAGTACCCTTTAGTGAGGGCAAACAAACGCCCCCGATTAGTACAACGAATTTGTACGCGGTGAATTGTTATAATAGTTAAGGCATTTTTCTGGTTCAAGCCCTCTTTCATAGTTTCTAATTTAGTGTAATAACATCGCTTGTATTTGAAGAAGAAAAAAAGTTGGAAGAATTTGCTCATTCAGTTTTAAGATTCTGGCATCTACCGTGACATGTGCACTTCATTTTATAAACAGGAAAAGTACTTAACAGTACTTATCAAGTTTCAAGATTTGATTTATATAAACTATGCAGATGTTGTCGACAAAATGCATAAACCACACCTAACATGGATCCCCTCCGGATCCATTAAGTGAGGATTCTAAAGATTCTCATCTCAGCCGTTTATTGTATATCGTGCAGTTATTTTCTGTCAGGTACTATTTAAATTTAATTTAAAATAATAAAAATAAAATGATTTATGACCGCATGATTCATGATGTACGACCGAGATGTAGCGGAGGGATCCGTGTTCAACCATACCCACAAATAAAAGAATAAACAGATATCTATTTGCTAATGGTGTTCTCTAATTTATAATTATCAACTTAAATAACGAATTTAATAATTCTTAATAAGAAAAGATTTGGGAGATGGGGTTGAACCTGTGTAAAGCTTGAAAGCAGTTGGGAGAGCCCTTTGTTTAATTACCCACCACAACTCTGATTTATTGAGGCTGTACAGTCCTGGGTCCATTATCATTGGCTTGCCTCTCTTATTCCTGCAAGATCACTAATTAGTTTAACAATGTAGAAGTACGTACGTAAGTACTAATTGTTCTTTTAATCAGTGAAATTATTCTATTTTAATCTAAAAAAACACTGGAAAACGAGTACATTGTTCTAACCAAACTTAATTAGTTTAGTGCTAAACAAAAATTGTAGGAGAAGAAACTACTAAATTAAACAAAAAAAGCAAAGACTCACAGCTTCCAACCCAGGCGACTAGTGTGCTGTATAAAATTGAGATCTCTTGGCAAATCAGAAAACGCATGGATCATATCTGAAATTAAACATATTTTAATAAAATTAATTAAGTAAAAATGTAAGGATGCAAGAAATCAAGTAAGAAAAACCCCAACACAAAAAAAAAAAAAAAACTAATTTAATTGCAGCAAAAACAAAATATATATTATAAAAAAAATTAAAAAATAAAAAGCACTCACCATACCATCTTGAGTGATTAAAGGGTAATCAGAAGCACTAAGATTGATAAACCAATCCCAATCCCAAGTCCTCAAGAGCAAAGACAGTGCATGAAGAGTAGTAGCAAGCATTGTTGGTCCTCTGTAAGTGACCAAATTAGGTTTTCCCAAAATCCAAACATTACCAACTTGCCCAAAAACTGGATCTCCAGCCACGAAGTCAGCAATGTCCCTGTGCTCATCTTCTGGTGCACCGTAATCCATGTGGATTAGATAGTAATTTCCAGGATGGTATAGGGCGTACAGCATGCGTTTTAGCTTCATGGAATCGCCCTTGGATGCAGAGATTAGGTAAGCAAATGTCACTGGATATGGCTTGGTGGTGTTGGTGTTGGATATAGTGGTTAAGTTGAAGTAGTTTATGACTGGCTTGAAGTTGTGGATGGGGATTTTTAACCTAGTTGGGATGTATAGGAGAGAGAAGAGAACTGAGGTTAGGAGGAAAGATATCACACAAACTTTGATGGCCATTGCTGAAGATTTTGGGAATGGATGAATGTTTAGAGAGAGAGAGGGCAGTCAAAATGGTTAAGAAGAGAGAGTGCGCTAATTGCAAAGCTAATGAGGTTGGAGAATAAAATAAAGGAGAGATTGGGAAGTGTGTGCGTGCGTGTGTGTTTGTTGGTTTTGGGGGGTGGGGGAGATTAGATAAAAGTTTGGGTTCCTTGCTTTGAAGAGAAGGCGATGCAGATGTATGATTTATCACTCAGTCAATTCTTGTTGGGGAGACCTTTTAAGGCTTTAATTAGTATTCTGGTGATGCGTTGGTTAACTGGCTTATCTTTTTAGCAATGACAGGAACTTGATAAAATGATGACTTAACGATATGAGTACACCCATTATTATGTTGTTTTGTGCGTATAATATAATTATATGTGTGGGTTTTTTTTCACATAACACTGTACAATTAGAAAGAATATCTTACCAACAGATATATGTAAGTTTTTTTTTTTTTTTTGAAGAACCTTTTTGAAGAAAGAAGATAATATTATTCCAAAATTTAGATTACAAACAGAGGTCCACATACAAACCAGATACATACACACAAATGGGCCTCCAACAAACCCACCAAAGCTCAAACAGGAGCCCAGCCCTACAAACAAAACAAATGAAGCTTAAAGACCCCAGCATCCACCGCCTGCAAAGTTTTCCAAATTAACCTAGAAGAAATCCTTCAACCAACGCCAAATCCAATCAAGCAGCTCCGTAGAACCCAGCCACGGAAGTTGTTTCAATCGCCCCCGATCTCAGCCAGAAAGTGGAAGAAGTCTGTGGGAACACCCCGAACGACACTGCCAGTGAAGGCAAACAGAGAGAAGAAGAAGGAGGTGGTGTGTTAAACACCCGAGCCGATGAGTCCACCGGAGCTCTACGCACCCTCTCAAAAGATTGCAACCATGTGCCTTTGAAATCTGGCTGCAGATCGAGTTGAAAGTATGTGGTGAAGACAGGCGTTGGGCAGAGACATTTTGGGTAAATCAGGAATAACTGGGAAGAAAATTAACCCAAAAAATAAGAAACAGAAAGCAAAACAAAAATCGTTCCTCAGACCCTTGCCACAGCAAGGGCCGTCAGCAACGATTTTAATCGATGAGGGAATCACTCACACAGATGGTGGAAAAGACTCTCAAGAAGACAGAAGGAACTCTCACACGGAGAGAAAAAGCATGCTATGTAAGTTGTTTAAAACACTAAAAATAGTTAAAATTGAACATCCCCCAAATATCGTTGAAGGGCAACCCTGTCATTATGTTTGCCCTCAAAATAGTTAAAATTAAGTCAGCGGTTGAACCAAACAATCATCTCTCTTTTGAACAGATTAAACTTCTTTTCCCTCCTGCTGCACATTTTATAAGGGGTACTGGTGATGTCCAATTTTTTTTTTTTATCCCTTACACCGTTTTTTAATTTTTGGCTGTCAAATTGAATGAATCAAAGAAAATTAAAAGACAAACTAACAAAAGATGTGTACGATATAAAAATAAGTGTGTGGATAACACAACTTTTTATAAGTAAACAAGAAAAAGTGACAGATACCTTTTATAAGTAATCATGTTTATTCATCGTATATCGTGCGGTTAGTTTTCGTCAAATACCGTTTATGTTCAATTTTAAATAAATTTTTTTAATAATTTTTTACAGCACGATATACGATAAACGGATACGACTAAAAGATTCTAAACACATGATGCAAAGAGAGAGGGAAAGAGCGAGAGTTGCGTGACTAACAAGTTAATCTTAACTGAAGAAAAATTGACGAAGTATTAACACAGACTCGATCAGTCAGTCGTATTTTTAAATGGATTTGTTGAATCTTGGAGCCAAAGGAAGCGGAGCGGAGGAAATCACAGATTTCTAACCAGAGAAAGCAACGGTAGAATTGGGAGCCATCGACTTACATATATACTTGTATACACATCAACACGCTCTCTCTCTCTCTCTCTCTCTCTCTCTCACACACACACACAGACACACAGACACATTTCTTGTTACTCCTTTCAGAGGATTAGAATAACAGATTCCTTGCAGTTTACCTCTTTACGAAATCATTTTCTTCTGTCTTCGTTGATCTTGATATATCCGGTTCGGTTTCTGTGGATGCGGACGCAAGAACTTAGCAACAATCCAACTGAAACCACCACGGCCGGACAATTCTATAAACACAACCCAGGAGTAGTTTAATTCGAAGTCTGGGAATTTCAGTGCATCTGATTTTGTTGAAACTTGGAGGCAAAGAAAGTGGTAGAAACCTTCCTAGAACTTCTGTAAGAGAAAGGACAGTTGATTTCGGAATTTCGAAGCCATTAAGATATGTGAATCGAGTTATGGCAAGTTTAGAGACTACCAAGAACATCCACATACAAGTTCAAGAAGCACAACTCAGACCTTCATCCATAAACCTAATCAAGGTTCTCTCTCTAACCCATTTCTTGTTTCTTTCTCTGGCTCTCATCTCTGCCACCAGAAGTAGTTGGAAGGCCCTGTTCATCGCACTAATCTTGCTAAGCATGGCATGGACGATGCAAGTAATCAAGAACACGCTGCTAGTTACCGTCGAGCGAATCAAGTACATGAACTTGGCATTCGGAACAGAGATTGACACGCTTGAGGCTTTCCACGAGGCCATTAAGCACTTGACTGGGAGTATCTGCATCGGCTCCATCTTGGTCCCGGTTCTTGGGGTTGTCCGTGGCTCAGCCCGAGCCGTGAAACTGACTGCAGGGGATACTGACGAGTTTCTGTTTTCGTGTGCCAACTGCTATTCAGGAATGGCTTCGAGTCTTTGACGCTGGTGATGTATGGGAACCGCTGGGGTTTTGTGCATGTAGGAGCGCACAATAAGGGGTTTGTGCAGGCATGGCCACAAGCATGCGTCTCGTCTTACTACGTGGTGTATGCAGAGGATCCGCGGAGCGTTAGATTTGATTCGAACATACCTGCTCGTATTGAAGAGCTCCAGAGATTTCAGGCATAACAGTTGCAAGCTATCAACAAGTCATCAACCTACCGCAGCAAAGGTCAACTAGAGACTAATTCTCAAATCATTCAAGAGGCATATATCAGAAAGTACCACAAAAGAAATAGATCAGATAGCTAAACATGGAAACTTGTAACTTTCGTGTTTGTATATGTCGAAAATCTTAGACTGCATCTTACCGGACCATGAAACTAACTACGTAGCATTTTTCTGTTGATTATACTACATTTTCCAAACTAAACTGCGATCTGTACATAGAAATTTTACGAAAATATAATAGGTACATGCAATCCTCTTTGTTTCTCCACCAAACTTCACATTATTCTTGTTGAGCACTGTATAAAATGACTGTAAAAGTAACATCACCCAGTTTTCTGCAAATGATATGTAGTTCTGAACATTCAACGTGATTAAGAGCACATAAAAACTAAGGAAGAATACCATTTCAAAGTAAATGAATCAAATTCGATACTACTACACTTCAATGTTAACTCATCGTGTAATCAGCCACAAAAAATTCAAGAAGGCTTCATGACTAATACAAGTTACTTGCACATACAACAAATCCAAGGAAGATAAGCGAACCAGTAAGGTCATCCTAGATGCCCGCGACCACCACATTCTCCACACATAATGTTGCCACTTCCCCCGCAACCTACATGGAGCAACCATCGTGTTAGCATATTCTCATTGGCCATACATACTCAAATCAACAATAAAACTTTAATATTTGACAATCAAGTGCAAGCACCTTTTTCTTTTTCAAGTCAACATATAAACTCAGTTAGGAGAAGATGAGCTAATTACCTAGACAGCGAACTTTGACAATAATACCCTGGCTCTCCAATATTGAATCGACATACAGGCCTGAACCAGCACAAGTGGTGCAAAGGACTGCACCTTTGGCTTCACAATCAATGCATCGTGGTTTGTTTCCAATGAATTTCTCGGTCAAAGATATCCCAACAGGCTTCTCGATTCTCTCTTCTGGTACAGACTTGTCATAACAAAACAGAGATTCAAGACTACTTCTTTGTTTATCCGCATCTCCGGCTGAGCACCCAGACTACAACATCAAATAAACGCTTTAAGAGATTTAGACTCGTGATAAACATATTATGGACGAATAGGCACCCCAAATTTTAACTAGTAACAGAAGTGCAAGTCTTCTGTCTTCGATGCGTACAATGTGCAAACAGCTACTGGCATATTCACGCACACTAAGAAATAGAACTCTAGATAGAATAAACTATTTAAAGAGCCAAATTAAATTATACTATATGTTGAAATAGATTATTCATGAGAAGGAAAAGGAACCAGAAATCTATTACAAAGAAAGTCAACATATCTTGCGTTAAGCACGCACCCAAGTGTGCATTGATTGATTATGTTACTCCATCCAAATTCATTACCTTATTTCATCATTTTCCGTCAATCACGTGACATTCTCACATTTCCCTGGTTTTACTCATTCAGGATAAGAAATCATCTCAATGCACAACTTATGTAGTTAAAGAACCAAAAAAAACCCCTAACAAACTTTGATATTTTCCTAGGTAAAGGCTTCCTTTCAAATAAGACAGTATAATTTCAACAGTTTTAAACAACTCTTCGTCAATTGGAACTCAACGCAGACTTGCAATCTAGGCAAGGCCTTGAAGCTTCCTCAAAAAATTATCTTGACCTCATCTTTTGATAAAAAGACACCCCTTTTCATTTCCTTCCAATCCCTAACTTCAACATTCCTCCTAGATATGCAGTTGCACATTCTTAAAAATGACTGAGAAGCTGAGAAAAGCTTATACGCCATCAATCGAAAAACCTTGGTTATAAGGACCAAATGCCATAGGAGGTAATGGAATTATAAACTTTGGATATTATGAAATCTGTGAAAACATATACTACACACGTACCGGACGAGCCTCAAATTAATAAATGAACTTACTTCACATCCATTACCGTTTAGAAACAGTCAAAATTAAGATTTTAATACAAAATCATTTAGATGTAACAACAACAGCAACAAAGCCTTCGGCTGTATGAACCCTAAAACGCCAGTGCGCTCGGTTTTGCGCAAAGTTTTAGCTCCCAATACTCCATGTCTTCCGTTACCATTCCAAATGTCCAGCCAACATCAATTTGTACGAGTCATTTGGTGGAACCTCCACCTTAATCAATAGTAAAATTCAACCAACACTCGAGGTTGATCACTAAAAACGTAGCCAACCCACAAAAACAAAATAAAAAATTGATACAAAATTAACCCATCAAACTAAAAAGAAATTAAAAACAAATAAACAGCTCAAAATACAAAATTTCCAGGGAAATAAAATAATATGCAGGAAAAGTGATAGAGGTGAAGAAACAGAGGCCTACCCCATGTGAAGAAGAAGGAGAAACAGAGCCGTTGGGAGAGATGGCGGCAGCAAATTTGGCGATCGACCCACCACGTTTGTGATGAAACCCAAATGAAAACTTGTCATGGACATTCAATCTTGTCGAAGAAACAGGGACGAAAGTAATCAAAGACGCCATATTTGCAGCAGCAGAAGCAGAACCCATTTGATCAAATTTTGAATCTTTGATGTCAAATATCACATAGAGAAATTACAGGGAGGGAATGAGGGAGAAGAAAATGCTTCGGTGTAATCGACGACGATGAATTGGGTTGGGAAAAGTCTCTCCAGATTGGTTCGTTGGTTTCTTGG
The DNA here is from genome assembly GCA_963580275.1 of Crataegus laevigata. Classification (NCBI taxonomy): domain Eukaryota; kingdom Viridiplantae; phylum Streptophyta; class Magnoliopsida; order Rosales; family Rosaceae; genus Crataegus; species Crataegus laevigata. The sequence continues at coordinate 32,354,701 of OY756952.1, forward strand.
TGTTATCGAAGAGTTTTTTTTTGGGCTTTAGGATGGCAGATGGGTCAAGCTCACATGGTTTGGCCCAAGTTTTTTGAAGTGTTTCTTTTTGGGCCGATCTCGGCCCAATAAGCAGACGTTCCTAACATCACCCATTTGAGTAATACTTCTTAAAAGGGTCGTGTTTGAAATTCTCGGATATCAAATTTTCTTTCCAATTTCGAAAACATTTTTTGAATTTTTGGAAGGGAGATTATATTCACACACCCCAAATTACTTTTCCCACACCTTTTTAATTTTTTAATATTTTGCTATCAAGTGTTAGTGGTGTGTAGAAAATATTAAAAAATTAAAAAGGTGTGAGAGAAGTAATTTGAGGTGTGTGAATATAATTTCTCTTTTTGGAATCGGTTTGATACCGAGAATCTTTTTAACATAATTCTGAATTTCATGTAATTTACAAATTTATAGAAGTTTTCATCGTTTTCTAGTAGCGATAAAAAAAAGTCATGCATTCATTCTTTTTTCATTTTTTTCATTACAGTAAAGTGCAAGAGAACTTTTATGAAACGGCAATATGCCAAAAACAACTCTTTTGTTTATTTCGTTTTTTCTTTCAAGAGTGCTCAACTTCATGTTCTTCTTTTTTCGTGTATCTCTCGTATTTTTGATACTTTTTAATCTGATGAGTAAGACTTATGTGTACTTGAATAAATATAATTTTCTTTAAAATTTAATGATGATCTTTCTCGTGCCGTCAATGATTTCTTGTTTATGAAAGTTTATCAAATTTAATAATCTTTTGAATATAGGAGTTATCCAATCCAAGGCTATATGTTAGGAAATGGTTAGTGTTTTAAAATTTCCATTAATAAGATATCTTACTTGTGTTTTTTGGATTGAGATACTAGTCAATTTACTTCCTGACCTTGTAAGTCACTATCAATTTTTTTTTTTTTGAACTTTAATTTTAACCAATCAACCCTCTGAACTTTTACAATTAGCCAATTCACCCTATCATTTAGATTTTTTTTTAAAAATTTTCCATCAACTATTTCGTCCATCTAGGTCACGTGTTGCGTATGCAAGAAAAATTGAGGACAAAGAGGTCATTTTATCTCTCATCAAAATCGATCCTAATTCCCTGCCCTCATCAAAATTCAACCTTGATTCCTTGTTGATAGAATAGGAAGGCACATACACTATTGAAGTAGCAATCTTTATGAATAGCTAATCTTCAATCCAAGCACACCGACGCCAACAGACCCAAAGCATTGGAGACAGATGAAGCTGAAGACTACGACGTTTCCTCATCCTCTGTCACATTGTTTAGATCGATTATGCCTCATGGGTAATTTAAACAGAAACTCTAGGGACACAACTAGCAGAAGAAGGAAGAAGAAGAAGATTGTAACTTGCCTTTGACTCCTGCCCATCAACTGGGATTGGGTTTTGGTGAGGTGCAAAATGACCTTTATGCCCTCATAAAAAACGAGATGGACAGAAAAATTAATGGAAAATTTAAAAAATCCGACTGCAAGGATGATTTGGCTAATTATAAAAATTGAGGAGTTAACTGACTAAAATTAAAGTTTATAGAAAAAATTGATGATGACGTACAAGTTCAGGATAAATTGGCTAATACCACTTGGGGATTTCTCATCAAATTTATGTCCGAAATGATGTCATTTTGAGATTGAAGTTTAAAGTTGGAGTATAAATTAGAAAAGAGTGGTACTACATCCACCTCATTATCTTATTTTCCCACCCCATTTTATTTTTTCACCCACCAAAAGTGTTAAAAGAAGAAAACACTCTTTTCTCATCCACCATCATTCCTAAAATACCCTAATGTGATTTCAACCCTTGACACCCCTTCTACGCTGGAGTGCTGCACCAACTCCCAACACCCAACCTAGGTCCCCCAACCATCAGAACACCACCATGGCAGCAACACTGCCTCACCACCCATCTTCTTGTTCCCTGTATAGTCTAGATATTTTATTTTTCCTCTTGTTCCCTGTATAGTCTAGATATTTTATTTTTCCTATGAATTTCAAGTATTGCAGATTGCAATGGAATTCAATGGGTAGGTTATGTATTTAAAGTTTTAGAAAGAAGGAAAATGAGAGAAAAGGGAGGTGAGGTTTGGGTTGGGATTAGAACCAAAGAAGGGGTTGGGAGGACAGAGAGTTTAAAGCCATGGATGTTATGAAGCAGTGATGGGTGATATATGATCTGTTGGTTCGTATTTGATTAGATCCCTAGAATTAGGGTTTTGGAGAAAGAAAAAATGGAAGTAGAAACAATTGTTTACAAGAGATGGGATTTCGTCTCAGAAAGGCACAATAATTAAATTGAAAGAGAGAAGAATTTTTTTTTCTTTTACAGAGATGGTGAGTGTGCATAAGGAAACGGGCAATCCGGCAATGTGCAGTGGGCATAAGGAAATTGGCAATTTGCAATACGTTTTTGTTTTGGTCCTTACATGTCATTTTACAAGAGGGTAAAATTGACATTAAAATTTATACTAAAATGTGAGTGAGAAAATAAGACAATGAGGTGGGTTTATTAGCACTCTTAGAAAAATAAATAAATGATTATGTATTAAAATATTGTATTTAAATGGTTATGTATTAAAACATTGTATTTTTCAACTAATAAATTAAAAAATGTTGCGCAACAAATTGGTGACATAACTTTTTCTTAAAACGAAATAATGCTAAACATAATTTTTTCTTAAGACCAAAGAGTGATGTGAAAGAGACTCGTGGGAGCAATTATCAAAGAATGTGATCCACAAACAATATATTAAGAAAGAAAGTAAAATGTAAAGCCCATTGGCAAGGAGGGAAGGATTGATGTTGAAGCCTTGAGTGCGACGCAAGTCTTTATATCGTGGCCTCTCTTTTCTCACACAGATCAGATGTTCAACTCACTTTGAATGCCGACGTCCACCAAATTCCCACGCGTCACCATCATTCGACATTTGTCGCCTAAATTGGCACACTGTGGAAACTCAGATCACTTCTATCCACATAGAAAGAACACAGACCTTAAGCTTACCAAATTCATAAACCCTCCTCCATCCTTTTTAATTTCCACCCTTTTATTTTTGTATATTTTCCTGAATTTCTTCCCAATTTTTGGATTTTCATGATTTTCTCCAGTTGCTCTGGAGCACAATCATAAAGCTAGGTTCAATTTCAATCAATTTCTCTACTTTTTTATTTTTACTTTTAGTTGAATTTCTCTAATGGGCACCTTAATTTTCTTACCAAAGTACAAATATTACATAATTTTCTTGAACATCTCGTTTCTGCTAGTGGGATGTGCTTTCTTGATTGTACATTTTGAAGCTTCGGATTTTCCGGTTCTAAGCACTTCTGAGATAAGCACTTCTGGGATTTCCAGATTTTCTGGTTCCCTAGATTGCAAGGGTTTTCTTAGTTTAGATGACTACAAAGCAAAGTGCTTTCACCTTAAATCCAAAAACCCATGCGTCTCCCAAGGCTATATAAACTATCTTAACATTTTCTACTGCAATTTTGGAACTTTTCCTCAATTGGGTTATTGCTGCATGTTTCTTTGGCTTCTGGTTTTGTTCTATTTGATGGGAAACACAGCTTCTGAGTACTTTTGTTCTTCACTTGATAGTTTATCTAGGCTGTTAAAATTGTCCCCTACAATTGCTGGGGTAACTCTGCTTTCTCTTGGCAATGGAGCCAATGATGTGTTTTCCAGTCTTGTTTCGTTTATGGGTGGCGGGACGGGCGAAATCGGGCTTAATACAATTTTGGGTGGTGCTTCTTTTGTGTCGTGTGCTGTGGTTGGAATCTTAAGCATTTCGATGCGCAAAAGGCGCATTCGAGTTAACAAATCGGACTTTGGGAGAGATATTTGCTTCTACATATTGGTCGTTGTATGTTTGGGTGTTATCTTGATTCGCAAGGAAATAGATGTGTGGGCAGCAATGGCTTTCTCTTCACTCTATATTGTTTATGTGATTGTGGTTTACGTCTCACACACACGTCGGAAGAAATTCTTTGAATTGAGCTGTAATTCGAGCAATGAGAGTGACTTGACTCTGCCAATTCTTAGCAGCATTGAAAAGGAAGATCTCAGTGCTGCAGAGGAAGGAGCTGCACAAGGCAGTTCTGAAGTAGTACAAGTCAAGAAATGCTGCTCTAATCTTATATCATCGGCGTTTTTTCGCACGCTAATTTTCATACTTGAGCTGCCGCTTTATCTGCCAAGGAGATTGACTATTCCTGTAGTTTGTGAAGAAAGATGGTGTAAGCCATATGCAGTTGCTTCAGTGACACTAGCACCAGTGCTTTTGTCAACAATTTGGAACCATCAATTTGGAAATGTTAGCTTCAAGACAAAGCTTGCAATCCATATTATTGGATTGGTTTTTGGAATCACTTTTGGGATTGTTGCTTTTTTTACAACTGAGAAGTCAAGCCCACCAAAAAAGTGCTTAGTTCCTTGGCTTACTGCAGGGTTTGTAATGAGTATTACTTGGAGTTATCTTACAGCTCAAGAATTGGTGGGGTTGTTAGTTTCATTAGGGTACATATTAGGTGTGAGTCCTTCAATTTTAGGGCTAACAGTCCTTGCTTGGGGCAACTCACTTGGAGATTTGATAACCAATTTGACAATGGCTTTGAATGGTGGAACAAAAGGAGCTCAGATTGCCTTTTCAGCATGTTATGCTGGCCCTATCTTCAACACTCTGTTTGGATTAGGGTTATCGCTTGTTGGCTCAGCTTGGTCTAAATTTCCATCACCCGTCTTGATCCAGAGCGATCCGTACCTATTGGAGACGGTGTGTTTCTTGGCCGTCGGCTTGCTTTGGGCACTCGTGGTTTTACCGAGAAGAGGTATGAGGCTTGATGGGGTGTTGGGAGGTGGGCTTTTGGTTGTGTACATCAGTTCCATGTCTTTGAGGTTGATTCAAACACTTGGGTCTGTAAATTTTTAACTAGTTACAATGTAAATAATTACTTACACCGTTACACGCTTTGTTTTGTGTAGTTCAGAAACTAAGTTGATTGCAGCTTTTATATAGCTTAATATGAGGTGTTAAGTGTAAGTTGATAAGCCTTTAGTTTCTAATTCTTGTGTAAAGTATATCTTCAAGCAATGAAAAATATATGTAGATTGAATTGTTTTGTTTGAGTCTAACCAAACTGTCAATGATTTGGCATCTATTTAGCCAAAATGATTCCTGAGATTGACATAACTTCTCACTTTGGTTTCTGAGATTTAAAATCGATAGAAGTGGTCCCTCAGTATGTCCGCACTCAAACATTTTGGTTCTTTTGTGAAAAAATCTCGGTTAAATAAGATTGTATTTTTGTCATGTTGGTCCTTATTTAACATAGATTTTTCTCGGAATGACCAAGATGATTCATGGTGGACAAACTCAAGAATCACTTCCATCAATTTCAAATCTCAGGATTCAAAGTGAGGAGTTATGCCAATTTCAGGGACTGTTTTGGCTAAAATGCATTTTCTTTTGCATATGGAAACAACGTAGCTTGGGAAATGACATGTCTTTTCGCCTGGGTATGACTTTGGCAAGAGATTCAACGATTGCAAGTTTGAGTTGTAAAAATAGTCTCATTAAAAACAAAAAGACGAATGAGTTGTGTTAGCGCCAATCATCCATTGCACATGAAGCTAAACGTGAGAGCATGTGATATGATAAAAGCGATAACGCTAATCTTCCCCCAATCTGAGCCAACAAGTGTGTGGTTGTGCTGCCTTAAGCACCTAGATTTGTGGCGGCTCTGCTTGCTTGCCTCGTGGAAGCTACGAATCTCACTTGTGTGGTGAAGTTGCAGGTGGTCTTCAATTGTGTGTCCTTATCCTCCACTAAGATTAGGGGACTTGTGGATTCTATTATCGGATTAGTGTAGAGTTTGTTTGTGCAGTGTTTGGCGGAATATGTGGTCTCGTCTACGAGCGTCAACTTGATGTGGTCTCGCTTTCGAGCGATAATTTTGTGGTCTCGTCTTTTAGCGGTGACTTTAGGTGGTCTCACTTTTCTATGAAGACTTTGTGTGGCCTCGCTCATCAGTGAAAATCGATGTGTGCACTAGTATTGGTTGTTGAATCTATCGTTCTTGTGACAAATATGTATTGTGCAAATTCACTCCAAATCAATGTATTGGTCACTGGAGCAATGTACTCAATTGACACTCTTGTATTTTTGTTTGTGTTGATCAATGAAATACCGCTATCATTTATTGTCAAAAAGGAAAAAAGAAAAAAAGAACAATTATTCCTACACGCGAGAGCATGCATGCTACTTTGCCTCCTGGTCTAACCTCATTGCCTCAATCACATCAAACACGTTTGCCCTAGATCAACCGTGCCCAAGACATCAATGGAATTTTGGACAACTATAAGGGTAGTCCTACCTATATTATTTTCACTTTACTACCTGAAAATTTACCGAGTTTCAACATTTACTATCTAAATTAAATTATTTTTTGACATTTTCGTAGACAAAATGTTATCTAACAGCAGATTCTTAACCTCCATCACCCTTGCTGTTAAGAGATTTGTTAACTCGTAATATTAAAATAGATGAGCTCTAACATGATTTAAAGTAACTAATCAAATAATACATAAATAAATAATTTGTGAATCCTTCCATTTCTTCTATCTCTATAATATAGTAAAGAAATTAAAACTTAAAAACTAAAGTCTTTAAAATAAAAAATCATATTCTTCAACGTTGGCAGCGCACCATTTCGCCACTAAATAACACTCTCCCACCTCTCTCTTCCCTCTCTTTTCCTTTCCTTTCCTTTTCTCTCTGACTTGTTCTCTGTCTCTTCTATTTGCCATTCCAAAAACCATACCCAGTTGCAATGGAGCAACTTCTAATGCGTATATAGGGAAGGGCCACAGTTTTGTGTTAACCCTAGGCCACGAAAATGCCAAGGTCGGCCCTAGAGAGATTTTTCAGTGTATGTATTCTTAGTGGCATCATACAAATAATTGAATACTTAAAAATAAAAATTCAATTATTTGTTTTATGTCACTTAGTACTGTATTGGTCGTGTTCTTGATACATTGAAATTTTTTTCCCTAACTACATGACAGACACAAATCATCACATGAACAAACTATGGGATTTCGTGCCAAATCAACTTGCATCTTCATCATGGAAACAAGTACTAAGCAAGCAGAAATTGAATAGAAATCCAAAAGGGATAAGGATCAAACAGTTTACCTTCGAATCAAAAGAGAAGAGAGGCACTTAACCTTCGTTTTTATGCTCAATTTTGCTTAGTATTTGTTTTTTTTTTTTTTTTTTTTTTTGGAAACCGCTTAGTATTTGTTTATGAAAGATGATTTCCACAAACCTTTCTTCTATCCATGCTCACCTTTGTTTATTTATGATTTTTGAATCAAATAAAGCAAAAGAGAATCAAGAAATATGAATAAACAGATGTGCTAAAAGAGAAAGAGGAGTGTAAATATCATATCTTTTGTTTTTGTGACAAAAAATATACACGTTGATTTGGAACAAAATTTTGTGTATGAGAAATTTTTTTTTTTATTACTACTAAGAGGTGAGGAAAAAGTTCGAAACTTCAATAATTTAGGGGAGAATGAATTTCGAACCCATGACACATGGTGGAAACCCAACATTTCCACCATCTTATTCACTAGAATATTGAATCATATATACGACATTGTAAAGAAAAAAATAAAATAGTACATAAATGTTGACACTCATTTATAATTTTTTTTCAAGTTAACAACTAATTGTATTGTTACATGTGGCGTACTGAACCATATTCTTAGCACACTGAAAAAATATCTCCCTTATATCGTCAACCCTCATATTTTTAGGCATTTTCACTTGCCAAGCCACCCTGCATGGATTGTCACTTGTAGGATTTCATTACATGAAAATTAGAGAGTGACGTGATTTGATTTTGAAACAGTTCATATTCAACGAGTTTTAGTTGGTTATAAAGACTAGAGCGGCGACGTGATTTGAAACATTTCATATTCGACGAATTTTGGTTGGTTATAATATAAAGACTGGAGCAACGACGTGATTCGATTTTTTGAAATATTTCATATTCGACGAGTTATTGTTGGTTATAAAAACCGGAGCAACGCCATTTTTTGCCCTAGTCGCGTTAAAGTGTGCATGCCGGTCGACGGGCTGTGCAAAATATGCCTGTCCACACAATAGCAGATCTAGAATTTTAACATTGAGTGGTCCTAATATAAAGTTAAAAAAATTAAATGAAAATAACATTGAAACATTAAACGATCAACAACTTTTTATTCTTAATCTTAATATAAACAACAATTTGATGCAACCCTTTTTTTACCATTTTTTAGCAAGATCACTAATCCATTACAATTGAGAAAAATCACTTATTAAACACATTGAATGAATATAAATATCAAGTTAATCTTAAAATGTATGGGTATGTGAAGGCTGAAGAAGGGATCGGAGAAGAGATGGTGGCCTTCGGTTGGGTGGGGTGGGAATATTAGGTCATCTCCAACCGAATGGTCCAGAGGGCCAGAGGGCCAAAAATCGTCTCTAACCAAGGACTAGGCCAAAAGCCTCAGGGGCCCCACGGGACAAAAAAGGGCCAAATGGCCAATCGACTAGCCTAACCCAGCTAGCCACAGGTCGGGCTAGATTTTTTCAGTATTAATACTTTTTCTGTCAGATATATGCGACAATATTGTCCTCTTTAGTGTCAAATATAGTCGACAGTATTGTCCTTTTTTTTTCTTTTTTTTTGGGCCAATTTTTTTTTAAATTTGTTTAAAAATTCCCCTTTTTCCTATAAATACCTAAGTTATTCCTACACAATTTCTCACATAATTTTCACCCTTTTAAATTTAAGTTGTTGTAATTTCTAAATTTAAGTTTTTGTAGTTTTTAAATTTAAATAATAAATTATGTTTGACCCTATAGCCATTTGGCCCTCAGTTGGAGATGGTTTTTTGTCATAAGGCTATGTTTGGCCTATGGCCCTCTAGCCTCTTGGTTGGAGGGCCAAAGAGCTAAAACGAGTCATCTAGTCAGCCTTCGGTTGGAGATGGCCTTAGGGAACATGGATTAGGGACTAGGGAGTTAATTTGGGTGGAGTGGAATTGTTTGAAAGTCAAACCATTTTTGTTTTTGTTTTTTGTTTTTTGTTTTGTTTTAATAAAAAATGGTGAGGCTCTCAGCCTCCCACGTGACCTAGGATGGTGTTCTCAAACAATACATCAATACTCACCGTTTTACTTAATGCTCCACGTGACGTCGTGACCTAGGATGCCGTTTAAAAAGTAAATAGTCTTTTGTGCAGCCGTTGCTCTTCCCCTCCAATACTGCCCAGACTTGGATAGTTCTTGGAAGTCCTCACAGTCAATTATCAGAGCTTTCGGGCGGTCCCTTGATAGATCTGCCCCTGCGTCCATATGTTCGTAAATATTCACACCATGCTGCTGACTGCTCAAACTGATAATTATTGAACGCGACATTCGGCAGGAGGACGATTGATCGAACAAAGGCCAGCCCCCATATAGACTTGGAATCATTGTCAAGTGGTCCTATGAATTTGGAGCCTAGGGATATATTATTACTTTATTGGCTACGAGCCAAATCAAATAATGCACGATCGTATCTGGCTTAGTTTATGGCCATGATCTTTGTGTGGAGTCATGTTTTCCTAGACTCACTGTGTTCCAAAGAAATTGTGGCAATCTACTATTCAATCTAATGCAATGGTAGGATAGATTTAACTTTTGTCATTGTACTGTTTTTTCACTTGTAGACTAAAATTGAATGATAAGTGATTACAATTTTCTTGAACTTTGAAATCTAGAAGAACTAAACTCTCATCTTAAAATCAATACATGATATATATTTATATTTATATCTGACTCAATTAACAAAATGAAAAGGAAAAGAGAAAGGGTCATTTTGGTCTAGTTTCTAATCAATCTAGTTGTTAGAATGAAATCTTATTTGTTTAAATAGTTTGATCAAGGTCCCTAGCATCATTTAAGGAATTTAACTCATGCATTTATACATTCAATATCCCACAAATTATGAAATTTAAGCAAATCCAAATAATATTATAATAACTACTTAAAAATTAATAATAGAGTAATTTGTTCTTCACATAGTTCTAAAAAAAAAAAACTAACGAAAAGTTCTCAAAAACTGTAGTTTTAATAAAAATGACAAAATAAAAGTGTAAGTGAATAGTACCAGGATTGACTTTTCAAGATAAAAATGTCATTTTTGTTAAAAGTGAACAGTATTAGGAGTGTTTCATTAAGATTCCCAAAAAAAAATGTACCCATGTAATATTAAGATAGTGCAAGAAATAACTATTGATATATTTTAAAACATAAAATAAACAAATATAATTAACATGAGAACGCTCATAAAAAAATATTGGTACAAATTAAATTTAAAATATAGGTACATATTAAAATTCAAAACTATGGGTACAAATCAAATTGAAAATATGGGTATATATTAAAATTCAAAATTATGGGTACAAATTAAAACTAAACGGAATATTGGTATAAATTAAAAAATAGGATACAAATTATAAATTGAAATATAAGAAAAAAAATACTAAAAACATTATATTTGAAAATGATTAATAATTTTTCTTTTTTAAATTGACATATAATGACTTGTAAATAATTTAATATTCAAATAATGACATAAAGAAAAGTCAAGGCACCTTGACAAAAAAATAAAATAAAATAAGGTTTTGTTGTAGGTATAATTTACTAAACTGTATAAAGGCCATAGAGAGTGAAGGGGTGTGGCGCATAGAGAGGAGAAGAGAGAGATGTGTAATTGTGAGGTGTGTTTTATTCACCCCATTGTGCCTCTATTTATAGTAGTAGAAAGGACAAACCCTTTCTCATAAGGATTACAATACTTAATAAGTAATTTACTCCTAATAGAAATATAAGATACATTCCTAATCTACTAGGATTTACACAATCACATTCCTATTCTAAATAGAACTGCAACACTCCCCCTTGAGTGTGTAAATACTCAAGTAAATGGCACATCAGGTCTTCAGTGATGAAGCAAATACAGTTGATGAAGTCGTCGGCACAATGAGCGAGTGTGAGTCTCAAATCAACGGAAGAATGCATAAAAAGTAAAATTCACAAAACCTCGCTATGGTAAAACCCAAGGTGGGAAAAACCCATAGTCTAAGGAGAAAAGTGAGAAATTGCATTAGGTCAAAACTATACGTCTTTTGGACGCAAGTAGAAGAGCTCACAAGGGTATGATCGGCCCAGGATGGGTGCCTCGTTAAAACCTAGTTAGGTAGCAAAAACCCAGTGGGAAAAATGCTCTTAATCGTAGGGAAAAAGAGTACATTAAGATCAAGTGAGTATACTTCTGGATACTCCCCCTGAGTTTGACATAACTTCCAAATGAGAACTACAAGCATTGCATATGATAGTTGGGCATACCAATTCCTCGGACAAGCTTCTGGAAGGTTGACTTCGGCAGTGATGTCGTGTAGAGGTCGACAAAGTTATCTGGGATCGGCTTGCATGACTTCAATCTCATGATGCTTTGATGATGTAGATGTAGACGCAATATGTCTTGGCGTTGACTTTGTTGATGTATCATGGCTTGGTCGAGTTGATACATCCGGCATAGTCTTCATGGATCGTTGTCGGGACTCAACGATGAATGAAAACAGATCAAGTACTTCGAATATGCTCAACAAGAACTCCTAACCATGTCTCACTTGTGGCGTAGTGAAGTGAGGTGAGTCTTGGAACGATTCGAAGATTTCGCAACTAAGGTCATATCATGGACCTCCAAGATATTGCGATGTCCCTAACGGTAAAGACATAACCATTTGGGGATTTTGCCTTGTGCGGGTTTGATAAGTAACCAGCATCAGCATAATAACAAGGCAAGCATTATTTAGAGGATTAGGGGGTCGGATCCGCTAAGATGTGTTGGGATTTGCCCTCATAATACCTTCAGGGTATGTCTTTAATACCAATTCAGTGGTTGCGTGTAGGCGCGATGCTGCATCTTTACCAAGATCAACAACGAATGAGATGTCCTGTCTAAATACAATGAGCTAAGTACAACGAAGCGCAAATTTGAACTTAGATATGGAATTTCAGATTCCATAACCTCTTCAAGGGTCTCATTTGCATATAACGTATGAAAGATCAAAGGTATACTCAAAGGTAACACATTCAAAGTGTAGTTCGACTGGTAGACCAAGGTACCATTAGAACAACGCTTAAACTTCAGGATAAGACATAAACGAGTTTTCTTAAGATCATTCATCTCAAATTCCATCTTCAGGTGCGAGGCAGGTTTCTCAAGCTCTTCCAGAGTCTTAGTGAGATTCGTGTTAACGATATAAACTGTAACTCTAGCAATTTGGAATAAGACTTCATAATTTAACACGCAAGGGCATAATTCATATCCCTGACTGATTAAACAATCACTTAAACGGGTATACCACATCCGTCGAATTTAAGTGAACGCCTCAAAACAAGTTAAGAGGGTGTTCCGTGGTTTTGAAACTTTTTGAACCAGTCCATGTAATTCTTCGGGAACTTACATGTCAATCTCCGTATTTATATCCCCATGGAGAAAACACTAACCACATTTCATAATGCTGCTATCAATCACAGGACGTTTGAGAGAAACCTTGCGCCGTAAGGCGTGCATCATATCACACTATTTCATTCATCTCATAACGCTTCATTTCCCACTTGTAACACAATAGGGTTACCTTGGGCAGTGTAGGAACGACAGGTCCAATACACACTTTGGTAAGGAATTTGACCTAGATTGTAATCTCAGTTGTCCAATCAGTTCTACGTTGTCACTTAATCAACGGAACACGGTTCGATGTCGTCGCTTTTCATTTATGTCGGTAGCTACCATATAAGTGAAAACATCATCGATAATAATCTCATTTCAATTCCATTTTTCTCATCCAAACTAGTATACTGGACCAAGAACTTCATGTCTCGGGAGTAATCCAGATTAATCTCATGAGATGGAAATGATTTGAGATAGCGATCGAGTTTAGATTCATAGTTGTGTCGTGTCTTCCTCTTCTAGGGAAGTGAATCCTACGAACCGAATGATTTGTCGTGCTCCAGGCCAAGACAGATTGATTGGCTATCCGCCGTTGTACCGGACCATCCAACAGGGGTGTCCAAGCCGTCCAACAGGGGCAGCACACCCTCCAGGGATGTTGACTTGACGTCCGTTAAGTACGTCTATCCTTGTAGGCATATTTGCAGCTGGTATATGATCTTGTCACTTTAGCTAGATCAGAGGAATGCATCTGGAGCAACATTCTGAAATCTAGAATTCATCGCACTTGCTTATCACACTTGTGCGGTATGGGGATCGAGATGAGACATAGTGGGCAACGTCCACACAACTTCGCGCCGTTCTACAGGAACGTTGACGTTCTTATCTCCCCCTAACAGCAAGAAGATTGTCTCATTAAAGTGACAACCCGCAAATAAGCGGTAAATAGATCGCATGCAAGGGCTCGAAGAGAGCTAGTGTGAAGGAGAATCGTGATCGACAAAAGATACACATCCTTCTTTAAGGACCCATGGTGGTACGTTGCGGCGGCGCAACTTGGCACATGGAATGCTCACCCAAATGCGTAAATACGAAAATCGTCAGGTTCGTACCCAGTAACCAACTGTAACGTCATATAGGTTGGGTGGCAATGGGCCTCAAGGCAGACCAACATAACTGTGTATAAGGATTGCAGACCCCTAGGCAGAAACCGAAAACTTGGTAAGTTCACCAAAATTCGGGCGATCATTTAAATTGCGCTTTATGATCACTAGGCGAGGCTATTTGAGGTGAACATAGGAACTCAATGTTCAATTAGAAGTCCAGTCTCTAGGACCTTAAGGGATAAGTAAGGTGGTGAACCCATAATCGGCCAAGAGGTTTAGTAGTAATGTGTGTGGACAAACATGTGACCAGTTTTGTCGATTCATCAATCAAAACCATAAGTCTTTATATGGTCCGCATTTTGATTGGATTAGTCCACATATATTCCCCTGAATCCACTGTGGAAAGGAGGTGATTTCGTATCTTTGCGAGGAATGATATAGAAAATCAATTTCCTTAATGAGCAGGCTTGGCAAAGTGTGCTTGTAGGCACAAGATCCTTACTTCGGGTAAAGAGATGCGTCGTTGCATCATTGTTCGACCTAAGTGTCCCAAATGGTCGTGCCAAAGCAAGTAAACTGCTCAATCACCCAGCTCTAGGCCGGCCACATGTGGGGTGTTCCCAGTTGGGAGACTGCCCATTGGCCCCAAATCAAAGCTTCAGGCTCATTTTTTGAGGTGGTGCAAAGATATTTCACTCTATTTTCTTCAGTGGTTTTATTTATGATCATTGTCATCTCGAATATCCTTAAAAACTCAACGTCAAGGAGAAATTAAGGTCCCTTAAATGGTGATGCAGTACCATTCATACAACGAGGAGCGTGCCAATGCTCTTAATCAGGTTGGATAAACCTGAAGTCATTGTTAAAGATGTGATTTAAGTGTAAAGTTAGTGTGCGTAGTACGCATTCGTCCAGACAACTAACTTTTCCACATTCCTACCTAATCACGTGTTTGATGGAATCGGTCACATTTACTAAGAAACATGATTCAATTAACTCATATTCGAGGACAATATCAATAAGGTTATCCATAAGTAAAACATACACCAAACTTGAATCCAAGAACATGGAAAAATGTTCACAAAGTAAATGGTTTACTGAAGGGATTCGGCCAATAAGGCCATCCATGTCAAAATTATGCTCTTCCAACGGTGTTTTGGTGGAGCAAAATTAATCTCACATATTGACTACGAGAATGGTACTCCTTAACAACATTGGTAGGGTGCACGAACAGGTGCATAACCAATGATCTATGCCATCGAGACGGAAGTAGATTCTGTAGGGTTAAGGTTCGGGAATACTATCCCTTATTCTTGAAGTTTTAGGTCTTAGGTGCCAAGGATCATGCTTCGGGCATGATGCCACGCCTTGGCATGCCCTGATTCTACCATATGATTGTGGTAGTAATCAGATCCGAGAATTTGGTAAACTTCCGCTTTCTACACTTGTTGCTTCAGGAGCAAGTTAGAAATAAGGAAGGACGAGAAAAGTATTCTCTAGTCAAAATTCAATCGGATTTATAAACTTCAGGATTGTACTCATTCATGGACGTAATCATGGTGTGCTTCGGGCAATATCTTTCATGATTAAACGGTCTGTAAAAGCGAGCCAAAGAGCCATGGAATCCTCGTTCGGGAGGTATTTCCATTTGTAATGCTTCAGGCATAAGTCTTCGAATGAAGATCATGGCGGAGGCTTATTCAGCTCTTCTATGCCATTGTTGGCTTCAATGGTTTCTCAGCTACTTTAATATTCAAGTGGAGATTCACGTCTTGTACCCCACATAAAGTGGTTTCTATTAGAAACGTCCAAAATAAAGGAAATCAAACTTGTGATGGTTCGACAATCCATTGAATTTGGAGGGAACAAGATTGTGATTGGTGTTATGGGGAGGAATCATCCATAAGCATCAAAGTTAGAACATGGTTTCATGAAAAACGTCGGGTTTTCATGGGTGTATTGTTTTATGAAAACGTCGGGTTTCAAAGGCACTAAATTCGAAACTATAGGTTCGATTTAGTTTATGAACGTTTAGTTCATAAAAGAGAGGTTCCTGTAAGAACACAGAATGCACTATACAACTAAGTGTAGTGGATTTTGAGGTTCTTCGGGAACTCAAGTGTGAGTGCTTCGGGACTACGAAAGTGAGTCAACGGTTCAAAGAAGAGAAATAAATTATTGAATTGTTAATGTCCAAAAGTGATCTTCAGGTCAATAATTTTGGATTCATTATCAGATTAATGGACTGCAAGTCACTTTTAATTAATTCAATAGATCAGGACCATTCGGGGTTGATTGTAGAAGCAAAATAATATTAACATACGAGTTAAAATTATTTATAATGCTAAAATAATAGCATTGGGTCAAAAAATAGAGCCCTAAAAAAATATTTGGGCTTGGTGCCATGGGTAAGGGCACGAGTTGGCTATTAAGAGCAACCTAAATCATGGCCGCAAGCCACGGGTCAAATTAGGAAGGCCATGGGCTGTGTGAAGCTGCTATAGGCAACAGGGAAGTAGACCATGGGCTGCAGGTCTGTCAGATGGGAAACGCCTAGCGCAGGGCTTTAGTTTGGGAAAAGCTGTAAGGCAAGCTGCAAGCCTGCAATTGAAAGCGGGCCGAGCTGAAGCGAAGCCCAGCAGCGCAAAGGCCATTGGTAATGGGCTGAGGCGCGAGAAGCCCAACACGTTTGTTGGCTTCTAGAATTGACTGGGGGCTTAAAGCCCATGCACTAAGGACCCAAGCAGCATGCTTGGTCCAATTTGAGCAGTAAGCCTAAAAAGGTTGTCCAGTTGCATACCCAAGCTTCAGGCTTGGTGCTTTCAGCCGCAAAATTTTTCCAATTTTTTTTTTCCGACAATCTTAGAGTTTGAAAAACCCTAATTGCTTCTATTTTTTTTTCGATTCTTTGACTCGCATATTCCACATAGCGATTTTATAATTGCGTAATGCATGAAACAAATATATATATTGACAAATATATGAACATGTACAATATATATATATATATATATATATATATCAGAAGGAAAATATAAACATATGGGGTTCATGCATCATGCGGAATGTTTTCATGCTTCAAGGTCGTTTCAAGTATCTTACTTTATTTTAAGCGTACCTGATTGGCAGAAAACTTACGAAAACCTTTGAATTTGTAGAAGATCCTTCTCAGAAAGCCGGAATTGTGTCTCCAATGCGTTGTATCACATTCAACAAAGAAAAATTAAATTGAATCAATATCATGTAGATCAATTCAAAATAATAAATTAATCACAAAAAGAATAATTAAAACGTAATACTTCCCTGATTGAAGAATAAACTCTCTTGTTAGCATAGCGTCAAGAGCGTGCTGATAACGTGTTGTAGGTATAATTTACTAAACTGTATAAAGGCCATAGAGAGTGAAGGGGTGCGGCGCATAGAGAGGAGAAAAGAGAGATGTGTAATTGTGAGGTGTGTTTTATTCACCCCATTGTGCCTCTATTTATAGTAGTAGAAAGGGCAAACCATTTCCCATAAGGATTACAATACTTAATAAGTAATCTACTCCTAATAGGAATATAAAATACATTCCTAATCTACTAGGATTTACACAATCACATTCCTATTCTAAATAGGGCTGCAACAGGTTTCAATTAATATGAAGGAGAAATGAGGGGAAGAGAACCTAATTTATCCGAGAAATGGTCATTTTGGTGGATAAATGAAGAAAAATTGATCGATAGAATGAATGAAGATCTTCCACTCATGTCTGTTCATTGTATATCGTGAGATCAGAAATCATTGTAAATTTTTTTATTTAAAATTGAATATAAATAGTACCTAACAAAAATTAGCCGCACGATATATGATGAACAGACGTAATTAGAGGATCCCTGAGATCCTCACAAAGAGAATCCGGAGAGGATCCTCTAATAGAATATAGACAAAATATGAAGGTCACACCTCATAATTAATTAGCAGATAAATGTAATTAATGGCTATAAGTCATAGACATGAATTCAACCAAACCAAAAGGTCCATGTTGCAAAAAAATCCATTTCTCTAATTAGGGTACGCCAAAACTTTGACAAAGAAATATGAGTAAGAGATATGCTATGGAATTCGCACGGGCGATTTTTCCCATTGATTTGTGTGGAGTGACTTCTAACCATCAACATTAAGAAATAAAAATGCTAAGGAAATTCTTTTAAAGCGAGACTCTTCGTAGATTTTGTCACTTTATATTTTTTGCACAATGTTCTATAATGTTTGTAACACCCTGAAAATTTTAAAATATATGATTATGTGGAAAATTTATCGATAAAAGGGGAAAAGATACAAATGCCCCTCGTTGACTAAATGTAATTTTATGAGCATGTATTTTATCCTCATATATTTTAACGTATTTATTGACATATTTGGATAGAGGATGATTCCACGAGCGTATAGGCGAAAACCGTTCATGAAACAGAGTTATAACGAAGAAGTTATTTACGATTGAAGTTAAGGGCAAATTAGTCATCATGCCATTTATTTTGGAAGGCTCCAGAAAATCTGGAGCATTGGGAGTGCCACGTGTGTGGCTGTGATGAAGAGGGAATGAGAGAAAGGTGATAGTGGATGGGGATTTGGCCTAATCGGGAATGAGGGAAAGGAGGGCACGGGAGAGAAAGAAAAAAGAAAAAAAAAAGAAGAAGAAATGGGTGACCTTTGAAACCCACGTGACTCGACCCAAATAACCTCATACCCCGACGCCGATTCCAGTGTTGTCCCGGTGATCTAGGCATCGCCGCCACCACCACCAAACGAATCAGCGTTGACCTGGCTTCCATTTCTACCCAAGCTTGACAGTTGTGGGTTGCTATTTCACGACGGCGAATGTTGTCTCCTTGGGTGAGTCCAAGTGCACCCATGACAAAAAAATTTCGTTTCTGAAGCCACCATCGTCGACCACTCCCATGGTTCGACTCCTCGTGAACCCAAGAATATGTCCCAAGCTTTAGTTGGGGCATCAGAGCTCAAAAATTGTTGAGTAAAAAAGAACCCATTTCGAGGGTTTCTGGTGATCTCTGCCGAATTTGAGGTGTTTCCCGGCCGAATTGGACTTTAGCCCAAGTATGAAAGTTGTTCCTCTCATGAACTCTACTTTCTTGTAAATTTTGGTAATTTTTAGTGTTGGTCGAAATTTGAAGTTTCCGTTCGTCGGAAACTGCCACCCGCGGTGGCACTTGGCCAGAGGGCCGATACTGCCCTTTTAAGCAAAGTTCGATATTTTGAATCCCTTTATTGCTGTTGGGGTGAGTCATTGGTTTGAACCTCGATGCATGATTGGTAGTTACTTGATTGATTTTGAAAATGCATTAGCATTGTGTTTGTGAACTATGAGTGCCTTGATCTCTTCGTAGGGTACGTAAGCAGTCTAACGAGATTAGATGCAGCCATAATAAAATAACTGAGATAAAAAATTTCTAAGAAAAAGGAGATAAAATTTTTGTTGAAAATTTTTCTAAGAAAAAGGAATTTGGTGATTATCTTCCAAAATATTTTTGGGCCTCTCTTAGTAATTAGTTTCCGAATTAGAAATTTCGGGACGTTACAATGTTGTCACGAGAATTAGTGTTAAACTATGAGGTAGCACAAAGTTCTTGGAGAGTCATACTTTTAGAGAGTCTCCTTAGCATTTCTCCAGAGAAATTGTATACATGCACGTGTAAGCGATTGTTTGCTTAGTAAATTTCGTATCACTAACTGAGATGATAATTAAGAATATTATGTATAAACAATTTTTTTTAAATGTAGAAAGATTAGTTGAGGTTAGTCTTCGGCAATGGTCTTGTGCAAAACACATACCCTCTTCCAAACAGGAGAGGACCATTACATCTAGAAATTGCACGCCTGTCCCTTTTCCAATAAATTTATTAATAATAAATAAAAGTAAATGAAAAAGATACAAGTGGGGGACTATGCCTATACCCGCAAAGACAAAAATGATCAACAAAAACAATAATAAAGGCAAAAAGAAATGTTACGAGCATGAGCAGATGTTACAAAATGTGGAACTGTATACCACCAGTCTTAAGTATAACTTTCTGCCCCAAACAAAACTAAAACATCTGCAACATAATTTCTTTCTCTATAAATATATGTACACATAAATCACATTTGATGAAGATGCCATAATCGATTCTTCCAATCCACCATAAGAAACCATCGAACCTCATTAGCACCGTCATTTAACATATTATAGTGACAAAAGTTTACATATATTTGTTAACATGCATTTAAGAGATGAGCTCTATCATTGCATGCAAAAATCACGTGTGTTAAAGAATATTTAATTTTGTGTATCTAAGTATATCACTATTGAGATAAGTAATGATCACTCTATAGAAGTGACACGAGGCAAAAGGAGTCACTCACTCTCTTGAATATTATAAGGTCTTACATCGTCGTTATTCATTGGGAGAGAGGATACATTTCATGAGGCCCGTTGCAGTCAATTCAAAAGTTGTCACAATTTTTGGAGCACTGTATTCTTAAAGCCATGCTGAAATCTGAATGGTCACAATATACAGCTTTCATTTTTTGTCCAATTTCTTTGCAGTATAGTCCAATACACGGGTACATATATCATTTTCTGCGAAAATGAAAGAACATACCCTCTCTCTTGCAGACCTCGACAAGATTTAACACGATATAGCAATTAGCTATATGACAATAATCAGTCAGGCGACAAGGAGTTCATCCTCTCTTACCATGCATCAATTAATGTAATTACATAAGCTCAATTGTTTGATCTCCTTTTTTGATGATGTTCTTCCTACTCCTACTCCTTATTTGGATTCCTTCTCATTTTTGTTCATCCGGCTAAAACTTACAAGCCATCAGACTACTTTCTCGAGAGTATCGTGGTTGGTCGCTTGACTTTGAAGCATGTTTTACATCGAAAACCTTATAAGGTTTCGTTACTAATTGAATCAATGTCTTTTCTATAAAATCTCCCACCTATCGCTTCGCTCTCTTTCCCTTTCCTTCTCTATCTTGTTCTCTCACTTCTATTTGCAATTCCAAAAATTATACCTAGTTGTAACGCAGAGCAACTTCCAATATCTATATACAGGGAAGGGCCTCAGTTTTGCGTTAATCCCCATGCCAAAAGCCAAGGTCGGCCCTATTCTTAAATGGAATAGGATCTTCTCTGAATTCCTTTCATCTGAATCCTTCAATCATGTCTATTCAAACAAAAATTGAACGGCCAAAAATTAATTAGCTTTATTTACGTTCTCTTGCTCATCTTGACTCCCTCACCTTCTCATGTTCATCTTCTCCCCTCTTCTCAATCTTCTCCCCTCTTCTCAATCTTCTCCACCTTTCTTCTCTGACTATCTTCTCCATTTCTCTCTTCAGCTCCAGAATTGAAGAATAAGATCCGGATGAAAGGGATCCATAGAGAATCCCAGCCCTCCCTAAATGCACACATAAAACAAATTATAGGGTTTCGTGCCAAATCAACTTGCATTTTTCATCACGAAAACGAGTACTAACTAAGCAAGAATTGAATAAAAATCCAAGGAGTATGAGGATCAAAACCTTCGAATCGAACGAGAGTAGAGGCACTTAACCTTCGTTTTTATGCTCAAATTTGCTTACTATTTGTTTGTGAAAGATGATTTCCACTAACCTTTTTCTATTCACTTATGACTTTTAATCAAATAAAGCAAAAAAAAAATCAAGAAACATAAATAAACAGAATATGCTAAAAGAAGAAGAGGTGTATGAATATTACTTTCCTTATTTCTGTGATCAAATAAATGCAAGTTGATTTGGAACT
Source organism: Crataegus laevigata (assembly GCA_963580275.1). Taxonomy (NCBI): domain Eukaryota; kingdom Viridiplantae; phylum Streptophyta; class Magnoliopsida; order Rosales; family Rosaceae; genus Crataegus; species Crataegus laevigata. The sequence continues at coordinate 32,376,212 of OY756952.1, forward strand.
AAAATTTGTGCACGAGAATGTAAAGCAAAAATTTGAAATAGTACGTAAATGTTGAAACTAATTTAACTTACAGGTAGTGAAGTGTGAAACAAAAACTCAAAATTTGTTTCCTCAAACGTAAGGAGAGGTTATCGCCACCCATCCTCCTTATGTCGTCAACCCTCCCATTAATTCTTAGGCATTATTACTGGCCATGCCACCCTACATGGACCGTCTCCTGTATTAGTCTATGATTTCATTACATGAAAATAAACGGATGACATGATTTGAATTTGAAACATTTTTCAAAATTTCAACGAGTCTTAGTTGGTTATAAGGCCTCGAGCTACGCCATTTTTTGCCCCAGTTGCATTATAGTACTCTGCATGCCGGTCGACGGCTGTGCAAAAGGATGCTCGTCCACTTGTTCGTCAAGAGTCACACCATGCTGCTAACTGTTCAAAGTGCGACATTTGGCACGAGGACTATCGATCAAAGGCCAGCCCCCATATGAACTTGGAATTTTGTCAAGTGGTCCTATGAATTTGCAGCCTAGGGATATATTATTATTCTATTGGCTACGAGCCAATTTATGGTCATGATCTTTGTGGTCATGATTTTGTGTGTGGAGATAAATAGACGTACTGAACTTTTCGTGCAAGCTATTTGCAGTCATTTTTTCCTGGACTCTCAATGGTCCAAAAAAATTAGTGATTATGGAGCCAAATATAATTTTTTTTTTTAAATCATTAAGATGACACATAGATTTTTTTCTTCAAAAAAAAAAAAAGAATGCTCTTATTAAATGCGCAGAGCTTACAAATATTCAACGCAATTCAACATCTCTATAATTCGATCAACTAACTACAACAAAACCAAGTTCTCTTGCTCGTGCCATGGAAAAGTCCAATGCATTAAAGATAGGATTAATCACCAAATTTTATCTTTATACCCTCTTAATTGAAGATTAACTCAAACAAGTAAAGAATTCTCATCACAATCAATCAAGGATGCTACCATTATCATCCCAAAATAATATCTCCTAATTAATATCTTGGAATAATTCTTACCTCATCTATATTACGGATGACTCCCCTTGGCCAATGGGAAGCCGCCACGTGTAGGGAAAAACCCTACACCAAGGACAGCCACCTACTTATAAATACCTCATCTTCACCAAATTTGGTACACTTTTGCTACACATACAAGCCCTAAAAACTCACTATTTTTCAGAGTTACTGACTTAGGAATCAGAGATTCATTGGTCAAACCCCATCCCCCACCTCAAAGGCGCGTGTGGCTTTGGCCTTAATTAAACGTGTTTATTGTTTTGTAGGTACAAATTTGTCAAGACTGAAGACGGCGGATTCTTGCCACCACAGTGGTAATCTATTGTTTGATTTTAATGTAATGGTAGGAAATATTTAACTTTTGTTATTGTACTATCTTTCACGTGGAATTAAAATCGAATGATGAATGACTACAATTTTTTTAATCATAAAGTCTAAAAGAACGAGATTCTCATCTTAAAATCAATACATGATATATAACTCAGTCGACAAAATGAAAAGAAAAAGAGAAAACAAAATCGATAAATGTAGACAAAGTAAGAAGGTTACAAACCGACAAACTCTCTAAATTCCTTTTCTCTCATTTTGTGAGTCTTTCTTTCTTTTTCGTGAAAGCCTTTCTATTCATAGTGTGAGCTTTCAAATTTTATCCAATAGTTTAAGGTCATCTTCAACTGAAGGAGGGCCAGAGGGCTCTCTTTGGCCTTATAGTCCTCCAAAAAAATAATATTTAAATGAATAGTGCATGACCATATTTCTTACCATCTCCAACCGAGGGGCCAGAGGGCCATAGGCCAAACATAGCCATGTGACAAAAAACCATCTCAGCCAAAGGGCCATAGGACCAAACATAATTTATTATTTAAATTTAAAAACTACAACAACTTAAATTTAAAAACTACAAATTAAATTTAAAAATTACAACAACTTAAATTTATATGAAAAAAATGAGAATTTTTTAATATTTTAAAAACAAATGTAAAAAAAAAACTGTAAAAAAAAATCAAATATAACAGCTAGCTGACATCAGTATGTTACCAGTGCATTCAAAATTTGGCCCAGCTCGGGGGTGGCTGGTTAGCTGGGTTGGGCCAGCCGGTTGGCCTTTTTTTTTGTCTCGTGGGGTAAACGAGCCCTTTGGCCTAGCCCTCGATTGGAGAAGGTTTTCGAGTTATTTTCGGCCCTCTGGACCCTTCAGTTGGAGATGGTTTAACCGTCGGCCCTCATTTTGGCTAAGGTCTGTGACAGTCCTTTTTCCTTTTCGCTTTCCGTACTTTCCATCTTTGTCAACATGTTTTCCCCAACCCAATTTCCTTAGGCTATCTCCAACCGAGGGCTGGCCAGATGGCTCGTTTTAGCCCTCTAGCCCTCCAAGATATTAATATTTTAATGAACAGTACATGACCATATTTGCCTCCATCTCCAACCGAATGTCAAAGGGTCATAGGGCCAAACATAATTTATTATTTAAATTTAAAAACTACAACAACTTAAATTTAAAAGAGGAAAGAAAATATGAGAATATGTGAATTGAAATGGTGTAGGAATGGTGAATGAATGGTTTAGGTATTTATAGGAAAAAAATAGAATTTTAAAGAATTTTTTTAAAAAAAAATATTGGCCCAAAAAACCAAAAAAAAAAAAAAAATTTGAATCCAACAGTAACTAGCGTCAACTAGCCATTGGATTCAAATTTTTGTTTAAGCATTCATGTAAGATATAACCGACAGGAATATATTTATATTTATAACCGACAAGAATATATTTATATCCGACAGGATTGCTAGAATTTATGGCCAGCCCCGAGTTGGCTAGCTGGCTTCATGCGGCTAGCCCTTTAGCCCTTTGAGATTTCGTGGGGCCCATGAGCCCTCTGACTTAGCCCTCGGTTTGAGACGATTTTCGGGCTATTTTCGGCCATTTGGACCATTCGGTTGGAGATGGCCTTAGTCCCCTAAACCTTCTTGCCTTTGATTTAACCATCCTCAGTCCTAGATCGGAAAGTCTTTATTGGCTCATTCATCCCTCCACCTCTTTCCGTCGCAATTTATGACGACTTTATTGAAACATGCTTAGAGCTTCGGCTCAGGGTCCACACCACCATCCTTCCTTGTGTTTATCGATCTCATAACTAGTGTTTGTTGGATTTATTTTCCCACTGGCTTCCTTTGTTTTTGTGGTTCAGATCTTTGTAGTGGTTGTTGGAGGAGGATGGAGCTTTTTTTTTTTTTTGCCATTAGGGATTGGTGTGGCTTGATTTCCTGCGTCTTCAGAGGGTGCTGGCTCATGCTAAATGAGTGGTGCTTCGGCAACGGCTGAGGCAGTAGGTTGATAGGTTTTTGCTTTGTGTTTTGTTGTTTTGGGCTCCATTCCTTGTGTTGAGTTGGGATCTTTTTTGTGCTGCTTTGGTGGTCCATTGTTATGCTTTGTACTTCACTTGTAATCGAGCCCCAATTTGTGTTAATTTGTTATGCCGAGAATAAAATGTACTTTTGATAAATAAATATTTGAAAGAAGAGTAAACTGTCGATTTGCCCCCTAAACTTTCACCTAGTTTTCGATTTCCACCCTGAACTTTTCGATTGGAAAATTAAGGACTCAAACTAATTTTTTTAGTCAATTTGCCCTCTACCGTTAGTTTTTCAAACATTCCATCCATATTTCTGTTAAGTGAGACCATGTGTACAACATGTGATGGTAGTTAAGTCATTTCACTCTTAAAAATGATTAAAAAACTGAAAATAAATACATAACTTTCCCTCTATTTTTTCCCTCTAATTCCTATCCTCAATTTTCTTTTTCACTCATTCCTATGCATGAGAAATGACACATGGTGTTATTGTCTTCAAAAGTATCTAAGTTAGTCTTTTTCTTGAAGCATGTACTGCCATTTTTATTTTCTATAACAAATTAATAATTTGACAAATGCTCATGACGTTATTGTCTCCAAAGCAATGCATTAATATAAGAAACATGTTAATAACACTCATAAAAAATGCTCAAGATAATTACATACTTTTCATAATGTCATAATATACAATTCCACAAAATGATCCTTAACAATTGTCTATTGAATTTTTATTTATTTCTTTTTGGTGAAGAATATATACTTGATTTATTCACAATAGATTTTTAGGTCTAATTGCCATCTACCGCAATCTTAGGTCATCTCCAACCGATGGCTGGCCAGAGGGCTCGTTTTAGCCCTCTGGCCCTCCAAGATTCTCCAAGATATTAATATTTTAATGAACAGTACAGGGCCATATTTGCCTCCGTCTCCAACCGAAGGCCAGAGGGCTCGTTTTAGCCATGTCACAAAAAACGGTCTCCAACCTAGGGCCATACATAATTTATTATTTAAAAATTACAACTTAAATTCAAATCCAACGGCTAAGTAATGTTGTTTCATGTTACTTAATTTAATTTAATGTTGTATAATGGCTTAGGAAGTTATAGGAATAAAATATAATTTAAAAAAAATATGAAACAAATTTTGTGAAATAGAAGTTATAGGAAAAAAATTAGAATTTAAAATAAAATGAAACAAATTTTGTGAAATAGAAGTTTTAGGAAAAAAATAGAATTTAAAATAAAATGAAACAAATTTTGTGAAATAGAAGTTATAGGAAAAAAAAAGAATTTAAAATAAAATGAAATAAATTTTGTGAAATAGAAGTTATAGGAAAAAATAAAATTTTAAAAAAAATATGAAACAAATTTTGTAAAATAAAAGTTATAGGAAAAAATAGAAGTTATATAAAAAAATTGTAAATAAAAAATAATAATAAAACTATAAAAAAATTCAAATGCAGGTACTAGCCGTTGCATTTGAATTATTTCTTAAGAATTCCTGTCAGTTACAACCGACAGGAATTCCGACAGATTTTTAAAAAAAAAATAGTCAGCCTTCTCCGATTCCATGGGACCCTCCCAGATTCCACAGCCCTCAGGCCTAGCCCTCGGTTGGAGACCGTTTTTGAGCTATTTTCGGCCCTCTGGCTCTCTGAACCCTTCGGTTGGAGATGGTCTTATTGATATAGAAGTACAAACATGTTTCTTATATTCATGCACTGCTTTGGAGACAATAACGCCATAAGCATTTATCAAATTATTAATTTATTAGAAAAAATAAAAATGGCAGTACATGCTTCAAGAAAAAACTAACTTAGATACTTTTGAAGACAATAACACCATATGTCATTTCTCATGCATAGGAATGAGTGAAACATTAAATTGAGGATAGGAATTAAAGAGAAAAAATGGAGGGAAACTTATTTATTTTTAGTTCTTTAATCATTTTAAGAGTAAAATGACTTGACTACCTTCACATGTTGTTCACATGGTCTCACTTAACAGAAATATGGATGAAATGTTTGAAAAACTAACGGTAGGGGGCAAATTGGCTAAAAAAATTAGTTTGAGCCCTTAATTTTTCAATCGAAAAGTTCAGGGAGAAAATTGAAAACTAGGTGAAAATTTAGGAGGCAAATCAACAGTTTACTATTAAAAAAATAACACAAAAAGAAGGTAAGAAGGTGACAACTCATAATTAAGTATTGGACAAATGTAATTAATATTAGTCATATACATGAATACAACCAAACCAAAGGTCTATATATGTTGCACAAAAAACCATTTCTTCCTAGCTAATTAGGGTACGCCAAAACTTTGACATAGAAATAAGCGATTTCCTCCCGTTGATTTGTGTGGATTGGCTCTCTAACCATCAACAGTCAGAAATTGTATACAATCATGCACGTGTAGGAGATATTTTGACCTAGTTGCATTATAGTGTGTGCCACCATGCTGCTAAACTGTTTAAGCTAATAATTATTGATCGCGACATTAGGCAGGAGGACGATTGATCGATAAAAGTCCGGCCCCCATATGAACTTGGAATTTTGTCAAGTGGTCCTATGAATTTGCAGTCTAGGTATATACTATTACTCTACCCTGGGCTACGAGCCCAATCAAATAATGCATGACTGGTATTCTGGCTCAGTTCATGATTCGTGAGTGTAGAGGTAGAAGTAAGATTCTCTATTTTCCTAATCTCTTTATTATTTTATGTCATTTTATTTGAACAGTCACGATTTAACCACGTTAACATTTTATATTCATTTTTTATAGATATAATAAGACAAAAAGTAATGTGTGAGAAGATGACATAAAAGGAGATGAGAATAGGAAGATAGAGAATTTTACTATGTTGACGTAATAGGCTTGACTATTTATGGTCTAAAAATGTGGTAACTTATTATTGGATCTTTAATGTAAGGGTGGACAGATTTAGTTTTTGTTATTGTATATATATATATTTTTGTTAAATTAAAATCGAATTGTAAATGGTTTTAATTTTCTTGAACCATAAAGTTAGAAGAGTGAGACTCTTATTTTAAAACCAATACATGATATATATATTTATATTCGACTCAATTAACAAAATGAAAAGGAAAAGAGGAAAGTGGATAGAATATAGACATAGTCAGAAGGTGACACCTCATAATTAATTATTCGATAAATGTAATTAATGGCTAGAAGTCATAGACATGAATACAACCAAACCAAAAGGTGCAAGTTGCACAAAAATCCATTTCTTCCTAGCTCTAATTAGTGAACGCCAAAAATTAGACATAAGAATATGAGCAAGAGATGTGATAGTGCTATGGAATTCGCATGGGCGATTGCCCCCCATTGATTTGTGAGGACTGACTTCTAACCATCAACAGTTACAAAGAGAAAGGTTAAGGAGACAATTTTAAAAGTGAAATTCTTTATAATGTTTGTCACGAGAATTAGCGTTAAATTGTAAGATGATGGAGAGTCCATATAGTCACACTTTAAGAGAGTCTCTTTAGCATTTCTCCATTCACAAATTGTATACATGCACGTGTAAGCAATTGTCTGCTTAGTAAATTCCTACAAGTAATTGAGATGATAATTAAAAATATCATAAACACAATTTTTTTTAAACAAAGAGAGAATAGGCGAGATTAGCTCTTCAACAACGGTCGCGTGTGAGGCACCTATCCTATTCCAAAAGGGAGAGAACCATTACGAGCAGAAATCCCCCGCTTGTCCCTCCTCCACTAAATTTATTGATCACAAATAAAAATAAACGAAAAAGATACATGTGGGAGGACTATGCCAAGAACTTCAAAGACAAACAATCAACAAAAAGGGTAATACGAACAAAACGAAATGTCATGAGCATTAGCAAAGGCTACAAAATTTGGAACCGTAGACCACCAGTAATAAGCATAATTTTCTGCCCTAACAGAAGCTACAGTATCTGCAATTTAATTTCTTTCTCTATAAATATTTATGTACTCAATAAATCGCATTTGACGACGTCGCCAAAGACAACTCTTTCAGTCCACCGTAGGCATGGGACTGCGTTAGCTCTATAATTTAACATACGATAGTGACAAAAATTGACATATTTGCTAACATGCATTTAAGATGAGCTCTATCACTGCATGCAAAAATCACGTGTATTAAAGAATATTAATTTTGTGTATCTAAGTATATCACAATTAAGATAAGTATGATCACTCTATAAAAATGACACCAGGCAAAAAGTGTCACTCACTCTCTTGAATATCATAAGGTATTACATCATCGTTATTCATTAGGAGAGAGGATACATTTCATGAGACCCGTTACAGTCAATTCAAAAAGTGTTCACCATTTTTGGCACAATGCATTCTTAACGTGTTGAAATGTGAATGGTCACAAAAGATTTCAATTTTTGTCCAATTTCTTCGCAGTATAGTCCAATACATGGGTACATATATCATCTTCTGAGAAAACGAGGGAACATATCGTCTTTCTTGCAGACCTTGACAAGATTTAACACTGATCGACATAGCAAATAGCTATATGACAATAATCAGTAAGGTGAGAAGTTCACCCTCTCTTACCATCAATTATTGTAAAGCCCAATTGTTTGTGTTTAGACGTGACATTACGTCATCAGTCCGAGCAATTAAGGTCGTTGAAGGAGCAGAATTTTAATGCGTTGAATGTGAAATATGAAATTGATTTCAATTACTTTATATTATATGGTTGTGATATAATCCGAATTGAGTTGTGATTAATTTATAACATGAAGATCGTACTGTGCATTCAGGTGTTGGATAAGAGTTGTATTAGTCAGCAAGCAGAGAAGGAATAGCGATTAGCCTTTGTGCAGCGTGGCGGTCAGCACGCAGCAATGGGATAAAGATGAAATTAAATGGGATGGTGGTGATCAGAATGGTTTTGTGGGATAATGCAAAACTACCAAACAACAGGGTGCTCGTGCCGTATTTAAAATGATTTGGATGGAAGTGATGAAATGATTTGGATGGAAATGAAATGATTTGGATTAAAGACATTTTGGTCAAATGTCTACGTTCTGATCAACATGGAAAAGTTAGTGCTCATCATGTTCAACCACAAGGCTGTAAGTGAATATTTGTCAAGAGAGTTATATTGCAATTTGGAATTTTCACTTTGTGGTTGAGTTACTCTGGCCCTAGAAGACTCTGCAACGTGAAAAGAACTCTTAACACACAAAAATGTCTAGTATAAATTTTCGCTCTACGGAAATCCTCTCAAACTTTTAAGAAAACACTAACTTCCTTAATTTCACCAATACATCTTCAGTTTGGATTAACAGGACTGTGTTGACAATCAATGATATTTTCAATATGAATTAATAGCACTAGAGCCATAGAATCAAGAGACCGAGGAGCACCTTCAATTTGGAATTTGGCTGACTACCTATCCAAGTTTCTGTCAGTGAGAAGTCCTCGCCTTCTCAATGAAAGATGTCATCTCATTAGCTTCTCGGTGAGTGAAGTCTTACCTAGTTACTCAGTGTTCAACATATTGAAAGCTGAACCTCATTCATTCTACTTGCCGACCGTGATCACTCAGATACAAAAGTCAGCAGCGTTCAACAACACCACCACATTCATTCCATTCGCCGACTGAGCTTGGTGACGAGTTGGCATGCCCGCATTCACCATAAAGACGTAATTAGCTCATTAGCTATTTAACCTGCGCACCACGTAGGCTAAGTAATTTTTAGAGTGAATAGTTTGATCTCATTTTCTGATGATGTTCTTCTTACTCCGACTCCTTACTTTGATCTCTTTTAATTTATGTCCATGCGGTTAAAGTTCGTTTAATTTATGTCCATGCGGTTAAAGTTACAAGCCATCAGACTACTTTCTCGAGAGTATCATGGCTAGTCACTTGATTGTTGAAACATGTCTTGCATGCATCAAAAACCTCATAAAGTTTCATACTAATTGAATCAAAGTATTGTGTATAAAATCTCATACTTATTGAATTACACTACTAGTGATTAAGTTGGCAACAATACTATCGGTGTTGATTATTGGTCAATTGTTGGATTGTCTCTGCAACTTTGAAATGGACTCAATCATACAAATTCCAAAATAACAAGAATATTATCTAATTCAACCTATAAAAAATGATTTAGAAGTTAAAGACAATTTAAAAATATATATCATTGAATATCAGCTAACCTACATTTTATATAGTTTTGTTAGGAAGGAAATAACAATTATTTTCCTTAGGAATGAAATGATCCTTCTACTAATTTGTGTCACGCCGGTCATATTGTAGAAGACACGAAGGCTTTGTAATCCACGCTCATTAGAGCAATATATTTGGTCATGTTCGCCATCAAGCTAACAATGTAGGTCATCGCCTTGCACGCTTTGTTGTCCATGGTGAAAGATCTTGGCTATGGTTTGAAAACCCGCCAGATTTTATATCTGATTTACTTTTTGAGGGAGTGTAATTCTGTTTAGGCTATGGCCTCTGTGTTAGAGTGATTAGATAAAGTTGCTCACGCAAACACTCCAATATACGCATGCATGTCGATTCTACAACGTACGAGAGTTGGCATGCATCAACCTTAGCCAAATCCACACTCCAAATACAAATACAATTATTTGCGAAACTCACGGCCTAACCCCTAACCCTAACCCTCCCAAAAGATCAGGCAAGCCTAGTTAGACCCAACCTTTCTGATCTCTTGGGTCTCAATTTTGGAAGAACTCACCATGTGAAGAGTTTGTGAAGGGACCACATAATTTGTAATTCTGGAGTACCTCATGGAAATGGTCGCGTGTGGAAATTTTTTGCATGCATGTATATGCCTTGTTTTGTGCTTCTTAGTTTTGTTTGGACTCTGCTTATAGTTACATAGGTAAAAAAGAGTAGAGAAAGATACTTAACAAAACTAAGAATTAAAAGAATGGTGAAGCAGTAATTACTTTTTAGTTTGTATACTAATTTAATTTATTAGGGTATACTATTTATTCCCTACAAAGCCTCAAAAACATGGAATCATTCACAGATGTCTACTTATTTAGAATGAGAAAGTCTGGAATTGGGTGCAAAAAAATGGCTGTATGGGCCTTGATGACGTAGATCAAATGGCGGAGTGGTTTAAAGATCAAAAGAGCAAATTGGACTACAAAAACATAACTTTATAAATTTAAGCGTGTTTGACTTGTGTCTATATATGAGCCTTTATTTCAAGGAGAGTGACTATACGCATCAAACTCACTTGTTGAAGTTTAGGACAACTTCAATATTTGGTTATTTCTTAAGTTATGCTGTTATCTTTCATATTCTTACCAATTAAACTCTAAAGGTTTTCTTCTCTAGTGGATTTCAATGTTCTTGTTCTTTAAGAATAATGTTGTGTATTCTTATCTTTGTCACATTGCGTCACCCACTAGCCCTCCTAACTTATCAATATGATTCTTGGTTTTTTCAAGTTTAGGATTACAAATTTTAATATAGATCACCCACATACTGTTTTATTAAATTTGCATTGCATGAAAAGTCAATAATCAAAGTAGCTTCAACATATCATTTTCATGCAATGAATTTAAGGCATGTTTGATAAGCATTTCGTTTTTTATTTTTATTTTTTGTTTTGCTTTTTTTTTATAGAGATACAAGAAATATATACCGAGAGAGGAGGAATGTAGAAAAGTGGAGAAAGGGTGTACACAACCAAAAAAAAAAAAAAAACTCACAAGGAGTAGTCACTATCTTGTTTTCCTGAGTTTTGGCTCCTATAGTAACCTATACATCTCGTGGCTAGTTGCTTTAGTCACTGTCCAGTTACAAATGAAGATAAGGCACGAAACAAAAGCCAGAAAAGAAAACCCAACCAGGATCCTCGGATCCATTCTCTACGTTTTCGTAATCGTGTCCATTCAATATATATCGTGCGGTCAGAAATCATTTAAAATTTAAAATTTAAAATTCAAATATAAATAGTACCTGTTGAAAATTAATCGTACGATATACGATGAACGGACACAATTGCGGAATCTCTAGAATCCTTAGGGAATGGATCCAGCATAAAAAAAACATTGGAAATCAAAAATTTTAAATTCTTACTCTACAGTTGTTTTCATATCATACCTCTCTAGTACAGATGAGATTCACATATGTTTGTGGATCCTACTTTTATTAAAGAGTGGAGAGATTTCTTAGTGTGTCAAAAACACAACCAAGTACTCCAAGTGCAATACTATAATTGTTTGGAAACTTGAGAAAAAGAATTTAAACCAATTGTATTATGACATTGGTGTACTCAACAATGTTTCCAGCATCTTGAAAATTTTCTCGTAAAAGTGATACAAATGTGATATAAAAAATGTGGTAAGTGTAACATATATTACTCTTGAAACTAAATAATTATCTAACAGATACTTTAATAAACATGTCATGAAAGTTAAATGCTCTATATACAAGATTAGTCTTGCTCCACACAACGATGACTATTGGATTTATGAAATAAATTAATGTACATCATATTTGGATATCACAATTACTCGTACATAACTCTGTTGCAGCAAAAAAGAGCTTCAGGCTCAGCTGGATGCATTCAAAAGAACAAGAGCCTGGCTAACCTCACAAACAGAAAACACAGGTAAATTGCCACAAGGCCACTCCCCATATATCTATCCAGCTTCATACCCTTCTTTGGCAAGATCACAAGTGCCCAAAGCAAACCACCCATCAAAAACCCTATTGTCTCGTAGAGGGAATGGTCCGTGGGGATGACATATGAGGATGGATACTCAAACCATGATGACAGAACCAGTGACGTTCCCACTCCCACCAATGTGTTAAACATGGGCCCCGCATAGCATCCTGAAATTGCAATTTGGGCCCCATCTTTCCCACCCTTCACTGCCATTGTAGCATTAGCTATCAAATCATTGAGGGAGTTACCCCAAGCTAGGACAGTCAGTCCTAGAATTGAAGGGCTTATCCCTAAAATATTACCATATGATTCCAACAAGCCAACCAACTCTTCAGCAGTAATATATGTCCAAGCTACACTCATCAAAAACCCACCAACAAGCCAAGGGAACAAGCACTCCTTTGGTGGGCTACACTTATTTGTAGTCACGTATGCAAGGTTGCCCAAAATTAGCCCAATCAGCAGTGCTGTCATGTAAGTTACCAATTTACCTCTTGAACTAAAATCTTCCCTCTGTGTGTTACAAAGGGCTGCCAGTAAAATTGGTGCCAAAGCTACAGAAATAACTGCATAGGGCTTGGACCATCTTTCTTCGCTCACAACAGGTATAGTCAATCTTCTAGGCAAGTAGAGAGGCAACTCCAAGATATAAACCAATTTTCCCAAATAAAAAAACCAATAATTTTGTTCTTGATCAGCATGAAGGCCCGTTTTCAAATTTGCATTGGAAACGGGTTTATCATCATCAACATAGCCAAGTAATGGTATACTAGCAGTACCATCCGCTAAATCATCAAAACTTTGCACCACTGGTAAATACTTAGAAGCTTCAAGAGTTTTGTTCCTTTTGTACATTTGAGATACTGAAACAGTACTAACATAAACAAAGTAAATGGCAAGAAAAGAAAGGGCACCCCACAAGTTGATCCTCCCAAAGACTATGATTGCCAGAAGGGATGAGAGAGAGAATAAGAAGAAGATGACATCCCTGACAAAGCTGGCCTCATCAACTGAAACCTGGTGAGGGCTTATTAGTATACTAATAACCCCCACCACAATGCTTGACACAAAGAAGGCACCCCCTAACACACTGTTGAGGCCAACATCGCCGTCGCCTGATTTTGTGAACGCAACGATGCTGGAAAAGACATCGGAGGCCCCGTTCCCGAGGGAGAGGAGGGTGACGCCAGCGATGGTAGGAGAGAGCTTCAAGACATTGGATAAACTCTCTAAGGAGGAACAGAAATAATTAGCAGCTGTGTTGCCCAATAGATAGAACAAAACAAGAAGCCAAAGTAGAACTGCAGCATGACCCAGAATTGGATACTCGCCAAGATTGCAGTAAAATATTTTCAGATAATGTATATAGCCTTTAGGGTTGCAACCTCTGTGGGTTTTCACATACAAACACCTGGATTTATAATCTGCTTGTTGATGGAGATCTTTGCAGCCATTAACTGATTTGATCTCCTCACTGAGAATATTTGCACTACTAATAATATTGGATTTAGGGTTTGGTAAGTCTAAGTTATTAGGATGGAAATATGTTGTGATGAGAGAGAGACATAAGAGAAAGAGAAAGGAAATGTTGATGAATAGGGAGAGTTTCTGGGGCTGAGGAATGGAGGTTGAGCTTGCCATTCAAAGCAAACACAAGAGAGCTTGTAGAGAAAGTGTGCTTAAAGATATGTGGATATAATTGGAGTCCACCAACTTTGGAACTTCTGGGGACTCTGTTTTCTGGTGGAGGTAACGTGAAGTATTAGCTTATATATATACATCACCTAAAGAAAAGGACATTTATTTTTTGGTCGTTAAAGATGAAGAATTGAGTTTATCATAAAACCAATTGACAATATGAGAGTACCACCTCCTCATGTGTGACAAATTTTCAAGCTTAACACGTAGACAACACAAATTGAGTGACGTGGAGCACGTGTGGCGCCCATTAGGCTTCCACATGAGACAACATGCTCTCATATCATAAAAAAAATATCTGGTTTTCACCATAAAACCACTTAACAATATGAAGAATATAACCCCATTACTTATAATTTTATAAATACGTGCAAAGTCTCGTATTTTTCTGACTTTGGATTCAATTTCAACAAAAGAAAGGGATATATATGAAATATTTCATATTAGAGGAAGTAGTAGGTATTTGAAATTTTGAATTACATTAATTAAGTACTGACCTCAAGGTAATTTAATTTGTTTGTGATAAAAGAAAATGTTTTTGGTGTTTAGGATTAAGTCAATCAACGTCTTAATTATGCTTTAGAGGAACGTTCTTTGAAAGGATCATACTTGGCTCCTTCCCTCTTCTTTCTAGTAAAGAGCCAAACAAATCTCTTTTAAAAATTCATGATTCCGGACTTAATTAGATAAAGTTCTGGGCGCAGCTTCATTTCTGTACGTGGAAGGATATAATAAATGGCTTTGTACCCAAAAGAAGTTAAAAAAACGAAATTTCCTAAAAGCACTAGGGAGAGGGGGTGCAAAACAAAGTATATAACCACGTGCAATCATATCATCCATGGCCTCATATTTTAACAGGCAATTTACTTACTGTGAGTTGCACTTGCTCAGACGCTTTTGGCATCCTTCCATGGTGTTTCATATAACAGACAATCTCAGGCTGCAAATAGACAATGTGAATTTGTATTTCATATAGCGTATTTGATTAGCTGGTGGAAATGCACGGCAGTAGAGAGAGATATTATAAGTAAGACTTTATAAGAAACCGGCCAGAATTACTTTGGCAGCGGGCTATTGTTTCTTTTGGTGCATCTGGGATACTGGGGAGAGCCTTTAAAGTTTCATTTGAACTTTGGATGAACTGTCAAGAATGCACTGGAAAAAGTATACTTACGGACTTGAAAATGACTAGATGCAACGCTGTTTTTCACTGTAGTGCATTTCTTGCGTTTAAGTATTTGTAGTGTTTGAGTAGTTTATAGGTTGTCACAATTTCAGAGAGATGAGCCAAATGGTCCAACACTGCGATCAGTGTGACACAATCTCAACTTATATATTACTATTTTCTCAAATTACCCTAAACCCTGGCCATATCAGTAAATTGATTAGAATAATACTTGGTCACTCAAATGATGAGTAGGAACTGGAGTTCCTACTCAAAACTGTTCGTTCCCGATTAATAAAAATTCGTGTTTATGATCAAAACCATTCATACTATAAATTACTCTATACAGATTGCCTCTGCAAACAAATCAATTAAACTATGGTCGTTTAGTCATCGAACTGTATATAAACAAGTGAACAAAAATGGTAAAAGTATTATGAAACGTATATGTATTTGTTACAATAGATTGAATAAACAACTTTATTACTAATTCATTTTTTGGTGGAGATAAACTTTTACGTAGAGATTCATAATATGAATGATTCTGATCATAAGCAAAATGTTTTGTAATTCGAACATGAAGAATTTTGTACTAAAAAAAGTTTTTATTGATAACCTTTTTAAGAATTGAAGAAAGTATGTAGCATATAGGGGCATTGGATCGTGATCTGATAAAGTCGTATCATGTAGTTACTACCAAGGGCTGAGCTATGCTTGGGCTGGACTGGGCTCCAGTACAGAGCAAATTGTGGGTTTTAAAAAGGTGCCATGTAATTTTATTGGTCCAACCGTCCAAGTTGATTTTTTTTCTTCAAATTTAGGCCCATCACTATGACATCAAATATTTTAGATGAGTGATTTTCATACACCCTTTTTAGTCTCTACACACCTCTGTTTATTTTGGTCGTTAACTTCGTTTGATTTATTCAATTTAATGACCATAAATCAAGCGAGGGTGTGTGAAAAATATTTTTCTATGAAATATGATAAGTTTTAATGTGACTATTCTTGCCAATCAATTTCTATTCGGATTGAATTGATTTTTTGCAATGACGATGATCCATGCATGAAGATTGAAAAAAAATAGACTGCTTGGTCATGTGTTTGAATCTCCCTCTTCAAATAAATCCGAGTTTGAATGTGAATCGTACTACTTGGATGGTTCATGAACCTGAATCAAACAAGCTCAAACTAAAATTTTATGTTATCATTATATCATCCTTCTTCATACCTACGGATTGCACCCGCATGAACATTCAATTGATTAGTTAACATCGAAGTCTACGTGTTCAGTTCATACTGGTTACCTATTAGGACTACGGGATCTAAGTGACAATGGATGAAAGAGTACAGAACACAGTATATCCAGAACCGCCATTTCTGCGCAATATGTTCTTGATAGCTTATATGATCGAAAGTATGTTGCGCCAATGTCATAATTACATGATTTCAAATCTCTAAGATTACAAAGTCAATGAAGTATCGGCTTGCATACCAACCTACCAGCCTGTCGATACAAGTCATTGCGTATCAACATTCCACGTCGCATTCCTGGCATCTCCACATAAGGATACTTCTGCCGCATTTGCTTTGGAGATTCAGCTACAGAATGAAACACTTGTCAATATTTTTTGGATAAACGACAGTTTACTACCCTCATGTTTGGTGGTTTTCAACATTTAGTACATCAAGTTTTTTTCATCGCAGAGTCATACCTAAAGTGTAAATTTTGGGACAATCTCATACATCTGTTAGTCAAACTGTTAGTTCTCCCGTTAAGTGATGACGTGGCGCCCTGATTAGGTGCCACGTGTCATTAAAAATATTAAAATAATTATTTAAATAAAAATAATATTAAAAAATATTTATAAAAAAAACGAACCAAGAAAAGAAAAGGAAAAAGAAGGAGAAGAAGAAAGAGGAGGAGGAGGAGGAGAAGAAGGATGAGGAAGAAGAAAGAGAAGGAGGAGGAAGAAAAAAAATTTGGGATCTAGGTGGGTGCGCAGGGGCCGGGGGGGGGAAGAAGAAGAAGGAGAAGGGAGGAGGAAGAAGAAGAAGGAGGAGGAGGAGGAAGAAGAAAAAAAACTGGAATTTGGGTGGGTGTGCAGGAGGGGGGAGGAGAAGAAGGAGAAGGGAGAGGAGGAAGAAAAAAAAAACTGGAATCTGGGTGGCTGCGCAGGAAAGGGGGAAGAAGAAGGAGAAGGGAGGAGGAAGAAGAAGGAAGAAGGAGGAGGAGGAGGAAGAGGAGGAAGAAAAAAAAATCTGGAGAGAAACTGAACCATAAGGATGAAGAAGAAGAAGAAAAAATATTTTAATATTTTTTTTTATTTTAATAATAATTCTTTTAATATTATTTTTATTTAAATATTTTTTCAATGACACATTGGGCGCCACGTCATCACTTAACGGAAGAACTAACAGTTTGACTAACGGATGTATGAGACTGTCCCAAAATTTACACTTTAGGTATGATTCTAGGATAAAAAAAATTGATGTACTAAATGTTGAAAAACACTAAACATTAGGGTAAAAAATGAGATATGTCCATATTTTTTTTTCCAGAAGTCAGAGAAATCAGAGAGGATTCAAGAGAGAAGTCCTTGATGAAATTAGGGTTCCACCATAAAATCAATTGGCAATATGAAGAGTAGTCCAATACCATATAAGTACATAAACTCTCAACACGCCCCTGCACGTATTGTCGATTTTCAAGCCTAACACGTGGACAACACAACAGGATGACGTGGAGCGCGTGTGGCCTATTGGGCTTCACACTTGAGACAACCTACTCTGATACCATGATGAAATTGGAGTTCCACCATAAAACCAATTAGTAATATAGGGAATAGCCAAGACCATATAAGCACATAGCAAATTTGTCTCCTCACCGATGTGGGACAACTCTTAACAGTCCTCACCCATCTTTGACACATCAGGCAGTTTATCAAGTGCGTCGAGGATAGCCCTTTCAGGCTCCTAAACCAAATTAAACATTGTTTAACAATAGTAGTTGAGTTCTGAATCTCCGGAAAATTGAATACAAACTGCAGGATGGGGCCTGAAACTTACTCGAAGGATTAGCTTTGCCTTTTCTATATGAAGGGGACTACTTTTTCTTGACTACGCTGCTTATAAGCCTGCCAGAAGTGAAACATATGAGTTGTCATACTAATCACAAACACATGTATCGGTCTACTGATTAAACAGGAAGAAAGTACGAGGACCTTATCCCTTTGATTGACTGATCTGACTTAATCTTAATGAGCAACTGTCCATGTTCAGCATCTGAAGTATTTTGTTCCCTCCGCAGCTCAGTCATAAGTGCCTCCCGTGCCTATAGAATGCTACTTCTCCTACAATAAATGACATAAAATTAATATTAGTATAAAGTATATTGCAATTTTATCACTACAATTTATGAAATAAAATAAACAAAATAAGATAAAATACTTATCTTTTATAGGTAGAGAACGTTCGTCGTCAATCCTTGATTAGAACAAGATTTCAGGCCACAGAATCTCAACCACAAAATTTCATTAAAGTCAAATCTAACGGTCAAGAGGGGATCCCCATTTTTCAAAAAAAAAAAATCACTCTTGGGAATGGATTCCTATATATATATATGGCTGTTGTAGAAACGATAATGAATATCAACCATTAAGTGACAATGCTAATAGCAACTTCTAGGAAATAAAGTGATTTGTATTTTGAAATACTCCAAAATTCCAAAATAGAAGACGTTTTGGACATTAGGATAACACAAGAATGAGTAGAAAGGAAATTGTTATTAGCATTCCGAAAAAACACAATAACACTATTTTGGAGTGCTAATACAAATTCTCTAATAAAATCAGAATAACACAAGGAAAAAGCAACATGATTAGGAAATTTTAACAGGCTAAAAAAGAGGTTAACAATTAATAATTTACCCAAGTTAGGTTATCAGATTGAGCGCTAAAAGCCTTCAGAACAGCATGGTGTGCCTCTGTTTCCAAAGGGCAAGTTAAACTTCACTTTTTCGCCTCCTTTATCTGAGAAACCATACTTAATTTCATATATTGTATGGAAGAGCAGCTAAATGTTAAAGAAATAGTCAAGAAAATAATAAGGGAACGAAAATAAAAATGTAGTCTAACCATAGCAATACATCCGGCTTAGTTGGGAAAACTTTTAGGAACAAAAAGGTTTACATTAACACAGAACTGCTTATTTCAGCTGTAATGTTCATTATCCGACTGTTATAATTTCCCTCAGATACCAATGAAGCATATCAAATACAAGAAACTAACTACAAACAATTATAGCAACGAAGGCCTATTGACGCTCCAGTTAGAAGATGCGATTATGTGACAGAGGTTCAATGCTGAAGGGATAGAGGAAGACCTATGAAGACCTTGGAAGAGACTCTAAGAAAAAACTTAGAGTACTTGGATCTAACGGAAAACGTGGCACAGAACCGAGTGGAATGACGTTCCAAGATTCATAAAACCAACCCCACTTAGTGAGAAAAGGCTTTGTTGTTGTTGAGAAATTGCAAAAGGCAACCTGATTATAAAGGCACAAGTGATGCATTGTGGAGGAAAATAAGATCAATCGCGTTCTAGATTTACATTAAATCACAGAAGTGCTGGGTCAAATGAAAGAAACACGTATTAACCATGATTAACCTCTCAACTTTCAGTAACAACAGATATCAAACTTCCTTTCAAAGCATAAAGCACTACTTGTGCAGGGGAATCATACAACGGTTTAACTAAAGACAAGACATCAGAATACATCAAATGGTCGTAAACCAGCTAAGTTAAGCTCGTAGTGTTATTATTATTATTATTATTTTATTTTTTTTGTGAACAAGTTGCAGGCCCTTGTTAGAAGTGGCAATGAAATCTTTTTTCAACAAGTAAAAGTTGAAAAGAAAAGAAAAACTCACATGCTCCATGAAACTAAGTTTGGTTAAAAGTTCATATCTAGCAAAAAGGGTGCTTCTGTGGAAATTTTAGCATCACAAATAAAAGAAGTTTAAGAGCAGAAGGTTGAGTGGTGAAAACAGCATCTTTGCAAAGCAAAGGAAAAATTGCATATGATAGACGTTCTCTCCTGATCTTAGCAAAGCGCAGAGCCTTGTTGGTTTAGGGTCACCCTTTAAGAGTAGAAAATTATTTAAATGAGGGTAATTTAAATGACTCATTACCAATAAAAAAAATATGCACAAATAAAACTTTTTACAAATCTTCAATAAAAAATCAAACTTTTCATTAAAGAAGCACTAAACTGGGAATAAAACACATTTATTATCGGTTTAGTGCCACTTTATTGTCTGTGTAGTAAAAAAAATCCCTCTTCCGTTGTAAAAGGTTCTATTTGTGTATTTTCAATAAAAATTTTCTAAAAAATGTGCCTTTTCTCTCCCGCATTTTTGCATGCACCTCTGTACATTTTGGGAGAGAGGACACCATGGACGCTAATAAAATACAACTCCCAATTTCCAACCAAAAACAAAATTAATCTAGCATTAATTTAAGAGTCAAATATCCCCCCCCCCCCCCCCAAAAAAAAATGTGGGTCACTCTTGTTACCAAAAATTCCAGGCAACCAACAAGCATATCCCTCTCACATTTATATATATATATATATATATATATATATATATATATATATTTGTCAATGGATCAAAGTAAAAGCTTTGAAATGCCCAAAAAATCTCTCCCAAAGGATCATTATATCACTCGTCACCCTTTCCATAAAGCTTGACTCTTTAAGCAAATAATACATTTTCAGAGCCACATTTCTGTGAAACCTGTTTGGTAACTGAGAAAACGAGAGAAAAAGAAGTCCAAATCATTGACTAGTAGAGAAAAGGAACGCACCCATTTCGTCTTGGGACGAGAAAACTCTATTCGAGTGTCAGAAGATGGCCAGAGACTTTGAAGAGTTGCTTCACCGGAGGTGACGACCGCAAAATGTTTGTTTTCGGTGGGGTGGTTGCTGCTGCGGTTGCTCTGGTACTATATGCCCAAGTTATGACCGTGGTCTGTGGCATGTCAAAATGTAGCTCAATTTTCTTTACGCGTAATATTCACATATCACTTTTTACTTTTTTTATAATTTTTAATTTTCAATCGTCGGATCAGATGAATGAAAAAATATCAACAAACAAAAGTTAATAAAGTGTATGAAAAATAAAAAAAAATGTGTTTCTTTTCTTCCTGTCAAGTGACAGGTCACAGGTCCCCCTTTTGACTCGTTCGACACTACGAGTTCAATATTTAATAATTATATCTTAACTTTTCATCTGAGTTTTCATTTTTTGTCCCTTTGTGGACATTCGATAAAATTGATACAATACCAAAAAGATCAGCCAGGTCCTTGCACAATGATAACATTATCTTTTTTAACTGTTTGTTTTATGTCATCGGTTTGGAACCGTCAGATTACGTTTTGGTGTGACGATTACAGGATTAACGTTTAGGTTATAGCTTTTGTTTTTTTAGAGAAATGAAACTCTTCGTGCCAGTTTTATGATCTTCGCTTCGGTATGATATCAAAATAGAGGCGATTTTTGAATGAATCAGATTAGAAACAATGACATGTTCTCAGATTAGAAACAATGACATGTTCTCATGTTTAGGAACATGAGTGTTATATTAAAAATTGTTTTTAATATAAAAAGAGCTAATTAAAAATGTATTAGTTAAAAATTATTAGTGTTAATTAAAAATTGTTTTTTATTTTCTTAAGGATAAGTTCAGAAGTAAAAGGTTTCTGGGATAAGTTAACAAAGCAGCATGCTGCTGTAGTGCTGCTATACGGGTTCATAAAATTTTCAAAGGGATAACTTGACAAGGTTATTGGGGTCAAGGGGCTTCGCTAATGGAAACAACATTTTCAATTTTTGCTATTAAAACTCAAAATCGTATGTTTTTGAATCATAATAATCAAATTCAGAATATTTAGAATGTTCAGAATCAAAATACTCTCGTATATTTTGAAGCATAATTTGAAAATTCATATAATTTAAGTTTTTAAATAAAAAATTGTTATTAGTACTTTAAAAATTTCACTGTAACAATAAAAATATTTTTTAAATTCTCGAACTTTTTTGCACATACTATTTATTGTCATTTTTACATATTTTCGTATGTGCTTGTGTATAAATTCAATTATTAGTATATGCTTTTATTGAGGGGGCACAAAGATAGTCCTTGTTAATTTCGGGGGCAAATGAATAATTAAGACATTCTTCTTCATTGTTTTTCTTTCAACCTTGCGCGCCTTTGAAATAAACGGATAAAGTCTGCTGCTGCTGCTGCTGCTTCTCTCTCCCTCCCTCTCTCTCTCTCTCTCTCTCTCACCAGTAGAGTGAGTGAAGCGCCACACTGATAGAAGCAACAAATGTTGGCAAACCCTAACAGTGGCAGGCTTCACTGCCCCAATCCTTCCCAATTCCTGCACCCAAACAGGCCCAAATGCTTCCTCTTCCCAAACTGCCCTCGTTCCCCCTGCTTCCCCAGCAAATCCAAGTTCTGCAATTTGTCCCTGCTTCTGCCCAGAAAGACCAGCAAGAAGGGGCTTGGCATCAGAGCTTTGTCCGAGCCCGGCGGTGTTCCGTCGAGCGGTCCTCAGGGATACCCTCAGCCGTACTCTGTCAAAATCCCTGTTGGTGATAGACATGTGAGTCGAGTTTTCACAAAATTTGGTAGCTTTATCTTTGAAAAGAATGTATTTTGCATGCTTATTAGCCGCCCTTGTTCCGTGTTCTTTCGTGTTTTTCGTATCTTTTCGTTCATTGGATAATTGAGATTATCCTAATCAGTTTCTTCTTCCTTTTATATGCATATTTAGAGAGATTTTGGATAGGCTTTGTATCAAGTGTGTTGAATAAGTACTACCAAATTGCGTAAAATTGGTGTTAAAAATAAATGAAATTGTGTTATGGAAACTTTTGTAGAAACTCAAACTCAATTGTAGTTTCTTCTGTTCCAACATAATCTTATAGCTGAAATGGACAAGATGTTGAAGGCGGAGTAGAATAGGATCGAAGACCCAATTTCAGAATAATGCTGGTGTTCAAACTTGAAAATGAAATGAACTTAAAAGTGGACCTCTTGCTGATTATTTCAAGCGAGTGTCATATGAAGTACTAATCTATTACTTCACAATGTTCGATTTTTTTCTTTTGTGCTACTTTATATCTTCTTCAAAGGGCTCGTATCATGTGTTCCACTCATTTGCGCCTGGCATATGAATTACTTTCCAGAAAAATTAATTTCTGCAAAATGCATTGAATTGGATTCTTCCATGATTGCCATAGGTTATTTATAGAATCCTGATATCTGGAATGTCCCTTAGGACTGAAAAGTGTCCAAGAGTATTGGTTTTACAGAAAATGTTAATCAGTTCAGTTGAATTATATGGACAATTGTGACGCATCTACTTATTATTTAACAGAAAAAGATAATACTGAATTAAGCTCGATTGTTTTATCATGTAATATTTATTTGGAATCTTTACAGATTTTGGTTGAGACAGGTCATATTGGGAGACAAGCCAGTGCTTCTGTTACAGTGACAGATGGAGAAACCGTAAGTTATTTGTGCCTAAAAGCAAATGGTTCCTTCTCTAGTCTTGTGCTTTTTTCCAGTACTCAGCAGACAACTTTGTTCAGCATGTCATATATATATATATATAACTATTATATTATTTGAGGAAATTTACATGTTTTTTTCTTTTACGGTACTGATTTACTAAACCTATCATTTAGGATTTCCAGTTTTAAAGTGAACTTATGCCATTTCCTGATTTTTACTTATATTTCGCATTTCCATAAATTTGGAATATTGATGTTTCTACTAATATCATTTCATCCTTTCCTAACTCATTTTGTCATCCAATAATAGAAAGCTCTAAGGTTTTGCATTTGATATGCAGTAAAAATATGTTTTTGCTGTGTTGCTTTTGATAATAATCTTTAATTCCTGTTGTTATTTTGTAGCTGAATTTAGGTATTCTTCCTTTAAAGATTTAGTAGATTTTATGTTGCTTCTTGTAGATTGATCTTTAGCAGATTTATGTTGCTTCTTGTAGATTGTTTATACATCTGTTTGTCTGGCCGACACTCCAAGTGAGCCTTCAGACTTCTTCCCTCTTTCGGTACATTATCAGGAGCGCTTTTCAGCAGCAGGTCGAACTAGGTTTGTCTTGGACTTTAGTCCTCTGTGGTTAGTTGGTTAGACTCTTACTTATTGCTTGTGTAATTTAATACCTTGTATTTGACATTGTTTTAGTGGAGGCTTTTTCAAACGAGAAGGAAGGGCGAAAGATCATGAGGTACTTGCCACAAGCTTTTAGTATTAAGAACCATTGATCACCCCCCAACCCCCGCTTGACAGCTGGAGTTGTCTTGATTAATCATAGACATGCAGTTCGAAATGCTTGTTTCATGCGATTGCTATTGCATTACTTTATAGGTCTGGTGTAGTGGTGTGTTTATCTGTTCTTCCTTAGAAAACATGCAACAGTTTGCCTTCTTAAGCTTTACATGTAACGTCTAGTTCCCAGGAATGAAAGAATCAAAGGTTGAATGCTTACTGTTTCTTTTTATTGAAAATGATGTTTTCTTTGATTCCTCTTTAGAGGTCTGTGCTCTTTTATCAGCCACCAAAAATTCAGGTAAGCCTTTTGGCCAGTTGGTAGCTCCTCTCCTCATCAATAAGGGTGGAAGGTGTGGTTGTGGGTTCACGTTGTGCAGGTTCTGAGTTTATTTGCCAAACCAAGAAAAAGAAAATATAAATGTAGATATGGCTTCTTATCAAGCATGTATATTTCAGATCAGATTTAAGAGCAGAAACTGTAGCTTGGAATTATTGTCCTAAACTTTCTAAGCTTTTCCTCTCTTTTGAGTTCCCATATTGGGAAGATCATCTCACTACAAATCCCATGTAAATGTACTTTTACGTATTCATATTACATAACTCAACATTCCACCTTTTTTAATTTTTTTTAATATTTGTTTAGCTTTATTTGAGAGGTCTGATTCTGTACTATAGTGGATGGAATTGATCTGTCTTGTTCTGTGCAGGTTCTCATTTGTAGATTGATTGATAGGCCTTTGCGTCCAACTATGTTGAATGGCTTCTACCATGAAACTCAGATACTCTCTTGGGTACGTTCCATATGAGTTTCAACTGCATATATGTATGTGTTTTTAGATTTGTTAATTGCTTTATTTAAGCAGATAACTAAATAGGTGGCTGTGTCTATTTTATAATTATTTAAAATTTAACTTATCAAAAGTTTTTCTGGTGCTGTGGATAGAATGTAATATAGAAATAAGGTGCCATTATATTGCTTGGTTTATGTTTCGTCTTGCTAACAACTTCCTTTGTCAACATACCCCTACAGGTTCTGAGTTATGATGGTTTACACTCTCCTGATTCTTTGTCAGTCACAGCAGCTGGAATAGCAGTGTAAGTCTGGCTGTTCCCAATTCTCTGGAGCATTTATGACACACATCTTACAATTTAGTTCACCTTTCTTACAAAAGAAAATGACATTTTTTATGCCTAATTATTCAACTTCCACAGGGCTCTTTCAGAAGTTCCAAACTCAAAAACCGTAGCAGGAGTGCGAATTGGTCTTCTCGGTGACAAATTTATCGTGAATCCAACAACAAAGGAGATGGAAGACTCTGAGTTGGACTTGTTGGTTGCTGGCACAGATAATGCAATACTGATGATAGAGGTAAGTTACTGAAAAGTTAAATGTAATGTTTGACAATTCCGAATTCTCAGCCTCTGTAATTTTCCTTAGGTGTAGCGGAAAGAATGTCTATTGCAGGGTATGGATAACCAATATTTAAGTTATCTGTTCATTGATATGCTATTGTAATTGGAAAAAAAAAAAAAAAAAAAAAAAAAAAAAACATGTTTTAGTAATTTTCATCTCAAATTACACTATGTAGAAAATAGTATTTAGAAAGGGTACTATGCTATCCAATACATAGTCAGCAGTGAATCAAATTGCACCCTTGCTGCTTGTAATTGAAAAAAAAAAATCTTTTAGTAATTTGCATCACTTCAAGTAGATTTTTACTTAGTTTTGGGCTTTTAAATTCATTTTTTATCTGCATTACTTTATATACTCAATATACATTTGACATGAAAGTATTAATTAACAGTTTTCATTCTCCGGTAGTAGATATAGTAGTTCCATGAGAGTTTTCTATGTTTCCTTGTCTTCATGCTGACTCACACCCATTGGTGTAACATCTTATTTGCAGGGCTATTGTGATTTTCTCACAGAGGAAAAGTTGCTGCAAGCAGTAGAAGTTGGGCAGGTTGTTACTTCTTTTGAGTATGTAGTCTACTTGCTTGCACGAGTTATAGTATATTATTTGTTTTAGGTTAAATAAAGGATTATGCTAAGTTCATTTATCTTGGCCTTGCCAAGACTAAACCCTAGATCTTCTAGTTAGACCAGCAGCAAGCTTGCAGCTTGTTTGTTATGTACTGTATGGAAGTTATATTTATAAAAAATTAAAAAAAAATTTCTAAACCATGTGTACTAAGTATTTGCTGGGAGATCTGCAACTCTATTTGGTTGGTCAAAGAGTTTTTTGTTAGTTATTTCTTTGATTGTTTATTAGAACAATCCCACAACAGACACAAATCCACATTAGACGTATAAACTCTACTTATACACCAATGTCAGGATGCCATTCGAGCAATTTGCAATGAGGTAGAAGCTTTGGTTAAGAAGTGTGGAAAGCCAAAAATGCTTGATGCAATCAAATTACCTCCCCCTGAGCTATATAATCATGTTGAGGTATGCTTTCTCTCTGTTTTTTGTAACTGAAAGATATTACCTTTTGAATTAAGTGATTGCTGAGTACTTAGTTTTCCATAAGAAAAGTGCTTTTCCTTTACTTTTTGATACTCACGAATTATAGTTTACTATGTGCAGGAAATTGCCGGTGATGAGTTGGTAAGAGCTCTGCAGATTAAGGGAAAGATTCCTAGAAGGAAAGCTCTCTTGTCATTGGAAGGAGAAGTTTTAACTATACTTACAGAAAAGGGATATGTTAGTAAGGATGCAGCTCCCGGAGGCAGTGAAACGATACCGGATATATTTGAAGATGAAGAAGAGGATGAGGAAGTGGTTGTGGATGGTGAAGTAGATGAGGGTGATGTTCATATAAAGCCTAGTTCACGAAAGTCAACCCCCTTGGTATGGAACAGTTCTTTCTATTCTGTATCCAATTGTTTTGTGGTTATGTGAATGACATTATTATTTATTGGCATATATATATGTAGTGTGTGTATTTATCCAAATGTCTGTTAATATTTAAGAAAGATGGAATTATCTTATTCTTATTTGTTTTCTTAACCTGAAGTCTTGATTTGTTGATTGCTCTGGAATGGTGTTAATAAAAGTTTTGAATATTTCAACTGACAGTTGTATTATTCTTGGTCTATCTCTGAGTTTTATGAACGCATGATTGTGAGTGCAGTTATTAATACAGTAATTTTTATTGTTTTCTAGTTCTTTTCTGAGGTAGATGTGAAGCTGGTATTCAAAGAAGTTACATCCAAATTTTTGCGAAGACGCATTGTGGAGGTATGAACATTTTCTTCTAGTTAGATAAGCTCTACTTAACTATATTTGAGGTAGATGTGAAGGTGGTGCTTACTTAACTAGGTACTTATGACTTGAAATATTTAAGTATCAAACTGATAGAAACTTTATTTTTAACTGTGAAATAGATTTTTGTCTTCTAGCTGTTACAAGTGCTATTCAAATTCATGTCTTAGATTTTTTTTTGGTTGTTACAGGGTGGTAGAAGAAGTGATGGACGTACTCCAAATGAGATACGTCCAATTAACTCAAAATGTGGACTGCTTCCAAGGGCACATGGAAGTGCTCTTTTCACACGTGGGGAAACACAGGTTTGGAATTTTATTATTCAGCATGACTTGATGAATTACCTGGTTGTGTTTTGTGTACTGTAACTACTCTTTTAGGTTGTTCTATTGTGATTAATTTGTGTAGTTAAAACTTAAATCATGTTTAGATAATTACCTGTTGTTCATGTATGGTTGCCTTTGCGACATGTGCATTTGTGTTTTAAGGATTTCAGCATTATTTATTTCTTCCAAGCACTTAGTTCCATGAATGGAGCTATCCCAATGGTAAAAGCCAGTTACCTCTCGTATGACTTTAATACTATGAATGGTTTTAAAAATTAATGTGAATGGCTTTTGAAATATGGTTATGTCTCGTCGAAGCTAGTTACCTCTTATCTGTTGTTAATGAGATCAGTATACTAGTGATGGAGCCGAAGAGTATCATTGACTTCTTTAATTCGTTTAAAGCCTCTCAGTTGACTCTCATTTGTACTAACTAAGCCTGTTGCTAGTCTCTTAATGCACCGTTTTTAATTTTTATATATAGATTTTTTAGGTTGTCACATTGACATTCTTATCTTTATTTAGTTTAATCTCATATCTTGCCAGAAAATGAATTTCTCAGGCAATCATTTAACTAGTGTTATTTATCCAGTTATGTGGGTATTTCAAGGCTGTAAATGTTTTTAGTTTAGCTTCATTAACCATTTCTTTTCACTTTTTCTATTGTAGTCATTGGCTGTTGTTACACTCGGGGATAAACAGATGGCACAGAGGGTAGACAACCTAGTAGGTGTTGACGAATGGAAGAGATTCTATCTCCAGGTGTCTCTATATCTCTTATTCTTAGTAACTTTGCTATGTGGTAAACATTTTTTGGCAATGTAGTGGCTCTGGCACACACGTAGTTTCCTACAGATATAAATATGTACATCTGTTCATGATGTGATATTCTGCCCTTCTTTTCTGATCTCAAGTAGATTTGTCTTTTGTGATTTCATCGGTTTCCTTTAAGCATTTAACTTATGACTGTCATCTATGGTCGTTTTCTTTTGTGTTATTTTGGAAGTTACCGTCATAATTACCAACATGGTCATAATTGGAGTTACAGAGAAGCAAGTTGTTTGATTTCATAACAATTTTCTCTGTTTGAACTTTGGAATTACCACCATTCGTTGAGTTTGAACTCTACTATGTAAATCATGCTGCAATTATTACCATTGCCATTTCAAAATATTTTTGCATTTCTTCATGTTAAAGCATTTGGGAACCTGGCTAATAATGTATTGATTTTTCAGTACACATTTCCCCCTTCATGCGTTGGGGAAGTTGGACGGACTGGAGCCCCTAGTAGAAGAGAAATTGGCCATGGAATGCTTGCTGAGAGAGCTCTTGAACCTATTTTGCCTTCCGAAGATGATTTTCCTTACACTATACGTGTTGAGAGTACAATTACTGAAAGCAATGGCTCTTCAAGGTTGACCTTCCACCGAATAATTAATTTTATTATCAAATATATTTCAAACATCTATAGCATGATATTCTTATGAATAGTTTTGCACATATTAATCCTACTTATACCACTAAAATGTACATCTTAACACCATTCTTCTGCGGAATACAGCATGGCATCTGTTTGTGGGGGCTGCTTAGCTTTGCAGGATGCTGGGGTTCCGATCAAGTCCTCTATAGTTGGGATAGCAATGGGTATGGTTTTGGAAACTGAGGAATTTGGAGGAAATGGTGCTCCACTAATTCTGTCTGACATAACTGGATCTGAAGATGCATCCGGGGATATGGATTTCAAGGTCTTATGTTCTAGAATTTATTTAATTCACTATCCTAGAGTTTTTGTTGGTTTTTCCTTGATTTTGTTCATATCTGAAATCATCTGTTGTCAAAGTGGTCTGCAAAGATCATGTTTTATGGCACCATATTTGTATTGAATAATTCAGTGATTGCAGGTTGCTGGAAATGAAGATGGTGTAACTGCATTTCAGATGGACATAAAGGTCAGCTATCACATATGTGCTGTTTGCGTTGTGTGGGATTTCTGTGCATTTTAGTAAGTAATAATCAGAAGCACTCCTATCCTAGGTGAGCGGGATTACATTACCAGTTATGAGAGAGGCACTCCTACAGGCAAAGGATGGCCGGAAGCATATTATTGGTAAACTTTACTAATTACTTTTCTCTCATAAAGGTAGTTGCACTGATTTACAAGAGTTCCTAATAAGTCTAGTAAAACAAAAGTAAAGTTATTACAAAGTCAACTCTCCTAACTAAATTTACGCTAATTATAACCTAATTACAGCGACACATGCTAACAGTTTTTGTTGAAAATTTATATCCTTCTGACAAAAGTGCTACAAGGTAAAAATACTGCCTCCAAGCCACTCCCAAACAAGTGCCAACACAACCAGCAAATTATCTGCAGTTGAATTGATTAAACACTTTGTTCTTGCTTTAGACGGCTGCATGTGTACACATATTGTTGATCATCTTAACTTCTTGGATTAGAGCTAGTGGGTCAATTTATATTTTTGTGTGTTACAGGTTTGTGGGTTCTAAATAACTGCAAAAGATGTTGAGTTTAGTTGTTTGGATTGTAGAGATATCGTA
This sequence comes from Crataegus laevigata, assembly GCA_963580275.1. Classification (NCBI taxonomy): domain Eukaryota; kingdom Viridiplantae; phylum Streptophyta; class Magnoliopsida; order Rosales; family Rosaceae; genus Crataegus; species Crataegus laevigata. Next base: position 32,406,680 of record OY756952.1, read on the forward strand.
TTTTGTAATATTTTGTTCTGTCAGTGGAAGTTTGAAGTTAATTTTTTGTGTTTCTGTTATTTTGGGTAAAAAATTAGCGGAAATGTTGAAGTGTTCACCTCCTCCTTCAAGATCGCTTTCTATGTATGCACCACTGATTCACATAATGAAGGTTTGTTGATTACTGGAACAATATTGCTAAGCAAGTTATAAAACTGATGATCTGAAGTATGTAATCTGCTTCTTGCTCACGACCTGATATTGTGATAGGTCAACCCTGAGAAAGTAAACTTAATCATTGGTAGTGGTGGGAAGAAGGTGAAGAGTATTATAGAAGAGAGTGGAGTAGACGCAATTGACACACAAGATGATGGGATTGTAAGAGCAGCCAATTACCCAGTCAGACCATATAATTCCCTTAAAATTTTCACCATAAATATTAAATACTACTCTTGTTCTGGGTATTGCAGGTGAAAATTACTGGCAGGGATTTGTCTAGCATAGAAAAGTCTAAAGCTATTATTACTAACTTGACAATGGTTCCGTCAGTTGGCGATATCTTCAGGTAGCTGTTTCTTATGTAGAAAAATATAGATTCAATCACAAAAGATACTGTTATTGCCCTTATAATTAAAAGTTTTAAATATCATAGCTATTGCAATTTTTATTTTTATTTTTGTAAAATTTAAAAGCATCATAACTACATTCTGCATTATCACTTTTATTTATGGTTTATACAGTGGAGAGCATTCCTTGATCTCTTTCAAATATGTTGTCAAGAACCATGCTGTATATAACAACAACAACAACAACAACAAAGCCTTTTCTCACTAAGTGGGGTCGGCTATATGAATCCTAGAACGTCATTGCACTCGGTCCTGTGTCATATCGTCCGTTAAATCCAAATACTCTTAAGTCTTTTCTTAGAGTCTCTTCCAAAGTCTTCCTAGGTCTTCCTCTACGCCTTCGGCCCTGAACCTCTGCCCCGTAGTCGCATCTTCTAACCAGAGCGTCAGTAGGCCTTCGTTGCACATGTCAAAACCACCGTAACCGATTTTCTCTCATCTTTCCTTCAATTTCGGCTACTCCTACTTTACCTCAGATATCCTCATTCCTAATCTATCCTTTCTTGTGTGCCCACACATCCAATGAAGCATTCTCATCTCTGCTACACCCATTTTATGTACGTGTTGGTACTTCACCGCCCAACATTTCGTACCATACAACAACACTGGCCTTATTGCCGTCCTATAAAATTTTCTCTTGAGCTTTAGGGGCATACGGCGATCACACAACACGCCAGATGCACTCTTCCATTTCATCCATCCAGCTTGTATTCTATGGTTAAGGTCTCCATCTAAATCTCCGTTCTTTTGCAGAATTATGTAAAATACACATCGAGTGAAAGTAATGGTAATGTTAAATTCTGAGGAAATGTAGTAGTTATTAATTATATTTAATACCACGATATAAGGTGGTAGTGACATTTTGTCCAAAATGTAGAGTCAGCCTGCTTGGAAAAATAGAGAGATCTCATTTCAACTAAAGTAATTTATGGAACTATTCTCAATAATCTTCTGGACTAAAGACCAGGATCTAATACTCCCCTCGATTTTGTACCTTTTTGTATTTATTTATTTTCTGAGGCTTAGTGAAAGAGTATATCAATATATTAGCTGAAAACTGGCCAAAGTCCCTTTACTCATAAGAACTCCAGGCACTCTGTTGCTTACTAGAAATTGTAGGCTATCTGAATTTTGTGTTTGCTACTACCAGAACGTAGTTTCTGTCAAGTGTGGTATGGGAACTCATAACTTATGCATGTTGTCATTCATTAGTGTATCTGGAAGCAGGACATCATTTTCATATTCCTTCTGTGTGGTTAATTATGGTTTATATTAGTAGCTAACTGTTTGACCTTCTGGCTTTGATGTATCAGGAACTGCGAGATCAAATCAATAGTTCCATATGGAGTATTCGTGGAAATAGCACCTGGGCGAGAGGTATAATGCAGTGCATCCTTAGTACATAATTTATTAGTTCTTTTGCCTATGTAGAGATAGGCCTCAACTTATAAATAAATGGGGTTAAATCAGTACATCAACAGAGATCTCACTTCTCAATCTTTTACAGGGACTTTGCCATATTAGCGAGTTGACTTCAGAGTGGCTGGCCAAGGCAGAAGATGTAAGCACATAATGTTTTTCTATATTACTATATGTGTGTGTGTGTGTGTGTGTGTGTGTTATGATCACGGAGATAAAAGCTTTCTTGTTTATTTTTTTAACAGGCTGTTAAAGTTGGAGATCAAATTGATGTTAAACTTATTGAGGTACGTTCTGCCATTCCTGACATCTTTGAAAAAACAAAACCTAACGTGAACTGCTCAGTGATAAGTGATTTATTTAGTGTGAAATCATAGATCTTCGTCTCAGTGGAACAATAACATTTTCTAACAGCCAAATAAATAAGAAATTGTAGAGTTTCCTTATCCTAAAAGCGCGAAGAACGTCTTTTCTAATAAGATAAGCCGTCACTGGTCCTGCAAACGTTGGTCTTCTTAAACGAGTTTGAATCCAGTCGTAACCTTTGCATCAAGTTGCTACCTCATGACTTGAGTCTCTGTATTTGTGCTTTCTAGCCTTATACTTTTACCATTGCATTCACCAATGAACTTTTAATACTCCATCTTCCATTGTAAAGCCCCTTGCCATTTAACTCCCTTAAACAAAACAATGAATCCTCGCATATTGAAGACATGTTGACAGGATTACTTATGAGACTTGATTCAAAAAATTTATGCCAACGCATACAACTGCCAGATTTTGATGGCAACAGCTTGAGCATTCATGCGAGAATTTAAAGTACAACCATCCTTTGCAAAATCTGTCGGTTATCCCTGGCATAAAAATTTTGGAAACATTTCTAATGTCGTAATTTCAACAAACATTGCATATTGGTTTTAAGAAAGCTCTTTTATAAATAGACTACTGACAAGAATGCGTAGTTGCAGACCAGATGCTTTGTTTTTTTTTTTTTCTCTTGTTAGGTAATCAGTATAGTTTGTAAATTTTTTGTAGTGTTTGTTTATGTATAGCTCTGCCATAACCATGACAGGGCCTTCATTTTTCATTCCTTACTATCTGTTGATCGAGTTTTGCTTTTACTGGGCCAACTATGAAGAACTACAATCAGATAATTTGGCCGTATAATGCAGGTAAATGAGAAGGGGCAACTTCGCCTTAGCCGCAAAGCTCTACTTCCAGATACAGGTGCAGAGAATGCCAGTGCAAAGCAGTCTACAGGTGACTCGAATGATGTAGCTTCTCAAGAAACATCTGACAAGGGTTCTCCAAAGAGGGAAGAGCTCCCGCAAAAGAAGTTTATTCGGAGATTAGTCAGCACTGCCAAAGATAGACCAAATATCGGCAAAGACAAGACAAAGAAGAGCAATAGTAAAGTAGTCAGTAGCGTCTCCAGCAAGGACGAAAATACTTTAGTGAATGGAGAGGCTAACATCGGATAGTATGGAATTTTCTTCCTGACTAACTCACGAGGATTACTTATTGCTCCCATTTGTCATGTTGAAAAATGATGGTGCAGTGCCTCCAGCTAAGGAAGAAATGGTATGAGTTACCCCCTAATTTATTCTTTAAATGTCATATATGCATGCATGTACATATTTCGGGTTCATATGATCTACCTGAAGTAAACTAGATTTTGAGCATGATATATAACGTTGTATTTGTATTACTTAAGCATTCACTAATTAGAAATGATGGAATCTGCTTTCGACAGGAAATCATTTATTAGCGTGTACCAAAAGGCTCGCCTCGCGTGCATTGACATGAATGTGTCACATTTTACCGAGGAACCTGACTAAGTGTAACTACACCATGTGTTCTTTAGGAAAGCTGGGAACTCTTATGAGCTGGGAAAATTTGCTGAAGCAGTGATTCTTACTTGCTCAAGACTCCATTTGGTGTGGGTAAGCTTCCTTGCTAGGTGCTTGAGAGTTTCTTTTGCAGTACAGGAGGATGCCATGGTGCATTTTTTGTTCAGATGAGTTTGAACCTTGAATTGTAACACTTTCTTTCCTCTTAACGGTTATATTCTTGTCTTGAGTGTGCGGTATCAATGGAAATGGTTGCAAAGTCACATTCTCTGTTACTTTTGATTGAATATATATATACAGGCCCCTTAGGGGAAGGGATTCCCATTTTTTTTTAAATGGGGACATCCTCTTGATCGTTGGATTGGCTTTAATGAAATTGTGTGGTTGAGATTAAAACACAGACACATAATTTCATTAAAGTCAAATCCAACAGTCAAGATGATATCCCTATATACACACACACATATATATATAGGCCCTTTAAGGGAATGGATCCCCATTTTTCAAAAAAAAAAAAAAAAAAGAAGAGGACACCCTCTTGACCTTTAGATTTGACTTTAATGAAAAGCCAAATCTAAAGGTCAAGAGAGTGTCTCCAATTTTTTTTTTTTGAAAAATAGGGATCCCTTCTCTTAAAGGCTTATATGTATAGGAAGCCCTTAAGAGCAACTCCACAGTTTGAACCCTCCCCCCAGGCAATACACTATGTTATCCACCCAGTGAACAGTAACTGCCATAAATGAATAGTAATCCCCCAGGCAAAACACTTTTGCATCTCCACCATTGCACTTCAATAGCCCTGACAATAGGCAATAAAATATTGGCACACCATAAAAAATAAAAAAATATTCTTCTTTTCACATGGTGCCAACGCAACATTTTTTCTTCATTTTTCAAGCTCTCACATGGTGCCAACGCACCATTTTTTTCTTCTTTTCAACAACTCCCACACTCAGATTTTCAACCCGTGTACCCCCCCTCCCCAATGCACCCAAACCCTCCTCGCCTCTCTTCCTCCTTCTTCACCACCCCACCGCCGCCTCTCTTCCTCCATCTTCACCATCTCACCCACCTCAGCCTTCATCAACTGTTCCGATCTTCGGTGACCCATCTCTGCCATTTTTCTGTGCCATTTTTCAAGCTTAGCAGCTCCCACACCTCAGCCACCCATCTCTACCATTTGTCTGTGGGTGTTCATCACCTCGGCAACGAACTCCGGCGAGAGCCGTTGAGTTCGAAGCTAGGTTTTACAATTTTTTAAATTTTTTATATTACTTTTTTTTATTAATATTTTATATTTTTATTAATTTTATATTATAGCTGACGTCGCCCTGACGTCAGCCTGCGTTAGATCCACTCGAGCTCTCGGGCTGGCAATTCCTCACAGGCCCGCTGCTCAGGCCTCCACAGTCCCTCGGGCTCCCCCACGCTGGAGTCCACAGCTTGGGCTCTAGGGTCTTTTTCCTTGCATGTCCCCCGAGCAAACTCCAACGGTGGAGTTGCTCTAAGGAAAGGGATTCCCATTTTTTTAAACCACAGAATTTCATTAAAGTCAAATGTAACGGTCAATAAGGTGTTTTTTTTTTTTTTGAAAAATGAGGATCCCTTTCATTAAAGAGCCTGAAAAAATATATATTTATATATATACATATATGAATATGCGTGGTGTATATTGTATACAAATTAAAAGTTGGAAGGCCATCACTGAACTTATTTACAAGAGCAGCAAACTTAATTAATTAACGGGCTTTAACGATAAGAAAGAGCAAACAGTTTGCATGAGAGTGAGTAGGAGGAGTATAACAGCAGCAATTGTAGAAGCAATTTTCCACGGGGTGTCGAAATAATCGCGCTTCAAAGTCGCTATCCACCTGTGCCAAGGGCTACTCGTGCAGTAGTCACTCAGTTCGTGACATAGATCGTAGTAGTCGTGTGGCCAGCCCATCTTGCTGATGCGGTCGAAGAAAGCCACCAGATCTGTGTTGCTGCCCAGCATGCTAGATATAATTCCTCTCTCGATGAGTATGTCCACGTCCTTGGAAGTCCTGATCATCCACCCCATGAAGAACATGAACTGGGAGACGTACTTTCCAGAAGGGTCCAAGATATACTCGTTTTCCTCAAACACCATCACATTTAAGAAAAAAGTTCCCGTCCAATAATCCAGGTGCGGAATTTTCAGACGGCCTTTGTCGAATTCGATGTTGAGTCCGCTGCTTGCCGAAATTAATTTATCCAGCTTAACCCCAGCCTCGTACAGTTGCGACACACTCGGCGGGATTAATTGGACAGTAATATTAGTATCGTTAACATTACTGCTCGTGTTTCCATCTGGTGCCGACGGCGATCCACTAATCTTCCGGCGGGGAGAGTAAAACGATCGTACAAAGTCAATCAAACATTCGAACTGGAATTCGTCGCGAACCGGCGGAGTTAGAGGAATATTTTTCTTGTCAAATAAATGAGCGTTGAAGAAGTGGCGTGCAAGCTGGGGAAGGGACGCATGTCCTGGTGGATAGGGGTGGGTTCAAAAAACCGAAAACCGAAAAAAACCGGGAACCGAACCGGACCGAGACCGAAAAAAACCGAACCGAAAAAAAAACCGAACCGAAACTCTCAAACCGAACCGAACCGAATCTGCCCAGTTCGGTTTCGGTTTTTGAGGTTCGGAAACCGAACCGAACCGAACCGAACCGATTTATATATTTAATTATTTTTTTCAATGTTTATAAATAGTTTAGTCATACAATCATAACAAAGCAGATGTGGTTGCCAAGTTGGTTTCAGTTAAACTTTCAAAGTAAGAGGGTATGGGTTCGAACCCTCTTAATGCCGGGATTTTAGAAATTTTTTCCAATTTTTATGAGAAATCAACAAAATAAATCAACAAAACCCTCCCGCCAGGTTTCGAACCCATTCCCTCAAGGTTGGGAATAGCAGCCGCAAGCCAACTTGACAGGAGGCTTTGCTCTGTTATAATTGTACAAGTATAATATTTATAGGTATCCTAAAACCGAACCGGGCCGAAACCGAACCGAAAAAAACCGAACCGAATTCAAACCGAACCGAACACAAACCGACAGAAAACCGAACCGAACCGAACCGAACAGTAATTTCGGTTTGGTTTCCGGTTTTGGCAAAAAACCGAACCGAACGGAACCGAACCCACCCCTACTGGTGGAGGGTGAAGGACGACGCACTGTTTGTATATCTCCTCTAGAACGATGAAGGGAAGTTGATTTTCCATCAACAAGATGTCTCGACAAACGTCTACGATTATCCTCGTCGAGTTGAATATGGGATCGTTACCCCCGGCCCCTCTGTATTCCGGGAAGCGAGACCGAAGCATCAGCTCTAACAGAAACATTCCATCCACCATCATCATTGTTCCGATATCTTGGGGAATTTGTTCGGGATTGTAGTAGTCCCTGGCTCTTTCTCCCAATCTGCGCCCTAGTTCATTAAAATGGGTCGAACTGTACCGAGCAGCAAAATCATCTCTGTATCGCAACTTTATGGGCGCACTCCTTAAATGTGCATCGAAATCATGATACGGTCCGATTGTGACTACTCGAGGTCTGTAGAATTCTTCGTTGCCTTCGCGAAATCTCTCCGGGACTTTGCTCATACGTAGGGCGAAACGAACCCCGGCATTGATTAACCCGGCCAAATAACTTCCATTCTAAAATCATATACACATACAATAAACTTCGTTAATGTCAGAGAAATGCTAAGGAAATTCTTCGTGAATTCTCTGTCATCTCACTATTTAATATTCATTTGTGTGCTAATATTATAAAACATTGTGCGAAAAACATGAGGCGAGAGAGTCCATGAATAGAGAGTCATACTTTTTAAAAGTTTCCTCAGGACAAAACTTTATCAACACAATTTTGATGTGATTAATTAAATGAGGTATTCGCAATTCCCTCCCCCAACTTTCTTCTTGAATTATATTTTAGCCGATTGTCACCCTAAACTTTTATAATTCGCTAATTTTCTCTCTGAACTTTAATTTTAGCCAATTACCCCTGAATTTTTATAATTGACCAATTTCCCTCTTAAACTTTAATTTTATAATTGGCCACTTTCTAGTATGTAATTTGTTGAGATGAGTAATTACTTTTCTTATTTGATTTTAGATATTGAATTGAACTAAGCGATTATATGAACCAAGTCAAAATGAAGGCTAACGAAATGGCATCACAACATCAACATGTTGCCAATATTATAAAACATTGTGCAAAAAACATGAGGCGAGAAAGTCCATGAATAGAGAGTCATACTTTTTAATAGTCTCTTCAGGACAAAACAGTCTTTATCAACATAATTTTGATGTGATTAATTAAATTAGGTATTCACAATTCCCTCCCCCCAACTTTCTCCTTGAATTATATTTTATCTGATTATCTCCCTAAACTTTTATAATTCGCCAATTTTCTCTCTGAACTTTAATTTTAGCCAATTACCCCTGAATTTTTATAATTGACCAATTTCCCTCTTAAACTTTAATTTTATAATTGGCCACTTTCTAGTATGTAATTTGTTGAGATGAGTAATTACTTTTCTTATTTGATTTTAGATATTGAATTGAACTAAGCGATCATATGAATCAAATCAAAAGGAAGGCTAATGAAATGGCATCACAACATCAACATGTTGCTGAAAAAGCAAGACCATGGAGAAGATTCATAGTTTTCCACATTACGAAGAATTTTCAAACAAAAGGTGCATGGAAGAGAAGAAGGAAAAAAAAAGGTGTCCATATTCAGTATAAAATTACATTTGTGCCCTTGGACAATTGCCATGTGTCATCCACGTGACCAAGATAAATGAAAAATTCCAAAATCTAACGTCAAGAGAGGAAATTGGCTAATTATAAAAGTTCATGGGGTAATCAGCTAAACATAAAGTCCAAGAACAAAATAGGACATTATAAAAGTTCCAATGGGCAATTGGCTAAAGTTTACCAGGAAAATTGGCAGCTCTTTACAAGTTTAAGAAGAAATCGACAAATACCTCTGATTAAATATAACAGAAACATGATGTGTCTAATTATGCGTGTGTATATACATTGATAGGGTACGTACATGTGAGAATCCTAGTCCTAAATAAGATCATAGTAGGTTTACCTCTTCATCTTGTTGACTATTCGGCTGACTGGATGATGCCATCTTTCCCGGCGAAATGTTATTATTTGCAAGCTGCACAGCTAGTTGGGGCAATAAGTAGAATATGTTTAGGCCTATATAAACACATACATACATAGTTATATGTAAAGCAGTCTTTTTCTTTACAAGTTCAGGAAGAAATCGACAAAAACTTCTGATTAAATAAAACAAAAACATAATGTGTCTAATGCTTTACAAGTTCAGGAAGAAATCAGCAAATACCTCTGATTAAATATAACAGAAACATGATGTATCTAATTATGCGTGTGTATATACATTGATAGGGCACGTATGTGTGAGAATCCTAGTCCTAAATAAGATCATAGTAGGTTTACCTCATCATGTGGTTGACTATTCGGCTGACTTGATGATGCCATCTTTCCCGGCGAAATGTAACTATTTGCAAGCTGCGCAACCAGTTGGGGCAATAAGTAGAATATTTTAAGGCCTATATATAAACACACACACACATTTATATGTAAAGCAGTCTTCTTCTTTACAATTTGCAAACAGAAAAGCTTGCAAGTTGGTGATTCCTACCATGTTAGAAATCCTTGTAATATTCCTTTGCCATGAATTTACTTTAAACAAATGAAATGTTTTCCTTTATTCCTTTTATCGTTTCACAGCAACGAAATTCCACAAAACGTGATACATAGACGTGTTGGAATAATCTGAAAAATCCTAAAGCCAACATGTTCACCTTTATTGAAAGTTAACAAGAATGCTCTTATTAGATTGGCAAGACCCACATTTATTCCACACTCCGTTGAAATCTATTGAAAACCTGATACAATCTTTATGCTTTACTAATTGAAAGCCAACCCTACCAAGCAAGAAATTACAATAAAATCCAATTAAGAATTCCACAAGATAATATTTAATTAATCATATTTTTAAGATGAGTATTTCCTCCATCAAACGGACAGACCTTGGCTAACTGGATGTCGGCACATGGCACGATAAATCCTACACATGTGGCCCAGAAGCAACAGGCTTTTCTTGCTGCCCAATAGCCTTTGCAAGCCCACATAACCCCAACCCAGCGCTCTACAGCCCAAGCTTCACAAGCCCGGCCAGGAGCAGGAGCCCAGGCCCCCATCATATAGTTTTAGACATAAATAAACTAACGGAAAAATTAAACATCGTCAATGGTAAAAGTCAACTTAAAATTGGAAACATGTTATGTTATTTCGGTTGAGCCATGATTAAATGTTGAACTTTGTTCTAACTATTCTCAATAATCTTATGGACTAAAGACCAGGATCTAATACTCCCTTTGATTTTGTACCTTTTTGTATTTATTTATTTTCTGAGGCTTAGTGAAAGGATACAACAACAACAACAAAGCTTTTTCCCACTATGTGGGGTCGGCTATATGAATCCTAAAATGTCATTGCGCTCAGTTCTGTGTCATGTCTTCCGTTAGATCCAAATATTCGAAGTCTTTTCTTAGAGTCTCTTCCAAAGTCTTCATAAGTCTTCCTCTACCCCTTCGGCCCTGAACCTCTGTCCTAGTCATATCTTCTAACCGGAGCGTCAGTAGGTTTTCGTTGCACATGTCCAAACTACCGTAACCGATTTTCTCTCATCTTTCCTTCAATTTCGGCTATTCCTACTTTACCTCGGATATCCTCATTCCTAATATTATCCTTTCTTGTGTGTCCACACATCCAACAAAACATTCTCATCTCCGCTTAGTGAGAGAATATATCAATATATTAGCTGAAAACTGGCCAAAGTCCCTTTACTCATAAGAACTCCAGGCACTCTGTTGCTTACTAGAAATTGTAGGCTATCTGAATTTTGTGTCTGCTACTACCAGAACGTAGTTTCTGTCAAGTGTGGTATGGGAACTCATTACTGATGCATGTTGTCATTCATTAGTGTATCTGGAAGCAGGACATCATTTTCATATTCCTTCTGTGTGGTTAATTATGGTTTACATTAGTAGCTAACTGTTTGACCTTCTGGCCTTGATGTATCAGGAACTGCGAGATCAAATCAATAGTTCCATATGGAGTATTCGCGGAAATAGCACCTGGGCGAGAGGTATAATGCAGTGCATCCTTATTACATAATTTATAAGTTCTTTTGCCTCTGTAAGCGTTGTAAACCTAGTGTTATATAGAGATAGGGCTCAACTTATAAATAAATGGGGTTAAATCAGTACATCAACAGACATCTCACTTCTCAATCTTCTACAGGGACTTTGCCATATTAGCGAGTTGACTTCAGAGTGGCTGGCCAAGGCAGAAGATGTAAGCACATAATGTTTTTCTATATTACTATATGTGTGTGTGTGTGTGTGTGTGTGTGTGTGTTGTGATCCTGGAGATAAAAGCTTTCTTGTTTATTTTTTTTAACAGGCTGTTAAAGTTGGAGATCAAATTGATGTTAAACTTATTGAGGTACATTCTGCCATTCCTGACATCTTTAAAAAAACAAAACCTAACGTGAACTGCTCAGTGATAACTGATAAGTGATTAATTTAGTATGAAATCATAGATCTTCGTCTCAGTGGAACAATGACATTTTCTAACAGCCAAATAAATAAGAAATTGTAGAGTTTCCTTATCCTAAAAGCGCGAAGAATGTCTTTTCTAATAAGATAAGCAATACCGTCAATGGTCCTGCAAACGTTGGTCTTCTTAAATGAGTTTGAATCCAGTCGTAACCTTTGCATCAAGTTGCTACCTCATGACTTGAGTCTGTGTTTTTGTGTTTTCTAGCCCAATGAACTTTTAATACTCCATCTTCCATTGTAAGGCCCCTTTCCATTTAACTCCCTTAAACAAAACGATGAATTTTTGCACATTGAAGACATGTTGACAAGATTACTTATTAGACTTGGTTCAAAAATTTTATGGCAATGCATACGACTGCCAGATTTTGATGGCAACAACTCGAGCATTCGTGCTAGAATTTAAAGTACAACCATCCTTTTCAAAATCTGTCCATTATCCCTGGCATAAAAATTTTGGAAACATTTATAATGTCGTAATTTCAACAAACATTGCATATTGGTTTTAAGAAAGCTCTTTTATAAATAGATAATAGACTACTGAAAAGAATGCATAGTTGCAGACCAGATGCTTTGTTTTTTTTTCTCTTGTTAGGTAATCACTAATCAGTATAGTGAATTTGTAAATTTTTTGTAGTGTTTGTTTATGTATAGCTCTGCCATAACCACGACAGGGCCTTCATTTTTCATTCCTTGCTATCTGTTGATCGAGTTTTGCTTTTACTGGGCCAACTATGAAGAACTTCAATCATATAATTTGGCCATATAATGCAGTTAATGAGAAGGGGCAACTTCGCCTTAGCCGCAAAGCTCTACTTCCAGATATAGGTGCAGAGAATGCCAGTGCAAAGCAGTCTACAGGTGACTCGAATGATGTAGCTTCTCAAGAAACATCTGACAAGGGTTCTCTGAAGAGGGAAGAGCTCCCGCAAAAGAAGTTTATTCGGAGATCAGTCAGCACTGCCAAAGATAGACCAAATATCAGCAAAGATAAGACAAAGAAGAGCAACAGTAAAGTAGTCAGTAGCGTCTCCAGCAAGGATGAAAATATTTTAGTGAATGGAGAGGCTAACATCGGATAGTATGGAATTTTCTTCTTCACTAACTCACGAAGATTACTTATTGCTCCCATTTGTCATGTTGAAAAATTATGGTGCAGTGCCTCCAGCTAAGGAAGAAATGGTATGAGTTACCTTCTAATATATTCTTTAAATGTCATATATGCATGCATGTACTGTTGGTATTCTAGGGTTTGCTAACTCAAATACCAAAATAAGTGGGTGATAAGTTTACAAACTCTATCACACCTCGATCCTTCTCTCTCAATATAATTTGGACAAAGAAATAAAGAAAGGAGGGAAGCAACAAGCTTGGGGGAAAAAAAAAACACTTGCACTTTGATATATGGATAAAAAAGTTTACAAACTGATGAAATAAGAAAGCTTACAAGCTTATGAAATGAGAGAATGCTATTGGAATAGGATACTTAGTTAAAACCCTAGCAATAAGACCTGCTTATACAATACAGAAATTGATAAACAATAATACATGGCAGCTATGAAGCATTAGCTGCTATCCACCTTCACACATGGTTCGGATGAGCTTTACACCCTTTCACACATGCACCAGCTTTGGATACACACACACACTCGCAGCTTTCCACCTTGTAAACATAACTGATGACTATCACATGGCAGCACACTGCTGTCTTGTAATCATCTTTCGGCTAGTATAAAGAAGAAGTATTTTATATGCCATGTGGATGAAGCCTGAGTGAAGTAACTGGTTGGCAGCACTACTTCATGTTTTTATTTGAATATCCAACATGTACATATTTCGGGTTCATGTGATCTACCCGAAGTAAACTAGATTTTGAGCATGATATATAACGTTGTAATTGTATTACTTAAGCATTCACTAATTAGAAATGATGGAATCTGCTTTCGACAGGAAATCATTTATTAGCGTGTACCAAAAGGCTGGCCTCGCGTGCATTGACATGAATGTGTCACATTTTACCGAGGAACCTAACCAAGTGTAACTACACCATGTGTTCTTTAGGAAAGCTGGGAACTCTTATGAGCTGGGAAAATTTGCTGAAGCAGTGATTCTTACTTGCTCAAGACTCCATTTGGTGTGGGGTAAGCTTCTTTGCTAGGTGCTTGAGAGTTTCTTTTGCAGTACAGGAGGATGCCATGGTGCATTTTTTGTTCAGATGAGATTGAACCTTGAATTGTAACACTCCCTTTCCTCTTAACGTTCTTGTCTTGATCTGTGACTTTTGATTGAATATATATATATATATATATATATATATAGAGAGAGAGAGAGAGAGAGAGAGAGAGAGAGAGAGAGAGAGAGAGAGAGACACACACACACACACACCAGTAAATATAAATATAAATATAAAATACATATAAGAATATGCGTGGTGTATATTGTATACAAATTAAAAGTTGGAAGCCCATCACTGAACTTATTTACAAGAGCAGCAAACTTAATTAATTAGCAGCTAGGGCTTAAACGGATAAGAAAGAGCATACAGTTTGCATGAAAGTGAGTAGGAGGAGTATAACAGCAGCAATTGTGGAAGCAATTTTCCAAGGCGTGTCGAAATAATCGCGCTTCAAAGTCGCTTTCCACTTGTGCCAAGGGTTTCTCGTGCAGTAGTTATTCAGTTCCTGACATAGATCGAAGTAGTCATGTGGCCAGCCCATCTTGCTGATGCGGTCGGACAAAGCCACCAGATCTGCGTTGCTGCCCAGCATGCTAGATATAATTCCGTTCTCGATGAGTATGTCCACGTCCTTGGAAGTCCTGACCATCCACCCCAAGAAGAACATGAACTGGGAGACGTACTTTGTACCAGAAGGGAGTAAGAAATACTCGATTTCCTCTAACACCAGCACATTTAAGAAAAAAGCTCCCGTCCGATAATCCAGGTGCGGAATTTTCAGACGGCCTTTGTCGAATCCTATGTTGAGTCCGCTGCTTGTCGAAGTTAATTTATCAAACTTAACCCCAGACTCGTACAGTTTCGACACACTTGGTGGGATTGATTGGACAGTAATAGCAGTATCATTAACGTTATTGCTCGTGCGCCTATAGTCGTCTCCATCTGATGCTGATGACGATCGACTACTCTTCGGGCGGGGAGAGTAAAACGATCGTACAAGGGCAAGCAAATGAAGCATGGAATGCTGGTCGAACTGGAATTCATCACCGTCTGTCGGAGTTGGAGGAATATTGTTATTGTCAAATAAATGAGCGTCGAAGAAGTGGCGTGCAAGCTGGGGAAGGGACACATGTTCTGGTGGAGGGTGAGGGACGACGTACTGTTTGTATAGCTCCTCTAGAACGATCAAGGGAAGTTGATTTTCCATCAACAAGATGTCTCGACAAACCTCTACGATTATCCTAGTCGAACTGAATATAGGATCATCATCCCCGGCCTTTCTGTATTCCGGGAAGCGAGACCGAAGCATCAGCTCTAATAGAAAAATTCCATCCACCAGCATCATTGTTCCCAAATCTCCGGGAATTTGGTCGAAGGGCGTCCAATAGTAAATCCTGGCTCTTTCTCCCAATCTGCGCCCTAGTTCATCAAAATGGTCTTCGCTACCACTGTACCGATCACGAAAAGCATCTCCGTATTGCAACTTTATGCGTGCACATCTAAAATATGCTTCGAAATCATGATACGGTCCGATTGTGACTACTCGAGGTCTGTAGAATTCTTCGTTGCCTTTGCGAAATCTCTCCGGGACTTTGCCCATACGTTGGACTGTTGCACCAGGCGAGGCAAAGAACAACGCTCTAGAATAACTTGCATTCTAAAATCATATATACATACAATAAACTTCGTTAACGTTAGAGAAATGCTAAGGAAACTCTTTAAAACTCTTTATCAATTCTCTATCATTGTACTGTTTAATCTTCATTTATGTGCCAATATTATAAAATATTGTGCAAAAAACATGAGTTGAGAGAGTCCATGAAAAGTTCATAGAGTCATACTTTTAAGAGTATTCTCAGGACAAAACAGTCTTTATAAACACAATTTTGATGTGATTAATTAAATTAGGTATTCGAGATTCCCTCCCCCAACTTTCTCCATGAATTTTATTTTAGCCGCTCTTAAACTTTTATAATTCGCCAATTTTCTTCATGAACTTTAATTTTGGCCAATCACCCCTGAGTTTTTATAATTGACCAATTTCCCTCTTAAACTTTTAATTTTATAATTGGCCACTTTCTAGTATGGAATTTGTTGAGATGAGTAATTACTTTTCTTATTTGATTTTAGATATTGAATTGAACTAGGTGAACTAAAGCGGTCATATGAATCAAGTCAAAAGGAAGGCTAATGAAATGACATCACAACATCAACATGTTGCTAAAAAAGCAAGATCATGGAGAAGATTCATAGTTTTCCACATTACGGAGAATTTTCAAACAAAAGGTGCACAAAGTGAACAAGTAGAAGAGAAGAAAAAAAAAGTTGTCCATATTCAGTATAAAATTACATTTGTGCCTCTGGACAATTGCCATGTGTTATCTACGTAACCAAGATAGATGGAAAATTTCAAAATCTAACGTCAAGAGAGGAAATTGGCCAATTATAAAAGTTTATGGGGTAATTAGCTAAACATAAAGTTCAAGAACAAAATAGGCCATTATAAAAGTTCCAATAGGCAATTGGCTAAAGTTTACAAGAAAAATTGACAGCTCCTTACAAGTTTAAGAAGAAATCGACAAATACCTCTGATTAAATATAACAGAAACATGATGAGTCTAATTATGCTTGTGTATATACATTGATAGGGTACGTACGTGTGAGAATCCTAGTCCTAAATAAGATCATAGTAAGTTTACCTCTTCATCTTGTTGACTATTCGGCTGACTGGATGATGCCATCTTTCCCGGCTAAATGTTACTATTTGCAAGCTGCACAGCCAGTTGGGGCAATGAGTAGAATATGTAAAGGCCTGTATATAAACACACACATACACTGTGTAGAAGACGATCAATTTCGATTCAAAAAGCATCCCAAGTGTGGTGCTATGATTTGATGGTTACGTTGGGATGCTAATAGCCTCACCATTTTTTATTAAAAAAAAAACATAAAGGCTGGACTGTCTAAAAAGGTCCATCCCACCCAAATTAATCCTCCATTTTTTAATTCCCACTCCAGCCAACCGAAGTTCACCATCATCAGCACACTGCACACCACCAAACTCTTCCCCAAACCTCGCCTGCCTATCTACACTTCAAGATGAGCTTATTTAGGCATTTGTGATCAATTTGATATTTATATTTATTCCATGAGTTTGATAAATAACTTTTCTTAATTGCAAAGAATTAATGATTTTATTAAAAAATGACGAAAAGGAGTTACACTAATTTGTTGTTTGTATAAAGATTATGAATAAAAAGTTGTAATTTATCGTTTAATATTTCAATGGTATTTTTATTTAATTTTTTTTAGCTTGAATATTGGGTCATTCAATATTAAAATGCTGGATCTGCCACAACTGGGAGGAGAAGGCTGCGATGGGATCGATGAAGGGCTTTGAGTTTTTTAGAATCTAATCATAACAAATTTAAGCTTCTTACATATCGTTGATATTACCGATTACAACCGCTTTGGTGAATAAACAGTTTTCTATTATGAATATTGACTCAAAATTTTACACTCTTCAATGTAAAAGCAACCGCTTTGATCAAACCTTTCATTCTTTTAAATTTCGCCCCTCCCCTCGGTAAATCATGGCTTCGCCTCTGCATACACAGGTATATGTAAAGGAGTCTTCTTCTTTACAATTTGCAAACAGAAAAGCTTGCCAGTTAGCGATTCCTGCCATGTTAGAAATCCTTGTAATATTCCTTTGCAATGATTTATTTCAAAAAAAAAAAAATTTCCTCTATTCCTTTTATTGTTTCACGGCAACCAAATTCCACAAAACGTGATACATGGACGTATTGGAACCATTTGCACGAGTAACAGAAACAGTATTATAAAGCAAAAAATAATCTAAAAAAATCTTGAAACCGACATATGGACCTTTATCGAAAGTTGACAAGAATGCTCTTATTAAATTGGTGAGGCCCATATTTATTCCGTTGAAATCTATTAAAAACCTGAGTTGATGATTACAATTTTTATGCTTTTCTAATTGAAAACCAACCCTACCAAGCAAGGAATTACAATCAGATCCAATTAAGAATTCCACAAGATAATATTTATTAATAATATTTTTGAGATATTATTTCCTCCATCAAACGGATACACCTTGACTAACTGGATGTCGACACATGGCATGTCAAACCCTACACATGTGGCCCAGGCGCAGCAGGCTTTTCTTGCTGCCCAATAGCCTTTGCTGCCCAAGCTTTACAAGCCCGGCCAGGAGCAGAAGCCCGGGCCCCCATCATATAGTTTTATGACATAAATAAACTAACGGAAAAATTAAACATCGTCAATGGTAAAGTCAGGGTTAAAATTGGAAACATGTTATGTTATTTCGGTTAGGCCATAATTTAATATTAAACTTTGTTCTAACCATTAAATAATTTTATTTTTGTTAAAATCTAAAATTTTAAAAGCTTTATCGTTAGTTTTTTTTTTGAACAAACAATAATATCTACACTAAAGAATTGATAGAGTGGGCTAAGCCTTACAATGAGTTTTGTCTTAATAATATGATTCAACTTCGTTTTCAGCAAGAATCGAATTTAAAGTCTCTTACAAGTAAAAAAAAAAATAACTAAATCATAATACTAAATGATTTTTTTCCCTTCTTAATGCCCACGCTTTGCTCGTTTGTTAATTGAGATATGAGAGCTATTGTTGGACTCAACTTAATAATAATAAAAAATGAATAAATAAATAAATAAAATATAAGAAATTTTAACAAAAAACTCTCGGTACTGTTCATTTTAACGAAAAACTACATTTTTACACTAAAAAGTCAATTATAATACTATTCATTTTATTTTTACTTTATTCTTATAGTTAAAATTTAAAATTTTCAAATCATTTTTATTAGTTTCCTTCAATTATATTGAAGCTCAAACTCAGCTCGTTTCACTTACAAGTCGAGCTCAAATGAGCCGAACATGAGCCGAACTCCAATAAATCCAGCCGATTTACAGCTCCAAAACCCTAGAGGGAGAGAATTAGTTCCCGCCACTTTTGCCGTCTCCTTCTTCTCTCAGTGAAGAGTGAAAGACGAAGAGTATTCTCACAAGATGTTGTGGGTCGACAAGTACCGACCCAAAACCCTAGACCAGGCAATTGTCCACCAAGATATCGCCCAACACCTCAAGAAACTCGTAAAACCCTAACCCCCTTCCTCCTCCGATCGTCTCTCTACTGCCTTCAACCCCCAATCCTAGGGTTTTTTATTTTGATTTTTTTTTTGTCTTTTTCTAATCCGTTGGAATTTTCGTTTCTAACAGGTGGCGGAGCAGGACTGCCCCCATTTGCTCTTTTATGGCCCTTCTGGTTCCGGCAAGAAAACCCTAGTCATCGCCCTTCTTCGTCAGATATTCGGACCCAGTGCCGACAAGGTCTCCAATTTATTGATTCTCACATTTTTAATGTTTTTTAAACCGTCTCTATGTGCATTTCCAGTTACTGAATTGTGGGTATTTGAGAAAATTCTCTCTTTTGTGATGGAATTTGAGAAATTCTTGTGATTTTGGTGGGCAGGTGAAGGTGGAAAACAGGACATGGAAAGTCGATGTAAGAGAATCGCCTGCTTTTTAATTTATGTGATTGATCATTGATGCTGCTTCTGTAGAAACTATTGTTGATTTTGTATTTAGATTTAGGTGAAGCTAGATTTGTTTGCATTTTGCTTATTATTATCTATCCATGTTATGTTTTTCGAAAAAGTAACAAAGTCTTCTTTTTTAAAGAAAAAAACTTGTTCAAACCATCATCCACGTAACCGGAGCTTTAGGGAATGCTTCGGATATCTTACTAGGCTGATTGACTGTGAAGATCCTGGACCAAGAATCCTCTTTGCATGCGTTATCTCAAATTTACCCATTCCTCTAATATGTCGTTCCATTTGTGGCTTCACAAGCTTTTGTAGCATCTGTCACCTGAAAATCATAGGTTGTAGTTTAAACTTGTTGGAAGGCTGAAGAACACTGATGTCTCCTTTCTTAGCTCAGTATAGCGTATCAACCCAATTTATTAGTTTTTTCATCTCGCTTTGTTTCAACATACTTTTGGGCCTTCTGACTTTTAGTAACATTGTTCATGTTAAATAAAAGACTACAGTTTTTTTTTAATTTTTTTTTTCAGATATCCTCCTTGTTCGATTTGAAATTGTTGATACATAGTATCCATTTTAACTAAAACTTTCCACTTTTAGTATGTTTAATTTGCATTCCATTTTAACTGAAATTTTCGTATGGTTTATTTTTAGGCTGGGAGTAGAACGATTGATATAGAGCTGACTACATTATCGAGCTCCAACCATATTGAACTGAACCCCAGTGATGCAGGGTTTCAAGACAGATATATTGTTCAAGAGATAATTAAAGAAATGGCTAAAAATAGACCCATTGACACAAAAGGGAAAAAAGGATATAAAGGTACCTTCTTATCATTAATGAATTTACACTTACTCAATATGCAAGTAGTTGGGTATCCAATTGTTTAAGTATTGTATGCTAATACTATGTCCTGTTTTCAATGTCAGTCCTAGTGCTGAATGAAGTTGACAAACTTTCAAGGGAAGCACAGCATTCTCTTAGAAGAACTATGGAGAAATATAGTTCTTATTGCCGGCTAATACTATGCTGTAACAGTTCTTCAAGGGTTACTGAAGCAATCAGGTCTCGGTGTCTTAATGTGCGAATAAATTCACCGACAGAAGATCAGGTTTGATTTTTCTGGCTTCCAACTAGTAGAACTGCTTGTGTGAACTTGTGTGAAATAAACGTTTGTCAAGTTTGTTGCCTTCCACCATAATCTATTCTTCATTTAACATATATCTTTTTTGGGGTGCCAGATTGTGAAGGTATTGGAGTTCATTGGAAAGAAAGAAGGGTTGCAACTTCCTTCGGGATTTGCTGCTCGTATAGCTGAAAAATCAAATAGGAGCTTAAGGAGAGCTATATTGTCATTGGAAACTTGTCGTGTTCAACAGTTAAGTGCCATAGTTCTTATTGATCATCAGCTACACCAATCAGTTCCTTTCTTAGTCGAATGTGCATCATGTAGCAATTGCACAGTTCCTGATACATAAGGTCTTTCTGTGTACCATTGATGTGGTTGCAGGTATCCATTTACAAGTAACCAGGCAATACCACCTATGGATTGGGAAGAATATGTTTCTGAAATTGCTTCTGATATAATGAAGGAGCAAAGCCCTAAAAGGTTTGGCTTTTCTGCATGTTATCAAATTGGCATTTGTTGTGATATTTTTTTCTCTGCGGTTCAGTTTAGAATCGTCCTTTTGTAGTTTAATTATCAAACCCAATCTAAGAAAAGCACACAAGAAAAAATTGAATTCCACACAGATGTATGTTACACATTAAACCCTTCTTCAAGGTGGGTGGGTAAAAAGGGAATAGCTTGGAAGCTAAAAGATGACCATGCCATTCGTGACAGCATGTATGGCTGCCATGTAGCATAAAACAGAATATGTATTTACGAGATCATGCCCTTCTCTTATCAAAATGTCACTTTTTTGGAAACTTAACTTGAATACATTTATCTTATTTGTCTTTATTATGTCATCTTCTCACTAATTGAGTTTAGTAATTGCATGACTAGCAACCTGCTGGCCCTTGTTTACCATAATGCAATCATATTACATGAAAAGAAAGATGATTGTAGAAGTTATTTGGTTGCATACAATTATTGATGTCTAAAGTTTTTCTTTTCATTTTGCAAACACTATTCACACTTGTAGAAGTAGGAAAGATGATTCTTAATCTTCTAGTGTTTCTTTGTACCCTGATCAAAGATTGTTCTGTTGGTTTTAGGCTTTATCAAGTGCGGCAAAAGTTGTATGAGCTGCTGCTTAATTGTATTCCTCCAGAGATCATCTTGAAGGTAGAATTTTCTTTCCCTATAATATTGTTTCATACAATTTTCTCCGCACCTATTTGCTTTAGGCCTTTTCAAGTGTGGCAATAGTTGTATAAGCTACTTCAACTTCGGACATTATCTTGAAGCTTATATATTCTGTTTCAGAGACTTCTTTTTGAGTTATTGAAGAAGTTGGATGCGGAGTTGAAGCACGAGGTTTGTCATTGGGCTGCATATTATGTAAGTATATAATCGAGGTTATGTTAGAAGCCTTGATTATGACAGTAGTTCAAGGTGGTTAGATTAGGTTTTGTATGTTTTCCATCAACTTCTCTGTACTTGAAATCTCTTGTGCATACACATGATTAAGGACCATGAGCATACTGACCTCATTACATCGGGCCACAAGTCAAAGTTTGGGAATTGTGGATAAAGTCAGGTTTTGGCTTCTCCAATTTTAATAGTATTTACATTGCAGATTTTTTTTTTTTTTTTTTACAGGAACATAGGATGCGTCTTGGGCAAAAAGCCATATTTCACCTTGAAGGTACTTTCGTCTCTCAAGATTCTGGTTGAGATAATGATAAGTAGAAATGAAGAATCATTACGTATTAGTTTAATTGCTTGCTCTCGATTTAAAAAAAAAAAAAAAAATCTCATTTAGGGTTCTTGAAATCTCATTTAAGACTATAATTTATTTTTTCTTTCTATCCATGATGCATGATGTTCTGTGTTGTGATCTTGTTTCATCTTATCTTACATGTGATTTCATCGTAAAGCGTGAGGCGTGAGTTTTCAGATCCGTACTCATCCATCATGTACATGTTTTGCCTTTGGTAGCATGTATATCAGACCTCGTTCACATCACACATTTTTCGTATGGGTTGGGGTCATGTGCTCATGAATATGACGCATTAGACAAAGTGGCTTTCTAATCTCTGACGTGTTTTCTCTTTTATCTCTTTTTTTTTGTTTTTTTTGTTTTCAGCATTCGTGGCCAAGTTCATGAGCATTTATAAGGCTTTCCTCATCGAAGCGTTTGGCTGAGCAGTAGACTGGCATAATGGCCTTCAACCAAACATTATGGCAACGAATTGTGTACTAATGCTACTAGACATTATGAGAAGATGTGTACTCGCAAACCAGCTTTGTAATCCAGTTGTATTTTCTTCACTCCATTTCATTATTATTACTGAATTTCCTCCCTAAATTCTAGCTCCTCTGGGATGTAAAATATATCTTTTCTCACCATCCCCATAGTGTATGAGACAAATGTATGCATTTCAATTAGGGTCGTATTCTGTAGTTCCGATTCTACCATGTCTTTTTCATTATGTCGAAAATCGATTTTACGGTATGGACGCATATGACCTCTCCCTCTATGCCTTGTGGAAATGATTCCTCTGGCATCACAACATTTACCACAACGATGCTGTTCATGGATCAAATTATTTTGTGGATTGGATTTCACGTGACTGTCTACGGCTCCATTGCATGTGCTTGGGGTAGAAGTTTTGTATAAATGTATTGCCATACTATTAAGTATTTTGATTTAAGTTCTTTTCTTTCTAAGAGGTGGAATAGAATAACCCGGTGAATTTTGTCGAAACTCTCTAGTTTCTTCGTTCAAACGGAGGGCTAGAGATACATCAACGTATGATATGTCGTTATCGAATTTAAAGGTTGGATACGCTCGTAAGAATTCCACGGAATTTAGCGGGTACTGCAGGGTTTCGGGGACGTGATGTAATCCCACGGATATGATATGCGTTTGCTTGGAACATGCGGAAACCTGGGTGATGTTTGTGCAACATTCTTATGACAGGCTATTTTAGAATCAACTTTCATCTGACCAATGTGTAACCAACCAACTTTTCAAACATTTAGGACCTTTTTGGAAAAGTTTATTCAGAAAGCACTTATGCTTCTAGTAAAAGAACTTTGAAGTGCTTCGTTTTTTCCATAAAACACTACCAAGTGCGTTTTGGAACACACACAACACTCTTAACTTCTTCTGTCAAATATGGTTAGAAGCGCTTTTGATGACGTAAAACGACTTTTTAAGTTATTTTAAATGCGCTTCCAAACATGCCCTTAATAAACCTGTAAATATGTCAATGAACACGATAGATGAAGGCAGAATGCTTATCCCAAAGTCAAGTAATCGGGTTGCCATAGTCAACGCAAACATAAAGATTAAGAAATAGCCGTTAATGGGGAGCAATGAAAATAAGATAACACTTGATGAACTACATTGCTGGGGTGCCTCAGCATTGTTTCAACACATTTACAAAAAAGTTAAAAGTCTTCCAACATGTAAGTTCATAGGTCCAGTGCCAAAAGAGAGATCTTACTAATACTTATAGGTTAATATGGACATCGGAAACCATTCTCCATGCATAAACGAGATCTGATCAATCACCTCCCACCTGCCTCTTCCAGGAGTCTTCGACGATCAGTTCATCTACGCCCCAGTCTTCGTAGCTGAAAATATTATACCCCAATTAATGTTTTTTGTAAACCACTTAAAAATCTTAAAATACAAGTTATGGAACATTTTGTGCCTGTGTGTGCAATCATGAACAAGTTTCTCAAAAAAGTTGTAAACATGTAATTTAAACCAAGACCTCTCAAATCATAGGCAAAACTAAAACTAGAACCTCACCTTCCATCAGGCAGGTAGCGGCGTATGGTGAATGGTATCTTCCGCTCACGAAGCTCCTTCATAGCAATCTATGAAATTCAATATTCCAGAGATTATTGTTAGCACACTAGAGTATATCACAAGGGAACAATACCTGTTGTATCAATTAGATTACTTTGTGTACTACCAATTAGACGGTATGCAAAGTCGCCTAAATGGTTTAATTTAAACCATCATATTTGCACATTGGAGCAATGTCGACCCCATGCTAAATTTCTATGCAGTCAAATGGATTAGCGATAAATGATTCATGCGGGCACTGTTTAAAGCAACTTATTTGTTTCTGACTGTTTAAAGCAACTTAAGAGTACAAAATGAAGGGAATTTTCTCCCTCCCAGGCCCACTGTAGCAGCTACAGACAGTAATTAAGGAAATTCAACAAAGCTTATACTCCTCTCCAATTGTGAGTGGCACGGCCGGCTTAACATGTCATTGAGAACATTAACCAAAGAAGTCATTAATGTTATATTTAGTGCAGTGATATTCTTCTTAGCTGTTAATCCAGATAACTAGCAAATCTTACTTGGTTCTCATGACATATACTGACATCACTCCTTTAGAGTCATCCTTTCCAGTTTATCCATCATTTCCTCTTCTTCCCTAATTAATTACCAAGAAACGCACCAGTTGCTGACTTACATATTCAACAAATTGGAAACCTATAGCTAGCCTTATGCACTACCAATTACATGAAAACACTAATCGACTTACAACCATTAATTAAATTGAGATTGACAATGCAGCATCTAATATGACATTCTTTGAATTGGGAAAGGATGAACATTAAACAAATATCCAACGATGATATTTTCAATAGCTACCAGAATCAAATATTTTTAATGCATTGCACCATTCGTGTTGCATATCTACATTGTGCTTTGTAGAATTGGATGCTATCAGGACAATACACGCTAACGAAGCATTTCTACCCCTATTTCCATTCTGCAACACACTAGCTACCAAATTTTTTGAAGAAATAGTCAATAAGGTGTCCTACACACAGCATTATCGACACTTTCATCTTACGATGATACAATCTCACACTACAAGTTTCAGTCCTCCTTACTTTACCTCTTAACTCAACGTGAAAGCAGAAAAACGACAAAGTCAAATAGCTGCAGTGGGAATGAAATCTTACCTCAAGTGGGTCAGTCTCGCCCTCCAGTTCAACCATAACAGGGGCATTCATGCTGTTCATCCAACCCACAGATTAAAAATTTGTTAGCTTCCGTCGAAGCACAAAATCAAACATAACCAAATTCGTCAACAGATAAGGTAAAGTTTGGAAATTTGAAATACCTAATCTGCAGAGCACGGGTACCCAAGATTCTAGCACGTTCATACTTGGTCATATATTTCGAGGTTTTCCGAGCTCGTTCCACCCCCTCTTGTTCTTCCTTCTCCTCAGCTTCAATGGGATCTCCTGCAACGTCATCATCATTGATCAGATTGTCTACATCCTCCTCCTCTGCCCCTTCCTGCCCATCATTCCAATTAAAACTCAGAAATTTAAAAAAAGAAAACATTATATTTACCAACAAAAAGGGGGAAATTAAAAATAAATAAAAAGTAAAAACCTTACTTCAATTTCGGGCTCTGGAGGCTCATCCTGGTATCTGCATAAAAAAATTAATAATAAATCAGTATAATTCATACACGCAATGACAGAAAATCAGAGGATAGAGAGAGAGAGAGAGAGAGAGAGAGAGAGAGAGATAGAGAACCCCATGTCAACGTCGTTGTAGTCATCGTCCGCCATTGTTGATGGGTGAAGAAGTTCTGGTTTAGGGTTTTGGAACTTAGAGAGAGAGAGAGAGTCTGGAATAATGTGGGAAGGGACTAGGGTTTGAAATAAGGATTTCGAACGATCAGGTATGGCAACGACCACCGTACGTTTCTAGAGGTCCAATCACAATATAACAACTGGCAGATTTTTTTTTAATGAGCCGAGGGTTTAAACGGTTTTTAACACAGATCGCTTTCCTTAAAGCTTCTTCTGTGAGACGCCGTCGTTTTGCCTCTTTTATCCTCAGGCAAACCATCTTCTTCTTCGAAACTCCAGAAGAGACAGAAAACCAGTGTTCACCTGAAACCCTAGCTGGTGCTTCTTCTCGTTCGCGATTATGCAGGTAACTACATTATCAAGTCGATTTTATCGCTCTAATTAATTTCCTAAAACCCCAATTTTTCTGTTTGTTTGCTGAGAAAATTGAGGAAGAAAATCAACGTCCTCCTTCTCCCTCAATTTTTTTTCTTTCAAATTCATGAACCCTAATTTTTTTCTTCGTTTACTTAAAATTAGCAATTAGAGCATAGCTAATTGTTTTTATTTTGATTGGTTCAGGCCAGTGACAGGTTCAACATCAATGGTAGTAGTTTGGTGCAGGTTGCACTGCCTTTTTGGGTTCGTTAGGATTGGATTGGATAACTAGTAAAATTCAAGGTGTATCGAAGGTGGCGGTGAATGATTTTTCTTTTTGAGAGGATTAAACATTAAGGATAATGCTTCTAATCCTACCATTTTAGAGGATTGGGATGGATAAGTTTTGTTAATGAGTAATCCTTCTTCTTTCTTCAAGATGGACACGATGTTGTTGTTTCTTCTTTCAATGGACATTAATTATAGTGAGTTATCTAGTCCAATCCAATCCTAGACGCTAAACGAGTCCTTTTTGACACCCAAATAGTTAGTTATATTTTCAATCTAACGGTTTTGATTTGAAAGTTTGAGGTTCGTTTAATTATTTATATGTTTTGTTTGTTCAATTCAAAACATGAACTTGTAAGTAGAAATATATCAAGATTCTGTTTAGAGATTGAATGTCAGTGTTCCTCCCTAGGAGTTAATGTTTATGATAGCACGAAAAAGAGCTCCAAGGAAGGAAGCCCAGTTTGTGGAAGCTGGGGAATAAGCCTGTCAATCCTCTGTCTTCTGTCAATTAAAACCCTTTTTCTTCTCGACTCAAGCCTTAATTTATTTTTTGACATTTTGGGGCTGCCCTTTTATTTGCATATGATGATTTGATGTTTGCCTGTTTAGTGGTTTATTGTAATAAAAAGATGCTGATGTTTTGGCTTCAAGTGTTCTTTACTTTTTAGCTTGTATTTTGTGACCACTGCAAAGTCTTTGCCATTTTATTTCAAATAATTTCAGCTGTCCTTCATCACCTTGGTATTTAAAAAATCCAAATTTCATTACTATGCCGTAATTTTGTCTTCTGTTTCTTAGGTTCCCCAGTAGATTCTGACACGTGTTCGGATCAGCCAACTCCGCACTAACCCTGATAATGTGTGAGATTTATCTGGTGGAGATGGGATGCATAAGAACGACCCCATGTGTTCTTGTTTGAGGTATCTCTTTATTCACACCTACATCTACATTTCCATATAATTTTTTGATGTTAGCTATTTTCACCTCAGCAAATTAGGGGGATAAATTGAATATCAGTCAGTCGTTGTATTTTGTTTCTCATTGTCTATATTTCATGTAATTGGACAGGTCGAAACCAGTAGGGCAAAGTACACTCTTGAGGGTGGGGTTTTGTTTAATATTTGGATTGCAATGGATACCAACATGACTGAAAGGACATCTCCAAAACAAACCAAATGGAGAAAAGTGGCTTATGGAGGGATGCAACCTGGGTTTGATGACAATCACACCGATGAATCATTTCTCGAAGAGATGGTCACAAATGCCAATGTGCGAAAAAGGGACATGCTAAAAGTGATGCAGGATTCAGTTTCCATCTCCCAATATCTGTGCATCGTTACTCTCACTGGTTTGGTTTGGATCTACACCCTCAGATCTACTCTGAATGAAAATTCGCTTTTGCTTCTTGATGTCACCCTTCTCGGGTTGGGTTTTCTCATACTCCTTTTAACTCAAGAAATGTTTTCCCTCAATCTTCTTTTCCATTACATCATCAATATTTCTTTTTTTACCACCGGCTTATATCTTCTAGCTCCTATTTATCAAACTCTTACAAGATCCATTAGCTCAGACTCCGTTTGGGCAGTGACCGTCACACTCCTTGTGCTTCACCTTTTTCTCCATGACTACTTTGGGTCCACCATAAGAACTCTCGGTGCTCTAAACAACCCGACATTGACAAGTTGCATCTCTTTAAATGCTTCTGTTGTGGCCTCGGTTTTCATGGCTTCGCGCCTGCCTTCAAGTCTTCTTGTCTTTGCGAACATGTTTTTCTCCCTGCAAGTTTTCCTTTTCGCTCCGTTGGTAACTTACTGCATCAGGAAGTATTCCTTCCGTCTGCACCTCTGGTTTTCGTTTAGTCTGATGGTTGCAACCTTGGCTTTTGTTTATACGCTACACCTGTTTCTTTTCGTAATGTTGTTAGGGTTGTTGGTTTTTGTAACTGTGGTCTGTCCGTATTGGCTGATACGGATGCAGGAGTACAAATTTGAGATCAACGGTCCGTGGGACGAGGCTAAGCTTTGTTTTGAGATTGTAGATTGAGATTTTGAGTGCCCTTATGACTGTTTGTTGTAATATATGTAATTTCAATGTAGAACATACAAATGTTGTGTAAACATTATCTTCTGTATCTCTTACCGTTAATCGTGTTTAGTGATGTTATGCTTATCAACTTATGTCATTATAAAGCGGATTTTCTTCGGTGCAAGCAGTCATTACATGCTTCAACCAGTAGAGGGTCTCAAGTTCGAATATCCCTCCCAACTCAGCCAACCCCCAATTCTCATTAAGGAAGAAAACGGTCGTAATGTTTCTTTTCTTCTATTTTTCTTAAGTACCTACATGCACTCAACCTTTCTTCTTGTGGTCCACCAATCGATGCAAGCTCTTTTTCAAGGCAATCAAGAACGCTCAGGGAAACAAGGACGACGAGTGCGAAAAAGCGTTCTAGAACAATTATTTATCATCAATTTAGGCTTTGGATCAATTTCAACGGTCAAAATATTTGTTTACTTTTTTTTTTTTAACAAACGGTAAAATAATTTACATTAAACTACAGAAAAGATATTCAAACACAGGACCTGAGAGTAATAAGTCACTTGATAAACATATGAATGTGAAATGGGTTGCCCAGTTGAAATATCTTGCCCACCAAGCCCACCTAGCAGCCGAGCCCACAACCCATACCTGTCCAATGTCCGGATCCAAAAAATAAAAAAGTATAAATTAAGAAATTGTAAGGGCATTTGGTTCGAATAAATCGTATAGTCCAGAACGCGAGCACGCAGCCTCCTCGGTCGGCAGCGCTAAGTCCTCCCTGTAGCTCGAGCCGCCGCTTCACCGCCATTCTGCAGCAGTCCTCCGCGCAGCGCCGCCCTCTGTAAGCCCTTGCTCGTAATTTCACCTTCTTCTTCGTGTTTAACTCTTCTGCCTCTTGTCTTCTCTATTACAAGGAATTCTGTGAATGTTTTTATCTTTTCTGTTTTATTTTTTTGCAAATTAACTTTAACTATGTTTATAACTTCTTATTATTTCTGAATTAGTGAGTAAATTGTTCCAAATTTCTGAATTAACTATAATTCTGGCAGGTTATTATTGCTTTTGCAATACTTTGTTCCCAATTTGTTCCAACAAATAGCAAAAGATGCAGAAGAATAAGGGAAGGCAAAGAGGAGGGGGGCCGTTTACAAGACGAACGGATAACAAGGAAGAAAACACAGATACCCGCATCCAAAAAATGGACTTGAGGAACATTGCCAAAGAGATTGAGCTTTTGGGTATGTATATAATCTGTCACTATTGTTTTTTGCATTCATACAGTTCCTTTTGTTGTAATAACCGGAGTTTTTTTCGATGAAACGGCATTTTAATAGAACCTATAACCCTAATGTGAGTTCCTTCTACCAAGCGTATTGGTGTTGTCGTAACAAATTTGTGTAGGAAGATGATAGAATTGCTTGACATGCTCCCTGGATAATGCCCGTGAATGCTCTTATTTTCGTTTGATAAGTCACATTGATTGAGTTTGAGCCTATATCAGTGATCAGGTGAATCTTTTGTTTTGTTCACCTGAATTTTTTTTTTCAAATAAGAACAGTACAAGTTAAAATCATTAGTATGACGACATAAAGTATCGTTTCGTGGTTTGTGGATTTAACTTATATGTATAAGTAATGGGATAGGACAACTTCATATGTTTGATGCATGCGTGGGTACCTTTTCAGTTATGTTTATGCTAATTTTAGTCTGCCCTTCAACTTCAAATTTTTGCATTCAGGTACTTCCAATATGACATGGAAGGAGAGGAAGGAGTTGGAAAATAGGAAGGTTGTATCTCTTGGTGGAAAGGTATGGATCTATCACCATATTTAATTTCAAAAGTATTGTTTTGATTTATGTTTTTGTTGTAATGGGAAAAAAGAACTAGTTTTGGGAAAATAAACGATGAGAGGAGTTCGTTTTCGTTAGTTGTATTATTTCCGCACTCTACAAGCTTTGTTGTCATGCATCCGTAGGCAGTTTGTATGCCACGTTGATTTCGAAGTCTAAGGTACCCCATAAGGTACAAGTACTTGCTAGGATGACCTCGTGGAGAAGTTTGTACTGTAACATTATTCAGAAGAAAGAGGCCTAGTGTTGGCTTATCACCTGCTCATAGGAAATATCAACTTTTGATTGCACTATGTGCAAAGACATGGTTGATAGTACTGACAATATTTTTGGTCGTTGTTTGATCACTTTGAGGCTTAGGTATAGGTTGTTCTGGAAATCAAGGTCTGGTCCCCACATTTTTTTGTATTTTTATTTAGTAACAAACTTTGTACTTTTGGTGGAGGCCAAAGGCTAGATTTGGTGGAGTTGTAGTGTGTTGGTAATGTCTAGTTGGAGAAATAAGTGTAGAAGTTTCACGGCAAACAGAAAAGTGGAGGACAAATAAATTTTGTGGAACAGGGGAAAATATCTGGTTTTCTATAGGCTTCGATTCCAACAAATTTAGGGACATAACATTGTTTTAGATTAATGTGGATTCGAGGGCTGTTATAATTTAAGCAGCTGTTAGTTTTTCAGGTGCGTTGTCTGTTGGAATGACGGTTTGGTTTTGTTAATGTGTAAACGTGGTGGTTTTGGCTGCTCGCCAGTGATTTGTTTTATTTAGTACTTGAGTTCAATATAGTTTTCACGTATCCTGTAAATGGGAATGAAATTTGCTGTAGATTAATGTGGATTCGAGGGCTGTTATAATTTAAGCAGCTGTTAGTTTTTCAGGTGTGTTGTCTGTTGGAATGACGGTTTGGTTTTGTTAA
This sequence comes from Crataegus laevigata, assembly GCA_963580275.1. Classification (NCBI taxonomy): domain Eukaryota; kingdom Viridiplantae; phylum Streptophyta; class Magnoliopsida; order Rosales; family Rosaceae; genus Crataegus; species Crataegus laevigata. Next base: position 32,438,244 of record OY756952.1, read on the forward strand.
TGTGTAAACGTGGTGGTTTTGGCTGCTCACTCAGTGCAACCGTGATTTGTTTTATTTAGTACTTGAGTTCAATATAGTGTAGAAGTTTCACGGCTAACAGAAAAGTGGAGGACAAATAAATTTTGTGGAACAGGGGAAAATATCTAGTTTTCTATAGGCTTCGATTCCAATGAATTTAGGGACATAACATTGTTTCGGATTAATGTGGATTCGAGGGCTGTTATAATTTAAGCAGCTGTTAGTTTTTCAGGTGCGTTGTCTGTTGGAATGACGGTTTGGTTTTGTTATGTGTAAACGTGGTGGTTTTGGCTGCTCGCCAGTGATTTGTTTTATTTAGTACTTGAGTTCAATATAGTTTTCACGTATCCTGTAAATGGGAATGAAATTTGCTGTAGATTAATGTGGATTCGAGGGCTGTTATAATTTAAGCAGCTGTTAGTTTTTCAGGTGTGTTGTCTGTTGGAATGACGGTTTGGTTTTGTTAATGTATAAACGTGGTGGTTTTGGCTGCTCACTCAGTGCAACCGTGATTTGTTTTATTTAGTACTTGAGTTCAATATAGTGTAGAAGTTTCACGGCAAACAGAAAAGTGGAGGACAAATAAATTTTGTAGAACAGGGGAAAATATCTGGTTTTCTATAGGCTTCGATTCCAATGAATTTAGGGACATAACGTTGTTTTAGATTAATGTGGATTCGAGGGCTGTTATAATTTAAGCAGCTGTTAGTTTTTCAGGTGTGTTGTCTGTTGGAATGACGGTTTGGTTTTGTTAATGTGTAAACGTGGTGGTTTTGGCTGCTCGCTCATTGCAACAGTGATTTGTTTTATTTAGTACTTGAGTTCAATATAGTTTTCATGTATCCTGTAAATGGGAATAAAATTTGCTTAAGTTTGCAAATGGTGCTAATAGTCAGCTGAAAGCACACAGCTTATAACTAAAGAGTAATAGGACATTGGTCTCCTTCAGCTGAGCACCAACTAGTACTACTTTTTCAATATAGCTATGTTTGCATTCCTTTACAAGCTCTCCAAAAGTATTCATGAGTGCTTGCCCTTGAAACAGCCTCAAAAGAACCGGCGACTACCTCTAAGTGTAGCAAAACTGGTGATGAAGAATCAAAAGAAAAGGGAGCAAAAACTGCAAGAACAGGTGAATTGCCTCTTCCACTGCCCTTTTTAATTTGCGAATGGTAGTTTGGTCAACTTGAACTAACTCGATACTCAATCTGTATAGAACATGGTCCTTGGACGTTTTGGTGGGAATTCGAGTGGCAGTTCTAAGAGATCCACGGAGAGGAAGAGGCCCGAGAACAGGGGTTTGAAAGCAAGCGAAGGTCACTTTAAAAATGGTGTACTTGATGTGAAGCATTTGCTACGTCCTACTTCAGCTAGAGACACATATGCTGGTCCGAGTATGCTCAGAGGGAAAACTAAGGGGAAGCGAAAGAACAACACAGGTAAGAAGATCGGCGGTATGGACTAGCATAATGACGGAAAATTGTTTTAAACTAGAGCAGAAAGATTTTGCTTCTGTTGGTGGTGCTTCTATCGGCATTGGAACTCGAACAATACTAGTGTGATCCCATGGAACTTGGCAGCCACTAGCATTTAGCGACAACTCTTTTTCGGTTTTGTTATTTACTCCCTTTTAGTTCGAAATCTGTACCTCTCTTTACTGGACCGGATATAAACGTACACACTATGCAATTTTTATCTATCAGATGCAGTTTCCGTTTTCATGATTTCATCGAGCAATCTGATGCCCGATCGCGGTTTCCTGGTATCGTTTGATCTTCATTGTCGTGCTCTAGAATTCGTTCTGTAGAATACTTGTGAGATGTGTATGTTTAAGTCAATTTACCTTTGTAAACGAAATCTCGAGTGCTCTCTTTGCCGTTCAACTTTTTGACGTTTGACAGAAATTTGGAACAACTGCTAAAAGGTTAACGGTAAGCCCCAAAATTTTATTTTCAGAGTTCAAATCCCTAAATTAGAGAGGGAGAAAATGTTTAGAATCTCAATTTTCTTATATCCGTGAGGTTTTAAAATTGTTTCCACTTATGCATTTCATCTATTTAATCGTATGATTCTTAATTTTCTATCTACTATTATCTAAAAATAATCAAGTTATTAATAATTGGACAAAATCAAGAAATAACTCCTCATGTGCGAAATTATAGAAGATCTCCTTTAAGATCAAACAATTTCATCGAATTGAATATGATTGTATGTGTGATAGCATCTACTATATTCAGAATATAAATTGATATTATGACATGTAAGACCCACTTTCAGGCTGTGCAGAAGTCGCACTTACACTAATCGGACCAAAATAAGTGACATTGTTTTGGAATACAAAGTATTAATTGAGATGTCAAAGCTCTATGATGACTACTTTTGGTCCATGTGGTACTAATGTGCATTCCACAACTCAATAAAATTAGACGCAAACTCAATTTAACGAAGGACTACAAAGTCAACATGTCGGAAGGCATAAATTGATAAGATCTCTAGATTTTATGATAAAATGTAAAACAATTAACATCTCGTGACCAGTTTTAAAAACCATTCCAAACCTAAACGGTGTAAAATGAAGCGGCCCAAAAATAAATCATGCCATAAGTGCAAATATTTTTCAGAGGTGACCTGGTCTCGAAAACAATACAACAACACTGAGTGACACCCAGACGCAAAATACAACAGAAAGTACAAGATTTAAAAGGATAACTGACCACCGGGCTAAATTGTCTATCCAGTCAGGTCAAGCTATCCGATTCCAAACAGAAAGTATTAGATTAAGGATAACTGTCCACCGGACTAAATCCTCCACCACTTCCTCCAAGCTCCCCATGATATCCATGTTTCAACTGAAGTTCTTCAAAACTTCAACCTTCAAAGAGTTCTAATAACCAAACATGCAATCATCATACATTGTTAAACATCTGATACAACTGAACTAATGAAACAAGATTAACGTAAACTTACCGAAACAAGACAGAATCAACCATCAACGTCCATCTGTTGAGTTGTTGGGGGTGGTCCGAAAAACTCTACACGAAAAGAATGGGAAATGTTTGAAGAAATGCATAAATTCAACTCGGGCCAAAATTACAAAGAATTTGAATTGTTACCTGACTCGAGTTGTTTGTAGAATTGTCTGTCCTGGATATATGTTTCATCATCATCTACCAAGACGGGAGAAGATGGTAGGGTACGTAGCCAATCTTGCGAGCACATCAACGCCTGCACAAACTTAGGAGTATACGAGCTCCAATGCTTATTAAGAACACACCCTCCTGTGCCTGTGCTAAATGCAGACTCAGATGAAGCCATTGTCGACAATGGAATAGCAAGCACGTCCCTTGCAATGCGCGACAAAATTCGATACCTTGTAGAGTGTACTTTCCACCACTGCAGCATGTCGAACTTGTCATTTGCTGGATCCTCGCAAGGGTCCGACAAATACTTATCCACCTCGTTTCTTGGAAGTAAACCTTTCTTTTCTTTGAACTTTAGAAACTTATTTATCCTTTCATCATGACACTGATCATCATCGTTAGAGGCTTCGGGGTAACCTGGGGTGGAATCCGATGCACTATAAACCTCGTAAAGACGAAATAAAAGCTCTTTGACCCCTTTCACCATCTCTTCAACCATGGAATCGTCATATATCTCACTAAAACAAAATGACAAATAATCCAGCTTAAACCGCGGATCAAGCACAACTGAAACAATCAACAGCTTGTTGCTGTCAAGAGAACCCCAATATTTGTCATATCTTCTCTTGATACTAGCCGCCATTTTTCCCAAAACTGAATCTTGATTTTGGCTCAATGTTGTCAACTTCGATTGAATTGAACACATGGTATCAAAATACACATTCGAAGTGACACACGAAGCACTAAACTTCAAGGTCGCATCATAAAAGATCTTCAAAAGTATAACAAAAACCCGAACATTTTCCCAATCATCGGCAGTAGGTGGCCCTATCAATTTTACCCTACTGATCCAATTCTCCAAGAAATAGCTAGCATAATCTTCATCATCTTCTCCTAGCTTCTCAAAAGCCCTTTGGAACTTTAAGGTGTCTCTCAACATCAAATAGGTTGTATTCCACCCAATATGATCATCTGAAACCATTAGACCTTCACACTCAATTTCTTCCTGCTCAATAAATGCTGTAAATTTCGATAATCCTTTGGGAAAAATCTTTATATATCTCACAGCATTGCGAATACTATCAATTGATTCATGCATATCTCTCAAGCTCTCGTTCACAATCGAATTCACAATACGAGTATAGCACGGCATGTGTAAAAATTCACCATCTAACAAATTCCCAGCCAAATTTCTCAACTTCATTTTCATAAAGTTAGCCGCATCATTTGCACTCACATTATCAACAGAAACTGTCAACACTCTTTCTATACCCCATTCAACTAAACACGCTGCAATGATTTCTCCAACTGTCTTCTCATTCACATCAGGTACAACGCAAAAGTTCAATATTTTCTTATGCAGCTCCCAGTTACTATCAATAAAATGAACCTTCAGAGCCATGTAGTTGATTTCTTTCACAGAAGTCCATGTTTGGGTGGTAAGGCAGACCCGCCTCTGCGGAATTTCAATCAACATTCCTTTCAGCTGCTTCTTCTGATGTGAATAAAGCCGGTATGCATCTCGAGCAATTGTTATTGGAGATGGCACAGTGAAATAAGGATAAAGCTCTTTAACAAAATCTTGAAACTCTTTCATGTCTAAGTTGCTAAGAGGTAACCCAGTGCCGATTGTCATCTTAGTTAACCCTCTGATATATTTTGCTAAACTAATCCGGCTTTCCAATGAATCACCAACAAAGCAACTAGTTTCAAGACCTGGGTCCTCTTTCCCTTCGTGATCTAAACCATTTGGGTTATTTTCACACTCAGTAGCTAAATGATTCCATAAAATACTCTCCTCGGGCTTCAGAGTACCGAAACTGTATTCCGCACCACAGTAGTTACATTCATATCTTGGCTCAGTAAGGCCATCATTTTCAAGTTTAGTGAAGTGATTCCATACCGTTGGTAGCGATCCAGGTTGGTCAGTTCGGGGACTTTCAGCAGAATTAGTATCTGAATTTGAGTAATCCTCTTCCATCTCAACCCTATCAATCAAATTGAGTATGAAATACAAATCAGATAATCGCGACAAACATCAACACAGCATCAAAAGTATGAAACAAATCTCAGCAAATAAACTCAAAGCAGCAGAAATTGCAAGAAATCGGAGACCCCTAAATCAAATTGGGAACTGAAAAGTCTAAATACCTAATCAGCTTCAGTATACTACCCAATCACCTACAAATCTCAACACATTCATGTACACATTCACCTTTCAATCCCATACAGCAAACAAGTCATGACCTCGAAACGTTCACAAATATGAACGGAAGCTGATTTTCACACACCCCTCTTTATTTCTGGTCATCGAATTCAGATTGGATAAATTAAACGGAAACTACTACAACAGCAGTAAACATGGCGTGTCAGAGGATAAAAATGGTGCGTGTTTATCATTTTCCAATGCAAGCTACCCGCAACCGGCCTATATGACAGAAATTTACCAAGACAGATCGGGGGATGAAATATTCATGTCATTACTATTTTATTTTCTAGTAGTTTTGATCCGATCATCTGATAAATTAACAAATCGAAGAGTTGCAATAAGAAATGAGGGTACGTTAATTTGGAAGAGAAACTCACCGACTTTTCGAAACGTCGGGAAAGCACTTTCCGGCAGAAGCAGCAGCAGCAGCAGCAGCAGCAGGCTAGCTGCAAGAATTGAGCTGATGAGATTCGAAACGGAGAGTGCGAGTGAGCCGCAGTCTGCAGAAATTGAAGGGTTTTGGCAAAAAGCTAAAAACCCAAAAGTGATTCTATATTTATACTAACAAGTACGTACATACAACCCGAAACCAATCCCGAACCGAAACAAATCCCGAAAGCGCGGGAAGGAAGTTTTAGTTATAAATAGACAAAAGTTATAGTGATATCTATTGTTAGGAATAAGAAAGAAGCGAGTGTAAAATATCACACCGTTTAGTTTCGTAACTATAGCACAAAAAGATTGCAGGTAAAAGGAGGAAGGGAAAGATATTGATATTATTGCTTTCACTTTTTTCTTTTGTTGTGTATTGTAATCGCACAAAGAGTACTTTTTATATAGAGCCACATCCGTGACAAACTAAAAAGTGAAATAATTGCTCTTTTTAAAAACATCTCACAACAATTACATTATTATTGCCATTTTGAAAACATCACATAACAACAATTACATTACTGTTCTCAAATCTTCATCACTTAAAACATGTGGGCATTCATTCACACAATTTTACAACTATTTTATTATTTGTTACATTGTTGGCCTTTTCACCTCATTGAAATACGAAGTTAAGAGCTACTTTTTATATCTGATACTTCATTAGTTTATTCTTACTTATATAAAGGACAAAATTTGTATGCGTTGTCCATACGTCATTTGTGTATTTATTTGTTATGGAAAGAAATCATCTCCAAATCTCTTCCACCAAGGCCATCGGATAAAGTGATTCGGACCCTTAAAATTTAATTCAACGGCGAAAAACATAGACCCCTTTAAAAGTTATAATAACTTTAATCATTAAATCAAATTTCAAAGTTCTGAATCACTTGATCAATAGTCATGGTGGAAGAGATCCGGAGAAGATCTCTTTCCATTTGTTATCGATATGACTATGTCGTAACAAATAGAGGGTCAATTGTGTAAAATTCGTACTTTTATGTGAATATACCGTTGTCTTTAAATAAATTTAAAAAGAAAAAGAGGAATAACTTACAAGTCATCATGCAGAAAATAGAGATTTTTTTATTTATTTTTTAATAATTAAAAGGGAATCATTTTGTAGTTTCACCACTATAGTCTACCCTTCCGAGAGCAGAAAAAACTCACAAATGCGCTTTAAACCTCCTAACCGTCATCATGTGATTCACTAGAGCAAAAAACTAAACCCAAAACGTGTTGTGTGGAATAAGGACTTGAAATTCGCCCCAGATTTGGCCACCCGTGGTGGTTAGAAAATAGGGGGAATTTGGCTAATGCAAAATGAAGTAGAAGAAAAAGAAGAAAAGATGATGAATTTGACCAAATTCATGAGTGCATATATCTCAGTAATAACTAATAACCCGGTCATGAACACAATAAACAACATTGAGACATACCCAAAAACAAGATACAACAGAAAGTACAAAGATTTAAGGATAATTGTTGTTCATCCATTCAGGTCAAGTAATCCAACTCCAAACAAACTCTCCACTGCCAATGCACACCAGAAATCTTTCACCACTTCCAAGTCCCCATGATCCACGATTCGATCTGAAGTTGAAAACTTCAATCCTCGGAGAGGTCTACTAATCAAACACGAGATCATCTTACGTTGTTAAGCATCTGATATGATTAAACTGGTAAGAGAATATTAACACACCAAAAAAAAAATATACCTTCGTCATCTGACAGGCCTTCGTTATCTGACATGAGATTGTCAATATCCATAGGCTGAGTTGTTCGGCGTGATGCATAATACTCTACACAAAACCATGGAAAGTGTGTGAAGAGATTCATAAACTCTACCCTGACCAAATGTAAAAGCCATAGGTTAATAAGAAAGAGCTACAAAGAAGTTGAATTGTTACCAGAGCGGATTTCTTCGTAAAATATCGCGTCCTCAATTAATACTTCATCATCATCAACCAAGACAGTAGAAGATGGTGGGCTCCGTAGCCAATTTTGTGAGCACATAAAGGCCTGCACAAAGTTAGGAGTGTACGAGCTCCATTGCTGATTTAGAACACACCGTCTTCTGCTAAATGCAGCCTCAGATGAAGCCATTGTAGACACTGGGATGGCAAACACATCCCTTGCAATACGCGATAGCATTTGATACTTTGTCGAGTTTACTTTCCACCAATGCAGCATATCAAACTTGTCATCTGCTGGATTCTCACAAGTGTCTGACAAATACCTATCCACCTCATTTCTTAGGAGTAAACCTTTCTTTTCTTTGAACTCTAGAAATTTATTTATCCGTTCGTAATGACACTGATCATCATTAGAAGCTTCGTTGCAACTAGGGGTGGCATCCGATGCACTATAAACCTCGTAAAGACGAAACAAAAGCTCTTTGACCCCTTTCTCCATCTCTTCAACCATGGAATCATCACATATATCACCAAAACAAAATGCCACATAATCCAACTTAAAGCGTGGATCAAGCACAACTGAAACAATCAACAGCTTGTTGTCGTCAAGAGAACCCCAATATTTGTCATATTTTGTTTTGATACTCATTGCCATTTTTCCCAAAAGTGAATCTTGACTTTGGCTCAATGTTGTCAACTTAGATCGAATTGAACACATTGTATCAAAACATATATTGGAAGTGACACTTGAAGCGCTAAACTTCAACATCGCATCATAAAAAATCTCCAAAAACCTAACAAAAGCCCGAACATTTTCCCAATCATCAACAGTAGGTGGACCTATCATTTTTAACCCACTCTCATCCTCCAAGAAATGGCTACGATAATCTTCATCATCTTCTTCTAGCTTCTCAAAAGCCTTTTGAAACTTTAAGTTATCTCTCAACATCAAATAGGTAGTATTCCACCTAGTAGGAACATCCAATACCATATAACCTTTAAACTCAATTTCTTCGTGCTCAATACATGCTTCAAATTTCAATAATCCTTTGGGAGAAGACTTTACATATCTCACAGCATTGCGAATACTATCAATTGATTCATGCACATCTATCAAGCTCTCGTTCACAATCGAATTCACAACATGTGTATAGCATCGCATGTGTAAACATTCACCATCTAACAAATTCCCAGTAAAATTTTTCAGCTTTATTTTTATAGAGTTCATAGCCACATCATTCGCATTATCAATAGAAACTGTCAACACTCTTTCTATACCCCAATCAGCTAAACATGACGCAATGATTTCTCCAACTGTCTCCTCATTATCATCAGGTACTTGGCAAAAGTTCAACATTTTCCTATGAAGCTTCCAATCACTATCAATAAAATGGACCTTCAGAGCCATGTACTCCATCTGTAACGTAGAAGTCCATGTTTGGCCCATGTACTCCATCTGTTGCATAGAAGTCCATGTTTGGGTGGTAAGGCAGACCCTCTGTGAATTTTCAATCAACAAGCTTTTCAGTTGCTTCTTCTGATCCAAATAAAGCTGGTATGCATCTCGAGTAAGTGTTACTGAAGATGGGACATCAAACTCAGGACGAAGTGATTTCATAAAAACTTGAGCCACTTGACTCTCTAACTGGCTAAAAGGCAAATCGTCGATAATTATCATTTCAGTGCATGCTCTGATATATTCTGCTTCACTTAACCACCCTTCCAAAGAATTCTCACCAGAACAACTAGGAACTTGGCTAGTTTCAAGACTCGGGTTCTCTTTCCTTTTATGCTCTAATCTATGCGGGTTATTTTCACAGTCATTTGTCAAATGATTCCATAAAATACTATCTCCGTGCTTCATAGTATCCACACTAAATTCCTCCCCACAGTAATTGCATTCATATTTAGGCTCGCTAAGGCCATCATTTTCAAGTTTAATGAAGTGATCCCATACCGTTGGTAGTGATCCAGGTTGTTTTCCCTCAACAGCCTCGCTGAATTTAGAAACTGGTGGAAGCTGGTTAGTTCGGGGAGTTTCAACTGAATTAGGATGAGGAGTTGAATCATTTGGTAGTGATCCAGGTTGATTTCCTTTTACGCCTGCACTGATCTTAGGAACTGGTGGAAGCTGGTTAGCTCGGGAAGTATCAACAGAATTAGGATGAGGAGTTGAATCATCATCCATCTCAACCCTAAAAATCAAAGTGAGCATAGACATATAAATCAGATTATTGTAGTAACAATCAACACAGCATCAAAAATATTAAACAAATCTCACGAATAAACTCAAAGCATCAGAAATTCCAAGCAATCGGAGACCCATAAAACCAAAATTGGGAACTGAAAGTTTGAATACCTAATCTTTTTAGCATATCAGCTAAATACAACATGCATTTGTCTGCCTAATGCACTTATGAAACTACCCCAACAGTTACAGAAAACACACACACACACACACACACAGAATAGCATCCAAACTGCCAAGAGTCCCTTATTTTAGCTTACAAAAGGGGCATTGTGCACCACATTCCAAAATGTAGTTCCCCGTTGTTAGAATCCCTACCTATATAACGGACTTGGTGATGCTAAGTTGCTAACCTTCGGGGGTTCTTCAACTATTCCTAATCTAAATAACAGAAAATGAAGTTTACTCAGCAACAAACCTCAACACACACACACACACATATGTAGGCTTGTTAAATGACAATACGAACTACTCGCAACCGGCCTAAGTCTATACAACAACAACAAAGCCTTATTTCACTAAGTGGGGTCCGCAACGGGACTATATCTATAGGACAGTAATTTCCCAAGGCATTAATCTAGGGATCAATATACATGTCAATGATGTCATCACTATTTTCTGGTAATTTTCAACTTATATGCCACAGATAGACTTGCAATTCTAAGAAATAAAGTTACAGTGAGTTAGGGCATTAAATCTTCCAAAGTTTCTAACTTTCAGTTCTACATAAGTAGTGACGATAAAAATAATTATTATTATGTTAAAAGGAGAAATCAACATGCCAGAAATGAGGTGCATTTAGAAGATAAACTCACCGGTTTCAGCCGGCAGGCGCCGCAAGGTGCCGGAGAAAGTTTCGTGCTTTTGAGCTGAGAGAACCGAAAGGGCGGGGAGAGCGGGCTTCCAGTCTGCAGAAAGGCGCTTTCTTCCACGCACGGATGCTTTTATACACCCACACTGATTAATAACATGAGTGATGTACCATTTCGTGTTCTGAAATATTTTTATATTGTGTTAAAGGAATGGCAGCAATGGGAAATTTAAGATTCCAACTTGAGAGGGTCGCAGTGTTAAAGGTCCAAATATTTTTCTATAGAAACAGAATGCTAAGCGCATAAAAATAATTAAGTTTGTTCACTGTGACATTTCTTCGAACAAAGTTTGTTATTGTCAACTGAACTAAATTGTACACATATAAAAAAATGTTGAAATATACTAAAACAATATAATGAGTGCTATTGAGATAATTGATAATTTATCGAGTAACGCAACCTTTGATACGTCAATTCTTGTGGACACAAAGATAATCGGTACCAAACATCCTAGAGATTAAAAAGACGAATTCAGTTTCAGGGTAATAAAGTGTGATTAAAAGATAAATTCAGAGACAAAAACAATAAATAAGCCTAAAAAATTAAATAAACTAATAAAGTGAATATGGCCAGAATAGCAACAATAAGTAATGCTATTCATGTTATGTTTTTATACTATATTTTCATACCGTGACATTTAACATAGACCACATCATTTGAATTAATCAAATTTTTAAATTTAGTTTATTATTTAATAAATTAATAATTAAAAAAATTATTTAATTAAATATCAAATAAAATAGTATAAAAATGTGATATAAAAAAATAATACGAATACGGTTTAGTCCAGTCCAATCAAAGTCGAATAAATAAGTTTACTTCAGTTCCTTTGACTATTGATCATCCAAAATCTCCATGGACGAAGCACAACCTCCTACTCCTACTCCGGTAATCCTTCTCTCTCTCTCTCTCTCATTCATCCGATCCGATCGATCGAATTTGTACGGGAATCTGACTGTAATTTGTGAACGGTTGATAGTTTCTGGAGGTGAAATGTCAGAGTTCAGGGATGACACGGCGGTTCGCGATGGGGACGGAGGCAGGTTTCGCAGTGTCACTCATAAACAAGAAATTGGGTGCGCGGGACCCACTTGCTCTGCACATTGAAGCCGTTAAAGAAGGTGAGGAGCCCATCAGTTTCGGCCCCAGCTCCGCCCTCGTCGATTACGGCAGTGGCTGGCGGTTACAGACCGTTACCCAGCTGGATTCTCCTGGTAATTCACTCCCTTCTCTTCAATCACTCAAATCCAAGTTCTCTACTTTTCGTTGTTTCGAGAAAATCGGAGCATTGGTTCCTGAACTATGACCGAATTGTAGCTTTCGTCAATGAAGTGCACTTGACCCTTTTAACTTTAGGATAATTGGAGCGTTGGTTCCTGAACTATGACCGAATTGTAGCTTTCGTCTTTCGTTTTCTGAATTGAAATCCACCAAAACCGGAATAGGAATTTGAATCTAACTCGTCTTTGGATTGAAAATCCATTAAAATCAGTATAGGTATCTGAATTTTAACGAAATGCAGAGCATTAGTCCTTCATGCCAACTTTGTAAGAATTTTTGTAAATGAAGTGCACATGAGCCCCTTTCGAGAAGTAAATCAGGAACTGAACCGAGGGCCAACTTTGACAGAAATTCTCGTGAGTTGGTGTGAAGGACCAATGCTTCTATTTACTCTTTATTTTAGTTCTTTTTTTGGGTATTTGTTTAAAATGATTAAATTGTGGCTTGTAATGATTTTATGTCTTTGCTCGATAACAGGGTTTGTAGGTGGAGAAGGGGTTGTAAGGCCAATGGCAATGCCAGTTCCCGATGTAACGGTAAGATCTTATTCATCTTTTTGTGTATGTTAACTGTTAAGTGAATAAGAATTCTGTTTGGCGTTATTGTATAGATGAGTTCGGACTGGACTTTTTTTTTACAGTGATTACGAAAGGAAAGATTCAACCTTTTTTTGTATATACAAGCGATATTATACTTAAATTTAAACTAAGGTGCATAGTGAGCCAATAGGGCTATGCCCTAGTCTGCAAAAAAAAATCAAAAATCAAAATCAAACTTTAATAATACGAATTCAGTTTGTTAATTAACAAGTCAATGGATTGATTGGATGACTTTGTGGAACGTTCTAGGTTATAAATAGATTTTTGGAAGAAAAATGGGACTAAAACCAAGACTAGATATATAATTTAGATAGTATCCACGGTTTAGAAGCTCAGTTTCCTGGGCTCATTAGGAAGGAAAACATTAGAGTGTGCATAGAAGTAGCTTGTTGATAGTCTCGACTCTTGAGCTTAAGCCCAGTGCTGTCCAGTACGTTGTTGTGTAAAGAGATGGAAATAATAAAAGAAAGGATTGGTCTATACTTCAGATTTCTAGGCCATGTCTCAGATAGCAAGGGTTTTGATAGGAGGTGGAGATTGTGGATTCAAGGTTGTTTAAGTTCAGTAAACTTTCAGTTATTTTAGATGGGAGGATAATGGTAAGGTAGGGTGAACATTCGTTGTCGTTTCTTTTCAGTTGTAGTCAGCGTACTAAGTAGATTGTTGGAGCAAAAACATACGTCTCATCTCAAGTCCACAGATTGGCCATGATAATTGAACTTTCGCAAGTGAATGTGCAGACAAATACCATTACACATATAAAATCTCAAAGAAACAACTCAGAAAGTAAACCGAAAATGTGTATCTTGCAAAATATGTTCATATGCACTTCTAAACAACCAGTTTTCATACTTCATAGGAGTGAAGTTTTTGTTTGAAATGATTAAGTAATCTACATTTTTGTACATGTAAAAATACCTTATTTGTTATGTGAGGAAGGAAAACTTGTTTTCTTTTTCTTCCAAACTAAAGTTTTTGTTTCACGAAAGTAATGTACGATGTTAAATGATTTTTAAAAGGGTATATTTGATGATATACAATCAAATAAGCGATTAAGGGTAGCGTTCTGCCATTTCTAAGTTGAACGTTCTCTTTATCAATTGTTGACCTTTTAGCTTGTATTAATATATGTTTATGATTTTCTGTAGCGTTCTGCCAAGTTACATGTTCCAAAGAGGGTGTTGAAACCGGCAATCAGTTTTACGTACATTGGAAAAATAGTATTTGCTTTCGTTTTGATGTTTGTACTTGGTGCAATTTTCACGTTGGCTCTCGAGAACCTTCCTGGAATGATTTCTTTTATCAGTTCATCTATGTAATTCTTTTTATTATCCTCTGAGCAATGATAAAGATTATGACCTTATCCCAATCTTTTTGTATCAAAGAAATTAGAAATGAAAAAGAATAAGGAAAAATACTTTCTGATATGTATTGTCTCCAACATAATGTATGATGTGGCGCAAATAATTTTCTCTACACTTACCGCATGGCAGAGCTGAAAGGTTAGCTGAATTACTGGACGTAAGTGTTTGTTTTGGTAAGTAGCAAACCGAGAAGATACCCAGGGGGTTCAGGCTCCATATACCGAACCTTTAGAACCACAGTCTACCCTGAACCAACCCTAAACCTTGAACCTGACATGTGTTCGGCTGTTCTACTGCGTGTGTAGGCTGAGTAACATAACATTCAGTGGTTGCGGGCCAAACTTTCACAGTTAAGTTCATCAATCAGCTGCTGAATACTGAAACTTTATCGAAAATGTATTTTGCAGCTACAACATGATGCATCTACAACAAGCAGTGGTGTTGCAATAGATAGCCTTTTGGACACCACAAATGAATTCATCACTGATGAGGTAAAAGTTCTGTTTTGTTGTAACTTATTGGTGGTGTATGGTTGATTAGAACAAATATACGTATTTTGGCAGGTATTCAAGAGTCGGGAAGAATTGGTCAATTGGATTCGTGTACAAGGACGGAGTTGTGGTGTAGGGGTGGTCATCAAGAGGTCAGATGCTGCTGGAAAAAATAGATTACGACGAGCTAGAATTAATCTTTGCTGTGAGCATAGTGGATACTATACTAAGAAGTCTAACGTAGATTCAGATGGCCAACAAGCGATGAGTTTCCGTGCAGATATAGATCATCGGAAGAGAAAGCGCCCTAAGGCCACAGGTACGAAAAAGTGTGGTTGCCCGTTTTTATTGAAAGGTGTAAACGTTGGTCCCGGAGATGAGTGGAAACTTGAGGTTGTATGTGGGGTGCATAACCATCCTTTCGGAGGAGGGTGTCTTGAAGGGCAGTCGTATGTAGGTACAGAAGAATATGTTGAATTTGAATGAGTTTAGACAGACCAAATAAAACCCCTTTCGTTACGTCTTAATTGGTGCGTAATTTGTTGTGGGTGAGTTATACATCCGAGTTATACATCCAACTGAAGATATATCTTACAAATGGGAATTGCGGATGTGCTCTCTCCATGCACCTAAGTTCGAAATCCTCCTCTGCATGAATTCTATTCACATCGACCGGCCAACTCATCGTACAACCTGGCCAAATTTATCGAGTTCCAACGAGCTTGAACAATCCGGATATGAGCCAGTATCTGGGTCGGACTTTTCATTAAATCCGGCTGGTCTCAGGCTAGGCTTCCAAACGTGCGATCGCCAGATGACATGGTACACGATACAGTGGACGGAATTCGTCCTTGCATTTCCTGTACAAACTTGAGCTACATAATTTTCTGAGCTCCGAAAGATTTCCTCGGCGTGAGCTACTAGCACGTAAACTGCGTCCTCCAAGGAGTTGTGTGATTGGCCATAAAATACGTAAACAGCCAGTCTTATTAGCAGCCGTACAACAACACGCGCCGCTCTGAAAACGAAACAATGTAAGGAAAATTAATAAAAATGGTTTGAAAATTTTGAGTTTTAATGATAAGGACAAAATAAAGAATAAAGTGAATAGTAGCAAGATTTATTTTTTAGTGTAAAAATGTGATTTTTCGTTAAAGTGAACAGTACCAGGTGTTTTTCGTTAAAGTTCTCAACAATGTATGGCATTGTTTGTACAGGGAAAGAACATTTACAGACAGCAGGTTAAACACAGAGAGCATAGAGTACGATAACCATTTCCAGTATTATGGACGGACAGTTATGACGGACGGATAAACACAATTATTTATCCATAACCGTTTAAGCCTTTACCTATCGGATAATTGTATAAATGGATAACCGTTCCGCAACATTGGTAGGGGTAGCATTGGTTTAAACTCCATGCTTAAGAAAAACGATCGATTGAAGCACCATGTCATTGTCATGTGAAATATGCCCACAATTTCTGGTACTCTCTCAGTCGGGCGGAATTTGTATCGAAAACTTGCTCGAATCAAGAAGGGAGAGAAGAGGTTATGTTTTCAAGCCTGTGTCCCAACCCAAGGAAGGAGTGTGGAAACTTTCGTTATTGCACAGTATTTACATTGCTCGAACATGTCCAGCATCAAGATCATAAGCTATTATACAATGAGCTGATTTCAGTCCTTGATATAAACAAGATTACCAACAATACACAATCGGAGTCAAAAGCACGCATCGCAATCGCCAGAAGACATAGTACACGAAATGATGGACCGAGTTCCTCCTTGCATTTCCTGTACAAACTTAAGCGACATAATTTTCTGAGCTCCGAAAGACCTCGTCAGCGTGAGCCACTGGCACGTAAACTGCATCCTCCAATGAGCTGTGTGACCGGCCATAAAATACGTAAACCACCACTCCCATCAGCAGCCATACAGCAACGCGTGCCCAGGTGTCCGCTCTGAAAACAAAACAATATACGAACACTTTTTAAAGGAAAGAACATTTACAGCCGACAGACTAGCCACAGTGCATTCAGCAGAAATCAAGGAAACTTCATTTGCATTTTACAAATTTTACTTAATTCTGATAATATTGAAAGTGCTTTCCCGATGAACACACAACACGAATTATCTCAATTCTGAACCATTTCCAGCGCGTAGGATCTCCCTTTGATACAAAAAGTGCAAAAACAATTTTTTTCAAACGTGAAAAGCTACGAGAAACGAAAAGGACAACGTAATTAACACTAAAATGGAACGGACTATTTAATTGGATAGTTACCCAAGATTTATCAGTAGGTAGACGTTGATGAGAATACAGACGATAGGTAGCAGTGGGACGAATGGGCATAAGAAACCTGAAAGGAAACCAATACATCATTGTTATTAAATAGTCAAATAGCACTTTCCTCGATGAACAATAACCTAAGCATTTAATCCAACGCAACTAAACACGAGATGAAGATATTGTTGAGTTTCTTTATTATCGGTCTTTATATTCTAATCACGGCAAATGAAAACACGTTTTAATTATTAGCTAGCTAAGCCTACAGTATAACCAAATTAGACAACCAACCTCATGAGTGATTGCTTCGAGGAAAAGCTGACTAGATCGACTACAGGTGATATCTATACGTATGTGTTTGTGTGTACTAGTAATATACACTTTACAAGTTCACTATTTACAGCTCGCAGGCCAGGTTGCATCCCCTGAAACCTTTTCAGTGATATTTGTAAAATAGTGAGCATACCTCCTGTGTGCCCAAAGGTGTGTCGCGCATCATCTTGACCAATACATGTGAGCACAATCAGACCTAACAAAAGAAGAACACCGCCACCTCCACAAAATGTATAGCGAAGAAAGCTGAAATTGAAACCAAGAATATTTTTATAGAATTAATGAATAGAGAATTAAACTATATTACCAGGAGAAAGTAAAACATAAAGTAATATTAACATAAATGAAAAAATCATAATCAAAACCATAAATCTTGGCATATCAATTTTAGAATAGAATTCGTCTCGAATTTGTTTTTGCAGCCAAAAATGAATCATGCAGCCAGAAAAATATCATTCTCAGAACTAAGTCTGGGACCATAATTCACCCACCTTGGAATGGCCAAATCTGAAGCTGAATATGTCAGGAGAAGCACGCCGACACATGTGAACATTATGGTCCAGCCAGCAATTTTACGCCTTTTAGCTTCACTTAGTGTGTCTGTTATAATGAACACAGCAAAAAAAAATATTTCAGAATCAGCCGCATAACAGAAAAGTAGAGCAGAAACTATGTAGAGTATAAGGTTAGTTCTGACACAAGTCAAGTATATCCCATTGTCATATGTACTTTATAGACATGCATAGATACAAGGAAATATTCTCTTGCCCGACTGAGAACATAGACTATTTATAAGGTTGTTTCTTGCCCAAATGTTGGCCTAGATTCAGATTATGGCAACATAACTACGATAATAGGAAATTTGTGTGTATATGTGCATGCTCGTGTGTTTCTGTATGACCTTTCTACTGTTGCAGTAGCTATATATAATGAAGTGAGAATATGAGACTAATAGGAACTTACAGTTAATAAGAGGCAGTTGCTTTTTTATCAGAGGAAGTTCAACCATGATATCCACTTCCTCGAGTAGAGGTTTGGTAATCTCCTTCGAAGAACTAACACTAATCTTAGGATCTTCCACATTGATCTCCTGAGAATTACTTCCATGCCGTAACCACACTGAATCAATTGACTCCCGAAGAGATGAAGGCATAGGCACCTCATCTGGCGGAACATATCTGAGTATCAGTACAGATATTGCTACCATAGTGAATGCAACAAGAGTACCCACACTAACCTGCACAACATAGGTACTATCTAAGTCAGTCTCCACATCTACATTCACCATCACAGAAAAAGGTCGATGTCAACTTAAATAAGGGTTAAACACGTGGATTTCCATCTCGAATTGAGTTCCTTGAGTCATTATCATGATCAACAAAATAAAATCCTCAACGGTATCAGAATTTGTTAGAGGATATTAATATTATCAAGGATCAATTATTGTGAAAATAAAAGAAAAAACTTCAAGGCTAGTTCACATGCAGTGGGAATCCCCCTTTATAAAGCGAATGTCTGGTAAACCACAATTATAGCATAAGAAAGAGTAAATAAGTGATCCACCTTATCAACAACAAAGCCAAATCTTTCCTTGAAGGTCAACTTACCATTCCTGCCAACTGTGAAACATCCATGAAGAAGGCCAAGACTGCAGAACAAATCCCAGTTACTATTGTACTCTTGACAGGAACCTGAGTTTTTTTACTAATATCCGCGAAAAATGGCGGCAGCAATCCATCTCTAGACATTGCCATCAGGATTCGTGGCTAAGAAACACAAGAAAATATCTTAATCAGTGTTACAGTACAAGTGTGGTAGGGGATTCATGGACAATAAACAAGCTGAAAAGACCTGAGACCATACACGATGCATCTTGAAAAGTAGGAGATAAAAGGAATATTAAAAAGATCAAATAATACCTGAGGAAGAATAGAGCCCATCAATGTTGAGCAGAGAGCAGTAACAGCTCCAACAGTTATCACATACCTTCAAAACATAAGCAGGAAATTTAACTTAATTGCCCAAAGATGAAAAGGCAATCCCCACAATATCATTCACTTACGCTGCCCATTGCATCCCATGACTAGCAAATGCACTGGAAATGGGTGTATCAGGATCCATTGCATAATAAGGTACTAAACCAACAATGACCATCGAAACCAACATGTACAACGCACAGCAAATAGATAGTGCAGCACCAATACCAAGTGGCAAATCTCGTTGAGGATTCTTCACCTTTTGAAAAACATGAAGGCATAATTCAGATTCTACACAAGTTAAAACATCTACACAAAACTTATAAGATTGATATTTCGGAAGACATAACAAGAACCTGTTTACCTCTTCAGCAGTGCTGGCAACTGAATCAAAACCAATGTATGCAAAGAAGACGGTCGCAGACCCAGCAAGCATACCATTCACCCCAAAGGGAAAGTACCTTTTACATGAATAAATAGGAAGGACACTCAAAATTTATTATTGAAAACTACATGAGTTGATACAGGAATAGGGATGAAAAATACCCAGTAGGAAGTTCATATCCAGTCCAGCCAGACTTGAAACCCAAATAAGTACCAGCTACTACAACAAATATCATTGCACATACATTCGCTATCGTCACAATGCCTTGTGCTACTGTACTCTGCATAAATGGAGTGTACCATTAAAGAAAAAAAGAAAGAGAATATTAATGAAACAGAAGAAAAAAAAGTTATGTTTGTCAAGTTTAAGGATTGATCTGATACACAAAAGAAAACAAACGAGATATATGCATACCTCCTTGATTCCCACACACAAGAGCCCTGTAACAATAAATACTAGAATTGCTGCACATGGGTCAACCACGAGACCAAGTGCAGGAATATGTTGCCGGGCTATAATAGCAGGCAGACTGTCCTCTCCTCCAAAAAGTAATGCCTTAAGAAAGAAAAACAAACCCATTTAAGGATAGATGCCCCAACTTCTCTTAAGAGATTGTCAAAGTATGCAGGAAGATCTTTTTTTATTCGAGTGGACGTTATAATCTTTCTTGCAGAATACATAATTAGATATTTTAAAAAACTGTACCAAATTAGGTGATATGCCCCGAGCAACAGCTGAGCCACCAATTGTATATTCTAGAATCAAAGCCCAACCAACTAACCAAGCGACACTGCAAACAATGATAGTTTTAATATCACGAACTGAAGTACAAGAAAATTTTCAATGTAATTAGTTTGGTACAACTATGCAAGCATGTATTGTTGAATAAGCGTGATAACGAAACTCTCCCTTTTCTTTTCCAATTGCTATGCTCAACACTTCAATGACAGAGAAGGAATGAGAAATTACCCTTCTCCAATGCATATATATGTATAGTGATAGGCACTCCCTGCAGAAGGGCACCGACTTGCAAGTTCAGCATAACAAAAGGCGGAAAGGGCTGCCGCAATTCCAGCTATTAGAAAGGAAATTGCTAGTGCTGGTCCAGAATGCTCTCTAGCAACTGTTCCAACAAGAATATAGACTCCTGCTCCAATCGTTGAGCCAACCCCTAATCAAAGTGTATGATAACCAATGGTTAATTATATGAGAAAGACAAAATAATTCATGATAAAAAAACAGAAGTGGCCTGTTTAATTATTTCAGTACTGAAATGTGCTTGTGTGTGTAAGGAACACAGAGCCAAAATATCCATTATGTAGAAAATAAGAAAACATCAAGTAGAAACTAGTAAGAATATTGTCGATATTATCATTATGCAAAGGATTAGTAGTAAGTAAGTAATTCTACGATGACAGGTGCACAGCTACAAGAAGAATCTTATACCATACCATAAACCTGAAATTTAAAGTGAGGCAACGAACACACGAAGATAAAATCTCTACATATTAAATGCCTGATTAGAAATGCATATGAGATGATTAAATGTTTATTCTGACAGCCAAAAGTGTTTTTGACTACATTTGACAGAAAAACTTAAAAGCAGGTCCTAAAAGTGCTTTATGAAGGGCTCGTTTGGCAAAACCAAACTTGGTAAAAATGCAAATTAATTCTGGAAAAGCATTTGAAGTGCTTCCAGCAAGAAGCACATTCAGCACTTATAGATCCTTAAGCACTTGTAATTTTTAATAAAAAATTCTCAAGTTAATGAAAAAACACAGGAGAAGCACTTAAGACCAGAAGTGTTTCCTTAAAAAGCAATCTCAAACATGCCCTGTGTAGATAAAATACCATAAAGTTGGGAGGAAAAAAATATATAAACAAGATGAAAATTCAAACGAAATTACATGAAAATAGCAGACAACCACATATTCCATCAGCATCATCATCGTCTCATCTAAAATTACTAAGCAGATATCAAAATATATGATTGAAAAGAATAAGAGGGGGAAAGCAGCAAGCTTTTACCAATTGCAACAAGATGGGGAACAGTCAACTCCTTGGCCAATTGATGACCTCGTGACTTCACACGAACAGAATCCACCTGTTTCCGCCGTATCAAACTATGCCGGCCGCCCCATGAACCGCTGTTTCTTCCACTTCCTCCGCCGCCCCCTTCCCCTTTTGAATCAACCAATAAACCCATCAAACAAACACCACAAAAAACCCAATTTCCTCCCAGAAAGCTCCAAACTTTGATCCTCCCACACTGATTTTTCAAATTTTCCTTGTCCAAACCAAAGATTACGAGCTGGGTTTTTCTGTTTCGATTGGTATTTCGATCCTAAAGGTTAATTCTACAGTTTAATCTGAAAAATTGAAAATATATGTACACTAAAAATCAACCTGCCAGCACACTCCCGGATGCATAATATCTACAGATTTCTGAAAGCCTTGCACCGAAAGGGAAGCTGGCAGATTAAGGAAAGAAAGGGAGGATTTCTTCCCTTGTTATTTCTCTTTGGGTGTGTTGGTCTGTTTGTTTAGATGATATCACACGGAGTCTGAACTTGCTCTTTTTTCTAATTTTATAGTTCTTTTTTTTTGGTTAGCAGAGGGGATTGAATCGGTCCAAATAAACAGGAATTTGGGTATTAGTCCTACAATCCTATTGGATATGAAAAAGGTGTATTAATGTGTGCCGGGAACACGTCTTCTAATTGGAGAGCCTTTTTTTTTTTTTCTTTTGAGGATTTTTCAAAATAAAGATTTTTGCTTTTATTAGACAGATTTTTTTATAGATTTTTTTTTATAAAAAAAACTAACGAAAATAACTTTAAATTTTTATATTTTAATTAAAAATTATTTACTAATTTTATTTTTTTTAGTACATCAATATTTTTATACTAAAAAAAATGAGAGTTCGACAAAGCCACACAATGAGCAGCCTAAATTGGTATCGAATTCGTCATCCATGAGATTTGAACCCAAAACCTCTCACTTTCAAGTAAAGAGAAATATTATCAGATTGTAATACTAAGGGTCAGTTACTAACTTTATTTAATAGTATGAAAAAATAAAATTAAAAATAAAATAAAATTCATTAGTTGCGTCACTCTCACTCCCCCTTTTCACACTCTATTTTTTTCCTTCCATTGTCAAGCTACATTAATAGATTTTTATTTTTTGCTTAGAATAAGAAAAAAGTTTCAAATTGAATTATATTCCCTAGTTTTATTTTCGTGGTGTTGTTTCCCAATAGTAGTCAAGATGACGATATATTTTTTTAATGTACTCATAACACAGAGTGGTACACCATGTGTCTCTATACAAGTTGTGAGATTTTTGTGTTAAAATTTTAAATTTTCCACCACTTACATAATAACACGTTGTGTACCACTTGTTTCACGGGCACAAGAAAAAATTTCTCCAAGATGACAACCAAGCTCAAGAAATTGGATGGAGAGCTACATTTATTATAGTAGGTATGTAAAAATTATGAGGAAATTTTGATTTGGTAATTGAAAACAGCTTTTTAAATATAATTACTGAGAACATAATCTTCTCAAGGTTTTGATTTAAATGATCACTTATGGGTTCACCGTTTTCGGCGATATGAGTGCTTTTACAGGACCAAAAAGGATCTAAGTTTCAAACCTTATGAAACTAAACCAAGAATTAACTATTTATAAAACTTGACCAATAAGTAGACATTATTTATGACACTAAACCAATAAGCAAGGTTCTAAATGACACACCCGTACCCGAAAGTAGGGTATGCTGGCCGTCACGTGAGTGTGACGTAGCCAAGTGCACAGTGCGGAAGCGGAATCATTAACGAAGTACGACCAATTAAAATCGAACTACTAGCAACCTAGATATGATATAGTGCTAGAGTGATAATACAATACCTATACATATCCAGAGCGTACTAAGTCAAGTACAGTCAAGCATGAATAAATAAGTTCAAATACACCAATAGGTGCCCTACATAATAGCAGGTCTGTCAGAAATGCCGGAAGGTCCTCGCTAGTCAACTCGGGTACTCAAGCTATCTAGAACCTGGAGGGGCGAAAAACAAAATTAAGTGGGTCAGCAAAACAAATCTTTTCAAAATCATTATTTTCTCAAAAGTCTAGCCCCTCTCCGTAAAACCTGTATAGTTTTCCAGAAAATAATACGTACATATATATCACAATCTTTCTCAGCATAAAACGTTTTCAATGTATTTCAATATATGTCGTGCAATGCATTTCAATGCCAGTCTGAATCTCATAAGTAATGCCATGCTATGCATTTCGATAATCATATCGCTACTAGATATCAACTCAGCCCTCGGCTGTAAATATAGCTCATAACATCTCTATCTCATCATCATATATATACACTGCACATACATCAATATCATCATCATATCATCATCATTGTATCAATAATAAATGCTCTAGTGCTACAATCACGTGAAGACTGTGCGAATGAATGCGGGTCACCTATATGTCGTACCCACTCAAAAGTGGTCTATACGACAAGACTGTGCACCTAACTTGGATCCAAAGCGAGCATGCGGTGCGAGAGGTGAACGACACGTGAAAGACTGTGCCCCTATCTCTGGGCGTGAGCACTAACATTATGTGCAGGTTTATGAGCTAACATATCTCATCATATCTCATCGTATTTCGACTGTTCTTTCTCAACTATGCATGTACCTACTTAGTACTTACCTGGCGTCCTCGGCACCAACATATGCATGAAATGTATATATGAATACTCATGCATCAAAATCAAGTTATATGCATGCCGATAAAAACGTATTTTTCATTTAAAATGTGATTCTGGGAAAATCATTATATATATATAGGTTATACGGAAAAATAGCTGCCCACTCACTGGTAAGTCGCTGGGTCATAGCCCCACGTCTAGCCTGGCTACGCTCGTCCTCGGAATACGTCTCACCTATATGAGAAATTACTAAAAATACGTTATTTAAGTACATATACGTAACTACGGAAATAACTTCCCATACATAGCTCAATTTTGGTATTTGGATATACCAACGTGACCTACTTGTCGTCATGAACATCCCCATATTTTTAAAATAATTTTTCTCAGCCCCATGCGCCGCCACGCGCCGGCGAAGGCACGGGCCCACGCGCCTTGCACACTGACGGCGTCAGTTAACGCCGTCAGGTATATTCCTGGAATATTCCGTTAACTTTAACGGCGTCAGTTAACGCCGTTAGAATATTCCGTCAAAACTGACGGAATATTCCGTCATCTTCTCCGGCGACTCGCCGGCCACCTACGACTCGCCGGCCGCCGACGACTGGTTTCGCCAGAATTCTGGGAAATTTTCTTTTCTTCATATCTTACTCGTTTTTCAACCTTTTTGACCCATTTTTCTTCCTATGTGCTCCAAATTAAGAGTAGAACATAAATATAGCTTCAAAAACCTTGAAAAAGGCCTTAAATCTCGTCGGGGACAATCTCCAAAACCGGCCAAACTCCGACCTCGCGATCCCGACGTCCAAATCCTTCAAACGAACCACTCCGAGCCTCATTGGGACCTCACAAAGCTTCCTATAAGCTTAGATTGTCCTAAAAATCGACCAACAAAAAGGTCATGAATAGTGCCAAGATCGGACCTCGAGTTTCCGACATGAAAACGAAGTAGAACTCACCTGAAAATGGTATCACCGTAATCGTGAAGTCTCCAGGAGTCGAATGGTGCTGTCAAACACCTTGATCTGTTGAGTTTGCAAGGGTTTGTGGTTGTGTCCGTACTATATGGCGAGAGAGAGAGAGTGTTCGTGAGTAATGAGAGGAAGAGAGAGAGAGTCTGAGAGAGTGAATAATTGACAGAGAGAGAGAGTGACGGAAGAGGTGAGGGAGTGTAAGGGTTGTGTGGTCCAAAAACATCCCACACAAATATCTCATAATCCAATAATTGAGGGCCACCATCCATTGGTCCTCACACAACATACATGCACACGTACATAACCCCGAAGGGGTAATTCCATCAATTTGTTACTAATTAATAAATATAATCGGGACGGGTTGTCACACTAAAAGTCGCTAGGTACTAGTCAGGCGGCAGACTGGGGCCTAGCACCTAGACGGCTAGGCGGGTGTCTAGGCGGATTTAAGTAAATCAATCATATTTCGTGTAAATAAGTGTCTGCTGATACTTGAAATATATATAATTTCATCATAAACTATAAAATAGAATGCATATATATTATGAAGTATTGAAACATAATGAAAACATATGAAATAAGGATATAATGTGTGTTCATTTAAGTATGCAACAAGTCTCTTACAATTTATTGGAAAAAAAAACAAAATGCAAAGTGAAAGTTTTCTATTTTTTGACTAAATAAGTTGCGACCTAGGAGAGTGTTTAGGCGGGTCTTGGCGGGTGTCTAGGCGTTCTAGGGCGATGCCTCAGCAGGTCTAGGCGCCCTTAGCATTAATCAGGGCGGCGGGTTAGGGCTTAGCGCCTAGGCGAGGATTTTTAGAACAATGCCAATAAGTAGACACTATTTATGAACTGGACCAATAAGTAGACACTATTTATGAAACTAAAACAAGAATTAGGCACTATTTATGAAACGGGACTAAGAACTAGACAATATTTATGAAACATGACTAAGAACTACACACTATTTATGAAAGTGAACCAATAACTAGGCACTATTTATGAAATCAGACCAAGAAAAAGACACTATTTATAAAACTATACCAACTATTATACGTTATTTATGAAACTAGACTGAATAACTAGGCACTATTTATGAAACATGACCAAGAACTAGACATTATTTATGAAAGTGGATCAAGAATTAGGCACTATTTATTAAATTGGACTGATAAATAGTGTAGTACCGTTCAGTTTTATAAATAGTGCAATTTCAAAAATAATGTTTTGTTTCATAAATATTATTTTGTTTCATAAATAGTATTCAGTTTCATAAATAGTATACAGTTTCATAAATAGTGTTCAATTTCATAAACATTGTATGTGATGGACACACGGGTCATGCGCTTCAGGTCTTTTTTTAATATTGAAATTGTGTCCTTTTCATCAAAATTTAAATTCTTTTGTCATTTTTATTAAAATTTAAGGGTTTTTCATTAATATTTAATTTTTTATTAAATAAAATTATAGCATGTTTTTTTTTTGTTAAAATAAACTTAGCCCAAACCTTTTTCATGAAAATTCTTTTTTTTTGTGAGACACTTTGGATGCGGTCCTTAACTATATAATGTTATATGACTAAAACCTTGGTGATTTTTAGTTTTTGATCGAAGTCCCTGACATTAATATGATAATGTATTTCTATGTAAGTTATTATATTTTTAAATTAAAAACAAAATTTGTAGTTATTTATATTAATGAGATTTTAAATAAAATCCATAATTTATGGGATTAAAAATCCTTTCCAATATATTGTGTGTGTGTGTGTGTACATGGGTACTTTCATCAAAACTAACCAAAAAATTATTGTACCAAAGCTTATATACATTTTTTAAAAGCGAAAAAAAAGACATTAGGCATAATTATATTATTAAATTTCTTCTATTAATGTAAGTTTAAAAATGGATTAGAGAAAATATTGAATGAAATTTTATATAAAAAAATGGATACATTTTAAATTAATAAGGGTACATTTTTAACAAATTGGTATATCTAAGAATGGATACATATAAGATTAAAAATTAAAAAAAATTCATAAAAATTTAATGGGTACAAACTTATTCTAATTTTATATTTTATATTTGGGAAATGTTTGAATTGAAAATTATATAGGAGTTTAATAAGGGTGTGAGTATTAAAACTCTAAATCAATTACTAATTTATTTTTTTTATAAAAATTGTGTAACTTACATGTAATTCATTAATATATTAATGCTAGGGACTTTGATCAAAATCTAAAAACTAATAAGGTCCTAGTCAATGAACATTAGAAACTCGGGACCGGAAACTAATTTTTCCTTTTTTTTTTTATAGGTAATAAGGACTTTATTAAGAAACCATAGGAACAACATGGGGTAAGTATGTCAAACGTAATCAAGGTGTCACACAAGCCAAAAAAAAACACCACACAAATTTACAATGATAAACTCATCATGAATACAATACAATTCTCCAACCACCACGGAAACCCATATCTAACCAATAGAAAAGATAACAACATTGTGAGTCGTATATCACCGTAACAACATTACAAGGAAAAGATTACACCACCTCCAACAAATGTCGAGCTTTCTTCTCATAGTCCCTTATGATCACACACACAAACCAAAAGAAAAATAAAAACCAACCTTAACTATGAACATTAGCCGGTGCTTAAAGATCTGAGTTTGATTAGTAGGCATAGTCATCACGAAGGCTCTTCTAAAAAACGAGAGCGTCCACAATCACAAAAAACTCTTCTCGCCATGGCAAAAAAGTGACCACAACTAAAAAAAAAAAAGCGAAAAAAAAATAGAAGGAAGAGACCAAGAGAGATCAGTGCAACCCCGAGGCCAACTGCTAGAGTCCGCAGATGAGGGTTTTAGGGACAGATCACAGGCTTGAAGTTAAAAGGAATTACAAATAAGTGATAACTATTATAAAATCGGTTGTGCTTATTCTTTTTGAACGGTTTCATAATGTTCTGTATGAATTTTTGTGGAAGATGAATTAGAAAGACTTACAAAAAGACTAAGAAAAGATATCGACTACTTATAGCTAACAAAAGATTTAAAAGAAAACTAATGAAAAATGTTTGAAAACTTTGAGTTTTAACGATAAAGACAAAATAAAAGGTAAAGTGAATAGTACAATGATTGATTTTTTAGTGTAAAAATATGGTTTTTCGTTAAAGTGAACGGAACCGGAAGTTTTTCGTTAAAATTCCTAAGATTTAATTGGGGCAAAATTAAGAGCAACTTGATTGTTGTTATTGTTGTTTGTTTAGATTATATTTAATTAATATCTCACTAAGTAATACCATTAATGGCATTTATGTATGATACGAGATATCAAATAATGAAATTAACTTGATATTTCCTTAATTAGTAATTGTAGAACGTGATGATTAGTAGCCAATTAGTCGGTGGCATTGTCAAGTAGTCGGTGTAGTAATGCGTTAAGTTATACCAATTGAACTACGTATAATAATGCGTTAAGTTACTTTGGGCTATGTTTGGGTGGGGTCTTCTAGGCATGCATGAGAGGTTCCTTATTAGCACAACACGTACTAGTGTTTTGTAATGTTTATGCAGTGCATTTTTACCTAAAGTTTTGTGGTATGTTTCGCTTGAATTGTTTGATATTTGAAAGTGTCTCGCTCAAACACAACCTTGATACAAAATATATTATTTTTTAGTACTAAATACCAAATGCCAATAAGAGAAAATAAATGGTATTGGTGTTCTTTGAATCACAGAGCATGAATATTTGTTTGGCATCATGTGGTCCTTGTTTACATAGGCTCGAATTGCACATCCTGCGTTACTAGACTATATATATATATGGCAAATTGATTAGCATGTGACAGTTTTTCCGATGAGCTTTTAGCTTATGAAAGAAAGGTGGTAGGTAGTAGCTTGGCTATTTACTTTATAAACGGGAGAGAGAGAGAGATCAAACTCAAAGTCCTCATAACAACCGCACAAGCACAAATACGCGCTTACGATTTCCTTCACAGATTCCACAGCATGTTACTTCAAAAGAGAGAAACGACGTCGTCCTAGTTATGGCACGCTGCAAGAAGTCCATGGCGTCGAAACAACGTCGTTCTAGCTACGGCTAGGCTTCGGGTCAGCTAGCTCGGCAGCGCGACGTTGTGCTGCGGCTCAACCGCAAGGAATCCCATATTTCCCTTCATTTTTTTCGAAATCTAGGGTTAAAATAATTATTTCTAAATTAATTTCGATACTTTGACTCACAAATTTCACATAATATAATTGCGTATTGCATGAACAAATATATATATTGACGAAATATATGAACATATATACAATATATATATATATATATATATATATATAATTGAAAGAAAAATATAAATATAGGGGGTTCATGCATCATTGAGAATGTTTTTATGCTTCTAAATATCTTAATTTATTTTAAAAGAACTTGATTGGTAGAAAATAATTGAAAGCCTTTGATGTTGTAGAAGAAAGCCTCCTCCACGATCCTTCAGTTCCTTAGCTTCTGGCAAAAGCATGCCGATAACGTGTTGTAGACCTAATCGACTGAACTGTATTTAGGACTAAAGAAGAAGAGGGCCGGGGACAAGAGAGAGAAGAGAATTATGATATGTGTGTTGTATCACTCCATCATGCCTTTATTTATAATAGTAGGATATGTTAAATCCTTACCTTTATAGGATTACAACTCTAATAAGATAATACTTAATCCCACGGAATATTCCAATATATTCATAGATACACTATGATTTACACAATCACATTCCTAATCTAATAGGACTGCAACACTTTTGTTTTTATTAGACAGATTATAGGTTTTTTAAGAAAACCTAACGAAAAGAACTTCAAATTTTTACATTTTAATTAAAAATTATTTACTAATTTGATTTAATAGGAAGGAAAAATTAAACAAAAATAAAAAAAAAATTGATGGGCACGTCCCCCAACCCCTCCCCCTTTTCTCCATTTTTTTTCCTCCCCTCCCTTTTTTTTCTCCATTTTTTCCCTTCCCGTTGTCAACTACATTAATAGATTTTCATTTTTTTTTGCTTAGAATAAGAAAAAGACTTCAAATTGAATTATATTCCCCAGTTTTATTTTCGTGGTGTTGTTTCTCAATAGTAGTCAAGATGACGAGATATTTTTTAATGTACCCAGAATACAAGGTGATACACCACGTGTCTCTATATAAGATGTGAGATTCTTGTGTTAAAAAATTAATAACATAAAAAATTAAATTTCTCACAACTTACATAATAACACATGAACACGTGGTATACCACTTGTGTTACGAGTACAAGAAAAAATTTCTCCAAAATGACAACCAATGTGTTACGGGTACAAGAAAAAATTTCTCCAAAATGACAACCAATCTCAAGAAATTGGATAGAGAGCTACATTTATTACAGTAGGTATGTAAAAATTATGAGGAAATTTTGATTTGGTAATTGAAAACAACTTTTTAAATATAATTACTGAGAACATAATCTTTTCAAGGTTTTGATCTAAAGGATCACTTATGGGTTCACTGTTTTCAGAGAAATATGTGTGCTTTTACAGGACCAAAAAGGGTTTAAGTTTCAAACCTTATGAAACTGAATTAAGAATTAAATACTATTCATAAAACTTGACCAATAAGTAGACACTATTTATAAAACAGGACCAATAGGTGGACACTATTATGAAACTAAAACAAGAATTAGGCACTATTTATGAAACTGGACTAAGAACTAGATAATATTTATGAAACATGACCAAGAGCTAGACACTATTTATGAAAGTGAACTAATAACTATGCACTATTTATGAAATTAAACCAAGAAAGAAACACTATAAAACTGTACCAACCACTATACATTATTTATGAAACTAGACTCAATAACTAGGCATTATTTATGAAACATGACCAAGAACTAGACATTATTTATAAAAGTGGACCAAGAACTAGACACTATTTATGAAATTGGACCGATAAATAGTGTAGTACCATTCAGTTTCATAAATAATCCGGTTTTGTAAATAATGTTCAGTTTCATAAATATTGTTCAATTTCATAAATAATATTCAGTTTTATAAATAATGTTCAGTTTCATAAATAGTATTCAATTTTATAATTAGTGTTTAATTTTATAAACAGTGTCTGTGATGGACACACGGGTCCTGTGTGTCACGTCTTTTTTTTTTATTGAAATTGTGTCTTTTTCATTAATATTTAATTTTTTTTATTAAATAAAGTTATAACATTGGTTTTTTGTTAAAATAAACTTAGCCCAAATCATTTTCATGAAAGTTCAATACATGCCAAAAAAAACACCACATAAATTTACAATAATAAACTCATCATGAATACATAACAATTCTCCAACCGCCACGGAGACCCATATCTAACCAATAGAAAAGATAACAACTTTGTGAGTCGTAAATCACCGTAAT
Source organism: Crataegus laevigata (assembly GCA_963580275.1). Lineage (NCBI taxonomy): Eukaryota > Viridiplantae > Streptophyta > Magnoliopsida > Rosales > Rosaceae > Crataegus > Crataegus laevigata. The sequence goes on from OY756952.1 coordinate 32,469,923, forward strand.
AACATTACGAGGAAAATATTACACCACCTCCAACAAATGTCGAGCTTCCTTATCATAGTCCCTTATCACGCACACAAACCAAAAGAAAAAAAAAACCAACGTTAACTATGAACATTAGCCGTTGCTTAAAAATCTGAGTTTGATCGGTAGGCATAGTCATCATGAAGACTCCTAAAAAAACGAGAGCATCCATAATCACAAAAAACTCTTCTCGCCACAATAAAAAAGTGATCACAACCAAAAAAGTGTTGGAAATTAAATATTATAATATTTAATTATAAAATATGAATGAAAAACAAGAGTCAGTTAAGTGTTAAAGGTTTTGTATCAAAGGTGCCGCAAGGGCAGCTATCCCCTTTAGTGATGTGTTTGTTAAAGGGTATTACTTAACTACCTAAACCTTAAATGATACATCTCTTCAGCAAACAATATATTTGAGTTCTATAAAATCTCAAGAACTATTGTTTTTTTAAGATATAGAATTATGAAAAGAGTTTTTTCCAATGTCTTAGTAAAAATCCGAGCCTTATGTCTTGAGAGTACGAAATATATGAAGTTCGCCAGAGTCCGAAGATTGAAGTGTTTTGACTTCGGATTATAAATTGTTGAATTCTGGGAGACGGACGCCTACAAAACTACAAGCACAAGAGTAGGGGCAAAATTCTGTTTTTAGGACATTCCATTTATCCAAGCCTCAATCTCCAAGTTTGTCAGTTTTTCTAACTTTCTCTCTAGTTGTTTATATTAATCTCATATATAATTGATGTTGTGAATTTCTTTATGATTATTATCATTGGAATGATATTGTTATTTTTCATATTCTCTAATATTGCTCTAACGATCTAAAAGCATAAATTTTTATGGAACAATTAGAAAATATGAGTAAAGCCGGGCTTTAGAGATTTGCAATGAAAATATTGTAATTAACGTTGAGCCTATAGCCCTTTTGAAGAATAGCCCTCTTAAAGAAATAAAGAAGAAGGCATCAGTATATTTCACTGATGCATCTAAGACACGAACTTTTTAAATTTCTACGAAAGGATAGATCAGGGCTATATGATGTGTTGAAAGTTGTATATATAGTATACAAAACAACACAAGAATTTTGGGATTTATTGATGATGATGATGATTAAGATAGAGAAAGTTATTTGTCTTATATATATTTATTAGAAATTAGAATCTAACTGTTTTTAAATTAATGTTAGTTTGAATTTAACTTGTACCATCCCGTACCCGATTTTAAATATTTTCGACGTAGAATGACGTTTTATCCTCGTTTGATCGTGAACCCAATAGAAAGCTTGGATTGTATAAATTTTGGTTGGTTTAAAACAATCACACACACACACCCACTCAGACACGTGCACTATCCTCCTTCCCTGTTTCTGTTTCTCTCTCCTCTCTCTCCTCTCTTCTTTCTCCCTCTACCATTTTTGTACGGACGATCACACACAACACCATCAAGGCACGGATTGAGGGAAACATTGACATTTTTGGAATCCTTGTGACTTGGTAAGTGTAGCGGTACTTTTGGTTTGGTTCGAAACATAGTAAAACCCTAGGAAATAGAGAACCCCGATTATGGTACTGTTCACCAACTCTTATTTGTGAAGTTTTCTTGAAATTCTAAGATCACATGGGGACTCTAGACATCCTCACGAGGCTCGGGTACCTCGTTTGCATGTTTTGGACGTCGGAGGACGAAGTTCGAACCTTGGCCAGAATTTGTGGGAATTCTCTGGCGTGATTCCGACGTTTTTAAGGTTTAAAAGTGGTATGGTTCTGTTCCTTACCTCCTAAGCTTCATTTTGGTACCAATTTCATAGAATTTGGTTGAGAAATAAGAGAGAAAAATGAAATTGAAATTTTCCCAGTTTCCTGGCGATCGCAGCGGCGCTGGCGCCGGTCTCCGGCGAGTTGAGGTAGGAGACAGGGAATATTCCGTCAAGTTTGACGGAATATTCTAACGGCTTCAGTTAGAATTAACTGATTCCGTTAAGTTTTAACGGAATATTCCCTAACGCCGTTAGCTGGACCGTCCGTGTGCCAGGCACGTGCCTGCGGTGGGGGCGCGTGACAGGTTGGAATTTTTTTCTTAAAATATGGGGGTGTTTGTGGGATTGAGTAGAGCATGTTGGTATATTCAAACACCCCAATTTGAGCAATTATGAGAAGTTATTACCTAAGTTCGTTTATGTGCGTTTAAATGACGGTTTTATAGTTGTTTCGCATATAGGTGAGATGTACCCAGAGGACGAGCGCAGTCACGCCAGGCTCGGGGGATATGACCCGTTTACTTATCAGTGAGTGGGCTTTTGTTTTCAGCATATATATATATATATATATATATATATATATATATATCTAACGTTTTCCCATAAAGTTTTAAATGATTTTAGAATTGATTGATTATATGATTGAAATGCCACGTCGAATATCCTTATATTATGATTATGATTGTGCTGGTTGTGTTTCGGCACTATGGACACTTAGGTAAGTCAGGTGAGTATGTTTTTAATGATAGTGTTGATGTTGAGATAGTGATATAGCTCATATTTCTGCACCTCTAGTGTTTGTGCTCCGCCAGAGTAGGGTCTAGCCTCCACATGATCGTTCACCTCCCGCACCGTACGCTCACCTTGGATCCAAGGCAGGTGCCAGCCTGTTGTACAGACCACTATAGGTGGTTCCGACTCGTAGGTGACTCGCGATCCATCGCACAGCCTTCACGTGATCGTAGCACTGAGCGTAATATTATACACCTAGCCTATCGTACAAACCACTATAGGTGGTTCCAACTCGTGTGCATGATTCGGTTGAGAAGCTACAGATTCAGCCGTACAGGTCACATTAGGTGACTCTGGCTGACGGGATATTATCGATGACATATTGTGATTTATCTCACCTGCTTGATGTTACTTTCATTTGAGTAGGGTACTTCGACATGGCTCACTTCTGGATTTCGATGTTTGAGTTTATTGATTTCAGTACGATTTTTCGTATACGAGTATATGTTATTTTCTGGGAAATTATACTTGATTTACAGTGAGGGTTTATATACTGATTTATGAAACGGTTTTGGAAAAGCTTTGTTTTTGCCCACTCACGTTTTTTTGTTTTGCGCTCCTTCAGGTTATAGGTAGCGGTGACGTTGGCAACGAACGAGGCATCTAGGCTATTCTGACAGACCACCATCTATGTAGAATTTCTTCAGCTATCTTTTTAGGGTTTGTTTAATCTGGACTGCACCTAAGATTTGCTCTGTGTTGTTGTGTTGCTTTACTTTCGCTTTATCTTCCACTTACTCTTGTATCCTATTGTAAATTATCTTGTTTGACTTTTATTTCTGCACTTCATTCATATCTGTTCTTCCGCCTTGCATTTTTTGTTACGCCACTCTCACGTGACGGCCAACATGTCTTGATGCTTCGGGTCGGGGTGTGTCATAACTTCTCTTGGCATTCTGGGTATGTCGAGATTAGGCAATGTTTTAAAGTTTGAGACCTGGTAAAATTATTATGCATGCCACTGTTGTTGCTGTTGTTGTTAATTATATAAATGTTATGATATATAGAAACCTCATACTTATTATGTACATGTCTCTATTAACTGCTTTACATAGAAAAGATGGAGATTCTAGTTTCCAGAAAGATACAGCGATAACAATTTTTATTATGTGGCTACTGCAATTATTATCAGTTGTCTCCTTTATACGAAGAAAGGTGTCGATTAAGGCCAAGTGATATGGTATGATTGTGAGGATGTGAAGACAAAAGGGGTTTCACATCGGCGAAAGGAGAAACATAACGAGAGCTTATAAGGAATTGAGTTGTTCTCCATATTGTCAATTGGTCATATGTTGGAATCCCAACTTTCTTCAATAGTCATACAAAAATTTGCATTATTTGCAAATCTAAAAGGGCCATAATGTACCAATTCATGGATTGATGCAATATTTCTTTCTTGGGACAAATGAGATCAATATTTGATTGGGCACGAGGATGATTAATAGGTTTTTGTTGAGAAAACCCTTATATTCATAAAGATGTCAACGAAAGCTCTTGATGAAGAGTGAATACCCAAATAAAATGGGGTTGTTTTAAATTTATATTGAAACAATTGGAAAACTCCAGTAGAAGATATGAACCTAACTTCCATGGTATCATGGAATATAAGATGAGTGCAGATTATTCATATTTAAGTGTCCATTCGTGGAAAGAAAGGAATACTTGTGAAGAAAATTGAACAATTACTCAGGCATATGTGTGCATATGCAAAATTGGGTCTAGCCTTTAGTCATGGTCAATCATGATAAGAACCCAGAAAGTGGATGGATTTGGCTTTGAGAAGCAACAAAAATAAAATGATAAACTGAACTCGTTTTAGATGAGTTATCTATCAACGTCGAAAGATGCTTATTTAATTATGGGGTCAAGGTCCAAGACTTATTTTGAGCCAAATTAAAAGACACTAAAGGTGTGGGGCAATTTTAACAGTTGCATGTTAAACTCATTTTGCATGAGTTATTCAACTCTGGAAGATAAAGATTGGACTGTGGGACACAAGGTCTATTTGAAAGACTTAAAGCACTCTATAGATGAGTCTTTACTAATGGAAACGTTGAAAGTTGTCAAGACAGAGCCCTAACAGGTGAAGATAGATATGATATAGAAAGTCTATTTTCATCGGCTTTCTTCCAAGGTTCTAAAAAACGTTAGGCGCTAGTCGGCGGCGGGTTAGCTCCTAGTGCCTAGGCGGCTAGGCAGGTTCTAGGCGGGCGCCTAGGCGACCTGAGCGGATTTAGGTAAATTTCTTATATATTTTATGAATTAATTAAATTTACTATATCAAATGTAAATAATTATTGACTAATATGCTATTTATTAACATACATATGTGAATGTGGGAATTGCTTAAGGGGAGGGATCCCCATTTTTTTGAAAAAATGGGGACACGCTCCTCACCGTTAGATTTAACTTTAATGAAATTGTGAGATTGAGATTGTGTGGCCTGTGTTTTAATCTCAACCACACAATTTCATTAAAATCAATCTAACTGTGGGGAGCGTGTCCCCATTTTTTTTGAAAAAATGGGGATCCCTCCCCTTAAGCTCCTTGTGTGAATGTGTTATGTACATATATGATATGCTTGCCTAGGAAAAAAAAAACAAAATATTATCTAAATAATTTATAATTTATATATATATATACACACACACACACACACAATATATATATCCCAAACTTTTAAAAATATAAAAAGCCCACATAGTGGGTGGTTTTCATGGTTAAAACCATCAAACTGTCCACCTTCTTTCGCATCACCCGTCCACCTTCTTTCACATACTAGGTGGTTTTCATGATTAAAACCATCACAGTTCATGGTTTTCATTTTTAAAACTATCAAAATGTTCACCTCACTCTGCTCTTTCACATTACCCAAGCTTTTGAAAAAAGTAACCAAATGCAAAACCTTTCTCTCTTTTAATATTAACTTATTAGAAACCTCGGTTCCATAATCAAATGCAGAACCTCTCTTTTTCTCTTTCGTTATTTGAAACCTCATTTCCATCGCCTCCACAAGCCTACTCCAAATCGTACAGATAACTCTGCCAATCAAATTGATTTCATCGAGAAACAGATACTGCTTGTTCTTCTCTTCTTCATCTCAGCATATAGCATCTCTCCCACCGCCTCCACGAGTACTCCAAATCCCCAATTTTCATCCTAAAAACCCAAAAAATTCTGAAAATCCCGATGATCAAATAGCATCAGCGTGGCTTGTTGCTCAAACAGCAGTTTTCTGAAGAAATCAGAGATGGGTTCTTTCAAGGATTAAGTGGGGTTTGTGCATATGGCCGATATTTCTAGTGTTCTATTCTCGTCAGATCGGCGCGAAACATTGAACCGCCAAGGCTCTAACGAGGCCGCCTAAACAGCCGCTTACCACCGCCTAGACCGCCTAGATAGCGCCTAGGCGGCCGACTAACTCCAACCCGATTTGATGAACGATTTGGCAAAAATCTCGGCGGCACTCCAGCGCCTAGCGCCTAGGCGCCGCTTAGTCCGATTTTTAGAACATTTCTTTCTTCTCAAGTATGATGTATGATGAAAGAGTTATTAATAACATTAAAGCAACCAAAATGCATGTGAATTGTGAGGGAGTGACTTACCTATCCTTGAGATTATATGTCAACTTAAAAAGTTTGAGAAGAAAAAAAAATGCTACTAGAAAGAGAGAACAAATTATATCTCTTACAATGGTATAGGCAAATTGAGGCCTATATTCATGAGGGAGTTGATATTCCTTGGCGGGGATTCTAGTGAGGTGCGAATGCCTAAAAAGATAGATATAGTCTATCTTAGTTGTTCCTTACTTCTTAAAGTGGAAAATGTGATCGATTTAATGATAGCATTAAAAGAAACTACAATTATGAAAGAATTGTGGGGGTTGGTTAAAAGTAATTTGCTAATTGAATGACATTTAAGGTCATCTCTTGTAATAAGTAATTGTTTAAGGTATGGCAAGGTTAGAGGCCTTCTCACAAATACCTTAGATGTGGGGGAGTTTACCCGATGCTTAGTGTTAGTAAATTACTTAGTAATTAAGTCGTAATATAATTTTAGGGACTTGACATTTCAAACAATGTCAACTACTCTCGTATGAAATATAATTTCATAAGATGTATTGTGCACACCATTAATGATAGTCAACCTAGTGGTGGATCCAATTATTAAAGGTTAAACTAGAGAGTAAGTTGATCGTTGAGGGGAATGAGACTAAAGCCAACATAACTAATGAATCAACCGAGCAGAAACCTAACTTAGTTGATTGGAGATCCCATGGTCTAAGTTCAATAGGCAAACTAGTTGGGCATGATTCAAAGAAGTTAACACACGATATACCTCATTCCTATGGTGGAAGAAGTATGTTGTTTGCAGAAGTTTTAGGGTGTATATTTATACTTAAATCAGTTAAATCCATCATGCAATGCATTTCCTTCTAATTTTTTGTGATAAACTAATAGATAATTGACTAAATAAACATCCTGCAAAGTTTCAATAAAAATTTTCAAGTTTTTCTTACAATTTCTGTGGTTTTTATTCAATTTTTATCGATATGGATAATATTCCAATATTTTCATCAAAATTTCCGTGTTTTTGGACTACCGATATTTCCGATATCATCGATATTTTAAACCTTGCTTGAGAGTACTTAATATATGAAGTTCGCCAGAGTCTAAAGATTGAAGTGCTTTGACATCGGATTATAGATTGTTGAATCCTGAGAGACAGACGCCTACCGAACTACAAACACAAGAGTAGGGGCGAAATTCTGTCTTTAGGACATTGCGTTTATACAAGCCTCAATCTCCAAGTTTGTCAGTTTTTCTAACTTTTACCCTAGTTATTTATGTTAATCTCATGTATAATTGATGTTGTGAATTTCTTTATAATTATTATCATTGGAATTCTTGTGTTATTTTAATATTTTCTAACAACCAAGTTTGTCAGTTTTTCTTTCTCTATAGTTGTTTATATTAATCTCACATACAATTGAAGTTGTGAATTTTTTTATAATTATTATCATTGGAATGATATTGTTATTTTTCATATTTTCTAATATTGTTCCCACAAAAAGAAGCACGAAAAAAAAAGAAGAAGAAAGAGACCAAGAGAGATCAGCGCGACCCCAAGCCTAAGGCCAACTGCTAGAGTAAGCAGATGAGGGGTTTAGGGACAGATCACAGGCTTGAAGTTAAAGGGAATTACAAATAAGTGAAAACTAATATAAAATCAGTTGTGCTTATTCTTTTTGAAAGGTTTCATAATGTTCTTCATGAATTTTTGTGGAAGATGACTTAGTTTTTGTGGACATAATTTAAAAGAGAAACGAATCTAAATATGCAAATTATCAAAACTTAATCATTGCATTACGATATGATCTATACTTTTTTCCGAATGAGACTCGCAATCGAAAGATCTCTAGAACTTTCACAAAACGAATCCAAATAGAATTCTCATTCTTTTTTTTTCGACTCAGATAAAAAATTAACATGTCGATAGACGCGCCATCAGATCGTTGTCAATTTGTTGATTTATCTTTAAAAAAAATTTATGGGTACCCATAAGCAATCGATGCGTGTGGGACTGAACTGTTGACGGTAATTTTTGAATGACATTGGATGGTGCACGCTGCACACGAGATTCAATTGAGATGGTGACGAAATTTCCACTCACACAACTTGTAAAATCAAAGCAATGTATTGTATTAAAAGTACGGTTCAGGTCAAGAAATGGGCAAATAGTAAATCGCAATCATTCCCTTACGAAGCTGACGTCGGCGCGTTTCCTGGCAAAAAGCCAACTCAAATAATTCATATCCTGATGGATGACTTAATATTAAATTAAAGAAAAACTTGTTACTGTCGAATACCATGTTACATTAGAAAAAGAGAAATAACAGTTTATCATAATCTAACTTTAATTAACATCATGATTTTTTGTGATAAACTCGATAACTATCGGATTGGCAGATGATAATCATCAAGTTGGGTATCGGTGTGATGAATAGATAACTGTGACCTGTCATACCCTCGTTCTTAATTCATACACACATTTTTATTAATTTACAATTTTTAATTTTCTTCTATTCATTCGACGATAAAAATTAATATAGATGTGTAAGAGGTAAAAAAATGATGCGTTGATACCACCAACCTTTTCTTTTATTTGGCTTCCTTGAACATCGGTTTTTAGAGTCAAATAATAATTCGCAATCATGTCCCATACGAAACTGACGTCGGCTCGTTTATTGGCAAAAAGTCTGACGTCGGCTAGTTTATTGGGAAAAAGCCAACTCAAATAATTCATCTTGTGATAGATGATTTAATATTAAATTAAAGAAACTACTAATTATTACGTTTTAGTGATATGTATTTATTGTTACTTGTAAGTGAGAGATTTTATGTTCGATTTTCGTTTAAAACAAATTTGAACCACATTATTACTAGTCTATTGTAAAGCTTAGCTCACTATCTCATGTAAATACTATTGTTTGTTAACAAAAATATTAAATTAAAGAAAAACTTGTTACAACTCAGCTTCTTTTTTCTTCTTCTTTGGGTGACGTTAACTACACACTTATTTTTACTTCTTACACAAATTTTTATTAATTTACATCTTTTTATTTTATTTTATTTATTCGATTTGACGACTGTAAATTAATATAGGTGTGTAGAAGATACACAACTTTGTATTAATTAACATCTTTTGATTTTCTTCCATTCATTAAAAAAAAATGTTTGAGCATTGGTTAAGATAACCAGAAGAAACGAATGTCAACTTTCAAATTTTGTCCAAATTGAAGGGAGTAGTAGTCGAGAAGAAAACTTATCCCTTACACACCGGACGACAGGATATCAACACCTTATAACTAATCTATCTAATTCCGTCAACTCTGTCAAAACTAAAAGTTCTTCAACATGGATATCCAATCGAATCCAATCTTAGGCACCAAACGCGACGAAACAAAACATATGCTCGCCATGGTCCTATGGTTAAAGAAAAGAAAACAGAGCTTGGTTTTCTCTATCCTTCTCTTTCAAGGAGGCTTACTTTGTATTGCAAAGAAACTGAAATAAAAGTAGTAATTTGGGACTTACAATGAGATGAACATTCTGTTCAAAAGTTACAACATTAACATTTACATGAGAAAAGTAAATACATGATAACAGAAACACATTTGTGACCTGCACCGGGCCGAGCGTGGTTCTCGCCGGGCAGACTAGGCCGCGTGGTCTGACGAGGAACGATAAATCTCATTAGCATAAGCTGAGGATACATAAACTGCATTGTATAGTGAACTGTGGCTTCGGCCGTAAAACAAGTATACCAATGCTCCTAGTGCAAACCATACAGAGACGCGGATCCATGTGGCAGCTCTATCAGTATGAAACATGTTATCGGTAGTGAATATAGTGTATTTCGAAAGTCATGGATCAATGTATTCAGATTCTGGTTGTGGATTTCGATATGAATTTGCTTATTTACGTGTGTGTAACGAGGGGAAGGGAGGACTCACCCGAGATCAATTAGTAAGTAGGTATTTATGAGAATGCAAGCAGCAGGCAAAAATGGAACAAATGGACAACTGAAACCTGCAGAGAGAAACAAACGGTTGTGGAGTCGTAAAAATGATTTGCTTAAACTTTCGACACAAGAAGGAAACAAAGAGATGAAAATTCGAGAGAATCGACGTTTAGCCAATCTATCTCCAACAATATTGATAGGATAGATTTTAACAGTACCTCCAGTGTGTCCAAAGCTGTGCCTTGTATCATCTTGATCAATACAGGTGAGCACGATTAAGCTGCACAGCAGTAGGACGCCAGAAACTCCGCACACTGTGAAGCGAAGAATGCTGGCAGAATCAACAAGTTTCGAACATTAAAATCTGGTGGAGTTGTTAGATATATATGTCTGAATCTCTGATCTCATCTCTTTCCACATATGATTTACAAAGACAAAACTGCCTATGTTTTTAATGGAATACATCTCAAGCTTAGACCGCCCAGATAGATCTTAATAGCACGTTGTTCAAATTTTAATAGCTCCAATATCATTTTATACAACCAAAACAATCTAAAGCTGTTAGGGAACGGGCCAACAATGTCTATCAATCAAACAAAAGTGTCGTCTTGAAAATTTAACAGCCTATTAAGAGTTGAAATTCTAGTCAAAATACAAAAGGCCAGGCTATTAATCAAACAACAACCAGTGTAAAATGTAATTTAAAACATGAAAAACCTGGAAATGCCTTTGGCTGAAGCTGCAAATGCAAAGATAAAAACCCCTATACAGAGAAAGGCTATGGCCCAGGCAGCAATCTTCCGCCTTTTTTGTTCATTTCGATTGTCTGTGTTAACATTTGTAGCAAAAAAGAGGAACATCATATAACAATTGTCTAGGATAGAAAATTTGAACCATCTTCATTTTACATGGGATGTGGTCCTAGTGGCTAGTGGAACTGTGACCATCCCAACTTTAAGCAAAATTGACATAGTTTGGATGTTTTCCAAATTAGTTTTCTGTAATTTTAATTATCTTCAACCAGGCCATCATAGATAGGTTTCTTTTACAATCAAGGGAAAATTAAAGAATCCGTCAATTAATTAGACTGAAATATCCCGTACCTCGTTGCATGTGGGACATAAGGCTGGGACCTATAGTGATCTCATTGAAAAAGTATTTCCTCTAACTGATTTAAGGATTCTTCTACTTTTCCTTGATTGTAAAGTTGTAAATGAAACTTAACTATAAGGACCAAATTGAAAAGAAAAAAACAACAGAGATCTAACTGAAAAAATAACCTAACCAGAGGGATTGGTAATTTCCCCTATTTTTAATCCTCCATGTTCAGTGAGGTTCTGTTTATTCCAAAACACAAGCGTCATGAGTTCGGTACATTCAGTGCAATATCTGTTTTCCCATACTATAAATCACAGTGTGCTACTATTACCTTGTGATATGCCTTTCTGAATCAGAGGATAGCCAAGTGATGCCTCCCCTATTTCATGTACATATTGACTATCGTCCTTAGATGAGCCAGCAGGAACTGGAAGGTTTTTTCTGTCACTATCCTGAATATTACGACCAGACTGCAATGATGCTGACCTAATGGACTCTTCAAGTGCTGATGAAAGTGGCACTTCATCTGGTGGAACATATCGCAGTACCAAAACTGAAAGTGCAGCAGTTGTAAACGCAAATAGTGTACCAACGCTAACCTGTACCCACACAATATATAATATCAAGTAAAGGGGCATGTATCCACTTTTTTGTAAAGGGCTACTTCACGAGCTGCCACTAAAAATTGAAAAGGTTCACAGTGAGTTTAGTCTATAGTGGGGAAATGTTTCCACCGGAGGATCATCTCCCTAGACAATAATAAATCATAAATAATGTGATCAGTTATTATCTCCAGTCAAAAAACTTTGGTTAACTTACCATCCCTGCCAATTGGGAAACATCCATAAAAAATGCCAGAACTGCAGCAAAGATACCAGTTGTAACAGTGCTCTTCACAGGAACTTGGGTTTTTTTATTAATGTCTGAAAAGAATGATGGTAACAATCCATCTCTAGCCATTGCCATCAAGATCCGTGGCTGTAACACAAAACAAACCGAGAGATATTCAATTATCAGGTGGAATAGACCTCTGGTTTGTGACAATGCAGAGAAGAAAGTGCTTCCAAATAAATGGAAATTAAAGTGAGGCAAGCTCCTAAATTTCAACTTGCAACCTAAATACTTTTTAAGATATAAGGAGAGTGCCTTGTATTCCTGTCTCAGTATATGCAAGCAAAATTGCCTTTCAAACAGCAAGATCTTTAGGCATTGACACAAAATCTCCAGGAAGATCTGTTTAAAACTGTCAAGAAAGTTCGAAGGAACCAACCAATATGTAACTGAAAAAGCAGGAATAAATGCAAAATTTTTCTAAAAGCGCTGTCTGCATTCATAAAACTCCACTATAAAGAGATTTATAACTAAGCTAAATTCGAAAAGAAGGTACTACTAACACACCTGTGCAAGAAGCGAACCCAACAAACTTGCAAAAAGAGCAGTAACTGCTCCTGTTGTTATAATATACCTGGAATCCATACATATGAATCTTAAAACAAATACGTTTAAATAAAGGCACTCAAAGTCCTAGAGAACAGAGTATCAGAAACAAGAAGAAAGTATGCTTACACTGCCCATTCCACCCCATAGCTTGCAAATACTGAGGAAATGGGAGTATCTGGATCTAAGTCATAGTATGGTACTAAGCCGGTAATTACAAAAGACACAAACATGTACAAGATGCAACATATAAACAATGCTATTCCAATACCGAGGGGCAAATCTCGTTGAGGATTCCTCACCTGCCATAAAAATATTCTATTAAATTCTTGAAGAAGAACACGACAATAATATTATATAAGAAATTTGAATTGATATCTGATACAGCAGAACAGCTTTGAACAAGAGATGTGCAAATCATTCATTTTGAAATTTTGCTCGAATCCTTAACAGGTGAGTGCCTGCAACCACAAACTTTTATTGAAAATAGAAACTTACCAGCATACATAAGTGTTCATTAAGTGACTCATCTGGTCAATTTTGAGATTCTTTGCCAAATTTCCATGCTTCAACTATAGTAAAATATATTTTATATTACCAGATATCATTTGATCCTCTGCCACATGGTGGTTTCCAAATAGTAGCTGCCTTTTGTAGACACTTCCAGTTTGCCTAAAAGAAACCTTTGACAATCTAGTGATGCTTTTATTTACAACTAATCGTCCAAAAAATAAAATAAACATTTCCAGCACAACCTAACTGCATATGAATATTTCCAGCAGGCTCCATATACATCACACAACACGAATAAACTGCTACAAAAAAATTCTTACCTCCTCAACTGTGCTAGTAACTGAATCAAAACCAATGTAAGAAAAGAAGACCACAGCAGAACCAGCAAACATCCCATTTATTCCAAAGGGAAAGTACCTAAAAAGTTAAAGTGCAATATGAGAAAGTAGTTTCGTAATATCAATATATAAGAAAGTGTAGACAAAGCATTACCCGCTAGAAAGTTCATATCCAACCCATCCATTTTTTAAACCCAAATAGCCACCGGCTATCATGATGAATAGCATGACAGAAACATTTACTGACGTAACAATCATTTGAACCAATGAACTCTGAGAAATCAGGTCGTTCGCTTTAGTAAGAAATGAAAAGCAAAAGAAAAAAAATTGAATGGATGAAAAAGATTACAATGATATTTTTGGGTAAAGAGATTACCTCCTTTATCCCTGTGCACAAGAGAAAGGTGACAATAAGAACTAACACTGCTGCACATGGATCAACCACAATACCAAGCCCAGGGATGGTATGACGGGCCAAGAATGAAGGTAACTTATCCAAGCCTCCAAAAAACAAGGCCTGATTTCAAAAATAAAAAACAGAAGGACCATATGGCATCTATTAACTTGGGGACTTCCCACATTTTTTGCTAAAAAAACTAATCAAATTGAACAGACAAATTACTTCGAAACATATGATAATTTGTAATAACCACAATGAATTAAAACAGATACAGACTTCTCTACTGCGTGAGTATACCATTATCCTCCTTTGTTCTATAGTAGATTATTTTTAAATTTTTACTGACACTCTCTCACTCATATATGGAAAGATGTCATCAGGTTATTTTAAGTCAATTTACATATGTTGTAACTCACGCGAAAGTTAACTTCTGTTCCAATTGTTCTAAAACCAATTCATTTTAATTGAAAAAGTTCAGAACTGAAAGCATACGGAGAAGTCTGCAGACTTTCAAGGCTGAGGATGATATCGTTTTCAACAAAAGAACAACTGATAATACACAGAAAAAGGAAATTTTGAGCAGCAGATGCCAGTATAATAACTCAAGTATTTTAGGCATTTCAAAGGTTACATGCCATATAATAGCACAAAGAAGCCTTGTTTCACAAGTACGCAAAGCAAAAAGCAAGACTGGTTAAATGATATACATATATAACAGTTAAAGTGCCAACATGTCTGTGCAAACCAACAACAACAAAGCCTTTTCCCACTAGGTCATTGGAATGACCTTTGCATTTCGCTTGTCCACATTGTGGAAGCCCCCTCTTTATCCAGCTTGTTTTTATGTGTGTGTGTGTGTGTGTGTTTACATATTTCTCAGCAATATATTTCAATAAGCACAATTACATATGACATTGTCAAGAGAAGACTAGATATATACACTGTACCAGATTTGGGGTTATGCCACGAGCAACAGCGGCACCACCAATGGTATATTCTAGCATCAGAGCCCAACCTACCAACCAAGCAACACTAAAGAAACCAAAAGATGTGTGTCACTAACTGAAGGTGTCACAAACATAAATAAAAAGAAAGAATTTCATGGTTTTGTATCTATTCAAGGATCAATCACAATAACATATCCCCCCACCCACGTCTTAAGAAGCACTTAGCAATATGCCTGAGCAGCTTAACCATGTTCTCAAACTTAGCACTGTTTTTGTCCCATAATGAAATTGCCTTTTATTTGAGTCAGAAAATTTACAACCACTATGCCTTGAAACTAATTTATTAACAAAGAATTTTGTTACATCAAACAGTGCCGGTACATCATATAAATTAACGTGCACTAAGGTTGAGACTCTGTTGGTCAATAGCACGGGTAAAGACTACCAATAGTACAGTGCATTCAAATGATTAAAAAGATTTTACATTACCCTTCTCCAACGCATATGTATGAATAGTGATAGGCACTCCCAGCAGATGGGCAACGACATGCAAGCTCTGCATAACAAAATGCCGAGAGTGCAGCAGCTATCCCAGCAATTAAGAATGAAATGGTAAGTGCAGGTCCTGCACACTCTCTAGCAACTGTGCCGACGAGAACATAAACTCCAGCACCTATTGTAGCTCCAACTCCTGATTGATAGGAAGTTTTAAAAGAATCATCTCTATGCTTATAAGGAAATGAGACATACAATGAACCTAGCATGAGCTCGAATTGAATGTTGCACACGTATTTTGGTTCGTCAATGCTAAGCAGTGTGCACTCATCACATGGTTAATTTAACACAATGAGGAAGATCCTAAGAGCAAATTCTTCCAAGCAATTGCAATAAAACCAAATGAACCAAACTCATTTTACATTTAAAAACAAGAACAGTAAAAAGAAAGAAAGGGAAACTATTATGCTAACAACGTCATTAAACAGTGACCTGAGGAACAAATTAATTAGCTACATTCATACACTACATACCACAAACTTGAATGAACATATCATAAGCTAATAAGAAAAGAAAAGTGCATATGTGGGTTAGGCCCGTTGGTCAGAGTAGTGTGTCCGCCGCTTACATTTAAGTTCGAACCTGCACCCCGTAGTTTAGAATATCGCATTATCGAAAATGAAAATAAGAAAACAAAGCAAAACCCAGTTCCAGAAAGCAAGGGAGAGAAGCAAGTTGATGGAATTATTACCAATGGCAACGAGGTCAGTGACAGATAATATCCTAGCCAATTGATGATGCCCCTCCCTCCTCCCCACATGAACTGAATCAACTTCCTTCCTCTGAATCAAACTTCTAAACCCCCAAAAGCACTTGCTCCCACCAACACTTTGCATATCAGCACTTTGCAAACCCAACCAAAAACTCAATTCAAAAGCACTTTTCGCCTGTTCACTATATCACTGAAATAAAAAGGAAATAAATTGTGGGTTTTTCTCGAAACAGTTTGGAGATAAGGGAGTAAATGAAGGAGAGGGGGAGCAGGATGACACAGCCACTGGGTTGCTGGGTGAAAGATGGGTGCTTTTCTGGGGATGGTGGTCGAAGGTGATGGACTTCTGGGGATGGAGGTTGATAGTGATAGAAATTACAGCAGCAGCAACACAAAGTTGTATACTTTTGGTAAGAACTTGACAACGAGTGGAAGAGGTGGAGAATTGCTTGCATTTTTGGAGTGTACCCAACATTCCAATCTTCACGAACCTTCGACCAAGAATTTTAAAAGAAAATATAGTAAATTGTATTAATTGTCTTTAATTTTAACTCAATTAGAGTAATAGTTATTTAACAAAAAAATCATTATCATTGGTCATTCAACTCATCAAAACGTGCAGCTATGTTCTTCAACTAAAAATTCATTATCATTGGTCCTTCAAGTTTAACTAACTGGAGAAATGGTTCCTCAACTTTAACTCAGTTGGAGCAATGGTCCCTCAAATTTTAATCCAATTGTAGCAATAGTTCTTCTAACATAACTCATTTTCACAAAATTCTAATGAAGTTGACGAATGACCATAACTACACATTTTGATTAGTTGATGAGCCCCAATTGTAGCAATGGTCCTTTCAACATAACTTATTTTGACAAAATTCTGACGAAGTTGATAAAAATGACCATAGCTCTATATTTTGATGGGTTGAGAGACTAATAGTAATGAATTTTAAATTGAGAGACCATTACTATAATTTACTCTACTTACCCCCACCAATTTGCTTGCCACAAAAACAAATTTAATCCAATACAAAATTACAAATTGCAAGTACTTCTAAAATGACTTTAAAGTGTTTTTGATGAGAGTATTTTTGAGTTTCAAAAGCACTTAAATATTTCATCGAAGAAGTGTGCTTCTTGCAGGAATCACTTCAAGTATTTTTTCAAGATTCACTTACATTTTTATTCACAATTATTTTAAAAAATACCTATCCAAATCGTTTTCAATCATTTTAAAAGAACTCACATGGTCAAATATGAGCCTAAACTCAGCCATGGGTTGCATTTATTTTTTCCATCTAAGTTCAATAATTGTTGAATTTAATGGTTTATAGGTTGTTCTATAATTCACCTTTACGCAAAAAAACCGAAGAAGGTATTTTATAGTTGTTTTATTCAAAGAACCAAAGTAACGTTTTGCTCATGTTTCAGTGGATGTTCAAATTTGTACAAGATCCTCCTACGTCACAAGTCTTGAACGATAAGAAAAACGTTACACTGAGATCAAGAGTGGTGAGCAAAATACACTCGCAACCAATCCGAGCCACATCGAAGGCATGATAACTTCTGTACACTATTCTAAAAATCTCCACCTAGCGCCGCTGAGGCGTCATGTGAAAATTAAAAAAGTACGTCTAGACTTGCTTAGGCACTCGTCCAGGTCGCGACTCTCGCTCAGACAGATGCCGCATCACCGATCGTACTAAATGCACTGCTAAAAGCTCAATTTTCTTGGTCACTTTCCCTAGCGTTAACGTTTGCAGCTTTACAAACACAAAAATTACTCTCTAGTTCATCAAACAAATAAAAGTTACAGACAAAATAACAGCCATGCCTTTTCTTATTCTGTCATACATTCTTCTTTTATCACATAGTTTTGCTAGTGTCTTTTTTCCTTCCATCTACTCGCATTCAAACCAATACACACATCCTCCACATCAATCATCTTGCCTGGGACTCCTACTCCTACTCCTACCTCTCGCATCGCCACCGTCGGAAAGCGGGGCCCAAATGCTTTGACTCCTCTCGCCTCCGTTTTCCCAGGTTCGTTGCCTTACGCTCCTGTCATTCGTATCCCCTCCGTCAGAAAACTGGGCCCACACACTCCGAGTCTTTCCCCCTCCGCTAAGTTCCTCGTCACATCCAGCAACTGTCTTCAGCAGTTCTGACTGCAGCAGCGGGCAGTTTTCCTTGAGATACTCAAAACCATCCGATTCCATGACGGCTGCATCAAACAAGTCAATCAGAAAGTGTAGAAATGATAAGTGACCACAGAGACTTAGGAGACTGGCATGTAAAGTGCAATAGAAACGACAGGCACCATTCTCGATTCCCAGGTTTTCAGCAACTGCAGGATCCCTAAATTTTGATCGGAAGAACTCACTTGTAATCTAAGCTTAAGATTTTGATGTTTGTATAACTAAATAAATTGACAACGAAATACAAAAGTGAATGCACAATCTTACTGCAGATTCATCACAAACACAGAGAGGAGGGGCAGGGTGGGGAGAACAGAGTGGTTGATGGCTTTACTTCATAAAGCAAACAGCAAAAGCATATCATCATTGTTTTGGGAAAATAATGCATGCTGTTTGTAATTTCACTCCCACAATATGTACTTTCAAAAGTAAAAGCATAAGCAATCAAAGCAGCAAAAGCATATCATTATTGGTTATATGCAATTTCACTCCCACAATATGTATGTAATTTCACTCCCACAATCTGTATGTTAGACTCACTGTTATACGGCAGGTCCCACTTGCATGTTGTTTGATTGCTCATGCAAAACCTCAATTAGTTTTGGCAAGCAACATAAACTCACTGTTCTAAAAACCCCCGCCTAGGCGCTAGGCGATTGACCACCGCCCCGATTAATGCCTAGGCGTTTGAAAATTAAGAAGGGCCCAAACCTATTGAGGCGCCCGCCTAGACCGCCTAGACACCTGCTTAGCCCATCCAGACCCGCCTAGACACCCGCCTAAGTTGTGACTCACTTAGACAGAAAATAGATAACTTTCATTTTGCATTTTATTTTTTCAATAAATTGTAAGAGACTTGTTGAATACTTAAAGGAACACACATTATATACATGTTCCCCATGTTTTCATTATGCTCCAATAGCTCATAATATATATGTCATTCCATTTTGTAGTTTATGATGAAATCATATATATATTTTAAGTATTAACAAACACTTATTTACATGAAATATAATAGATTTAATTAAATCAGCCTAGTCCGCCTAGACCCCGCCTAGCAGCCTGAGGCCAGCCGCCCGACTAGCGCCTAGCGTCTTTTAGAAGCCAGGAACTACAAGTTATCCCAGATATGAAACACTTAAAGCTGCTAAGCCTGCTAGCGAAATCAGAAAGCTCGAAATTGAGTCAGAATCAAATAGGTTCCCTACTCCTACCGTCCTCAATCTGTCCTTTTGCGATTGGGTAAAAGGGTCTGTGTGAAGTTGGAAGATAAGCACCCCTTGTTATGCACTATTTGATTAGGTCAAGCAGCTGCTTTTGTGTATTTGCATAGGGACAGATTGCGGATTGTGATGGCAATGGAAACAAATCTTGTTTTTTTCCAGGAAAAATAATAAAATTATCGCAAAGAGAGAAAACTAGAGGACCAGTATATACACAAAAGGCACCTAAAAAGCAGCTGCTTTCCAATTTGAAAAGTTTGTAGAGAAGAAGTATATCCCTAAACTCGAAAGAAGTATACCAGTTTGTAGAGAATAAATTGGTTCTTCCAAGTCATTCATATTTCTACGAAACCCAAAATCCCAACTCAAAGAAATTGAGAAGAAATAACATATGCCCTAGCTATGGAAAAATTGAGATACTGTGATAGACTGTATATTCTAGGAAAAGAAAGGCACAAGGCACTTCCCAGCACCAACCTCTCTTCCCAAAACCTGGCCCTTTCATCATTACCCACCAAAATTGGCAGCAAGAAGGAAAAAAAAAGTTAATCCCTTGAGAAATGTCTTTCCATGGGCTCAGACTTGATCCTTTAATGACTAGACTGGAATCCCAGCCGTTGCACTCCCTACTTGTTTCTCATAACAGTACACAGTAAACCAAAAGGATACACACGACTTATCCTGATCCAAACCCCTTACCTACCCCTTACACAAAGGAAGAACTATGAAAACAGAAAATTAAACAGGGAGGACATACCAACTAGGTTTTCAGCAGCAAACTTTAGGCAAACAGACTTTAGATCCATTGCACGATAACGGTCGGCCAAGGCCAGAATAATGGCAACAGAATTAACAGACATAATCTTGCAGAGAACGGATTCACACATCAGTCGGAGTCGAGGTAAGCCATATTTGTCTGATGCAGCTAGCAACTTGGCAGCTAATCCATCAGATAGAGATGACATGCACAGTGAACTTGCATCTGACAACTCTTCATCTTCAATAAGATTATCCGTGTATATGAAGTGTAGCAATGCCTGCTCAGACAGCACAAAAGACATTAGATAGGAAAGCCGGATGAATTTTGTTCATAGGAAGCAAACCACCCAGGATAAACTGGTATATTATATTATTTCCAAATGCCAAATGACATACTACAACAAATACAACTCGCTCTTAAAAAAGCATAATTTTAAGGGAAAAGAAATAGTTGAGAAGCGTTACCTTAAAAACCTTGGGATCCATATCTGTAACAACTATATCATGATTCTCTTCTTCCATTCCATCGAAAAATTCTTGTTCAAATAAAGGAGATCTAGCTGCCAATACTAGCTTGTGAGCATGAAACCTTTCACCACACACATTAAATGTAACATCTGAACCTTCCTCATTCTCCAAAAGCATACCAAAGTGATCCCCAATATCAGAATCAGGGACATGTATGGAGTGCAATCTTGAACTATCTATTGCAGAAACCACAACACCAACAGTGCAATTGATTTTCAAGCAATCATCCTTGAGGAAACTAGATGATTCGAGCAGCGTCCTTCTGAAAAATCGTTTGTAGCCCCTAAAACCCAATTGCAAATAAGTTTACTTTAAAATGTATAAACGATACGGAGTTCAAATAGCATTACATAAAATCTACATATCAAATCTGTTAGTAGTCAAATACTATCCATTTCTAAGACGAAAACACAACTGATTACAAATAGCAATCCTGCTATGCCTACCAGTACCAAAGTAGCTATTCAAAATCCTATTCCCAATCTAACAAACCGCCAGTCTCATCGAAGAACTGCAAAAATTCATTCATTCACAACATGCATAAACTCATTTCCAATTAAGTAAAGCATGGAATTAGCGAAAAACTGCAAGAAAAAAAAAATTCATTAACAACATACGTAAACTAATTTCCAACTGTATAAAGCATAGAATTAACGAAAAATTGCGAAAAACATTCATTCACAACGTACATAAACTCATTTCCAATTAAGTAAAGCATCGAATTAGAGAAAAATTTCGAAGAATTGAAATGAACCAGAACAAGGAACCAGCAAAGTGAAATTACCCACCACATGCTGCCCCTGTACTTGAGGGTGTAAGGCCCGCTTTCGAGGGATCGATCGAAATGGCTATGGACCTTGTGCTTGCCATTAGGACCCTGATCAACGAGAGTCAATTCGAAGAGAGCTCGAACGTCGGTGCCCTCGGAGGCGAGGGCAATGAAGACGGAGACGTAGGCGGAGTTATCCTCAGGGTTTTTACCATCAGGGTAAAAATAGATGGCCCATTGAAACCCTCCGACGGTGAAATTCTCACTGGCAATGTGCTTCCCGACCCCAATTCCCTTGGCCAAGGAATACCCTTTGATGATGAAGTTGTGGGACCCGTTAACGGTTTCCGTCACGAAGCGCGAGCTCGACGGCGACGCCAGAGACCGGCTGGTCTTCTGCCTGCCGGATATCATCTGTTTCCGAATTGGGGATTGCAAATTCGAAATCTGCAATTTCACAATTCGAGCAGTAACCAAAGTAGGTCAAAAGCTTTTGACTCGAGAATTTGATCGATTTTTTCTGATATTTCTTGCAATTTCTGAGATTTTTGGTTCTTTTGGGTGTGTGGTTTTGGCGGTATTGATGGATTTCACCTGAGAAATTGGGATTGTGTTTTGGTTTGAGAAAGAAGCCGATTTGGTATGTTTCTCAAAGTTTCCATTTTAATTTCTTTTTATTTTTGAATACGCGGGTGCAAAAAAATTCATTCCACCACCACAAGAAATGAAATCTTCTAGACCTAAAATGAGTGTAAACTTATTTCTCGTAATTTTGTTTTTTACACGGGCGATATTCTACTTTACACTAATTCATTGTGTGAGAACAAGAAATCAAATTGAGTGTATTTTTGCTCACCAATCTCAACTGGCACTCTATTTAAATTTTTAGACACGTGTCTATCCACTACATAGATTTTAAAATTTAAGCTTATCTAACGATGATAAATAAGGTGGAGAACATCACTAATAATTGAATAATTCCTTCATAAAGATAACGGATTGTTACATGGATATGGTAAATCTTGCTTGAGCTGCTTTACTAGACTGAAGGTTTTACCAGTCTTGATTATTACAAAAGTCGATGCTACCACGTCAAGCCTGGAGAAGAAAATCAATTTATTACTTAGATACCCTTGGACTTTTTTGAAGAAGATTCGATTACATAACTTGAGGCGATGAGCAAAAAATTTCATAATTAAGTTTAATAGTTAATGCGACTTAGTCTACATTTGTATTTATATGTTATCATTAATTTATCAATCTAATCACTTAATACTACGATCGAATGATATTTTTTCAATTGCAAGTTAAATGTCTTAATTTTGAATATTAAATGAGGAGTTCGCAATCAATTTTTTAGGTCCGGTTTTCGTGTTCATTTTCATTCCTTTGATTAATTATTTTATCTGCATCAGAAAACTTTTTGTAGCAATAGCATGCACCTTAATTGGGTCTCACTTCTCTTTTGGTAAATCCCAATAATTTGTAGGGTGCATTTTTGCTCGCCTCCTTTAAGTGATGATAATGTTTACTATCTTATTTATTTATGTTGAATGAGTTTAATTTTGAGATATATTTATCTCTTATATAGGGTGGTGAACAACACCATCACTGATACCGGTTAAAAAAACATTCCCAATTTTTTAGATTACAAGCATGCATGCGGAGTCTTTCCCTCTCCACAAAAGAAAATCCTACAATGATGCTCACCACTCAAAGGTGAATGCTCTGAAATAATTCATTCTATTTTTCTTTTCTTTTATACAAGTTAAGGAAAATCAAACTCAAGACATCAATTAAATGGGTAAATGCTCTTCACCAATTGAGCTACATGCCCTCACGCGTCGAACAATTATTCATTTCAAGTAATTCCACGTGCAAGGAACTTGTGCTAGTCTATTTACTGCACTTCTCCATTCAACTAAACTCCTGCCAAACAAGAAAGACCCCAAAGCTTCAAGTGCAGACGGAATGCCGCGAGCATGATTCAACACGAGCTCGCACAGCTCTTCATACTGCTCCTCCGGCGGATGGCCTTGCTTAAACGCTTTCCAACAAAAAAGGTGAAGCGCTTCATCGTGATTCAACGCCTCTGCCCTATAAATCCTGTCAACACGGTATCTGATCAGCAAGTTTTCATCCCTGGTTGTTACAATGATTCTACTTCCTGTGCCAAACCAATCGCGGCTCTCAGCCAAGGCATCTAACTGTTCTAACCGATCCACGCCATCAAGAACGAGAAGAACCTTTTTACAGTGCAGTCTGTTCCGGATTGCATGGACTCCTCTACGTACATTCCCTATCTTAATATTCTTATCCATGAGGACCTCCGAAACAAGTTGTTCCTGTAAAGGAACTAGGCCTTGTTTTTCATAAACTTCTTTTATGTTAGCTAGGAAGCTGCTGCCGTTGAACTGACCAGATACCCTGTCGTAAACAACTTGAGCAATTGTCGTCTTGCCTATACCTTTCTCCCCGTAAATTCCTATAATGCGAACATCGTTCACCCCCATATCCAAGCAGAGATTCATTTCCTCCACTCGGGAATCGATTCCAAATAAATCCTCGGGCACGCTTGAAAGCTTTTGGCTCAAATGATTTGATATCTCTTTGACAATCTCTTGGATAACTTTTGCCTCGTGCCTACAAAACAGACAGCAAGAACTTTGTGTGTGAGGACTGAGGAGTCAACAATAAGCCATAAACACACAGATACGTAGTATAGTTTAGGTTCTTCACTAAGACTGAAAATTTGATAGAAGCGAGCCGCGATTTCAAGCATGTATAAAATGCACTCTGATTCTGTATAGAACAGCACATTATACAATCGAGAGCAATACAGTGACGTAATTTTCAAGGAAATTGCATGATACAGAGAAAGCGGGATCCAAATTCGAAGGCCTGGAAATGAAATCTAGCATTCACATTTCATGTCCGCTTAGTAAATGAAACAGTCTTGGTTATACTGACATACAGTGAAAAAATGAACACAGCTCGAGTAACTTAAAAGCTCCAAATGCTGTTTTCAAAAACTCAAGTCTGATTTTTTCTCAAATATC
Source organism: Crataegus laevigata (assembly GCA_963580275.1). Lineage (NCBI taxonomy): Eukaryota > Viridiplantae > Streptophyta > Magnoliopsida > Rosales > Rosaceae > Crataegus > Crataegus laevigata. The sequence continues at coordinate 32,494,552 of OY756952.1, forward strand.
ACATAGAAAACATGACCCAATCCTCGAAAAGGACGGACTTATATGCACAATTCGAAAGAACTCTCTGTTCCGGTTATCTAAAATTTGATAACTGAATACATTTTCCTCTTTTATCAACCTATTTATGTAAGGGTAAACAATGCCAAACTTTATCCTATAGCAGGTGTGCAGCGTGTGCTCAGAATTTCCATTTGGCAACACTGTCTAAGTAGTTACCTAATTATGTGCTTAACCATACGAGGAGTCAATCATAATTATGCATCGAACACAATCCAAATATCGTCATCTATGTGAGTTGAATATGAAACCTCGCTCCTAATGAGTACCACCAGGTACTACCATGCTAGACCCAGGTGTCAGTGACTATTAATCTCTTCTAAAAAGGGACTGGCTAAAAGCCGAAAAGACTTACAGAGGCATTTCAGCCTCTTCCGATCATCAACACCAGCGCCAAGAATCGAATCCAGAACGTGTCAATGCTAGGCATTTCAACTTAACCAACAAATATACTAGACACAATTAAACTAACTAATTTACCAAAAAAAAAAAACTAAATTTACACCTTTTTATTGCCAATAAATGTCGGATTAGGCGAGCAGAACTACGCATAAGTAATTAAATTGGTTGATGACAACTTACTTGTTATACAAATCCCACCCAGAAAGACTGGCTGCCTCTCTCAATGCACCCCTCCAGCTCTCCACCTTGTCCATGAAATCCTCCTCATGCTTCCCGAACGCCTTCTCAAAATACTCCCCCCTCTGCTTCCTCACATCCGACGGATCCACATCGTAGAACACCGGAAAAACGATCTGGCCCGTCGATTTCATGCACCGGAGGATCTCCACGAGCTCGTCCAAGCACCGGGCCGAGGCGGCGTAGTTTTCGAGAAGACCACGATCGAAAACTTTGATTCTCCGATCGACTTGAGGACCCCGGAGGAAATGGGCTTTCCTCTCTCGAGTGCCTGATCGTACCGGAAGGCAATGATCCCCTTCTGGTCCAGGGCGGCGCAGAGGTGGTCGGTGAAGTTCCGGCCGGTGTCTTCGCCGCGGAAGTTGACGAACACGTCGTATATCCACCCTTCGTTTTCGCTCTCCATTTCTTGAAATTCGGTAGCTCTCTGAGATTTTTGAGATTCGAATTCGATGGAGGTATGGTTGTGCTTGTTGACTTATATTGACTTTGTTCTGCCGCGTTGGGAATTTGGAAACTCCATGGAATTCTCGTGGAAGATGGAGGGAAGGCGGAGAGGCATCGCCAGGCAAAAGTGGAAACTCAGCGTCTTTCGTACGTGTGGGAAGCGCGCGTGCGGTTATACCATCGTCCGAGCCGGTTTAATTTGATGCGGTTTGACATTAAAAACATTTAGCGATTTGATTTGGTTCGGTTTTGAACAATATCAATAAAAAAACATTCAACGTTTCATGAATTTTAACTTTTCAACATTCTAATTTGATCAAATGAATAAGTTTTTCAGAACACAAAAATTCATGCTAGGTTGCTAGCAAATAATTTTGTTAGTTACAATCTCATGTAAACGTAAAATACAAACAAATCTCCAATTGTTAATAGTCATAAAACTTATAACATGGTGACACTAATAATATGTTAATATGTGTAAACTAAATAAACTAATAATTAAAATATATATAGTCGGTTTAGTTTGGTTTTAGTGGGTTTCAAAGGTATGAAAACCGAATCAAACAAAAATGAGTCTATTCGGTTTAGTTTTTAAATTGTTTGGCTTTTTTCTTGTCAAAATCAAATCAAACTGATCAAAATGGTTCAAATTGGTCGATTTGGTCAGTTTGATGCTCACCCCTACCTTCATCTCATTCTAGTTTAGATAAGTATCTCTTGCAACGAAAAACAGGAATTGTTCAGTACTACGGTGTAATTGTATTATTTTCTCGTTGAAAGCGAGTCTAAACCAAAACATAGAATATGGACATTATGTTGGAAGTATGCCCACAAAGTCACTCATTTGATGTAATAGCTTTTGGAATACTTATTGCATTAAACTTTTATATGTTTAATGAAGGGCAAAGCTTATTGTTAATCACTATTTATTGTATCTTGTGTTTAGCAATAAGGGAATCCAAGGAATGTATTTGATCTAAGAGATAAGTGATTTAAGTAAGTTAGATTAACGAGACCTTTCTCTTATGTTCATTCCTAAAGCGTTCCTAGCCATAGGATTGCCAATTGGGCATTGACAATCCGCTAAGGTTAGTATGTGTTATGTCGACTCAGGCGCGAGTATGACAAGTCTCAAGTCATTTAGTGTTGGACACTAAGACAAACACATAGGTGCTCGAAAGAGTAATCGAGTACACTGAACAACGATCAAAAGAGAGTTCAAACATACATGTCATGTAAGAACTCGATAGTTACAATATGCAAAGTAGTCATTTGACCTGAGGCATCATAGATGTCTAATGGTTAGGTCCTTGATCTTTGATCATGTCAAATGGCATTCCATTGGAATGTCCACGACATTGTTGGGGTCAAGCTATCTAGTCATGTAGGCATATGAATGCACAACAAGGGATCTCTAACCTTCCATGGTGGAAGGAGAATACTCTAAGATATGATTCGAGAGTCTTTGGCCAAAGCATAAGAATATGACTTAGGAAGTTTGTTCCAAATCTTATTCAATTGAATCATATAGGGAAGTATCACATTGGATAGTAGACATGAAACAAACTATCACTTAAACAATGTGATTAAGAGTATTGTATTAGAGAATGACCGTATTGCATTGTAGTTGTAACTGGATAGGTTCTCCAACCACTTCTACTTAGCTTGGGTAACCATGACATGCTGCTAGGTGTCACTCATGGTTTGTGGAAGCCCTAAAGATTAGCAAACACTAATTTTAAGGGAGAATTGAAATGTGGTTTCAATTCACAATCGATCGTTAAGAGTAACGATCGCCCACTACCTCGCTAATTGGAACCTAATGGATCGTACACCGAGTAAGGATGAAAGTGAAGTAATTAAATGAAATGGATATGCAATTAAATGGTTTAATTGAAGAATGGTCAAAGTTAATTAATTAGTTAATTAATTATACGAAATGTTCGTATTGGGCTTTTAAGTTGATTTTGGGTTTCGGGGCCCAAAAGTGTTTTGGACCACAAGGCCCATTATGTTTAAGTTGTATGGCAACTAAAACAAAATGGGCAATTAGCCCAATAGCAAAGCATTTTCAGCCATAAGGGTGAGTGGTAGCAAACTTGTGTTAATTACAAGTTTGCCACTCACAAGAAATGAAGTATAAATTCAACATTATAGCTTTATTTCATTTAGGGGTTTTTCTTGGAGAAATTGGGTGAAATATTTTCTCCCCTTTTGTCTAAAGAGGCCAGCCACTTAAGGAGGGGAGATCTAGCAATCTCTTCTTCCCAAAAGTCATCCATTTCATCTTCACAATTAATCTTTGGTGTAGAGACTTAGAGACATCAAGCTTTTGGTGTTTTGGAGATCCTTTCCTCAAATCATCAAAGGAGCAAAGGAGCACTAAAAGGGAAGAAAACACAAGGAAGATTCAAGGAGCAAGGAGGTGACTTGAAGGCCCTCCACTTGGGTGAATCCCTTGTTTAAACAAGGATGAGCTTCAAGGGTAATTAACTCTAAATCCTTTCTTCTCTTTAATGTTGTTAAAGAGTTTTGGTTCACCATATACTAGGCTTTGAAAGTCATGGGTTTTATGAATTGTTTTTGGATGCATGCCTACTTTAATGTGTTAATAGTTTGCATATGTATTCAAATATTCATACATGTTCTTAGCTAGGACAAAATTTTTCCTTCACATTAGACACCCAAATATTTATAAATTAGTCCACAGAAACCCTTGACTCTAACTGCAGATCATGATCAACCATTCCATCGTCTCATTGTATTTGCATCTCCCATTTCTCATCAGCTGTTTCATGGCGGCAGTAAAAGAATTCGAAGCGGCAGAGGCGGAGACGGCAGCACAGAACTAGAACACGAAGAACGGGGAAGTGAACTTCTGTTACCCAGAAGTTACTTGGATCTGTATTACTGCTTGCTGGGACGCCCTAGTACGGACAACTGAAGGACAGGAATACCGCATACTTTTTGACAGAACAGGCACACATTGACTTTAGCAATAACTTGACGGACAAGGAACCCGGGAAAAGCAAAGTTGCCAAAGAATCAAAAGTAGCAATCCAACCAGAAAGGCTCTGAAGCATTTGACTGCATTTCCAATCATCGGACTGACTTTACCGCTTTCCCTGCGTTGGACTTCATCATAACGCTCGTAGATATCACGACTTTGTCCAGTTGTTATGGCACCTCTTAGTCCTGCTGATGATTCATCAAAATCAGCACGGAATATCTCCTCCACGTCTCGCTCGTATACCAGACGGAGCCCACACATTTTCACCTCCAAGCCAGGGACACTGGACTGGAACGAAGCCTGAATGTGTCTACATTTCCACCACTCAAATGCACTCACTGGAAACCCGTCGCGTGATAGGTAGCTCAGCCAAAGGTGATCTGATTCGATCCATATGTCTTTGGTGAAGGGAAAAACGATGCCAGGGCTCATTGTACCTTCGTCAGTATCCAACTCACACCGAATCTTTGGATCATCTGTTGAATTCAAATCTACACGGCGGATGGTTGCATTCTCGCAGACTCCGAAAACAGCAGATACGGCAACTCCCTTGAACTTACTACTGCACCAATGTGGATGCACCTCGATACTTAATGAAGTGCCCACACTCTGATGCATGAACCATGTTGGTATTTCACTTCCAGGAATAGCACTACTGAATCCAGCAAATTGTTCCTGTACAACAATAGGTACAACTCTTATCACATGTTTACTTCGCAGGAATATGTATGCAAGGTATGAGTATCATTCTCATCCCGACATATCATTCGTTTACTAACACATAAGAATGAAAAAGTAAGTGGGTTCCTTTTTAAAATTACGTATGCCAATCAGGTACTGATCAACCGCGCGCCCCGCCTTGTTCATCCCATACCTTAAGAATCACGTGATGTGTGTGTGTGTGTGTGTGAGAGAGAGAGAGAGAGAGAGAGAGACCTGAGAATCAGCTTTCATTGATGATTGAAGATACTTTCTGAGCATGAGAAAGGTCAGGTTAATGCCTTCATTCCCTGCCAATCTATAGCAGTTAATAAAACTGAACCCCGCCGACACTGAACTGCCTGCAGACAATGGATTTGAAAACGTTTCCAGTGACAAACAATCTTGCGCCATTAGTTCTCTTACACTCGATGGAATGTCTGGCAATAATTGAAGACTCTTGCAACCATTTAAGTTTAGTTCTGTAAGCTTTGTAAGTTGACTGATGCTTGCAGGTACACTAACGAAGTTGTTTCTATTGAGATTTAGCTTCACCAATGAGCTTAAACAGCCAAGATCCGAGGGAAGCATTCCTTCTGATAGATTGCAGTCACTTAGATCAAGGCCCGTTAATGAATGTAAGCTTGACAAACACGGAACCAGAAGCCCCATAGAATCTTGACGTCTTCTCATGACCAATGTGGACCAAAGAGATGAAATCCACGGAGTAGACGGCAGTCCATTACATCCGCGGAAAGATAATAACTTAAGGTTCTTCAAGAGTTCAACGGAGGGCGGTGCTTCTCTTATAGCTGTTCCACCAATATCAAGATCCTCTAATGATTCTAAATGCCCCAAGTTATCGGGCAGTTTTTCAAGTTTTGAGCAACCAGATAATGCAAGAACTTTAAGAGACTCCAACGCACAAATGGAGCTTGGAAGATTCACAAGGCCTTTACAGTCTCTCATACTTAAATATACAAGGCCGGGTAGATGGTCAATCGTTGAGGGAAGTTCTCGTATAGCTGTACCATCTAACGACAGTTTGAACAAGTGTTCCATATTTCCGACAATCTTAGGGAACTTTTTGAGTTTTGTGCAACCGGAAAGAATGAAAATTCTAAGGGACCTCAGTTCTATGGAGCTTGGAAGACTTCTAAGACTTTTACAATCCTTCAGATTCAACAAAACAAGTCTTTTAAGCCCTGTGATGGACGGGTGAATCTCGGATAAACTTGTACAACCTTCGAGGATCAGCCTCTCAAGGTTTGGGACTTCACTAAAATCGGGGGTCTTGATGAGACTTTGAGAGTAACTTAGCTTAATGATTTTCAACTTCTCCAGAGGCTTCTATAAATCCAGAAGAAAGGGAAAAAAAAACAAAAAGAAACGGAAGAGAAATTAAATTAAATTAGCATTTACTGATTTGCAAGCTTTTCGGTGAAATCACACGTATAAAAATCCACAGTACCTTTATAACTTTCCAGAGTTCTTCAATGCGGCTATTACACAAGCTAAGTTGGAAAAGTTTTTCTGGTCGGAAACTTGATGGGAGAGATCTTGAAGGATATCCGCGCCATTTGAGAACTCTTAACTCATTCGAGAGATATGTAAGGTCTTCGGAAAGGTGCACATTGCCTAATTTGAGCATCCGCAGTTTGTTCATTTTAGAGAAGGCCTCGGTGCTCGTGTGAACCTCTTCGTCTGCACGTGAAGTTAGGACTAAGCCTTCAATGACTTCGGTACCCTAATTAACAAGAGAAAATATCAAGACAACTGCATGATATAGCAGACTAAGTAGAACAGACTATAGTTTTGCCTAGTCATACGGTAGTATCTGAATTCAAACTGCACCAAATCTCTTACCTTATTATTCACTAGTACATCATAGACGTCTTCGAAAAGCCACAACCTGCTGCGTTTTCCCGGCTCCTTACGAGATTCTTGGCGAACAATTTCCCAACCCATCTCTTGTAGTAAATCATGCATCCATAAGATGTTATACGAAACACTAATGAGAGACTTATCAATTAAAACTCTTATTCCAATATCTGAATGAAAGCCAAAGCTGTTAAGTATCCTTGTTACTCGAGCTTTGTTCTTTGACTTGAAGAAACAAGCGATATCTAGGAATATGTTTCTCTCCATCTCCTCTAGCCCTTCGAAGCTTATTTTAAGTATTTCGAAAACTGTTATGTGAGGAACTTCTTTTAGTTTATCCAATGCACTTTTCCACTCAGATACATTCCTGCGAAACAGAAAGGACCCCAAAACTTCAAGCGCCAATGGAAGACCATTAGCATAATTTACGACAAGGTTGGAGAGGTCTAGATATTCTTTTTCCGGATGATCTTTTTTAAATGCTTTCCAACTAAAGAGCTCAAGAGATTCAGCTTGATCCAATTCCTTAGCCTTGTATATTTGATCCACTCCATGTCGAAGAAGCAAATGCTCGTCTCTAGTTGTTATGATGATTCTACTACCCAAACCAAACCAATCATGTTTTCCTGCTAACTTTTCTAACTGTTCTGATTGATCCACGTCATCAAGAATAAGAAGAACCCTTCTATGCCGCAGTCTGTGTCTTATTACACTGGAACCTTTGAAGACATCCCATACATTTACATTTGTTTCCATCAGGATCTCGGAAATCATTTGTCTCTGTAAAGAAACTAGTCCACGCTTTTCGGAAACCTCTCTGACATTAGAAAGAAAGCTGCTACCATCAAATTGGCCCCAGATTCTGTCATACAGAACGCGAGCAATAGTTGTCTTACCAATTCCTCCCATCCCGCAGATCCCTATAATGCGAACATCATCTAACCCTGTACCTAAGTACGTATTTATTTCCTCCAGACGATATTCTATTCCAACTAGTTCCTTGGAAACTTGTGAGAATGAGTCACTCAGTTTACTCAATATTTCTTGAGAAATTTCACGGATAACTTCTGACTCGTGCCTGCAGGACAAGACAATTCTATGTTTTAAGCAAGCAGTAAGCACAAGACAATGGGTGAAAATATTCCGATGGGCAAAAACAAAAGTTTGATTACCTATCCTGCACATGCCATCCAGAGAGATTCGCTATCTCCGTCGTTGCAGCCCTCCACCTCAGCACCTTCTCTACATTTCCCTTGAATGATTCTTCGTGAGTAGCAAACGCTTTCCCAAAACTCCCTGTTTGTTTGCGCACCTCAGACGGATCCACATCATAAAAAACAGGAAAAACTGTTTGTCCCAGTTCATTCATGCATTCGCAAATCTTACTAAGCTCATCCAAACACCATGCCGAAGAAGCATAGTTTCGCGAGAAAACAACTACCGCAAACCTTGATTCTTCGATTGCTTTGAGGAGTTCCGGGGCAATGGATTTTCCTCTCCCAAGTTTGAGGTCGTCTCTGAATGTCATGATTCCTTTGAGGTCCAAAGCAGCATACAGATGGTCAGTGAAGTTCTTGCGCGTGTCTTCGCCTCTGAAACTAAGGAAGACGTCATATGTGCATTGTGTTGGATGCGTCTGTATGCTACTGGAAGCCATTCGGAACTTAAGAGCTTATACAATATCCTGTAAAAGAGGCAACCCCGTGCCAACAAGGCTTCCCGCTTATGAAGGTCGCGAAAAACATCTCCCGCATGCAGTCTTACTCTTGCTTTACAAAGAGGCCCGTTTCCACGATTCGAGCCCGTGAACTTTTGGTCAAAACCTTCCGTTGCGCCAATCCTCGCGTAAAGTGGGAAATTAATCTTTTAATTTTTTGTAAAATCATGTCACTAATACACAACTTAACTCTGGATATAATAATTCAGATGGTTCAAGTTGTCAAAAATTTAATTGAATATGTATTCTCAGGTTTTTTGTTTTGTTTTCTTTTCCTTTTTAATTTGGCAATCTCTTCATCATATACACACAAATAATGCAACAAATTCACATACCAGTTACGTCGAACAGCAGCAAAGCAAAGCAAGGACCTCTCCTGTGCTGATTCTGCTTATGCTTCTGCTTCTGCTTCTGCTTCTAGAGAGAGAGAGAGAGAGTAGAGAGAGAAACCAGTGAAATCCCAGCACTTCCTAGTTCTGTGTACTTGCTTCATGGTAAAGTTGTACAGAACCGACGCCAAAAATAATAAAAAATAAAAAAGGGTTCGAAAAGTATTAGGATAGGATGGAAATCCTACTCCTAGAGTAAAAATGTTTTGGTCAGAAGGCCACGTGGTTTAAGAAATAGAATTAGGGGTTTATTATTACTATTACATATTTGCCCCTTAAACTTTTGGGTTTTATCAGTTTGGGCCCTTGACCTTTTTTCATTCAGTGTGCTTAATTGGGATAGAAAGTTCAGTGAATACATAAGTTCAAAAAAAGAAAGTTTTAATGAAAAGGGCTAGCATTATTTATTCTTAATCAAAAGGATATTGTGTATGAAAGATCCGTAATGAGGCAAATTCTTTTCTTTATTTACTCTTATGTCATTAAAAGTGGTGTACAATGATGTTGACATTTCTGTCTAAAAATACATTATTTTACATGATGTTATTCAACTTATGCTAATTTGTTGCCAGCTCTTCATGCTTCCATTATGTTGTTGATATTATGTAGCTTTTCATCTGTCAAATTGTTCCAGTATTGTTCATCGCTTTCTACTAGCTCCGCATCGCTTTCTCTGTCTTCTTTTATCTTGTAATACATCTCTACTATTTCTCCTTTGAAAAATTGAGGCATCCAGTAGGATTGATGGCTGAGTTTTGTCTTACTGTAAATATGCATTTCTTCTTCTTTTGCTACTAACAACATATCATACCTAAAATCTTGATCGGATCATATTTATATATAGTTTTACATCAAATTCACGTGTCTTTTCTTAGTTAGTTCCTCATATTTTGAGCTATTTACTTTGTTTTTGTATTTTATAGAATTTATCTAGCTAAGAAAATAAAAATAGCACTAGTGAAATTTTAAGTAATAAATTTGTCATTTTTACCTTGCTCACTTATTTGATTTTTGTAACTTAAGAAAAATAAGCATAAATTAATATACAAGTGGGGCTGCCCTTTCGGTGGAGAAAATGATGGCAGAAAATAATAATGTGAGGCTGCCAAAGGAGCACATGCAAGGCACGACAGGAAGAAAATAAAAGAAGAGGAATGATGGCAGCGCATCATCATAGAGTGGAGGACAACAGGGCTGCCCTTTCGGTGGGAAGAGAAGCAGAAAATATAAAAAAACAATGCTGAGGAGAATCGAAGAGGGGTTGATAAGAACCATGAGGGCAGCGACTTAACGGGGCTGCCAGAAAAAGAAAATCAGGGAGGCAGCTTCTGGAGCTGCTAAGCAGCGCCAGCGCCTCGGGCAGTCTCGGAGAGGAGAACCAAAGGCATCAGAGGGAAGCCTCGGTGGCAGAGTGAGTCAGCGCAGTCAAGCTAAGGGGGAGAACAGCTAAGGGCAGCGGGAGAAGGCTGCCAATCACAAGGCAGTCAGCGCAGCAGCCCAATTGAGAGACGAGAGCAACGCTGCCACCGAAGCCAATCAGGACAGAAGCGGTGCCCATTTGCGAGGGTGACAGACGGACCAAGCTGCCCAAGGCAGCGCGCGGAACCAAAAGAAACGAGGCAGCGAGAGCTGCCATTTGGCAAGCACGGGAGAAGCAATCAGATACGGGGCAGTGCAGAGCCAATCAGACACGAAGCACAGGAAAGCAAAGCTGCACACGGGTGGCACACGGACTGGGATCAACCGAGAGGAGAGAAAATCAGGGCAGCCAAACTGCCTTGGCAGCTAGCCAATCCGCAGCTTGAAAGGTGTCGGTGCAGAAATCAAAAGAAACAGGAGCAGCGCAAGTCAAGGCGCCCATAGGCGGCCAGAAAACAGAACTGCCTTAATCTTTACACACGGTGCAATCCTTGCACATCCCCATTTTGGTTAAATCTCTCCAAACTCATATTTTATTTATGTTTTAATTTATAAATAATGTGTAATTAATTTATTTTGGCTAGAGGTTAATTCAAAGCCATGATTATATTTGTAATTTGAATTGGTAACTTCAGTTGTGATTTCTGAGTTGTGAATTTAATTTGCTTAACTGCTTGATTAATAACTTATTTGTGTATGTCGATTAAGAATGCATACTTAATTTACATGCATGAATTTGATGCTAGAATATAAGTGAATTTCACCTAATCGTTATGAACTTATATTCATGAGTAGTGGAGGTTGCTAGTCACAATCGCGTTAAGTAAATTCCTGGCAAACATATCATGCTGTTCATAGTTACGAATGCCTTGTCAACACTTATGATTTTCATAGCACATAATGATCTTTAATCGTATCTCTATTGTGCTTTTCACGTAGGGAACTTTTGGGGAATAATTTGAGTTGTTGTATTGTTACAGCCCGTCCCGGAATTTTTAATTCCGAAGATGTGAAATTACAAGAATAACCTTGATCAGTGTAAATGTGACGTTGATTTTTATTTAAGTTCTTACTCTTTGGTTAATTAGAATACTTTGGTGGATTAAGAACTTAGACTTAGTTTATTTTGTTTTGGTATTAATTTTGTAATTAAGTTAGGGTAAGACCTCACATGGATCCCACCCCCTCAAATCCTTCCCCAAAACCCGTGTGTGTTGTCTCTCTCTCTCCTCAAACTCAAACACTCGTCTCTCTCTCTCTTCCTCTCGATCGTGAACCTCAACACACAAACCCACCTAAAACTTCTACCAACGTTGGAGTTAAGGCTACCATTGCAACCCTGAGGACATCACGATCACGTAGGTACCATTTTCAGGTAAGTTTCATTTCAAAAACCCTAGTTTCTAAAGGTCCCGTGAAATGGTACTGTTCATGAGCTTTGAAATGGTTGTGTTTTAGGCCAAACCAAACTTACAATGAGCTTTAGGAAGTCCTAAGGAAGCTCGGAGTGCTTCGTTGGCATGAATTGGACGTCGGGATCACGAACTACAAGTTTGGCCGGTTTTCTTCAAATTTCTCAGGTGAGATTTTGTGGTTTTTAGACCCTAAAACTAGACCAACGTGATAGTAGATGATTAGGGCTTCAATTTGGTATAAAGTACGAGAAAAATGGATGAAAAACGAAGGAGAATAGTGAGTTTAAAAATTTCCCAGTTTTCCAGCGAAACCAGTCGCCGGAGAAGGAATATTCCGTCAACTCTGACGGAATATTCCAACGCCGTTAACTAACGCCGTTAACTGACGCCGTTAAAGTTGACGAAATATTCCAGGAATATTCCTGACGGCGTCAACTGACACCGTCACTGTGCAAGGCACGTGGCCGCGCGTGGGGGCGCGTAGACCCGTGCCCAATTCGGCGCGTGAGACCTAGAAAAATTATTTTAAAAATACTACGATGCTCGTGAGGTTGTGTAGATCACGTTAGAGTATTCATTTGTCAAAATTGAGCATCGTATGAGGAATTAATTGCCTAGTTTGGTTTATGTGCGTTAAATGTGCGTTAAATGATGTTGTTTTAGTGATTTCGCCTTTAGGTGGGAATTATAACGAGGACGAGCACAACCAGGGGCGTCAAGGGGGTTACGATCCGGCAACGTACCAGTGAGTGGGCATTTGCTTTTTATATATATACCTATATACTCGATTTCTCCCAGAAATCAAACGTAAATGAAAAGTATGTTGAAATAAGATATGAAATGTGTTTTGATTGCCATGCATAGAATTTCATGAATATTACGAATTGTTGTATGATGCATATATGTGAAATGGTGCGGTGGACGTACAGGTAAGTATCAGGTGAGTACTATTATTGTATGATGATGTTGAGATATGTTGAGCTCATAACCTGCACCATGATATTAGTGCTTATAATATTCACCGCATCGCACGCTCGCCTTGGATCCAAGTAGATGCTAGTCGTACAGACCATAGGAGGTGGTTCCGACAGGCCAGTCGTACAGACCTTTAGAGAGGTTCCGACTGGTGGGTGACCTTAGATTATGTGCACAGATGATTGATGAGAAAAGCACTAGAGCGTAATAATAACCATTAAGTCGTACAAATTACATTAGGTAGTTCTGACTTATGTGCAGAAGGCCGTACAGGTCACAGTTGGTGACTCCGGCAAGATGAAATTTTGAGCTCTAGATTCAACCGTACAGGGCCATTAGAGGGTCTCCGGTTGATTACTTTCTTTCACCTGATCTGTATTATGTTAATGCATTCATACTAAACTGTTGAATTTGGCATAGTACATTCTTATTGAATCTGTTATGAGATTGATGATTGAGATGGTTGAGATATATATATGCTTATATACTATTTTTCTGGGAAAGTATACAGGTTTTTCAAAGAGGGGTTATAAATGTGGATTTATGAAATGATTTGAAAAAGCTTGATTTTCGCCCACTCACGTTTTCTGTTTTGCGCCCCTCCAGGTTCTAGTTGATAGTTGAGGCGTTGGTGGCCTACGAGGACTCCTTCGGCGTTCTGACAGATTAAATAAATGTAGGATTCACCCGAGCATAGGTTGCAGTCCTGTATAACTAGTAAAATCATCTATTGATTTTTGGATGTCTTTTGTCAGAATTATGCCGCCTCGTAGAGAGCCCCGCCGTGCTACTGAGCCTAATCTCCCCGATATGGCTCAGTATGGGGAAGCAATGGCTCAGGCTTTTCAGGCTAATATCCGTCCTCCTCAGAGAACGCCCGTAGAGACGATGTATAATCTGAAATTGGAAACCTTTGAAGGAAATGAAGGTTATGAGGGGGCAGAAAGGTGGTTGGATCGGATTGAGCAGACTTTTCAAGTGATGCAGAGTCAAGGGAACCTACCTGAGAGTAGATGGGTCGAGACTACCATTTGGTTTTTAAGCCGTGAAATTGCAGTTTGGTGGGGAAATGAAACTAAATTTCTGGCGCCTGAGATGGTGCAAGATTGGAACACATTCAAGGGAATATTTAAGAAAAGATTTATTCCTCCGGAGTACATTGATAGGAAGAAACAGGAGTTCACCCAACTGAAGCAAAGAAAGATGTTGGCGGGTGAATACTACAGAAAGTTTACAGATTTGTCTCGTTATGATCCGGAAGTGGCTGCTAATCCAGTGGAAATGCTTCGCCGATTTAAGTTGGGATCAAAGAAGAAATGGCGAACATTTGCTAGCGCACTTCCTTGTGCTAACTATCATGAGTTTTCTGAGATTCTGGTTCGGATGGAGGAGTCCGAGAAACTTCCTAGTGATAGTGACGAAGAGGAAGATAAGAATGGTGGCAACCAGAGGAATGATGGCAAAGGTAAAGGTATCTCATTCCAGGGACCTCGTCAGACACAGAATTTCAAGAAAAGTGGAATGAGTTCGAGTTCTTTCAGTGGTGGATTTAGTGCCACAGGTCCGAGGAGAGGAGGTGGTAGGTTTGGTAGTGGACCTAGATTTCCTGTTCAGAAAGGCTTTGGTGGTGCTGGTAGTTCTGGTCCTCCGTTATGTCGCCGTTGTAATTTCCGACATCATGGGGAATGTAGGAGAATCAGTGGTGCATGCTTTACATGTGGTCAGCTAGGACATCGAGCTATGCATTGTCCCCAGGGTCAACAGAGGCCTCAGCAGCCTGTTATGCCGGCTTCAGCACCGACTCAGCAGAACTTTAATTCAGGCAGTTATGGCCAGTCGGGTCGTGGTGGTGCTTATCACTATCAGGGTGATGCTGCTCCTTATGCTTCGGGACAGTATCAATATTCCCAGGATCCTTATTCTCAGAGTGGATATTCTCAGGATCAGGGAGGTTATACTTCATATCCGTCCATGCCAGCTAGCGGATCTCAGGGGTATCAGGAGAGTCAGCCCCAGCAGAGAGGGGTTGCTGCTAGTGGAGCAGGGCCGTCTAGGCAGCCTGCCCAGACAGGTCAAGGATGTACTCATCGGGGACGAGGTAATCAAGGTGGCAGAGGTCGTGGAGGACGACAGCCAGCTCAGGGACATATTAACCACGTCTCGCTGCAAGATGCTCAGAATCATCCAGACTTGATTATGGGTACGTTGAATGTTCTTGGTCATTTTGCTAGAGTCTTGATTGATTGTGGTGTTACACACTCTGTGATTTCTCATACATTTGCTCAAATAACACAACCTCATCCTTCATCTCTAGGGTTTGATTTAGAGTTTGCTATGCCTAGAGGGGATAAATGTTATGTTGATAGATTTTATCCTGGGTGTCCAGTGATGGTAGATAATGTAGTTATGCTTGCTAATCTTATCCCGTTAGACATCGTGGATTTTGATGTGATTTTAGGGGCGGATTGGTTGCATTACAATCGCGCCCATATAGACTGTTACGGGAAATCAGTTACTTTTCTTCGTCCTGGACTACCCGAGGTTACATTTGTGGATGAAAGAAGTGGGGTGAGGCATGGAGTTATTTCCGCTTTAAGAGCAAAGAAGTTGTTATCCAAGGGTTGTCAGGGATACTTAACACATGTGGTTTTGAATGATGTTGCTCCCAGTAGTGTGGAAGAAGTCGGAGTAGTCAGAAACTATCCTGATGTGTTTCCGGATGATTTGCCTGGATTGCCTCCAGATAGAGATGTGGAGTTTTCGATTGATTTGCTTCCAGGTACAAACCCTATCTCTTTGACTCCTTATAGAATGGCACCAGCGGAATTAAGAGAATTGAAAATTCAATTGCAAGAATTAATTGATAAAGGTTTCATTCAGCCTAGTTCTTCACCGTGGGGAGCTCCGGTGTTGTTTGTAAGGAAGAAGGATGGAACTTTGAGATTGTGTATTGATTACAGGCAATTGAATCGGGTAACGATTAAAAACCGTTATCCATTGCCTCGTATAGATGATTTGTTCGATCAACTCAAGGGTGCCTGTGTGTTTTCTAAGGTCGATTTGAGGTCTGGGTATTATCAATTAAAGATTAAAGATGAGGATGTTTATAAAACGGCTTTCAGGACTCGTTATGGGCATTATGAGTTTTTGGTTATGTCATTTGGATTAACTAATGCCCCTGCAGCTTTCATGAGATTGATGAATGAAGTATTCCAAGAATATCTCGATAGGTTTGTTATTGTTTTTATTGATGATATTCTGGTATACTCTAAGTCGAAATCAGACCATATTCGACATCTTAACTTGGTGTTAAGGAAGTTGAGGGAACACCGATTATATGCCAAGTTTAGTAAATGTCAGTTTTGGCTGGATCAAGTGGCATTTTTGGGACATGTGGTATCGGCTCAGGGAATTCAAGTGGATCCTCAAAAGATAGCAGCAGTGGAGAGTTGGGAACAACCTCGAACCGTCACTGAGGTACGAAGTTTTCTTGGCTTGGCAGGTTATTATCGACGGTTTGTTCAAGACTTTTCTATGATTGCCTTGCCATTAACGAAGTTAACCAGGAAAGATGTTAAGTTTGAGTGGGATAATAATTGTGAGCAAAGTTTTCAGCAGTTGAAATATTGCCTCACTCATGCACCGGTGTTAATACTTCCCGACGATAGTGGTAATTTCGAGATCTACAGTGATGCTTCTTTGAATGGTTTGGGTTGCGTTTTGATGCAGCATAGTAAAGTGATTGCCTATGCTTCTAGGCAGTTGAAGACTCATGAAAGGAACTATCCTACTCACGATCTTGAGTTGGCAGCTATTGTGTTTGCTTTGAAGATTTGGAGACATTATCTCTACGGCGAGAAATGTAAGATCTTTACAGATCATAAAAGTCTTCAGTACCTTTTCACTCAGCATGATCTTAATCTTCGTCAGAGAAGATGGTTGGAATTACTAAGTGATTATGATTGCACGATTGAGTACCATCCGGGTCGTGCAAATGTGGTAGCTGATGCCCTGAGTAGGAAACCTCAAGGTCGACTTAATGCTTTGTATGCCAGCCGTGTTCCTCTTCTTGCAGAGTTGAGATCTACTGGAGCAGAGTTAGAATTGGAAGAACGAAGTGAAGCTTTTCTTGCCAATTTTCAAGTCAAGCCAATTTTAATTGATCGGGTGCTTGCAGCTCAATCGTTGGATGAAGAAATCCAAGAGTTGGTCAGTTTAAGAAAGGAAGGGAAGAAGAAAGATCTCAGGATTCGAGGATCAGATGGTATGCTTATGCAAGAGAACAGGATGTATGTGCCAAATAATGAGGAATTAAAGAAAGAAATTTTGGATGAAGCACATTGTTCGGCTTATGCTATGCACCCAGGAGGAACTAAAATGTATCATACCATTCGACCATTTTACTATTGGCCGGGTATGAAAAGGGAGATTGCAGAGTATGTAAGTAGGTGTATTGTTTGCCAGCAGGTTAAGGCTGAAAGGAAGAAGCCGTTTGGAAGATTGCAACCACTCCATGTTCCCCAGTGGAAGTGGGAGAACATAACGATGGATTTTGTATATAAGCTACCTCGTACACAAAATGGTTTTGATGGCATTTGGGTGGTTGTAGATCGACTTACCAAAACAGCACATTTTATTCCAGTAAGGGAGAAGTACCCTTTAAATAAGTTGGCTAAGTTATTCATTTCGAAGGTGGTAAAGTATCATGGTGTCCCAGTGAATATCATTTCTGATCGAGATCCAAGGTTTACTTCTAAGTTTTGGATAGCTTTTCAAGAAGCTTTGGGCACTAGATTGCTTTACAGTACAGCATATCACCCACAGATAGATGGTCAGTCAGAGAGGACTATTCAGACACTCGAGGATATGTTGAGATCCTCTGTGATGCAATTTGGTGATTCTTGGCATGATCGCTTAGATTTGATGGAGTTTGCCTACAATAATAGTTTTCATTCGAGTATTGGAATGTCTCCATTTGAAGCGCTTTATGGTAAAGCTTGTCGTACGCCATTATGTTGGTCAGAGGTCGGTGAAAGAGTACTTGAGGGCCCAGAGATTGTGGATGAGACCACTCAGAATATTCAGGTAATTAAGTCTAACCTGAAAGCGGCCCAGGATAGAAAAAAGAGCATAGCGGATCGACATACCACGGATAGAATGTATAACGTGGGGGACTATGTATTTTTGAAATTATCACCTTGGAGAGGTGTGGTTCGATTTGGGAAGAAAGGAAAGCTCAGTCCCAGATACATTGGACCTTATGAGATCACTGAGAAGATTGGTGAAGTTGCTTACAGGTTGGAGCTGCCTCCAGAGTTGTCTAAGGTGCATAATGTGTTCCATGTCTCGATGCTTCGGCATTATGTTTCAGATCATTCACATGTGATTCCTCCTCAACCATTGGAAATTAATCCGGATTTGACGTATGACGAGGAACCAGTGACTATACTGGATAGGAAAGATAAGACTCTAAGGAATAAAATAGTGAGCTTGGTAAAAGTATTGTGGAGGAACCATTCAGCGGAAGAAGCTACTTGGGAGACAGAAGAACGGATGAGAGATATGTACCCGAGATTATTTTATGAGTATTGATGGGTAGGTTGGTTGCTGGAATTTCGGGGACGAAATTCTATAAGGAGGGAAGATTGTTACAGCCCGTCCCGGAATTTTTAATTCCGAAGATGTGAAATTACAAGAATAACCTTGATCAGTGTAAATGTGACGTTGATTTTTATTTAAGTTCTTACTCTTTGGTTAATTAGAATACTTTGGTGGATTAAGAACTTAGACTTAGTTTATTTTGTTTTGGTATTAATTTTGTAATTAAGTTAGGGTAAGACCTCACATGGATCCCACCCCCTCAAATCCTTCCCCAAAACCCGTGTGTGTTGTCTCTCTCTCTCCTCAAACTCAAACACTCGTCTCTCTCTCTCTTCCTCTCGATCGTGAACCTCAACACACAAACCCACCTAAAACTTCTACCAACGTTGGAGTTAAGGCTACCATTGCAACCCTGAGGACATCACGATCACGTAGGTACCATTTTCAGGTAAGTTTCATTTCAAAAACCCTAGTTTCTAAAGGTCCCGTGAAATGGTACTGTTCATGAGCTTTGAAATGGTTGTGTTTTAGGCCAAACCAAACTTACAATGAGCTTTAGGAAGTCCTAAGGAAGCTCGGAGTGCTTCGTTGGCATGAATTGGACGTCGGGATCACGAACTACAAGTTTGGCCGGTTTTCTTCAAATTTCTCAGGTGAGATTTTGTGGTTTTTAGACCCTAAAACTAGACCAACGTGATAGTAGATGATTAGGGCTTCAATTTGGTATAAAGTACGAGAAAAATGGATGAAAAACGAAGGAGAATAGTGAGTTTAAAAATTTCCCAGTTTTCCGGCGAAACCAGTCGCCGGAGAAGGAATATTCCGTCAACTCTGACGGAATATTCCAACGCCGTTAACTGACGCCGTTAAAGTTGACGAAATATTCCAGGAATATTCCTGACGGCGTCAACTGACACCGTCACTGTGCAAGGCACGTGGCCGCGCGTGGGGGCGCGTAGACCCGTGCCCAATTCGGCGCGTGAGACCTAGAAAAATTATTTTAAAAATACTACGATGCTCGTGAGGTTGTGTAGATCACGTTAGAGTATTCATTTGTCAAAATTGAGCATCGTATGAGGAATTAATTGCCTAGTTTGGTTTATGTGCGTTAAATGTGCGTTAAATGATGTTGTTTTAGTGATTTCGCCTTTAGGTGGGAATTATAACGAGGACGAGCACAACCAGGGGCGTCAAGGGGGTTACGATCCGGCAACGTACCAGTGAGTGGGCATTTGCTTTTTATATATATACCTATATACTCGATTTCTCCCAGAAATCAAACGTAAATGAAAAGTATGTTGAAATAAGATATGAAATGTGTTTTGATTGCCATGCATAGAATTTCATGAATATTACGAATTGTTGTATGATGCATATATGTGAAATGGTGCGGTGGACGTACAGGTAAGTATTGATGCGCTAAAATTAGTTAACGCGCAAATTAAACCCTCTTTTTATCAATTGTAGTATATGTATAAGTAGGGATCGTTCTAAACCGGGGATTAGGAGGGCTTGCTAAAACCTCTAAACTGACTCAAAAATATAAAAACAAAGTTAAAAATGTAAACAAAAGACTTTAAAACAAGAAAGTAAAAGGGGGATTTGGGTTTGGTGAAGTTGAAAGTAAAACAAATAAACTTTGTAAACAAACAAGGTTGAAAACGAATTTGGTTTAAATGAATGAATGGAAGGCTAGCTAAGGGGTTCTTCTCCACACATGTCTTGCTTGCATACAAAATGATTTCTAATTGTATTTCAATAACTTATGAATTCTCAACGCCCCAAATTAACCATGAATTGCATAGATTAATTCTCAGATTTTCCTTAAGTTAATGGATTGGATGATTGCATACGACAACCCAAGGCATTCCCCACAAGTTCCCTCAATGAATTGCATATAAAAGAGATACAAGCAAGAATCATTAAGTTCTATGAAAACCATAAGCATTGACGAGGCACTTGTTACTATGAATTGCATGAAACTTATGCCAAGAATTTACTTAACATGATTGTGATCAACAACCTTTACTACTTGTGAATATAAGTTCATAACGATTAGGTGAAATTCCCTTATATCCTAGCATTCAATTTATGCATGAAGATTAAGCGTGCACTCTTAACAACCATACATAAATAAGTTATAGTTCAAGAAGATAAGTAAATTGAAATCACAACTTATGAAACACAATTAAAAGTAATCAAATCATATAGCAAGCAATAACATGGTTTCGAATCCCCCCCTAGCTAAGGGGGGTTTAGTTCCTCATAAGCTTAAAACAAAGATAAACAAATTTAGACATTGAAAACAAAAGAAAGAAAACACCTAAACGTTCCAACGATCCTTGTTGGATAGCAAGCACGTCCAAGCACTTTCCTCTTCTTCTTTGCCGCCACACAAGGTTGGAATGATGTTGAAGGGTTGGTTATATGGAGGATTGGATGGGAGGAGTTTAGATATGTAGGGAGAGGCAAGGGAAGGCTTGTAGAATGGTTGATTCTTGGATGATTTGAATGAGGTTGCTACCATGGGTATTTATAGGGAGAGGATGGACTTGATTAATGCAAATTTCTGGTGGGATTTACATGGAACTCACGGCATTGAATTAAGAATTGTTGGTGGGTTAGGTTTTGAGTCATCCACTCACATGTCATGGTGAGTTAAGCATTGCATCATCCACTCAAATGTCATGGTGAGTTAAGCATTGCATCATCCACTCACTTTTAGAATTTGGGCTTCACTTATCCATCTTCAAAGTAGATTTCAACCCAATTAAACTCCAAATTCGTCCATCCATTTAGCTTGGATCATAAGCACTCCATCTTGGGCCCAAAAACACTTCAAACTACTCCAAAATGGCTCATAATGCACCCTTAGCCCATAAAACCTACAAACACACGAATTTAACTTTAAACACTATAATAAATACTAAATAATAACCAAAATGCAAGAAAACAAGCAAGCTAAGTCGCATAAATATGCTCCTATCAAATTCCCCCACACTTAGCTTTTGCTAGTCCTCGAGCAAAACAAAGAAACAAAACAAATAAACAAACATAACCTAAACCTTCCAACATTTGCTTCAGGGATTTCCAATGCACATGACATGTTAAAGATTATCATTCCCACAGATTTGAGTCAATTTAACACTTAAGCACATACTTAATCATAGTCACTACTTACTAGTTCACAATGAACCAATTAAAACAATGTTTTGAATGTAGTAACATGCCTTAGAGAATTCCCTCAATCCTTACAAGATATGCACTCTATTTTCACTCAGATTTTCTAACTACACACCCTATACTAGTTATATGTGAGAGATGATGTAGATATAAAAACGAATGCTCACATATATTTATCACAAAGAACGTAATTTCCGGAGTTAATAAGCATGTTTAGATATGATCTCATGAATGGAATACTACTACTTAGATGCGAGAACCAATGACACCATATGCTCATACCAAATTCAAACTCCACAAATTGAAACACATATCACTCAAGAAGAAGTTAAGGGTTGCAATGGGGCTTGGGGAATTGGTTAACAAAGAAAGGAAAGGGAAAACAAACGTTCTTCAAGCATTAGTAAGCAAAGTAATGAAATTAAGACTTAGAATTCACTTAGATTGCGGAATTTAACTTAAAAACACAAGGGGAAGACTTAGACAACTCTTTAGGGCCGAATTCATTGTTTTGGACCCTTACTTCAACAAATAATACTTTGGAACTCTTTTTCTTTTTTTTTCTTTTTTTTTTTCCGTGCCTATGGCACACAATTCACAAAATAAAATCTTCCCCCACACTTGATTTCTGCCACAAAGGAATTCAATTTGAATCATGCTTACTTATACTTTAAGAACGAGGGCACACGGCTTTTTGGCTAAAGTGGTGGTCACTACACAACTTCTTCTTGAATATGTGATATGCAAATCAATAGCATGCTTTGAATGAATTGAGCATGAGTTCTAGCATTTGGAACTAAACGATGAAACGCCTTCTAAGTAGCAATCAAGCAAAGAATAATGAGATCATGCAACGACTTAGAAAAGCAACAAGTTCACAGATTATTAACTCTCCAAATAAACGTTTAGGCTCAAATCTCACAAGGTTGTAGCGTTAGTTTGAGTTACTTCCTTCAAGCATGTTACAAAAACTAATTTTTTTCCTTTATGATTACATGTGAATTCATAAGTTACAACCACAACCAAGCATAAACCAAAGAGTAAATCAAACTTTTATCCATGTTTATAACTTTCTTTAACCGTCATGCAATTACAAACCGAATCCTCATCATTGTGTTGGAAGGTACCCTAAGACACAAACAAACACACAAAAACAACTCTTTTTGGGTTTTTAAAATAATTTTTTAAATTTTTATGGGATTTTCGGATTTTTGACACAAAACACACTAAAACACACCAAAACAGCTTAAAAAGGCTTAAAAACAGTGAAAAACAACATTAGAAATTATGAGTGAGAAAACCCTACGAATTTGCATCAAAACACTTTGGTTACCCCCCCACACTTAAATCAAACATTGTCCTCAATGTTTCAAGCATAGACTAACACAAATAATCAACAAACAAACAAAACAGCAACTAAGCAATTTAACATGGCATAAATGAAAACAACAACAAAGAGAAGGGTTTAGGAACGCAAATCTGGAATTTGGAGTGCTCTCTAGGTCTTCCTTTGTTGCATGCATGGGTTGCCTCCCAAGTAGCGCTTGCTTTAACGTCGTACAGCCGGACGATGCTTCCATTCAAACTTCCCTAGTTCCCACGGCATGGAATTGATCCTTGAATGGAAGGTGATACTTGAAGTGAACCGGCATTGGTTTGAATTCTAGTGTAGGTGCCTGATTCATCAAAATCAGCAAGTTAGTATAAAATGTAATGGAATTTGGAGAAGATGACTTACTTGTTTTGTCCGACAAGAACTCAATGACAAACACCACTCCTTTGAAAGTTTCAGGGATATTGGACTTGGCCAGATTGCATGTGATGGTTATGACTTGTCCAATGTCATCAAATTCAACTTCTTTGGGTTTTGTGGTTTCAAATATTTCCTCTTTGATGCCTTCTACATCTTCTCCAGCCACTACCTTTTCTTGAATCAATCTTCTTGGTGTACAAAGTCCTTTGAAGAATTCAACACCATCTAAAACTTGCTGTGTTGCACCAAGAATTGGAATAGCATTTTGCACCTTTGGGAAGGCTTCCACAATGTCCTTTTCACTCTCTTCTTGCTTGGGAATCAAAAACCTGCAAGGAAAAGGGACATTGGGTGGAATAGGGTTAGAATTAATGAAAATTAGACCCAACTTACCTGTGTTGGACAATGGTGGAGCATTGGGAGGCTGCGGCAAGGTTAATGGAGCAAGGGTAGGTTGCGGCAAGGGTGGTTCTTCCCTTGTCGTGGCCTTCTCATCCTCTTCTTCTTCGAACAGCAGCTGTTTATCCATGTTTTGGCTTGGTTTGGACGTTTTTGGGACAGCTTCATCCTCCATGTCACCTTCCAAAGTGATGGCTTCATCGATTACAAAATCTCCCATCGAATTGACATTAGTTGAGTTGGAGAGTTCACTTTGCTCTTGAATTTGTGCCATGAACTCCAAAATCTGCCCAACATGCTTATCCAATTCGCTTGTCTTCTTGGCTTGATTTGACATCTCTTTGTTTCGATTTTTTACTTCCTGGTTTAAAGAGATGAGCAATGTATTAAACATATCATTATCCAAAGACGTACCTGAATTGAATTGGGCAAATTGTTGTGGTGGATGTGATAGTTCATATGGATAGTGATAGAACTCCTCTTCTTGCTGCCAATATCCACCTTGTTGGAATTGTTGAGATTCTCCCCACATGTAATCTGAATAATCTCTCCAATCCGAATTGTAAGTGTTGGAAAACATGTTGTCCCATGATTGGCTATGGCCTTCATAACCCCAAGCATCTTCATTCGTAGCGAATTGAGAACATTGATGAGTTGCATATCCTTGCCCATAAGACACACCACATGTAGGTGAATTTTGCATTGTGGTCCTTTCATCATATTGTGACAATTGAGAAGTAAGTTTTGCCAATTGAGCTTGAATGGTAACCAAATCCATCTCTTACTTCTCTAGCACCTGAAATCAAAGAAAAAGAACTAAATCAAATATCAAAAGTAAAAATAAAAGACACAAACAGAAACAAAGTCAACAACTAAAACTAAAACAAACTTAAACAAAAAGAAAAGAACCAAGGGATTAGCAAAGTTGCTAATCCCCGGCAACGGCGCCAAAATTTGATGCGCTAAAATTAGTTAACGCGCAAATTAAACCCTCTTTTTATCAATTGTAGTATATGTATAAGTAGGGATCGTTCTAAACCGGGGATTAGGAGGGCTTGCTAAAACCTCTAAACTGACTCAAAAATATAAAAACAAAGTTAAAAATGTAAACAAAAGACTTTAAAACAAGAAAGTAAAAGGGGGATTTGGGTTTGGTGAAGTTGAAAGTAAAACAAATAAACTTTGTAAACAAACAAGGTTGAAAACGAATTTGGTTTAAATGAATGAATGGAAGGCTAGCTAAGGGGTTCTTCTCCACACATGTCTTGCTTGCATACAAAATGATTTCTAATTGTATTTCAATAACTTATGAATTCTCAACGCCCCAAATTAACCATGAATTGCATAGATTAATTCTCAGATTTTCCTTAAGTTAATGGATTGGATGATTGCATACGACAACCCAAGGCATTCCCCACAAGTTCTCTCAATGAATTGCATATAAAAGAGATACAAGCAAGAATCATTAAGTTCTATGAAAACCATAAGCATTGACGAGGCACTTGTTACTATGAATTGCATGAAACTTATGCCAAGAATTTACTTAACATGATTGTGATCAACAACCTTTACTACTTGTGAATATAAGTTCATAACGATTAGGTGAAATTCCCTTATATCCTAGCATTCAATTTATGCATGAAGATTAAGCGTGCACTCTTAACAACCATACATAAATAAGTTATAGTTCAAGAAGATAAGTAAATTGAAATCACAACTTATGAAACACAATTAAAAGTAATCAAATCATATAGCAAGCAATAACATGGTTTCGAATCCCCCCCTAGCTAAGGGGGGTTTAGTTCCTCATAAGCTTAAAACAAAGATAAACAAATTTAGACATTGAAAACAAAAGAAAGAAAACACCTAAACGTTCCAACGATCCTTGTTGGATAGCAAGCACGTCCAAGCACTTTCCTCTTCTTCTTTGCCGCCACACAAGGTTGGAATGATGTTGAAGGGTTGGTTATATGGAGGATTGGATGGGAGGAGTTTAGATATGTAGGGAGAGGCAAGGGAAGGCTTGTAGAATGGTTGATTCTTGGATGATTTGAATGAGGTTGCTACCATGGGTATTTATAGGGAGAGGATGGACTTGATTAATGCAAATTTCTGGTGGGATTTACATGGAACTAACGGCATTGAATTAAGAATTGTTGGTGGGTTAGGTTTTGAGTCATCCACTCACATGTCATGGTGAGTTAAGCATTGCATCATCCACTCAAATGTCATGGTGAGTTAAGCATTGCATCATCCACTCACTTTTAGAATTTGGGCTTCACTTATCCATCTTCAAAGTAGATTTCAACCCAATTAAACTCCAAATTCGTCCATCCATTTAGCTTGGATCATAAGCACTCCATCTTGGGCCCAAAAACACTTCAAACTACTCCAAAATGGCTCATAATGCACCCTTAGCCCATAAAACCTACAAACACACGAATTTAACTTTAAACACTATAATAAATACTAAATAATAACCAAAATGCAAGAAAACAAGCAAGCTAAGTCGCATAAATATGCTCCTATCAAGTATCAGGTGAGTACTATTATTGTATGATGATGTTGAGATATGTTGAGCTCATAACCTGCACCATGATATTAGTGCTTATAATATTCACCGCATCGCACGCTCGCCTTGGATCCAAGTAGATGCTAGTCGTACAGACCATAGGAGGTGGTTCCGACAGGCCAGTCGTACAGACCTTTAGAGAGGTTCCGACTGGTGGGTGACCTTAGATTATGTGCACAGATGATTGATGAGAAAAGCACTAGAGCGTAATAATAACCATTAAGTCGTACAAATTACATTAGGTAGTTCCGACTTATGTGCAGAAGGCCGTACAGGTCACAGTTGGTGACTCCGGCAAGATGAGATTTTGAGCTCTAGATTCAACCGTACAGGGCCATTAGAAGGTCTCCGGTTGATTACTTTCTTTCACCTGATCTGTATTATGTTAATGCATTCATACTAAACTGTTGAATTTGGCATAGTACATTCTTATTGAATCTGTTATGAGATTGATGATTGAGATGGTTGAGATATATATATGCTTATATACTATTTTTCTGGGAAAGTATACAGGTTTTTCAAAGAGGGGTTATAAATGTGGATTTATGAAATGATTTGAAAAAGCTTGATTTTCGCCCACTCACGTTTTCTGTTTTGCGCCCCTCCAGGTTCTAGTTGATAGTTGAGGCGTTGGTGGCCTACGAGGACTCCTTCGGCGTTCTGACAGATTAAATAAATGTAGGATTCACCCGAGGGTGTTGTAAAATAGTTATGATCCTACTTGACTGCACCTAGATGCTTATGCTCTGTTTATATGTGTGTAGTATCGTTTTATGCACTTAGAACTCTGGGTTGTTAATATCTGAAATAAGTGGGTTTTTCTTCTTTTTGTTAGCTCGTATTTTGTTATATTATCGTTTCCGCCTGCACTTATGGTTACGTCACGCTCAAGTGACGGCCAGCACGTCCTAGTCCTCGGGTTAGGGTGTGTCATGTATGCTGTTCATCCAATTCAATAACTTAAGGAAAATCTGAAGGTTAATTTAAGCGTACCTAATTAATTTGGGGTGTTGAGATTCACAACTTATTGAAAGAACAACTGAAAATCAATTTAGATTGCATATGTGTCATGTGTGGAGAAGAACCCTCTAGCCAGTCCGTCGCCCATCCATTCACCTTAATTTTATGTTTTTGTCAATTCTGTAATTTATTTAAGTTTAATTTACGTTTCACCAAAACCAAACCCCCCCATTATTAAATTATATTATTTAGTTAGTTTTCATTGTTTTTAATCTTTTAATTCAATTTCCGTCCATTTCAATTCCTAGTGTTTAATTTGATTGTTTTCTTTGTTTTGAGTCATTTTAGTGTGTTTCGAATTATTAGAGTTTTTAGCCTAATTTTGTGTCCTTGAGTCTTGTTTAATATTTTTAAATTAATTTAGAATAGATTAGCAATCCCTCCTAATCCCCGGCCTAGAACGATACCCTACTTACATCTTTACTACAACTGTCAAAAAGAGGGTTTAAATTTGTGCGGTTTTACAAACCCACCAAATCTTCAAACTCATCTAAGGCGAACATTTGGATCCCCTTAAATTTTAGAATATTTTTGTATGAAGGAGTCCACCTGTGTGAGGAGATATGGGATAGCCTAAAGACTCTTCATTAATCATGACTATATGCCTAGATTTCTCCTTATGCATATGTGCATACTAATCTGGAGGACTACTGATAAAACTTATACAAATTTCTTTTCACTGTCCTAGATAATCTTCTGCTACTTTTGTAAGCTATTTAGAGAATGGTCCTAATTGGAAAATATGGTTAATAAAGATTTTATCAAACAAATTTTTGCTCAAAACAGATGAACTACAAAACATTCAAAGTTATGAGAGAGAAATTGAAAAAGAAACACCAAAATTGAGCAATCGAATACATATTTGATCTGTCCAGCTGCCTATTTAGAATACTAGCAAAAACAAGTGCAGACAACAAATTCAGAAACTACCATTCTTATTATCATAGAATTATGGCTCAGATTCACAAGAATAACGAAATATTTGTCCAATTATCTTTTTTTCCGTACAATATATTTTTTTCTCCTCAAATTAAAATATAATCTTATCTTCAAGATAACAAAAATGGTGGATGTTTATATATATATATATTTTAAATTATTATGTATACATTTTATTGAGAGAATTATTCTTGTATACATTACTGGTACGTTTATTATTGGTTTTCATGCATTGATTACACATAGATTTTAGGGTAAAAGACAGTTTTCTATCCTGATGTTTAGTGGTTTTCAACATTTAGTACATCAATTTTTTTTTTCAGCCTAGAGTCATACCCAAGGTCTAAAATATCGATAATATCCCGATATTTCCATTGAAATTTCCGTGTTTTTGGACTACCGATATTTCCAACGTCATCGAAATTTTCGTGTTTTTTAAATTTCTATATTTAAAAAAACACTAAAGGGATTCGAACCCCTCTCATTTTACTCCTTCAACACCTTGATCACCATATCACTTATGTTTTTGTGAAAATATGCTAAAATATTTATATATATGGTTTTGTTTTGAATTCTTTTTGCAAGAAACAAATTTGCACATGATAATAAATCTTTGACAATTTATTTTCAAGTATCTACTTTTGAACTACTCACCACATTCACTCACCTAACTAATTAGTTGTAGTCATATATATATATATATATATATATATATGGACAACGTCAACCAATCTCGGATCCATATGGGTGGAAAGAATCCGAGACTCAATCTTCAAATGATTTTGCTTATGGACAACGTCAACCAATCTCGGATCCATATGGGTGGCATGTTAACAATTACATGCAAAACTATTTTGGGGATTTATCATTTGATGACTACTTTTCACAATACACTTACTCTACACATAAAGATGATGAAGATAGTGAAAATTTTGAACCTCATAGGAACTCTATGTGGTACTAAGTCAAGCATGTATCTTACCATGCAATGTATAAAGTGTAAAATATTGTACTAATTCCTTATATATAAATGATTATGGTGTGTTTAAACTTCTTTCATTAATTACTACATATTTTCTACACTCACAATGTTTGCTAGCTCACTATATAATCAACTTAAATAAGTTAAATCCATCATGCAATGCATTTCCTTCCAAATTTTTGTGATAAACTAATAGATAATTAAGTAAATAAACATCCTGCAAAGTTTCAATAAAAATTTCCAAGTTTCTCTTACAATTTCCGTGGTTTTTATTCAATTTTTATCGATATCGATAATATCCCGAAATTTTCATTGAAATTTTCGTGCTTTTGGACTACCGATATTTCTGATATCATCGATATTTTAGACCTTGGTCATACCTAAAGTGTAAATTTTGGAACAGTCTCATACATCTGTTAGTCAAACTGTTAGTTCTCTCATTAAGTGATGACGTGGCGCCCTTATGGGGGCGCCACATGTCATTAAAAAAATATTAAAATAAAATTAATATAAAAAAAACCCACCTACAAAGAAGAAGAAGAAGAAGGAGGAAGAGAAGAAAAAAAAATCGAATCCAGAAGAAGAAGAAGAAAGAAAAGAAAAATAAAACCGAACCCAGAAGAAGAGGAAAAAGAAGGAAGAAGAAGGAGAAAGAGGAGGAGGAGGAGGAAGAAAAAAAAACAACCGAACCCAGAAAAGAAGAGGAAGAAGAAGGAGAATGAGGAGGAGGAAAAAGAAAGAGAAGGAGGAGGAAGAAGAAAAAAAAAAGAATAAAAAAGAGAGAAACCGAACCAAGAAGAAGAAGAAGAAAGAAGAAGAAAAAAAAATATTTTATTATTATTTTTATTTAAATAATTTTTAATATTATTTTTATTTAAATAATAATTTTTTAAATATTTTTAAATATTATTTTTATTTAAATAATTTTTTAATATTATTCTTATTTAAATAATTTTTAATGACACGTGACGCCCAATCAGGGTGCCACGTTATCACTTAACGATAGAACTAACAGTTTGACTAACGGATGTATGAGATTGTCCCAAAATTTACATTTTAGGTATGACTCTGGGATGAAAAAAATTGATGTACTAAATGTTGAAAACCACCAAACATGAGGGTAGTAAACTGTCTTTTACCCTAGATTTTAAATAAAATAAGAGTTATTATTATTATTATTATTATTATTATTATTATTAAAATTGAGAGACTTCCCTAAATTCATGTAAATAAATTGATCTTTCTAACAATTTATGGCACGCAACGTGAACTAAGAAATATCTTTATTTATTTATTTATTTTGTAATTAAGAATTGACAAAATATGTTTGTAGTACAAATTTATTATAAAAAATTATATTATTTTTGGGTTACACATAATGTACCATTAACTTTGTACGTTATAAAAAAAAGATAACAAAACGTACCAATTGACACACCTCGACCCGGAATATCCACTAGGATTCCAAATTGAGCTGTGCTGGCTGACACCTAGAAGGTGGCGAAGCCAAAAAAAAAAGTGACGATGATGAAAAATGTGAATACATTTGAACCTAAGAGTGCTAAATACCATAGTGCGCTGGTGAGCCGGCATGAACCCATTCACACGTGATACAGAGTATAAGTAAAGTACAGTAAGGTAAAAGAATGATTATACCATCATAAGAAGACACCTGCACTGGAAAGTGCCACAAATCCTTGTCGATACGCAAACTTTGCTACTAGAACCTGGAGGAGTGCAAAGTAGAACTTGTGAGTGGCAAAAACAAAGCTTTTGAAAACATCATTCCTCTTCTCAAGTAATAACCCCTTGCCATAGACCATGTATACCTTCCCCAGGAAAATAGCATGCATATATATAACTATATCTCAGAACCAAATTCAACAAAACCACAATATGCCATATCAAACATCTCAGCAAAGAATAAGTAAATCAGGTGAACTAAATTAATATGAAATGGTATGCCAGTTGAAGTCACCTAACGTGACATGTACTGTCACATCCCGGCCTGGGGCGGATCACTTCCCAGGCCCGTTCCACCACCATAGCACGATATTGTCCGCTTTGGACCCCGACCATGCCCTCACGGTTTTGTTTTTGGGAACTCACACGAGAACTTCTCAGTGGGTCACCCATCATGGGAGTGCTCTTGTGTGCTACTCGTTTAACTTCAAAGTTCCGATGAACTCCGAAGCCAGTGAGCTCCCAAAAGGCTTCGTGCTAGGTAGAGATGAGAATATACATATAAGGATCACTCCCCTGAGCGATGTGGGATGTTACATGTACGGCTGAGCCTATAACTCATCAAATATCCCTGTACACAAGTCAGAACCATCTTTAGTGGTCTGTACGACTGAATCCATGACTCATCACATATCCTTGCACACGAGTCGGAACCACCTCTAGTGGTCTATATGACAGGCTGGGTGTAAATAAACACGCTCAAGTGCCACGTGAAGGTTGTGCAAAGTGTCGTAAGTCACCTACAAGTCGAAACCACCTAATGTGGTTTGTACGACAGGCTGGCACCTACCTTGGAATCCAAGGTGAGCGTGTGGTGCGGGAGGTGAACGATCACATGAAGGCTAAACCCTATCCTCGGCCGAGAGTACTAACACCGGGTGCAGGTTTATGAGCTCTAACTGCATCTCATATGACATTTACGACTCATGGGCAACCTGTACGACAATGTCGGAGTTGCCTATTATTGCAACATGTACGACAGTGTCAAAGTTGCCTAAAACATAACTATAGTCGTGACATAACTCAACCATTTCCATTAACACCATAAACTCACTTGAACTTACCTGTGTGTCCTGCATTCCTCTTCGCACTTCCAGGCATCCACAATGATTAAGTTCAAGTAATATACATATGAATATGCCATGATGCAATCTAAAACTCAACCATTTCGTAGTATTTCCAAATATATATTACGGCGTACTAACTATGAACTACCAAAACATGGAGTTAAAACGCACATGATTCATGACCAACAATTAACCACCAAAACATAAAACTAAAACTCACATTTTTACCAATTTCCTTCACATTGCCCAATTTCCCAAATAAGGCTTTTGTCTCAATTATTGTATGGCTGCATCTAACATCTCATTAGACTACCTACGTACCCTAAATAGGGATCAAGCCATTCGTAGTTCACATATCCCGAAGTTCAAACCAAATATGAATATATTCATTTAATCCAACATATACTATAATCGTATTAATATTCAAACCACATCAATTATATCTCAAAATCATAATTAGAATAACGGAATTCGTATAAAAACACAAACATGGCTCCCTGGCCATGTGCCGCCGCACCAGCCGTTGCAGGTGGCGGTCGGCCGCCCCGGCTTGCCGAAAAACTCAACTATTTCTAAAAATTCTCAAAAATTACAGAAATGAAGATCTCAAAGAGTAGAGCAAACTTTATACATGCGGCCAAGTCCAATTTACCTCGAACCCGTCGAAAACCCTCATCTGCTTCTCCCGTTAACCTGCAACTTTCCCCCTTTTCGTAATCATAACAAATATAGTGTAATATAATTAAAAAATAGTACTTCATTCCAAATACTTTCGGGTTTAAAACTCAATAAAACTTTAACCGTAACTTCAAATTCACCTCTACTTGTGCCTACGCGTTCGTAAGATCGAGCTTTATTCAAATATGTCAAGAAATATGACAAAATATATGAGAATCACAAACGTCCTAAAAAAATCACACTTTGCCCCTAGGGCATTTCCGTAAGTTCACGTATTAAAATTATAAAAACTATAATTTTTAGAAACGGGCTGTCACACCAGTAGCTTGGTTAGTATCCTATCTAGAATTACTTAACATACCAAAATACTAATACATACTCATTTTAAAATTACATAATGTTCCAAATTATTGGTACGTTATATTTAATTTATATTGCATGCATATATCATGTTTGTATATACCATGTCTCGTCTGTTAATAGGATGTTGCGGTTTTAGAATTCCTTTTTTAAAAAAAAAACCTTTTTTTTTGTCGATTTTATTTTTTTATTTGAGTAATGAAATGATTATTATGCAAGATGTTGCGAGTTTTTTATATATTAATTTGTGAATTAAATGATAAATTAAATATTAAAATTTAATAAAATAATGTTTGATCAAAAGTTTAAAAGTGACCTTTGATATAAAAAAATTCAAAATTAAAGCACACTGATCAAAACCAAACCAAACTGCCTCATTTAAATTTTTTGACTTTTGTCTTGTGTCTTGGTCAAAACCAAACCAGAATGATCAAAATGGTCAAATTGGTCGGTTTAGTCAATTCGGTTAGTTTGTTGCCCGCCTCTACCTTCATCTCATTCTACTTTAAATGAGTGTCCCTCATAATAAAAATAGGAACTGCTGATTATTACGATGTAATGATATTTTTTTCCGTCGAAAGCAAATATGAACCAAATCGTAAAATATTGACATTAGACACCCAAATATTGATCACTTAGTCCACAGAAACCCTTGACTCTAACTGCAGATCATGATCCACCATGCCATCATCTCATTGTATTTGCAGCTCCCATTTTTCATCAGCGGTTTCATGGCAGCAGGAAAAGAATTAGAAGCGGCAGTGGCGGCGGCAGAACTGGAAAAGAACAACGGGGAAGTGAACTTCTTGTTACCAGAAGTTACTTGGATCCGTGCTACTGCTGTTGGGACGCCCTAGTACAGACACCAGAAGAACAAGAGAAGCCATAGAAAATAATTTGTTGGTTTTGTTCAACTCGAAATAGAATACAAACACAAACACGTTGACTTACCAATAACTTGACAGACAAGGAACCCGATAAAAGCAAAGTTGCCAAAGAATCAAAAGTAGGAATCCAACCAGAAAGGCTCTGATGAATATGACTGCATTTCCAATCATCGAATTGATTTTACCGCTTTCCCTGCATTCGATTTCATCATAACAGTCGTAGATATCACGACTTTGTCCAGTTACTATGGCACCTCCTAGTCCTACTGATGATTCATCAAAATCAGCACGGAATATCTCCTCCATGTCTCGCTCGAATACTAGACGGAGCCCACACATTTTCACCTCCAAGCCAGGGACACTGGACTTGAGAGAAGCATGAATGTGTCTACATTTCCACCACTCACCTGCACTTGTTGCCAACCCGCTGTGCGATAGGTAGCACAGCCAAAGGTGATCTGACTCGATCCATATGTCTTTGGTGAAGGGAAGAACGAGGCCAGGGCTCATTGTACCTTTGCCAGTATCCAACACACACCAAATCTTTGGATAATCTGTCGAATTCAAATATACGCGGCGGATGGTCGCATTCTTGCACACTCCGAAAACAGCAGATACGGCAACTCCCTTGAACTTACTACTGCACCAATGTGGATGGACCTCGATAGAAAATGAAGAGCCCACACTCCGATGCATGAACCATGTTGGTATTTCACTTCCAGGAATAGAACTACTGAATCCAGCAAATGGTTCATGTACAAGTTACAACGATAAGTGCAACATTTATGCATGTTTACTTAGCAGGAATATGTATGCAAGGTATGCGTATTAATCTCATCCTGACATATTATTCGTTTACTAACACATAAGAATGAAAAAATAAATGGGTTCCTTGTTGAATTACGTATGCCAACCAGCTATGGATCAACCCCCTGCCCCGCCTTGTTCAGCCCATACCTTAATAATCAAGTATGCGATGTGTGTGTGTGTGAGAGAGAGAGAGAGACAGAGAGAGAGACCTTAGCATCAGCTTTCATTGATGATTGAAGATACTTTCTCAGCATGAGAAATGTCAGGTTAAAGCCTTCATTCCCTGCCAATCTATAGCAGTTAATAAAACTGAATCCCGCCCACACTGAATTGCCTGCAGACGATGGATTTGAAAATGTTTCCAGTGACGAACAATCTTGCGCCATTAATTTCCCTACACTCGATGGAATGTCTGGCAATAATTGAAGCCTTTTGCAACCATTTAAGTACAGTTTTGTAAACTTTGTAAGTTGACTGATGCTTGCAGGTAGACTAACGAAGTTATTTCTGTTCAGATTTAGCTTCACCAATGAGCTTAAGTAGCCAAGATCCGAGGGAAGTATTCCTTCTGATAGATTGCAGTCACCTAGATCAAGTTCCGTTAATGAATGTAAGCTTGACAAATAGGGAACCAGAAGCGTCGTAGAATCTTGACGTCTTCTCATGACCAATGTGGACCAAAGGGATGAAATCCAAGGTCTAGATGGCAGTCCACTACATCCGCGGAAAGATAATAAATTAAGGTTCTTCAAGAGTTCAATGGAGGGCGGTGCTTCTCTTATAGCAGTTCCACCAATATCAAGATCCTCTAATGATTAAATGCCCCAAGTTATCCGGCAGTTTTTCAAGTTTTGAGCAACCAGATAATGCAAGAACTTTAAGAGACTGCAACGCACAAATGGAGCTCGGAAGATTCACAAGGCCTTTACAATCTCTCATATTTAAATATACAAGGCCGGGTAAATGGTCAATTGTTGAGGGAAGTTCTCGTATTGCTGTACCATCTAACAACAGTTTGAACAATTGTTCCATATTTCCAACAATCTTAGGGAACTTTTTGAGCTTTTTGCAGCCGGAAAGAATGAAAATTCTAAGGGACTTAAGTTCTATGGCGCTTGGAAGACTTCGAAGACTTTTACAATCTTTCAGATTCAACAAAACAAGTCTTTTAAGCCCTGTGATGGACGGGTGAATCTCGGATAAACTTGTACAACCTTCAAGGATCAGCATCTCAAGGTTTGGGACTTCTCTAAAATCCGGGGTCTTGATGAGACTTCGAGAGTAACTTAGCTCAATGATTTTTAACTTCTCCAGAGGCTTCTATAAATCCAGAAGAAAGGGAAAAAACAAACAGAAAATGAAGAGAAATTAAATTAGCATTTACTGATTTGCAAGCTTTTCGATGAAATCACATGTATAACAATCCACAGTACCTTTATAACTTTCCAGAGTTCTTCAATGCGGCTATTACACAGGCTAAGTTCGAAAAGTTTTTCTGGTCGGAAACTTGATGGGAGAGATTTTGAAGGATATCCGTGCCAGTTGAGAATTCTTAACTCATTCGAGAGATATGTAAGGTCTTCGGAAAGGTGCACATTACCTATTTCAAGCAACCGCAGTTTGTTCATTTTAGAGAAGGCCTCGGCACTCGAGTGAACCCCTTCGTCCGCACGTGAAGTTAGGAGTAAGCCTTCAACGACTTCAGTGCCCTAATTAACAAGAGAAAATATTAAGTCGACTGCATGATATAGCAGACTAAGTAGAACAGATTATAGTTTTTCTTAGTCGTACGTTAGTATCTGAATTTACACTGCACCAAATCTTTTACCTTATTATTCACTAGTACATCATAGACATCCTCGAAAAGCCACAACCTGCTGCGTTTTCCAGGATCCTTACGAGATTCTTGGCGAACAATTTCCCAACCCATCTCTTGTAGTAAATCATGCATCCATAACATGTTATACGAAACACTTATGAGAGATTTATCAACTAAAACTCTTATTCCAATATCTGAATGAAAGCCAAAGCTGTCAAGTATCTCTGTTACTCGAGCTTTGTTCTTGGACTTGAAGAAACAAGCGATATCTAGGAATATGTTTCTCTCCATCTCCTCTAGTCCTTCGAAGCTTATTTTAAGTATTTCAAAAACTGTTCTGTTAGGAACTTCTTTTAGTTTATCCAATGCACTTTTCCACTCAGATACAGTCCTGCCAAACAGAAAGGACCCCAAAATTTCAAGTGCCAATGGAAGACCACTAGCATAATTTACGACAAGGTTGGAGAGGTCTAGATATTCTTTTTCCGGATGATCTTTTTTAAACGCTTTCCAACTAAAAAGCTGAAGAGATTCATCTTGATCCAATTCCTTAGCCTTGTATCTTGATCCATTCCATGTCTAAGAAGCAAATGCTCGTCTCGAGTTGTTATGATGATTCTACTCCCCAAACCAAACCAATCATGTTTTCCTGCTAACTTTTCTAACTGTTCTGATCGATCCACGTCATCAAGAACAAGAAGAACCCTTCTATGACGCAGTCTGTTTCTTATTACACTAGAACCTTTGTAGACATTCCATACATTTACATTTGTTTCCATCAGGATTTCGGAAATAATTTGTCTCTGTAAAGAAACTAGTCCACACTTTTTGGAAACCTCTCTGACATTGGAAAGAAAGCTGCTACCATCAAATTGGCCCGAGACTCTGTCATACAGAACGCGAGCGATAGTTGTCTTACCAATTCCTCCCATCCCGCAGATCCCTATAATGCGAACATCATCCAACTCTGTACTCAATATTTCTTTTGAAATTTCACTGATAACTTCAGACTCGTGCCTACAGAACGAGACAATTCTATGTTTTAAGCAAGCAGTAAGCACATGTCAATGAATGAAAATATTCAGATGGAAGAAAACAAAAGTTTGATTAACTATCCTGCAAATGCCAGCCAGAGAGATTGGCTATCTCTGTCGTTGCAGCCCTCCATCTCTGCACCTTCTCTACATTTCCCTTGAAAAATTCTTCGTGAGTAGCAAATGCTTTCCCAAAACTCCCTGTTTGTTTGCGCACCTCAGATGGATCCACATCATAAAAAACAGGAAAAACTGTTTGTCCCAGTTCCTTCATGCATTCGCAAATCTTACTAAGCTCATCCAAACACCATGCTGAAGAAGCATAGTTTCGCGAGAAAACAACTACTGCAAACTTTGATTCTTCGATTGCTTTCAGGAGTTCTAGGGAAATGGATTTTCCTCGCCCAAGTTTTAGGTCTTCTCTAAATGTCACGATTCCTTTGAGGTCCAAAGCAGCATACAGATGGTCAGTGAAGTTCTTGCGAGTGTCTTCGCCTCTGAAACTAAGGAAGACATCATATCTGCATTGTGTTGGATGCGTTTGTATGCTACTGGATGCCATTCGAAACTTAAGAGCTTGTCAGATTCAAGCTACCGGAGACAAATTAGACCGAATCGAAACAACATTGACGGAAATTTTCTTGTCAATCATAACTGTTGGATCAGTGTGATATGCAGGTAAATTTCAACTTTGGGAATCCCTGTGAAAGTGAAAAATAAGAAAAGGAAACTACAAAATAATGTACCAGATATTTCTGCTGCATATATAAAGTCAATATAATTGAATATCAGAGTTCGCAATAAACAAGACTACCAAATCATAAAAATATTTATTAGAAAAACAATAATGCCGAAACGGCTACAAAATCCTAAGAGACTACATCGTGACTCACTTACTTCTCAATTGGGAATTTAAGAGATTTTAATAGATTTATAAATCCATGGATTTTTATGGAGTCTAATTGATTAGTAGTGATTCTATGTAAAATTTTGATTCAATTCCCTCAAAATCTCTTGGGTAGAGGTGAGATTGGCGGAGGCTTAAAATACACTACAAAATCTCTCAAATTCCCTCTAATTCCTTAACTTTTTCAAATTCTTTAAAATCAAATTCTAATTGAATACACCTGGAATGTTATAAACTTCTTTAAAATCCTAATTGAATACACCTGGATTTATAAGGATTTTAATAAACTATCTTAAAAACCTGATTGAATACACATTGAATTTTAGAGAATCACTTAAATTCCTAATTGAATACTTCTAAATTAATTAAAAAAATTAAAATTTCTCAAAATCTCAATTGAATACACCCCCTAAATTTAAAGAGAACTACCCTAACTCAGATGGGCTAGGCCCAATTCCTAAACTAACAAGCAAAAAGCCAAATACTAAAATAAACATAAATACTAATATTTTCCAACAAATATTAGGGAACTTTAACGAAAAGTTCCTGGTACTGTTCACTTTAACGAAAAATCATATTTTTACACTAAAAAGTCAATCCAGATACTATTCATTTTACTCTTTATTTTGTCCTTATCATTAAAACTCAAAATTTTCAAATCATTTTCATTGGTTTTTTCTCAAATATTATTCTAAAATTGTAGTCTGACATTTTGAATAAAAAAGCTCAAGTTACATAGCGCGTCTTCCAGACATTTGACATTTATCAAGACAATTTTCGATCTTGCGTTTTAGCATTTTTAGCGAGATGCAAATATGGTTGTTGACGTTCTAAAAGGCGCTAGACGCTAATTGAGCGGAAGGCAGGAGCCTAGGTGAGTAGGCGATTTTTTTTTAAAATTTTAGTTATATTATATATAAATGAATGTCTACTTATACTTAAAAAAATATATATATATATAATTGTATTGAGATACGTAAATTGTAAAATAGAATAACATACAGATTATAAAGTGTTAGTACATAAAAAAAGGTTTAATGAGTGTTCATCCAAGCATTTAATAAGTCTTTTACAATTTATTGAAAAAAAAAATGAAATGGAAAATGAAAGTTATTTATCTTCTGTCTAAGTGAGAGTGGCTACCTAGCAGGTCTAGGTAGGTCACGGGCGCCTAGTAAGGTCTAAGTGTCCTTTCTTAATTTTCAACGTCTAAGAATTAATCGAGGCAATGATCAGCCTAGGAGGTGCTAGGCAAGACCTAGATGAGGATATTTAGAACAGTGATTACAATTCATTCGTGTGTATACTTTAGTAAATTTCTAATGGTGTTATTTCTAGATTACAGTTTGGAATTAAAATAAATAATGATGAGAAATGCCTAATCAAACCACTAAAAATTTATACAATATTCTGTAAGTGGGAATTTAATCACAATCATAACCTTTTAATTTTTTGTTAAATCATGTATATTCTGTAAGTGGGAATTTAATCACAATCATAACCTTTTAATTTTTTGTTAAATCATGTCAACTAATACGCAACTTAACTATGGATATAATAATTCTGATGGTTCAAGTTGTCATAAACTTATTTGAATAAATATTCCCAGGTTTTTAGTTTTCCTCTTAAACATATAAACACAAATAATGCAATAAATTTACATACCACTTACGTCGGACAGCAGCAAAGCAAAGGCCTCTCCTCTGCTTCTGCTGAGAGAGAGAGAGTAGTGAAATCCCAGCACTTCCCAGTTCTGTGTATTTGCTTCATGGTAAAAGTAAAGTTGTACGGTACTGACTACTGAAGCCAAAAAAAATTAAAATTAAAAATTAAAAACTTAGGAAAGTATTAGGATGGAAGTCCAGTATGAATGATTTTGGCTTAATAGTACAACGCCACGTGGTTTAAGAAATAGAATTTGGGGTTTAATATTATTATTATTATTATTTGTACTACATATTTGCCCCCTAAACTTTTGGGGATTTATCAGTCTGGGCCCTTACTTTTTTATTTTCGTTCCATGTTGATGTGAATTTCGTTACAGAAGTTCAAAGAATGAAATGCAACGACTTTTTGAAGGTAATTTTGGTAATTTGTCTACTGTTATCAAAATATCCATCTACAATATTATAGAAAAACTAATTGTCAAAATTTCAAACGGACGGACCAGCAACTCACATCACCATTGTACATCCACGACTTGCACCTTTGCCGAAACAACAATGAGAGGATTGAGAAAGAGAAGTTTTCTTCACGAGTAATTAATCTTCTATCTTGAACTGGACAAAATTTGAAAGTTTTCATCCATCAAATAAATTGAGTCTAGTAAGTGATCCAATCCAATCCAATCTTAGACACCAAACGAAG
Organism: Crataegus laevigata; assembly: GCA_963580275.1. Lineage (NCBI taxonomy): Eukaryota > Viridiplantae > Streptophyta > Magnoliopsida > Rosales > Rosaceae > Crataegus > Crataegus laevigata. The sequence continues at coordinate 32,535,321 of OY756952.1, forward strand.
CCTTAAGGTCTTGCTTGTTATTGTTATTGTTGCTATGTTCTGGCAAACAAAAGTTTACTCAAAACAGTTGAACTACAAATCCTTCGAACGAGAGAGAAATTGAAAAAAAAAAACACCAAAATTGAGCATGTTGGAGTATGTGGCCAAGTGGCCAAATAAGTCATTCACTTTCGGCTATTATAAAATTATAAAGGAAAGAAAAAAGGTGGACAACATCCTTCCTTGTTTTGGGGAGGAAAAAAGGGAAAAGGCAACTTTCTCTTCTACACCCGTGGGTTTTGGTCCTTTATGTTTTGGTGGTTGCCTTTGCAGCCTAATAATAGAGAAGAGAAAGAGATAGAAAGCTACGGAGGGTGAGTAGAAAGTGTGGAGCTCATTTTATGTTTTGAGCTAAATACAGAGAGAAGTGAGCAGCAGAAAAAGAGAGTTGCAGCTCCTCTTTGAAGAGAAGAAGAAAGTGCTCCTCTCTTTGGTTAGTAATCATCCACCAAAGTAGTTGATGTTGTAATAGCTTTGAGCTATATGTGTAGAGAAGAAATTATTCATTATATTTCTTTCTCTATTTGTTTCTTTGGTGTGTGAGAGCTATTGGGTGTATTGGGCTTTTGGGTTGTGAGATTACCAACACTTTGTAAACTCCCATTTGGTTGATAGTGGATTATTGGGTGAGCCCCTACTGCTCCGAGGACGTACTCCAATTACACTGACTGTAGAGGAACCTCGTTAAAATCTTGGTGTTATTTTCTCTATATTGTTCTTGCATTTCATTTGATATATTTTCTGTGGGTTAGCTTAATTTGGTTCCGCGTGGTTTGGTGCTATCCTAGCACAACAATTGGTATCAGAGCACTGGTTGCTCTTGGGTACTGTCTAGTTGCCAAAGATGTCAGGTGGGCAAGATGAGAATCGTTTTGGAAGTAGCTCCGGGATTGCAAGAACTACGGTGCAAAATGCAAAGTTTGAAGTAGAAAAATTTGATGGCACAAACAACTTCGGGATGTGGCAATGTGAGGTCAAGGATGTGTTGGCTCAACAAGATCTACTGGCCGCTTTGGAAGATAAGCCGGAAGCCATGTCGAAGTCGGAATGGGAGAAGTTAAATTTGTTAGCTTGCTCTACAATTCGGTTGTGCCTTGCTAAAACTCAGAAGTATTTTGTGATGCGGAAGACTTTGGCAAATGTGTTGTGGAAAAAATTAGAAGACAAGTACATGACGAAGAGTGCTGAGAACCGGCTACATTTGAAGAAAAAGCTCTACCGCTTCCAATATAAAGAAGGTACACAAATGATCAGGCACCTTGATGCTTTTAATAAGTTGATTGCTGATTTGTTGAATCTAGATGAGGATATTAAGGATGAAGATAAGGCCTTAATATTGTTGAATTCTTTGCCGGACTCTTATGAGCATTTTGTTACCACTATTATGCATGGTAAAGAAACTGTGAAATTTGAAGATGTGTCGAATGCCTTAATGAATTATGAAATGAGGCATAGAGATAAAAATCATGATAGTACCTCTGAGGCTTTGTTTGTTAGAGGTAGATCGTCGGAGAGGAGATCTTCCTCTAGTAGAAAAAAATCAAAGTCTCGACCTAGAGGAAACTCTAAAGGTAGAAAAACTTTGGAAAGGGATGAATGTGCCTTTTGTCATAATAAGGGTCATTGGAAGAAAGATTGTCCTAGGTTGAAGACCAAAGGAAAAGAAAGCTCTGAAGCTAATGTTGCTGAGGTTGAAACTGATTTTTCTGATTTTGCTTTAACCACTTCCTCATCATTTGATTGTGCTACTAAGTGGGTATTGGATATGGGTTGTACTCATCATATGACTCCTCACAAGGATTGGTTTTCAAGCTTGAAAGAGTTTGATGGTGGTGTTGTGTTCATGGGAGATGACAATCCTTGCACAACAAAAGGGATTGGTACAGTTCGTTTGAAGTTGCATGATGGTATGGTTAAAGAGTTGACAGGTGTTCGGTATGTACTGAGTTTGAAGAAAAATCTTATTTCTTTGGGAACTTTAGAAGCCAAGGGCTTCAGGTTTCATTCAGATGGGCAGACATTGAAAGTGACTTATGGTGCACTTGTTGTGATGAAAGCTCCTCGATGTGGCCATTTGTATTTATTGCAAGGAAGCACTGTGACAGGTGAAGCGTCTGTAGTCTCAGAAAATATGGGCACATCCGATTCTGATACTACTAGACTGTGGCATATGAGATTAGGCCATGCTGGTGAGAGAGCTCTACAAGGGCTTGTGAAACAAGGTCTTCTAAAAGGTGCCACGACTTGTAAGCTTGATTTCTGCGAGCATTGTGTCTTGGGAAAACAAACTAGAGTGAAGTTTGGTACTGCAGTACATCAGACGAAGGGCATTCTTGATTATGTGCATTCGGATGTTTGGGGTCCTACAAAGACTCCTTCTTTGAGTGGTAGACATTGGTTTGTGACCTTTGTTGATGATTATTCAAGAAGGTCTTGGGTCTACACTATGAAGCACAAGAGTGAGGTGTTGAGCATTTTCTTGAGTTGGAAGAAAATGGTTGAGAACCAGACTGGGAGGAAGATTAAAATTTTGCGATCGGATAATGGTGGTGAATACACATCCGACCCTTTCTTTAAAGTTTGTAAAGAAGAAGGAATTGTGAGACATTTCAGTGTCAGGGGAACTCCACAACAAAATGGAGTTGCAGAAAGATTGAATCGAACCTTGCTTGAGAAGGTTAGATGTATGTTGTCTCAGTCGGGTTTGGACAAATCATTTTAGGCAGAGGCAATTAATTATGCATGTCACATCATCAACCGGTTACCCTCAGCTGCTATTCAGGGTAAGACACCAATGGAGGTATGGACTGGAAAACCTTCTACTGATTATGATTATATTCGTATTTTTGGTTCACCTGCTTATTTTCATGTAACTGAAAATAAACTTGATCCTAGAGCCAAAAAGGTTATCTTTCTTGGTTTTAGTAGTGGTGTCAAAGGTTACAGGTTGTGGTGCCCAGAGATGAAGAAACTGGTAGTCAGCAGAGATGTGACATTTGATGAAGAAAGTATGTTCAGAGGCTCTGAGAAGAATGTGAAAGATGTCCAACAGGTGGAGCTTGAGAAAGTTGCCTCTGGTACTTCAAATCCTATTTCCACTGATGTCGAAGCCACTACAAGTGAAGAAGTGGGAGACCATGAGGATGTTGAAGAAGTTGAAGTTGAAGGCTCTTTTCAAGATGAAGAGCAAGATTCACCGCAAGAGTCTATTGCCAAGAACAGAGGAAAGAGAAAAATTACCAAGCCAGCTTGTTATAATGATTATGTTTCTTTTGCTCTTTCTATTATCATTGATGAGATTCCATCCAACTTTGAGGAAGCCATTGGGAGTGAAGAAAAGGAGAAGTGGTGCAATGCCATGGGCGACGAGATGAATTCTCTCTTGAAAAATAAGACTTGGGAGTTAGCTAAATTGCCTAAGGGTAAGAAAGCTATTGGTTGCAAATGGGTGTATGCCAAGAAGGAAGATGTTGATGAGAAAAGCAATGTCAGATTCAAAGCAAGATTAGTTGCTAAAGGGTATGCACAAAAGGAGGGCATTGACTACAATGAAATCTTTTCTCCAGTTGTGAAGCATTCCTCAATTCGCATTATGTTAGCTCTTGTTGCACAATATGATCTTGAACTTGTGCAACTTGATGTGAAGACGGCTTTCCTACATGGTGATTTGAATGAAGAGATTTATATGTGTCAACCGGATGGGTATAAAGTGAAAGGGAAAGAAAATTTGTTTTGCAAGTTGAAGAAATCACTTTATGGCTTGAAGCAATCTCCAAGACAATGGTATTTGAGGTTTGATAAATTTATGAGAGGCCAAAATTATTCTAGAAGTTAATATGATCATTGTGTGTACTTCAAGAAGTTACAAGATGGGTCTTTCGTTTATTTGTTGATATATGTTGATGATATGTTGATTGCCTCAAAGAATGTTGAAGAGATTGAGAAATTGAAGAAGCAAATGAAAAATGAGTTCGAGATGAAGGATCTTGGTGAAGCAAAGAAGATCCTTGGCATGGAGATCACTAGAGACAGAGAGAAAGGTTTGGTATGCTTGAATCAAAGACACTACCTTGAGAAGTTGATTCAAAAGTTTGGAGTTCATGACTCAACCAAACCGGTTAGTACCCCTTTGGCTCCTCATTTTAAATTGAGTTCTCTACAATGTCCTAAAACTGATCAAGAGAAGCTACAAATGAAAAATATACCATATGCAAATTTGGTTGGTAGTTTGATGTATGCAATGGTATGCTCTAGACCGGATATTGCTCATGCAGTTGGTATGGTGAGTCGATATATGCATAATCCTGGTAAAGAGCATTGGAATGCAGCTAAGTGGATATTAAGGTATCTCCATGGTACTCGAGATGTTGGTTTATGCTTTGAGAGGGATGACTCTGGTATTGGTCATTTTGCAGTTGGTTATGTTGATTCAGATTATGCAGGTGATCTGGATGGAAGGAAGTCTACTACAGGCTATGTGTTTACTATGGCTAAAGGGCCAGTTTGTTGGAGGTCCATTTTGCAGTCGTCTGTTGCCTTGTCTACTACAGAGGCTGAATATATGGCAGTTGCTGAGGCTATAAAGGAGGCCATTTGGATACATGGACTGATTAGAGATTTGGGGGTTGATCAGAAGCAAGTGGAGGTACATTGTGATAGTCAGAGTGCCATTTATTTGGCTAAGTATCAGGTTCATCATGCTAGGACCAAGCACATAGATGTGCGTTATCACTTTGTTCGCGAAGTTGTTGGTGAAGGGGAAATCACTCTCCAGAAGATTCCAACTAAAGACAACCCCGCTGATATGTTGACTAAGGTTGTTGGTGTAGCCAAGTTTGTTCATTGCTTGAACTTGGCTCACATTTTGCCTATATAAAGAAGGCGTTGAGCAGTAGGAGTTTTGGAGCATTTGCTTCTCATGGCGCTTTCAGAACTTGGCCAAGGTGGAGATTGTTGGAGTATGTGGCCAAGTGGCCAAATAAGTCATTCACTTTCGGCTATTATAAAATTATAAAGGAAAGAAAAAAGGTGGACAACATCCTTCCTTGTTTTGGGGAGGAAAAAAGGGAAAAGGCAACTTTCTCTTCTACACCCGTGGGTTTTGGTCCTTTATGTTTTAGTGGTTGCCTTTGCAGCCTAATAATAGAGAAGAGAAAGAGATAGAAAGCTACGGAGGGTGAGTAGAAAGTGTGGAGCTCATTTTATGTTTTGAGCTAAATACAGAGAGAAGTGAGCAGCAGAAAAAAGAGAGTTGCAGCTCCTCTTTGAAGAGAAGAAGAAAGTGCTCCTCTCTTTGGTTAGTAATCATCTACCAAAGTAGTTGTTGTTGTAATAGCTTTGAGCTATATGTGTAGAGAAGAAATTATTCATTATATTTCTTTCTCTATTTGTTTCTTTGGTGTGTGAGAGCTATTGGGTGTATTGGGCTTTTGGGTTGTGAGATTACCAACACTTTGTAAACTCCCATTTGGTTGATAGTGGATTATTGGGTGAGCTCCTACTGCTCCGAGGACGTACTCCAATTACACTGACTGTAGAGGAACCTCGTTAAAATCTTGGTGTTATTTTCTCTATATTGTTCTTGCATTTCATTTGATATATTTTCTGTGGGTTAGCTTAATTTGGTTCCGCGTGGTTTGGTGCTATCCTAGCACAACAGAGCAATCGAATCTTTTATCTGTCTAAGTGCATGTTTAGAACACTGCAAAATCTCAGTGCATATACATTGACAACACAGTCAGAAACTACCATTCTTATTATCATAGAATTCTGGCTCAGATTCACAAGAATTACGAAGCAGAACCAGTTTCTTCCTCTCTCTCTCTCTCTCTCTCTCTCTCTCTCTAACGGCACTAACGGCATCGTTCACCGCCAAACCACATTTTCTGTCACCGGTAGTGAAATATACCCACAAACAATTGCAAGAAAGAAGATGAAAACTCACAGGTGCATTCCATAGACTTGTCTTCCACAGCCATTGCAAGATCAAAAGATATGCAGTCGAACATGTAAACATGTTAGCTGAGGAGGGATATAATGGCCGAAGCCTTTTTTCTTAATAAAGAGCAACCAAAATCCAACCACAGCAATTATTTTGAGTCTTTATCTTTAGACTTCTTTTGTTCAGAAACCCTTGCTCCCGTGATCTTACAAACAGGCTCATCCTTCGACTGCAGAAGCTTGAGATCTGGATGAACTTTGAGATCTCCCATTACTATCTTTTGGTTAACATCCAACTCACTCAGATCCACATCAATATATGGAGGAATCACATCAGCAGAACAAAGGAACTTTACGGTCCTCTTGATTGTATTTAGACAACCATCTGCAAAATTGTAAAATGTCACGGTTTTAACTTGATAAGATCATCAAAGCTATATGAATAAGTATGCAAACTGATCGAAAGTAACCAAAACAGCAAACTAGATTCTGAGTACAACAAAAACCATAAAGTAAGACCCTTAATGTACTAAATTTACAGCACGTAATTTGTATAGCTTAGAATATGAAAAGTAAGCCATAACCAAATTCAAGTCTCCCTCCATAGTTAAACCTCTAATCTACCTCACCCGCAAACTAATTTGAAACTAGCCTTCATATCCATGATTTTGAAAATGCTAATACACGACACAGAAAGCAATCTACCAAATCAATATGAAGAACAAACTTCAAAAACCTAGATGCAAATCGACTCTTGGAAATGGAATATGGTGAAAACTGTTTCCATAAAAAGCGAAACTTTTTTCATTTGACAAAATCCTTTTATAATCCCTGACAATTTCCAGGACTTTTTAACCTAATTTAGTTATGGATTTGATCCAATAACATGTTCCACAACAAAAGCTTCATATGCTCAAACACCGAAGTCAGGCATTACAGCTTTGAGACAAAAACTTCCAATCATTTCATAATCTCTTGCAAGAAACAATGACTTCCCACATAAATTCTAAGCCTTTAAGATTTCAAAGGTTCCATATCTACATAAGGCTCGCAATAATCCAGAACTAAATCTAAAATCTGATAATATCTGAATGCTCCTACATTCTTCTTTTCTATATACGTCTATCCATAAAAAAATCGAGGAACACAAAAACAGAATAATGAGAAAGGAACAGTGGGATATAATCCGAATGAAACCAAGTATTGTATTTTGCTAACTACAACAGTTTGCGATATGCACAACAGAATGGAGGCAATGTTGAATCAAAGCATGGCATACACAACAAGAAGATAGAAACAGAAATTGCAACTGGAAATTCGCAACAACGGAATGAAACAAATGAAATCCCATACAACAGATAGAAAAAAGGTTGGTTCTTTTACTTTTCTTCAATCCAGGAGAGACATCATCTCCTCGAAATACAAGGGGAATCTCGACTTTCAACAAAGCATGGGAAGGAGCCCTTATGAAGGTCACATTCAGGGGTGCGTCCGTCGCAGAGTGCAGATGAATCTAACAAAAAAAACACAACATTTGATAAACCCTAACAGCAAATTAAATTAAATTCAGTTGGATTAAATTTGTTGAAGTTATTAGAGACTGCAGACTGTAAGACTACATACCGAGCGAGGCAAAACGCGGACCCTCTCCACGACGTCGTTTTCAGAGTCGAAGTCGGAGCGAACCTCGAGGTCGAAGAGCCTGGAAAGGAAGAAAGAGCGGCCGAGATGACCAACGAGCTTGCGGATCTGGTTGGTCCGTACAGAGATGAGGCGCTTGTTGCCGCCGTGCTGGCCGTCCTCCTGCTCGAAAATGATGCTGGGGACGCGGCCGGCCTTGCGCTCTTTGGCGGCGATGCACTTGCCGGAGGTGGTGCGTGGGACTGCGAAGATGGTCTCGGCGTACTTCGGGTCGGGTATCGGAAAGGAGGTGGTGGATTCGAGGTCGGGATCGAGTTCGGGGTCCGGGTGGAGGAGGGCGGCGGCGGCGGATGATTGGGTGTAGCGGCGGAGTTGGATTTGGAGGGCTTGGGTGAGGAAGGCGGCGCGCTGCCTCTGGAGGAACATATTTTGGAGCGGTGGGAGCGGTGGCCTACCGAGGAGAGTTGGTGAGGAAATGAAATGTTTGGGGTTTAGGGGGGTTTTTCCGTTGAGTCCACAGGCGAATTGGTGGTTTAATTTCTGTGGAGACACAAAAAAAAAAAAAAAAAATATATATATATATATATACCTCGGTGAGGAAATGAAATGTTTGGGGTTTAGGGGGGTTTTTCCGTTAAGTCCACAGGCGAATTGGTGGTTTAATTTCTGTGGAGACACAAAAAAAAAATATATATATATATGGAAATTAAAAAAAAATTAAAAGAAGAAAAAATGCTATGCTTGCTATTTGTACCACGTAAACAGTTTTGACGGATTTCTAAAGAAGCTTTGACAGTAGAATTAAAGCGTAAGTTGAGTTTAGAGAGTTAAGTAACGATTTCAATTTTTAGAGAGCTAAGCGAGACTGGGTGTTTGTTTGGCCTTCTTAGGTGGGACTGGACTAGACTACCCTAATTGATAGTGTAGTCTGATGTTTGGTATGGACAAGGATTAGATTTAATGGGATTAGATCCGAATCGCACGGATTAAACCCCTAGCTACGAGTTCTTAGCGAAGCACCCCAAAAACGCTCGGATTCGTAAGACCTCTTGCGCTCCTGCGAGAGAGAACCTCGCTCATCCTGCGAGAGAGTGTCGTCAACGGCCTCCTCCCTTGTTGTCGTCCTCCTCATCCTCATCTCTGCGTCCTACTCGCCATCAGCTGCATTCTGCTCGCCCTCATTTGTTCCTCTTGTCTGGTAAACTTCGAATCCGACATTATTTCTTCGATTTGTTTTGCAGATCGTGATATTACTGGGCCTTATTTGATTTAAGTGTTTTGGGTTTGAGAAATTTTCAATAATAGACCTCCGCACTTGAACAAGTTAGGGTTTTGATTTTTAGGGTCAAATTGAGATTAGAATTTTGGGTTTTCAGATTTTATGCCATTTTCAGTCCCAAAATGATGATAATCATCACGAAAATTTAGGTCTAGTTTCAACAGTTTTTGGTATCAGGTTGGACTAGAGTTTTTGGATTTTGGTATTAGGTTTGAGAAATGAGTTGAGTTGCATCCTATACATTATATAGTTTTCCTTCTTTCTGTTCCTTTTTTCGATTTCTTTGATAGTGAGATGAGTTGCATCCTATATGGGCATGCACCAGTGCTTTCGCTTTCTGGCAAACTAAGTATACAACAAGCCAACGGTTGTGCAAAGATTGGCTGCTACTTATAATACTTATTCATGATTTGAACTATCAGCTGCCAAATCTAGCCAAAACTTACTGTAACGGTGTGTATGTATATGTTTTTGAACATATACTTATTCATGTTTTTGACCACCACAAACAGCTACTTTCAATTCACCCAACCCCAACTTTCTTCTTTATCTCCATGTTATATTTTAGGTTTTTTAAAATGATATAGTTCTTGTTTCTGCTCACCTTTAGAATTTTTTGAGGGTGGAAAATGCATGATAATATAAACTAAACTTACACAGTTTATATTGGAAATAAAAGATTGGGGGTATGAATACTATGTATGTGGAAAGGAAATGCTTGTGGTTGCTTATACCTTTTTGGAAAATTAGTGTGATCTTTGGCAGGGCTTTTTGGCAAAAGGAAAGGTCATATTCGTTTATGGTATGCAAAAGTGGCAGTTTTGAATGTTTTTTGTGCTCCCTTCCCATATTTGGGGTGTTGGCACAAAAAAATAAAACATTATGGACCTAGTAGTTGGAGGAAGAAAGAGTTCAATTATAAAACAGCATTTTCTTGTAGGATTAAGGAGTTGAACGACAATGAATTTGGCTTATATCAAATACATTGGTTTTTGAACAAGGCATACAATCTTTTGTCTCTTCATTAGCTTACATAGAATAAACCCTCAATTATTCTCATCTTTGACTCTTTAGTGAGTAGGATGTATACACATCATTCGCGTAATCACTTGTCTTATGAGCATCCTAAACCTTATCGATTGTTGGGAGAACACTTTGTTATATTCATATTTGGAACAATGCTACTCTTGAATCATGCATGTTTCTTTTGTTGGCAAGAAATTTGGTTTTTATATTTTTATTAAGTCTCACTCTAATCCAATATTATTAATTTTAATAATTTTAATAATATCCTTAATATAAAAAACAATTAAAATAGAACAATAATGTAGTCCTAGTTTGAGCAAACATCAAACTGGTGACAGTACTGTTTCATTATCCTGCTTCTTAGTCCTATATTGCACCAAACGCTTCACTTAACTAGTCCAGCTTAGTCTAGTCTAAGCCAGTCCAGCTTAGTCCCTACAGCTAGTCCAGTCCAGGATAGTCTGGTGCAACAAACGCACCATTAAGGTGTCTATGTGATCTGCTTTAGAAGGACTCGGCTGACTCTGTCCTCCACTAGCACTAGGCAACTTCCTTACGTCAGGAGGAGTTGGATTCATTCTTAATTTCACCTTTCTTTCTTTCTTAATTTCACACTAAGGGGATATTTTATACTATTTATACTAATCATACTAAGGGGATGCGGGACAGTATGAACCCAAAACTTAGTGAGTTGAAGATAAATTTCTTAACCATAAAGGCAATCTACCACTTGTTTTTCTCGTAATCAGGCTAAACCCTAGTTCACCAAAGCCAATTTGGAAGGTGTGCGTTTTCAATATTAACGTTCGGTCGTTCATTTTCAAATGTTTTAGTTTGCTTTTATCTTTAATTGAAAAGTCGTGTATATTTTGTAAGCTATTGTGACATTTTGGATTAATAATGAACAAACAAGTACGTAATTTGAGTGCTATGGTGACCCACCAGGTGTAGGTTAGCTCTCTTTGTCAAGATTAAGTTTCATTGGATGATTTGCTGATCAAAGATGAAATTAGTAGATGGAAAAAAAAGAAGAGAAGTAGTGCAAGGGAGACTAAATTTGCAAACAAAATAATGTGTCATCAATAAAAACGAAGCACATTAATCTACGCTTAAGTAGTAATCCAATCATCAACTATCATACCATTTAGTTTACAAAATTTAGTCTATAAATTTAGTTTCTTAGTATTATAAAAAAATTATGCAGGGATGACTTGTGAGTTGTGAATTGTAAGCTTTAATGAAAGTTGTGAACCCATGAGGATGTGCCCTTTTTTTGTCTTTCTTCTTATGTGTGAATGCATTGAATTTTTATTCGGACAAAGTAAGATGCATGAGTTGGGTAATTTCATTTCTCCTTTTTTGTATTCGACATCTCTGTCGGGTTGTCGGGAGCATATATAACTTTTGTAACTTTGTGTAAGTCAGGTCAACTAGTACAATTGCTGAACTCAAACTGATCTAGCCTATGGGGCAACTACTCTCTCCTCCCTTGCTTACTTCTACCTCTGTATGTCTTTTGCTTAGTTTAGTGCCTATATACGTAGAGAGAGAGAGAGAGAGAGAGAGAGAGAGAGAGAGATGGTGGATCATGACTCACTTACTTGGGCCAAGACACATAATTTCAATTAAAGTTTTGGACTCTCTTATGACCTTTCGATAGCTTTGAAAATATAAATGACAAACTAACCCATTGAATTATTAATGAATAACTATTAAGACCCGTTTAGTTTGATTTTTATCATAATATGGTGGTGAGTTTGATAGTTTTAATGATTGTGTAATACCTTATAGTGATATCAAACTAAATGAGTTTGAGACTCTTAATGATTTCTCATTAATAGTCTAACAACTTGACTTGTCACTTGTGCTCGGAAAGACAGATACCACTTACCAAATCTTCAATCTCTATTGACGAACAATGATATACTTTTTCTTTATAAAGAAAGACAACTAGTAAATTCTGAACAACTCTCTCTCTCTCATTGCTTTTCCCGAAGTGCATTTTGAAACTTTGTGCATGTGGTCAAAAGCCAATTCGAGGAAATTCTGAACAACTCTCTCTCTCTCATTGCTTTTCCCGAAGTGCCTTTTGGAACTTTGTGCATGTGGTCAAAAGCCAATTCGAGGAAATTCTGAACTACTCTCTCTCTCTCTCCCGTTTCATTAAATCCTCCTTAATTCTGTTCGACTCTCTCTGTCTAGGTTTATTGGATCCCCCTTAGTTCTGAACCACTCACTCTCTCTCTCTCTCGCTTGCTTTACCAGATCCTCCTTAATTCTGAATTCTGAATTCTGAACCAGTCTCTCTTTCTCTCTCTCTATTCACAATTAATTTCTCTGCAACTACTACTCCTGGATCTGAAAACTAGAGGTTGTGGATATGGCTTCTTCTTTTTCTTGTTTTTCATCCGCTGCTGCTCTTGCTGATGCTGATGATACAAAAATGTAAATGTTTTGGATATTATTTTGAAGGTGGAGAAAACAAACAAGCCCTTGTCAAATTGGTAACTTGTCAGAGGTTAGTCAGTGTTCATTGATTGATTCTGTTTAAGGCTCTTTCTGTATTTTTTGTCAGTTCTTTTCTTTTCACATAAGTTTAGGTGTTATGCTGCCATCTAATTTGCTAATTAGTTTTTGTTATGTCTGCTGTTAATTCCTTCGCTGGTGACCTGTCACCGGATGTCACTTCGTTTTGCTTGGATCCTGATCAATTTTCTTCCTTTTGACGTTTGGATTAAACGGTTCTCTTAACAGATGTTCTGAAAAGCTTCATTACAAAAGATTGAAAGAGGAAGAGCAAATGGAAGGAAGAGAACAGAAGAAAGAGGTCTCAAGTTTATTTTTTGCATCCTTTTTTGGTATGCATAATCTGATTAACTGTACGAAACATAACCAAAACATCACTTGCAGGAATCGATCAGGAAACGATGATGATGCCGATTGTGAGGGGAGCAAAGCAAGGAGAATAGGTTTGCATTTATATCATTTTATGGTTTTCAAATACTAGGAGCTTTACATGCTGAGATGACGTTGTTCATATTAAGATTGCAAATATATGAATATCTTTCTTTAAAGTATAGTTTTTTAAAGAAAATATGTGTCTTATCATTTTCTACTTTCGTTCATCTCTCACTCGTTGAAACTTTCTGCATGTAGTCAAAAGCCAAATCTAAGTAAATTCTCCTTAATTCCTGCAACGTCATAATATTATCTCTCTTTAATTAACAATTAATCTCTCTGCAACTACATCTTTTTGCTGGATCTGAAAACTAGAGGTTATGGATATCGCTTCTTCTTCTTCATCCACTGCTGCTCCTGCTGATGCTGTTGATACAAAAAAATACGATGTGTTTATTAGTTTCAGAGGTGAGGACACCCGCCGTACTTTCACCAGCCACCTCCATGCTTCCTTACTTGACAAAAAAATCACAACTTATATTGATGACGAGCTTAAGAGAGGAGATGAAATCGCACCTGCCCTTCTTAAAGCAATTAAGAAATCAGAGCTTTCGGTGATCATTTTCTCGAAAGACTACGCTTCCTCCACGTGGTGTTTGGATGAGCTTGTGCATATCCTAGAGTGCAAGGAAAAACATGGCCAGTTGGTTATACCCATTTTTTACAACACCCTTCCATCGGATGTACGAAAACAACAGGGGAGTTACGCAGTTGCATTTGCTCTACTTGAACAACGTTTCGAGAACAGTATCGACAAGGTGCACAAGTGGGGGGATGCTTTGACGAAGGCAGCAAATATATCTGGGTTTGATTCAAAAAATTATGGGTAACTAACTAATTCTTTTAACTTGTATAAAATTATAAATTTTCTTTATAAACTTGTGATGATTTTATTGTGCTAAGATTTTGTAAGGTATAAATATTTAAGACTAACTATTACTTTCCTACATATATATGCCAGGACGGATGCTGATTTAGTTAAGAAAGTTGTTGATGATATTTGGACCAAATTGTGTCGCGCATCATCCTGCGATTTAAGGGGCTTTGTTGGAATTGAAAGCCGCATCAAGCAGGTCGAATCGCTATTAGGCATTCATTCATCGGATGTTTGCATCAGTGTCGGTATTTGGGGCATGGGTGGTATTGGCAAGACCACCCTTGCTGAAAAAATATTTCAAAAACTCTGTTCTAAATTCGAAGCTTCTTGTTTTCTTAGAAATGTTAGGAAGAAAGAACAAAAAGATGGGCTAGAAAAGTTGCAAAATACACTTCTAAGTGAGATATTAAAGGAAAAAGGTTTATCCATAGGATCAACTTTTGTTCGAGAAAGGCTCAGGAGTACGAAGGTCCTTATTGTTCTTGATGATGTGAGTGATTCTATGCAATTGGAACATTTAGCTGGCAGTCGTCTCCAGTTTGGCACTGGAAGTAGAATCATTATCACAACTAGAGATAGGGACACACTTGGGCGAACTATTGAAGAAGATAATATCTACAAGGTTGAGGAATTAAAACCAGATGACGCTCTTCAGCTCTTCTATTCGTGTGCTTTCAAGGATAACAGTACTCGTAGAACAAATTATAAGGAGTTGGCAGAAAAGGCGGTGGCTTATGCCAAAGGCGTTCCTTTAGCTCTTACAGTTCTGGGGTCCTTGTTCTTCAATTTCAAGAGCAAAGAAGAATGGGAAGATGAATTCAACAAATTGAAACAATTTCCCAATGAAGATATTCAGAAAGTGTTGAGAATAAGTTATGATAGATTGAGAGAAAATGAGAAGGAGATATTTCTGGATATAGCATGTTTTCATAAAGGGGAGTTTCTGGTTGACGTAAAACGAATGTTAGATGTTCGTGGATTCTTTGTAACATCTGGAATTAGAATTCTCATTGAGATGTCTCTCATATCAATTGATTCAAAATGGGGAATGGAAACCATAGAGATGCACGATTTGCTACAAGAAATGGGAAGGAAAATTGTTCAAGAACAAGGTATTAAAGATCCCGGTGAAAGGAGTAGGTTGTTCAATGATGATGATGTCCATCGTGTATTGAGGAGTAACAAGGTAAGGGCCAAATGCATTCAATTTTTTTCTTTTCTTTTTGTAGAAAATAAAAATTACAAACTTGAGATGATAACAGAACATAGTAAAACTAATTTATAATAAAGAAGTGAGATTGTTAAAAGATGAATTTGATTGAATATTTATTGTGTTAGGAAGTGTTTGGAATATGAACAAATGTTTGTTTATTTAGACAAGTAGAGGAGGATACAATTATGTTGGATATTTGACTAGACTAAGACACTTGTACATGATTACCATCGCAAATACTCTTTGTTCCAAATGTGCGTTACATTTTAATATGTTTATATTCACATTTAAACTTTCTTCTTATTCTCAGGAAACTCCAAATGTTGAAGCCATAATGTTGTATAATCTTCAAGAGCGATCATTGAAACATTTAGACTTCAAAAAGATGTCTAACCTAACAATGCTAAGTCTGGTTAATGGCTTGGTATTCAACGTTTCTCTAGACCTTCCCGATTCTCTTCATTATCTTAAATGGAACAAATATCCACTAGAATCTTTGCCGTCAAATTTTACTCCGGAAAATCTAGTTGAGCTTCACATGCCATTTAGCAAAGTTAAGAAGCTTTGGAAAGAAGAGCAGGTATATTATGTTATATGCCTATTTTAATTCTTGTATAAAATCAAGTGTAGAAATTATATTAATTCTTTATATTTCTATTTAATTTGTTGCAGGTACTTGTCAACTTACAAGTTATCGATCTGTATTGCTCTGAGAATCTAACTGAAGTTCCAAATCTCTCTAGGAGTCTAAAAATTGTGGAGATAAATCTCCCTTGGTGTCAAAGTTTGGTTGAAATTCCTTCGTATTTTCAACATCTTGACAAGCTTACTCGTCTTGATCTTGAAGGCTGCCGGAGGCTTGAGTATCTTCCAGAGATGCCAGGAAATATTCAATACTTAGATTTACAATGGAGTGGTATAAAGGAGTTGCCTGAATCAGTTTGGTCTAACGAAAATATTTCTTACTTGAATTTATGGGAATGCAAGCTTAAGAAACTTCCAAGCAGCAGGTGTAAGTTGAAAAATCTCGAGAAACTCGATCTCAAGTTGTGCTTTGAAGTTAAAAACCTCCCAGAAATTTGGGAGGCAATGGAACATTTGAAGATCTTAAGATTATCGGGAACAACTGTTACAGAGCTACCCTCATCAATCTGTAAGTTGAAATATCTTGAGAGTCTTGTTCTTGTCAGGTGCCCTAGATTTTCCAAATTCTCTGAAATCTTGAAGCCAATGGAACAATTGGTGTCTCTGTGTTTGGAACACACAGCTGTCAAAATGCTTCCTTCGTCAATTGGAAATCTAAATAGGCTTCAAGATTTAAGCCTTAGGGGCTGCCATCAACTTAAGGATGTCCCAACAAGTATCTACAGTTTAATCAATCTTAAATGTCTCAACTTTAGTGGCTGTCGGAGACTTAAAAAATTGCCTTCCAACTCTGTCGGTTTTCTCTCTTTAGAAGAACTAAATCTCTGCTCCAGTGGTATATTGGAAATACCAGCAAGCATTAAACAAGCTTCTCGGCTGTCTCTACTCACCTTAGACAACTGCAAGCGGCTTCAATCTATACCAGAGCTCCCAGTGCTTTGTAATGTTAAAGCTCAAGGCTGCACGTCGCTGAAGATAGTGTCAAGTTCAAGGACAGCACTCACACAAGGTTGGGATAAACCTAAGTATTATTGCAGACTTTTTACTAATTGCCCAAAATTGGATAATAATTCAAGGAGCAACATAATGGATGAAGCACAGATTACAATTATGCGAATGGCAACTGTTGCGCCATTTAAGGACTATTTCTTGCCCTATAATCCCTGGCCTCAGAGTATCATTGTATGTCCAGGAAAAGAAATTCCAAATTGGTTCAGCCATCAAAATGAGGGATCTTCAGTCGACATCGAGCTTTGTCTAGATTGGTTTCGAACAGGTTTATTTGGTTTCGCTCTCTCTGTTGTTCTTTCTGCGTATACATGGTTGCCCTTCGGGACAATAAGAGCTAATTTCATTGTCAAATTCAAGGGTGAAAGCCATGTACTGTTCAGTTCTAAGTTCAGTATCGCAGTCGACTACACCAACTACTGTTTCGGCCAACATCACGTGCATATGTGGAATGAGGCCTTTAGAAGTGAAGAGGTAGGAAAAAACTACTCCCCTGATGTTTACAAACTTGCCAAAGAGGCCTCTGTTGTCTTCTACCTGGAAGATGTTGAATACGCACTTCCTTATGCTTCTACCTTGAAGGTGGAAAGCTGTGGTATACGCCCATTGTATGCCAAAGATGCTGAGAAATTAAAATTTGGTCATGTGTTCATGTCGAGGGGACCAAAAGTAGAAGAAGAAACAAGACAAGATGATGATTCCAAAGGTGGTGGATCAGGAGATGAGCCTCAAGTTGGTGGATCAAGTGATGCGTCTGAAGCAAATTAAAGTGATGATCATGGGTCTGAAGTCAGTGCAACTGAAGATGATTCAAGTGATGATCATGGGCCAGAAGTCAGTGCAACTGAAGATGATTCAAGTGATGATCATGGGCCTTAATTCAGTGGAACTAAAAATGATTCAGACTTTTAATCCAACAATCTTAAGCATCATTATCCAATGGAATTAGGAAAAACTTTTAAGGCAAATTTGTACTCTGATAGCTCACTTGTCTGACCAAGAAATAAGACAACAAATAGGCAAGGCTTTTATTATTTTGATATTGTTTATGCTTTATACATTGTGAAGTGCTAGTTATGGACAAGTGTATAATAGCCTATTTGTCCTCTTTAAAAAACTTGATTTACCTTTATATCATAAACATAGACATTAATTAACACACCATGTCGGGGCAAAGTAAAAATCTCACAACCTAAGCGCGATAGTTTGAACATTCAACACGACAAAAATATGCGATTGTTCAATGGTTGAACTGCAATGAGCAAAAAATATGAATGGTCCAATTGGACTAACACCGGCAAAACTCAGTGTTCTTGTTTGTACCAAACAAAGATCAGTGAAACAAATTTTATTAGAGAGGGTAAAAAATTACAGCAAATTAAGGCTAAAAAAAAGAAAGCACAGCCCTAGTTTAATAATACAATCATCTTCTGGTTGTAACAAAGATAAAACTATAAGGCTCTTTGCTTCAATAGGACTAGGAACATTCCAAAATTAAGGAGAAAAATTATACGTCGCACTACAAGCTAAAGGAAGAAAAGAATGAAGAAAAAGCAAGATGCATACACAAAGAAATGAAATACAAAAGATAACTTACAAGTTCGATGGCTGAACTGCATTTGACCCGGAAATATTCAATTTTCTCTCTAGCATCCAAGATTTCTTTCTTTCAAGTCTCTGGGATATTTGTTATGATTCGACACTTATCAGGAAGTAACATGCACACATAACTTTGCTGCTTAAGATGAGAAAATTGGGGAAACATTAAAGTTCTAAGTACCTTTTTATCAGCTTCGGTTGCTTCTTTGAACTTTGAGTTCAGTGAGTTAACCTCCTCTGTACTCAGTTGATCTACAACATGTTTCTCCAATTCTGGTACTCTGGGCTTCCGCTACTTGGCCTGCTGCTTTTCCTCAGCATGAGAAGGAGCAACTGTCTTCGGTCCTCCAGCTGGGGGTGCCATGTGCTAAGCACCAAGACCAGGCATCAGTTGCTGTTGTTGAAAGCCTTTTAAAGTGAAAAAAAAAAAAAAAAAACTATTCCCCGTCAAAGAAAGACATGTTTCAAAAAATAAAAATGATTTGTTTTATGGATGAATACCAGAAGCAGGTCTCCAGTCTACATTGCCAGCATTGGAGTAATTATTTGCAGGTTGAAAAATATTGGATAAATCAAGCATAACATTGCTTGGTAGCACTACTGGAAGAGGGCTTCCCTCCCTAAACCGCTCCATCAAAGATAAGTGGCATGATGGGTAGTCATTCTATCAATCTGGACTGCACATTTAGACATGACTCAATTTAATAGTACATATTTATGGATGTTCATATGTCAATTGGCCAGTAAAAGATTACTCCCAATCACAAATTAAATTTTATATCTACAAAATATCTATGGCATATGTAAGTTTTTACATCAAAATACGAACACATCATGCAAAGAATGAACATCCAGCAGCAAAGCATCTCGCAGAAATATATGCTTGATTAAGCCTGTTATGTTCAGCAATTCAAGCTAATGAGAAAGTGCACTCATACAATCAATATTTAACATAATATGCCCCTGGTTATCATTTTATACGGAAATTCCTTCAGCAAAACAATTCCGCATTGTACTAACACGAAATAAAAACCTCAGCTTAGATAAGAGAATTAAGACATCCCGAACTCACATTTAACACCATCAAATTCAAAATCAATCTTATTCGGAACACAGTTCCACCACCATCAAATCTAATGACAAAAATATAATCATACAGACACATGACTATACATATATACACAAGCACATATATATATATATATAGAGAGAGAGAGAGAGAGAGAGAGAGAGAGAGTACATGCACAAGGACCTGTTTGGGGAGACCAAAGCCTTGGAAGAAAGCGACGGCTTCATTGCCACTAATCCAGCCATCGCGGTCCAAATCGGCCTGTCGGAAATACGGATCGAAGAGATCCACATGCGTCGATTGGTTATGCGTCGACGCCATCGCCACCGTCGGATTGCGATTAGTTGAAAATCAGATCACGGAATCAATAGAGAGCGCCGCGCGCTCAGGCTGCAGTGCGCGTAAGGAGCGCCGGGAAGAATCAGAAAACCACGAATTCGCCTTTACTGAATATGGTTTCTGAATTATGTGGTATGTGTGATGGAATGGATTTTTCATGGAAAAGAGTTTCCATGGGAAGCCAAGATAACTATGGCAAAGTTTATATTCTTATAATCATATTACATCTATATATATATACATGCATAGTACCAAACCAATATATTTAAGCAAGCCGAGATTAATAAAGATCCTCAGTTCATTACTCACAGCATACGAAATCAGGTCTGTAACAAACCTGAAACGGAAGGAGAACTTTGTTAGGAATATAATAGAACCTATATGTAATTAAAGGTTTTTACTTTACTTAGCTGTTAAGCTAATTGTACCTATTTATATGATATTGTACTCTTTCAGACAATGTAATGAAATCATTCAATCAATACACTTCTCTCTCTAGAATTCTCTCCCTCTATCTACCTCTAACCTTTTTCTCACAGAATCATAAGTTTCTACATGGTATCAGAGCCAATGTCTAACGACCTAGATCCACCGCTTCCGTCTTCTTGAATTTTCTCACCCTTTCTCTTCTCCCAAACAGATCTTATCTGCCTGACCTTCTTCAATTTCTTGAAATTTCTTCTCCAATCTTGCTTTTCTGATGGCGACTGGTGTGAATTCTGCGGATCTTTCTTCTCCGGCTGCTTCTTCTGGTTCTAATGTCGCGCCCAATCCGTCCAATCAGTCTCTTTCTTCGATCACTATTCAGAATATCACTGGCATGGTTGCTACGAAGCTCAATCGCCACAACTACATCACCTGGCGTAGTCTCTTTCTTCCTGTTCTGAAACGATTCAAGCTTTTAGGGCTTGTCAATGGAACCGATGTGTGTCCTCCTCCTTTTGTGACTGATTTGTCTGGATCTCAAGTTTCTAATCCAGCATTTGAGACTTGGTGCGATCGTGATCAAATCCTGATGATTTGGATTAATTCAACATTATCTGAAGATCTCCTTCCATTGACGGTTGGCATGGACGATTCCAGATCTCTCTGGCAATCTCTCGAACGTCGATTTTCTGGTGCATCTCGAACTCACATTCACAGCCTTCGTTCGAAGATTCAGACTATCCAAAAAGGAGACTCTTCAATGACTGATTACCTCAATTCTCTTAAGGAAATCTCTGATAAACTTGCAGCGGCTGGCGAACCGATTTCTGACTCAGATCTTGTGGCCTACATTCTTTCTGGTCTCTCCACTGAGTATGAATCATTTATTGATTCTATTGAAACACGATCTGAATTTGTCAATCCTGATGAGCTGCACGGATTACTCCTGAGTAAGGAGATTTCTCTTCAGAAACGTAAAACCAGAGAACCGTCTTCTTCTTCAGCACCGTTTCATGCGTATACGGCTCAACCTGGTTTTTCTGGTTCCAATCTTTCCAGAGGTAATTCCCGTGGTCGATTTCAGAACAAAAATCGCTACAACTCGAATCGCAATTTTGGAGGCAATCGTAACTACAACAACACTTCTGGCAGTCTTCTTGGTCCTGGTCCTAATTCTAGATCCACATTTTCTGGTCAGAATTTCAACAATTCTTTTTCTGGACGCTCTCTTCAGTGCCAATTATGTCTCAAATTTGGTCATGAAGCTCTCACCTGTGAGAAGCTCCTTCAGTTTGCATCTCAAAGATCAAATCATGGACCTCCTGTTGGCATGACTGCTGCGACTTCTCCTCCACCGAGCTATTGGTTAACTGATAGTGGCGCCTCTCATCATGTGACACCTGATCCATCCTCTCTTAATTCTGCAATTCCTTACACTGGCAGTGATCAGCTGTTTGTTGGTAATGGTAAAGGTCTGTATATTTCTCATACTGGATCTGACTTAATTCGTACTTCCAATGCTACATTTAAGCTCAATGATGTGTTGTTGGTTCCCAAAGCATCACATAATCTGTTATCAGTTTACAAATTTGTCTATGACAATTGGGCTTCTCTGACTTTTGATCCTTTTGGGTTCTATATAAAGGACCTAAGAACTGGGAAGACGCTTTTCCAGGGCCTCTGTGAAGGTGGCTTATATCCTTTCTACTGGAATGCATCCAATAAAACCTCAGGAATTGCTCTCTCACCTACGGCATTGATGATAGCTAAGGCAGATGTTCATCTCTGGCATAAACGACTCGGCCACCCATCAAGCTTAGTTTTACATAATGTTGTAAATAAACATCAGCTACCTGTTATTGGTTCTGTCTATTCAGGGTCCATTTGTACTGATTGTCAGATGGGGAAGGCATCTAGATTACCATTTTCCACTTTGCCTTGTACTTCCACTAGGCCTTTTCACTTACTGCATACAGATGTTTGGGGTCCTTCTCCCACTCTTTCATGTACTGGTTTCAAGTATTACCTCATTTTGGTTGATGACTACACTAAATACAGCTGGTTTTATCCTATGGTTTATAAGTCTGATGTTTACTCCACTTTCAAGACTTTTGTTCTCAAAGTTCAAAATTTCTTTTCTTGCAAGATACAATGTCTCAGGTCAGATTCAGGGGGTGAGTTCTTAAGCAAGAATTTTCAGACTTTTCTTAATGAACAGGGTATTACACATCAGTTAAGTTGTCCGCATACACCTGAACAAAACGGCTGCGCAGAAAGGAAGCACAGGCATGTTGTTGAAATGGGTCGGACTCTTCTCTTTCAGAGTGGAATGGCACCAAAATTCTGGGTCGAGGCTTTTCAGACTGCTGTCTACATTATCAATAGACTGCCTCCTCAAGCATCTTCTACTAGCCCTTGGGAAAAACTTTTCAATGCTGTGCCTAAGTATCACACTCTCAAAGCATTTGGCTGTGCGTGCTACCCATGGCTGCAGCCCTATTCATCAACTAAACTTGATCCGAAGAGCAAGTTGTGTGTTTTTCTTGGCTATAGTCTCAATCATTGTGGCTATCGCTGCTTTGATCCTGTGGCCAACAAAGTTTATATCTCACGGCATGTTACTTTTGATGAACACCTGTTCCCGTTTAAGCAAGGCTTGTTCTCTGTCTGTACTTTACCTCAGAGCACTTCACCTCTCAGCTCTTCTCCTATTACTGTCACCATTCCTGTTTCGTCTTCAACAAGCCCTTCACCGAGTACTTCCCAGCTTGCTAGTCCCGCTGATTTATCACCGCATCAAGCATCTTCTGTACCTGACCATAATGCGTCCATAGCTGCTACTTCTCATCAGTCCACTCCCTGTCTACCATCTGCTGCTGTACCTGCCCCTGCTCTACCTAATTCTCATCCTATGATTACGAGAGCTAAGGCTGGCGTTCACAAACCAAAGGTCTTCACAGCAACAAAACATTCCCTTCCAGCCTCTGTTGATTCTATTGCTTGTCTTCCTTCCACACCTACAACCTTTTTACAAGCTTCAAAAATTCCCAACTGGATGCAAGCTATGAAGGATGAGTTTCAAGCATTGAAATCCACAGGAACTTGGGAATTGGTTCCTTTTCAGTCTCATTTGAACTTGGTTGGTTGCAAGTGGGTCTTTCGACTCAAACATAAACCCGATGGCTCAATTGAGAGGTATAAGGCTCGTCTTGTCGCCAAAGGGTTCCATCAACAAGAGGGTCTTGATTTTTCTGAGACATTCAGTCCAGTTGCAAAGCCCACTACTATCCGAATTCTCCTGTCCATTGCTGTTTCCTATGACTGGTTTGTCCATCAGCTTGATGTAAGTAATGCCTTTTTGCATGGTACATTAAAAGAGGATGTCTACATGGTCCAGCCTCCTGGTTTTGTTGATCAGTCCAAACCTACACATGTCTGCAAACTCCAACGGTCACTCTACGGTTTAAAACAGGCACCTCGTGCCTGGTATGATGCATTTCACAAGGCTATCCTCTCTTTAGGTTTCTCCTCTTCTCACTCTGACTCCAGTCTGTTTATCAAAAAGGATTCTACCATTACTTTCATCTTAGTCTATGTTGATGATATCATCATCACTGGTAGTTCTACCACAGTTTGTCAATCCATTATTGCTCAGTTACAAACTATGTTTCCTGTGAAAGACTTGGGTGACATTCACTACTTTCTGGGTATTGAGGTTCACCGATCTGCCAAAGGTTTATTTCTGCATCAGTCTAAATATGCCCTTGATTTGCTAAAGAAATCTGATATGATTGGTGTCAAGCCTTGCTCCACTCCTGTTGGTTCTGCGAAACTGGATCACTCTGGTTCTCCTATTTCTGATCCTTCCTTTTATCGTTCCACTGTTGGAGCCTTGCAGTATCTAACATGGACTCGGCCTGATTTGGCTTTCGCTGTTAACCAGGTCTGTCAACATATGCATTCTCCTCGGACAGTCCACTTACAGGCAGTTAAACGGATCCTTAGATATTTGAAGGGTACCCTTAATTTCGGTCTTTGGCTAACAAAA
Source organism: Crataegus laevigata (assembly GCA_963580275.1). Lineage (NCBI taxonomy): Eukaryota > Viridiplantae > Streptophyta > Magnoliopsida > Rosales > Rosaceae > Crataegus > Crataegus laevigata. Next base: position 32,559,428 of record OY756952.1, read on the forward strand.
GGTCCTCAATACCTCACTGCGTGGTCTGATGCCGACTGGGCAGGCTGTCCTGTTGACAGACGATCCACCAGTGGCTACTGTGTTTTTCTTGGACCGAATCTCATATCCTGGAGTGCAAAGAAGCAATGCACTGTTGCTCGATCGTCTACTGAAGCAGAGTACAGGTCTCTAGCTCATACAGCTGCTGAACTCAGTTGGGTTTGTCAAGTATTGCAGGATATTTCCTTTCCTCTACTCAAAACTCCTGCGATTTTCTGTGATAATAAAAGTGCAATTGCACTGGCCTTCAATCCTGTTTTTCATGCTAGGACAAAGCATGTTGAAATCGACTATCATTATATTCGAGAAAAGGTTCTCTGTGGCAAAGTCAGTGTGCATCATGTTGCTTCTCTTCTTCAAATTGCAGATATTTTCACTAAATCCTTGCCCTCTGATCGATTTGCAGAATTGGCCTCCAAGCTTTCAGTTCGATCTCCTCCCTTCACCTTGAGGGGGTGTGTTAGGAATATAATAGAACCTATATGTAATTAAAGGTTTTTACTTTACTTAGCTGTTAAGCTAATTGTACCTATTTATATGATATTGTACTCTTTCAGACAATGTAATGAAATCATTCAATCAATACACTTCTCTCTCTAGAATTCTCTCCCTCTATCTACCTCTAACCTTTTTCTCACAGAATCATAAGTTTCTACAAACTTGTCATAAACTATTTTGTTGAAACTTGACAGCAATGCATAAAGAGTGCTTTAATCAACAAAGTATCTGCAGAAGCTCAACATAAAACACGATGGGGGTTGAAGTAGAGCAACTTTTTGTAATATTCAAGGTTTAATCCGAGGCCGTACATACCATACACCCATACTAATACAAAGAGAGTGCTTTATATATATCCTCTCAAAATTACCTCAATTACCCCTTAATTTAAAACAGAGTGAATTGCACTATATGCAATTGAAAAATAAAGAAAAGATGGATTCAAGCTGTCCGCTATAACACATAATACGAATTACTGATGTATATGAGCATATCAGTTTAAGACGGTCACTATGACATACATTTAAATTGATATTTCACAGACATGATCTTTATAAAACGAATATGTGTTCAAGTAGCAAAGGAGCAATCCATAGTTTAATGTTTTATAAGAAACCCATGAATATGTATGAGCATAGTTGGTTTCGTATGCCGTGCAGCAGTCAAGGTGTTTGTTACCAATTTTGCGGTTCCATTGGGAAGTATTTGTATATTGAAATATAAAAAGCTAGGTATACAGACTCTATACCTCTCCCAAAGTAATGCTTGGAATGCAACTGATGAAGAAAAGTGCCACTCTCTACCTATCGTCCTGCAATAATCAACAAATTGAAACTCAAAAACAAAGCCTGTCGTATCAGTGGTTCGATTAACAAATGGTTATGTGTTGTTAGAACAGTACATTTCTCATCGATGACCCCCAACTACTCCTCCACGTTTGCCTCTGCATACTCCTCCTCCGCCGCTGCTGCTCTTTTCCTTCCATGAAAACAACTACTCCTCTCCTCCTCTGGTTCAAGCCTCGAGTGGCCTATCACCACCTAATTTGACAGAACCTGGCCGAAATTGAGCTCGCTCCTCTGTAAATTCGTCGGAAAACGCAGCAGTTAGGATTTGAACTGAAAATCCTAAATTTGAGGCAGATCTTCAGATGCAGTAGGTGTGGAATGTGCCTGAGCTTATGAGGAGTTAGTTAAGACCAACCTCGAGGCTGGCCGTCGCCGAAATCGTAGAAGTCGTCGCCGGCCGATTGAGCCATCAGAGAGAAGGCAGTGGCGAGTGAGTTATAGATAGAGAAAGTGGCTCGGAGGAGGAGAGGTGAGAAGGAGTTTTAGAGGGTGGGTATTTTAGAGAGAGAATGAGAGAAGCCAGAGACTCTCTGGCGGAGAGCATCGAGCTAGAGGAAATAGAGAACGCAGAAAGGAGAATAAGAAAATTAAAATAAAATAAAAATGCAGCAGGGACACAATCGGAATTAGAGTTAAAGTTCGAGGGCAAATAAGGGAGAACACTGTAGAATAAACTGTGATTTAGTTTAATTTCTCTTTTAGTATATGAGTAATGCTAAGAAGATTAAAAGTTGATATACATCCGAATACGATTAGATTATTGACTGCATCTCTTACATAAACATGACATGAATTAGACTACATTATTGGCATAAATTCGACTACATTATTAACATATATTGGATCGCTTTATTAATCGCATCTCTTACAAAAGCGGAACTCAATACAAAACAAACATGTATTGTAAATATAATATGTGAGATTGCTCACCATCTTCTCCACCAACTCTTAGTTTGACCAAAGAAAAGACAAAAGAAGAAGATAAAGCAAAGATTTGTATTGTATTACTTCCACGCTGGCTATAAAAATAAAGTTTGCAATTTGTTACTTGATTAAATTATTAATCCTGCTTCAGAAAAGAGTAACTAAATAATTAATTTTGATTAGTTTTTAATCCAATTGGAATTTGCAATGCAGGAATACGTAAAGAGAGATGTTGCCCCTCTTTTGCACTACTGTGTACTTTTATTTGTTTCTCTTCTATGTTTTTTTTAAATGTTAGATAGGGTGGTGACAGAATTTGAACGTGTCAAAGTAACACTCTTCTTCATTATTGTGGTAGAGAACCACTTGCTATGTTTCTCTTCCATCTTAGCCGGAGTTAAAGTTGTTTATTTTTCCTCTTCTCGGTGGTGGATGATTTACAATGTTTAGTTCCTGACAAGTGTCTTGTCATTACTGTTCAATTTGTGATCGAATTCCATTAGGCTTTAATTGATCTCACCAAAGATATAAAATATCGATGATATCGGAAATATCGACGGAAATATCGGGATAATATCGATCTCGATAAAAATCCAATGGAAACCACGAAAATTGTAAGAAAAAAGTTGGAAATTTTTATTGAAACTTTGCAGGATGTTTATTTAGTCAATTATCTATTAGTTTATCACAAAAAATTGGAAGGAAATGCATTGCATGATGGATTTAACTGATTTAAGTTGATTATATAGCGAGCTGGCAAACATTGTGAGTGTAGAAAATATGTTAATATTTTAGCATATTTTCACAAGAACATAAGTGATATGGTGGTCAAGGTGTTGAAGGAGTAAAATGGGAGGGATTCGAATCCCCTTAGTGTTTTAAAAAGGGAACGGGCAAAATGCCCCAAATTAAAACGGCCCAAGGCATTTTAAACAATTTAAATAAAAACAGAAAAGGAAAAATAAATGGGTTGGGGCTGCCCGGGTTTTGGGCTTGGCAGGAACGGCCCAAAGGGCCTAAGGTTGATGGGTCGCCTGACCCAAGGAAGAAGAAGGCCGGAGTTCGGCCAGAATTCTACCCTAACTTTGAACGTCCATAACTTCTTCGTTACTCAACCAAATTAAGTGATCCAAACATGAAAGTTGTAGTACTCAACGAGATGAAGAGATTGATACCCTGCACGCCGGCCAAATCGCCGTGGTTTGGCCGAAACACGCCTCGAAAAGGGCGGTGCTCGTCGGAAAACTGGGTTTGGGGCCAAAGGTTTGGGCAATTTTCAAAGCTTTGTAACTTCTTCGTTTCTTAACCAAATTGAGTGATTCAAAAGCTAAAATGTAGTTAGAAATGTGGAAAAGAGGTTCATACCAAGTGAGGACCGAGTGGTGGCCGGCGTTGACCGTAAAATGACCTAAAAGATGGCCAAACGACCACGGTTTATCGCCGGAAACTGGGTTAGATTCAAACGAGTATAACTTCTTCAATACTCAACGAAATTGGGTGAAACAAAAAGGAAAATTGTAGTTCTCGAAGAGACGAAGAGAATGGTACCTCACACGACGTCTAACTCGTCGTGGTTTGGCCGGAAACTTCCTCTCCGTCCGGCCTCGTCAACTCCTACTCGTCCCACATCGCCCAAGTCTTAAACCACAAAGCTGGTGTAGAATTATAAAAGGGACCAGAGGCCCAGCTATAATTATCTTTATCGAGAATATCGTTATAATATCTAAAATATCGCGATATTAGCGATATTATCGCGATATTTTGACTATAATTAAAAGATAAACAAAAAAATATCGTTAATTCAAAAAAACGATAATATCAGCGATATTTCACCGATATTATCGATATTTTGGTCAGTGATCTCACCAGCCCATTAAATAGTTTTATTTTAGCCCACATGTGAAAGCCACGTGATGTGGCTAGGGTTTTTACGCAGCAGCAGCTGATGCCCTTAGTAGTCAGCAAAGAGGAAAAGAAAGGCCGCCGACTGCACCATTTGTTAGAGAAAAAGAAGAGGGCTGCTGCCCTCATTTGGTTAGTAAATAATAATCACTCTATCAAAGTTGTATATTGTAAATTAGCTTTGAGCTTTTTATAGAAATGAAATTATTCATTATATATCTTATTTTGTGTGCTTTTTTGGTGAGTAAGAGATATTGAGTGTATTAAGGTTTTGAATTATGATATTGCCAACACTTTATGTACACTTTCGTTTGATTGATAGTTGATTATTGGAATATTGTTAAATCTTGATGTACTTTAGTTATATTGACAGTTGAGGAATCTTGTTAAATCTTGATGTATTTTGGGACAAAATCTGTTTTTGGTTTTTTTAACCCAATTCAAGGGCAATTTTTTTGGGTACTTTTATCTCATACATTGTAGCTTAAATTCATCTATTATTCATCGTTCACAATTCACACACACAATAATTCAAATGATGTATCAAGATTCATAATGAAAATTAAGTTTACAATCCAAATAGAAGGTACGAACCAAAACAAATAGAAGTTAATAATTCAAATAGAAATTGAAGTTTCAAACCAAATGAAAATTGGAACTAAACTAAAAAAAATAGAATTAATTGATCAGTTATTCAGGCTTGAGATGTCGAAGCTTTTGGAGAAGGCATTGAACTTGTAGAAGATTGAGTTTGTGTCAAGCCTATATTACAAACAAAGAAAACATATTAATTAGTAGCAAGAAGAATTAAAGTTGAAAACCATTTAATAACAAATTTACTAAAAAAATTAAAGCACATCTTTGTTGTTTCTTTTTCTTCCATTTCCTTGTAAAATTGAAGCATATCTTATGTTGGTTCCTTGTAGAAGTTTACTTCATCTGCCCTAAGCCAACCACTAGTACACAGTAGTGCCTCTACTATTTTAGGAGTCAAGGATGCCTTAAAATGGTCCACAACCTTCCTCCCTGGGCTAAATGCATTTTCACTAGCAACGGTAGAAGTGAGGGTTACAAAGATATCTTGGCTATTTGTGAAAGAATTAGGAACTCTTTTGTGTTTGATTTCCACAATTTCAAGAGATCAAAGTCACCAGCAACAATACTAATATCAGTAAGGTTTTATTTTCAAATTATTGGAATATTATAAATATGTGTTATATAATTATCTATTATATATTATATTGTATTTTCGGTATGGTATGGTAATACCGTGATAATGGTATCCATTACCAATATCGTACCATGAAATTTCGATACGGTACAGTACCGCACCATTACCGATTGGCACAAAATCAGTATGGCAATTAAAATATTAAAGAATAACTATTAAGACTCGTTTTGTTTGACTTTTAACATAACATAGTGGTAAAATTGATAGTTTTAATGATTGTGTAATACCTTATGGTGATATCAAACTAAATGAGTTTGAGACTCCAATGACTTGATTTGTCACATGTGCTGGGAAAGACAGATACCAAATCTTATTCAATCTCCATTCATGAACACCTATATACTTTTTTTTTTTTTGAAAAAGAACAATTGACAGTAAGTCACAACTATCTATCTATTCTAAGAGTGAGGAGGTTATAGGGAGCTTTACCCTGTACTCCATGATTTTGGAATGTAAAATTCACTTTTTTTTTTGTAAAATAAAAAATTAGCAAAATGTCGCAATCGAAGGTGCTTGGAATATTTTCTTCGAAGAAATTGGTGACTAATTAAATGGGAAAATTCAAAACCGTGTCCGCAAACCGCGTAAAAGAGAGGCCCATCCTATGTGCCCTTTTTTTTATGCTTTTGCAATCGTCTCTTGCTCATTGCTTTTCCGGAAGAGCATTTGGAACTTTGTGCATTTACTCAAAAGCCATTCGGAACTAGTCTCCCCCTCTCTCGTTTCATTAGATCCTCCTCAATTCTTAACCTCTCTCTCTCTCTCTTGCTTGTGCTTTATTGGATCCTCCTAAATTTTGAACCAGTCTCTCTTTCTACTCTATTCACAATTAATCTCTCTGCAACAACTACTTCCTGGATCTGAAAACTAGAGGTTACGGATATGGTTTCTTCTTCTTCTTCTTCATCCGCTGCTGATACAAAAAAGTAATTGTTTTGGATATTATTTTGAAGGTGGAGAAAATAAACAAGCCCTTGTCAAATTGGTAACTTATCAGAGGTTAGTCAGTGTTCGTTGATACTGATCCCTGTTTAAGGCTCTTTCTGTATTTTTTGTCAGTTCTTTTCTTTTTACGTAAGTTTAGGTGTTATGCTGCCATATAATTTGCTAATTAGTTTTTGTTATGTCTGCTGTTAATTCCTTCGCTAGTTTTCGTTCATCTCTCACTCATTGAAACTTTGTGCATGTAGTCAAAAGCCAATTCTAAGTAAATTCTTCTTAATTCGGTGCAACGTAATAATATTATTTCTCTTTAATTAACAATTAATCTCTCTGCAACTACATCTTTTTGCTGGATCTGAAAACTAGAGGTTATGGATATCGCTTCTTCTTCTTCATCCGTTGCTGCTCCTGCTGATGCTGATGCTGATGATACCAAAAAGTACGATGTGTTTATTAGTTTCAGAGGTCCGGACACCCGCCGCACTTTCACCAGCCACCTCCACGCTGCCTTACTTCAGAAAAACCTCACAACTTATATTGATGACGAGCTTAAGAGAGGAGATGAAATCGCACCTGCCCTTCTCAAAGCAATTAAGAAATCAAAGCTTTCGGTGATCATTTTCTCTAAAGACTACGCTTCTTCCAAGTGGTGTTTGGATGAGCTTGTGCATGTCCTAGAATGCAAGGAAAAACGTGGCCAGTTGGTTATACCCATTTTTTACGACACCCTTCCATCGGATGTACGAAATCAACAGGGGAGTTATAAGGTTGCATTTGCTGAACTTGAAGAACGTTTCCAGAACAGTATCGACAAGGTGCACAAGTGGAGGGATGCTTTGACGAAGGCAGCAAATATATCTGGGTTTGATTCAAAAAATTATGGGTAACTAACTAATTCTTTTAACTTGTATAAAATTATAAATTTTCTTTATAAACTTGTGATGATTTTATTGTGCTAAGATTTTGTAAGGTATAAATATTTAAGACTAACTATTACTTTCCTACATATATATGCCAGGACCGATGCTGATTTAGTTAAGAAAGTTGTTGATGATATTTGGACCAAATTGTGTCGCGCATCATCCTGCGATTTAAAGGGCTTTGTTGGAATTGAAAGCCGCATCGAGCAGGTTGAATCGCTATTAGGCATTCATTCATCGGATGTTTGCATCAGTATCGGTATTTGGGGCATGGGTGGTATTGGCAAGACCACCCTTGCTGAAAAAATATTTCACAAACTCTCTTCTAAATTCGAAGCTTCTTGTTTTGTTAAGAATGTTAGGGAGAACTCAGAAAAAGCAAATGGACTAGATCATTTGGAAAAAACACTTTGTAAGGAGATATTAAAGGAAGAAGGTCTATCCATAGGATCAACTATTGTTCAAGAAAGGCTCAACCGCACAAAGGTCCTCATTGTTCTTGATGATGTGAGTAGTTCAATACAAATGGAACGTTTAGTTGGCGATCGTCTTCAGTATGGCATTGGAAGTAGAATCATTATAACAAGTAGAGATAGGGGCACACTTAGGCAAACTATTGAAGAGGATAATATCTACGAGGTTGAGGTACTAAAACCAGATGACGCTCTTCAGCTCTTCTGTTCGCGTGCTTTCAAGAATAACAGTAAGCGTATAACAGATTATAAGGAGTTGGCAGAAAAGGCGTTGGCTTATGCCAAAGGCGTTCCTTTAGCTCTTACAGTTCTGGGGTCCTTGTTATTCAATTGCAAGAGCAAAGAAGAATGGGCAGATGAATTCAACAAATTGAAACGATTTCCCAGTGAAGATATTCAGAAAGTGTTGAGAATAAGTTACAAAGGATTGAGAGAAAATGAGAAAGAGATATTTCTGGATATAGCATGTTTTCATAAAGGGAAGTCTCTGGTTGAGATAAAACGAATGTTAGATGTTCGTGGGTTCTTTGCGACATCTGGAATTAGAATTCTCATTGAGATGTCTCTCATATCAATTGATTCAAAAATGGTTTTGATGGAGCCGTGCCATTTGGTACAAGAAATGGAAAGGGAAACCATAGAGATGCACGATTTGCTACAAGAAATGGGAAGGAAAATTGTTCAAGAACAAGGTGTTAAAGATCCCGGTAAATGGAGTAGGTTGTTCAATAATGAGGATGTCTATCGTGTATTAAGGAGTAACACGGTAAGAGCCAAATGCATTCAATTTTTTTCTTTTCTTTATTTTTATAAAATAAAAATTACAAACTTGAGATGATAACAGAATAAAGTAAAACTAATTTATAATAAAGAAGTGAGATTGTTAAAAGATGAATTTGATTGAATATTTATTGTGTTAGGAAGTGTTTGGAATATGAACAAATGTTTGTTTATTTAGACAAGTAGAGGAGGATACAATTCTGTTGGATATTTGACTAGACTAAGACACTTGTACATGATTACCATCGCAAATACTCTTTGTTCCAAATGTGCGTTACATATTAATATGTTTATATTCACATTTAAACTTTCTTCTTATTCTCAGGATACTCCAAATGTTGAAGCCATAAAGTTGTATAATCTTCAAGAGCGATTATTGAAACATGTAGACTTCAAAAAGATGTCTAACCTAACAATGCTAAGTCTAGTTAATGGCTTGGTAGTCACCGATTCTCTGGACCTTCCCGATTCTCTTTGTTATATTAAATGGGTAGCATATCCACTAGAATCTTTGCCGTCAAATTTTACTCCGGAAAATCTAGTTGAGCTTCATATGCCACATAGCAAAGTTAAGAAGCTTTGGAAAGAAGAGCAGGTATATTATGTTATATGCCTATTTTAATTCTTGTATAAAATCAAGTGTAGAACTTATATTAATTCTTTATATTTATATTTAATTTGTTGCAGGTACTTGTCAACTTACAAGTTATCGATCTGTCTTACTCTGAGAATCTAACTGAAGTTCCAAATCTCTCTAGGAGTCTAAAACTTGTGGAGATAAATCTCGAGGGGTGTCAAAGTTTGGTTGAAATTCCTTTGTATTTTCAACATCTTGACAAGCTTACTCGTCTTGATCTTAGATTCTGCCGTAGTCTCGAGTATCTTCCAGAGATGCCAGGAAATATTCAATACTTAGATTTACAATATAGTGGTATAAAGGAGTTGCCTGAATCAGTTTGGTCTAACGAAAATATTTCTTACTTGAATTTACGGTATTGCAAGATTAAGAAATTTCCAAGCAGCAGGTGTAAGTTGAAAAATCTCGAGAAACTCTATCTCGAGTTGCACTTTGAAGTTAAAGTCCTCCCAGAAATTTGGGAGGCAATGGAACATTTGAAGATCTTAAGATTATCGGGAACAGTTACAGAGCTACCCTCATCAATCTGTAAGTTGAAATATCTTGAGAGTCTTGATCTCACCCATTGCTTTAGATTTTCCAAATTCCCTGAAATCTTGAAGCCAATGGAACAATTGGTGTCTCTGTGTTTGGAAGACACAGCTGTCAAAATGCTTCCTTCGTCAATTGGAAATCTAAATAGGCTTCAAGATTTAAGCCTTAGTGGCTGCCATCAACTTAAGGATGTCCCAACAAGTATCTACAGTTTAACCGATCTTAAATGTCTCAACTTTAGTGGCTGTCGGAGACTTAAAAAATTGCCTTCCAACTCTGTCGGTTTTCTCTCTTTAGAAGAACTAAATCTCTGCTCCAGTGGTATATTGGAAATACCAGCAAGCATTAAACAAGCTTCTCGGCTGTCTCTACTCACCTTAGACTACTGCAAGCGGCTTCAAGGCTGCACGTCGCTGAAGATAGTGTCACGTTCAAGGACAGCACTCACACAAGGTTGGGATAAACCTAAATATTATTGCAGAGTTTTTACTGATTGCCCAAAATTGGATAATAATTCAAGGAGCAACATAATGGATGAAGCACAGATTACAATTATGCGAATGGCAACTGTTGCGCCATTAAGGGTCTATTGCTGGCCTTATAATTCCTGGCCTCGTGGTAGCATTGTATGTCCAGGAAAAGAAATTCCAAATTGGTTTAGCCATCAAAATGAGGGATCTTCAGTAGACATCGAGCTTTGTCCAGATTGGTTTCGAACAGGTTTATTTGGTTTCGCTCTCTCTGCTGTTCTTTCTGGGTATGCATTGGTTCCCTACGGGGGAATAAGAGCTAATTTCATTGTCAAATTCACGGGTGAAAGCCATGTACTGTTCAGTTCTAAGTACATTATCGTAGACCACTACAACAACTACTGTGCCGGCCAACATCACGTGCATGTGTGGAACGAGGCCTTTAGAAGTGAAGAGGTAGGAAAAAACTGCTCCCCTGATGTTTACAAACTTGCCAAAGAGGCCTCTGTTGTCTTCTGCTCGGTGGATTATCAAGAACGACCTTATTCCCGTTTGAAGGTGGAAAGTTGTGGTATATGCCCATTGTATGCCGAAGATGCTGAGAAATTCAAATTTGGTCATGTGTTCATGTCGAGGGGACCAAAAGTAGAAGAAGAAACAAGACAAGATGGTGATTCCAAAGGTGGTGGATCAGGAGATGAGCCTCAAGTTGGTGGATCAAGTGATGAGTCTGAAGCAAATGAAAGTGATGATCATGGGTCTGAAGTCAGTGCAACTGAAGATGATCATGGATCAAGTGATGAGTCTGAAGCAAATGAAAGTGATGATCATGGGTCTGAAGTTAGTGCAACTGAAGCTGATTCAAGTGATGATCATGGGTCTTAGTTCAGTGGAACTAAAAATGATTCGGACTTCTAATCCAACAATCTTAAGCATCATTATCCAATGAAATTAGGAAAAACGTAGGCAAATTTGTACTTTGATAGCTCACTTGTCTGACCAAGAAATAAGACAACAAATAGGCAAGGCTTTTATTATTTTGGTATTGTTTATGCTTTATACATTGTGAAGTGCTAGTTATGGACAAGTGTATAATAGCCTATTTGTTCTCTTTAAAAAACTTGATTTACCTTTATATCATAAACATAGACATTAATTAACACACCATGTCAGGGCAAAGTAAAAATCTCACAACCTAAGCGTGATAGTTTGAACATTCAACGCGACAAAAATATGCGATTGTTTAATGGTTGAACTGCAATGAGCAAAAATATGAATGGTCCAATTGGACTAACACCGGCAAAACTCAGTGTTCTTGTTTGTACCAAACAAAGATCAGCGAAACAAATTTTATTAAAGAGGGTAAAGAATTACAGCAAATTAAGGCTGAAAAAAAGAAAGACACATCCCCAGTTTAATAATACAATCATCTTCTGGTTGTAACAAAGATAAAACTATAGGGCTCTTTGCTTCAATAGGACTAGGAACATTCCAAAATTAAGGAGAAAATGTATACATCGCATTACAAGCTAAAGGAAGAAAAGAATGAAGAAAAAGCAAGATGCATACACAAAGAAATGAAATACAAAAGATAAATTACAAGTTCGATGGCTGAACTGCATTTGACCCGGAAATATTCAATTTTCTCTCTAGCATCCAAGATTTCTTTCTTTCAAGTCTCTGGGATATTTGTTATGATTCGACACTTATCAGGAAGTAACATGCACACATAACTTTGCTGCTCAAGATGAGAAAATTGGTGAAACATTAAAGTTCTACGTACCTTTTTATCAGCTTCAGTTGCTTCTTTGAACTTTGAGTTCAGTGAGTTAACCTCCTCTGTACTCAGTTGATCTACAACATGTTTCTCCAATTATGGTACTCTCGGCTTCCGCTACTTGGCCTGCTGCTTTTCCTCAGCATGAGAAGGAGCAACTGTCTTCGGTCCTCCAGCTGGGGGTGCCATGTGCTGAGCACCAAGACCAGGCATCAGTTGCTGTTGTTGAAAGCCTTTTAAAGTGAAAAAAAAAAGAAACTATTCCTCGTCAAAGAAAGACATGTTTCAAAAAATAAAAATGATTTGTTTTATGGATGAATACCAGAAGCAGGTCTCCAGTCTACATTGCCAGCATTGGAGTAATTATTTGCAGGTTGAAAATATTGGATAAATCAAGCATAACATTGCTTGGTAGCACTGCTGGAAGAGGGCTTCCCTCCCTAAACCGCTCCATCAAAGATAAGTGGCATGATGGGTAGTCATTCTATCAATCCGGACTGCACATTTAGACATGACTCAATTTAATAGTACATATTTATGGATGTTCATATGTCAATTGGCCAGTAAAAGATTGCTCCCAATCACAAATTAAATTTTATATCTACAAAATATCTATGGCATATGTAAGTTTTTACATCAAAATACGAACAGATCATGCAAAGAATGAACATCCAGCAGCAAAGCATCTCGCAGAAAAATATGCTTGATTGAGCCTGTTATATTCAGCAATTCAAGCTAATGAGAAAGTGCACTCATACAATCAATATTTAACATAATATGCCCCTGGTTATCATTTTATACGGAAATTCCTTCAGCAAAACAATTCCGCATTGTACTAACACGAAATAAAAACCTCAGTTTAGATAAGAGAATTAAGACATCCCGAACTCACATTTAACACCATCAAATTCAAAATCAATCTGATTCGGAACACAGTTCCACCACCATCAAATCCAATTACAAAAATATAATCATACACACACATGATTATACATATATACACAAGCGCATATATATATAGAGAGAGAGAGAGAGAGAGATAGTACCTGCGCAAGGACCTGTTTGGGGAGACCAGAGCCTTGGAAGAAAGCGACGGCTTCATTGCCACTAATTCGGCCATCGCGGTCCAAATCGGTGCGTCGGAAATACGGATCGAAGAGATCCACATGCGCCGATTGGTTCTGCGTCGACGCCATCGCCACCGTCGGATTGCGATTCGCTGAAGACCAGATCACGAAATCAATAGAGAGCGCCGCGCGCTCAAGCTGCAGTACGCGTAAGGAGCGCCGGGAAGAATCAGAAAACCACGAATTCGGAGGACCATAATTTGGTTGCCTTTCATCTCCGATTCGGAGGAAAATCAGAAAACGACGGAGACATTGTGCGATGCCAATAGTTTGGGGGTAGAAAAACGATGATATTTAGTTTTAATTTTTTGTGACAAAAATGGTGCTGTATTTCTGTTATATTTCAAAATTGCCATTATCCCTAATGGGCCCTACCCATTAGCTGCTACCACAACAAATACAATTTAGAAATCAGAGTTGGTTTGCAAGTTTATGTTTTCGATTTGTCAACTTAATGCGAGATTGAGAAGGAAGCTACAATTTAATGCGAGATTGAAAAGGTACAAATTAATGCGAGATTGAGAAGGAAGTTACAATTTAAAAATCAGAGTCATTTGTTTGTCATATATTTAACATGTTATATTGTGAGACTGTAAATCACAGATGTACATTTAGACATCATTCTGTAAATCCGTCTAAAGAACAAACCTAATTGATAATATATACACACCCATATAGATTAACTACTCTTATTATGGCCACCAAACATCTCATGTCCATGACGGTGTTGTGTTCACGTTTCGTCGATTTCACGTCCTCTTTTTCTTTAAGGAGACGATCAATGATTAGCATTCTAAATATGATTATAAACCCTTCAAATAACTTCATTAGTTGGTACAGTTAAGACATTTTAATTGATCCATTTTGTGATCACCTCATTTTCGTTATTTAATTAGTCCCTGAAACTACTTGCATTACATGATGTGCATGGAAAGGTCTATTAGATAAAACATTAGGAATCTTTGAAGTAGTTCTATGTTTCAGATCAAAATCAAAGAACCGGCCTAATAATTGATGTAATTGGAGCTACAACCTTGTCTAGCTTTTGAATTGAAGATTTCAATTTATTTACTACATTACCGCTGAGTTTTTACTACATTACCACTGGGTTTTACCTTCGGGCCTTTCTTCACAAAAAATAGGGGCAGGTTCGGTTTGTTGGCGTTTGTGCCTGATGTGGGCTGTCACGTGGGTTGGGGATAGGATTCACTGAAAGCATTACAATTACTCTTTTGCCTATTTTCAATCCAGATCGAACGGACCGAGCTATAGAACTTGGGGGTAATTTTGTAGTTGTGCATTTAAAGGATGTGATTGGTGTGATGACATCGAGGGGATGGTTCTGAGAGGTTGACGGGACGTGTTGCAGATAGAGTGAGGGAGTAGGCGTAGGTTTTCCGGAGAGCGAAAGAGACAGGGTTGAGCGGTGATGCTGAATTTGGGGTATGGGAGAAATGGGAATTGCAGAGGGAGGGAGGGATGGGTTTGTTTTGAAAGATTTGCTCCACCTCGGATTGTTCGTGTGAGATTTCGACAGCGTTGTCCCCCTTCTGAGGTCCTCCCCAACGAAGCCGTCAATCGCCTCCTCGCTCAAGGTCCTCCCCATATCTATCTCTGTCTTTCCTTTCTCTCTAAAATTTGTACCCTTTGGGTTTAGGTTTCATCAGTTTGTAGGTGAAATTGAAGGTCAGTAGATCTCTTAAATTGATGAGGGGCTACAATTCGTGCAAGGAAAAAGCCAGAGGTATGCTACTATTTTGGAAGAGAATAGATAAAGAGATGTTAGCCTTCCATTCTCCTCTGGAAATGCGTTGAGTACAAGAAATATATGCATGAAAATATAAAAATGCACGTCTTTTTATCCTATTGATCTTAAATTTAGTCTTCTCTAATGATGTGTAGTAGGTCTCAAATTCATATCTTGAAATATTCATGTCTAAAGTTCTGTAGATCTTCTGTTTTGGTTTTTTTTTTCCTATTTTAGGCCAAATAAAAAAAAAATTAGTATGAAGTCTGGATAGTCATTTAGAATTTTGGTGATATTGAGAGTTGATGACGTAGGTGATGAAGGAGGAGGGGATGGGGAAGCTGGAGGTACTGACGGAGAAGGTGAAGGTACTGATCGAGAAGGTTATGAAACTGGTGAATTTAAGTCTGAAGGCACTATTACCTTGCTAATTTGCACCACTGATGTAGGATAATTTTCATCAGAATCAATATGTTGAACTACTGCTGCTTCGTCAGAATGGGCAGTTGAAACAATTGAGTTTATTTAATTATTGATTTTCCTTATTAATTTGACCTTGAAAATTGTCAATTATTTTCTAAATATTGGATGAATTGAGCAGTTTGTGTTACCCCTGTTAGTCATTTTCATGCTCATTATTTAATTGCGGACATAACACTAAACGTGTTCAATCGGTTTCATAATTTCTGATAAGTTCATGCCCATTGAACGCGACAATTTATTATATATGTGTGTGTGTGATCAAATTTGTGATTAATGTAATAGGAATTTATTAAATTTTTCATGATTTTATAGAATTTTTTGTTTAAATTTGTGGGTTTTTTCATTTAAATTGTGGATTTGGGAGGATTCTTAGTCAAATTTATGGGTTCTTTTGATGCAAATTTATGTGACACTAATCAACTGCAATGTCGGATATGATAATAGGTGGGCATGTTCATATGTTTTCCAATTTTGTTATATACTCTCTTATCAACTCTGAATGTTGAATTAGTCAACTATTAATGTCAGACTAATCAAAGTCGGGCATCGGTTCATATGTTTTTCAATGTTTTATAAAAACAACACAATTTTCACTTGGTTTTGAGTATGTGGTTTTTAAAGTAGAATAGTGGGAGGAGGGCAGCCTAGTTGCAGTGGCACTAGAGCCAAAGAAATGCCCACCTCACCCAAGTTCGATCCCCCCCACCCCCACTCCTAACTAATGATTAAAAAAAAAAAAAGTAGAATAGTGGGAGATTCATTTGTAAAAATTCCTCAATGATCATTTGAATATAAATTCTGAATACTATACTGCCGTTCTGCTTAAAGCGCTCTAATACATGAATAATATGAATGAATATGTAAAGGCTACTTGAGAAACTAACATTATACAAAATCTGAATGATTTTATTTCTTTCTGTCTTTTTCTGGGTTTGTCTGCTATGGCTATTATGAGTTTCTGTTTTTCTTCGTGTTTCAGGCAGTTGCTTCTTTAGGGACTTATGACATAGCATTAGAGATGGGAAAGAAGGTGATATGTCAAAGGTAATTTTCGTTATCCGTTCAATTTTGATGGTGGTCCTTATCTTAGTTGTGTTTATTTTCGATGTTGTATATATCCATGTACATATGCGTATGTGTGTGTAGCTCAATCATCTAACAAAAAACATGCTAAACTATATAGAAAATGAAAATTATATGTATTAGTGTGTCAAGGTGTTGCCTTTCTATTATTTTGTAGTACACTACTTTTATTGTGATAGGCACTATTCTCTATGATTAAGAAGTAATTTGCACACAACAATTTAGAACGTTTTATGTGTAAATTTCCAAAGTCATGGCACTATTGATGGTTGCCAAATTAGGTGCAAAAAAATCTGAGCTGTGAATTTTTTTCTTGGTGTACTTGATGACATTACTAGGTTCAGTGTATTAAAGTTGGATGATTTCTTAACTGCAGTCTTGAAGTGCAGGAATTGTGGAACCTCCAATGGTTGGCAGGCATTGCGGTGTGCCATGTGCAGATGATTAGGGAGGGTGCAATAACAAGTGAAGAATTACACTTTGAGAAGGTAAGACTTTCCTTCATTTAGATTTTGACCCCTATGTCTTGGAAAATAAGGTTTGTGATTTTGGTATGCATATGTGATTCTTGGGTTTAAGAACAAAAGTTACTTTTGTTTTCAAATTGCAATTTGAGTTGGTGTCTGTGTCTGCGTGTTCTGTGAATTTGTTTTGAGAACAAAAGTTACTTCCCTCACACTCTTTTAATTTTTTAATATTTTTTTATCAAGTGTTTGTGGTGGGTAGAAAATATTAAAAAATTAAAAAGGTGTGGGAAAAGTAATTTGGAGTGTGTGAATATAATCTTTCATATGAATAAATCCATAATCTTCCATGAAACGAGGTCGTGCATATATAAAACAACAGTAGAATAATTATGGACAAAGCTGCTGCTTGTGAGATAATTTGGTTAAAATTCAAAATTTTGAAGTTTTTTTCGTTAGTTTTCTTTAATTATTAAGATTTGTTTAGTTTGATTTGACTATAATATGGTATAGAGATCGATAGTTGTAAAGATTGTGTAATATCTTATGATGAAATCAAACAAGATGAGTCTGTGATTCTAAAGATTTAATGAGTTGATTTGTCACTTGTGCTCAGAAATATGGATTTCAAATCTTGTTCAATCTCTGTTGGTGAACAACTATATTCTCAGCCCTCTAAGATTTTGTAGTGTGGAATGCACATATTTTCTTTTGGAAATTATAGAAATGTCTTCAATCGAAATTGGGTGGAAGTTGTTTGGAAATTTCTTGAAAGAAATTGGTGACATACTAAGCAAGGAAAAATCAAGACCGTGAGGGCAAAAGCGCGTAAAGGGAGGGCCCCATCCCATGTGCCCCTTTTCATCCTTAATTCTGAACCGGTGTCTCTCTCTCTCTCTCTCTAATTCACATTTAATCTCTCTCATCCCTAACTGCCTTTGTCACAATTAATCTCTCTCTCTCATCCCTAACTGCACTTGTCGTTTTCTTTTGTGGCCTCGAGATGTCTTCCTCCTCAATTACCAACCGCTGGTTTTCCTCTACAACACCAAAAGCCAATCCAACGATCCCGCGCATTAATATCTCCCATCTATACAACACATTTTCCATTAAACACTATTCTTTTAGGAAAGTATTATTTTCCATGGATTTTTTACCCTTGATATGACACACCCCTTGTCAGACGGAAGATTCCTTTAACTTGCATAATCTGAAACATCTTTTCCAAATGATTAAACCGTCACTTTGCTCCCTCAGGTTCATCATTTTTATAAAGTGATTCAAATTCAACTTATAACCCGTCTTAAAATGTTCTTTTAACTAATAGACTGAATCACCATAGTAGTAGTTTTCCCTAAACCACTATATCAGGGAACTAGGTTCATCTGAACTACGTGGCTTGCTACGAGGCGGTATAGTTCTGACAGAATTCACTCGTAAGTTCTCAAGACGTCCAAGATTGAAACTAGGCTCTGATACCAACCATAATGTATGAGTTTCCTAAGTCTCTGACTGAGAAGCTCTGCCGACGGAGGTGACAGACAAGGTAAGCAATCAGAGTATCAAGCAATCAGGTCTAGATCGGAAGTTTCACTTCGGGTTCCTGCTGATTGTTCTCCTCCTACTTGTCTCTTATTCAACAACAAGGACAAAGAAAAGGAAAATTAGGAGGGTAATATGAGATACTTTTGCTTTTGAAGAAGTAGCTTTCCACAGGCCTATTCTTGAACTGGTTGGAGGGTTTTCTGGTTTCCTCCGATGGAGCGAGCTAACTCGAGAATTTGATGGTCCGGAGACCCTCTAATGGCCCTGTACGGCTGAATCTATATCATTTCTATCATCTTAGCCCTCGGCTGTAAATATAACTCATATCCTTTCTATCATCTCAGCCCTCGGCTGTATCTAGAGCTCCAAATCTCATCTTGCTCAAAATCTCATCTTGCCGGAGTCACCACCTGTGACCTGTACGGCCTTCTGCACATAAGTCGGAACCACCTAATGTAGTCTGTACGACTTAATGGTTAATATTACGCTCTAGTGCTTTTCTCATCAATCATTTCTCATCAATCATCTGTGCACATAATCTAAGGTCACCCACCAATCGGAACCTCTCTAAAGGTCTGTACGACTGGCCTGTCGGAACCACCTCTTGTGGTCTGTACGACTAGCATCTACTTGGATCCAAGGCGAGCGCGCGATGCGGTGAATAATATAAGCACTAATACCATGGTGCAGGTTATGAGCTCAACATATCTCAACATCATCATAACAGTAATATATACTCACCTGATACTCACCTGTGCGTCCACCGCACCAATCATACATATGCATCATATATCAATTCCTATTTTCATATCATTTCATGCATGGCAATTCGATTCACATTTCTATATACTTTTCACATACTTCTATGCATGGCATTTCGAATCATATTTTCATATGAATCTACGCATGGCATTTGAAAACATACTTTTCATATCGTTTCTATGCATGGCATTTAAAGCATATTTTCATTCAATTTCAATTTCTGGGAAAAACGTCAAGTATATATGTATACGGAAATAAAACTGCCCACTCACAGATACGTAGTCGAGACGAAGCCTCCTAGCTTGGCTCAATCATATACGTCCTCGGATACATGAAATTTCTAATTAACTTAGTTTAACAACACATAAACGGAAACGTAAATAAAATCTTCATAGATTGTCCAAATATAGGGTTTAAATATATGAAATCGATCTACTCGACGTCACGAACGTCGCTATATTTTTAAAATAATTTTTTCACTGTTCACGCGCCCCCACGCGCCTGCACAGTGCACGGCACACGCGCCCCCCACGCGCAGTGCACACTGACGGCGTCAGAATATTCCGTTAACTTTAACGGTGTCAGTAACGGCGTCAGTTAACGGCGTCAGAATATTCCGTCAGAGTTGACGGAATATTCCCCTGCCGGTTGTCTTCTCCGGCGACTGTTTCGCCGGAATTTCTGGGAAAACTTCAAATTGTCATATCTTGCTCATTTTTCATCCAATTTTCTCGAATTTTTATACCAAATTGAAGCCCCAAACATGTAGAATCACGATACACTACTTTTAAGCTCCAAAAACAACTAAATCTCACCGGAAAATTCCAAGCAAAACCGGCCAAAATCGAACTTAGTGATCCCGACGTCCAAAACCTTCAAACGAAGCACTCCGAGCTTCCTTAGGACCTCACCAAACTTCCTACAAGCTTCAAAATCCCAAAAACATAAGGATTTACGTGTGCATGAACAGTGCACAATCACGGGGACTTTGAAATCTAAGTTTTCCGAAGTCAAACTTACCTGAAATGGGTACCATCGTGATCGTGGAGGTTCCAGGAGTTTGATGGTGGTCTTAACTCCGCCGTTGGTAGAGGTTTAGGGTGGTTTGTGTGGTGGTTCACGTTCGAGAGGAAGAGAGAAAGAGTGAGAGAGTTTGAGAAGAAGAGAGAGAAAGTGTTACGGAAAATGGGGAGGGATTTAGGGTGTGAGGTCCACTTGTGATCCTACCCAAATCCCTAATACCCAATTCTAACAAGGAAATCTAAATCTAAATATATCACTTCTAAGATGAAACACCCGTAGGGGAGACCTAATTTTGTCCATTCTGTCAGAACCCCGTTGAATTTCCTCGTAGTCACCACACCTCTGCTATCTTGAACCTGGAGGGGCGCAAAACCAAGTTGAGTGGGTCAGTAAAACCAATCTTTTCCAAATCCAAACATTTATCAAAACGTTGTAACCCCTCTCCGTAAAACCTGTATACTTTTCCAGAAATGTAAAATATCAATATATATATACACATATATATATTCTCAAAACTTAAATCACTATCTCAACATTATTTTCGATACAATATGCCATGCCATGTCTAAATTCAACAGTATAGTATGAATGTATTAATATAAATCAGGTGGAAGAAACTAATCAACCGGAGACCCTCTAATGGCCCTGTACGGCTGAATCTAGAGCTCAAAATCTCATCTTGCCGGAGTCACCAACTTTGACCTGTACGACCTTCTGCACATAAGTCGGAACCACCTAATGTAGTCTATACGACTTAATGGTTAATATTACGCTCTAGTGCTTTTCTCATCAATCATCTGTGCACATAATCTAAGGTCACCCACCAGTCGGAACCTCTCTAAAGGTCTGTACGACTGGTCCGTCGGAACCACCCCTTGTGGTCTGTACGACTAGCATCTACTTGGATCCAAGGCGAGCGTGCGATGCGGTGAATAATATAAGCACTAATACCATGGTGCAGGTTATGAGCTTAACATATCTCAACATCATCATAACAGTAATATATACTCACCTGATGCTCACCTGTGCGTCCACCGCACCAATTCATACATATGCATCATATATCAATTCCTATTTTTCATATCATTTCATGCATGGCAATTCGATTCACATTTCTATATACTTTTCACATACTTCTATGCATGGCATTTCGAATTATATTTTCATATGAATCTACGCATGGCATTTGAAAACATACTTTTCATATACTTTTATACATTGCATTTAAAGCATATTTTCATTCAATTTCAATTTCTAGGAAAACGTCAAGTATATATATATACGGAAAATAAAACTGCCCACTCACCGTACTTAGTCATCCCACGCGGCGCTGCTAGCGAATCTTGTAAAGCTACAATATATGCACCTAGCACATAAAAGGTTCAATATAGTCAAACTCTATTCAAACGAATTTATTTGGGAAAACGGACTTCAAAAACGGGTCCAGGACGTCGAAATTAGCCTAGGAGGGGTCCCGGACAAAATCTGAAAAAGTCAACCAAAAAGTCAACGTTGATTGTTGACCGGTCAAAGTCAAAGTCAACGTTGACCGTTGACCAAGTCAACGGGTCAGTCAATCGGGTCGGGTCAGAGTCCGCGGGTCGGATCAAACCTGGGTCAGGGTCCACGGATCAGGGTTGGATCCGGGTTAAAGGGTTTGGGTTATTGGGTTTATAACATGGGTTTGGGTTTTGGGTTTCAATAGTCACGGGCCCTAAATAAACAAAGGCCCAAGGCCTTAACATTAAACTAAAACAGAAAATGAAATATAAAACTGGGCTGGGGTTTGAAACGGGCCTAAGGCCCGTGGGTTTCTGAAATGGCCCAAAGGCCTGGGTTGAATGGAGAAGAAGGTCGGAATTTCAGCCGGAATACCATACCACCTTCAAACGTCCATAACTTTACCAATACTCGACGAAATCAAGTGAAACAAAAACGAAAGTTGTAGTTCTCGAAGAGACGAAGAGAATGGTACCTCGCACGACGTCTAACTCGCCGTGGTTTGGCCGAAAATCGCCTCGAAAGCTGTCAGACTCGCCGAAAACTGGGTAAGATTCAAATGAGTATAACTTCTTCAATACTCAACGAAATTGGGTGAAACAAAAAGGAAAATCGTAGTACTCGACAAGACGAAGAGATTGATACCTTGCACGCCGGCCAACTCGCCGTGGTTTGGCCGGAAATTGGCTCGAAAGTCGCCGGAGTTGTCGGAGCTTGGAGGCATGATAGAGGATTTTGCAACCCGCTCGCGACGGTGTGGCATATTCTCTTTGATGCACCCCCCTCTGATTTAATTTCTCATCATATATTATTTTTGAGAACTCATCATATATTGTTTGTTCCGTAATTTGGGGAGCCAAGGGGCCTACCCCTGTGTTTGTTTCCTTCCCCGAATCTCTCAAACTCTCGAACTCTCTGTCTCTCTCTGCACTCTCTCACTTCTCTCTCCCGTAACCAAAACCCTCTCGTCTGCACTCACGATCGCACGCCAGCGCACCACCAGCATCATCACCATCACACTTGTGCTCTCAAAAACGAAGAACGAACACCCAAAAACCAAGCTCCGACAACTCCGGCGACTTTCGAGCCAATTTCCGGCCAAATCACGGCGAGTTGGCCGGCGTGCAAGGTATCAATCTCTTCGTCTTGTCGAGTACTACGATTTTCCTTTTTGTTTCACCCAATTTCGTTTAGTATTGAAGAAGTTATACTCATTTGAATCTTACCCAGTTTCCGGCGAGTCCGACAGCTTTCGAGGCGATTTCCAGCCAAACCACGGCGAGTTAGACGTCGTGCGAGGTACCATTCTCTTCGTCTCTTCGAGAACTACAACTTTCGTTTTTGTTTCACTTGATTTCGTCGAGTATTGGTAAAGTTATGGACGTTTGAAGGTGGTATGGTATTCCGGCCAAAATTCCGGCCTTCTTCTCCATTCAACCCAGGCCTTTGGGCCTCAGAAACCCACGGGCCTTAGGCCCGTTTCAAACCCCAGCCCAGTTTTATATTTCATTTTCTGTTTTAGTTTAATGTTAAGGCCTTGGGCCTTTGTTTATTTAGGGCCCGTGACTATTGAAACCCAAAACCCAAACCCATGTTATAAACCCAAACCCTTTAACCCGAATCCAACCCTGATCCGTGGACCCTGACCCAGGTTTGATCCGATCTGCGGACTCTGACCCGACCCGGTTGACTGACCCGTTGACTTGGTCAACGGTCAACGTTGACTTTGACTTTGACCGGTCAACGGTCAACGTTGACTTTTTGGTTGACTTTTTCGGATTTTGTCCGGGACTCCTCCTAGGCTAATTTCGACGTCCTGGACCCGTTTTTGAAGTCCGTTTTCCCAAATAAATTCGTTTGAATAGAGTTTGACTATATTGAACCTTTTATGTGCTAGGTGCATATATTGTAACTTTACAAGATTCGCTAGCAGCGCCGCGTGGGATGACTAAGTACGGTGAGTGGGCAGTTTTATTTTCCGTATATATATATACTTGACGTTTTCCTAGAAATTGAAATTGAATGAAAATATGCTTTAAATGCAATGTATAAAAGTATATGAAAAGTATGTTTTCAAATGCCATGCGTAGATTCATATGAAAATATAATTCGAAATGCCATGCATAGAAGTATGTGAAAAGTATATAGAAATGTGAATCGAATTGCCATGCATGAAATGATATGAAAATAGGAATTGATATATGATGCATATATATGAATTGGTGCGGTGGACGCACAGGTGAGTATATATTACTGTTATGATGATGTTGAGCTCATAACCTGCACCATGGTATTAGTGCTTATATTATTCACCGCATCGCACGCTCGCCTTGGATCCAAGTAGATGCTAGTCGTACAGACCACAAGAGGGGGGGTTCCGACAGGCCAGTCGTACAGACCTTTAGAGAGGTTCCGACTGGTGGGTGACCTTAGATTATGTGCACAGATGATTGATGAGAAAAGCACTAGAGCGTAATATTAACCATTAAGCCGTACAGACTACATTAGGTGGTTCCGACTTATGTGCAGAAGGCCGTACAGGTCACAGTTGGTGACTCCGGCAAGATGAGATTTTGAGCTCTAGATTCAGCCGTACAGGGCCATTAGAGGGTCTCCGGTTGATTAGTTTCTTCCACCTGATTTATATTAATACATTCATACTATACTGTTGAATTTAGTCATGGCATGACATATTGTATTGAAAATAATGTTGAGATAGTGATTTAAGTTTTGAGAATATATATATGTATATATATATTGATATTTTACATTTCTGGAAAAGTATACAGGTTTTACGGAGAGGGGTTACAACGTTTTGATAAATGTTTGGATTTGGAAAAGATTGGTTTTACTGACCCACTCAACTTGGTTTTGCGCCCCTCCAGGTTCAAGATAGCAAAGGTGTGGTGACTACGAGGAAATTCAACGGGGTTCTGACAGAATGGACAAAATTAGGTCTCCCCTACGGGTGTTTCATCTTAGAAGTGATATATTTAAAGCTTCCGTACTGTGTAAATGGTTACGTCACTCCCACGTGACGGCCAGCATGCCCTTCTTCGGGACGGGGTGTGTCATGATAGCAGTCACATGCCCCAAAAAATATTTCATCTATCATTATAAGCTTTTACATCCTGCTTGTACTATGTTTGGCCTTAATTTTTGTGTTCAAAATGAGATGTCAATGTTACCAAAAAGATTGAATCAACCCATGCCAAGAAAATGAAAACATGCCAACAAAAGGAGAAAATTACCAACTTGATTAATATTTTTATGGGGAAAAATTAATTAAAATGTGTACGTCGGTGTGTTCTTTACACATCTAAGTTATTATTAACAAAACGTTTCTTTGGCAAATTATTATACTCCTCGCACCTATAAACAATGAACATTAAGTTATACGTATATATAAATAATCATGACCATAGTAGAGTCGTAGTCGTAGACAATATTAAAAGATAAATCAATAATAATGACTTACCTGTCGAGTACGTTTCTGAGTCTTCTACACTATTTCAAACTTGGAGTATTTGTTGATTTTCCCTGAACTTGTAAGGAGCTATCAATTCCTGCATGAACTTTTATTTTAGTCAGTTATCCCCTCTGAACTTGTAAAATTAGCTAATTTACCCACTGACGTTAGAGGTGCTAATTTTTCATCCAATTTCTATCCAACTCGGTCACATGCACGGCACATGCGAATTGTTTGAGGATAAAAAAGTAATTATATCCCTTTGCACCCGGTTTATCTAAACGAAATTAACGATTTTTACGAGGATTAGTTTACACAGCATATGTTTCTTGGCCTAGGATGACTCAAACCGATGTTTAGAAGTACACTAATATTTTTGTGAAAGTTGACACAGACAGAGGTGGAAAAATCACTGGTGAACAAGCCTGCGACCTATTTCTGAAAGGGTGGTGATGTGGTTAATGAAGCTCTTTTCTTTTGTTTGTTGATCTTCTATGTTATTTTTTAAATGTTAGATAGGGTGGTGACAAAGTTTGAACCTATAACGTGATGTCAAAGTAACACTCTTTTTTATAGAAAAGAAATTATTCATTATATATCTTATTTTGTTTGCTTTTTTGGTGAGTAAGAGATATTGAGTGTTTTAAGGTTTTGAGTTATGATATTGCCAACACGTTATGTACACTTTCATTTGATTGATAGTTGATTATTGTTGACCTTCTACTGCTTTGAGGACGTACTTTAGTTACATTGACAGTTGAGGAAT
Organism: Crataegus laevigata; assembly: GCA_963580275.1. Classification (NCBI taxonomy): domain Eukaryota; kingdom Viridiplantae; phylum Streptophyta; class Magnoliopsida; order Rosales; family Rosaceae; genus Crataegus; species Crataegus laevigata. The sequence continues at coordinate 32,585,372 of OY756952.1, forward strand.
CTTGTTAAATCTTGATCTGTTTTCTATTTTATTCTTGCATTTCATTTGGTAATTTCTTATAGGTTAGTTTGAGTTAGTTTCCAATTGATTTGGTGCTATCCTAGCACAATATTAACAAATATCCAAAGACTTGGAGAAAGAAATTTTGGATGCCAGAGAGAAAATTGATTATTTCCGGGTCAAAATGCAGTTCAACCATCGAACTTGTAATATATCTTTTGTGTTTTATTTCTTTGTCCAGGCATCTCGCTTTTTCTTCGTTCTTTTTTTTTTCCTTTAGCTTGTAGCACAGCATGTAATTTCTTTGTGTAGGCATCTTGCTTTTTCCTTTGGCAAAGTTCAAAACTTTGTATGTAAAAAGTGTAAACACGTCAATTGTATGAGAAAGAGTTCTTTTTTTTTTAAGGGAATTGTTATTACCACTTTAAAAATCTCATTATACACTTCAAACTTTCTATATTGGGAAAGAAAAATATATTTGTGAGGAGTGTATAATGAGGTTTTTTTAGTGTCAATAACACTTCTCTTTTTTAATTGCAAGGATATTTTACACTCTATACTAAAGGGATGCAGGAGGGTATGAGCCCAAAACATAGTGAGTTGAAGAGAAATTCCTTAACCATAAGGGCAATCAATCACTTGTTTTTTTCGTAATCAAGCTAAACTCTAGTTCACTGAAGCCAATTTGGGAGCTGTGCAGTTTCTATATAAAGGTTCGCTCGTTCATTTTCAAATGTTTTAGTCGCTTTTATATTTAATCGAAGAATTGTGTACATTTGGTACGTTACTGTGACATATTAGATTATAATAAACAAACAAGGACGTAACCTGAGTGCTATGCTGATCTACCAGGTATAGGTTAGCTATCTTTGTCAAGATTAAGTTTTATTGGGATTCGGATCCAATTTGGAACCTCTTTGGGTCCTCACATCCTATCCATTTATTATACATCGTGCGGCCATAAATTATTTTCTAATTTTTTATTTGAAATTAAAAACAAACAATATCTAACGAAAGCTAGCTGCACGATGTACAATGAATGAATAGGATATGAGGATCCCTAGGATTCTCACAAAGAGGATCCGAAGATGATCCTTTTCATTAGATGGTCTGCTGATCAAAGCTGAATGATCAGGATCCCCTCCAGATCTTGATTGTGAGGATCCTGGATCAATCAATCCTAGCCACTCACCACACATCATGCAGCAAGAAATCATTTGAAATTTTAATTTTTTATACATGGCATAATAAATTTCAGCTGTAGGATATGTGATGAGCAGCTAAGATTGATTGATCCCTAGGATCCTCACAATGAGGATTCGAAGGGAATCATGACTCTCCTACTTTGACCAAGGCACATATTCAGGCAGAGTTCTAGACTTTCTTATGACCTTTCGATAGCCTCGGAAATAGAAGTGACAAACTAACCAGTTGAATATTTATTAATAGATAACTATTAAGATTCGTTTAGTAGTAAGATTGATAGTTGTAATGATTGTGTATATCTTATAAAGAAATTAAACTAAATGGGATGAGACTATATAATTCAATGAAATGATTTATGATTTGTGCTTGGAAAGAAAGATTCCAAATCTTGTTCAATCTCAATTGATGAACAAATATATGGTTAGCTCTCTATGATTTTGTAGTGTAATTTATTTTGAAAATTATAAAAATGTCCTTAATCGAAGTTGCTTGGAAATTGTTTGGAAATTTCTTAAAAGAAATTGATCACTGACTAATTGGAAAACTTTACAACCGTGAACGCAAAGAGCGTAAAGGGATGGCCCCATCCCATGTGCCCCTTCTTATGCTTTTATAACTATTCAAGCTTAAAGGGATGGCCCCATCCCATGTGCCCCTTCTTATGCTTTTATAACTATTCAACTCTCACTCACCCATTACAATTACTTTATGTCTCTGTCATACCTAACTGCTTTTGTCATTTTCTTTTGTGGCCTCGAGATATGTTCCTTCTCAATTACCAACCGCATGTTTTCCTTGACAAAACCCCGTGCATTAATATCTCATACAATACCTTTTCCATTAAATAGTATTTTTAGGAAAATATTATTTTGGCTTTTTATCCGAAATAGTCCCTGAGATATGCATAATTCTGCATTTTGGTCCCTAAGATTCAAAATCAATAAAAGTGGTCCCTGAGATTGTCCACCATCCATCATTTTGGTCCTTCCGATGGAGCTTTTGGCCGGAAGTTTGAGCAATTTTCAAAGCTTCGTAACTCAATCGTTTCTTAACCAAATTTGACCCATAATATATCAAAATGAAGATAGGAAAGTGTACAATAAGATTATACCTATTTGGGAGCCCAATGGTTGCCGGAGATGACCGGAAAATAGCCTTAAAGTTGACTGGTCCGAGCGAAAACTTGAAAACTCGCCGGAAACTGAGTAAACTTTAAACGTTCGTAACTTCTTCAATACTCAACGAAATCAAGTGATTCAAAAACGAAAATCATACTTCTCGACGAGACGAAGAGAATGGTACCTTTTTCAACGGCTAAATCGCCATGGTTTGGCCGAAAAACGGCTCGAAAGTTGCTGTTGAAAAACGAGTCATCAACTTTCGAGCCGTTTTCCGGCCAAACGACGGCGTGTTAGCCGTTGAAAAAGGTACCATTCTCTTCGTCTCGTCGAGAATTATGATTTTCGTTCTTGAATCACTTGATTTCGTTGAGTATTGAAGAAGTTACGAACGTTTAAAGTTTACCCAGTTTTCACCGAGTTTCCGGCGAGTTTTCAAGTTTTCGCTCGGACCAGTCAACTTTGAGGCTATTTTTCGGCTATCTCCGGCAACCATTGGGCTCCCAAATAGGTATAATCTTATTGTACACTTTCCTATCTTCATTTTGATATATTATGGGTTGAATTTGGTTAAGAAACGATTGAGTTACGAAGCTTTGAAAATTGCTCAAACTTCCGGCCAAAAGCTCCACCGGAAGGACCAAAATGATGGATGGTGGACAATCTCAGGGACCACTTTTATTGATTTTGAATCTTAGGGACCAAAATGGAGAATTATGCATATCTTAGGGACCCATTACAATTACTTTTATTGATTTTCCAGAGGCATGTGCACGCATCCTTGACGAGGCTCTACCCAAACGCTACACGGCGGTAAAACAGACAAAATAAATTTCAGTGACTATTTGTCCAAATAAAAAATAAAAAATTCCAGTGACCCAACCAATATGAATAAATCCTTAATCCTCCAAGAAACGACGTCGTGCATATATAAAACAACTGCAGAATAATTATAGACAGAGCTGCTGCCTGTGAGATAATTTGGTTAAAGCCTGTGAGATAATTTGGTTAAATTTTAGAGTTTTGAAATCTTTTTTAATAATTTTCTTTAATTATTAAGATTCGTTTAATTTGATTTGACTATAATATGGTAGAGAGATTAATAGTTGTAACGATTGTGTAACATCTTATGGTGAGATCAAACAAAATGAGTGTGTAACTCTAAAGATTTTTCATTAATAATTTAATGAGTTGATTTGTTATTTGTGCTCCGAAATACAGATTCCAAATCCTGTTCAATCTCCATTCGTGAACAACTGTATTCTCAGCCCTCTATAATCTTGCAGTGTGGAATTCACATATTCTATCTCTCTCTCTCTCTCTCTCCCTCTCCCTCTTGTTTTATTGTATCCTTCTTAATTTTTGTTCTGTCTTGGTTAAATGGTTTAGGCAAAAAACAAAGCTGCCTATTTGGTTCAATAGTTTGGGCAAAAAAACAACACTGCCCTATTAAAATACCATGCTTGAATGCTCCAGTGTGTGTTTTGTGTTTTATTTGGCTTCTGCTTCAATTAGATTTCAATCTTTAGACTGAATAAAACAATGAACATGAATATATTGTTAATAGATTTACTATGTTTGGAAATTTCAGGAATTTGGATAGTTGGAGGTAGAAGTTGGTCCCTTGGTATTTTGAGATGTTTAGTTATACGCCCTTGGCATTTTAATGGAATTGAAAATGCATTACGGAATCGGAACCTGCAATAATGTGCGGGTAATTTTTTAGTTATTTCGGAAATTGAATACGGATACTACACAATTTTTAAAACTGAACACACGCTTACTTTTTAAACTAAACACAATTAGGATGCATTGAATATTTCTTAGACTAAATATGGTAAGACAAGTTATCGACGAGATCGTAGTTCTCTAGCTCACAGGTCAACACCGTACTACCCGCCTCGGGTAATAATTTTTTTTAGTTGGCTATGTCTAAAAAGAATAAGCGCGTAAAGGGAGACCCCATCCTATGTGGCCCTTTTATGACCATTTACCATTAAATTTGATTATTACACATTTACTAAGTTGAATATTGGCTGAATGGGTCCTTCACTTGCACTAGGAAACTTCCTCGCATGCGGAGGAGCTGGATTCATTCTTAATTTCACCTTTCTTTCTTTATGTCCTCCCCTAGGGATACATTATAAACTTTTCTTCTGAAAGTGCTTGCGCAATTTCATCTTTATATTTTTCTATGTTTTTCTTGTGTGTAATCTCTGATGATTTTCTTGGAACGTGCATATACTATTATTGAAAGGTTCCTTACGGTAAATGTTTTTGGACAAATTTTTCTTTCAATTAAGCATATTTAAAAGAAGGGTAATGGTATGAAGATTTAATTTGGAAATAAAATTAAAAAACTAAATGATGTGTTACTAATAAAAACGAACACGTTCATCAACTCTTAAGTAATAAATCAATCATTAACTTCCATATCATTTAGTTTTCAAAATTTTATTTACAAATTTATCTCTTAGCATTACCTTCAGAAGAAAAGTTTAAAGTAGTAGCATTATCAATTATCCAATTTTTTTTAAGTACGTGAAAGTGACTAATCCTTGTCACTCCAAATTTTTCTAAAATTTTTCATTGTGCCGGAAATACTGGTAATACACAACGTGCCATTATATAAGTATAGGAGAACTTTTTTTATTTAAGGTTTAGCGTTTAGGGTAAGTTCTGGGCTCTCTTATGACCTTCTGGTAATCTCGGAAAGACACATTCCAAATCTTAGGCAATATTCTAATAGTAAAGGACCATATTCTTAGCCCTCTTTGATTTTTTTTTTTTAGTGTGCAATTGACTTGTTTTTATTTTTTAAGAATTATAAAAAGGAAAACTAACCAAAAGGGCTTCAAAAGTTTAACTTTTAACCAAAAATCACATTGGAAGTTTATTTAATGGTTAGTACAAAGCCCATTTTTATATCAGTCCAAATACAATAGCCCAAACTAAATAACATTATGGTTTGTCAATTTTACCCCTAACGGTTTTGGTTAACCTACCTTAACTATTCTGTTAGATTAGTCAGGGTTTAGCAGACGTACAAACTGATTGAATTTTGCAGACCAGTTTCAGAGAGATCTTCAATTTTTTTCTGAATCTGGTTGAGTGGTTTTGAGTAATGCTTGCCGACGAATGTTGAGAGCGATTGCCGTTGGTCTTCGTTCCTGTTAGGGGATTTTTCCGGAATAAACCTTTGTTTTAGAACAGATTCGCAGTGGTTGCAGATTTTTTGAGATTCTATCGAATCGTTGTGATCGGTGTTGTTCGTTGTGCTTCAATATTTTTCACTGGAGTGATCGTCTTTTAGATTTGGTTAGATTTTCGTTTGGAGGTAAGCGACGTTGTTTTTGCAGTTTTGTATTTGATTTTGAATTGGATTTTTTTTTTAAAAATTTTGAATTTGTTTTTGCATGTAATATGCTTAGCTTTTTATTTGAATTTATATATTGTTGTTGATTTGTTTTCAGATTAGCAGATTCATGCCGGTTTGTGAAATTTTCAGTTAGGAGTTTCTTATTTCGAAGAATCTCAGGTTAGTTTTGATTTTGATTTTTTTTTTTGTTTTGTTTATATTTGTATGTTGTTGGTCTTGATTTTGTTTTCCTTTTTCAGAAATTTATTATGAATTAATTCGTGTTCTTCACATTTGAGGTTCATAACATTTTTCAGAAATAGTGTTCTTCTTTTATTTACGAAACAGTGGATATTTCAGTTTAGTTTTTTTTTTTTTTTTTTTTTGTGATTTTTCTGTTTTTATAACTAGTGTAATTTTTGTTCACTTTATATGTATATTGTTTAACTAATAGGTGTTCATCACATTTTTTATGTTTTAACATTTTCAGAAATAGTGTTGTTTTTTAGGAAACAGTAGATATTTCAGTGTACTTTTTAGTTTTTTGTGGTTGTTGTGTTTTATAAATAGTGTCATTTTTGTTTACTTTATATGCATATTGTTTAACTATTAGGTACTGATTTGTTTTACAAAGATTAGAATTTAGATTTGTAACGGATTAATAAACAGTTGTTGCTGTTGTTTATTAATAAACAGTTATGGAGAATGGTAAACTAGCTCGGTTTACATATGGTGGTTTATGCGTTGTTAGTTCTATTTCATCAACTTCTACCTTCAATCAGATTTGCATTGATCTTTGTTCTAGGTTTAAGGGTTTGAGAGTTGGTTGTTTTCAGTTGCGATATGGTTTGAATGAAAATCCTAATTGCGTGTTAGATTGTGATGCTGATGTTCTGAACATGCTGATGGTTCTTGATGTTGTTGGGAAATCCATTGTAGAAATATTGGTTATAGATAAATGTGATGGTTCCATTGTTCAGTTGCCTACGGAAAGCACAACTTCTTCTTGTCGTTCATCAGACTCTATGATTGTTTCTAGTGAAAACGATCATTTAGGAAAGTATGGTTCTTATGGTGTGCACAATTATATGTCATGTGAATGGGACAATTACATAGAATCTGAGGGGCAAGTCTTTAGGGGAGGTTGTGTTGATTTCCGAGATAAGTTGAAGAAGTTTTCTGTTGAATGTGGTTTTGATTTGAAGTATTTGAAGAATGATAAGAATCGCATTAGTGCGGAGTGTTCTAGGAAGGAATCTGATGGTTGTCTTTGGCGTGTGTATGCATCCAAGTGTGATATTAATGACTTTTTTGTTATTCGGAAGTTGCATAATCTGCATACATGCAAGGGTATGATTCGAAAGAAGAAAAACAAAGTTGTTGGACGACAGTTTGTTGCTTCTCTCATCAAGGATAAGGTTCAGTCAAATCCTCTTATTAAACCGAAGGAGATCATTTCAAACTTAAAACAGTTTTATGGTTTGGATATTGATTATTCTACTGCATATTTTGGCAAACAGAGGGCAGTTTTTGAGTTAAATGGTGATGATGTTGATGCCTACAAGTTCTTGCCTTGGTATGTTGAATCTGCCCGTTCAAGCAATCCTGGATCTGTTTTTGAGCTTGAAGTTGTACCGGAGAGCAATAGATTTCTTCGTTTGTTTATTGCTTATGATGCATGGATAAAAGGTTTCATGTTTTGTCGCCCGATGTTATTTGTTGATGGTACTTTTATCAAGAGCAAATATAAGGGAACACTTCTGTCTTGCTGTGCAAAAAATGGCAACGATGGTGAGTTAATTTCAGACTTTTAATGTTTTAGTTTTTTTTATTTTGTTTCAATTGGTGTTTCGGATTATGTATTTGTTGATTTGGAATTATGATCAAGTAATAAATGTGAATTCAATGTTTTAGTATTTCCAGTTTTACGAAACAGTATGTTGAGTTTGATAAACAGTGAATACATATCTAAGTTTATGGCTTTGTATGAGGCAAGTATGTTGGTTTTCATTCTTGATCTAGTTAATTTTCCATTTCTAGGTAAGATAAAATGAAAAAAAACCACACTATTTATCAAAGTGAATTAGGAAACCAAACTTTTTTACCAAAGCAAACTTAATGTATTTATTTCCAGTTTTACGAAACAGTATGTTGGGTTTGATAAATAGTGAATACATATATAAGTTTATGGCTTTGTAGGATGCAAGTATGTTGGTTTTCATTCTTGATCTACTTAATTTTCCATTTTTATGAAAGATAAAATGAAAAAAAACCACACTACTTATCAAAGTGAATTAGGAAACCACACTTTTTTACCAAAGCAAACTTAATGTATTTATTTCCAGTTTTACGAAACAGTATGTTGAGTTTGATAAATAGTGAATACATATCTAAGTTTATGGCTTTGTAGGAGGCAAGTATGTTGGTTTTCATTCTTGATCTACTTAATTTTCCATTTTTATGAAAGATAAAATGAAAAAAAACCACACTATTTTTATAAGTTGATGGTACTTTTATCAAGAGCAAATATAAGGTAACACTTCTGTCTTGCTGTGCAAAAAATGGCAACGATGGTGAGTTAATAATTTCAGACTTTTATATTGGAAATTATTTGTTTCTGTTTTCTTATTGTGCAAAAGAAATATATCCAGAGCTAGTTGAATAATAGTTTAAGAAATAGTTCAATCAGTCTCATAAATAGGTGATACTTGACTGTATCTGTGTTTTTTTTTTTTTTTTTTTTTTTTTTTGTGCATTGGTCTTTAATTTTATGTTCAAATAAAGAGAAAAAGGTTGCAGTAGTAGTTCAAAGAGAGTATAATAAATCGTTCAATTACAGTTTCAGAAGTAGTTGACATTTGACAGTGCATTTTCACTTATGTTGTGCAGAGATTTTTGAGGTTGCTTATGCTATTGTTGATTCAGAAACTATAGCAAATTGGAGATGGTTCTTGGCAATATTATCTGGTATATTGAGGCCTCAAGGGAGGGTGATCACATTTATGTCAGATAGACATGATGGTATTTTGAAGAGCATTCGAGAATTCTTTCCTGAGTGTCCACATTCATTTTGTATTGTTCATTTGAAACAGAATGTGAGTACTTTATTTCCAAAGGCTGCTGGTGAAGGACTGAAGAAGAAAATGATGAATCTGTTGGCAAATTGTGCATACGCATGTACTCCATCTGATTTTGATAATTGCATGGCGGAATTTAAGGATTATGGGCAAGGGCATGTGAAGAATTTTTTGTGTGATTTGCCAAAAGAGAACTATGCTATTGCCCATTTTCCTGGGAAGAGATGGGGATCGATGAGCAATGCACTTTCAGAATCTTTTAATGCTATGGTGTCGAATAGTCGTTGTATGCCACTTATGGATCTTCTTGAAGATATTAGAGTTCGTTTGATGGGTAGTATGGCTGAGAAAAGAATATTTGGTCAGAATATTCATACGATTTTGTGTCCAAAGAAAGAAAATGAGATGAAGTTGATGTTGAAGGAGGGCATGCATTGGAGGATTAGTCGTTCTGATGCGGATGTTTTTGAAGTTAGGACAGAGTGGAATCGGTTTGTTGTTTGTCTGGATGATAGGACCTGTTCTTGTGTGCAATGGCAGCATAATTGTTTCCCATGTTCTCATGCTTTGCAGGTGTTGCAACATGATAATCGTGATGTTTTTGATTACGTTGATGATTACTGGAAAGCAAGCTTTTATCGGAAAACTTATCAATTTGTCATGCATCCATCTTCAGATTTGGAAAAGCCGAGTGTTGATACTATTATAAATGGTGTGAGGCCTCCAATTACAAAGATTCCGTCTGGAAGACCAAAGAAAACTAGGATCAAATCTGCTGGGGAAATTTTTGGGAGTAAGAAGACTGTCACTTGTAGTAGGTGTGGTTGTTCGGGACATAACAAGGTTTCATGTAAAGTTGTTATCCAAGACGGTTGATTTTTTTCTTATTTGGTTTGATAGATGGGAGTTGTTGGTGATATGTAACAGTTTCTCATTTTGGATTTTTTTATTTTTTATTTTGTTTCAATTGGTGTTTCGGATTATGTATTTGTTGATTTGGAATTATGATCAAGTAATAAATGTGAATTCAATGTTTTAGTATTTCCAGTTTTACGAAACAGTATGTTGAGTTTGATAAACAGTGAATACATATCTAAGTTTATGGCTTTGTAGGAGGCAAGTATGTTGGTTTTCATTCTTGATCTACTTAATTTTCCATTTTTAGGTAAGATAAAATGAAAAAAAACCACACTACTTATCAAAGTGAATTAGGAAACCAAACTTTTTTACCAAAGCAAACTTAATGTATTTATTTCCAGTTTTACGAAACAGTATGTTGAGTTTGATAAACAGTGAATACATATCTAAGTTTATGGCTTTGTAGGAGGCAAGTATGTTGGTTTTCATTCTTGATCTAGTTAATTTTCCATTTTTATGAAGGATAAAATGAAAAAAAACCACACTACTTATCAAAGTGAATTAGGAAACCAAACTTTTTTACCAAATCAAACTTAATGTATTTATTTCCAGTTTTACGAAACAGTATGTTGAGTTTGATAAACAGTGAATACATATCTAAGTTTATGGCTTTGTAGGAGGCAAGTATGTTGGTTTTCATTCTTGATCTACTTAATTTTCCATTTTTAGGTAACATAAAATGAAAAAAAACCACACTACTTATCAAAGTGAATTAGGAAACCACACTTTTTTACCAAAGCAAACTTAATGTATTTATTTCCAGTTTTACGAAACAGTATGTTGAGTTTGATAAACAGTGAATACATATCTAAGTTTATGGCTTTGTAGGAGGCAAGTATGTTGGTTTTCATTCTTGATCTACTTAATTTTCCATTTTTAGGTAAGATAAAATGAAAAAAAACCACACTACTTATCAAAGTGAATTAGGAAACCACACTTTTTTACCAAAGCAAACTTAATGTATTTATTTCCAGTTTTACGAAACAGTATGTTGAGTTTGATAAATAGTGAATACATATATAAGTTTATGGCTTTGTAGGAGGCAAGTATGTTGGTTTTCATTCTTGATCTAGGAAACCAAACTATATATCAACATGAATTATTTATGACTGTGAACTAGAAAATCACACTTTTTTAGCAAAGCAAACTGAACTATTCATCAAAATAGATTAAAATTTAGACTAAGTCATGAAATATAGCAAAAGTAAATTTAGAGTTGTGTCAGACATGTTTGACAATGACATTTGTAAATCATAGCAAAAGTAATCTTGAACCTATAAGTATTGCTTCAGTTTAGACCAATACTTTCGACCATCTCTCAGATTTTTATCTTCAACCTTAATAAGTACATCCGCATCAATTTTACATATAATGTCTATTTTTTTTCTAATGTCCAATGCTTGTGAGTTGTTGTGAAATTTCGATATATGCTTCTTGTTCCTTTGTCCAGCTGAACTGATGGTTCATCAACTCCATGACTATATCTTTCCTTGCTTTCATTACTTGATAATCTTTGATACGTCCTTGAACCTTTCGGTTATTTGAGAGTTGATCAATGAAGCTCATCATGTATAATCCACAATCTAATCTGATTTTGCAAAGAAATTCATGGAATGATTATGAGTATTAAAATGAAATGAAGTGTGTGGTACAAACTATTTATATAATTGTATCAAATTATTCATATTGTTTCTGAAACTGCAGTAATCACAAATTCTATATATATAACTGAAATGCTTTTAATTTTATAACTTACGATGTTGGCTTCTGTTGTGCACATGTTCTGTCTTCTTTGACTTGGAATTCAAAGTCACTTTTGATGGAATTGATTTTCTTCATTGTTGCTTGAGTTGAATCCATAAAATTTGAATTGCTTGTTGATTTTCTTGCTTTATCGAGCCAATATTGAACAAAGAGGCCCTGCAAAAAATTTATAATGTAATAATAAGATGCTTTTTTCTATAAATATGACAGAGTTTTTGGTTGTGCGTTTTTGCTTACCACTATTGATGCATTTTCCCAGTAGCAATCAAAGTCCAAATCTTCATCTGTTGTGCTTTGTCGAAGAGAATTGTAGTGAATCATTTCTGCATTTGTTGTGTCCAAAACTACCAAGGAGAAATGGTTGTAATGAAACAAGGGGAAGAAAATCTTTGATACTTTTCCATATTGGTCCATCAATTGGTTGTAGAGCCTTTCCTTGTTTCGCAGAGTTGTTTCAATGCCTTGTTCATTGATGTTGTGCTGTTGAAAATGAAAATCATCTCAATCATAATTACAGATTATTTGTTCTAATAAAACCACACTTTTTTACCAAAGCAAACTGAACTATTTATTACACTGAAGTACAAAACCACACTTTTTTACCATCGCTAACTGAACTATTTATCAAAATATTTATCAAAGTGAACTAGAAAACCACACTTTTCTACCAAAATCAAACTGAACTATTTAACATACTGAACTATTTAGCAAACTGAACCATGTAGCGAAGTGTACTATAAAACCACACTTTTTTACCAAAGCAAACTGAACTATTTATCAAACTGAACTATTTATCAAAGTGAACTATTTAACAAACTGAACTATTTAGCAAACTGAATTACAAAACCACACTTATTTACCAAAGCAAACTGAACTATTTATCACAATGAACTAGAAAACCACACTTTTTTTACCAAAAGCAAACTGTTTGGCACACTTTTTTACCATCGCTAACCAAACTATTTCTCAAACTGAAGTACAAAACCACAGCTTTTTACCATTGCTAACTGAACTATTTATCAAAATATTTATCAAAGTGAACTAGAAAACCACACTTTTCTACCAAAATCAAACTGAACTATTTAACATACTGAACTATTTAGCAAACTGAACCATGTAGCAAAGTGTACTATAAAACCACACTTTTTTACCAAAGCAAAACCACACTTTTTTACCAAAGCAAACTGAACTATTTATCAAACTGAACTATTTAGCAAAGTGAACTATTTAACAAACTGAACTATTTAGCAAACTGAATTACAAAACCACACTTATTTACCAAAGCAAACTGAACTATTTATCACAGTGAACTAGAAAACCACACTTTTTTTACCAAAAGCAAACTGTTTGGCACACTTTTTTACCATCGCTAACCGAACTATTTCTCAAACTGAAGTACAAAACCACAGCTTTTTACCATTGCTAACTGAACTATTTATCAAAATATTTATCAAAGTGAACTAGAAAACCACACTTTTCTACCAAAATCAAACTGAACTATTTAACATACTGAACTATTTAGCAAACTGAACCATGTAGCAAAGTGTACTATAAAACCACACTTTTTTACCAAAGCAAACTGAACTATTTATCAAACTGAACTATTTATCAAAGTGAACTATTTAACAAACTGAACTATTTAGCAAACTGAATTACAAAACCACACTTATTTACCAAAGCGAACTGAACTATTTATCACAGTGAACTAGAAAACCACACTTTTTTTACCAAAAGCAAACTGTTTGGCACACTTTTTTGTAAACAAAACTGTTTGGCACTTATAAAACTGAACTATATATCAAAATGAACTATTTATCACAGTGAACTAGAAAACCATATTTTTTTTGTAAACAAAACTGTTTGGCACTTACAAAGATGAATGAAGGAAGATACAGATTTTGATATGTGTATGTAAATATTTTTTTTCAGAATATTAGTTTTTTTGTTTACTCACAAAGATTGTTGTGGAGACATAGAAGTTCATTTGTTTCATGCTGTTCTCTTTTTCTCTTTTCAGGTAGCAGAAAGAATCAACAATCTGAGTTGATGTAGGTCCATTTGCCATCAAACTGTGCAGGTCTTCTTTTAACACCATTATTCTGTAATAGTTGAAATCTGTAGTTTCAGCCGTCCAGTATTCATCGCTGCATGACAATGCAAAAGTATTAGTTATACAATAATTCATCAGTGCTCATAAAGTTATGGGTGTGTGTAAAAAAACTTCAGTGAAGAGTTTTGTTTTGTATTACTCACCTGCTCTCTGTTGACCAGAATTGAGTTATTCTTCTTCTATCATCTGGTTTCAGTATTTTGTACACTTGAAGTTGTGTCCAATTCACACTGTTGTCTATGTGATTTGTTGCTGGAAGGTCATCTGGTTGTGAAGAAGGCTCGTCTTTGAAATGCAGGTTGAATGATGGAATTTCAGCCAAGACTTTGTTTCTGTTTTTTGTCGTTGGCTTTGTTGCTGTTTGGCTGAATGTTTGCTTTTTGACCTGCAGATCATTCTTGTTGGTAGTATTGTTGCTTTTTAGAGCTTCAATATATGTTTCTTGTTCTGTTTCTTTTGCCATTAGTGAAACATTTTTGTCCGGCAATGTGTCATTTCTGTCACCATGCTCATTTGTTTGTTCTATTGCCTCTTTTTGCACTATTTCTTCTTCAATTTCTTGATTGTTTGATTCTGAAACTGGTCTGGCATTTTTCTTTTTTTTTCTCTGTGAAACCAGTTTGTCATTTTCCTTTTTCTTTCTCTTGATTGCTGTTGGTTGTTGAAGTGTTTGGGACCTTCTCTTCTGCTTCCTTGATTCACAATTGATCTGTTTTTTAGGTTGTGTCTCCCTCTTCCTCTGCCTTTGTAGTGGTTTCTTCTTTTGCACCTTTTTATTTACAATTTGTATTGGCTCTCCAACTTCTTCTTCAGTAGTGGTGTCAATCTGTAGATTAATTGTCTCCTTCTTTGTACGTGATATGTTTTCTATTTCTCCAAGCATTTTCCTTTGTTCTGTCCTCTTTGTTGTTTTGGATATCATTTTGACATTGGCTTTGGTTGAGTTTGTTATTTGTACAGTTATTCTAACTGAAACCATCTGTCAATATAGTTTTTATTAGAATGCAACTTGATTGTAAACAAATAAAAATCAGTATGAGTACACATTATGTCCGAAATATACCAAGGTGAATTACTATTTATGGAAATAGAAAACATTTTTATAACTACGTAAATTTTTATAATATTCATATAAGTAAATAAATTAGAAATAAAAATCTACAATAGGAGATGTATTATGTGTAAGATCTGGAAAAATTACAATTCAATTTATAAATGAAGCAATTGTAAACTGTTTCGTAAACACTGTTTATTAAACTTTCAAAAACAGACAACATATTTACTGAATGTACAAATTATTAACATAGAATCACACTAGTTCGTGAATGCATACTATTTCGTAAACACTGTTTATTAAACTTAAAAGTCGTGAACTATTTTACTGAAATGTAGAAATTACAAACAGAGAATCACACTAGTACGTGTAATAGAATAATGTATGTTTATATATTGAACGATTAGCTAGTAAATAGTTTTTTTTTTTTTTTTGGTGTGGATCTGTGATGGATTCGTACTGATAGTAAATAACAAAATAAATTTAAGGAAATAGTATAACCTGGATTTTGTTTTAAGTTGATGCATGTTATTCTATATGGTTGATTCCAGTAGATGTTAGTTATATAAACAATGAACCGTATCATTTTGTAAAATATGTTGAGAAAAATTGTAAGATTGTTACCTTTGTTTATTTTCTGAGTTTTTCTGCCACCGTGGAAGGAATTCGTGAATTCGTCCGTGAAAGAACTGGAATGATGTACGAAATCGGGAAATGAGGATGGATGATTTGAGCTGGGGGCTGGGCTTCTGGTGTGTTTTATAGTGCATGCAGTTTCTTCATCGCGAACGGCTTATCTGTGCGTGAAAATGGGAGTTGGTGTTAGGGAGAGAAAGTGAAGTGCTGCGAGAGTGAAATGATGATTTTTGCTGGGCGTTATTTATGCGTGAAGAATGAAATTTTTTGGCGCTGATATGAAAAAAAACGCTGAAAAAAAAAAAAAAAAAGGGTGCTATTTTTTCATTTTTTTAGATATAGTGTTTACATGTGTTTCAGAAACAGTTTAAGTTATCTAGTTTTTTATTTTGCATAAATTTATCTAATTTGGTAACTATATTCTTGGGATAATAAAAGGGAACTTCAACAAAAAGGAAATGTCAATATGTAAGCATGTGAAATTTTTTAATATAGTTCTCATTCTCATAACTCAAAGAATCAGGGATGTGAAGTTGACTGCCTTCATACTAAACTTTTACTTCTTTTTCATTTTTTACATGGTGTTAGGCGCCCTACGGCCCACAAGTTATAAAATGTACGCAAGTAAAGGATGGGCACCAACTTACAGGCCCACCTGAGCTCGGGGTTTTGTATGTACTAATGTTTTTTTAAAAAAAACTCAGTCTAATGTAATAAAATCCTCATCAAGAATGTCATCAAATTGAGCAAGTTTATTTTGCTGTCTTCTGTCTTCAAGTATCTTCTTCAGTCCATTTGCATAACTATTCTTGTGATTCACAAGTGTAGTTGCAATCTGAGCTCTTTTGGCAAATACTTCTTCCTTCTCAAAGGTGGCTTCTATTGGTTTGCCCTTTTGCACTTGGTTTGCAAATTGAATGACAAATATGCCACAATCCAATCTGCATTTTTATTTTTTTTTGGAAAAACAAATAAGTAAGATAGATAATGAGATCATATTATAACATTCGATGACATATTTAAAAGTGAACAAACCCAATACTAATGATCCATTTCATGAATTACAAGATTCCAACCACATTTGCATAACTATTATCAAGACATAACATTTGCAATCTAAGCTCTTTTGGCAAATACTGAACTATTTATCAAAGTTGAATTATTATTGAACTTTAATTTTGAACTATTTCCATGTTTTAGTACTGGAAAACATGGATCTATTTCTTGTTCGTAACACTAATATGCAAACTGGAACTATTTATGAAACTATTTTGTAAAGTCTAAATTTATAGTATATTTTCCTAGAATGATTTTGTTTTCTGTTTTCTATGTCTCTTTTCCATATATTTGTAGGTAGATGACATATAATTACTGGGAAAAAAAAAGAACTACTTGTTGATTTGTAATACTGTTTTGTAAAGTGTAAAGAGTGAAAAATCAACTATTTCTGAAACTTCTTATGACATTATTTTGCAAACTTCAAACTATTAACAAAGCAAACTGAACCATTTAACACACTGAACCATTTAGCAAAGTGAACTATTTGTCAATGTGAACTAGAAAACCACACATTTTTCACCAAAGCAAACTGAACTAGTTATCAAACTGAACTGTTTATCAAACTGAACTATTTATCAAACTGAACCATTTAGCAAACTGAACTTTTTTATCAAAGTGAACTAAATTTATAGTATATTTTCCTAGAATGATTTTGTTTTCTGTTTTCTATGTCCCTTTTCCATATATTTGTAGGTAGATGACATATAATTACTGGAAAAAAAAGAACTACTTGTTGATTTGTAATACTGTTTTGTAAAGTGTAAAGAGTGAAAAATCAACTATTTCTGAAACTTCTTATGACATTATTTTGCAAACTTCAAACTATTATAGAGACCGACTTATTTGTACTTACGAGTCCTCCTTTTGCTGTGCACAAGTTAAGCATCTTTCAATATCTATTCTGATGTTGCTGTCTCCTTTGAAATCTTTGTAAAATTCTTGTATTTTGTCTCTCTGCCAAAACAAATAAAAATAACATAAAAAGAAATTGTATTAAGAAGTTTGATTTGTCCTATCAGCATAAGAATATAGTTTGTAATTGAATTATAGTTTTGTTATTTACCACTTGGACAGCATGTTCAAAGTATAGGTCTGTATGGCCATGTATCCTTGGTAGTTTGGAATTGTAGTGGGTCATTTTTCCATCTTTAATGTCCCAAACTACCAAGCTGAAGTGGAAGTAATGCTTGATCAGTATGAAGACCCTTCCAACTTTATCCACATTATCTTGTAAAACAGTCTTCAATGTTTGGTCAATGTGTTGCTGATCACTGTTACTCTTTTCAACCTCCATATCGTTCTGAACCAAAAATACATATTTATTTATTAACTGAACTATTTATCAAAATATTTATCAAAGTGAACTAGAAAACCACACTTTTCTACCAAAATCAAACTGAACTATTTAGCAAACTGAACTATTTATTACACTGAAGTACAAAACCACACTTATTTACCAAAGCAAACTGAACTATTTATCACAGTGAACTAGAAAACCACACTTTTTTTACCAAAAGCAAACTGTTTGGCACACTTTTTTACCATCGCAAACCGAACTATTTCTCAAACTGAAGCAGAAAACCACAGCTTTTTACCATCGCTAACTGAACTATTTATCAAAACAAACTGAACTATTTATCACAGTGAACTAGAAAACCACACTTTTTTTACCAAAAGCAAACTGTTTGGCACACTTTTTTACCATCGCAAACCGAACTATTTCTCAAACTGAAGCAGAAAACCACAGCTTTTTACCATCGCTAACTGAACTATTTATCAAAATATTTATCAAAGTGAACTAGAAAACCACATTTTTCTACCAAAATCAAACTGAACTATTTATCAAAGTGAACTATTTTAGTAAATTGAACCATGTAGCAAAGTGAACTATAAAACAACATTTTTTTACCAAAGCAAACTGAACTATTTATCAAACTGAACTATTTAGCAAACTGAACTATTTAGCAAACTGAACTATTTAACAAACTGAACTATTTAGCAAACTGAATTACAAAACCACACTTATTTACCAAAGCAAACTGAACTATTTATCACAGTGAACTAGAAAACCACACTTTTTTTACCAAAAGCAAACTGTTTGGCACACTTTTTTACCATCGCAAACCGAACTATTTCTCAAACTGAAGCAGAAAACCACAGCTTTTTACCATCGCTAACTGAACTATTTATCAAAATATTTATCAAAGTGAACTAGAAAACCACACTTTTCTACCAAAATCAAACTGAACTATTTATCAAAGTGAACTATTTTAGTAAATTGAACCATGTAGCAAAGTGAACTATAAAACAACATTTTTTTACCAAAGCAAACTGAACTATTTATCAAACTGAACTATTTAGCAAACTGAACTATTTAGCAAACTGAACTATTTAACAAACTGAACTATTTAGCAAACTGAATTACAAAACCACACTTATTTACCAAAGCAAACTGAACTATTTATCACAGTGAACTAGAAAACCACACTTTTTTACCAAAAGCAAACTGTTTGGCACACTTTTTTGTAAACAAAACTGTTTGGCACTTATAAAACTGAACTATATATCAAAATGAACTATTTATCACAGTGAACTAGAAAACCAGATTTTTTTTGTAAACAAAACTGTTTGGCACTTACAAAGATGAATGAAGGAAGATACAGATTTTGTTGTTGCCCTGTTTTTGATTCATTTTCTGCCATTATGTAGAACGAAGCATCAATTATGTTTGCGTCAATTGCCCCATCCACAAACAATGACGTTATATCTGTTTTCAGGACAACAAGCTCAGTTGCCATGGACCCTTGCCTTGGTTGCATCCAGAAGTAGTCCCTGTGTCAGAAAATAAAAATTATTAAATATCTATATATGTGTGTGTGTGTATGTATACACATGTATTAAGTTATGATTAATAATGTAAACTTACATCTCTTCTTGTCTGTAATATTCTTTGAATTTTTCTTTTGTCTCATCTTTAAGTAACTTGTACGCCCTTGTTTGTGCAGGTAGATGATATCGTTTGTCAATCTTTCCCTTTGCATGCTTCTTTGTAGAATTCTTCACAGATTTGTTTGCTATTTTTTTAGCAATTGGCTTCAAAGGTGATTCAACCTTTATCTGCTCCTTTGCTTTCTCAATTATTGGTTCCAAAGGTTGAGTTTCTGACGGAACAACTGAAGGGCTTTCACTATCACTCACAGCATAAATATATTTTGCCTTCTTTTGTTTTTTCTGTATTGTGATATAATCATACTGTGGATCAACATTTGGTTTGCGGTCATCCCTTTTTCGTATATTTTTGACCAGTGTTCTCGTCTTCTTTGTGGCAGTCTCTTTTCCTTGCTGTTCAGGGTCCTTGATATTTGGAGTTTGCATTTGAACATCTTGTTAAACTCCAGACATCTCTTTTGCAATGGCAATGTGTTTTGCTTCATGCTCTTGATCCTCCATAGCCACATCATTTTCAGTTGCATTCTCTTCAGCTTGATCATCATTTAAATCTGGTACTATTGGCTGCTTTTCCAGTAGCTGCTTCTTCAAAATTCCAATTTCATCCAGAAGTTTATTTACTTTCATAGAAGCTGCTGTGTTCTTTAATTGCAACTGTCTCATTTCAAGTTTCATTGAACTAATCTTCTGGTTGTCCTCATGTTTTTCTTGCAGAAGCTTTTCAATGTGTCTGTTTAATGCACCATTTGTTTGATTCGTTACAATTGAATCTGTGTGTAGGTTGTCCAGTGCATATATCATCATGTGACTGAGCACTAGATACCTCTTTTGATCCATGCTTGCACATCTTTTGAACTCTTCAAAACCTTCCATGCTTAATGTGTTATCAATGCCGATGAAGTCATTTTGATACATTGCATCAATTTTCATCACTTCTTCTGTGTACAATTGATCAAACTGTAATTGAGCTTCAGTGATGTTGATACTTTGATCTTCTTGATTGTCAACTTCACTTCTTTTCCTTTTCATCTTATTTTCCTTTTTCTTTGAAGGCTCGTTATTTTGTTCAGGAGAATGAACAACATTGTGTTCTTCTTGGTTTTTGTTCGAATGCTGCTCTCTTGGTTCTTCAATACCACCACAAATCGGCTCATTTTGTTGAGCACGAGCAACAGCAGCACCAATCTGCACGGTCACACATTACATAATAATGCCATTGTTTCGTGAACATTGTTTATTAAACTTTAAAAAACTAAAACTATTTTACTGAATGCAAAGTTGAATTACTATTGAACTTCAAATTTGAACTATTTTCTGTATGATTATGAAGCCACTACTTCTGAAACTTTAAATTGTAAAGATCAGTATGCTGGATTTGTTGGTTCAAATCTGAAACTTCGAATAAAACTATTACTGGATTTGACAGTTTTTTCTGTTTTATATAAATGATACTATTGCTGGATTTTGTTGTATTAGAGGTTATGCAGGTTTCATTGTTGGTACAAATGCAAAGTTGAATTATTATTAAACTTCAAATTGAACTATTTTCCGTATGATTATAAAGACACTACTTCTGAAACTTTAAACTGTAAAGATCACTATGTTATGAAAAAGTAAAGTGCAAAAATATATTGTTTATTATTTGTCCTTACCTCAATTTCTTCAACTCCAATGTCTCTGATTGCTTTGTGAACTTTTGTAATGTCCCATCTTCCAATGGCAGGAATCATGTTTTCTCGCCCACTTATTGTCTCCACCAGATTGGTGTGGAGACAAATCCAATACTGCATCAAATAAGAACTTTGAATTACTTTTTTGTGTAATTTATAAGACATAATTCATGTTTTTAAAATACATTTGTTATTTCTTACCAAAATAAGGGCAGTACATCCGCTTGTTGTTGCTGATTCTTTTCCATTTTTTCTCTTTTGTTTTGACTTGTTAATCATCTTTAACAAGTAATCTCTCACTCCCTTTGCCCAGTTGTATTTGCTGATTTCGTCCAAAGCTCCACAAATTGTTATGAAGCTCCATGCAATGTAAGTTCCGGACGTTGCAAATAACAATGATTGTAGCAGATGCACACATATAATTGAAGCAGTATCTTTTGCGCCTTGGGGAGTTTTGTCTTGGACTGATTTTTGATATGCTTCAACAATGTCCTTTTTCTTCACAATTTTTTGCTTTGCGAAGTATGTCTTGACAAACTTGTCCTTCATGTTTTTTGTGGACTTGTCGGTGTTTGGTAGTTCAACCCCTTGGTTGTTCAATCCAAATATTTCAACAACATCTTCACTGGATATTGCTTTTGGGTCATGATCTCCAAATTTGAACTTTTGTTGCTTGGAATCATAGCATTGAATGATCTTGATCAGATCCATATCAGATTTCTTTTTTCTCTCTGTCGCAACAATTTGATCATCCATGTAAAACTTGATCAGACTCCAAAATGGTGTGTCGACCAAATGATTGCAAACATCTTTGCGTTGTTGAAGCATTGGTTTGTACAATAGCATTGCATTTGCAAACCCAAAAACGTTGCATCTATATTGCAGGTAGGAAGTTGCAGGTTTTGTTATCACTTTATTGTGTGCACTCTTTACAGCAAATGTCTTCATTCTGGGTTTCTTTTGTTCCTCCATCTGTAAGAATAAACATAGTTTAATTATTGCAACTATTTATCAAACTGAACCATTTATCAAACTGAACTATTTATCAAACTGTAGTACAAAACCACACTTTTTTAGCAAAGCAAACTGAACTATTTATCAAACTGAACTAGAAAACCACATTATATTAACAAAGCAAACTGAACCATTTAACACACTGAACCATTTAGCAAAGTGAACTATTTATCAAAATGAAGTAGAAAACCACACTTTTTTACCAAAGCAAAACTGAACTATTTGTCAATGTGAACTAGAAAACCACACATTTTTCACCAAAGCAAACTGAACTAGTTATCAAACTGAACCATTTATCAAACTGAACTATTTATCAAACTGAACCATTTATCAAACTGAACTATTTATCAAACTGTAGTACAAAACCATACTTTTTTAGCAAAGCAAACTGAACTATTTATCAAACTGAACTAGAAAACCACATTTTTTTAGCAAAGCAAACTGAACTATTTAGCAAACTGAACCATTTAACAAAGTGAACTATTTATCAAAATGAAGTAGAAAACCACACTTTTTTACCAAAGCAAAACTGAACTATTTGTCAATGTGAACTAGAAAACCACACATTTTTCACCAAAGCAAACTGAACTAGTTATCAAACTGAACTGTTTATCAAACTGAACTATTTCGCAAACTGAACCATTTAGCAAACTGAACTTTTTATCAAAGTGAACTAGAAAACCACACATTATTAACAAAAAGAGGAGAGGTTTTACTTTAACATTGATGATGCGGGGCAACATCTCCATAGCAACATCTCCATAGCAATCAGAAAATAACCCACAAGCTCACTATTCACAGAAATCGACAACATAGGAAGGAGATGTAGCTTACTATTCACAAAATAACCCACAAGCTCACTATGTTTGATTTATTGTTTGGCTTAATCTCTAGATTCTGCGCCCTTCACTACCCTAGTATCAGAACAAACTTGGGACAAAAAATAATAAAGGACCAGAATGGGAAACCACAAAATTGTAAGATTGTTACCTTGATTCTTGATTCTTGACGTAGTTTTTGGGTTGAGAATGCGTTGAGATCGAACTTGATTCTTGACGGTTCGAGGAATTGAAAAAGTTCTGAGAAGTTGAAAATGTTTTTCGTACGGTGTGAAGGTTTGGTAGGAATTAATGGGGGTTCTGGGTTTTGCTGATATTTAACTTTTGGCTAACGGACCTGGGTTAGGCTCCGTTAGGAGGTTGTATAATTTATCAGCCCGTGTAGAATTTGGGGGCCTGTCCTTTTCTTTCTGTTAGGGGTAATTTTGGAACCTTATTTTTGAACATTTTGGGCTTTGTAATTCAGCCCGTGTAGAATTTGGGGGCCTGTCCTTATGATTAATTTTGAGGTGCTTTTGGTTAAATAAAACTATAGACTGGTTTTTTATTATGTTGGATATTTGACTAGACTAAGACACTTGTACATGATTACCATCGCAAATACTCTTTGTTCCAAACGTGCGTTACATTTTAATATGTTTATATTCACATTTAAACTTTCTTCTTATTCTCAGGAAACTCCAAAAGTTGAAGCCATAAAGTTGTATAATGTTCAAGAGCGATCATTGAAACATGTAGACTTCAAAAAGATGTCTAACCTAAGAATGCTAAGTCTGGTTAATGGCTTGGTAGTCACCGATTCTCTAGACCTTCCCGATTCTCTTTGTTATCTTGAATGGGTAGCATATCCACTAGAATCTTTGCCGACAAATTTTACTCCGGAAAATCTAGTTGAGCTTCATATGCCACATAGCAAAGTTAAGAAGCTTTGGAAAGAAGAGCAGGTATATTATGTTATATGCCTATTTTAATTCTTGTATAAAATCAAGTGTAGAAATTATATTAATTCTTTATATTTCTATTTAATTTGTTGCAGATACTTGTCAACTTACAAGTTATCAATCTGTCTTGCTCTGAGAATCTAACTGAAGTTCCAAATCTCTCTAGGAGTCTAGAAATTGTGAAGATTAATCTCTGCCGTTGTAAAAGTTTGGTTGAAATTCCTTCGTATTTTCAACATCTTGACAAGCTTACTCGTCTTGATCTTGGAGAGTGCTGGAGTCTCAAGTATCTTCCAGAGATGCCAAGAAATATTCAATACTTAAGTTTAGAATGGAGTGGTATAAAGGAGTTGCCTGAATCAGTTTGGTCTAACGAAAATATTTCTTACTTGAATTTATTGGGATGCAAGCTTAAGAAACTTCCAAGCAGCAGGTGTAAGTTGAAAAATCTCGAGAAACTCGATGTCCATTTGTGCTTTGAAGTTAAAAACCTCCCAGAAATTTGGGAGGCAATGGAACATTTGAAGATCTTAAGATTATCGGGAACAACCGTTACAGAGCTACCCTCATCAATCTGTAAGTTGAAATATCTTGAGAGTCTTGATCTTGCCAGGTGCCCTAGATTTTCCAAATTCCCTGAAATCTTGAAGCCAATGGAACAATTGGTGTCTCTGTGTTTGGAAGACACAGCTGTCAAAATGCTTCCATCGTCAATTGGAAATCTAAATAGGCTTCAAGATTTAAACCTTATTGGCTGCCATCAACTTAAGGATGTCCCAACAAGTATCTACAATTTAACCAATCTTAAATGTCTCAACTTTGGTGGCTGTCGGAGACTTAAAAAATTGCCTTCCAGCTCTGTCGGTTTTCACTCTTTAGAAGAACTAAATCTCTGCTCCAGTGGTATATTGAAAATACCAGCAAGCATTAAACAAGCATCTCGGTTGTCTCTGCTCACCTTAGACGACTGCAAGCGGCTTCAATCTATACCAGAGCTCCCAGTGCTTTGTAATGTTAAAGCTCAAGGCTGCACGTCGCTGAAGATTGTGTCAAGTTCAAGGACAGCACTCACACAAGGTTGGGATAAACCTCAGTATTATTGCAGAGTTTTTACTAATTGCCCAAAATTGGATAATAATTCAAGGAGCAACATAATGGATGAAGCACAGATTACAATTATGCGAATGGCAACTGTTGCGCCATTTAATGACTATTTCTGGCCTTATAATCCCCCGCCTCAGAGCAGCATTGTATGTCCAGGAAAAGAAATTCCAAATTGGTTCAGCCATCAAAATGAGGGATCTTCAGTAGACATCGAGCTTTGTCCAGATTGGTTTCGAACAGGTTTATTTGGTTTCGCTCTCTCTGTTGTTCTTTCTGGGGATCCATGGTTGCCCTTCGGGGAAATAAGAGCTAATTTCATTGTCAAATTCACGGGTGAAAGCCATGTACTGTTCAAATTCACGGGTGAAGAGGTAGGAAAAAACTGCTCCCCTGATGTTTACAAACTTGCCAAAGAGGCCTCTGTTGTCTTCTGCCCGGTGGATTATCAAGAACGACCTGATTCCCATTTGAAGGTGGAAAGCTGTGGCATATGCCCATTGTATGCCGAAGATGCTGAGAAATTCATATGCCCATTGTATGCCGAAGATGCTGAGAAATTCAAATTTGGTCATGTGTTCATGTCGAGGGGACCAAAAGTAGAAGAAGAAACAAGACAAGATGATGATTCCAAAGGTGGTGGATCAGGGGATGAGCCTCAAGTTGGTGGATCAAGTGATGAGTCTGAAGCAAATGAAAGTGATGATCATGGGTCTGAAGTTAGTGCAACTGAAGATGATTCAAGTGATGATCATGGGTCTTAATTCTGTGGAACTAAAAATGATTCGGACTTTTAATCCAACAATCTTAAGCATCATTATCCAATGGAATTAGGAAAAACTTTTAAGGCAAATTTGTACTTTGATAGCTCACTTGTCTGACCAAGAAATAAGACAACAAATAGGCAAGGCTTTTATTATTTTGGTATTGTTTATGCTTTATACATTGTGAAGTGCT
Source organism: Crataegus laevigata (assembly GCA_963580275.1). Lineage (NCBI taxonomy): Eukaryota > Viridiplantae > Streptophyta > Magnoliopsida > Rosales > Rosaceae > Crataegus > Crataegus laevigata. The sequence continues at coordinate 32,611,143 of OY756952.1, forward strand.
AGTTATGGACAAGTGTATAATAGCCTATTTGTCCTCTTTAAAAAACTTGATTTACCTTTATATCATAAACATAGACATTAATTAACACACCATGTCAGGGCAAAGTAAAAATCTCACAACCTAAGCGCGATAGTTTGAACATTCAACACGACAAAAATATGTGATTGTTCAATGGTTGAACTGCAATGAGCAAAAAATATGAATGGTCCAATTGGACTAACACCGGCAAAACTGAGTGTTCTTGTTTGTACCAAACAAAGATCAGCGAAACAAATTTTATTAGAGAGGGTAAAAAATTACAGCAAATTAAGGCTGAAAAAAAGAAAGGCACAGCCCTAGTTTAATAATACAATCATCTTCTGGTTGTAACAAAGATAAAACTATAGGGCTCTTTGCTTCAATAGGACTAGGAACATTCCAAAATTAAGGAGAAAAATTATAGGTCGCACTACAAGCTAAAGGAAGAAAAGAATGAAGAAAAAGCAAGATGCATACACAAAGAAATGAAATACAAAAGATAAATTACAAGTTCGATGGCTGAACTGCATTTGACCTGGAAATATTCATTTTTCTCTCTAGCATCCAAGATTTCTTTCTTTCAAGTCTCTGGGATATTTGTTATGATCCGACACTTATCAGGAAGTAACATGCACACATAACTTTGCTGCTCAAGATGAGAAAATTGGGGAAACATTAAAGTTCTAAGTACCTTTTTATCAGCTTCGGTTGCTTCTTTGAACTTTTGAGTTCAGTGAGTTAACCTCTTCTGTACTCAGTTGATCTACAAGATGTTTCTCCAATTCTGGTACTCTGGGCTTCCGCTACTTGGCCTGCTGCTTTTCCTCAGCACGAGAAGGAGCAACTGTCTTCGGTCCTCCAGCTGGGGGTGCCGTGTGTTGAGCACCAAGACCAGGCATCAGTTGCTGTTGTTTTATGGATGAATACCAGAAGCAGGTCTCCAGTCTACATTGCCAGCATTGGAGTAATTATTTGCAGGTTCAAAAATATTGGATAAATCAAGCATAACATTGCTTAGTAGCACTGCTGGAAGAGGGCTTCCCTCCCTAAACCGCTCCATCAAAGATAAGTGGCATGATGGGTAGTCATTCTATCAATCCGGACTGCACATTTAGACATGACTCAATTTAATAGTACATATTTATGGATGTTCATATGTCAATTGGCCAGTAAAAGATTACTCCCAATCACAAATTAAATTTTATATCTACAAAATATCTATGGCATATGTAAGTTTTTACATCAAAATACGAACACATCATGCAGAGAATGAACATCCAGCAGCAAAGCATCTCGCAGAAATATATGCTTGATTGAGCCTGTTATGTTCAGCAATTCAAGCTAATGAGAAAGTGCACTCATACAATCAATATTTAACATAATATGCCCCTGGTTATCATTTTATACGGAAATTCCTTCAGCAAAACAATTCCGCATTGTACTAACACGAAATAAAAACCTCAGCTTAGATAAGAGAATTAAGACATCCCGAACTCACATTTAACACCATCAAATTCAAAATCAATCTGATTCGGAACACAGTTCCACCACCATCAAATCCAATTACAAAAATATAATCATACACACACATGATTATACATATATACACAAGCACACACACACACATATATATATATATAGAGAGAGAGAGAGAGAGAGAGAGAGAGAGAGAGAGAGAGAGAAAGAGTACATGCGCAAGGACCTGTTTGGGGAGACCAAAGCCTTGGAAGAAAGCGACGACTTCATTGCCACTAATCCGGCCATCGCGGTCCAAATCGGCCCGTCGGAAATACGGATCGAAGAGATCCACATGCGCTGATTGGTTCTGCGTCGACGCCATCGCCACCGTCGGATTGCGATTAGCTGATGATCAAATCACGGAATCAATAGAGAGCGCCGCGCGCTCAGGCTGCAGTGCTCGTAAGGAGCGCCGGGAAGAATCAGAAAACCACGAATTCGAAGGACCATGATTTGGTTGCCTTTCTTCTCCAATTCGGAGGAAAATCAGAAGACGACAAAGACAAATGGTGCTGTATTTGTCTTATATTTCAAAATTGCCACTGGTCCTAATGAGCCCGGCACATTAGGTACTACCACAACAAATACAATTTGGAAATCAGAGTAAGTTTATGTTTTCGATTTGTCAACTTAACGTGGGATTGAGAAGGAAGCTACAATTTATGCGCGATTGATAGAAATGTGCAAATAATGCGAGATTGAGAAGGCAGCTACAATTTAGAAATCAAAGTCACTTGTCGGATATTTGACATGTTATATTGTGAGATTGTAAATCGCAGATGTACATTTAGACATCGTTCTGTAAATCTGTCTAAAGAATAAACCTAATTGATAATTTATACACACCCATATAGATTAACTACTCTTATCATGGCTAAGAAGCAGCTCATGTCCACGACGGTGATGTGTTCACGTTTCGTCAGTTTCGTGTGCTCTTTTTCTTTAAGGAGACAATCAGTAATTTGCATTCTAAATATGATTATAAACCCTTCAAATAACTTTATTAGTTGGTACAATTAAGGCATTTTGATTGATTCCTTTTGTGATCACCTCATTTTCACTATTTAATTAGTACCTGAAAGTTCTTGCATCACATGATGTGCATGGAAATGTCTATTAAATAAAACATTGGGTATCTTTGAAGTAGTACTATGTTTCAGATCAAAATCAAAGAACCGGCCTAATAATTGATGTAATTAGCAGACATTCACACATAATGTAATGCATTCTTTATTGGAGCTACAACTTTGTCTAGCTTTTTATGAGATTTTGACCTGGGAAGGTTCATGAGATACGTGATGTGCTCTGGGGTGGGATGCGGGAACGGGGAGCTTCGTGGCTGAGAAAGGAGTACATGGGAGATACGTAGAAGCAGGTGATTCTGGTTCCAGCTTCTGGGGGTTTGTGTGGAAGTCTAATATCTTGCAGTAATCAAGAGATTAGAGAGAGAATTTGTAGAGAGAGAATGAATATGTGAAGAATGATTCTCATTAACTTTGACAATGCACCATACAAAAGGATATAGACATATAAATAACTGTCTATTGCCTGGTCACCAATCTTACATAACAGTCTTATCTACTAATTACTTAACCACTATGGTAAGCACTAATCTGGTGCCTTGAGTGCACTGTGATACGATGATCCTCTATTACCCTTAACAGTTTGATTGTTGCCATAATAAACTTGTTTCGAGATGCTCGAGGATGGTTCACAAGATAACAATGGCAATGAGCAAGGAGGAGAAAAAGGAGAGAATTTATTAGTGAAAATGGGAATGCCTATTTCGGTTTTTGATGGTCTCAAGGCAATTGCTGCTTGTGTCACACTTGGGACTGGGAACTCGTTAGGTGCCGAGGTCCTAGCGTTGAGATTGGAACTTGTATAGCCAAGGGGATTGGTGCTGTGTTTGATAAAAGTTCACAAAGAAGGCTCTCTCATGTGGCTGCTGGAATTGCTTCTGGTTGGTATTCAGTTTTGTGTATGTCTATGCTGCCATTATCAATACATGTATGCCCTCAGCTGATCAGTTTTGACTATGGCATCAGTACGTTATCTCGGAGTATTTACATGCTCCTGGTAATGTGATTTGCCTTTACTGAATATGGTTTCTGAATTTTCCCATTATTTGGGTAGTTGATTTACATTGCATATTCCAAATGGGTAATTTCATATATGATTGTGTTACAACACTAGTTTATTCACTCTACTGGGATGAATTTTTCAGGCATACCTTTAGTATATCTAGAGGTTGATGTTCAAGTCATTGTTTAAAGCTGCGGTTTTAATAATGAGACGTATTCGTATCATTTTCAGAGCTTCCGCTACATCTATTGCTGGTGTCGTATGTGGCTTGGTTCGTTAACCTTATCAAAGTGCACATCGTACATGTTGGTATTTGTTGACAATCTTCACAAGACCGTTGGCCCACCCTTTGAGAAAAGCCTCTCACAGCTGATCTGTTGCTTCAGTTGGTAGTGGTCAAGATAGGTGCAACCGCCTTGTGTCCAGCCTCTGGATTAGTGGGAGGCTACTATGCTCCATCACTTTTTATTGGTGCAGCAACAGGAATGGCATACGGCAAAAACATCAGTTCTGCAGTTGCTCAGTCCAATCCTATACTTCATCTTTCCGTCTTGGAAGTAGCGTCATCCAGGGTCGGTCCAGAGATTTTTGAGGCCTAGGGCGACGCCAAAAAATATGTCCTAACTTCATATAAGAAAATTATTTATTTTCACAGGTGAGACATCGATAAAATTATACTTAGAAAAACACTTCAAACTCAATAATTTAGAAATACAGAAAGACTAATTTATTTTGTATCGAGATAAGAAAATCAAAAAACTCTGAGCTTACAAGTAAATAGATGATGAGTTTTGTTTTCCATCTGAACTTTTAAAGTGTTTTTGAATAAATCGTGATGCGTTTTTTCTTATTTACTAACTTTGTCAATATGGGATTAAAAAAATAATGAAGTTTTCGAGTCTTTAATTGATATGTATAAGTAATGAATGGGCACTAAATTAAACCTTGTGATGACAAGTCATATGGTTTGCGAATTTGCTCTAAAAACTTGGTCTAAGCTAGCTAGTAACTAAAAATAAATTAACAACCAAACAAAAATTCGTAAAAACTAAAAACAAATAAACACCCACATAGCATTTCAAACTAGAACCTCTCGTTAATTTTAAACAACAAAAACCATTTCTTCTAATTAAACTTCTTTATCATTTAACCAAATTTTATAAATTTATTTTTCTTATGAAAAGAATTTTTTTACAAGAGAGATGTTGCTTACAATTGTAAATATGCTACTGAAAGACTAATTCTCTTTTAACCAAGGAGGATGAATGCAAGTTGTTTCATCATGAAATTTCTGCAAAGACGCATGTGTGCTAGCTGTTCTTGATGATTAATTCTTGCTTTGTATTGTTTATTAAAACAATTTGTGTGGTTCTTTACTTTTGAGCACCTATAAATAGGCCTTCTTGCAAGGCTTAAAACTCACCAATTCACACAACACTTCCATTCTACACAACCTAAACTATCCTAGCCGCAACCCCCTCTTCTTTCTTCCAAAAAATTTGATTCTAACCTATCCTAGCCTTACCCCTACCTACCCATCCTAAACACCACTATACATCCCCCTATCCATTCCTCCATACAACCAAACCTTCAACCCACAACCACCCCTTGTGCCGTACCAAAGGAAGGGAAGGAAAGTGCTTGGACGTGCTTGCCACTCAACGAGGATCGTTGGAGCGTTTAGGTGTTTTCTTTCTTTTATTTTCAATGTATAAATCTATTTACCTTTGTTTTACAATTATGAGGAACTAAACCCCCCCTTTTGCTAGGGGAGATTCAAAGCCATGATTACATTTGCATTATGAATTAACTACTTTTGGTTGTGCTTTAATAATTTGTGATTTCAATTCGCTTAACTATTTGATTGATAACTTATTTGTGTATGTTAATTAAGAGTGCACGCTTAGTTTTCATGCATAAGTTTGATGCTAGAATATAAGGAAATTTCACCTAATCGTTATGAACTTATATTCATGAGTAGTGAAGGTTGCTATCCACAATCGTGTTAAGTGAATTTTTGGCAAGAGTATCATGCTTTTCATAGTTACGAATGCCTCGTCAATACTTATAGTTCTCATGAATCTTAACGATCTTTGATTGTATCTCAATTGTGCTTTTCGCGTATGGAACTTTTGAAGAATGTTTTGAATTGTTATATGCGCTTTCCTATTCAATTCATTAACTTAAGGAGAACTTGAAGGTTAAAAAAGTGCTATCACGGTTAACCCGGAGTATTGAGTTTCATAAGTTATCGAAAGAACAACTAAAAATTGGTTTATGTACAAGTGTATCATGTGTGGAGGAGAACCCTCTAGCTAATCCATCATCCATTCAAACAACCATATTTTGTGTCTAAATTTGTCTAGTTTATAATTTGTTTATTTTCAAGTTATTCTCATCAAAACCCAATCCCCCTTTTACAATTTATGTCCTTTGATTTGAATCTACTTTATTTGATTTCTTTTGAGTTCTTTGAGTTAATTTAGTTTAGAGTTGGTTAATTTTCATAATTTGAATCTTTTAAATTCAATTCAAGTCCTAAAATAACCCTAGAATCTGTTTTAGTTTATTTGTTAGTTTTGGGCTATTTTGAGTTATTCTAGTTTATTTTGAATCATTTGAATCTAGTTAAGTGTTTTGATTTTAGATTTGTGTTTTTGAAGTTTTATTTAGTGTTTCTAAGTTCATTTTATAGATTAGCAATCTCTCCTAATCCCCTGTGTAGAACGATCCCTACTTGCATATATACTACAATTGTCAACAAGAGGGTTTAATTTGTGTGTTTGCTTATTTACGCATCATGGAACAGTTAAACAAATTGAATTCACAATTCATGAAATCACAACTAAAGGTAATCAATTCATATCACAAATATATTCATAGTTTTGAATCAACCTCTAGCAAAAAAGAAATCAGTTCCTCATGTTCACAACTACACAAAGATAATCAGATTTAAACATTGAAAATAAAGAAAGAAAACACCTAGAAATGCTCCAACAATCCAACGTCTTGAATTGCAAGCACGGCTCCAAGGCAATCCTCATATCCTTCCTTTGTATAGCTGCTGCACAAGGGACTTGTGGTGATGGTTTGGTGCGGCAAAGGATTAGAATAGGGTCAGAGAATGTGGAAGGGTGGTAGGGGATGGATAGGAGAAGAGATGGATGGAAAGGATGGAGGAAAAGAAAGAGTTGCGGCAGAATTATGTTAGAATGGTCCAGAGAATGTGTTGAATGAATTGGTGCGGCACATATGTATTTATAGGGGCTAGGGCACGGTTTTGATGTATTTTAGGGAAGGAAATAACTTAGCTATTTTGTCCACAAGAATTAAAAATCAGAAATCAATCAAAATAAGTAAGAAAGGTACAGAATTTAAAGAGAATAGGAAAGGATATGTGGCAGGAATTTATGTAGGAAAGGGAATATGATTTTGGGTCAAAAAATAGGAAAGAAAGGTAAGAAGGAATCATAAATTAAAGAGAAATAGGAATGTGAAATTCGGCAGAATTGTGTAGGAGAGAAAAGGAATGTGTTTTAAGGCACAAAATAGGTAAGAAAGGGTCCTCCTTGTGCAGCAAGGCATAGAACACAAAGGGAATGTGTTTTTGGTCAGAAATTAGGCAAGAAAGAACCTCCTTGGGCGGCAAGGAAGGGAAACAAAACAGGAATGTGTGTTTAGGTGCAGATTTGGTCAAGAAAAGGCAAGTAAAGCCTCTTCCTTGTGTGGCAAGCTTTGGGACTGATTTAGGGCATGTCTAAGGCTTCTAGAACATGTAATTAACAGCCCTAACAAGTTTTGGAAACCCTTTGTGGCTGGAATAGAAACTTCCAACTTTAGAAACTTTGGTTTCCAATTTTGAACTCTTCATTCTTCATTCTTCATTCAATCCTAGGTTCATTTAATCTTCAATTTCATTCTTCCATTAAGCTCCAAGCATGTTTTAACCATCTTAAGCCCAAATATGCTCCAAAACACACCAAAATGCACTTCTTTGCTTCAATAGCCCAATGGACCTACAAACACACGAAAATAGCTCAAAGTACTAAAATAACTAAGTTCTAACAACATAAATGCAAGGAAACAAGCTAAGTAAGTGATGTAAATATGCTCCTATGCACGTTTAAAAGGAAACCTAATTCATAATTTAAACACACTCATTAGATTATCTACTCTTATCATGGTCAACAAGCAACTTATGCACCCGACGACATAGTGTTCGTGTTTGGTCGGTTTCACGCCCTCTTCTTCGTTAATGACGTGATCAGTGATTAGTGTTCTAAAATATGATTATAAACCCTTTAAATAACTTCATTAGTTCGTACAGTTAAAGCATTTTGATTCATCCCTTTGTGATCGCCATCATTTTCGATATTTAATTAGTCCCCTGAAACTTCTTGCATTACATGATATGCATGGAAAGGTCTATTAAATAAAACATTAGGGATCTTTGAAGTAGTTCTAAGTTTCGGATCAAAACCGAAGAACCAGGCATAATAATTAATGTAATTAGTAAACATTGACACATAATGTAATGCATTCTTTTTTGGAGCTACAACCTTGTCAAGTTTCCATTATTTTGTAATTGTATATGTTGGTTTGGCGTATGTCGCTGGCTACTCTGAGTTTAAGCGTGCAACTCCGTTATGGGAGCTTCTTTTGTTCTCAGTTTTAGTAAATGTCTCAATCACCAGGATGGATTTCTCAAATTTTATTAAGTAATTTATGTGCTCTTTAACTATTTTTTGGTATGAATAGTTGCACCTTCTTATTTGCAAATGTTAAGGACAATTGTTCACGTGCAAGGACAATTGTTCACGTGCACGTAAACCGTAAGTTTGTAAACATCAGGGGAGCAGTTTTTTCCTATTTCTTCACTTCTAAAGGCCTCATTCCACACATGCACGTAATGTTGGTTGTTGCTTGGGATACAGTATTTAGAAGTGAACAGTTCATGGCTTTCACCCAAGAATTTGACAATTAAATTAGCTCTTATAAAAAAGGCACACCGCAGCTCTGAAATGACAGAGAGAGCGAAACCAAATAAACCTGTGCAAAACCAATCTGGACGAAGCTCGATGTCTACTGAAGATCCCTCATTTTGATAGCTGAACCAATTTGGAATTTCTTTTCCTGGACATACAATCTTAATCTGAGGCCAGGGGTTCTCAAGCCACCAATAGTAATTTAATGGCGCAATAGTTGCCATTCGCTTAATTGCAATCTGTGCTTCATCCATTATGGTGCTCCTTGAATTATTATCAAATTTTGGGCAATTAGTAAAAACTCTGAAAAAATAATTAGGTTTATCCCAACCTTGTGCGAGTGCTTTCCTTGAACTTGACACTATCTTCAGCGACGTGCAGCCTTGAGCTTTAACATTACATAGCACTGTAAATTTCTATATTTAAAAAAACACCAAGGGGATTCGAACCCCTCCCATTTTATTCCTTCAACACCTTGACCACCATATCACTTATGTATTTGTGAAAATATGCTAAAATATTTACATATTTTCTACTCATAATGTTTGCCAGCTTGCTATATAATCAACTTAAATTAGTTAAATCCATCATGCAATGCATTTTCTTCCAATTTTTTGTGATAAACTAATAGATAATTGACTAAATAAACATCCTGCAAAGTTTCAATAAAAATTTCCAAGTGTTTCTTACAATTTCTGTGGTTTTTATTCAATTTTTATCGATATCGATAATATCCCGATATTTCCATCGAAATTTCCGTATTTTTAGACTATTTATATTTCCGATATCATTGATATTTAATACCTTGGTTCGGACATCCTTAAATTGCTTGCAGAAACAAAGGATTAAATCTTGAAGCCTCTTTAGATTTCCAATAGTTGAGGGAAGCGTTTCGACAAACTAAGACACACCAAATGTTCCATTGGCTTCAAGATTTCAGGGAATTTGGAAAATCTAGAGCAATTGGCGAGATAAAGACTCAAGATATTTAACTTACTTATTGACGAGGATAACTCTTTAACTGATGTACATTATATTTTATTGTTTTAAAAAATAATATACATGTTATTAATTTTTCTTGGACATTAAAAAAACAAAAAACACGGATAAACTGAGTGAATACGTAAAATACTCACTAATGAATACCTAAATATTATACTCAGTTCAGTTATTGTATCGCTATATTTCTTTCATAAACATTAATTACATCTGAGGACAGAGTGTGAGGTCTAATTCGCCTCTCCTACAATATTGCTTGGGTAAAAACCATATAAACCATTTCGACAAAAAAAGAAAAAGAAAAAGAAAAACAGGTTGGAAAAAACCAGCAGCCACGACTAGGCTCCCCTTGATCTCTCTTCCTTCACTTTACTCTTCTTATTGGGTCGATGACTCTTGAAATCAAGTCTACTGAATGGGAAGGACCTTGCTTTTCAAAATCGGACTCTGGTAGGGTTTTAAAGCACACCACAAAGTAGCACACAATTATCCTATTGATTTTCCTTATTAACACTAAGATTTGTCAATTGTAGTATATGAAAATAAGGGTCTTTCCCGCAGAAGATTGTTTTATCTAACTACTTAAAATGTCACACAAATTGGGCTGCTGTCTCTACTGACCAGCCACCGAAAAATAATTATTAGACTAACTTACACTTCTCTAAAGGCAACGAAATTTTATATGAATATACTAGACACACAGAGCTACACTCACACAAATATTTGGGATTTTTGGAGTTGATTTGCTATTTAAATTAAATCGGACAAAACAGGACAGAAGCAAAGTTTAAATAATACCAATAGATTGTATTTCACAAGTTAAGAAAACGAGTTAGGGAAAATGCTATCCACCACCAAATAATCATGCAAACATGTTATGTTTCGTTCAAATTTCTTTTATTTCCAGATGAAGATGCTCAAGTTGGCTCAATGTTAGAACTCAACCTATGACTCTTTCTTACGTAGTATGTTAAGAGAATGACGTTTTCAACTTAACATAGTCCCTAACATGCAATCTAGAATGACGTGTTCATAGATTTAACAAGTAGAAATCATTAAGAATGAAAAGAGTTTGAGTCATCACCAAGGTATAAAATATCGATAATATCGGAAATATCGGTAGTCCAGAAACACGGAAATATCGGGATAATATCGATATCGATAAAAATAATACGGAAACCACGGAAATTGTAAGAAAAAGTTGGAAATTTTTATTGAAACTTTGCAGGATGTTTATTTAGTCAATTATCTATTAGTTTATCACAAAAAATTGGAAGGAAATGCATTGCATGATGGATTTAACTGATTTAAGTTGATTATATAGCGAGCTGACAAACATTGTGAGTGTAGAAAATATGTGATAATTAATGAAAGAAGTTTAAACACATCATAATCATTTATATATAATGAATTAGTACAATATTTTACACTTTATACATTGCATGGTAACATACATGAGTGACTTAGTACCACATAGAGTTCTTATGAGGTTCAAACTTTTCACTATCTTCATCATCTCTATGTGTAGAGTAAATGTATTGTGAAAAGTAGTCATCAAATAATAAATCCCCAAAATAATTTTACATATAATTGTTAACATGTCAGTAAAAAATATATGTCATTTTCTCCTTCTTTTCTTTATTTCTTTTTTTTTTTTCTTTTTCCCAATTTAAAAATTGGTTATAGATCCATCGCAAATGGGTAGCCTTAACCGGATGTGTGGTAAAGGTACGCTCGAAAGCTGTTCCCGTCCCTGTCAAGGAGATGCCAACCATCTCTCCTTTCTACGAACACTTCTTTATTTCTTTTTTCAAAACACACAAAAAAAAAAATGAAAAGAGAATCCAAAGCATGCTTTCCCAGCTTTTTGTCATTTCCTCCATCTCTTCTCTGCCAAGTAGTCCTGGTTTGCTTTTTCTTCCCCATGCTTTTCCTTTCTCTTCTCCATGGATGAAAATAGATCCCTTCTTCCTCACCCACCTTTGTCTCCCAATTCCCAGATTCCCTTCTTCCCCCTACCTTTCTATCCAGATTGCCAGCTTTCCCCCCCCCCACTTTTGCGTCCACGTTCTCGAAGCCCCTTCTTCCCTCCCCCACTCTTCTGTCCAGGTTTCCCCCGCTATTCTCTTCCCCCCACTTTTCTGTATCAGATTCCCACCCCCACCCCCACTTTTCTGTTTCAGGTTTCCCCCGCTATTTCGGACACTGGTCATCACAAGGCATCGTATGTACTGGCGTTGTCTTACTTATCCTAGAAATCGGTTCACATGTTAATCACAATTAACAAGTGCTACTCTAGAACATATGTAGGTCCTCATTCAACAAGGGCAGGCACACATATATTCATAGCATTAAAATCCTAGATATGCTTACTACGTAAGCATCCATAGAAACACATAAAGAATTCATCAATGACATAAGTAGTGAAGCAATTTTCATACTTTCATAAAAGTCATTCAAACGAAATTCATAACAAACTTACAATCATATTCGGGGCTTCAAAACAGTCCCTAACTACTAAAAATTAGTTACACATTATTCTCAAATTAAACCAAAAATAAAACATGAGTTTAAGAAGATAGAATCGAAAGAGGAGAGTGCAAAGATTTTGTCTTCTTTCCTTCATTTGCCGACCTCTCTGTGTTTGAATCTTTTGTCCGTGTGTACCTCCCTGGTGCCCTGCACTCCCGCAGCCCCCTGTCCGAGTCTCCTGCTCTATCCTCTGTCCGTGAGCTTCTTCTTTTTGCTCCACGCTATATCTGCTATGTCTCTTGTCTTTTCTTTTTATTTCCTGCCTCTATGTTGCTCGCGTTCCACTTTCAAAAGTAAGCAATGCTTTAAATTTCTGCCCATTCTCCTTTCCAGCAAAACTCATTTTCTTTCCCCATTATTTTATGCTTTTTGTTTTCTTTTGCCGTGGAGATAAGCTGTCTACTTCTTTTTTTCAAAAACCACCCGTGGAGATAAGCTCCACTTCCAATTCTTTTGTGTTTTTATTATTTCCTTTTCTCCTTTTTCCACATCATGATTGATTCCAACCTTTAAATTTTATTATTCCACTAGCTACTGCCTCCTCAACTTCAAGTGTCTTTTGATTGTTTCATATTCAATGCCGTTGCCCTTTTTTTCTTCAATTTCTTTCTGTTTGCTTGAAATTGATCCTAAAGCAAATGTAATTGCACATTAACACAAAATAAGGTAAAATGCAACCATTCTAACACAAAAACATCATAAAGACTTTAGAAATGGATGGTATAAATGCATGAAATATATGAGTGATCAGACCCGACCAAAACCAGCAAGTGCGTCACATTGATGCTACACTGACGTGCCGGGTGTTGGTGTCCTTATCGAGATTAAATTGCTTTGGATGCTCTGCTTGTCAGAACCAGCAAGTGCGTCACATTGATGCTACACTGACGTGCCGGGTGTTGGTTAGTCCTTGTTGAGATTAAATTGCTTTGGATGCTCTGCTGGTCAAAAAGATGAAATCAGTAGATGGAGCAACAAAGTTAAATTTGTACATAAAGCGCCTAAGGCCCCGTGGGGGAGGGAAATGGATCCTCTCTGGATCCATTCCACTAAGTCCACTAAATCAAACAATTCGGGTTCTTGAAATTTGATCTAACGGTTAAGTTATTATAACTTTAAAGTGAGTCCATGTTTGTAGCCGTTGGATCGAATTTCAAAGGCTCAGATTGTTTGATTTGGTGAACTTGATAGAAGAGATCTGGAGATGATCCCTTTTTGTGGGAGAGGGGCTATTTCCTACTGTTTGCTGGCCACTACCATAAAGCGCGTAGTAGCATTATCAATTATAATTTGTTTTTAAGCATGTGAAAGTGACTAATCCTTGTCTCTCCAAATTTTCAAATTTTGTACTCCCTGGAGAATTTAAGGTGTGTATGTGATCTGCTTTAGAAGGACTCGGCTGACTCTGTCCTCCACTAGCACCAGGCAACTTCCTTGCATCAGGAGGAGCTGGATTCATTCTTAATTTCACCTTTCTTTCTTTCTTAATTTCACACAAAGGGGATATTTTATACTAATCATACTAAGGGGATGCCAGGGACTATGAACTCAAAACATAGTGAGTTGAAGAGAAATTTATTAACCATAAGGGCAATCCACCACTTGTTTTTCTCGTAATCAGGCTACACCTTAGTTCACCGAAGCCAATTTGGGAGGTATGCTTTTTCCTATATCAAGGTTCGCTCATTCATTTTCAAATGTTTTAGTTTGCTTTTATCCTTAATTGAAGAGTCATGTATATTTTGTAAGCTACTATGACATTTTGGATTAATAATGAATGAACAAATTTGTAATCTGAGTGCTACGGTGACCCACCAGGTGTAAGTTAGCTGTCTTTGTCAAGACTGAGTTTCATTGGATGATCTGCTGATCAAAGATGAAACTAGTGGATGGAAAAAAAAAGAGTAATGCTAGGGAGACTAAATTTGTAAACTAAATTTGCAAACAAAATAATATGTCACCAATAAAAAAAAACATGTTAATCTACGCTTAAGTAGTAATCCAATCATCAACTTCCATGTCATTTAGTTCATAAAATTTAATCTATAAATTTAGTTTTCTAGCATTATATAAAAAAAAATTATGCAAGGATGACTTGTGAGTTGTGACTTGTAAGCTTTAATGAAAGTTGTGAACTCATGGGGATGTGCCTTCTTTTTTTGTCTTTCTTCTTATAGCAGTTCCACAGTGGTGGAGACCCCTTAGGGCTATCCACCCAGTAAACAATAACTGCCCTGATGAACAGTAATCGCCTTTTACATCTCCATCCCTGCACTGAATAGCCATGGCAATTGGTAATAAAATATTAGTATTTTTTTATTTATAAAATAATACAAAATAATTTTATTTGTAATTTCGAATAAGATTTTTAATCGTTCTCGTTGCGCCATGTGTCATTATCCGAAAAGACAATTATTGGTGATGGATTTATGATAATATTTTTAATCATTCTCGTTGTGCCACGTGTCATTATCTGAAAAGACAATTATTGGTGATGGATTTTCGATAAATTTTTTAACCAATCACATCGCGCCACGTGTCACAATCTGTTTACAATCTTTGAGGATATATTTCCACCAGATTTTTAACGAATGACGGCATGCCACGTGACATTATCTACAACCTAATCCTTTCTGAATCCTCCATATAAATATAATCCACCATCCATCCTCAGAAATCTCACATCAATTTTCTCAAGATCTCTATCATTATTCATAGTTTCTGCTTCCTTATTCACCAAAATCTCTATCATTATTCATAGTTTCTGCTTCCTTCTTACAATGTCTTCTTCTTCTTTAAGGATGATGTGGGAAATCGATCAACAAGAGGAAGGATTGTTTAACCCATCAGAAGGAATGTTCAAATGCCGGCCGGCCCAAAAAGAGAGGGAAGATGATGACAAGGTAGATGGAGAGATGATGAATCAAGAATGGCAAAAGCCTCACATTCCTGTCAAGTCATCCAAGCTGTGGCTCGGATCTCCAGGCCTAACCATTTTGGAAACATTGATAGAAGAAGGAAACGACTAGGTCATGATCTCTTGGACAATTATTTTGTCCGTAACAGTGCATTCCCTGATACATACTTTAGACATCGTTTTAGAATGGAATGACATTTGTTCAAGAAAATCATGGGTGCTGTTTGCAACCATGATTCTTACTTTGTGCAAAAGAAGGATGCTTTTGGTGCTATGGGTCTCCTGCCTGAGCAAAAAATTACTGCTGCCTTGCGGATGCTTGCATATGGAGCATTTGCAGACCAAGTGGACGAGATAGTAAAGATGGGAAAATAAACCATTCTTGAGTCCATGATGAGGTTCTGCTCTGCAATCGAATCTATCTACACCGTAGAGTACCTCCAGAGACCTACTGAGATGGACTTGCAATGCGAGGTTTTCCAGGGATGATTGGAAGCATTGACTGTATGCACTGGACCTGGAAAAACTGTCCAAGTGCATGGCAAGGCGCTTATGAGGACAGAAAATGATCAAAAAGTATCATTTTGGATGCGGTGGCATCTTTTGATACATGGATTTGGTGTGAAGCTCAAAATGACCTCAATGTCCTTGCCCAATCCCTAGTGTTCAACGATGTCCTACAAGGAAAGGTACCAAAAGTCACGTACTGGGTCAACAGACATAAGTACGACGGGCCATACTACCTAGCAGACGGCATTTACCCAAGATGGTCATCATTTGTCAAAACAGTGTCACGTCCGCGAAGTGCAAAGGAAAAACACTTTGCAAGTTGTCAAGAAGGGTGCAGGAAGGATGTGGAGCATTGTTTTGGTATCCTCCAAGCTCGCTCGGCGATTGTCAGGTGTGCATACTATAGTCGCATATATTGATATGAAATTTTACACATTCATAGAAGTGAGTAAGTATATGAGTTGCGCGATCCAATTTTATTTAAAAAGGTGGTAACAAGTGTATCAGTATTATGTATATAGATAATATTATTGATTTCTACATAGTTCTCTTCTTTTTACTAAAATTATTCAACTAGGGTAAATGTGGCCCACAAAACGAGGCGTGGCGTCGCACACAATATGAGGCGGGCTTGGCACACGAAAAATATGACATGCAAAATGAGACAGGCTCGGCGCACGGGTCAACCATCGTTGCTCGCATGAAGCATTGGTGCTGGGGTGAAGCATATATAAGCCGCTGTTGATATGGGGTAGGTTTAGTTTTAATCTCATGGGTCAATCATTGTTGTCCGTATGAACCATTGGTGTCGGGGGTAGGGCATTTATAAGTGGGTATGGTTTAGTTTTTATCCCACGTGGCAACCGTGGTTTGTCGTACGAACCATAGGTGCCGGGGGTAGTGTTTAGTTTTAATCCCACAGGTTGACCATTGTTGCCCACACAAAGCATTGGTGCCGAGGATAGGCATTTATAGGCCGCTATCAATAGGGGTAAGGTTTAGTTTTAATCTCAGGGGTCAACCATGGTTGGCTGAACAAAGCATTGTTGCCAAGGTTGGGGCATTTATAAGATGATATGAACTATGATAGAATTCACACTAAACTCGTCATTTTTAACATAGTAACCCCTTGTTAAAAACAATTTTCTCCGCCACGCTGCAGTGAGTGAAAAAAAAAATCCCTAAATCTTGAATCTATATAAACCGTGGTTCCATTCTTTGTCATAGTGGATTGAACTAGTTAGTAACTTAATCTACACTAACCACTCGTCTTGAACATTCCACAAAGAAAATTCATGATCTGAATCATTCGTGTTTAAGTCGCCATTCATTGATTATCTTTGTAAAAAATCACTTAAACTAGAAATTGTTTCACCCTTTAATTATTATTGTGAACATTTCTTCGGTTATCAAATCATAGTTACATAAGTAAATGATTTCCAAATTTTAGTGAAATCTTGAAGAGTTGATCTTTCAATTTTAGTGGAATGAGCTTGGATGAAGGGTTAGCATCGTATTACGTACACATTTAGCACTAAATATTTTGTCAGTATATTCTACCATTCAATTCCTTAATAAGTTTTTTCATAAATTTTAAACAAAACATTAAGGAAATATGCAATATTCAAAGAGAACGTCTTGTAATTAAATTGAAAGCTTTTCAAATCATCAAGAACTAAAATAACAAATTAAGGCCAACTTGATTATTTTATGTGTTGTCATGTTGGCTGATTGGCAAATTAGAACAAATTTTTTTTTTTGAATAAACGATATTATCTACATTAAGGGAGTGGAGAAGTAGGCTAAGCCTTACAATGAGCTAGCAATAATATGGTTCAAATTCGCCTTTGGCGAGAATTGAACTTAAGACTTCTCACTTACAAGTAAAGAGGAATACCATTAGACCGTAGTACTAAGTGGCAATTGGTTTTTTTTTTTTTTTTTGAACAAACGATATTAATTATCTACACTAAAGGTGAAGGAGTGTTAAGCCTCACAATGAGTTATCAATAATATGGTTCAAATTCGCCTTTGACAATAATTGAACCTAAGACTTCTTACTTATAAATGAAGATGAATATCATTAGATCGTAGTACTAAGTGACAATTATAGAAGAGACGTACAGCAAAAATAACGTTGAGGGTAAGGCTACACCAAAATTAGAGGCGAGAAAAACCGACTCATATTTTTGCGACTTTACTTGTGTGGCTTGACATTCTTGTTCCATTTTCCTACTTTGTGATCACAATTAGGTCTGCTGCTGCCAAAGCCAAAGGTCGCAAACCACCTAAATAGGGCACCTTCGCCTATTCGGAGGACTCAAACCTTCCCACATTGCATTGGGTGCCTTGGCGGACAAGTACGGACCAGTCTTCACCATCAACATCGATGTCCACTCCGCCATGGTGGTTAATTCTTGGGAGGATGCAAAGGAGTGCTTCACCACCAATGACTTGATTATTTCTTCACGTCCCCAAACCATAGGCGTTGTAATCTTGAGCTTGAACCATGCCATGCTTAGGGCTTAGCCCATACAGTGCATACTCGTGTGAGATACGCAAAATAATTGTCCAAGAGCTACTCTTAAGCCGCAGGCAGGAGCTACTAAAACATGTTCGAGAATCCGAAGTAGCCATGAGTATCAAAGAGCTATACATGTTATGGACCCGAAAAAAAAAAGATTCATGCTCGAGACAAATTTATGTGGAAATGAAGCAGTGGCTCAACGACTTAAATATGAGCGTGATTTTTAGGATGGTTGGCGGAAAAAAAGGTACTTTAATATTACGAATGATAGTTTTATTGACGAAGAAAAGGAACGTCGGTTGCATAAAGCCATGAGGGTAGTTTTATTGACGAAGAAAAGGAACGTCGGTTGCATAAAGCCATGAGGGAACTCTTTCATTATATGGGAATGTTTGTGTTGGAGGATGCCGTTCCAATGTTTGTGTTGGAGGATGCCGTTCCATGGCTTAGCGTCTTAGGTTTTTGGACATTGTGGGCATGAGAAAGCTGTGCAATCTTAAACTCAAATTATTGCCATTCTAGTATTGTATCGCAAATTAATTTGAAAAAAAAATAAAGGTGAAATCATAAAAATTAATTAATTTGGGTAGTATAATGAAGAAAATAGTTTACGTAGCCAAATCCTTTTTTTTTTTTTTTTTTTGCCTTTTAAACATGCACAATGCTCTGGATTGTAAAGTCTCTGGAAAGTGCTTTTGTGTTAACCATATATGTATCAAACAAATTAATATGCCTCTTCAGAATAAGATTGCTGGAGAGGTTTCTCACAAACCATAAGGATGTTGAAGTCAAGGGTCGGCATTTTGAGATCAAATTTTCTGCATCCAAAATGAGTGTGGCCTCTTTATGTCCCCAATGAGTGTCACGTATTCAATTTCTTTAAATTTTCTTAATTTTGTTGTCATGAATTTAATATGTGTCAAATACTCATTGAAGCCACAGAGAGGACACATCTATTTTGAGTGCAGAAGATTTGATCTCGCATTTTAAGCTCATGCAACAATTGGTATGAGCGGAAGCTTTTGGAGTTTTTGACGCGAAATCTACCCTCACTTGAAATCCTCGTCAAACCACGCCTGCCTCTAAATCTTTATGAATAAATAGGTAATCAAAAATATTATTCTTACCACATATTTATATTATCTTTCTAATAAAGATAAGACCGCATGTGTTGATGGGCCCGATATTTATTCGAGAGTTTGTACAAATAATAGTATAGATATGTAGTAAGTGTAACATTACTCATTGGTAATGCCATAAACACAATAAAATAAAATTGGTGCCCGCCATAAGCATAATAAAATAAAGTAGGCGCACCATAAAGCCTAACAAAACTTGTAATATTTCATTCCCTGCATATTGTAACTAAGGTGACAAGGCCAAGTTGTGAATATGATATAATCACATGACAATGAGACAGAGCCGGGTCGTGAGATTTCAAGAGTCGCGTGCGAAAGTAAATCAAAAAACCTAAATACTATTGGGATGGTGAATTTTTTTTTCTTTCTAATTGTATTTCTATAAATTGTAATATGACATACAATTTTATTAAAACAATTGATGGTACAGTATTATAGTGTCTTCCATTAATTTTTAGAGGTCCGGCGTTCAAACTTTTGTGTTTCTTTTTTGTGAAAAATCATGCATTTATTTACAAAGAAGTAAAAAAAAGGAAGGTTTAATAAAACACCCCCGGTACTATTTACTTTTAACGAAAAACTGTTTTTTTACCTTTAACTGTCACTATTTACTATACCTTTAAAAGTGGCTTTTCGTTAAAAGAAAAGTTTTCAAGCAATTTTCGTTAGTTTTCCTTAAAAAAAATGAAAAAAGCTAGGGCGAGTTTCTTCTTGGAGGACATAAAGTAGCGCAAGAACCACGTGCGCTAACAACTCATTTTGTAAACTAGCTACATACAAGCAAAAAAACCCGCGCGATGCCGCGGGTTTACAACTATAATTACACATAATTACAACAATGTTTCTAATTCTACTACTACATATATACAACCATACTCACAATCCTATTTACACATATACTAATCAGCATTTTAAACTATGTTAAATGGGGGAAGTTTTACCTCAGTACAAAACTTGATAAAATTAAGCAAATCCCCATGTCATTGGTTCCTCATTTTGACCCTTGCTCTTATAAACTGGGCTGAATGCTGCACATGGACCGTCGATTTCCACCGCAAAGAAGGGATTCTCCATCTTCACCACTATTGGTATTCTCTTCCTGTTTTTCTTTGCCCAGATATTGGAAATTCCAATTTTGAAGTCATTTTCTCACACTAAATAGCAAAAAAATAAATTTAAAAATTAGAGTAAAACAAAGAAAAGCATCTAAAACTTATATTCGGAGATAGAACAATAAGCAAAACCCAGTTGAGAACTCACCATAAAAATAATATTATAATCATCCTATCACAGCCACAGGAAAAAGATGTGCAATGCAGTGATGGCAACAAAGCAAAAAAACTAAACTGATCACAGAATTTAATCAGCAGAGCAAAGTCAGTGACAGTTAATTTTTAAATCACATGTGCTCAAAGATAAATGATCTTGGTATTTGCAAATTGCGGATAAACTGATCTGGAAACAGAAGTTGTAATATTAGTTTTGTAACTTGCAAGAGAACAACAATCTGTCAGGCCAATACTATTATGTTTTTGCATTAATACACATGAATAAGATAGACTGAAATGCATAGGTTTAACAAATCAAACATGCATCTAACCCACCTGAGATAAAACTCAAAATGTAAAAAAAAAAATTTGTGTCTTTCAAGGTAGCCAATATATGGATTTATCCATTGACATTGAGTTTAAGACTGGAAGAGATTTTTGAACTGTGTAAAAGGATTAACACCAATTGATATGACAACCAACACAATCAGTGAACACAATAGTTGCACAGAATTCGCACAGCACTAAGTAACACACAAAAAAAGACATAATGTATATAAGCGAGGGCCTTTTTAGTCGACTCACTTTGTAGCGCACACATTCTAAGTTTAAGCATCTAAAACTGAAATTGCAATTTAACTATTCTACATCACTGCCCATCGTTTTTTTCTGAGTTTCTTTCAAATCAAACCTAAAGCAGCCGAAACCAAAAAAAAAGTATGAAACAAAGTTTACTATCTCTCTCTGCAATCTAATCCATACAATGCAATGGCAAATCAAATAAGCAAACAAAATGAAAACACCAAACTAATTACAGAAATTTAATTAGCAGAAAAAAAACTCAGTGGGAATGTAAATTTATAAATCACATGTACTCACAGATAAATAACGATCTTGGTATTTGTGAATTAAGGATAAGCTGATTTGGAATCACAATTCGTAGCATTAGTCATCAGACCTGTAAGTGACCAACAATCTGTCATTGCAATACCATTTTGTTTTTCCACTAATCCACATGAATAAGACAGATGCAGATACACAGGATTTGTTCATTGACATTTAGTTTAATGAACCATTGCTGTTTACCACATGGCTGCAATTTTTATATACAAATGTTAGTCTTTTGACACACATTTTCAAGATTGTCTACGCATTCAGCAAAAGCACAAAGGCTTCCAAAATTCCATTAACCCTTTTAATTTCTTCTAAAAAATTCCAAATCCATTTTAATCCAAACTGGAAAAAAACAGAACCATAAAAAACACACCCAAATAATTTTAAAACAACTGCACTTACAATTTATACCACCAAGAACATTATAAAAAATAAAAAATAAAAAATCTCAATCTAAACTAATGTTTGCTCTCCTCCTCTCTGTGTTTGTAACCCCCTGCGACATAAAACCCAAAAAAAAAAAAAGAAACCTTCACACAACCTTAACAACTCCACCCATCTTTTTCTCAAAAACTACGAATCCATTTAAATCCAATAATTATCAATCCATGTCCATTGCTGGTTTCAACACGACACTGTGTACACAAAATCGCAAAAAAAAAATCAATAGATAACCTACTTAATAGATTAATATAGGCAGATGTGAATTTGAATGGCTTAAAACTCAATAGCTAACCTACTTAACAAACCAATTTGAATGGCTTAAAACTCAAAAATTGTGAAATTTTATAGAAAAGTTTCAATCAGACCTTGTTTCAAAAACATTGCTCTGTTATTCAGATAAAAAAATCATATCAAAAGAACCCATAACTTTAAAAGAAAAATTGTTCTAAACCTTTCAATTTCCTTGACGAAACTGCACTGGACGCCTCATTATTGATCTGTTGTAGCATGCAATCCAGATTTCTGTGCATACAAAGAATTTTCTGAGGTCAATGATATAATCCTTAACCAAAACAAAATGCTTTAAACAAAGTGCTCTCTGGGCTGCTACCTTTGTCTTCTCCTTCCGCACAGCTTCCTTTGTCTTCTCCTTCCGGTTGGAGAAAACTCAGATCTTCGTCGGAAAAACCCAGAGCTGGGTTTATGAACTCCTCGATTTAGGTGCAGATTCGAGCATGAAAAACTCGAATGTTGTTGTTAGGACTCTCCTGAGTCGAATAGATGTGGTTGCAGAGCCGGCCGCGACCAAAAAACTTAGGAAAGCCGCCGGGAATGTCGAACCCAAATTGCAGAGATCTCGACCGAAGTGGCTCGTGAAATTTGGATTCTAGGGTTAGGGGAAGCAAATAGCTGAGAGATACGGAGGAGCCCTCCGGACTCGATGGGGAGCTTTTTGGTTCAAATTGAAAATTGAAGTGAGCAGGAACGAAGAGGGGAAGGAAGAAAACTGATGAGAGAGGAAAGAGGGAAGAGGGAAGAAGGAAAAAAAAAACTATATATATTTTCACAGACAGTGGCAGAAACGTAATAAAGCAAACTTAGTTGGGACAAAATAAGAAGTACACTGTTCTTATGAACAGTGTTTCAAGCGAAAATGGGTTTTAGAATATATTGAATTTAAATATGTATACATATTACATACAGGCCTCTTAAGGAAAGAGATTTCTTTTTTTTAATAGAGACACTCTCTTGACCGTTAAATTTAGCTTTAATGAATTCTGTGGTTCAGATTAAATCACAAGCCACAGAATCTCAACTACAGAATTTCCTTAAAGCCAAATCTAATGGTTAAGAGGGTGTCCCCATTTTTCAAAAAAAAAAATGCGGATCACTTCCCTTAAGAGCTTCCTGTAGACATATATGCATGCAAAAATGAAAAATCAGAGGTCCTTTTGATTTGGGGCCCCAAAACGGTGGCATCACTTGCAGTCTCTCAAAATCGGCTCTGGCTGAGCATATGATGATGTCATTACAGTAGACCAACCAACTCAAGAACTGTACCCTAGAAGCGTAGGAGGTGTCAATAAAAAGCATCAAATTGCATTTGATGGCTTATTTGACATTTTAATCCCACAATATTGTCCTTATATGCTAAATAAATGAGTGATTCTATTGTCAAAAGACCTAAAAAAATAGAGTTTTAACTAAACACTTCCGGTACTGTTTACTTTTAATAAAAAATCGCATTTTTATCTTACCCTAGTACTATTCACTACACCTTTATTTGTTTTTTTTTCATTAAAACTAATTTTTTTTTAGACTTTTCGTTAGTTTTCCTATAAAAAAAAGTCTTTTAGATTTAAACCCACGCAGCTCTTAAATTCTTGACAAAAACCCACATGTATGATAATTTCTAAATAAAACGCAAATTTTGAATATGATGTGATGTTAATAAAAGATGTCCATGAATTTATGTTTATTTACAAAATCATGCCACCATATCTCTCATACGTTTTTTTAGACATTTAATTTGTTTAATATATTTTAATTTTGTGTGGACTCCCGAATCCAAAACCTAATTAGATCAAACATATACGGACATATATTCTTTATTCTACATTATGTATACTAATACCATAAAAAGAAGTAGGTAAATTAATTTTGTTAAAAATTAAGAAGGTAGATGCATTAACTTTGTAAAAATTCAAAGATAGGTACATTATTTTCATAAAAAAAATAAACAGTAGGTAAGTTATTTTCATAGTAGGTAAATTATTTTTATATAATTATACAATAGGTAAATTATTTTTATAAAGTTAAATAACAGATGTAACATTCCGTCCCCCTTTTTTTATATTATTGACGTAAAATGGCGTTTTTACTCCGATTAGACATGAACAAGGGTATGACGGGGTTTTAATTGGTTTTTGGGTGCCTTAGATCCTTAGGCCCAAAAAAATTGGGCTAAGGAGGTTGGTTGGATTTTTATAACACACACACTATGCACACACGTGCACATTTAGATTCTGCTTCTCTCTCTCTCTCCTACCCTTTCGAACCCTCTCTTCACTCTCCCTCGCCATTTTTAGTACGGACACACACACACCACTCCATCAAGGCATGGATCGAGGGAAGTTTTAGCATTTTTGAACTCACAAAGACGTGGTAAGTTCACTGGTACCCTTAGTTTGGGCTGAAACGTAATAGATCGTAGGAAACCCGAGATTTCATGGAAGTATTGTTCATCAACTTTCAATTGTGAGGTTTTCTTACAATTCTAAGATCATAGGGACACTCTAGAAGTCCTCACGAGGCTCGGGGTACCTCGTTTGCAAACTTAGAACGTCGGGATCGCTGGTTCTATGTTTGACCGATTTTGGAGAATGTTCCCGATGAGATTTTAGACGTTTTCGAGGCTTTTGAAGGTATAAACCTCTTCTCCTCTCAATTTGGAACATTTTGGTGAAAATTTCATAAGATTTGGGTTAGAAATGAACTAGAACGAAGCATTTTAAGATTTCCCAGTTTCCGGCAAACCAGCGGCGCCGGCACCGGTCGCCAGCGAACCAAGGAAAGAGACGGAGAATATTCCGTCAAATTTGACGGAATATTCCTACACCGTCAGTTAAACTTGACAGTTACCGTTAGAAGTTAACGAAATATTCCGAGGAATATTCCTGACGCCGTTAGCCTTTCCTTCACACGTACCAGGCATGTGCCCGCGTGGCTGGCGCGTGGGGGCACGTGCGTGATCGGAAAATTTTTCTAAAAATATGGGGGTGTTTGTGGGATTTAGTAAAGCATGTTGGTATATTCAAACACCCTATTTGAGCATTGGTTGAGAAGTTATTACCTAAGTTAGGTTATGTGCATTTAAATGACAGTTTTACAGTTGTTTCACATATAGGTGAGACGTATCCAGAGGACGAGCACAACCACGCTAGGCTCGGGGGATATGGCCCGTCGACTTACCAGTGAGTGGGCTTTTGGTTTCAATATATATATAACCGCTGTTTTCCCAGAAACTTGATTTGAATGATTTGCGAATTGAATTGATTTTATAATCGAATTGCCATGTCGTATGCCAAATTATATTTTAGCATTATGATTGTGATTGCATTGATTATGCTTCAGCGTCGTGGACGCCAGGTAAGTTTAATAGCGTGATGGTGGTGAGATTGAGATATAGCTCATTTACCTGCACCTCGGGTGTTTGTGCTTCGGCAGAATAGGGCCTAGCCTTCACATGATCGTTCACCTCCCGCACCGTACGCTCACCTTGGATCCAAGGCAGGTGCCAGCCTGTCGTACAGACCACTATAGGTGGTTCCGACTCGTAGGTGACCTGCGATTCGTTGCACAGCCTTCACGTGATCGTAGCACTGAGCGTATTTTATACACCTAACCTGTCATACAAACCACTGAAGGTGGTTCCGACTCGTGTGCAGGATAGTAGTTGAGGAGCTATAGATTGCCGGCATATTATGAATTCTGATGTATCTCACCTGCCTGATGTTGCTTGCTTTTGAGTTGGTATATCGACATGGCTTACTTCTGAGATTTTATGCTGATGTTTTCGTTTATGTGTATATATACGTATTATTTTCTGGGAAATTATACTGGATTTACAGTGAGGGGTTATATAATGATTTCTGAACGGTTTTGGAAAAGATTTGTTTTGTCCACTCACATTTTCTGTTTTGCGCCCCTCTAGGTTCTAGGTAGCGGTGACGTTGGCGGCTATTGAGGCATCTAGGCAGTTCTGACAGACCACCAATCATATAGGATTTCTTCTGTTATGTTTAGCATTTGTTAAATATGGACTGCACTTAGTATGGCTCGGTGATACTTAGTGGTTTCACTTCCGCTTTACTTTACTCTTTATTATATGTAAGTTATCTTCCTTGACTTTTATTTCTGCACTTCATTCATATCTGTTCTTCCGCTGACGCTTTTGGCTACGTCACTTTCATGTGACGGCCAGCACGCTTCGAAATTTGGGTCGGGGTGTGTCAATAGGTATTGTTGAAATTAAACACTAAATTAGGTATATTCAAATTGAACTTTATTGTTCAAATTAAAAGTATTTCCAAATTAATTCCTATATCTAGAACCAGATTTCATGGCTACAATATAATGCCAAATTCAATGCACGTGATCAACTAAAACGTAATTACAAGACCTTTCCATACTGGCTTAGATAAGGGCAGATTAGGAATCCAAAAAATATAAAAACTGAAACATACACTTAATTTGGTAAGTTGCTTAGTTAGATCCTAATTATTGAGTTTTATTCAAATAAATATGATACGACAGGTTATAGGCTAGAAAAAAAAAAGAGTTTTTGGAGGGGAAAAGTTAAATTTTCAGGAAAAAAAATGCTGTCAAAATTGACAAATTTTGACGTTAATTCTATGACAGCCCGTCCTGGAAATTTTGTGCAGTTAATTTGAATTGATAGAATTACCCTTGATTGTTAAGTGTGCATTTGTGATTTGAACTAAGTCTTGGGTCCAATTATATCATGATCCTCAAGTTTTGGACCCAATAGAAAATAAGTGAATTATTGTTTGTGATTGGTTGGATGAGTTTGGACCACTCATCACTTCCCTTTCTCACCCCCGTGTACACTTTCTCTCTATCTCTCAGATTTTCACTCTCTCTCTTCCTTGTTCGTACGGACACCCTCAAAACCATCCCAAAGTTCACAGATCGAGGGTGTAAAGGCTACCATTGTGTTTATCTCATCCATACGAATCATTTGGTGCCAGTTTCAGGTAAGGAAGCTCTTGTTTTCACGTAGTCACCATAACCCCCGAGTTATTTATTGTTTATGCATTTGTTAAACGTTGTGTTTTTAGGAATTCTAAGCTCACAGGGAGCTTTGTTAGGTCCTCTAGAGGCTCGGAGTACTTCGTTGGACAAATTTGGACGTCGGAATCGTAAGATCGACGATTGGCCGATTTTCTCGAAATTTCTCCGGCAAGATTCCGTGGTTTTAAGGTCCTAAAACAGGTATGGTTTTATTCTACAAGTTGAAGGCTTCGTTTTGGTATAATGTACGTGAAAAATGGATGAAAATCGATGGAGATATCACAGTTTGAAAAATTCCCAGTTTCCGCGGAGAGTTTGAGGTTGAAGACGACGGAATATTCCTGGAATGTACCTGACGGCGTTAACTGACGCCGTCAGTGTGCCTGTCACATGACCGCACGTGGGGGCGCGTAGGTCTGTGCGCCTATCGACGCGTGGAGGCCGAAAAAATTATTCTAAAAATATGTGCGTGTTCGTGACGTTGTGTAGATCACGTTGGTATATTCAAATACCAAAATTGAGTAATGTATGAGAGGTTATTTCCAAGGTTTCGATTATATACTTAAAATAATGTTATTTCAGTTACTTCTCATACATGCGAGACCTATTCAGAGGACGAGCGTAGCCAGGCTAGACTTGGGGGCTACGATCTGGCTACTTATCTGTGAGTGGGCAATTGTTTTCCGTATATACTTATATATTGCTATTTTCCCAGAAAATGAACTTAAATGATTATACGTTTTGAAATGCCATGCAAAGTATCTATTTATTTTAATGATGTATTAGTAATTGCATATATTTATGATGGTGTTGCGGACACACAGGTAAGTATCAGGTAAGTTTATATTGGTTATAATGAGAGTGAGAATGATGTGATGAGAACTCATACACCCGCACCTAGATATTAGTGCTCCCGCCCAAAGTTAGGGGCACAGCCTTTCACGTGATGTTCACCTCCCGCACCGCATGCTCGCCTTGGATCCAAGTTAGGTGCACAGTCCTATCGTATAGACCACTATAAGTGGTTTCGACTCGTAGGTGACCCGCAAATCCTTCACACAGTCTTCATGTGATTGTAGCACTAGAGCATATTTATTCTATATATAGTGATGTTGTGTAGACCACTAGAGGTGTTACTGATTTGTGTGCAGGATATATACATGATATGATGAGATTGATTATGAGCTATATATACAGCCGAGGGCTGAGTTGATTATTGAGAATTATTATGAGCTATATATACAGCCGAGGGCTGAGTTAATTACCTGGCATTCAATCACATTCACAGAGTTATGATTAGAGTTCAGTTGAGATACTTTGGCATGGCATACATACATATTTTCCAGCATGATTTCGAGATTTATATATAAGAGTATATACTTTATTTCTAGGAAATTATACAGGTTTTACGGAGAGGGGTTACAACTTTTGAGAAAAGAATGATTTTGAAAAGAGTTGTTTTGCTGACTCACTCAACTTTGTTTTTCGCCCTTCCAAGTTTTAGGTAGCGTTCGTTGGTGGCATACGAGAATCTCATCGGACGTTCTGACAGAATTCACTCATGTAGGACCACCTTCGGGTGTCAATTGCATTTAGTACTTTATGCTTGACTGCACTTAGACCATTTATGCTCTAGTTATGTAAACACTATTAATTCTCGCTCTAGCACAATATCTAAGTTAGGTTTGATAGTGGCTTGGTTTTAATTGGCTAGTACTTCTCCTTATTAATCTTGCTTCTGCACTGTCCACATGGTTACGTCACGCTCACATGACGGCCAGCACGCCCCACTCTCGGGTCGGGGTGTGTCAAACTCGGTTTAGAAGGATTGCTGCTTAGAAATAGTGCTACTCTAGTAAATCTTCTAGAAATTTTTTCTCTTTGGTAAACCAACATGATCCTTTCTAGTTCCTTCTGGTAAGAATCCTGAAAATTCATAAATTGTATCTGTTCATCGTACATCGTGTGATCAGTTTTCGTCAGGTACTGTTTATGTTTAATTTTAAATAAAATTATTTAAAATAATTTCTGACCGTACGATATATAATGAACAAACACGATTTACAGATTCTCAGAAACCTCACAAGGGATCTAGCGAAAATCCAGATTCGTAAACTAACAGGAAACCTTCCACTTTTGACCAATGAGTTTGATGCATGCTTTTTCTTCACTTTTGACAAATGAGTTTCATTCTCAGTCCACCAGAATGATTGAAAATAATAAGATGGAAGAATATTGAGGTGCCGTCAGGACTAGTCTTGCAAAAGTCAATAGAAGAATATTGCGGTGCCGTCAGGACTAGTCAATAGAAGAATATTGCGGTGCCGTCAGGACTAGTCAATAGAAGAATATTGCGGTGCCGTCAGGACTAGTCTTGCAAAAGTCGAAAAAAGAGGATCCAGTTAAGGAAGAATCGACGGAAGTAGAGAAAGTGAATCAAATAGTAAATTCATAATATAATGTATTTCTTTTGACGTAGGTTAGGGTTTTTTTTTTAATATTTTCCCAGCAGCCCGATTTCTCCTTTTCAGAAAGGGTTGGGGTTTGAATTCCGATTTCCACATACACCTCAATTTTGACGCCGCCAGTAAGTCATTATTATCTACTTGAGGCGCAAGAAAATCTCAAAAAAGCAGAAGATCGACTGATCGTGTAACTTAACCATCGAAATAAGCAGTTAATACTAATCTAATAAGTATTTGTTGTCAAACCAATTGGCTCGAACATCACACCACTTGTGCCCGCCCATTCTGTATCGCCCTAAATAAAATGGCTTTCTTAGACTCTTAGAGCAACTCCAATGTAGGAGCCTTCCCCCCAGGCAATACACTATTCAATCCACCCAGTGAACAGTAATTGCTCTTAATGAACAATGTATTCCTCTGGCAATTGCCTTTTGCATCTCCACCCCTGCACTTGAATAGCCCTGGCAATTGGCAATAAAATATTAGTATTTTATTTATTTATAAAATAATACATAATAATTTTATTTGTAATTTCAGATAATATTTTTAATCGTTCTCGTTGTGCCACGTGTCATTATCCGAAAAGCCAATAACAATAATAAAAAAATTCAAAATAATTTTATTTGTTATTTCGAATAAGATTTTTAATCGTTCTCGTTGCGCAACATGTCATTATCCGCAAAGACAATTATTGGTGGTGGATTTCCGATAAGATTTTTAATCGTTGTTGTTGCGCCACGTGTAATTATCTGAAAAGACAATTATTGATGATGGATTTCCGATAAGATTTGTAACCAATCACGTCGTGCCACGTGTCACAATCTGATTACAATCTTTGAGGATAGATTTCCACCAAATTTTTAACGAATGACGCCATGCCACGTGGCATTATCTACAACCTAATCCTTGCTCAAATCCTCCATATAATCCACCCTTCATCCTCAGAAATCTCACACCAATTTTCTCAAGCTCTCTATCATTATTCATAGTTTCTGCTTCCTTCTTCACCAAAATCC
Organism: Crataegus laevigata; assembly: GCA_963580275.1. Classification (NCBI taxonomy): domain Eukaryota; kingdom Viridiplantae; phylum Streptophyta; class Magnoliopsida; order Rosales; family Rosaceae; genus Crataegus; species Crataegus laevigata. Next base: position 32,641,773 of record OY756952.1, read on the forward strand.
CTGTCATTAGTCATAGTTTATGCTTCCTCCTTCACCAAAATCCCTATCATTATTCATAGTTTCTGCTTCCTTGTTCACCAAAATCCCTATCATTATTCATAGTTTCTGCTTCCTTCTTTACCAATGTCTTCTTCTTCTTCAAAGATGATGTGGGAAATCGATCAAGAAGAGGAAGAATTGTTTAACCAATCAGAAGGAATGTTCAATGTCGGGGATAGGGCCCAAAATGAGATGGAAGAGGATGATAAGCGTAGATGGAGAGATGACGAATCAAGAATGACACAAGCCTCACATTCCCGTCGAGTCGTCCAAGCTGTGGCTCAGATCTGCAGGCCCAACCGTGCTGTAAACATTGATAGAAACAGGCAACGACAAGGTCAGGAGCTCTTGGACGATTATTTTGTCTGTAACAGTGCATTCCCTGATACGTACTTCTGACGTCGTTTTAGAATGGAACGACATTTGTTCAACAGAATCATGGGCGCTGTTTGCAACCATGATTCTTACTTTATGCAAAATCCAGATGCATTTGGTACTGTGGGTCTCCTGCCTGAGCAAAAAATCACTGCTACCTTGCGGATGCTTGCATATGGAGCAGCTGCAGACCAAGTGGATGAGATAACGAGGATGGGAAAATCAACCATTCTTGAGTCCTTGATGAGGTTTTGCTCGGCAATCAAATCTATCTACACCAATAAGTACCTCTGAAGACCTACTTATATGGACTTGGAAAGGCTTCTGAAGAATGGCGAGATGCGAGGTTTTCCAGGGGTGATTGGAAGCATTGATTGTATGCACTGGACTTGGAAAAACTGTCCAAGTGCATGGCAAGACGCTTATGGGGACATAAAAGGATCAAAAAGTATCATTTTAGAGGCGATGACATCTTTTGATACATGGATTTGGGACGCCTTTTTCGGGGTTCTGGGAGCTCAAAATGATCTCAACGTCCTTGCCCAATCCCCACTGTTTGACGAAGTCCTGCAAGGAAAGGCACCAAAAGTCACATATTGGGTCAACGAACGTAGGTACGACGGGCCATACTACCTAGCAGACGGCATTTATCCAAGGTGGGAATCGTTTGTCAAAACAGGGCCACGTCCACAAAGTGCAAAGGAAAAATACTTTGCGAGCTGTCAAGAAGGATGCAGGAAGGATGTGGAGCGTTGTTTTGGTATACTCCAAGCTCGCCGGACTATTGTTAGGGGTGCTGCCAGAATGTTTGATGTGGAGTCACTTCGATCTATCATGATGATGTGCATCATTCTTCACAACATGATTGTGGAAGATGAGTACAATTATGATGTCGTTGATGACTATGAGCTAGACACGATGAACAATTCCAGAACACAAATATATTGTGCTCATGACGGCACCGAAGAACCAGTGCAACACGAGCCAATACAAAGGGATGAATGTTACAATGATAGAGTCATTCAACGATATACTGCACTTCAAAGGCTATATATGCAAAATGCCCACCAAATTGACTTGATAGAACACCAGTGGAAATTAAGGGGTGTTGAAGATACTTAAGTTCATTAGTGTTTGTTTTTATTTGGTGTGTTTTTTTTTAAATTTTATGTCGTGTGTTTTTTTAGTTCATTTAGTGAGTTGAAATGTAATTTTGGTATGTTGATGTATTTTATTTCGTGTTTGTTTTTATTTGGTGTGTTTATTTGGTATGTTTAAATGTGTTTTGAATAAAGTACTAAATTCAATAAATTGAAAACAACATAAAGTACTAAATTCAATAATTACCTAATTAAATAAATATACTCTTGGTTGGAGACAAGGAACTAAATTAAATAAATTGGAAACAACATAAAGTACACTTTCTCCGAATAAGAAATTACAACCCGAATAAGAAATAGGTAACAAATAAATAATACAATGCGGGAGAATAAATAATTATAATGAAAATAAGAAATTACAACCCAAATAAATTGGAAAATTATGGGTTCGTGTATGGACAATCATCATCTAACCAATTTGTGGTGCTAGGATGATCTTCTCTTATTGTGCTAGGATGATAGTATGTTGTCATGCTAGGACCATCTCCTCTTGCTCTCGCTTCTCTCGCTTCTTTTGCACGCCTCCTTTGCACCACGTCCGCTTTCTCTGACTTCCAAAAATATTTAGAGTTCGAAGACTTGCCTTCTAAAGGCTCCTTCATAATGTCACGATCTCGTTGGGCCTCTCTTTCTTGTCTTCTATGTTCCCTTTCTTGCCAAAGTAGTTCTCTTTCTCTCTCATCAGCTGCAAATATTTTTTCAAGAGCTGCAGCTTTTGCATCATCTCTAGCCTTATCAGTCTCAAATTTAGCCATTTCCCGGGCCAAAGTCAATTCACCTTGGCGGGTAAGTTCTTCCATATACTTTGCATAATCATTCTTTGAAGCAGTACCTTTTCTCTTTGAAGCTTTCCTACCTTGAGGCCTAATTAGATAACGGGTCAACCCCGACGCTTGTTCAATGGGGGGCGTTTCGGGCACTTCTTCTACATCATCTTCATCATGATCATGCGTGGCATCCTCAGGTGTAGAGTGTAGAGGGGTGTTGTTCATGAAAACTCCTGGACCGACAGGCACAACTTTGAATTTAGGACAATCTTTGATAATATTCCAACATTCAAACCGGGTGAATGTTTTATTTTTGCTTTTGATTTTGGCACCATACCAATCTTGTGCTTGAAGTTCCTATACAATGCTGGAGAATAAATAATTATAATGAAAATAGGTAAAAAATAAATAATACAAACAAATAATTATAATGAAAGTACCTAACAAATAATTATACAAAGAAATAATTAAAATGAAAATAGGTAACAAATAAATTATACAAAGAAAAAATTATAATGAAAGTAGCTAACAAATAAATTATACAAAGAAATATTTATAATGAAAATAGGTAACAAATAAATAATACGAACAAATAATTATACAAAGAGTAGCTAACAAATAAATTATACAAAGAAATAATTATAATGAAAATAGGTAACAAATAATTATAATGAAAGTACCTAACAAATAAATTATACAAAGAAATAATTATAATGAAAGTACCTAACAAATAAATTATACAAAGAAATAATTATGACACACCCCGACCCAGGGTCGAAGCGTGCTGGCCGTCACGTGCGTGTGACGTAGCCAAAGACGTCAGCGGAAGGTGATTATGCATGAAATGCAGCATTGAAAGTCAAGTTGATAATATACATATGATAGAAAGTGATAAAGAGTGTAAGTGAAATAGTTAGAGGTCACAGAGCCAACCCTAGGTGCAGTCATATAAACAAGACGACACAACTACAGAAGAAATCCTACATCAGTGGTGGTCTGTCAGAACTGCCTCGATGCCTCGATAGCCGTCCACGTCGTCGCTACCTAAAACCTGGAGGGGCGCAAAACAGAAAACGTGAGTGGGCAAAAACAAAGTTTTTCCAAAACCATTTTATAAAATCTGTAAGTAACCCCTCGCTGTAAATCAATATAATTTTCCCAGAAAAATAATACGTATATAACTGGTATACGAAAACCCGTCTCAGAATCAAAACTCATGATCAAGCTCAATAATAGGCCATGTCGATATACCAAATCAGGAAAATCATCATCAACAGTCAGGTAATGTAAATCAAAAGCATCCCTAATGTAATGTCAGCCGGAGTCACCTCTAGTGACCGGTTCGGCTGAACCTATAGCTCATCCATCATACTCAATCACTATCAATCATTATCCTGCACACGAGTCGGAACCACTTATAGTGGTCTGTACGACAGGCTAGGTGTATAATATTACGCTCAGTGCTACGATCACGTGAAGGCTGTGCAACGAATCGCGGGTCACCTACGAGTCGGAACCACCTATAGTGGTCTGTACGACAGGCTAGGCACCTGCCTTGGATCCAAGGTGAGCGTACGGTGCGTGAGGTGAACGATCACGTGAAGGCTAGGCCCTACTCTGGCGGAGCACTAACACCCGAGGTGCAGGTGATGAGCTAAACTACCATCTATCATCATCTCAAACACTATTATCATACTTACCTGACTTACCCGGCCGTCCTCGGCGTCGGAGCATAGCAAATGCAAACATAATCATATTTATAAAATTTAATTGGCATACGACATGGCAATATAATTATAAAACCATTTCCGTTTATAAATCATGCAAGTTGCGTTTCTGGGAAAAACGCCAATTATATATATATACTGAAAACAAAAGCCCACTCACTGGTATGTCGACGGGTCGTATCCCCCGAGCTTAGAATGAATGCGCTCGTCCTCCGGGTACGCCTCACCTATATGTGAAACAACTGCAAAACTGTCATTAATGGCGTATAACCGAACTACGTAATTAACTTTTCATACGAAGGTCAATTTTGGTATTTGAATATACCAACGTGACCTACACGACGTCACGAGCACGTAGAAATTTTCAGATGAATTTTTGGACCCCGCACGCGCGCCTGAACCCTAACGGCTCAGGAATATTCCGTTATCTTCTAACGAATTCCGTTAGAAATAACTGACGGCGTGAGGAATATTCCGTCAACTTTGACGGAATATTCCGTCACCCCCTACCTCCAGCTCCGGCGACCCTCGCCGGCGCCGGCGCCGGACTGGTTTTTCCGGCGACTTTTTCTGGCGAAACTTTAAACTCCTATATCTCACTCATTTTTCATCCTTTTTCGACGATTTTTCTTCCTACATGCTCCAAATTCAATGTAGAATATTCCTATAACCTTAAATACCTTGAAAAATGACGAGAAATTCGTCGGAGAATTTCTCCAAAACCGGCCAAGTCCAAATCCGACGATCCCGACGTCCCACACGAGCAAACGAGGTGCTTCGAGGTTCCTGGGAAGATCCTAAGTCTCGCTGTGATCTTAGTTTCGTCTAAAATGCCCTGAGATAGAAGTACATGAACAGTACCATAATAATTAAGTTCGGGTTTGATACGTTTTCGAAGGTTTCCATCCACAAAACCAACATGTATAGACTCAGTAGGTCCTAAGGAATAGGTATATGCTTACCTTAGCCTCGATCTGGGTCGAAGGAATGGTATGTGTGTGCGTCCGTACAATACAGTGAAGAAGGAGGGTGAGAGACTTCGAGAGAGTGAGAGAAGATGGAGTTGTGTACGTGTGCATGTGTGAGTACGTGTGTGTGTGTTAAAATATCAGCCCAACTTTGGGCTTAAATGATTAGGGTCCCCAAGCCCAAAACCAAATCCAAAACCACACCCGTTTCCGCGTGTTCGAGGGTAGAATTGTCATTTCACTTCGAGAATAAAGAAAATTTGGAACGGGATGTTACAAATTATAATGAAAGTACCTAACAAATAAATTATACAAAGAAATAATTAAAATGAAAATAGGTAACAAATAAATTATACAAACAAATAAATAGTTTATTGTTACCTAATCCGCTAAACTTTCCCCACTTCGAAGATTAGAACTAGCGTGTGTCAAGGCATCTCTCCACGTACTAAACGATATATTAAGTAATTTCCAACATCTGGACAGCAAATCTTTGGTTCTTTACCCACCAATTTTCTCAAGATAAACAGTATGAATAAGACTCCACATTTCTCGCAACTGCATCTCATTACCCGAAAGCGAATCATAAGTAATTTTAACCCAGCTAGCAACATTTCTCGCAACTGCATCTCATTACCCGAAAGCGAATCATGAGTAATTTTAACCCAGCTAGCACACAACGCAACATCTTCAAGAAGCGTCCAATTCGTACCTGCACCAGTACTCATTTTGTTTGAAAAAAATTGGATTCAAACTTTGAGAGAAAGATAGGAATGTGGTTCAAAGTAGTTGAGAAAATATGGAATTGTGGTGTATGATAGATGTAATGACAAGGTATTTATAGAAAAGTATAAAAAAATTTAATTTTTAATATTTTTTTTTAGATTTTTATTCGTTTTTTACAATTTTTTAAAAAAATTATTCAACTAATTAATCTCTGTCGTTGGATTTAAAAAAAATTGAATTCCAACACTCCAGATTGTGCCACGTGTCACAACGGTAACATTTCTGAATTTTAAAACTATTTTTCCTTTTTTTTAATTTATAAAGCAGAATAATATCAACTGTTGATATTAAATAAGATTTTTTTTATTACCGTTGCAAATCAGACGGTCCAAATTAAATAGCTGTTGGGATCGAACGGACCGTGGGAAGCCATGTGGCTTCCCAACAGTCACTTTGGCAGACTGCACCACGGGCCAGTTTTTCTGAAAAGATGTCGGCAACGCGCCCCCACGCGCGGGTGAGGAACATGCGCCTGATAGAAAAAAATTTAAAATTGGGCTGACGCCAGGATGACGTCATCCTTGGCGTCAGACCCACTGGGTGGCTCGGGCTGTCAATTTTTCACGGGCCTCTTGCTCGGGCCTCCACCTTCCCTCAGGCAGCCCACACTGCATCCTCCTACACGAGCTACGTGGCCCTGTTTGATCCACCCTCCCCGGAGCAGTCTACCCCGCTGGACTTGCTCTAAGACAAATATTTATCTAGCTAATTACTTTGTGATAAAATCAAGATCGTTGAACGTTCATAGTGGATTAGGTGTGACTGTTGACATACATATTGCATAGCAAATTAAGGTTCGAATTCAATCATGGATGGCCAAAAGAACTTTAGCGTATAGTATAGATTCTATAATTGTTCGTTTGAAAAAAAATTGTTCATTTGAAGCTTTACATTTGTTCGGATAAAATAGAAGGTATTGTGTCTCACGCGCAAAAATATGAGAAAATATCGATGAATGTCTGGGGAAACATTAGTATAGGGTATAGATATATACGAGGTCACAAGCATCTACATCGTAAAATTAATTTTTTATTGAATGAAAAGATATACGATTCAATTGATCATTATGAGTCAATCTTAATAGAACTTGATCATCAATTGAATCACTGTTTGGAATTGAAGATTTTGTTTTATCATCATACTTGGACTTAGGAAAAACTCATATAATGCTAAGCAGACCAATCTTTTAGACCATATTTGCAAATCACCAATAAGAATTAAACACGTTAATCAACAGTTAAGTAATAAAAAAATCATCAATAACTCTGTAGACAGTGAAATTTCGGTAAATAAAATGTTGACTGATGGTCAAAGTTTCAACACTCATGTATTACATAAATTGTACACGTAGTGTGTGATTCGACGAAAATTCGAAAAGAGTTAGAAAAGCCGTCAAACAGGACACGTGTCAACACCCGGCAGAGACGACTTATTTTATCTGGAATATTATATTCAAAATTAGGCCTTGGGAAATTCTATAAATAGGAGGCCATTTCATACAAATTAAAGGGAATTCACACACACATTTTTTCTCTACTCCCAAATTGGAAGAGAATTCTCTTGAAGTTCGTTCTTCGTTCTTCGTTCTTCGTTCTTCGTTCTTCGTTCTTCGTTCTTCGTTCTTCGTTCTTCGTTCTTCATTCATCGTTCTTCGAGATCAAGCCCCAACGGCCCTTGAAGAAACGCTCATCCATCTTCAAGAACAAGCCCAAAAGCCCTTGAAGATCCATTCATCGTTCATCCGTTCTTCAAGATCAAGCCCCAACGGCCCTTGAAGCAACATCCATCCACCTTCCAAGATCAAGCCCCGACGGGCCCTTGAATCCACACATCCATTTTTCAAGATCAAGCCCCGACGGCCCTTGAAGCAACATTCATCCACTTTCCAAGATCAAGCCCCGACGGCCCTTGAATCCACACATCCATTCTTCAAGAATCAAGCCCAAAAGCCCCTTGAAGTTCATCCATCGTTCATCGTTCATCGTTCTTCGTTCGTCGTTCATTCATCTTCAAGAATAAGCCCAAAAGCCCTTGAAGATCCATTCATCGTTCATCCGTTCATCTGTTCTTCAAAAATCAAGCCCAAAAGGCACCTGAAGAAGCGTTCATCCGCCAAAATTCAAGATCAAGCCCAACGGCCCTTGAAGAAACTTCCCTTTGTTCATCTAAGATCAAGCTTCGACGGCCCTTGGATCAAGCCCACAAATCAAAGTCTTACGAAGATAGAATCAAAGGAACAAAAAGAGATTGTAACCCAAAATCAATCAAATACAAATATATTTTGTACACGTGTTCTTGTGTCTTCAGGAAATTTTCGTGTTTACAAATTTGGCACGCCCAGTGGGACAATCTCTACCTCTCATCTCTTTCTCCGTTCAAGAAATCCAAAGCACACTTCAAGCACAATGGCTTCAGACAAGGAACAAGTCATCGGCGCCACCTCTATCGAAGAACAGCTGATTTAGATGAAGGAGATGTTTGCAATGATGACAAAGACCCTCGAAGAAAAAGATTTGAAGATCGCTATGCTCGTGAGCAAATTGGGGGCACGGCATGATGAGGGATCCGGCTCTGGCTCCAAGAAAAGTGGCAACGAAGAAGAAAAGCCTCCGGTGGAGAAAACTGAAGAAAAGTCGGAGCCAGACCAAGCAGCGGCGCTCATGGGATCTCTCTCAATCAAGCAGTTGCAAGAGATGATCGCCAACACAGTCAAGGCACAGTACCAAGGGAGCTCAAATACCTCCGAGTTGTACTCCAAGCCTTACTCTAAGAAGATTGATGCCCTAAAGATGCCAAGTGGATATCAACCACCCAAATTCATGCAGTTCGATGGAATGGGGAACCCGAAACAGCACATCGCCCACTTCGTTGAAACTTGCAACAATGCGGGCACTGAAGGGGACTACCTTGCCAAGCAGTTCGTGCGCTCGTTGAAAAGTAACGCCTTCGATTGGTACACCGATCTCGAGCCCGAATCCATTGACAGCTGGGAGCAATTGGAGCGAGAATTCCTCAACCGCTTCTACAGCACCCGCCGCACAGTCAGCATGCTGGAGCTGACAAGCACAAAGCAGTGAAAGGATGAGCCAGTTGTGGACTACATCAGCCGATGGCGCACCCTTAGCCTCGACTGCAAAGATAGACTCTTAGAGCGCTCTTCGATCGAGATGTGCATCCAAGGCATGAAATGGGGATTGCACTACATCCTCCAAGGCATCAAACCGCGGACTTTCGAAGAGCTAGCAACCCGCGCCCATGACATAGAGTTGAGCATCGCCAACCATGGAAAAAAGGAGCCAACCACTAACTTCAAAGAGAAAGTATTTGCCCCGAAGGTGGACGAGACTGGAAAGAAGCCCACCAAAGAAGCTTTTACCGTCAACACTGCCCCCGTCAAAATCTCGTCCAAATACAAAACGAGGGAGATAAAGAGAGGGGACCCTTCTCGCACCCAAGACAAGTACAAAAACACCTTGAGGGAGCTAGGCAGAAGACGTATCCTTTTCCGGACTCTGACGTGGCAGCAATGCTGGAAGACTTGTTGGAGAAGAAGGTGATCGATTTACCCGAATGCCGATGGCCGGAAGAAATAAATCGCACCGACAACCCAAGGTACTGCAAGTACCACTGCTTCATCAGTCATCCAACAGAAAAATGCTTTGTGCTGAAAGATCTCATCATAAGGCTGGCTCAGCAAGGAATCATCAAGCTGGATCTTGACGATGTGGTAAAGTCAAATTATACCACCGTCACTTCCAGAACACTTGAATCGAAGTCTTCATCGCCACCGCTGGGGGCATGCTCCGAATCAAGCAAAGCTGAAGGACGGATTCATGTTACTCCAAAGAAATGGCACATAAAGCCTACGCCTCCACCACAAGTCCACCAACCGGAAAGGGGGCAAAGCAGCTTTTACCAATCTCCAAAGCAACGGGAAATTGTTGAAGATGATGGAAATTCGACACAAAGATCGCCTATCCCCATCACGATGCGCGATTTCCTCCCGGAAGATTTCTTCAAACGCCCAGTCAAAGCTCCTTGCTACAAAGATTGCGAGGAACGCTTCTCCAAAATGGCTTGACAAAACTGTGTGTTGCTCCTTGTCTGCATGAGCTAAAACTGCAAGACACCATGCTCCTTATTCGCACGAGCCTAAACTGCATAAACAGATGCTCCTTGTCTGCAAGAGCCTAAACTGCAAGACACAAAGCTCCTTATTCGCACGAGCTTAAACTGCATGAACAAATGCTCCTTGTCTACATGAGCTGAAACTGCAAGACACCATGCTCCTTGTTCGCACGAGCCTAAACTGCACGAACGAAGGCTCTTCGCCGGTACGAGCCCAATTTGGATGGCACAAGGCTCCTGGCTTGCAAGAGCATAAAAGGCAACATCAACACTCCTGGCTTGCAAGAGCATAAAAGGCAACAACAAAATGCTCATTGTCTGCATGAGCTAAAACTGCAAGACACCATGCTCCTTGTTCGCACGAGCCTAAACTGCATGAACAGATGCTCCTTGTCTGCAAGAGCCTAAACTGCAAGACACAAAGCTCCTTATCCGCACGAGCTTAAACTGCATGAACAGATGCTCCTTGTCTACATGAGGTGAAACTGCAAGACACCATGCTCCTTGTTCGCACGAGCCTAAACTGCACGAACGAAGGCTCTTCGCCGGCATGAGCCCAAACTGCATGGCACAAGGCTCCTGGCTTGCAAGAGCATAAAAGGCAACATCAACGCTCCTGGCTTGCAAGAGCATAAAAGGCAACAACAAAATACTCATTGCCCGCACGAGTTAAAACTGCAAGAGGCACCAAAAGAAAATACAAAAAAAATGTATACATTTTGAACTACGTTTTGACTTGATCTCTTTCTTTGGAAGGGTACGTAGGCAGCTTGAATATTCAATTTCGAGTTCAGTCACATCAAAATAAAGAAAAATAAATGTTTTTTTAGAAAAGAAAGAAAAAATGTACATGAGTTTTATGTATTAAAAAAATGTTTTATTAAAGAAAGTCAAAAAAAAATTTTTTTTTTACATCTTTATATATATATATATAAGTGGCCCAAACAAATTGGAATGGCCCAAGCTCCATCAAAAGGAGGAAGGCCCACGGGTCCTCAAGGCCCTATAAGCTCTAAAAAAACAAGCCCTCCTCTCCGTAGCAGACCCAAGCTCTGAAGGTGAAGTCAGAGCCATTGATGATGCCCAAATGAAGCAACTGGGAGCAAAGAGGAATTCGCTGAGATTAGGAATTGCAAGGCCATTTGCGAAAAGGTCTCGAAAGTCCGGCTGCAGAGAGCTCTCGAAAAGCCCGAGTCTCTATCTTCAAGAGCCAATTCCAACGACTTCCTCCGTGGCGGTGGATTAAACCGGAGTAGCGGGAAATCGAGCACCAGACCTTCCTCAACATAGGTCTGGGAAATTACTATGGACACCCAACAGCTTTTCTCCTTCGGTACTGGCCACCGCCTGAAAACTCTGAATAGATGAAGGCGAGTCTTACACGTCTGTAGCACCACGAGCCCGTGCACCCATCCATATTCGACCACGTGTCACAACAATCGGATAACGCCATACCTGCCACGTGCGTCATCACCTTCCCCTCTAAGCCCACTGCTTAGCCGATCGGCAACTACAAAGGGGTGACAAAGCATCTGGATAAGAACCAGAACCCCGTGTAGAACCAAATTTTCCCCTTCTCGAAAGAGCGCCTGCAATCCAATCTGCTTGAAGTCACCGTCAAAGACAAGGACTTTGCCAAGGACGATTTTGTGGGGAGACTACATTTCGACCTCACCGAAGTCCCCCTTCGCCTGCCGCCCGACAGCCCTTTGGCTCCTCAGTGGTACAGGTTGGAGAACAAGCACGGGCACAAGGTGAGGGGAGAGCTTATGCTTGCTGTTTGGATGGGGACTCAGGCCGAGGATTCTTTTCCCGACGCCTGGCATTCCGATGCGCACGACATTAGCCACGTCAATCTGGCCACCACTCGCTCAAAGGTTTACTTCTCCCCCAAGCTATATTACCTTCGAGTTCAAGTTCTGCAGGCACAGGATCTTGTCCCTTGGGACAGAAACCGCGCTTTGGATACATATGTCAAGGTACATCTTGGGAATCAGCTCAGAGTCACAAGGCTTTCCCAAGTGCGCACTGTCAACCCCATTTGGAACAATGAGTTCATGTTCGTGGCCTCCGAGCCTTTCGATGAATCCATAATTGTATCAGTCGATGATAGGGTTGGTCCTGGAAAGGAGGAGGTATTAGGGAACCTGTTTCTTTCGGTTAGGGACATTCCGCAGAGAATTGACATTCACACTCATAAGCTCCCCGAGCCTAAATGGTACAATCTCCGCAAGCATTCAGCAGCTGCTGAAGAAGAAAGTAAAAAGAAGAAGGAGAAGTTCTCGAGTAAGATTTAGCTCCGCATCTGTTTAGAGGCCGGTTATCATGTTCTTGACGAGTCCACTCACTTTAGCAGCGATCTCCAGCCGTCGTCCAAGTTCCTGAGGAAACTAAGCATTGGGATTCTTGAGCTTGGGATCCTGAGTGCCAAAAAATTTGCCGCCTATGAAGGGAAAGGAGGGTAGGACTACTGATGCCTACTGCGTGGCCAAGTACGGAAACAAGTGGGTGCGAACCAGAACGCTTCTCGACACTCTGACTCCTCGCTGGAATGAGTAGTATACTTGGGAAGTTTATGATCCATATACCGTCATCACCATTGGTGTTTTTGACAATTGCCATTTCAACGGAAGCAGGGAAGAAGGGAGAGATCAGAGGATTGGGAAGGTGAGAATCCGATTATCGACTTTAGAAACTGATCGAGTTTATACGCATTTCTATCCCCTGCCGATCCTCACGCCCTCGGGTTTAAAAAAGCACGGGGAACTTCAGTTGGCAGTGAGGTTCACTTGCACTGCTTGGGTTAACATGGTAGCTCAATATGGAAGACCATTGCTTCCAAAGATGCACTATATCCAACCTATACCTGTTAGGTACGTTGATTGGCTCCGCCACCAAGCAATGCAAATTGTATCGACGAGGCTAGCCCGTTCAGAGCCACCGCTCAGGCGGGAGATTGTCGAGTACATGTTAGATATAGACTACCATATGTTTAGTCTGAGGAGAATCCACCAGTGCCCAGAGCCGGAGCAACCCCGATTCAAACCGCAGCCCCTTCGCTCCTCCCAGACCACCGTAGCTTAAAAGGCAGCTCAAGCAGCAGCAATGCAAGTGCATGTATCCCAAAAGCAAGCTTAAAGAACCTCGAATGGAATCCTCCTCTTGTATTCTCTGGTCCTCTACAAATCTGCTTCAGCTCGGCCTGCTGCTCCTGGCTCCAAGCTCCGTCTCCGTCGACTTCTGCAGCTCACCTTCTCCGTCCTCCGCCTGCAAATTTTTCACTCCATCACTGAAGGTTTATATAGAAAAAAATATATAATAAAAAAAGAGGATGGTGGGGTGAAATGGTGCTGGCACCACGCGAAAAAAGAGAGAATGGAATATGGGTGCATCTGGTACCACGTTAAAAAAATGAATGAATGAATCTGGGTGGCTACCACCGAAAGCAAATAAGAGGATATAATAAATAAATAAATAAAAGGGGCTTTGTGATGCTGTGTGTATACCACCGAAAATAATAATAATAATAAAAAAATAAAAAAATAAAAAAAATAAAAAATTATGATAATGTCGTGTGTGTACATATATATATATATATATATATATATATATATATATATATATAAAATAAAAAATAAAAAAAGCATTGAGAGAAATAAAAGTCCATTTTATTTATTTCTCTGGAAAATTACACAAACTGGCACTCTACATGCCACGAAAAAAAAAAAAAACATCAAATCTACAGAAGAGACTCTTCAAGGACGGTCACGAGGAGCCTCATTACTCAGCGGAGCTGCAGCAAGATGAGGTGCTGGAGTTTGATTATCTGGAGCCTCAACACTTGGTGAAGCCCTAGACGACGACGGCAAAATATGCCTCTGTAACAAAGCCATGAACATCTGATGATCACTTTGAATCCGGCTATCGGATTCATGCAGTTGGTCCAGTTTCCTCTTCATGCTCGTTGAGTAGCTATTGGCAAGCATGTGCAACTCCCTATTTTCATGCTTGAGCCCTCTAATCTCCTGCTTAAGGCTCGCCACCTCAGCCATCAAGGATTCAACCTGGCGAGTACGAACAAGAAGGCGTTGGCCCATGTTCGACACAGAGCCTGCGCACTGGATGCTAAAGGCCAAGGAGTCCTGGACAGCCAACTCATCTGACCGTTTGGAAAGCACCCTGTTGTCCCTAGGGATGAAAAGATTTCTAGCCACCACCGCAGCTGTTATGTCGTTCTTCATCACCGAATCCCAAACCGTAAGAGGACCGTTCGGAGATAAAAAGGATGGATGCCATATATTGTCCAGAGAAGACATAATAGCCTCTTCCCCGGCATTTAAATCAAGGCAACGGTCAGATGGGCAAGACATTTTTTGAAAGTTTTGAAGAAAAGGAAAGGTCAGACAAATCAAGTATAAGAGGGGAACTTCTGCAAGTAGCAATTCTCAAGCGCGCTTTGGAAAGCAATCGATGCCTCTATAAAAAAAAAAAAAAAAGCAACAAGGCTACCTGCTCAGAAATCGAAGAGCCGCCTGGCCAGAAATCGAAGAGGCGCTCGTTCAAAAATCGAAGGGACACCACTTTTTCAAAAGCCGGATTTTCTGGATCAAGTTGTCAGCACTGTTCACCCATGATCTCAGCTTTGCCGAAGTCGCGGACAAAATCAGAGGGGGGGCTTGTCACCATCCTCCAAACCTCAAAAGTCGGGCTGCTTGTTTAAAGATCAAAGGGTTGCTTATCCGAAGATCAAAGAGGCGCCAACTTTTTCAAAAGATAGAGTCCCTGAATCAAAGCTTACCAACACTCTCCACATGCGATCTCAGCTCTGAGGGAGTCACATGCCAAAATAATAAAAAAAAAGGGCTCGGCACTATCCTCCAAATTTCAAAAGCTGCTCGTTCAAAGACCGAGGTTTGTCGCCACACTTCACGTGTTGTCTCAGCTTTGCAGAAGTCACGGACGGGTCTAAAAACACGTGAATCTTACTGTTCCAATCAAAATTACCCGCTGTCGCTGACAAAGGTAAACGAACAATATCATTACCGGCTATTAAGAAATCCCTATATAGGTCGACTCTCATCCTCTACGGTAAGACAGACCTGAAAAAAAATGCCAAGCTCTTCCCTATCTTCGAGAATGCATTCCCAACAAAGCCTCTCAAAATACCCAATATTCCTCATCCCTTGGAATGCTTCTGAAAAAACAAGCCACACCAAAGCAAGAGTATCCCATATCATCAGGGTCGAAAACAAGAGTATCTCATATCATACTTTCTCCATGTCCTTGTCTTTGTCCTTGTTCTTGTTCTCACCTGCAGGGCAAGAAGAAAGAGAACAGTCAGTCAGAACCTAAGATCAAACTTCCAATCTAGAACTGACTGCCTGAAAACCTTCCCTGATTGCTTACCTAGCATTTGCATTTCACTCCTGTATAGCAAAAACTGCAAGAGAAGATGCCACATGCGTGGGAAAAAACCAGGGAAAATGCCGCTTCTGCAAGGGGAACAAGCAAAGCAAGGAAAATGATACATTGAATCATGTAGAGACAAGCACGACGAAACAAGCGCCGGGCTGTCCGCTACTTCTTCAAAAGCAAAAGTATCTCATATCATGCTTTCTCCTCACCTTCATCTGAAGAACAGGGAGAAAGAGAGATCCTGATTGCTTACCTAGTCTTGCTCTTGAGTACTCATCTTCGAGCCCTCCTAACCCAGCTCAAGAATAAACCGGTGGAGAGATACTTCTTCAAAAGCAAAAGTATCTCACAGACGAAGCAGGAGGAGTCTGAGTTGCATCGAATAGCAGAATGAGTCCGAGTTGATCCAAGAAAAGATGCCACACCTGTATAGGGACTTGATTACTTGAAGCATGCAGAGACAACGTACTGATTCATCCTCAACTAAGCTGAGGATCGCTTGCAAGTAAAAGCTCCCCAACCCAGTTCAAGAATCAACGTGTGGGAAAATACTTCTTCGAAAGAAAGAGTATCTCATATCAGCAGGGTCGAAGGCAAAGGTATCTTATGGCACGATTTTCCTTTACCCTTGCTCTTGCTTGCAGAACAAAGGAGAAAGAAAGCAATCAGTTGGCACTTGGAAAGATTGAACAGAGAAACAGACCAACACTTCTACCTCGTGCCTGCCTTCCATGCAAAAGAAAAAAAAAAGGCGAGAAGAATGTAGCATGGGCCGTACAAATGCACGTGCTGATTTATCCTCAACTAAACCAAAAAAAAAAAAAAATTCACTTGCCATGTGAAGCCACTCATAGTCCGATAACCTTCAAGATCAAGCCACCAAAGTGTTCACCACCCTTGAATCAACCTTCAAGATCAAGCCACCAAAGTGTTCACCACCCTTGAATCAACCTTCAAGATCAAGCCTCAACGGCCCTTGGAGAAATCACAAGTCCGATTCAAGATCAGGTGTTCATCACCCTTGAATCAAAACCAGTTCAAGATGAAGTCTGTGGAAAGTCAACAAGCACAACAAATACACGTGCCGATTCACCCCAGTAAAGTTGAATATAGTCTCAACCCAATTCAAGATCAAGCCTCAACGGCACTTGAAGGAGATCCCAGCCCAATCCAAGATCAAGCCTCGACGGCCCTTGGATTGACGTCTACATTAAGGGACTTCAAAACGCATCTCCTACACGTGACAAGCACATGTATACGACGCACTTTGAAGTGGGGCATTTGTAGACAGTGAAATTTCGGTAAATAAAATGTTGACTGATGGTCAAAGTTTCAACACTCATGTATTACATAAATTGTACACATAGTGTGTGATTCGACGAAAATCGAAAAGAGTTAGAAAAGCCGTCAAACAGGACACATGTCAACACCCGGCAGAGACGACTTATTTTATCTGGAATATTATATTCAAAATTAGGCCTTGGGAAATTCTATAAATAGGAGGCCATTTCATACAAATTAAAGGGAATTCACACACACATGTTTTCTCTACTCCCAAATTGGAAGAGAATTCTCTTGAAGTTCGTTCTTCGTTCTTCGTTCTTCGTTCTTCGTTCATCGTTCTTCGAGATCAAGCCCCAACGGCCCTTGAAGAAACGCTCATCCATCTTCAAGAACAAGCCCAAAAGCCCTTGAAGATCCATTCATCGTTCATCCGTTCATCCGTTCTTCAAGATCAAGCCCCGACGGCCCTTGAAGCAACATTCATCCACCTTCCAAGATCAAGCCCCGACGGCCCCTTGAATCCACACATCCATTCTTCAAGATCAAGCCCCGACGGCCCTTGAAGCAACATTCATCCACTTTCCAAGATCAAGCCCCGACGGCCCTTGAATCCACACATCCATTCTTCAAGAATCAAGCCCAAAAGCCCCTTGAAGTTCATCCATCGTTCATCGTTCATCGTTCTTCGTTCGTCGTTCATCCATCTTCAAGAACAAGCCCAAAAGCCCTTGAAGATCCATTCATCGTTCATCCGTTCATCCGTTCTTCAAAAATCAAGCCCAAAAGGCACCTGAAGAAGCGTTCATCCGCCAAAATTCAAGATCAAGCCCAACGGCCCTTGAAGAAACTTCCCCTTGTTCATCCAAGATCAAGCCTCGACGGCCCTTGGATCAAGCCCACAAATCAAAGTCTTACGAAGATAGAATCAGAGGAACAAAAAGAGATTGTAACCCAAAATCAATCAAATACAAATATATTTTGTACACGTGTTCTTGTGTCTTCAGGAAATTTTCGTGTTTACAACTTCGTCATATGGCAAGTAGCCCTCTACTACATTGGTGAAGATGAGTGTTGCCCTTGCACCGGCGTGGGTTCGAACTCCGTCTGCTTCCTAATCTAACATCTAATCTAACAAATCTATTGTTTGACAAAAAAAAGAGTAAATTACATTTTCATACCTCAGGTTTGAGACCTATTTCAATTCTTTACAACATCTTCAAAACATTTCACTTTCATACCTTAAGTATTATTTTATTTCAAAATAATACATCCGTTACATTTTTCATCCAAGGATCCGTTAACCGCTGATGTGGCTGCCACATATATGCCACGTGGCAAAAATAATAATTTTTTAATTTTTTTTTTAACCTGAATTTTCTCAACAATAGAAAAAAAAAATCCCCATTCCCGACCCCCTTCTCCCATCCATCATCACCCACCCCAAAATCCCACCTGAGCCACCCCTCTCTCCCATCCCCCATCACCCCTCCCAAAAAGCTCCCATCACTCACCCGAAATTAGGTGGATCTACCGCAAAACTAGTCCAAAAATAATCTCAAACTCAAAATTCCAAAGATGAATCTACCACAAAACCACTCGAGATTAGGTGTGATTCGGGGTCTCTGTGCAAGGGAGGTGGGTCGCGGGGTCCCCCAAGGGGTGGGGGCGCGTGGGGATGAATTGGGTTGCAGTTTTTTTTCTCTCTCTCTCTCTTCTTCTTCTTCTTCTTCTTCTTCTTCTTGTTGCAGGTGGGGAAATGGGTTTGGGTTTTTTTTTTCTCTCTTCCTCTTCTTCTTCTTCTTCTTGCAGGTGGGGAACTATTTTTTTTTTTTGGGGGGGGGGGGGGTTGGTTGCATTTTTTTTCCCTCTTCCTCTTCTTCTATTGCAGGTTTTTGGGTTCTTCAAGGATGTGGGTCGCTGGGGGGAAGGGATAATTGTTTTTTTTTTTGTTGGGAAAATTCAAGTTTTTTTTTAAAATAAAAAAATTATTATTTTTGCCACGTGGCATATATGTGGTAGCCACGTCAACACTTAACAAATCGATGAATGGAAAATGTAACAGATGTATTATTTTGAAATAAACTAGTACTTAAGGTGTGAAAGTGAAATGTTTTGAAGATGTTGTAAGGAATTGAAACAGACCGCAAACTTGAGGTATGAAAATGTAATTTACTCAAAAAAAAAAAAAAAACTACGTTATATGGTTTGCAAAATTTGGTTTAAATAGATGCTTTCCCTATTGAAATATCTCACATTGACCGTATCTCTGAGAAAAAAGTTTAAATATATCCTAACCCCACTACAACTAATACTGAGACTTTTTGTAATAAAACCTCACACCTGACAAATTGTGCAGGTGGTAATTAACAAGTTGGGGACAATATCGGTGTTGTTGGAAATGGGTCTTTGGTCTGTCTCTCTGATAATTATACATGGTATTAGAGCCAGAGAGCAGACCCGTATTGCCACGTAATGGGTGGATCCTCTTGGCTCCATGTGGTTATCGAGGTATGGATCTCCCACGTGTGACCCACTAATTGGGTTCACGTGAAGGGGCGTGTTGAAATCTCCCACATCGATCATATCTTTGAGAAAAGCAGAGTTTAAATATCCTAACCTCACTCTAACTAATACCAAATTCTACACTCCCTAACATTACGCACCTTTTAATCCTTATCATCTAATAGGTCATAATTTTTTCATTTTTTCCGTCAATATGCCTTGAGATTAAAGAATTATCTATTTTCATCCAAATATAGGTATCTAACGAGCCCATTTCTCCTATGTATATGTATGACAGGGCGCTAATAACACAAATCGACTTAAGCCTTCACCCAGTTCAATAAAAAAAATCAGTGTCTCTAGCTTTCTAATGATTTAGTTGCAGTAATGGATTCTCTCCCTTATGCAAACTCTATCACTGCTGGATTATTCACAATAATCATTGGTGTCCTATTACTTATCACGAAGATGGATAGCTGCCAAGTACAAGGACAAATTATCACCACCTGAAGCCAAGGGTGCGTGGCCTATATTGGGTCACCTTCCTTTGTTAGGAGGCTCCACACCTCCTCACATAACTCTGGGAGCCATGGCGGACAAGTACGGACCCATTTTCACCATCCGCCTTAGCGTCTATCCGTCGTTGGTGATAAGCAGCAGTGAGATCGCAAAAGAATGCTTCACAACCAATGACACGAGCCTAAACTCGCGCCCAAAGATGGCAGTTGTAGAGCACATTGGTTACAACTACGCCATGTTTGGGTTCGGACCATCTGGACCCTATTGTTGTGATTGGCTCATAGTTTGAGTTGGCAACAATTTTGATAGTTTAGGTTTATGTGCTACAGGAAAATGGCTGTAGCAAAGTGTTGTCTTTGTGTTTGTTTGCACGTAAATATGTATGCTTTCTATGCATGAAAAAAGTCTACTTTATAGGCTAGGTTTTCTTTTCATGTTTTCCCATTTGCATTTTTCACGTGAAGGTGGCATTGTGATTTGATTAAAGGCAAAGGGAGGGGATGCATAGTTTCATGCAAAGCATGTGGAATGATAAAGGAAAAGCAAGGTTTGCTTTTTACTTTGGAGACATAATCATCATGGAAGCCTTCCGTAAAAGCTGGGGGATGAAAATGATGGCCAGGGGCGGAGCCACCAAGGGACTAGGATAGTCCCAGGCCCATCCTGACTTCAGCTGAGGTGTAAACCTCATGGAAGAAAATGAAGCAAACGACGTCATTAAGCTGTTTTGATTTTAAATCTTCTCGGCTATTTAATGAAACGATAAGTTTGGCAGGGAAGTTTTTAAAAGAGACGTGCAATTTTAAATGGAAAAAGCAACCCCACTGCTGGTTCGATTCTCTCACCTAACAGTAATATACACACTATAATTTTATAAAGCAACCCACCTTCTTTATTTGCAGACCTCTCCCCCTTTTCCTTCTTTTTCTACTTCTTTGTATTTTCTTTAGCCTTCCACAACCTACCTCTTACTTGGTTGTCTGGGTTTTTACATTTTTTTCTTCTTAGTATTGAATTTAAGAGAATTTTTTCAGTTTTGTGAGGATTACACAAATTGCAAATGTCAACATGCTATATATTTGTGAAAGGCCTCTCCTCATTCAGAATTTTAGCTCCGCCACTGATGATGGCCTTTATTTAAATGCAAGGAATTGCTTGCATTGTATATAAATGCTTGCCGAGTGTGAAGAAAAGTAGAGTGCATCCGGAAAACACAAAGAGAAAAGAAAATAGAGTGAGAGTGAGAAACTCTTGGGGAGAGTGAGGTTCTTGGAAAAATTCTGTGAGTGTACAAGAGATTGGGGTTTGGGTTATGTCAATTTAACTCATGTATATTTTGTACTAGTTATTCTCATAGTGAAGAGCAATATCTCTCCGAGGACGTAGGCAGGTTTTTGCCGAACCTCGTAATTCTCTTGGTGTCTTTATTTCTTGTATTTTAAATTGTTCAACTGTGGGTTTGTAACTTGGTGAGATAGCAGGCCAAAGCTCAACACCTATTGGCGAGAAATTCGCAAGATCGCCACATTGGAGTTGCTCTCAATCCGGAAGGTTGAGCAGCTCAAGCACATTCGACTTTCTTGAAAGAATTGCACAAAGCTTGGAGTACAAGGAAAAAGGAGAGCTCGAAAGATGGCGTGGCTGTAGAGCTGAAGCAATAGTTTGGGGACATGACGCTGAACGTGCTTGTCAGAATGGTGACTGGAAAGCGGTATTCGGTAGCTGCCGATGAGGATGAGAAGAAAGAAGCGCGTAGGGTTCAAAATGAATTGAGGGAGTTTTTTCATTATGCGGGGCTGTTTTTGGTGGGTGATGCGGTTCCTTATCTGCGGTGGTTGGATTTGGGTGGACATGAGAAGGCAATGAAGGAAACTGCAAAGGAATTGGACGCCATTGTCGGAAAGTGGGTTGAAGAGCATAAGCAAAGGAGAGCAGGACTTCATAGATGCGATGCTTTCTGTGCTTGATGGTGCAGGCCTTGGCGGTTTTGATGCTGATACGATCAACAAAGCCACAAGCTTGGCACGTAAAGGGCTGGACTGAGACACTATAAACACATTAAGATTTTTATTTTTACTTTCATTACTTAATTAAGCTAACTGCATGATCCATACAAATAATATGAATACATTAGACAAGAAGATTTCTAAAAATAAACTCTGTATTCTAACTTCCCTTGGGCAGATATGATTGTAGCAGGTAGCGATACTACCATGGTGACGTTGACGTGGACACTATCATTATTGTTGAACAACCCTCACGTTCTAAAAAGAGCCCTAAACAAACTGGACCCCAAAATTGGCAGACAAAGAGTTGTGAGTGAGGAAGATATAAGCAACTTAGTCTACATCCAAGCTATTGTAAAGGAGATGTTACGTTTGTACCCACCAGGACCATTATCAGGGCCACGCGAGTTCACTGAGGATTGCACCATTCCTAGGTACCCTATCCGAAAGGGCACCCGGTTGACCCTGAACCTCTGGAAGCTCCAAACTGACCCGAAAAGTTGGCACGAGCCATTTGAGTTCAAGCCAAAAAGATTTCTTACCACCCACAAGAATGTTGATGTGAATGGTCAGCATTTTGAGTTGATTCCGTTTGGAAGTGGAAGAAGAGCATGCCCCAGCTTGGTAATTGGCCTTAAAATGGTGCAATTTACGTTGGCTAGTTTTTTACATGCATTTGAAATCTTGAACCCGTCGAGTGCGCTAGTTGATATAACAGAGAGTTTTAGACTGACCAACACTAGGGCAACTCCACTCAAAGTTCTCATCAAACCTCGTTTGTCTTCTAAACTTTATGAATAAAAGAAGGAACCATACAATATTGTATGTGTGACATGAATGAGAGATTTTCGTTGTTATTAATTATATACATTTATGTGTCCATGTATGTGGCCTCTATTTTCTTGTTTGGAGGCTTCATCGTTTTACCATGTTATTTGTGGCATGTTGGAGGTTAATTGTAGGATTACCATCGATGTTTCTTGTTTGGAGGCTTCATCGTCTTAGCAGGTTGGAGGTTCATTGTAGGATGCTAAGTCATCCCACAGTGCCTTCAGTTTCGTGTAGTAAACTGAGATTGATTTCTGCAGTTAAAACTCACCACATGTCGAAATTAACATTGTACGCCTAAACACGCGAGTGTAATGTTTACTGGTGCGAAAAATCACCTACGTCTTTCCTACTCGGTTCTATACAGCTCTCTACATATTCCTTCATGTTAGTGTGACCTACAGCAGCAGTTACAGAATACAACCTAAGCCCACTGCAAATAGCAGACGCCATAGTCAACCTACTCGATCTGTGCCAGTCACTACCACTTAAGAAAACCTAATCGATCTGTGCTCCCCACGACATTCTCGTCTGTAGAATCTGATTCACATCCCCCAGTTTCATCAGAACTCTCGCTTGGAAGGAGTTGTATGCAATCAGCATGCTCGATAAGCCAATTAGGGACTTCAGGAGATGCTGCCCATTCTGCTAGAGCTTGGCGGGTTGATTCATGTGTGAAATCATCCCACTCTTTCTTTGTGAACTTCTTTCGGTTCTGCACCTTGTGGAAGGTTGAATAGTACTCCTGTTGATTAGGTGCCCTGGAGGATGGGGACATGACACCTGCAACAAACAGAAGCAAATAGCATAATTTAAAGTGTCCAACGGTATGCTGACCGTACACTCCTACACTCTGCATGATATTTAAAGCTGAAAAGGGAATGGATATTCCGCATTTTGCATGTCGACTCAGTTTTTTCTATATAGGCAGAACAAATAACCAACACAAACTCCTTGTTAAAGTAAATAACAAAACAACTACTGAATAGCTGCAACTACAAATCAGTCAAAATATGTATAAACGTAACAGCAAATAAAAGAAAAATACCTTTAACAGGAGAGTCAGACCAAGCAGATAGACTCCTTCGGCTGTTCCAATTCTTTTCTTGTGGACTAGACCTGCTAAGAAATTCTCGACGACTTTGTCTACCCTGGACCTGTTTTCCCTTTTGCAGCCAAGGACTCCCAGTCCCTGCATCCGACTGATGACTGCATGGAATTATAGTAAATATGTTTTAATGTGACAAAACCCTTTATTGATGATCAGGGACGCATCCATTCATCTAACTGAACTTTCTTGGACTGCTAATTTTTACCTTCCAAATACAAAACCTAGCAAGAAATCTAAACTTATTTTTTTTTAAAATATAGCTCCACACAAAAAGTTAAAAGTTATTTCTGCTAAAACGCATTCACTTCTGTAATACCAAGAAGTACGCAGGTAAAGAATGTATGACTTACGATTTGAGATGCCATTTCAGAGAAGTAATCAACTTGCTAATAATCCAGTAAGAAACCAAAGCGCCCATTGCTAAAGGAGTATCGAGAGTGCTCTGAGAAAATGAAAAGAATCAATAACCAAATATTTTGGCAATTACATCAAATTATAAAACCAACTGTAACATAAGATTACTGAATAACCAATTTAGTCGTAAGTGCATGTGGGTCCATAAGACAAAACAACAACAACAACAACAACAAAGCTTTTTCCCACTAAGTAGGGTCGGCTATATGAATCCTAGAACGCCATTGCCCTCGGTCTAGCGCAATTTCGTTTAGGATTCATTTATCATAAGGATTCGACATAACCTAGGAGTTCTGGCTGTCGACTATCTGACGCCCTCCCCCTCCTTTATCCGGGCTTGGGACCAGCAATGTAAAATAAACTTACACAGGCGGAGTTTGGGTCCATAAGACAAATATAAATAAAAAATGGGTTTGAAGTAACATTGTCCTAATGGTGCCAGACAATAAATGGTGTTTCTATGATCTTAGAATTGATCCTCAAAGGAACAAGTAATAGACAAGAAACACAATCTAGGTGTATTGCACTTGGCTATGGGAAGTGACATGTGGTATATGTCTACTGAGTATTGAGTGTCCAATAATCTACTAGCTAAATCTTAGGACACAAAGACATGGCCCTGTTATCCAACAATTCCAATGATCCTCCTTTGACACATATCGGCTATAAAAAGTCCCTCAAATAATTTTAGCAAGGTACATATAAAGTACCATTACAAATTTCTACCCCACATAGTTTAATTAAGCAGGCAAACATTTGGACTCGAATATCAAGAACACAGCCAAAAGGAATGTGAGAGAACACCTGCAAGATGGAGGTTGTTCCAATGATACGCATAGCCCACTTGACAAATTGTGCTATACCACCATCTACAGTCCCATCTTTTGAGACAACAAACTTCCTCACAATCCAGTACCCTAATGCAGCTCCAGCAAGGATAATTCCCACTAGTAAAAATATAGAGACCTGGCAGAAAAACACGAGAAGCCAAGACAATAAAGTGATCCAAAGAGAAAGTATCAGAAGCAGATAATTTGTCTAGATATTTATGAGAATTTTGCAAATATAAGATTTTGGGAACCAATACTTACTGGGTTATGCATCTCTTCACTTAGCCCAAAACTCAAAAGAATTGAATTTACCATCAGTGAAAACTGATGAACAAGGAAAGATCCTGCTCCAAGCTGTCAAAGGCATATAAATTGTAAGAATCACTTGTACTGTCAATTACATGAGGTTAATAAGTTACCACGAAGCAACGGTAAATTTCAAGACACCAAGTGTTACCACTGATCCATATATGGTAAGATAGAGGACATTTTTCCTTCCAGTTGGCAACAGCTTCATTCCCTGAAAGATTAAAGACAAACAATGATGCAAAACATTACCTACAAATTTGCAAGCTAAAACTGCAGGTGAAAGATAATGATCACAAAACCCTGTAATTACCATTCGTTTTAGAGGAGATCTGCAATTCAAACTACCCAATGAAAAACTAAGAGCATGCAAGTCAAACAAAAATACATCGGAACCACACAAAAAATTACCTGGAAGAGAATGATTATAATGACCAGAAAAACTCCTATAGCCATTGAACTGCTATAATAAAAAGGTACCCAATTGCTGACAACTGGTGCCAACAATAGTAAAGTAAAACCCAGTGCCAGACACACAAGGCGCCATCTCTGAAAATCTGCACAGATAAAAATAGATAACTATCAGAACCTGCAAATTGTAGCATAAGCAATTACAGTCAGCCACACTTTTATTTTTATCAGACCTTCTTCAACAGTTATGGTGACAGAGCCAGGTATTTTGCCAATGAACTTGACATCGACATATCTTTCATCATAAGGTGACATGACAGAGCTCCATAACCCTTTCTGAAGATTTTTCCAATCATCCTCTTCACACTGACATAATCCAAGCGTATTATTCCTGTAAAAAATTCATGAGTGAGACAAAACAATCCCCAGAAAAAAGGTGTGCGTGTGTGTGAGAGTGCGACTAGAGAAAATGAGTAAGGGAAAGAGAAACAGAGAGAGGGAGGGAGGGGTAGCATATGGTGCACTCATAACTCAATCAATGAAACACAATTATCCTTAAAAAAAACAAAATGATTGTAACAATAAAGATGAGACATTTCACTCACCTATGAAAACAGACTTGAATTTTGATATGCAACCTCTCCGGGATTACTAGAGATGTAGACAAGGTGATCTTAAGTGAACTTGCATAACTCCCAAGTTTTAACCTGGATATACCAGAAACTCGTGCCCGTTCACAAAATAAAACATCTTTTGAACCAGGCACAGCTGAGTGCTCAGAAAGAGGTGCCGGGATGACTTCTAGTACTGGGTTTTCAATATCAACACCTGTGATTTCAATATTGGTAAAGGTTAGTTTCAAATATGCAAATAAACCACCAAAGAACACGAGAGATTCGAACTCTTCAAAGTTCAAATCCCTAAAATTATAATGGACACACTGTTTAGCTATAGCAGATTAAAAAATCAAAATCAAAGCGACATCGAGCGGTAAGGTGCAACATATGTTATCAGACCAAACCCAAAACGTTATCACGCTAAACTACAATACTGAAACTAACATTCCACTTTAAAGGCCAAAAACTCGACATTTTTTTAAACCCTAACGGGCTAACAACTTGATATTTCACTCAAGCAATACAGCAACCGAAATGAACCCTAAAGAGGCATAACGAAACCCTAACCCTCTATTTGCCTTACAAGTAAAGAAACAATGAAAAGTGAGACTAAAACGTAATAATTTTCACAGCAAAAAAATGCAGAGCAAGTCAAAGCGCAAGTTTTTCTCTCTTAAAATGGAAATAAGTAAACAACCCACATACTCAAACATCAAAATTTCACTGATTTTCCTAATATTTTCTCAGGAAACAAACAGTCGGCGACGAGCCCATAAACACTGAACAAAATTGACAATATAGAGATAGATACCTTTGAGTTTGGTGGCAGGTGAGGCGGTCGGAAGAGAGAGACAGAAAGCAAAGAGAAGAAGGAGAATGGCGGACGAGAGAGGATAGCCCATTGCATCGCCCGCTCGCTACTCTCTCTCTCTCTCTGCGTTCCGAGAAAGATTTGGCTCTAAAAAGTGTCCATTTTTTCTGTTTCGAATTCCAAATTTTGAAGAAAGATTCTTATCGAGGGAGGAAAAGCTTCTAAAGTTTTGGGCCTTGAAGAAAACGGCTTGGATTTTGTCTGCCCCAACCCAGAGGCATGGCGACCATTGGGCTTTTCTTACTTATCGTCTGGCAAGAGTAAACGTCATTCAACTTGGCTACGGTAAAATTCAATACGGTACAAAATCCATGGTTTAAAGAGAAAAGTAAGTAAATGTAATAAGTCAAAACTTAACATCTTTAGTTCAAAAAAAAAAAAAAAACTTAACATCTTTAGGATATAAATAAGACGCACACGAGAGTATGATCAACACAAAATGAATGTCTCGTCAAAACCTCGTCAGGCAACCAAAACTTAATATCATGATCTTATCAAAAAGAGTACATTAAGGTCAGAATACTGCATGGAATAATAGTAATATGTTTTAATGTGACAAAACCCCTTATTAATGACCAGGGACGCATCCATTCGTCTAACTAAAACTTTCTTGGACTGCTGTTGCAAAATTTAAACTTACCGAAATCAATCCAACTTGGTTCTAAATTGTATGCTCGCAAGCATACGAATTGTTCGATAGTATAGAAAGCAAGCACTTAATATCGTCCCTCAGAAAATGATTTAATTCTTATCAACTAACTAAATTCCAATTACAACGTTATTTTAATTTAACAAAGATTGATGAATGAAGATTGGTTTCAAAATTGAAACTAATGTAAAAACAAATAACGAAAACAAGAAAGTATGATCAATAAAACTGGATGTGCCAACAAAGAAAGCAGTTTATAATTCAATCGAGTAAAACACTAGAGCGTCCGACTCACCATAACCAATCCTACTTATTTCCTACAACGAATTATTAACAAGTACCCAATCTCACTCATAGTCAAATTTCCCTAATTCATGTAATATCTATGGCATCTAGAATATTATGTTTATTCCACTATGCAACCATCCGGCATATGGACTAGTTTAACATAATGAAACTCATCACGATCAGTGGAAATTTATATAAAGACTACACAAATCCTAGGGTATGGCATCTACTACTAGGTAATTTGTGGTATCTATTTGCAAGAAGCTATCACTCAAGTTGAAAACATGGCATCTACACAACTTGCATCAAATTTACTAAGAGTCAAGATGGTAGCCAATCACCAAGACTAAAACCAAGCATATAAGATACTCAGTGAAATTTGACAACTTGAAAATAATACAATTCAGAATTTAAGCATTCATAGTCATTGCTACATCGTAGCTCTAGCTAATGAAAATTAGTTCCGAAACATTGCTGAAATTATCACTGAATCCATAATAAGAAAAATGAAAATTAAGTTTAGAAAACCCTCTAAAACTCCTTTGCTCTGCTGCACCCTTCTCCCGTCTGCTCTCTGCTTTCTCCCTGCGCTCTCTTCCCTGCTCTCCACTTCGGCTTCTCTTTATTAATAGCAACTCCCACTCCCAGCATTCGACTAATGACTACATGGAATAATAGCAATATGTTTTAATGTGACAAAACCCTTTATTAATGACCAGGGACGCATCCATTCATCTAACCGAACTTTCTTGGACTGCTAATGTTTACCTTCCAAATACAAAACCTAAATCTAAACTTATTTCAAGAAAAATATAGCTCCATACAAAAAGTTAAAAATTATTTCAGCTAAAAACGCATTCACTTCTGTAATACCAAGAAGTACGCAGGTAAAGAATGTATGACTTACGATTTGAGATGCCATTTCAGAGAAGTAATCAACTTGCTGATAATCCAGCAAGAAACCAAAGCGCCCATTACTAAAGGAGTATCGAGAGTGCTCTGAGAAAATGAAAAGAATCAATAACCATATATTTTGGCAATTACATCAAATTATAAAACCAACTTTAACATAAGATTACTGAATAACCAATTTAGAAGTAAGTTCCTGTTGGTCCATACGACAAATTTAAGTAAAAAAAAGGTTTGAAGTAACATTGTCCTAATGGTGCCAGGCAATAAATGGTGTTTCTATGATCTAAAAATTGACCCTCAAAGGGACAAGTAATAGACAAGAAACACAATCCAGGTGTATTGCACTTGTCTATGGAAAGTGACATGTGGTATATGTCTACTGAGTATTAAGTGTCCAATAATCTACTAGCTAAATCTTAGGACACAAAGACATGGCCCTATTATCCAACAATTCCAATGATTGTCCTTTGACACATATCGGCTATAAAAAGTCCCTCAAATAATTTTAGCAAGGTACATAGAGTACCGTTACAAATTTCTACCCCACATAGTTTAATTAAGCAGGCAAACATTTGGACTTGAATATCAAGAATACAGCCAAAAGGAATGTGAGAGAACACCTTCAAGAAGGAGGTTGTTCCAATGATACGCATAGCCCACTTGACAAATTGTGCTATACCAACATCTACAGTTCCATCTTTTGAGACAACAAACTTCCTCACAATCCAGTACCCTAATGCAGCTCCCGCGAAGATATTTCCCACTAGTAAATATATATAGACCTGGGAGAAAAACACGAGTAGCCAAGACAATAAAGTGATCCAAAGAGAAAGTATCAGAAGCAGATAATTTGTCTAGATATTTATGAGAATTTTGCGAATATAAGATTTAGGGAACCAATACTTACTGGGTTATGCATCTCTTCACTACTTAGCCCAAACCTCCAAAGAATTGAATTTACAATCAGTGAAAACTGAAGAACAAGGAAATATCCTGCTCCAAGCTGTCAAAGGCATATAAATTGTAAGAATTACTTGTACGGCAATTACATGAGGTTAAAAAGTTACCACGAAGCAACAGTAAACTTCAAGACACCAAGTGTTACCACTAATCCACATATGGTAAGATAGAGGACATTTTTCCTTCCAGTTGGCAACAGCTTCATTCCCTGAAAGATTAAAGACAACCAATGATACAAAACATTACCTACAAATTTGCAAGCTACAACTGCAGGTGAAAGATAATGATCACAAAACCCTGTAATTACAATTCGTTTTAGAGGAGATCTGATATTCAAACTACCCAATGAAAAACTAAGTGCATGCAAGTCAAACAAAAATACATCGGAATCACACAAAAAATTACCTGGAAGAGAATGATTATAATGACCAGAAAAACCCCTATAGGCATTAAACTGCTATAATAAAAAGGTACCCAATTGCTGATAATTGGTGCCAACAATAGTAAAGTAAATCCCAGTGCCAGACACACAAGGCGCCATCTCTGAAAATCTGTACAGACAAAAATGGATAACTATCAGAGCCTGCAAATTGTAGCATAAGCAATTATAGTCAGCCCCACTTTTATTTTTATCAGACCTTCTTCAACAGTTATGGTGACAGAGCCAGGTATTTTGCCAATGAACTTGACATCGACATATCTTTCATCATAAGGTGACATGACAGAGCTCCATAACCCTTTCTGAAGATTTATCCAATCATTCTCTTCACACTGACATAATCCAAGCGTATTATTCCTGTAAAAAATTCATGAGTGAGACAAAACAATCCACAGAAAAAGGTGTGCGTGTGTGCGAGAGTGCGACTAGAGAAAATGAGTAAGGGAAAGAGAAACAAAGAGAGGGAGGGAGGGGTAGCATATGGTACACTCATAACTCAATCAATGAAACACAATTATCCTAAAAAAACAAAATGATTGTAACAATAAAGATGAGACATTTCACTCACCTATGAAAACAGACTTGAATTTTGCTATGCAACCTCTGCGGGATTACCAGAGATGTAGCCAAGGTGATCTTAAGTGAACTTGCATAACTCCCAAGTTTTAACCTGGATATACCAGAAACTCGTGCCCGCTCACAAAATAAAAAATCTTTAGAACCACGCACAGCTGAGTGCTCAGAAAGAGGTGCCGGGATGACTTCTAGTACTGGGTTTTCAATATCAACACCTGTGATTTCAATATTGGCAAAGGTTAGTTTCAAATATGCAAACAAACCACCAAAGTACACAAGACATATTCGAACTCTTCAAAGTTCAATCCCTAAAATTATAATGGACACACTGTTTAGCTATAGCAGATTTTAAAAAAAATCAAAATCAAAGCGACATCGAGCAGTAAGGTGCAACATATGTTATCAGACAAAACCCAAAACGGTATCACGCTAAACTACAATACTGAAACTAACATTCCACTTAAAAGGCCAAAAGGTCGACATTTTTTGAAACCCTAACCGGCTAACAACTTGACATTTCCCTCAAGCAATACAGCAACCGAAATAAACCCTAAAGAGGCATAACGAAACCCTAACCCTCTATCTGCCTTACAAGTAAGGAAACAACAAAAGTGAGACTAAAACGTAATAATTTTCACAGCAAATAAATGCAGAGCAAGTCAAAGTGCAAATTTTTCTCTCTTAAAATGGAAATAAGTAAACAACCCACATACTCAAAACATAAAAAAAAATCACTGATTTTCCTAAAATTTTCCCGGGAAACAAACAAGCGGCGACGAGCTACACTGAACAAAAATTGACAATGTAGAGATAAATACCTTTGAGTTCGGTGGCAAGTGAGAGGGCCCGAAGAGAGAGACAGAAAGCAAGGAGAAGAAGGAGAATGGCGGAGGAGAGAGAAGAGCCCATTGCATCGCACACTCGCTACTCTCTCTCTGCGTTCGGAGAAAGCTTTGGCCCTTAAAAGCGTCCATTTTTTCTGTTTCTGATTCCAACTTTTGAAGAAAGATTTCTTATAGAGGAAGGAAAAGCATCATGTTTTGGGCCTTGAAGAAAAGGGCTTGGATTTTGGCTGCCCCGAAGGCACGGTGACCATAGAAAACAATGCTAGTTTCACTTAAGAAATTGCATATAGGAGGACTAAACCCCACAAAATTGAAACTCGATATGGAACAAGACTCATATTATAAGTAAAAATGTGAGTAAATGTAATCAGTTAAAACTTAACATCTTCAGGACGTAAGTAGAACGCACACAAAGATATGGCCAACTCATAATGGATGCCTTAAAATCTCGTCAGGCAAAAAAACTCAATTGGATAAAATGATTCTGATCGTAGGAAAAATAATATATTAATATCAAATGAATATACTTCATGATACTTTTCTTAAGTTTGACAAAATGGTAAAATACGATCGAGGTTCAAACTTCAGGCGACCCAGCTGACGACCAAAGTATGGAGGACAGGGACGACACAGAAAGGGCGACGTTTGCTCCTAGGGTTTTGGAACATGAGTGGCTTGGTTTAGCGGCCAGAAAATGTGGCTGGACAACGCAGCTTAAATGGCTTCAAGTTGTGGCTTCGTGCAAGTTAAGGTGTAGAAATTCGAATTTTGTTATTTTTTCGCACGATTATCACTTTACCACTATATATAAGAATTGAAAACATAATTTAAGCAGAATATTATAATTCAAAACGAGTAAAATTGAATTTATGCATCATGATGAAAATTTCATGCAATCAAAGTTAAAAAAAAAAATTGAAATTGAAATCGTGTTTTAGAGGTTACTTGAATTGCGTGAGAAGCATTGTAAAATGGTTTGGAGCAGAAAAATGCGTGAGAAGCATTGAAAAAAAAAAATTTTAAAAAAAAGAAAAAACAAAGGAAAAAGGGGATATTGGCAAAAGTCATCGGATATTCACATATTCAGCCACAAGCAAAAAAACTAGCTGAAAGAGTGCAGCCCCTCCACCCTCCTCCTCTCCTGCTTCCAAATTCCAAATGTTGTTGTAATTGTAATTTCAGTCTCATATAATTCACGCTCGGCGAATTCAGCTGAATGGGGACGTTAACTAGCTGCACTTTCAGCACCCTCGATTTCAACTTCACCCTCAAAACCCGCGAAATTCCGACACTGCCATTTCCCAAGAAACCCAGCAGCAAGAAGAATTCATGCTTCTTGTGCAGCCGAGCGAGTGTAAATACCCAGAGAATTTGTTGGGTTCCGCGTAGGAATTTTGGTAGGCTTAGATGTAATGGTTCTAGCGATAATGGTGACGGTGACGGTGACGGAGAGAGTAGCAGCAGCAGCAGCGGTAGTAGTAGTAATAAGTCAACAGACTCCACGACGGCGACGACGACAACGGAAGTAGATGAAGATAATATACGCTCGAACAAATATGATTCCGAGCGTCCATCGGTTTCTTCCGGGGTACATTGCTTATCTTTGTTATATGTGTTCTTACTTATATCCATTTGGGTTTTTGCATTAGCTGTTGAATTTGCATTGGTGTGTTCTTCTTTTAATTGTGTTATCTTGCAGCGTTTTATTTATCAAGTTTGAATTTTTAATGAAGAAATTGGTATAGGAATTTAAATTCGGTATTGGGTTCTGCAAATGGGAGTAAAAGGTTCTATATTTGTAGAGTTTTCTGGTTTGGTCAGCGGGGTTTTTTTTTCTGGAATCCGCAGTTGATGACGGTATGGCATTTATAGTAGTCGTAGCGAAAAATGGTAGCTATCCAATTGTGGATTTTAGTTGCAGCACTCAAGAGTGCTTTTGAGTTCATTTTCTGTGTTAGTGTTAGTGTCTTTGTTGGATTGTTTTAAAAATTGGTGTTGGAGAAATTTCCATCTTGTTTTCTGCATTATACGTGGAGGTGGAGTCTCATCTGGACTTCCAACGGTTGAGATAGACAGAACCTAGTTAGCTTCAGCCATTGAATGTCTTCAAATGGTTGGGAGCTCAGTTTCAAAGGAAAACAATTGGGACTGACTGCAGTGCATGAATTGGTAAAAGACACAATGAATGGTCCATGAACCACGCACACACATGCTGACACATAATATATATATATATATATATATATATATGTATATTTTTTTTTACCTTGAATGGATCATGTAAGAATATAGGTTACAGATAACCGTTATAGCTAATTTCCTACGTACGCTTTGTTCACTGTACTTGTGAGGGAACTGACTATCACTGCCAATATGCATGTGTAGTTATGTACCTATAGATTTGATTCTACATGCGAGAAAGAGGACATCAGAGTTTTATTCTCACATACATCTAATATAGCAATGTAACAGTCTCTAATAGCGTAATGTGTCAATATATCTGTCAGCCGCCAACTATATCACCACTTGGGCACGCGTACAGTAATTTCCAAGTTGACTCTTTTAAACTGATGGAACTCCTTGGACCTGAGAAGGTTGATACCGCTGATGTAAAGCTGATTAAGGAAGCACTTTTTGGTTATTCTACCTTTTGGGTGACCAAAGAGGAGCCTTTCGGAGACCTTGGTGAGGGCATTCTCTTCCTTGGGAATTTGAGGGGAAAGAGAGAAGAGGTATTTGCCAAATTCCAGAGTCTGTTGGCTGAGGTCACGGGTAACAAGTACAACCTTTTTATGGTAGAGGAACCCAATGCAGAAGACCTAGATCCACGTGGTGGGCCACGTGTCAGCTTTGGTTTGCTGCGGAAAGAAGTCTCAGAACCAGGGCCAACAATGCTTTGGCAATATGTAATTGCTTTCTTATTATTCCTTCTAACAATTGGATCATCTGTGGAATTAGGAATTGCATCTCAGGTACGCCAACTTGCATTTTTTTTATGTGTTTTGTGATGCTATAAATGGTGCAATTGATTTCTTTCTCATTTTTAGAGTATCTACTTATGTTCATGCATTATTTTAAACAGATAAATAGACTTCCACCAGAGGTGGTGAAATACTTCACAGATCCAAATGCCGTTGACCCACCAGATATGGAGTTGCTATTCCCATATGTAGATTCGGCTTTGCCTGTAGCATATGGTGTTTTGGGCGTTTTACTGTTTCATGTAAGTGAGATGTCTTGCTGTTTGTTGGGTTTGGTTCAAATTTAAAATGTATACTTCTTTCTATATATTGGCTATCACACTGCTCTTTCTTGTCCACCAAGTAGAATCTTTAAGCCTATGCCTATGAAAGAGAGAGCTGATTTCTTGTGATGTTTCTTTACATTGTTATGTATAATACTAGATTTCATTGTGAATAAAATGAGCATGCTTATTGTTCAAGTTCACTTACCCTGACGATGTACGTTGAAGAATATGTAGATACTCAGTTCTGTCAGTTTCAAGAGAGGGCATGCTAGTGAATAAGTAGATACTCAGTTCTCTCAGTTCTGATGAC
Source organism: Crataegus laevigata (assembly GCA_963580275.1). Taxonomy (NCBI): domain Eukaryota; kingdom Viridiplantae; phylum Streptophyta; class Magnoliopsida; order Rosales; family Rosaceae; genus Crataegus; species Crataegus laevigata. The sequence goes on from OY756952.1 coordinate 32,677,063, forward strand.
TTGCATCTGCTTTGTGTGAAAAATGAAAATTATGTCATTTTCTTTCAAAAATTTCTGTCAATTTAGACCTTCTCCAAATGACTTTTTGAGTTTTGACGAAGTATTCAATATTTTGTAAATTGTGATTTCCTATTTGAATTTTACTTTTGTTCTTGAATATGATTATGATCGAGTTAATTGTATGGAGTTAATTGTCTGCAGGAAGTTGGGCATTTTGTGGCTGCTTTCCCAAAGAAAGTAAAACTTAGCATTCCTTTCTTTATTCCTAATATTACTCTTGGCAGCTTCGGTGCAATCACTCAGGTACCTCTAATAATCCAAGTATAGCAATCCGAAACATGTCTGTTTAAGAGACTTGTGTCTGTTGTTTAGTATACAATCTGAGTAGGAGCAGGTCATTACCGAATGAATAATGTAAATTTGATTTTTGTAATGTGCTTCTTCCCCCTGCCACTGCCCATCCCAGACACGAGTTACACATTTTATTTAAGACGGTGTTGGCTTATTCTGTTCTGACTTCTGAGTCATGAGTTTCTAACTTTTCCATTTCTCCCGTATTGTAAGTTTGAATAGTTTAGGACTTTTATATTTATGTGATAGTTGTAGCTATAGGTATGTTGTATTTGATGCAGTAGTTTGACCTAGATTTGTGACTACCTTTGCTCGAACTAGGTCATCTGTGTGCCTAGACCCCCTTATCTCCCTTGTTTGTACTTAAAAGGTGATTCAGATAATTTCTTCTCATCGTTCACTGGTTTTGTAGTTTAAATCCATTCTTCCTGATCGGAGCACAAAAGTCGATATATCACTGGCAGGCCCTTTTGCTGGTGCTGCACTGTCATTGTCAATGTTTGCTGTAGGTCTGCTGCTCTCGTCTAATCCCAACGCTACAGGAGAGTTGGTGCAGGTTCCTAGCATGCTGTTTCAAGGTTCTTTGCTTCTTGGACTCATCAGTAGAGCCACTCTTGGTTATGCGTATGTCCTTCCCTTGCCTCTGTACCACTATTTAAGTGATTCTTCTTCGTATGTGAGCTACGAGACATCTATGCAATCCTTTTTCATTTAATGTATCAGAAGTTTCAGTTCATTCCACTTCATATATTCTTAGTTGACATGATACCATCCTGAACATGCAGGTCAATGCATGCTGCGACAGTTCCAATTCATCCTCTTATGATTGCTGGCTGGTAATGTACTATTTCTTGACAACCTTAATAATTTCATTGCAATGCGTAACATGCTCGTGACTCAAGTTTAACATTGCAGGTGTGGGTTGACAACAACAGCTTTTAATATGCTTCCAGTGGGCTGTCTTGATGGTGGAAGAGCTGTGCAGGTTAATTTACAAATCTGTGCACTGAATTTCTCTTTCTGTTTTCTTTATTGTGATGATTTCATGAAATCTTTATTTAATTTGTTTTAGTTGTTTTTTTTCTTCTCTTTGAAGTAGCCTAAGGTAGACAGTTTGCAGTGATGATAGCCGTATTCTAATGTGGCTTATGGTATATCTCTCTTATTGCAGGGCGCTTTTGGAAAAAATGCTCTAACTGCCTTTGGCTTGACGACATACACGATGCTTGGATTGGGAGTGGTATGTCTTAACTTTTACGGCCTAAACATAACATGCTAATGTTTGCTTCAAACCTTAAATTCTTGGATTGAGCAGAGTATGCTAACTTTTACAACTTAAACAAAACATGCTAATGTTTGGTAAAAGCCTTAATAGCAGTTTTTCCAACTTCTGAGGCTCGTTAAGTTTTATTCTTCTTTTCCTCCCTTTCAGCTTGGCGGACCTCTCTCACTGCCGTGGGGACTCTACGTGCTCATATGCCAGGTTTACAAATAAGAATTTATATATTGTGGTTTCATGCTTCAACAGTCCTCTATCCGCTACCGGAAAAGAAAAAACCCTCCATCTCATGACGTTGTTCTGTTTATATGTTCAGAGGACTCCGGAGAAACCGTGCCTGAATGATGTAACGGAGGTTGGAACGTGGAGGAAAACAATTGTTACAGTGGCCGTTTTCCTTGTTGTGCTCACACTTCTTCCGGTATGGGATGAGCTTGCCGAGGAGCTAGGTATAGGTCTTGTAACCACATTTTGATGTATCATACGCGAGAGCCTTTTTTTTTTTTTTTGTTGGAGTAATTTCGATAGTAATCCATTAGCCATAAAGTTTGTGAATTCAATACGCATTCAATCTAATAAAATTCCATTTTTTGTACTCTATTTTCATATATCTTGAAATAATAAAGATTGTGGGAGCATGCACACCTGCCCAATTGGACAAGCGTGTCGTATTACAAGCCCAATCGGGCAGGCGTGCCGTATTACATGCCCGTAGATGTAAGCACCTCTGGAAGGCTTGCGTAAGACACGGGACAAATACTATGCAAGAACCATTAGCACCAAATCTAGGCCTAGTCACAAGGTGCACTAACCACCCTAATTACAGACGTTTTTCGAATTAAACGGCTAATTGACTTGATGATCAGAAATGATTCACACAACCAGCAATGAGCATGCACTACGTATAACTCTACTGGGAACGCCAATGATTGTCCTTAAACAATATACTCAAAGGTTTTCACATTCAAACTTTTGAAAATTATCACTTAGTACTACAGTTTAGCAGTATTTTTTTCAGTTGTAAGTAAGATATCTTTATTTTGCAAACTCATAGATAGCAAATTAGAAATCCAATTTATTATCGTCACTCTTTGTCATCTTAAGGAGACAATTATTATTCACAACACAAAAACGCGATTAACCATAATTCATGTTCTTTAGCTTTAACGTGCCATGTCCAAAATTGTCATTCTCCTATTCAAAATGTCCCAAACTTGCTATATCCCTAAATTCAAATTTCTCAAAGGTTTCTTTGCATCTCACTGAAAGCGGGAGCCTCAAGGATGCAGCAAACTCAGCCCCCAATCCCGCCATCCAAACGCAACCGCTCCCCTTCCCTCCTCTTCCAGTGCTCAGACCTAATCCTCCCATGGCTAACCCCACAAGAACTCGCCACCGTCTCTCTCACCTGCACAGCCCTCCGCGCAATCTCCAGCTCCATCACTCTCCGCCGCGCCTCCGACGCCTCCCGATCCCTGGAACCCCATCCGATCCCGTTCCATAACTCCGTTGATCGACACCCGTACGCCTTCTTCATCTACACCCCATCTCAAATCCCTCCTTCCTCTTCCCGATTTTCACTCCGCCAATCCTGGGGCTCCGGTTGCTCCGCGCAGGGACCGAACTCGGCGGGTGAAATCGGCGTCGAGACGATCCGTTTGGTGGATGAGTCGGGGGAGGACGCGGCTGGGTGTGATTGCGAGACGTGTGGGGAAGAAGGAGGTGGGTGTCCGTGTTCGGAGTTTGGTGGGTTCGACGGCGTCGTTTCGGAGTGTGGGTTGGGTTGTGGGTGTGGATTGGATTGTGGGAATCGGGTGAGTCAGAGAGGGATTGAGGTGAGGTTGAAGATTGTGAGGGATAGGAGAAAAGGATGGAGCTTGTATGCTGATCAGTTCATTCCTAAGGGTCGGTTTGTCTGTGAATATGCAGGTATTTTTATAGCAACCACAGTTTACAATTCTCATTTCGTTTGATACTAGCGGTATTCTACTTTAAACTAATTTAAACTTGTGCGCAGCAGAGCGGGATTTGAATATCTCAATGGCATTTTGTGTTATGTTTAGTGTGTGTCCTGATGGTATGTGATTGGTGTTTCTGTTGATTTGATTTGATTGTGACTAGGAGATGAAGAAATAATGTTTATGTCTTGAATTTTGTGACATGAAATTCAAGATTAGGAAGAATGTGCTTGAATTGGGTTGGGAAGTTTTGAATTTGGTGTTGTCGTAACATCAAATCAATCAAAATCAGAGACCTATTGAATGACTCCTTCAACCTGCATGAGAAGTAAGAGTAATCATTCTGATGTTTTTTGCTTTTTTTGGTGGAAATGTTATTGAGGTAGATAAGATTGAAAATATAGAAAGATGTTCTTTATAGGAGGGGGACTATAGTTTCATTGCTGAAATGGCATTGTTTTCGGTAGGTTGGAACTTGGATTGAATTGAAATATATGGTTTATGGTATCAAAACTTTATTAGAGGTAGACAAGAGAACAGATGATATGTCTGATATTTGGAGCTCGAATTAGAGTGGGGATCAGGACCCCATTAGATTTGAAATCATGTAGTTGGATCATCATGCATTTAGGTACAGCTTTAAGGAGGAGTGAATGTGATGGGAGTGAAATTAATGTTTACAAAACAAAGATTGAGGAGTGAAGTAGGGTACTTTGGGGCATGTGGAGAAAGGAAAAAGAGAAGTGCAAGAGTGAATTAAGAAGGCCTTCCTATTTATCAGCTGAGGTGTTGGGGACCATGGACTGCTACAATGTCTGACCATATCGCTGTAATTATTGTTCATGAATGGCTTTCAGCTGCTGCTGCTCATTCTTCTCCCCTAATATTATAGCTCTTGCCAGAACTCCTATATTATACTCTACTTCCACCATATGATACTGGTTTAGGACATTCCCAATTTCCCATGCTTGTCCCCTGAAATGTTGTGATACGGTTCTGTCTATTAGGTTGATTAACATGTTTCTGCAAATAATTTCTTGAATGTTCATGCGTGTGTATCCTGCAGGATGGACTACATATGTTACAACACTTAAATATTGATATTTTTTTTTTCTTTTCCGGTGAGAAAGGTGAACTCTTGACAACAAAAGAAGCAAGATTGCGGCAACAAGTATATGATGAATTTGCATCAGATGGTAATTTTTCTCCTGCTCTTTTGGTTGTGAGGGAGCATCTTCCATCCAGAAAGGCGTGTTTAAGATACAATATCGATGCAACAAGAGTTGGAAATGTAGCAAGGTTCATCAATCATTCATGTGACGGTGGTAATTTATTCACAACACTGGTCAGAAGTTCAGGTGCTTTACTCCCACGCCTTTGCTTTTTTTCTTCAAAAGACATACAGGAAGACGAGGAGCTTACTTTTAGCTACGGTGAAGTTACGCTAAGGTCTAAGGGTTTAAAGTGCTTTTGCGGAAGCTCTTGTTGTCTTGGAAGATTGCCGGCAGAGCAAACTTAGTCGCAGTTTTTGGCTCTCTAGTAAGTAATCCGGCAAAGCAACAACTGAAAGCATTTGTTGTCTGTTCTGGTTCAAAATTGTTCAGTTGTGCTACTGTAATATATAATGGATGATATTATTGGAATCCATTGATTTGCCATTGATTTGCTCAATTGGCCTTTTAACTTTTGTGCATCTGGAGTTGGTTTGTTATGTTATAATATATTGGTATAGGAATGTGAATATTGTAATTGATATATTAGAATAGGAACCTTCGAATAATGTTGATTAATTAAGCATCTGTTTTCAGAAGCCGTAACAGGTAACATCCTCCGAATTTTGCACTCGTTTCAAATAATACATGAATATTGTAGTGTTGCATATCATATGACTTTCGATTCTACACAGGCCCACAAGTTGACCGTCTAATCCTTCGTGAAATTGATGACGTGGCGGGCATGAAACTTGTTTATGGGTTGATGCGGAAGCAACATTTGCACCACATGAACCTAAACTAGTTATCATCAAGCTTTGACTTCTCCCAAAATGGAATATAGATGGACAATTTCAATTTGGTCACAATTGTCCTAGGGTGGCTTCTACGCAACCCAGAAATGGGTTCAACATTTACCATAAATTCATATGACTTCAGAAACTCATAGTGCAATGTGAGAAAATAAAATGCCATGATCATTTAAAATAAACGGGAGAGTGTGAAATGTAAGTATTCCAAAATTTTACGATGCACACGTATTAGCGATTGGTAAAAAAAGAGTAGTTTAACGATAACAAACGATATATATAGATGATAGCAAGCAAATTTTGAAGAGTATTGTATGGATAAATATAGAAATTAAAGTTGTGTAGATGGAGAAATAAGGTAAAAAGCAGAAAATTCTAAATCAATAGCGATCATTGGCGAACAAGAGTGGAACTCGACTCTCTTCCTCATCATCTTCATCATCTCGGGATGGCCTCAAAAGCTGAAGAGGCTCCATGAAGCTCTGTGAAGACGGGGCGGCCTCGATGTTGAAGTTTGAGGTGAAGCTGCTCATGTTGATGAGGTTAGTGGAGGCTGAGGAGTTGTTGGAGTAAGCAGGCTGCAACATTAGTGCCATGTTCTGCTGCTGCTGCTGCTGCTGCTGCTGTTGCTGCTGCGAGGTGATTTGGAGAGTGTTTGCAAATGCAAACCTGCTGTTTATCAGCTGAGTTTGCACCATTGCTAGCTCGGCTTGCAAAGATGCAACCTGCACGATATTCATGCCACAATAGTTAAACTATATAAGATCAGTTAGCCATACCTACGTTTCAATGAATATATATATATATACATATATATATATATATATATATATGTGTGTGTACATGTACGTGTTTTGACTATTTTACTGGTAATTTGCATCTTAACTGAAGCCTTTCGGTTATGACAACTCACATCATCTTCATGAACGTTAAAGTATATTTGTCTTTATCGATACTTGATCATTCGTATGATAAATCTCGAGTGCAAGAGTAAATACAATTTATCGACTATATAAAATATTTTGATGTCAATATTATGTACAAGAGGAGGTAAACCCTAAATGTAGACCAACTTTGCTCTACGAACCTACAAAATTCGTCGGATTTCGTCAGGCAAAATTTCATAGGCCAAGGTAAATTTCTGTAGTGCGTGTAGAGATAATGGATGAATGAACATTGTTAATATATGATTTAATGAAACCTGTTGTTGCAAAGCAAGTATGGTGGAGACACAACCATAAACGGGGTCGGACAGCCTAGCTTGAGCCTCGTAGGAAATGGTAACGACAGCGTCATGCCGGCGGTTCAAGGGAATGTGCAACAAAAGCTTCGAGACATTACTCGCCCCAAACACCTTGTGCACCGCCGCAAAGCGTGCTGCTCCTTGGTCTGAACCGAAATGGGGTGCGAATATGCACCCGCTTATGCACCTCCTCCTCAAAAACTTGCACGCCCCACATGGAGCTGCACCACCACCACCACCAGAACCTACTGCATTACTATTTATTGTTGTCGTTCCCATTGCCGCCTCCATAGAAGCACGCTTGCCTCCCCCTCCACTGGATGTGCCCTTCCTTCGGCTTTCAGACTTGCCATGGTCTCGTTGTACTGGCTGATCAGCCATCAAGCAATGGGAATTATATTGGAAGGACTGGCTAGTTAACAAGATGGGCTATATAGGAAGGTATAAATTAAGGGTAAATTAATTCATTTGAGAGGGAGCAAAAGAGAAGGGTGGCGAGTTTGGTGCGTATAAGGAAACTGCCGGAGCTAGCAGTGCACGTTTGTCTCGTGAAATAGTTGGCAAGCTGAATGTGCCAAGCCTTTCTTTTAATTTCTTTATGAGAGAGGATAAATTCTTCCTTACGACGGAAACACAAGTGGTACATCACGTGTTTTAATATAAGTAGTAGAAATTTTTATTTTTGAAATTATTAACTTTTTAGCAAATATATCTTGTATTTATATAGTGACATATGATGTATTACTCCGTGTACCGGTCATAGAAAAATCTCTCATATGAGAGAGAGAGAGAGAGAGAGAGAGAGAGAGAGAGAGAGAGAGAGAGAGAGAGAGACGTTATGGTTGGTGAAGTTGATGAATTTTGAGTGAGTGAGTGAAATGTGAGTATGGTAGCTGCATGGTGTGTGTGAGCCGCACGTGCAAAGGCCAAGGGAGTAATTTTGTGGTATACTAAGAATACGATCTTGTGACATTATTATATATTTTACTCAATGTATAACACGTGAATTTGTTTTATTTTTTTATTATTAATATAGTTTGAGTGGAACATATATATCAATTCTGTCACCTTTATTATAACTCGTAAAATGATATATCATATGCGGATTATGCTTTATTGTAGTAACGGAAAATAATCATGTCTATGCATCCTGGTATGGGCTCAATCTCTATTAATTTATCTTTTCCTTAACAACTAATTATTTAACTCATTAAAGTTGTCGTTCTATTAAAAAAAATGATATACTATGTAGTTGTGTTTATGCACTGGTAAAATTTCTTGTTAAAGAAGGGACGATTTTTATAATGAATTAATGTTTAATTAAATTAATTTTATGAGAAGTAGTTTTATTAATTTATACTATTATTGGTGTCATTTTTAAGTATAGTACTATATGAAAAAGCAAATGATAATTGAATGGAGCTTGTAGAAGGTTGTCTTGGATCGATCATGGCAGGCAGGCATAAGATTTGTATTGCCCGTGGCGTGTGGAATGGGGAAAACCTCAAAGTGCATGGGTGAACATGTCAAGCACAATCTTTTACCTTGGTTAAGAGAGAACAGGATAGTTATGCTTTAATAAAGAAAGCATGCACGCATTTTACCGTAGTGGCAAATTGTCTGTTTCCAAACGACTATCTAACTCATTAACACTATCATTTTTCATAAAATAAGAAAACACGTAGGAATATGTCAAAAATATATACATAAAATATGTAACACTGCTCTCAAGTATTTGGTGATCAAAGACGAAAAGTTAAAATATGACCACTTTTGACACTTTTTTTTTAAATGAAAAAAATTATAATTTTATTTCTTATACATGCATTTTTTTGGCTTAGTAGAATTTATATTTACTGACACACCTCGACCCAAATGTCGAAGCGTGCTGGCCGTCACGTGGAAGTGACGTAGCCAAAAGCATCAGCGGAAGAACAGATATGAATGAAGTGCCGAAATAAAAGTCAAGGATAATAATTTACATATAATAAGGAGTAAAGCAGGAGTGATGTAAACTAATACAGTGACTCAGAGCCAATCCTAAGTGCAGTCCAGATTAAACAAAACGCTAGACATAACAAAAGAAGTCCTACATGGATGGTGGTCTGTTAGAACTGCCTTGGGTGCCTCGATAACCGCCAACGTCACCGCTACCTAGAACATGGAGGGGAGCAAAACAGAAAATGTACAGTGGGCAAAAACAAATCTTTTCCAAAACCGTTTCACAAAATCAGTATATAACCCCTCGCTGTAAATCCAGTATAATTTCCCAGAAAATAATACGTATATATACTCATATACGAAAAATCGTTCAGAAATCAAAACTCAGTATCAAATCTTCGAAGTAAGCCATGCCGATATACCAACTCAAAACAAGCATCATCAAGCAGGTGAGATATAAATCAGAAATCATAATATGTTGGCAATCTATAGCTCCTCAACTACTATCCTGCACACGAGTTGGAACCACCTTTAGTGGTCTGTACGACAGGCTAGGTGTATAATATTACGCTCAGTGCTACGATCGCGTGAAGGCTGTGCGACGAATCGTGGATCACCTACGAGTCGGAACCACCTATAGTGGTCTGTACGACACGCTGGCACCTGCCTTGGATCCAAGTTGAGCATACGGTGCGGGAGGTGAATGATCACATGAAAGTTAGGCCCTACTCTGGCGGAGCACAAACACCCGAGGTACAGGTAAATGAGCTATATCTCAATCTCACCATCATCACTATCACTAGTTATCATACTTACCTGGCGTCCACGGCGTTGAAGCATAATCAATGCAATCACAATCATAATGATAAAATATAATTTGGCATACGACATGGCAATTCGATTATAAAATCAATTCAATTCGCAAATCATTCAAATCAAGTTTCTGGGAAAACAGCAGTTATATATATATATATATATATATATTGAAACCAAAAGCCCACTCACTGGTAAGTCGACGGGTCGTATCCCCCGAGCCTAGCGTGGTTGCGCTTGTCCTCTGGATACGTCTCACCTATATGTGAAACAACTGTAAAATCGTCATTTAAATGCACATAACCTAACTTAGGTAATAACTTCTCAACCAATACTCAAATTGGGTTTTTGAATATACCAACATGCTCTACTCAATCCCACGAACACCCCCATATTTTTAGGAAAAATTTCCGATCAGGCACGCGCCCCCACGTGCCGGCCACGCGCGGCACATGTGACGGAAAGGCTAACGGCGTCAGGAATATTCCTTAGAATATTCCGTTAACTTCTAACGGTAACTGTCAAGTTTAACTGACGGCATCAACATATTCCGTCAAAGTTGACGGAATATACTGTCACCTTCAACCTCCAGCTCTGGTGACCGTCGCCAGCGCCAGAAACTGGGTAAACTTTCGAAACTTTTTTTCTCCGTCAATTTTCAACTGTTTTTTATGATTTTTATACCAAAATGAAGCTAATAACATGTAGAATCACGTTATATAAGTTTCAAGGCCTAATATTCACTAAATTTTCTCTGAGAAAGCTCGATAATTCGGCTTACCTAGAATCACGTCGATCTCGGCCCTTTGACGTCCAAAATCCTTCCAACAAAGTACCCCGAGACTCGTGAGGACTCCTAGAATGTCTCTATGATCTTGTTTTCCCCTAAAACACAACCATTGAGGAGTTGATGAACAGTACTCCAATAATCAAGCTCGGGTAGCCAACGATCTGTTACGTTTCAACCCAAACTAAGGGTACCAGTGAACTTACCAAGTTCCAGAGAGTCTAAATATGTAAGTTTTTCCTTCGATCCGAGCCTGGACGAGGTGATGTGCGTGTGTTCGTACTATAATGGTATGAGGCAGAAGGAGAGAGTTCGAGAGAGTGTAGGAGAGAGAGAAATGGAAGTCTGAAAAAGAAGGGTGCACGTGTGTGCATGTGGTTTGTGTGATTTTAAAAAAATCAACCAGTCATCATCAGCCCAAGTCCATTGGGCTAAGGGTTTAGGACACCCATAGTCCAAAATAAAACCATAAACACACCCGTTCACGTATAAATCGAGGGTAGAAGTGTCATTCCATGTCGATAATATTATAATTAGGAACGGGATGTTACATTTACACTAAAAATATAAAGAGGAAAAAAATACAAACTTAGAAGGGAGAATGAGAGAAGGATACATGGGTAATGGCAGTGAACGTTTGCTCATTATAGTAGGATGAATGCTCTTAACAACTAACTGTGCTACAGGTTATTGCTCCATATAGTATAATTAAATAATAAGAATAATAGTAGGTACATCAAATTTGTACACCAAATAATGTGGTATCAAGTAGTTTGTAACTCAGTTGATTAAGAATATTCATTCTTGCACTCGAAATTCAGTTCGAATCTCAACTCATTAAGTTGGGTCAATATATATTTTTGGTAGGGCTGAGTGGCTGACCTCGCCTTGTATTTCCACCATAAATATATATCCTAGGTGCAAGTCTTCTATATGTAATACTTCGTTCAATTCTTGAAGCTTCAAAGAAAATGTTGCATGAATCTCGTCGGATCCCTCGGTCAGCTACGATTGGAAAAGATTGGTTGTATGCCAAAACGTCGGGTACAAATGTAATAAGATGTATGTATATATAGACGGTCAAAAGTGATTGTTTAGACTCCTTAATTTACAGTTGTGACTTGGAAACCAAGAAATATCTGAACTGCTGCAGAACATAGATCACCGGCCCGCAAGGCAGTTTCACCATCTGTTGATCCTTAGGTCTTCAGTAACCTATGATGCTGGATATGAGCAACGTAACATCTTTCACGGCGGAAGTCATCATCTTTGTGTAGCTAGCCGTGGTATGAATTCTCAAGCATTAAAAAAACTCCAGTAACTCACAACTTAAAGGCGAGGCGTGGAGGTTGTGGAGAAACCGGAGAGCCCTCACTGCTCTGGGATTCTCCTCCTTGCCACGCATCCTGAACTTGTTCAGCATACTGCAAGTTCCACAGAACATCCTCAACAGAAGGCCTATCTGCTGGATCCTTGCGCAGACACCGAACACAAACTTCCATCATTGTCTTCACTGACTGATCCACACACGTCTGCTTAACCCGTGAATCAACCACGCTTCTTCGAGCTGCATCATCAGCTGTAAGGGCCACTTGTAGCTGCATCATCAACGAATATATATAAATTAACTTCTTATTTTCCATATTAGTATTATAGTATAATACCCTGGCAAAGTGAAAGAGAAGAACTTTTTTCAGAAATAATTATAAGGTTGAATGTAACTGTCTAAGAAATTTTCTTTGTAATCTTTCATCTTGGTTTTAGTAAATTTTCCACTCTTGATCCTTGAACGAAGGCCAGTAAAACGATTGTTTGTGTTTTCTCTTGTTGTGAAATTAGCCAACACTTTTTCCATGAAAGGTCAAAAATCACAAGGTCTGCGAGAGCGGCATGGGAGATACTGACAGATCTTGTTTCCTCAAAAATTAAAATGAAGCTTTCGAAGAAAATATAAGAAAAGCAATTTTCTTTTACCTGATCTTCTAAATCCTCGATTTGAGACTCAGACTTAACCGGTCTCCCCTTGATCAGTTCCAGCAATATGACTCCAAAGTCATGAACATCAGTCCTATTGTCGTGGTTCTTCCTGTCAACCAACATAGCACAATGGTTACAAGCAATACTGTGAAGGTAGCGAGCAGTGAAAAGGTACCGACAAGAACAAAGGTGTGCTAAGATTAACATCAAAAGTAATATAATTAAGAAGTTCCTATGAATGGTGTATTGAAGTGTTTTAGTATACATGTAACTTAAAGTGATTGAAAATTTTCACTGCGGACCTTGCACTGGTACTAGAAGTTATGGATCCACTTGAAGAGACTCCATGACCACCCTGCAAGGAGAAGCGTAGCTGAAAACCGGTGCATAATGATTTGCTTCGAGAATCGAATTGACAACCCCAGTGAGTTAATTACAACATAATCTTTACCTGTTCCATATTTTCTTCCAACAGAGGAAGGTTGTAACTGCTAATTTTCGCACCAAAATTCTGATCCAGTAAAATGTCTGTTATTTTAAGATTATTTGAATATACACCAGGCATAATCCCTGTGTGCAAAAACTGAATGCCCTTCGCTATGCCAATTGCAGCTGTTATGCGTTGTGTCCACGCAAGTGATCGTCTGGGGTGTCCCTCTTCCGGAAAAGAAAAAAACAGAACGAAAATTCCAGATAAATGTGTGAAATCAAAAGAAAAAAACATGGTCATGGGGGAGAAATTAAACAAAATATTTCACGATGAATTACCAGATATCCAGCTCCGGAGTGTGCCATATGGTACATATTCGAAAACAAGAAATATTCTGCTGACGCTCGAATCATCCAAGTAACATTCAAAGCAGTGTCCAAGTGCGCTGACCAAATGGCGATGCCGTAGTTTCATAATTAGCCCTATGTGGTGCATGAAATTTTGAGTGCTGTGACTTCCCTTCATTTTCAAGCATCTGATGGCAACAAAAGAACCATCCTTCAACTGGCCTCTGTACATCTGAGATCACAAAAGGGATGAAAACACCAGGTAACGACCATTTATTTAAGCTCGGAAGAAATTCTATGATGTAATGCGTAGTTAATCACACAAAACTGCATTCAAAAGCATCCACAAAAGCTCATCAATAAATACCACATGAAAGTAAGAGGTTTATGTTATGTACCTGTCCATGTGAGCCTTCACCCATGAAAGTAGACGTATCAAAGTTTTGTGTAGCATCCTCAAGTTCCTCGAGTGAAAAGGTTCGATAACTTGGAAGGCCAAGCGCTTCCATCTTCATTCTTTGAGATATATATCCTTTAGGTATAAGCAGAAGATCATATTATCAGGCATTAAGAATACACCGGAAAAATTGGCAATTCAGCATCCAGTATTTATGTTTTTCCCTTCTCGTCATTTATTTTTTGTGTGTATGTGTGTGCGTGTGAGCATGTGTGAGAGCGAGAGACCGAGAGAGATGAGAACTTACTTGCATCTGATAGTAACTTTGAGGTATATCCACTTGATGCATTCTCTGTTATTGATCTTGGTGGAGATTTCTTCAATGTCTTGTTGGTATTACTTCTTCTATATACGAGGAAGATTAGACCGACAAGTAGAACACCTCCGAAAATCCCTCCAATTATACCTAAGGCAAGGGCTGCTTTGGAGGCTTTCTTTCGCTTGCTTTGGTCAGGTACGATTCCAACAGCGAACGCCTCATTGTGGCAAAATGGAACCGGATGTTGATTTTGATTACTAGTAGCTAAACAATTCCTTGCATACAGGACAACCCTGTTCTTAGAATCCGACTCAAGACATTTAGGTAAGCTTCCGGTCAAAAGATTTGAGGACAAATCCACAGCTTTAAGTTCAGCATTGCAAGGCAAATTTTCGGAAAGCATTCCTGTAAACTTGTTTCCTGAAAAATTAAGATAAGTAATCGAAGGTAGAGATAGCAGCGATGGAGGAAATGGCCCCATGAACACGTTGGAAGAAACGTCTAGACATTGTAGCTGATAATAGGAGCTCAATTCAGCAGGGATGGAAGACCTAAATTTGTTCTTTCTCAGTACAAGGGTGACCAACTTTTTCCCAAGTTTTGGAAACTGAGGTCCAAAAGCATTATCTCCCACTTCAAGAACTTGAAGGTTTGTCAAACGACTAAAATCGGGCAGTTCCCCATGGAAATGGTTTTGAGAAAGCCCGAGAACTCTAAGATTTTCCAAATCACTCAATGAACTCGGCAAGGACGAATTGAACTGGTTCTTCTTCAAACTCAAAACAGACAAAACTGGAAGTGAACTCAGCCCTTCTGGAAGCGGTCCAGAAAACATGTTGTCATCGAGTACAAGCGTCTGGAGGCTTGTTCGAGAGGAAAGCTCTGGAGGGATGGCGCCATACAAGAAATTTGAAGTCACATTAAGTATTTCGAGTGATGATAAACGTGCGATTTTACCCGGCAAGGCTCCCCATAGACCAACAGAAACCAATGTGAGGACTTTCAACCTCGGAAGCTTAACCAGAGTCGTTACAAAGGAATCGATCGAAAAGTTTTGAGGCAACGAAGGGGCAGGTTTTTCGCCGATTATATGCAGCTGGGTTATGCTTCCTTCGTAGCATGAGACCGTAAAAGTAGTATTCGCTTCAAAGTTGCAAAAATCTGTGTAGTTACTCAAGCTTTTCGGAACAGGAAAGTTTATGAGTCGCGTAATTCTCAAAAGGGTCTGAGCATCGGAGGATTGAAGTTGTTCGGAATGACGAACTGAAGATAGAATGATAGCAAGAACCAAAGGCAGAAAAGAGAGAGAGAGTTTTGCCATAGCAGTTCCAGTTAATACATTCAGCTTCCCAAAACCATATACAGAACCCTATAAGCCAACAAGACTCCCCGCTTTGCAGGGTCGGAACACAAGTTTGTTCAGGAATCAAGAAGGTTACCTTAGCTCAATGGATTGAAGATTGAGCAAATAGCTCAATGTGACTTGAGATCCAAACAAATCCACGAAAATAATGCTGGTTACAAATCCACAAGCTTTTGCTTTGCCAAATCCCTGTGAAAGCAAATTAACAAGAGAGATGTCAAACATCTTAGAGAGACGGGCCATTGCCCTACTGGGCTACTACTAACCACACGATACGTTGAGATTTCATTGATTATAATTAACTAATCAAATAATTGTGACTTCAACTTCAAATGAAGTAAATATTCACCAAAAACTGCTCCAAAAAAACACAGGAATCCCCTCAAACAAAAGAACTTCCAAACTTTTAAACTACATAAACACAAAGCATCTCATCAAACTGCAACAAATTTAAACAAAAGCAACATAAAAAACTAAATAAATAAATAAAAACAAACGCTGACCTGCCTATTGCTTCAGTAAATCCCAAAGTTTGGTGAACCACCCTTTGAAAATCTCAGTGGCTGACACAGAAAAGAGATGGATATTTCTCCTTTTCTTCTTTCTTCTCCACAAGTCAGTTTCTGGTTTGCTTTCTGGTTGTAGTTCGCATACCACGACAAGACAGTCTAGTGACAACTTGAAACTGACATTTTATTTTTATTTTTATTTTAGTTATTTTTCTCTTTGTGTTTATTTTTGCTATTCTGGAATATTTTTCTTGTGCTTTTTGGAAAAGCTAAACTCAAAGGGAAGCCATACTTGGACTGCAACTGAAAGCAAAAGAAAAAAAAACAGAAGAGAAGGGTAGGGAAGCTCTATTTCACTGTGACTGTCTGTGAGTGGAAGAAATTGTCGAAGAATATAATAAAGAATCCTCGTCAAAAAGTTAACAAAATTAAATATAACTTATATTGTTTAGTTTTACTCAGCTTTGAGCTTTGTTTTTTTTGCAAAATATGACTTTTCGTTATATCGAGATTAATGTTATAGTTATATTATTTAAATTAATTAAAATTTTAAATTAAATTTATTATTTAATAATTAAAGAAAATTATAGTTAATTAAATGATGATTTTGCTATACGAAGAGTTTTTTTTTTTTTTTTAAATTTTACAAATTTTTTAAATAATGTAATTGTTCACGTCAAATAACACTTAAAAATAATATAAAAATATAGTATAAAAACATGATATGAATTCTATATTACTGCGAAGCATGTTAGAGGACAGTATTGAAGTGACAAGTAATAAACCGTAAACCCATCTCTTTTTTTTCTTTCAAGTAAACCCATCTCTGACATAAATCAACCTGGTAATAATATTGTCCGAATTCCAGATTGATTTCGAAAATTAAAGTTTATATAAATTGGAAATAGGAAAATAAAAAGGTAGCCATGCTTTTGCTTTCTGAGTGTGGTGGTGTGGTAAGCCATGTCTTTTCATCCACTCGTCTTTGTATGGTGTAGCGGTGTAGCGGTGGCCCATTCTCTCCACGCAATCTGTTGCTTTTCGAGCCTTTTTCAGTTCTTCTTTCTCTTCTGCTAACCGTCAACTCTCTTGAGTTTCCTTCGTTTGTATTTTGCCCCAAACAAAAATTCTTACTCACGTTTTTATAATTATTGGTGAGAAATTCTACAAAAGTAGTCACAAAACCTACTACTTTGGTGTAGTTTTTCGTGTAACATAAGTTTCTTCAAATTTATATCAAACATTGCAGAAATGTTTTGAACGACGAAAATTCATTACGAGTACACTGTGTTTTTTTATTTATAAATATGTTGTGTAACGACAATATAAAATATGAGCTTCTCACAAGGTATGATTGATTTTGTGAATATCTACACAAACATTATTCTAAAAATACATGAGCTACTTACAATGTTTAATTTTGATTTTGTGAATCTCTACAAAAATCCTTACAAAACGTAACCTTGTTAAAATTCTTTCAGAACACTCTTAATAAAGTTATGGCTTTGAAAATCCGCTATGGATCCCTCTAATACACATAGTTATCTTTCTTTTTCTTTCTTATTATAAACGATAGCGTTATTGGGTTAAATTGTTAAATGTCAAAGGAAATGAAGATCGGTAGGAATGGAATCCACCACAAGTATATTATTATTTGCCGCTACTTGAGGTAAAGTGCTATCTTATTTTATTATATATATGCACTTGCTCCTTTTCAGATTTGATCTAGAAAATTTTGTTTATTTTTTTAAAGATTTTACAAACCCTTCATTTCATGTTAAATTTGATTATCTTGTCACGAGTTTCTTGCATTTGTTGCTACGTCTCTCTCATAGTTTATTAAAACAACCTGAAAATTGAAATGCACGAAGGTTTCCTTAAAATAATTTATAAATTATTGTCCCTAGTTCAAGAAAGTGTGCGACATCACATCAGGAGGACAATGTAGGTCGATAAGGAAAAGCATTTTTCAATATCGTGTTTGTTGGGACACAACTGGAGACCCACGTACTTTAAGTGGAAGGATAATCAACATGGAATTGAGAGCCCTTTGACGTCACATATAAGATGAGAGTTTCCTTGTAAACCTATCACGGTCACAGATATTCTTATTCATTTTTTCTTTATGCAAATGATATTAAATAAGGGAGAGTTGAACTCAAAACCTGCGTGTAAGGATTAATGTTTTTAACTAACTTAAGTTTCTTACCATTTTTATCTTGTGTATAAATTGGCTAAAATGATCATGTTTTTTTAAATTTCAATTGTTGAATAGATCATTTTTCACTAGTTGATTACAATATCGTCAAATTTTTTATCTTTATAACAACTTTATCTTTTGTGAAAATTGGCCGAAATGATTATTTTTCAAATTTCAATTGTTGAATTGATTAGTTTCAATAGTTGATCACAATATCGTCAAATCTTTGGTCGTTATATCATCAATGTTTAATTAATATTTTTTTTAACAAACGATATTATCTACACTAAGAGAGAGTGGATAGGCTAAGCCTCATAATGGGCTAGCAATAATGTGGTTCAAATTCGCATTTGATGAGAATCGAACCTAAGACTTCTCAGTTACAAGTGAAGAGAAAGACCACTAGACAATAGTACTAAATGAAATACCACTAGACAGTAGTACTAAATGACATGAGGTATCACATATCCTGAATTGTAGACTTAATTCCTAGTGAGGCCTGGAAAGGCTAAATGCATTTCAGCTCACCCATGGCTACAATCAAATGACACACGTCATCCCAAAGCTTCAAGCTAGAAAATCACTAGTATTTTTGCCAGCTTCGTACCTCAAACCAAGACCAGAGAGCATACCTGACTGGGAATTCTACCGCATTTTCACTAGACCACTTGTCGTGGTTATCCAATAATTTATTAATTTCTCATGAATTTCAGAAGTTCAAACCTATAATCATTGAGAATTCATTGTACACTCCAAGATTTTTAATTTTCAATGGACATTGTTATTTCATAAGACAAACGAAGATAGATTTGGTGGGTGATTAGATATGATATGCTTTATTAAAGGTATAGGCCCCCTGGAACAGGAGATCCACCTAGGTCATGTTCCCTTTTCACTTGATTAAGGACTCCACTCTAGTGCTATTTCAGTCCAGAAATTTTTATATTCGGCCGGCCGGACGAACACACCCATTCGACCAACACACATAAAACTCCACCTATCTCACTTCCTGCAATCTCAGGTCCAACCTATCCTTAATTTGTGTCCTGAAGCCGTATGGGCCTGGTTGGTGGGCTAGTTGGGATATGTTGTGAACAATTATAGTGGACTTTAGTCAAATTTCTTATTTGTTGCGTCAAAATATGAGATGGACATGACTAGACATGATAGAGTATGAATTCACAATAGAATAGTTATCCAACCTATTCTTATGCATAGATTACAAATCATGTCTTAAATGCATCTGTCAATTCAGTCTTATCTCTAATGTCCAATCTCATATAGCCCACCAAACGGACCCTATATGTCTCACCCCCTACATTCTCATATCCAACCCACCCCTAATTTGTATCTTGAAGCCATATATGTTTGCCCAGACACGAGATTCTCTCTCTTAACATTCTACAATTCATTAGCCATGAAAACTCATATCCAACCCACCCCTAATTTGTGTCTTGAAGCCATATATGTCTGCCTCTTAACATTCTACAATTCATTATCCATGAAAACTCAACTCCAATCTCATTTAACTCCCTGAAACACAAATTTGTCACTTCATTCGTTGAACTGAAACTCAGCTTGCGTCTCACTTTATCTTTATTGTCAAAAGTCGTTAAAAATCCATCAAAATTGTTGTGTGGCACAAATAAAACCCATTGTTGCTGAGATGGGTGTCATATGATTGAAAAGTTAATAATAATAAAAAATTAAGTTGAAGTTTTCTTATCCAAATAAGAAAATAACTCTTACCAAATTTTTTAGGAGTTTGTGCCATGTAAGTTTTAACAAATTTGTTCAACAAACTTCAACAGTATAAAGGTGAAGTGAAACACGACACGAATCGAGTTTCAAGAAATTATGTGACTGAATTTGAATTCTAAGAAAGTCAAATTCATAAACCATGAGCGCAAAGGTCAACCAAATCCGCCCAACTTTTTTCTTTCTCAAAATATGTAAACTATGGTACATAAGAAAGAACAAAATAACGAAACTACAACCATCTTATCTTAATTCAAACACTCTACCAAAAAAAAAAGGAGAGATTTCCATTTAGAGCAGAGCGTGGAGAAGAATATATACTCGGAGGGCATACATCGGGAGTGCTACGAACTCGTCTCAGTAACTTGTGGACCTAAGTACTCAATTATATCCATTTCTGCGTTCTCAGGCATTTCAATCTCTTCCAACCATCCATAACAATCGCTTATCTCTTCAGTTACTGCCGCTCCTCCATCTGCGTCGAAACATTGGCAAGCGAATAAGATATAGCTTATAAACTCAAACATGCATCAAATTCCAGTAATAAAAGTTTTAAGTGTATCAAGCTCTGCACTTGCTTCACAAGTTTAACATATGGCTGCGAACTACGTTTCAAAGAATTTGAGAATTTGGGATATCTATTGATGCATTTTTTTCTGCGTTAAACGAATTGAGAAATTACGAGTTCAAATTTCTTCAGTGGTTAGAGTGACTGAGGACCCTGCCATTCTTGAGATATAAAATGCAGCCACACATAATACTTGGCTTAAAATTCTCTTTTGCATCGACAAATGGCTCACAAATGGCATCGTACTTTACATGAATGTAAGTCCGAGAACACTAATTTGAAAAACTAATATGCATCACACCATAATTTGGTGGTTGTCACAATAGATCAAAGCCAATAAACTCATATATTTGGCAATTTGTCAAAGAAGCAAGTGATGAAGGCCACAGAGCAAGAGGTCACTTACTTGAATATGCAGCATAGGGATGATCTTTGTAATATGAGCAATCCCGGCCATCTTCTTTCGAATACGGAGGTCCAATCACATCGAGCACTGCACACGGTGTTATGGCCGTGAAGGCATGGATGTTGCCACCTTTTGTTGGATAGAGTACCGATGCATTGCAAGGAGCTGTGAAGACGCTATCAGCTTTCAACTCGGCCAATCTCACTGCAAAATCATCCTACTAGTATTAGATACCGGTAAAGACACGGTCCCAGATAGTTTTTATCTTTTGTTTAAACTTTACAGGAGAGAGATATTGACTCACATTGAGGGGCTGGCCTGGAGCCATCTGAATTAACGGGATCAACCCAATCGTATGATTTAATATGCATCGTGCCTAATAGAAGCTTGCTGAAAACAGTCATATCTGGATGGTTATGGAGTGGGATAACGCCATTTGCCGGAATGAAAAAGCAGCACAACTGCGCATGGAAATAAACAGAAGAACAAATCAACAATCGACCGAATAAATGGTTTTTGAAAAAGAAACTTTGCAAATCACTCATAATGTTTATATGCTATTAATTTAACTAGTAAAGAACCCTAAATGGTGATCTTAAAGGAACTAATAGACAGTTCTGCAGAAAGCGACCGAAGTAAATACTGGGCAAACTAGGTAGAAGGAAGTACTAGACTTACCGAAAATTTATTGCACTCGTATATGGTTGTAGACGTGACCCTAGGAGTCCCTTTCACAACAGCTTTAGGCTGGAAGAACTGCAGATTCCTACTCAGCCCAATGTCTTCTGGTCTCATATCATCTACAGCACCCACAATAAAATTGGCTTGTCAAGAAGATGGAGGGCGTCCACATTAAACATGCAGCAGTGCAATCAACTCAGACAATGTTTCCTTCAAGCATGAAATGGATCGATACTTTATTTGGACGGCATATCATTTTCATTCATAAAATTATCCGTATAAGTAGGGTTAATAAACCCTACTCCACCAACTATACATATTTAGAAAGCACCTGAAATTTTCAATTTTTCCTATAACGAACGAGGCTTATATTCCGAATTAGCAATGCTATCGAATTCTTTCCTATCTTTTGCAAATTTGGACTTTTTCCCAACACAGAACGATGTCATAGCACATATGCACGCACATACATAGATCGAAAAGGCGACGGGAAATCGAAGAGACAAAAGTAAAGTATGAATCTTGGTAAATCCGAAAAACGTACCGAGAATGCGACACAGCTTGTCCACATGATGAGGCAAAGGAACGGTTCCATGGCCTTTGAAAACATGTCTGCACGCATCAAACAGCTGTTGCAGCGGAGTTGGAACAGTCGGTGGCGGTGCCAACGAAAGAGGATGCTGAATCTTCCGGCTCCATTTTCTCTTCCTTATACCCTGTTTCACTTGATACCTAACCTTGCTGCTGCTGCTAGCATGCCCAACACGGGAAACAACCCTCTGATGTCTTCCCTGCTCCACCACCCTCGCAGTCTCCATAGTCATAGGTGTAATATATATGTGTGTGTGTGTGTGTGTATAACTCTATATTCACTTCAGATGCAGCAGAAGACTCTCCTTCAAAACCCAGAACTCAACATCCAAATTAAGAAACAAACAAGCAAGAGAAACAACTGATTCTCAAAGCAAAGAGAAGTGGGACGATGATGATATTGTTTAACAGTGGGAGAGAGGGGAAGACCAAGGATCAATATAAGGATTGAGCCGTCGAGAGAGAGAAGGAGGAGAGGGAAACCAAAACCAGGGACTGCATGGATGGAATTGTGGTGCGGAGGAGGAAGAAAAGTGTGTAGATTGTGGGAAAAACTATGGAAATATTAAGAACAATGTTCTGCAGTTCCGTCATTTGCACCCATAGATTTGAACTGAAACTGGCGGTGGTGTCGCACCCCCCCACCCCCACCCGCGGTTTTAGGCTTAGCTGGTTACACCAAAATGTAAAATGACTAAATAGCCCATACACAAATGGCGAATACTGTTGGCTTTAACCTTGTAATTGGTAATTTGGCTGGGAGAAAATCAACCACGTGTTACTCGCTCAGGAGTCAATTGTATTATTCTTACTGCGGCTTAGATTTTTGTTTCACACTTCGGAGTGCTTTTAGTTAAAGCACTTTTGACAGATACAACAGTGTTTATTTTTTGGGAATAATTTGAAATAGATCTAATTTTATAGCCCACGTTTTGAAATAGGTCCAATTTTTAGTGACTTTTCATTTTTGAAATATGCCTAATTTTTAGTGACTTTGGACCCATATCAAAATACCCCTATTTTTGGAAAAATTAATTTTTGATCCGTAGTTTCTAATGTTCATTAACTAAGACTTTATCAGTTTTTAAATTTTGATCAAAGTTCATAGCATTAATATATATTTATGAATTACATGTAAGTTACATAATTTTTATAAAAAAGAAGAAGTAGTAATTGATTTAGAGTTTTAATACTCACACTCTTATTAAACTCCTAATTAATTTTCAATTCAAACATTTCCCAAATAAAAAAATAAAATTGGAATAATTTTGTACCCATTATTTTTTTTTTAATCTTATATGTATCCATTCTTAAATTTACCAATTTGTTAAAAATGTACCCATTTTTTATATAAAATTTCATTCAATCTTTTCTCTAATCCAATTTTTAAACTTATATGAGTACATTCTATTTCAATGATTTGAGAATGTATACATGTCAAGTTTAATAGAAGAAATTTAATAATGTTATTAAAGCTTTTTTTGTGCCTTTGAAAAATGTACCTATTGTACCATCCCACATCGCCCAGGGGAGATGATCCTATAAGTCTTATATGTATATTCACATCTCTACCTAGCACGAGGCCTTTTGGGAGCTCACTAGCTTTGGGTTCCATCAAAACTCTGAAGTTAAGCGAGTAGCGCATGAGAGCACTCCCATGATGGGTGACCCATTGGGAAGTTCTCATGTGAGTTTCCAGAAACAAAACCATGAGGGCGTGCTCGAGGCCCAAAGCGGACAATATTGTGCTACGGCGGAGTCGAGCCCGGGATGTGGTGGGGGCCCAGGTCGGAATGTGACACCTATGCTTTGGTACAATAATTTTTTGGTTAGTTTTGATGAACGTACCCATTTATATACATATATATACACACACAATATATTAGAGAGTATAATTCATCTTTAATATTTGTAATCCCATAAAATATGGGTTTTATTTAAAATCTCATTAATATAAATAACTACAAATTTCATTTTTAATTTAAAAATATAATAACCTACATAGAAATACATTATTACATTAATGTCACGGACTTCAATCAAAAACAAAAAACCACCAAGGTTTCAGTCAAAGAATATTGGTAGTTAGATACCGCATCCAAAGTGTCCTTTTTTTTCTTTTTTTTTTCTTTTTTCTCTTATTTTCAAAAACAACGTGAATTTCATGAATGAGGGAAGATTCAATACGCATTGCATAAGAGAGTTCAATAAAAATTAGAGAGAGCCAAAATGATTTTTTTTTATTTTTAACAAATGATATTATCTACACTAAGGGAGATGGGAGGGGGTGAGCTTAGCCTCACAATGGGCTAGCAATAATGTGGTTCAAATTCTCATTTGGTGAGAATCGAATATAAGACCTCTCAATTAAAATTGAAGAGGAATACTACTAGACCATAGTAAAAGAGAATTCTAATTTTTATTCTGCAAAAACATAACACAACTGTTGTTGTTGCCGCCACCACTACCACCTCACCAATAGTAGGGTAACTGCCCTAAAAAAATCAACTTTCGTGCTGAATTCGACAAAAGCATTGCAGCACACAAAATTTCAACCTACAACAAGAAAATAGCCCCAACCAAATTTTGCCAACACGATTTGGGCATCTAAAACTCTTGCTTTGGGCTAAGCACAGCACGCTTGGCCCAGATATTCCAGCACGCCGATCAAGAGAATGAGGGCCCTTGATCTATCAATAGAGGAAGCAAAAAAAGGGCTTTGGGTAGTGAGGGGAGGATTGAGATCTAGGGCCAAATTAGGTTTGTAGCTCGTAATTTTAAGCAAATATTGTGGGAGGAGTGGTGTGCGAGAGACGGCAGCTTATGAAGGCAATGGAAGATGATATGTGTTGTGGGTTGAAGAATGGCAATTACAGGATATGGGTTAGGTTTGCCGAAGACAAAATACCGTTATAAACACTGAAAAATGCCGAAAAATGGCGAAGAACGCTGAAAAAACAAGCCTTCCACGAAAGGCATGGTCATATAACCTGTTACATCCCAGATCGGTTCCGCCGTAGCACGATTTGATATTGTTCTCTTTGAGCTACGCCTTCATGTAGCACGATTGCTCTCACAGTTTTGTTTCTGGGAAATCAGACGAGAATTTTTCAGTGGATCACCCATCCTAGGAATGCTCTCTTCCAAACTTGCTTAACTTTGGACGAACTTCGAAGCCAGTGAGCTCCCAAAATGCCTTGTGCTATTTGGCGGTAGGCATGTACATATAAGGCACATCACCTCTTCTCCATTGGTCAATGTGAGATGTTACATAGCCCTTTTGTTCTTTGCAAGAGAGAGAGAACGAGTGGCGCTTCAAAAGTGTTTCTTCTAAAATACTCTCAAGCAAAAGAGAAATTTAAGTTATGTAAATCATCTCACTTCGTAACTTTTCCTTGTTTACTAACATATATGTAATCCAAAAATTAATACTAAAATATCAAGAATAAGATCCGTTAAGGGGGCTCATTGATATGATTTTTCTTTTCTTACTCCCTCTATTTCTAAGTTCTCTTGTTCTTTCCTTCTTGCATTTAAGTAAACTTGTATTTAACACAATGAGTATTTATCGCCTTTTGTCTCTCTTCCCTCGCATTACACGTAAAAAAAGAGATGGCAACAAGAGGATGCACATTCAGTTGCATTTAAAATTTCATGTCAATGAGACGTCCTTGCATTCAAGCAACAAATCCATTAACTTTGAAAATTTGACTGGGTAGGTTTTTACGATCAGTTTTCGACAGCTTACCTATTACTAAACCTTTACCCATAAATTTGAGCCCCAACCTGGCCGACAATCCCCAACAGTGTCGCGGCCGGAGTCGGAGTCGGAGTTGGAGGAGATCAATAATTCCTTAGCCACGTCATCTTCCACATGCGCACTCACCATTGTGTAACTGAAAGTGAGGCTTTGGTTGTTCCACTTGGTTATAAAAAGGGGAGGCAACGGCGTGGATGTGAGCATCAGTCTGTCACGACGTTTCTTGTCGCCGCGGAAGAGATTTGTCTGGCCACGTTCCTAGGACAAGTCCGCCTTGTTGGGGTCAGAGCCGACCCTAAGGGTAGTTGGAGTAGGCACCCGCCTAGGGCCCCCACTTCGGAAAGGCCTCTAATTTTAAGCAGAGTTAGGCAGGTCTGGACGGGAATGGGCAGAAGCTATGCGGGCTTATATGTAAACGTCGAAATTTAGAAATCTTTTGTTGCAGAGTCGGCCTCACTTAATGAAGAAGGTAATTTTATTCCTAACATCATTTTAATTGCACGATTTTACTTAAGATGGTCACACCATTTTTTTTTTTGGCAAAAGACAGTTTACTACCCTCATGTTTGGTGGTTTTCAATATTAGTACATCAATTTCTTTTCAACCCAGAGTCATACCTGAAGTGTAAATTTTAGGACAGTCTCATACATCCGTTAGTCAAACTGTTAGTTTTACCTTTAAGTGATGACGTGGACGCCACATGTCATTAAAAATATTAAAATAATTATTTAAATAAAAATAATATTTAAAAAAAACCCACCCTACAAAGAAGAAGAGGAGTAGGAGAAGGAAAAAAAAACCCGAACCCAGAAGAAGAAGGAGAATGATGATGATGATGATGAAGAGGAGGAGGAGGAGGAGGAGAAGAAGAAGAAAGAAAGAAAGAAAGAAGAAAACCGAACCCAGAAGAAGGAGGAGGAAAAAGAAGAAGAATAAGAAGGAGGAGAAGAAAAAAAAAACCGAACCCAAAAGAAGAAGGAGAAGGAGGAAGAGGAGGGGAAGAAGAAGAAGAAGAAGAAGAAGTAGAAGAAGAAAAAAAAATCTGAACCCAGAAGAAGAAGAAGGAGGAGGATGAGAATAAGAAGAAGAAAGAAAAAAAACAACAACCGAACCCAGAAGAAGAAAAGGAAGAAGGAGGAGGAGGAGGAGGAGAAGAGGAAAAAAAAGAAAAAAAAACTGAACCCAAAAGAAGAAGAAGAAGAAGAAGAAGAAGAAGAAGAAGGAGAAAGAGAAGGAGGAGAAGAAGAAGAATAAAGAAAAGAAAAAAAAACAACTGAACCCAGAAAAGAAGAGGAAGAAGAAGGAAGAAGGAGGAGGAGGAGGAGGAGGAGGAAGAAGGAAAAAAAAAATATGGGTTGGGGGGAAAAAGGTTTTTTATTTTTATTTTTTTATTTTATAAATATTTTTTTTATTTAAATAATTATTTTAATATTTTTAATGACACGTGGCGCCCAGTCATTGTTCACATGGACGCTACGTTATCATTTAATAGGAGAACTAACAGTTTGACTAACGGATGTATGAGACTATCCCAAAATTTACACTTTAGGTATGACTCTGGGATGAAAAAAAATTGATGTACTAAATATTGAAACTCACTAAACATTAGGGTAATAAACAGAAATATACCTTTTTTTTTATAACTACACGTCTTCTCCCTTTTAAATAGTCTCCACCATCTTTTTTTTACTTTTTTGTTTCTCTCTTAAATATCACATTTATGTTTATTTTTATGGGGTTTTATTACCCTATTTTAAAATCACACCACATATATCTTTTGACACACCCCGACCTGAAAGTGGGGCGTGCTGGCCGTCACGTGAGCGTGACGTAACCATATGCACAGTGCGGAAGCAGGATTAACAATAGGAATACAAAGGAATTAAAACCAAATGACTAGCAGTTCAAGCTAAGGTAACGTGCTAGTGCGAGAATTCATAGTGCAATTACAAAACTAGAGCATAACTGGCCTACGTGTAGTCAAGCAGAAAGTACTAAATGGAAATAACACCCGCAAGTGATCCTACATAAGTGAATTCTGTCAGAACGTTCGGGAGATCCTCGTATGCTACCAACGAACACTACTTAATACCTGCAGGGGCGAAAAACAAAGTTGAGTGGGTCAGTAAAACAAATCTTTTTCAAAACCATACTTTTCTCAAATCATTGTAACCCCTCTCCGTAAAACCTGTATAATTTCCCAGAAATAAAACATACTCATATACATATATATCTCAAAATCATGCTGGAAATATCTGTAGGTATGCCATGCAAAAGTATCATAACTAATATCTCAATTGTATGCTCATATCGTAAATCTGTGATGTGAATAGTATTTGATAATCATCTCAGCCCTCGGTTGCATATGTATATAGCTCATAACATCTCAATCTCATCATATATATACTCTGCACATACATCAATATCCTCATGAGTCACTATCACATCATTGTATCAATATAAGAATGCTCTAGTGCTACAATCACGTGAAGACTGTGCGAATGATTCGCGGATCACCTACGAGTCGAACCCACCTATAGTGGTCTATACGACAGGACTGTGCACCTACTTGGATCCAAGGCGAGCATGCGGTGCGGGAGGTGAACAACACGTGAAAGACTGTGCCCCTAACTCTGGGCGGGAGCACTAATATAAATGTGCAGGTGTATGAGCTCAAATCACCTCATTTTATTCATTCGTATCACATCACATCATTTCATTCTCATCATAACTAGTATAGAATCTTACCTGATACTTACCTGTGCGTCCGCAACACCATCACAATTATATGCAAGTTCTAATGCATAATTAAAATAAATAGATACTTGCATGACATCTCAAATCATTTCATCGTTTAAATTCATTTTCTGGGAAAATAGCAATATATATAGGTATGTACAGAAAACAAATTGTCCACTCACTGATATGTCGACGGGTCGTAACCCCGTGCCTAGCCTGGCTACGCTTGTCCTCTGGATGGGTCTCGCCTATAATGAGAAATAATTGTAATTACGTTAATTAAACGCACATATACGAAACTCGATAATAACTTCTCATACGATGCTCAATTTTGGCATACGAATATACCAATGAGACCTACACAACCTTATGAGCGTCGTGAAATTTTTAGAAAAATTTTTGGGTGGCCCACGCACCCCCACCCGCCGCGAGTGGCACGGACCTACGCACGTCATCGTCTACCTCCAGTCGCCGGCACAGTGCCATCAGCGCCGGATTCTGGGCAGACCTGTAATTGCCTCGTTCTCTCTCGTTTTTGCATCATTTTTCATGAAATCTTCACCAAAATGTCATAAATTACAAGGGGAAGAAGATTATACCCTTTAAAAGCCGGAAAAACCTCGGGATCTCGACGAAGGAAAAACACAAAAATCGCCCACTCACGAACGGCGCGATCTCGACGTCCTTGAGCCAACGAAGCACTCCGAGCTTCGTGAGGATCTCCTAAAGCTCCCTGTGAGCTTAGTTTGTCCTAAAACGTAACCAATAAAAAGTTTGTGAATAGTGCCAAATCGGAGCTTCGGTTTTCAGCGTGAAATATAACGTATTCTTACCTGAAATGGATGTCAATGAACTCGCAAAGGCCTCAGGATCACAATGATGGTCTTCTTTGCTTCGATTTGTGATGGTTTGGATGGATATGGGTGTGGTCCATACTAAAATGAAGAGATAGAGTCTGAGAGAGATAGGGAGATACGGGGGAGAAGAGAGAGAATGAGTGTTAGTGTTTGTGTGGTCCAAAGTTGAACAACCACTCAAAACCAATTATTTCCTCACTTGCAATTGGTTCCAAATTACTAGGGACTTAACATATTGGTCCTCAAACTAAAACTTAGCCACACAATGCTACCAACGCTCAAGGGCAATATCGTCTTTTCATATATTGAGAATTATAAATGCGGGGCGGGTTGTCACATCTTTATTATGTACCTAAAATGCTAAAACTTTCACATTTTTGAAAAATGATATTACATGTTCAAATTAATTAGTTTATATAATATATAATAAATTATTCAAATTCGTCTCTTCCGTCTAAGCACGTATACGAAAATTACTATCCTCTTTACTCCACTATTTTCCCTAGTTGTAAGATGTTGTCTCTGTAATCCAACCATTTATTCATTTATTGAATGTACTAAGTAACATTGTAACAATAGAAAAATTATTTGAATTTGGCATACTGGGTAGGGACTTTTCTTTCGGTTTGATTTGATTGAAAAATTAGATTATGTAAACTTAATAAGTGCATTTGCATCTAAAAGCGCAAGACGGGTAATATTTGAGTAATGTTTGTATATCTTTTTTTTATATTAATTTTTAATGATATTTGATGTAAAAATAGGCTTTTTATGTATGTAGTGAATTTTTTTTACACATGTCAATGTACCAAGGGTCGAGAGTCAGAGAACTCTAGAACTCCACTTCGAAGACTCGCCTAGGGCCTCCAAATTCTCAGGGCTGGCCCAAGGATGGTGAAAGTTCGCGGAGACACGACCGCCGATTCAAGCCAGAACACTGACATCTGGGCGTTGAGCCACAATTTCGGCAACATCTCTCACTTCAAAGAGGCACTGACTAGCAGTAACAAGATGGTGGAGATGGACACACATTTACGATTAATATTATTATACGACTGTGCTGGTCCAATTTCGTTGCATTTCTTTTGACAACTTGAAATATTACGTCATTTCTACAATAATACAGACCAAATTCTATGCCGGAAACTTAACGAAATGTCGCGCTTCTATTTCCAGTTGCCGGAAAAGCTTGGCGTCGTCTACCCTGTCCTAGTTCTTTTGACCCATCATCGTTTGAAACTCGACCAGCTAAAGATTTTTTCTTTCCCGCTGAATTTGAGCTCTTTACACCTTCGGAAGATCCAGCTTCCCTGACCGGTTTAGCTCCAAATATGACCTGACTCTTTGCTGCCTCATAGTCGAAGGGCTTCACCTGCAAACCACCAGATTCCTGGGACTTCTCCACTTCTCTTATCTTCCTGCTTTGGTTAAGCGACTGAAAGCAAGTTTGGAAGCTTGAGGACAAACCAGAGAGAGACACAGGTTCGTCTTCCCTATCCCCTTCCAAAGCTGATGGTACTGAATCATTCTCCTCGGGCTTATTTCTGGTTTCTGAGGAACCATCTACTGGCTCACCTCCATCTGAGTCACTTTCCAACGTTATGATGTCATCAAAACCAGACCTAGTAAGTGGCCCTTCAGAATGGGGAGCGTCGGAACTTTTATCTTGTGCTTCCACGATTGGTTTGGTTTTCTCACTCCCGCCCGAAAATGAGTGGAATGGGAAGTTCACTGAAGATCTAATTTGCTCCAACTTATTACCTTCCTTGTCCTAGAAAGACAATCAAGTAGCACAAGAGTTAATAATGTACAAGTTACTAAAGAAGATTACACGAAAAACGAGTTGTATAAATATTAAATAAAACAGAAACGACCACCAATATATGGATTCAATTAGTCAGGGTAAAAAAGGACGGTCACTGATCACTTAAATGCTTTGTGTAGAAGGTGAGCAATCCATATAACAAAACATTTGTTGTTACAATATTTCTACTTGACTTGTAACGTACAACGGTGAAAGATTTAAGCCTAGCTGCGATTGCAAGCAATACAAGACAAAGATGGCCTATTCTTCTTAGTTCTTACGAAGATGGCCTATTCTTTCTTACTAACCTTTTTATCAGCGTCGAACTTTCTTTTTGGAACTGAACTCCCCAACAGCGAACTAAAGGCACGGCTAGGCTTCGTTTGCACCTGAATACTAACTCCAGTAACCTACAACAGAAATACACAACTATTTTAAGACTAGAGCTTTACGAGCAAGAAATAAAACAAGATAAACATCCAAAAAAAGCCAATGGATGTAAACCTTTGCTGAATCTAATAAACAGGCAATGCTGCTTGCTTCTCTGTTTTGCCCAGGAACACTGTTTTGCCTAAGATTTACTGAAATGGGGCTGCCTTCAAGAGAGTTTCCTTGTCCGTTTCTTACAAGTTCAGAGGCACCAACTGCAATCTCTTTATACTCCATTTTATGCTGCTTGGACGGGGGTGAAACTGCAGATCCCTCATTGACCAATACTCTCTCTTCAGATGCCTGCAAAAAGGTGTACTGTTAACTATAGATAAAAATGAGAAGAAATAGTCATCGCCAAAAATCTGAAGAATGGATTACAGTTAAAATTAATTATAAATTTGAAAATGGAGGAGAAAAAGGACAGTGATTTTATCATGATAGAATAGTTAAATGTCAACCGATACATGCCATTGATAGTTTTTTGTCCATAACATTCCATAGGTAACATGAATGAAAGCCTAATACAGAAAGGCAAACATGAATGCCCAGTCTTCATGATCACCAAACAACTAAACATAGGGCTTACCATTCTTGCGCGTGCCACCAGATGTTCAACAGCAGGCTCAAAGGAAGCAGCATTTTGCATAGAATGTCTAATGATACTAACAACTGACCCAAGATTACGTTCAATGTATGGGTGCTTTGATTTCACCAACCACTTTAACTTGCTAGTGGTGACAGGCATCTGTTTAGCTTTTACCGAAGAAAAACAAGAGTAAAAAAGTCAGATGTCTACTGTATAAAAAGAGAGAAGAACTAATATTGAGCTTGAAGAACAAGGAACTCTATAAAAGTATTACCAATTTCAAGAAGAGTTTTATTTGGTAATATATAGCCAGTGCTTTCATCCTCTGCACGGGCGACAACATCCCTCCACTCACAAAGACCCTGAAACCATTTAACAATGAATCTAGTATAAGTAGTGTATAACCTTTTATATTGCGCAATAATCAACAACAGATTATCAACTTATGATTGTGCCAAAGCATTTAATATTTAACTATTAAAAACTCATTAATACATAGTGAGAATTAATGAACAATGAGAATCATATTGGAAAAGTAGATAAGAAATAAAACAATTCAGATGAAAGATTAGCCAACAGTTAAATTTGAACAATATATAAAAGAAAAAAAGGAGGCATCATACGGAAACAATGGCAAGCTGCTGAGAATTGAAACCAGCACCTTGCAACCTGCATCAAAATAGAAAATACTATAAATTGAAGTCATTATAATATATAAACAAAGGTAATCATACTTACAGAAAGGAAAAAAAAGAACTGGACTCTCTCCCCATTATCATATATTCGTATTTCCTCAATTAATAGTATAATCCAACAAGGTCATCTCACCAATTTAATTGAAGGCACAAGATTTTTAAACAATCCCTACTAACTTATAGGAAACTTCTAATGGAGCTTTAACGTGACCGGATCTTTGGTACAGAGTGGTGGTGGGCTTGAACAATGAAATTCAGAAAAGATGTGTGCTCTCTGAGGGAAAAACTAGTCTAACATTTAAAATGTACAAAAGCATGAACTAGGGAAATTGAGGGATTGGGAGGATTGGAGGGGAGTAGTGCACAAGACCAGAGAGAATTGCCCAAATACCAAAAAGATAAAAAGAAAAGACAAATAAATAACATATGCCTGGCCACAAACAGATGCATGCATACCCGTATATGTGGAGATAAGAATTTTCTGTCAAAAGATCTTTCTCATACAGATGCATGCATATATCATAACTGCGTTTGTAAACCTGTCGGGAAAAAAGATTTGAAAAAAATTGCGAAATTTTAGTTAATGGAAAATAACATATAAGACAAGGTAATCGGAAGAACCATTTCCTAAGATGTATAAACAAATTTACCATCAAGACATATTCACTTTATTAAGAATACTTAGTTCACAAAGTACTAGAAGGATACCTACACAATAAAACCCCAATCCAAACAATAATCCATCTGCAGATACTGTAAACAAAAAAATATTGACATACATATTTTTAGAAGTGCTACAAAATTCGTCTTGGTAATTTAAAAACAAATAAAACTTAGACATCCTATACGGTTAACTTCATTCCCAGAACAGAAATGCCAAGAAACATGGATATTGGCCAACCCAAATATGCAAATTCAATAATGTAGAAACAGCCTCATAAAGGCAAAACTAGCAGTTCAGTAGGTAACAATATATAACAGTGTTAAAATGTAGATAATGAGAAAGCATAAAAGAATATTAAAGAACAATTCAAAGCAAAGAAGAGCATGTGATCCTCAGTCACACTATACCTCTACTAAAGGAGTGTCAGAATCTTCTGATTCCTTGGGCATTAGACATAACTGTGTTCTCATTAAATCATACATATGCAGCAAATAGTGTGTATCTTCTCTGGCATATCTGTCAAGAAAAGAAAACTTCTTTAGATAACCATGGAAAATATAAAAAAATACTATAAAAGGAATGGACATGAGAATGCAACATCTATAGTAACTATTAATAAAAACACCCAAAAGGTGAAAATAATAACCAGGAAAGCAAAATTAATTTATGCTGCATGAAGACTTCCTTTAATGCATTGTTCATTCCAAGTTTCAACTTGGCTTAATCATAAAACTAATTTTCGCATTACTAGAAACCGCCGCACTAGATTAACGTAAAAAAATCAAGTGTCAAATCACTCTACAACAAATAAAAATGAAATTTAACGTTGACTCAATTATAAAATTAGGATTGAACGGTTATTCTGAGACTTATGAGATTATAAAATAAGCATATAACAGAACTAATGTTAGCTGAGTTGCCCACTTAAACATATACCATAATCCATATTATACCTGACCATCTCCTCAGGCAGAGGGCGTAATCTCCAGTCTGCATTCTGGTATCTGAAGGAGAAACAGTAGTTAAAGTAAAAGAAGCAACACATGAATATATTGAATATAAAGAGGGAAAATTAATTAAGAGCATTTTGAAGATTAAAGAAATTGATGGAATAGAAAAAACTTACTCTTTGTTAGCAGTAACACCACATAAGTGCTGTAGAAGATATTCCAAACTATATCTCTCCAATTTCAACACCCTCGAAGCCTGAGGATTTAAACAAATTGAATGTCTTTGATTAGCAACACATTATGAAGAAAAAGTATATTTCAAGTAGAAAAGTTAAAATCATTGAACAAAAAGTAAAAAGTATTGTACTCTTTTCCAGATTAAGGAAAAGAAACTAAATATTCCTTTGCAAGATAAGAAAATCCATTCGTTCAGTTGCAGCACCTGGCCCGTATCAAACAAATTGCAGATATAAATGCCAAAATCACGTTGGAGCCAGCTGATATCACGATCTGCTCCATGCATCACCTGATGAATTGTAAATTTTATCAGAAAAAACCATATGCTACCAAGTAAGAAATGCAAATGACCAAGCAACAAACCTTTTTCTTGGCAGGGTCCTTGAAAACTTCCCTAAGATATGGCCCAACATGAATTCTAAGCTTCAGAGTATCTACTATAAAATCTTCGGTTCTAGTTGAAATTTGCATCAAGCAAGTCAATCCTTGAAACGATCGATATTGATTGTGTTCCAAATCAACCTAAACAGCAAAAGATAGAAGTTAAAATACAGGGAAATGAATGCCAAAATGTGAAGTTTAAGTAAAATACCAAAATGAAATAATCATAACATTGAAATGCCAACTTAGCAATTCCATGCGGCTATGAGTGAATAAACCTTTTCAAGAACTCAACTATAGCGTGCACCAAGGTAGCAATATTACAGGTGAAAGGAAAAAGGTTAAAAGAAGCAACTTCGTGATCCACTGGGAAAAAAGCCGAGGGAAATATATGCTGACATTTATGCATATTATTAATGAGCAAAATCCATAACAAACAACTATCACACAAAAATATAAGAACTTGAGAGCAAAAGGTTTCTACAAATCCATTGCTAGTAACAGATCCTAAGGTGAAGTACTGTTGCGTAGACACCAATTTGACATCAATCAATACCATGTTCAGGTTGTGCAAGTTTATTTTAAGTATATTGTTTGTGAGCCAAGGTATATATTCTGTTTATGCTATAAGTTCCTATGAATACAACCATAAATTCTACACTAAATAAAATGGATGACAGCATCATCAATTCTGCCTAATCATAATGACTGCAAGTACAACAAAATTCTGCAAAAGCAAATAACTTTAACCATGACGATAATGTATGTAGTTGGAGTTGACCGTGAAATGTAGATAAACTTTCACAAAAGAAAAGCAAAAAGGGATCATTGCAGTCAAATTTTACCGCAAATTCATTAACAGCGCGGAGCTTAGCCGCTAGCTCTTTCAGATCTTTGACCTCCTCCACAAGTTTGAATGGCGTAGACTTTAATGAAGGCGGTTTTACAGACTCAACATCCCCGATGTTGTTGTCAACAAAATCCAGAACAGAAAGCTTCTCCTTTATTGAGTAAAAAAAAATAATTAGAAAATGACCCATTGTTTGACGGCACATTCCCTAAATAATTTAAGACATTATCAAAAGTTAAATAATTTTTAAAACCCAACATAAAATCACCCTGAATTCAATAGATATACAAAAATGATAAAAGTAATGACTTACTAGGGGATGAAGGAACCGCTGACCATCCTCACTTCTCTGTAACCAAACATGCTCAAACGGCTGGTTTGCATTGTTAACCAAAATGTTAAACTCCTCCTGAGACCTCCGAATGCTTGGTATATGAAATGGAACCTTGGGCTTCGTCGCAGCCACAGTTTTCTTGTCCTTGGCAGCCACCTTCACGGCGGAGGAGACATGACTCGAATCATCGTTCCCACTGGCCGAAGCCAACCCAGTGGGCCCCTTCTTCTTCTTCTTCCCGCACACCAATTGAAACCCATCGTCAGCGTCCATAGCCGCACTCGTCGGCCGCTTGGCCTCCTCCGCCTCCTTCCTCACCCTCTTGAACTCGTCCACCGACGAGTCAAACCTCTCCAGCACCTCGTCGTTCACATTAACGAGCCAATCGTACGCGTCGTCCAAGTCTTGGGGGAAAGCCATCGGTTTCCCCCAAATGGGCGCCGATGAGTCAATCGAGCCGAGCATCGTCTGCGCTTCCTTGGTGATTTGCTCGATCGGGGCTTTGAATTCGTCGAAGTTGCGGTAGAAAAAGAAGTCCTTGCTGTTAGGCAAGAATCGCGAGGAGCCGGAGAGCTTGGAAATCGACGAGGAGAGAGGGCCTTTGGTTAGGGTTTGTAGGGCGTCAGACCTCGACCGCAGCGGCGGAGATTGGTTCACTGTCATTGCGTCTTGGCTCATGGTGGTGGTGCAAATGGGGGATTTTATCGGTTAGGGTTTTGGTAGGGTTTCATTTACAGTTAATTTTGCCTCCCTGGTGATCACCAGCAATTCGTTATTTGGCCGTTGTTTGTTAGATTAGACCTATACAGGGATGTCACGTGATGTTCGTGCGGATGCACGTGATGATAAAGATTGTGTGAGTAAGTTTTTCAGTTATATATATTTTTTTATTTAACAAAAGTAGCTTTTCAGTTTTACCAACATAATTAATGCATGAGATGTTCCTCTGTCACAAAAATAGTGAGATTTTTCGGTGCGGCATGTGTATGGTCTGATATACTGAGTAATAATGTAATTATTTAAAATAAAATATAAAAAAATCCAACTAATTGTAACCTGATCGTATTTCAAGCATCCTAAAAAGTTTTTCTCACGAGTTTGATTTTCAGTTTTGGATGGAATTAATGAATGAGATGCATGCGATTTGCTATTTCTTTTTAATTTTTACAGCCAATAATTATTTCGATACTTTGTTACTTATGACTGACTTATTATGTAACTCAATTCAGTTCACTTAGATTATATGATAAGTCAAGCCAAGTATCAAAGTGATCTAACTCAATTTCAATAATATTACTTAAGTTGCAACGACCAGTTTCGAAAATTTCATTTTAATCTGTTAAATTACGAAACTACCCTTGTGACGGAAATGTTGACTTTCGTTCGACAATGTATTAGAATGTTTTACTTATTTTATTCCTGTAGTTTTCGTCGATACGAACGCGTAGGCGTGATCGGAATTGAATTTGGGACTAAAACGAAGCTTTTACGAATTTTTGAACATAAGGGCATTTCGATAATTTCACACGTGGAGATTTTCCCCCACTTTGGACTTCTACATGGGTGACACATGGCACCCCATTTTTGGTGCCCTTTTCTCTTTTCCTCCCGTGACCTCTCAAGAACTCTCATTCACTCTCTCCTTGTCTCTCTCTCTCACCCTCACCGACCTTTCTCCCTCTGAATACCATCACACCACCATCATTTCCTTCCCTACGAGTTCTACGAGCTCAGAACGACGAGAAAATCTAACTTTTTTTCTCTCTCCATTGTTACACAGTACCTTCACTGTGCAAAAAGTAAATCCGGCAAGTTATTGACGTTTTCCAACGGGGTAAGCTAGAAAATAACTCTAAATCTTCATATATCGTGCTTAGAAATGTGTTTAGGTAGTTTTTGAGACAATTTGGTAGTGTTTGGATGCATAAACCACTCGAGAGAACTTTCCTCAGTTTTATGGCGAAGCATCGTAGGTTGTAGGCTATTTTCCGGCCAATCTTGACCTCAACACAACCCCATCTTAGTATATTTATGTTCCTTACTCTTTTATCTTCATTTTGGTTTTTGAATGCTGAATTTTAGTTGAGCTTTGACCCCAAAACGAAGCCGGGGAAGTTTCCCAGCCAAAACTCTCAGATTCCGACATTCCTTTTCACCCACAAGCCAACGGGGTCAACTCGACCTATGACCTTATGATCCGACCCAAACTCAGCCCAAATTTTTGGGCCAGGCAGCCCAATAACCCTATTGACTCAACCCAACCTAATCAGTCAAACTCAGCCTAATTTGGTAACCAAGCCTAACCCAGATCTAACCTTATAACCTGGCCTATTAACCCTAGCCTAGGCCCAATCCATTAACCCTAGCCCAAACCCAAACCGGATCCGATCCAACTCGAGCCAGATACCCAGTTCCATGGTCTGCGCGTAGACCGCGTATGGGCGAGCGTGGAGGGCTGTGAAGGTCGGTGCATGGAGCACACGCGCATTTGTCGGAGGTACTGTGCTCCTCCGCCATCCATGGGGGCACCGATGACTTTTCTGGTGAACTTTCCGGTGACCTATCTCAGCGCATGTGGTGGCACGTGGTCGTACAGGCATCCGCCTCGTGGCTGTTAGTGAAAAAACTCGAGTTTGGGTTTTTCGACGTGCTGAATCCGAATCCGTTATTTATTTTCTGAAATTCCATCGTTTTAGTAGAGTTTTATTAAATGTACTCTCTTTGTTTTTAGGTGCAACTGTTGGAAGTGATCCAGTCTATCCTAATTCGAGTGGTTCTCCTGAAGTGGAGTACTTATGAGTAGACCCTTACTTAACTTATATGTTTTTATAAATATTAGCCTAGCATGCATTTTATATTTCCATGATTGAAATATGTTTTATATTATGCTTATGGATTTCTATAATTATGGGTTACGAAATATTCATGATTTATCGAGACTACATTTTACGAATAAATATGAATTATTGGATTTGTGTATATGAATTTCTATGGATTTCGAATATGACTTATCTTACGGATTTATGAGTATGAGATTGCATGGATTTACGAATATGAGATACCATGGGTTTATGAGATGAGGTTTGAGCTTATGAGCTTCATATTTCATATGAGATTTTTGAGGTAAGTTTTCAGTGCTTATCTAACGGATTATCATACAGCACATCCACACAACATGGGTATGTAAATGTCTATGGCCACATGACACAATTGATGAGGAGAAGTGAGATATGATATATGTTATGCCCTGGCTTCACTGCCGAAAGCAGTGTCGGATAGCTTCACTAGCCACGACTAGTGTCAGTGTGTGCATATATATACATATATATGTATATATATACATATATACATATATATGTATATATGTATATATATGTTTTTCTTGTCCGGCGTAACCCGAAGTCGTACAACTTCACTTTCGGGTGATGGGCCCTATTATGTTTCTTCAATGGCGTAACCCAGTGTCGTACAGCTTCACCTTCAGGTGATGGACATGTACTGCCTTCAGGTGACTATGATACCCCTAAAGAGTACAGTATGGAGGAGATTCATGGATTTGTCTTCGGGAGATGATAACACCATTGGAGCATCGGTTTACACGTACATGTTTTACGAATGCTTTGCATGGCATGCTAGCGTTTTCTTAAAAACCTATTACGTAGTATTATATGTGTTTTCAAAATAAGGAGTTAGTATGTGATGTGAGAATTTCTTGACACACAAATTTAACCCTCTTTTTGACAGTTGTAGTATGGATGTAAGTAGGGTATCGTTCTAGGCCGGGGATTAGGAGGGCTTGCTAAAACCTCTAAAATAATTTTAAAACGTAAAAACAAAGTTTAAAACACTAAACTAAAATAAAAACACTTAACTAAAATAACTCAAAATAAAACTAACAAATAAACTAAAACAAATCAAAAGACTCAAAACAACTCAAGACTCTAGAAAATACAAACTAAGCTAAAAACTCGAAACACACTAAAATGACTCAAAATAATGAAAACAATTTAAAATAAAAACTAAGAAATTAATTAGACGGAAATTAAATTAAAAGATAAAAACTAATAAAAATTAACTAAATAATAATATTTTAATGGGGGGTTTGGTTTTGAAGAAGCGTAAATTAAACTTAAATAAATTACAACTTGACAAAAACATAAAATTAAAAATGAACGGATGGGCGATGGATTGGCTAGAGGGTTTTTCTCCACACATGACACAAATGTAACCTAAATTGATTCCCAGTTATGAATTCAACAAACGAATGAATGACAATGTTCCAAATTAATTAGGTCCGCTTAAATTAACTTTCAGATTTCCCTAGATTCATTGAATTGGATGGAATACGCATCACAACCAAATTATTCTTATCAAGTTCCCTAACTATGGAATACGCATGATAGAGAAACATATCAAAGATCATTAAGTTCAATGGAAATCATAAACATCGACTAGGCATTCATAACTATGGAATACGCATGTTAATCCAACCTAGGGTTTACTAAACACAATCGTGACTAGCGATTTTTACTACTCATGAATATAAGTTCATAACGATTAGGTGAAATTCACTTATATTCTAGCATCAAGTCTAAGCATGCAAATTAAGTGTCGACCCTTAACCCACATACATAAACAAGTTTTTAATCAACACAGAAAAGTAAACCACATCCAAACATTTATACATTCATAACTGGAGTAAATCAAATTAAAATTACAAATATAATCATGGTTTCGAATTAACCTCTAGCCAATATAAATTTAATTACACATTATTTATAAATTAAAAACAAAAGTTAAAATGATAAGTTCGGAGGGATTAAACCAAATTAGGAGATTGCTTCTGTGCAGGGAATTGTGTGCACTGTGCTCTTTTTCTGCCCTCTTGGAACCTGCCCCGTGAGCCTTCCCGCTCTGACTTGCGCTGCACCTCACAACAGCCCAAGCTGATTTCTCCCTTACTCGCAGCTCCTCAGTGGCTCCTTCTTACTTGGACCGACAGCAGCCTTCAAGGCTGCCTTGCAGCCTCCGTCAACCAACTCACGGACCTCGCTGCCCTCCTGCCTTCCTTTCCTTCCGTGGCAAGCTGCCTTCGCAGCCCTCCTGGATTTACAAATGCTTCTCTGGTTTCTCTCTTCCAGCTGCCTTGAAAGGCAGCTTTTCTGCACTGTGCTCGCTGCCCTCGAGGGCAGCTCCCGTTGTTCTCTGCTCCTTCCCTCAGCGCCGCTTCCTGGGCGCTTAAGCTGCTCCTACACGCTGCCTTTGAGCTGCTTGGCAGCTTCTCTACCTCTGTGCACTGCACAGACCCTCTCCCGTACCTTGCTTTTCTGGCTGCCAAGGCAGCCTCTCGTACGCTGCCTTCCCTTTGTGGTTTTCTTCCAAGCCCCCTCTTCTGCTTCGAGACTTCTCCTTTTTTTTTATATTTTCTGCTTTTGTTTTCTGCCTTCGCTCCCGAGGAGCCCTCCCTCTCCTTGTGAGGAGCTTCTGAGCTCGCTGCCCTTAATCCCGTGAGGCTCCCCCGGTTCTCCGAGGCTCTCGCCTCTTTTATTCTTTTTCTTTCCTTTCCGCGTGCTGCCTTAAAGGCAGCTTTCCTTTATTTTATTTTTTTCTTTTTCTTTGTGCTCTGGCTGCTGCCTTTAATTATTTCAGTTTCCACCGACTGTTTTCACTCATGCCCACCAACTACATGCACACAAATTATAATAATAAATATAAATATAAATATAAATAAATAAATATATAAATATATAAATATATAAATATAATACTTTCTTATATTTATTAACCAAATAGAAAGGGCAAAGCAATTATGACAATTTTATTACTAAAAATTTCACTTATTCTATTTTTATTTTCTTAACTAGATAAATTCTATAAAACATAAAATCAACGTAAATAGCTCAAAATAAAATGAACTAACTAAGAAAAGAGGAGTGAATTTGATATAAAAATATATATAAATATGATCCGATCAGTATGTTCAGAAATAAACTGGCTTTCGTATTATTACTATTAATATGTTTATGGTCCACTAACCTTTTCTGTTTTGCGCCCCCTTAAGACATAACAACGAAGAATATGACCCGAGCTTCGAGGCATTTCCATATCAGTGACCTTGTGTCACATCTCGGCCCGGGGTCCACCACATCTCAAGCCCGACCTCCGCCGTAGCACGATATTGTCCGTTTTGGGCCCCGACCACACCTTCACGGTTTTGTTTCTAGGAACTCACACGAGAACTTCCCAGTGGGTCACCCATCATGGGAGTGCTCTCGTGCTACTTGCTTAACTTCGGAGTTCCGATGAACTCCGAAGCCAATGAGCTCCCAAAAGGCCTCGTGCTAGGTAGAGATGAGAATATACATATAAGGATCACTCCCCTAGGCGATGTGGGATCTAACACCTTGGATCTATTCACTCGAGTATGGATTCTTTTCCTGTTCATTGCCACTTATTGTTCTACTTCGCCCTGTACTTCCGTTTTGTAATAGGCTCTAGACATATTCATGATTGTTGATTACCTTGTCTCGTTCATGCTTAACTTGAATGTATTGATATCATTGCATCTTAATATTATGTATTTGTTGTGAATGATGTTTCTTGTTTAGCTATGTATTGCTTGTTCCTTCATTTCCTCATTGATTCACACACTCATCTAGGTGTCATTTGGATATCTGGGTTGGGGCGTGTCATAAGCTCAAATTCGGCTTAAGTTCGGACGATACTAATTGATATGCTCAAACTAGGTTTAAATGGTTTTCTCTAATTCAAATAATATTTTGTAGACTATGACACATCCCGGCTTGGGCGGGACCACTTCTCGGGCTCTACTCCACCGTAGCACGATATTTTCCGCTTTGGGCCCCGACCACGCCCTCATGGTTTTGTTTCTAGGAACTCACACGAGAACTTCCCAGTGGGTCACCCATCATGAGAGTGCTCTCGATCACTCCCCTAGGCGATACTGACATACCCCGACCCGGGTTGGTCGACGCATGCTGGCCATCACTGTGAAGTGATGTAACCATAGGGGTAAGTGACGTAAAAAGTGCATAAATTTAAAACAAACTAGAACTAAGCTCAAATATAAGATAGTGATAGAGTGCACAAATGTGGGAGAGACCCACTGTAGTTATTCAGAGCATAAAGACAGAATGACTACCGAAGGGTAGTCAAACATCTAAAGTACACTTATTACACACGGTGATAATTTCATACATCAAACGCCGAAGCTAATAGTAAAAAAATGTCAAGGTTCCTCGAATGCCACGAAATATCAACTATCTAGGTTGTCACGCCCCGAATCCGGGTCGGTAATAAAAACTCAAACCTGAATCCGAAATGTGAGTTAAAAACTTAATAATTAAAAGGAAATTGACATGGGTTGAAAAATAAACTTCTCTTGTTAAAAATAACTCCAGAACCTTACAGGTGTACAAAAGTAATAA
This sequence comes from Crataegus laevigata, assembly GCA_963580275.1. Classification (NCBI taxonomy): domain Eukaryota; kingdom Viridiplantae; phylum Streptophyta; class Magnoliopsida; order Rosales; family Rosaceae; genus Crataegus; species Crataegus laevigata. The sequence continues at coordinate 32,720,739 of OY756952.1, forward strand.
ATTAAAATCCTTAAATTTATCCTCAATCACAATCTCAGCTCTTCTAACACCTGTCTTGCCAAATAACTCATCTGTAAAATAATATGTGAGGGGTGAGCAACAATCACCGTCGCCCAGTGAGTAGAATATGTAATATGCCAGTCAAACGATGCCATTTTAAACATACTATAAAATAGGATAATAATAATATGAAAGCTTTAATTAACCACATAAATTCATATTACATCATCCCTTCACATGTTGGTTATCCCTTATAAATTGTAGCTCACCCCGTGATCCCTAAAATGGCCTTTCCGCCCTAATGTCCCCGTGTGCAGTTTACATTTATCCTTCGAATAACCCAACACTAAAGTTCTCATGCTCCATGAACAATCTCAAACAATTCACATATCATCATATTAATAATTCCAAAAGCATTTCAACAAATCCAACATGCTTGACTTGAAATAGATAGAGATTTAGAAATAGCTTAAAACCCACAATAGTTCGTGGTTTTTGTTTATCAGAAAATAAGAATACTTTGAAACACGTTACATAAACCCTCACATTGATAATCCAATCTTTGGCAAGACAACCCATCGAACATCTCCATGCACCTCAAACTCTCTAACTCTAAACTATCTTCTTTCTTCTTTCTTCTCTAAACATACATATACATACATACATACATACACTAACACATTGCATACCTTGCATGCTTGCATGGCTTTCTACCTGCCATTATATGTCTCCTAATATGCGATGAATGAAAAAATGAAATGAAACCCTTTATTTATAGTAGAAATAGGCGGTGTCAAACTTGCTTCAAACTGGATGGTTTTGCTGCTAAAGATGACTAAGGCATTGCATGTACAAGGTGTCGAATGCATAGCTAATATGATTGACACATCCAACTAATAGCTTCAAATAATATGCATGCTAGAGTGCTCTGTCAGCACTTCTCATACAAACTAGGCATGTTGCAACATAGTCAACAATTCCAGAGACAAGAAGAAGGTAAGTGAGAATGGTAGAGAGGAATCTGTTTTAGATGGGCTGATAATAATAGGTATACTGGACCTTTAAATCAAACTGGGTTTCTAATACACCCAGCCTAACAAAATAGAAATATATGTATATAGTAATAATAAACATTTAATTTTAAAATACAGGGTCTCACATAGGTCTTGGAGGGGCGAAAAATAAGGCTGAGTGGGTCAGCAAAATAAGCTTATACGAAAACCTTTAGTTTTGAATATACTAACCCCTCGTAGTAAAACAAGTATAGTTTCCATTGAAAAGATCATACAACGCAAGTGAGTAGGCGTCCACAATAATAAAGTCAATAAATCAATGATAATGTATGCCAAGTGATGATAAGATTCAATGCCTCAGTAATATAATCATGTGATAATTAAGTATAATCAATTGCTCATCATCTAGGCTAGCACACGAGTCGGAACTGCCTAATGCAGTCTGTACGACAGGACATGGTGTAATAATGCGCTCTGATACCAAATTATCACATCCCGGCCCGGGGTCCACCATATCCCGGGCTTGACCTCTACTGTAGCACGATATTGTCCGCTTTGGGCAAGGATGTGTCAATTTGGTATCAGAGCCAAACCCTGGTCGTGGTGTGTCGACGAGGACGTCCGGCCCCTAAGGGGGTGGATTGTTAGATCCCACATCGCCCAGGGGAGTGATCCTTATATGTATATTCCCATCTCTACCTAGCACGAGGTCTTTTGGGAGCTCATTGGCTTCGGGTTCAATCGGAACTCTGAAGTTAAGCGAGTAGCGCGCGAGAGCACTCACATGATGGGTGACCAACTGGGAAGTTCTCGTGTAAGTTCTTAGAAACAAAACCGTGATAGCGTGGTCGGGGTCCAAAGCGGACAATATCGTGCTACGGTGGAGTCGAGCCCGGGAAGTGGTCCCGCCCGGGCCGAGATGTGTCAGACTACATGTGAATTGCCTCTATAATAAAGATGAGACATATTTGCATTAGTGAGGTTGTTCGAATGTGTTTTACAACCCTAATCATATTGAACATCTCCCATAATTAGTTTGGTCTCTAGGAAATATTTTTAATTTTAAAATGAAATTTTACTTCACCCAAATCCCTATATTATAGGTTAATTAGGCACCCAATTCCTAAACAACTCCAATGACAAATATTTTTTTATATGTTGATAAATGAGTAAAAAAAAGGGGGGGGGGGTTGGGTCACATTTTTTCGATGTGTCAAAATTTGGTAAGTTTTGATACATTAACCCCAAAAGAAACAATATGTGCATATAAAAATTGAATGCCTACTTGTAACGTGATTGCCATGACCAAATCATGCTATTTTTTAGTGTATCAAACAAAATAAAATATCAATAATATGTACATATTAAACATATCGTCTACGTATGACATAAACTCATGCTCACCATGGATTTTAAAAATCAACTACATATGTAAACATATCGTGACATAAGAGCAGCTTCAGCGGGAACAATTGCTCGATGGACCGGCTTCAGCACGGGGCCTGATTGCCTGAGTAAGCTTGAGCACTAGGCTCGTGGATTCGCCCCGGCCCAAGTGCCTGAGGTGAGTCTGACGTCAAATGCCTGTTTTAAATTTTTTTTCCTGTCAAGCACCCCCTCTATCTCTCTCGAATCCAAGTTGAAGAACTAGAAGGAGATGGGTAAGAGGATCTCCGCTCCTACAACCACCACTGGGACGACCCTTATCTTCACCATGCTCCTCCTCATCTCCTCGTCCCATTGCTTCTACCTCCCAGATGTAACATCCCACATCACCCAGATGAGTGATCCTTATATGTATATTTCCATCTCTACCTAGCATGAGGCCTTTTGGGAGCTCACTGGCTTCGGGTTCCGTAAGAACTCCAAAGTTAAGCGAGTTTGAACGAGAGCAATTCTAGGACGGGTGACCCCTTGGGAAGTTACTAGTGAGTTCTCAGAAACAAAACCATGAGGGCGTGGTCGGGGCCCAAAATGGACAATATCGTGCTACGGTAGAGTCGAGTCTGGGTTGCGGTGAGGGCCCAGTTCGGGATGTGACACCAGGCGTAACTCCTCACGATTTCCACACCGTAAGCTATCTTCAAAACTCATTTTTTCTCTGCTTTCCCTTCGAATTCGCCAACCCTTTGATTGTTTATCACTTTAATTGCTTTCTATTTCTTCATTGGTCGCTGAATCGTTGTGGGTTTGTCTTCGTTTATTGCCAATATGGGTATAAATACAATAAAAGTTTAAAAATATTTTGTTTTATTTTATAAATAAAAAAATAGTAATATTTTATTGTCAATTGCCAAAGCTATTCAAGTGTAACGGTGGAAATGCAAAAAAATTACTATTCATTAAAGACAGTTACTGTTCACTAGGGGTGCGTTTGGTACGCGGGACGGGACGGGACGAGGCGTTCCGTCCCGCGTTTGGTACGCCTAAAACGAGTGAGACGAGGCGTTCCACGGGACAAGTTTTGGATGATTTTTGGTTCCACCTCCCCCTTGGAACGGGGTTGTTCCACGTCTGTGGGACATAAATTTTTAACATTTTAGGACAAAAATGCCCCTTATCTTTTTCAAAATTTACAACATCCGTCCCGTCCCGTCCCGCGTACCAAACGTACCCTAGGTGATAGCATAGTGGATAACCCTTGGGCTCCACCATGGTGGAATTGATCTAAGCCATGCTTGCCATGGGTTTTTATATTGGAGGGCACTTAGGTCCATTTAAGTGAGATTTCGGCTATGTTTGACAGATATTGTGTCTAGTTTTGGTATATTATATTGCTTCCCTCGGCTGCACCAGTCTCCAGTACAACTGGCGGCTCCTCCTTCTAGTCTACACTGCCAGCATCCCAGCTCCGCCTCCACCCGCCGCCTTCCGTCCTTCGTCCGGCAAGTGTAAGTCTTTCTTCACTACTTCTCTTTCTTCTTTTCCTTTTTCTTGTAAATTAATCTATAAACTGTTTCTGAATTCTGATATAGTGATTTTAGACTTAGGAATCAATGTTGATGGGTTTTAGTTGATAGATTTTTTAGGGATTTTACGATTTCAGTTAATGCCCAATTTCTGATTTCGCATAATTCCTAACTTTTTAGGGATTTAAAGGTTCAGATGATAGTAAAGATGAGAGCTTTGGATGATTTCACATAAATGTCTAATCTCAAATTTCTGACTTGGGTTGGTAATTGAGCTCGGCAGCTTTCCGGATTTCAGTCCACCCAAGTTTTAAATCCTAAACCCGTCCCTGCTCAATTGCGAATGCCATTTGGTATTCTTTCACATATATTATTGTTCATCATCTTCTGCTAGCACGTATACTTCACAGCCAATTTTTTTTTTGGAAAGGATTCCATATCCAGTGTTTGGGATCACCATGACCGTCTTCTCTTACCCTTTGCAATGTTGTATACATTAAGTTAGGTTCCGGTTTTTCGTTTTCCTTTTCTAAAAATTTGTTAGAGATTGGACCTCCGACTGTCAGCATTTTTTTGTTTATGTTTTATGTTTCTTTATTTTGGTTATAATGGATGGCTGGACTAGTTGCTTTCCTTATTTTTTTCGAATTTGTCACCAGCCATAGATTCATTCTCGGTCCACCGGCTTAAAAACTTGTGTGCTAGTACATGAACATGGAGTCCTTAGCTGTATTCAACAACTCATTCTCACTCAGCTCTCCCTCACATGACCACTTCATCCCAAAAAACATTCGACCCTCTCGTATGGCGTCTTTGCAATCTCACAGACAAATGCCCAAGCTGGAGGTCCGATGTGCTGCCCTGGCCCAATCCACTGACCCCAAGTCCAAGGAGGCCAAGCTCTGGGGTGGTCGCTTTGAGGAGAGCGTGACTGACGCTGTCGAGCGATTTACTGAGTCCATCTCGTTCGACAAAGCCCTCTACAAGCATGATATCATGGGCAGCAAGGCTCACGCTTCCATGCTAGCCAAACAGGTGCTTTCTCTTTCTCATTTTTTTATTTCTCTAAGTTTTGTTTTTCTGGGATCTGTTTGGTTAGAGGGGAAGCTTTATTCTTTATTATGTTTTAGGGATTGATTACTGTTAATGACCGGGATAGCATCCACAAGGGGCTGAGCGAGATAGAAAGGCGAATTGAGAGTGGTGAGTTTGAATGGAGGACCGACAGAGAAGATGTGCACATGAACATTGAGGCAGCGCTGACTGATTTGATTGGCGAACCGGCTAAGAAGCTCCACACGGCTCGGAGCCGAAACGATCAGGTTTTGACAGATTTCCGATTGTGGATCCGAGACGCGATTGATGCAATTGGTGTGAAGATTAAGTATCTTCAAGTTTCGCTCGTCAAATTGGCAATGAAGAACGAGGGTGTGATTGTTCCTGGTTACACGCATTTGCAAAGGGCTCAACCTGTCCTGCTTCAGCATTTGCTCTTGGCGTTTGTTGAGCAGGTTTGTATCTGTATAGCTTTGCACAATGCAATTTTTTGCGTAACTTATTAACATACACACACACACACACATATATATGTTTGCTGCCCTTGTATTGTGGTCGTTGACTCGTTGCTTTGTAATCATGCATTGTTTGTAGTGTTTTTGGTGGCTTCATAGTTGGTTTGTGTATGAATTTGTCAATTAGTTGTTATTGCCATATAACAATTGAAGCTTATGGAGTTTTCTTGGCCTTAATATATGTTTGGCCTTTGGAAGAGACTAATTTTGACATTTTTTCTTGTTATGTAGCTTGAACGTGATGCTGGCCGTTTACAAGATTGCAGAGTCAGGTTGAATTTCTGCCCTTTAGGTGCTTGTGCATTGGCCGGCACTGGACTTCCGATTGATCGGTTTATGACCTCTGATGCTTTAGACTTTACGGCTCCTATGAGGAACAGGTATGTCCCTTGGTTTGACTCTTTGGTTGGGGTCGAAGTTGACTTGTGCTAGTGTGCGGCAGCATGGAGCTATGTTGCCTTTTTGTTTAACTGGTACCTGCAAAAGGTGTTGTAAACTGGCCAATAGTTAACAAATTAGTCAATTACTTTATGGCATTCTCATGCCATCTCCTTTTCCGGTTTTCCCTTCCAATGCACATGAGACTGTGAAACATACATGATTATAGTTGTATGGTTCAGTTTCGCTTTTCATTCTAAGAAAAAAAATTGCATGGAACTCTGTGAAAGAAGCAGCTGATACATTATCTTTTCTTTTAGGATTGATTATTATTTCCCTGTTTCTTACATTAACAATAATAATGTTTATCCACTTGTTGGCAAATGCAATCGTTCAACTTATCATACATTCATCACGCTTTGCCGCGAAGTCATACAAGTACATTAGGTATGCCCAATGACGTCAGTTAAATGAGTGACAGTGTTTCTTGGTGCCATCTGTTGCGTCTAAATCTTGTGGTTGGTTGTGTATTTCATGCTTCTTTATATGTGTTTTCATCAAATAATGATTTATTTCTTTTCTTAATGTAGTATTGATGCAGTGTCAGACCGAGATTTTGTCATGGAGTTTCTTTCTGCTAATGCCATCATAGCAATTCATCTCTCCCGGCTTGGTGAAGAATGGGTACTGTGGGCTTCAGAGGAGTTTGGATTTGTCACTCCAAGTGACAAGGTTTCAACAGGAAGTAGTATCATGCCTCAGAAGAAAAATCCAGATCCAATGGAACTTGTTCGTGGAAAGTCCGCTAGAGTAGTAGGAGACCTGGTTACCCTTCTCACATTGTGCAAAGGACTTCCCCTTGCTTACAATCGTGATTTGCAGGTATAATCTTCTCTTATTTTTTGAATTCAGATGCAATCAGCACGGAAAGGCAGGGGTTCGGTTGGGTCTGTTCACTCTTTACGTTCTTGAGCCTGAAGCTAAGGTCTTAGCTGCATGTTGCATGTGTGTTATACACAAACACAATGCTACATAAAAGGATCTATTCCGCTTGCACATACAGCGTATAAAATTCATTGGTCTTTTAACTAATCCTGCAAATATTTTGAATATGATTTCAAAAGGTTCTTTCTTTTCCCCTTGAGACAGGAAGATAAGGAGCCTGTCTTTGACAGCGTGAAGACAATATTGGGGATGCTTGAAGTGTCTGCAGAGTTTGCACGGAACATTACCTTTAACAGGGAGAGAATACAAAAGAGTTTACCTGCTGGTCACCTTGATGCCACAACGCTGGCCGATTATCTCGTGAAAAAGGCAAGTTCTCTTGACTAACTTTCATACTTGCCAATTATAGACGGAGCTTAGAACTTCTGAACTTGAAATCACATTTCTGTTTACGCGTTTTACGATCACATGTAGTTCATAACATTTGTCAATAATTGCTACTGAAGTTGCTTCTCTTGTTTTATAAAGGGAATACCTTTCAGAACTTCTCATGACATAGTTGGAAGGGCAGTTGCCGTGTGCGTCTCAAGAAGTTGCGAACTGCAGGCATTGAGTGTCGATGAGCTCAAAAGTATCGATCCAGTGTTCGAAAAAGATGTATACGAATTTCTCGGAGTAGAGAATGCAGTGAAGAAATTCTCCTCGTATGGTTCCACAGGGTCAGCATGCGTCGCCAGTCAGCTCGATCATTGGGTTACAAAACTTGAAATCAACAAAGGGGCCTGACAAACTCTCGGTGCTGGAGATACATAACATGGATTGCTGAAACCGATTAGGAACCCATCGCCGGAAGCTTTGAATTTGTGCTTCACCCAGGACAGACTAGTCTTGAATAGGTGGAGTTAGCGAGTCTGAAAGATGCGAACTTCTTTCGGGAAGTACATACAATTTTGTAGTATTTTAATTTTTAGATCTGAAGGGTCAGATTGTTGTTCTATGAAGTTCTATTTGGATCAATTCACAAAAATTTCCCTAATTTAGTTGATGAGCGATCCAAGCCAACAAGGCTCTTCGATTGTGAGGGCCAGAGAGGAACGTTTATCGTTCAATAGTTATTGGTAATGCCATACAAATTGACCCGGGAGTTGAACGTAAGGCAGGTAGCATCCCACCAACTCCAACCAAGCTCAAGTTCAAGCTCGTTTCAAGTCAATTCAAGCTAATCATGCATTGTCGCTAAAATGTGATAATACATGTTTCTTATTTTTAAAAAGAATTTATATGCGTTAGTGACACGATGTTTGGGATGATATACCACACATACTCCCAATCCAAATGTTTCTTATTTTAAAAAAGAATTTATATGCATTGGCGACACGATGTTTGGGATGGTATACCACACATACTCCCAAACCAATGAGAACGTTACCAACATTTGAAACATCATCATAGCATTCCAAACCTTCCTTAACCCACTCCTCTAATCTTCTAGCGTAAATAATATAGTTTGTCAAAATAGATAAAAATAAAAAGTGAAATATTAACATACACGGTGTTTCATGTTCATAAAAACATAACTTGACAATCTCCACGTAACCTACTTAAAAGAGACCCCTCCCCAATCCCGAAAAGTAATCATTTATGGATTCATTCATCCTAATTCATCAAGTTAGGGAATCTGGACTGTTGAAATTTGATCAAACAATTAATAATATTATAACTTTTATTGTGACCGTTGGATCAAATGTCTAATCCATCCCTCCACCAATCCCCATCTCTCACAGAGTCCTCACTTACCTTCTCCCTCCCTTTCTCATTCGGATTCTTCTAATCGGCGCGTCTTCTTCTTCCTCATTTCGTGTCTTCGCACCCAGGTATCTCATGATCCTTCAATTCTTGATTATAAACTGTTAATTTTGGATTAAATTATGATTTAGTTTTGCCCATTGAGGTAATAACAGTACCGATTTCTTGAAAAAATGCATTCTTGATCGATTTTTATTATTTTCAGTCCATGCTTAGGGAAAGCAAGTATTTTAGCTTTGAGTGGAAACTTGTAATTGATATTGAAATTGGTACATTTTCCTAATTACAGCAAGTAGTAATTTCTCAAATTTTTGAGTTCTGAGCATGTAATTTCTCAAATTTATAATTCATATGAGTTCTAAAGCTGTTAGTTTAATCCTGAAGTTCCCTATTATTTAATATAAGTTATGAAATTGATTGATAGTAGAGGTCAGATTTCTAGTAGTTATATGCAGAGGAGTTGTGCTTATCAAGAACCCAGATTATTAATCTTAATTTATTCTATCAGTTCAAAGTAAGGGATAAGAGGAGGGCTAGGGATTGAACAGAGAGAAAGGAAAAGATGTCGGGCATGGGAGACGGATATGTGGGCACGGCCCAAGATGCCGTGAGGATCCGAAGGCTTGAGAAGCAAAGAGAAGCCGAGCGCCAGAAGATTCATGAGCTCAAAAGCAAGTCAGCCAACGATACAGGCCAGCCGGGTCTCCTCCAATTCGGGTCAAGTACCTCTGAGGTTTGTGCTTGAAACCGAACTCATATCTAGGGCTTTAAAGTTTCTCATGCGCATATATTTCGCTGTCAGAAATCTTATGACTTTTTAATGTTGGTTCTGTGTAGCATGAAAATTGTGAGACTATTCATTCAAAAAAAAAATTCTTGTCCTTACGATTTATGTGGTACCAAATAGGTGTGTTGCAAACTTACAATAGATATAGATAACAAGTTTTGTACAGACAGAATTTTTATCGTTGATTAATGATTTTCTTGATTGATGTTTCAGATTCTTGAGACGGCATTTAAGAAGGAAACCATTGGTTTGGTAACAAGGGAGCAGTATGTGGAGAAGGTAAATACTAAACAACTAGCATTGCTTTCTTTTACTTATACTAATGGAATCATATGATGGTTAAAGTGCGGTGCTTGTGCTGTGAATTTATGTTGTAGAAAGAAAATATTAAGATCAAATTTGAGGAGGAAGAAAAGGAGAAGCTTCAGAAGCTACAACAAGAGTGAGTTTCGTAACAGAGGACTGTGTTGCTGTTTGATTTATGAACATTTGAAAGTGTTTATATTTGTCAATGACTGCAACAGTCTAATTTTGTTTTTCCTTTTATAATTCAGGGAGGAACTTCTTCAATTACAAAAGCGAAAGAAGAGGAAGATAAAGGGGGGTTCTCGATTGTCTTTTGCAGATGACATTGAGGATGGAATTGAAGAGGAAGATGGAGAAAATAGTAAGAACTTCTCTCCTTAAAGAATTAAAAAATTTATTCTGGTTATGCAGTGCCTTAAGTTGCTCATAGGATGGATATTGTTCTTATTTTTTATGACCGATTGTCACTTAAGTTTATTGTATGGAATTTTGTAGATTGATTTGGCATTTCTTTTCACCATTTCATGTGACATATTCTCCCCTGATGAACATTAGGCGTAGATCTAGACTGATATTTGTTGCAACTTGCATGTATAGAAGTGTCCATTCTAATTTTTTGACACGAGGCTATATTTAGATACTTGATGTTTTAGTGGTCACTTAAGAGTATTCTCATCTAGTGTTTTTGTGGATGCCCATTAGAAACTTAATGCTGATTCTTGTTCTACAGAAAGCACAGAGGCTACAAGATTACGGTGCGGTAGACTTGGGAAAGATCCTACAGTGGAGACCAGCTTTCTGCCAGATAGGTGTAATATTTTTCTCTTTCTTGCTCTTATACACAAACCTTTTTATCCCTCCCTCTTATTTGATTCTTTTTCAGTCTAACATTTGAACTTAAGAGGTGCTATGGATTTATTTCAGTGAGCGGGAGGCAGAGGAACAAGCTGAGCGTGAAAGGTTGCGGAAGCAGTGGCAGTCTGAGCAGGATGATATACGAAGTAATTTTGCTATCATAATTTTTCTCTGTATTTATCGCCTTTGCCAATAATAAGTTTTGAAAGAAACTTTTACCTTGTTTTTTCAGAGGAGGCACTTCAAATTACTTACAGCTATTGGGATGGAACTGGGCATAGGAGAGTGCTCAAGGCAAGTAAAGCATGCTCGACTTGCATTTATTTTCCCTTCATGATTTCTATTTTAAAATTGAAACTATTGTTTTTTCTATTATTTTTCATATTGTCTTTGTTTCCATTCAGGTAACGAAAGGTGATAAAATAGGAGATTTCCTTAAGGCTGTTCAACAGCAACTTGCACCTGAATTTCGAGAGGTGCGAACCACCTCAGTGGAGAATTTGCTATATGTGAAAGAAGATCTTATCATTCCACATGTAAGAAAAAATTGTTAGTAATGCATTTGCCTGGTAGAAGCTTTACTGAATAAATGCTAATTAATTTCTCCTCACTTGTGTCATGATTGTGGAAGTACAGCAGCATAGTTTCTATGAGCTAATTGTAAACAAGGCTAGGGGAAAAAGTGGACCGGTAATGTTCAATATATCTTGTTATTCTTCTTCCATCATTTGGAAAAATTGTATTAAGGTTAAGTTTGTCTGAAATTTTATTGTAGGATGTGCTCATTGATGGTTACTCATTACGATTTTCTGTTGTATTTTGCATAGCTTTTTCATTTTGATGTGCATGAGGATGTGCGAACAATTGCTGATGCTACAATAGAGAAGGATGAGGTACATTCTCGTTTCATTATTAGTAATACTCTATTGCATGGAAAGTTTCTAATACCAAAGAAATGAAAGACGAGCATAAACATGCTAAGTTAATGCCATGGCTTGACTATGCTTGGTTATACGTTTCACGTATCTATATCTGGTAATGACATGTCTCTCTTTGTATTCTTATATCTTTACTTTTATTTTTGTGGCAGTCTCATGCTGGGAAGGTTGTTGAGAGGCATTGGTATGAGAAGAACAAGCATATTTTCCCTGCTTCCAGATGGGAGGTACCCTCTCACTTTCTCTGATTCCCTCTCTCAATCTCTCTTCATATATGTGTGTTATATACAGTATCTATGTCTGATAAATGTCTACAACGAAGTGTCCCTTTCACCTTTTCGCTCCATACAGGCTTGATAGTGTGGTATACTGCTTGCCATTCTGTAAATTGTATCTCTCGAGTATTAACTACAGTGCTTGAGTATTCAGTTTCTGTGTATGTAGACTACATACACAGAAATTGCATACTCAAAAGCTCTACATACACAGAAATTGCATACTCAAAAGCACTGTAGTTAATGTAGTGCGACCAATATCTGACTATTGTTGATAAATTTAATTTTTACGTGGGATAACATATTGTGTGCTCCAGCACAGGCGGTAAATAAGTTTGATTATGGGAGTGCGGTTCAAATCCCTAACCTCTCTCTTTCGGTGGGATGATTGCCTACCGTCTTTGCTACTTCATCTGAGTATATAAGACATGTTTAATATATTTGAGCAGTTAACATCAAACATAGAGTTGCAGATGAGGCATCATGATTCTTTCTTCTTTTATAGCAATATGGGATGTTCACTTTTTGGTTTTGAGTGACAATATATCCACCTTAAAAGCGTATAGGCCTATTATGCCTTGACTGTTTTCCGATTCTTTGATTGAAATAGTGGATAGTTCCTTCAAAGTTTGCATCATTTCTCTCATAATGTTCCAATATCGATATTTCTGTGTTTTTAGTTCCCTGATGTTTCTGTTTACAGAGATACTGTACACCTTTGGGGATTTGTGTATGATTCTTCAGCATTCTTTTCAGTCACCCGTTTTGTCCTTTTCTTTTCTTTTCTTTCTTTTCTGGCAGATATATGATCCAACGAAGAAATGGGAGCGTTATACCATCCACGGGGACTGATTCATCATCACAATTCACAAACATGGGAGACTGAATGCAGTTGCGAGTTGTTCCTCGTAAGCTGCACAACAATATTAGTTTGAGGTTTGAGGTTCAGTTACCGCAGTTACTCGTTTTTTTTCCCTTTCACTTAGTGATCAAAGTAGAGATCAGGCAACGCAACGGTTTTAGCAGACTGTATACCTTAATTGGAAGTGTAACGAAATGTGTTACGAGCATTATGAGCATCGTTCATTTGCAATTTAACTTCGATTAGGTTCTTTTGGTCATGCAATTTCTTTGAGTTTCTCCTCTGAAGATTTCTCAGATGGCATATGTTGTGGTTATGCTTTTAGAAATGGTACGTTCATAAATAAATGCTTAGATTTAAGTAAAAACTAATACAATAGTTGGCTCTAATTTTACAACTTATTTGAATTATAAGCGCAAAACCGAGAGCGCAGTGGCATTATAGTATTTATATATCTAATCTCATTTAGTAGAATAAGATTTTGTTGTTGTTTGTAGTCTAATTATGAGAGTCGTGCTCGAATCAAACTAGTTTTATTTCGGAAAAAGATAAGAGCTGCTTTTGAACTTTATGAGCCGACTAGCTTGTTTTTGTACGTCAATATTGGAGAAAAGAATTTGGTCAAAAGCCACCAATCAATTAGCTATATTAAGGTATCAAACTTGTCGTTCATGAGTGAAAACATGAAATTTCTCACAATGGGATAACTATGAACTGATTAGTTCAGATAATTTTCTTTTATGGAGCCTGCTATTTTGTTTAAGTGCCTCGCATCTAATTTACAAAGAGCCTACTACCATTTTTCCAATAAAAAATAGCGAGAGGGGATTCGAACTCAGAATCTCGTTTATAAGCGCAAATGTTCTTAATCAATTGAGAGCTCGTTTGGATATGTTTTTAAAATTGCTGAAAATGCTTTTAGAAAAAATATTTTTGGGTTCCAAAAACACTTTAAATGCATTTTGCAAGAAGCATCAGATATGTGTTTCTTCCAGTAAGCACTTTAAGTGTTTTTTCAAGATTTATTTGTATTTTACTGAAGATTGATTCCAAAAACATTTTCACAAAAGTGTTTTCAGCCATTTTAAAAGCACATCCAAACAAACTCTAAGTAACTTTGAACCGTTTATTTACATTCCAAGAAAAGAGAAGAGTTTGATACGAAGAGTCAGATAAAAACGTGAATGCACTTAATCCAGTAATCTACAAGTTAGATGGAATCATTTTTTGGAATATTCCTTCTACATATTGTTTGGCCGTTGAGGGTTTTTGTCGATTCTCCACTTCCTTGTTGCTTCGTACCCACTGTAATTACAGTACCCAGTACACCTGATCTCTGCGCTCCCTCTGCCGAAGGCCCGCAGCAACCCTCCAAAATGAGGTTCTCCTTCTCTCTCCTCCCTCAATCGCTGTCTCTGTCTCTGTCTCTGTCTCTGGATTACAATTTGATTAACTTTTTGTTGTCTTTTGTAGTGAGACCAGTCGGCACCCGGAGGTTCTGTGGGCGCAGCGCTCCGACAAGGTGTACCTGACGGTGGCGCTACCGGACGCCAAAGACATCACCGTCAAGTGCGAGCCTGAGGGATTCTTCAGCTTCTCCGCCGTGGGAGTCCAAGGCGAGCCCTTTCACTTCACTCTCGAGCTGTACGGTCCAATAACCCCCGACGGCTGCAAAACCAGAACTGGGTTGCGGAACATTCTCTGCTCGATCCAGAAGGAGCAGAGAGGTTGGTGGAAGCGGTTGCTGAAGACGGAAGAGAAGCCGGCGCCCTACATTAAGGTTGATTGGAACAAATGGTGTGATGAGGACGAGGAAGGTGAGATTTGTGCCTTGTTTTTGTTTGTCAAGTTTTGATTTTCGTCAACTGGGTTGATTTTGTTTTAGCTGTTTGGTTTGTTATTGGTTTATTTTTCGAAATTTTATAATGTTTTTATTGATGGGGTGTGTCTGATAATGATTTTGTCCAACTAGCTAGTGTGACTGAGGTGAATAGTGAAGCCAAGATGAACTTTCGTATAGGTCACATTTCGATTTTCATTAAATGGTTGCCTTTATTTTAGCTGTTTGATTCTGTTATCGGCTTATTTTTCGAAATTTTGTGATGTTTTGATTGATGGGGTGGGTTTGATTATGATTTTGTCCAACCAATTTGTGATTTTGAGGTGAATGGTGAAACCGAAATGAATTTTGGATAGGAATGGTTATTTAGGATGGAATGTGAAAAATGAGCATGAGGTGGCATAAAGTTCATAGCTTGTGTGTTTTCAAACTATCTCGAATATATGAATACATCTAAAGGCCCTACCTTTGGCAAGTAGAATCATGTATCCCTGCCTCTCTCGTTGATGTGCTTGGCGCTGTTTGTCCGTGTAGTGAATGATTGAAAGGAGAGAAGCAAGACTATCTGGTGATTTCATTGCCTCACTATGATCGTGTGTACATAATGCTGGTTTCCAATTGCTCTGGCTCATTAGATTGATTCTCATTATGTGTATTTGTTGTTTACTATAAAGTTGTTGATATGTGTTGAGAAACCACATTTCCAAGTGACATATAATAGCTCATCTGTAAACCGTTGACATGAATGGTACCCATCTTCTATTGTGTATGGTGAAAAAAAATGTTCCTTGCCGTGCTATCAATTCCTAGTTTTTATCTACCTCTGTAGTTTTGCACAATCTTTCTGGAAATGCAATTATATGAGGGCTTTAGCTAATCCATAGAAATGATATGGGATCCCTGATCTTCTCACACCGTTATTATTAATATGAAATGCCATGGTTGGTCTTGGGAATGCCATTTTTAGTTTGACACAATCTTTAGTGTCATGTGCCTGCAAATTCAATATTGTTCTTGAGAGAGACTTTCCTGGATCTGACTCAACTTTTGTGTGGTCTTTTGCAGCTGATTTGGCCCCCGATGATGATGATGATGTGGTAAATATGACACCTTGTATAATTTAGAGTAATGGATTAACTTCACCTAATCAGGTAAAATGGATTTTTGTACTTTTGCAGTATGCTGGTCAAGATGGTGGAAGCAGTGATGACGACGGAATGCTTTGTAAGTTTATTTTTCCTCTTTGTCCGTTCGTGATGTTAGTCACGGTTAAGTTTATAGAAGTATGTGCATTTGGTAATTTTTGCTGCTTAGTCCTTACGAACAGTTCCGCAAAGTTCCTTTTACTAAGATAATGTGGCTGCTTAAACAGCAAGCCAGTGGCAGCATTCTCTGTTTGCCAAACTCACTTGACAATTAATACGCAAGCAAGGCACATAAACTGTCAAGTTGGTTTTCTTTTCAAACCAAAAATTGTATACTCTCAGTACTTTCGACATTTCTTCTTATTGTGTTTAAAGTTTGTTTGCCTACCGAGTCCTAAAAATATAAACATGTCTCTGCATTTTAAGACATTTTGTAATCGAATGTGTAGTTATAGGACGATTTTCTTCTATTTAAAAACTACTACTACTTCTCTGTTATTCTCTAGTTACCATCTGTGATCCGTCGTCAATTTGTCCTTGAGAAAGAAGAAACCCTAGCGATGCCATTTAGGACATTGTAGTTTCAGTCAGTTTTGAACGAACTAGAGTGAGTCATATGAAGTATGTCGGAAATGTTAAAAGTGCTGCACCTGCATCTCTTTCTCACGGTTCTTTAACACCTGGTTTTGGCTTGTTTACAGATCTTCCGGACCTGGAGAAGGCGAGAAAGTAGGAAAACGGTGACGAAGTAGTGAGTAGCAAGCAACGATATGGGATGGACAGCTTGGGACTCTTATTAGGTAGATTACAATAGTAGAGGGACAGTTGACCTTCATAAAAGGCAAAACAGTTTGACATGACAGATCCTTTGTAACTATTTGGTTATATACTCCTCATGCTCTAAACTTATATTATCTGTGGTTCTAACTCCATGGTTTCAAAATAATCTGACCTTAACCCTTGTTCAGCCAGTCAGGGCTATAAACGAGCCGAGCCGAATTTATGTAGTCTCTAAAAAGCCATTGAAATCAACTCCCATCGAAAAATTATATAAAGAAATGCTAGACTTATGACTGGTTTGATATTGCTGTACTTTAAAAAAAAACTAATTTTGTTATGTTATGAGAATAAGTAGCTGTAAAATAAAGCAGTAGACTGTTTGGTAAACTTTTTTGTAAAGGTGCTTTTGAAAAAAAAAAAAAGCAGTATTATAGACCCAAAATTGTGAAAAAAAACTAAAGTTGAATGTCTACCGAATATAAAAAAAGCTCAACTTTTTTTTATATTCACTTTTTTCAGAGATGATCTTTATAAAATAATTTACTATGATTTGGCCACAAAAATCCTGAGTGTTCTCATCATCACTGAATGGGAGTATTGTTCAATAACCTTCAATACAACGTGAGCTAATACGTGAGCGTCGCAAAATTAATGGAACGTAAGTGCGAAGAGCAAATCGGTGGATTTATTAATCCACTAGCTTATCGGTGTATTAATCCCTGAACATGAAACAATGTGAAACATAATGATCGCTTTGATTATAAATTTTGTCGCTTATCGCCGCTTTAAACTCTTTATTTAGATCAAAGTTCAAAGACCAATACTCGCGACATTTTAATTCTGGTCGTTTTCAACGGCCAGAACTCATAGTTCGACTAAAATTCAGGAACTCATGCTACAATTTTTCCAGGACAAATGGTGTGACGAAGGCCACCAAGATTCGATCTGACTGAATCGAGGCAGGCTTGAGAAGCTTTATATATAACGAACTCCATTATTACTAACATTACAAGTTTTTCTGTAAAGAAAGTATGACAATAACAACACCCATGTATAATCTATAACTCTTAACGATGATATTTATTTACACATGACCACACATGCAAGCTACCCTTCTTCTGTATCCATTTACCGCAGCATCGAAAAGAAGCCGGAGAAACCATGACAAACCGGAACACAAGCGGAATGTAAACTATTTCGGGCAGTCGGCAGTCGGAAGCAGCCTTATCTAGCTAGTCAGCCTTGGACTGTCGAGTCTCGACAACACGGACAGGAATGACTGGAATTGAATCCCACCATTCTCTTAGTCGTCTGCTGCTTTGGTTCTCCCCCTTAGCCATACCTAGTCTTGACGCCAATGTCGATGAGAAGCAACAAACTATGGTTGCCATTATAACAAACTTCACCGGAACCACCGCAAAAAATATTGCTGTCGCACTCAACAACACCATCGCCACATTTGCATGCTGCAACAACAATTACGCTTTGTTAGTTGGATTGATGCAATTAACACAAGTTATCAATCTCTTATATGCATGAGAAAAGTCCGCATAACATAAGCATCGTGATATTGTAGAAGTGAACATATAGCTTGGCTGCATGTATACCTTTCGTGCCTTCGAAATATATACGGACCACAACTTCAATATCGAAACATTTGCTATCTGCATCATCTCTTGCACAGTTTGCATTCCACGTTGAGCAGACACTATGCTTTCTATTGTACTCTGGTCCGAGGCGGTGCACACTACTATCTCATTGCATTTTATATCAAGTCTCTGCAGTCTGGCTCTAACCATCTTCGCAACCAGCCAAATGAAGAAAGCGGCTATTGATATGCCAACCCACTCCCTGTACATCAAGAAGTTATTCTTCACAAAATCTCGTTCACCAACTTGGAATTTTATTAAAGCTTGCGTAGCACTGCAGCTAGCTAGAGAAACGACTTACTGGTAGGTGACTATTAAAGCTGCAGCAACCATTGTGAGAGTGGTTGACGGTCTTTCCCACGTGAGTACTTCTTCAAACCAAGGCACTGAATTCCTAAGGGGCCTTAGTAGCTCCTACACAATAAAACGAAGTCAGATTGATACGTGGATGTATGCGGAGGCACAAGTCTGACGGAAAATTAAGCATAATATAAACAAAGATATTTTTCGCCGTTTGGATTGATGCATCATGGAAATTCCTCTAGAGTGACACGGATGGGGTTAGATACTTACCAAAAAGATAGTAGCGCTTTCACTGATTCCCTCCTCTTTAAGTTCCTTTGTGGTAGCTTTGGCAATAGCAATTTCCTTTTCTTCCTCTCTTGCTTGATTAATTGCTGTTTCTAATAAGGAACTGTTTTCAACTTGACCGCTTGGAGTTGGGGTTGTACTTTCCCTGCTGCCAACTTCCATCTCTTGATCTAAACCTGAGATGATCATCGACTCTGACAAGTTCATGCTCCTTAGGATTGAACTAGCATTACATGGATGCCCGCTATTACTCTTCTTAAGACTCTCTGCAAGCTCTTCCAGTACATAATCTCCCTTCGGTATCTCATCGAACAAAGAAAAAATTAAGAATCTTGTTGGTGGAGGGGGTGATATTCTTAGCATTTCTCTTGCTGCATAGAGCCTTGTTATTGCCAGGATTGTCCTTGAATGCATCTCCCATGCTTGTATCGGACATTTTATTTCATACTTTGCTATGAAACGATGCATCAACATAATCTCCTTTGAGAGCGCAAGCCAAAGGTCACGCCTTGTAGAGCTTGTTACCTCGGGGAACTCCAGGACAATCTCCTCTGATCTAGAAATTTGGTGAAACAAATCATTAATCTATAGCAACAATATCAAGATTTTAACAAACTTCGTGTAGTTGTGTTTCTGTTTGGTCGATGTGGCATCCACACAGCGTCACAAGGAGGACAAGAAACCTATTGAAGATTTTGGTCTTTCAGTGTGTCAAATACTAGTTTCTAAACACGCGACACAGAGTGATTAGCTATTTGGTGCTTTGGGTTAGACTAAAAAATGAATGCAAGATTTCTGATTAGATACTTAAATTCATAAATGCAGAGTATATGCCCTCACAATTCAGGAGACTCGTAAATTATAGCCTTGTCAAAAAGTGGAGCACCCCATGGCCCTGTTGAAGCTGGTTTCACCGTTTGCTCCACATCCTTCGAAAGGTCTATTTTAAGAGCATCTTCATATGTTAATACTCCAGAAGCCTCGAAATAGAGTGCGTAATTCGTTAGTGTAAGCCTGCCTGAAATACCAATGCATGGTTAGCCATATCAAATCGATTACTTAATTATATATGGGGAAAAGAAACTGTATATAAGACATGAGATGATCAAAGTTCTCTTTTCTGAACAAACCAGGCCAGCTTGTTCCTCCAATGTGGCGCACTACTCGCTGTGTGCTAGCAGTTCCCTCGACGTGTAAAATGAATTCGTCGTCTGCAAGCTCCACACCCTTCGGTTTTGCATGTTTTGCCAAATGTTTTATACATCTATAAAATCAAAACAGTACAAAAAGGAAAAAGTTGAAACAATCTTAAAGAAACTTCAAATGCAAACATTCTTTATGAGTTACACTACCATTTATACTATCTATTCCCCAAAATGTATTGTACCAAAATTAATTGCTCTTTGCATTTTATTATTCCAAAGAAAAAGGTTCAACTAAGGTATAACGAGTGTCTCCAACAGTATTAGCTGCTTATTGGGTATGCGTCGAGACATCATACAAATGAAATATATGGTTATAGATGCATCACCTATCAATTTCCTTTAAATATTTGTCGTAGGAAGGAAAATGGAGCCGGTTTCCCGTAGGCGTCGTTAAAGTTTCGAAGGTAAATCTCCCATTAACAACATCTGTAACTAGTGGAACCAGCGACCCCATCCAAACAAATGCATCTTCTCCAACATCTTTCTCATTATCAACCTGCCAGACAGTAGGTGAAGAATGAATAGAAACAAAACATAATTACAACTACAACGAGGAACAAAAGATTAGGGTTCAAGCAACGACCATTACTTTAGCCTAGAACTTAGTTCCGTCCAACTTTCCATCTCTCTACGTATCTCGAAAAAAAATTACAAAAACGAACTTAAATCTTAAGAAATGATATAGCTTACAAGAAGTGGCATAAGGTCTGAATAGAACAGAGGGATGTCATCTTGTTCCGAAAGACGTTTTTGAGGCAATTTTTTCTCTTCTTTCTCCTTCGCCACACACTCCTGCAAAACCCCAAAAACATGACATTTGAACAATAACAAAAGAAACAACAAAATGGCGATCCCAAGCCAACAAGGCTCCCCACTTTGCGAGGGTCGGGGAGGAACGTCTATCGTACACAGCCTTGCTTTGCAAAGAGTAAAGGTAAGTCTACGTACATGTGTTTCCTTGCCACACAAATATAAATATATCAATGCATCATAATAGTTCAAACAATATTGTAAAAATGTTTCAATATGTTATATAGATACAGTCCTGATTGTGAAGTTGTAACAAACTAACCAATTACAAACATAAACATACGACTATTTTTTCCACTTCAATAAAAAAATAACCGTCTGGTATTCCTATCCACCTCTGTGTGAGAGTTTAGGTGTTTTTGGGTTCGATGAATGGTGAATCCGATACCAAAATTTTTTCACTTCAACATCATCATGAGGCTTAGCCAAATCCCCGTTAGTATCAACAGAAACAATTAAATTACGAACATAATTAATTACCGTAAAAGATTCCTCGTCGGCAGATGTAGGCATCTCCCAAGCGAGCATCATGTCGAAGGTGAAGCGGCTAAAAGAGCCATTGGCAATCTTTTCCTCAATGGTTTTGCACATGTCACTACTCTGCATAACCTTGGCACTGCAAAATTCTACGAATTTCCTCCCATAACTATTACTATTGTTGTTATTGTTACTACTGACAGTAGTAGCACCAACCGGCGCCGTTTCATCCGTCATCTTGGCACTGCAAAATTCTACGAATTTCCTCCCATAACTATTACTATTGTTGTTATTGTTACTACTGATAGTAGTAGCACCAACCGGCGCCGTTTCATCCGTCATCCATAAAGTTTCAAATTCCTCCACCAATTTGTCCACCGGGGTATCCAGTTTCCTGGACGTAATATATTTATATAAGGGTATATAGTATGATTTAATCAACAAACATGCATATACAAATGAAGACGTAGGCGTAGCCTCATTGGTTGGCTACAGCGGATGTGCTCTCCTGTGGACTCTAGTTCGAATCTCCCTCGACAGGCAGTTCATAGTAGTTTAAAGTAGAACAACGATTCATATATAAAAGATACTCATATAAATTATATGTATTGTCAACGTCGATTTGAAAAATTCAACAAATATGAAGAAGAACAATATTTACAAGTGCAAATATTCTATATGTATGAATTGCGTATCATTTATGATGGACTTACAAAGCGCATTTTTGTACAACGTCGTTTGCAATGGAGGAGAGATGCTTCAACCTCATTGTGGACATTGTTGTGTTGCAGAACTGCAGAGAAATTAGAGCAGAAGATTGCTTGGTTTTTAATAGGGAGGGAGGACGGAGGAAGGAGAAGTTGAAGGGGAGGCAGAGGCTGAGATGTGTTTCTTCATGGAGCTGCCACGCTTGGGTGGCCATGCAGCATTTGCCATTCCACCTGTTGCACATTCCTCGTTTCTCTGAGGTCGACTTGGGGTGTCTTTTCTTAACCTTCTGGGTCGAGTTGGGCTGAATTATCCGGAATTAGAAACCAACCAAACATGGCTGACCTCACACTCTTGGCCCTATTCAAATTCAACTATATTGCTAGCTAGTTGGTAATTAAGTTATTAATAAGTTAATAGAGTGAGCTGGTGAGTCTACTTGACTGTAGCTACATATATAATAAAATTTTTCAGAGCTTCTCTGGGCTCGAAAATGATGGATAACCGTGGTTTACCACCAATTGTCTCTCGCAGAAAAAATAATAATAATAAGGTACTAACTATTCATTTGTGCCTACTTCATAATGCATCATTGGTGTTGTTCGTTTATAGATTTTCATTTAAAGATCATTTTTGCGAAATTTCAATTGGACGAAAAGGTTTAGTTATTTAAGTACGATCAAAATAAACACGTATAAACCCAATGTTTTCGATAAATGATAAATGTTGATAAACAAATTGAGTGAGCTTGCTTTATTAGGAATATCCTCTAATAAGAACCTAATTAACAAGTAAATGATTAATACATTGTGGAGTGAGCCAAAATGAATAGTTAATCACGTATTAAGTCACCAAATTAAAAAACTAGTTGAAACTTTAAATCTCTTGTCAACGCTAGGAAAAAAAATCTCGCCAACTCGATGGTAGATGTGAAGTGTGAATTAAATTGTGCACACTTTTTTCTCTTGATCGCAATATATTTATTTTAGCCTTGAAATTAAATAAATAAATAAAAAATCAAAATACAAACAAAAGAAGATAAAACGTGTTGAAATTACTTCCATTTTTATGTTTTAATCTTAAATTCTTCTTTTGAGTACATTGATATTTTTACATTAAGGAAAAGGAGAGTTCGGCAAAACTACACAATGAGCAGTCTAATTTGGTATCAAAATCGCCATCCACGATATTCGAACCTAAAACCTTTCACTTCCAAGTGAAGAGGAATACCACCAGACTGTAGTACTGAATGACAAACTTAATTTTTTTTTTTTTGGATTGCCATCGAAGAACTTTTATTAAAACAAACACACACTTACAAACAAAGAATGAGCCTAACAACAAAGAAAACACAGTAAAAGAGCCCAACAACAGTGAAGCCCAAACACAACAGAACTTCCGAGAACCATCTACTGTGCTCTGCACCACTGATTCGAAAATTAGCCAGCCATCTAATTTTCCATCCATCGCCGATCATCACCTCCATAGATGCCACCTGCTCACAACCATCTCCAAGAGATAGTCAGCCATAGAGAAGCCAACCATGAGAAAGAAGCTCCGGGAAAATCCCAAGCAACAACGCCGAAAATGACAGACCACAAAGAGAACGTGGTGGTGTGGGAAACACCCGAGCTAGATAAAACACCGAAACTCTACACACAAACTCAGCAAAAAATATGACTAAAAAGCGAAGTAAGGAAAGACCTAGAAAAGGGATACCCACAAGAGTTGAGAAATTGGAAGGGCCAAAGAGAAAAATTGGAAGAACCAACAGCAGATGTAAGGAGAGAAGAAGGAAAAGACAAAAACAGAAGACCACCCAACGATCCCAGCCGCATTTAGGATCGGCGGCACCAAACTGAAGCAAGATCTAGAAATCCCTCACATGAAAAGGTGAGAAGCACCCTTAAGCAGAGGGAATGTCTCTCACAGGGAGAGAAAGAAAAGTTCCGCAAACTTAATTTTTGTTAGGAATAAGTAAAATATGAAGAAAAGGAAAATAATTTCTTTATTGAGAAAATTGTGGCGATGGTCCTAACTTTAATTCAATTGCAGTGTTGGTTCCTCAACTAAAAAATCTGTAATCTTAACCCATCAAAATATGCTGCCATGGTCATTTTTGTCAACTTCATCAAAACTTCCATCAAAATGAGTCACGGTAGAAGTACTATTGCTGCAATTAGATTAAATTTGAGAGACCATGTCTTCAGTTGAGTTAAAGTTGATAACATTGCTACATTTGGGTTAAAATTAAAGGATCACTGCTACAATTTTTCTCATTTTAATTTTTCATATTTGCCACTTGATTCAACCTCATATGTATAACATGTGACTATTTTTTTTACGAAAGTTCTAACAAAATTAACAAAAAAAAAAAATTATAATTACACGTTTTAATAAACTAACAAATCAATTATTATAAATTTTTAATTGAATAACTATTACTCTAATTAAATTAAAGTTAAGTTACCATTCCTCATATTCTATTTCTTGCTTGCTTAGTAAAGAACGAGCTGCAAAAACACACCAGTGTAAACTTGAACATTCAACCTACAATCATAAAGTCGGAAACAAAAAGCTCCGAGCTTTGAATTACTTGCTCCTGTGGATTCCGAAATCGGAGCCCTCAATTCAATGATGAAGGTCTCCGACTCCTCCTCTCTGATTCGCCTCAACATCGGTAAGCTCCCTCTCTCTCTCTCTCTCTCTTGCAAGTTGCACTCCAATCCAATTTAATTTGAAATTTCTGTTTCTTACAGTATAAAATTTGTTGTTGAATCGATTCGATCGCTCTCGAATGGAAGTTGAAACCCTAATTTTTCATTTTCTCAGAAAAGCCAAGCTATATAAGTAAACCAATTGAATGTTTACTGTTTGGAGTTGTCAAAATTTCAAAATTGGGGTTTTAACTTATAAGCCTTGATAAGATTAGTGGATAAATGAAGAGTCTTTCTTCTCCAATTGAGCTATTGAAGTGGTTTTGTTTAAAACTTATAGTGATGGTGTAGTTTAATAGAGCTTGAGGATTAGCTACATAATTTGGATACATTCTTTGTCTGTTAACAGGAGGAAAGAAATTTTGTACTACTATTGATACTTTGACACATCGTGAGCCCGATTCGATACTTGCTGCAATGTTCACTGGTCGCCATAGTCTATGTCAAGAAGCCGAAAAGGTATAAACTTCTGCCTTTGAGACACATTTTAAACAGTTTTCCATATGATCATGTTTGAGTGGGCTGAAATGGCGCTCACTGGAGACACAGGGAGAACCATCTATGATGGCCCCCGCATGTTTAACAAAGACCAATAGGTGTGCTGGTTAGGAAGTGACTTAATCAAAACAGAGGGTAGTGCTACGAAAGGAGATGGCAAGGAAGTAATTAGGAAAAATACAGTACTGTGTGATTTGTATGAAAGTATGATCCATATAGGATCAAATGAAGGATTGGGATTCAAGTAACAATCCCAAATTGTTGGACATGAATCATATTTTTTATTTATTTATTGTTATGTAATTATGAATGAAAACATTATTTTCAGTTTGTATAATGATAATCTGCTCCCGGGCTTTTTTTTTAGGGATATGTTTTTCTTGATAGGGATGGCAAACATTTTCGGCACATCCTTAACTGGTTGAGGGATGGCGTTGTTCCCACATTAAAAGATTCAGAATATTCAGAACTACTCAGGGAGGCTGAATACTATCAACTTCTAGTAAGTGTGGTTTTACATTTTATATTCATTTACTCTTATTTATTAACGTCATCAATGGGCTGCACTCTAGTTCATATTGTGTACTTGTTTACTCAAATAGTGAATTTTTGTTCTGTAATTTAAACCGATGGAAGGTTCAAATCGAATGTATTGAAGAAGATGAAAGGACAAAAATTAATAGGGGATGTGTGTGAGGTAAAAAAAGGGTGCATAGATAGCACCACCGCATTAAAATTACATTCTTATATACATGTACAATATATGGACTAATATTCTAATTTTTTAGACAATCTGCAACATAGGAATCTTAATTTCCAAACTGTAAATCTGGACCACATATTCAAGCAGTGATCAAAGTAGTTAGTCTTTCAGATTCACAATCTAATAACATAAACTGATTATATTCTAGAATGTCGAAAGACTTGAAACAGGTCCCTAGCGATAAAGTATTCGCTTTGTAACTATACAACTCGGATGAAACATTTTTGTATATCTGTAACTATGTTGAAGTAGTGGAGTTTATACATGTTTTGAGATTCATTCCTCAATCTACTAATGAATTTACATGTCAAACATATCTCCATTTTTATCCGCTTTCATTTCTCCCATCACAATGAATACTGCCTCTTTTCATTTGACAGTCAGATTGTTTCAACAATGTTGTGAATTTCTGAAACAATTTTCAGGGTCTGATGGATGGAATACATGCTGTTCTAAATAAGAAGAGGGAGGATGAAGAGGTAGATACAG
This sequence comes from Crataegus laevigata, assembly GCA_963580275.1. Classification (NCBI taxonomy): domain Eukaryota; kingdom Viridiplantae; phylum Streptophyta; class Magnoliopsida; order Rosales; family Rosaceae; genus Crataegus; species Crataegus laevigata. The sequence continues at coordinate 32,747,056 of OY756952.1, forward strand.
AACTAACACGTACTGATATCATCAAGTGCATACAGTCTGAGAAAGTGCGCTTTCGAGGTGTCAATCTTTCTGGCCTTGACCTTTCCAAATTGGTAATTTCTCAGGTTCTCAGTTCTGAAAAAAGTAAAAATAGTACTAGATATGTGCCTTGCAAAATTCGGTTTCTAGAAATTTGAAAAAATACACTGCAATAAGCTAATATCCGTTTAGAACATTTAGTTTCAGAAGTATAGGCACATAATGAAGCCCCTAAGAGATCTATACATTTTCTTTTTCTCTGCAACGTCCCCACTCACGTCTAGTGCACCAAGTATTTTTTTACCAAAAAATATTTTGAATTTGTAAAACATCTATTACAATTTGTATTAAGAATCAAAATTTCCTATAGCATGTTGAAACCAGTTGCTTACTGCTTACATAAAAGTAAGCATTGCTGGATTATTTATGAATTTAAATGAAAAGATGTTTTGGATGGTAAAAGATGCATGATTAAGATTATCTATCTATTTGGTGCCTTGTCTCTGATGTCGTGGTGTTATTTGATCCATGAAATTGCAGGACTTGTCACTTGTTGACTTCAGCTATGCATGTTTGAAAAATGTCTTTTTCTCACGTGCAAATCTTCATTGTGCTAAGTTCAGGGTAAGCTTTAGTTATACATGGTATGTCTGGTCATTAAAAACAACCGCTGTTTTTTTTTTCTACATATTAAATGTTGTTAGAAAGTCTCACTCTCACTGTATTTTTTGTCGGCGTATGTAGTTTTTGTTTCTTTTTATAAGATCAGTACATGACTATTGAAGCTTTAATATTTTGTCACAGGATGTCGATGCTGAGGGTGCCATCTTTCACAATGCAACTTTGCGGGAGTATGAATTCTAATAGTTTCCAGTTAATGATGATATTATATTATTAATTGGTTTCTTGATTAATGCAATTATCTTTTGCCTAGAGAAGATGTGAATTTACTGGGGCAAACCTCCGTGGAGCTTTGTTGGCTGGTGCTAATCTTCAGAGCGCAAATCTACAAGGCAAACTTTTCTGCATTCTGGTTTCTGATAATATTTTATTACAATGTTATTTGTTATTTCCGTAATCGTGTTGCCTTAAATTCCTTGGCATACGTTTCTATTCATTTAAACTTCAAATATTTTTTTAAACTTTTTTTAAATATGGAGTTAGCTTATGTGTCTCTTGTTTACCCAGAGTTAAGACTATGAATTTTCCTTTTAATCGTGTTCTGTCCTTGTTTCAGATGCATGCTTGATAGATTCTAGCTTCTGCCAGGCAGACCTGCGTTCTGCACACCTACAGGTTCTGCATTTGTCAATTTGAATATAGTTCACTTGTTTCTGAGTAGTTTGTCCTTTTGTTTTCGAGAACATCCAATAATGAGATAGTAACTGTTTGTTTGAGATGCTCATATTACTTCGGCTAATGAAGGCTTAGGATTTGGTACTTACTGAGTGAATGATGCATTATCTTCTTGCTCTTAATTTTTCAGAATGCTGATCTTACAAATGCCAATCTAGAGGGAGCGAATCTGGAAGGAGCAAATTTGAAGGTAAAGTGGAGGTTGTGTGTCAAAAGAAAGAAAAAAACAACTTAGTCTAGTATGAATCTTATGTTTAAGAGATTAAAAGAACTCCTATAAATTCTTGAGAACATAATTATCCTGTTTGACTTCTAAAAAAGCTTATGAATTGCCATATTAAATTTTTTTTCCTAGCTCTAAATTTTCTGGGACAGGTCTTCACGGTCTTGCTAACACATTGCAATAGAAGGGAAGATATCTTGCTCTCCCTTTTTCGATAAGAAAAGTACCGTGAAATAGTCTTCATTTTCTCCAATTACCAAAACATTTAAGCCTTTTTCTAATGCTTTGATTGGTCTGAGATTATAGCGGGCAGGGGATGGAGATGATTTAGAAAGATCCCTAACAGTGAAGGTTGGATCACTTTGTAGTGAATTAGTGTTTCACGGTTAAATGAACATAATAAATGCTAGTAGTGGAACTCCAGTGTAAGTAGAGAACACTATACGACCAACATGTTCATCATGTTAAGATTTGGGGTCAAATCGAATGTGTTTGAGAAAATGTACGAGGTGATTGTGCTAGGTAGTCATCGAAGACGAGTGGTGAAGGTATAATAAAAAAACAACGGGAGATATCCCTTTGAGTTGTTTTCTACCTTCGATCTGGTGAGATCTGGTATAATAAAAAATAAAAATAAGAACAATGTGAATATCCCTTGAGTTGTTTTCTACTTTCGATCTGGTGAGATCTTACTTAGTAAAGTAAAAAATAATGCGACATATATCTCACATTCATCTCATTTATGGGAAATCTAATGTAAAACCTATTTGGTTTGCTTATTTCTTATATTCTATTATGTGATTAAGAATGCCTTCAGTTAGACATGTGTCATAATCATATAGTTGGTATGCGAGGCTGTTTTGGAGAAACACCCCATGTTTACATGAAATGAATTTTATAGAAAACAATCTGTAGTTCATCTTATATGACATTATCCATTATTGTTCAAAGAAATGAAATCGTAAATGAAAAAAATATCTCCCTCTCCTCCCTTAATTTATTTGTTTGGTTTGTCTTTTGCATGCTAGGGTGCCAAGCTGAGTAATACCAATTTGAAGGATGCAAACCTTCAACGAGCTTATTTACGTCAAGTGAATCTTCGAGATACGGTATGAAAGCTGATCGAAGTTCAAACCATTTTGTAACTTCTATTTTGGTTATTGGTTTGGTAAATTTCTCATTTTTGGCTTTTAGGTTCCCTTTTTTGTTAGAGACAGGGAGGATATATATGGGAGAAAAAGGGATATAAAGAAGGGTGGTGGGAGGAGATTGAAGAAATTGGCTTGGAAATAAAAACAATTTTAAGTTGTTTTCTTTTCAAGTTTTTATTTCATTCATCCTCGATATTTCCCTCACCCCTCTCACCGCCTCTCTTCATCCATGTATTTCCTCTCTATCTCTAACTGAAAAAACGCAAATGAAAAGCTAAAAAAAAAGAAAGAAAAGATTACTGAGTGGGCCTAAGTTGCTAAAACTAGACAATGAGTTTAGAATTTACTTTCCTCCCTTGAATTGAAGTTCGGATGTCCGTTATATGTGCATTATCTGTACATCCAGTGTAGAAATTGCAGCATTGAGAATGCCCTCTGTTGGTAGGATAGTTGCGAGGTGTGTCAACTGATAACGTGCAATCGAGGATGTAACTCTAATTTTTATGTTTTGAACAGCATTTGGAAGGTGCAAAGCTTGATGGTGCAAATTTGCTTGGAGCAATCAGATGACATTGAATGATACGGTGTTCATTTTTATATACTGTGGAGGTTTGAAATTCTGTCTCTGTATAATAATGTATTTATTCATCTTCTGTCTCCTTACATTTCCACGATTTTAGAAAGTATTGTCCAATATGTTTATCGGCGATGCCCTAGTAATTAAATCATGTGGTTTGTACATAAATCTTGCACCCAAATTCAATTCATGTGGTGATAGAATGTACACTGGTAAATGTTATTAGACGAGTAGGTTTGGTATCGACTTTAAAGGATAGGGGGAAAGGCTTTAACGCTTACGTAGTTTTACCTTACCTTAGTAATTTGCACCCTAATCTCGTGCATTCAATAAATTGAAACGTTTGCTTACTAAAAGTACGAAGGTAGCGTTAGCTAAGTTAAATTATTGCTTATTCTCTTTGCTACTACCTTGGCTGTTCTACTAGCTCCTTTGATTTAGCGCAAGGAAGGTGGAAGCTTTATAAGACAATTGCTTTGGGCTATTTTGAAGCTATGCTATATAGGAAGAGATAGCAGCCAGTGGCTACTAACTTTGCTTTTGCTATTAGCTCTTGCTAGTGCTAGTAGTTAGCATTATGAGCCATTTTCCAGCTGTAGAAAAGCAAAATAGCGTTGTTTTAGTAGTTGTGTACAACCAAGCAGGCAAAGCTAGTACGTAGGCTTTTTGTTTCTATAGCTCCATGTAGACATTGAAATTTCAGTAAATAAAATGTTGACCGATAGTCAAAGTTTCAACGCTCGTGTATTGCATAAATTTTACACATAGCGTGTGACTCGACGAAAATTGAACTGAGTCAAAAAAGCTGTCAAATATGACACATGTCAACACTTGACAGAGACGACTTATTTCATTTGAAATATTATATTCAAAATTAGGCCTTGAAAAATTCTATAAATAGAAGGCTAATTTATTTATTTCAATTCACCAATTCACAAATACATTTTTCTACTCCCAAATTGGAAGAGAATTCTCTTGAAGTTCATTCTTCGTTCTTCGTTCATCGTTCATCGTTCTTCGAGATCAAGCCCCGACGACTCTTGAAGAAATGCTCATCCACCTTCAAGATCAAGTCCCAAAAGCCCTTGAAGATTCGTTCATCCACCTTCCAAGATCAAGCCTTGACGGCCCTTGGATCCACACATCTGTTCTTCAAGAATCAAGCCCAAAAACCCCCTTGAAGTTCATCCATCATTCATCATTCTTCGTTCATCGTTCGTTGTTCATCCATCTTCAAGAACAAGCCCAAAAGCCCTTGAAGATCGGTTGTCGTTCAACGTTCATCATCAAACCCCTGAAGATTATCCTTTCATCTTAAGATCAAGCCCCAATGGCCATTCGGATCAACGCAACAGCAACAAATCCACACCACTGTTTATCCAAATAATCAAGCCCTAACGGCTCTTCGGATCAGCAGCCCATCAGATCCACAAATCAACATCTTACGGAGATCGAATCAGAGGATCAAATCACATATAGATTGTAACCCAAACAAAATCATTAAATACAAATATTATTTTGTACACGTGATTCTTGTTGTTATTTTCAGAAAATTTTCGTGTTTACAAATTTGGCACGCCCAGTGGGACAATCTCCACCTCTCATCTATTTCTCTGTTCAAGAGATCCAAAACACACTTCAAGCACAAATGGCTTCAAACAAGGAACAAGTCATCGGTGCCACCTCCATCGAAGAACATCTGATTCAAATGAAGAAGATGTTTGCAATAATGATGAAGACCCTCGAAGAAAAAGACTTGAAGATTACTATGCTCTTGAGGAAATTGGGGGCACGGCATGATGTAGGATCCGGCTCTGACTCCAAGAAAGGTGGCGACGAAGAAGAAGAGCCTCCGGTGGAGAAAATTGAAGAAAAGCTAGAGCCTGACCAAGCAGCGGCGCTCATGGGATCTCTCTCCGTCAAGCAGTTGCAGGAAATGATCACCAACACCGTCAAGGCACAGTACCAAGAGAGCTCAAAGTTCATGCAATTTGATGGAAAGGGAAACCCGAAGCAACACGTTGCTTATTTCGTCGTAACTTGCAACAACGCAAGGACTAAAGAAGACTACCTCGCCAAACAGTTCGTGCACTCGCTGAAAAGTAATGCCTTTAACTTGTACACCGATCTCGAGCCCAAATCCATCAACAGCTGGGAGCAATTGGAGCGAGAATTCCTCAACCGCTTCTACAGCACTCGCCGCACAGTAAACATGTTGGAGCTGACGAACACAAAGCAGTAGAAGGATGAGCCAGTTGTCGACTACATTAATCGATGACGCTCTTAACCTCGACTGCAAAGATAGACTCTCGAAGCGCTCCTCAATCGAGATGTGTGTCCAAGGCATGCAATGAGGATTACACTACATCCTTCAAGGCATCAAACCACAAACATTCAAAGAGTTGGCCAACCGTGCTCATGACATGAAATTGAGCATCGCTAACCATAGAAAAAAGGAGCCAATCACCAACTTCAAAGATAAAGTGTTTGCTCTGAAGGTGGACGAGATTGAGAATAAGCCCGCCAAGGAAGCTTTTACCGTCAGCACTACCTCCGTCAAAATCTCATCCGCGCCCGTCAAAATCTCGTCCAAATACAAGACGAGAAAGATAAAGAGAGGATAACCTTCTCGCACCCAAGACAGGTACAAAAACACCTTGAGGGAACTAAAGCAGAAGACGTATCCTTTTATGGACTCTGACGTGGCCGCAATGCTGAACGACTTGTTGGAGAAGAAGGTGATTGATTTACTTGAATGCCGATGGCCGGAATAAATAAATCGCACCGACAACCCACGGTACTGCAAGTACCACCGCTTCGTCAGTCATTCAACAGAAAAATGCTTCGTGCTAAAAGATCTCATCGTGAGGCTGGCTCAGCAAGGAATCATTGAGCTAGATCTGGACAATGTAGCAAAGTCAAACTATATCACCGTCACTTATGGCTCATTCGATTCAAAATCTTCACCTCGACCACTGGGGGCATGATCTAAGTCAAAGGAAGCAGAAGGATAGGCTCATGTCGCTCTGGAAAAGTTGCACATGAAGTCTACGTCGCATCCACAAGTTTGCTAACAAAAAATGGGGCAAGAAACCATCGTCAATGCACTTTTAAGCCTGGATGAAGCTGGGATTGTCAACATGGTCGAAGCTGATTCCATTCAAGAAGTCATGGACTCGAGATGGAGCTCAAATGTTGTCCTAAAAAAATCAAGGCAATTCCACACTTGCATGAAGATTTATGGCACGAAGCAATACAATGCTTAAGGAGGCGGCAGAGTGTTCATTGTCTGCAAGAGCCTAAATTGCAAGACACAAAGCCCTTTGTTCGCACAAGCCTAAACTGCATGAACGAAGGCTCCTCGCCGGCACGAGCCCAAACTGCATGGCACAACGCTCATGGTCTGCACGAGCATAAAAGGAAACATCAACGCTTTTGGTCTGCACGAGCATAAAAGACGACACCAACGCTCTCAGTCCGCACGAGCAAAAAAGGCAACACCAACGCTCCTAGTCCGCACGAGTATAAAAGGCGACACCAACGCTCATGGTCTGCATGAGCATAAAATGCAACACCAACGCTCCTGGTCTGCACGAGCATAAAAAGCAGCACCAACGCTCCTAATTCGCACGAGCATAAAAGGCGACATCAACGCTCCTGGTCCGAACAAGCATAAAAGGCGACAATCCAAACACTCCTTGCCTGCACGAGTTGAAACTGCATCACAGCATCAAATACTCCTTGCCTGAACGAGTTGAAACTGCGAACGACACCAAAAGAAAATGCAAGAACTACGTTTTGACTTGATCCCTTTTGTTGGAAGGGTACGTAGACAACTTGAAACTTCAAAACTTCAAGTACAGTCATATCATCAATATGAACATTTCATTTCTTTAAAGAAAGGATTTGGCTACAAAGCTTGCTACAAAAAAATGGGCAAAAGACATGCGAAACAAATCTCGTGAGCATTGAAAGATGACAATGGCGAAGTCACAATGATGAAAAAAAGACCAGCCACGAATCTTGAGCAGCAAGGTTTATGTGCACAACGTCACCATAGAGGAAAGTTGTGATTGAAAGGTACTGCACAACGAAACCCCGATGCTGTCTCTTGCACAACACCACAGAACAGCGCACCACCGAGGGAAAACTGTGATAAAAATGCACTACACAATGAAACCCCGATGTAGTTTTTGGCACAACCCCACACGGTAAAAGTGACGCACTGGAACAAGCTCTAAGCAGCAACGGCAAGCAGCAAGGTCGATGTGCACGACAACGTCACCATCGAGGAAAGTTGTGATCGAAAGGTACTACACAACGAAGCCCCAGTGCAGTCTCTTGCACAGCACCACACGGCAGCGCACCACCGAGAGAAAACTGTGATCAAAAGGCACTACATAACGAAACCCCGGTGCAGTTTTTCGCACAACCCCACACAGTAAAAGTGACGCACTGGAACAAGCTCCAAGCAGCAACGGCAAGCGGCGAGGTCAATGTGCACAACAACGTCACCACCATCAACAAGGCTGGTGAAGAACTTCAGTGACCACTGTCAAACGACTAGCCGGTCGTGAAGCTCAACACAGTTGCACCCACATCCTGCTCACTTTGTCACAAATTGCAAATTCACAAGAAGCTGTCGTAAAAAACAAGAAGGAAATCCATAAATACAAGGAGCACCTGAAGAAAAAAAAGTATATGTGTGTGTATATATATATATATATATATATATATATATATATATATATATATATATATGTTTTATTGAAGGTCAATTTAAAAAAAAGAAAAAGAAAAAGAATACATATGTTGTCTCCAGATGAGGGAAGTTGTCTCCACGATTCCAACCACCGGATTCAATGTTGAGACCGTGTAGTATAACAACATCAAGTTCCAAATGTGGGATCTCGGTGGACAGACAAGTATCATACCGTATTGGAGATGCTATCTTCCAAATATTCAGGCCATAATCTATGTTGTTGGTTCTAGTGACACCAATAGGTTGGTAATCGCTAAAGAAAAGTTTCATGCAATACTTGAGGAGAAAGAGTTGAAGGACGCAACTGTTCTCATTTTTTGCCAATAAGCAGGATCTTCCCGATGCTCCTGATGATGTTACTCATAGGGCTCATGCATCAATAGAGGGAGTCGCTAGGTACTTGAAGTCTTCCGTTGCTAGATGATGGGTCTTTGTTGAGGTAGGTTTTGATAAAGTGTGCCTGAGGCTCAAGTTGAAGATGGCTCACAGAAGGAGGTTGCGAGTTTTGTCTTCATCATCAACATCAAGCATAAGCTGCAGCAAGCTTTATTTTCTGGGTACCAAAGGTTTAGCCTCAGGACCATTCGCTGTCTCAAAGGCTTGCAGCAGATCTACTTCTATTACCCAGGCATCATCAACAGCGACAACAAAAGAAGCTGGCGATCAATCTCGAGACCCTTTCAGCAAAAGTTGTCGTCCCTCAACCAGTCCCCGAGCGCTCGATTCCAGGACCTGTCGCAAAACCTAGACGCTCAGAGCCTGATGAACGAGTTCGCCTGATGATGGGAGCCTCACTGAGGGAGATGTCGGATCTGGTGGCGCACACAGAAAGACTTAACAAGCTCGCCGCCTTTTAGAGAAAAGCTCTAACTCATGCTCTATCTTTTCCGGAAGTGGAGAGAGTCGTTCACAGCTCCAGCCCTGTCTCAGCCTCTACTCACAAACACAGACTGCAAGAGAGAATGTCTTGGTGGCGGTCCACGTCAGCATTCTGATCCCGGAGGCTTCTGGAATGGTTCTCGGAGTTGAGCCTATCGATCGTGGACGACGTCGTTTGGCCGCTGGTAACAGTGTTCGAGTCCGTGGCATTGGTCTCCATGACCTCCTTCTCCTTGTTCGTCTTCTGCGGCGACACTGTCTGAATCATCTTCCTCCCCTCCATCGAAGAAGCAGCACCATGACTCCTCATCCACCGCAGCGCCTCTCGAAGTTCTCTGTTGAAGTCCTTCCTCCTCTTTGCCTTCGCCAAGCCATGCTTCATCTTCTCTGCCCATTTTGCCGTGGAGATAACACACTATAAAAAGAAAAAACAATTAATAAAAAAATTGTGGTGCCTCAAGCTGTCAAGCACCAACGTAAAAAGGAAGACAAAATGATGGAGGTCATGGTGCACGACACGGGAGAAAGAAAGAAAAAATATAAAAAATATAAAGAGAAGGAATGCACCATGGGCAAAAAGGAAGTTATGTCGCGTGTGTGAACATATATTTATAATATATATATATATATATATATATATATATATATATAATATGTGACATAAAAAAAAAGAAAAAAAAACGCATATGTTTTATAAATTTACAAAAAAAAATGCATTTTAGAGAAACAAAGTCCATTTTATTTATTTTTCTGGAAAATTATACAAATTTGCATTGTACATGTCAAAAAAAAAAAAACAAATTTACAGGAGGAAATCTTCAAGGACGGTCACGAGAAGCTTCACTACTCAGCGGAGCTGCAGAAAGACGAGGCATTTGAGCTAGACTATCGGGAGCCTCAACACTTGGTGAAGCTCTAGATGACGAAGGCAAACGATGCCTCTAGAACAAAGCCATAAACATCTGATGATCATTTTGAATCCGACTATCAGATTTCTGCAGCTGGTCAAGCTTTTTCTTCATGCTCGTCAAATAACTGTTGGCAAGCATGTGCAACTCCCAATTTTCATGCTTAAGCCCTTTGATCTCCTGCTTAAGGCTCGCCACCTCAGCCATTAAGGATTCAACTTGGCGAGTACGAACAAGAAGGCGTTGGCCCATGTTCGACACGGAGCCTGCACACTAAACGCTAAAGGCCAAAGAGTCCTAGACAACCAGCTCATCGGACCGCTTGGAAATCACCCTATTGTCTTTAAGGGTGAAGATTTCTAGCCATCACCGCGACTGTTATATCAGTCTTCATCACCGAATCCCCAACCGTAAGAGGACTGTTCGAGGATAAAAAGGATGGATTCCATATGTTGTCCGAAGAAGACATCACGGCTCTTCCCCGACATTCAAATCAAGACGACGGTTAGATGGGCAAGACATTTCCAAAGGTTTTGAAGAAAAGAAGAGGTTGGACAAATCAAGATCTCAAAGTTACAAGGGGAAAGCTTCGAAAAGTTGCAATTCTCAAGTGTGCTTCGAAAGTAATCGGTGCCTCCATATAAAGAAGAGGTAACAAGGTTGTCTGCTCAGAAATCGAAGAGCTGCCTGCTTAAAAATCGAAGAAGCGTTGTTCAGAAATCGAAGAGGCGTTCGTTCAGAAAACGAAGAGGCGTCACTTTTTCAAAAGCCAAATTTTCTGATCTATCAGCACCCTTCACGTGCAATCTCAACTTCGAGGGAGTCACAAGCCAAATCAGAGAGGCTCAGCACTACCCTTCAAATTTCAAAAGACGCTCGTTCAAAGATCGAAGAGGCGCCGCTACCCAAAAATTCAAAAGCTGGATCAATTTGTCGCCACCCTTCACGTGTTGTCTCAGCTTTGTAGAAGTCACGGATGGGTCTAAAAACGCGTGAATTTTATTGTTTTAGTTACCCTCTATTGCTGACAAGGGTAAAAGAACAGCATCACTGCCGGCTATTAGGAAATTCCTATATATGTCGACGTTCATCCTCTACGGTATGGAAGACCTGCAAAAATGCCAAGCTCTTCCCTATCTTTGAGAATGTATTTCCAACAAAGCCTCTCGAAATACTTAGTATTCCTCATCCCCTAAAATACCTCTGCAAACAAGCCACACCAGGGCAATAGTATCCCATATCATCAGGATCGAAAGCAAGAGTATCTCATATCATGTTTTCTCCCTGTCATTGTCTTTGTCCTTATTCTCACCTGCAGAGCGGGGAGAAAAAGAGCAATCAGTCAGAACCTGAGATTAAACTTCCGATTTGGAACGCCTGGAACCCTTCTCTGATTGCTTATCTAGCATTTGCATTCCCCTCTTGCATTAGTAAGGCAAATACTGCAAGAGAAGATGCCACATATGCATGAGGGAAAACCAAGAAAAACGCCACTTCTGCAAGGGGAGCATATAAGACAAGGATAAATGATACATTGAAGCATGTAGAGACAAGCACGACAAAACATGTGCCAGCCGTCCGCTACTTCTTCAAAAGCAAAAGTATCTCATATCATCAAGATTTGGCGTACTCTGGATTTGATGGACTTGTTTTGACCCTCAAATTCCTAAGTCAGCTTGCAAAGATCACTTGTTGCGTGGAGCCGCTCGTGGTCCCATTTCTTTCAAGATCAAGCCACCAACGACCCTCGAAGGAAACACGAGTTTGATTCAAGATCAAGTGTCTATCACCCTTGAATCAACTTCAACTCCAAAAAAAAAAGGAGTAAGTTCAGACATTTGAAGCAAGTCTAGCAGAAGAAAACTAACCCAGTTCAAGAATAAACCTGTGGAAAAGATACTTCTTCAAAAACAAAAGTATCTCATATCATCGGGGTCTAAAATGATCAGCCGGCACCTGGAAGGGGAGCAATTGGTTGGTACTTGGAAAGATTGAACAAAGAAACAAACCATCACTTCCACCTCGTGCCTGCCTCGCTGTACAAATGCACCTACTGATTCATCTTCAACTAAGCTGAAGATTACTTGCCATGTGAACCGCTCGTGGTCTCAAATCCTTCAAGATCAAGCCACCAACGGCCCTTGAAGAAATCAAAAGCCCGATTCAAGATCAAGTGTCTACCACCCTTGAATCAACCTTTAAGATCAAGCCTCGATGACCCTTGAAGAAATCAAAAGATCCGATTTAAGATCAAGTGTCCATCACCCTTGAATCAAATCTTTCAAGATCAAGTCACCAACGGCCATTGAAGAAATCAAAAGATCCGATTCAAGATCAAGTGTCCATCACCCTTAAATCAAATCCTTCACGATCAAGCCACCAACAACATTTGGAGAAATCAAAAGCCCGATTCAAGATCAAGTGTCCAACACCATTGAATCAACCTTCAAGATCAAGCTTTCGAAGGCCCTTGAAGAAATCAAAAGCCCGATTAAAGATCAAGTGTCTACCACCCTTGAATCAACCTTTAAGATCAAGCCTCGATGACCCTTGAAGAAATCAAAAGATCCGATTTAAGATCAAGTGTCCATCACCCTTGAATCAAATCTTTCAAGATCAAGCCACCAACGGCCATTGAAGAAATCAAAAGATCCGATTCAAGATCAAGTATCCATCACCCTTAAATTAAATCCTTCACAATCAAGCCACCAACGACCTTTGGAGAAATCAAAAGCCCGATTCAAGATCAAGTGTCCAACACCATTGAATCAACCTTCAAGATCAAGCTTTCGAAGGCCCTTGAAGAAATTGCAATCCCAATTCAAGATCAAGTGTCCATCACCCTTGAATCAAAACCAGTTCAAGATGAAGCCTGTGGAAAGTCAACAAGCACAACAAATGCATGTGTCGATTCGTCACAGTAAAGTTGAACAGACTCTTAGCCCAATTCAAGATCAAGCCTCAACGGCACTTGAAAGAGATTCCAGCCCAAACCAAGATCAAGCCTCGACGACCCTTGGATCGACGTCTACATTAAGGGACTTCAAAACTCATCTTTTACACGTGACAATCACATGTATGCGGCGCGCCTTGAAGTGGGGGCATTTGTAGACATCAAAATTTTGGTAAATAAAATGTTGACCGATAGTTAAAGTTTCAACGCTCATGTATTACATAAATTTTACACGTAGCGTGTGACTCGACGAAAATTGAAATGAGTCAAAAAAGCTGTCAGTATTATATTCAAAATTAGGCCTTGAAAAATTCTATAAATAGAAGGCTAATTCATTCATTTCAATTCACCAATTCACAAATGCACTTCTCTACTCCCAAATTGGAAGAGAATTCTCTTAAAGTTCGTTCTTCGTTCTTTGTTCATCGTTCTTCGAGATCAAGCCACGGCGACCCTTGAAGAAATGCTCATCCACCTTCAAGATCAAGCCCCGAAGGCCCTTGAAGATCCGTTCATCCACTTTCCAAGATCAAGCCTCGACGGCTCTTGGATCCACACATCCGTTCTTCAAGAATCAAGCCCAAAAGCCCCCTTGAAGTTCATCCATCATTCATCATTCTTCGTTCATCGTTAGTCGTTCATCCATCTTCAAGAACAAGCCCAAAAGCCCTTGAAGATCGGTCGTCGTTCAACGTTCATCATCAAACCCCTGAAGATCATCCTTTCATCCTAATATGAAGCCCCAACGGCCCGTCGGATCAACACAACATCAACAAATCCACACCACTGTTCATCCCAAGAATCAAGCCTCAACGGCCCTTTGGATCAACATCCCATCAAATCCACAAATCAACATCTTACAGAGATCGAATCAGATGACTAAATCACATAGAGATTGTAATCCAAACAAAATCATTAAATACAAATATTATTTTGTACACGTTCTTGTTGTTATTTTCAAGAAATTTTCGTGTTTACACTCCACGCCCCTTATCCTATGGCAAAAAAGACTAACTAAGGGGCTTACACGTACTATATTTCGGCTCATAGAGTAATGTTAATTATTAATGGGTTTTTTTATTAGCACCCCACAAAATGTTGAATACACCCCACATTAAAATTTAATATTAAATGACTTATTTACCCCACTATGCAATGACAATTTTGACCTTATTAGGTTTAAAAAAAAAAAAAAAAAATCTCTAAATACAACCCAAATTACATTTAGCACATTATTTATCTTCTCAACTATCAAAACCCTCTCACCCTCCATTGTTGTACAAAACCCTAACCAATAAAATTACAAACACCATCTGGATGCTCAATAGATGGTTCTTTGCCTGAAACTGATTGCTTTCCAATGTTATCTCTTTCATCCCCAGCAACTTTGTCTTCCCTTTCCTCACCATCAGAGTTCAATTCTTCTACTGACATTTTGTTGGCTCTACCACTCTCCGGTGTATCACTAGAACCGGAACTTAGATCGAACATACTAGACTCGAAGATGCTACCAATCGGGCGACTGAAGAAGGGATCACCAAATGGATCCCTTCCACCAAAAAGGCTAGGGAACATCCTTATTTTGGACCCAAATCCCTGGAAACTATCTAACAATTCGCGTGACCCAGAAACACCATCTCTAGTTTCTCTTTCACTTTGCATTTTGTTGGTGTTTATCCTTCTAGAATAAGAAAACCCCAGTATAGATTATTCTTTATAATAACACATTAAAAACCACGAATAAAAATGTTCAAAAAATCACTGTTTTAAGTTAAATTAGGTATGCTATTATGCTAATCTACAAAACAACAAAATATATGACTCAAAATCTAACTTTTGAAGCATTTCATATAATTGTTTAAAAATAAAATCGACTAGTTACTTACCAAAGGCAAGTGATTCAAAACAAAATTATCAACACATCAATTTCATATAATTAGAGAAAATCATAAAACTTAATCACACAAAACTAATTAGTTATCGAAATGGGTATTTACCACTACATTAACATGTAAGCGAACGATCATTCAAGTCATATGGGATGAATCGAACATGAAAGATCATAAATTAGTAATTAATTGCATTAATCTTGCAGTTGTGGATGTGTTGTTGTGGAGGAATATGAGGAGTATATTGAGAAATGTGGGGTGTATGTATAAAATATAAGGTGTATATTGAGAATGTGGGGTGTGGGGGTACTATGAGAAAGTATGTGGGGGTGTATTAAGATAATTTTTAAGTGAAAAAGCAAATGTGAGGTATATTAAGTATGTGGGGTTTATTCAACAATTTGTGAAGTATTAATATAATAAGCCTTATTACTTTATGATCTTATCCTCTAAGTTGTTGGATGTGTTTTTTTACCTTATTTCATGGCATATTAGTTGTTAAACTCTATTATCTCCTTTTCCAATTATATTCTTTCGATCAAAATAAATTTTTTTGTCCTACAAATACTAAATATTATCTCTTTTTCCAAATGGTTTGTTTTTATTGATTTTTTTTCTTTTCTTCCAAATGGTTGTTGATCCACATTAATTTTTTCATATTTTGTTGTCAGACTATTTTTCTTTGCATTTTTTTTTACTTATAGTTGTTGACAAATTATTACTAGGTATAACATATTATGGGTACATTTGAATTTATAAAAAAAACATTAATTGATATGTTCATTTGCGGTTTTGGTACGTTTGATTTGATATATATATTGTTGATATTAGTATATTGTTTTATTATTTTCAGTTTTGGTACGTTCAGTTTTATACACATTATTTATTGGTATGTTTATACTAGTCTCACTCTCACATTTGGTCTCTCCCTTTTAGAGCCGATCTATCTTTTCTTTGTGATGGAGCAGGGAGAGGACAATGTTGGTTGACTGTTCACTCTCAATCCCTTTCAAACGAGGTAGGTTTATGCGACAGGGTCACAAGTACATTGGAAGTTGACGTATTTTTGAAATTGGGCTGATTGTGGGATTTAAATAACAAACGAGTTGATATTTTTTATGCTCGTGCTTATTTATATTTTAATGGTTTATATTCTGTCAACCGATTAAGCTAACCACCTAACCGTTAAGATAATTGGCGACAACACATAACACGTTAAGAGTGCGTTTGTTACGTTGGACTATCTCGGACTGGATTGGCTTAAACTAGACTAACTTAGTGAAGCGTTTGATGCAGTGTTGGACTAAGAAGCTAGATAATAACAAATTCTAATATGATATTATTTAATATATAAATTATTAATATTTTATTATGATCTTATATTTTTCTCCATCTTTTCCTATCATTTATGTCCCAAACCTTCAATTTGGTATATTTTATATGAAAGTTGGTTATGAAATAGATCTGAAAGAGAATCGAATTGGAAAGTTAATGATTGATCTAGGTGACCAGAGATGACGAGGAGTCTGTCGGGAGTGGTCGTTGAGCATGACAAGGACGAGAGAGATGATAGTCTTAGTTAGTCCCGTGGTTATTGGAGACTAAAACCTCTTAGTGAAGGGTTTTGTCCATGCTAGTCCCATTTAGTCTCATTAGTTTCAGCATGGAACAAACACAGTATTGGACAAACAGTTAGTCCAGTTCAATTCAGTTCCACTTAGTGAGGGCAAACAAACGCCCCTAAAAGAATTGTTTTTGGCGATTGAAGTTTGAAACAACAATCAACAAGCCCGAAAGATCCAGTTATAATCTTCTGCGCATGTACTGTAGGAAACTATTTGCCTTTCCAATATCCAAAAGTTAGTGATGGGGTTAATTAATTACCCAAAGGGTGGAGTCAAAATTATTTTTATGGGTGGGCTAACTGAAATTAGTGCTATAATTTTATATAGTTTTTTGCTTATATAATTATCAACACATAAATTTCATATAATTAGAGAAAATCATAAAACTTAATCACATAAAACTAATTAGTTATCAAAATGTGTATTTACCACTACATTAACATGTAAGCGAACGATCATTCAAGTCATATGGCGATGAATCGAACATGAAAGATCACAGATTAGTAATTAATCACATTAATCTTGCAGTTGCGGATGTGTTGTTGTGGAGGAATATGAGAAGTATACCGTATGTATAAAATATAAGGTGTATATTGAGAATGTGGAGGGGGGGTGAGGGTATTATGGAAAAGTATGTGGGGGGTGTATTAAGATAATTTTTAAGTGAAAAAAGCAAATGTGGGGTATATTAAGTATATGAGATTTATTCAACAATTTGTGAGGTGTTAATATAATAAGCTTTATTAATTTTTGATCTTATCCTCTAAGCTGTTGGGTGTATTTTTTCCCCTAATTTTGTGGGATATTAGTTGTTAAACTCTATTATCTCTTTTTCCAATTATATTCTTTCGATAAAAATAATTTGTTTTTGTCCAACAAATATTAAATATTATCTCCTTTTCCAAATGGTTTGTTTTTATTGATTTTTTTTTCCAAATGGTTGTTGATCCACATTATTTTTTTTTTCATATTTTGTTGTCAGACTATTTTTCTTTGCATTTTTTTTTACTTATAGTCGTTGACAAATTATTATTAAGTACAACATGTTATACTTTATATTTTAATGGTTTATATTATGTCAACCGATTAAGCTAACCACCTAACACGTTAAGAGAATTGTTTTTGGCGATTGAAGTTTGAAACAACAATCAACAAGCCCGAAAGATCCAGTTATAATCTTCTACGCATGTACTGTAGGAAACTATTTGCCTTTTCAATATCCAAAAGTTCGTGATGGGGTTAATTAATTACCCAAAGTGTGGAGCCAAAATTATTTTTTTAGGTGGGCTAACTGAAATTAGTACCATAATTTTATATAGTTTTTTACTTATATAAAATTATATAATGATCAATATAAAAAAAAAACAACAATAGAATATAATTATTCTCAAAATCATAACCTAACTGATAAATTTAAAAACCATGTAAATAATTTACCTAGTAACTAAATCAAGAATAAGTAAATAAAGAGATTAAGAATGTACCAAAGGTGATTTCATTGGAAAATTGCAACGGAAAGTAAGGAATTGTGGAGATAGGGATTTAATTGTGGATTAAAAAAAAATCTTTTCTTGGTAAGAAGCACCGATGCTAAATAGTCTTTTTCTTTTACAAATAAGATGAAGGGAGACATAAGATAGAACTAATTTATAATTTTTAGCATAAAAATTATAATTCATTACCTATCATCTACTAAATTTACATTAAATAATAACTTGTATTGAAACTGAGTGGGGTATAAGCATGAGTTTACAAAAGAATAATGTTATTCACACACTCATTTTTATCTTCAACACTCTTATTAATTTGTTATCATTGATCATTTTCAATTCATTTTATCTAACAGCTAAAAATTGAAAGAAATATGTGAAAAATAAAAATAAGTGTGTGAAAACCTTCCTGGCTACAGCCCACCTACCTCTGCCACACTAACAACTATTGGTGATTGATCAAATACAACACTATCAACTTTTAGTGATTAATCAAATACATTAAGTCACTGTCTACGAATCTAGACAACTAATCAAACAAATGGATCCACTTCAAAAAAAAAAAAAATTAAAGAAATGCGTCCACTGTAAAAAGAAAAAAACCACCAAAGCAGATGAAAGAATAGAAATGCATGTGAAGTCAAACCCAAAAGAAGAAACAAATGGGACCACTGTAAAAAAATCACAAAAGGATGAAAGAATAAAACGCAGGTGAAATCAAACCGAAAAGCAGAAACGAATGGGACCACTGCAAAAAAAAATTTCAAAAGCAGAGAATAACAACACAGATGAAACTGAACCCAAAAGTAGAAGTCTTTTGATTATTACCTGTTAAACGATGAAGGACGATCTACTGAAGAGACGGGTAAGACAATGGTAGGGTTTCGACGATGGGTGCAATGAGTCTTGAGAGTTGAGTGTGAGTGAATGAAAGGCAAACCAAACCGAACCAGTTTAGGTCGGTTGAGTAGGTTTATTTTATTTTATTTATTTTTTAAATTGCGCAGCCCTAGAAAAGGGAGACAAATTATTGGTTTAGTTGGTTTATTTTATTTTATTTATTTTTTAAATTGCGCAGCCCTAGAAAAGGGTGACAAATTATTATTAATTGGTTGGGTGGGGGACCAACAAATTAAAGATTGGATTTGTGGAGAGCATAAGTTAAGGATTTATATTTAAATAATTTGTAGTTTAGTTGATTAAAAATATTTGTTCATACGGTTTTGTGTTCGAATCTTATTTTTTGTAATTTAGTTAAATTTAATATAAATTACCCTATTATTTGTCAAAAAATAAAGATAAGAATTTGTGTAATAAAAAGAAGTTTTAAAAGCCAAGATGGCCGGTAAAATTTATGTAGATATTTCTTTTTTCAGTTGGTGCGGTAGCTAGTCAGCGATACTATAAATAGCAAAGCTTATGAGCTCTTGAACTCACACCAGCACTTGATTCAAAAGCAATAACACTTGGCTAGTTTGCTTCAGGTTTCAAATCTTTGAAATATGTCTTCTATGGAAGCTCCACTATCTCAATCTTCAAACCTAAATGATTTAAATGTTCATCAGCCTAAGCCTTCAGCCACTTTTTCTCCCAACATTTGGGGCGACCATTTTCTGTCATATGCTTCTTTGGTGAGATTTCTTTCTTACTATAATAAATTATTAATTTGAACACTGTATTATTATGAAAATTAAATTTGTAATTTAAACAAAGAAGAAACAAAAAAGAGTACTTTAATCGCTTAAAATGCCACTGATTCGAAATCATTTTATCTAACTTTCTTTTCCTTAACGTGGCAAACATATTGCGAATCTAATTACCAAAGTTAAATTCACACACCAATATATATATATATATATTTTTTTTTGAAAAAACAAGTTCTTAAAGTCATGAAAAGTGCCATGCAATAACTATTTCAGGCTAGGTGTCTCTCTTTTCTCAATGTTTACAATCTAGAAATTGACATCATAAAAGTTATGCATTTTCTAATGTGTTACTAGACTTATCATCTTATATTGTAGTCTATATCTTTTGGTACTTGGAAACCTCCTCATTCAAACATATCATAAAGGTTATGCTTTTTTTTTTCTTAAATCAAAACGTAATCCTGTGGAGGAAGTGGATGCTGAACTTGAACAACATGTACAAGAACGAAAGGAAGAAGTGAGAAGGATGCTAACGACATCACTTGAAAATGTTTCCCAAAAGCTGAACTTGATTGATGACATCCAGCGATTAGGTGTGTCCTACCATTTCGGAAATGAAATTGAAGAAATTTTACAAAAAATTCACGAGAGCTCTTATGATTTGGATGACCTATACACGGTTGCTCTTCGTTTTCGATTGCTTAGACAACAAGGTTATAACGTTTCATGCGGTAAGCAATATCGGATGGTGGTCTGGTCATATATTTTGGTTTTTTTCTATCTAAATGCTTCTTGAGGTTCTGAATTTTCCGTTTTGTTGGTCATGCAGACTTATTCAACAAGTTCAAGGACGGTGATGGAAAATTCAAGGAATCACTCGTTGATGATGTTGTAGGACTACTAAGCTTGTATGAAGCCACACACCTTAGGATACATGGAGAGGAAATACTAGACGAGGCACTAACCTTCACCACGACTAATCTTGAGTCGGCGACATTCCGTTTAAGCCCCCCACTTGCAAAAGCAGTAACCCATGCCTTGAATCAGCAGCTCCGAAAGGGTTTACCAAGGGTTGAAGCAAGGTATTACTTGTCAGTCTACCAGGAACTAAGAGAATCATCAAATGAAACTCTCCTAACGTTCGCCAAGTTGGATTTCAACCGACTGCAACGAGTCCATCAGAAAGAACTAAGCGAAATCACAAGGTAAATTAATTCCTTATTCATCCATATACATCACTTACTTACGAGTCGAATTCTCCACCTCTAGCTACTAATAAATAATTATTTTTGTAACTCAGGTGGTGGAAGGACTTGGACGTGCCAAACAAGCTACCTTTTGCAAGAGACAGATTGGTTGAGGCCTACTTCTGCTGGGGTTTGTCAGTCTACTTTCAGCCTCAATATTCCTTTGGTAGGAGGACATTATGCAAAGTTATTGCTTTAGTATCCCTTCTCGATGATATTTATGAATATGATACAAATGAACAACTAGAGCTCTTTACTGAAGCTATTGAGAGGTATGAATATATCATTAGATAAAATTCTATTATATATAAATATCTAACCTTACATCACCATCCAATCAAAAAGGAAAAACTAACCTAATTACGCACAACTGATTTATGTTTTACTTGATCAGGTGGGACGTCTCAGCCATGGATCAACTACCAGAGTATATGAAAGTCTGCTATCGGGCGTTGTTGGATGTATACAGTGAAATTCATGAAAAGCTTGCTCACGATGGGAAATTATATCGCGTCCACCACGCAAGAGAAGGGGTACTATTCCTCAATATATGCTTAGTTTCGAGTCTAAAGTTGTTACAAGGCCAGAAAAACGTGCTGCCAATACTTTACAATATGTATAGAAACAAATAATTATTTATATATCAGAATTAACGGTACAAATGATCAAGAATTATTGTAATCTCATGATCTGGTATGTGTCAGATTAAAAAACTAGTTAGAGGTTACTTCGTTGAAGCCAAACTGTTCAGCCAGAAGCACATACCATCGATGGATGATTACATGTCTATAGCATTCGTGACCGGTGGCGACCCGTGGATAATAACCACATCCTTTGTTGGAATGGAAGAAGCTACAATAGACTCCTTTGATTGGTTGTTAACTTCCCCTCCAGCAGTGAAGGCTGCAATAACAATTCTCAGACTCATGGATGACATAGTAGATCACAAGGTACTTAATCGTTTATGTAAATGGTATTAATGAGTATTGTCAAATGTAAAAAGTCTCACACAAAAAACACGATAGAATAAACTCATATAAGTAGTTCCACTTCTAATTTCACCATCCTATACCTGTTGGGCTAGCAAGTGGTTTAGTTAGAATAGTATCACTGCTTGACCCATTAGTAGTGGACTGCTGGCCCCTAACTGAAATCTTGACAAACACGACTATTATGATTGCATTAATACTTATACTAATTAATGGTCCTTTTTATCCTAATCCTCATGCACTAGTCTGCGCAAGAGAGAGAACATTTAATCTCAGCTGTGAACTGTTACATGAAGACATATGAAGCCACAGAAGAAGAAGCAATAACCGAACTTCAAAGACAAGTGAATGATGCATGGAAGGACATAAACGAAGCGTGCCTCCACCCTACTGCTGTCCCCATGCCCCTGCTAATTCGCATTCTCAATTTAGCTCGGGTCATGGATGTTGTGTACAAGTGTGAAAATGGATACACTAATGGTAAGGGTGTGCTAAAAGATCTTATAGTTTCTACACTAGTAGAACCCGTGGCTTTATAATCCTAAAATATCGACTTATTGTGATGTTTCTTTTGAAAGTATAGTCTCCAGTGCCCAAGTTGCCTACAAACAATAAGGAGCTACCATCTGTTAAGACTGTAAAAATGTAATTTGAGTTGTGTGTTTGCTTTCCATATTATGATTCTATCAATAAAACAACTATGCAGTTTGGAATAAATCATATACTAATTATTCTGCTCAAATAGCACAGTAGAACATGCATATATAGCAGTTGCTGCCAGAAGTTGGACAGAGTTTGGGTACAGGGTTTAACATGTATTTTCTCCTAGTGTTGCTTTTGGTCTTAGTGCCACAATATGGCTTGAGAAAAAGAGAGAATAGACTTGTCACTATTAGATGCTGCGAACAGACAGTGTTTTTGTTTGAGCATGTGTGTAAGTTGCGCGCTAATATGACTTCTGAACCAAATCATTATGCACCAATTGGGATGGTGGTGTAGTTAAGTTTTTTTTTTTGGCGCCTTAATATTCAGTGTAACTTCACATATGCTTGCCTAAAGAGAAAATGAAAGCAAAATAGTAACTAAAACAGGAAACAAAATGTAATCATTTCATGGTGGGGTCAAGATTATAAATGTTCACAAAAGCAAAATCTAGGTCGATTGGTTGGACTACGTATATAACTTGAAATGTAAAGAAAATAGAAAAAGAAAGACTGAAGCCCTGAAGACCGAGAAAATGCTAAAGAACGTCACTGAGATCACTAGTGTCTGGTGTTAGTTTGTGTAGGAGCTTTTCGAGCCTTCGGGCTTCACTTCTCAAAAATCGTTATGTTTATGTAGTTTTGTACATTTTGTATACATGTAAATCTCCCCCTTATGCATACTTAAACATCACTACACATTTGATATGTCTACGCATACTTAAACATCACTGCACATTTGATATGTCTGTGTTGCTTTTGTTGCGAATATTTCCCAAATCCATCAAAACTGATTTGGTATTTCTTTCTTTAAGTGAATGGTAGCGGGGGGTACAAGTGGTTTTTGGCGCTGCTCGAGTTTGACGGCTGAAGTTGAAGCGATAAGGCATGATTGACGAAATGTGTAGAGAATGGCTTGTTACAGATTGAAGTGGAGACATATGCGAAAACTCTGGTGGACATTATAGTGCTAGGATAGCACCAAACCAATTGGAAACCAAGTCACGGTAACCCACAAAAAATACAACAAATTATGAAAATGCAACAACAAAATATAAACAACACTAAGATTTAACGAGGTTCCTCGACAGTCAGTGTAACTACGTCCAAGGAGCAGTAGGAGCTCACAAATAACCCACTATAGCCAAATGGGAGTGTTTACAAAGTTTTTGGCAATCTCACAACCCAAAGTCCCAATACACCCAATACTTTTCACACACCAAAGAAACAAATAAAGAAGGAAATATAGTGATTAATTTCTTCTCCATTCAAAGTGATGAGTAGATTTTATATTATATATTTAATCCTATTCTTAATATGTTTTGGTTAATATTAAAGAATTTTGATACTTTGAATTGTATTTTCAATATAGAACTTTCGACTTCCTCTGTAGCAAAACAAGACCAAATAAACGAATTTTGGAGTAATTCCAGTTGGAGGACGTTTGTGAGTCACTTAGCTTAATCGTATCAAAATATCATATTTTTCTACCTAGCAGTGATTTTCTGACAATACAATAAAGGAGCGATGCGCAGTGCTGCAAAAGTGATGTTTTGGGCTTGAATTACATTTTTGGAGTCCAAGATGACCTCGGATCTGGAGATGTGTTAAGAACCTCCCGATCTTCAAAACAAGCTATTATGGGCCGAATTTGGAGGATATCTGAGGTTAAAATGTGGCTAGACAAGTACTTGACAGATTCTCCAAGTTTAATTAGGACTTTATTTTCTATGATATTTTATTATTATTTAGTTTCCTAGTTGGACTAAAAGACCTGAGTTTTAGGGATTGTAAGATGGCATAGTAGGATATATTGCTTTGCCGTTCTCAGTTTTAGGGGACTCTTTTCTTTTATGAAACTTTGGAGACAGAGAGAATTGTTAGGGTCCTTGAAGATTTTCTACTTTAAGGTGTTTTCAATCCTTTTCTTCTTTATAATATTTTCTATGATTTCAATTATGAATATGCGTAACTAGTTTTCCTAGGGCGAAGCCTTGAGCCTTAACATGAATATATACTTTTTATTTAATTGCTTATGATTGATTGCATGCATGCTTTGAATTATTGATCACTGTGATTAAAACTATCTAATTGTCTTAATGTCTAATCACTATTAGGATCTTTAGAAATGTAATTTGATGCAATTTTGGTCGGAATGTTCCCTGAAATTGACGTTGGCTTCTTATGATTAATAATTGTAATTTCACTTAAGATGAACACCACGTCTTAAGGGTTACATGGTTTTTCAAAGGGTGTTCATAAATCATAATGAATGTTTCATGTTTAGATTTAATTCGAACGTCCGGACGGATTGCATGTTAGATATACATTCTATGTTGGAGGTTCTAAGTAGAATATAAATTAGGACAACCTAACCTTCAAAGTGGTATGTGTAAATCATAAGTAATTGGTAAAAATTCATAGGATTGCTAGGTGATGGTGAAACCCTAGTACTTTTATAAGTTGGTATTTAAAACTCTTTTCTTTTTATCATATTATTTTTGGGAAAATTTATTATTTGTTTTTAATCAAAATTCGTTTTTAATATTACTTAAATTCAAAATCACTTTTCTCAATTTTTAATTCTAAGTAGTTAATTAGGAATTGTTTTTACATAAATTATTAAAATGGTCCTTGAGTAGAACGACCTTGCATGAGCATCTATACTACAACATCCTTGTATTCTTGCAAGTATTTCATGTGATTTTTACCCTATTTGCATAGACAACAAAAATCCTATCAAGAAATTGGGGCCGCAGCCAGGGATTATTTTAGATAATTTTTGTCTAAACTTTTTCTAATTTCTTATTTTTTGTCAAAATATTAATTTTTTTTTAAATTCAAATTATTTTACTATTTTCATTTGACTGCAGAATCTGCACAGTATATGGTCCAGACTAGAACAGGAACTGCCCAGATTACACAGTTTGATCCAGAACCAGAACGCACACTGCACAGACAGCAGTATGAAATTAATTTGGCATAGGACTATTCACTGCAAGACACTTTTTTTTGCAAAATTTGTTTGCTGATTTTGTGGACAGCAAGGATGAAATGGCGTTAGCATTACCTACAGCAGGCAGACCATTCAGAGAGTCGTTGGCTACCCGTGCAACTGATGTTCCTAATTGTATTGTGCATCCTACCCAGGAAGATGGTGATGCTTTTGCGATCAAGCACCATATGCTTGAAATTTTACCAACCTTTCGTGGGCTGCCAAATGAAGATGTAAACATACATATTGCAAAATTTATTGTGGGTTGCAAAAATATTTTGATTAGGGGGTTTTCTGCTAAGGCTATTAAGTTACGTCTTTTTCCTTTTACTTTGAAGGATAAGGCAGAAACTTGGTTATTCACTCTATCGGCTAATAGCATTACTACTTGGCAACAATTACATACAAAATTCTTGAACAAGAATTATCCAGCATCCAAGACATTGAATTACAAGAGGAAAATTATGACATTCACACAAAAGCCTAACGAAGAATTTCATGAAGCATGGGAGAGATATACAGAGATGTACATGAAGTGTCCAGATGCAAATATTGATTCAGATACACAAATGAATATTTTCTTTGATGGGCTGAATTCTACATCTAAAAGCCATGTTAATGCCTCAGCTAGAGGATCGTTGTCAAATAAATCTACAAAAGAGGCGTTTGAACTATTTGATATGATGGCCACAGAATCTCAACAATGGGCAGAACATTCACATAAAGGGAGTATTTTTGAATTATTTTACAACAGATAGCAATTTCTACACAGCAGCAACCACTTGCAGCAACAATTTGTACTATCTGCAGCATGGCTACGCACGACATAATGAGATGCCCGCATAAGGAATCCTACTCGGAGCTTGTTGAGCAACATGTTAATATGATGAACAACAATCAAAGGCCTAGGAATTATGCATATGAAACTCATTACAATCCAGGATGGAGGGATCATCCTAATTTCAAATGAGGTGACAATCAAAATCATTTAAAACCATTCCTGGAAATACAAAAACCTTTTGTAACCATCATTGGAGAATCAACTGGCTAAACTGGCAGCATCAACACAAATATTCATGGATGGCAGCAATCAAATGTTTCAGAATATTAAAGCATAAATTAAAAGTTTAGAGCAACAATTTGGATAGCTGGCTACCCAGATTTCAAACAAAGAAAAGGGAAGGTTTCCTAATCAAAAGGTGCCTAATCCAAGAGGCACAGAGGATTGTTGTTGTTGTGCAATATGGACTTTACGGTGTGGTAAAAGTTATGACAACCGTGAAAATTGCACTAAATAGAATCTGCCAGCAGTGCAAATTTCTGCAAAATCTGCGATACCAGCAACAGAACCTATAAATTTTGCAGCAAAACAGAATCTGCCCAGTGCAGAAACTATCTCAAAACAGGTTTCTGAGAACGTTTATGACCCTCCATTGCCCTATCCTGAACTGTTAATTCCTAAGGCTAAGAATCAGCAATTAGAGGACTTCATACAGACATTGGCTAAAGTTCAAATTAATTTACCATTATTGGAAGCCATTAAAAAGATTCCTTTATATGCCAAGTTTTTTAAAGATGTTTGCACTAAGAAGAAAAAGCTGGTAGAAACAGAAAAAATTGTGCTAACAGAACAATGCAGTACAGTTTTACTACACAAAATTGCCTCTAAAAAAGAAAGATCCAGGGAATTTTACTATCTCTTGCACCATTGGAAATTGTGATTTTAGTAGTGCTTTAATTGATTTAGGTGCTAGTGTAAACTTAATGCCTTATTATGTTTTTAAATGTTTAGGTGAAGGTAAGCTGAAGCCAACCTCCAGCATTATTCAGTTGGCTGACCATTCAATTACCTATCCTTGATGAGTCATTGTAGATGTTATTGCTAAGGTTGACAATTTATATTTACTAGTTGATTTTATGGTGTTGGACATGGATGAAGATTTGACAACACCCATCATTTTGGGCCTCTCATTCATGGCAACAGCCTGGACTCTTATTGATGTTAAAGCAGGAACATTAACATTAAGAGTTGAGGATCAAACAATTTG
Source organism: Crataegus laevigata (assembly GCA_963580275.1). Classification (NCBI taxonomy): domain Eukaryota; kingdom Viridiplantae; phylum Streptophyta; class Magnoliopsida; order Rosales; family Rosaceae; genus Crataegus; species Crataegus laevigata. The sequence goes on from OY756952.1 coordinate 32,774,513, forward strand.
TTTGAAGTCGCCACACATCCAGGTGACAAGCAAGAATGCATGCATGTTGATGCATTAAATGGTTTGCCTCATGCTAAATTTATGACCATATCATTAGCTGACCATCTGCCCATAAAGACTCAAAATGTGATTAGTGAGTGTGATAGTAAAAGGCAGCAACACAAAGTTCGACTGGTTGAAGTGCAAAAGTCAAAAGCAGAACTGACATTGTTTGACAACTATCCAGGCCACCAAATTGACCAAAAACATCCGATTGTCAAGGGCAAGAATAAAAAGTTGCAAGACAGTTCAATTTGTAAGAACATACAACTGGAAGTGTGGTTGTTAAGTTTATATTTCAAGTCTTTTCTAGGAAAACAAGAGTCTTGGTCGAAAGGCCATTTTCTGGTTACCAAAGTTTTTCAGAATGGTAACATGTACATCGAGGCTGAGGGCAAAGGTTTTGCATTTAAGGTTACCAAACATTAACTTAAACCATGTATAGGGAAGTTCGGTGCAAGCTAGTCATCGACTCTGAAGAAACCAATAATCTAACCACCAGACCTCAGCTACATATAGCTACAGACTTAAAATAAAGCGCTTATTAGCAGGTAACCCAATTTTTCTAAACTCTTTACTTTATGTTTTGTTTGATTTTCCATTTTATTATTAGTTTAAATTTCTAAATGCATTTACATACCTAAGTGTAAAAAAAATGTTGATTTTAGATTTGTTTTTAATTTTCACAAACATTGGTTAATTGCAGGTTGCATACAGTGAAAATAAAGGCAGATTATCATGTACTAGAATTATGCACCCAACAGCAAGTCTATATTAACATCAACCAAACCTACACTATGGTGGAATTTAAAGCAGTTATCATGATGAAAGATGCAAGTTTAGGGGTGGTTGTTGCAGATCCAGCATAGAGAAAATTTTGAGCAATTAATTTTCTGCAACTCAGTTTTGCGATGCATGCATGAACACAGTTACTTACAAAACCATACGCCACATAACTGAGTGCAACTATTACCAGATCTACAACAACTAAACTTGCAGGGATTCGAAATTACACCTCATAGATGCACAGATCTGGGGTCATTAAGGCCTTTGCTGTTTTTATCCATTGAAGCTGGTGTATTTATTTCCTTTTCCCTCTGATCTATCTTGGATCCGCATACCCAACAAAAGAAAAACACGTCATTAATACATATGCAGGGATAATGACACCACTTTCAAGTATGGGGGTTCATCAGAACACGGCTTTACCTTTGCAAAGACCCAAATCTGCAATGTTGTAGCTACGTGTTTCATTTTCCTTGTCTTTGTTAAGCTTCCAAAGCGATGGTTCATTACACAATGAAAATAGAACCAGATACATGAATAATTGTGACAACATGAATATTTTTTTCAGCATGACTATTACTCATGTTCTCAGGTTTGGTTTTATTATAAAAAAACCATATCACAGTCATCAGTCAAAAGGGTTACGGTTTATACCTCAAAATTTGTAGATCTGTGAGGTTGGGGACTATTTGAGTTAATCTCTTCAGTCTCTTTGTGAATCTCGAGTACCTCATCCGGAAGAACATCAGTGTGAGTTATACAGAGACATATCACGGAGAAATAGCTCTCAGGGATTTTTCGCAAGCTGAGAAACATGTATAGTGAACTAAGTGGGAGATGATTACCGTTGCATGTGTGAAATGGTCTTGATCTGCATGAATGAAACTCGAACTTTTTGGTCGGAGCCTAATCTTTTCTTCGATAGTGGCAATGACAACAATCTGAGCTCGATTTCCTTGATGGCTTGATGTTTGCGAGCCAAACGGTTTGGTTGAGAAAAGCTGGCGACTCAGTATTTTCGTTCGTGTCGTTTTCTCCGATTTACAAAGTTTAGGGGACCTCATACGGATAAAAACACATGCAGGTGTTAGTTCTTGTTACATTTCACTAAAACAAACAACTCTGAAAGGAAAAACACAAACGGATGAGGGACATACCTTTCGCATCTCAGTTTTTTAGCTCGCTCCACCATGGGTGGGTTAAAGAGACACATAGATGTGTATGCTGCTTGGTTTTTTGTTGCAAAAAGATGTAGAACGAGTAAGAAGCTGCTATAGATGGGAGGTTTGTACGAATAGACGCTGGACTTGAGAGAAAATGGAGAAAAGAAAGCCTTTTTGAATTTTCTAGAAAGAGAGGGTTGAGATGGATAGGTTTCCAATGCATAAGGCCAGTAAAAACTAAAATATGCCATGTCATAACGTTTCAGCACTAAAAGATGTAAGCCATGTATAAAATCAATATAAAGTAGTATGTCAGTCGGAGTCACCTAGTGTGATGTCACACCCCAACCCCGATATCCCCAAATATCGGGGGAGGAGCGTGATGGCCGACACCCAAGGGTGACGAAGCCAATTTTAAAGCATGCAAACTGATAAAATGTATATACTTAGAATAAAAATTCCTAATCCAGGAACTGGTTCAGAGCATACATTCTAATAATAACACAAAAGAAGTTTTAGGAAAATATATGAACAATGGGATAATACCGAAGTGGAGAGAATTCGAGAATAACTGCGCAGCTTGTCTTGATGCTGGGATCGTGTGCCTCGAATCTAAACCCTGAAGGGGGCGCACAAACAGAAAGGTGAGTGGAACATAATTTATAATAATACTACTAATACAAAAACTATTTTATTTTCGAACATAATAACCCCCTGTTTTGAAACCATATATATAGTACTACATACTAGGTTTCTGAAAACTCTAATATGCCATAAACATCTCTGTAAAACATGTATGCAACTCGTGGTACAAAAATCGTATTAATACCGCCGAAAGGTAAAACCATAATTCTCAGTAAAACCGTACTTTCTAGGGGTATCATAGTCGCTAGCAGTCGATACCTAACCATCACCAGAAGGTGAAGCTGTACGACACTGGGTTACGCCAGCGAAGAAACATGGTAGGTCCCATCACCCAAAGGTGAAGCTGTACGACTCCGTGTTACGCCGGAGAAGAATTCTCTAACATTTCACACCCGATACTAGTTGCCGCTAGTGAAGCTGGGGTATAATACATATATCTCACTCTTCCTCATCTCCATGTCATATGGCCATAGACATCTAATACCCATATTGTGTGGATGTGTTGTATGATAACCCGCTAGATAAAAACATGTCCAAAACCATATCTCAACATAAATACCCATAAGTGATTCAATTACTAGAACATATCCAAATATCAAGATGTGCAATAATAAATCAAAATCTCAACGATACTCCAATTTGTAAATATATTTAAAGCATAATAAAATTCTGCATGAAAATATGCATGCAATCCTAAGCTTGATAAAAATATCATTTGAGAAGGGGTCCACTCACAGATAATCCGTAGCAGCAGCGTTATGTGGAAAAGGAATTAAGAATTCCCCACTAGCAACTTCACCTAAGCAGGAAAATGTACAATTAATCAATTTACCCAAGTATAGAATTTCAAGAAATGGAAATGGATTTTGAGTTTGGATCCGGATTGTGGCTTAGGTGAAATAGGGTTAGGACCTATTGGGTTTTGGTTTAGGATTTCTAAGGAATTTGGGTTTGGAAGGGTTTAGGGAAAAATGGTGGTTTGGGCCTAAACCCACCCCCACTCAACACACACACCCACGGCAGCAAACACACACCAACCCACACATACATACACAACACATCACACACACACACACACACACGCAACACATCACACACAGTCATACTAACACACACTCGCACACACGGACTTACATACACATGCACGCCAGCACACCCACACATTGCACACCCAAACCACACACACAATCCACACGCACAGGATACATACACAGACACAGCCCACAATCAAACATAAATCCACAATGCACGGCCCGTAGGCCTAACAGCCAAAACGGGCTGGGTTTAAAACCTTCTGTAAATATAAAAGCCTGAGGCCCTGTGGGCTTCTTAAAAACAATAACAGGAATTTAATAAAAGAAATGGGTTCATCTATCTTCTTTGAAATGGAATTTCCCGTTCTCCTGATTCAGTTACAGCTTCTCCCGCTCCTGGAATTCCTTAAAGTTTATTAATGCGATTGACTTGCCCTCTTATTTTTTACTATATATTTTAGGTGTGTGTTGACCATGCGCTCTCGCGTCATGTAATGTCGTATGCATAATAGAGGTGGTGTGGTGATTGATCTCAATGCTAATTCAGAACTTTTGATAGAAGGTTTCCCGGTTGCATTGGTTAGTAGATCCGGGAGGTGTTGATTCATTCTGCCTCTCTCCAGTTGCCGGCTGGTTTGGGTCTAGGCAGAGAAAGACAGATTTACAGTTCTGCGCCCAAAGAGAGAGATTAACAATGGAGACTAAGCTGCCTCCTCACCGCGAGGATTTGATCCATCTTTCATACTGACACCCGTTTACTAAACTACTTGAGCCCGCACCGATGTTCGTTCATCACAGTGATCCGGGATCTGAAAAGGTTTGGAAGACATAATGCCCAGAAGTAACCTTTTCCTTTCATAGAGAGATCCGATCGTCAAAATCAATAAAAAGGCCTTCATGGACCAAGATCCAAACGGATCAATCTTGTTGAGAGGGCAGTACCTCTCAACAAGATTGATCCGTTTGGATCTTGGTCCATGATGGCCTTTTTATTGATTTTGACGATCGGATCTTTCTATGAATGGAAAAAGGGTGCTTCGGATCGGGAGTAATCAAATTGAAACAAGATAAAATCGTATATCGAAACGACTTCTGGAATCACCAAAAGGATCGAAACCACATTCATAGGTTGAACTTTTGGAAGCAAATGGAAAAGGAACACCGAGTGGGATCAAAGAAACTAGCGGACTGATCGCTAAATAGATACAAATAGGTGCAAATTCTGACATCACCACAGCCTACTTGGTTCTTTCGCTCGTTGCTCGCGGTTATTAAGTGGTTTAGTATACGGGCCCAAAAATCAAATTTATCCAAAACGTGTTTAGGGCCTAAATTTAAACAAATAACTGGGCTAATTCAGTTGGGTTGGGGACTTGGGCTGCAAAGGACCTACGGGTCGAGTCGGCCCATTTGAAACCATGGGTCTCGAACCTCTCGAGGAAGAACACCATAATGGTGATCGGAGTTCGTCCCAAAATTTTCCGATCTACTCCAAAACTCACTTAAAGAAGATAGTTCGAATATAGAATTAAAGCTGAAATGAAGGGGAAACGAGATCATACCACTGCGAGTATCACCCGTGATCGAGAGTGGCTGGGCTTTGTCACGGAGAAGCCGGGATTCCTCATCGGATTCTGGGGAATTGCACAGACAGGGTTTGCATGCATCAAAACAAAGATTTCCAATTCGACTCATATCTCAAAAAATCTAGCAATTAACTCAAACACTTACCCAAAACCAGATTTGAAGGAAGAGAGGTCGGATCCACCTCGGATTCGACGAATGCAGGTTAGAGAGGTTCGGCAAAAATCTAGAAATGGGAAACAGAAGCATGCATGTTAAATCTTATCGATCTTTTACCAAAATTTTACATGCAACAGGTATTTATGTACCTGGAATAGATTCAAAATGAGCAGGAGTTCCAGAATCCACAAACTCGATGGCAATGAAGGTAAGACTCTGTATTTCTTCGTCAACGGTTCCAGAAAGCGATATCTTCAGCCACGTTACAGATGCGTAGGAGGCCGTTGCAGGATCCCAGCACGCAAATCCGATTGCTGTAACATATCAGTGGATGATTGGGCTCGACGGCGTCGTTTAAAGAATTGAAACTGATGCAGTAGAGGTCGGAGTCCTTTCTGAGAATCAGACTAAGATGCGAGTTGGACTTTGTCGATTGCGTGAGGTGGAGATTGACGAAGTATGAGTATGTTGACAATTACTTCCGGCGGGAGATCCGCCGTGGCCTTGGATGCTTGGATTTGAAGCTGCATGGTATCTACGGTGGATTTTGGAGCCTTCATCTCTGGATTTTGGTGACAGGTTCTAGGGTTGCTGTCGTTGGAGAAAAGTGTGAATGGAGTTGGTGAAATGGAAAATCTCGCGAGTGCGCCCGATTCAATACAAATTTATCCTTTCGAATTACAGTTTGTTTTGTGAAGAACTTTAGGTGGCAGTGTAGGTTGGAGACTCTCGGGTTAGAGAGAGAGGACTCGAGAGTTCTAGAGTTAGAGTGAGAGAGAGTTTTCAGAAAATGAAACGGGGAAAAAGGGGGGAAGGTTTCACGGGTTGGGTACTAAGCCTAACCTTGGGTTGAATTTTGGACTTCATTGAACTTAAAAAAATTGGGCCTTATAACATTTTACTTTAAAGAATTGGGCCCAGGGGGAAAAATTGGGTTATTTTAGTTTAGGGGTGTTACATGTGACCTGTACGACTGAACTTATAGCTCATCAACCTATGGCTGCACACCAGTCGAAGTCACCTAATGTGACCTGTACAACAGACTAGGTGTAAATACGTACGCTCAAGTGCTACGATCACGTGAAAGCTGTGCGATAAATCGCGGGTCACCTACGAGTCGGAACCACCTATTGTGGTCTGTATGACAGGCTGGCACCAAACTTGGATTCAAGGTGAGCGTGCAGTGAAGAGGTGAACAATCACGTGAAGGTTGTGCCTTGGCCTCGGTTGGGAGCACTAACACCGGGGTGTAGCATAATAAACTCTAAATGCATCTATGCATAACAATGCAATGTAACCAATCATTCACGTACTAACTCACCTGAAGCTTACCTAAGCCTCCACAACATCATTCAATATAATGCATAACAATAGTAATGCAATACTAAAAATATAATTCATTTACGACATGGCATTCAAAGCATAGTTCATATAAAAACCTTTCTGGAAACCGTAAAGCATACATATATATTTATATATATATATATATATACACTATAAAAAGGAAGAAGACCCATTCACCTGAACTCCGCGCTACAACTCTCTAGCATGAATATCGAGGCGTCACGAACGATTGGCGCCTAGAACAATTATCAAATCACGTCTCAGAATTTTTATCGATAGAATTTGTAACTTACATAGAACACATCCCCAAGGACGTTCTAGAATGATTTGAGACCCATTTATCAAAAGTCAACCGTCGGTCTATGATTGATGGTAGGGTCCATTACCCTACATAACTCGATCCGAAATATCCACACTTTAGATTTCAAATCTGTAACTTCCAAAGATGCACATTATGCTTCTAAAACATCATACTAAAGTTTCATCACGATCCAACGGTTGGATCTCCGCCAATTACAAATTCAAGTGGTGGTTAACGTTTTATTTTATGAACTTACAAATCCAATTCGAGAAGATCCGTAAATTAGATTCCCGATCTGTAAGTTTCTATGATCCTAAAATATTATGCACTATAATGTATCAAAGTTTGTTGATGATCCAATGGTCAGATCATATATTGCTATAACGTTCAAGTGGCGGACCTTAATGAAATTTCGTCGGATTCTGCAGATTTTGCAGATTTCCTGGGCAATCTTTAGAGCTCCATATCTCACTTGTTTCTCAACCAAATTTGACTCGTAATATACCAAATCGAAGTTAGAGAAGTGTAGAACAAAATTATATCTGCTTGGAGTCCAAATGGTAGCCAGAGGTGGCCGGAAAATGGCCTGAAAGACGGTTGTCCGCGGGAAAACTGGTAACTCGCCGAAATTTCTGGGCAACCTTTCAACGTCCATAACTTTGTCAATACTCAATGAAATCAAGTGATTTAAAAACAGAAATCATAGTTCTCGATGAGACAAAGAGAATGGTACCTTGCAAGATGGCTATCTCATTATGGTTTGGCCAAAGAACGCCTCGAAATTGGCAGAGGTCGCCGGAAACTAGGCAAACTTTAAATCGTTTTAACTTTCTCATTTTTCAACCAAATCACACGATCCAAACATGAAAATTTATCTAATCGACGAGAAGAATCGACCTATACCTGTTTAGAGTTCAAAATATGACTGGAAATTGTCTGAGACTGAAGGGAAACCCACAGCTCCAAAAAGTGAGTTCTAACTTGCCTTTGGCAACAAAGATTCTCGAAACCAACTACGGATTCACAATTCCAGGGGGGAGAGAGAAGAGAGTCACGGGAGAGAAAGAAGAGAAGAAGAGTTCCAGAAGATTAGGGACCAATATGTGGGTCCCACGTGGCACATTACTCTAGATGCAACATGTGTTTCAAATGATAAATTACCAAAATGCCCTTAACGTTTAAAAGTTCGTAAAATTTTCGTTATAACTCCAAATTACATTCCGTTTGCACCCATACGTTCGTAGTGACGAATACTACAATAATATACCAAGAAAATGGATCTTACATGACACGATAAGGCGGTCGAACAAAGTCAACTGCCTCGAAGGGCATTTTTGTAAATTCACTTATTAAAATTATAAAAACCGTAAAATTAGGGACAGATTGTCACACATTGAAGCTCAACTCATATATTTAATTTTCTATAATGTATCGTCTTTTGTCGTATTAATGGGTTTTGTGCGATATTATCAGGTTTACCTCATTGCTTAAAAAAACAATTAAAATCCTAAAACAATTAAAATCCAACAACATAAGATAGAAAATCGACAAAATAAAAGACATAAATCTAATCTTAAATTTTCATATTAATATGACCTTGACAAAAGTTAACTAAAAATTCATAAATAAAAGAAAGAAAAAAATCGCATAAGTTAAGAATTTTTGTTCAAATAGATTCTAGTTCAATTCGGTTACACTATGTTTTGACGAAGAAATTTAAGATTACCAATGAATTTTAAAATGGCAGAAATTAAATTGACAGAATTTTATTTTCTAGAATTTGTGAATTTTCTTATTTGGTTAACCTAAAAGAACAATGAAATTGAATATAGAATTTGTTATTTTTAAGCTCTCAATCATAGAAATTGGGAAATGACACCTATTTACATGGAATTTAAACTTGAGAATTGGAGGTCTCAAATTTCAAGATTTTTTTTCACGCGGAAATTCTAAATTCATATATTTATGAATCCAAACAAAGAAATTGGTGTATGTCAATTTACAAATTCTGATTTTTATCTAAATTTCAAGTTTATTTCCCTCATCCAAACATAATGTTGGAGAATTCGTTCCTGATACAAAAAATAAATATTAAAAATAAAAAAAACTGAGATGACCGGTGAAATTTCCAGTCGGTGCGACACTATAAATAACAAAGCTTATGAACTCCTCAACCTACACCTGACACCAGCACTTGATACAAAAAGCATTAACACTTGGCTTGTGAAATCTTTGAAATGTGTCTTCTGTCGATGTTCCACCATCTCAATCTTCAAACCCAAATGACACTTTTAATGTTCATCGGCCTTCAGCCTCTTTTTCTCCTCGAAGCATTTGGGGCGACCAGTTTCTGTCGTATGCTTTTTCGGCAAGACATGTTTCTTCAAATTTGTTTGTAGTGGCATCACTCAATTTCTTGACTTTTTTTTTAAGTTGGTTTTGCTTTATTAAATTATCAAATATATTAAGCTTTTAAATCTAAACTAATATAATTTTGAGGTTAATATGCATTTAATTCTCACAGAACCTCAAAATAAGGACCTTAGAAGAGTATGACTCTTACTTTATACCCATTCAACTCTCATAAAAAAATAACTAAGTAAAAAAAAAAAACAAACCTTTATAATTAACTCCATGTGGTGTGCTTTTTGCCAATTTTTTTTTTTCTAAATTAAATATATGCGTCTACTCAAGCCCTATGGGCGCGTAGAAATGAGTTACCAATGTTATAATTATCTTATGATGTAGTTTATATCATTTGGTACTGGAAAAATTATTCATTCCAACACATCATAAAGGTTATCGTTTTCTTTTTTCTTAAATGAATGTGACCCTGTGGAGGAAGTGGATGCTGAACTTGAACAACATGTACAAGAACTGAAGGAAGAAGTAAGAAGGATGCTAACGACATCAGTTGAAAATGTTTCACAAAAGCTGAACTTGATTGATGACATTCAACGCTTAGGTGTGTCTTACCATTTTGGAAATGAGATTAAAGAAATTTTACAGAAAATTCACTAGAACTCTTATGATTTGGATGACCCTGTACAATGCTGCTCTTTGTTTTCGATTGCTTAGACAACAAGGTTATAACGTTTCATGCGGTAAGTACTCTCGGGTGGTGGTCTGGTCATATAGTTTGTTTGTTTGTTTTTTCTTTAATCTAAATGTTTCTTGAGGTTCTGTATTTTCTATTTTGTTGGTCATGCAGATCTATTCAACAAGTTCAAGGACGGTATGGAAAATTCAAGGAATCACTCGTTGATGATGTTGTAGGACTACTATTCAAGGACGGTATGGAAAATTCAAGGAATCACTCGTTGATGATGTTGTAGGACTACTAAGCTTGTACGAAGCCACACACCTTAAGATACATGGAGAGGAGATAGTAGATGAGGCACTAACCTTCACCACAACTAAATCAGCAGCTCCGAAAGGGTTTACCAATGGTTGAAGCAAGGTATTACTTGTCTGTCTACCAGGAACTAAGAGAATCACCTAATGAAACTCTCCTAATGTTCGGCAAGTTGGATTTCAACCAACTGCAACGAGTCCATCAGAAAGAACTAAGTGAAATCACAAGGTTAATTAATTACTTATTCAACAATATATATCACTTACTGAAGAGTTGAACTCTCCACCTCTAGCTACTAGATTGTAACTCAGGTGGTGGAAGGATTTGGACGTGCCAAACAAGCTACCTTTTGTAAGAGACAGATTGGTTGAGGCCTACTTCTGCTGGAGTTTGTCAGTTTACTTTCAGCCCCAATATTCCTTTGCTAGGAGGACATTATGCAAACTTACTGCTATAACATCCATTATCGATGACATTTATGATGAATATGGCACATATGAGGAACTAGAGCTCTTTACTGAAGCTATTGAGAGGTATGAATATATCATTAGGTAAAGTTCTCTCATATATAAGCTATCTTACCTCACATCACCATCCTATCAAAACGGAAAAACTTACCTAACTATGCACAACTGATTTATATATTACTTGATCAGGTGGGATGTCTCTGCCATGGAACAACTACCAAAGTATATGAAAGTCTACTATCGGGCGTTATATATACAGTGAAATTCACGAAAAGCTTGCACACGAGGGGAAATTATATTGCATCCACCATGCAATAGAAGCGGTGCTAATCCTCAATATATGCTTAGTTTTGAGTCTAAAGTTGTTACAATGCCAGAGAAACGTGCTGCAAATACTTCACAATATGCATAGAAACAAATAATTATTTATATATAATCCTTTATATATCAGAATTAACGGTAGAAATGATTAAGAATTACTGTAATCTCATGATCTGGTATGCGTCAGATGATAAAACAATTTAGAGGCTACTTCGTTGAAGCCAAATTGTTCCGACAGAAGCACATACCATCACTGGATGATTGTATGTCTATATCACTCGTGACCAGTTGCTACCTGTTGCGAATAACCACATCCTTTGTTGGAATGGAAGAAGCTACAATAGACTCCTTTGATTGGTTGTTAAATTCCCCTCTAGCAGTGAAGGCTGCATCAACAGTTGCCAGACTCATGGATGACATAATGGACCACAAGGTACTTAATCGTGTATGTAAATATTATATTAACGAGTATTGTCACATGCAAAGGGTCTCACACTGATATATAACTGATATTAAGTGGTTCCACTTCTAATTACACTGAACACTTTTGTGACAAAATCCTACACCTGATGGGTTAGCAAGTGGTTAAGTTAGAATAGTATCACTTCTTGACCCCATTAGTTGTGGATTGCTGGCCTTTCTAACTGAAATCTTGACAAGCATGACCCACAGAACATTATGATTGCATTAATACTTATCCTAATGGTCCTTTGGTCTCCATTGTGTTATTACGTTTTTTCTGAAGAAAGAAAAAATAGCGCTCTGCTAGGGTTTTGCGGCTGCCACTATGACGGCTGCGCCAAATTTCCACTCTGGTCCTCGTTTGCCTATTGTTCCTTGGAGTTTTTTAGGCAGCGAACCCGATGTTGCCACTGAGAAACCCGCTCCTTCCAAGCAATCGTTTGCCCAGTTGCTCAAACAACATGTGGTTTCTTTATCTCAATTCCCCATTCCATGTGAAAAGGGTGGTTATGTATCAGTAAAGATTTCTGAAGATGCTTTTTCCAAGGGCTTGGATCGTTGCAAACAATCTTTGATTGGTCGTGTGCTTTTACCTAAGGGTTCTACACCAATTCAAATGGTTGATCTTAGAAATAAGCTTGAGACCATATGGGGTTTTAAGGCTTGGCGTTTAATCCCTTTGGGGAAAGTTTTTTTCTCTCTGCGTTTTGACCACGTCGAGGACATGAGATGAGTTTGGGCAGTTGGTACACTCAATCTGAATCCTGGATTATTTAGAATTTCCCAGTGGTCCCCAAATTTCTCACCCTCCAAACAGAAGTCGACCCATGCGCAAGTTTGGATTCGTCTATATGATTTGGGATTGGAATATTGGGAACCTCAAACCTTAATGGAAATCGCTCAGGGAGTTGGAGTACCAATCCAATTGGACAGGGCGACAGCTTCTATGAATTTTGGTTTGTATGCTAGAATATTAGTGGATATTGACCTTTCTAAAAAGCCTCCCACTTCACTTATGGTTGAACATGATAGTGGAGAGGTTTTATTTGTGTAAATAATATATGAAAAACTTCCAGATTTTTGCTCTGTTTGTGGAAATATTGGACATCTGCCTGCTACTTGTGTTGCTGCAAGGGATATTAAGTGTGGGCATGTGGTTGAGAAGGAAGGTGCAAGATCACAAATAATGAAGCGCAATGAGAAAAATCAGGATAACATTCAAGTTGAAACTGATATCCGCAATCAACCGGAAGGTAAGGTTCGCGTCAATAATGAGTCCAACTCGAGTGTGAGAGATTTGGATGATGGTGATGTTTCGCCCATACATGTTGTGGATGGTTTAGAAAATAATGGGACAACCTTTGCATACGTTTCAGAAACTCCAAGTTCTCATGATCATGCGGTTAGTCAATTGGCAAAGGCTGGTTTGGTTAGTAAGAACTCCCTCTCTAGTGCGAGAGGTTTGGATGATGCTTCTCCCTCACATTTTGTGGAAGGTTTAGTTGATGATAATGATACAACTTGTGACCATGTTTCTGATACTCCGATGGATACTCCCCTTATAGGTATTCAGTTAAACTCTTCTCTTATGCTCTCTAAGAGATGTAATGCTAATGACTCAGTTCAAGTTGTTTCTCAAGTTCAAGAGGTTAGTCCTCCTTCTTTATCTCCTCAAGTTCGCTCTAAAATTCAGAAGGTTAATGATTGGTACACTGTGGTGGAGGAAGATGCTCTTCAAAATAATGTTGCAGGTAGAGAAAATAATGATTTAGATGGTGCAAATAACATTTCTGAGGATGACATGACTTTGGTTCTATCAAAATCTCAGAAGAGAAGATTACGGAAAAAACAACAGGAATCTGGTTATCATACCTACGAGCGTGAGACTATACAAACTTGTGCTAGAGTTGCTGCTATGGCTCCTTGTGATCCATACAAACTTGTGCTAGAGTTGCTGCTATGGCTCCTTGTGATCCATGAAGACAATTTATTGGAATATTCGGGGCTTAGACGAGCTTTACGGAGCCTTGTCAGAAAACATTCTCCTGATTTTCATTTTTTGGCAGAACCTATGACTTCTATAATGAAATTTCGTCCATCTTTTTGGAAATCTATTGGTATGCTTTTTCTGGGACTAAATGATAGAGGTCAGAGATTACCTAATATTTGGGTTTTTCACACAACTAATGTTTTACCTACGGTTTTAACTACATCAAGTCAACATATTACTATTCAATTTTTAGTAGCTGGCACTGCCCACTATATTACTTTTGGTTATGCTGCTACAACAGTGGTGGAATGTCGACCACTTTGGCTTTCTATTGCTCAAGTTTGTGCCGGCTTTTCAAGTCTTTCACTTATTTTGGGTGATTTTAATGCGGTTCTTGGCGCGCATGAGAAAATGGGGGGTATTTTGCCTCGTCGAATATCATGTGAGGAGTTTCAAGCTATGGTGGATACATGTGGTTTGGTTCCGATTGATGTTAAGGGCTCCCCTTTCACTTGGACTAATGGACGTGGCATATCATCTCATATTGAAATGTTATTAGATCGGTGATTTTGTTCTACTGCATGGCTGGATGCTTGGCCTATCACCAATTGCTCCACGTTGGTACGTCATTCTTCGGATCATAATCCTCTTCTAGTTTCTTTTCAAAAGTTTGCAGCTCAAGGTCCTACTCCTTTTCGCATTCATTACATGTGGTTAGATCATCCTGATTTTATTAATTTGGTTAAAAATTCATGGCAGTCTATTCAAGTTTATGGTTGTCCTATGTTTATTCTTCAACAAAAGCTGAAGTTGCTAAAGCCTACTCTAAGACTTTGGAATGCTAATGTTTTTGGAAATGTCAATGTTGCTGTGGACAATGCTAAATAGGCTTTAGAAAAAAATTTAGTTAGAAATCCCCACGGAGGGTTTTACTGATGAATGTCATAGGGTTGAATTACAAGCTCATTCTACTACTTGTCTCATGCGTTACTAGTTCAAGAAAAATTTTGGTAGGATAAAACACAGTCTAAATGGTTGCGAGATGGAGACCGTAATACGAGTTATTTTCATACTTTGGCGAAAATTTGCAAGACTCGTAATTTTATTTATTCTTTGCGTATTGATTCGGAATTGGTCGAGAATGTTGAAATTTTGCGTAATCATGTGGCGGAGCATTTTTTTATGCTTTTCATGATGATGGTCTTACTATTGACACAAGTTTGGTTACTCGTCTTATTCCTCCTTTGGTTACTACACCTGAAAATGATACTTTATTGGCTATTCCCACTTTGGAAGAGATTAAACAAATTGTATTTTCTATGAATCTGGATAGTGCTCCAGGTTCAGATGGTTTTGGTGGTTATTTTTTCCATGCTTGCTGGGGTTTCTTTGGCTGTCCAAGATTTCTTCAAGACAGGTTATATTTTACCCAATTTGAATTCTAGTTTTGTGGCTCTAATTCCTAAAGTCCAAGAGGCAGATTCTATCTCTCAATTTTGGCCAATAGCCATGGCTAATTTTATATTCAAAGTCATTACAAAGATTCTTACAGATAGGCTTGCTCTTGTGGCTACTCGAATTATTTGCCGAATCAATACGCATTTCTTAAGAGCATGCATATTTCAGATTGCATTTTGTTGGCCCCGGAGTGTGTTAATTTATTGGACCATAAGTGTTTTGGGGGTAATGTCACTGTTAAGTTTGATGTTGCTAAAGCTTTTGATACTCTTAATTGGGACATTCTAGATGCTTAGAGCTTTTGGTTTTCATGACACTTTTGTTCAATGGGTTCGTGTAATCCTTTCCCCAGCCCAGCTATCTATATTATTCAATGGTTCACCTGTTGAATTTTTCGGATGTAGTAGGGGTTTTCGTTAGGGGGATCACCTACCCCTCTCCTTTTTTTTGTCTTGCTGAAGAGGTTTTTAGTCGAGATCTAGTGGATCTTGTACATTCTGGAAACGTTAAACCCATTTCTTCCGCTCGGGGAGTGACTGCTCTTTCTAATATTCTCTATGCGGATGACTTAATGGTTTTTTACAGAGGCGGCAAGCGCAGCCTTATAAACCTTATGCATTTTATTAATGAATATGGTGTGAATTCTAGTCAACATATTAATAAAGTTAAATCTCATATTTATATTGGGAAATCGGCTTATGTGCGTCGTTTGCGTATTTTATCCTGGCTCAATGTCTCTGAAGGTGTGCTTCCATTTACTTATTTGGGGGTTCCTATTTTTAAATGCAAACCTAAGAGGGCATATTTTCTAGCATTAGCAGATAGAATAAGTTCTTATCTTTCTCAATGGCAAGGTCACTCTCTCTTAATGGTTGGTCGAGTTACTTTGGTCAAGTCAGTTGTGGTAAGCATGTTGTCTCATACTTTCTCAGTTTATTCTTGACCACTTACGGTATTAAATCAGGTTCATAGTTGGACTCGAAATTTCATTTGGACGGGATGTGCTAATTCTTGTGAATTTTCTATTGTGGCATGGAAAAAATGTTGTGTTCCCTTAAATGAAGGAGGCCTTGGCATTCGTATTTTTTCAGCTTTAAATAAGGCCTTTTTGTTGAAAAAGTTTTGGGATATTTTGGTTACCTCATCTATGGCTTCACGGTTTTTTCAAGGTCGGTTTTTTTTTAAATTGTCTTGGACAGCCGAGTTCTACATACAAGAGTTCCTCTTACGCCCTTTTTTCGATATTTTTCATGGATCAAAATGGGTGATAGGTAATGGTCAAAATATTAATTTTTGGCATGTGAGATTAGATTTTCCAATAGTTGATAGGCTTGGTATTCCACCAGATTTATGCAAGGCTTTTCGAGCTAAAGTTTCTGATTTTATTGTGAATAGTTTTTGGATTCCCCCACCTATTTTACATTCATGGCTAGTGCCCATTTGGGATGATATTTCTTCTATTGGGCTTCCTTCAGAGTATGGGATTGATGACAAAATGGTTTGGTTGTCTGCTTCAAATGGTGACCTTTCTTTATCTTTGGCTTATATATGATTTTAAGCCAGTGGTTCAATGGGATCGATGGGTTTGGAAATCTTGCTTTCACCCTCGTAATTCGGTTATATTGTGGAAGTATTTACATGGTAATATGTTAACTGATGATCTCTTGCAGCGAAGAGGTTTTGCTATAACATCTATGTGCTCTCTTTGTTGTGAAGGTATGAAAACTGCTTCACATATTTTCTTTGAGTGCTCTTTTGCATGTCAAATTTGGTCTGTTGTTTTGGAATTATTCAGAGTTCAATATTTATTTCAAGATATTTTTAGCTTTTTCCATTATCCTTTACAACAAGGTTTTGGTACCTAAGTGCAACTGCTTTGGTGGGGTATGATTGGAGTTGGTTTTTATTCTATTTGGCATGCTCGCAACGCTGTTCATTTTCATGAGGAGGTTGTTCCCATCAATTATGTTGTAAGGTCTATTAAATGTCAACTCCTTGAAATTGATTCTCTCAATTCCGACCGTATGAAGAATTATGTGGAAGAGCATTGCATTCTTCATTCTATTGGTGTTCGTGGACGTCCTGCTAAGGCTCCAAAAATTATTGAGGTGTTGTGGTGCCCGCCTTCTCAATCTTGGATTAAAGTGAATACTGATGGTGCAGCAAAAGGTTCCCTTGGTGTGGCTGCATTTGGTGGTATCTTCTGGGATTTTACGAGTAATTATCTTGGTTGTTTTACGGGTTCAATAGGCTTGGCCTCTTCTTTGGATGCTGAACTACGCACTGTTATTCATCCTGTATCTTTAGTTTGGGATAAAGGTTGGCATTCCTTATGGATTGAATGTGACTCCTCACTGGTTGTTCATCTTCTTTCTTCATCCTCACCTTCCTTGACATATATCCCATGGATACTTTTGGTTAGTTGGCATAACTGTCGAGTTTTACTATCCTCCATGCAGGTTCAGATTTCTCATATTTTTAGAGAGGGTAATCAAGTTGCTGATTGTTTGGCCAATTATGGTGTTGATCACCCCAGTGTCCATTGGTGGGACTCATGCCCTCCTTGTGCTGCAGCTGCTTATTCTTACAACCTTTCTAAGCTTCCTTGTTATAGGTTTTGCTGAAAGAGGTTTTGAATTGTTGTTATAAATTCTTTAATGGTCTGAGTTTGGCCTCATGTCCCCCTTGACATATTGTATTTTCTTGTTTATCAATAAATTCTTCTCAAAGTCTCTTTCTATGATAGCAATGCTGGAGTGAGACAAACTTTGTAGCCAAATTAAAAATAAATAAATAAAAATATACTAATGGTCCTTTTTTATCTTAATCCTCATGTCTGACTAGATTGAGCAAGAGAAAGAACATTTTGTCTTAGCTGTAAGTTGTTACATGAAGAACTATAGGGCCACAGAAGAAGAAGCGGTAATCAAACTTAGAAGACAAGTGAATAATGCATGGAAGGACATAAACGAAGCGTGCCTCCACCCTATCGCTGTGCCCATGCCCCTGCTAATTCGTATTCTCAATTTTGCTCGGGTCACGGATGTTGTGTACAAGTGCGAAGATGGCTACACTAATGTTGAGGGTGGGCTAAATGATTTTATAGTTTCTACCCGTTTCTTTATAAGCCTAAAATATCAACTTGTTGTGATGTTTCTTTTCTAAGTATAGTATCCAGCACCCAAGTTGCCTACAAAAAATAAGGAGCTACAATCCGTTTAAGACTGTAAAAATGTTATTTGGGTTGTGTGTTTGCTTTCCATATTATGATTTTATGATCAATAAAACAACTATGCGGTTGGGAATAAATCATATATTAATTATTCAGCTCATATAATAGAATAGAACATGCATGTATAGTAGTTGGTGCCAGAACTCGAATGGAGTTTGGGCACGGGGTTTAACACGCATTTGCTCCCAGTGTTGTTTTTGGTCCTAGTGCCACGAGATGGCTTGAGAGAAAGATATAATAGACTTGCCAATATTGAAAGCTGCGAACAGACAATGTTTTTGTTTGTGCATGTGTGTAAGTTGTGCGTTAATCTGACTTTTGAAGTAAATCATTGTGCACCTAGTGGGATAGTGGTGCGGTTAAGTTTTTTTAATTTTTAATTTTTATAATTTTTTTTGTGCCTTGAGTGAATTAGGACTTAATATTCAGTGTAACTTCACAAATACTTGCCTCAAAAATAAATGAAAACAAAATAGTAACTAAAACGGGAAACAAAATGTAATCATTTCACGTCAGAGTCAAGATTATAAACGTTCACAAAAGTAAAATCTAGGCCGATTGGCTGAACTACATAACTTGAAATGCAAAGACACCCCTTCCCTCTCTAATGCAAAGAAGGGAAATGATAACCATATGGCATATACCCCTTTTCTCTTCCAATTTAAACTATTTGCCTAATTCTCATTGTTCGGGCGCCGCGGGAGAGTCGGTTGAGCCGAGAGCGAGCAACCCACTGAACTCTAAACCAGCACCTCAACACCGTCCGCGAGACCTTCGAGGTGTTGGATCAAACCGCACCTGGTACACTTGAGAAGGTGAGCTGGGAGGAGGTCATAAAGATGGGTGATCAAGTCTCCGAACAAGCTACCACGTTCGGAATGCTTTGGACCGAAGGAGAAACGCCGGCAGTAAGAGAACTCGAAGAAAACATGGTTTCCTACTTCAACGTGCTGCAAGGTCTTGTTTCTGCTTTCGCATGGGAGTACGGTGGGTGCAGGACCTACCCTTTCCTCTTTTATCCGTGCATCTGTGAAGCATGCTGTTGACACAAGTTTTAAGCTGTCAAATTCAATCCCGCAATCGTTTGGTGCACCTGATACGAGTATTACAGCGATTAAGCGAGCAATGACGCAGATTGTGGTTTCCATGGAAGATGATGTGAGTGAGATGAATGAGCTTAAGCCGACAGATGAAGCTGAGGCTTGTGTCGAAGCAGAGAATGAACTCCTTGTGGATTCCTTGGAGAAATTGCTGCAAAGTGTCAAGGAATCGGAATACAAATGGATGAGCTTGGAGCTTGGAGCTTGGAGCTTGGAGCTTGGAGCTTGGAGCTTTACTTGGTTGGCGGGTCAGTGTTGGTGCCGCCGGAGGGATTTGAGAAAGGAAATTTTATCAATACGAAAGCCGAAATTTTGTTGAAATGAGTTTAAAATGGAGGACAAAAAGCACTTTTAATGAATGTGCTTTTGGAACTAACCACAAGATGTGGTGCGATTGGCAAATTGCCACCTCAGCTTGCGGATTCCCTGGTGCCCTTTTGGCAGGGATTCGAAACCAACTGAGAGCACTTTGTGGCCAGAGGCAAGCCGAAGCTCAAGCGGAGATTAGTCCCATCCTTGGGATGTGGGGACACTTTGTGGTCTTTACCAAAAAAAAAAAGTTTTTAAAACTAATCTTTAGTAAAAATGCATGTGAATTCCGAAAAATCACTTGAAGTGCTTCTTACAGAAAGCACTTAAAGTGCTTTTAGAACTCAAAAATAATTTCGCCAAAATCGCTTTCAATCACTTTAGAAGCACTTCCAAACAAACCATCATAAGGACTTCAACAAATGATGAAATAAAAATACTTAACTATAACAGTATTACCAAAGAAAAATCAAAATCAAAAGTTATCTCAATGCAATTGCAATCAGCACCCTACTGACTCCGGCAACTGTCTCGTTTTGCAATGCAGGTTGAGTGAAGAAAAAGGGAAAAACTGCAATTTCCAGTAAGCTAACGGTGACGAGGGCTACGTGCTCAAGCGCCACCACCACATGCTCTATTTCGCCTTCTTTGCAACGTTCGAGTTTCGCAACCTCTTTACTTGATTAGATGTCACGAACTCAGCATCGTCGTGGATAAAACTCCACCAAATATAAGTTAGGGGAATCGTGGTGGCATGCCAGGCGGCGTGAGCATCCAAGAATCCGTAATATGGAGGGAAGTCATAGATTTCTAGGAGCATTGCAAGGCCTCCTCCCACTACTACCACCCACAGCTTCCAACGTGATGGATGGCGAGTGACGCCAGCCCAAACTGCCCAAAGAAGAAGTTGAACCACCGCCATGACAACACAAACCTGCATGTTCCAGCCTGCAAAGATTATATATTATCTCAGTCAGATTGTCGTTGTGAGATTGCTATGCACGTCAAGAAACTACATGTTCACAAAACTATTTGAAGATTAAAGGAGGTGCAATTGATCAATATTCTCTCTCCAACTATGCGTTAATGAAAAAAAAGTAGTAAACTGCCATACCGTAATCCAGTTTATAGAAGTTGAGGTACAATATGTGGGTGGTTACGAAAGCAAGCAGTGGAGCAGCAATCATCACTCTGACGGCATCATCTTTCACATCAAAACTTCTTAGTATGGACAGAATAAGCGAGTACCCAAGTATTGCCACTGCACATGAGTAGTCTAATTTCTCGGTCAAATCCACGTCCCTGTAGTCCATTAAACACATTGATGATCAAGAAATGTGCCAAATAACCAAACTCCCCACCAGACCACCCCCCCCAAAAAAAAAAACCACCAGAGCAACCCCCAGTAAGTAAGGATCACCAGATGAGGTAAATTCAATGCATAAGCAAACCGTATTTATCAATCGTCTTTCATCAATAACTAGTCTTTCCAGAAAGATTTAAGGAAAATTAAAATGTCACTTAAATAGCACAGTAATATCTTAACATACAAACCAACGCTCACAATTATTTTATAACCCATTCAAGCATGAGGAAATATCCAAGTCCCAATAATAATAAGAAAATTGTGGAGTTTGCATATGGAGTAGAATAAAAAGCTTACTTGCTATGGAACACAGCACTCGCGAACCAGGAGGTCAATGATAAGAAAGCATAGATGTGCCATAAACTAGCAAAGTAATAGTACGTCTTCTTATCCCGTCTCAGAGGCAAGTTGTATAAAAGGATGAAAAAGGATATCCAACCATGAAAATGCGTTGCAAGGTTGAGCACAGAGAAAGCTACAGAAGCAGGCTCCTAAATAAAGGATAACATGTCAAATAGCACCAACCACAGAACTATGATACCATTAAAATATATTGTAAAAGAAAATGTTGCCAACGCATATAGTCTGAAAAAGGCAAACCTGGATCCCGTACACACGCTTGAAGGGCCATTTACCATGATACTTGACTGGACCGTTACCAGCTGCTTCTCTTTCTTTCTCTCTGTCAACCATACAATAGTAACGGCAATCACTTTGGCAATCCCATTGTTTCCACTGCTGATAAAGAGGTTCTTGCATGTACCATGGACGATCAACAGAGACCCCATCGGAAGAGAAATTGCAATGTGGAAAGCATATCTGCCCTACACAACCGGTTTCTCCACATTCTTTTAGACATGCCCTAAAGTTGCAAGTAATCATATATCAATTTCCAAATTCGCTGTGTGAAATCCACATGACAAGTTACAAGTGTCGGCAAAATAACAAAATGTCGATTTTGCCATAGAATTAATACACAAGGAACTTGTACAGCTTAGAAATACACCAATTATTACAAATTGATTTCTAGTGGGGTACTTAACGAAAAGAATTCCAATTGTGTAATAAGGATTGATAAATAGTTTTATGGAAGCTATTTTATTCAAGGGATACTTATTATGTATTAATTCATCCACTAAATTACTGATTAGTGAATTACCATATAGATATGCGAACACAAACATTTGAGGGAAAAGAAAGCTCCCTGTTCGAAATTCAAATGAGGAGCACTAATTGCTAATAATAGGGAGAACACCAATGTGGCCCCACTACCTGGAACGGTGTGGGCGACAACTGGTCCTTTCCATTAGAACTTCCAATGAAGACGAGCAAAATAGCCATTCAGGATTCAGCTGAAATTTCAGTCATTTGGAAGATAAATGGCTGATTCAGGAAAGAACGCGTTCTGCATGCTAGAATAACTTAGTAGGCTACATTGTGTTCTAAATGATGAATGACAAAAGGTGACAATACATAACTTTTAAACTTAAGAAATGCGAAAACCTCAAAAAACATACAAGCAGATGTGGCGCAAACGAGTAACAATAGGTATAAAGGCATCATACCTCAAAATGAACTACAAAAGAATATCTTAAAAAAGATAAAACAATTACCTATAGCGCGGATCAGCATCACCAGCACTGGCGTCTAAAACTGTGAAGCTGACAGCCCATGACACCACCACAAAGAAAGCAACCCAATAATGCTTTAACATCTGAACATAGAATTACTGATTGATAAGAGTCTAAAGGTGTCAAATTTGACCACTACAAGATGCTGAGATCTTAACTACTTCAGTGTATCAAATGCCACAATGTGGGTTAAAGAATCATTTAATACTAAATAACATCATTAATCTTTTCTGATATTCTTCGTTACAAAAACCAACCAAGGCGAGAATGAAAAAAAAAATGGAAATTTACTACTCTATACAGCAAAATGTCTGACCCTTCTGTTGGTGCCTATGTTGAATTAAACTTCTCTTTTAGCCAATTGTATATGTAATTTATTAAAAACAACAGCTTTGTTTCAATGCCTCATTTGTGGTCACGTTCACTAATGAAATTTTTGTTCAAGTACACCATCCCATACAAATTCTAATGGAATGAAGCGACAAATTAAAGTAGAGCAGGCCCGACTATATTCTAGATTAATCAATGTCGCTTTTGTCTTTCATTTATCAAAGTTCCCCTCATAATTTGACTTCCAATTCATTATTCCGTATTTGTAAAGCAATTTGAAAAATATACAAGCAAGAGAACATATTCAATTGTCACTAGAGTGAGTGGAAATATTGGTAGACACAAAAAATCATGAGAGTAACCTCAGAGATTTAACTCTATAACCAGCACACCTCTGAATTAAAGAGGTGAAAAAGCCCCCAATCCCAAGCAATTCGACTGTGTAAAAACCCACCTGCAGTACAAAAACAATAAAATCGAATCATCAATTCACTCTTAAGTTTGATGATTGGTCAAACTTTAACCAAAGCATACGTGATACTAAGTATCCAATGCCTTGTAAGTGGCTCGGATTCACCCGTTTAATTCCTCGGAATTCTTTAGCAAACATCCAGTCTTTAAATTTAGCAATATATGCCATTACACTGATGCAATCTAGAATTAATAGCGCTATGCACCTCGGTGCGGGTTTCATCCCTACTGATTCCCTTCCCCTAACAAGGAACTATTTAACCCACTAACGCTATCGTTCTACTAAAAAAACTCAGCTGATAAAACAAACGACGGAATCGAAAGCGATAGAGTTGAACAGATATTTAATACAGGATACAAGATCAATACATTTTCCATTGCTGTAACAAATTGAAAGATTCAATTTTTACGATTTTTACAGTTTGCAGAGTATGCAAATAAAAAGTGAACTTTTTGAAACTGGATCAGTTCAATTGGGTGCTGAGAAATTATTGACTGCAATGAGGGATCTGAATCGGAGTAGCTTGTAGGGGGATGATCGGATAAGCCATGGATGCGTGCGTACCTGGACGGGCAGGATCGTGGGCAGCGGAAGAGCGGTCAGCAGATCTAAATAGGAAGAGGGTTCGTGATCCTTCGTTAACGGCGAGAGGGTGAGCAGCTCAGGTCAAGTGAAGGGGACGACGCTCAGTTGGCTTTTCAAACGCAAGACAATTCAAACTCGAATATGGAGAAAATTCATACAATTCCAACCAATAAATAAATAAAAATAAAAAACCCAAAACGCCCACCATCGTCTATCGGCTTTGCGAGGGTTGGAACTTCATAAAAAATACACGTTAATGTTCATTGGAAGATTAAGTTTATCTTTTTTTTTTCTGAGGTAATATCGTTTATTCAAAAAATAAAAATAAAAAAGTTTTGATTGTCACTTGGTATTACGAATTAATGATATTCATTTTTACTTGTAAGTGAGAGGTCTTAAATTCGATTCTCGCCAAAAGTGAATTTGAATCATATTATTGCTAACATATTGTGAGGCTAAACTAATTATTTCCCCTTAGTGTAGATAAATTGTTTGTTCCCAAAAAAAAAAGTTATGGCTAATGCTAGGGAGACTAAATTTTTAAACCAAATGATGTGGTTATTGATGATTATTACTTTAGTGTTGATTAACTTACTTATTTTCTATTAGTGACACATCATTTAGTTTACAAATTTAGTTACAAATTTAGTTTATCTAAGATTGCCCTTAAGTTATATATTTAAACAAGAGCCATTAGATCTCATCACGTTAATGATTTAATGATTTTTATTCATAGGCTATCAATAATGTGGTTCAAAATCGTCTTTGGTGAAGATTGAACATATAATCTCTCATTTACAAATAAAGAAAAAAATACAATAAATCGTATAACTGAGTGACTATTCACGTGTAACTTAAATGCGCATTAGAAGTTTGGAAGGTCAACTAGAATGAATTGGATACTTGTTTAATTACTCATTCCCTAGCCCAATCATTGTTGAGGCCCAACTTTGCTTTCACTCATTAGTTGGTGGTCTCACGTGACATTCAGGTGATTCTTTTAGTTAGAGTTGCTAAATTTGGGTTTTTTTTTTGTCAAACGATATATTTTGTTAAATTAAATATTATACTAGTTACTGACGGAATTTTTGTGTTCCACGAGATGGATCATGGATCGACTTGTTCCGGGAGGAGGCGGAACGAAAATTTAACTCATTTTCGTTCTATGGAACAGTGCATTCCACATAATTTAGTGCACTAAACATGAGACGGACGCGCTTCGTCTCACTGCGTTCCATTTTATCTCACGTACCAAACGCACCCTTAAAGACAAGAGAGGCAGTGTGAGTCAGGACTCGGGGCACGTGAACTTGTGTTTTGTGGCCGTTGGTGAGCCGGGGGTCTGCCTGAACCCATGCCAAGATTCTTGCTTATCCGAGTGTTGCCAAAAGAGAAGAAACATCTTCCATCTTTTGTAGTTCACCATCGCCATATCCACATTTCTTCAATTTTCGTTTCTACTTAAACGTCGCTTTATTGTATTTTCTACTAAATATAACGACTTGCGATGCTTTGAAATATGTTTGTCTCGTGTTTTGTTCGATATATTAAGTTTTAACTATTAAACGATAAATTCAAAACCTACATCAAAATGAAAAATCAATGTGTAAAATATATAGGTTGTAAGAAGGATAAAGTTAAGGAGTGTGATCCAAGTGAGGAGATTATCAATGGTCAGAAATAAAGACACTTGTCAAAAGATTAAAAGAGGTGTTATACATAAAGTTGGTTAAAATCTGGAGGATTTGGGATAAGTTTGTTAGAAGAAGTTAGTTGAAATAAGGAGGTGGTTAAAAACTGTATTACTTGTTGTGCAAGACTGGTATCAAAATATATGTATAAATGAGTGATGTAAATCATAAGAAAGTAATAAGAGAAAAACAAAAGTATTTTATAGAAACTATCTTCTCTCTTATCATCATTTTTCTTCTTTGTAATATCTGCCATTTTAGCTATATCATCGTTGGCCGATCCGATGCTTCCGCTCCGCATTTAAAGCATTTATTTCTCTTCTATACCCTCTAGTTTGTATTTCTCTGTGATATTTGGGATTGGAAAGCATACCAATCGTCTAGAAAGTTGATTTCTTCTCATCTGCACACCAACTGTTGAATCAAAAGTCTCAATCAAAGATTTGTTTCAGAAATTCTGCAACATGGTGACTGCCGCTCAATTGCAAATTGTTCAGTTGCCAATCACCAGTCTTCTTTCCACCATCTCCACTTTTTTTACAGTAAAACTTGATGATTCAAACTACCTTACTTGGAGCTTTCAAGTTCGATTGCTTCTGGAAAGCCATGGAATTATGGGCTTTGTCAATGGTTCACAAAAATGTCTGTTACGGTTCAATGATGATTCTGATACTGAAGGGGTTGAAACTTATGGCTATCTTGTTTGGAAAATGCATGGTCGAGCATTGATGCAGTTGCTCATTGTCACCTTATCAACGACTACCATTTCCTATATCATTGGGTACCAGAGTTCTGCCGAGATGTGGTTGAATCTCACTGAGCGATTCTCTGCAGTAACGAAAGCTACAATTTTTCCGATGAAGACAGAACTTCAGAATATCAAGAAAGGGTCTGAGTCCATTTATGCTTATCTCCAAAAGATTAAAGATGCGAGGGATCATCTTGCTGTGGCTGGAGTCCGATTTGATGATGACGATATTATCATACTTGCATTGAAAGGGCGTCCTGCAGAGTTCAACACGTTTCAATGTGTGATCCGAGGACGGGAAAATGGTATAACTCTCAAAGATTTCAGGTCCCAGCTTCTGGCTGAAGAAGCTGTTATCAATCAGTCATTTGAAAGTTCTTCTGGATTGCCGTTTGGTAGTGCCATGGTGGCTGGTGTTCAATCGGGCAAAGGGAAAGCACTTGCTCTTGATCAAGATACACCAAGGTCTTCTTCTGATCATTCGTTCAGTTCTCATAGAGGATTAAGTTCAGCTAGTCATAGTCTTAATTATGGTAATGGCTCCTCTAGTACTCGGGGTTATCACAGTTATGGTATCTATAAAGGTAATAATTTCATAGGTAGAGGGGGAGGCAGATTTCAGTACAATTCCGCTCCAAGATTCTCTAATGGCAATTCGGTATTCTTGGCACTCCGAAACCATATCAGTCTTACTGCTCTGATCATCCTTCAGAAATCCCCACTTGTCAAATATGCACCAAGAAAGGTCATGTTGCTGCAGATTGCTTTCAAAGACATAATAATAATGCCTCGCCATCTCCCACACAATGCCAAATATGTTGGAAGTATAGACACTCTGCCCTTCAATGCTATCACAGAAACAACTTTGCCTATCAAGGAAGGCCCCCGACTCCGAATCTCACTGCTATGCATGCAAATCATCACCCTTCTGCACAATCTAAACAGTTTTGGCTAGCAGACACTGCTGCTACCTCACATATGACGTCTGAATTGGCAAATTTGGATTTGTCTACTCCATATCAGGGATCCGATACAGTTACTACTGCAAGTGGTGCAAGTTTGAAAATTTCTAATATTGGTACTTCTACATTAGTTGTTCCACAGCATTCTCTCACTCTTAAGAATGTCTTACATGTACCAAAGCTTTCTCAGCATTTATTATCCATTTATCAATTATGCAAGGACAATAGATGCAGGTTTATTTGTGCCGATGTTTCTTTTTGGGTTTAGGACAAATCCACAGGGAAAATAATTCTCAATGGGCTGTGTGAAGCTGGTTATTATCCTATACCTTTCCACATTTCACAACAGTAATTATCTTCACCATCTGCATATCATTCATGTTTCCTTGCAAAACCGGTTCATTCCAACATCTGGCACAAACGTCTAGGGCACACATCCTATGCAATTACTTCTGCAATTCTTCATCAATCTCAAGTTCCTGCATTACTAGATACATGTTCATCAATTTGTACCCCATGTTTAGAGAGCAAATTCACCAAATTACCATTTCATTTTCCTGTAAACAAATTTGTATACCCTTTAAAGAAAATTCACAGTGATGTATGGGGCCCTGCTCTTGTGCTATCCTATGAAGGGTTTCGATACTATGTAACCTTCATTGATGATTGTACTCGCTATACATGGATTTTTCCATTACGAAATAAATCAGAAGTTTTTGCAACATTTGTTCATTTTCATGCTTATTTGAGTACACAGTTTTCTGCAGTAGTTAAAATCTTTTAAAGTGATGGTGGAGGTGAATATATAAGCACCAAGTTTCAACAGTTTTTGGCACAACATGGGATTTTACATCACAAATCATGTCCTTATACACCTGAACAGAATGGTTTGGCAAAAAGGAAACATAAACACATTGTAGAAACTGCAATAACACTCATTCAAATTGCAAACCTGCCTCATCAATTTTGGGTTCATCTTGTGTTACTGCTTCTTACCTGATCAATAGAATGCCATGTGCTTCTTTACAGATGCAGTTTCCTTTTCAAATGTTATATAAGACTGTTCATGAGATTAAACATCTCAGGATTTTTGGTTGTGCATGTTTTCCCTCCTAAAACCTTACAATAACTCTAAATTTCAACCTAAAACAGCAACTTGTGTGTTTTTGGGATATGAGAGTCAATACAAGGGGTTTCTCTGCTTTGATATTGCTACTGGGAAAATCCATGTGTCTAGACATGTTTTGTTTGATGAAGCTTGGTTTCCATACTCAACCTCTGCATTAGCTTCACCTTTTGTATCATCTTCAATGTCTTCATCACCACGTTTAGTGCATTCACCTCAGTTTACTCCAATCATTACTTTAACTAATCAAGCATCGTTACCCTCATTTCATTCATTATCATCTCGGCCCACAGATTCTTTGAATATGCATTCATCTAGTGTTCTAGAATTTTCTTCTGCATCTCGAGCTTCAGAATCCTTGGACACAGTTGCATCTCGAGCTTCAGAGTTTGATTCTTTACCTACACATGACACTACTGCATTACCTGTTCCCGATACCATGTCACCATCTCAGGTGCCCTTACCTAGTTCCATTACACAGCACTATATCCCTATGGACCCTAACTTTTGTCCTTAGTGCCTAAGTGTGGTTTTGCCTATTCCACTGAATGTTCATCCTATGCAAACAAGGTCGAAAACTCAAGAAACATGCAGATGGGTATGTGGCAAGGTATAAGGCCCGACTTGTAGCTCAAGGGTATAGTCAAGAAGAGGGTGTCGATTATTTGGAGACCTTTAGTCTTGTGGTCAAGCCTACAACTATCAGGTTGATTTTTGCCCTAGCTGCTCAATTCCAATGGACTCTTAGGCAGTTAGATGTCAAAAATGTCTTTCTACATGGCATTCTTCACGAGGAAGTATATATGGCCCAGCCTCAAGGGTTTAAAAGTGCAACACATCCTTCCAATTATGTTTGCAAACTTTACAAATCTTTGTACGGCCTCAAACAGGCTCTTCGAGCCTGGAATGATCGATTTACCAGTTTTTTACCTAGTTTGGGTTTTCAAGTGTCTCAAGTTGATCCTTCTTTATTTGTCCAACAGTTCTCACAGGGCATTGTGTTATTGCTTCTATATGTTGATGATGTTATTCTCACAAGGAGCAACTCGCAACTCATCAGTCAAGTTATTACAGCTCTTATTGCAGAATTTGAAATGAAAGACTTGGGACAATTACACTACTTCCTGGGATGGCAGATTAGTTACACTGACAAAGGATTATTTGTGTCACAGACGAAGTATATTCAGGAGTTAGTTGATAAGGTTGACTTACAAGACTCTAAACCGTGTGCTACACCATGCCTTCCATATCACAGGCTACTCAAGGATGATGGGAATCCTTATCCACATCCTGAACAATATAGGAGTGTGGTTAGAACCCTTCAGTATCTCACATTTACAAGACCTGACATAGCTTTTTATGTCAATCAAGTTTGTCAGTTTATGCACAATCCTATTATTTCACATGTTATTACTAGTAAACGTATCATTCGATATCTTAAAGGCACATCTACATTTGGGATTCATTTTACACCTGTACTAATGCATCTGCAAGCTTATGGGTCCAATCCTATCTCCTAGGCATCCAAGAAGCAACACACAATGTCTTGATCATCCACAGAAGCTAAGTATCGTGCTCTGGCAATTACAGTTGCCGAACTTACCTGGATTCGACAGCTATTCTATGATATGAATCTGTCATTGTCTTCACCTCCGATGATGTCTTGTGATAATGTTTCAGCTATTGTCCTTTCTACAAATCCTATGTTTCATGCTAAATCTAAACACATTGAGATTGACTATCATTTTGTTCGTGAGAGGGTTACTCGTGGTGATCTTCACATCCAACATGTGTCTTCCTCAGAACAGTTCGCAGATATCTTAACAAAGGGTTTGTCTGCGCCTTTGTTTCAGCAACATTGTAGCAATCTGATGCTTAGTGCTCTTGAGCATCAGCTTGAGGAGGGATGTAAGAAGGATTAAGTTAAGGAGTGTGATCCAAGTGAGGAGATTATCAATGGTCAGAAATAAAGACACTTGTCAAAAGATTAAAAGAGGTGTTATACATAGAGTTGGTTAGAATATGGAGGATTTGGGATAAGTTTGTTAGAAGAAGTTAGTTGAAATAAGGAGGTGGTTAAAAACTGTATTACTTGCTGTGCAAGACTGGTATCAAAATATATGTATAAATGAGTGATGTAAATCATAAGAAAGTAAGAAGAGAAAAACAAGAGTATTTTGTAGAAACTATCTTCTCTCTTATCATCATTTTTCTTCTTTGTAATATCTGCCATTTTAGCTATCTCAACATAGGTATGAAACAAAACCTATCCGAGACAAAAATAGGATGGTTCTCACATGAAGTGAGACTAAAATACTAAAAACTTTTTTTCTTTTTCTTTTTGAAGAGAACGTCTTACAAATGATGTGGTCGGCATCTCAACTCAAGTTTTTCTTTGTATATTATTAAGCCATGCAGTCAACACAGCCATGATTCACGGCAAGAGTCGGAGACTTCGATGTAACGTGCCATGCCACAAAAGCAACAGTCGATCCGCAATGCCAGATTCAGGACAAAGTCTTGGCCAAGAAAAACAAGAGGACTTTGATGTAGTAATAATCATTTTTATTTTTGTTGGTTTAAAATAAAGTGATCTTACCGACACCCGACAGACGTGGGATATAAAGAAAGATGTAGACTATACATAGTCTTTTCTACTTTGATCCAACACACAAATGTGTAACAATTGAGTGCATGTAGGCTCAAGAAAATAGGTGGCCGATGGTTACTTTGCAATCAAACCGCGGATAAACTCTGATATTAGTTGTTTATTTATTTGCAGAAAGACGGGAAAGGAAAGGTCGTCCTTTTTCCTGTTTTCCTTATAAATAGGCACACATTCAGCTTCATATCTCATATAACATACGCTGCACAGAGAAGTTAGAGAGAACTGTTTGTTTTAGACAGAGAAGTTAGAGAGAGAGAGAGAGTGAAAATGTCAGGAATCATGGGCAAGATTGGAGGTGCCCTCCACATTGGAGGCGACAAGGACAAAGATGACGACCACCACAAGGACAAAGATGACGACCACCACAAGGGCAAAGATGACCACCACCGCAAGGAGAAAGATGACCACCACCGCAAGGAGAAAGATGACCACCACCATAAGGAAGACGACGACGACGACCACAAAGACAAGGGCGAGAAGAAGAAGAAGAAGAAGGACAAGAAAGACAAGAAGGACAGGAAGGATGATAGCAGCAGCGACAGCGATTAATCCGTCGCATGTGCATGCATCTGCCCAATAATCAGGTAATTATTTCATTAGTTGATTTCATTTTTTGCTAATCCACAAAAGAATTTTGATTAGTTAGATTTAAGAAATAAACAAAACTAGTCGTTAAATTTTGACAAATTATATGTTTGAGACATACTGCAACTCAACATTGTCCTGTTACAAGAACAACTTCATGTATAATTTTCTTATATTGGTTATGAGATTTACCTTTACAATATGACCTAAATGTGACCAACGCATGGTTGGCAAGGTTTAATTAATTTGTTAGTTGATTCATATATTTGTTAAGTTTTAATTAATTGTTTATCTCTACCTGATTATATATGTATGATTTGCCCTTGTAGGTGTTTGGGGCGTCAAGAGAGCATGCTCAACTCCTGTTTCCTTTACGTTGCAGCCAATATTTAAATTTCAAGAAGAAAAAGGCTTGTTTCACAGCCCAACCAAAAACCAAAAAGAATGTGTGCATTTGCTGAATACTGTTGCTAGCTACATGTAAAATGTTTCTGGCACGCTTTGAATATATGATTTAATGTGAAACATTCGTAAGCCTTTGATATGAAATAATATTTTGGATGAACGCTCACTGCTTGGTATTATCTGTGTTAATCGTTTTAGTTGTTAAATATACTCTTGTATTGCCAATCGTAGTAGAGTTTTTAATTAAACAAGAAAGTAAAGTATCATTTTTGTTAAAATATAAGTATTTACTTTTACTTGTAAATGAGAACTCTTAAATTTAAATCTCGTGAATTACAAATTTAATATACATTCTTATTACTAACATTATCATTGAAATGAGAGAGAAGGACATGGTTTTTTTTAATTTTTATAATTGTATTTTAAGACTAACAAAATATTTGATAGAGCTAAAAATATATTATGTGGAGGAGTGGCCAATAAACACATGCTTCTCATCTTTTCGAAGATGATTAGCTTGTCGAATTTTTCTTCAATTTGTCGTGTGTTCAAGACATAAGCAATGCAGCCAAATAATCTAATATAATGAATTAGTGATGTCTTCAAGCCATAAGCAATGCAGCCAAATTCTGAGAAAATTTAAACATGCGTGTTCTTATTTAGTTGTGAAGAAGTTCGGTATTGTACGAGAAGGTAATAAACTAAATGAATATGTAAGGGCTTGTTTGGTAGTGTACTTGAATCCAACTTTTTAAACTCAAAAACAATTTTCAAGTTTTAGGTCTTAAAAACTTGTTTGGTATGGCTATTTTTAAAAATTGAACTCAAGACTAACTCAAAAATATAGCCTATTTCTTAAAAACATAAAAAGTGAGTTTTTAAAGTTTTTAAACTTAAACTCACTCATTTCTTTTCTCTCCCACCTCCCCTCTCACTCCAAATATATCTCTCTCTTTTCTTCTTTTTTTCTCCTCTTTTTTTTTTTACTTTTTTCATCTCTACTCCAATCCAATCAAGTTTAAGTCGTAAGATTTAAAATTTTTAAATTTCAAACCAATCAAGTTTTTGAATCTTAAAGAAAATTGTTTTCAAGAAATGTTCTTAAGAAATGTTTTGAGAAATGATAAAAAATTTCAAATAAGATACCAAACAGGCCTTAAGCTTTTTATTCATAATGGTTTTTGAGGTTGGCACAAAAGTTCTTATTTTAGTCATTTCGTAAAAAAATCTGTCAATATCCTCGTGTAATGAAGAGGTTGGTTTGACAAAAAATATCTTTAAAAGGTGGTCACGTGATCGTTTACGTGACAATTTAACGATAATATTGATATTTTTTACGGAATGATCAAAATCATTTATAGTGAACAAATTCAAGCACAACTTCTATCAATTTTATAATCATAAACCAAATGAGTTATGTCAATTTTATAAGTGATTTCAAATAAAAAGCGGAATATGTATATAGCCCAGAGTAGTTAAACAATTTACCCTAGACCTTAATGTCTTGGTTCAACACTTCAACTCCCTCCCTCTTTCAATATCGGCTACATAAGAAAAAAGAAATCCAATGAAATTTAGACCCCATACACTATTTTATTATTTTTGTTGTCGAACACTTTGAGTCTATGTCGTATGATGGGGGTGAAGGATTTTGTAAATTACATTAAAGTTGTCACACTTGATATGATTTTTTTCAACGGATTGGGTTTGTTTGGTAAGGAGGATTGTAAATGGATTGGGTTCGTTTGGTGAGAAATGGGACTGCAAAATACTAAATGACTTAAGTGTTGAATCGGATTAAAGAGTATTACATGTAAGAGCGTAGATTAACGAATATGTTAATTTATGTATTAAAAAGCACCCCATATGTCACATCCCGGCCCGGGCGCAGCCACTTCTCGGGCCCGCTCCACCACCGTAGCACGATATTGTCCGCTTTGAGCCTCGACCACGCCCTCACGGTTTTGTTTCTGGGAACTCACGAGCAACTTCTCAGTGGGTCACCCATCATGGGAGTACTCTAGCCCCCTTCTTGCTTAACTTCAGAGTTTCAACGGAACCCAAAGCCAGTGAGCTCCCAAAAGGCCTCGTGCTAGGTAGGAATGGGAATACACATTTAAGGATCACTCCCCTGGGCGATGTGGGATGTCACAGTCCACCCCCTTAGGGGCTCGACGTCCTCGTCGGCACACTTCCGGCCAGGGATAGGCTCTAATACCAATTGTCACATCCCGCCCCGGCCGCAGCCACCTTCCGGGCCCGCTCCACCATCGTAGCACGATATTGTTCGCTTTGAGCCTCGACCACGCCATCACGGTTTTGTTTATAGGAACTCACGAGCAACTTCCCAGTGGGTCACCCATCATGGGAGTGCTCTAGCCACCTTCTCGCTTAACTTCAGAGTTCCAACTGAACTCGAAGCCAGTGAGCTTCCAAAAAACCTCGTGCTAGGTAGGGATGAGAATATACATTTAAAGATCACTCCCATGGGCGATGTGGATTGTCACACCATATGTATATAAGAAAAGCATAAGTGCAATTTTGTTCACAAAAAGATAGAGATTTTTTTTTTTACACTCATAACAAATAACGGGTGAATTGAATTTTCAAATTGACATATCAACTAGGTTAGCCAAATTAATTAGAAAGGTGTGTTCTCCTCTTTACACTTAAGTTTAATTTTTCTCTTTTAATTTACTTTTTTTTAAGTTTATATTCTCTTTCCCAAAATTTGTAATTTAAAATCGTGATTTAATATCGCTTGTTTTAAAATAAATATTCAATAAAAATAATAAATAAAATAGGTGTCGGAGGGTTTTCCCAAAAAAAAAAAATGGTGTCGGAGGGAGTTGACAGTTTCTTTCAAAAGAAGCCACAATAAATAAACCGCACACAGAACGCAACAACTCACAGCAGCAAAAGTTAGATCGATATATAGGTGTCAATCTAGTTGAACAAAACCAACAAATTAAAGACATAAAAACAGAAATGTCAGAGGGAGGAGGGTACATCATACATGCAGCCAACTATATATCTACACGATAACGTTAGAGAGATTAAATTTCTAAATTAAATTATGTAAATATTAATAATTAAATTATTAATTAACGTACATATTTTTATTAATATCACATCATTTGTTATATATATATATATAACCACCGTCTCAACTTCAACGTCAATTCAAGCACAAGTTTAGCTCTACTTTCAATGGCTTCTCTTGTACTTCTGTTGTCCGTACTTGGGCGTCCCGGCAGTAACAACACGGATCCAAGTAACTCCTCGGTACTTCCCCCTTCTTCTTCTTGTTCTAATTCTGCCGCTGCAGCTGCCGCCTCCGCCGCTTCTAATTCTTTTACTGCCGCCATAAAACCGCTGATTAGAAATGGGAGCTGCAAATACAATGAGAATATGGGTTTGGTGGATGATGATCTGCAGTTAGAGTCAAGAGTTTCTGTGGATATAGTTTGGCCTTAGAGATCCATGTTCTGTTTTGCTATCGTCAAAATCTTAACTAATCTAATAATATTTGGGTCTGTTTGTATTTTCTTGTTAATCATTAAATTAGAGTCAATTACATTTAGATCTTTTTGGGTTTCTCGTGTTTTCATATAACTCGGTCAAGTAAGTTGCAACAAGAAACTTGAATGCAATGGTTTCCTATAAGAACTGCAGAGACACATCAACCCATCAGGTTGAGTGCATTTTTGCTCGTCACGTGCCTTTAAGTAGTGATAACACTCACTGCACAAAATCGTTAGATGAGTTTAAATTTTGAGATTTGTATTTATTCACTACAAAAATTTTGAATTTTAACTCATATAACGATGATAAATAGAATGGAGCATCACAAGAATGTTGAGCAAAAATATTTAAAGTAACATTTAAGTTACACATCTGAATAAATGTAGTTAGAATTCATATGTTGAATCTTTTCAGATATATAACTTAAATGTACTCTAGAGAAACTCTCCTACTAATGTTTCCAATTTTTCTTTTGCTCCCCTTTTTCCTCCCATCAATTTGGAGCCACAAATTTTGTGGGCTTGGGCCGGGCTATGCTGGGCTTTAATAAAAAGAAATTTCTGGGCCAATATATGCTAAGATTTTTAGACCCAAGCCCAGCCCAAATGCTGGGCTTTATGGGTTGGGCTAAAATGGGCTTTCTGAAAATAACTTTTTACTTGGAATATTTTCCTGTCTCTGATGGATTCTTTGGAGATGGATTTTTGCTTTTGTTTGATTTGGACCATTTGGTCAAATCAATTTTCAATCTCATTCTCCATTGGGTTTATGATTTCAATGTACCACAACTAGATCACATTATTGATGAACTGGAAAGAGCAATAGGTTTGAACGAGATCCGTACTATGTAATGAACCAAGTTGTATCAACTATCCAAGGGGTTAAAGATCAAACTTGTTAGAACTTCGTATCATAACTGTGTCGTTTCGTTTGATACAAGTTAGGGACTTCGGGAACTCTAAATCTTTTGCTTCATATCGTGATACTAGCATGCTTCATATCGTGATACTAGCAAAGAAAAATCTCACAATTCACACCGAGTCAAGAAATTATGGAAAGAAAACCAGTGGTATTGAGAAGGTGTGAGCTATTGTGTACAAGATAGACACCCAAATAGAGAATTCATTCTCTGACGATCATTTGATTTGGTAATATTAATAAAGATAATAACGATGGAAAGAAATTAATGATTTGAATCCGTATCAACTGCAAAGGGAAGGAAAAGAGAGAAAATATGAAAACAAATTCTCTCCCTTACCTACATGTATAAGCCCTTTTAGAGGGCACTTATGGAGGATTTCAATGGTGCAAATTCCAACTTGAACCAAAAACCATCCACAGTGTAACCTACAGAGGCAGGCTACTCATCAACGTCGACCTTAAACTTGTCGTACCACTACCCAGGGCCTTCGAATTTAGTGGAGAATTCCTTGAACACTCTGATGCACTTCCCTTGATGATGCTATGAGAATGTATCCAACCACATCGTGCACGTGTTACAATTGAAACCATTTTTTTGGGATGGAAGTTCGGACGTATGGAATGACTTATTTGAACACGGAACTACAAATTCTCCATGGAGTTTGATCGTGCCTTCATCTTGGTGTGGCTAAAATTTTCAAGTTAATGAAAGAAGTCATGCATTAATAGTTGTGTTTGGCCATTTAGTACTACGGTCTTGTGATATTTATTTTTTAGAGTAAATTACTCCATAGCCCATCAGGTTTGAGGTCTATTACAACCCCATACATCTTTAAAACATTTCACTTTCATAGCTCAAGTACTATTTTATTTCAATTTCATACAACCGTTACATTTTTCATCCATTGAACTGTTAAGTACTGATGTGGCCGCCACATATATGCCACGTGGCTGCCAAATGTCTGCCACGTGGCAAATAAAATTATTTTTTATTTTTATTTTTATTTAAAAAACCTAAATTTTCTTTACCAAAAAAAAGAGAGTAAATGACACCATAGCCCCTCAAGTTTGAGGTCTATTACAACTCCATACAATATCTTTAAAACATTTCACTTTCATACATCCAGTACCATTTTATTTTAAAATAACACCTCCGTTAGATTTTTCATCCATTGATCCGTTAAGTGCTGACGTGGCTGCCACATTTGTGCCACGTGGCAAAAAAATTTGAATCTTCTAAATTAACAAAAAGACCGAAACCCATCCCATCTCCCTGCAAACCCCCACCCCAAAAAAAACCCAGATCCCCTGCAAAGCCCCCCGCCGCGCCCCCCCCCCCCCCCCCCCGCGTGACACCCTCCATAACCCACGAGAACCCTCCCCCCCACACGGGGTGGTAGTGCAAGGCCAGTAGAGCGGTGCGGCTAGAAGCCAAATATGGTTTTGCAATGGGGAGCAAAAGCAGCTTGGAGAAGAGGAAAAGGCAAAACTTTTGGGTTTGGGAATGCATTTTTGTGGAACCCCAGATGGCGTTTTTGGTGAATTGGGTGGGGTATAGATTCCTGGGGTTTTCAAAGATCATACATTGTTTTGGTTTTTGGGTTTCAGAGGATGAGAGAGAGAAAAAGAAGGAGTGCATTTTGGGAGCTACATTTCCTCGTTTCTTTTTTGCCCTTTAGTATCAATTTTAGGTATGGTATATATTTTTAGACTAGTTTTGTGGTAGATTCATCTTGGGGAGTTTGAGTTCGAGATGATTTTTGAACTAGTTTTCTAGTAGATCCATCTAATCTCGGGTGGAATTTTTTAGGGTGGGTGATGGGGGATTTTTGGGAGGGGTGATGGGGGATGGGAGAAAGGGGTGGCTTGGGTTGGATTTGGGGGGGGGGGGGGGAGGGTGGTGATGGATGGAAGAAAGGGGTGAGTCGGGGAAGACGATTTCAGGTTTTGTTTTTTTTTTTTTTGAGAAGATTCAGGTTTTAAAAAATAAAAATAAAAAATTATTATTTTTGCCACGTGGCAGCCACGTCAGTATTTAACAAACCAATGGATGGAAAATCTAACGGAGGTGTTATTTTAAAATAAAATGGTACTGGATGTATGAAAGTGAAATGTTTTAAAGATGTTGTATGAAGTTGTAATAGACCTCAAACCTGAGGGGGTATGATGTAATTTACCTTTTTTTTGTTGAGAAAATTTAGGTTTTTTAAATTAAAAAATTATTTTTATTTGCCACGTGGCAGACATTTGGCAGCCACGTGGCATATATATGGCGGCCACGTCAGCACTTAACGGTTCAATGGATAGAAAATGTAACCGCTGTATGAAATTGAAATAAAATAGTACTTGAGGTATGAAAGTGAAATGTTTTAAAGATGTTGTATGGGGTTGTAATAGACCTCAAACCTGAGGGGCTATGGTGTAATTTACCCTTTTTTTTATTTGTAAATGAAAGGTTTTATGTTTGATTTTCGCTAAATACGAATTTGAACCACATTAGTACTAGCTAATTATGAGGCTTAGCCCACTTTCTCATCCCTTAGTACACATAATATCATTTGTTCAATATCAGGTTAACGGGATTTGATTGATTATTAAACTTGTCATGTATACATAAAGAGTATGGTCTAAAATATCGATGATATCAGAAATATCGGTAGTTCAAAAACACGGAAATTTCGATGGAAATATCGGGATATTATCGATATCGATAAAAATTGAATAAAAACCACGAAAATTGTAAGAAAAACTTAGAAATTTTTATTGAAACTTTGCAGGATGTTTATTTAGTCAATTATCTATTAGTTTATCACAAAAAAATTAGAAGGAAATGCATTGCATGATGGATTTAACTTATTTAAGTTGATTATATAGCGAGTTGGCAAACATTGTGAGTGTAGAAAATATGTAGTAATTAATGAAAGAAGTTTAAACACACCATAATCATTTATATATAATGAATTAGTACAATATTTTACACTTTATACATTGCATGGTAAGATACATGAGTGACTTAGTACCAAATAGAGTTCCTATAAGGTTCAAAATTTTCACTATCTTCATCATCTCTATGTGTAATGTAAGTGTATTGTGAAGAGTAGTCATCAAATGATAAATCTCCAAAATAGTTTTGCATGTAATTGTTAACATGCCACCCATATAGATCCGAGATTGGTTGACGTTGTTTCCATGAGTCACTCGATTCCATCCCAACAGGAATGGGATATGAAGGGTAGGGAAATGGTTGGTTATGAGTATAACCATAGTTACTACTGCTCACTCCAACAGAGTTTGAAGTTATAGATAATGAGTTATCTTCTTGACTTGACAAAGTCCCCTTACCTCTTTCTCTACAAGTATAGTCCTTCCCTATGGCACCAATTCCTGGTCTTGCCCGCCTACTGCCATGGTCCTCATTCTGTGTTGCATGCGTGAAGTTTGCATCACCATTGAAGGGGCTTATAAATCCGAGAGGTAGTCCAATATAGTCTCCATGTTCCCTAGCTGGATCACGTTTAGTAACTCCACTAGACATCTTAAACGTACCTATATTTATTTTTCATGGAAATTAGGCAATTATTTTTTGGCCAAAAAATATAGTAGTGACGGTTATATACGAGAACCTAAATAATAAAGTTATTCTACAAAAGAATTAAATAGGAAGTAAAGAAAATAACTGTAAGAATTTAAGTAATTATAAAAATAATATTGACACACCCCGACCCAGAGGTCGAAGCGTGCTGGCCGTCACGTGTGAGTGACGTAGCCAAAGACGTCAGCGGAAGGTAATTATGCATGAAATGCAACAGTGAAGGTCAAGTCGCTAATATACATATGATATAGAGTGATATGAGACGAAAGTAAAATAGTTGAGAATTACAGAGCCGATCCTAGGTGCAGTCACTTAAAACAAAACGATACGACTACAGAAGAAACCTTACATAAGTGGTGGTCTGTCAGAACTGCCTCGGTGCCTCGATAGCCGTCCACGTCGTCGCTACCTAGAACCTGGAGGGGCGCAAAACAGAAAACGTGAGTGGGCAAAAACAAATACTTTTCAAAACCATTTTATAAAATCCATAAATAACCCCTCGCTGTAAATCCAGTATAATTTTCCCAGAAAATAGTACGTATATAACTTATATACGAAAACCTCGTCTAAAATCAAAACTCATTATCAAATCCAAGAATAGGCCATGTCGATATACCAGTTCAGAAAAATCATCAACATCATGCAAATAATGTAACTCAGAGGTGCCCCTAGTGTCATGTCAGCCGGAGTCACTTCCGGTGACCTGTATGGCTGAATCTATAGCTCATCCATCATACTCAATCACTATCAATCATTATCCTGCACACGAGTCTTAACCACCTATAGTGGTCTGTACGACAGGCTAGGTGTATAATATTACGCTCAGTGCTACGATTACGTGAAGGCTGTGCGACGAATCGCTGGTCACCTACGAGTTGGAACCACCTATAGTGGTCTGTACGACAGGCTAGGCACCTGCCTTGGATCCAAGGTGAGCGTACGGTGCGTGAGGTGAACGATCACGTGAAGGCTAGGCCTACTCTGGCAGAGCACTAACACCAGAGGTGCAGGTGATGAGCTAAATCACAATCTATCATCATCTCAATCACTATCTATCATACTTACCTGACTTACCTGGCCGTCCTCGGCATCAGAGCGAAATAAATGCAATCATAATCATATGTAGATAATATAATTGGCATACGACATGGCAATTCAATTATAAAATCCATTCAATTCGTAATTCAAACAAATTACGTGTCTGGGAAAACGTCATATATATATATATATATATATACTGAAAACAAAAGCCCACTCACTGGTATGTCGACGGATCGTATCCCCCGAGCCTAGAATGAATGCGCTCGTCCTCTGGGTCGGGGTGTGTCAGATTTGTATCAGAGCCTATCCCTGGCCGGAAGTGTGCCGACGAGGACGTCGGGCCCCTAAGAGGGGTGGATTATGACATCCCACATCGCCCAGGGAGTGATCCTTAAATGTATATTCTCATCCCTACCTAGCACGAGGCCTTTTGAGAGCTCACTGGCTTCGGGTTCCGTAGGAACTCCGAAGTTAAGCGAGAAGGAGGCTAGAGCAATCACAAGATGGGTGACCTCCTGGGAAGTTGCTCGTGAGTTCCTAGAAACAAAACCGTGAGGGCGTGGTCGGGGCCCAAAGCGGACAATATCGTGCTACGGTGGTGGAGCGGGCCCGAGAGGTGGTTGCGCCCGGGCCGGGATGTGACAAATATGGAATAATAAAACCTAATATTAATGAATAATAATCCAATTTGATAATAAAATAATCCTAATATTAAACATATTAATGAGTAATAATCCAATTTATTAATAATCCAATTTAATGAATAATCCAATTTGATAATAATCCAATTTGATAATAAAAAAAACCTAATATTAATGAATAATAATCCAATTTGATAATAAAACTTAGGGGTGTGATATCCACACACCCATTTTTACTTCTCTCAAACCTTTTTGGATTTCGGCTGTCGGATCGGATGAATTGAAGAAGATCTAAAGGACATAAATTAATAGGGGTGTGTGAGAAGTAAAAAGGGGTGTGTGGATAGCACATCCCTACAACCTAATATTAATAAAATATTAAATAACATTAAACATATTAAAATTATCCTAGGGAATAATTATACAACATTACTTAATTACTTCAAAAAATTAACATGCAATTATCAATATTATTCCGATATATTGACGAAAATAAAGTGGATACGTGTGAAAATATCCTCATCTAAAAAAAACGATAATATTGGCGATATTTCGCCGATATTATCGATATTTTGGTCCATGATAAATGACACACCCCGATCCAAAAACCGAGGCGTGCCGGCCGTCACGTGTGAGTGACGTAGCCGTGTGCGTCAGCGGAAGCGAATTTGGTATGAAGTGCAGTAGTGAAAATTAAGTTTATAATATACATATGATACAGAGCCGATCCTAGGTGCAGTCAAGTTAAAACAAACGTTACAACTGTGAAAGAAATCCTACATAAGTGGTGGTAGTCTGTCAGAACTGCCTTAGCGCCTCGCTAAACGTCCACAACGTCGCTACCTAGTACCTGGAGGGGCGCAAAACATAAAAGGTGAGTGGGCAAAAACAAAGTTTTCCAAAACCATTTCATAATTCCATAAATAACCCCTCGCTGTAAATCAGTATAATTTTCCCAGAAAATAGTACGTATATAAACGTATATACGAAAACATCGTCTACATATCACAACTCATCATCAAGCTCAAGATTAGGCCATATCAAACATACTCAATCCCTATCAATCATTATCATTATTATCATCATCCTGCACACGAGTCGGAACCACCTATTGTGGTCTGTACGACAGGCTAGGTGTATAATATTACGCTCTGTGCTACAATCACGTGAAGGCTGTGCGACGAATCGCGGGTCACCAACGAGTCGG
Organism: Crataegus laevigata; assembly: GCA_963580275.1. Lineage (NCBI taxonomy): Eukaryota > Viridiplantae > Streptophyta > Magnoliopsida > Rosales > Rosaceae > Crataegus > Crataegus laevigata. Next base: position 32,817,758 of record OY756952.1, read on the forward strand.
AACCACCTATTGTGGTCTGTACGACAGGCTAGGCACCTATCTTGGATCCAAGTTGAGCGTACGGTGCGTGAGGTGAACGATCACGTGAAGGCTAGGCCCTACTCTGGCGGAGCACAACACCCGAGGTGCAGGTGATTAACTAATCACAATATAATATTATTTCAAGCACTACCACAGTACTTACCTGGCCGTCCTCGGCGTCAGTGCATAATGAATGCAATCGTAATCATATTCATATACTATAGTAGACATACGACATGGCAATCTAATTATCACATCCAAACAATTCGTAATTCAATCAGTTTACGTTTCTGGGAAAAACGTCATATATATATATATACTGAAAACAAAAGCCCACTCACTGGTATGTCGACGGGTCGTATCCCCCGAGCCTAGTGTGACTGCGCTCGTCCGTCGGATACGTCTCACCTATACGTGAATTAATCGCAAAACCGTCAATAACAACACATAAACGGACCACGTAATTAATTCTTCATACGAAGGTCAATTTTGGTATTTGAATATACCAACGCGACCTACACGACGTCACGATCGTCGTGATATTTTTAAAATAATTTTTGGACTGTTCACGCGCCCCCACGCGCCAGGAATAGCACGGACAGACGCGCTGTCACGTGCTGTGCACGCGCCAGGGAATATTCCCTAACAGCAAAGGAATATTCCGTTGGAATATTCCGTTAACTTCTAACGGCGTCAGTTAACGGCGTTAGTTAACGGCGTTGGAATATTCCGTCAACTTTGACGGAATATTCCGTCATCCCCTACCTCAGGTCGCCGGCCGGACTGGTTTTTCCGGCGACCGTCGCCGGCGCCGGCGACCGATTCCGGCCAAATTTCAAACTATCCTATCTCCTTCATTTTTCATCCAAAATTCATGAAATTTATACCAAAATGCTCCAAATTCAATGTAGAACACAAATATACCTTCAAATCCTTCGAAAAACGTCTAAAATCTCGATGGGAAAATCCTTCAAATTCGGCCAACTTCGAAACCACCACCTCCGACGTCCATGCTTTGCAAACTAAGTACTCCGAGGTCCGTGGGAAGATTTTAGGATGACTGGTGATCTCCTTTTTGTCTAAAACACTCTGAAACAAAAGTACATGAATAGTGGCTCGAGTTTAGGTTACGGGTTTGAGTTGTTTTGAAGGTTTCCAAGCCCTAAAACCTATATAAACAAGCTCAGCAACACTCAAGGAGTAAGAATAGACTTACCTCAGGCCTTAGTTGGATCGCGATGGTTGTATGTGTGTATGTCCGTAGAGAAAAGTCGAGAGAGAGAGTGAGAGTTTGAGAAAGAAAGGGATAAGGAAGAAGAAACAGAAAGTAGGGTTAAACGTGGTTGTGTGCATGTGTGGGTGCACGTGTCACCATCAGCCCAATCTTTTTGGGTTTTAATATTCCGGACACCCCAAAGCCCATTTTCGTGTCCAAACGTACCCGTTCACGCGTAGGTGAGGGTATTTTCGTCATTTTACCTCGAACGTATAAAAATACGGAACGGGATGTCACAACCTACCCTCCTTAATAAAATTTCGTCCCCGAAATTTACATAACATAAACAAACACTCCGAAATTTACATAACACAAGCAAACACTAATAAACATAGAATAAGCGCGGATACATAACTCTCATCCGCTCCTCTAATTCCCAAGTAGCCTCCTCAACCGAATGGTTTCGCCACAACACTTTTACTAACCGAACCGTCTTGTTTCGTAGAACCTTATCCTTCCAGTCTAGGATAGTCACCGGCTCCTCCTCGTACGTCAGATCAGGACTAACTTCTAACTGCTGCGGAGGTAGCACGTGAGACGGATCAGCAACGTAATGACGTAACATCGAAACGTGAAACACGTTATGAACTCTGGATAGCTCTGGAGGCAACTCGAGTCTATACGCCACTTCACCTATCCGCTCGGTGATTAGATAGGGTCCGATATACCTGGGACTCAGCTTCCCCTTCTTACCGAACCGTACAACTCCTTTCCACGGCGACAACTTCAGGAACACCCAATCGCCTACCACGTAAACCCGATCAGTGGCGTGTCTATCGGCTAAGCTCTTCTGGCGATCCTGGGCCACTTTCAGGTTAGACTTGATTACCTGGATGTTCTGAGTCGTCTCGTCAACTATCTCTGGACCTTCAAGTACTCTCTCGCCGACTTCCGACCAACATAGGGGCGTACGACAAGCTCGACCGTACAACGCTTCGAATGGTGACATTCCGATGCTCGAATGGTAACTGTTGTTGTACGCGAACTCCATCAGATCCAAGCGTAGATGCCATGCATCACCAAACTGTAGTACGGAAGATCGTAACATATCCTCAAGCGTCTGGATGGTCCTCTCGGATTGTCCATCCGTCTGTGGGTGATAAGCTGTACTATACAGTAGCCTCGTGCCGAGGGCTTCCTGGAATGCTGTCCAGAACTTGGATGTGAATCTCGGATCTCGATCTGAGATAATGCTGACTGGCACGCCATGATACTTGACGATCTTCGATACGAAAAGCTCAGCTAATCGTGGTAGAGAAAACTTCTCTCGAACCAGAATGAAATGCGCAGATTTCGTTAGCCGATCAACTATTACCCAAACACCGTCGTAACCATTCAGTGTACGGGGTAACTTATAGACGAAATCCATGGTGATGTTTTCCCATTTCCACTGAGGAACGGGAAGCGGTTGCATTCGTCCGAACGGTTTCTTCCTTTCGGCTTTAACTTGCTGGCAAATAAGACATCTGCTCACGTACTCGGCGATCTCCCTCTTCATACCAGGCCAATAGTAGAATGGTCGAATGGTATGATACATCTTGGTACTGCCCGGATGCATCGCATAAGCTGATACGTGTGCTTCATCGAGAATCGCCTTCTTTAACTCTGCGTCGTTTGGCACATACATTCTGTTTCCTTGCATGAGCATACCGTCGGTTTCTCGAATCCGCAGATCGATCTTTTTACCTTCACCCCTCAATCGAATCAACTCTTGAGTCTCCGCGTCATTCAACTGAGTCTCGAGAATACGATCAATCAGAATCGGTCTGACCTGGAAGTGAGCAAGTAACGCTTTCCCTCGATTCTTTGCCTCCGAACAATCAATCTCCAATCCGACTCCGGTCGACCTCAGCTCGGCCAACAACGGAGCACGGCTCGCGTATATAGCATCCACTCGACCCTGAGACTTCCGGCTAAGTGCGTCAGCTACTACGTTTGCACGACCCGGATGATACTCAATCGTGCAATCGTAATCACTCAGCAACTCCATCCACCTTCGCTGGCGGAGGTTCAGGTCTCTCTGGGTGAACAAGTACTGGAGGCTCTTGTGGTCTGTAAAGATCTTACACTTCTCACCGTAAAGGTAATGTCTCCAGATCTTCAACGCAAATATAATCGCCGCCAACTCAAGATCATGAGTAGGGTAGTTCATCTCGTGCGATTTCAGCTGTCTCGATGCGTAGGCGATCACCCTACCATGTTGCATCAACACACAACCCAAGCCATTCAATGATGCGTCACTATAGACCTCAAAGTTACCGCTATCGTCTGGAAGTGCTAGCACTGGGGCATGAGTAAGACAATGTTTTAGCTGCTGAAAGCTCCGTTCGCAGCTATCATCCCACTCAAATCGAACATCCTTCCTGGTTAACTTCGTGAGAGGTAACGCAATCACTGAGAAGTCTTGCACGAACCGCCGATAGTAGCCTGCTAATCCGAGGAAACTCCGTACCTCAGAAACAGTTCGTGGCTGTTCCCAATTCTCTACCGCCGCTATCTTCTGGGAATCCACTTGAATGCCCTGAGCTGAGATAACGTGCCCCAAAAATGCCACCTGGTCTAACCAGAATTGACATTTACTGAACTTAGCGTATAATCGATGCTCCCTCAGCTTCTTCAGCACTAATGAAAGATGTCGCATGTGATCTGACTTCGATTTAGAGTACACCAGAATGTCATCGATGAATACAATGACGAACCGATCCAAATACGGCTGAAATACTCGGTTCATCAAATCCATAAAGGCAGCTGGAGCGTTAGTCAAACCGAATGGCATGACTAAGAACTCGTAGTGCCCATATCTGGTTCGGAACGCCGTCTTCGGAACATCCTCGCCCTTAATCTTCAGCTGGTGATAGCCAGATCGTAGATCGATCTTCGAAAATACACAAGTTCCTCGCAGTTGATCGAACAAGTCGTCAATACGAGGTAATGGATAACGATTTTTAATCGTTACCCGATTCAGCTGTCGATAGTCGATACACAGCCGTAGAGTACCATCCTTCTTACGCACAAACAATACTGGAGCTCCCCAAGGTGAAATACTCGGCTGTATAAAACCTTGGTCTAACAACTCTTGTAACTGAATCTTTAACTCTCGCAATTCAGCGGGAGCCATTCGATAGGGAGTCAGAGATATAGGGTCTGTACCTGGCAATAAGTCGATAGAAAACTCCACATTTCGGTCCGGTGGCAAGCCTGGCAAATCGTCAGGAAATACGTCGGAAAAGTGCCTGACCACCTTCACATTCTCCAAACTGACAGGAGCACTATCGTTCAATACCACGTGAGCCAGATACCCCTGACAACCCTTCTGCAACAATTTCTTAGCTCGCACGGCTGAAATGATACCGTGCCTAACATTACTACGTTCGCCAGTGAATGTGACCACAGGTAACCCCGGCCGATGGAACGTAACTCTCTTCTCGTAACAATCTATGTTGGCTCGATGAAAATGTAGCCAATCCGTGCCCAATATCACATCAAACTCAACAATATCCAACGGAATAAGATCAGCGGGCATCATCACATCCTCAATCAACACGGGGCACCCTGGGTACATCCGACTGACCAGACATGTCTCTCCCCTAGGCATCGACACTTCTAACTCAAATACGAGGGGGGTAGACTCAGGTTGAGTCAATTGGGCAAATGAGTAAGAAATGACCGAATGAGTAGCGCCACAGTCTATCAACACTCTAGCGAAATGACCAAGTACATTTAACTTACCCGTGATCAGATCCGGGTTATTCTGGACATCATGCGCTGTGAGGTTATGAATACGGCCCTGCGACTGCTGTCGACCACCGCGACCTCTGTTCGGCTGACCAGGTCGTCCAGGCACACCACGGCTGGATCCCGCAGGATTAGGCTGTCTAGATGATCCTGCGCTGCTAGCTGCAGCCTCACTCTGCTGTGGCTGAACTCCCGAATACCACTGCTGTCCGCCGGCAGGATAAGAAGGATACGGAGTATACCCTCCAGGATACGGAGAATAGCTACTCTGAGAACCGCCTGAATAGTACGGATCCTGATGATATGGGTACGGTGCAGGAGTATAAGGAGCAACGTCACCCTGATAATGATACGTACCACCACGACTCGGCTGACCATATCCACCAGGAGGTGGGACCTGCTGGATAGGAACCGGTGGTGGTAACGCAAATAGTGGAGGTCTCGGCTGACTCTGCGGGCAATTCGCTGCGCGATGACCCTGCTGTCCACATGTAAAACATCCACGAGCACCCTGCCTGCACTCGCCATAATGCCGACTGTTGCACCGCCGACAGAACGGTGCATAAGGACCACCAGCATCTCGCTGTCTCTGGAAACGCTGACCTCCGGCGAATCCGCCCCATCTCCTCTGACCCGGGGAACTCGTACCCCCACTCGAAGAAGAACTCGAGCTAAAACCACTTCTCTTGAAACTCTGGGTCCTCCGAGGCCCCTGTGATGCTACTCCTTTACCCTTGTCGTCTCTCCTCGGTTCCTCTTTCCCTTCCTCGTTGTCGCTATCACTCGGCAGATTCTCTGAATCCTCTATCTGCACCAAGACCGCGTAGAAGTCGTGATAGGTCTCGCAGTGCCTCGTAGTCGCCATCGTGCGCCATTTCTTCTGAGTGCCCAGCTTGAATCTCCGAAGCATCTCGGCCTGATTCCTAGCAACCTCAGGGTGGTAGCGAGAAAGATCAGTGAACCTCCTGTAGTACTCGTTCGCTGACATCTTCTTCTGCTTCAGGCTCGTAAATTCTTGTTTCTTGCGATCCAGATAGGCGTCTGGGATAAATCGCTCATAGAATTGCTGTCTGAACACCTCCCAGTCCTTGGCCTCTTCTGGTGGCATCCTGTCAGCCAGCTGTTCCCACCAAGTGGCAGGTTCCTTTCCCATAAACCATGTCGCAGTCTCGACCCAAGTTCCCGCAGCTAGATTACCCTGACTATGTAATATTCGGAAAGTCCGCTCTATCTGCAGAAACCAGCGCTCGGCACCCTCGTGCCCCTCGTCACCCTCATATCTCGGTAACCTCAAATTATGCGCACTCTCAAGAGGGGTCCTATGGGAAGGACGAAGGGTAGACTGAATAGCATGAGCAATAACGTCTCCCAAGTGAGAAAGGTCGGGAAAACTAGGATCAACAGGTGGACGTGGCTCTCGTCGAGGCGGCATCGTTCTGACAGAAACACCAAACGATTTAGAATATTCATAACTGCACAGAACTACCAAAAACTAGGCTCTGATACCAAGTTGACACACCCCGATCCAAAAACCGAGGCGTGCCGGCCGTCACGTGTGAGTGACGTAGCCGTGTGCGTCAGCGGAAGCGAATTTGGTATGAAGTGCAGTAGTGAAAATTAAGTTTATAATATACATATGATACAGAGCCGATCCTAGGTGCAGTCAAGTTAAAACAAACGTTACAACTGTGAAAGAAATCCTACATAAGTGGTGGTAGTCTGTCAGAACTGCCTTAGCGCCTCGCTAAACGTCCACAACGTCGCTACCTAGTACCTGGAGGGGCGCAAAACATAAAAGGTGAGTGGGCAAAAACAAAGTTTTCCAAAACCATTTCATAATTCCATAAATAACCCCTCGCTGTAAATCAGTATAATTTTCCCAGAAAATAGTACGTATATAAACGTATATACGAAAACATCGTCTACATATCACAACTCATCATCAAGCTCAAGATTAGGCCATATCAAACATACTCAATCCCTATCAATCATTATCATTATTATCATCATCCTGCACACGAGTCGGAACCACCTATTGTGGTCTGTACGACAGGCTAGGTGTATAATATTACGCTCTGTGCTACAATCACGTGAAGGCTGTGCGACGAATCGCGGGTCACCAACGAGTCGGAACCACCTATTGTGGTCTGTACGACAGGCTAGGCACCTATCTTGGATCCAAGTTGAGCGTACGGTGCGTGAGGTGAACGATCACGTGAAGGCTAGGCCCTACTCTGGCGGAGCACAACACCCGAGGTGCAGGTGATTAACTAATCACAATATAATATTATTTCAAGCACTACCACAGTACTTACCTGGCCGTCCTCGGCGTCAGTGCATAATGAATGCAATCGTAATCATATTCATATACTATAGTAGACATACGACATGGCAATCTAATTATCACATCCAAACAATTCGTAATTCAATCAGTTTACGTTTCTGGGAAAAACGTCATATATATATATATACTGAAAACAAAAGCCCACTCACTGGTATGTCGACGGGTCGTATCCCCCGAGCCTAGTGTGACTGCGCTCGTCCGTCGGATACGTCTCACCTATACGTGAATTAATCGCAAAACCGTCAATAACAACACATAAACGGACCACGTAATTAATTCTTCATACGAAGGTCAATTTTGGTATTTGAATATACCAACGCGACCTACACGACGTCACGATCGTCGTGATATTTTTAAAATAATTTTTGGACTGTTCACGCGCCCCCACGCGCCAGGAATAGCACGGACAGACGCGCTGTCACGTGCTGTGCACGCGCCAGGGAATATTCCCTAACAGCAAAGGAATATTCCGTTGGAATATTCCGTTAACTTCTAACGGCGTCAGTTAACGGCGTTAGTTAACGGCGTTGGAATATTCCGTCAACTTTGACGGAATATTCCGTCATCCCCTACCTCAGGTCGCCGGCCGGACTGGTTTTTCCGGCGACCGTCGCCGGCGCCGGCGACCGATTCCGGCCAAATTTCAAACTATCCTATCTCCTTCATTTTTCATCCAAAATTCATGAAATTTATACCAAAATGCTCCAAATTCAATGTAGAACACAAATATACCTTCAAATCCTTCGAAAAACGTCTAAAATCTCGATGGGAAAATCCTTCAAATTCGGCCAACTTCGAAACCACCACCTCCGACGTCCATGCTTTGCAAACTAAGTACTCCGAGGTCCGTGGGAAGATTTTAGGATGACTGGTGATCTCCTTTTTGTCTAAAACACTCTGAAACAAAAGTACATGAATAGTGGCTCGAGTTTAGGTTACGGGTTTGAGTTGTTTTGAAGGTTTCCAAGCCCTAAAACCTATATAAACAAGCTCAGCAACACTCAAGGAGTAAGAATAGACTTACCTCAGGCCTTAGTTGGATCGCGATGGTTGTATGTGTGTATGTCCGTAGAGAAAAGTCGAGAGAGAGAGTGAGAGTTTGAGAAAGAAAGGGATAAGGAAGAAGAAACAGAAAGTAGGGTTAAACGTGGTTGTGTGCATGTGTGGGTGCACGTGTCACCATCAGCCCAATCTTTTTGGGTTTTAATATTCCGGACACCCCAAAGCCCATTTTCGTGTCCAAACGTACCCGTTCACGCGTAGGTGAGGGTATTTTCGTCATTTTACCTCGAACGTATAAAAATACGGAACGGGATGTCACAATAAAGAGTTAGTGGTGGAGTCATAAATCAAGGCTAGGGGCACGTAGGCTAGGCCGTAATTAATTAAAGAGAAATGATAAAGTAAACTTTCTCAAAAATAGAGTTATTCATAACTTTTTGTCATCTCATTTTTTTTTTTGCACAATTTACGTGTCAATATTATAAAATATTGTGTTAAAAACATAAGATGACGGAGAGTACATGGAGCGTCGCACTTTGAGAGTCTCTATCTGAAGCATTTCTCTTAAACAAAATATATGGGAGGCAGTGGCGAAGCCAGGATTTCTCGAGGGGAGGGGCGAACTTAAAAAAAATGTAAGGTTAAAGAAAAATGTTAACAACTAAATTTTTTTATATGGTAATGTCTTCCATAATTAATTAATACAAACAAATTACAATTGTTGCCGGCGAGGTTTCATGTCATGAAAACGTCGCATAATAGGCTCATTATCAATTAAAGCAAATACATCTTTCTCAATGTAAACAAGCATGCTATCACTCAACCATTGATCTCCCATTTTGTTACGCAATGATGTTTTCACAATCTTCATAGCAGAAAAGACTCTCTCCACCGAAGCGGTTGCAACCGGTAACACCAAAGCCAATGTAAGAAGCTTATACACTAACATATAGCTTTCACACCTCCCGGTCTTCACTAACTCTTTTGCAAGATCACTAATTCCTCTCAATGATGAAAACTCACTATGCATCTTCATATCATGAATGTAATTGTCAAGTTGAATTGGAAGATTCATGAGGTCCATACGATCAAAATCTTAAGGATAAAGTTGGGCTAAACGAACAATTTTTGCTTTGTCAAACATGTTAATAAGTACTAACAATGCATTTGAATGAGGGTTTTAGTTGGTTGAATTGGGGTTCATTATGTTAATGTATGTAAATATATAATGTATCAATCCTTTTTTTATATGTCTATATATATATATATATATATATATATATATATACACATATAATGTATCAATCCTCTTTTATGTACTTCAAAAAAACAATCAATAATCATACATAGACTTCATAGTATAAGGTATTCACATGAATAATCTATAATCAATAACCCTATAATCCTACATCAATTAAACAAAAATTTGTATTCAATAATCAATTAGGGTTTGAAAAAAATAAAAATTTTACCTTAATTAAAATTTAGAGCAGCTGTGCTGCTGTGTCCCGGTCCCAGTGGCAGACTGGCAGTGGATCAGTGCGCCTGGTCTTGGTGGCCAACAGCCAATGGAACGGCTGGGTGGGAATTTTGGAATTTGAAATAGGGTTTTGTTGTGGGGAAAAAGGGTAAAGCTGGGTGGGTGGGGACTGGTTGGGGGAGGGGGACGGGAGTGTTATTGGGAAAGGGGTGGGGATTAATGAAAACGGGATGGGGAATGGGGATTAATGAAAACGGGATGGGGAATGGGGATGGGGACCAGTGGTCCCCCATTTTAATTTTTTTTTATTTCGTTAGACCACAAAACGATGCCGTTTTGCAAATATATTTTAAATTTTTTTTACCAGGTCCAAAACGACGTCGTTTTGGCTTGGATTTTAAAATTAAAAAAAATATTCCTACCCGCCCGCCCGAGCTGCACACCTCTCTGGTTTCAGAACCACCGCGCCTCGCCCGCGCTGCTTCCCAGTTTCTGGCGAACGGAGGGGTGGCCGCCCCCCTTCGCTCCTTCGTAGCTTCGCCTCTGATGGGAGGAAAGGTTTATTCTTGGCACTGGCATCAACCATTATTGTGAGACAACATTATTTTACACTAAGGGGAGATTTAGGTTAAGCACATAATAGGCATGTCATAATTATAATTTGGTGTCACATTAGTCATTCAAAAGATTTGAATTTAAGATTTTCTACTTTTATGTGAAGAAAAATACATGTGGTGCTAGTTACATTGGCATAAATAATTATAAACGAGTTTTAATGTGACACCAGTATTGAGAAAATATTACCATAAGCTTAACACTAATTATTAAAAACATATGGTGGCAAGCCGCAAGACACTATACAGGGGACTTATTTCAGGATAGAATTAGTTTTCAACACAACTACTCTTTCATGTGTGGTGCATGTTTTAACAATTTGTAAGGGCAAAATGCTATATGCTATGGTGGAGCTGCGGAAGAACTTATTTCTAAGGGCAAGCCGCAAGACACTATACAGGGGACTTATTTCTCCTACTTTTAACTCTTTCTGAGACCAACAACCAAAATAGCAAGTCCGAATCTCCCATCTGCGTCGATTATGAATACCAGATGCTCTAATTGACAAGAAAAACAACTCATCGTGCTTGAATGTATGATTGCAACAGCGCGAGTAATCCAATCAATGAGCCTTTTACAGTTTTCTTTTTTTTGGTAAACAGTCCAGTTATAGTTGGCTGGTGTGCTGCAACGTCGCAATCGTCGAAAAGGTCCTGTATGTAATTTGAAGAGCCAAAGACAAGGCTGATGGTTTAAATAGAGCAAATGGCTAAAAGAAATCAGCTAGTAAATGAAGTTAAAAGGTTTTTCACTTTTCAATATTGGAAGAAGTTCTAAGTCCGAATCTCCATCTCCGTTAACTATAAATACCGGATGCTCTAATTGACAAGAAGAACACTCATCATGCTTGAATGTATGATTGCAACAGCGCGAGTAATCCAATCAATGAGCCTTTTACAGTTTTCTTTTTCCTGGTAAACAATCCAGTTATAGTTGGCTGGTGTGCTGCAACATCGCAATCGTAGAAAAGGTCCTGTTATGTAATTTGAAGAGCCAAAGACAAGGCTGATGATCTAAATAAAGCAAATGACAAGAGGTATAGGGTAGCGTTCTTACCATTTCACAAACCAAATGTGTCAATGTTCAGCAATTTGTTGTTGTGGCTAGTTGTCTTGCCAGCAGAAATATTGAAACAAAATCCATTGAAAAAGGTTCATAGTGCTTGTTTGTACATGATAGTAGTATTCAGTCGCTGCACAAGAAGAATTGTTTATATTTACTCAGTAATATTCTTGTGATAAAATTATCAGAAAAAAAGATAATATTCTTGTAATAAAACTTATACGTTTAGTTCCCTGCAACGCAATGTCTGTTTCATGTTCTGTGATTGTGCATTCAGATTCAATTGTTTGTGGATTCAGACACTTCGTTGCAATGTCTGTTTCCTGTTCTGTGATTGTGCATTCGAATTCAAATATGTTTGTGGATTCAGACGTCTGTTTTCGGTTATGTGGATTCAGACACTTCGTTGCAGTGTCTAATTCCTGTTCTGTGATTGTGCATTGAGATTCAAATATGTTTGTGGATTCAGACACTGCAATGTAGTGTCTATTTCTTGTTTTTTGAATTCATATAGAAAACCAACGAAGAAGAAGACCGGAATCGCAGGGGAGGTGGTTGGAAAACTTCAAATAGTCATAACGGGTTCATTTCTCAACCAAATTCAAAGATTCAAAAGCCAAAATAAAGCTCAAGAGGTAATGAATAGAAATATACCTAATTGAGGTTGAGCCGTGGCTAGAGTTGGTCGGAAAATACTTGCAACCTTGCCGGTCCTTCATCGGAAACTAGGAAAAATTTCTCTAAGTTGATTTTTGTTTAACCTTCACCAAATCAAAGGGATTTTCACATTCAAACCCTGGCATAAGATTAGAACCATTATAAAAAATAAAAAAATAAAAAAAGAAGTTCATGAGTTCTCAACCCTTACCTAGTCAGAAAATCACGAAGCCTCAAAAAAAAAATATGGAGGTAGAAGTCTGAGTTTGAAATCGTAACCTGAGGTCTCGGTTTTAGTACTGGGATATTGGTGGACTTTGTTGAGGTCGAGGAGGCCATGCTGCATTCATAGAGAGAAAGAAAGAAGGATAAAAGAGTCAAATTTTAACTACATATAATGACTTAAAGCTTATATGGCATTCATCATTGACCTATGCCTAATTAATAAAAGGGTCAATATCAGTTTACTACCCTCAAGTTTCGTGGTTTTCAACATTTAGTACATCAATTTTTTTTTGTCCCAGAGTGATGCCTAAAGTGTTAATTTTGGAACAATCTCATACATCCGTTAGTCAAACTATTAATTCTCCTGTTAAGTGATGATGTGGCGCCCATGTGGACAATGACTAGATGTCACGTGGAAATTAAAAATATTAAATAATTAATGAAATAAAAGTAAATAAAAGTTTTTTAAAAAAAACCGAATCTGCAACCCAGAAGAAGAAAAAGAAAAAAAAAACCAAATCTGCAACCCAGAAGAAGAAGAACAAAAAAAAACAAAAAACGAAAAAACCGAATCTGCAATCTAGAAGAAGAAGAAGAAGAAGAAGAAGAAGGAAAAAAAACGGAATCTGCAACCCAAAAGAAGAAGGAGGAGGAGGAGGAAGCAGAAGAAGAAAAAAAAAGGAGAAGCTTTAGGTTTTTTTTATTTTTATTTTTAAAAAATTTAATTTCCCCATGGCACCCAGTCATTGTCCACATAGGCGCTACGCCATCACTTAACGAGAGAACTAACAAATTGACTAACGAATGTATGAGACTGTCCCAAAATTAACACTTTAGGTATGACTCTGGAACGAAAAAAAATTGATGTACTAAATGTTGAAAACTACGAAACTTGAGGGTAGTAAACTGATATTGACCCTTAATAAAAATATGTCATTGATTAAGTTCAAAACAAAAACATGTTATTGATATATGACTAAATAGTAAAGTTTTTATTGACCTTTGGCTAAATTACCTAAAGAATTACAAACTAAAAAGAAGGATGAATCTTTAGAGTTTTCATGCAACATCAATATTGAGAAAATTATACCATAAGCTTAAAACTAATTATTAAAAACATATGGTGGCAAGCCGCAAGACACTATACAGGGGACTTATTTCAGGATAGAAGTAGTTTTCAACACAACTGCTTTTTCATGTGTGGTGCATGTTTTGACAATTTGTAAGGGCAAAATGCCATATGCTATGGTGCAGCTGCAGAAGGGGCCTAGGCGTATTGTGGCCTTCATGTGGTTATGCCGTTGTAAAGAGTAATGATAGAGAAGTCATATTTTGGGAGATTACATTGTACGACTTTTCTAATAAACAGTGTTCACTAATACAAGTAGATCACATTCTTTATAGAGAAGTCATATTTTGGGCCCTTATTATTTTCATTGAAAGGTCTTATTGTAGCAACAACGATGAAAATATTGAAATTAGTGGAAATGTTGACACTCGGAAACTTTAAAATCAAAGAAACTATCTGTGAAATTGGACAAAATTCGATTTTTTTTTTTGTCATACTAAAATTGGCATAAAATTCTTAAATTAAACATAAATATTTCATTGAATGGCATATGCATGAAAAAAAAATGCTGAAAATTCTTATTGTATTCTCTTTTCTCTTTTTCACTTACTTTGTTTGTACTTTGAGCGAGATTTTTCAGTGTGACCAGTACAAATGGTGGTACATTACGTGTCACTGTACAAATTGTGGGATATGTGTGCTAAAAAGTTAATAAAAAATAAAAAATTTCACCACTCCTATTAAAACACGTGATGTACCATTTGTATTCTGGTCACAACTAAAAATTTCTCGTGCTTTGACTCTTTCTGAGACTAACAACCAAAATAGTAAGTCCGAATCTCCCTTCTGCGTCGATTATGAATACCAGATGCTCTAATTGACAAGAAAAAACAACTCATCGTGCTTGAATGTATGATTGCAACAGCGCGAGTTATCCAATCAATGAGCCTTTTACAGTTTTCTTTTTTTTTTGGTAAACAGTCCAGTTATAGTTGGCTGGTGTGCTGCAACGTCGCAATCGTTGAAAAGGTCCAGTAGGTAATTTGAAGAGCCAAAGACAAGGCTGATGATTTAAATAGAGCAAATGGCTAAAAGAAATCAGCTAGTAAATGAAGTTAAAAGGTTTTTTACTTTTCAATATTGGAAGAAGTTCTAAGTCCGAATCTCTATTTCCGTTAATTATAAATACCGGATGCTCTAATTGACAAGAAGAACACTCATCATGCTTGAATGTATGATTGCAACAGCGCGAGTAATCCAATCAATGAGCCTTTTACAGTTTTCTTTTTCCTGGTAAACAATCCAGTTATAGTTGGCTGGTGTGCTGCAGCATCGCAATCGTAGAAAAGGTCCTGTTATGTAATTTGAAGAGCCAAAGACAAGGCTGATGATCTAAATAGAGCAAATGACAAGAGGTATAGGGTAGCGTTCTTACCATTTCACAAACCAAATGATGCCTCGTGTCAATGTTCAGCAATTTGTTGTTGTGGCTAGTTGTCTTGCCAGCAGAAATATTGAAACAAAATCCATTGAAAAGGTTCATAGTGCCTGTTTGTACATGATAGTAGGATTCAGTCGCTGCACAAGAAGAATTGTTTATATTTACTCAGTAATATTCTTGTGATAAAATTATCAGAAAAAAGATAATATTCTTGTAATAAAACTTATACGTTCACAACATAGGGTTGTTAATTTTAAATGAACTTAACTTAGAAAATTGTGTTTTAATAATCAGTTTATAGTTGGACTCCTAGAAATTTTCAATTGGATGGAGAGCATCTTGATTGCTTCTTCATTGATCCCACTTTGTTAAACAATTAGGTTAATTCATTTGACCTAAGTCTCCTCTAGACAACAATTAAAAAAGTTTGCATAACATAAATTATAATGCAAAACTGAGAGAGCGATATCCTAGAGAAACAGCCTTGAAATTATAATTAATTTTGTTTCTTCTAACAAAAATTTAGAAAAATGATTTCTACATACTGTTTTAACCTTCTATGCCCCAAAAAAAAAATTTGATACGGGTGTGTTGGGAGAGAATAAGAGAGTGTGAAAATCACTCCTCAAATATTAAGGTGACTAAATTCTTGTTATTTAATACTACAGTATTGTGATATTTGTAATTGAAAGGTTATAAATTTGACTCTCATAGATTACGAGTTTGATACCGAATTACTATAACTACCTGTTGGGTGATTTAGTCCAAAAATCTCAGTTCTCTAGTGCAAATATATACTGTTGTATTAAAAAAATTGTTCATACAACTCTGGTTTTAGGAGTTATCCTCTTCCTAGTTGAGACGACTAATAGAACAAGTCAGCATTGTTTTTAACACCCCCCACTTGGCATTCTCTCATCAAAGCCGGCTTTCGCATTCCCTTCTCTTAAACTACACCCACCAAACCCAATACTTTCACATTCGAATACCACCTCCTCCTTCAGTATTTCATGTGTCTTAATTTTTTCTATACATCTTAAGAAACCTTAAAACCCATTGATTTGAAGGGAAAGTGAAAACCAAAGAAAGATGGACAGGCTCATAAGTTTGGAGCCATCAAACTTTGTTGCAATACGGATCGAACCGGGACAGAAATGCTACGGCCAGCTCACTTTACGCAACGTTATGTACACCATGCCGGTAGCCTTCCGGCTCGAAGCGTTGATCAAGAATCGTTACACGGTGAGGCCTCAGTCCGGGATCATATCTCCTCTCGAGAAGTTGACCGTAGAGATTGTTTATCATCTTCCGCCAGGGTCCAGCCTCCCGGACTCCTTTCCTTACTGCCATGATTCCTTCCTTTTGCATAGCGTGGTTGCGCCTGGAGCGGCGATCAAAGTGTCTTCTTCGACATTCGATGCGGTTCCAAATGATTGGTTCACCACAAAAAAGAAACAAGTGTTCATAGATAGTGGTGTCAAGATTATGTTTGTTGGTGCACCTATTTTGGCGCAACTTGTGTCCGATGGTTTGATGGACGATATTCGAGAAGTGCTTGAGAAGAGTGAACCTTCATGGAGAGCCGCCGATTCTGTGGATTCTGAGGGCCAATCTTTGATTCACTTGGCGGTTGCTCAAGGCCGGCCTGACCTTGTCCAGTTACTTCTTGAATTTGAGCCTGATGTGGAGGCTCAAAGCCAGTCAGGATCTACTCCGCTTGAGGTTGCAGCCTCAAGAGGAGAAGCCTTGATAGTTGAGCTTCTATTGGCTCGACGTGCCAGCACTGAAAGATCTGAGTCCTCCACTTGGGGACCTATTCACCTCGCGGCCGGAGGAGGCCACGTAGAGGTTCTGAGGCTTCTTATAATCAAAGGGGCAAATGTTGATGCGCTGACAAAGGATGGTAGCACGGCTTTGCACCTTGCCGTCGAGGAGCGAAGAAGGGACTGTGCGAGGCTCTTATTGGCAAGCGGGGCTAAAGCTGAAGTTAGTGAATGTAGAGATGGTGACACGCCTTTACATGTCGCGGCAAGCCTAGGGGACGAGTACATGGTGAAGCTGTTGCTGCAAAAGGGTGCGAATAAAGATATAAGAAACTTTGCCGGTCTAACAGCCTATGATGTTGCGGCAGAGAATGGACACACGAGACTATTTGATGCCCTTCGACTTGGTGATAGCTTGTGTATCGCGGCAAGGAAGGGAGAGGTAAGAACAATTGTATGGCTGCTTGAGACAGGTGCGGCAATCAATGGAAGAGACCAACATGGGTGGACTGCTCTCCATAGAGCCTGTTTCAAAGGGAAGATAGAAGTCATTCAAATGCTGCTTGAAAAGGGTGTGGATATGGATGCTAAAGATGAGGATGGATACACCGCGTTGCACTGTGCAGCGGAGTCGGGACATGCGGATGTGATTGAGATGTTGGTAAAGAAAGGAGTTGATGCTGAAGCTCGAACTAACAAAGGTGTGACTGCACTGCAGATTGCTGAGTCTTTGCACTACGTTGGGATTGCTAGGATACTTATTCATAGAGGTGCAACAAAAGACAATAGTAATATGGCACATATATTGACCCAGGCCTCAGTTTCATTTGGGAAAAAATCTATGGGACTAGAGAAAGAGATCATCAGAGGAGGAATGAAGAAGAAGAAATCGAGTCGAGCTAGAGCTCTTCGTGGGAGCTTCGACCGTTCGATGCCATTGGCTGTTGTTTAGCGAGTAAAGCTGGAACTAATATTGGTGCATGGGTACTTTGAATTAGGGTTTGTCACATTTTAGAGCTCACAATGACACTGCCTTTACTGAAACTATATGCGGAAGAAGTTGTTGACTCATTCGCAGTATGTTCATTCTAAATTAAAACACCTAAATATGTATATTTTGTTATTAAAACAAACTTGATGTGTATCAAAATTGATTGTAATTCCTTATATATGCTAATAAGTGGATGTTTTGTACGTTTGTCACGATCTACTGGATAAAAGATGATCACAACATATATGTATGTAGTTGTAGACATCGAAATTTCGGTAAATAAAATGTTGACCGATAGTCAAAGTTTCAACACTCATGTATTACATAAATTTTACACGTAGCGTGTGACTCGACGAAAATTGAAATGAGTCAGAAAAGCCGTCAAATATGACACGTGTCAACACCTAGCAGAGACGACTTATTTCATCTAGAATATTATATTCAAAATTAGGCCTTGGAAAATTCTATAAATAGAAGGCTAATTCATTCATTTCAAAGAACCAAAATCAAGAGGCAAAACCCTTGAAGCTCTCAAGCGCCCAGGTTCTCGAAGAATCAAAAAAGCTCTCTTCGTTCTTCGTTGATCGTTCTTCCAAGATTAAGCCCCAACGGCCCTTGGATCAACAAATCATCCACCTTCAAGATCAAGCCCCGATGGCTCTTCGTTCATCGTTCTTCCAAGATCATGCCCCAACGGCCCTTGAATCAACAAATCATCCACCTTCAAGATCAAGCCCCGACGGCTCTTGAAGTAACGTTTATTCACCTTCAAGATCAAGCCCCGACGGCCCTTGAAGCGACATTCATCCAACCTTCAAGATCAAGCCCCGACGGCCCTTGAAGCAACGTTCATCCATCATTCATCGTTCTTCGTTTGTCATTCGTCGTTCATCCATCTTCAAGATCAAGCCCAACGGCCGTTGAAGATTGTTCGTCGTTCAACGTTCATCCAACTGCAGGATCAAGCCCCAACGGCCCTTGAAGAAACGTTCATCCACCTTCAAGATCAAGCCACCAACGGCCCTTGAAGAAACCTCGCCCAACTTCAAGATCAAGCACAAAAGGCCCTTGAAGAAACTTCTGCCAAACTTCAAGATCAAGGTCAACGGCCCTTGAAGAAACTCCCCTGTTCATCCAAGATCAAGCCTCGACAGCCCTTGGATCAAATCCACAAATCAACTTCTTACAGAGATCGAATCAGAGGATCAAATCAATTAGAGATTGTAACCCAAATTCATCAAATACAAACATTATTTTGTACGCATTGTTCCCTGTCTTTCGAGAAATTTTCGTGTTTACAGTAGTACTACAAAATATGCAAGCAATGAGATATTTGTGAACGAAATTTTGCAGTATATATTGCCTGTTTGAATCCATAATACATATTATAATTGTTTGGCTACGAATCTTATAAGCCGGCAGTAAAAAATCATCATTTACCAGATTACGGGATAAAGGATAATTAATCTCTTCCGGGTGAGAAGATTGATTGTAGAGAAATTTTTCAATAAGATCTGCTTTAGTGGCTCGCCTAATTGTGCTTACAACCACTCTCACACCCTTCGAATCAAACCCTTTGACTCCCCCTTATAAATTGTGTTAAGAGTTATCGAAAAGCTGGTAGCCCAATAATTGTGATCAATCACCCGCTGTGATCCACTTGTCGATCAGCCTCCCCAACTTTTTTAGTAAGAAATCTCAACTGTATAAGAGAATTTTTTTGATATAGAAAAAAATAAGTTACACCTAGTCAGAGGCTAATAACATAAACCATATTATTCCTAGTGTAATATCACCATCCCAACTGCAAATCCTTTGCGTTTTCACCTCCTTTCCGTTCCTCCTTGGCTTGGAAGCCACCTTACACTTGTAATCCAACTTCAACATGCATAGGTTTATTATAGTTCATCGGACCAAAACAATAATCTTTAGAAAATTGATTTCATTATCTAACAAGGCCACCCGGCCTTTAAGTGTGGTGGGCATTGGGCATGGAAGAGAACTCCCTGTGGCCCAAAACATGAACACTGGCATCCAAATTATCATTTTCTATTGGGGAAACAAAACGAATGTTAGCATTGTCATGTTGACATGTAGCTGATGCATTCGCTATGACCATCTCTATCATCCTTCAAATGATATGAGCAACCTCAAGTTCAAAAAGGAGCACTAACTTTTCATAAAACAATTAATGAGAGGATTTCCAAGTAAGATGAACCAGTAAACGCTCTAGTTTGAAGAGTCCATTTCATTAATAGTATTAGGTTTTCGCCAAAGAATAATATTTACAAGGATATTTAACGAACTAACACTCACAACAAAGTTGTATACCACTATCGATTAGCCACACACACATATCAAACTGAATCACAAGTATATATTATTATCGCATTCACATGAGCTGAAATTGAGCATGCCTTCAGCCAGTAGAAACACCTATCACCAACTCAAAGCTAGTTCTTTCTTTATTTCATTTATAATATGGGTTGTAATTACATTATTATGTATCCATTGCATCTTAAATTCAAACTGCCTCTCTCTTTTTTTATAACTTAAATAGTAATATCGCTAGTAAAAATATAAAAACACAAAACAGAGAACGAAAATTTAGAAAAGTGTTAAGAGTTTGGAGGATGCATTTTCCTTTAGGTAGGTGGACAATTTAGTAAAACCAAAAGGGAGCAACCAATGGTTGGTGTTGAAAAAGACAATTTTTCCATTTTGTAGTCTCATAGATCACCAACCATGAATTATCCTCTAAGGTGAGTTGGTGACTTTAGGTATTGTATGTACATCTGGTCCATATACCTACAAGCTGACGGGCGCTCTTTGTCGAAAATCAATCTGATACAAAAAAAGGTTACTATCAGTAATGGTTTTTGGTCAATTTCGTAGTTGCATCTAGAATAATTACCATGAAAAATCTAAGCGCAACTTTAAAATAGACAAAGACATCTTTTATACGTATCATTATTTTTAGTATTTAAATAATAAGCGCAAGAGAAGATTAATGGATGTTTTGCTGATTGTTCAACAAATTATACGTCTGTAGTGT
Source organism: Crataegus laevigata (assembly GCA_963580275.1). NCBI lineage: Eukaryota > Viridiplantae > Streptophyta > Magnoliopsida > Rosales > Rosaceae > Crataegus > Crataegus laevigata. The sequence continues at coordinate 32,838,494 of OY756952.1, forward strand.
TGTATTTTTCTCAATAATATAAGGAATTATGGTAGATTAGTCCTTCAGTGCATGTCACAGGATGCAAACGCCAACCATCGATTCAAAGGAACGAAAGGACAAACACAAACACCCACCCCCCATATCCTAGCTTTTTTCTTGCAGAAACAAGAAGCAGCAACTGCAAACCAACTCAACGTCTAGGACTTATTTTACCATCTCGCAACTTATATGGTATGAGTACATCGCCACGTAATGTTTGATGCAAAAAAAAAAAAACGAGGGCATATAGATAAAAATTTGCACATATTTTTATTTTATTGACCCATAAAGCCTTTGCAGTTTAAGCTTTTCTCCTATGAAAAAGCACTGTACATTTAAACTTTGTTTTGGGAGGGCTGCAAAGGAAGGACAACCTTCCCAAACTTTGACATAACAACAGACCACAAGCAATATATTATTTTTATACCAACGGCAGAAACAAAAGAATTCAACAATTTCTAAGAGCTGAAAACCTATCATCCGAACAACAGAGGAAAGTGTCAAATATCTCGGCCTTGATATTTGCATTGGATTTGACTCAAAGTGAATCATAATCCTTGGTTCATAAGAATGGTCAAGCTCAATTTGGGTTAACTAGGACAAAGCTAAAAGCCAGGGTCACACTCACAGCCCAAGGACGAGAATGAATTTGTAAGTTGACTCTCGAAAGCGATTAATACCCTTGATTATGGTCTGGAATTGCTATTCCGAGGCACCCTCATAATAGCTCAGTATCAATTTCAAGAGTCCATTTTTATCGTAATCGAAGGCAACTCCAAGCTCCTTATCGACTCTCTCTTCAGCATAACATTAGATGGACACAATGAGGAGCTTGGAATCACCTTTAACGGGAGAGATTCTCTCTTGTAATATAGGCATAATTTTGAGTAGCATCACCAATCCAACAAATGTTTGTCACGTGTTCAAAAGATGAACTACTCATCCAATAGAAGTTTAACATGTGGTGAATCAATTGCAAGAAAATACCTCTCCTTTAACTGAGGTTTTGGGGTAGGTAACCTTCCTAATCTGTAATATATATACACACATATACAAATTCTTTAAGGAAAGGGATTCCCATTTTTTTTTATATAGGGATTAGTTGTGGGAGCTCACACCACATCGAACTTTAATTATTTAAACTGTCTATTTTCAAGTTGCACACTTCATAGTTCATCCTTGTAAAATATTAGCCAAATCAAAAATATTTGAGTAATCTAATTGAGTTCAAAAAAATTGACTAACATTATGGTTTCAGACTGAGTTGAATTTTTGCATAGATGGCCTATGAATCAAGACTAATAAAATAGATTGTTCAGATCAGTGAAGTTCGATGTGAAATTGGTCCCACAACTAATCCCTATTTTTTGAAAAAAAAAATAAAGATCCATTCCCTTATCTTATAGAACTGCACACATAAATGTATGTACAAAAATTCTTGAGTGCTCTGGAGTACCGATGCTCCAGGTGTTTGAAATAAAAGTCTAAAGGTTAAAACACCTAAAATACCTAATACTCCCAATCACTCAAAAAAACCTTATGTGTGAATGTTACTGCTGGTTTGGACCGAGTATAAATAAGTTGATGATTTAAGTAGGAGAATCCAAATGAAAATGTCTATAAATGGAAAACGACAACTGCTGCAAGCAATTTGAGGCCAAGCATCGGCAGCGAGGGACGAAAACAAGGCCATGCAGTACACTGCATATGCACTGCCCTACTGCAGTAATAGATCTTTACAGAGAAATTTTTAGTTGTGACGAGAACACAGATATTATACTATGTATTTTTATGTAAGTGATGAAATTTTTTAATTTTTAAGTTATTAACTTTTTAGCACACATATCTCACTATTTATATAGAGACACGTGATGTACTACCTCGTGTGACGGTCACATTGAAAAATCTTTTCTCCATGTGACATGATAAAACGTGAACTCCACTTGCCCCCGACAAAACTAAAAGGAGCGTGGGCATTGATTTTAGTTCACTCAAAACCACGAGACAGCAAAAAATTCCAAATCATGCAAGTTGTAAATCTTATTGGATGTGCGTGTTTCGATAGAGATAGGGCAAAGGCAGAAGAACACAAATAACTACCGACACCTAGTCTGCGTATATGTACGCTATTCTTATTCCGTCCCTCCCAGCTGAATCTGGCCGCATTTGCCGAAGCCATACAGGAAATGGATCATCTCCTGATTCTTTTCATTAAATTCATCAAATTAATCAATTCATATTTTTGAAATTTGATCTAACGACCACAAATAAAAAACTCTTTTACAAGTTATAATAACTTTAATCGTTAGATCAAATTTCAAATACCTGGATTAAATGATTGAGTGAATTTGGTAGAAGAAAGTAAAAAATGATCTCTTTCCTCCATACAATTCAAAGCTGAACCAATTTCTCCCTTACCGTCACCGACATTTTATATAGCAATGTGATCTCAGACAAGGTATTAAATATCGAAGATATCGGAAATATCGGTAGTCCAAAAACACGGAAATTTCAATGGAAATATCGGGATATTATCAATATCGATAAAAATTGAATAAAAACTACGGAAATTGTAAGAAAAACTTGAAAATTTTTATTGAAACTTTGCATGATGTTTATTTAGTCAATTATCTATTAGTTTATCACAAAAAATTGGAAGGAAATGCATTGCATGATGGATTTAACTGATTTAAGTTGATTATATAGCGAGCTGGCAAACATTGTGAGTGTAGAAAATATGTAAATATTTTAGCATATTTTCACAAAAACATAAGTGATATGGTGGTCAAGGTGTTGAAGGAGCAAAATGGGAGGGGTTTGAATCCCCTTGGTGTTTTTTTAAATATAGAAATTTAAAAAACACGGAAATTTCGATGGAAATATCGATGACATTGGAAATATCGATAGTCCAAAAACACGGAAATTTCGATAGAAATATCGGGATATTATGGATATTTTATACCATGATCTCAGATCCCCAAGTCAAACTTTAATTAATTGTTTTTTTTAAAGAAATCAAACTTTACCTGTAGATGATTACATTTAATCACTTTTCCTCTCTGGCACACTGTATATTCGTTTATTTTTCTTTCACCTGAATTATGATCTGTATCAACCAAAAGCCTCTCATAACATGTTTTGCTAGAAATACTTTTATTAGAGACATGTATTTATAAAGTTCAAAGTGTTTCATATAAAATGGACCGCCTTGTAGCTCTCTTTCATCATAGTAAAATTACCACTGCATCATCTTCAAACTGCGCGTAAACTTTAACGCCAAATTAGTATAGATCTTAATTAGTGTTCTTGTTTGATTTCCTTTCTTTATCTTTTGCTTTTGTTATTTGTTTCACTCACAATTGTTCTCGTATTCATTTGTGCTTATGTGCGCACTATAATTCCAGAACCTTAATAGGGACACCATTTCCTACATCTACATCGAAATATTTCACATTGACTGTATATTTGAGAAAAGAAAATTTTAAATATTTTAACCTCACTCCAACTAATACTAAGCCTTTTGAAATAAAACTTCACACTTACGAATTGTGCATGTAGTAATTATTAAGATGAGGACAATATCAGTGTTAGTGGAAGAGACCTTCGACCTGTCTCTATGATAATTCAACATGCTCGGCTTCCCAACTAAAGAATTCTCTCACAAAATATTTCTCTAACAACACAAACTACAAAGGGAAGATCCCTAAGTAGCATGCCAAAAAGAGGACTAGGAAAATGTTTTTCTTTCAAAACTCGTTGGGGACTGCAGTAATCGGCACTCTTCTTTTGTTAACAAATCCAGACTCGAAAGCGTAGAGGTCCCGAAAAGCCACTCCACAGATTATCCCAAGCTAGCCAATGATATTGCACTTATCCAATCTACTAAACTCAACACAAAATAACTTTGGCAAAAGAAAGGTGTGGTACGTTAAAGAATGTAAACAACTAAGCATGAGCAGATATCTGAAAGTGTTGTCTCTTAGACTCTTACCGACCGTTTTCTTCTTGAAGTCAGACTACTACCGAGCTCGGCACCGGTCTCAGACAATACCTCAGGGAAACATAGCTAGCCCTCACACAAGTCAACTCAAAGGTGTTTGGAGAGATCTGAGAGGCATGGTTCAATTAATAATGCACCAAGACTCTTAACTACTGGAAAATTCCACAATCTTATACATATATATATATATATATATATATATATATATATTATATCTGAAATCGTTGTTTCTAACCTGGAAAATTCATACGTGAAATGCAGGTGAGGAAGAAGTAGGAGAAGAACTGAAGAAATAGGAAGAGAAAGTAGAGCAAGAAATATGGAAATAGTTAAAAATTGAAGATTTATTACGATACAAATGGTTGGAGCTCAGGCAAGTATATATAAGGGTCGTGGTGGATGATTTATTAAGTAGTTAGATTTTATTGGGTGATTTTTTAGATTGTCAAAGACTCAAAGCTATTGGCAGACAAAGTAATTAGGGGGAGAGATGAGTGAGAAAGTAATAAGAAGGGTTCATTTTGTTGGTCTAATGGGCGTTAGTGTCATTTCAAATTAGCTTCTGCAAGCATGACGATAGCTAGGATCAGATGGAAAAGTGGCATCTTCTTTGAGCGACTGGTCATATTAGCATATTAATGGACTATGTTAATATTTAATTACAATAAGCTCAAAGTTTACAAGAGACGGGGTCGGTTTTAAATTTAAGGCATTGCAAACCTAGACACAGTTAGAGATTAGAGCAGTGTGCTTAATTTTCCGCACTCAAATTCAACTTTTTTTTTCCTAAAAACTTGAGTCAAAATGATTTCTTATATTTTTCTTAGTTTTCTACCGCTTACCATGTTTATACTTGTGTCTTATTTTCTAACCAATTTATATAACTTTTTCATTATATTGACCGATATGGTATCACTCTTTCCTTATACCTAAAGAATTTTTAATACATTCAATCATTTTTCTTAAGGTAAGTTGGGACTAAATATACTAAACGTAACAAATCTTTCATATTTAAGTTTGAATACAAGATTAAAGTCAAACCATGTCTCTAATTAAAATGTTTGTGACCTAAGAATGAGTTGCCCATGTGAAGAAATTACATTAACTTAATCTATTTTTACAAGAAAAGAATGACGAAAAAATTCTACTTCCTAGAACTCTTAGGATTGTATTCATTAAGATTCGATTATAACACGTTATTGGCAATACCAAAGACGATTGTTACTTATGCTACAAGTACATAAGATTAAAATAGTGTTTGAAATTTTTTTGTTACGGCTGATATTTATGTAAAAAAAATTATTGAAAAAAGCAGATAAGCTCTTAAATTTAGACTAAAATTGACATGTTTTGTTGATATTTCCGACATATGGATTAAATATTAGATAAACTCTTAAATTTCCACAATTTTTTAGCAAACTTTCATCCAAGACAACCCATATCGATTTGCTATCAATATATCCATCGATATTTTCAAAAATTTTACATACCAATATTTCTACCGATACCGATATTTTAAACATTGAATCAAACTAGCAGTCTCACTAATTGCATAATCAAAGAGCAAACAAAATAGAAATTTAACTTGTTTAGAAATGAGGTTATTATTTTGAAAAGCTTAACAAAAAATCCTTGAAAAATCAAAAGCACGTGGCACTCTCATGTTATAATTTACTAATATTATCGTGCGTTTTAAGTATAAATTCTGATCCCATTCCACCAACTCATTAAGTACAAATTCTGATCCCTTTCCACCAACTCACCCAGCAACAAAACATGTACCCGCACCATTTTTGCATACTAATCAAAGGGTTGGTAATTCACACAATGTTTGGTGCATTAACTAATAATTAATTGAGGAAAATGTTAGCCTCCCAACAACAGTGCAAACAAGTGGGCCCGCCACCAAACTCCCACAAACTTCAGTCACCAACTCTGAGCAAAAAAAAAAAAAAAAAACTCACCAACTTTCTCCCTTGTTTTTTTCTAATTTTAATTTTAATTTTTTTTACAATTATTTTCATCCAATTTTTAAAGCTTTATAAGTTACACAAAATAACACGTTACTAAACTTAGTCAATCCGACGACAACAGCGTATTTTCTCATCTGCATTCCTAAGTCCGAATCTTTATTCTTAAAATTAATTTGATTTGACAATGGCTCGTATATATTATTTTCATTTAAAAAAAACCAAATGCTTGTGGATGTTTGGACCAAAAGGTTTTTTGGCGCGTGATGAACTGATATTGCTGACCCGACTGGGACAGCTAGGTTTGGGTTGAGGGTCTGGATCCTTTTTGTGGGAATTTTAAACATTCTCACATTTTAACTATTTATTATACAGCTAATTTTTGTTAGATATTATTTGTGTTTAATTTTAAATAAAATAATTTCTAATCGCATGATTTACAATATGGGTGTGCTATCCACACACCCTTGGTTAATTTTTGTCTGTTGATCTTCTTTAGTTCATTCGATCCGACGGCCGAAAATTAGAAGGGTGTGTGGAAAGTAAAATGGGGTGTGTGAATATCACACCCCTTTACAACAAACGGTTACGATAGGAAAATTCCTAGGATTCTCACAATTTGAATTCAGATGGGATCTAACATCTCTAGGTTTGTATGCATTATGAAGGTAGTGTTTTTTTCAAGAAAATTTTAACGAAAAGGTACTAGTACTGTTCAATTTAAAGAAAAACCATATTTTTACACTAAAAAGTCAATTATTGTACTATTTACTTTACCTTTTATTTTATCCTTATCGTTAAAACTTAAAATTTTTAAATCATTTTCATTAGTTTTTTTATTTTTTCAATACAGCACCAATCATGGGTGGCTTACACTTGCCGTCATTTGATTTGACTCTCGAGTAGGTGGGCTACATATTCCTACTCTTGCATTGTCACTATAAAGACAAATTTACTGATAAATAATTAGAGTGTAACATCCACACATCATTTTTTATTTTTCTTATCTTTTTTTTTTATTTTTAACCGTCGGATCGAATATATTGAAGAAGATCAACAAACATAATTTAAGAAGAGGTGTGTGAGAAGTAAAAAATTCCTAAATAATTTTGTGAAACTCTCTCCTTTTCCTTGCAAATGATAACCATACTAATCAAATAATGCATTTATGGATAAATTCACATTTTAGAACCACGGACAACTATGATATAACGAGTTAGTTTAGTTTGATTTAAGAATTTACCTCACCATTCAATTTCTGATTTTCTCTCCACTTCGTCCTTCATTTTTTCCTTTTAGAATAATCTCCTCTGTAACTTTAATCACATGCAATGTATATATATGCTCTTTTCAATCACATACACTGCATATTTCATTAGTTTTCAAACTAAAACAATGTTGTCGTTTTTGATTTACTATGAAAATGTTTAACAACCGCTCCTTTCACCGATTGTCATCTAAACCTTGAAAAATATTACACCAACAATCCTGTCATTTACTAGTACTCTCTTTTGGTATTGAAAAAGTTCGAATCCATGACCCTATCGCTATGTACTAACATGTCTCACCCGTTTTCACTCCTAAGTATGGTAATACATGATTTTTAAATTTTTTGAGTTAATTCAAAACAAAAGGCTGTTGCTAATTGATAATAACTCCTCCAACTCCGGAGTCTCAAATCTAATTAAAAAAATTCACTCCGGACGCCACCCACTCCCCACACATATTGGTGTCGGCCCCACCGGAGGCATTCACCTACCGCGTCGCCTAAAGCGCACCATTTTCATCTCACTACCACCACCCAAGCGCGTCACTCCAAAATAGTAAAGAAAACACCACGGATTCAGTGCCAAATATAAATAAAATTATTTCTATAAATAAATAAATAAAAGAGTATTACCAAATTTTTCCATGCCTTCTCGTTTATTTGATGATTTTGATTGTTAAGTTTAACTAAATTATAAATTGTTTAATCCATTTTAATTAATGTTATTAAAATTTTAGTACTTAACAAAAAAATATGAAAGTGGTTTTTACCATAGTAGTGAAAAAGTATTGAACTCTTGCATGACGGTGTGAGTTCAAACTTCACTGGTAACTAATCTAACAAAAATTTTGACAAAAAAAAACAACTGAAAAATATGATCCATCTAATTATTGAATAACGTTAGATGACTAAAATGAAAAATTTATCGAGGTTACAGATTACTGTCATTGAAAATATAGAAAAGAGTACAAATGAGAAGGTTGTTTGTAGTTGCCATAACTAAAATAACTTTCTATAAAATTTAAAATCAGAAAAAAAAAAAAAAAAAAAGTTGATAATCCCAGATCTAGCAGAAGAGTAGGTTTTGGCTATAAATATGGCAAGAGTGAAGCATTCGAACTCGCTCCGCTCTCCTCTGCTAACAAATACTGATAGGGAAGAAGAAGTGAACCCACAAAAGAAAGAACCAGTCTTCCCTATCCCTCCGAAAGGTACGAGTGCCCGTTCTTTCATTTACTCCCTCCTCTTATTCTGTCTCTCTCGCCCAGTATCGCTCTCTCTCATTTGATTTCCAATTGTTTTGCCATGCCAACGTGATCTAGAACCCTCGTGCTTCCCACCCATTTTGCTGTTTCTTTCCTTTTTTTCAAAGATTTGATCTTTTTCTTCTTGTCTTAGACTGAGATCTGTTCCGGTTAGTGTCCATTTCTGTGATTCTGTGGTGGGTTTTGATTAAATTTTGAATTTTTTGGATACCCTTTTGGTTTTATTGAACGAACGAATTGCTGGCACTGGGATTTTGGGTTGCGGATCTGAGTGTGTTGTGGTGTTTGAATCCGTAGATCTGCTATCGGGTTTTTGGGTTTTGTAATAGATCTCTGTTTCTGAGCGGTTAATATTTTCTTTAGGATAAGGCCAAAAAATATGGATTTTGTTTAGTGGTTCAGATAAATTCCAGTCTTTTAAGATTGGATCTAGAAGTGAGAGCATTTCTCGTTGAACCATTTCTACACTCTACTGCTATTTGAAGATGAAATTGCCTGCTTTAAACATTAGATCTATAAGTACGAAGATTTTGTGTTTAAGGTCGTGCTTTCTCTGATCTGTGATTGGATTTGATAATGATATTTATTCTCTGAGCTTTTATTGTCTCAAACTTATCTAATTTCTGTGCTGATATTGTTACATAACTCTAAATAATTACACTTTTGTGAATCTGTTGTGTTTTTTAATTTTATGGGGTATAAACTTAATAGTACTTAAATTAAAAGGAAGAAGTGTTTTAACTTTGCTTTGTTGAATGATTGGTATGATTGGACTTTAGATCAATGAGTTTTGAGTTTGAATTGTGCAAGTCGAAGTTTCTTGTAATTGGATATCATGGATAAATCTCCGGGTTTTTATGCATAATATATGTTGTCCTAGTTGTTGATTAAGTCAGCTAAAATTTGTTACATCTTGATCTCATCGAACAGAGAAATGGCGTCTCACATTGTTGGATATCCCCGTATGGGCCCTAAGAGAGAGCTCAAGTTTGCTCTTGAATCTTTCTGGGATGGCAAGAGCAGTGCTGAGGACTTGCAGAAGGTGTCTGCTGGTCTCAGATCTTCCATCTGGAAGCAGATGGCTGATGCCGGGATCAAGCACATTCCTAGCAACACCTTCTCATACTACGATCAGGTGCTTGACACCACCGCATTGCTTGGGGCTGTCCCACCAAGATATGGGTGGAATGGCGGTGAGATTGGATTCGATACATACTTCTCCATGGCCAGAGGAAATGCCACAGTTCCTGCTATGGAAATGACCAAGTGGTTTGATACCAACTAGTAAGTGAACCATCTCTGAGCATTTTGTGGATTCGAAGCTTCCAAGTAGCATGAATTGATAGTCTTATACTAACTTTAACTGATGTATTAAAACAGCCATTTCATTGTCCCCGAGTTGGGCCCTGATGTGAACTTCTCTTATGCTTCTCACAAGGCTGTTGAGGAATACAAGGAGGCTAAGGCGGTATGTATTTGTTTTTATACTCTTTTTAATTTGAGTGTTTGAGATGGGTGTTAATTAGAACGGTAAAAGGAGAAACTTAATATCTTGGTTGTAGCATTATTTTTTAAGAGTGTTTTACATGCTTAGGGCTGTATGTTTTTGTACTATTGGTTTTGTTCTGTTTTTTGTTTATTTGGTCATAGAATTAAAACTTAGAAGCTACATTTCACCCCATGCCACTTGAGCTAAACTTGTTTGCCATGGTGGTTTTGCTTCACTTTATCTGCATGTACACATATCTAAAGGAACATCCTATTTAATCGATCCCACAAATATGATTCAACAATTTTGTTTTTATATATGTATACACACATAGGCAGAGAATCACATGGTACACACACATGCATATCTGAAAGGGCAATCCTTTGCTGGGAGATCCGATTAGCAATGGCGCAACTTATCCTACTTGCTATCTTTATTCAAGTTATGTGTTAATGTATTTCAATCTCTCTTATGCAGCTTGGAGTGGATACTGTCCCAGTCCTTGTTGGCCCAGTGTCATACTTGTTGCTGTCCAAGCCAGCCAAGGGTGTTGAGAAGACCTTTCCTCTCCTCTCTCTTCTTCCTAAAATTCTTCCTATCTATAAGTAAGATACTTTGGTTTCTTTTTATGTATTGCATATATTTGTTTTTTATTTTGTTAAGTTGAAGTATTCACATTATTGTTCCAACTATGATTGTCTCTTTAGGGAAGTTGTATCTGAGCTTAAGGCAGCTGGAGCTTCATGGATTCAATTTGATGAGCCCACACTTGTTTTGGATCTTGAATCCGACAAGTTGCAAGCATTCACTGGTGCCTACTCCGAACTGGAGTCAGCTCTATCTGGCTTGAATGTTCTTATTGAGACCTACTTTGCTGATGTTCCTGCTGTGGCATTCAAGACCCTCACTAGCTTGAAGGGTGTCACCGCTTATGGTTTTGATTTGGTCCGTGGTACCAAGACCCTGGATTTGATTAAGAGTGAATTCCCCAAGGGAAAGTACCTCTTTGCCGGTGTGGTTGATGGAAGGAACATCTGGGCTAATGATCTTTCTGCCTCTCTATGCACATTGGAGACCCTTGAAGGCATTGTTGGAAAAGGTATTCAGTTTTTTTTTTCTGTAGTTCTTTGTGAAGTAATTTCGTTTTTTAAAACTTGTATATCATTAATTGTTTGTCTGTGCAGGTAAACTTGTTGTCTCCACCTCCACCTCTCTTCTTCACACTGCTGTTGACCTTGTCAATGAGACCAAGCTCGACCAGGAAATTAAGTCATGGTTGGCTTTTGCTGCCCAGAAAATTATTGAAGTTAATGCTTTGGCCAAGGCCTTGGCTGGTCACAAGGATGAGGTAAAACCCTTGTATTTTTGGTCTGTTATAGGTCACAGTCATAAAGTTGAAGTAGTCGGCAGTCTAACATGAGCTGAATTTTGGAGTTTGAGTTTGTTCGATTCAGCATTGGTTTCTCATGGTTTGATTAATTTCTTTTTGTCTTCCTGTGTGGTATTGTAACATGATAAGAACTCACTTTTTCGGTTTTTGTCATCAGGCATTTTTCTCTGCTAATGCCGCTGCCCAGGCTTCAAGGAAGTCCTCTCCAAGGGTGACCAATGAGGCCGTTCAGAAGGCTGTGAGTGCTTCATTTTCCATTCACGTGCCTTTCAAATTGATGTGGGTAAAATGGTTTTGTACTTTGAGTTGACCTTTTCTTTTTCTTCTCAGGCTGCTGCTTTGAAGGGTTCTGACCACCGTCGTGCTACCAATGTTAGTGCTAGACTTGATGCTCAACAGAAGAAGCTTAACCTTCCAATTCTCCCAACCACCACCATTGGATCGTTCCCTCAGACCATTGAACTCAGGAGGGTCCGCCGTGAGTACAAGGCCAAGAAGTGAGTGAAGTTAATTGTTCCTTTGTGTTTTTAAAAAATTGTGAAATAATCACAATTTTATTAATAATGCATGAGTAAACGTGCTGATGGTTCTTTTCACAGGATTTCTGAGGAGGAATATGTCAAGGCCATCAAGGAAGAAATTAATAAGGTTGTTAAACTTCAGGAAGAGCTTGACATTGATGTCCTTGTTCATGGAGAGCCTGAGGTAAGCTTTCATTATATAAATGTCTTCATTTTTTCAGTCCTTTATACTTGTTCCATCAATTCATTATTGGTTATTCTCATTGCAGAGGAACGATATGGTTGAGTACTTTGGAGAGCAATTGTCTGGCTTTGCCTTTACCGCCAATGGTTGGGTGCAATCATATGGATCTCGATGTGTGAAGCCACCAATCATCTACGGTGATGTGAGCCGCCCCAAGCCTATGACTGTATTCTGGTCATCTGCTGCTCAGAGCATGACTGCCCGCCCAATGAAGGGTATGCTTACCGGCCCTGTCACCATCCTGAACTGGTCTTTTGTCAGAAATGATCAGCCCAGATTCGAGACCACCTACCAGATTGCTTTGGCCATCAAGGATGAAGTGGAGGATCTTGAGAAGGCTGGTATCAGTGTTATTCAGATCGATGAGGCTGCTTTGAGAGAGGGATTGCCTCTAAGGAAGTCTGAACATGCTTTCTACTTGGATTGGGCTGTGCACTCGTTCAGGATCACCAACAGTGGTGTCCAGGACACTACCCAGGTATTATTCCGCCTCAATATTCGCTTCAATTCTACTCATTATGTTTATTTTCTTTTCTCAACTGGTTTTGTTTTAAAACCTGCAGATTCACACTCACATGTGCTACTCCAACTTCAACGACATCATCCACTCAATCATCGACATGGACGCCGATGTGATCACCATTGAGAACTCTCGTTCTGATGAGAAGCTCCTGTCAGTCTTCCGTGAGGGAGTCAAGTACGGTGCTGGAATTGGCCCTGGTGTGTATGACATCCACTCTCCAAGAATACCATCAACCGACGAGATTGCTGACCGGATCAACAAGATGCTTGCAGTGCTGGAGACCAACATCTTGTGGGTGAACCCCGACTGTGGGCTCAAGACCCGCAAGTACACAGAAGTGAAGCCGGCGCTCAGCAACATGGTTGCTGCCGCCAAGCTCCTCCGCACCCAGCTCGCCAGTGCCAAGTGAATCATTTGAGAGGGGAGGGAGGGAGGGTTGAATCCACTCGTTCTATTGTGATCAAGTGGTTGAGAAATCATGTTTTTATTTGATTAATAACTGTGTGATGATAAAATATTTAGTAGGGTTTTTAATGTGCTCGAGGGCATTTTATCTTTTATTTTTGTTTGTTTTTTTCTCCTTTATATTTTGTATTTTTGAGGCAGTGCCTCCTGTTACTTTCAAATACACCAATCCGATTGGTGGACTTCAATCGATGATAAATGAAGAAGAAGCCTTGTGCACTTTTTGTTGAAAGTCAAAGCACTTCAAGTACTTATTAAGAATTCACTTGTATTTTTTTTTATTAAATATTGGTTCAAAAAACTTTTTAACAAAAAACAATTTTAATCATTTAAAAGTAGGTAGTTCTAAACGAATTTTAAGTTGGGTACATATGTACATCGACATTTTAGCCATGAACGATTCTACTATTCTCCGGATGGTTTATACTAAACCGACATCATGCTCTGCAAATTAAATAAATATAGAAATAAATAAATGACCAACTAAAACAAGAATCTCATCGTATGATTTGCTCATCTAATTTATGTATAAATATAAACTACAAAATTTGTATAGAAAACTAATGAACTCACATCAAAACTCCTTCAACATTACTCAGGGCTTTCTTTGCAAGCTTAAACTTTTCCTTGAGGGCTTTATTGGCTTCCACAATATATTTGATGAAAAACTCGATCCCATGCCGAAGACTTTCGAGCTCCGGGGAAACAGCTACACGCGTGAATATGTTCCATACGAGGCTGTCAGGATACTCGAAGACGGCCTCGAATAGCATCCGGAAATACATTGTCCTTTTTGCTGTTAGCTGCTTAATGTCGACTAGATCTACCGTCTTCAATACTGCAAGGGAGAGGGTGAAAGAGGCTACCATCTCTGCTACGAATTTTGCTAGGTGCATTGACCCGGTAAGCGGCATTGACTCCAGATCTTTGAAGTGGTCCCAAAGGCAAAACTGCAGAGGAATGGAAAATATTTATGAGACGAACGTTAAACGAACCAAAACTTGTTGTAATAAAATAAGGAGCAATAGAAAGCTAATATCTAATCTGGATCCTGCATTTCCCATTAAAATCAATCTATCCATGGTTCCGTGGGCGGTGAACGAGGAGAAAATTCTAAAACCATACCCGTGAGAACAATACTGTGGGGAATCAAGAGCATGACAAATGAAGATAATACAGGAACGTAAAGGTACAAGTTCCAAAATTTGAAAGCAAAATTGATCCCATTCTATATTGCTATTAGATTGTTGCAATCAAGGGGTATTTGGATTGGTGTAAGATCCAAGTGGTGGAAGATCCAAGGCATTCACTTGAGTGATTCAAAGCTGGTATAAGGTTTGATATAAGGAACGAGTTGATTCGCCAACCAGCTTACAGCCTTGAACATGCTTTCCAAGTCACATTGGACAGGGAATACTACTTGGGGTATTCAATTACAAAATAAATTCATTTTCAAACGTTAAATGCTTCCAAAAACTCTCAACTCTCCCTCCACACTGGCCCCTCAACAATATGTTTCTCAAGCTCACCCTTGGAAGGTTAATGCCACAACCAGGCCAAGTAACATAAATACCCAACAATAGAATGCAAACCAATTGGTGATATAAGGACCAATTCTAAAAGAACGCAAACTTCAAAAGACTTCAAAAGAAAATACCTGCAAAGTGAACTTGTGATTTTTGTCATGCTCACACAACTTGGAAGCCAGAGTGGTATAATACTTGTTAAACACTTTCTCCTGCAAACAGCAGTCCACAAGAACCCTGATGATCTCCCTGTCCTGTAAATGGAACACCAGAAAAATAAATTTTTGAAGACAATAAAAGATGACAGAAAAAAAAAGTATATAAAATTCCAAATCTGATGACACCGACCTGCTTTCCAGGCAAATCCAGTCTTAGAAGCTTCTCAAACGCATCAAGATAATCATCCGCACTCATGATTATACAAAAGATTGCCCTCCTGGCATCTGTGTTCATTCTCTGTGCAGCAGCAATCTGCAGCATTTTCTGGGTTTCAAGAACCTCTTTGTCTATTGTGTTGGCAACATCTTCGACAGTGTCTGTTGCTGAGGCAATATCCCCAGATAACCACCATTGGCCCTTCTTATTAGAATCAAGAAGTTTGCTCCATTTAAGCCCTCTCATTAAACTGTCTTCTACCCGTAACTGGGAAAAAAAATACAAGGATTGTGAGGACAATGAAAGCCAGATGAAATCCACAAAATTGTCACTCGAATGACACATTTGTTAACACTGCACTGATCTCTCTCACTAGGAAACATGTTTCATATTGTGAGAGCATTAGCACTGCACTTCTTCGGGTCATCTTGGCATGCTCATTAAAATCTTTTCATTTTCGTTGGGTCAAGGAAATTTATCAACATTAGTTGGAATATAGTTTATCAACTTAAGTGCCTTTCTCTTACTTTTTACTCATCTAACTATAGTATTTATGATAAAAAGACACATGATTGGTTTTACAATTTTAACATTCTTCACGAATAGCCTTGAGGCAATAAAAAAGCAGATAAGGGAAACTCATGATAGATTTCCTCATCCTAATATTTCATTAATTTGGAATTCAAGAAGCACTGATAAAGAAAATATAAATGAACCGAAGACCTTTTGTAGCCATTTCTTTATCCTAGTATGCTGTGCAGTATCCTCTTTAGGCCTTTTTTTGTTGTTCTTGATGTCCAATATGGTCTCAAGCATGAATTCCATCTGCAAGTATCAGAAAAGAATTGTCAGATTTTGATGCAAAAGTTAACTCTTAAGAGTAAAGATGTCTAACTCACTCTTTTGCCGTTAATATTATCCTGGTTATCTCCACAGGAGGCTTTTAGCTCATTCACTCTATTTTGAACACTTTGAATAAAGTTTTTCATTGCAAGAGGATCATCGGCCCTTATTTTCATTCCACAGCCTGTTCAGTTAATAAGAATTCATGTTAGAAACTATTTGTGATTTCACAAGTCTTATATAAGTTTTAAACAAATATGAGAGTATGAAATCATGCTTCTGTAAAAAATACCAAATGAATGGAGACAACCCAAAAAAAAGAAAGAATGGAGATAACAAAAGAAATGTAGAACCATTAGATATTTGATGCAGACTTGATATGCATCTTTTGTCAAAACGTTAATAACAAATTGAAACAAATTTTTAAAATTTGTGAGAGGGCTCTAGTTCGGAATGGAGGGAGTAAAGATCTGCAGCTTGCAGATGATACCATATTTTTGCTTTCTGGGATGAGCAGAAATTTTATAATTTACTCAGTGCACGAAACGGAAATCTTGTTGTTGGGGTTAAATTTAACACGTCCCAAACTATATTTTTTTTACAAAGAAAAAAGAAACAAAATGCAAGAGATTCTATAAGCCAAGGCCACTTGAGTAAAAGAATGTGGCAGAAATCCAAAAGTGCTTACTTTGTAAAACTGTCAGGATGGTAGAGACATCAACCTCGGTTAACCGCTTGCTCAAAACAACCAGAAAGTCGTATATCAATTCACTGAAAAGCATCACCCAGAAGAACAGAAATTATATTAGAAAAGGGTTGCCATTCGAGGAAATATTGTAGAACATACTCATTGAAAATAAACTTTGATAAAATAATAATTTAGTAACGAAAGAACAAATCTTCATGAGGTAGTTTCACAAAAAGCTGAGCTTGCAAAATCATTACAAATTTATTTTCCCTCTTTTTCACTTATCTTAATAAATAACCAAGCATATAATTTTGCTATGCTACGTTAGTCTAGGAGAAAAAACAAAAATATTGACAGTTAATCTCTTCGTTCACTTAAGTAGGAGCAACTCTATAGTTAAACTATGATGTAAGAGGTACACTACATCTACAAGCATCGATGCTAATATCCAACACTTAATTTCATTCAAGGGATGCATTCGCAAGGTTCAATGACTGAAAATTAACCTGTCCAAAATTATAATCTCAAATACAGATTCAGAGTGATAATGTTTGAGTTAAAACTTTCTACATTTATAGCTTTAAACTCCTTCAAATTCAGTTTTTATTTACGTTTTCTATAAATTCAGTTATGCATGAGAATTAAGGTTACCTACCAAGAGCAAACTCCAAATATGCATAAATATGAAAGTAAAAGCGTAACATTTCTCAGCGAAATATTGTCTTCTTTGTGGTACTCGTCCTACAAAACAGAAAAGAAGATCAATCAGTTTAGTCAAAAGCTTTTTGGATAATAGATCATCAAACTTAAAGAAGTTAGTGGCTCACCTCAAAGGTTTTTGCAAGCGAAGCCAAAAGGTTTGCACCAAAGTCCATTCCTACTAAACAGGTCATGCCTGCCACAAGAGCAGCAAAAACAGCAGCATATCTTCACAACAAAAACCACATTAACAAGTCAATACACAGATAAGTTGAAACACTAAAATTTAAAAATAAAAGTAAGGATTAGCTTTATATCCAATTATTGTGAGACTAATGAAATCAAAACTTAAGGAACAAACTTCTTCGAATTTGCAAGGACTACTATATCATGCCCTGAACAATGGACAGCTTGAATCTGCATGACTTTGGATATGTGCAACTCTAAAAGCTCCAATGAATGAAATAATATATACAGTCCCCCTCAATATACTTTCTGTGCTATATCAAATTTATTCCCATGTTACGCAAAAGGGAAAGGAAAACGAATGGATTCTCCTAAGATTTTATCTGCTAAACTTCTTCGAACAGTAGAAGAGGTTTCAACAAAAAATGAGAAATACTCATAACCTACAAACACAGCATAAATACGAATAGAGCAATACCTGTTTACAAATACAGGAGTAAAGAAAATATTTCAGGGATACCAAAAAGTTGGAAGTTTATTTGTTTATCTGTCTTTCATTTGATTTGCTCCACAGAAAAAAGCCAATAACCAAAGTCCTACACTACAGTAACCATATCGTTCTCCCAATTTCTGCAACCTATACTAACCATAGGCCCGAAAACAAATTTTTGATCTCCTTTTTTTTTTCTTTTTTTAATAATTTTTTTTTTACAAGTGATCTTTTTGCAACACAGGAAAAGACATAGAGATCAACTGAAGCCCTTATATGCAAAAAAGGCATACACAAAATCTATTTTAATGACAAAATTTTTTTTTACTTAAAGCCCAATGAATAGAAGACTTAAAGAGAACACGTTGGCAAAAGAAGATCTTTATATTGCTGCTAAAGAAAACCAATCTCAAGCCAAAAGGTGGAACTACAATTCTCCATGAAGCAAGTTAGACTATACTAGTATGATAGTATCAAACTTTGATTAGTAAAGAAGAAAAACTAAAACTTAACTGTTCATTCCCACGAGGACCGCCAGCACAAGATGATATAACCTCCTCACTGAACATCTGAGAAGCAATGGCACGAGGAATGGAACGAAAAATAGCAGACAGGTCACCTGTAATAGATTCCACATTAGATTCGGACAACCTATTCAGAAGACCTCTTACGCGTCTACGAATCTGACTATGCTCTTCTGGCTCATTCCCTGCACGAGATCTTAAGTGGGGAGCTACATACTTTTGAGGAGCAACATATTTTTCAGGCACCTTCCTGGGAACCTTTTCTGATGCCATCTCTGCACCACACGATTCCATTTGCTTAGATACATCAACCGTCATGTCACCTTCCTTGGCTTCTTCTGATTCCTCTAGCACCTTTCTCTTCTTATTTCTCTTACTCGATGATTTCTTGGAAGAAAAGTCTTCAATTTCCACCCCTGCACCATCAGTTACTGCCTCCTCTGGAACTCCTCTAGAAGGTAGCTCACCTTCTGGCCCATCCTCCAGTGACTTATCTTTCTTACGTTTCTTCCGTGAATCGCCATTCTTAGATTTTTTGACAGGTAATGCATCAGCATATATCGTTTCTTCTATGCCAAATGAATCAACAGGTAAGATCCCTTCAAACAACACATTAAGGCCAAAATCCTCCCCCTTCAATTTCCCATCCTTCACTTTGAGTTTCTTTGCAAGTCTCCTTTCTAATTCCAAATCCTCCTCAGCCCCATTCCTATCCATTTCAAGATACTTTTCAAAATTCGTTTTCGGGGTTCCCTTAGATACCTTGTCTCTTTTAACCGCCTTCGAGGCCTTATGATCATCTCGTTTCAGAAACTCTGCTTTCGCTTCAACTTTCTCTTCCGCCGCCGTATTAGATTGAAACCTAGTCTCATTTCGCTCAGAATTAACTCTTTTCGCAGTCAGACCAACAGAATCTTTCTTTTTCTCTACATTTCTCGACTTCAAATCCCCAACATTGGCTTTACCAAGCTTTTGTGTATTCTGTTAAATTCATATTATATATCAAAAACATCACCAAATTGATACATTCTTCAAGGCTTAAAATTTCAAACTATATGAAGAAAAAAGGACAATTATTTGTGCCAAATAAAATAAAAAATTTGAAGACTTACCTTATGTCGACTCCACGACTCATGCTTTCTTGCGTTCTTCGCCAACCGAGCTTCCTTTCGCTTCTCTCGTCTCGATTGCACTGTTAGATTAAATATATGCATCAATTAACTCTCTTTTTTTCTCTCCATCTTCCCCAAATTATCAAACCCAAATCGAAGAACATTGATGAAAAAGAAAAAAATTGATAGAGAATAAACTTACCCATGATGAAAGACAGTAGGAGGAAGAGGCGGACAGAAAATTAACGGTAGCTACCGTGGGCGGAGAAGATAGGGCGGAAGCGTCGAATGAAAAAGTAGTTGAGTGAGGGAGACGGAGAGATGTAAGAGGGCGGCTGCTAAACAGAAAGTTCGACGGAGTTGGATGGCGGGGATGACTGGCGGTGGTCTAGCGTTCAGGAACCAGGATTTAGGGTTTACCGCTTTAATTCACTCACTAGAGCCTTCCTTTTCATGTGGCACTCTCACCCTTGAGAAACACCTCAAAATTAATTTTAAATATTTTTAATTTTTATTAATATCTTAACACAATTATTTTACTATGTAAAAAACAATCACATAAAATTTGCTTACCTCCATAAATCTCACTTGTCTCAATTCTCATACTCATAATATTACTATTCTTCTTCTTCTTTGTCATAAAATGCCAAAAACACTCGCATTTATTAATCAACACTTACATTGAAAAAACTCTGTTATCATATGTTTTATTATTTTGCTGATGTGATGTGCTCAAAATAAATGGTTAGATTGGCCCAAATGTTACGCTTTTCATTTATAAATTGATAATGTTGGTGGCAGTGTCACTCTTCTTGTATATACCAGATAAGCAAACAAAATAAAAAAAATCCTAAAAAGCAACTCTTTATCATACAAAAATAAAATTTTAAAAAATCACTCTTTTTCTTTATATTCAAGATTCAACTCAATCCGGGAAACACAAACACAACCCCTAAATCCAATTGAATCAGATGTAAAACAAATTTGAATATAATTATCTAAATTCAAAATAAAAAGAATCTATTTGTTTGGAACAGATGAAATTGCAGTCCCCAGGCAAAATTTCTAATTGTTAAATTGGATTAGACAAAATCATGAAATTTTGTTCAAAAGCCCAATTATATTAAATCACAAAGTTGAAGCCGATTTTGACATGCAATAGGTCAATAAGGTAGGAATCATTTCAGACTAACCTTGATGGCGCGCATCGGAGGAATCGTCTAATTACTGTCAGAAAGCTTGAATCCGAACAAAGCTCCAAGGTTATAGGGAGATGATGTTGATGTGAATCCAACATGCAAAGGTTGAAGGAGAGGAACTTCAATTTGAAAGATCTGGAGCAGAGTGGACAGAACGATGGCCAGGCAGGAAGAAACCAGGAGGAAAAAACCATGTAAAAATGTAATAATGCAAACTGAGCAGGGGTAAAACAGGAAAAACACTGTACTTCCAAAGTGTTTAGGGTTTTAGTGTAGATTAAATGTGTCACATGTGTGGTGCCCACAACACTTACTTTTTGTTTTTGTTAAGAGAATAGATATTATATTCATACACCACAAATTACTTCTCCAATCCACACTCTTTTAATTTTTTAATAGTTTTTACTTCTCCCACCCACATTCTTTTAACTTTTTAACATTTTCTACACACCACTAATACTGATAAAAATATTTAAAAATTAAAATGATGTGGGGGAAGCAATTTGGTGTGTTAATATAATCTCCCTAAGAGAAATGCTAAGAACGTGAGGTGTAGTGAAACACCCCGACCTGAATCGAGGCATGTTGGGCGTCACGTGAGAGTGACGTAGCCATGTATGCAACAAAAGTGATAATAGTGCGAGAATGTGAGTAAATAAAAACCAAAACTAAACTAATTTACACTAGAGATAAACATATAAGTGTGTGGAAGTGTTTAAGGTAGAGATACAAATATTCAGAGCATAGGCAACCTAGATGCAGTCCAGCAAACTAAGTATTGATTATACAGAACACAAAAGAAATTCCTACATTTATTTGGGAGACTGTCAGAACCGTCGGAGAATCCTCGTGAGCCACAGACACGAACAACTAGCTAGGATCTGGATGGGCACAAAACAAAAAACGTGAGTGGGCAAAAACAAAGCTTTTGAAACATATTTCTTTTTTTGAACATACTAACCCCTCACTGTAAAACCCTTATAATTTCCCAAATAATAATAATACATAGTATATAAAATCATGCTTAAACGCAATGAAAACCAAGGTATGCCATGTCAAGGCATCTTAGCCAATAACTATGTAAGTTAGGTGAAATAAATCAATGTAAAATAATATCTCAGCCGGAGTCACCTAACGTGACCTATACGGCTGAACCTATAGCTCATCAATCTATTCCTGCACACAAGTCAAAATGACCTATTGTGGTTTGTACGACAAGCTGGGTGTAAATAGGTAGGCTCAAATGCTACGATCACGTGAAGGCTGTGCGATGAATCGCGGGTCACCTAGGAGTCGGAACCACCTATGGTGGTCTGTACGACAGGCTGGCACCAAACTTGGATCCAAGGTGAACGTGCGGTGCGGGAGGTGAACGATCACATGAAGGTTGTGTCCTGGCCTCGGCCGGGAGCACTAACACTGAGGTGCAGGACAATGAGCTCTAAATGTACCTACGCATAACCATACACAATTCAATAAGTACCATTATAGTGTACTCACCTAAAGCTTACCTAGGCATCTGCAGCATCATTCAATATTATGCATAACTATACTAATGCATATACTAAAATGTAATGCATCCATGACAGGCATTTAAAACATAAATTCATTCAAAAAAAAGTTTCTGGGAATCGTAAAGCATAAATACGTATATATAGAAAACAAAAGCCCACTCATTAGTGAGTAGCAAGGTCGTAGCCCCCAAGTTTAGCCTGGCCACGCTGGTCCTCAGGGTACGTTTCACCTATATGCGAAAAAACTAATTTAACGTTAATTACTAAGCACATAAACAAAACCTAGGATTAACTTCTCATACATTGCTCAATTGGAGTGTTTGAATATACCAACGGGACCTCCTCAACACCACGAACACCTCCATATTTTTAGAAAAAATTTCTGATGTCACATGCGCCGGCCAAGGCACAACCACACGTGCCTGGCACACTGACGGAATCCCTAATGGCTTTAGGGAATATTATGTTAAATAGTAGAATATTCCGTTTAAAAACTAATGGAGTTACCTGACGCCATTAAGAATATTCCGTCAACTTTGACTAAATATTCTCCTCCTTCTTCGGTGGACCTCGCCGGACTCCGTCATCTGCCAGCGCTAGCGTCACCGTCTGAACTCACCGGAAACTGAAGAATTTTTAAAGTTCAATATCTTCTTCATTTCTCAACCCAATTTCATGAATTTTATATGGATTTGAAGCTCTTGAAGAATAGAACACAACCATACTTATTAGAGGTCCTAAAACCTACGAAAAATGGTCGGAATAAAGATTGGAAAAACTGGCCAACCCTGCAATCCCACGATCGAGCTTATTCCAACGTCCAAATTGTTCCAAAACTAGTCTAAAATGCTAGGGAAGTTGCATGTGTCCTTTTTTGAGTCTCAAAACCATGTGTATCAACCACGATCATGTCGGAGCAAAATTGCTCCCCGTCAGAGCTTCTGAGTTCTCGGCTTCTCGATGTCCTTTCGACGACCTAAGAGTATGGATGAACTCGTAAACTTGAGAGGAGGGTGATGGTAGTGTCCAAAGGCTCAATCCATTTGAGTTGATGACGATGGTGTGTGTGGGTGTCACGGTGCTGAAGGAAGAAGGGGAGGGAAGGCTCGAGAAATGAGGAAATATAAGGTGTACATGTGTGGTCAAGGATTTGCCAAAAGAAAAAGAAAAAGTTTTCTGATTGGGCCTTGGAATATAAGGCTTAAATAATTGGTCCATCTGATTGGGCTCAAGGTTGTAGGAAAGAAAATGATTGGTGGATGAGTATAGTTAACCCAAAATACATTTTCAACATTTTACGAATTCGATTCGGCCCTAACTCATGACAACACGCTTGTAATGTCAAACACGATTTAGTTACGACGACATGAATAATAATTTAAAACTATACACGTACTTCCACGTCACTAGACCAACGAGGGCATATCCGTCATTTTACATACTCGGAGAGAAAATATATACTAATTTGGGACGAGTCGTCACATGTAAAGAGTTCATAAAGCGTCTCATTTTTTTTAGAGAGAAGTCTCTTTAGCATTTATCTTTTATTAATTAAATTGATAATTTAGAATTATTAGTTCAATTCTAATAAACGACGAGTTTGATATTAATTTACTACTGACTAGTTTGACATTGTTGAAATTATTTTAAAGAGGCTTTTAAAAAAAACTGGGGCTAAAATTGTATTTGGTAAATGAAAAAGAAAGTGTTTTTTTTAAATCAAAATCATAGGTTCAAAATAGTAGAATGTAGAAGCAGCTCTACCCTTACTTCTGAAAACAACGTTGTTTTTTTTTTTTCACAGCACATCAAACCCAAACTAGCCCTAAGACAATTTTATTGTGTGTTTTAGTTTTAATTCTTTATATTTTAGTATAATTATATAGTTGCATAAGAAACATAAATACAGACCAGACAATTGCTTGGGATTTGCAGAATTCGTTTGATGTGAACTAATTAGACGGTTGAATTTGTATCATCAGACGAAAGGATCCTCATAGAACTGATCCGGAGAGGATGTGCAATGTGCATCCCTTATTGAGTGCTAACTCCTTGAAAGGCTTTGATTTGTGCTTTATCTGACATGAGATACAATGAATCTCTCATCTTCTATAAAATTATAGGATTATGTCCTACTTAATTACAAAACCAGTTATAAAAATCGACACACCACCATTCTTTTAAGATTCGAACACCTTTCTTAACCAGTTTCTCCCTAATCTTTGGGCAACTAATCACGTAACTGGAATAATGACCTATGGCAGAGCTCCTATGGATTTTGCTTTTGAATGAGAATTAACACTGTACTGGCTGAAAAAATTTAATATTACTACTAAGAAATTTCAAAATGATAGATTTTTTTTTTTAAATTTGTGAATTTCTTGTTTAGTTAACCGAAAAGAACAATGAATTTGAATATGAAATTTTTATTTTTAAACTTTTATACTCATTGAAATTCGGAAATGACACCTATTTATATAGAATTTTAACTGGGAATTGGAGGTCCCAAATTCCAAATTCCAAGTTTTTTTTTTCACACAGAAATTCTAAATTTCTGTCTTTATGAATCCAAACAAAAGAATTGACACATGTCTGTGGCGACCCGTCCCTAATTTTCCTACATAAATTCTCCTCGCATGTGTGTATTGGCAATTAGGCCCTTATCGTTGAGTGACGTGGACGCGTTATATTAATTTTATTTCGTTCGCGTTTTAGTATTCCAATTTCACCCACACGTACAGATTTAACAGTGCTTGAAACACTGTATTGGGATTTAATGTATACACCGAAAGTGTATATTGTCAGAAAATATTCTCTTTTATTAAAGAAAAGGGATCCGTAGCCCCTTACACCAGCTTACTCAACTCAGCCTTCTATTATCTGAAACCCCATCCTCCATCCATTACAACTCACCATTCCATCAAATTGCTGTCATTCCATCATAACACTGCGAAAACCAAATAATACAACTCAATCTCTCACTCCCGTTTCTCTCAAGCTCTCAGACACTCTCTCTCTCCTACCTTCGAACTCACTCTCTCTACATTCCTTATGGAGCAAATTGGAAAACAACTCAAACCTTGAAGATTTGAGGATCCAAGGTTACCTTTGGATTGCTTGGAACCTCACGAGTCCATCTACATCAATTTCAGGTAAAAACTCGATCGTTTTCATGTCGAAATATCAAACTCCGATTTTGGCACTATTCATCAACTTTTAAATGGTTGTGTTTTAAAGGAAACCAAGTTCACCACGAGTCTTAGAACTCTCCCAGGAACCTCGGAGTAGTTCGTTGACTGGAATTGGACGTCGGGATCGTGAGTGGCTTTCTAATCGTAACTAAATCTTTAATTTGGAATTTGTATTACCGAAATTGAAGCAAAATGGCTATTAAACAATGACTTTGGTTTACTAGAGACATCGACAAATTGTTTTAGCTCGGTAGAAACAAAATGCTTTTCCTAAGGATTCTCTCACATAGAAATAGAGAACGAAGTAACTAGAAAGGTTGTTATAATATAATCCCCCTCTTTTCTATAGGGATCGTCTAGAAAGCGGGTTGTTCTGAATACATTCAGACAGAAACCTTATCTCGAAGAAAAAAGGGCTTTCCTTTTATCAATCCTTTCAAAGTTGGCCGAGTTTCGTGATTTTATTCTGACAAGATTTCGAAGGATTTGAAGCTCCAAAGAGGTATAAACCTATTCTACATGTTAAGGGCTTCATTTTGGTATAAAGAACGTGAAAAATGGATGAAAAATGACAAAGTTATAGCATTTTAAAAATTTACCCAGAAACCGACGACTCGCCGGAGAAGACGACGGAATATTTCGTCAAATAGGATGGAATATTCTGACGCCGTCAGTCAAAGATAACGGTTCCAGTTAAGACTTAACAGAATATTCCGAAGAATATTCCTAACGGCGTTGACAGAAACCGTCAGTATGCATGTCACGTGGCCGCGCGTGGAGGCGCGTAGGTCCGTGCCATTTCTGGCGCGTGGGGGCGCGTGACAAGTCCAAAAAATATTTAAAAATTATGGGTGTGTTCGTGACGTCGAGTAGATCAATTTGGTATATTTAAACCTTAGGTTTGAGCAATCTATGGGAGTTTTATTTAAGTTTCTGTATATAGGCTTTAATTAATTTGTTATAAATTATTTTATAAATAGGCGAAACGTATCCGGAGGAATTTCAAGGCCAAGCTAGGCTCAGGGGCTACGACCCAGCACCGTACTAGTGAGTGGGCAGTTTATTTCTATATATATATATATGGTTTATAGTTTCTCAAATGCATTTAAATGTCTTATGCTTATTATGCTATTTTCTTTGTTTAAATTAGTAAATGTGCTTAGTAGAATTACATAATGGCTAAGGCATATTGAGACATATGTTCACCTGCTTATAATCATGATGCTGTGATAGAATACCAAAATGATTACGTAGTATGCATAGGTGAAATTAGTAAGTTCAGTATATTGATTTGAATTGTGTAGCATACATATTGTATACATGCTCATCTTGCTGCACCCCGGTGTTGGTACTCGCCCAGGGCCAGAGCCAGTCTTTCACGTGTATATTCACATCGCACCGTTCGCTCGTCTTGGATCCAAGTTAGGTGCCAGTCCTGTCGTACAGACTGCATTAGGCAGTTTCGACTCGTATGTGATGTGCTTTGCACCAGTCTTTACGTGATTGTAGTACCAGAGCGCATTATTACACCCAGTCCTGTCGTACAGACTGCACTAGGCAGTTCCGACTCGCGTGCTAACCTAGATGATGAGCAATTGTTTATACTAGATTATCGCATGATTATATTATTGTGGCATCGAACTTATCATGACTTGGCATATATTATTGTTGAATTATTGATCATAGTATTGTGAATACTTACTCACTTATGTTGTATGATCCTTCTATGGAAACTATACTTGTGTTTTACGGCGAGGGGTAGTATTTTCAAAAATAAGGTTTTCGAATAAGCATTGTTTTGCTGACCCACTCAACTTTGTTTTTCGCTCCTCCATGACCTAGATAGCTGTTCTTCGTGGCATTCAAGGAACCTTGACAGTTTCTGACATTAAACTTCGGCTTCTGATGTATGAACTTATCACCGTGTGTAATAAGTGTACTTTAGTTGCTTGACTACTCTTCAGTAGTCGTCCTGTCTTTAAGCTCTGAATAACTATAGTGGGCCACACTCACGTTTGTGCACTCTATCGCTATCTTTATTTGAATTGGTTCTAAGTTCGATTTAAATTTATGCACTTTTTACATCACTTACCCCTATGGTTACGTCACTTCACAGTGATGGCGAGCATGCGTCGACCTTTTCGGGTCGGGGCGTGTCATGTCAATTTACAAATTCTTTGTCAAAACTCAAAAGTTTATTTCCTTTATCCAAATATAATGTAAGAGCCTTCCACCATGCATGGTTATGTCCATGAACTAATCAGAGGTTAATTATTTGTTACCTCTCATCTAATTTCTAAGTATTTGTTACCTCTCAGCAAATGTGGTCATTTTGATTGTGGTCAGAGGTGGATTAAAATATTTTTAACCTTTTCGGCTTCATTAGAGATTAATCATAGCCTACCTCAAGCTTCGACCAAAAAAAAAAATCTAATTTCTAAATGCCCTATGTGAATATACATGTCATTTTCTTATTGCGGCGAAGCAAATGCATTTGGATTTTGGACTAGATCAAAACAAAATATATAATAACTAAATAATAATAATAAAAAAAGAAAATAACCTCTATGCTTAATTTGACCAGGTGCTAATTAACGAAGCCGGCAAGTTTTTGAATTTGCAAAGAAAAGAATTGATCTTCTTGTTCTCTGCGGGACTAGGACCGTTTCACAGATTGCTTCTCCATCCATATGGCGTGTTCTGGCTCTTAAGTGAAGCATATAAAATATAGAGAGTATCCATTTAAACCTTGTAATTATCTTCGAATCTATTGAGATTTTACCTATAGAGAATAGTTGATTGTCAAGAAATATATCAACAAAATGAATATCTTACATGTACTTATTCTCACATTCAAGATTTTAAGTTTGATTTCCTCTTTCATTCGAGGTCTTAGCTAGCTTAATCGTCACAAAAATTGAAACAATTAAAAACAGTTCATAATAAAAATCAATATTTAATTAAGTAGCGTTGATTTGCACTAGAATAATACATGCATACTTCTGTGGGACATGTACATATTCCACTATTTGATAATAACGTATCTTCACCAAATAAATTTTGTATCTAGAACCGTTTAATTTATTAATTTTAGTTGAACATTATTCTTACAAAAAATGGTTTGAATCGGAGATCGTGTATCCAAATATATGGAACAAGTAGATGATGTGAATCCTATGTGACATATTCATGATGAATCGTCTATTTATTTGATAGATTTGAATGACTATACAATCTCATATACGAATGATTTACTCGTAAATGATAGACTATGTGCATTCCCCTCATAAAAGAATAGCATTCTTGTTATTCTATCCACTAATTAATGGTGGACGTTCAACTTCCGAACAAACCACACACATTATCTTCCCAGCCTTTTCCTTCCATTT
The DNA here is from genome assembly GCA_963580275.1 of Crataegus laevigata. Taxonomy (NCBI): domain Eukaryota; kingdom Viridiplantae; phylum Streptophyta; class Magnoliopsida; order Rosales; family Rosaceae; genus Crataegus; species Crataegus laevigata. The sequence continues at coordinate 32,867,385 of OY756952.1, forward strand.
TTAACCTTATATAGTAGTGTAAAACGAGATCAAATATATTAATTTATAACAACAAAATTTAGAAAAATTAAGATAATAACTATGTGTCAATCATTTATTGGAGTCACAGAGATGCCACACCAATTTTGGGTGGATTTGATCTCGTGTAAAACATAATAAAGCCGACCATCCTATAACTTATTTTATTAGCACATGGTGTGATGAGCCGACCAAAGGCGGTCTTCCATATTTTTGTCTTTTAATTCGAGGATTTCGATGTTTATTCAACAATTCAAAATGCTATAAATAGACCAGACACATAAATTCCCACACCAAAATACAGATTACAACACCCAAGTGAGAGCTAATACAAAGATCAATATCTGTATTATCAACCTAATTAGCTCCAATGGCTTCCAACAGATTTGTCACCCTAGTTACACTTGCTGTGATCCTTCTTCCCACAATCGCCATGGCAACCGACTTCATCGTCGGAGGTGATAGAGGCTGGACAACTGGTGTTGATTATTCAGATTGGGCCAAGGACAAAACGTTTCATGTTGGTGATGCACTTGGTAATACATACACATTTCAATTATACATATATATATATATATATATGTTTTAGCATAATGAAAAATACTCTATGTTTTGCCATGTATAATTGTTTGTCAGAGTTGTGAATCTCGATCTACCATTTAATTTGGTTCATTCTAGTCAACCAGATTCACAGTCTAACAAAATATGCACATCATTTGTTTGAAAAGTCTGGCAAAATAAACGTTAGTGTTAGCCCCGCATGAACAAATGGTTGATTTATAACAACTTATCATGCAAATTTGTACGTGCATGCAGTGTTCAAGTACTCGAACCCACCCCACAATGTGTTCAAGGTGAACGGAACTGGGTTCAAGGAATGTGTTAAACCAACAGCAAACGATCAAGCACCACTTACTTCTGGAAACGACAGAATAGAGCTAAAGACTCCTGGAAACAAATGGTACATTTGTGCAGCTGCCAATCACTGTGCTGCTTTGGGACAGAAGCTTGTCATTACTGTTACGGACGCCGCGCCTGCGCCCGCTCCATCCTCCGCCGTTCGCGGGATCATCTTTTCCGGATACCAAGTCTTCGCTGCCGCCGTCGTGGGAGTCTTCCTTGCTGCTGCAGTCTGATGGTCGTATCTGGCACATGCAATATGCATAAATACACCTATGTATCCAAATTTATTATTTTATTCTTTTAATTAAAATATGTGTGCGACATACAATAAGAGAATTTAATTCTGTATTATCTAGCAGCTGCTAGCATGTTGCTGTAATTGCTCAATCAGAGAGTCTGCTCTTCTATCATGTATCCAAATTCATTAATTTAATAACATTTTTGCATCTATGTTGGTTACATCGTAGTATCACTTTATCAGTTTGTGCAAATCAAAACACCTAATCCTTACATACTTGGAGAAGAGACATTATGAATTTCTGGATGATCAAACTCGAGGACATAATAGATTGAAGAACTTTTATGCACTGATGTTCCTTACACAACGAACTGATGGGGAGTTTTAGGGTTCTGATGTGTTAGCAGCGTGCAAAGGGACCTAAGAGTGTGTTTGTTGCACGGGATTATTTCGGACTAGACTAGCTTTAGGGACTAAGCTGAATTGGCTTAGACTAGACTAAGCTGAATTGATTTAGTGAATCGTTTGGTGCAATGTCGAACTAGAAAGCAGGATAATTAATAAACTCTAAAAAAAATATTATTTAATTCATCTCTTTTTAATACTTAATTATTAGTTTTATCTTTTTATTTTTGGTTTCTAGAGTCTTCTTCATCTCTCTCTCTCCTCTCCCTATTTTTCTCCGTCTAACTCAAGAAGCTGGAGAGCTCCATAACGCACGACAAACAAATCCCTCCCATCCTGTTTAAACTCCAGATCAAATCGATCTGGAAGAAAAAACACAAAAGATGATGACAAAAACAAAAAATGGATCCTGTTTGAAACCCAGATCGATTCCCTCGAATCCTTCAAAATCACAGCCTCCTTTTCCCCCCACCAACATTGCACCTTTCTCCACCAGTTAACTACCACAACAGCCCCAAGTCACAGATGACGAGAAAAACCAATCCTCATCGCTCTTTTCCGACTTTCTGGGTTCGATTTTAGAAGCTAGTGATGCCCTAAAATTGCTTCTGCGGCAAAAGCTACAGAACAATGAAGAAGACGAGGTGCTCAAGATCTTGCAGCGCTTGGAGTGGATGTTCATAATAGAGAGGGTTCTCACTAAAATGAGCAAAAACAATGGGAAGATGAAATGAGACTGCTAATCCCAACCTGTTGCACGGTATTAGTAGTGAAGCCCTTAGCGAACGCGAGTCCCATCTAGTCCCATTAAACCTAGTCCATTACTCACACCAAACAAGGGACTAGGACAATACCTAAGCCAATCCTATCTAACGAGGCCTAACAAACACGGCCTACAACTCCTAAGGAACCTAAAATTGGTGAGGGTTGTGCTTAATTGCTCACATTTTTGTGAAAAGAAGAAGAAGAAGCAAATGTTGTTATAAACTTCTTATTTAAGTGTGATTGTATAAATCCTAGATTAGATTTAATTCTAGTTATTCTTTTCTATTAGGACTTGTATTCCTTATAAGAGAAGGATTTCTTCTCTCTCTTATTACTATATATAAAGGTAATGCGTAAGGGGATAACATATCATCTACACAACCCTACAAACACATCTCTTTCTCTATATTTTCTTTGTACCACCGGCCCCCTTCCCCTGTCAGTCAAATATAGGCCACAACACGTTATCAGCACGCTCCTACTGCTGCGCTGAGGAATTTGACGTGGAAGTTTTATGCATTAAACTAGTTCATCAATATCATCACATAATCAGGTTCTTTCAAAATAACGGTTTTTATGTCAATATTTTTGTAGCTCTGATAGCATGACCATTCACCATGATGCATGACCCAATTTTACGTTTTTCAAATTTTAGATTCTACAGAAATTGTGTAGGCATCATATTCATAATTGTTGAATTATGTAAATTTGATAATTGCCATATCCATGCATTAAAATTATATGTTCAATATGCATCAAAATTCATTGAATTATAACCTAGAAATTGAAAAAAAAAATTAGGGTTTGTAGATTTACAAACCCAAGCTCATGTGAGTTTTCTTAAGCTGAGATGCACCGAAGCAAAGCCCATGGTCTATCTGAAACGATGTCGTTTTGGCATCGAACCCACAAACCCAGCGCCGCCTGTAGCAGGCCACGACCTCACTGCTGTCTTCCTGGGAAATCACAACTTGCAGTCGTGTTTTTTGGACCTAACCATCGTCGGAAACGATGGGTTTCTCGAAAACTCCAATCACCATCGTTGAATTTGAAATGGATTATTTGAATCCTCACGGTTTCTCAGACCCCCGACATCGAAACCAAGGTTTCCGTCCAAACCTTGGTTTCCGTCCAAACCTTGGGTTTTATTTTAACCTATGTGCCGTGAATGACCGAGGGTCGTCGCCTGAAGCGACGCCAGAGCCTTTTTTGGTTTGAAATCTGACACTCAATGTCGTTGGGGTGCCTTAGGTTCTCTCGACCCGAGCCCTAGTAGGCCTCAAACCCTCGGGCCTGCTTCACACAACATTTTTTTGGGCTTGCTAATTGCTTTGCTACCACAGCCCATAATTATACAGCTCATAAGCTGACTGAATTCTTGGCCCACTTGAGCCATGGTGTTTCCATGCGATCCGAGCCCATGCTGGTGCATCCATGCACCTGCACCGCACTTGATCAGTGCCCTCTATGGGCTTATGTTTTGGGTCTGGCTTTAATTGAAGCCCGTTTGCTGATTTTTTGGCCTGCAACCCTTGGCTTAATCAGCCTGTGTCTATCCAAGCCTAGTTTTTGGGCCTCGACCATGATAAAGATTTACTTAGCCCACCTGTGGGCTTTGGCCCATGTTTTTTGGGCCCTGATTTTAAATGCCTTTTTTAGGCCTTATGGGTTTTATATTTTTTTCACCCACATTTTAATTTGGCTGAAGTCTAAATAATTAATTCCATTATAAATATAGACTTGAAGTTATATTTGCATATTTCTGCATATATTTGTGTTTGTCTGCAGGAACATATGAACATGAAATTTCTAGAAATATGCCTTGTTTGAAAACTTGAAGTTTTCCTTAAAAACATCATCCATAAAAACTTGAAGTTTTTCATGTAAATTTAAATCAATATATGTCTATTAGAACCTGAATGTTCTACTCCTATGTGAATGGATTAATTTTTCCTCCATTACACTAACCACATCTTGTCTATTTATTTTGTGATAGGAACATGTCAAATTTGAACAAACTTGACTTCACCATTTTGGAGGTCTTTGGAAGAAACTACCTCAAGTAGGTCTAAGATGTGAAGCTCAACCTCATCGCACAGAATTTGCGTCCCGCAATTGAAGAAGAGACGGATAACCAGGTTGGGGAAGCTGACAAAACCACTGCCATGATCTTCATCTGAAGACACATTCATGATGCATTGCAAACCGAGTACCTTGCTGAGAAAGATCCATGAGCACTTTGGGTCGCTTTGGCTAATCATTTTGATCACCAAAAGGACATCTTTTTACTTGAAGTAAGACATAACTGGCAGCATTTGCGCTTCCAAGACTAAGTATGTGAATAAATATAATTCTGAAGTTTTTCGAATTCGATCATTTCTCAAGTTCTGTAACGAGACATTGACCGAAAAAGATCTCATATAGAAGACCTATTCGACATTCTCTGCTACCAATATTGTCCCGCAACAACAAAATAGGGCTAAGAAATTCAGTAAGTTTTTAGATTTGATCTCTGTTTTACTTCTCGCTGAAATGCAGAATCAATTATTGATGAAAAATCGTCAAACTCGACCTACTGGGGCACTTGATGTGCTTGAAGCACATTATAGCATGAATCAACACCCAAAAAGCCAATGTAGGCATAGTAGAGGTGGCCAGAAGCCACCCTATTAAGGTTAACAGAGCTAAGGCCCACCTAAGGGAAGAAATCAAGTCCAGAAGCGCCCTAACCTTGCTCCCAAGGCCTCAAACTTCAAGAATAAGGGTAAAGCACTTGAAACCATGGATGCAAACATGTGTTATCATTCTCGTCGTAAGAAGTTGGAATCAAATTTTGTGCAAGTACATGAACCGGAGAGTATCAAAATAGAGATTTCTGATTTTCAAGAAGATACCACCCCTATGGAATATTAGAATCTTTGACATAAACTAATTTTTAGTTGAAATCAGACATTGGAGCATTATTCCCCTATAGGGGCCGAACGCTCTCTTGTGTTTTTGGTTTAATTTTGAATAAATTTCCTTTATGTTTGGATTATTTGTTGGTGATTTATTTTTGGATATTAAGTTTTTCATTAATTACCATCCTTGAATACTTAAATTATTTTGAATGGATATTTGTTTTTAAAACTTTTATGAATGTGTGACCAATTCAAATTAAATTTTATTCTAGGTATGACTAGTTGGAAAGTTAGTTCTCTGGCAGATAGTGCAACCACGCACACTTTTTTGCGTGAACGCATATATTTCACTAACTTCATAACTAAGAATGCACATCTGACAACCCTCTCAGGCCTATCCAACTTGATTGAAGGATACAGTAAGGCATGTATAATATTGTCCAATGGTAAAATTTTGACCATTGAAGAGAGACTTTATTCTCCACGTTTCGGAAGAACATTGTTGAGTTTCAAGGACATTAGAGATAATAATTACCACGCTGAAACCTATGTAGAAAATGGGGTTAAATTTATGTGCATAACTTTCTACGAATATGGCCACAAGTGCATTCTAGAGAAGATGGAGCGTATCCCAAGTAGTCTGTATATTACGACTATATGCCCTATAGAAAGCCAGTATTTGGCCGACCCTACCTCTAGGACCGCGCATGAAATTACACTTTAGAATGATCGTTTGGGACACCCTAGATGAACAACGATGCGCCGTATCCTCAAATGATCGCACGAGCATACACTAACCTGAAGTTTAGGTTCGATTCAAGGAATCGCATGTCAAACCTGCTTCATGAGAAAGCTTATTATTGAGCCTTCTTATGACAAGATTTGTTCGAATCCTCCTATTTTTCTACAAAGGATTCAGGGGGACATTTGTGATAGACATTTTATTGTACTTAGCTCAATGCACTAGACCCGACATCTCTTTCACTGTTAATCTTTTGGCAAGATACAGTAATGCACCAACACGTAAACACTGAAATCTTTTTCACTAGACCCGACATCTTTTTCATTGTTAATCTTCCTTTACCTTAAGGGTACTACGGATTTGGGCTTGTTATATCCCTACGAATCATCTAGAGATGCCGCACCACTTTATCTCGAGTCATTCTCACCTTGTGGGTTATGCCGACACATGATACTTATCTGACCCACACAAGGCGCGTTCTCAAACGGGTTATGTCTTTACTGTTAGAGGCACCGCAATCTCTTGGAGGTTAACTAAATAGACCTTAGTTGCCACTTCATCTAACCATGCTGAAATTCTTGCCCTCCATGAAGCAACTCAGGAATGCTTTTGGTTGAGAGAAATTGTGGGCCATATTCGAAGCTCATGCAATCTTTACCCAGTCTAGCATGTTTCGACGACGATTTATGAAGATAACGCAGCATGCATTGAATAACTTAAGAAGGGTTACATCAAAGGAGATAACACCAAGCACATTGCGCCGAAATTCTTTTTCTCACATCAACAACAAAAGCATCAAAGGATTGAAGTCACACATTTTTTAATTTGTTCACAAGACAATCTGGCCGACCTTTTCACCAAATCACTATCGAATGCAACGTTTCAGAAGCTTGTTCAAGGAATTGGTATGTGTAAACTTTCTGAGTTGTAACATTAATTGATAGTTCTATTTGGAATTGTGTCAACTCAGGGGGAGTATCCTGAAGTATACTTACTTCATCTTAATATACTATTTTCCCCTACGATTAGGAGCATTTTTCTCAACGAATTTTTGCTAAATATTATATCGTTGAGCGCCTCTTTCTCCTCTTTCAATTTGTACTTTTATCCTTTTAGGAAAAGACAAAATGTATCTTTGGGAGCAAAAGGGCTTAATGTTGTGAGGTGATGAAGTTATGATTAAATTAGCCATGATCGATCTTTGGGCCACTAATCACGTAATTGGAATAACGACCTATGGAAGAGCTCCATAGTTGTCATGATCGCTTCTTGTTAGGGTTTTTACTTTTCGATGAAACTTAGGAGAGTCTTCAACATGCAAGGCTTATGTCCATGAACTCGGAGGTTAATTATTTGTTACCTCTCATCCAATTTCTAATTATTCATTGTTACCTCTCAGCATGTCATTTGAGTGAAATCAGGGATTCAAAGGTGTGGGTTGAAATTTCTTTAACCTTTTTGGATCCATTAGAGATTAGACATACTTTTTAGCAAGGTTCTAAAAAATGTCAGGCGCTAGTCGGGCGGCGGGCTAGCGCCTAACGGCTAGGCGGATTTAGGTAAATTTTTTTGTATTTCTTGTAAATAAGTGCATATTGACACCTAAAAAAAAAACTATACTTGTATAGATAATAAAATAATGACAAAATACAAATTAGGTACACTATTTCTATAAGTATTGGATGAACTTGTAGTAAATCCATAATTTGTAAATTAGATACACCATTTCCGTAAGTATACTACCATGAAACCAAAAAAAAAGGGAGGTTTAATAAAACATCCCCGGTACTCTTTACTTTTAACGAAAAACCGTTTTTTTACCTTTAACTGTCACTATTCACTATACCTTTAAAAGTGGCTTTTCGTTAAAAAAAAAGTTTTCAAGCCATTTTCATTAGTTTTCCTAAAAAAAAAAGCACACAATTAATTAAAAAAATATAAAAAAACCTCCTAGGATCGCCTAGACCGCCTAGCCCACCTAGCCGCCTAACTCGCCTAGGCCCAATCCGATTTTTCTACCCGATTTGCCCAAAAACGCCTCGGTTGCTAAGCGCCCAGCGCCTAGGCGGCCGCCTAGGCCGTTTTTTAGAACACTGCTTTTTAGAGTGTGAAATACCTCAAACTTTGACAAAAAAAAAAAACACTAATTTCTAAATGCCCTCTGTAAATACACATGTGATTTTCTCATTAAGCGGTGAGACAAATGCATTTGGACTACAGATCAAAACCAAATATATAATTACTTTTATGCTTTGACCAGGTACTAATTAACGAAGCCGGCAAGTTTTTGAATTTGCTAAGAAGGGAATTGATCTTCTTGTTCTCCGCGTGAGACCTTATGATTAGGACCGTTTCACAGATTGTTTCTCCGTGTGGCGTTTTCTGGCCCTTTGGGATCAAGTGAAGCATATAAAAAAATAGAGAATATATATTAAACATTGTAATTTATCTTCGAATCTATTGATATTTACCTATAGAAAATAGTGGATTGTCAAGAAATATATGAACAAAGTGATTATTTACATGTATTTCTTCTTACATCTCTTCATTTGAAGCCTTAGATTAATTATTATAAAAATTGGAACAATTAATAAACAATTGGTAATAAAAATAAAATTTTAATTAATTAACATTGATATATTCCACCATTTGCTAATAATGTATCTTCACCGTATATATTTTATAATCAGAACCGTATGATTTCTTAATCTTTATTCATCATTCTTACAAAAAATAATTTGAACCGAATATCGTGCATCCAAATGTATGAAATAAATCGACGATGTGAGTCTCAAATTAACATATTCAAGATAAATCTTCTATTCATTTGATAGATTTGAATGACTGAAAAATCTCTGATTTGAATGATATATATGGATAATCTTTAAATGAAAATTAAAAAATTGAACAGTTTCGATTATAAACTTTATATGATAAAAATGTTATTTGTAAATAGTAAAATATGTGCATTCTCCTCGTAAAAGAATGCAAGCATTATTCCATCTATTAATTGTGGACGTTCAGCTCCGAACAAACCACACATTTTATCTTCCCAGCCTTTTCCTTCCATTTTAACCTTACATAGTAGTGTAAAACACAATAAAGCCGACCATCCTATAACCTATATTGTATTAGCACATAGTGTGATGAGCCGACCAAAGGCGGTCTTCCATATTTTTGTCATTTAATTGGAGGGTTTCGATGTTTATTCAACAATTCAAAATGTTATAAATATAGACCAGACACATACATTCCCACACCAAAATACATCCAAGTGAGAGCTAATACAAAGATTAATATCTATATTATCAAATTAATCAGCTCCAATGGCTTCCAACAAATCTGTCACCCTAGTTACCCTTGTTGTGATCCTTCTTCCTACAATCGCCATGGCAACCGACTTCGTGGTCGGAGGTGATAGCGGCTGGACGACTGGTGTTGATTATTCAGATTGGGCCAAGGACAAAACGTTTCATGTTGGTGATGCACTAGGTAATACATGCACATTTCAAGCATACATTAGAAATATAAATTATATGTTTAGCATAATAAAAAATAATTGCTTTGCCATATATATGTAATTGTTTGTCAGATTTGTGAATCTCGATCCGCCATTTAATTTGGTTGATTCTCGTCAACCAGGTTCACAGTCCAACAAAATACATACACATTTGTTTGACAAATCTGGCAAAAAAAGTTATTGTTAGTCGACACTCGCATGCACAAATGATTGATTTATAACAACTAATCATGCAAATTTGTACGTGCGTGCAGTGTTCAAGTACTCGAACCCACCCCATAATGTGTTCAAGGTGAACGGAACTGGGTTCAAGGAATGTGTTAAACCAACAGCAAATGATCAAGCACCACTTACTTCTGGAAACGACAGAATAGAGCTAAAGACTTCTGGAAACAAATGGTACATTTGTACAGCTGCCAGTCACTGTGATTTGGGACAGAAGCTTGTTATTACTGTTATGGACGCCGCGCCTGCGCCCGCTCCCGCTCCATCCTCCGCCGTTCGCGGGATCATCTTTTCTGGATACCAAGTCTTTGCGGCCGCCGTCGTCGGAGTCTTCCTTGCGGTTGCAGTCTGATGGTCATATCTGACACATGCAATATGCATAAATACACCTATGCATCCAAATTTATTAATTTATTCTTTTAGTTAATTGTGTGCGACATACAATAAGAGAATTTAATTCTGTATTAGCTAGCACCTGCTAGCATGTTGATGTAATTGCTCAATCAGAGAGTCTGCTCTTCTATCATGCATCCAAACTTATTAATTTAATAACATTTTGCGTCTATGTTGGTTACATTCGTAGAATCACTTTATCAATTTGTGCAAATCAAAACACGCAAATCTTACATACTTGAAGAAGACGACACGATGAATTACTAGATAATTAAACTCGAAGACAGAATAGATTGAAGCACTTTTATGCACTGATGCTAGTTCCTTATACAACAAACTGATGGGGAGTTTCAGAATTATGGTGTGTTAGCAACGTGCACAGGAACTTAAAACTCCCCTTCAGTTCATTGCATAAGGAACCTAAAATTTGTGAGGATTGTTGTTAATTGCTTCAAATGTTTTTAAAAAATGCAAATGTTAAGTTTTCGTAAGATATTTTGCACGCACAAGGAAAAATGTGATAAGCCACTTGAAAGCGGGCCTCCCATTATTCAATCATACATATGATATTGAATATCTTTAAAATGTTCTGCATGAATCTTAAGGATTCCTGTTTGGGCCCAAAATAATGGTTTGGGCCGAGCGAGAAATATTTTTCGGTCCAGAGGCTTAGTTGGAAAGGTGCTATGGGATATTTAGCTTATAGGCCGAGTCCCGTTAGGAAAAGGAGTCGTCCAGATAGAGATAAAGGAAGCAAAGACCACTCGTGTGACGGACGAAGAATCCCAGTGCAATAGGGAGTCTCGGCGAGACTAGGATACAGAGGCAAAGAAGAACATGGCCGAAAGGGGGCTAGGTTCAGAATCCTGGTGGAAGTAGGAATGGTCGGGATAGGGCCGGAACTGAGGAAGAAATCCGAGTCCAAGTGGGATTCCAATTCGATCAATTCAGGTTTGCTGCTATAAATAGAGGGGTAAGGGCAACATTCAAGAGACCTCCAACTTAACATACAAATCTGCCCTGCGCAAACTCTCGCTCTACGCGAAACCTCTCAACACCTTTGAGATTTTTATTTTCTTTTTCGCCAACACATCTTCAGTTTGGATAAACAGCACTATGAAGGCAATCGGTGGTATCTTCAGTTTGGATAAACAACACTACCGCCGTAGAATCAGCTGACCTCGGAGCACCTTCAGTTTGGATAAACAGCACTGCATCGAGGCCGACTGATTACCTATCCAAGTCTTGGTCGACAAGGGTTTTCGAATCCTTGTTGGTAGAGGTCATCTCATTAGCTTTCTCGGTGAAGTGAGGTGTTACTGATTTAAGGCTCGACACATCAAACGCCGAGTTGGTTTATGATTGGATACTCACAAGTGGGATTTAATGTTCAGCATTCCAACAGTCGAACCACATTCACTATCAAGACTTATATTTGCTTTGAGTATATGTGCCCCTACACCTTGGTATCGATTCCGCGTGAATTCACCTTCACAAATACAGTTACTGTGCCCGAATCTGACGACGACGAGTCGTGAACTTCGCAAGATTAGCAACCTTGTCTTCAGTTTTGAGAATCCAGAGGCCGAGACATGTTCCTTCCTCGGCCGCAATCGTGAGAAGAAGAAGTCAACCTCGCGCATCAACGCAGCACATTAGCATATTTTACTCCCCGGCCGAACTCGGCCGACGAGTTGGCACGCCCCGCACACAACTGAATGACGTAGTTAGCTTATTAATTAATCGGCATGCGTGCCGTGTAGGCTAGGTAGTTTTTGTAGTCAACAATTCCAAATCGGATTTAAAATGTGGTTAATGGCTCACAATTTTTGAGGTTACATTGCATCCTCAACTGAAAATTGTGATAAGTTATTTGGAAGCAATATTACCATTTTATTTATTTATTGAACTTTTAAGCTGGAAAACATAAAAGTAAATTAAACATACCATCGGGGTGAAAATTTAGCCAGAACGTTATGTTTTTTTATAAAACTTCCACAACCAATGGAAGTGGGTAGTTGCTCACTAGTTTTGTGAAGAATGCAATTGTTGGGTTTTCATAATAGTTTTTGCGTGCCTTGAGACATGTTGAAGTGGATGGGACCTAGACCAATAGTGAGCCGTTCAATCAGATCTTACTATTTATTCAATAAGAATAATATTTGCATTCCTCTATGAGGGGTGAACTCATTCATTCCCCTACTTGTGAATAATATTTGCATCTTTCACAAAAATTAGCAATTACCCATGAACTTTAAAACGGTTTTTATTTTTTATTTTTTAAATTTATTATTATTTAAATTTTATATATCTTTCAAAACCATCACAAAAAGCCTATTTGTGTGACATTTTCCCCGTACATAAGCTTCTTAAAATTTTTGTAAGACATTTCAAATTTGTTCATGTCGACGAAAGTATCAACAGGTTACTGCGCTTACAGCAACCACAATTAAACTCACCGGCTCTGACCAAAGGGAGATTTTTTGAAGTGCCAGAAATAAAGCCCAGTATATCAAGTGTAATAATATAATTGGTTGGAAGTTTGAAAAAAAAATTCCAAACAATTGTAGTATGAAACTTAGTGTTCGAACATATTCGTAGCACACTGAAAAATCTCCTAACCAAGAAAGTATTATGAAGTGGAACAAGGAGCAAATTTGAGATCTCTAGAGATCCAACGATCCTTCTTAGAAGTTGATCAAGTCAGGAAAACACCAAAATACCATTTCCCAAGCTCTTTTGTTTCCTTCTTTAAGTTTGTGAAGCATAAATTATAATAAGCCGACCAAATTATTATATATTCTAAAATTGAAGGGTGGGAGGCACTGTAGCAGCCTCAATTCTTTGCCACTCGATTTCACTTTATTTACAAAAATACCAGCCGAATGGGGCTGGTTTGAGAGGTAATTTCTCAAAATTTCGGAGGGTGATTTTGTCCATATGGTTTCTCAGGGAGCCACTCGATTTCACGTTATTTACAACAGAGCCGTCGGGTTTGGGCTGTTATTTGGGATGGGTTGGAGGGGCATTTTTGTCCTCTTAGTTTCATACGGGTTGGGGTGGGTTTAGGTATGCTGTCATTCAGTGAGGGTTTCGGGGATGGGTGGCCATGCCTCCGATAAAGAGAGAGGGAGAGAGACAGAGCGAGAGCGAGAGAGAGAGTAGTGGAGATCTCAGCGCCATTGCTGCAGATCCTCGATTTCATGAGTGGGAGAGGGGGGTGAGTCAGAGAAAGTTATGGGGGCCTGTAGTTAACGGGACACGAGAGTCTCAGGAGTTGAACCCAACCAGCTCTCATACGAGCCTGAGGCGAGGACTCCATATTTCCCTCTTGCTTTGCTGTACTGGTCATGTTGCTTGATGGAACTGCGGCAGTGCTCTTCAGCTGCTTGATTCTCTCTCTAAAATACCCACTCATTGTTGAAGCTTCAATTTTCATTTAAAATTTTCCCTGTTGAGGTAAACTCTCTGCTAAAAGCTTCTAATTCATCTTTTATTTCTTATTTCATCTGGGCAAATTTTTAATGGATTTATGTATTTTTTTTTCCGTTGAATTTGAACTTGAATCTGAATTATGGATTCAGAAAAAAACAAATTGATGAAATTTTAATTGCGTGTATGTCGGCTAATCGTTTCTGTATGATTTGGTGGTTGCAGACCTGGACTGTCGAATGGAGAGGATGAAAAGCAACTGCAGGAAAGCAGCAATGAAGAGCTGATATTGGGGCTGGGTCGGATGGGCAATTGTGTCCTGTGCGTTTGAGACAGATTGGGGTGGGTTTAGGTTTGCTGTCATTCAGTGAGGGTGATAGGATTGGAGGCCATGCCGCCTCTGAGATAGAGATAGAGAGAGAGGGAGAGAGAGACGGGGACAGAGCGAGAGAGAGGGATTTCAGGGATTTGCTAGATGTCGATGATGTTTATTAATTATTTGTTCTTACTTTTCACTTCAGCAGAAACACCCGATTCATTTTATAGTTCTTTCAATTAATTTGGAAGTTCAAGTTCTCCTTTTTATTTTTTAACTGGAATTTGATTTTTTTTTTTTTTTTTTTTTTTGTGTGATAGGTTGAGAATGTGAAAGCTCTGCTAGAGGTGGAGGTGAGAAATTTAATTTAATTCATGATTTATTGTTGTTTTTTTTTTACTTTATTTTTGTGGGATTGTGCTGCTGGATTTACTCCATTTAGCAGTTTAAATGTTTTCCTATATTTATTTATTTCCTTTCTTTTGTTGCAGCCATGTCTGTCGAAGAAGAACTATGGAACATTGTGAGGGCCAATTTCTTGGATTTCAATGCCTGGACTACTTTAATTGAAGAGACAGAGAGTGTTGCAAAGGTGCATTAGCTGGATTTTTTAGTCATTAGATGAATCCTTTGGGTGAGTGTGAATCATTTGAGATTGCAAAAGATAAGGTTTTGCAGAGAAATTGTTGTTATTTAAATATGAATCATATGAGGTTGCAAAACTGTGAACTTAACTTAACTGTACCTTCAACATGTTCTTAGATATTTCTGTGATTTTCAGCTGCCTTAGCATACAATGGTCTGCCCATGGTTTCGCATTAGTGGGTAATATGAAAATAGATGTGTTTGAAATAGCTGTAGTTTACCTGTATAATCTTAGATCTTACTTTTTGTAATTTTATGTAGCATGACAGATGATATCTAACCTTTAGTCAATAATAGTAGTGATACAGTGAGGAAATGAGGATTTCCAAACTGGTAACTCAATCTGCCCCTCTATATTATGGAAATGGTAATATGTGATAAATTTTGTGGTTACTCAATGATATTGTTGTTCTTATAAGAGAAATTTTTACTTGGTGTTTGCAATCAAATTGGTGTTTGCCACAACTCTTTGCTGTCAGAATCTACTAACTATTTGAATATGCTTCATACATTTACTTGGCAGTTCTTTTTGAACTAACAAATTGCTCTACGTTTATATGCAGGATTACGTATTGAAAATTCGGAAAATTTACCACGAACCCACCTTTCCCTTCACTCGCCACGAACCATCTTTCCCTTCTTTTCTCCCGCCCTCAAATCTTCTGTTTTCCCTCTCACAAAATACCCAAGGAAACCCTGCTTTTGGTTTATTTTGGGATTTTGTTTGCGTTCTCGATTTTCAGACGATGGGCCAATTGGTTGAGATTTGGATTTCTTCCCTTTTTGTTGAAATGCACAAATTTTGTTTCGGCGGGATCGGTCTCGAATAGCTGCGTGTGTCTACCCTTTCCAAGGTATGGTGTTCATCGATGGCATGTTTTAGTGTGTTTGTGTTTTTTTTTTCTTTGTTTTATATTTCTAATTTATCGTTTGCTGCTTGACAATGGTGATTGTATGTTTTAGTTTGGATGTTTTTGTGATTTTGGGTTGGTCAGTTTTTTTGGGCTGCTTGAGAAAATGTGATCCCATGTTTTGATTGAGTGAAATAATTAATAGATAAAAAGAGTGGAGAATTAGTGTCAGGAGTAGTGATGGAAAAAATGAGGAAAAAAAGATAGATGTGGAAGAAAGGGGGGACTGGAAATTGAGCAAAGTGAAGAGAAAAAAAAAGGGAGTTAAGTGAGCAGCCAAAAGAGAAAAAAATGAGGGAAAAAGGCTTAATGTGGGGAGTAGGCGAAAGAGAAAAGCAAGAGAAGGGAGACAGAACAAAAACAAGGTGTGGTTTTATTGTTGGTTTTATAAAAATTTGGAATTTGGTTTGAAGCTTATTTGTTATTAGTTTAGTCTAATTTAGTGTTGGTTTATCTAGGTTTGTAGCTAATTTAATGTTAATGTTGATCTAGGCGTTTTAATTTGTTGTGAACTTATATGAGTTTTGTTTTTTAATTGTTATTTTACAGTTGCTAGGGATGACTTTGGCTTTTATATTGGTTTGGGTAGGCGTTTTAATTTGTTGTGAACTTATATGAGTTTCGTTTTTTAATTGTTATTTTACAGTTGATAGGGATGACTTTGGCTTTTATATTGATTTGGGTATTTTTTTTTCATTTGAAGATTTAGTGTCATTATACACCTTTGCACCACTGTTTGTTCTGTTTTTCTCGGTTTCTGTATATAGTTTTGGTAGAATTGGACTGTTCTTTTTAACTTAATTAAAGTGTTTGAGACTTAATTGAATGAAAGTTTAGTTTGGTTTTTCTGCCTTGCCTTCATTTCCTCGGCGCAGAGCATCTGTGTGTGTTTCGGACTAATGGGTTTGTGAAGATGGATAGATGTATGGCTCGGTTGCAGGAGCTGTAGTACACAGTTTTGGGCGGTACGAAGGTGATCTCAGGAGTGAGTCTCAGCCCTGGGAGTACTAGAGGTTATCTCAGGACTAGCCTCCGATGCAAACAGGAAACTGCAAGGTTATTGAGAATCTGATTTGAATTTGATTTATACAAACCAGGAACAAAAAATCCCAGCTTTTGCTTGGATTTGAAGTTTTTGATTAGTTTTGGCCAGTTTTGATATTGGAACTGAAATGGGTCTTTTGATTTATGCAGGATTAAAGGCTCAGCCCCTAGAAAATCTCCTGTTGGCAACAGGTTGTTCCCCCATACAGGTGATTAATCGTTTTTCAGTCTCTGTTCTATTTGGATGAGAAAGTGATTGAAAAAGAGGATTTTTTTTATTTGTTGGTTGATTTGTGTATGGACTATGTACTAATTTTTTTTTTGGGATTTTGTGTAAAGAGTATTGTGTGAAACCAGCAATGCAAGAGCAGGATCTGATTAGTCGTGCCCGAAAACGGGGTTTGTTTCTTAAATCACATTCTTTAGATTATTAATGTGCTTTATATTTGTTTCTCCTTTCCAGCATTCTCTTTTTGGTTTTTGGAGTATGTGATTTATATTTGATTATATAAATGTAGCAATTAATTTACATCCTTATGACAGCACATATGTGAAAGTGCATTCGATTTCAATGTGGGTATATGTGACAGGATGTGCTTGCTGCTGCTGGTATGCTTGCTGTTGTTTCTCGCACTGTTAACTTTTTTTTGTCTGTATTGCATCTTGCTACTTCGAAACCTTTCTTTTAGTTGTAAATATCTGTATTGCATCTTGCTACTTCGAAACCTTTCTTTTAGTTGTAAATAAGAAGTGTGCTTATGTTTTTGCTACAGATCCTGAAGAAAAGTATACAAATGGATTTGATTTGATTCTTGGAGCTGACATATATATCCACAATTGTTAATTTTTATCATGGTTAAGCAGCATGCCTGTATTATTTGCTACTAACTGAGAGAGTGCACCTGCAATTCAAGCCCTTAACGTTTTCTTTATTTTATTTTATTTTTGAAAATCATGTTTTCGTACCCTATGTTTCCACCTTTAATTAAGGAAGTGGTGATCGTCTGTTGCTGTACTATGTGATTCAGTGTTTGGGTGATGCCTAAATCAGTTGTGGCTCTTGCATGTTCTCGAGCATAAATCAACAATTCTAACAAAAAAGCATTTTCTTTGGTACCTGTACACAGTTGAACTTTTTTTTTCGTAACTTTTTCAGGCGGTTCTTTTCCGTGATTTCAGAAATTGAGGATCCATTTGAAAGACAGTAGTACCAATAAAAATTAGGGTTTAGGTACTGTTAATCATAATCCATGCCTTATGTTCTCATAATTCATCATTCCAACGTTGTTTTCTATTTTAATTCTTGCACCAGTTGTTACAGTTGATAAAATCACGTAGAATTCATATGCTTTGGTATGGTTTAAAATGATATCATTTGAAGAAGTTTCATCACTGCTTTGATATCGTGACTTTCAATGTGCTTAAGAGCTTATGTGCAGTTTCCATTTTTCTCTGTGCACTGCAGTTGAAAGTGCACTGCAGTTGATATATGACTTTCAATGTACAAATTTGATGGTTTTTAATTTTTAATTGTGGAAATGGGGTTGAATTGATTATGTTATTAATTTAGCACAGAAAGATTGAAGACTTTGTGTTTATGCTTGCAAGCTTGGTTTTTTAGAGGTTTTTGATCAGGGAATTTATTCTGTGTTTATGGTTCATGTATTATTAAAGTTTTTATTTAGTTTTATATTGGGTTGCGCTTGCGGACGCTTTCGGAATTACAAGAATGTGGATACGAAGAATTTGTGCGTATTGAGCTTGATGATGAGTTGCCGGCATATAGCAGCCCTGTAATTCATTGGAGTTTAGAGCGAGTTCATTGAACTCTTTAATGCTTGGTTAGCAGCCAGTTTTACTTATTGGTTTTTTTTTATTTGGATTTATAGCACTGAGGGTATAGGTGAACGGTGAAGCGGTTTGTATGGGCTCATGCATCTTAAACATGTAGTGAGAAGTGAGGATTTTGTTTTAGTGTTTTAGATAATCTAAAGGAATATGTGGATACTATGATTTGGGGTTGCGTTCTTGAATCATGATAAAGTAGTCCAAGTAATCTTAACATAGATATCACTTTTTATCTAATGCATGAGTATATGAAATGCTAAGACGATAATAAATTGGGCAGCATCATGTGATTAAAAATTCAAAGAGAGACAATGAACTGTGTTTCATATTTTGTTTGTCTTGGTTCGTTTAAATTTGGGCTTTTTTTCGATTGGATTCATGGGTTTTGTGTAACATATCATGTTTCCGTAAGAAAGCCGGCGCACCGTGTACCGCGCCGTCGGCCACAATCCTCTCTGTTTTATCTCCAGCTTTCTAGCCATTTAAGGTAAGCAATTTCATATTTTATAAAACGAATTAGGGATTACGATGTAGGGCTTTTGAATTAGGTTTCAAATTATGGATTTACAAATTGAGGATGATGTTTATTAATTATTTGTTCTAACTTTTCACTTCAGCAGAAACCCCTGATTGATTTGTAGTTCTTTCAATTAATTTGGAAGTTCAATATGTCATATTGCTGGTTACTACACAGAGCTTAGATCTGTTCAAAAATAAGGCGGAGGACACGAAGTTCTCAAATCCAAGATGAAAAGGTATAATCAACGCCTCTGCAACTATTTGTGTCCTTGATATATATTTGCCATTAGTTTTTTTATTTTTTATTTTTTATGGCAAGTATAAATCTTAAAAGTTGAAGAAACGAGCGATAATGTCATCCATGACCCAACTACGGTTGCTTTTAGATTTTATACAAATACATTCTTGGTAAAACAAAATGGGAAAAAATGGTTTTATCAACAACACCTCTTTAGTTCTACGAGGGGAACTAAATAACACATTTTCCCCGAATCCCATAAGCCTGCAAGAACTAAAACAAGCTAAGAGCTATTTATACAATATAAACACATGAACTCTGTTCGAATTCTTACTCTTATTCTCTCTAATTTTTTGCTGTTTAGTTTGGACCCCCCTCTCAGCATCATCATCTGCTCTTGCAGCTGCTTTTGATGCAGATGTTCTCAGCCATGACATCTGAATCAAAATTCTGGTATGCCACTTGACCTTTGATGCAGTGCTTCCCCATACTTTCCATTTGAGTGATTGTTATTTTTGTTCTCTGTAGGTTTTAGGGTTATGAATAAAATATCTGAGGCCTCTTTATTCTTCGATTTGATTCCAATGTGGCACTGTATTATTTCTTTAAGAACATTTCAAATGACTCTATTTGTTTCTGAGGTGTATGTTGTAAAATTCTCCTCTTTTTATGTCTTCCTACTTTAGGGCTTATTAACTTTAGAATTTCTACCGTAACAATTAATTGTTTTTACTTCTCTGAAAAAATAGAAGTCTTCTTGGTCAGTCATTTTGCACTTGAATTCTTTTTAGTCTGTCATTTTTATCTGATGCGAAGCCTTTTGTATCAATCATTGTTTCAGTTTATCAGCAGAAATGAATGACTACTTTGTTATAAAACCCCTCATGCTGCTGAAGCACTTTTACTACTTTTGAGGTTTATGTAAATTTTCAAAGAAATCACATGATACCAATAAATCAGAGGTTTAAACATAGTAACAGTTTCGTGCTTCTTAAAGGCTGTCAAAATTTGGAGTTTTCGTGGGATATTCAATTGGTGGTAGATACTGGTGAAAGGATCAGATTTTGGTAGGATTTGTTGTTGGGATATACACTGTTATTTCATATAGTGTTATTTCAATAATTTAATCCTAAGACCTAGCTCATGAGACATCAGAATTTCGATTGATTTAGCTTTCTTCCTATGCCTTTTTTGTAGGCACAACAGGGATTGTAGACTACACAAACTTATAGAAGATGTGAAGTATGCGGTAAGTCCTTTTACTTTCTCACTCCAGAGTCCAGACATTCATATTTTCTGGAACCTTCTATGGAGCATGGGTACTAGGTTGTTGAATATTGCTTTTTCAATATGTTGATGTGGTGTTTTTCATATTCTTCTCTCCCAATTTCTTTAGGGTTAATTTCAATTTTCTTATGCTATTTGAAGTGGTGCTTTTTAAGGTTTAACTATTTGATTTCACAGATTCATTTCAGACACATTAAATAGTTACATCTATTGTTCTGGTTTTTTGACAAGTTAGCTTGCTCTCTTTTTGCAGTAAGGTGCACAAATATGGGAAAAGCACGACAGGGGAAAGCTGGGATATTGTTGTGGATGAGGAGACCTATTACGAGTGAGTCTGGACTTGGTTCTATTTCTGTCTGCATATAGTATGTTGAAGCAGTCAAAAGGATTTCAGGGCAATCAAATATAAATAATTTAGATTACATCTTCTGGTATTGCTCTTACTATAAAAGTAATTTTGATCTTTCACTTTTTGATGAAGGGCTGAGCCGGATTACGGGTGGGCAGATGTAGTTGGTGACTCTAGCCAATTGTTGTCAATTAAACCATGAGAAAGGCCACCTGGCGTCTACCCTGCCCTTGATTTTGGATCATCATCGCCTTCAGTTGATGAACCACCAGATGAATTTTCTCCAATATCGTGCGGCTCGAATTTTGTATGTGTTTACGCGTATTTTTGTGCTCTGAATAATTCTAATCAAATTCCATTGCTCCTAAGTTAAAAGTCAGAATTTGTAGCATATAAGGGAAGGTTAGCAGATACTTGCCAATTATCCAAAGCTAGATATTAAGGTCTTTAAGCTTAATATCTTTTTTTATGTGTAGCATCTGTTTGGAAAAGGTTTCAACTTTAATATCTCTATGTGTTATTACTCTTCACTGATTGTCAAGAACTAGGATTAAAGAAAAGCATCCTTTAAAGTTTAAACTGGAAGGGGGCAGGTAATAAATTACAGGTGAAATGAAACTAGAAATATATAGTCTTATGATTTGTGTCTAAAAACATAATAAAGGATATTACGTCCATCCATGATACTTATAAGATTGTTATTTATGTGGTTATGAGTTTCAAGTCTCTTTGATTGAACATTTTCTTTCTCACTCGGGTTCACCATGAACCACCTCTTTTTTATCAGCTATTATACTTGAATATGATTATCTATTTGTTGGTGCGACAACAAAAACATGTCCTTAACTGTGAGAGGAATCCTCCTTTGTGACTTTGGTTACCGATTTATGAAGAATATGATTTTCTTAGCTTATTATCGGGACAATGTTAATTTCACTTGATTATTACACATTTTCCAGGTCAATCTTTGATTTTGAGTCTTTCCGAAAGCTGCTATCATCTCCCAAATCATTTTTCTGGTATGTAGATAGCTGCTAAGTGCAGCTCACTAAGTTTGGCCTCATGCCTTCATTGTAGCATGCCCTTTTGACAAGTAAGCATTATAATTCCACTTTGTGGATTGATATTAAGTTGGCTTATGGAATAATATAAGGTCGTGTCATGGTTGAACATTTCTACATTCTTTATAGCTTGGATTATTTTATTCTTTGTGAAATTTTGACCTCTTGCTTTTCAGTTAAGAAGCCCGATTACTGTTGCAATTTTATAGTGTGTCACTGATAAATATTCATACATTATTTTGATTAACCAATTTTCTGGGAAAATGGCTTTTGTGAATTGTGGTTAGACATAGTATTTGAATTTTTTTTTTCCTGTTGAAAAGTGCATGGCACAGTTAATAATTTCTCTATCATTATTTTGTTTGAAAAATTAGCTTCTCTATCAATTTTGAAGTCTTGAATATGCTATATAATTATAATAGTTGGGACAGTTTCTACTAATTTTTTTTGTGACTTTTTAATGGGTATATTGTTCCATTGCTTTCTTGCAGGTATATATATATTTTGGCTATTTGAGAATGTGAATGAATATGCAAGGTCTTAATGATACTATGTAGGTACAATTTAGACTTTTAGTGTTTACAATCTGATACCTCATTGACCGTGGGTTTGATTCTATTTTATCCCGTTAGTTTGATTCTAATATCAATACTGTCCTTCTGGATTCTACTATATCCCATTACAAAATTCACCCAAAGATAATTTTCTAGATTTGTGGATTGGGAGGAAGATTAGAAAAATTTTCATTATTTTTCTGGATTTGTGGTTTTTTTTTTTAATTTAGGGATTAGAAAATTTATCAATCAGAACTTGGATGTTGTCATTGGAGAAGCCGTAGCGGTCGACGGGGCATCAGTGCATTCGTCTGATATCGTTTATGCAGCCTTTGAGCTCTGCCTTCGTTCCTTGGTAGTTGTATCCTATCAGCACTGTCTTCTTCACTATTTCTGAAGATTTTCGATCACTCACTCTGTTTTTTGTTTGTTTGTTTGTTTTTTTTTTTTTTTTTGTGAGAGAAGGAGATTTGCATTGTGATGCTCTGTTTTTTATTGCCTTAAAAATTAGAGTTTTATCATTTATTCCGGAATTACAATAATATTTTAATATACAAATCTTTTGTTTAATTAATATACAAGTTGAATAGTTTTTTTAATTTGGTTTTGGTTTGGGTTGGTGCCGGCAAAGAAGGACAAGATAAGGACTTGGATGCACATCCATGCTTTTAATTGCATACCAATTGTTGCATGGTATATTTTGCATATTGGCAAGATATTGTGCGAATGGCCTATCTTTTAAAATTGCTAAAAGTGAACTTAGAGTTATCTTGAATATATTTGTAGTATCTTAAGCAGTCTTGAATATACCCATAACTTGGCTGTTTAATTCCTGTTTGAACTGTCTTTGGCTGAACTCAGGCGCCACGACCGCCACTCAAATACGTTTTTCTATTTGTGTAAGCCTTTTCACTTTTTCTAAAATCAAATTTCTTTCTATGTAATTTGCATGTTAGGTGGGAGACTTGGTCTCTGAAAATTTTCTGTTTTCCGATTGTGTTTCTTGCTGGAATTTGATGTCGATATGGTTATTTGTAGAGATTTTTTTTGTATTTATAGGATACTGATTGTATTATGCATTGCATGGTAGGTGGGAGGTAATATTTGGGTGTTTTGGCACCGGGTGTTTCCAGCAACGGGGATAAGATACAGGAAAACTGGACGTTTTCAATTTTTGGTCAAACTTATCTACTAGAGGGAGACCAGGTGTTTGACTAAACACATTTTTTTTGTAATACTGCTTTTACAAGTTTTTAACTGCACTTTTTAAGCAGTATGAGAAACGTGGGAAGAATTGAAGAGAACATATTAGTGATCCTCATTTCTTCCAAACGAGGGAGACCAGGTTATTCAGGCTATTGCATTTGGTTCCAGACTCCTATACATGTGTTGCTCATCGTGGAAGGAAAGACGGATGGAAAAGCCGAGCTCTCTCTCCAGCATGCAAGAAGGTTCGTCTCTCTCTCACCCTTCTCTCGCTCTCAAACCTTGACTTCTCTCTTTCAATTTCTTGCTGAAAACGATTGTTTCTTTAGTACTTTCACTCTAAAACTACAAACCATAACGTCTTCTTGCTGAAAGTAGTGAATCTGGTGTCGATTCGAAAGAAAAACTTAGCTCATAAAAGGTATTGTTTTTTGTGAGTTATCTGCTGGACTAATTTTGTGTTTTCAATATTGTGTGTTTAGATTTGTAAATTTGGATTTAAAAATAGGTTTTGTGTTCAAATTTTGTTTTTCTAATTTTGGGGGGGTTTTGTTTCTAACCTCGGATTCTATATCTGTGTTTAATTTGGTTTTGTTTTCATACTCGGGAGACTTTTTCTTCATATTTTGGGGCTTTTGCTCTCTGTACTCAAGGTAACATTGGCCTCGAGGTGACCTCTATGAATCTGACATATTGCTATTTAAATTTAATGAAAAGAATATTATGCTTGGTTCAAGCAATGAGGAAATTAACAAGACTGTTGTTTTCCTTTATTACCATTCTGTTGAAAGGTTGGGTTCAATGAAGAAGTATGTACCTGTTGTGTCTTTGCCTTCAAAGTCACTTTTCATAAAGTATCTTTCTTCTTATACACTTCCATTTCTATTAATCAGTAACTATGTTTTATGCCTGACAGCTTCAATCCTCTTGATTCCCACGTACGGCTTGAATTTTATGGATCCCCATTTGATCGCAATGTCGATCTCTTCGGAAATTTATATCCGTCCACCTGCTTTGTTTATGTATTTTCGACATTCAACATCAAACGCTCTTCTATTATTTTGACTAATCTGTAGGTTTATTGGGATATTTGTACAGGTTATTCAGTCATAGTGTGTCATGGGTTGCTTGGGTGCCTATATTGTTATTCCTGAGTGATTCTGCCTAATTGATGATCTTAGATACATACGAACAGTCATTCGTGATTGATTTTGCCAAGCATAAACATTTGACCTCTATAAATTTTCGGTTTATTTTGGGACTTTGTCAAGAACGCAGAGTTCTCTTCACATCGCACCACAATTCCGTGCAGAGGACAACTTGCACAGGACAACTTGCTTACAGCCGAAGCTCAAAGGGTTGCAAGATCGTCGATATCATGGGTTCTTTATGGTTGCCCAAATCACATTGTGCGACAAAATATTGGGGTTCTTTTAACTTTTTTGGGATGGTTTTCATTCGTGATCATTTTGGTACAAGATCAATTGATTCAATTCCATGTTTAGGTTATTTGTGAACAAAATAACGGAGTAGCAGGTCAGAATTGGAAGAGCTGAGGAGGAGGGGGTGCTTGGTGTTGTATGACTTGGCATATGTGCTTTTGTTCATTTTTTAGAATGGAAAACTAAAATAGCATTATTTAGTAGTAAGGAAAATTAGGGTTTCAATTAAAGGATGGCAAGAGAAGGAAGACCTTTGGAGCAAACATCAACTTGGGCAATTGTTAATGTTTGTTTTGTTTTGGTTTTGGTCTTGGTTTTGATCCACATCGAATATTTTATTCATTTAATTGGAAAGGTTTCCTTTCACGCGTAATTAGGTTAATTTCATTTTACGATGTCACTTTCGGGTTTATTATGAATGCGAAATGAGGTATTTTGATTAAATTTTAATTGCACTCCTTGCAGTGGTTGACAAAGAGAAACAAAAGAGCTCTCTATGAAGCTCTTGAGAATATACTATTAGGGTTCCTATCTTTGCTTCTAACAATAGGACAAGACTGCATTTCAGATGTTACATCAAAGACTGTTGAAGCAACTTGGCATCCATGCAATAATAAGCAAGATGTCAAATCAGACAAAGCCAAAGATAAAAGTGGTGCTTCAGATGACTACTCCCGCAGAAGGCTTCTCTCAACCTTGGATTCCAGTGGGGGCTGGCCTATGTGAGCTACTGGATATGACAAATGTGCAACCAAGGTGCACTGAATTGTCTATGCTTTTACTTTTATAAAATATGACAACTTGATATACATGTTTTCTTTGTTTTTTGACCTATACAAATGAAACTAAATGTGATTTTGCAAGGTTGCCTTGATTGCTGCAAATTTGATTCTGAAAACAATCACCACTGTTGTCTTGCATATGATCTTAAATGCTGATTCTGTAGCCACGAATGTGCTATACTTACTGTTAACGTGATTCTTAAACCATCTGTGTTAATTGCTGAAATAGGTGTCTGCCCTGCAAGACATTTTTTGCCGTCTTAACTACAAGGGCAAAATATGTGTGAATTGTATGTTGATTCTTTTTCTTATGGAAATAGAACTTTTTTGGCAACCATGTCTTTGTGATCAAGAACGTTCAGTTTCTTCCTACTAATTGTGCAATATCTTTACATGTTAGTTTAGTTGAATGTATATAAAAGCTAACCTGCTTATCTTATTGATCTTATTTACTCATTTATTCCTTTGTTCATTCATGATTTTGTTAAATTTATTCAGGTTAAATGTGTCTTATTCATGCAGTTACGCTTGAAATAGGGTTTCCGCCGCAACGCGCGGGCTTATTTCTAGTATACTTCTAATGTTAACATATATAGTATGGTAAGCCGACCGTAGTCGGTCTTCAAATTTGTCTATAATTCGAGGCTTTGGATGAACTTTACAACAAAAATTATTATAAATAGACCCTTACATACCTCAATGTTATAACACTGAAAGCTAGCTAATATAACAAAGATTCGTTGAAAAGATACATATTATCAAAGCTCCAATGGGTTCGAACAAATTTGTCACCCTAATTTCCATTCTCGTGATTTGTCTTCCTACACTGTCCATGGCAAAAGAGCTCGTCGTCGGAGATGATAGCGGCTGGAGAACGGATTTTGATTACCAAAAGTGGGCTAAAGGCAAAGTATTTCGAGTTGGTGATACATTGGGTATGTGTATATACATAATACATTACATAGCAATTTTGTTTTCAATTTTTCAGTTTTTTATTTTGAGAGAAAATTGTAACAATTGTCTCTCAACTTTAACCAAATTGGATTAATGGTCCCTCAACTAAAAATTCATGACATTATTCCTCTCACTCATCAAAACGTGTCTATGGTCTGGATCACTAAAAATTCATGACATTGTTCCTCTCACTCATCAAAGTATTTCAACTCGAATCAAAACGTTTCCTTCATTTAAAATTCATGACATTGTTCAGTTAGCAACCACTGTGCTGATAAGGGGATGAAGCTTTTCATTACCGTTGCAGACGAATCATCTGCTGCTCGTAGCATCATATGGTCTGGATCGTACCAAGTCTTCATCGCCACTGTCATTGCAATCGTGGCAATTGTAGTATGATACCACATGAGTTCTTAATTTTTTCCTACCAATACTTTCATTTTATTTGGAGCAACTGGAGCTAGCTTAATTTGCACTACTGGCAGCGACCTCAAATAATAATGACTTTCCCTGGCTGCTTGAAGTATGATATAATTTGCATTACTATTGAATGAAATGCAGCGAACCTTTCTGTTTCGTTAATCTGTCACATTCTTTTCGACAACATTAGATACAACTGTAGCAAGACTTCATAAAGTAAAAAGGGTATTGGTAACCTTCAGTTTGAGCAATGATAATACAATCACACGTCTTTGAGCAAAAAAAAAAAAAAAAAAAATACACACACACACACAATTACGTCCTTGCATAGTATATCATGCGTCCACAACATAAATATTAACGTCGTTGCAATAATAACAATGTCATTATGTCCTCAAGAATAAGAATGAATTGTATTTATTTGCGAACACATTGTGATTAATTTTAAATGAAAGTAGCAACGAGAAGTATAATAACATGGATTAAGATTATCTCTCCTTCTGTCTCCTCTTATTTGAACAGTCACAATTAAATAATGTCAATATATTGGGTTGACTTCTTTATGGAAAGAGAAAGAAAAGGAGGGAAGTGAAAGAGGAGGGGAGGATAGGAGAAAGGATTTAGAGGGGAGAGAATCGGCGACTCCTAAAAATATGGGTACAAATAGTAGAATAGGATTGAGCACATTTGTATAATCATGAGTAACTTCAATCTTAACAAACCCTAGCACCCATTCAAATTACAATTTACAAGCTATGACTTTTATTGCGTAGATGGCAAATATTTTAGGGTTACATAATTACCTCCAACAGCCACGCCCACAGCAACAACTATTGTAATTGATCTGAGGATTGCCCTTTTACTGATTTTCAGCCTGAAAAGCTTACTGTTGTAGACAAATAGTGTAAAAACATATATGGAATATGATTATGAACGTTGAATACTATATCACAGTACCAAGTTAACCACTTACCTGAAGACGATGACATGCTTGTCGGGATTAGAGTTCTTCTGCAACTCTCCTCTTCAGTATGCAAGGTCTCAAGAATGGAGCTTGAGTTTTTGTAAGCTTGCATGTCTAGAGAGAGTGCAGGGACCCTAATATGTATACCATACACAGTGATAATCAATTAGGACTCTTCCCATTGAGTAATCGTTATTGATCTCAACTTCATCACCGTGAATATCCTTTATTCATATTAGCTAGAAAGACTTCTAGTAATATCATGAGTGTTTAAACTAATGAATCCTAATATACATGTTCCTTATCAGCTCACAAACATTGTCAATCTTGATCTCTAATAATCCCACGTGAATAACAAGTGCTAACCAAGTGTATAGCTCTCGTCAGAACTTACATTCTCCCATTAGAGCTACACTTGGTTAACCATTGCTAATCTTAATGCGAGATTATTCTTAAATGGCCACGAAATCAATATTGACACAAATCATGATTCCAGGCTTAGGTCTTTAACCAACATCTGTAAAGGACTAAAGGGTAACATACTCTTTATCTTGAATAATATCCCCACAATCACATTTACAAAGCTGACTAACACATTAAACCCCAACAAGATATGAAATTATTGTATTGAAAATGTCTGCAAATGTATTTATCATCATCTCAATACATGGTCCTCCTTCAAATTGAAAAACAATTCATCTTGATGGTTGTTAACCTTGATAACAATTGCACATATTGTCATACCATTATGCATATAAAATATATACGAACATTCTCAACTAAACTGCATATTTAAGGGAAAACTTTGACAACATCACAGTTTCAACTTTATTAGTCAAGAATCCTTAGTAGTCTTTAAATAAGATAAACAAACAACCTTGGCAACTAGAAAACAAGAAAATTCTTTAAATAATACTTAGCTCCCACTAGTCAACTGCATCGAAATTTACCAAAACACCCATCTTTGCGACATGCTTCTTGAAAACTAAAACTGGTACAGCCTTGTTCAAAGGATCAGCGATCATAGCCCCAGTCTCTAAGTAGTCGATCTTTATTAATCCAGCCATCACCTTCTCTCGAGCAATAAGATACTTAATATCCAAGTTCCTTGTTGCTGAAGATCTTTTGTTATTCTTGGTGAAGAATATGGCTGCATTATTGTCACAGAAAAGCTGAATTGGTCTTGAAATTGAATCAACCACTTTCAGACCTGAGATGAAATTTTTCAACCCAATAGCTTGATCAATGGCTTCACAATAAGAAAAATATTCAGCCGCCGTGGTCGAAGCTGCCACTGTCGCTTGCTTTACACTTCTCCAAGAAATAGCACCGCTTGCCATTGTAAAAACAAACCCCAATGTGGATTTAAGATCATCTGGACACCCAGCGAAATCTAAATCACTGTAACCCTCCAATACAAGATTATCAGTGCTTCTGTAAACCAACACGTGTTCTTTGTGTTGGTATTTAGACAATCTTTCATCACTTAATAAAACTTGAATAAGTTGAGAAAGATTGAAATATCTTTTTCAAGGGAGCAGCACGGGAGAGATAAGAAAATAGAGAGCTTTTTTGTAAAAACAGAGATCTGATATTTCATTAGATATTTTCTGTTATATATGGCTCGACACATAAGGTCGACTGAAAATAGGAAATTGGGTCGACCGAATGAGTCAACAGTCAGCCCTTTACAAGGAAATGAGTCGACTGGAACAAGTCATCAGTCAACCCTTTTACACATATTGGGTCGACTGAACAAGGCAACAGTCAACCTTATGGGTCGACTCAAAACATTACATATTACATAACAAACATCAAAATTAGACAGTAAACAGAAGCAAAGGATTAACTTTAACATTTTGGTCTTCTGGAGATACCTTAAAACTCTTTTTGCTGCATTCCAGTGAGCTTCACTCGCGCAAGATTGAAATCTGCCAAGTACACTTATCGTGAAGGCAAGATCAGGACGTGTGCACACTAGTGCATACATCAAGCTTCCAACAAGAGAAGCATATGGTCTTTCCTCCATGTTTTTCTTCTCCAAATCGGTTTTAGGGCACTGAGACTTGCTTAGTTTATCACCCTTTGAGATCGGCATTTTTGTAGTTCCATAGGAAGACATGTTGAACCTTTTAAGAACCTTTTCGATATATCCTTTTTGTGACAGCCCTAGTAGTCCTCTCCTTCTATCTCTTTTAATTTCAATTCCAAGAACATATGTTGCTTCCCCGAGATCCTTCATTTTGAAATTCTTCTGCAAGAATGTTTTAGTTTCATCTAACAAACATGCAGCATTGGTGGCAAGGAACAACTACTGCAATTGATCTGAGGATTGCCCTTTTACTGATTTTCAGCCTGAAAAAGCTTACTGTTGTAGACAAATAGATCAGACGTGTCGTCGGAATTCGAAATCAATAATGGTTCCCTTTTTGGCAGTCTTATGGAAGTACACCATTGCCAAACCTTGCATGAATATCCTTAGTGTTATAAACATTGCGATGAAGTTTGAATTCTTGGCGGAAGCGGCTCCATCTACTTCCACCCATCGGACGTTGGCCCTCAGCCTTTATTGTTCCTTTCTTGTCGTTCACGCGTAGCTTGATGAAATGTTCAATCTTGAAACCTACCAAATATTTAAACGTAGCAGAAAACTTATATTTAAAATTGATGAGCTAAGTGTGCAATTAAAGATACAAATTAGTATGAGAAATCTCTTAAAGAATTATTAACTTTGGCCAAGCTTTACGTTAATATGGTGAATCTACATATAACTTTGTATCTTTTTCATATGTTAAAAAACACAAAACAAAGAACATGAAACAGAAGAGTACCATGGAGAGGAATCTGGTAAGTGTCGAATCGTTCCTCTTTTAGGAACTTCCAATAAAGCATAAAATCGTCGTAAGAACGTATAATGTTAACACATTGTTATACCCTAGCAAACATCAACCAAGTACAATGGCGGAGCCACGTTAGGGGCCAAAGGTGACCATGGCTTGCGGCCCATTTTATTCTTCAATGTAATGCAATATTATGTACATATCAAGAAAATTGCAATGATATGTTTTTAATTTAATGAATTTCAGCTTTTCGACAAAAAAAAGAAAAGAAAATTGCAACGGTTTTGGTAATAAGAAATACCTTCATGGTGAAATATTCATTTGTTGTATGCATTTGAATGACTAAAAGATCTTTAAATGAAATGATTTTTTGCAAATAAGATCTTTAAATGATGATAAAGAGAACAAATGATTTCGATTATGATATTTGGACAGTAAAAATTCTTTAATCGTAAATAAGGGAAAAAGTAAGTCCCCCAAAGACACAAGCATTATCGAATAGATATTTTTTTTCATATTTAAGTTTCACTATTTTCATGGAACTTGATCTGATGGAAGTTCCTTCAAATCAAAGGCATTCAGGGAGCTAGCTGACTTTAGATATCTAGATACTGCATAACCTCCCAGCGCCATGACCAGAACAAACACCGCCGCCGTCTTCTTGCTCAGTCTTGGCCTCAAAACTCTGGTTCTTAACCAAACTAAGTAGTCATTAACTGACGACCATACAGCATTATCCGCACCGTGTGATCCAGCTGATGCGTTAGAATGCTGAGCTTTCTTTGGAATAGTTATGGAAAGAATTCCACCGGAAAACTTAGCACGGATTCCGTTCGTAGTACAATTTTTAGAAATTTTAATCTCTTTACAGAAGCGGCTGGGTAAAGCAGATGTAGTTTCTTCAACCCTAGGTTGCTTTCCACTAATGGTTAGGATGCCCAAATTGTTGATTTGAACTCTAATATCTTGTCTTTTGAAACCTGCATGCGTGAATCAACAAGTAAAACAAATTTTACGTAAGAGAAGATGAAAGGAAACTCGGTCTCTTGCCAAACAATTGTCATGTTCACATGTTGAATTGCATGTACAAGCTCATATTTAGACTGTGAATCTTGACTACAATTAAACAAAAATTCTAGAGGACGTCAATGTATAGCATGTATTATTACTGAATTTAACACACAACTAGATGTGCGCTGAGAATTTCATGAAATTTAACTGGCGAATCTGAGTTTAAAAAGCAATGTATACTATACATTGATGCATAATAGAAGGACTCGATATTTAGCCAAAATCAATTTGATCTAGTAATACCTGGTAGATGTACTTCAAGAATGTTAATTCCTTCCGCCTTCTTCCATTGGCAAAACGGTTCAAAATCGTCATAAAACTGCTCATCCTGTGCTGCAGTTTTGGTTTCCATTGGTGATAAATAATTCTTTTTTCTCTTTAAGGGTTTCAGTTCAAGGGAATGCAAAAGGAATACATGCAGGTCTCTCTTTCTCTCATCTTATAGATACATGCTGAAAGGGGTTGGGGACAAGGTAGCTATAGCCTAAAAGATTTCTTCTGGGTTTCCTTTCAAAAGGGAATGATTCGATTTCCTTCTTTTATTTTTTATACTTTTCTTAAGTTTTCTTGTTCCTGCATTGATGTATAATTTCTTCATCCTTAAGATATCAAGCATATGCTACTACTTCGAGAGCACACCATCAGCTAAAGGCTTTATACTGAACTGTGGAAAAAAGTTATTTTGACGACAAGGAAGCAAAGCATAATATTACTATTAACAATCTTCAATTAGAACCGTTAAATTTTTCAATAACTATTCAATACCATCTTTTTAAAAAATAATCAAATTAGGGATCATTTAGCCATTATCAACAAATTGACTGTTCCTAATGAGGATTTTAACTATATCAAACTGTTTTATTAATTTAATTTTTAGAGAGATGATCTTTAAATTATATGACGTAAGAAATGAACTATTTTGGTTGTGATGTGTAGATGAAATTTGATACGCTATTCGGAAGAGGAAAGCCCCCCCCGAGTGTTATGATCCTCTCTCCTCTGAGAGAGCTGCCACTGTGCACCTTTGTGAACCAGAGTAAGGTAGCTAATCAGAATTGATTAGACGTTCTTTCAAGAAATTACACTCACAAAATATAATCACGATTATTGTGGCGAAATAGTTGAATTACACATGGATTGTACAAATATAATCTTTGTATCTTTTTTCATATGTAAAAAAAAAATAACAAAACAAAGACCATGAAACAGAAGAGAAGAGTCCCATGGAGAGGAAAGTGTCGATTCGATCCTCTTTAGGGAACTTGCAATAAGGCATAAATCCTCGTAAGAACATATGATGTTCTTTACAGGTTTCTTGTAGGCTTGGTCGATCTACAAAGATCGAGAATTGTTCTTTAGTTTGTCTAATATCCTAACCTTTATATTGATAAACCTAATAATTCTACTAGTCATCCATGTCAGCCATCCACGTCAACAACTCGGCAATCCAAGTTTAAGTAAATAGTTCCCGCTCAATTACTCCACACCAGAGTTTGAATAACACTAAAAGTCTGCAACAGATAAAGAAGGACTACAGTCCTCCTTCAACATAACTCTATCTTCACCGTGCCTTAGCTTCTGTTATGTAAATTTGTATTTTGAAATTCCTTGTAATCTGATACTTGAACATTGTAACAAACTTATCTTGTAATCTCTATATAATGAAATCTAAAACTCACTCATCATTAATTGAGTTGAGCTTATGCAATTCATAGTAAAAAAACCTAGTCTGAGTTCTTTCATGGTATCACAGAGCTAGAGTCTAACGACAAAACAATCCCAATTTTTTTTCCCACAATGTCTTCGTCCTCTTCTCCCATCCCTCCTCCTATTCTTCCCAATGCTTCCAACTTTCTCACCATCAAACTTGATCGAACAAACTATCCCCTCTGGCAAGCCCATATGTTCCCATTACTTTGGAGTCGAAATCTTGTTTCTTTCGTCGATGGCACAAGTTAGTGTCATCCGGCCTTTCTCAAGGATGCTAATGGCCATCTTACTGATAATGTCAATCCAGATTTTGAAGCTTGGATTCAACAAGATGCACTCGTCATGTCTTGGATCAACTCCTCGGTCCACCCCACTGTTCTTGCTGCCTTGATTGGGAAAACTAGTTCCCATTCTACATGGACCACTTTACGTGAACGTTACGCCTCTCAGTCCACATGCTATCTTCTCCAGCTATGAAGTGAGTTAATGAATACTCACAGAGGTGATTATTCTATTTCTGAATTTTTGGATCAGATCAACTATCTTGCAGATACTTTCTCTCTCTCTCCGGATCTCTTGTTACAGACTTCGATTTTGTTGCCATTGTTTTGAACAACGTTGGCCCGGCTTATGAAGCACAGTGGCCTCTGCTCAAGCCCGTGATGAGGCGATTTCCTACAGTGCATTAGAAGCACTTCTACTCGATGCAGAACGACGACAGAAGATGCACGCTGGCTTTGGTCCTGATACTTCTCCCACTGCCTTTGCTGCTGCTCGCAATGGCAGCTGTACCTCTGGTGGTTTTCGTGGCCGCGCTTCCTCCTCCAATTTTAGGGGACGCGGTGGCTCGGGTGGTCGTGGCTCATCCACCTCTCGTCCTCAGCATCCTACTTATTCTTCTACTGGCTCTGAGTCTCGCCTCATTGATGGTGTTCTTGGTTCATCTCATGCTCAACATTCTTCTCCTTCTGGTCGCATCCAGTGTCAAATTTGCACTCGCCATAGACATTCTACCATTGATTGCTGTAATCGCCTCAACATGCCTTATGAAGGGAGAGTACCTGCACCCAGACTTCAAGCATTTGCTGCTTATGCCGGTGCTCAGCCCATCCAAAATTGGCTTTTTGATTCCAGAGCAAATACCCATATCACTAATGACCTTTCTCGTGTTCTCAACCCCCGTCCCTACACTGGAACAAACCACGTGAATGGGGTAGTAGGAGGAACAGGTTTGCAAATCTCACATGTTGGAAATACTTGCATTCGTACACTCCAAGCAAATTTTAAATTAACTGACACACTTATTTGCCCTAATGCCTCCACAAATGTTATCTCCATTAATAAATTTACCACTGACAACAACGGTTCCCTAACGTTATATCCAAACTCATATGGTGTTCAGAACCTTCGCACGGGGAAGACACTCTTCCAAGGCCTAAGTAGGAATGGATTATACCCTTTCTCCAGTGTTTCATCATGCAATAAAGAAGTCGCTTCATAGGTGCTAGGGTGTCCACTTCAATTTGGCACTCTAAGTTAGGTCATCCATCGTCTCATATTTTAAATTGTTTAGTTTCTAAAAATAAATTGCCCGTAACAGGCGTTGTAACTAGTGATTTTTGTCAAGAGTCATAAGTTACCATTTAGTTTGTCTAGTTCTAGGTCAAGTTTTCCTTTACAATTAATTCATTCAGATGTATGGACTTCTCCTACTATTTATATCAATGGATTTAAATATTATGTCGTATTTATTGATGATTTCTCTCGATACCCATGGTTGTATCCATTAAAATTGAAATCTGATGTTTTTTTCTACTTTTGTTAATTTTAAAAAGTTGGTTGAAAACATGTTTAGTACAACTATTAAAAAAATTTCAAACGGATGGTGGTGGAGAATATATTAATCACAATTTCAAAAATTTCTTGACTCATCATGGTATAAATCATCGTTTCACATGTCCACATCATTCTGAACAAAATGGTGTTTCAGAACGAAAACACCGTCATCTTGTCGAAACTGGTCTTACACTTCTTGCTCATTCCCCCCTTCCATCTTCTTTTTGGGATGATGTTTTTCATACTGCTAATTTTTTTGATTAATCGTTTACCCACTAAAGTTTTGAATGATGAGTCTCATTTTCAAAAACTATTTCTCAAAACCCCTCAATATGATATTCTTAAAGTTTTTGGTTGTGCATGCTTTCCATATCTTAAGTTCTATAACTCTCATAAATTACAATTTGGCTCCAAACGTTGTGTTTTTCTTGGATACTCATTAAATCAACAGGCTACAAGTGTCTAGATGTGTCTACAGGTCGAGTTTTTTTGTCCCGTCATGTTGTATTTGATGAAACCGTGTTCCCCTATAAAGAATTCATTACTACTCGGTCCTCTTCCTCCACTCATTCCTCACCTACCACCATCATCAACATTGACTCCTCCCAACCTTTCCACCTAGCTACGCTTCCACCACTCCCTCAATCCATCCATTTTCCTACTCTACCTATTACTCCTACCCATCCATTCACCCCTCGCCCGACACCCTCCTCACCTATCCTTTCTTTTTCTTCACCACTGCCATCCCTGCCAACCCTATTTCCTCTCCCTCACCCGTACCCCATCCTGCCTCTAATTTACCCTTAGACTCCTTAGGTGTTTCCAACCCTGCGAATGCAAGTACTCCCACAGAGGTCACTTCTTCTCAACGGTCACTTCTTCCTACACATCTCATGGTTACCCGTGCCAAGGAAGGGATTCACAAACTTAATCCCAAATATGTT
The DNA here is from genome assembly GCA_963580275.1 of Crataegus laevigata. Classification (NCBI taxonomy): domain Eukaryota; kingdom Viridiplantae; phylum Streptophyta; class Magnoliopsida; order Rosales; family Rosaceae; genus Crataegus; species Crataegus laevigata. The sequence goes on from OY756952.1 coordinate 32,903,867, forward strand.
TTTGCTTCTAACCAAACTACTGACGTAGTTGAGCCTACTTGTTTCACACAGGCAAATAAATGTTTAAAATGGCGACAGGTTATGGCAGAAGAATTTAATGCCCTACAACGCATTGGTACATGGTCATTGGTTCCCTTTCATCCCTCCATGAACATTCTCCCCAACAAATGGGTGTACAAAATTAAACAGCACTCAGATGGTTCCATCTAACGATACAAAGCTCGTCTTGTGGCCAATGGTTTTCATCAACAAGCTGGAATTGATTACAGTGAAACCTTTAGTCCTGTTGTCACTCATGCTACCATCTGACTTCTTCTGTCAATTGCGCTCCACTACAATTGGCCTATTCGCCAACTTGACGTCCAAAATGCATTTCTCTATAGTTCTTTAACTGAAGAAGTCTATATGCGCCAGCCCTCTGGCTTTGTTAATCCACAGTTTCCCTCACATGTTTGTCGTTTACATAAATCTCTCTACGGTTTAAAACAAGCTCCTCGTGCATGGTTCCACTGTTTTTCACAACATCTTGAGCACTTGGGATTTCAGGCATCTATAGCAGATTCTTCACTGTTTACGTTCTTTGATGGCACCACAGTAATATATTTGCTCATTTATGTTGATGATATTTTGGTTATGGGTAACAATTCACATCACATCTCTCAACTTATTGTTCAACTTGGCCACATGTTTTCAATGAAGGATTTGGGCCCCTTACATTGTTTTTTAGGCATGGAAATCAAAAGGACACCCACTGCCATGTATATTTCTCAGTCAAAGTACATCCAGGACCTTTTCAGGAAGACTAATATGATTGATGCCAAACCCCTCACCACTTCTGCTGCAACCGGCCGAAAATTGAGTCTACATGAGGGCGAACCATTGTCAGATGGCACAGTTTCTCGAAGTGTTGTTGGGGCACTTCAGTATCTTCTTTTTACACGGCCTGACATTGCTTTTGCTGTCAATCGGGTCTGTCAATATATGCATTCCCCCACCACTGCTCATTGGGTTGTTGTCAAACGAATTCTGCGGTATTTAAAGGCAACACATGATCACAGCATTGTATACAAACCCAGTCCCATTACTCTCACTGCATTTGTTGATGCAGACTATGTCGGCGATCCTGATGATCGTCGTTCGACAGGTAGATACTGTATTTTTCTTAAGGAAAACTTAGTTTCTTGGAGTTCTAAGAAACAACGTGGTGTCTCTCGCTCCAGTACTGAGGTACTGAGGCTGAATACAGACAAATGGCTTACACTGCTACTACACTCTCTTGGTTTCGGCATATCTTTCGAGATCTCCGTCTTCCACTAACGCCACCACGGTTATGGTGTGACAATATCGGTGCCCTAGCTGTTGTTTCCAATCCTGTTTATCAGGCTAGAATGCGTCATGTTGAAGTCGACTATCACATGTTAGAGAAAAGGTGGTGCGCAAAGAACTAGTTGTAGGCTACGTTTCTACCACTGACCAACTTGTTGATTTCCTCACAAAGGGTCTGTCTCTCGTCCGATTTCACTATCTTATGTCCAAGCTTCCCGTTCGTCAACGCTCACTAAGCTTGTGGGGGAGTGATAAACCTAATAATTCTACTAGTCATCCATGTCAGCCATCCACGTCAACAACTCGGCAATCCAAGTTTAAGTAAATAGTTCCCGCTCAATTACTCCACACCAGAGTTTGAATAACACTAAAAGTCTGCAACAGATAAAGAAGGACTACAGTCCTCCTTCAACATAACTCTATCTTCACCGTGCCTTAGCTTCTGTTATGTAAATTTGTATTTTGAAATTCCTTGTAATCTGATACTTGAACATTGTAACAAACTTATCTTGTAATCTCTATATAATGAAATCTAAAACTCAATCATCATTAACTGAGTTGAGCTTATGCAATTCATAGTCAAAAACCTAGTCTGAGTTCTTTCATATATATCTTGCTTTCTGTCTTTTCATTTCTTTAAAACAAGGCATGCAGAGAATCTTAGCTAGCTGATGCGCCTTTCTAACATTTTGTAGTTAAATATAAGTGTATTCAACTTCAAGGGATCTAACGATAGGATTCAACATTATTTCCCATGCATTTGCAGTCCTAAGCTTCTATGTTTGCAATTGTGTGTTAAATATAGACTCTCGATTTCTAAACTTCTTCCTTAATAATACTTTTTTTTTGTATATACAAGATTTCGGCTGCAAAGATAAATGCTCTTAACTGTTATCTATAAGCTGCTTTGCTCCCTTTAATTAGTAATACGTAGGTGAAAAGACAGTCGCAGTTTTGTTACAGTAAATACTCAGTGTGAATTCAAATGGAGTTAACAACACCAATTGATGCATAGCATATCGGAGCCAAAGACATAGCTATATCTATTTATAAACTTCCCCCTTTGTTATAAATTAATTCTCATATAGTTATTTGAACAAGATAAAAGTATTTACTCCATAACAAATGAACAAGTATAGGTTATAAATTAATTCTCATATAGCTATATTTTCCTAAATCTTTTCATTCAGATACATTAATATTGTGTGTGGTTTATGTATTTGGTAATACTTTATTCAGTTTATTAATATGGTGCTATGTTTTTAATTGAGTACAGTTTTCAACGGTACTTGCAATTATTGCTACAAAGGCATTCAGGAAGCTAGCAGACTGGATATCTAGATAATGCATAACCTCCCAGAGCAATCACTAGAATAACCACCACCGCCGTCACAGCCGTCTTCTTGTTCAGTACTTTGCTTCTTAAACAAAAGTAGTCCCTAACCGACGACCATGCAGAATATTGCAGAGCTTCCTTTGGAATAGTTATGTAAAGAATTTCACCAGAAAACTTAGCGCTGATTCTGTCCGTATCAAAATTTTTAGAAATTTTGATCTCTTTACTGAAGCGTCTGGGTAAAGCAGCAGATTTAGTTTCTTCAACCCCAGGTTGCTTTCCGCTAATAGTTAGGTTGCCCAACTTCATGTCGTGTTTAATTTTAATATCTTGTCTTCTGAAACCTGCATGCATGCATCAACAAGTAAATCAAAAAGTACGTAAGAGAAGAAACGAAACTCGGTCTCTTGCTAAACTCATGTTTTCAGAAAATTGTCATGCTTACATATCACATGTACAAGCTCATATTTAGACTGTGAATCTAGATCACATTTAACAAAAATTCTAGCATAGCATGCATTACCGAATTTAACACAGAGCTAGATATGTACTAAGCATTTCATGAAATTTAACCAGTGAATAGAAGTCACTTGAAAGGCAATGTATGCTATACATTGATGCATAACAAAAGGACTCGATATTTAGCCAAAATTCGATTTGATCTAATAATACCTGGAAGATGAACTTGAAGAATTTTAGTTCCTTCCTGCTTGCATTGGCAACACGGTTCAAAATCCTCATAACGCTGCTCAACCTGTGCTGCAGGTTTGGTTCCCATTGGAGAGAAATGATACTTTTTTCTCTTTTGGGTTTCAGTTCAAGGGAATGCAAAAGGAATATATGAAGGCCTCTTTGTAGAAAAAATATATGGGGCAAAAGTATATTCATTGATTCGTGAAGAGGAAATATATACAAGTATATTCCTTGCAGAGCAAGGTATTATCCCTACAAGATAGGAATACAATTACAATTAGGTTACAATCAAACCTAGACTTCATCTAGGATTCTATCATCTAACACTCCCCCTCAAGTTGGAGAGTGAATGTCAAGAACACCCAACTTGCGTATCAAAGACGAAAACTTGTCCTTCCCGAGAGGTTTAGTGAACAAGTCAGCCAACTGGTGTGCCGTACCAACATACTTGGTTGCTATAGTCCCATCTGTAATCTTATCACGTATAAAGTGACAATCCATCTCAATGTGACGAGTCCGCTCATGAAAAACAGGATTAGCGGCTATATGTAATGCTGCTTGATTATCACAAAATAAGACGGAAGGACCATCTGAAGGAATGTTCAAATCTTTTAACAAGAATCGAAGCCAAACTATCTCACAACAAGTGCCTGCCATAGCCCTATATTCTGCCTCAGCTGAAGAAAGTGACACAGTCTTCTGTCGCTTTGTTCGCCACGAAATCAACGAATTTCCCAAAAATACACAATACCCAGTGGTCGAACGGCGTGTGATAGGACAACATGCCCAGTCAGAGTCACAAAATGCAGTTAACTTGGTTTGATTATCAGAACGGAATAATAAGCCTTGGCCTGGAGTGGATTTCAAATAACGAGCAACACGAAGCGCAGCATCCATATGGGGTACTCGTGGCTCGTGCATAAACCGACTTAAGACATGCACAGAATATGTGATATCTAGTCGAGTGATGGTGAGATAAATTAACCGTCCTACTAAGCGCCGATACTTTTCAGGATCCTTGAGAAGTTCTCCTTGATTAGATAATTTAGTATCTTCCATAGGAAAAGCAATGGGCCGTGCTCCCAAAAAACCATAATCCTTGAGAATCTCTAATGCATACTTTCGCTGTGAAATATAAATCCCACGTTGAGATCGAGAGACCTCAATACCCAAAAAATATTTTAATTCACCAAGGTCTTTTATCCGAAAGTGATCACGAAGAAAAGACTTCAGAGAATCAATGGCACTGACATCGTTGCCTGTAATTACAATATCATCCACATAAATGAGTAAGGCAATAAAAGAAGTATCGGACTTTCTGGTGAACAATGAATAGTCAGCCTTTGATTGTTGAAAACCAGCGGAAAGAATGGCAGTAGTGAATTTGGCAAACCATTGGCGAGAAGCCTGCTTGAGACCATAAAGAGACTTGTGAAGGCGACACACAAGATTCTCCCCCTGTCGCCGAAGACCAGGAGGAGGAGACATATAAATCTCCTCATGTAAGTCACCGTGCAAAAAAGCATTATTAACATCGAGCTGATGAAGAGACCAAGATTGACTAGCAGCAAGAGCGAGAAGGCAACGCACCGTAAGCATCTTAGCAGTAGGAGAAAAAGTGTCATGATAATCAATACCTTTGGCTTGGGTGTAACCTTTAGCAACCAAGCGAGCTTTGTAACGCTCAATGGAACCATCAGAATTGAACTTCAATTTGTACACCCATTTACAATCAATGGGGACTTTGCCAGGAGGCAAGGGAGTCAAGGTCCAAGTACCATTGGTATCTAAGGCGTGAAGTTCCTCAGTCATGGCACGACGCCAATTAGGATCACTGGCAGCCTCGGCAAAAGAGGAAGGCTCTATATTCCGACTGACAGAATAGACATAAGAAAGATGTTTGGGAGAGTAACAGTGATAAGAAATAAAATTACAAAGTGGATATCGCGTACCTGGTGGAGAACTGGGCTGCGAAGTGGAGGATTGGTGTGGTGGCAGAATCACCTGCGAGCAAACGTAGTCTTTTAAGTAGGAATGTGGTTTATGGGTGCGGGAAGAGGTACGGGGAAGTGAAGATGTGGAGAGATCCGTGAAGGTGGAGGGATACGTGGATAGGGGAGTGGAATCTGAGGGAATGTCGGGAGATGAGACAGGTAGGGTCGGGATGAGGGGGTTATGCGAAGTGGTAGGTGGGGACGAAAGTAAGGGGATGGCGGTGGAGGGAACATGTGGGACCGAGGGTGGAAGGGCAGGTTGGGAAACAGGTGAAGTGGCGGTGGGGAACGGTGCTGGGGAGGTGGAGGTGGCAGTGGGAGAATGGGACGTGGGGACAGGAGCCGGGGGATAAGACAGGTGCAAAGTGGAAGGGAGAGGCAGGGTAGGCGTGGGAGATGGAGTAGGAGTCGGTGGAAGGGTAAATGGGAAGGAATCTTCATGGAAGATAACGTCCCTACTTGTGAAGATGCGGTGAATGTCTAGGTCATAAAGTTTGTATGCCTTTTGGCCAGGTGGGTAACCAAGGAAGATGCAACGATGGGCCCGAGGGGAAAATTTGGTAGGGGGAATGACAGATGTGGCATAGGCTAGACAACCAAAGACGCGAAAGTGGTCATAGGTAGGAGCTTTGTTATAGAGAACCGCAAAGGGAGATTTATTATGAAGAAGACGAGTGGGTAGACGATTGATAAGATAAGTGGCGGTAAGGACACATTCACCCCAAAATTTGAGAGGAAGGTTGGACTGGAAGCGAAGTGCGCGTGCAGTTTCTAGGATGTGCCGATGTTTGTGTTCAACAACGCCATTTTGTTGAGGAGTATAAACACAAGAGGTTTGAAAAAGAACCCCATTATCTAAGAAAAATGGACGAAGAGAAATAAATTCGCCCCCATTGTCAGTACGAATACATTGGATTTGAGTGTGGAATTGGGTTTTAACATAGGCAAAAAAATCCTTGATTAATTGTTGAGTATCCGATTTAAGTTTCATGAGAAAAATCCACGTAAAACAAGAAAAATCATCGACAATGGTTAAAAAATAATATGCACCAGAAAGGGAAGATTGACGATTTGGCCCCCAAATATCACAATGAATTAAAGCAAAAGGAAAAGTTGTTGAAATTGAACTTAAACTAAAAGGTTGACGAGTTTGTTTCCCCAAAGGACAAACATCACAAACATGACTAGAATCAAAAGAGCAATTTAAAAAACTAGAAGCTAAAGTTTGCAAACGAGGGGAGGAAGGATGACTAAGGCGCCTATGCCACAGGGAGGACGGAATGTTGATGATATTGCAGAGGGGTTGACGGGATGAGATGGAGGAGGCAAGGGCCACAAGGTAGTATAAGTCGCCACGTCGCTTACCCACACCAATCATCGCCTTCGAAACCAAGTCCTGCAAAACGCACCAAGAGGGAAAAAATGTTACGAAACACGATAATCCATCTGTAAGTTTACCCACCGATAAAAGGTCCACTTTAAAATTAGGGACACATAAAACATCTTTCAAATGTACAGAAGAAATTAAACGAAGGGTGCTGGTTAAAGTAATAGGTGCGGTAGCACCACTAGGCAGAGAAACAGGTGGCAATTGTGAAGGGGAAGTGTTAACCAAACACGAAGCAGAAGAAGTAATGTGGTATATGGCTCCGCTGTCAAGAATCCACTGACCATGACTAGAAAGTACAGGAAACAAACCTTGGCCAACATCCTTACTTAAAACGGCATGAGCCTGAGGAGATGACGAATGAGGGTTGGGAGCGTCAGTGAGAACGGCGAAGACGCGGGAGTGCTGGTCAGCCGAGAGGTGGGGCAGAGCAGTTTGCACATCATGCAGCGTGGGCTGCCCTTGGACGTGATGGGCTGCGGGAGGAACTGGAGAAGGAGGGGCCGGGACACTGGTAGTAGACCGAGAACCAGTGTTGCGGGAAGATCCAGCAGCAGCACCATTGCTGCGCGAACCACCATTAGAAGCAGACCGACGGGGTGGCCGCCATGGCTGGCCATGAAGAGGGTGACCAACAGGATAACCATGGAGCTTGTGACAATTGTCACGAGTGTGAAAATCATAGTTGCAGTAGGTGCAATGAAGAGGAGGACGGTCGGAGGACGAGCAGGACGATCCACGGACGGCCATTGCTGCAGGTGGGTCAGTCGAACGGAGAGAACCCATGGAACGCTGCTTCTCTGCTTGAGACATGGAAGAACAGGCTTGACAAACAGTGGGCAGAGGGTTCATCAGGATGATCTGATCACGAACGGCATAAAATGACTCGTTAAGCCCCATGAGAAACTGCATAAGCTGCTGCCGATCGTTCTTGGTGCCAAAAGAACAGGTGCAGTGGTCATTGTACGAGGTAAGTTCGTCCCAAAGGCCCTTGAGACGAGTAAAATAGGCAGAAATGGATGAAGTACCTTGGGAGATAGTAGCAATATCACGGTTAAGTTGAAAGATGCGGGGAGCATTGCTTTGGGAAAATCGTTCACGGAGGTCATCCCAGACGGCTTGGGCCGTGGTGGAAAAAAGAACAGACTCCGCAAGATCAGGCTCCAAAGAATGAAGAAGCCAAGAAAGAATCATATCGTTGCAGCGGCGCCAAGCAGCATGCGTATCAGGGTCCTCGGAGGGGGATGGTTCGTCAATGTCGCCATTAATAAAGCCAAGTTTGTTCTTGGCGCTTAAAGAGATCTCCATACCACGCGCCCAGGTGGTATAATTGTCACCATTTAATTTTTTGGAGACAAGAACAAGGTTAGGATGATCAGAATGGTGAAGGTAAAAAGGAGTAGAGGAATCTGAGTCTCCCATGATGGAAGAACAGGAACGGCTAGAGGCTGCCGAAAAAAAATTTGTATTTTAAAAAACTAGGGTTTTGTAACCTGCTCTGTATACCATGTAGAAAAAATATATGGGGCAAAAGTATATTCATTGATTCGTGAAGAGGAAATATATACAAGTATATTCCTTGCAGAGCAAGGTATTATCCCTACAAGATAGGAATACAATTACAATTAGGTTACAATCAAACCTAGACTTCATCTAGGATTCTATCGTCTAACACTCTCTTTCTCTCATCTTATATATACATGCTTGAAGGGTTGGGACCAAGGTAGCTCTAGGTTTCTTCCGGGTTTCCTTTCAATACAGAATGATTCGATTTCTTTATTTTATAGTTACTTTTCCTAAGGATTTTTGTTCCTGCATTGAATTTGAGGCAATCATTTCTTCAGCCTTAATATGTCAAGCATATGCTAATACTTCCAAAGCACATCATCAGCTAAAGGCTTTATAGCGAACTGTGAAAAAAAGGTTCTTTTGACGACAAGGAAGCAAAGCGTATAATTGCTATTAACAATCAGAACCGTTCATTTTTATAATCACGATTATCGTAGTGAAATAGCTAGACGGATTATACATGCATTGTACCACCAATTTCATTGCATTTTCACCAACAAAGTTTACATCCAAACAAATTGATGAAAATACTCCTTTACCAACGCCCACCCCAAGTGATACCATCCATTTCCTTGGTAACTAATAACTAGTGAGTTAATACTTTACAATCCAAAAAACATCTGCCAGAAACGAAGCATTGCTAAAACGAGAACCTGCCAACCTCTTCGTCTTCATCTTCATCTATACCTTCCTCATCTTCCTCTTCTACTTCATCTTCTTCATCCTCATCCATCATGGCTTTACCCCTCTCATCTTTGTCCTTCAAACCGGTGCTCAAGACCACAGTTTCTCCCCTGGATTTCTCCATATCCTTCCTTAACTTCTCCATGTTCTCCTTTCTCTGTTCCTCCTCTAATCGTTGCTTCTCTGCCCGTCTCTTGTCCAGATCAGCCCTACACAAGCAATAAGAAGCAGGAAATTATTAAAACTAGATCAAATATACCCACTGGCATTATAGCATAAAGTGAAGGTAGGTTCTTGCAGTTCATGCATTACTTATAGGTTTCCATGTACTCGTCAGCACTTGCTTCAATGGCGTTAAAGAAATCCTTCATTCCAGCACCAGTAACCGCAGAAACTCCAACAGACCGCAAGTTATTATAGAATTCATCCAACACAAGGGAGAGGCTCTGAGCCAAATTTAAAGAGTATGAACTATCTGCACTCACCGCTGCTTGAAAGGTCTCAAAATCCTCCATCCACTGCGTGAACACAGCAGTTTTCAGGACAACGAAAGTAAAAAAAAGGTCAAAGAACATGTTTTACATGTTAGAGATTACAGCAAAAATGGGGAATTGTTCTTTAGTTTGTCTAATATCCTAACCTTTATATATCTTGCTTTCTGTGTTTTCGTTTCTTTAAAACAAGGCATGCAGAGAATCTTAGGTAGCTGATGCGCCCTTCTAACATTTTATAGTTAAATATAAGTGTACTCAGCTTCAAGGGATCCAACGATAGGATTCATCATTATTTTCCATGTATTTGCAGTCCTAAGCTTCTATGCTTGCAATTGTGTGTTAAATAGAGACTCTCGATTTCTAAACTTCTTCCTTAATAATACTTTTTTTTGTATATACAAGATTTAGGCTGCAAAGATAAAATGCTCTTAACCGTTATCTATAAGCCGCTTTGCTCTCCTTAATTAGTAATACATAAGTGAAAAGATAGTCGTAGTTTTGTTACAGTAAATACTCAGTGTGAGTTCAAATGGAGTTAACAACACCAATTGATGCATAACATATCGGAGCCAAAGACATAGCTATTTCTATTTATAAACCTCCCCCTTTGTTATAAATTAATTCTCATATAGTTATTTTAACAAGATAAAAGTATTTACTCCATAACAAATGAGCATGTATAGGTTATAAATTAATTCTCATATAGCTATATTTTCTTAAATCTTTTCATTCAGATACATTAATATTGTGTGTGGTTTTATGTATTTGGTAATACTTTATTCAGTTTATTAATATGGTGCTATGATTATAATTGAGTACAGTTTTCAACGGTACTTGCAATTATTGCTACAAAGGCATTCAGGGAGCTAGCAGACTGGATATCTAGATAATGCATAACCTCCCAGAGCAATCATCAGAATAACCACCGCCGCCGTCACAGCCGCCTTCTTGCTCCAAACTTTGCTTCTTAAACAAACTAAGTTGTCCCTAACCAACGACCATGCAGAATATTGCAGAGCTTCCTTTGGAATAGTTATGTAAAGAATTTCACCAGAAAACTTAGCGCTGATTCTGTCCGTATCAAAATTTTTAGAAATTTTGATCTCTTTACTGAAGCGTCTGGGTAAAGCAGCAGATTTAGTTTCTTCAACCCTAGGTTGCTCTCCGCTAATGGTTAGGATGCCCAACTTCATGTGGTTTATAATTCTAATATCTTGTCTTCTGAAGCCTGCATGCATGCATCAACAAGTAAATCAAAAAGTACGTAAGAGAAGATGAAACGAAACTCGGTCTCTTGCTAAACTCACGTTCTCAGAAAATTGTCATGCTTACATATCGCATTTACAAGCTCATATTTAGACTGTGAATCCAGATCATGCATTTAACAAAAATTCAAGTATAGCATGCATTACTTTATTTAACACAGAGCTAGATATGCGCTAAGCATTTCATGAAATTTAACCATTGATGCATAACAAAAGGACTCGATATTTAGCCAAAATTCGATTTGATCTAGTAATACCTGGTAGATGAACTTCAAAAATTTTAGTTCCTTCCTGCTTGCGTTTGCAACACGGTTCAAAATCCTCATAACGCTGCTCAACCTGTGCTGCAGGTTTGGTTCCCATTGGAGAGAAATGATACTTTTTTCTCTCTTAGGGTTTCAGTTAAAAGGAATGCAAAAGGAATATATGAAGGCCTCTCTTTCTCTCATCTTATATATACATGCTGGAAGGGTTGGGACCAAGGTAGCTCTGGGTTTCTTCCGGGTTTCCTTTCAAAACAGAATGATTCGATTTCTTTATTTTTAGATTACTTTTCCTAAGGATTCTTGTTCCTGCATTGAATTTGAGGCAATCATTTCTTCAACCTTAATAATCAGCTAAACGCTTTATAGCGAACTCTGAAAAAAGGTTCTTTTGACGACAACGAAGCAAAGCGTATAATTGCTATTAACAATCAAAACCGTTCATTTTTATAATCACGATTATTGTAGCGAAATAGTTAGATGGATTATACATTGCATTTTCACCAACAAAGTTTACATCCGAACAAATTGATGAAAAAATACTCCTTTACCAACGTCCACCCCCAAGTGATCCATCCATTCCCTTGGTAACTAATAGCTAGTGAGTTAATACTTTACAATCCAAAAAACATCTGCCAAACGAAGCATCACTAAAACGATAACCTGCCAACCTCTTCGTCTTCGTCTATACCTTCCTCATCTTCAGAAAAAACCTCATCTTCCTCTTCGCCTTCATCTTCTTCATCCTCATCCATCATGGCTTTACCCCTCTCATCTTTGTCCTTCAAACCGGTGCTCAAGACCACAGTTTCTCCCCTGGATTTCTCCATATCCTTCCTTAACTTCTCCATGTTCTCCTTTTTCTGTTCCTCCTCTAATCGTTGCTTCTCTGCCCGTCTCTTGTCCAGATCAGCCCTACACAAGCAATAAGAAGCAGGAAATTATTAAAACTAGATCAAATATACACATAATCATGGCCTACATCATAAACATATTCCCACTGGCATTGTAGCATAAAGTGAAGGTAGGTTCTTGCAGTTCATGCATTACTTATAGGTTTCCATGTACTCGTCAGCACTTGCTTCAATGGCGTTAAAGAAATCCTTCATTCCAGCACCAGTAACCGCAGACACTCCAACAGACCGCAAGTTCTTATAGAATTCATCCAACACAAGGGAGAGGCTCTGAGCCAAATTTGAAGAGTATGAACCATCTGCACTCACCGCTGCTTGAAAGGTCTCAAAATCCTCCATCCACTGCGTGAACACAGCAGTTTTCAGGACAACGAAAGTAAAAAAAAAGGTCAAAGAACATGTTTTACATGTTTGAGATTACAGCAAAAATGGAGAAACCCCAAGAGCATGGTAGAACAGCTGCATCTTAAGTGCATGACAGTCATTTAGATGAACAGAATCAAAATAGGAAGAGAAAAAATGCAGTATTCCAAAAACAAAATACATTGAACTACCATTCTTCTATATAAATTTTGAAATTATTTCCATAAGGCTACTCAAATCCGGGCATATAAAAATGGTATTCCAACACTTGAATCATAATAAGGTTGAACAGAGCTAGTCTACTAAAAAAAAAAGGCATAATATAATCCCCGAGATTGTTTTATGCTCTGCTCCCTGTCACTACTAGAGTTTCATATGACATACTGCCCCCTAAAAGAATTGTTGCACAATCTCTACATTTGTTTGGTATTTTAAACTTAAATAACTTTAAACCACCTGAGTTTGAAATAGATTCTACTGCTAGGCCAGAGCAATAAACTCCTGGAACCATCTACTGCTTATATTATGGCCAACTGACTGAACTTATGGTTTACCCTAAAAACTGCAGACACACCATATTCAAGCACTTCAGCGATGTGAGTATGTCATTAAAGTGTTTATGTATATGTGTATCAGTCTATGTCTGCATGCTCTCTCCTGCCTGCACTTACACACATCTAAAACTGTAAACATACCTCCAAAGCAAACTGATGTTGAGCAACGTCAATCTTGTTGAATGCCAGCACAAGAGGCAGCCTTGTCTTGTAAAGGATACTGCAAGCGTATAGCATATTGCTCATAAAAGTAACTGGGCTAGCTGAACGAGGCGTATCTACCACATACGCAATTACAGTGGGAAATGTTGAAGCAAATGCTTCTGTGATGATAGCACCAGAAGCCGACCAAGTGAATATCTCAATCTGACCAGGGGTGTCCACAAGAACATAATCAAGCTGATCCGCTCGCTTCTCAATGACAGAGACAACCTGACAAAGAATGAAGCAAATAAGAAAACATGAGTTACAAGAACCAAAGAGCTTAGTCATATGGATCCAAACAAAATCGCCATGCATTTGGAAACAAATTGAAAAATTAGAACCAGTACTCAGCCAAACGATGCATACAATATACAAAGTTATTGAATGAAATCACCATAAAATCTGATGTACTATGCATGTGATACAAAACTCTTCTGAATGCTTATGAAGACGGGTTATGATAGTAACAAAATGGCACCATGTCTCATTCACAAGGCTCTCCAAACGCTCTAGTCAACAAAATGATTTAAGGTAAATATTCAAAAGCAAGTTTTTTACCTCATCAAACTTGGTAGCAAACAAGTTGAGTGAAGTCAAAATCCCACCATTTGGTCCAAGATTGAACTGTTTCATCACCTCCTTGTACCGAACAGTATCCCTTATGTCAATGTTGGCACCAAACGGGAGAGTCATCACAGCCGGGTCGAGATTCATCACATAGCCACGAATGTTCGATTCATGTGTGTGTGAAACCAACCGATGCATAAAGGTTGTCTTCCCACTCCCTAAGTAAAAACCCATAACGCATTTCAATCGCTTAACTTCAAGTAGTCACATAATAAGTTAATAACACAATTCTTCGCCAAATTAGGAACTGAAATGCATCAAATAAAACCCCGAATTCGATGAAGTTACCTGCCATGCCCACGACGATTACAATAACCGGTTTTCTCTTGAAATTGGACACTGCTGCCTGCCCTGATCCCGAAGACGATTCCTCAACTTGGAGTTTCTTCATTGAATTGGTAAGCTCCTCATTTTCTTTCCCATCATTCTTCTGAGCAAAATCACACACACAGAAAGCTTAATCCATGTTCAATAAAAAACCCAATAAAGTTAAGAACTCGACAAACAAATCCTACTGTGCGAATGAGAGAGAGAGAGAGAGAGAGAGAGAGAGAGTACTTTGACGGCAGACGAGTTTTCAGAGTCCATGGGAACTGGCGGGTCGCCTGCATCCTGCGATTTGATATTGATTTTCTGGGAATCAGAATCAACGTCCATTTGAGTGAAGGAGAGTTGCTGGGTTTCGCTGGTCGGAAGTAGGGCCGCGACACTGTGAGCTACGGCGGGAGTGCGGGGTTTATGGGAGGTTCAGGGATTTATCGGCCGAAATGGAATGAAAAGGCCGAAATTTGGGAACTATTTGACCTGTATTTCACGCAAATTCTGAAACCCTATGTCTTTTATTGTGTATACGACGTCGTAGCGGGCTCCAAATTATTTGAAAAAATGCCGCACACTCCATTTTACTTTCCACACACCCTTTTAATTTTCGGCCATCGGATTTGATGAATTGAAAAAGATCAATAGATATAAATTATCAAAGAATGTGTGAGAAGTAAAATGAAGTGTGTGAATAGTACACTCCAATTGCACAAACACCCACTGAAGCACCAATTGCACAAACGCCCACTGAAGCATTAATCCAATAAATTTTGATAATTTACCACCCGAACTAGTGTTTTAGCACGCGTATATCACTTTATTATTGTTTTAACTACTGAGCTAGGATAGTGTGATTTAGCCTCTTGTAATCAAGATTGTGTGATTTATCAATCTCATTAATTAAATTCAAGACGTGCCATTTGAAATATAAATTTAAAATTCGTTTTTAACTACTGAATCACTCTGTGTAGTTAATAATTGATATTTAAAAAATATATTGTATGACACGTGCAGTGATTAAAGAAAATAGAGGGCGCAAGAACCACCACCTTTTTACTGCAAATTGGCACCGTCCGCCTTGTCTAAGGAACCAGTCACGTCAATTGAGTCTAGAGTCGTATACAGCAGGGGACACATGTCTTTCTCATCTTATGTGAACTTGGGTGGACACCGTAAATTGCAGCTAAGTATTTTTCTTAATGGGGAAGAGATGGCCTCCAATTGTTATGGTCCTCTCTGTTTCGGGATCAAGGTTTGGGGCAATACGCCTAGTCGATTAGAATCGATGACTAATCTCACCTAATCTTCATTTTAATTTTTTTAAAGGTAAATTACACAGTAACTCTTCAGGTTTTAAGTCTATTACAACTTCATACAACATCTTTAAAACATTTCACTTTAATACATCACGTTCTATTTTATTTTAAAATAATACATCTGTTACATTTTCTACCCATTAATCCGTTAAGTGCTGACGTGATTACCACATTTATGCCACGTGGCAAAAAAAAAATTTAAAATCCTGAATCTTTTAAATTTAAAAAAAAAAGTTTGAAAATCCACATTCTATCACCCCATCCCTCCTCCCCCGTACCTAACATTCAACCAAAAAAAAAAACAAGAAGCCCCCGTATCCCGTCAAACCCTATCACCCCATTCCCCGCGAAACCCAAATCGGACAACCCACCCCTCCCCCCCCCCCCAACTGTGAAACAACCCAGAAAGAAGAGAAAACAAAACAAAAAAACAAAAAACCCATTGGACACATCGCGGGATCTAGGTTGCAGAAAAAAGGATATGGATTTTTTTTTCTCAATGTTTTCGCAATGTATTTCCGTGGGAAGAAGATGAAGATGGGGGAGAAGAGAGGAGGAGGAGGGGGTGGAGGATAAGACTTCTGGGTTTGGGGGTTGAGGGGAGGGGATTTTTTTTTCTTCCCTAGGATTGCAAGGGGAAAAAGATGAAGATGGAGGAGAAGAGAGGAGGAGGAAGGGGTGGGGGATAAGGTTTCTAGGTTTGGGGGTTGCGGGGAGGTGTTTTTGTTTTTTTTTTTTTTTTTTCTGGGTTTCAGGGGAAGAAGATGAAGATGGGGATAAGAGAGGATGAGGAGGGGGTGGGGGATAAGGTTTTTAGGTTTGGGGTTGCGGGGAGGTGTTTTGGCTTTTTTTTTATTTTTAATTTAGAAGAATCGAGTTTTTTTGAAATTAAAAAAACTTTTTTTTTTGCCACGTGGCACACATTTGGTAGCCACGTCAGCACTTAACGGATTAATAGATGAAAAATGTAATTGAGGTATTATTTTAAAATAAAATGGTACGTGAGGTATGAAAATGAAATGTTTTAAAGATGTTGTATGGGTTTGTGGAAGACCTCAAACCTGATGGGTTACTGTGTAATTTATCCAAAAAAAACTTCAATCTTTGGTGCTAACTATTGTGACAGCCCATCCCGATATATATTATTTTTGAGACGTGAAATGACGAATTTACCCTCGAGCGTTGCATACGTAATTGCGTTTTGGGTTAAAATCATGGTCTTATCACATAATTTCCTACATTTTGGGGACCTATGAGAACTAATAATTTATGTGATATGATTGGTGGCTTTTAGACCTCACAACCACACAACACTGTTCCTCTCTCCATCTCGTGTCTCTCTCTCTCATTTCAAACACACTCTCTCTCTATCTCTCGAGCTCACTTTTTCTCTCTACCTCCTCACGTGCAGACGAGAACCAAAAACCCTCAAATCTTCACAGATCGAGGAAAACAAGACCACCATCATGCGTATCTCGTCACCACGAGTCCATCCATACAAGTTTCAGGTGAGTTTCCCACTGTTTTCACGTCGAACCACTATTCCCCGAATTGAGTATTGTTCATGCAATAATTATTGGGTGATTTTTAGGAGTTTTTAAGCTCATAGGGAGCTTAAGAAGGTCTTAAGGAGGCTCGGACGGCTTCGTTTGAGAAATTTGGACGTCGGAGCAACGAGAACGGAAGTTCTGAATTTTGGCCGGAATTATCGAAGCATTTTCCAGCGAATCTCCGGCGAGTTAGGGGTCGAGGAAGGTATGGTTTTGTTCATCTTGTCGAGATCTTCATTTTGATATAAAGAACGTTAAAAATGGTGAAGAAATGAAGAAGTTATGGCGTTTTGAAAATTAACCTAGAAACCGGCGACACAGGGGTCGCCGGCGAACCAGTTTGGCGAACTGAGGAAGAAGATGACGCGCGTGGGGGCGCGTGGCACCGAGAAATTTTTTTCTAAAAATTTGTCGACGTTCGTGACGTCGTGTAGGTTGCGTTTATATATTCAAATACCAAAAATTGAGCTTTGTATGAGAAATTATGTCTGTAGTTACGTATATGTGCTTAAATAACGTATTTTCAGTAAATTCTCATATAGGTGAGACGTATCCCGAGGATGATCGTAGCCAAGCTAGACGTGGGGGCTACGACCCGGCTACTTACCAGTGAATGGGCAGTTTGTTTTCTGTATATACCTAGATATATTGCTATTTTCTCAGAAAATGAAATTGAACGTTTTAAGGATTTGAAATGTCATGCAAAGTATCTATTTATTTTATTTATGCATTCATGATTGCATATAATTATGATTGGTGCTGCGGACGCACAGGTAAATGTCAGGTGAGTTTTATATTAGTTATGATGAGAACAATATGATGTGATATTATGAGATGTGATTAGAGCTCATATACCTGCACCTTGATATTAGTGCTCCGGCCCAGAGTTAGGGGCATAGTCTTTCACGTGTTGTTCACCTCCCGCACCGCATGGTCGCCTTGGATCCAAGTTAGGTGCACAGTCCCGTCGTATAGACCACTATAAGTGGGTTCGACTTGTAGGTGACTCGCGAATCCTTCGCACAGTCTTCACTTGATTGTAGCACTAGAGCATAATTATTCTATATTCAGTGATGATGAGTAGACCACTAGAGGTGGTATTGATTTGTGTGCAGGATTGATATACATGATATGATGAGTTGATTATAAGCTATTATACAGCCGAGGCTGAGGTGATTGTTGAGATTGATTATGAGATATATATACGGTCGAGGACCGAGATAATTACCTGACATTTATTCACATCCACAGAGTTATGGTTTAGTTTCAGTTGTGATACTTTGGCATTACATACATTCATACTTTCCAGCATGATTTCGAGAATATCTATATATGAGTATATACTTTATTTCTAGGAAATTATACAGGTTTTACGGCGATGGGTTATACTTTTGAGAAAATGATGATTTTGAAAAAAATTGTTTTGCTAATCCACTCAACTTTGTTTTTTCGCCCCTCCAGGTTCTATGTAGCTAGAGTATCGTTGGTGGCTAACGGGGATCATTCGGCAGTTCTAACAGACTTCTCATTATGTAAAGCACCCTTTGGGGTTATTCGAATCTATTATTTCATGCCTGACTGCATTGACTTAGTATGCTCTGAATTTGTATAAGCACTATAACTTCGCTCTCCAGCGCATTATCTTCTTAGGTTGCTCGTGGCTTGGTTTAAATTCATTTGTATCCTTGTTATGAATCTTGCTTCCGCACTGTGCACATGGTTACGTCACGCTCACGTGACGGCCAACATGCCCCATTTTCGGGTCAGGGTGTGTCAACTATAATTTCAAATTAATTAAGAGGTAAGGTAATAATAGGAATTGATTCAGTGTTTGTGCTATGGGGTGTGCTATTCACACACTTCTTTTTACTTCTCTCACACCACTTGTTAATTTATGTCATTTGATCTTCTTAAATTCATCTGATCCGATGGTCGAAAATTAAAAATGTATGAGAGAAATAAAAAAGGTGAATGGATATCACACCCCTTGTGCTATAACTAGCTAGATTAATTTTAAAATGTACTTTAACTAACAAGATAAATACAATAAATAAAAAGAAAACTAATGAAAAAGACTTGAAAACTTTGAGTTTTAATGATAATGACAAAATAAAAGATAAAGTGAATAGTATCGTGATTGACTTTTTAGTGTAAAAATATAATTTTTCGTTAAAGTGAACAGTACCGAGAGCTTTTCGTTAAAGTACTCGTAAACAAAATCCAAGTTGTTGAAATATAAAATGATGATGCTTCAACACACAAATTATACAGATTCGTTTGATTTCGAGACCGTCAAAGCAACAAGAAAGTCTCTATAGTCGCCGGACGGGATGTTGTCACAGATTGCATCTCTCAATTCCATCCCATGCTTCTTCTTAAACTCCCTTTTAATTTCATCCATGTCTACGTCTGCCCTGCTCACCATCACACGTCGCACTGCACCTTCGTCGCTGATGCACCTCTTCATGCTTGCATACAACATCTGCTAATTAGCTCAACTAGTTAATTAATTTGTTTAATCTTCTCCAATTCTTAATCTCAAGAAATTAAACTTAGCAAAAAAATAAACGGTAATTTACCGTAGCGAAATAGTCAGGTGGATTGTAGATGCATTGTACTACCATTTTCATTGCATTTTCAAGTTCTCCGTGGTTTCTGGTTTTCAGGGACTGCAGCACACAAAATAATAAGCCGTTGTTTAAAACTCCAGAAAACTGAGCAGAGTGTGAAACTGTAATTGGAAATTAACTGTTAATTAGTTAATTAATTACCTCTGTATACTCATGTCCGTAGATGTGTTTATAGCACAAAAATGTAAGCTTAAGCTGCGGAATACTCCGTTTACTTAGTATTTCTAAGACAACGGCTTCTTCTATGGGACCGGAACCCCCCTCCCCAGTTTCGTAAAGCCTCCTTGCGTCCGCCTTCGCGATATGTTGGCTAACGTCCGCATGGTGTGCCTTATGTGATGCAACCAATGCTACCAGTATCTGTTGCATAATAATATGCAAACATTGTGTGTTATTTCATTTTTTAGGCTTCATTAATTACTATATAACAAGGTTTAATTAATGATAATTACCTTTTGGGAAGGATTGGGAGGCTCGATATTGATGATATCTTGGTCCAACTGCCTCCTAAATCTTCTGTAGTATGCTTGCTTGATAAGAAGGATATGACTCGATTTTCGACCCACAAAAATCTCTACAAGGGCGTTGTAGTTTGTATCGCCTTTCTGATCATCAAGGGCCTCGCAGACCACAACTGCATCGCGCTCGTGCTGCTCAGTCATCCACATAGACAAGGCTGCACATAATTTTGGTGAAATCCCAGCAGCAGCTGCATCTTTGAGTCGGTTTACCAAGTCATCTCCATAGATTGACTTGTAAGTTTCTCTAATCTGTTGCCTCTCATGCTGTGTTCGATTCGCCAAAGCTCGAGCTAATCGGTTTGGCTGTCCCCAAGAACCATGAAGCTCCCTGCACTCAGTTTCAAAATTGAGGGTTGACATGGCTAGCATTATTTTTGATTGGTTATTGAAGTGCAGAAACCTTGCACATATTAATGCAGAGATGACTTGGGGCCCAAGGAAGGGATTTTTCTTTTCACTTTTTGGGCATGCCAATTTTGTAAAGTGGTGGCGCTGGATAGTAGTGTATTTATTCATATAAGTGGAAGTCCAGTGGGAAACGAAGCATGTGAAATTTGTTTTGTAGCAAAAGGTTGGTGGAATTCTTATTAGACAATGACTATGAACTGACCTACTTTTTAGCAACTTTTCTAAAGGCCATTCCAGCCTCATCCGTCTCTCTTTTCTTTTAGCATTGTAGAAGTACCATTTTAAGTATTGTTGATCTTAAATTACAAAAATCTATCTGATGCGCAAGTTGAGTAATTTAATGAGCTAACTAGCGTTCTTTTTCGGTTGATTGTTAATGCGAGTGTGCCGCTACCAAGTTCCGTTGGGCAAATACTTCTGAGTGTGGTAGTATACGATGGAATGTGTTTCTAACTTCTGAATTAGGCGAACTCAACTGAATAAGGAACGCTCTTGGCTGGGTTCTAAAATCTGAATACAAGGTTATGCCTTTTGCTACTAAATTCAATCTTCAACTATATATGTAAAAATTTAAGTGCATCGAATATGTATCAAAGGAGATGAGTGTCATGATGAAAGATGGTTCGGCCGTCAATATGTAATTACTTGTGAATAACCAATCATAGAACACTTCACTTTGCCAAGAAAGCTAATAAAGTGACCTCATTTGGTGAATGAATAAAAAACACTTAATCGACAAAAACTTGAGATAATGACCAGTCAAAAGAGGAGAGCTTGTTGTTTAACCGAATTGTCAAGAATCCTAGGCTGATCTAATTCTACGATTGCAGAGTTGTTTAATCAAATTGTCACTTTCACCGGTTGTCAACCTAGCAATGTTTAACCAAATTGAATTTGTGCTGACGTGTTAGTGGAGCAGTTAATATTTTTCTCAACAATGTGAGAGGGTTTCGCCTATAGCGTTGATTTGTGTATTGAGTTAAAGTATGCAGCTTTTTATCCATAGCGACATGTATGCCGAATTGTAGAGTCTGAGAGCACCACATTTAGATTACCTTGACCATACCCTTATAATTATCTCAATATCCATGCAGAAAGAAATTGGTTGCATAAAAGACCAAATTCATTTGATTTATGGGATAAAAGCACTTGCTAATATCAACTCGCAGCTCCTTACTCTTTTATCCAAATATCTTGAATAAAAAAAACGTCAAGATAATTCCACTAAACTATTAATAGATAATTAACAGAATTGAAAATTATAATATTATTTGTCAACGACAATTGAAAGTTATCTTAACAGTTTCTCTCTCCAACAGCCTAAAATACGTTAGCTGATGGTGCAAAAACGGGTACAAACAAGTATACATACAATAAGCGCTTTCATGAGGTAGCCACACTGATTAAAATTGATGTGTTTCCTCCTTAAGCAACGAGTTTGAATCCACTTTTCTGTAATTCAAAATGGCTTAGAGAATAAATTATTATATTTTCAAAAAAGTAAACTGAAACAAGAAGCTTTTTGGTCTCATAATACATGAGAAGCACAATTAGGCATTTATTTATTTTATTTTGGAGGACGAACCAATTGAATTCAATATTATAAGTAATGTTCTAAAAGATGTTAGGTGCTAGTCGGGCAGTGGGTTGGGGCCTAGCGCCTATGCGACTAGGCGGGTTTAAGTAAATTTGTTATATTTCGTGTAAATAAGTGTCTGTTTATACTTAAAATATATATAATTACATCATAAATTACAAAATATAATGACATATTATAAAGTATTGAAATATAATAAAAATATGGAGAACAAACATATAATTTACGTTTATTTTAGTATTCAACAAGTTTTTACAATTTATTAAAAAAATATAAAATAAAAGTTATCTATTTTATGTCTAAGTGAGTTGTAATCTAGACGGGTGTTTAGATGTGTCTGGACGGGTGCTTAGGCAGTCTACGCGCCCTTTCTAAAATTTTAAACGCCCCGCCTAACGCCTAGGCAGAGTTAGGCAAAGATTTTTAGAACAATGATTATAAGTTCTGCAAATTTGATATAATTGAATCGTGTTGGTTTAAGTAATAGACTTAATTGCTCATTTATGGTCAAATTCCACATTATCTCACTAACCTTGACTTTACATGTAAAGAGAGAAAAGATATAATTACAAAAGAGAGCAGCCAAGGGTCAGAGAGATCATAAATTTGGGGTTTAGGAAAAGTGCTAAAGGGGTCAGACACAGTGTTCTTGTTACTAAATTATTTGTTTTCATGTATACGAGTGAAATTTCATTGGTGATCACTTTTGAATCTCACTTTTTTTAATACAACAATATTGGGTAGTAGAGTAAATTTTTGGCCTAAATCACATAATGAACTAGTCATAGTTAAGTATCAACTTTGTCATTTATACAAGTCGAATATGAGATCTTTCACTTACAAAGTGAAGGAATACCACCTAGTAAAAAGTGAGTCACCAATTTAGATACAAAATACTATCGTTATCGCCTAAACAATTAGACAACCAATCTGTAATCGTAACAACTCAATTGCAAAGGCGAAGCTCTACCAACTGAGCTATATCCCCCAGCCAAGTAAAGCATGCGTGAATATCGAAATCGTGATTTAACATACAAAAGTGGTATCGAAACTCGATGGGTGGTGTTTTGGATGGCTCCCTTACGGACTTTTTTGCATATTTTTGGTTGGGGATCAACTCCATGGAGTGGTCGAAACATGCGTATTGGTGTCTTAAGGTAATTAAGACAAAGGTCATCACATGCGTATAAAGTAAAATAACATGCGTGTTCTCGCTTTGGAGAACAAAGAGGAAATATCACGGCCTCAAATCCATCAACCGGAGCAACCATCCCACGATCTTGGATAATTTTCCATTCGGTGTGTTTAAGATTAAAGTGTCGCTATATTTTATGGGGTGTGCTATTCACACACCTTAAATTACTTCTCGCACACTTCTTGTTAATTTATGTCCATTGATTTTCTTCAATTTATTCGATCCGACGACCGAAAATTAAAAGAGTGTGTGATAATTAAAATAGAGTGTGGATATCACACCCCTATTTTAATCATATAGGAAATGAATAAATCATCATGTAATTAAACATAAACTTAATGCATAAAAACAATACTAAATGCAAATGGAAGTGGATTAGAAAATATTGAAAAATCGGTGGTGGAGGCAAATGTTAAAGATTTTGTCTTCAAGGCAATTTTACGCCCTACTAAGGTATTAGTGGTTGATTGATGTATGTCTCCCAGAATACAGCGACCACGTCTTTGTAATAATAACACTCCAAATCACGAGATTCCAATGGACCACAATTGTATTGAATACGCTTCTCATATGGACTCAATGAGACACTATGAAACTCTCAAACAATATTGCACTATGTCTATGAATATGCAAATGTACAAGTGATACATGACTACATTTGGATTGTCTTTTTGTAGAAGTTGAGATGTCTCTTTGAAAAGTATGTGACTATTCATGAAGAGTTAAAAATTGCAACTATTCATTTGAATTTCATATTAAGATAGACGCATCTTTTTATCAAAAGAAACCACTTAAAATTTCCATTCAATTAATAAATTTAATATTATAATAGTACTAAATTTTCCAACACATTCAAGATTAATGAGGATGGTTTTGAAATTGCTGAAGTATGTCTCACGTCATAAATCTAATGAAGTTAAATTGCTCTTATATTGCAAATAGCCCTCTACCACAGTGGTGGAAATGAATGTTGCCTTTGCAGTATGGTATGAGTTCGAACTGTGTTGGCTCCTTAATTTAACATCTAATCTAACAAATATATTGTTTGACAAAAAATTGCTCTTATACTGAATGGTTCTATTACTAATTCTACTGTATCGAGACATTATGTGTAAAATCTCACTGTAGACATCAAAATTTCAGTAAAATAAATGTTGAAAATGCATTAAAATTTCAACATGCTGAGGCATACATGTCACGTGTCACGTGTCGTACAAATTAAACACATGGCGTGTGACTCAACAAAATAGGAAGAAATACCCTTGGAGGATTAAACAAGTTTTTCTTCTCATTTTGGGCACTGACAAGGCAAACACATTTCAATCCATTATGGATCAAAACAAGTTTTTCTTCTCATTTTGGGCAATGACAAGGCAAGCACACTTCAATCCATTACAGATCAAAGCAAGTTTTTCTCATTTGAGCAATGACAAATCATGCACACTTCAAGTATAAAATGGTATTAAGTGAGAAATTAGGCCATACGTTAGACCACTTCAATTTCAATATTGCATTAAGTGGGAAAATTAGGTAATGGTGTTTGGAAAAGTAAAAAAAAATATTTGTGGTGGTGATTCATTCTCAAAACCTATAAATAGGCTTCTCCATCAAGGTACGAGACATAAAAAATCATCCAAAAATCATACATTCAAAGCAAAGCCAAAATCTGAAAATCATCCCAACATCCAAAATCATCCAAAAATCATACATTCAAAGCAAAGCTAAAATCCAAAATCATACATTCAAAGCGCCCGAAACTGAAGATGGGATTGAAAGCTGCCATACGAGATTCCATCATTCCTATTTCCAATATAAGACACCTTACATAGGATTGATATATTTAAGAGATCAAATCACAATTAACATTATTCTTCACTTAAAGGTTGATTTATATTGGATAAATCCAACATTCTCCCACTTGGTCTACAAAATGTAATATTCACATTTATACTTGAGATTGGAGACTTATGTCACTTTAGTGGCCATGTAACAGTGATTACATCTCGTCCTTAATGCAATTTCTAACAAGAAAGAAGCAAAGCATTTTTGGCCTCTCTAGTTTCTTCCTTCGCCACAAGCCAAATACTTAAGGCAACCGCTCATTCAAGATCAAACAAAACGGCTATTGAAGAAGCTCACAACCGCTCATTCAAGATCAAGCCCTGACAGCCCTAGAAAAAGCTCCCAACTTCTCATTCAAGATCAAGCCCTGACGGCCCTTGAAGAACTCACAACCACTTATTCAAGATCAAGCCCAATGACCCTTGAAGAAGCTCCCAACCGTCCATTCAAGATCAAGCCCTAATGACCCTTGAAGAAGCTCCCAACCGCTCATTCAAGATCAAGCCCTGACGGCCTTTGAAGAAGCTCACAACCATCCATTCAAGATCAAGCCCAAAGGCCCTTGAAGAAGCGCACAACCGCCCATTCAAGATTATGCCCAACAGCCTTTGAAGAAGCTCCCAACCTCCTCATTCAAGATCAAGCCCAACGGCCCTTGAAGAAACTTCTAACTGTTCATCAAGATCAAGCTCCGAAGGCCCTTGAAGATCTGTTCATACTCTTTATCAAGATTAAGCCCAACGACCCTTGAGCAAATCCACACAACTGTTCATCCTAAGATCAAGGCCCGACGACCCTTTGGATCAACAACATCAACAAATTCATACCACTATTCATCCAAGATCAAGTCATTGTGACTCTTGGATCAACAACACATCCACACATCTACACCTTACGGAGATCGAATCAGAGGATCAAGTTAAAAGATATCGTAACCCCAAATTCATTAACAAAAAATATTATTTTGTACACGTATTATTGTCTCGTTTGTTTCGGGAATTTTCGTGTTTACACTCACACCTATTGAACTGCATGTGTGGTTGAGTTGCGGACAATATCAATATTGATTATTATTGTGTGGTAACTGCATCAAGGCCTTTTGTAGGGTAATCAACTTGTTTTGACATGCTTCAAGCCAATGGAGTCACCGAAGCTAGCTGATACAGTGTAGCACAAGATTTGGCTCGTTTTGTGATTAGTATGATTTTGCATCTCCTTTCCGTTTTGTGATTAGTTCTCTGTTGTCTATTTCCTTCCTGATTTTCCTTTTTCCTATCTTTTCCCTTTCTTTCGTCCATACTCCTTCCCGTTTCTCCTCGATCCTACCTTTTAGATTTGCAACCACTAATCTTCCTCGCGATTCTTTCGGAAGGTGCATTCAAATCCGGCTCAGCTGGTCACACCACCTCCTTCCATCCGTGTACCCTCGTTGACACTGTTGCTTGAGGGTTGCTTCTTCTTGCGGGCTTCCTTAATTTGGTCCTTCGAGTGGTTGCTGCAACTTCAAGTGTGCTCTTTGGAGGACAATCGAGTCTTTTGCTCTTCCACTCTTTGGGTACTGCTTGGCTTGATTTCGGGCAGTTGTTGTTGGGGTGATGGTTTGCGTTGGATTGGGCTCTTTGGGGTTACTTTTGGGATTTTACTTCTTGTGTGCTTATTCTGTATTTGGGTCTCTTTATTTAATTATGTTTTCTGTTTGTTGGTAACGAAATTACCTTTGTCCAGAAAAATAATTTTATAACATGGAAGCGTATTATTACTATCTCTGAGACAGTGCTTGCACATAAAAAATGTCATGCAGCATATTCTCTTTAAAAATATATTGGTGTTGGTGTTGTCCTCAGTGCATAAGCAGGCAGTGACAAGAAACTAGCATCCCACTTTTTTATATACTGATTATATTATAATCAGGGGAAAATGAGTTAAGCTATACACTGAATTAGTTATGATTATGTTCGAACATAATACTAATATTTGTCACTTATGTCGAACGTGAAACTTCTCATTTACAAATAACAAGATTACTACTCGGTCGTATTTATTGTTTATAAATATATGACTTTGTTATTTTCAAAATTTTATAGGTTTTTTAAATTCAAAATGGTCATTGACATAGTTTTTTATTTTGGTCCCTACAATGAAAACTGATAGAAGTGGTCCCTGCGTTTGCTCACCATAAATAATTTTGGTCATTCTGTGAATAATCTATCAATATGCTCGTTAACTTGTCACAAGAACGACTAATTGACCATATTTTTTTATTTTTTTATTTTTGTCAAACCAATCTCTCTACTTAATGAGGATATTGGTATTTTTTTTTTCAAAATGACCAGAATAATTTATAGAAGTGGACCATGCGTTTGCCCACTGTAAATACTTTTGGTCATTCCGTGAATAATCTGTCAATATGTTCATTAACTTCTCACAAGAACTACTACGTGACTACCTTTTTTTATTTTTGTCAGACCAATCTTGCTACTTAATGAAAATGTTGATAGATTTTTTACAGAATAACTAGAATAATTTATAATAAAAAACTCAAAAATTACTTCTGTCGATTTTCATTATAAATGACTAAAGTAAAAAATTATGCCACTTCTAAAGGCTATTTTGACTGAAAAGCTTTTTTCATATGAAGAGTATAAAACTAGCATCCGAGCTGTGTGTTAGAGTAGCGGTTGGTCAAAACCAACATAAGCTTAAGACAAATAACAGAATAGTTAAGAATAAAAAAAACAGTAAGCACATCCAACTCATCAGGTCCCGTTCGGCGCGCGGACTCCAATTTCAGTTTTGGCCAATTGGAACGCACCACACATTGACCAAGAAAGGAATCATAACATGCCTTTGTCCTTTTACTGTTCTACCCATCTTTTTAGCCTTCTTTTTCTTCATAAAATAATATGAAGTTTGAATTTTTTTTACTTAAATCATTTTCTTGTCCAACGTTAATTTGTTTTTGTCAAACGATAGTTATTCGTTAAGTTCGAATATGAATGTCCATATTATAAGCAAGAATATTGAAAATCATTAAAAAATAACATGTTTCATGTATGAATTTCTTTATTTTTGTTTATAAAAAAAATTACTGAGTAAGTTATTTTGCATTGTCGAGTAGCATATGTGGACTCAACTAGCTCCAAATGTGTTGCTGACATCCACCTTTCAAGGAGAATCTCTTCAATAGACACATCAACAACCCTTTCTCAAACGTTAATAGAGAAACGATGATTTAATCGCCATACATAAAAATAGAAGAATGAATGCTCTTAATTATTTAAACTACAAATCTTTCATTATAATCCATGTGAACTTTATGCGATACTAGTAAACATTTTTCCATTCATCTATGGAATGAGATCTCAATTTAGTGACCACGAAGAACGAAAACACAATGTTACTCCATTCCCTTATCATTTCTAGGATTAATCAAAAGAAAATATCAACGAATTTGATGTGAAAGGTGATTTCAAATGTACACTTATGCTTATTTTTGTTTTTAAATAAACTAATTTAGTTAGTTAACTAATTAATTAGATGTTATTTTACTTACAAGAAGAAGCGTGTAGCTCAAAGTTTAAGATCCTTTAACTTTGCGACATAATTTTTTTTTGTAGCAATGATCTTTCAACTAATGATCCCTCAATGAAGAATTCGGGATCATTAGTCTCTTACCTCATCAAAACGTGCAACTATGATATTTTTCCTCAACTCCGTCAGAACCTCCTTTAAAATGAGTTATGGTGTAAGGATCATGGTACAATTGGATAAAGTTGAGAAACTATTGCTCTAATTGGGTTAAAGTTGCGGAACTATTATTACAATTTTTTCATTTTGTTTTCCATATTTGCCCCTCGACAGAAATTCTAACGGAATTCACAAAAAAAAAAAACAATAGTTGTACATTTTAATGAGATAAGGGACTAATGATCACAAAATTTCTGTTGAATAACCATTATTCAAATTGAATTAAAGCTGAGAGACAATTACTACAATTTCTTCGCATAAAAAATGGCTTGGCCAAGAGAAAAGTCTTGTCAGGGACTTTGCCTTGTTATTTCTTCCCTTTGTATCAACTATGAAGAGCAAAAAGAATAAATCACAGAAATTAATAGAATAAAAACTAAAAAGCTCATAAAGTGGTATCGTATCATGAAGCCGAAAGGGCAAAATGGGAAGTTCAATAAAAGAGAAATTTGAGAAGACAGCAGGGTTATTTAAGGAAAATGATTGTGAAGCTGCCCATCTCCACAAAAATACATTCCTTCTCTCTCTCTCTCTCTCTCTCTCGCTCTCTAGTCTGGTCTGGTGGTTGGCACTCCAATTTTTCTCCCCCAAGTCCTAGCTGTACCAACCACCGGCGCCGCCGCCAACACCCCTTCTTAAAGGAGAAGACTTTCCCTCTTTCACAGAGCTCACACTCACAATGCAGCAGCAGGTCTTCCAACAAACCAACTTACAGATACAACTTTACTTTTACGTACTTAGATTTTGTGAATTTAAGAACTTGATTTTGAATTTTATTTTTGGGCAGACGAGGACGGTCCAAGTAAAGCAGCTGTCAGATCTAGCTAGCGAGAGAGAGATTCACGAGTTCTTCTCCTTCTCTGGGGAAATCGAACGCATTCAGATCCAACGGTATGATTTTTCGTTTTTGATTTTTTTTATACTTACATTAGGGGCTTTCATTCTGTTTGGTTCCCGAGAAAATAAAATGTAAGAAGAGAAGATTTTTTTTTTTCTTAATTTTCCCGGTATTTTCAGAGGGAAAGAAAGGTAAATAAAGTAAAAGGGTAGAGTCAACTTGCACATATTTTCTTACATGCATGCGTACTTACATTAAAAATTTGAGAAAATGGAAGAAAAAAAAAATTTGACTTGAGTTTATTTTCCTAAAATTGAAAATTTGAACTTATATTCTGATATATCCTTTAACCCAGTTTTGTGTTTCGAAATTTATCGTCTTTCTTGCATGTAGTGAGCAAAAAACTCAGTGGTAAGTTTTTGTTGCAGTTGTTAATCTTGTTTGCTGAATTGGTTGTGTGTGCAGTGAGCCAGGGAAATCAAAAACTGCATTTGTTACTTTCAAGGATCCCAAAGCTCTTGAAATTGCGCTGTTGTTATCGGTATTTTTCTCAAATTTGTTTTTCAATTTGTTGCAATTGAAGTCAATGCCGAATAAGTAATAATTGCATTTTTTTTTATAAGCAATGCTTGTTTCTTTGTTTTCCTTAGAGGTTGTCTGTTGAGTTGATTAAAATGCAATTTTTGGAAGCGAGCATTGAACACTTTCTTTAGCTTCAAGCTAGGCTTTTTGTGCATTTATTTGTATGCTCAATGTGAGTTGCTTTGAAAAGCACTAAAAGAAAAGAACCCTGGTATCTTAAATGGTGATATGTCAATAGAAAAAGTTATGAGAAAGGAATTTTCCATGCTTCTTGTTGATTGCATGCTTAGTATTTGGTTCAAAGTTTACAATTTTCAATTGTTTGAAGTGCAACTTACACAATCCATTTCTTTATAGATGCTTGATCTAAGGCTGTCGCATGTTTAATTCATTTGTGTGACATCTACTACTTTCATTGACATCATCTGAAGAAGCAGATTCTTCAATTAAATGTTTTGTGGGTTATTTTTAGTGAATACGAATCTTCTGCTCCTTGGCTCTATGTAATGGAAACTGTGTTTTGGTTGCAGGGAGCAACAATAGTAGATCAGATTGTGACTATTTCTCCTGTTCAAAATTATGTACCAATTGAGATGCAGGTAAGCTTCATTTAAAAGTGTCTGCAATCTTCTTTCTTTCCTACAGCCAAAGCTTTGGATTTCATTTTGTGCAATTCATGCAGGAGGTTAGGATGGTCGTAAGTGTTGATTCTGTTGCTCCTGCTGAAAATATTTCACCAGATGCCGAGGTAGCCAATGAAACCACCACATGTTTTATGATATTAAGAATCTTACCTGTTTAAAAACTTCACATATATAGTGATTTAAGTGCAGTTTCAGTGGGTATCAGAGAATTACTGGAAATGGAAAAAACTGTGCGTTGAGAACTTGAGAATGTCAAATCCCATATTGGGATTTAAACCTTGCATCACTAATAAGATCTTTAATATGGATGAAAATTTAAGTTTATATACATGGGTCGTCATGTATGTCAATTCTCTGTTCTTTTATGGCATTGTAGTGTATGAATGAGAAAAAATACATGACTAGAAAACAAAGATTAATTACTTGACATGGAATACGTTTTTCCAATTTCATAGCCTTCTGCCTTATAAAATGTCTACTAGCACATTCATTTTTTGGATTGCGACTCCATCTAGTTGGTCCATCTTCAATATTATGATAATGACTGATGATGTGCTAGAGATGAGCAAATACCCAAGTGATCTATGCTGAAACCTCTGTTTCCTAACATCTTCAGCAGTTGACTTATTTTTGTTCACCTATAATTTTTCCTAGTTTATGGGCTCAGGGTATTTTTTTTCTCTCTTCGCAGGATAAAACTGGCTCGCCTACCAGGGTGTATGTTAATAGAGCACAAGATGTGGTGACCACTATGTTTGCCAAGGGTTCGGCTATTGGACAAGATGCAGTGAACAAGGCTAAAGCATTTGATGAAAAGCATCGGTTGACAGCAAGTGCATCAGAGAAGGTCATTTCCTTTGACAGGAAAGTGGGGCTTACAGAGAAATTGACAGTAGGCATTTCCGTGGTTAATGAGAAAGTGAAGTCTGTTGATCAGAGGCTTCATGTCTCAGATAAAACAATGGCAGCAATATTTGCAGCAGAGAGAAAATTGAATGATACGGGGTCAGCTGTCAAAACAAGCAGGTATATGAGCCCATAGTCAATCTAGTTAGCAGTTTTCTGCTGTACATTGTTGCATGCCTTCTTTAAGAATGATGGTGAAAGTGCAAAATGGATTGTTTGTAAATTAACCAGGGCAGTGGTATACATTGTTCATTTGTTTAACTTGAAGCCTTTTTTGCTTGGCTCATCCTTGGGCCATATTTGTTTGAAGTTTATTAAGGTTGCTAGGCTTTTCAGTAGGAAGCCATAACACATTCTTCAAACACCAAAATACTCATATAGGCCACTTCTATAGTATGTGCTACAAATAAAAATCCAATATTGGGTATACAAAACCCGGTTGCTCTTCACTCATTTTCAATTTTTCTAGGTTGGGTTCCTCAACTTTGGTAGTAAATATTTGTTGACATATACCAGGATCTTTACCCTAAGAAGCATTCATTCTCGTAACGCTTCAGTTCTTTGGATTGTTTAGAGTCAGGTTGTAGGTTCAATTTCTGATTTTCTTGTTTTTCCACAAAATTACTCTTAATAGATGACGGAAACATCATCGCTGTGTGTAACATCATGGCTGTGTGTACCAAAAAATACTTTTTGTTGATCCTCTTTCCATGGACTGGTTTTTCCTATGTTAGTGTTTGTTTGATGGTTCTATGTTCATGTTTTGACTGTAATGGACTCACCCCTAAAAAGTGACATAAAAGTAAAGAAGGAAATTGTTATTAGCATTCCAAACAAGTTACCCTACACTCCTCTTTTGTTATTATTTCAATGGGAAGGAGTGCGGGAAGACTGTTTTGGAGTGCCAATAGCAGCTCAAATAAAGAATTGATAATGTAAATGACAGCATAATCATCTCTATTGATAGATGAGAATAGAAGAGAATGTTAGTTGACAAACTCTTATGTGGTCCTGACAGGTATGTAACTGCTGGAGCAGCGTGGCTAAATGGTGCTTTTGGTAAGGTGGCAAAGGCAGGACAGGTTGCAGGTACAAAAACCAGAGAAAAGTTCCATATGGCTGTCTCAAACTTGACGGCAAAGGTGTGTTTACTTATCTATCATTATTATTTACATTATTGCTTTTCTGTTTTGGTAAAAATTTACGTTGAGTTCTGAGAACCAGTAATTTTGTACCTTAGTCACAGTTTTTTTCTAACACGGTACTACTGTGATGGACTTCTAATTTAAAACATAATACGCTTAATTTTTCCACCCTTAAAGGGCCCCCCGTATCTGTTGTAATGCCTTGCTCAAATGTGCTAGAAACTCCAGGGCATTACCCCTTTGAAAAATAAATGATTAAGCAATTAAATCTTCAACTAATTATTCAATGCAAGAGGAATAATTGTGTCTCCAACCAAATCTCCTACTATTTAGGGTAACTATATATAATCCGAACCAGAAATGAAGTAAATTTATGCTTGGTTACGTTCTGTTGTAAATTTGTAAATTGTAATCGCGTCTCTCTCCTCAAATGCAGGATCCAATTGCTGCGTAAGCCAAAGGTTTCAGGTGGGAGAAACTAACCTCGATGCACATTCTTTCATGAACACACTCAACAACCATGTTGCGCTGGTGATCAGTTTGAGGACGGGGTTAAATTGAAAACAGGTTGCAGGTTTGGTAAAGATTTGGATGAATCGCTTTGTGATTCACTCTTTATGGTGTGAAGTGTGCACTCAAGTTTTGCATTCATTCTTTTCGTTCTTTATATCATTCGATTCGTAGTGTATTGCCTGTGGCTATGTGTAATTTTTCTGTTAAGTTTTGTTGAGTGGAAGAACATATATAAAAGAGAAGAAAAGGTATTTGATTGAACAGAAAGAAATCAGAATTGTGAGAATGTTGTTGGCAAAGACATTTCCTGTTCATTTTGTAAATTTGTTTTTACAAACCACACTTCATTACATTCAAAATAACAAGAATGTAATAGATAAGTAAATGACTATTTTGGTGTCCCCGTCGTCGGAATGTTGTCCAATATCATTTAGTCATTTAACCGTTATTCAATATAAATAGATGAACCATGTTATTCGGTTAGAGTCTAACTGTTATCCAATATCATTTAGTCAATTGATGAATTTAGTCATCTAACTAGTAAAATCGAGTACAATTTGAGTTTAGACATTGAAATTTTGACGACGTTAATCGAAAAATAAAATAATTTTTTTCTGATTTCTAGAGTGCAAGGTTAAAAGTAGAGTCAAGAAGATTAAACTTAAGCTCTACTAGAAATCGGTAGCATTCTCGTGAACATATACCAAAAATGAGAAAGAAGCTGCAAGAAAACAAGAACCAAAGCTGGCAGCAACAATTATAATCCCCAAAATGCCCTTCTAGTTAAAAGACGCGGTTCTCCTCTCTCTCTGAAGAAAGAAAATAACAGAACGCAACACAGCCTTTTAAATCCTCTCTCTCTCTCTCTCGCGGAGGAAAAGTCAGGTATTTTCGTATTATTCTTGTATTGCTTAATTATTTTTTGCGATTTTATTTTAGAATTTGATACGATCCAATTGAGTTGGTGAGCTAATTATCTCTGTTTTATTTTTTTGTGATTTATTCTAGTTTTGGGAAAATGGGTGTTGATTGTTTTCTGGTGTATTGATGTGTTTTGGAAACCACCATTTTTGGTGGTCGGTTGGTTTATTTTCTTCCTGTAAATCCTTAATTTTCTTTGATTGACAATTTGATATTCAAATTCATGTGCTTTTTTCTTTTATTTAGTTTTTTTTTATGTTAATTATTACTTGATCAGTGAGTTTTGTGGCTAGTTGTGATAAAGTTTGCATTTTGAGTTGACTGGCTGATTCGGGGATTTGTTTCGAAGTTTTTATGATTCGATTTGTGATTGGATTATTAGCCAACAGTTAAGCAGAAGCAGGTCTTAGTTTATGTCTGGGTTTTCATAAAATGAGCAAATATTGTATTAGATATGTATACATACATACATACATATATATATATTTTGAATATTGCAAGCAAGAAATCCGGTTGATGTTACCGCTGATATAGTGATCTTGCCATTAATTGCTAACATATCTATATAGTTCGGGCGTAAAATTTTACTTTCATTCTAGCATGTTTGAAGATGGATTTGGAAGTCATTCAGGGTTGGATCTTAGATACATTTACATGTACTGGTGCGCGCATGTGTGTGTAGCCAAGCTATAAGCTATTCCGTCAACTCCATTCAACTAGATTTTATATTACCGGAATTTCTGTGAATTGATCTTTTTCTTGTGTTGGTTTACTTATGTATATTTTCTTCTACCGTTTATGGATTTTTTTACTTATTGTTTGTAGATTGTGGAGTTATGAATTGGGTTCAACGAAAGATCTATCTCTACAATGTCACATTTGGGCTCTATATGTTGGATTGGTGGGAGCGTTGTCTCTTCAGTATCCTACGTTGTACATCTTTACTTCTCTTCAATCATCTTGATATTTGTCTTGTTTTAGTTTAGAGATCACATAGATTTACGTACTTTTATGATTAACTTATTTCCTTTAACATGTGAGTCTAGAGTGTACAATTAAGAATGTTTGATAACATTTCGATTTTTATTTTCATTTTGTGTCGAGATAGAGGGAAGTACATGGGAGAAATGCGGGATGTAGAACAATATAACACAAAATCAAAACTAAAAACCAAAATCATTTCAAGTTGTGTTCACTTTCAAGACTATGTTTTATTCCTTCTTCTTTATTTCTTCACCTCTCTGTCATCACCCTTCTTCTTCCCTCCTTTTTTTTTGTGTACTTCCCTCATATCTCAAGTAAAAAAAGTAAAACTAAAAACTAAGAACAAACTAGTTATCAAACGGCCCTTAGCATTTTTCTTGAGCTTGTAAGAAATTTCTTCTTGCTGTTATGATTTTGGAAAGGTGCCTCTTCTTTGGTAGTTTCTTAGATCAACGTGTACTAAGACATAAGAACTGACCATATTTCTGAGCTTGTTTTATTTTTTTCTACCATACTGTCATATATAAGTATCCTAAAAAATTGTGTTTTTGGTCATCAGCATCTGCCATATGGTGCAATGCTATAGTTCTTGATGAATAGCAGGACATGCATTTTGAGGAAGTAAAACTGATGAGGATTCAAGATTTTTACTGTTTATCCCATCATTCTCGGTCAGATTTAGTTTAGGGTTCTCCCACTTCCTCTCTGCTGTTATATTGCATTTTTCAGTTCCTTAATCTTGACAGATACTTTGGTCGTTGTGTTGATGTGGTTCGTGTTTTTCAATGTGTCCCGATATTTAATGGAGTTTGGGAAGAGGTAACATTCCAACATCTTTCTCTTGTCAGAT
The DNA here is from genome assembly GCA_963580275.1 of Crataegus laevigata. Classification (NCBI taxonomy): domain Eukaryota; kingdom Viridiplantae; phylum Streptophyta; class Magnoliopsida; order Rosales; family Rosaceae; genus Crataegus; species Crataegus laevigata. Next base: position 32,940,050 of record OY756952.1, read on the forward strand.
ATCATTAGGTGGTAGCATCTTATCATTATGTTATACTAGACTTCACTATATGTACTTTGTTATGATGTTTTTGGATGTGGTGGTATCACGAGCCAGTATGTAATGTGGGATTCGGATGCCATCTAAAAATGAATCAGTTTACAGCTCATGGTTTAGCCTCCTTTGTGGCTTTCAACTTCTTAATACTAGTATAGATGTTGAGTTTTGTTGGTATACCTTCACTCTAGTTTACTCATCTATTTTGGCATAGACGAATTTCTATCTGTTCATAACGGGCTGTCTAAAATATGGTTGAATTAGTTTCTGAATTCGAAGCACCATAAATAAAACACCTGAACGTTTTGAAGGGTTTATATCACCTTCGGTTGCATACACACAGAATTATGCAAGCGAAGCTGCTCATGGATTTTCAGATTATCTGCCAGATGTTTGCGGACTGTCATTAGTTGAATTGCAATACTGTAATGTATGCAGGTTTAATTTGTTCTTTTTGAATGTAGCGTCGTGCCAGGCATCTACGGTGAGTCCTGGAGGAAGAATCGACCTGGACTGTTCACTTCCGGTTGACGACTGAACGATAATTTGAATGCAGCAGCGGCTGCACTGCGTATTACATTCTGTAATCTGTATTTAGATTCGACTTGTAAACTGTTGACATTGTGGAAGCAATTGTGCATATGTCCTACACCATTTTCCTCGTTTTATAGGCTTAATTGCTTAAATCTCACTTAATATAGCAGATAGTTTTACTCCATGCTTTATGGCGGCATTATTCTTCTCACAGTCGATTTGCCCGTTACATGTTGTGATTTGTTTTGTTTTGCCCTTCACGAAATTTTTCTTCTTTATTTATTTTCTATCGCGTCTCTTTATTCTTCTCTGTTAATGCTAGGGAGACCGTCTTTTTAAATTATATTTCGTAAACCGTATGATGTGATTGTTGATGATTTGATCATTTCTTAATGATTTGCAAACGTGGTGTCAAAATTTGGTCTAAATAGCATTACTCTTCTCCGTATTGTTGAGACTCTTAAACTGATTGATTACTTTGGTTGAGGTTAATGTTTTTGGACAAAGTGGCACGATTCACCATTGCGTTTATGTAAATCAGAGAAGTTTAGGATGTCGTTTTCTTAAAAAAGAGAGGAAAAGGATGGGTTACATTTTAAATCAGAAACATAAAGTTGAAAAAAGAGAGGATGGGATTGAAGAAAAAAAAAGGATGGGATTAAAGAAATAAGAAGGAAAAATCGAGGCCAGCGGTTGGTTGTTAGTTGTGAGATGTAAACAAGATTAGAGTATAAGTAATCACATTGTTTAGAGTTGACAACGAACGAGTCTTGGCTGTTACGTCCAGCAACAAGAAAAACGGTTAAACGACTGGAAGCACATGGGGAAAGCATGTGCTGTGCTATAGCTTATAGGAGCGAGATCAGATTTTCTGCACTTATATTTGGCTGTGTCCCCTCTGTGTCTTTACTTTTTAGACTAAACATAATTAATGTTAACTTGACAATAATTAAAATAATAAAAAATAAACCAAATTCTCAGCCAAAAAACAAAGACACAGAGGAGCCACAACCAAAAATGGGTGCAGGAAATCTCATCTCTATAGGAGCCGGTTGCGATTACTTTGATGATGGATGCCTTCATTTTACAATAATAAATGTGATAGCTGTGGTTTAGGCTGTTGAAGATTACAATATAGGCATAAAGTTATTGAAAATGAAGTTTTTTCTTTTTTAAAACAACGATATTGGGACGAGAATTTAAGTTAAGTCACACAATAAACCAGTTGTAATTAGAATTTAGGTATTAAATTTTTCATTCATAAGAGTCAAACATGAGGCCTACTTAATAATGAAGATTGAGAACATGAGGTGCTACTTACCAAATCGTATAGATTAAAGTTTGTGGATTTTTTTTTGCCGAAGTCTGATGTATCCTACACCTTAAAAGTAGAATTAACTCAGTCGGGCTCGAACAAGTATAAGTTTGTGATTTGAGTAATGTGTAAATGTATATTCTACTTTCCTTTCCTTGTAAATGTATCGACATATCTCAAGCATTTTGGGCATAATCTTTCTTCGACTAACTTTGTTTTACCCTTATTATGTCGTTGTTTCTCCTCTTTGCATGTTGTTGTTAAGCTACATATTCAAATTTAGGTACAAACAAAACATAAAATATCATAAATTTAGAATGCTAACAACATTTCCAAACAAAAATGGAGAGATACTAGCAAGTTTCTCATTAAATTTTTTTTTGTTTTACCTTCTCAGCTCTTTTTTTTATTCTGCAATTTCTAAGTCACCTTTTATTAATCAGCTCATCTTAAATATTGAACGAGAAAGTCTGACCGAGAATATCGGTAGCGTTGCATGGTGATTTACCAAAATTGAAAAAGAAGAACAGCAAAAAGGGAAAGAAAAAGGGAAAGGAGGAGCACTTAAGGCTTAAAGAGCATGCACGTGTCAAGCGGGGAGAGGCTTCACCGGACGGAACAGAGCTCTCAGACACCCAACTCTCTCTTGCACGCACGCACACGCGCCAACGCCATCTCCGTCAAATCTAAGTACAACCACATTTTTCATCGCCCAACAATTCTAATCCCCAAAATACCCTTCTAGTTCAAAGGCTCGGTTCTCTCCTCTCTGTCTGAAGCGTTTATGCCTTTCAGCATATTCCCTGTCTCTTTTCAGAACAGAGCGCAACACGGCAGCAGCTCCTTTAAATTCTCTCTCTCTCTCAGAGGAAAAACAGGTGAATTATTTTCGTATTATCCTTTTCTTGCGTAAATTTTAATGATTTATTTTGGAATGGTGGGATCCATTTGAGTTGGTGAGTTAATTTCTGAGCTAATTATCTCTGTTTTTGTGATTTATTTTAGTTTCTGGAAAATGGGTATTGGTGTTTTCTGGTATTTCGGTGTGTTTTGGTATTGGGAACCACCGTTTTTGGTGGTTAGTTTGTTCTTCACATTGCTGTTCTTACCATTCCAGTATTGTTAGTTTCGTATCTCATTTTTCTTCTCGGAAATCCTTTTTCTGTATTGGTACTGTTCAAATTCATGTGATTCTTCTTTGATTTGGGTTTTGAAAATTATAACTAGATTCGTAGATTTGTAGCGAGTCATTATTGTGATGAAGTTTGAATTTTGAATTTTTGAGTCGATTGGGTGTTAAAGTTTGAACTTTGAATCGATTGAGTGTTAAAGTTTGAATTTTGAATCGATTGGGTGTTAAAGTTTGAACTTTGAATCGATTGAGTGTTAAAGTTTGAATTTTGAATCGATTGGGTGTTAAAGTTTGAACTTTGAATCGATTGGGTGATTCGGGGATTTGTTTCGAAAATTTCATCTTTCGATTTGTCATTGGACTATTGGCCAACCGATGAGGAGATGTGGGTAGACGAACAAATCTTGTATAGATAGATTATTATTCTGTACTGAATGTAGACGACATAGGTAATGTATCCCTTTGGCAATCCATGCAATTTGTTTAATTGTTAATGATGTTTCAAATTTGTTTCAGTTGGTCAGCGTGAAGGGTATATTGTACTGTCAGAGTAACTTCGAATACAGTCTCTCGTGTCACTTGTCTACTGAATGTCTCTGTTAGAGGATGAACGGTGATTGGGGTCTGTGAGGGGATTGTGTTCAGCACAAGGATGCCGACGATGACATAGCTACTTGGCTATCTAGATATTGGATTGGAAATCAAGTGGAACATAGATTAGATGACACCAACTTCAACAAGAGCCTCCGGGGTTTGTTGGTCATGAATTGACATTCTACTTGTCGGGTGACAACATATTAATCGTTACGTAGTGGCATTCAGCCTTGTTTTTTTATACTAATGGAAGCCTCGCCTCAAGGACAAAAGCCTCCTCGCAAATTTCTGTCAACTGGAACCCAGACAGATCTTTGCTTTGTTGTGCGAGAAGGATCATTGGCTGATGTGGATTCAGCACTAGGTTTACTGAAGAAGAGTGGTGGTGATATAAATTCAAGAAACATTTGTGGTCTCACTCCTCTTCATATTGCAACATGGAGAAACCACATTCCCATTGTTAGGAGGCTTCTTGCAGCTGGCGCTGACCCAGATATTAGGGTTTGTTACTTTACCGATCTTTATGCGACATGAATGCTTTTATGTTGTTGCTAGTGGCTATTAAGCTGTTTGTTTTATATGCTTGAGATTTATTTATTTCTTATTGCCAATCGTGTTTTTGAGTTGCTGTCTGTTGTGACTTCCATAAAATTCAGTTAATCAGACCTGCAGTTAAATAAATGTTCTAGGAAATAACAAATTATTAGAGACATAAAGCAACCGGAGGTCAAGGATACAATCTAACTGCTATGATATCATTTGTTTCACTTAATTTCCATGTTGAGTTTCTAGTAAATTGCTAATCTTAGTTTTTACCATGTAAAAAAAGGGTAAATAAAAGAATTACTCAATTTTTAGATAACTACATTTAAAACTGTTTAGCCATGAATTTTTACAAATATGCCTCATTTGCAGAATGTGACAATTTTGTGATTCTATGGTTTTTTTTAATGATTTTACGTTATGAAGGCTATAATTTCCAATTATGTCAAACACTTTGATCAGGAAAGTAAGATTCATTCATATAACAAAATGAATTGATATTGTGAGTGATACTTTTGTATTTTGGTTGGGTTTCATTTTTAATTTTCATTTATTATCAAAACTGGTTTTTATGATTTCTCTGTGCATGGCCCTTCGTATCTTTTATTGCAGGATGGGGAATCTGGATGGAGTAGCCTTCACAGAGCTCTCCATTTTGGTCATCTTGCAGTGGCAAGTATACTTCTCCAGTCTGGTGCTTCTATCACACTCGAGGATTCTAAATCTCGAACACCTATCGATCTCCTCTCTGGGCCTGTCTTGCAAGCTCTTCAAAATGGACACAATTCTGGTATCCACCACTGTGTTTCGCCAAGGTTTCTGAGGATCATAATTATTTTTTCAGACTGATCTTACTGGTGCTTAGAGATTAGCTGATTCCTGTTGTTGTCTTCAGTTACGACGGAGGTTTATAGTTGGGGAAGTGGTACAAACTATCAACTTGGAACTGGAAATGCACACATACAAAAGTTACCATGCAAGGTTGATGTTCTTCGCGGTTCTTTAATCAAGTTGGTTTCTGCTGCTAAGTTCCATAGTGTGGCAGTCACTTCTCGAGGAGAAGTCTACACTTGGGGGTTTGGAAGAGGAGGACGGCTTGGTCACCCCGATTTTGATATACACAGGTACCGACATTTAGGATACTATAACCTTGGTTGATTTAGCATTTCCATATACTGTGTAAAATTAGGTACCAAACAGTTCTTAATGTGCGAGTTATTTGGACAAACTAAATTCATTAAGATAACCAGATTTAATTGTGTAATACTCCTACCATTATAAATCCATGTATGTGTACACGAATATGTTTGTCCTCGTGTACGAATGGAGTTTCTAAATCGAAGGAACTTTTCATCTTGAACTTGTAAAAAGATGAGATACAAGGAAAAAAAAGCCCTATATTTCTGTAGGTTTATTCACTGTGTGAAGTGGAAGTTGAATTTTGTCACCTTTAACTTAAAAATGTGGCTAATTAGTTGAAATCTACATGCTTTACCTAGTTATACCTTTTGTGAATCGCCAGTCAGATCCATTTTATTATATGCATTTCAGCGGTCAAGCTGCAGTTATCACACCACGTCAGGTGACTTTTGGTATAGGGTCCCGTCGGGTGAAGGCAATTGCGGCCGCTAAACATCACACTGTTATTGCTACGGAGGGTGGGGAAGTGTTCACCTGGGGTTCCAACAGAGGTAAATCATATGGGGATTTAAACTGCCAACTAAAAGGGTTTTCAAATTTCAAATTACTTACCGATCGTAGTAAAAGAAACACAAATTTTGTTTTCTATAGTCAATGGCTACATTCACAATTCAACTTGTAAGAAAATTGATTTGTTTCCTTTAATGTATTCGGGCATTAATAAATGGCTCATCTGTGATCTACTTATTGCTGAGATTGAGGACTATAGAAAATTCATTGATTCAAGTGATGTTGAGCAGAGGGTCAGCTTGGCTACACTTCCGTGGATACTCAACCTACACCTCGTAGAGTGAGTTCTCTTAGATCAAAAGTTGTTGCAGTTGCTGCAGCCAACAAGCACACTGCTATTGTTTCTGACACTGGTGAAATTTTCACATGGGGCTGCAATAGGGAGGGTCAGCTTGGCTATGGTACATCTAACTCTGCATCAAACTACACTCCAAGATTAGTTGAATCCTTGAAAGGCAAGGTTTTTAAAGGGGTTGCAGCAGCAAAGTATCACACAATTGTCTTGGGAGTTGATGGGGAGGTAATTTTAACCTGAGTTAAAATTTCATATTATCAATAGGCCTCAAATGTTATAACTTTTCTCTGGTATTCAGTTCACGATACATTTATAGACTATGGTCTTACCTGGGATCTTGTGAAAACATTTCTCTATCTGCTTTATTTGAGCCTAATCCTGTATGTATCCATGTGCCAGGTATACACTTGGGGTCATCGAATTGTTACGCCAAAACGTGTTGTAATTGCAAGAAACTTGAAAAAGAGTGGAACTACCACTTTGAAGTTTCATCGCAAAGAACGGCTTCGTGTGGTTTCTATAGCTGCAGGCATGGTACATAGCACAGCTCTGACAGATGATGGCGCATTATTTTATTGGGTGTCGTCAGATCCGGATTTTAGATGCCAGCAGGTTTTACTTTAGTAAATTAGTGATTTTGTTGATTGTTTTATCCTTTGGGCGACACATGTTAAATCACTAATCTTCTCTGTGTTCCTTTGTTTGTTTGTACAGCTGTATTCATTGGGTGGAAGAAGTATGGTGAACATATCTGCAGGGAAATACTGGACTGCTGCAGTTACAGCTACAGGTGATGTTTACATGTGGGATGGGAAGAATGGTAAGGATAAGCCACCAGTTGCAACTCGGTTACATGGTACAAAGCGGGCTACTTCAGTTTCTGTAGGCGAAACACACTTGTTGATTATCGGCTCCCTTTATCACCCTGCCTACACTTCCAATAACCCTCCGAAGCAGAAGTCGAATGCCAAAGATGAGCTAGAAGAGCTTGATGAAGATCTTATGTTCAATGACATGGAGTCTGACAATGTTTTACCTCCTATCCAAAATGATGATGCTGGGAAGAAGCCCATACCAAGCTTAAAAAGTCTTTGTGAAAAAGTGGCTGCAGAGAATCTAGTGGAGCCACGAAATACTATTCAACTGCTCGAAATTGCTGATTCACTCGTGGCAGATGATATGCGGAAGTACTGTGAGGTATTATTTGACTGCTCAATATTTGACAAGGTTCTAAAAGACGCTAGGCGCTAGGCGAGGCCTAGGTGGATTTAAGTAAATCTATTATATTTCATGTAAATAAGTGTCTGTTTATACTTAAAACATATATAATTTCATCATAAATTACAAAATAGAATGACATATATTATGAAGTATTGGAACATAATGAAAACATGGGGAACAAGCCTATCATGTATGTTTATGTATTCAATATGTCTCTTACAATTTATTAAAAAAAATAAAATTCAAAATAAAAATGATATATTTTCTGTTTAAGTGAGTTGCAACCTAGACGGGTGCCTCAACAGGTTTAGGCGCCCTTTCTTAATTTTCAAACGCCTAGGCATTAATCGGGACGGTGACCAGCCGCCTAGGTGCGGTTTTTTAGAACAGTGATATTTGAAGGAAAAGTTATTTAACTTTTCATCTGTCTCAAATTGTACGTGATCTGAATTTCTGTGTGTGTGTGTGTGTCTGTGTGTGTGGTTGGATGGGCGTATTATTGATGGCTGACATTATCAGATAGGTCTTTGTATTTCCTAAAATTTGTCCAAAAAACATTTGATATTTGAGCTGCGCCATTGCCTTATGTTTCTGGTTTTGCAACTTGTCATGCAAAGCTTTCTGTTTTACATGTTATATTAATTGACTTTAATTATTGAAGTTGTTCTTATTTTAATCGCAGGAGATTGCCATATGCAACCTTGACTATATTTTTACGGTATCATCACAAGCTATTGCTAGTGCTTCACCAGATGTTCTAGCTAACCTTGAAAAGGTATTGGACCTAAGGTCATCTGAACCATGGAGTTACCGTCGTTTCCCAACTCCTACAGCTACTTTTCCTGCTATTATTTATAGTGAAGAGGAAGATAGTGACAGTGAGGTTCAAAGGACGCGTGACGGCCATACAGAGCAATCCATCTGGAAAAATGAAATCCACAAAAGAGCAGATTCCTTTCTTCAACCCAAAGATGATCCAAATCATGCTATTGAAAAGCAAGTTCGAGCCTTGCGGAAAAAGCTGCAGCAGATTGAAATGCTTGAAGCAAAACAGTCTAGGGGGCAAGTTCTTGATGACCAGCAAATTGCAAAGCTTCAAACGAGGTCAGCTCTAGAGAGCTCTCTGGCTGAGCTTGGTGTTCCAGTTGAGACATCACAGTTGAAGACACCATCCTCAGTTTTGCTAGATGGAAAAGGGAACAAAAAGGTTGAGCCATCAAAAAAACAGAAGAAAAGGAACAAAAAGATGGCAACACAAGTGGATATAGGGTTGTGTTTTTCGGGAAATGAAGTAGAACTAAACCATGCAAATGGTTTCTTGAATACTGAAACCTCTCAAGCCTCAAAGGAGAAGGTGAGCTTGCGAATTTTTTGAATTAATTTTCTTATCAAGATTAAATGATGATTATCGACTACAAATCTATTGTCAGTCCATGTTAAGCTGATTTTGTTTTTCTTTTGTGACGTTTGAAACTTTAATTGGGCAAGGGAATCTTTTCAATAATAAGGATTTACGGGTTTAACATGTGCATAATTAAGCTTTATGTAGATAGAGGTATTGAATTTGACATTCCCTTAATTACTTCCTATATCACTTCACCCCACCTAGATGAGAAAATGTATTTATTAAACATTGAGGCGCACACACTAGCACAATCCTTTATCTTGATCTTGCCTGCTATTTCCTCACTATTATAACTTGCATTTCTTAATTTTCATCAGATTATTGCCTTCTTGCTAAACAAGGGCTTGATTTTTGTGACCCTTGCATTTGTTTAAATATGTTATATGGCTTTGTGCGAACATAAGTTTTATATTATGTATGTCGAGCAATTCATCTCATTTTCTAAATTGTTTGAAATTTTACGTGTGATAGGAGGAGGATGCCATGATTGAAGGGATTATGACAAGCCAAACCAATCAAGAGTCAGCTTTGTGTGTTAAGAAGGACAATTTAAACCTAAAAAATAACAAGTGTTCTTCACCAATAGTTTCCAAGAAGAAGAATAAAAAGGGTGGGCTTTCTATGTTCTTGAGTGGCGCTCTTGATGATGCCCCTAAGTATGTTGCACCCCGTCCACCATCCCCAAAAACTGAAGGCCCAGCATGGGGTGGGGCTAAATTTTCCAAAGGGTTTGCATCCCTTCGCGAGATTCAGGATGAGCAAAGCAAAACCAAGGAGAGTCGGTCAACTGGGAACAAAAATCACACGGAAGATCCTTACGATACTAGAAGCGATGGAAAGATTCGACTGAGTTCATTGTTGCCTTCCAAGCCAATACCATTGGTTTCAACCCATACTCCACTGGCATCTGATGGAGATAGATGTACACCTCCTTGGACTGCTTCAGGAACTCCTCCCCTTGTTTCTCGCCCATCTCTGAGGGACATCCAAATGCAGCAGGTATATGATTTGCACCCTCTTTCTCGTGTATTATGCGTGCCGACATTTTATTATCTTTCTTATGTGTTAGGAATTCTGTATTTTAACTTTTGGGTTACGTTCTTGTTACTGCATTGCCAATGATGATGTTTTGACGGATTTAATCTACGGAACTCTTACCTGTCTTTTTATGTCTCAAAGCAGGGCAAGCAACACCAGAGTGTATCCCACAGTCCAAAGACAAAAACCGCTGGATTCTCAGTCACAAGCGGGCAGGGATCGCCCCTGGATACTTCTGGAGTGAACCGCTGGTTCAAACCGGAGGTAGATCAACCGTCACCAATTCGGTCCATTCAGATCGAGGAAAAGGCTATGAAGGAGCTTAGGCGCTTCTACGACAGTGTTAAGATTGTCAAGAAGCCTATGGTAAATTAGGTAGAAATTTAGGCACCTCCCTGTTTTTTCCTTTGATTTACTTTTTGGGTTAAAGCAATGCTGTAAATTGACTCTATAGCTTTACCTCTGCACATATTTCATCCCTTTCAAATCCATAAAGTAGCAGCACTTGTTTTCTCCTCATCCTCCCTTTTATCCTCTTTTCCTTTGGACCATTTTTCCTCTTTATGATTTTAGGTAGATATTGTCATGAGAGTCGAACATTAGGCCCCTACTTAATAACGAAGAATGAGAACATGCGGCCAATACTTACCAAATTGTATAGATTAAAAGTTTGTGAACTTTTTTTTTTTTTTTTTTTTGTTGGCCGAAGTCTGGGGGTATTCCACACCTCGAAGGATAGGACTAATCTCCAGTGATATCCCAAAACACTAAAGTTTGTGATTTGAGTAATGTGTAAATGTATCATCATACTTTCCTTTTCCTATAAATGTATCGCCATGTCTTCATGCATTTTGTGCATAATATTTTCTTCAACTTTGTTCTACCGTTATTATGTTGATGTTAAACTACATTATAGGTAGGGGTGGATTTTTGTCAAATTACCATGACAACTGAATTACTATCTGTACCATACTGATTTTGTGCCAAACTTTTTGTCCCAATCGGTAATGGCATGGTAATATACCGAATTGAAGTTTTTTGGTACATCATTAGTATGCGATACCATTATTACGGTATTACCGTACCGTACCAAAAAATATAAATCTATATTATTATATATATTTAGTGTTTAGTACATGAAATATATATAAAATAATCATGAAATATATATAAAGTTATATATATATATATATATATATATATATATATATATATATATATATATATATATATATATAGGAAATCTTTAAGGGAAGGAATCCCCATTTTAATCCACATTATATCAAACTTTAACGATCCGAATCGTCTATTTTTCAAGTTGCACTTCATATATCATCTTTGAAAATATTAGCCAAATTGGAAATGTTTAAGACATCTAATGGGGTTCAAAGAAATTAACGAATACTTTGCTATATAAGAAACAATGAAAATTTATCTTGATAATTAAATAGGCAAATGGTTTCAGATTGAATTGAATTTTTGCAAGGATGATCTATGAATCGAGACTTACAAAATAAACGGTTCGGATCGTTAAAGTTCGATGTGGAGTGTAGCCCCACACTTAATCCCTATTTTTTGGAAAGAAAAAAAAAAGAGAGGATCCTTTTGCATAAAAGGGTCTATATATATTAAAAGTGTTTACAATTTTGATTTCTTTAGATACAATGTGAACTCGAAGAAAGTTTTTACTGAGAAATTGTGGAAATTTCAACTTGAAGTCTTCTCCAATTGAGTCCTCTTCATATAGACTAGGATGTGGAAGCACGGAATGAATGATGACTTGCTTTTACTATTGATGAATAGTGGTCTTGTTGGAATAATTGCTACTTTTATTGTGAAATGTGCAGGTGACTGAGTGATTCCTTGCTTTGTCTGAATTATTGATGGAACTTTGTCTAAAAAGTTAACATGGTGACTGTGAAAAGATGGCAATTGTCATGATGACTTTAATTAAATAGACCGTTTTAATCGTTGAAGTTCGATGTAGAGTGAGTCCCACACCTAATTCTTATTTTTTGAAAAAAAAATGGAAATCCCTTTGCATAAAAGGGCTTGTGTGTGTGTGTGTGTATATATATTGAGCATCAATTACATGAAATATGCTGGGATTTGTGTTGGTGTGCTGCTGTCTGTGCTTTCCACTCTGTGCTTTGCTGCCTGCAGTTTTTTACTATCTGTGTTTGTTACCTGCTTGCTTCAAGTATGATTAAATCATCTGAAATGTATGAATTAGCTACAGAGTTATATAATTGTGCATGTAAAATATGAGAAAAGGGCATAAGAATTGAAAAAAGTGGGCCTTGAATTGGGTTGATGAAAAATCAATTCAGATTTTGGCCCAAAAGAGTGGCCCGAAACAAAGTAATAATTACCATTACTATACAATGTCAATCGATTATTTGGCATACCAAACTTCGGTAGTACCCAAAGTTTAACACGTTAATGGTAATCGACTTTGCAATACTGAAAGTCTGGTATGGTAATTGATACGGGAGTTTTGGTATGGTAACCGTACCGAAACCACCTCTAATTATAGGGATGAAGATTTGTTCTACCCTTATTATGTTGATGTTAAGCTACATTATAGGGATGAAGATTCAAATTTAGCTGCAAACACAACATACCCAGTTATATTTAATTTGACTAAATTCAAGTCTGTACAATATCACGAATTTAGAACGCTAACAACATTTCCAACTAAAAATAGTAGATGCAAGCAAACTTGTCATTAAAACATTTTGTTCTACATTCTTAGCAATTTGGGACTTGAGATTTTAAAATCAGGGAGTTGTATTCATACTTTTGATGTTTGTCCGTTGGCCAAGCAAAGTCGCCAACCACTTAGCCTTAGTTCTATTTCAACTTCAAGTAGTTTCTCTTAATACATTGTCGCATTTGGGGTTAGAGTTGGTTGATCAATCGCGTTGGCGTATGTTGATAAATGATCAACTCAACCCAATCCAATAAATAACTAAGTTGAAGTTTGGGTTGGGTTAGGACATGTCATAACTTGTGTAAAAGTCCGCTTATTCAGGTTGAACTTCGGGTTGGACATTGCAAGCTCGGGCTGGGCTAACCCAAATAGCATCCCTAATTCAAGTGCATGTATAAAACAATTAATATAATATTTGCATTTACAGGTTTTTATTTATTTATTGCATTTTCTAAATTTACTACATTTTATAAAGCCTAGGGGGTGCATTTGATATGAAAATAAAAATAAGCTGACGTGTAACTCTTGTCATCGAATATTAGAAAGAGGTCGGTTTGGGGTTAGAAAGAGGTCCATTTGAGATTACAAGGCTTCACAAAAATTAATTGGACTAAAAAGCCCTCAAATATATCTTTCAAGGTGCTATAAGTTAACTCCTTACATACTCGTAGTAATATAGTATCACATGGTGTGTATCCGTTAATTAATAATGGAATCAGAAAGAGAAAAGTTCTTGAATGATGATAAATATGTTTCAAGTGATCGATTGGTCAATGTGTGGGTCTCTCTAGAGGAGAGGTATAGAACCGAAATATTTGTACTGAAGTTATTAATACATTCATATAGGTACCGGAGTATGCGTACCAACGTATGTAGATTCTCTATCCGTCAATTATTAATGCATTCATAAATTAATCGAAGTATGTGTATCAAAATATATGTATCGAAACACACTTTTTGGTTATTGGCTCCCTTTATCACCCTGCCTATACTAGTGGAGCCACGAAATGCGATTCAACTGCAGAGAATTTAGTGCATTAGTTCATTTCGGTTATAATCGGGCTAGGGAATGGATGTCTTGTCGTAGTTAGTCAGTATATAAATAAGACCTGCCCGCCCTCTGATCCTTAAAAAGAAAAGTGTGTTGAGAGAAAATGTTTTTTCCTTTCTGCAATACTATTAGTACTTTTCGTACTAATAGCGCTCGGCACTAGAAAAAATGTTTCCTCAGAGTTTGGGGAGTGGATCCTAAAGTTCAATCGCGTATACCGGAGGCGGGAAGAAAAAAGAATTTCGTTTTAAGATTTTCAAGAAAACTTGGAATTTGTTGAGAATTTCAAATAAGGTCCTTTGATTATATTGGTATGTTTGATTACCTATAATATTGGTACATTTGGCAAGTGATTTTTGACCACAATGGTAGAAAGGTATTGTGTCTTTGTATGACGGTGTGAGTTCGAAATCCTTTGGTGGCTAATGCTCAACCAAAAAAAAAAAAAAATGATACATTTGGATTTATGATACATTTTGTTTTTTTAGTACATTTAGAATCTAAACATACAAAAAGACGGTACGTTTATTTTCAAATGTACCATAGTAGAATCGGAACATGGTCGGAAGTAGATTCATTCAAGTGTTGCACCCTGAACCGAGGAAACATATCAATCCACTCGAGTGCTCAAAACTTGGTCTAATCTCACCTTGATGCCACCCCCTTCGGTTGTGAACCACGTATATATATTCCCTGAGAAACCCAGATCATTGAACTGACATTGCTCCACAATATTATGGAGACCCTCCATTTTCCTTTGACGTCAAATATTACCCCCTCCTGCTCGTTTGCTTGGAGAATTTCATTAAATCATCGAGGCAAAGCCAATGTCGAGACTCGTTGTCACATAGAGAATCCAGCAATTGCCAGGACTTATAACGATCGCATGTTGCTGGAAAACCATAAAAGCCAGTCAGTCGCCAATAATTCACACCCTCAGGAGCACTCACATCGAAATCGACATGGTTCTGTAAGACCGTAAGCTTAAATTAAGTTCCTCCTTCCATAATACACATAGACTTCTCAAGCTACCTCTACTATCAACTGTGAAACTTCGATCCTAATTCAACTTCAATCGCAGTCGTTCCATGTGACAAGCATTACTTTTGATATCACCATAATATAGAGGTGAGATTAATAGTGGTAATGATGATGTAAGGTGAAATCAAACTAAATGGATCTTAATGGATACCTATTAACAACCCAATGGGTTGATTTGCAACATCTACCCTACACATCATTTCTTTCAATGACCCTAAGGAAACCAAATGCATGATCCTCATGCACTCGGCAGGAGGCCGGGTGATGAAATGATAATAGTTATGTACTCATTTACTTTTTTTTTTTGAACAAATAATGTTATCTACGCTAAAGGAAAGGGGGTAGGCTTAGCCTCACAATGAGTTAGTAATAATCCAATTAAGTAGCTCCGCAGAAACCAGCCACAAATGCCGCCCCGATCTCAACTAGAAGTTGGAAGAAGCCTGTGGGATTGCCACAAATGACAGTGCCACCGAAGGCAGACAAAGAGAAGGAGGTGGTGTTTTAAACACCCGAGCAGATGTGCCCATTGGAGCTCTACGCACCCTCTCAAATGGTCGCGACAAATTGCGATCAAAACTGACTGTAGATCGAATTGAAAGTGTTTTGGTGATAATTTGTTGGGACTATGAAAGAAAATTGACCTATTGAACTCTGTATGAAACTTATTTTTCTTCAACACGTACCACAATTCCTCGTGCCATAAAGAACACAGTGGATCCTAAAACTATACTAGTTGAAAAGAAACGGACGAACAAACAAAATATAACTATGAACATATTTTATTAAATGAGATTCTCGAAACGGTTACATGACTCGAAAAGACTACATTGTGAATGAATTAATATTCATACTAAATTATAAGCTATTTATAAAGAACAAAACCTAGAAACCTATTTCGAATAGGCTATATAGCTCATATACTAAACTAACAAGCAAATGATCCAACCATATGTTCCCTTGATGGATGCTCTTGTTGCAGCAATTGGCTTCCAGTAACCAAAGGCCAAGGCGTAACTGAAATGTTTTATTTGGTTCAAAAATGCGTCCAGCAATTCGCTTCACGGGCAAGCTTTCTCGAACTTGGTTCAAAACCGTTGATCAGCTGCCGATGACTGTTGGAGACTGCACATTATCACCCGTTCTCTCCCTTGAATATGGCCTGACTACAACGCCCACCAATTCCAACTAGGAACCATTTAGCTACTCATAGTCGGTAATTTGTTGACGTCAGCTACTCTTGAATAATTGATGGAGCTCATTTAGCTAATCTTCAATGAGTATGTAATTAGGTAAATATTAGAGAAAATTACACGTTAGACCCTGCTGCATATTAGGGGCCGTTTCACTTTAGTTCCACCAGCATAATAATTCAGTACAAATGACTCAGAGGAACTCCGCAGTTTTGATATTAATGGTTGTTCATGTAATGTAACGAGGCATGAGGATTTGTACCGAGCTCTGCAGTTTTGATTGAACAAGAAAAAAAAGAACAAAAAAACAACGGAAATATCTCTGTGACGG
The DNA here is from genome assembly GCA_963580275.1 of Crataegus laevigata. NCBI lineage: Eukaryota > Viridiplantae > Streptophyta > Magnoliopsida > Rosales > Rosaceae > Crataegus > Crataegus laevigata. Next base: position 32,956,202 of record OY756952.1, read on the forward strand.
TACAGTTTTATAACCAGTAACATGAGACATTCAAGAAGAAAAAACTAGATTTTTCTTTTATGTATATTAAAGAATATAGTAAGAGTGTGTTTCAATTAATAGGGTTACATGCAGGCATTATCATAGGAGAACACAAAAGTGCCAGAATGATTTCCCATGAGTTGCTCGAGTCCCAGAGGTGTCAGTTGTAGTCCCCTATACTTATGAGTTACAGATTACCAGAGGTGCTAATTTAAGCACCATTGTTACTACTCCACGGTTTTAACACCGCCACCGCGATGATTGCAACGATGATAAGAAGGATGAGGATCGCAATGCACATCCATTTCCTCGAACTCTTTTGTAGCTTCTTGGCCTTCTGAAGAGCAATGTTCCCTTGCTGTACGTGATCTACTGCACTCGATACCTGCGGAATAAAAACACAAAATACGTGACCGTCATATCTGATACAGAAGTGGCAAAGTGAGAAGAAATTCATGGGATCGTCGCGCTTTCAGATTGTAGTATTTACATGGGTTTCTATGTTGTTAAGCAAGTCCCCTTGTGCATCGACCAGCACCGCCATATCCAGAAATATCTGTGCATAAGGGAGAGTGTTATCATAAACTCATGGCGAAACACAAACAGAAACTTTTCCTTTTAGTTTTGCAGCTATTCTCCCGGTTGGCCTCAAGGAATCGTGGCATTAAAAGAAGACAATAAATTGGTTTTCTTGTGAGCTACATGACTAACACATACTTAACACGTCATGACACAACTTAATGATCTAACCGATCGCTCACTTTCTTACAGAATTCAAGCAGCAAGATTCAACAGATTAATGTTATTATATTCAATATGGCAAATACCAAATTGTGAAGTGAATTCTAAAAAGTAAGGCCTATGCTAGACATCTGTATTGTATAGCAACTTTATGTCTTCGTCAGAGAGTACGCATCATTGCATAAACTAAGAATATACCTGTTTTAAATCGAGAAGCTTCCTCTCAAGATCTCTAACAGCATCATGTCGCTCTTGAATTTCGGCCAGAGTGTCCATTATCTACAATTTGATACACAATTTTGGACGTTATCAATCTTAATCAGAAAATTCAATGTTTCAACAACCCAAGCTAGAAGAGTTGAAGCTTAAAATTAGTTGTTCAAGATGTAAAAAATGAGAGAATGCACAATTTCGATAGTAAAAAGTGCTTATTTGGGGGCAGAGAATAAAAAAGGAAATTTGACAAACCTGGCCACGCCCTTGTTCTTGGATTGCCTTCTGGAAAATTTGTTCACTGTCTCCTGTCTCAATTAATCTTTCAATTGTCTGCACATTGTTAAAAAAAAAAAAAAAAAAAAATTAGAAAATGAGCTTTCACAGTGGTATAGATATACCGTGATTTCAACAGTGCAATAAGTTTTACCTCTTCATCAGCTCTTGCGCCAGTCACTGACAGTCACAAAATGCAAGAGAAATAAACTATAAAATCAGATCATGGAAATTCAAGTAGAAGTTCCAGAAATAGCAGCCACTGATGGGCGGCAAGTCAGAGGTTCAAACCTGTAAAAACTCTCCTCTCGACAACATCTCGATACTCTTGATGGATGGTGTCCCTTAGAGTCTGCGTGTTTTAAGTTCAAAATTTAGCGATGAAAGAAACAAAGATTATGAGATTAAAAAATAAAATGCATGTGCAATGCGTATGACCTACCTGAAATTCAGCCATCTTGTCCTTTAATTTCTTTTTCAAGGCACTGCAACAATAAATAACAGCGGACACTTGAGGGGAAAAATCATTGGTGATACCACAACTTAGTAGACACCAAAAGGAAATGAGGGGAAATAGGGATAAGGCATTGTGAAGGCAATTGTTGGAGTACGAACTTACAGGGTTGTTGCTGTTCGGGATCTATCTACACCTGTTCCCTTTCCACAACCAGCCTTCTGTCTATTTGCTAAATTCTGGACCCAGATGGAAAGGTTAGTCAGGCAAACAAAATTACTGCAAACCACAGAAATAAACGCAGCTCTCTGTTGAGTCAAAACTTACCTCTTTGTCGAGTTCTTCAATTTTTGACTTTATCCATCGAGCAACTTTTCCAACTTCGTCAACATCTTTCTCCATCCGTTGCTTGATTGCTGCACATGGTGAAAGAATCCATCATCTTTGTTAAGTTAATGCAGTGGGAAACGGAAATTAAGTTGATAAATGCAAACAGAAGATATAACACCAGAAAAGGGAAAACAGATTACAGGCATTATTTTTTAGATGTAGAGATAACACGCTAGAATATTTTCTGACATCTCCTATCTAGCATCTGTTTTTTTCCCTCTGTTAAATCCATAATAGGCATCATTTTTATGGAACTACGAAAGAAACAAGCATACATATATAACATAATAGAAAATACGAGTATAAGCAGGAAAGATCAATGTGATTATCGGAATAATTAAACAAGTTTGAGATTACATTTCATTGAAGGAGCCTTAGTAACAACCTTGGACTCTTCATGTGCATCCTGCATACAAAAACCAGTAAAAAGTGATAAAAAAAAAAGTGCATTTTATATCTCAAAGAATCATTACAACTGTAACGCTCTCTAAATTTTTAAGCTATTGTATAAGGCACTGAAAAGCGAACACAAATTTTTTCCAAATAACAGTATATCAATATCTAAATTAGTGGGTACAGATGCAGTAAATTTACAAATCTGGATGATGCACTACCGTGCAAATAAACAAAACTCAGTCCAGTTGCTATACAATTCTATGTTACCTACACTGCAGTATGACGTTTATATGTTCTGTTTAGTTACTAGTATACTTGTTCATAACCATTTAACTAAAATTCCCAATTTGATGAAGACGATATGTAACTAGAAATGCATTAATGGTATCACCACATACTGGCATCACGCATATAATTACAAAGACGACAACATTACCAAAACAAAAACGGAAGGACTCAAGTCTTTGAGCTTCTTGGATAAATAAGTTCACTCTCACTTAAGTTTAACAGCTGAATTCATTCGCGCAACATAAATGAGACCAAGTTAAGAGTAACAAGCTCATACATTTCAGAGTATAGCACCAACCAATTAGGAACTGACAGGTGAGACTAACAAAAAAAAACCTTCATGGTGCTGGCAAGAAAAACATGTTGGAAAGCATAATACCTGGAGCTTTTTCAAAAGCTTATCAAGCTTCTCATTTTGCTTCTCGATCTCTTGAACCTGGGGGCAGAAATCGTCAAAGCATTTAGACAGAATCAACAGAAAGTAAACATAACACACATTCCATATCCAGGATAATTATCCATGGAAAAAATTAAAGAAAAAAAACAAGTAACGGAAAAAGAAAATAATTGTGTTTCATGCATTTAAGGGGTGTTGAAGAAAAATAAGTAAAAGAAGCTAAAGCACCTTTTTGAAAAAATTCTCCAAACCAAGTTCTCCAGAATTCATTGAAGCATGTGCTCCTAGTTCGATATCTCCATCTCTCAAAGCTTGACCCCGAGGGATCTCAAAAGAATCCTGCAAGCAGTAAATAGGTCATAAATGAACTCGAACAAAACCTTAATCCCGAATCCGATTGCTTGAGTTCAATAGGGTTTAGGAAAGAAAAGGCACGATAACTATGACTTGAACTTACATAACCACATGACACTACTAAATTTCTAAGAACACATTCTAGTAGACAATTAGTATAGACAAGCAAACCCGATACATAGAAAGAAAAACACGGCCTCAATCGCAGAGCTTGCGTATATGTCAAGTGTTATTCAGCAGTTCAGCATTATGTAAAATTACAAAACTCGTTTTACAACTTCCATCATTGTCCTTATTGTTAATCATTTAAAATCCAAAAAAGAGAAAAAGGGAAGTACTTCTTGTTGATTACAACGTCAAAAATCTAGTTTATACAAATCTTAAGTGATTCGAAACATAAATGCCGATGAATTCTGTTCAAAAGCTGAGAAATCGAAAGCATTACAGATAAACAAGGGGAAAAAGAAAGCAAATTGTTCAAGTTTTTAAGTTTTGGTAGGTACAGTAGCTTGTGTTATTAAGCTGCAATGAAGTAAAACCAACCACTTGCATTCCCTCAAGCACAATGCAAAATCCCATGATTCATTAACTTTCAATTTTTCATCAATTTCCCTCCTTTTTTCTCACTAACCAAACAGGAAGTACAAAAAGCCAAACCCCATAAGCCAAAAAAAAAAAAAAAAAAAATTAAAAACGCAGGTCCAATAACATAACGCAACCGGATCATGACAAAAACAGAGCCACAAAACCTCCAAACATGCCCAAACAAACAAAGCATAGCATAAATTAACGAACGAAAATCAAATACATTACCTTTAGCAGGTCGTTCATTGTCGAGGGCAGCTGAAGAATGCAACAATGAAAAACTACAATTTGAGAAAAAAAATTAATAAAAACAAAAAATTTAAGAAAATAAATGGGTGGTTTCTCTCCTCTGAGGGACCTGGTTAATTAAAAAAACCAGGCCACTGTCAGGGTTTCCAGAGGAGAGAGAAAGGGAAACCAAATGAAAGGGAAAGAAAGAAAGAATGTGCTTTTTGTGTTGGAGATGTTGCAGCAGAGGAGAGAGACATAGAGAGAGACATCAAAGACGGAACGTGATTTTCTTTTCTGTTTTAAATTTCTCCATTTTTTTTCATGTTAATTACATTTGCAAACTTATATTTTATTTTTAAAATGTTATAATTTCGTACACAAAGTTGTGATTTAGTTTTCGTGTCATACATCCTTTAATAAATTTGTCAATTGGACATCAAGTTCTAGTTTTGTTGACGTGAATGTCATTGTCGTGTTACGTAGAATAAATAATTTTTTTAATCATTTTAAAATGTCAAAATATTTGTAATTATTTTCTATTATCTGTTTCAATGATTAATTTTTTTAATTTATTTTCAAGCACATGACACAAATGTAGGCTCTATTTTTGTTATATCATCACTTAACGGTTAATTTGACGAATTAACTAATAAATCTACGACATTGTAGCGAACACAAATTAGTAAATGACTTTGTAATAACTTAAAAATGAAATCAAACCTGAAAGATTAAAATATAATTTTCTTTGATTTATAGTTACTCAACGTGGGAAATTTGAAAGATAAAGAAAGTGTCACTTTCTATTATTGAACTTTGTTAAAGAACGAATGTACCCTTTGATCTCGGCTGTTTTTCTCCACTTACATTACATGACCCACCATTGACGTACTAATTACTACGTAGCATGTGTTCTGTCGATCACGGCGGTGGGCCTACGAGACGTTCAGGCGCCTGTATTAACACTTAATTATTTTCTAAATTCACCGGATTAATTACTTCTTTGATAGTTTTTTAGAAGGTTACAAATCTTTTAGTACACCTATAAACATTTTAATTGTCCCTTATTAAACACAATTTAATCTATCATGGATAACTTAACTTGTAAGTTTATTTGTCCAAAAAAATATTTTTAAAATAAACTTGTAAGTTTATTCCACAGTGCTAAAGGAAAAAAAGGTTTAAAACGAATGCTGAAAAATTGTTATAAAAAAGGACATGAATTGTCAGCTAAAGTTCAGTTAAATTGTACCTATCCTTGTGCGTTCAATCATAAAAGGGCTCAATTCTTGTACTATGATTTTGTAGTGATAAAACGAACTCATTCATTGTTTGATGAATAATCACCGAACGATGAAAGGGGTTCATTTGATCGGCATCTAACACCTATAATTATGTCTTTTTAATTACTTATGTCCTCCTGTGTCATTTTAGTTTAGGGAATTGTTATTGACACTCCAAAATTCTCATTTTTCTACTCCAAACTTTATATATTTAGAAAGAAAAACATATTTGTGAGAAGTGCAAAATGAGATTTTTAGACTGACAGTCCTAATGTTAGTACGAGGCGAAATGGAAAGTACAAAATTGATTAAAAAAGTTTGGCACCCAAAAAAATAGACCAAAAAACAAGCTTGAAACAAGGAGGGAGGGTGCAATGTGAAAGTGACCCGCAAGTAGGAACGGGTTCAGACTTGGAAGAAGACTTAAGAGCTAAGTAAGTTTTCTCGTCCACGTCGTCGACGTTAGGCAATTGAATTGCATGGCCGAAACATGGAAGACGTTGGATTTTCTGGAGAAATTAAACACACAAAACGCGCGTATTGGGTACGTACGCTACACAGAAGAAGGTGCCGTTCCTTTGCGTGTTGACGAAAATACCGACAGGTGGATGGCCGTGGCACAATCAATCCATTGCCCAACAGATTTCATATTCCAAATTTGCTCATATATTCCTATCTAATTTACCACAATTTGCAGAGGAAACCAAAGCTCTCTCTCTCTCTCTCTCAAGAAACACGTTACGTTACAGAAGAAGCCGGCAATCAAACAGGTTCGTTTCTGTAAGTTGAGGTAATTTAACAATTCCGGTTATGGATTAGTAAAAATGTAACGGATGTCATTTTTAAGTATATGTGATCTATCATGAATGTGCGTCAATGAAATTGTACTTCTTTCTTTCTTTCTTGTTTCTTTTATTTGATTATATTATGTTGGTTTGTTTACTGCTGCTGCTTTCACAATTTCGTAAGGACCCAATTGTTCCTTTATTTACTCATTTGAGTTAAATTTTGGGGAAATCTTTAGCCCCATGTGTATAGGCTATGCATTTAGAAAAAATGACAACATAATACAACTAGAGCTACATTCTTTTGGAACTCTTTGGCCCTGTATCGACTGTTGCTTGCCGCCCAAGATATTGACAACCTTGTCTCGAATCTGTACTATGTGTTTGATGACGATTGATGAATAGAAAGTAAGTTTTGTTAGCTTTCTTTGTTACCCTAAAATGTAGATAAAGTTCCTGTAAGTTTCCAATTGTTTTAAGCATCGTCTACAATCTGCTGAGTATAGGTAAATATAATTTTTTGTTATCAATAAAATTTCTTACGTATCGTTGAGGTTTTCTAAAAAAAAAAAGAAATTATAGGTAAACAGAAGATTTTACACATCTTGTTTAGTTTTTGTTTTTTGTAAATCACCGGGTACTAGCATTTTTTGATCTACTGAATATCTTTCCGGATTACTGATTGCACAGTTATACTTGTTTTTAGGGAATCTCAGGTTCGGAGGAAGCTGTTATACTTTCGGCTTTTGGCAAATAGTCTGGAGATGGAAGACAAAACTGAATATAAAGGAGAAGAAGGAGAGGAAAAGGAAGAATGGCATATGGTGATGATGACCAAGGATGTGGAACCAGCTGAACCGAAGGAGGAGAAGACTGAAGCGGAACTTGAATTAAAGCCCGAGTCAGTAGTAAAAGAAAAGTCGAAACATGAAAAGGATGAGGAGAAACATAATGATGCAGATGAGGAGAAATCGAAGAAGGATAAAGACATAGCGGAGAAGGAAAAGAAGAAGGAGAAGGACAATGACGCTGGAGAGAGCGACAAGGATAAAAAGAAGGACACGGAAGAGAAGAAGAAAAAGAACAGGGAGAAGAACGAAGGTAAAGACGATGACATAGAAGGGGGAGAAAAAGAGAAAAAGAAGAAAGAAAAAAAAGAGAAAAAGGAGAAAGGTGAAGATTTAGAGGAAGGGGATAAGGAAAAAGATGACAAAAAAGAAGGAAAGAAGAAGAAAGACAAGGAGGACAAAAAGAAAAAACACAAAAATGTAGAGGTCAAGGCTGAAGTTTCTTCCAGGGAGATTAAAATTGTAGAAAACATAAAGGAATCGGAGGGGGAAATGGAGGAGAAGACGCAGAAAGATGAAGGAAAGGAAGGTAAAGAGAAGAAAGATAAAGAGAAAAAGGAGAAGGGTGAGAAGGGCGAGAATAAAGGAAAAGTCGATAAGAAGGACAAATGCACGGATGTTGGAAAGCTGAAACAGAAGCTAGAGAAGATCAATGGCAAAATAGAAGCCCTGCTTGAGAAAAAGTCAGACATAACAAGGCAGATAAAAGAAGCTGAAGGTGCAATCCTCACTGTTGCTGAGAAGGCCACAGATGCAGCATAGCTCTCTGCGGTAGCGCATTTCACCTCTCTATATTAATACTCCATAATTTGCCTTTTATATTATTGTTATTAACAAATAAATGTCATCTGTTAGTGTATTTTTCTTGTGATCTGCAATTTTAGAAGTCATCCATGTCGAAACTAATGTTAGTAGTATGTACTTCGAAAACTGGTAAGCGGAGCGGGTTCATATGTGTGGCAACTAACCGGAATATGATAGTGGTTTCAGTAGGATGTAAATTACTTGAAATTTTGGTTGGTTTGTAAACATCTATAGAGTATGTATATAACTTTGCATATGCAATGAGAGTTGTATCTGATAGATATTGTTTCTGGATTCAAGAGTCTTGTTTTGTTCGAAGAAATCATGCAGCTGCCTGAACTTTGTTCCGATAGATATAACTGTAAACACGAAAATTTCCTGGCGAAACAAGAACACGTGTACAAAATATATTTGTTATTTGATGAATTTTGGGGTTACAATCTCTATTTGTTCCTCTGATTCTATCTTCGTAAGGTATGGATTTGTTGATGGGCTGTTGATCCAAAGGGCGGTTGGGCTTGATCCTTGGATGAACAGTGATGTGGATTTGTTTGTGTTGATCCGAAGAGGCTGTTTGGCACTTTGATTCTTGGGATGAACAGTGATGATCTTCAGATGTTTGATGATGAATGTAGAACGATGAACGATGAACAATGGATGAGCTTCAAGGGGTTCGAGCTTGATTCTTGAAGGATGAATGTATTGATTCCAAAGGCCGTCGGGGTTTGATCTTGGAAGGTGGATGAATGTTGTTTCAAGGGCCGTCGGGGCTTGATCTTGAAGAATATGGATGAAAGATGAACGATGAACGATGGACGAAGAACGAAGAACGAACTTCAGAGAATTCTCTTCCAATTTGGGAGTAGAGAAATGTATTTGTGAATTGGTGAATTGAAATGAATGAAATTGGCTTCTATTTATAGAATTTTCCAAGGCCTAATTTTGAATATAATATCCCAGATGAAATAAGCCGTCTCTGCCAGGTGTTGACACGTGTCCTGTTTGACAGCTTTTCTAACTCTTTTCGAATTTTCGTCGAATCACACAATATGTGTACAATTTATGTAATACACGAGTGTTAAAATTTTGACCTTTGGTCAACATTTATTTACTGAAATTTCACTGTCTACAAATGCCCCCACTTCAAGGCGTGTCGTATACATGTGTTTGTCATATGTAGGAGATGCGTCTTGAAGTTCCCTTACTGTAGACGTCAATCCAAGGGCCGTCGAGGCTTGATCTTGGATTGGGCTGGGATCTCCTTCAACTTTACTGGGGTGAATCGGCACGTGTAGTTTTGTTGTGCTTGTTGACTTTCCACAGCTTTTATCTTGAACTGGTTTTGATTCAAGGGTGATGATTACCTGATCTTGAATCAGACTTGTGATTTCTTCAAGGGCCGTCGAGGCTTGGTCTTGAAGGTTGATTCAAGGGTGACGGGCACTTGATCTTGAATCGGGTTTGTGATTTTTTTTTTTTTTTTTTTTTTTCACAGCTTTCATCTGGATGCAACTCAGACTCCTCCTGCTTTCTTCTGCTAGATTTTCTAATCTTGAATCGGACTTGTGTTTTCTTCAAGGGGCCGTCGCGGCTTGATCTTGAAGGTTGATTCAGCACGTTGTCTCCACATGCTTCAAGTAGTCCGGTCTCTGCGCAGGTGTGGCATCTTCTTGAACTCTTGGATCATCTCAGACTCTGCCTTCATCTGGATGCAACTCAGACTCCTCCTGCTTCGTCTGTGAGGTACTTTTGCTTTTGAAGAAGCACCTCTACACAGGTTTATTTTTGAAGTGGGTTGGGAGGGGTCTGAGATGAGTACTCGAGAGCAAGACTAGGTAAGCAATCAGGATCTCACTTTCTCCATGTTCTTCAGATGAAGGTGAGGAGAAAGCGTAATATGAGATACTTTTGCTTTTAACCTTTTTAATATGAAATACTTTTGCTCTGGAAGGTTTGTTTTCTGGGGTGATCCAAGGGATGAAGAACACTGAGTGACTCGAAAGGTTTCTTTGGGAAGACATTATCAGAGATGAAGAGAGGTTGAGAGGTTTAGAGGTGGAGAGGGTGTGAAGGTGTGCCTTTGATGTGGAAGGCGAAGGTTGGATTTATAATTTTTTTTTTTTTCACAACCGGAACTATTCCTTCACTATTTGTCGGCAGCCGGTGGATGGATGAACAGTGCCCGTTACGCGCTTTCTGACAACGCGTCCGTAATTTCCGCGAAGCCGACTGCGCATGCGACGAGTGGCGACAAACTGGCATGATGATCTTTTGAAAACCGGGGTTCAAATCCGGGTGCGGCTCGTGGTTTTCGCAACACTCCAAGCGGCATGTGACGCAGGTGATGACAAACCGGAAAAGCTGATGCCACGTGATTTATGAGTCAAGCCCAGCTTTTGATAGAGGAACGGCTCTTTTGAGACAGGGCTCCGGCCTTCGAGAAAAAGAGCGTCGCTCTTTGATTTGCGAGAGGAGCGCTTCTTCGATCTCTGAGGAGTGCTTCTTCATTTTCTTCTTTTTATAGAGGCGCAAATTTTTGTTTCACCTCACACTTTGAACTCCCTCCTGTAAACACTTTTCTTGTGCTTCTGTAATTGAACTTTTCTTGCATTCTTCTTGCACTTCTGTAATTTTAATCTTTCTGATCTCTTCTTTCTTAACACATTCTGAAAATGTCTTGCCCTTCTGACCGTCGCCTTAACTTGAACGTCGGAGAAGATGATGACTTGTCTTCTCCAGACAACATTTGGCGTCCGTCCTTCATATCCCCCAACGGTCCTCTTACAGTTGGGGACTCAATGATGAGAAATGAAATAACCGCTACGGTGGTTGCTCGGAATCTCCTCACTCCAAGGGACACTAGGTTGCTATCCAGGCGGTCGGACGAGCTGGCTGTTCAGGAATCTTTAGCTCTCAGCGTCCAAAGTGCAGGCTCAGTTTCAAACATGGGCCAGCGCCTTCTTGCAAGATCTCGGCAGGTGGAGTCACTGATGGCGGAGGTTGCGAGTCTTCGGCAAGAGGTCAGAGGACTCAGGCACGAGAACAAGGAGTTGCACCTGCTTGCAACTAGTTACTCGACCAGCATGAAGAGGAAGCTGGACCAGCTGCAGGAGTCGGATGGTCGGATCCAAAGTGACCATGACAGGTTCATGGCGTTACTCCCGAGGTTCATGTTGCCTTCGTCCTCCGGAGTTGCACCGAGCGTCCCGGCTCCGGAGATTCCAACTCTGGCTCTTCGTCTTCCTGGGGTTCCGTCGACTTCTGAGGCACCACCTGACCGTACTTAAAGATTCCCTGCTTGTAATTTTGATTTTCCTTTTTTTTTATAATGTAAATTTATGTAAAATTTTAGAGAAATAATATGGACTTTATTTCACTAAATGCTTCTTCTTCTTTTTTTTCTTAATTTTCTGCTTTTTTTTTTTTTTTTTTTTTTTTTTTTTTTTTAAATGCTTTTCGGTGCATCACTCCCCTTTCCATATTATTATTATTTTTTTTAACATTGTTATGAGTGGATCCATCTTTTCTCCGTCTCTTCTTCTTTTGTCTTTATGAAAGCAAATTCCTGTTGCCTTCCCCACAAAAAAACAATGGATCATCATTTGCATTCGCCATTCTTTTTTTCTCTTTTCTGCTTTACAGTCTTGACAGGCCGAAGATGGAGCAGAGGCTCCACAATAATCTGCTCATCACTTCAGACAGCTAGCATCTTTTCTTTCAATTGTTTATTCATCTCCAAAACAAAACAACTTATTTATCAATGCATGTGTTTCGTTCTTTCTGCACGGTTTCTTCCAGTAACTTTAGACGTTTCCTCCATATTTTTTTTTTTTGAGAGAAGCTGCCCCTTTGTCTTGGAGTTGCACGATAGCTGATCTTTGGCTTCCCTTATTTCTGTGGAGATCTTTACGTAAGCATATGCATACTCACACCTGTATGATAGGTAGCTTTATTTACATGCACTTCTGATTTGTGTAGGGAGGTTTGTTTATACGCGCACTTACGTATGTTTCGTATCTTTGCTTACTTCTCTGGAAATTCATGCATACATATATTTACACATACGCATACACCCATTTTGCTTCATTTATCTTTTTTCTGTCATTGGGCTGTTCGAGCTGGAGTTGAGAAGTGGGTCTGTGGGTTAAGCGGTGGGATGAGATCGGACGTGCACTGGAGCGTCGTCGGAGATTGATGTGCAGTCGGGGCAGCCACCATCACTATCCGAGCTTATGATCGCAATCCGCAAGCTGCTGTGAAATCATTGGAGTAAGTTGTCTGTGTGTTGTTAGTAGATGGCGCTAACGACTGTATGCTTCTGCTCGGCCGAGGCATCGTCGGAGGATCGCCATTCTGCAAAGCGTTTGAGGCGGTGAGAGAGACACCCCCGGCAAGGCTAGCGAGAGTTTTAAAGTCTCGAGCTTTGGCTTCTTGTTGTCCCTGCTTCCTCTCTCCTTGTGTCTTCCCATCCTGGGTGTGATGTTTTTTAGGTGAAACGAGAATTGACTTCTCTGGGGCATCCTCCCGTGCGTTCCTCTTGTTTTGAAGTTTGTGATTGGGATGGCGACTGATCATCCAATTCACTGACAACCAGCTTTGCCTTTTGATCAACAACTTTAAACAAATCTTCAGCAGCCTTGAGCCACGAAGACATTGTTACGAAACCGAATTCGGATCTACCAATGACCGCGGTTTAGACACTGACCAATGGAGCAGCTTCCATGGAAGAAATGGGAGAGATTTCCAAACAGAAAAGCTCAAATTCGAGAGATTTCCAAACCGAAAAGCTCGACTTCGAAAGTGTAAAAGCTTCCTGTGATCTGCGTGAAATGCGTCCTCCTCTCAACTCGCTCGGGGAGGCGTCAAGGCAGTCGTGACTCGGGGAGGAGATCTCTGATGTTGCTGGGCTTCGGCTGACTTGGCCCAGAACGCTGGTTTCTACAGAGGAAGAAGAATCGATGGCGTCCCAAACGGGTCGGACCCGGCGCTCCGGTATGTCTCCGGCCAAGCCGAACCTGGAGGTCTGGAGAGCAGGTGAGATGGACTCAGGAGCCGCAGCTGAGGGACCCAATCTGGTTGGGAACGCTGATGATGGGCTTCGTGTTCTGACGTCGGTGTACCCATAGAGACAGAGAGAGATATGGGTTTCTGCTGCACTGGTGGTGGTAGATTTGGGAAGGTGATGGCCATGGCGATTTGCGAGAAAGAGACTTAAGAGAGGCGGCCAAAGACAGAGAGTAGTAGAGCGATAGAGAGAGCCGGCTTTGGAAAGATGGCGTGGACCTGGCATGAATTTGGACTTGTCCCAATATTGGGTTTGGGTAGGGATTTCAAGAATTGGGCCTGTAGCTTGCGGCTTGGGCTCATTTGTTGCTGCTGGAGGTCTTCTTTTCGGTGAAGACGTTGACTTGTGCTTGGATTTGGGCCTTACTGTTTCTTTGTTGCTGTTTGGGTCGAGGCATATACGCACCCTTTTTTTATAAAAATAATACATAAAGTTTTATATATATTTTTTTTTTTTTTGTAAAAGCCACATTTATGTAATTTTCTATTTTGGATGTGATCTGATGGACTTCTTTGTTGTGATGTCAGGAATTGCGTAAATAATTTTGCGAAGGCATGGCAATGATGATGGGACTCCTATGAAGCTTCTGGAAGTGGAGTAAACGATAATGTACTTTGTGCTCTTTGCTGCCAAGTGCTTGCGCGAGAGACTGTGCTGGAGTTCCGCCGTGTAGTGCCTTTTGATTACAGTATTCCCTCGGTTGGTGCGCTGCCGTGTGGTGCTGTACAAGAGGCTGCACAGGGGCTTCGTTGTGTATTGTCTTTTGGTCGCAATTTTCCCTCGGTGGTGGCGTTGCCGTGCGGTGCAAGAAACTGCTTGCGTAGTCGCTGCGTGGCATATAGTTTCTTTGCTACCGTAACGCGCCTTGAAGGACTGTCTTGTAGCTGCCCTTGTTATCGTGCTTGCTGCCCTTGCTGCACTGTCCACTGTCTTGCCGAAGTCTTGTGGCTGACTTTTCGTTGCGGTCATGGTGTTTTTCAGGTGTTTTAAGGGCGGTACCCTTACTGTTCTTGCAAAGGAAGGTGATTCCCAAGATAGTGGAACGACGTTGAAGCTTTATGCGCCACTGACTGGCCCTAAGGCGCTTGTCCTTCCCGCCAAAGACAACTCCATGCATATTAATTCATGGTCTTCTGAAGTAGCTTGGGAAGTGGTGAACTCTATTCGATCTAATGCAAAGAAGAGGTCGTGCCCATCGAAGATTCTTATTTTGAACTCTTCGCACCATGTTTATGACAAACCTCTGATTATGTTTGATCTTCTTGGCGATCGTATCCGCAACGGAGCCGTGGCCTGGAGTGGTACCCTGTCGACCACTGGAGGGGCTGCTTTTGTTGATTTTTATTGGGAATGGCTTGAAGATGTCTTGAGCCGTTCCAAGGATGCGCTCACCAAGACGGGCCTTTACCACGCTGTATATGCATCTTTGTTCAGTTATGATCGCCAACCTTCCGTCGTTCGTGAATTTTTTGAGCATTGGTGTTCAGCAACCAACACAATTCACACAGCTCGAGGGGAGATGTCGCTCTCTCTTCGAGATCTTCAGAAGATAGGGGGCTTGCCAATCCAGGGAAAGTTTTATGACGAGGTTGTCCCTAGCGTGGAGGAGTTTTCTTGTCGCAACAGTCGAGGATTGCCCGTGAGCTGTCGCTATTTGTTTTGGGCATATCACAAGCTTTCCCAAGAGGCTCCAGGCAAGTCAGGCGTGAAGATCTCTTCATGGATTCGGTTTTGGTATTGGGATGCCATGAAGTATAAGAGGCCTTCGAAGAAAAGCGGTCGCAATAAGACGACCAGGCCTAAGGGAGACTCGGATCCATCAGGCGTCATTGGTCCAGTTAGGCGCCGTACCCCTACTGAGTTAAGGACTTTTGAAGACCTTGGTGTGTTGTCAGAGCATTTGGAGGAATCTTACTTAGCCGCTTTTTTAGCTTGTTGGCTTTGTAAGTTTGTTTTCCCTAAAGATGACGTCAACTTCGTCCGTCCCGGAGTTTTCAAGGTTGCCAGCAAGATGGCTGCAGGCGAATCTTTTAGTCTTGCTATCCCGGTCTTAGCCAATATTTACAATGGTTTGAGTGTTGTTTCAAACTTGGCAAGCACTGAAGACCGTGCTGCGGTACTTCCCTACCACTATGTGTATGGGTGGTTGGGCGAATATTTTAACACTCATTTTTCTTCGTCGACTTCAGTGAAATTGGGGCCTTTAATGACGAAGTATTCTGGTGTGCTCTCCGCGAAGGGTCTTGATGATTTGCAGGCGCGAGCGCTATTTGAAAGTCATGAAGGCCCGAGAATGGATCGTCTGGCAAGAGTCGGCTTGACGCGACAAATCATTGTGGATGATCCACACCTTCGCTCTTCAGATTTGTCTTATTTCATAAGCCTTCGATCGGCGTATGTTTCTCTGCGGCAAGAAGACCGATGCATTATGCAGCCGTATAATCCCCACCGTTTTAGCAGGCAGTTTGGTTTTGTCCAAACTATTCCGGGTAGGCTGAAAGAGAGAGATCAATCGAAATCTTTGCAAGATATGTACATGCATTGGGAGTCTTGCACCCGTGCACGCACAAATGCTTCTATCACCCTGCCAGTTAAAGACGAGTTTAAGAATAATCCTATGACTCGTGCTTACGTAAATTGGTGGTTGAAGGCACACTACGAGAACTTGGGGATGGCCAGTGATACTAATTCTTCCCATTCTCATCATAAGGTATTAAAAGAGGGTTGCTCTCCAGTTCCTCCTCAGCTAGTACCCTTTGACTGCGCGAGTGTGACTCCCTTGCAAGATAGTCCTATAGCCCGTCAACGATCACACTTGCTTTTTTCTCATTTGGATGCTTCTAAAGAGGCAGGTGAAGAAGTTGATTCGCACGAGGACGGACTTGCTTCGCGGTCGCGTCGACAAGCTTTAAGCAAGCGACCGCTTGAGGTTTCTTGGGTTGAGAGTGACGTCAATTTCCGTCATAAGAAGAAAGAAGCGTTTAGGCTTCCTCCATCTGATGTCTGTAGGTCTTTTGAGAGAAATGTATGTATATATATTTTTTTTTTCTTACACGATTTCTTCTCTTTATTTTGGCTTTTGTTTCTGACATTTTTTTTTTTGTTTGCTCTCCTTAGGTTGGGCCCTCTATGCCGGTCGGGGGCAGTCTACCAGCCGACGAGGGGATCAGGGATCTTCCTGGTGCAGAGCTTACTCCAAATCCGTCGAACCTCCCAAGCTTGCCGTGTGTTGATGAACGTATACAAGAGTCTGCTATGCGTCCGGTACCTTTGCCAGCTAATTCTGAGATTTCTTTGAGGGGGCCAAACCTCAGTGGTACTGAGCAGCTCATTCATCGTATTAGTCTCCGTGCAGCCATGGACATCAAGGGTCATATCGATAGTAGGATCTCAAAGTGCCCACTGGAAGACCTTGGGTTGCTCCGTGAGGATTTGTCAAAGCTTGTTTCTGCAATCGACAACCTTAATGTTGATTCTTCGACTTTGAAGGCCAAAATTGCCGAACTTATGGCTGCCTCGACTGAGTATTCTTCCTTGCGTGCCATTTCCTTAGAGAAATTGAATCCGGATCTTAGGGCTCAGCAACTTGCAACAATAGATTCTTCGCTAGCCCAAGTCCAATCTTCTCAGCAAGATGTTTTGGGAGTTCATCAGACTGTAGAGACTTCTTTAGCTTCCGTCCGAACGCGTCTTGATGCATTAGTGCAAGAGCGAGAGCGGTTGGAGGTTGAATCGTCTTATCTAGAAAGAGTGCTTGCGGAGCACCAAGAAGAGATTTCTCATCTAGAGCAAGAGAAAGGCATGGCTATAGAATCGCCTATTTTGTCTCCTGCTGAGGTCGAGTCTTTGAAGGATTTGAAGGATTTACTTGAGGATCGCCTTCGTAGTTTTAGAGGCATAACTTTTGAGTAGTGTCTTTTCTTTCCTCTTTTGTAACAAGGCTTTAGAGCCGACATCTTCCTTTAAAGATTTAAAATGTTTTCGTCATTGATTTTGCCTTTTATTCTTCGAAGTGTTTGTGTTTTTGTTGATGATGTGACTGTACTTGAAATTTTGAAGTTTCAAGTTGCCTACGTACCCTCGGTTTAAGGAGGGATCAAGTCATTACGTAGTTCAAATGAATGATGGATTTTTTTTTTTATGGTGATTTTTGATGATGATTTTGCCGTACACAGTTTATGCTCTTGCGGGCCAGGAGCGTGGCTCCTTCTCATGCATAGTACCGCTTCAAGAACTTGCCGTTTATGGGGCCAATCCTTAAGCCATCTTCTTCCACGATCGTGTAAGCACCGTTTGTGTAGACTTCTTGTACTACGTAAGGTCCATCCCACTTCGAGGTGAATTTGCTTTTCGTCTTGTGTGTCATGATGATAGGCCTACGTAATGCAAGGACGAGGTCTCCTTCTTGAAATGACCTTGGGCGAACTTTCTTGTTGAAGGCCTTGGACAACCGTGCTTGATAACACTCCAAGTGCTGCTGAGCTTCGAGCCTCTTATCATCCAGAGCTTCTAACTCTTGAAGACGTAACTTTGCGTTCTCTTCGTTGGTCAGTCCTTCTTGTATAGCCATTCTCAGTGAGGGAATTTGGCTTTCTAGCGGCAAAACTGCCTCTACGCCATACACGAGCGAATATGGTGTAGCCTGAGTAGGCGTGCGGTGTGTCGTCCTGTATGCCCAAAGTGCTTCGCTCATCCTTTCGTGCCAGTCTTTCTTGCTCCTACCAACGATCTTTCTCAAAAGGTTGCATAGAGTTTTGTTGAATGCTTCCGCGAGACCATTAGCTGGGGCGTGATACATGGAAGACTTATGCTGTTTGAATTTGTATTTCTCACAGAGTTCGTCCATGAGTCGGTTGGAGAATTGCTTTCCATTGTCCGTAATGATGTAGCGAGGCACACCATATCGGTGGATGATATGCTCCTTGATAAAACGGACGACAGTTTCTTTCTTGACTTCTCTCAGGGGTATGGCTTCAGCCCACTTGGAGAAGTAATCTGTTGCAGCTAGGATGTAAGCTTCTCCCGCAGATGACTTTGGTGCGATCGGTCCCACGACGTCCAACCCCCACGCGTCGAACGGCCATGAAGCAACTGTAGGGTGCAATGGTTCAGGCGGTTGATGTATGAAGTTGGCATGGAACTGGCAGGCTTGGCACCTTTTGGCGTATTCCATACAATCCCTCACCATGCTTGGCCAATAGTAACCCATTCTTTTCAGCTGGAAATGTAGTTTTGGCCCCGACTGATGTGCTCCACATATACCTGAATGTGCTTCCTCTATGGCTTGACTGGCTTCTTCTTCACCTAAGCATCTCAAAAGTACTCCTTCAAAAGAGCGTCGGTAAAGTGTTCCTTTGTAGTAGAGGAAGCGATGTGCTCGTCGACGTATCTCAGAGCGGTGTCTGGTATCGTCTGGAAGCCTTCCTTGCTCTAAGTAGTCGATTAACGGCTGTCTCCATTCTTCAGTGTCAACCAGGAGTACTGAGATGACGTTTGTGTCATTTAGCAGTATCTCGGCGGCAAGCGGAATCACCCATCTTTGGCAAACTGGCACATTTGCGACTTCTCCTTCTCCTAGCGTCATGCTAGAGGCTAGGTTGGCGAGAGCATCTGCCATTTGATTTTCTTTTCTTGGCACATGTTCTAGCGTCACCATCTCGAACTTTTGCAGCAGCTGAGTTGCCAGTCGGAAGTAAGGGACGAGATCATCTTTCTTTACCTCGTACTCGGTCAAGAGTTGGTTGATTATGAGTTTGGAGTCGCCGTATACCTCAAGGGCTGTGATTCCTATGCAAGTTGCCATTTGGAGGCCGAGGATCAGTGCTTGGTACTCAGCGACATTGTTAGAGCATAGTTCGCTCAGTTGAAAGGAATAAGGCAGTATTTGCCTTTGTGGTGACATGAATATCACTCCTGCCCCCGCTCCATCTGTTCGGGCAGATCCGTCGAAGAACATCGTCCATGTTGGGAAAACGTCGATGTAAAACACCTCCTCGTCAGGCAAGTCGTCTGAGATTTCCCAATCGGCTGGGATCGGGTGATCGGCGAGGAAGTCTGCCAGTGCTTGTCCTTTAACGGCTTTAGCTGGAACGTAGATGATCTCGTGTTGATTGAGAAGCAACGCCCATTTAGCTAGTCGCCCAGTCAGAACTAGTTTGGTCATGACGTATTTAACCGGGTCAGCTCTAGCAACCAAGTGGATGGTGTAAGCCTGCATGTAATGCCTGAGCTTCTGGATGGCGAACACCAAAGCGAGGCACATCTTTTCTATCGGGGAATAGTTTAACTCGGCACCGGTGAGAGTTCGACTGAGGTAGTAGAGCGCTCCTTCTTTCTGGGATTCATTTTCTTGTGCCAAGAGTGCCCCTACTGATCTTTCTTGAGCGGCAATATACAATATGAGCGGCTTTCCGGGCACGGGTGCCTTTAAGACAGGTGGACTTGACAAATACTTCTTTATGCTCTCAAATGCATTGTGGCATGCTTTGTCCCATACAAACGGAACATCCTTCTTCATGAGTCGGCTGAATGGTTGACAGCGCCCTGCGAGGTTGGAGATGAAACGCCTGATGAAGGCGAGTCGTCCTTGCAGACTTTTCAGTTCGTGCAAATTTCTTGGCTCGGGCATGCTTTGAATGGCTTTGATTTTTGATTGGTCCACTTCGATGCCACGGTGTTTGACAATGAAGCCCAGGAACTTTCCAGATGTGACGCCAAATGCACATTTCAACGGGTTCATCTTGAGATTGTACTTTTGCAGTCTTTTGAACACTATTCGCAAATCCTTCAAGTGGTCTGATTTTCTTTTTGTTTTGACCACCACATCATCCACGTAACATTCTACATTTTTGTGTAGCATGTCATCGAAGATTTTTTGCATTGCACGCTGATATGTAGCTCCAGCATTCTTTAGACCGAATGGCATTACTTTGTAGCAGTATATACCCTTTGGCGTGCGAAAGGCTGTTAGTTCCTCATCCTCGGGAGCCATGCGAATTTGATTGTATCCGGATGAGCCATCCATGAATGATAGTGCCTCGTGGCCAGTGGTTGCATCCACCATGATTTCGATGATTGGCAAAGGAAAATCGTCCTTCGGGCATGCATCGTTGAGGTCTCGGAAGTCCACGCAAACACGTATCTGTCCTGATTTCTTGAGGACGATAACGACGTTAGAGATCCACTTTGGGTATTGCACCTCTCGAATGAAGCCTGCTTCAATTAGCTTGTCAATCTCAGCCTCAATCTGTGGGATGAGCTCGGATCGATAGCGCCTTTGAGTTTGCTTTATCGGTCGCGATCCAGGCTTGACTGCAAGGTGATGTACAACGATGGTAGGGTCAAGGCCGGGCATTTCTTTGTATGTCCAAGCGAAGACGTCTTTATACTCTAACAGCAGTTGGTAATACTCCTCTGCCTCGTCTGCACTTAGCAGTGCGCTTACGAAGATAGGCTTTGGTTCCTCGCTTGTGCCTAAGTTGATTTCTTTGAGATCATCTACCGTGGCTTGCCCCCCGTCTTCGAGCTGTGGTGGTGCAGCAGTGACATCTTCCTCAAGGATCTCGTCTTCTTCGTTTTCTCGGACTGTGATGTGGAAGACGTTTTGGACTTCCTCATCAGTGTCGTCCTCTTGGACTTGCTGGCATGAGGTTTGTCCGGTATGGATGATGGTGCGCCTTCTTACTTTTAGTGGTCCTTTTGTGTCAATCTCCAAGACTGCTTGACGCTTCATCCTTGAAGGAATTGAACTCCGAATATCGCCTTTTTCTGCTAGCATGTCTGGCTTTTCTTCTTTTGGCGCTGTCTCCTTTCTTCTAGAAGGCTTTTTGTTGTCTTCCAGTCTTTCGGAAACTGACTGTTGCAAAGGCGAGCTAGCCACGTTGCCTTGTTTCTTAGGTTTTGACAGCCTTTCAAAAACGGATTTTTGGGATGTTGGCGTGCTAAGCCTCTTGAAGACGGAGGTTCGGCTTTGACCACCAATGCGATGCAATGCCGATATTCTGGGTCTTGGGTGATTCATCCTATTGACGACCGGCATCCGAGAGGCGGTTTTAGGCTCTTCTTGTTTTTGTACAACGCTCACGCTGATGTGTTGAGTGCTAGCATTTTTCGCCTTGCTCGAAATCTTCACAGGTGCACTTGGTGCGAAACCGATTCCTGCTTTACCGTTGTCAACTCCGTAACCATGCTTTCTCAGCCTTTTTTGAGTCTCGGTGAGGTCATGTTCTTTGTTGTCGACAGCATCTGAAACCTTCTTTCCAGGTTTTGAAGAGGGAATGAAGTCGTACCCAGCCTTTGACATGAGTTTGTAGGCGTTTGGATCAAAACCTTCTTCGGTTCTCTTGGTTGGGAGAAAACTTGATTCTACTCCCTTTGGCAGAGCTTTTATGAAACCTTGTGGTGGTCCTGCAATCTTGGTCCCGCCTAGCTGTGTTAGAGGTAGAATTGCATTTGCCTTGAGTAGTTCCACATCATCCTTGCACTGTTGCATGTCGGCTTTGCTTGTCCCGGTTTCGAATGGTGTTTGACCCTTCTTTCTTCTCGACATTGGGATGTATCGGAAGACGGGCGTATTTGATTCTTTTGCAGGCGTCTTACCCCCTTTTGCTGTCACAAGTTCGTCGTTGCTTGAAGATGGTGTGACTTCCCCTTCTTGCTTTCTGGGAACGGATTGCCATTCTTGTTTTTTAGGCGTTGCTTTGCCTGTGGATTTTACCTCTCTTGGGAGAGCTTCGGGTATCATGTCCTCCTCCATGTAGAACTTGGCGTCTGCAAAGTGTGATTCGGCCTCGGTAAATGGCCTTGTGTCGCCTCGAATCACTTTCACTCCTTCCCGATAGAATTTTAAACATTGGTGAAGGGTAGATGGCACTACTCCATTCTCATGTATCCAAGGCCTTCCTAAGAGCAGGCCGTATGAAGTTCTTGCATCGATCACATGGAATATCGTGCTTGATTTGAGTTCTCCGATGGTCATCTCCACTCGGATCATTCCTATCGCTTTTTGTCCTCCTTGGTTGAAACCTTGGATTAGTAGACGGCTTAGAGATAGTTCGTCCATTTTGATGCCAATCATGGCCATTGTAGACTTTGGCATGATGTTTATGGCCGATCCGCCATCTACAAGCATACGTTTGACTTTGCTCTCCCTTATGTAGCCTGAGATGAAGAGAGGACGGTTGTGAGGTTTTGATCCTAGCAATAAGTCTTCGTCAGTGAAGTTGATTGTGTCTTGGGCGGCGCAACATGCGGCATACTCATCTGACTGAAGTTTTGAGCATTCGCCCTTGTTTCCTTGTACCCCATGGTCATTGGGACTTGCTAGGGCCACTATCAGTGCTTTCCGTATCTCTTCGGGCAATCGCAATTCCTTATTGATGCTCACGTGAGTCGGCAGACCTTCCCCGGTGGCGGTAACTTCCTCCCTTGATGTTTCCTTTACTTCTACTACGTGACATGCAGTGACGGCGTACCGTTGGAAGAAGTCCTTTGGGAAGTACTCGTGCAGGGAGACAGGAATGCGTGGCTCTTGCTCCATAGGCTCCCCAGCGTATGTTGGCTTAGCAGCTCTAACGCTTCTTTTGGGTTTCCTATTGTTGCGACGGCGGTGTCTTCTCCCACATTCTACCTTTGGCTTTGCGGTCTGTGGCTTGGGTTTCTTTGACTTTTTGCGGGTCACCAAGG
Source organism: Crataegus laevigata (assembly GCA_963580275.1). Classification (NCBI taxonomy): domain Eukaryota; kingdom Viridiplantae; phylum Streptophyta; class Magnoliopsida; order Rosales; family Rosaceae; genus Crataegus; species Crataegus laevigata. The sequence continues at coordinate 32,979,014 of OY756952.1, forward strand.
TCCACTCTTCATTATCCTCGAATTCTTGTGTCGGTGCATCTTGGTTGTTTGCCCCCGATGGTAGTAGTGCAGAAAGGGCTGCGTGACGATGGTTGTGCATTACTTGAAGAGGCATAGGATCAAAGGACCCAAACACGATCGTCGTAGTGTGTGTTGCGACCGTGTCTTCCAAGTCGAGTTCAATTCGTCCTTGTTGCGCCAACTTCATGATGAGCTCTTTGAGGACAAAGCATTTGCCGACGGGATGGCTTACGATGCGATGGTACTTACAGTACTTGGGATCGTCAACGCGATTCATCTCTTCTGGGCGCTTGCATTCAGGAAGCTCAATTACTTTCTTCTCCAACAGGTCGTCTAGCATCGGGGCCATGTCAGAGTCTGGGAATGGATAGGTTTTCTGCTCCAATTCCCTTAAGGTGTTTTTGTACCTTTCTTGGGTACGGGAGGGCTCACCTCTTTTTATCTCCTTTGCTTTGGTTTTAGAGGAGATTTTGACGGGTGCGGCTGAAGTTTTAGTGGGGATGGCGTCAACGGAAAAAGCTTCCTTAGCGGGCTTCTTTCCACGATTGTCCATTTTTGGAGTAAACACCTTATCCTTCTTGAAGTCTGTGATCGACTCCTTTTTTCCATGATGGGCGATGCTCAGCTCCATGTCGTGAGCGCGGGTGGCTAACTCTTCGAACGTTCGCGGTTTGATGCCTTGAAGGATGTATTGCAATCCCCATTGCATACCTTGCACACACATCTCGATTGAGGAGATTTCCGAGAGTCTGTCTTTACAGTCGAGGCTCAAAGTGCGCCATCGGTTGATGTAGTCAACGACTGGCTCGTCCCTCCACTGTTTTGTGCTTGTCAGCTCCAGCATGCTGACTGTACGGCGGGTGCTGTAGAAGCGGTTGAGGAATTCACGCTCCAGTTGCTCCCAGCTGTTTATGGATTCAGGCTCAAGATCGGTGTACCAATCGAAGGCGTTACTTTTCAGTGAGCGTACAAACTGCTTGGCAAGGTAGTCCCCTTCAGTGCCCGCATTGTTGCAAGTTTCAACGAAGTGGGCGATGTGCTGTTTTGGGTTCCCCTTTCCATCGAACTGCATGAATTTGGGTGGTTGATATCCCCTTGGCATCTTCAGGGCATCAATCTTTTTAGAGTAAGGCTTGGAATACGACATGGAGGCATGTGAGCTCCCTTCGTACTGTGCTTTGATGGTGTTAGCAATCATTTGTTGCAGTTGTTGGATAGACAAAGATCCCATGAGCTCCGTTGCCTGGACTGGCTTCTCCTCGAATTCTTGTATCGGAGGTTCTTCATCCTCACCGCCTCCTTCTTTTCTGTCGTTCTCTTTTTCCAATCGGTTGACAAGCGCGGCGATTTGTAAGTCTTTTTCCTCCACTGTCTGTGTGAGTTTGGCAATTGCCTCATTCATTTGAGCCAGCTGCTCCTCGATTGAAGTCGCTCCAGTGGTCATGACTTGCATGGCCGTGCTGCTGCTTGAGTCGGCGTCAGAGAGCAGGGACTCGGAATACTTCCCCAGGCTTTCCTCCCTTGGCGCCTTCAGCGAGGCTAGGGTGATCACAGGCTCGTGCCTTGGGTGTCCTTGTTTCTCCAGCAAAGTGGGGGTGGAAGATGCGGCCAAGAAAGCTCTTGCCCTGCTTCGAGTTACAACCTCTGAAATGCTCCTACCTGCAGCGAGGACGGTCTTGTTCTTCACATTGGGTGCGGGAACGGTTTGAGCCTTCTTTGATGCCATCTGTGCTTTTCTTTTCGGATTTGAAGATAGAGATGAGAGGTAGAGAAGGTCCCACTGGGCGTGCCAAATTTGTAAACACGAAAATTTCCTGGCGAAACAAGAACACGTGTACAAAATATATTTGTTATTTGATGAATTTTGGGGTTACAATCTCTATTTGTTCCTCTGATTCTATCTTCGTAAGGTATGGATTTGTTGATGGGCTGTTGATCCAAAGGGCGGTTGGGCTTGATCCTTGGATGAACAGTGATGTGGATTTGTTTGTGTTGATCCGAAGAGGCTGTTTGGCACTTTGATTCTTGGGATGAACAGTGATGATCTTCAGATGTTTGATGATGAATGTAGAACGATGAACGATGAACAATGGATGAGCTTCAAGGGGTTCGAGCTTGATTCTTGAAGGATGAATGTATTGATTCCAAAGGCCGTCGGGGTTTGATCTTGGAAGGTGGATGAATGTTGTTTCAAGGGCCGTCGGGGCTTGATCTTGAAGAATATGGATGAAAGATGAACGATGAACGATGGACGAAGAACGAAGAACGAACTTCAGAGAATTCTCTTCCAATTTGGGAGTAGAGAAATGTATTTGTGAATTGGTGAATTGAAATGAATGAAATTGGCTTCTATTTATAGAATTTTCCAAGGCCTAATTTTGAATATAATATCCCAGATGAAATAAGCCGTCTCTGCCAGGTGTTGACACGTGTCCTGTTTGACAGCTTTTCTAACTCTTTTCGAATTTTCGTCGAATCACACAATATGTGTACAATTTATGTAATACACGAGTGTTAAAATTTTGACCTTTGGTCAACATTTATTTACTGAAATTTCACTGTCTACAATAACTAAGCTCTAGATTTGGAGCTGTTAAGACTAACTTTGCAATATTTTTTTTCGGGCTTAATCGTTCTTCATTGAGAGTGACAGAGAGCCACAGATTGCTCAAGCGGTGGTGGCATACGCCTGGATCATTTGCATATTTCTCCGGTGAAGCAAATTTTCTGAATAGATCTGGCCACACCGGAGAGGAGCCTACGTTGTAGGGTAACGCTCCAACTCAAAACTTGAACAACCTACTACAGGAGGCCCTTTGAGCTAAATGCGTTTGATCACAAGGCAATGCCTGCTTCCTAGGTTGCTCATATTTTGGGATTTGCCAGCAAATGAGGTGAGGAGAAAGATTCAGAGGGATTGGGGAAGCGCATGATTCAAAAATTGAAAAGGAATTTCGAAATGAAATGTTATCACTAAAGGACCTAGTTTCGACAAAAAATTTAACAGGAGATCGCAATGAATCATTTCATGTACTCGTCATTTGTTCTTTACAAGAAAATTACACATGTGGCTTATCTAACAAGTAATACTTTTTCTATGAATAAAAACCTTCAATATCGGTAGGCGGTGTACAAACTCTGATTGGCTTTACCCCAAGCGCATCGATAATATTTCCCGATCCTCATCTTGTGTGAAGGTAAACAGTTTACTCTCCCGTTTACTATAGAAAAACAAAGAATTTACCCAAAGAATATGTTTGAATACCTATATCTCTCAAAATGGCAAAGCTGGAACCATGAATCAAACCGTTATTGTCATCTCTACCTCCAAACTTTCCATTTCAGTGGAAAACGATGGAAACTGAAGGCTGCATTAGAGTAAAAGATAGGAACTGTATAGCATGTGGATCCAACTTTAGTCATTCGGGTCCATTTCCTCATCCTGCTCAGAGATGGGAGTAGCATTAGTTATGTCACTGTCATTTGATTCTGGTTGTTCGTCCAGAGTACTTCCGTACTCTGACAATTCATTGTCCTCCACTTTACCCTCTTCCCCAGCTGAATCCAAAGGAACTTCGTCACCATGCTTCATCCACTCTGGGCACTCTTCTTCACCTCCATATACAGTTCGGCCATCATTACCTTTTACACGAACTGGAGCATCGGCAGAAGATATTCTACATGAGCATTCGGGAAGTGGGTGTGAAATGAACAAGGCTGGCTTCGACAAAACGGATTGCCTTATTAGGCCTTCCCCACTTAAGCTTTTCTTGAGATGTTCCTGCACTGAGAGTGTCCAATTATGCTTGGGATGGTAGACATTGTCCCTGGTCATGTTGAAAAGTTCTGCTGCAACTTTCCTGTTTGACAAGAGGACACACAAAGTTAAATAAGAACATTGATCATAAAAAGTCGAATAAGAAGATTCTTTTCTTTTTCTCCTACCTGTCTGGTCGGTATGTTCTAGAAGAAGCAACCTCATACAAACGATGTCCCATGACCAAGCTTGAAAAATCCGGCCATCCACTGCCATCATTGTTAAAACCTGGAAAGAATGTGTCTGCTTCCACAGAGACAATATAATCTAGAGCATCCCAAATTAGTCTATGTGCTTGCATCCTCAGATCCAAAGCAGAAAGGTCTGGTTCGGTGTCAGTCTCAATAATCCAACCATACCAGCCTTCTTTTTCATGTTGATAGATAGGTCTACCAGGAGGTGGAGGAAGAGGCCGAGGCCTAGGACCGGCCTTCTTCCATTCTTCTTTAAGTTGTTCCTTGCTTTTTGCTGGCGGTCGTTGAAATGGATTTTGCGGAAGAGGTGTTTCAGGTCCAAGCATATCAGACAATTCTTTATTGCTGCACAAGGAAGTGCGATCCACTAAGTTGGGAAACATAGCACGCAAGGGGACCAGAACACGTTGACCCCCAAATGTTTCAGAACCAGCCAGATATATAATTGTTTTAGGAGGATAACCCATTGAACGAAGAAGAATTCCAACCTGTGAAAGTCTCAACAAGAATAAATGAGCTAACGAACCACCATAAAAATGTAGATAGATTGATTTATTAATTATCATCAATGAGCCCATACATTATCAATGCACAACCAAAACTGAAATTATAGTGTGTAAAACGATGCAGTAAGTACAAGATCAAATTTAGATCATGATTCTTAGTTAAATCTTGTTCACAGACGTATTAAAATGCTTGAGTCAAGCCCCGGGATAAGGACTTCAGCTTGAGATAATATACAAGGTTGTTTTCAATCCCAGGGTCTTTTTTTCTACTACCCTCCCCTCTCTTTTATTTTTCTTATGCTTTTTGTCATGGTGATGACCCAATTAGGGACAGTCAACATTGTAATTTAGGAATCACAATGACGCATATCATTATTTAGAGTGGATACCTTTAGAAAGGATCATTCTTTACTCTTATTCGTTGCCTATTTATCATTTAATCCTTTGAAATAAAAAAATTTCAAGTAATTAAAATACGAAAATTATTTTTATGAATCAGATAATGTTGGATTAATTAAATTCTCAGTGCCATTCCATCCTCTACTGTTTTCTATTTTGGTCTTTGTCCTCGACTTATTAAACATATTACTTGTGCATAAATTTTTGGAAACACAAATTCCATTTCAATTGTAATGTTAATAATTAATATTCAAAAGTGAAATCGATAAAAGGATGCTAGAGATTCTGCTTTTTCTGAACTGCTCAAATCAATTCCAGTGTTGAGTGAGTGCCAAGGAAACTTAATTTCACAACCAGCATTTAAGTTCACAACTAGTCTTTTAAAAATTCTTATGGCACTGAAATGTGAAATTTTCAAAACAATAAAAAATAGACCACGAGAAAGAAGCATCAGAGTGGACTAGAAGCCACACAACAGTACTTACAAATACATAAGCTGGATCTGAAATTTAGTACTGAGCTTACCTCTTCAGGCGTCAGAGGGCATGAGCCATTTTCTCTACGCAAATGTGAATCTATGCTTAGTTCCTCATGAACAATGCCCTTTTTAATCATTTGTTTCCTTCGATATTGTATGAGTTCAGTGTGAACATCCTACAGAAAAGTAGCAAGTTAACAAGATAATTTGATAACCATGAAACTGAATGAATGTTAATATTTTGCAGTTGTTTAAGGTAGAAACCACTGCACTCAAGAGGAGGTTTATTGGACTTAGATTTAACCAAGGAACAAAGGAGAACAATTGTTTTACCACCAACTTAGACTTCACAGGCAGAGATATGAAAAAGATTGTAACCAGGAAGTTTATGTTAAGTTGTAACACCCCCGTCACATGTGAGCCTCTTTCCATCACCAAGGGCCAACACGTGGAACTCAACTTAATAATGGGATTCATAATTCACAACTACCAAAGATAAAACCGGATTAAACATCTTACCTGAAAAAGTTCAGCACAGCCATGATATGCCAAGGTTTCTCTCACCAAACCAGGATGATACGCTAGGAAAGGCTGACCCCATGCACGTAACCTATTGAAGTATAAAAGCCACATTGATCAACTGAAGGAAAATAGTTCTTAGATATAAATTATTACAAGCAGTGAACAGGGTCCACCAGAAGCCAGATACAATAAATAAATTAATAAAGATCCATCATCTACAGAAGCTACATAAATAAAAGAACTAATCCTATAACGGCCTTCTAATCTAGCAATATATACGAAAGTCATAATCACTAAACTCTGATGAGATAGAATCCCTAAGCAAAAACATAAACCTCATCCTTTCCCAGAACAATATGACCACACTAGCAGTTATTATAGGGAACTTTACGCAGCCCTTGAAGCTCTTTAAGACGATGTGTTCCCTTTGACTGCTTGGAAAACCTAGGCATATCCATTGGGCTTAAAGTTTTCATTTTCCTTCTACAAACTTCTATCTAATTTCTAGACAGCCAGACCTAACATTTTCAAAGAAAAAATTTCCTTACTCCATAACTTTATCCCCCCGTTGACTCCATCCTTCTGGTTAACTCTATCTATTGCCTAATCTTTCCAATTCAGCCGTAACCTTCAAATGAAAAATCTATTTAACTAAAAACATCTTGCAGATGGTCTAAGAGCAGTCTGTACTAATCAAGTTCTCTACACACCATTATCGCTCAGTTGATTCAAATCTTCAAAAAAAACGGTGGGTTGCTAGATTCATACCTCTCCACCATCTTGTGTCCAAGCATTTGGATTTCTGGCCGGAATTGAAGTGCATGGAAGGCGACCCTGCATCTAAGCCTTTGAAACTCGGCCATGTTTGGTGGAAGGATTGACTGAAAATAGGATTATATTGTATCAAGAACAAGAACAAGAACAACAAAGCCTTTTCCCACTAAGTGGGGTCGGCTAATTATATTGTATCAAGAACACTTAAACTTAATTATCAAGCATGCATACTTGGAACCCAGAAATCACTAAAGCAAAAAGAAAGAAAACATACTGACTACTGACATAATCATATATGAATGAATGGTCCCTATGAATCAATAGCAAAGCGACAGAGAATGAATGTTTTAGTGGTTCTTAGATAACATTTATTTATTTTCATAAACAATGGTTCATAGGTGACAGTTCAAGCGCAAAAAAAGAGTATGAAAATATGTAGTTATAAATGTTAAAAGAATATACATGTTTTCTCAAGCAGATGACATTTTGCAATAGCTATACTATTAAAATAGTAGAACATCAGCTACCTGCAGACATCCACCATCAGCAATGATCAAGCCGATAACCTTGGTTTTCCTCAACTTTGGTAGGACTTCTTTAATATAAAAATTTGGAGAAGCTGACTTCTTGGGTCTAAAAGAAGGGAATTCATTTCTTTTCCTTGCTGCCTTCAGATTATCTGGCAGACTCTTCACAATGACTATGTCACTTTTCAAAGATGCTATAAAGTGCACCTCATCGTAGAGATATGTAAAACTCTTGAAACGAGAGCTGACAAAGTCATTTAAAACAAAAAAAGATAAGAAGCAATGAACCATATGGTCGACAAACCGCATAAAATTGGCATAAAAGAAGTAGCCAACTAGAAAAGAACCTGATGCCTTTTGAGCGAGTACTTTCTTGAATGTCTGGAATGACAAGAGTAGCATTTAGAAGCCTGGATATGGTGACCAGATCACAGATCTAGAAAATTAACAAAGATTTATGAACACCACATACAAATTATCACGGAATCACTTTCACATATTTGACAAATCGTACCGTAGATCTTATCTTTTCGAATCCACCAAATATTTTTGCGTAAATGAAGCCATTGCTCTGGTCATTTGGGACTGTAAAGAAAACAAAAGTATTCAATCAGCTAAAATATGAATGGTTCAAGGTTATCAAATCCTCCAGCGACAAAAAAGAACATAGAATGAGGGAACTCAATTCAAATCCAGTACAACAAAAATGACAGTTAACAGATGCTTCGAGACTACAAAGCGTGTTCGGTCCTGCATGCGAGGGAATGGATTCGTCAATGGGTTCAAATTGTCAAATTCTTAAACCATACCATGCTAGAATATGATAAAAACAGAAGCAAACAAACTGAGAAAATACACAAATGCAAGAAAAAGAGCAAGATCATCACCAGGATAGTTGCTTCGGGGGTTGGCATAAGGCTGCAAAGACTGCAGGGGCTTCACAGGCCCCCATAGCTTCTTATTAGGAACACTCTGCAAGATTGTAACAAACAAAAGAAACCCATCATAACAACCAAGAACATACACTCGAAATATATGCATAAAAGACAGAGAAATGAATCAAAATCCCACCTGCCTCCCAGAGATAGAATTGAACTCGTTATGGAATGCCGTCCGTGCGCTATACTGGACTAAATCGACAGCCGAAAATCGTGCTATAGAGAGATGCCGAAGTAATGATGCAAAAGATAAAACGAGGACAAAGACAGCAACCCATTTTATCTTAGATTTGAATATCATCTTGGCTCATCAAGCACGCAACAAGAATTCCACTTTCCCCAATCAAACATCACATTTCCAAATTCAATTTCGACTCAATGATTTTCCTACGAAAAAAATCAACAGCCAACAACAAAAATCAATCGACCAAGAAAACAAAGACAACCCAATTGAGCTAAAACGATGAATCAATGAAAAAGATGACAAATTTCGAATCAAAGGATCCGAACTATTGATGTTGTACCACCAGATAATCAAAGATTAAAGATTGATAAAATCGTAAGTTAAGTCAACGAACCTCGGAAGCAGGGGCGATTAGTCAATTCAAATCTGAACAATAAAAAATTGAACATGGAAAAATTTTCTCGGGAAACAAACAGAAAGCAGACGGAGGGGTATCAACGAATCTGGTGGCGTGGAGTGCAGCTCTATGGAAGATAATCGGAAAGGGAAATGGGTTTTAGATTATGTGCTGTAAATTTGTAGATTTCAGAATGGAACTGGAAGTTTGGAAGAAAGGAAGAAACTTTGTGTTTTGTCGTGACTCGTGGGTGTCAGAGTGTGTGTGTACTCACTCGGATTCGTACTCTATATTTTTTCAAGATCTCGAGCTTTGTCTTGTTTGTCTTACTTTACCAACACTACTGCTCACTTTGATTCTCTCCCCTTTTCTATATTTTTGTTTCGTTCTTCGAAAAAATTAAAATAAATTAATGAAATCGGCTAAAACGATGTTAATACAAAATTGAATTATTGAAACGATTTTTTTTTCGAGATTTGTTGCGTCGTTAATACATTGTCGTAATTTGATTTGAGAATTTCTACAATTAAAATTTAATAACCTATGCTCTAATTTCTTTTTCAATTCAAGTGATCAATACGAATAAAAAAATCGAGTTCAAGATTTCAATACAAAAATTATACTCTCAACCTACTAATCTACAAGTCCTTGACACATTGGTTTCTTTTCTTTCTTCAACTTGTAAAAACTTTGTCACTCGTTACTAGAGTTTGTGATACTCTTTTTTACTTATAACTAACAGCTTAACCGGTCTTACATTCAAATCTCATAAAACTTGTATGAATAATATCATTGTACTAAAACTTGTTAAAAACTTCAAAATTTTTGTTCTTACAAGACATGTATGCATTAGCTCTCTTCTTCTTCAAAATACTAGCAATACCATTATTTAGTAAGCGATGCGATCTAAAAAAAAAATTGTTATTAACACTCAAAAAACTAAAATAGTTTGAAGAAGAAAGATAAGGGCCTTTTGCGTTACTTGTTAAAATAAGGCCGTCATTTCATAACTCCTGTTCAAAGTACGTTAGAAGAGAGTTAGGAAGAAGTTGTAAGCTATAAATATATTAAACAAAAATTGTATACTCTCTCTTATTGGCAGTGAAATACAAATCAAAACACAGCTACAGAAAATTAGAAATCAGAGCAAAGTCAAAATTATGATGCTCAATCTTGCAAGCTACTTTTGCACTATAAGGATTATACTAAAAGAAACATATACATGCAGAATCCAGTTGTTACAATCGTGTAAAACAATTTGTTGACTAAGAAGTTTCAAAATTGCTCAAGGGAACTGTCGAAAAACCTCGTCGGAGCCACAACTCATACATAACCATGTAAAAAGCATCATAATCAATAGGGGAAAGATGCCACTGGAAATGTTTGCGCACCTTCAACACATTACTCTGTAACCGCAGATATTCATCGGAGCTGATCTCCTTAAGGATTTTCTTAAGCAGCGGGATGTCTAGAGTAGCAACAATGACTGAGAAGCTGCTCCAATTTATTATGTCTGCGAATGGTAAATCATAGTAGTTGGCAATTATCACTGGGACACAACCGTAGTATAGTGAATCTGCAATACGAGCTGTATTTACTTCAAAGCCTTTGACATGGAGGCAGAACCTGCTGCCAAGCAGTTCATCAGCATATGGTGTAGTAAGCCGACCAAAGTGTGCAAAAATCTCGGAGTCATTTCTCCAGACTTGAAGAAGCTTTTCTCGTACTGGGGAGTTGATTCCACCGGCGAAGAATGCAAGTTTCGTCCTGCATTTTCGTTTTTTTTTTAATCAAAAGGAGAAAACTAAGTTTCAGCTCATGCAGAGATAAAAACCAACATATTTCCAAAAGCATGGTTATACTGCGAATTCAATTTTCAGAAAATGAATGCTTTTGTAAGATAGAATATTTAAAGAAAGAAAATAAATAGATTTCCCCCTTTTTTTTCAGAAAGAATAGTCTGCAAATTCTGAAGATACAGAAGCCCATAAAGTACCCAAAATCCCACTCTCTTCCCACGAACTATTCACCTCCTCACATCCAACATTGTTCCCATCTTTTCCACCCAAAAAGCGGGCTTCTCTTTTTCATAACTACTTATCCATTTAATATGACATATTCTGAATGTACTAATACAAATCATCTAGTGTCAGAGATGATGAGGCTCTACTATAGAAGGAAAACATACGATTATGTATGGTATAACAAAAGAGAGATAGAAAGTATCTTCACCTATTTGAAGAACGGAGGTCAGGGGGCTTTTCATTTCTGGGCCAAATTTGTGGCAGACATGCATCCTTGTGTGGTATGTAGCCCGGTAGGAAGTAGCTTGACGAGCAAACAACTTGAATGGCATTAAATTTGACTTCATTTGCTTTTTCCATGGCTGACCGCCCAATGGAATGACAAGCAACGTAAAAATGATCTGCTCCACCTGTCCGGTTCCAATATTCGTACTTGTGACTAACATTGAAGATGTAATCTCTTATAAAATCTTGGATACCTCCCACGCCAATTCTGGGGTCATGCCGCAACCTTGCAATTGAGAAAGGCAGAAAGAAAAGATCCGCCTTAGAAGGATCATCGGTAATGAAATGACTTTTCATAAGGACCTTCTTGAAGTAACTTTCACTCGCGTAATTACCCCCGGGTTCAGAATCCACAGGCAAAAGTGCATTTGCAAAGGAGTCATCTTGCCTGTGAGGATAAACATATATCTTAAAGCTCCTTTTCATTTCTTTATAGTCTTCAAGAAAGATATGTCTATCATGGAACACGGCGTTGTTATTGACATAATTTCCTGAACCATAAAAACCAACAGTTTCCAGATACCGAAATCAAAAACATCGAAATCTCACTGTAAAGTTGTAAACTGTGACTCACTCACCCACCCATGCCAAAACTTTACACATTCACATTCAACCCGTTAAATTGTTCAAAGATTCAATATTTCATAAAACAAAAGTTCACCAATTTTTCACCACCTATTTCAATTTTCACCTGCTATTTCATCAACCACCACAAAACCTTCATATTCTTTCATTCAGTTTCATCCTTCTATATAACAAGTTCTAATTACAAGTTGTACACACGTATATAACGAAAACCCATCAATTATATAAATACATCAAGCACAATTCGCAAGTCCCAAAAGCCGAAAATCGAAAATTGACATACCATTCGACCCCAATTGAGGTTGCTCTGGTGAGCGTTGACCCTTGATTACTTGAGCACCTTCCGCTTTCAGATGAGCTTCTTCGGCTCGAAAGGGTGTATAGGAAGATGAAATATTGAGTAGCAGTTGTGGGATTGAGTGAGCATGATGATGGTGGTGGGCGAAGAGATTGGAGGTAGAGGAAATGTAGAAGAGGATGAGGAGAGAGGTTGCGAGAGCTAAGGTTGTGGGTATGAAGTACAAATGTCTCAAGGATCGCGGCTGAGACAGATAGTATAGCACCGCCGAAGAAGAATTGGCCATGGAGGTTGGAGGAGGAGGACGACGTCGAAATTCAGTCAGTCTCCTCTCACTTCTTTCTCACTCCTCACGCCAGTCAGACGGACACATAGAGAGAGAGAGAGAGAGAGAGAGAGAGAGCCGGCACAAAAAAGAAACCAAAAATAAGTATACATGCCAAAATAGTGTCTTCAGGTTCAGCTGTGAATTTCGTATCCGGATCATCTTTCTAAGAATTTCGGAAATACGTGAATCATATTCGTTCATCATACATTAGACGGTCAGAAATTATTTTAAATATTTTTATTAAAAATTAAATATAAACAGTACTTAACAAAAACTAAAACCACGATATACAATGAATGAACACAATTTACAAATTTACAGGATCCTCACAAAAAAGATCTGAAAAGGATCCTATTGGGTGAATTTCAATGCCTTGTGCCAGGGACCAGGCTGTTTTTAATAAAAGTGTTACTCTCATCTCATATATTTCTTAGGGTGAAGTGCTGATTTAGTTCATGAATTATCACCTTAGTAAAAATTAGGTTACTGAATTATTTTTTTGGTAAAATAAGTCTCTAAATTCATTAAAATTGCTAATTTCATCCCTACTATTATATTCAAAACTATTTTATCTAATTTCTCTTCAACTTAAGTCACTTGACACATTTTAGAATGTATTATCGTCATTTTCTCACCTATAAGGTTTTTACATTTCATATAGGTTGCGAATCTAACATCTAATTTACTCTCCAGAGTTAACTTACACTATTTCTTATGTAAAACTACCAAGTTACCCTTCAAAGTTAACTTTATATACTATTTCTTTATGAAAAACTATTAATCGGCCATGGAGGTTAGAGGAGGAGGAGGAGGACAACGTCGAAATTCAGTCAGTCTCCTCTCACTTTAAGAGTCTTTCTAGTATTTCTCTTCTTATTTTGACTTCAACTTAAGTCTCATCCATTGTATATGATTGGAATGGATTGGATAGGTTTGCCGATCTTAAAATCATATGTCACTTATCTCATTTATTGACACTTGGTCATTTAGTTAAATCTCACTTAACAGTGTTAACTCTTCAACTTATTTCCTCTATAAAAAAAATCTATTTTCTCTATAAAAAAATCATAAATTAAAATAAATTACTTAAAAAAAATGACACGCCTGATCCCGATGTCTTGGGGACATCGGGATGGTCACGTGCTGGACGACACCCTAAGGGCGACGAAAGCCATTTAGAATGCATGAGAATGAGAAATAAATTGTCACATCCTGACCCGGGGTCCACCACATCTCAAGCCCAACCTCCGCCGTAGCACGATATTGTTCGCTTTGGGCCTCGACCACGCCCTCACGGTTTTGTTTCTGGGAACTCACACGAGAACTTCCCAGTGGTTCACCCATCATGGGAGTGCTCTCGCGTGCTACTTGCTTAACTTCGGAGTTCCGATGAACTCCAAAGCCAGTGAACTCCCAAAAGGCCTCGTGCTAGGTAGAGATGGGAACATACATATAAGGATCACACCCCTGGGCGATGTGGGATCTAAGAATCCACCCCCTCTTAAGGGCCCGACGTCCTCGTCGGCACACCACGACCAGGTTTGGCTCTGATACCAAATTGTGACATCCCGACCCGAGGTCCACCACATATCGGGCCCAACCTCTGCCATAGCATGATATTGTTTGCTTTGGGCCCCGACCACGCCCTCACGGTTTTGTTTATGGGAACTCACACAAGAACTTCTCAATGGGTCACCCATTATGGGAATGCTCTCGCGCGCTACTCGCTTAACTTCGGAGTTCCGATGAACTCCAAAGCCAGTGAGCTCCCAAAAGGCCTTGTGCTAGGTAGAGATGAGAATATACATATAAGGATCACTCCCCTTAGCGATGTGAGATATAAGAAAAAACGTGTGACACTCTAGTATATAGGTCACAGAAAATTGAGGAGAGAAGATTTAAACTCTAATTTTCTACTTAAAATTTGGACAAAATATTAACTTTTGTCCCTTCATTCTACATACATTGATCATATCTCTCACACCTTGAATCCGGGATCAGTGAAAAACTCAACTTCAAAACGAAATAAACAAACAAAAAAAAATGAAGTAGAGTTGAAAAACAGTTTATTTAGAAACGTTGGGGAAGCATAGATATTTTGATAGGCCAAAATAAAATAAATTTTCAATTTTATTTAAGATACGAGTCAAATACAAAATCGAAGTTACTCTAAAAACAAATATAATTTACCATCGCCACTGCCATGCTATCTCGCCAGGTTTATATGTTCATTGAGGACGCCCAACTCTGTCATGCTAGGGGTAACCCTTGATTGGTAAATGATCATATGTGATGCTCACCCCTATATATTCAAATACTGTACCAAAGATATACTTCATTTTGATGTCAGAACTCAATGTTGGAGGAATGACTCCAAAAGCCTCTTTTCTCTTCCTGTGAGAGCTCTTCCCTCTGTCTAAGGGTGCTTCTCGTCATCTAGTGTGAGTGATTTCCTGATGTTGTTTCCGAGTGGTGCCGCCGATCCTAGCTGCGGCTGGGATTGGTGGGTGGTTTTTGTGTTTTTGTTTTTTCTTTCTTTTTCCCTTCCATTTGCAGTTGGTCCTTCTTTTTTTCCTCTGGTTTTTTTGCTTTTGCTTTTTCTTTCTTCTCCCCTTTCATCTGCTGATGGTTCTTCTTCTTTTCCTCTTTGGCATTTTCCCTTCCTCAATCCCCGTGGGTATCCCTTTTTATGGCCCTTCCTTGCTTTGTTTTTCAGCCATGGTTTCTGTTGAGTTCGTGTGTAGAGTTCCGATGTTGTATCCTGCTCGGACAATGTTCTAAAAATTGGCCTAGGCGATGCCTAGGCGCTGGAAGGCAGCCAACCGCCGCGCTTAACTCCTAATCGGCTACAAAATCGGAAAGTGGATTAGGCGGGCGTTGGACGGGATTAGGCGGAACTAGGCGGAGATATACAAGTCTGGGCGGGGTTGGGCGGAGCTAGGTGAAGACTAATCGGGCTTATATGGAGATGCCGGAATCTGCAATTTTTGTTGTTGCAGAGATGGCTCTGCGAAGAAGAAGAAGACTGTTCCCATTTTGAACGATTCAATCAAGATGGTTCCACCATCTTTTATGCTGCAACATTTTCTTTGAAATGGTCCCCACCATTTCTTTAACTTTTCAATGTTTTCAGTACGTTTTCTTATTATTTTTTATTACTTTTCATTCTTTTTTTTTATTTTTTATTGCAACTCTTTTCCATTACTTTTCATTTTTTTATTTTTATTTTTTAAAGATCATACCATATTTTTATTATGTGCCTCAAAATTCAATTATAGATTTTTGTAAGTGTCAATATGCACTTATTTACAAGATATACAAGAAATTTACCTAAATCCGCCTAACCCGCCTAGGCCCCAGCCCGCCGCCTGACTAGCGCCTAGCGTTTTTTAGAACCTTGGGCTCGGGTGTATCCCACACCACCATGTTCTCCTTGTTGTCCGCCGTTCGCGGCAGTGTTGCTTGGGATTTTTCCAGAGCTTTTTTCCGATGGTTGGCTTTTCTCTCGCCGACTATCTCTTGTAGATGGCTGCATGCAGATGACGCCTATAGAGGTGATGATTGGAGGTGGACGGAAGATTGGATGGTTTGCTGAATCTCGGATCGACAGTGGAGAACACAGTGGATGGTTTTCGGTTGTTCGTTTTTGTTTGAGCTTCACTGTTGTTGGGCTCATTTTCTGTGTTTTCTTTGTTTGTAGGCCTGTTCTTTGTTTGTTTGTAGGAATAAATTGGGTCTTTGTGTGGTTTGTAAGGGTGTGTTTGTTTTAATCAATGTTCCTTGTTAGCGATCCTTTTGAATCCCACTTTACTAAAAAAAAAACTCAATGTTGGAGAGCTTCTGTATTAACTGGTGATATAACTGTAGACATTGAAATTTCGGTAAATAAAATGTTGACCGATGGTTAAAGTTTCAACGCTCATGTATTACATAAATTTTACACGTAGCGTGTGAATCGACAAAAATTGAAATAAGTCAGAAAAGCCGCCAAATATGACACGTGTCAACACCTGGCAGAGACGACTTATTTCATTTGAGATATTATATTCAAAATTAGGCCTTGTAAAATTCTATAAATAGGAAGCCATTTCATTCATTTTCATTCACCAATTCACAAATACATTTCTATACTCCCAAATTGGAAGAGAATTCTCTTGAAGTTCGTTCTTCGTTCTTCGTTCATCGTTCTTCGAGATCAAGCCCTAATGGCCCTTGAAGAAACGCTCATCCACCTTCGAGATCAAGCCCAACGACCCTTGAAGAAACGCTCATCCACCTTCGAGATCAAGCCCAACGACCCTTGAAGAAACTTCGCCAAAACCTTTGAAGAATCAACAAGCACTTTGGTCACGTGCCGATTCTTCATCCAAGATCAAGCCCTGACGGCCCTTGGATCAACACAACTGTTCTTCAAGATCAAGCCCAAAAGCCCTTGAAGATCCATTCATCGTTTATCCGTTCATCCGCCTTCAAGATCAAGCCCCAAAGGCCCTTGAAGATTTGTTCATCCGTTCTTCAAAATCAAGCCCCGACGACCCTTAAAGATCTGTTCATCCGTTCTTCAAAATCAAGTCCCGACGGCCCTTGAAGATCTGTTCATCCGTTCTTCAAAATCAAGCCCCAACAGCATTTGGATCCACACATCCGTTCTTCAAGAATCAAGCCCAAAAATCTCTTGAAGTTCATCCATCGTTCATCATTCATCGTTCTTCGTTCGTCGTTCATCTATCTTCAAGAACAAGCTCAAAAGCCCTTGAAGATCCGTTCGTCATTCAACGTTCATCCAACATCAGGATCAAGCCCCAACGGCCCTTGAAGATTCGTTCATCCAACTTCAAGAATCAAGCCCAAAAGGCCCCTGAAGAAACGTTCATCCGCCAAACTTCAAGATCAAGCCCAACGGCCCTTGAAGAAACTTCCCCCTGTTCATCCAAGATCAAAGCCTCGACGGCCCTTGAATCAAGTCCACAAATCAAAGTCTTATGGAGATCGAATCATATGAACAAATAGAGATTGTAGCCCAAAATCATCAAATACAAATATTATTTTGTACACGTGTTCTTGTTGTTTTTCAGGAAATTTTCGTGTTTACAATAACATACACCACATCTCTCAACCAACTGGATTCAAATCAGCATCCGTACGTGTCCTCACCATCAAGTATCCCTGCACCTCGACCTCGACCTCGGCATCTGATTCCAACTGGCTCCCTCTTGACCCACATCTGTATCAGAGCTTTACTTCTGATGTTCATCGGGGATTAGACTTCCACCTTGGGACATTTTGCCAGTTGCAACAATGCTATCATTGTCCATTGGCATCCCTGAGGTTTTACCGTCTAATTCACTTGCAGGTGTTGCATTCTTCAGGGAATATAATGTTGTCAAAATTCTTGGGGAAGAAGTAATGCCGATGCTTCCATTACACGTACACATGCATTTACTTGACCCTCAAATTTGAAAACAACCTCCCCCAAGACAAAAAAGAGTACACAAAGTAGACAACAATAAGCGGATAAAAGTTTGAAACATTTTTCATCTCATTTTTTCAATCTTTAAGCGAAAGATGTTGTTGGAGAACAATTCATAAATAAACAAAATAACAGAACTTGAAATTCTAATATTTTATTAGCCAAAATTACTTGCTATGCAGAATGAAATTACACAATAAATACAGAAACAATATATAAATATTAATGGTACTAACTTGATTACAGAAGGTTCGAACAATATTTCCGTCCCACTCTCATTCATGAAACTGAGACTTAGGTTATATATAGGCTCTTTCATACCTCTTCAAACACCTCTTTGATGTATCTGAAGCTACACAACTCTAAGTTGTATCCATTAATCAAAACGTTTTTAATTAATTAATTCGAAATTAAAACTAATTGATCAAATTAATTTTAATTCTTTAGGCCCCAAGTGCCCCAAAGCCTTGTCTTCATTGATTAATATTATGGTATAATCTACAAGCCTAAATCCACACAATTTGTGGCCCAAATCTCAATTCTCATTCCAAATTACTCAAGTCCTAACTACTATTATAAATGACAAAACCTATATAAAGGTTCTTGTGAATCTTGGTTTCATCAATGTGGGACAAGGGTCTCAAAACCTCCCAACAGATGCAGCGCACAGATTTAGCATTATGCAGCCATTTAACGTTATGCCTACACAATAAAGATGTTTCTTTCTAAATCAAATTGGCAAAATACATTATTCATACTACGTTGTCATTTGTATATTCAACTTTCTACAGGAATAAAAAATGTCAACAATAAAATAGTAGAAATTCAACACACGGCAATCATATACCTGATTTTCTTCTAACAACAGCTTTTGATTCTTCCTTTTTAGCAAGTTTAGACCTGTCGTTTGGTATGTTCAGTAAACTGCAATCACATCCACACAAATGGTGTAAAGCTCAGTGAAAATGAAATGAAATTATACATTATATATGCAAACATAGTTATATTCATACTCGAGAAAATCCCTCCAAGTCTTGTCTAGCTGAAAATCGAAGACTTTTCCAGCAATAAACCTGCACGATGAGATTTTACCATTGGATAAAACAAAATCAATATTTAAGTGGAACACTAGTTTCAACAATTCTAACATTAAAAGGCAAGAGGTGATGCACATTGAATCACATTGTGAAGCAGTTGAACAGCTAATAAATAAAATAGAACTCTATATTACCAATGAACCCTAGTAAAAGATCAATCCAACTTTTATCTATATTATTGTCTTCTGATATTGACTCAAAATTTCAGAAAAGCTGAAAACTCACTCGGTTATTTTTGTTGTGATACTCCGGTTCTATTCCAGCTGCTGGATCCATCTGTAACTCAAAGAAATTCATCTTACTAAACAGTTACAGAGAAAATAAACTCGATAGCATTAGAAGGGACAAGAGTGAGCGAGAGTACACACACACAACATGCTAGTTTGGGCATTGAGAAGTAAATAATACTTGCATCTTCAACCATTTGGCTTCCAGTACTCAGTGATGGAAGTATTCGAACACGTTGAGGATCAGTCAAAGCATTCTCAACACGTAAAAAAGAACTATTAAGCAATAATAACACCATAATTTTCATATTAATTAATTTGTGGTCAACAATACTGAGAGGAACATATTGCTACATATTTACAATATGTTTCTTCTTCAACAACTTGATCTGTAATGTTTGTCTTCTTTATGGTAGGAATTGAACTGATAAATGTGAAAATGCATTCTCCAATATTGTTTTCCAAATTCAATTTTCGATTTTTTTTTTCATCTATAAGTTATCCATTTCTGTTAAAATTATAGCCAAGAAAAGGAAAGAGAGGAAGTATAGAGGAAAAATGTATCTTTAAACCCACACATTTTTGGTCTTCCCTGGTTGATTTTTTTTCCAATTTCATTTCCAGAACAAAAATCTGAACTTCATTTGCTTAGTTGCAATCTAACAAAATATGTATTGTAATTGTTAGTGTATTTGTGTGAGTAATTTTGATATTGATTTCAATGAATATGTTCAGCAAAATGAACCAGAGAGAGTGAGAGAGTTTTCAGAGAGAAGAAGATGAAGAATATGACTCTCTTGGATTTCATTCACGCAGCTCACACACATTTGTAACCGTTTTTTACATCATTGAAGAATGAAGGGAGATCCTTCACTCTCTAACTCACAATACAATCTCAACCATTCATTGTTATCATCCTATGAGATGATGCAACCTGTCTTATTCTATTTCTTAGACTAGATACACATTGAGCTGCCATGTGGACTATGATCCAAAGGCTTACATTCAAATAAAAAAACATAAACATGAGCTTTGATCTTTGCCGCCAAACTCCAGCTGAAGGGGTTACACACCAACACTCCCTTCTAACCCTTTAGCTGGTTTAACTCCAAGCAACTCTCTCAGATACACAAATCGATCTTTAGGTAATGCTTTAGTAAGGATATCTGCAATCTGCTCCTCTGTTCTGCAGTATATCAGCTCAATTTCTTTGGCTTGTATTGCTTCTCGAATGAAGTGAAATTTCCTGTTGATGTGTCTTGTCTTTTGATGAAAGACTGGATTGTTTGCCATAGCAATGGCTGATGTGTTATCACACCTAATCTGAGTTCCTTCCACTTGTTCTTCCCCAAAATCTTCAAGGACAAATCTCAGCCATTTTGCTTGAGAAGTAGCTTCTGCAGCACTAACATATTCTGCTTCTGCAGTAGATAGAGCCACAGTGTTTTGTTTAATTGAAGCCCATGAGAATACACCAGATCCTAGTGTGAATGCATATCCTGAAGTGCTTCGCATGTCATCCTCACTTCCAGCCCAATCACTGTCACAATAGCCAATTAGGGTAGTTGCTTTTCCCTTTTCAAAGACAATTCCAAAGTCAACAGTTCCCTGGATGTATCTCAGTACCCGCTTGGCTGTTCCCATGTGTTTCTTGGTGGGGTTATGCATGAATCTTGCCAACAAGCTTGATGCAAACATCACATCAGGTCTTGTTGCAGTTAAATAGAGCAGACTACCAACAAGCTGCCTATATTCCCCTTCATCTGCAGCTTCACTACCATCATCCTTGCTCAACTTCTCATTCATGGCAAGTGGTGTAGCAACTGGCTTGCAATCTTTCAGACCAAACCTATCAATTAGCTTCTGTGCATACTTCTTTTGGTGTATAAAAATACAGTTTTCAGTTTGTAGCACACCCATTCCCAGAAAATGATGTAATAACCCCAAATCTGTCATCTCATAGTGTTTCATCATGTCATTTCTGAATTCTTCCAGCATTTGTGGACTGCTACCAGTGTAAATGATGTCATCTACATATAAGGAGACAATAATGATACCTGTGTCCTTCCTTGTCTTAACATACAAGGTTGCCTCACTTGAACTTTTCTCAAACCCTGCACTAGTGAAATATGCATTAATCTCATCATACCAGGCCCGTGGTGCCTGTTTCAAACCATATAGAGCCTTGTTCAGCTTGTACACCTTTGTTTCTTCATTTTCAATCTCAAAACCTTGAGGCTGCTCAACATACACCTCTTCTTTTAGTACTCCATTGAGAAATGCAGACTTCACATCTAATTGATACAGATTCCATCTCTTCTGTGCAGCCAGTGCAAGTAATGTTCTGATTGTGTCCAACCTTGCCACAGGTGCAAAGGTTTCATTAAAGTCGATTCCAGGCTTTTGTGAGTAGCCTTTGGCCACCAGTCGAGCTTTGTTCTTTTGCACAGTGCCATCCAAGTTAAGTTTGGTCTTATAGACCCACTTAACACCAATGACAGGCTTGTCATATGGTCTTTCAACTAGCTGCCAGGTTTTGTTCTTTTCTATCATCTCCAATTCAGCTCTCATTGCACTTCTCCATGACTCATCCTTGACTGCATCATCATAACTTTCAGGTTCAATAATGCACATATTGCATTGAGCCATGATTTCACTTATACTTCTCCATTTCTTAGGGGTATCATCGTATGCCTGAGGTATATCAGACACACACTCACTTTGAGGTACATCGGAATGAGAATCTCCACCAAACTCACAGACTGCACTACCATCCTTCTGTTCATTGGTGACTGGAAATGTTACTCCAGTATTTGTGTTGCAATTCCAATCCCAAGAGGCACTCTCATCAAATATGACATCTCTTGAGAGAATTATCTTCTTTGAAATTGGATCAAACAATCTGTAACCCTTCTCACTTGCACCATACCCAACAAATATACATTTATGACTGTTCTCCTCTAGCTTGTGTCTAAGATTAGAAGGGATAAGTACATAGCAGAGTGAGCCAAATATTTTCAAGTGAGCAATTCCAGGCTTCCTTCCACTATATGCCTCAAATGGTGTTGTCTTTTCCAAAGATTTGGATGGACATCTGTTAAGCAAATACACTGCAGTATTGATTGCTTCTGCCCAAAACATGTATGGAAGATTCTTTTCATGCAGCATGGACTTTGCCATTTCCACTACAGTCCTATTCTTCCTCTCTGACACTCCATTCTGTTGAGGAGTGTAAGACATAGTTAATTGCCTCTGGATTCCTAAATCACTGCAGTACTGAACAAATTCTGCAGAAAGGAATTCCCCTCCTCTATCACTTCTAAGGCATTTCACCTTATAGCCACATTGTAGCTCAGTCATTGCCTTGAACTTCTTAAAACACCCAAATGCATCAGACTTATTTCTCAGAAAGTACACCCATGCCATTCTAGTGCAGTCATCTATGAACAACAGGAAATACTTGTTTCCAGAATGGGACTCAACTTGCATAGGACCACAAATATCTGTGTGAATTAGCTCCAGTGGATCCTTAGCTCTCCAAGTTGAACTAGAAGGAAAAGAGTCTCCGTGTTGTTTACCCAACATACACCCTTCACACACATTTGTAGAGATCTCTAACTTCGGCAATCCATGCACCAACTTCTGGTCTTCAAGTAATTTGAGACCTCTCTCATGTAAATGACCCAGTCTTTTGTGCCATATCTGAGAACAGTGAATGATACTTGCTCTTAGAGCACACTGAGTTACAGGCATCATTTCTAAAGGGAAACACCTATTTGCAGTCATATGTACTCTCACTATCAAATTATCAAGTGAGAATCCATCGAAAATGTTCACTGCACCACCTCCAAATAACAGATAGTAACCATTTTCAATCATCTGTCCTACACTAAGAAGGTTTTCTTCAAGTCCAGGAACCAGCATTACTTCCTGTATATGTTTCCTTCCCAGTTTAGTTTCAATCACCAAAGTTCCCTTTCCTGTCACTTGAACAATTTCTCCAGTGCCCATTTTTACTTTGGAGGTCAAATTTCTCTGAACATTAACCAACAACCTCTCATCTTCTGTCATGTGATTGCTACATCCACTGTCAATATACCATGAGTTATTAATTTTCACATCTGTCACTGCATTACAGGCGTAAAATAATGATCCTGTTTCTCCCATCTTCCCTGCATAATTAGCTTTCTGCACTCCCTTGTTCTCATGACAATCTCTCATAGAATGACCTGGTTTTCCACAGCCTGTGCACCTTGGTTTACCTTCATACCAACATTTCCCATAATGTAGTCTGTCACACCATTTACAATCACCTTGAGAGTTGTTTTGCTTCTGAGTATAATTGGGCCTATGATCCCAACTCCTTTGAGTGTTATTCTGTCTCTGTGCATTATTGGATTTGTGATCCCAATTTCTTGGTGCATTATTCTGTCTCTGTGCAAAGTTTGGCTTATGATCCCAATCTTTCCCCCTTGACTTCCAATTCTCTTGAGACTTTTGATTCCCAGAGAATCCACCACTTCTAACACCCTTAGTTGCAACAGTTAAGCTTGCAAAAGCTTTCTCAGTAGAGGACTCAGCATGTAAGTCAAGTCTCTGCTCAAAACCTTTTAGAGAAGCTACAACCTCTTGAACCTCAAGAGTGTCGAGGTCTCTAGAGTGTTCAATCACAGAACAGATAGCATCATATGTTTTTGGAAGACTAATCAATAGTTTCTGCACAACTCTCTCCCTAGATAATTCTTCTCCATAACTTTTCATTTGATTAATGATATCAAACAATCGAGAGAGATATACAAATAATGATTCAGTATCCTTCATACGGGTATATTCAAAATCTCTACGTAAACCTTGCAATTTTACATTTCTTACTTGTTTATCACCTCGGAATTCACCCTTTAGAACATCCCAAGCTCCTTTGGATGTCTCTTCATTCACAATTCTGGGGAAAATCTGATCCGAGACTGCGCCTTGAATCATCCCAAGCGCACGAGCATCCTTCATCAGAATCTCGCTGAATGCCATTTCCTCTGACTTCTCCTTCTTCGTCTCGTCGACCACAGTTTTCGTAGCCGTCGGATCTGGAGGTTCAAACCCATTTTCAACAAGTTCCCACAAACCATACGATTTGAGTATAGTTGTCATACGAATCCTCCAGAATTCATAGTTCTCTCCATTGAAGACTGGAGCCCTAAGCTCGACAGTACCGGACCCAGCCATATGAGACTTGGATTCGAGAAATCTGAAATTTCCAGATTCGATTTGAGCTCAAAGATGTAGCTCAATCGCACTCACAGATTTCACGCCCAGTTTAGACGAGGAAACCTGGCTCTGAGGCCATGTTAGTGTATTTGTGTGAGTAATTTTGATATTGATTTCAATGAATATGTTCAGCAAAATGAACCAGAGAGAGTGAGAGAGTTTTCAGAGAGAAGAAGATGAAGAATATGACTCTCTTGGATTTCATTCACGCAGCTCACACACATTTGTAACCGTTTTTTACATCATTGAAGAATGAAGGGAGATCCTTCACTCTCTAACTCACAATACAATCTCAACCATTCATTGTTATCATCCTATGAGATGATGCAACCTGTCTTATTCTATTTCTTAGACTAGATACACATTGAGCTGCCATGTGGACTATGATCCAAAGGCTTACATTCAAATAAAAAAACATAAACATGAGCTTTGATCTTTGCCGCCAAACTCCAGCTGAAGGGGTTACACACCAACAGTAATTTGTGTCACTAGCTTGCTGAATTTATGGCGTTTCATATCTCCAATCCTGCAGAGTTTCCTAATAATAGTGTGGAGTTTCATATCTCCAATCCTTTAGAGTGCCCTAGTAATACTGTATAATGCCATATTTTACCCATCAACTCTTCATTCTTCTATTCTATAATATTTTTCTTAAGAAAAAAAATATGATTACAGTAGGTTTCTTAAGAAATTAGTTTGAGACGTTAGATATGAAATCTCAACTCTTGAAATTTATTCAGAATACAAATACAATTCCTAAAACAAACTTTCCGCGTGGCGGTTGGATAATTGGGAAAATCAAGGGATTTGAGTCCATATAGGTCTGGAGACTATGTAGGGTACTGTTCTGTGTTCATCTGTATGTTCTGGAACCAAGATGGGTTAAGATAAAATATTGTTGCAGATACATTGAGAGGTGGAGTTTCGCATGTGGAGGGTTTTCAATGGCCTATTTCCTTTGTCATTATCAATTCACTTTTAAGATGATGTCGACCTAAATTAAGGATTAGAGTTGTTTGTAGGGTGATAGGATGATCAAAAAATCGTCACATGGCTGAGTAAATGAATGAAGCAAAAGTTGTTCATGGATTAACGGACATGAATTCGTGTATAATTAACTCTAAATCAATTTATTCATACAACAATAGGAAACAAACACGCATTTCTTCATATATACAAAAGACAACCAGTTTGCATGGTTTTGCTGAAACCACACAACTTAACCCTTTAGGTCGATATCAACTGATTAAATGAAATTCAGTTTTGGTTTTCAAGGACTAATGTTCAAAAACCTCTTAATAAAACTAATAGATCTTTACCAAAGTCATCCGCAAATCCAAACTAATACCACATATACATCCTCGAACAGTCTCTTTATGTGTGTGTGTGTATATATATATACTTATATTTAATAATTAATATTCTATAATTTTTCGATCGATCACTGGATAGGTGGCATCCATGGTAATGCCACAGTGCTCATTCTGGCTACCATCTTTGAGCGGTTTCATGTAACCTCCCTCTCCCCATTCCTTGCCCCAGGAGTTCTCCAGTATTCGGTGCCAGACTCGTCCCTCCCGATACCGACTATGGTTACACTGTGTCAAATCAGTCCCACATTCTCTCTAAAAATCCCGCCTTTATAATAAACAAAAGCTGCACTTCCGGGATCAATCCAACGGTCACTGACTGTTGACACAGCCATTGTCAGGGTCTCCTCGTCCCTCGGCAACACACTGCGATAGCGATTGATCCAGGTGACAACGGGTAGAATTTCTAATATCTCTCGGTTGCATTCACCCTTCTTTACCTTGTATGGATAACTGGCCTCACTCGCGATCCCTCTCTTGGAGACATAGCCATATGCTTAAGCCTCGAGGCCACCCTTACTAACCTCGTCACAGTCTACAAGCTGCTGCGGGGACAGCGCGGCACCACCTTCTGAAAATGAATTTTAGTAATTGGAGAATCCTTTTTGCTACAGTATTGTTTGTAGCAAATAGCAATACTGATTTGCGATGCAAGTTCTTTTTAAGCATTTGATGCATGGACCGCACTGCACAGCCACGTCTACTCCAGCGCTCAAGAACGAGAGCTGCGTCTCGCAATATTCAAAGGAAACTTACATTACGAGCTTAACCAGTTTGCAAATAATCAACTAACCAAGTTTAACAGCTTGCACACAATTCGCTAGTATCAAAAAGCCTGGCTTTTTACATTACGAGAAGTGCATAACTCTCCAACATCAGATATCAACATACATGAGCAGTGACATAAACCAATTTACTTGTAAGCAAATTTTCATGAGTAAAAATTCCTCACCTACCAAATGCAAAACATTTCTTAGGATCTGTGTGATCATATACGTAACAAATTCAGCAGCTAGATACATTTTGGTAAACAAAGTAAAAAAAAAAAAGGAAAAAACAAATAATTTAAGGGATATAGAGAGCAAAAAAGTGAAACCGGATGATGGGGAAACTTACAAATTAGCAGAGGGTCCTCTGTTGCAGCAAATAATGGTACATAAGGACGCCATAATCCCAGTCACAACGAAAATTAGGGTCGTAACTAAGAACCCCGTGTTGGATTTTCCTTCGATCTTGATCCACACAACCACAAAAATCAATTTCTGAAATACAAGATTGAAACAATAAGGAATTCGAACGTGATTTTGGGTTTACTAATTGTAAAAGTTAATTTTAATAAATAGGAAAAAATGAATGCCAGACGATTCTGCTTGAAAAATGAAAATGGAAACCTACCGGGCTGTTTGCCACTCCGTCCCCGCAGCAGCTTGTAGCCTGTGACGAGGTTAGTAAGGGCCGTAAGGGTGGCCTCGAGGCTTACTCATATGACTATGTCTCCAAGAGAGGGATCGTGAGTGAGGCAGTTATCCCTACAAGGCAAAGAAAGGCGAATGCAACCTAGAGATATTAGGAAGTCTACCAGTTGTCAGCCTGATCAATCGCTATCACAGTGTGTTGCCGAGGGACGAGGAGGCCCTGACAAGGGCTGTGTGTCAACAGCCGGTGACTGTTGGATTGATCCCGGAAGCGCAGCTTTTGTTTATTACAAAGGCGGGATTTTTGGAGACGAACGTGTGACTGATTTGACACACAGTGTAACCATAGTCGGTATCGGGAGTGACGGGTCTGGCACCGAATACTGGAGAATCAAGAACTCCTGGGGCAAGGAATGGGGAGACGGAGGCTACATGAAACTGCTTAAAGATGGTAGCCTGAATGGGCACTGTGGCATTACCATGGATGCCACCTATCCAGTGATCGATTGAAAAATTATAGAACATTAATCATTATATATAAGTATATATATATATATATATATATATACACACACACACACATAAGGAGACTCTGGTCGAGGATGTATATGTGGTGTGTTTAGTTTGGATTTGTGGATGACTTTTGTTGAAGGCCAGTTTTATTAAGGGGTTTTTGAACATTCCTTGCAGTTGAGAAGAGTATTTCACGATTATGTGTGGAGATGGATTCCGCTCTTGTGGTTAATTTAATCAATAATATGACTGATACCAACTTTTATCCTTATGCTAATATCATTGATTAGTGCAAACAATTTATGACACGCATAGCTGAATGTGAGTTAGTGCATATTTATCGGGAGAAGAACATGGTGGCAGATGATATTGCCAATTGGAGCTATAATATGAATTTTGGGTATCATTATTTTGAGAATCCTCCTAATTGAGTTGGAACTCGATTATTTGATGGGAGTATCTAGGACTCAAATTATCTGTAATAACTCTTTGAGCTAATTTTTGGGGTGATCCACCCTCTTATTCTACCAAAAACAAAACAAAACAAAACAAAACAAAAAAAAAAAAATCCAAAATCCAAAACTGAATTTCATTTAATTTTGGGTTAGGTAGCTATGTCAAATAACGTTTCTATATATATTGTTACGAGCTGCACTCATACTAGCTATTTCTAAATTCTAAATTTCGAATGATCACGTTATAGTGGGTAGTGTTGTATAATAAACTATTTTGAAATTAAGTGAGAGAGAAACGGCACAGAGAGAAAAAGAGGTGATGCGAA
The DNA here is from genome assembly GCA_963580275.1 of Crataegus laevigata. Lineage (NCBI taxonomy): Eukaryota > Viridiplantae > Streptophyta > Magnoliopsida > Rosales > Rosaceae > Crataegus > Crataegus laevigata. The sequence goes on from OY756952.1 coordinate 33,007,426, forward strand.
TTTTTTATATTTATTTATACCAATCAAAGGTAAGGTTTTGCTTGCTCTCCACGCAATGTAGTTGTAAAGAAGGGTAATGCGAAGGAAGCTAAATTTATAGACAAAATTAGTACATTAAATGACATGGAAGTTGATAATTGAATTATTACTTAAGCTTTCATAAACGTGCTTATTTCTTATTGGTGACGCATCATTTAGTTTGCAACGTTTAAGTAATAATTCAATCATCAACTTCCATGTCATTTAGTTTGTAAATTTTGTCTACAAATGTAATCTCTCTAGCATTAACTTATATAAAAATAAATAAATAAGATCATTTAGATGTTTTAGAATTGGGTAAAGCTAGGGAGACTAAATTTGGAGACAAAATTTGCAAACTAAATGATGTGTTACTAATAGAAATCACGTTTATCAACGCTTAAGTAATAAACTAATCATCAACTTCTATGTTCTTAAGTTTACAAATTTAGTCTTCCTAGCATTACTCTTTAAAATTTCCACATTTCTACGCTAACTCTATTTGCAACAAGTAGAATATCAAAGTTCATCACTTTTAAATGGTTGAGAGGAGAGATTAAAACACATGACTTGAGGTGCAGAATAAAGACTAGTAATCACTTGAACTACGAAATCATGAATCATGCCTCTAAATGCTTATGTAAATGGTATTTTGAAGAACTACCACAATAAATGGTTCCATAAAGAGTCAAAGCTCTACACCTATGCACTAATCGAACTATTATCAGTTTTTGCATTCTTTGGTTTCAAAAGCAAAAAAAATTCTAAAGTGATGCTAGGCATTTTATATCAAATAAGATTAATAACGTTTGGTTGATATGACTAGCTAACCACACACGCATTTTTTTCTCTACAAACCACAGTTTAGGGATGTCATTTCTTTTCATGTCCCATAAAATTCACTAGATCATAAGGAAATGTTTATGTTGGTCGCACTATGACAACAAAAGAGAACGACTTACATACTTTTCATAAATGTTTTTGAAATGTCAAATTTTCAATGACTGAAATATTGTAAATAATGTAGTAACAAAATGAAACCACAAGCACAATAATATTACAGGAATGAAAACAAAATCCGAATAAACTCAAGATAAAATTAAGCGACTTTTAAATGTTACTGTATAAAGTTGTACAGCGAGCCTTAGGTTTTTTGAACTTCATAAACCTTACAAATAGAGTGGACTGGATTTTTTTTGACGATCAGACTGAGGTTTGCAACAACCAACTCTACTCTAGTAAGGTGGAAAATAAAGTTACCGCTGGCCCAACTTAAATAAAACATTCATTAGTTTTGGACTCGAACAAAGGACTCCAATTTAGTAGTCCTCGAAAGATCCTCGAACACAATGATCTCATAGTTGATGGGACCGCTATTGACCGAAGAAGAATCCACAACCTCAATGACAAGCTTCTAATTGATTCCCGCTATTGTTTGAGACTCTCCCCGAACCAACTTTTGGAACACCAGTTTTTGGTCATGAGTCTTGTTGTACTCGGAGACGGCAAACTCCGGGATCTCCCTCCAATGGGGATCGTTCAAGTTTTCAATTGGGTAATACCCACCCCTCAGTGGCTGGTACTTTGGAGGGTAATGGTGCTCTTCTCCTCCTCCTCCTCCTACTCCATACACGGTGGCAGCAACCGAAAAAATACAACAAGGCGGTCACGATTAGGAGGAGGCGATGAGGGTGTTACATGCTTAGTTTCGTGTTTGTCTCGACAAAAAAGAGAGAAGTGAGAGAGATGACACATTAACTTGGCGTGGTTTGAATGTGCTTTTAAAATGGCTGAAAGCGTGTGAGAAAGAGATGACACATTAACTTGGCATGGTTTAAATGTGTTTTTAAAATGGCTAAAAACGCTTTTAGAGAAAATATTTTTGGGTTCCAAAAGCACTAAGTGCTTTCTGCAAGAAAAACCTGTTATGTATTTCTTCCATAAAACATTTTAAGTGCTTTTTCAGGATTTACTTGAATTTTTACTAAAAATTGGTTTCAACAACATTTTCACCAAAAACGGTTTCAATTATTTTAAAAACACATCCAAATGAGTTAGTTAGAGGAAAAAAAGAGAGTTTTTTTTTGGTATAAAAAACATAAATAAAAGAAACACTACATGGTTAAGAGGGTAAGCAAAAACTTACTTAAAAAAACGAAAATCGGTTTCAATAATAATAATATAGTAATTTCCTTGTTAGTGTATACAATACAGATATCATTATTGTGCAATGTATCTAGTGATTTTTATTTCTTTCGAACATTTCGAAATGATATTGTTTCTTTTGTTTAGAAATTTTTAATGACTAAAAAGGAAATACGTGGATGGTTTACCAAAAATACTCTCTCATAATTGGTCAACATATCTAGTGAATTTTATTTCTTTTGAAGATTTCGAAATGATATTGTTTCTTTTTTTTGGAGATTTTTAATGACTAAAAAGGAAATACGTGGATGATTTAATGATAATACTCTTCTTTGTTTAAGTCTATTTGATAAGATTGCATTTTTGTTCACCAACTTAAAGTGGCGGTGATGCTTACCATCACCATCCTAAATAACAATTAATTGATTTGTGTTGTAACATGTTTTATTGAAGGGAGAGAGAGGGGGTGCGGCAGACAGAGAAGAGAGGGTTGAGGAATTTCTATGATGCATGTTTCCCATCACTTGTGCCTTTATCTATAGTAAATAATACAGGATTTCTTATCTTGCAAATACTAATGATATGGTAATTACTTGCTTAAAATCAGATTCTCTAATTAATTGTCTTGTTGAGTGTATTTGATATGAATCTTATAATTAGGCAATGTATCTAGTGACTTTTATTTCTTGCGAAATTTCATGAACAAGAAATCTGTTTGGGATATATTTTGGTTTCTAAAATCGTGGTTGTGATCAAGTGATAAGATTAGACCCATGAGCATCATTCTTCCTGTCCCATTATATGATTTGAGATTTTTGTTCTCACGTGATCTCCGTATAACAAGAGTTTAATAATTTTATTGATATGTGTAATCCTACAGTTCTTGATGAGCTTGCACCAGTGCTTGATTTTACTTATTGTTTTGCGATTGGTATGATAATGAGATGTTGAAATTATTACCTCACATTGTAGCTCAAAGTGAGGTCATGAGTATCATTTTTCTCTTAAGCAAAGTTTTAACCTTCCCTCAAAGAAGCTCCAAAGGCTAGTGAATTAAATTATATATGTTACATGGCATTTAAAATAGTAACGTTTTTAATTTTCATTAGGGAGGTTTGATTAAATGTGATTTTGATACAATCAAATTAACCAAATTTCTAAGTGACCAAATTATTTAACATAATTATATAAGTCCATTCTGGTGGAGATGCCTTGAGGGCCACTCCAACCAAAACAATTCGCGTTTATGAATTATTCCTCCATCATAATTGAAGGTAGCCTATAAACATCACGTCATGAATTTTGTAATGAAGCACAGGTCATTTCATATTTGACAAATAAATTAACACAATTATTGACCTTAAAAGAAAAGAAAAAAAAAGTAGAAGATATATATATATATATATATCTCTCTTCTACGAGTACATTGCAAAGGCAAACCCAATATACGATGTTGCATGTACCGTTATCAATGTTTTTACATCGACTGAATAATCTGAGATCGTCATGCTAGTGGCCGAGTAATTAGATTGCAGTAGTATCCGTTGGTAATCTCTTCGATATTCAAGGCAAAAGGATTAGACGCGGCAATGCACCGCCATCCACTCTTGAAATGCTTGAGACGCACTTGCATCACAACACCTTATGAGTATTGCTACAAACAATATTGCACCAAAAAAGTTCTTCACAGGAAATGAGAGATTATCAACGGATACTGCTGCATACTAGTGTAGTCTAATTATCAGGCCACTAACATGAGAATCTCGGACTATTAAGTTGCTATAAAAAAAACATCGATAATAGTACATACAGAATATAACAACGTAGATTAGGTTGAGTACGGAGCAGTCACTCCCATATGGAATGAGAGTGGATGTGGTATATATAGGTAACAATTTTTAACATAAATTGGAAATATTATAAATAAGACTATACCTCAGGCGGGTTATAATTAAGAAAACCCTGCTTATTTGAGTTTAAATTTGGGTTGCACATGGGCGAGTTCAAGTTGGCCCAACCTGAACAAGTTCGAGTTGGCCTAACCAAATTGCATCCCTAATTTGTAATGTTTGAAGAGTAAGTCAGAGTGGATTGTCCTATTTATAAAGTTTAGACAATGCCATGAGAATTGTCCTATTTATAAAATTTTAGACTATGACAAAGGTATTGACTTATTTATTAATATTTCATATTTATGTTTAATTGTATTACCTGTACGTACTGAAATATATATACCGAAACATGTGCTCCTAATCTATGTTGTTACATGTACTTTATCAATGTTTTTCACATCAACTGAATAATCCGAAATCGTCATGCTAGTGGCTGAATAATTAGACTGCACTAGTATGCAGTAGTACTTGTTGGTAGTTTCTTCGATAGTCAAGTCGGCAAAATGATTTAGACTGATGGTTAAACCTCTCCCTTGTTAAATTTATCGACGAATTCAAAGTTGTCTATGAACATTGCGAGACAGAATCCTCGTCCTCTAGCACTGGAGTAAACGCGGCAGTGCACTGCAGTCGACTCTTCAAATGCTTGAAAAGCACTTTCATCACAAATCAGTGTTGCTACAAACAATATTGTAGCAAAAAAGTTTCTCCGATTATTAAAACTCATTTTCAGGAGATAGATAGAGGAGAGGATATTTGTTTCAAAGGTTTGTGCTGTCTGAAGTAAGAGGGATCGTCGTATTTATAATGTTTAGCAAAAATGTTTCTCTGATATTTTAACCTTCTGTCCAAACCAGCCCCTTATAAAATATACAGTAATTATAATTTTTCTATAAATAACATTATACTTCTATATGTTATTGATAAAGATGAAAGTGTGGCTCACTTCTAACTCTTTCTTACAAATTTTTTTAAGGTAATCCAAAAATCTAATTGTGCATTTCAAAGTTTTTATATTTAGGTACCATACTTCGGTACACATGCTTTGGTACATGTATTTCAGTACGCATACTTCGTTACACATGCTTTGATACATATATTTGAGTACATATATTTCGCTATATAAATTTTGGTACACATGTTTTGGTACATATTTTGGCGCATAAATTTGATACATATATTTCAGTACACATACTTCGGTACACATGCTTCGGTACATATACACATGTTTCAGTACATATGTATCGGTACACATGCTTTGGTACATATATTTCGGCACATATATTTTAGTACGTACACATAGTTCGTTACACATGTTTCGCTACATATATTTGATTACACATATTTTGGTGTATATATATATTTTAGTATACATGCTTCAGTACATATATTTCCGTATGCTTGCTTTGGTACATATATTCCTGTACACAAGTTTCGGTAGATATATTTCGGTATATATATTCTAGTACACATATTTGGTACATATATTTTGGTGCACTTGCTTTAGTCCATATATTTTAGTCTACATATTTTGGTACACATATATTTTAGTATGTCAAGCCCCGATCCCGATATACGTCTAGGATCGACACGTGATGTCACCAAATACCCGTATATCTAACATACCCCGCCTCTGGGACATGTACAAAGCATAGATCAAGATTCAAATTTCATAGCATTTTCCGTACATTTTATGGTTGCATCTAACTTCCTCGTTAGACTGCCTATGTACCCTAAATAGGGATAAAGCCATTCGTAGTCCACCCTTCACTCACTACACTCGAACAATCATCCCATAATTCACTTTATTTTCAACATGATACCTTCATCCACAGCATATAACATATCAAATAACCAACGAAGCACAGTATTATTCCCAAGCCACACTGATCAACTAAAATAATCATAATAATAACAATCATATCCAACGTCATTCCACAATCCCGTCAATTAATCAATTCATGACTCAAGGATGCATAATCTTAGCATTTAACTAAGTTAATCAATCAATGTGAAAACATATCATTTCACGAATTTAATTAAGGAACTCTACATAATTTCCTACTTGAATTATAAGTAATTAAACATGGGGAATCTAATTAATATTCACAAGGTCTTTTGGGGGTAATTCTCATTCACTCGAATCTAGGGCTCTAGATTAACCGTATGAAAATGAACAAGAACAAGGATTCTGGAACACTCAACAAAATCTAAAATATTTAGCGGTGTCTCGTAATCTACCCAAATCTATCACGTGTATAATCACTGCCTACATCATGGGAATGGTGCACTGGCCAACCAGAAGTCGGATAAACTGCGAAGCTCGAGTAAGTGACAATAATACAAGTATGTGATATTCAATAAAAAGAAAGATAATCGATCATAGTTTATAAACCTCAAAGATAAGTTTGTAATTATGAAAACATAATCAAGTCTCTAACAACTCCGAAAGAGTCACCCAAACATCCAACTGTTTTTCCCATTCAAACCACCAAGATTCTCAAAAACTATCGTTCATATGTACATTAAAAACTAGGGTTAGAGGGATGCTAGTTCGGTCGAAGCTTACATAAGTAACCAAACAAGAAGTGGCTCCCTATCGCGAATTAACCAAGCAAAGCTACCCCTACAGTAATCAAGTAGGCAATGATCCCCTATTGCAAATTAACCAAGTAGAGTCACTTCTACGCATCTGTTAGGTAGTGTCACCTATCGCTGATTAACCAAGCATGATCACCTTAAGTGTGTGTGTGTGTGTGTGTGTGTGTGTGTGTGTGTGTATGGCCATACCAAAGATATAAGGATCGCCTATCGCGGATTAACCAAGCACGATCCATATAAAGTATGGTCCTCTATCGCAGATTAACCAAGCAAGACCATGGTCCCCTATCATGGATTAACCAAGCAGAACCAAGAGAACTAAGTAGGTAGTGACCCTTTATCGCGGATTGACCAAGCAAATCACACATGCGGAACTGTTAGGCAATGATCACCTATCGCAGATTAACCAAGCATGATCACTCCTAAATATGTATGGCCATGAGGATCGCCTATTGAGGATTAACCAAGCACGATCCATAAATAATATAGTCCCCTATCGCGGATTAACCAAGCGGGGTCATGGTCTCTTACTAGCCCTCAATTTAACAAACATTACAATATGCAATTCAAATCACTTTTTCACAAATATTACCAATCCATGAATCAATTCACATTTAATAAAAATAGATCGATGGCCAATTATAAAATAATCACATTTTAACAGAAAACACATTTATAAAACTAAGTTATATCCACAAAGGATATTACTATAAAGAATCGAGTAATCACCATATCACATATATTAAAGTCACTCACCGAGAAAAGCCCGCATAGCCTCACTGAGCCTCTATTAATACTAATTTTAGTTTTATAAACGATTCGAGACATGTTGACCAAAAGTCAACTCACGATCAACAATGGTGCCCACAACCCTACGTAATTCGATCCGAAAGATCCGCACATCAGATTTCAAATCTATAACTTCCTAATGTCCTTATTATTCCTAATATCCTCAAATATTATGTTTTATAATGTATTAGAGTTTGGGGACAATCCAACGGTCAGATCATCGATTCAAATTTTGATCAAGTGATGAATCATAATGAAACTAAGTTCAAACAACCAAACCACATGATACGGATGTCAATTATGAAATTAGTGCATCTAATTGAACTTAGAAAGACATCATCGGCCCACTGGCCACGCATCGTTGCGAGTGGCGATCGGCAGCCCCGACTTGTCTGAAAATTCAACTATTTCAAAAAATTACCAAATCTCACAGAAATGTAGCTCTCAATGAGTCGAACAAGTTTCACACTTGGCCTGGAAAAGCCTCAATTCGCCATGAACCCACCGGAACCCTAGAAAAGGGTGTGCTTCGATTCGGCTTCCATACGAGCTCTGACCCCTCAACCACTGCTTGGAATTTGTTCTTGGGGTTGAGGGGAGTCTATTGGTGGTGGTGATCAATGGTAATCGTTGTCGAAATCACCAAAAAAATGAGGAAACCGCCTGAAAATCGTGGACTTTGTGGCTTCGGTTTGTAAAATGGTGTTAGAAATTGAGAAATATAATATCATAGGGACGTTGAGCTCATTGAGAGCTTTCCATAGACACCAAAATCACCTCAAATGGACGTCGGACGGAAGGGATACAACCAAGTCAAGGAACTAGGTCAGAGTTTGAAATCGGGTTAAGATTGGTTGGGTGTTTCCTCACATCTCTCCTTTCCCTCCTTGTTCCCTCTTCTAGATTTTTTTTTTTTTTACTAAAACGTCTCTAATTTCTTCGTTATAGCTCTGTTTCGCGAACAGTTTGCTCTTACGCATTCGTGAAATTGAGTTCTATTCGACAATATAAATTGTGACCTTGAACGGTCTACAAATTTTAAATAATTAATTTCCAAACTTCACTCTTCATAACAAGTTTAATTAAAATCTAAATTCAAATACATTAATATAAACGTAGACATCGAAATTTCGATAAAATAAATGTTGACCGATAGTCAAAGTTTCAACGCTTATGTATTACATAAATTTTACACATGGCGTGTGACTCAACGAAAATTGAAATGAGTCAGAAAAGCCGTCAAATATGACACATATCAACACCTGGCAGAAACGACTTATTTCATCTGGAATATTATATTCAAAATCAAGCCTTGGAAAATTCTATAAATACAAGGCCATTTCATCCATTTTGGAGGACCAAAGAAATCAAGAGGCCAAACCCTTGAAGCTCTGAAGCTCCGAAGCTCTCAAGCACCCAGGTTCCCGAAGAATCAAGACAGCTCTCTTCGTGCAACACTCATCCACCTTCAAGAATCAAGCCCTGACGGCCCTTGAAGTAACGCTCATCCACCTTTAAGAATCAAGCCTCGACGGCCCTTGAAGCAACATTCATCCAACCTTTAAGATCAAGCTCCGACGGCCCTTGAAGAAACGCTCATCCACCTTCAAGATCAAGCCTCAACGACCCCTTGAAGAAACACCCATTCAACTCCAAGATCAAGCCACCAACGGCCCTTTGGATCCACAACATCAACGTCCATCATCAAAACCCTGAAGATCATCCTCGTTCATCTTAAGATCAAGCCTCGACGGCCCTTTGGATCAACACAACATCAACAAATCTACACCACTGTTCATCCTAAGAATCAAGCCCCAACGGCTCTTCGAATCAACAGCCCATCAAATCCATAAATCAACATCTCACGGAGATCAAATCAGAGGACCAAATCACATAGAGATTGTAACCCAAACAAAATCATTAATACAAATATTATTTTGTACACGTGGTTCTTGTTCTTGTTTCAGGAAATTTCTGTGTTTACAATAAATTCCCGAAAATAATATAAAATCTGAATAATACAAATACGTAGATTATAACAGTGAAATTCAGGAACGAGATTTCACACAGTACATACATATTTTGGTACATGCTTCGGTATATATTTTTCGGTACATGTACTTTGATACATATTGTGACATCCCACATTGCCCAGGCGAGTGATCCTTTAATGTATATTCTCATCCCTACCTAGCACGAGGCTTTTTAGGAACTCACTGGCTTCGGGTTCCGTAGGAACTCCAAAGTTAAGCGAGAAGGGGGCTAGAGCACTCCCATGATGGGTGACCTACTGGGAAGTTGCTCGTGAGTTCCCAGAAACAAAACCGTGAAGGCGTGGTCAGGGCCCAAAGCGGACAATATCGTGCTACGGTGGTGGAGCGGGCCCGGAAAGTGATCTGCCCCGGACCGGGATGTGTCACATATATTTAGCTACTTTAATATATTGAAGAAATTAGAACTAGATGCCTCATTTAGGCTTTTCTAAATTATATACTTGTTACTTTCCAACTTTAGATTAAAGGGCTTTCACTTTTTATTAAACCCTATAGTTCAGGAATATTCATAATTTAAGTATTTTACAAATTCCTTTTAATTAAATTCATTTTTATGTCAAAAATGCCCTCAATAATATTAATGAATTTATTGATATTTTTATGGAATCACATCTTTTCCTCGATTCAATTATATCTAGTAAGGGTTGAGATTAATTTCAAACTCAAAATATATATAACTTATTTAAAAAAATTCAATAATTTTGTTTTATACAAAAATTGTTTATAACTGTTTTCATCATTATAGTTAATAGTTATTTTTCATTCTTTATTTTCGTATTTAGAAATTTCAATATATCTAATTATTTGTAACTTTGTTTTATGCTAAAATTGTTTGTAACTTTTTCCATCATTATTTAATAAATTTCAATATATCTAATTATTTGTAACTTTGTTTTATACAAAAATTATGTGTAACATTTTTCATCATTATTGTAAGGGTAAATTACAAAAAACTACCTCAACTATTAGTGTCACGACACTTTCATACCTCATCTTTAAAACGTGACAATGTCATACCGCATCTTACGAATTTGTGACAATGTCATACCTCCGTCAATTTTTCTGTTAGTTTTTCTGTTAACTGCTGACGTGGCAAGAGATGGGGACCACTCACTAATACAGCTGGATTAAAAAATAATTAAATATATTTTTAATAATTAAAAATTAAAAAAATTAATTTTTTTAATTTTTATATTAAATTTTTTTTAATTTTTATTTTTATATTAATTTTTTTAATTTTTAATTATTAAAAATATATTTAATTATTTTTTAATCCAGCTGTATTAGTGAGTGGTCCCCATATCTTGCCACGTCAGCACTTAACAGAAAAACTAACAGAAAAATTGACGAAGGTATGACATTGTCACAAATTCGTAAGATGCGGTATGACATTGTCACGTTTTAAAGATGAGGTATGAAAGTGTCGTGACACCAATAGTTGAGGTAGTTTTTTGTCATTTACCTTTATTGTAACTATTGGGGTTACTGGTTGTAACATCCCACATCGCCCAGGAGAGAGGATTATATAAGCCTTATATGTATATTCACATCTTTACCTAGCACAAGGCTTTTTGGGAGCTCACTGGCATCGGGTTCTGTAGAAATTTCAAAGTTAAGCGAGTTCACGCGAAAGCAATCCTAAGATAGGTGACCCACTGGGAAGTTCTCGTGTGAGTTCCCAGAAACAAAATCGTGAGGGCGTGGTCGAGGCCCAAAGCGGACAATATCGTTCTACGGTGGAGTCGAGCCTGGATTGTGGTGGGGGCTCGAGCCGGGATGTGACAATTTGGTATCAGAGCCAATCCTTGGCTGGAAGTGTGTCGACGAGGACGTCGGGCCCCTAAGGGGGTGGATTGTAACATCCCACATTGCCCAGGGGAGAGGATCCTATAAGCTTTATATGTATATTCTTATCTCTACCTAGCACGAGGCCTTTTGGGAGCTCACTGGCATCGGATTCTGTAGGAACTCCGAAGTTAAGCGAGTTCGCGCGAGAGCAATCCCAGAATGGGTGACCCACTAGGAAGTTCTCGTGTGAGTTCCCAGAAACAAAACCGTGAGGGCATGGTCGGGGCCCAAAGCAGACAATATCGTGCTACGGTGGAGTTGAGCCAGGGTTATGGTGGGGGCCAGGCCGGGATGTGACACTGATTATTTCTCATTCTTTATTTTCGTATTTAGAAATTCAAGTTTGACTGAATTGAAATGTGCCATCCTTCTTTGAAAATAAACATTGACATGTACCAACACAATTTAATCTCAAATTGAAACGTACTTATACAAAATTAAAATGTATTCATACCGAATTAAAGTATACGGTTAACAAATTGAAATGTACCCATGTTGGCTTGAAATGTACCGATAGGTTTTAAGGTTACACATAACTTGCCCTTAGCTTTTTACATACCAAAATTTTGATAATATAAACGTATCAGTAGCTTGGTACGTATCTAAACAATAAATAAATAACATGTCAAAATACCAATTTATACACAATTGGATTACATGACGTGCCAATAATGTAGCAATAACGTATCAAAAATGTACCAAATTATTGGTAAGCTATTTTTAATATATATGGGCATGCATATTAATTGGCACGTTTAAAATAGGAGCATATTAATTGGCACGTTTAAAATAGGAGCATATTAATTGGCACGTTTATATCATGTATGTAATATCATTTGGAGTATATTAATTGGCACGTTTAAAATAGGAAAATTAACACTTTTAATACTTAATTTTAGGATAAATGACAAAAAACTACTTCAACTATTGGTGTCACGACACTTTCATACCTCATTTTTAAAAATGGACAATGTCATACCTCATCTTACGAATTTGTGTCAATGTCAGACCTCCGTCAGTTTTTCTGTTAATTGCTCTGTTAAATGCTGACGTGGCCAGAGACGGGACCCAATAATTAAATATATTTTTAATAATTAAATATTCAAAAATTTTAAAAAAGAATTATTTTTTTTAAAAAGGCCTAGGGGATTCGGCCTTCCCTTTCCTCTACTCGCACCAACCCTTTTTCTTCTTCTCTTCGACAGCCACCAAACCCTTCCCCATCCGCCCAACCTTCCTTCACCACCCTCTCTCTCTGGGATACAGTCTCATTCCTTCGTCCCTCTCTCCACCCGCATTCGTCCTTCCCTCACTACCTACTAACCCGACCCATCCCTCCCCTAGTCCCTCCATAACCAACGTTCCTTCACCACCCCACCGCCGCCTTTCTTCCTCCATCTTCACCTTCTTTCCACCTCCACCCAAGTCCTTTCTCTTCTGGAAGAAGCACGGCTCCAAGAAGCTGTCCACCAATATTCTCCTCTGTTGGGACCTCTTCGAAGCCCAGTTTGATCCTAGACCCGAACTTCAATCTGGGTTCTACATCGTCATCGTCGTCGACAACGAGATGAAGACAGGTTAGACCTTCTTGCCGCCGGCTAGAAAGGAATACTGCATCGCTCGTGGATCGTAATCGGGGTCACGGAAGGAGACAGATGATGATTTGAAATGGTTTAGAACCCAGATTGAAGTTTGATTCTAGCCCAGTTCGGGATTTGAAATTGAATGTGGGTTTCGAGGATTCTTCTTCGAAATCCTCTGTGAACATTTCTTGCTTGGTGACGACGACCGAAATGGCGAAAGGGGATGTGGGTCGACGATGGTGTGGGGCGGTGGAGGGGAAATGGGTATGGTGGTTTTGAGCGGGTAAAGGTTGAAGGATAGGAGGATCTGGATCTGCTTGCTTGATTCAACATTGAGTAGGTCTAGAATTTGACCCATGAGCTCAGATTCATGTGGTTCATCTTTTTTCTTTGAACTCTCAAAATTCCATTTAATTTGTTTAAAGATTGTTGGTTTTGCTCTTAAATTGCAACAATGGGGGATGGATTTTTAGTGTTATATGTAGGTGGAGAGAAGGTCGGATAAGGGACTGGGTGGAGAGAAGGTAGGAGGGTGATGGGTGTGTAGGAGGGGAAGGGGATCTGGGTGTGTAGGAAAGGGAAGGCCGGATCCTTAGGCCATTTTTTAATTTTTTAATTTTTTTTAATATTCAATATTTTTTTTATTTTTTAATAATATTAAAAATATATTTAACTATTTTTTAGTCTAGTTGGATTAGAGAGTGAGCCCTGTTTCTAGCCACGTCAGCACTTAACTGAGAAATTAACAGAAAACCTGACGGATGTCTGACATTGTCACAAATTCGTAAGATGAGGTATGACATTGTCAATTTTAAAAGATGAGGTATGAAAGTGTCGTGACACCAATAATTGAGGTAGTTTTTTGTAATTTACCCTTAATTTTATATTGAGATAACACTTTTTAAACATTTTAAGGAGAGACAAAACAAAAAAAATGTCAAAAAGGAGAGACAAAAATTAATACATGTGAAAAATTACAATATGTGCCTTTTTTACTCTGGAAATTAACTTACAAAAATACCCTTCAATAATGTAGACGTTAACATTATAATCATTACCTACATTTCAACCCTAAACCCAAAAGCCAACACTCCACAAAATAAAAAAGAGAATGAGACTAAGAAATATCCAAACACTTGTTATAGATTCCAAAAGTTGTCCAAATTCCCGAACAATATCCACATGGAATGGATAGTATATATTTCTCTTTATAAAAGCAAATAAGCTTGTTCCAAGCTTCTCAAACACCTGAGAAACCATTAAATGCGTTCAAAACAAGGTTTCTTTTTAGTTCCTAGTTCTGTAAATAAAGTCCATGGACGTAATAATACCAAACTGTAACTCAACCTGAAAGCTCTATTGATATTAAATGCACATGAAAATCAATCACCTTAATAATTGGAGTTTCTGTGGTGATTTTTTTTTATTGATTTGTGAGTCACACCTTGGTGGCCACCTTTCTATTACTTCTCTCTCTTTCTCTCTTTACTTGGCCCATTGGCATCTAGCAATTCTTAATGTTGTTAGTTGTTGGATGTTGATTGTAATATTTTATTTATTTTTTATAAAATCCTTTCACTGACGACATTTGGTTTCAAAATTCACCCTAACCCAATTTTGGACCGTGGGTTTGAAATTGGGCATAGTAGAGTAGTAGTTACTTAGAATGACTTTGTCATGCAATCGCTGAGCAACCTGCCTATGATTGCACACTTAATTTATGAGGATAGTTGGAGTAATCAACTACAATAATAGAGAACTAAATGCAAGTATATGTATTTAAAAAATTGGTTCCACTAATAAGTACACAAAAATTGATTCTGCAACTATTTGAAACTACTTTTGCAACAAAACAAAAAAAAAGGTTAAAGATGATTGGGCTGATGGCATATATGTATTTTCGTTGAAATGGGTTAAACTAATTCTGCATAATGGTTGAAGACGAGTTGAACTAATTCTGCAAAAATAATCAAGGATTGATTAAACTGATTATGCAAAAATAATCGATAATTAATTGAACTGGTTCTGCAAAAATGGTCGAAGATGGGTTGAACTGATTCTGCAACAATAGTAAAAGACTGATTAAACTGATTCTGCAAAAATGTTCGAGGACGAGTTAAGCTAATTTTGTAAAAATGTTCGAGGACGAGTTAAGCTGATTTTGTAAAAATGGTCGAGGACGGGTTGAACTGATTCTGCAAAAAATGGTTGAATACTGATTGAATTGATTCTGCAAAAAATAGTTGAAGACAGGTTGAACTGATTCTTCAAAATGGTCGAGAACAGGTTGAATTGATTCTGCAAAAATAGTCAAGAACATGTTCAATTGATTCTGCAAAAATGGTCGAGGACGGACGAATTGAATTGGTTCTACAAAAATGGTAGAGGAAAGATTGAATTGGTTCTGCAAAAATGGTCAAAGAAAGGTTGAGCTGATTCTACAAAAATGGTTGAAAACGAGTTGAACTGATTCTGTAAAAATGGTCGATGACAGGTTGAACTGATTTTGCAAAAATGGTTGATGACTAATTGAATTGATTCTACAAAAAAGGTTGAAGAAAGGTTAAACTGATTCTGAAAAAATGGTCCAGGACGGGTTGAACTATTTTTACAAAAATATTCGAGGACAAGTTGAACTAATTCTAGTAATAAAAATACAAACTGATTCTACATATAGTTTCAAAATTGATTCTGCATAAATAATCGATGATAGATTGAGCTTATGGCACATATAATTTTGTTAGAGTTGCGAGGGCTTAGTTCTATTAACAGCTCTAAAGCTTTACGGGTATGGCTGGTATTTAAAACATTGTTTCCATGTTATTGGGTTAGGCTTTAGTTGTTTTTATGTTTTGTCTCTCTTTGACATGTTTAAAAAGTAGTAGAGTTCCTAAAAATATAGAGACTGTTGTAGTCCTATTAGATTAGGAATTTGATTGTGTAAATCCTAGTATATATAGGGATATCTTAGAATATCCTCTTTAGTAGATATTATCCTATTAGACTTGTAATCCTATTAGGGGTAAGAATTTAACATATCCTACTACTTTAAATAAAGACACAATGGTGTGATACAATACACACCACAAAATTCAATCTCTCTCTTCTCTTTCTCTTGCCACCGACCTACTCCATCTCTAGTCCTAAATATAGTTCATTCGATTAGGTTTACAACACATTATCAGCATGCTTTTGCCAAAAGCTAAGGAACTGAAGGATCGTGGATGAGGCTTTCTTCTACAAAATAAAAGGCTTTTCAATTATTTTCTACCAATCAGGTTCTTTTAAAATAAATTAAGATATTTGAAACAACCTTGAAGCATGAAAACATTTCCCATGATGCATGAACCCCAATATTTATATTTTCCTTTCAATTATATATATATATATATATATTTGTTTATGCAATACGCAATTTTGCTATGTGAAATTTATGTGTCAAAGTATCGAAATTAATTTAGAAACAATTAGGGTTTTTAACCTTAGAATTCCAAAAAAACAAAAAACAAAAAAAAAACCAAAATCTGGAATTTTTTGCGGCATAGACCGTAGCTCTTCGCAGTGCCACCGCTGGCCTGTAGCCAGCCGTGTTGAGCATGCCACCAGGAACGATGTTGTTTGAATCTGTACCACTGCAGCAGCCCTTTGGGCCTTTTAGCAATATGGATTAAAAAAAATTGAATAGATTTTATATATTAAAAAAAGGGTACATTTTACATATAACAAATTGGTATATTTAAGAATGAGTACATTTTAAGATTAAATTTTAAAAAAAATTACATGAATGGGTACATATAAAATTAAAAACATTTTTAAAAAAAAAGCTAATGGGTACAAACTTATTCTATTTTTTTAATTTATTTTGGAAATGTTTTGAATTGAAAATTAGTTAAGAGTTTAATAAAGGTGTGAGTATTAAAATTCTAAATCAATTATTAATTTTTATTTTAAAAAATTATATAACTGACATGTAAATTTATTATTTCATTAATGTTAGGGACTTTGATCAAAATCTGAAAACTAATAAGGTTTTAATTAATGTAATTAGGGACTGGATATTAATTTTCCTAAAATAAATATAAAATACAGCATGCAAAATTAGACGTAATTAGTAGTGTACTTTTACGATGTACTATGTCACATCACAGTCTCGACTCTGTCGTAGTACGATGTTGTCTGCTTCGGACCCCTGCCGCGCCCTCACGGTTTCGTTTCTGGGAACTCACGCGAGAACTTCCCAATGGGTCACCTATCTAAGACCGCTCTCGTCTGAACTCGCTTAACTTCGAAGTTCCGATAAACTCCAAAGCCAGTGAGCTCCCAAAAGGCCTCTTGTTATAAGGAGGTGGGCATGTACATATAAGGCACATCACCCCCTCTTTGTTAGTCGATGTGGGATGTTACAATCCACCCCCTTAGGGTCCCGACGTTCTTTTCGGCAAACTTGCACCGAACGGCAGAGTGGCTCTGATACCATTATGTCACATCCCAGTCTCGACTCCGTTGTAGCATGATATTGTCCACTTTGGGCCCCGGCCACGCCTTTACAGTTTTGTTTCTGGGAACTCACGCGAGAACTTCCCAGTTGGTCACCCATCCTAGGACCCTTTTTGCCCGAACTCGCTTAACTTCAGAGTTTCGATGAACTTCGAAGCTAGTGAGCTCCCAAAATGCCTCATGTTATCCGTTAGTTGATGTGGGATGTTACATACTATGTATGTCGTAATTGCCTTCACAGTATTACGACATTCAACAAACGATGTACCAAATATAAATTATAGCACACGTGTTATTATTGTTTTCATAGTATTACGACACTCATAAACGCTGTATTTGATACCAATTAAGGTGTGTAAGGTATGCCTTGAAGAGTATTTACGGTGTGTCTTGCTTAAATTATTCACAACTAGTAGAGTACATCAAGGGGCGGATCTATTAAGGGACCATGGTGGTTGCAGGACCACCTGGAAGCTCGGATAAATGGATGTGAGGATCCTCAAGGAGAACCCAAGGCTGGGCAGCGGTGGAGAAGAACAACAGCGATGGCTGCTGCACGCTATGCAAAACAGGATGAGGAAGAAGAAATCCTTTTTTTTTAATGACTTTGCCAAAACAACGTCGTTTTAAGCCAAATCATTAAAAAAAATTAAAAACTCATGTGAGAACCTTCACGTGATAGAGCAAATATGTTAAAAGTGGTCTTGACAACTTTTTGTAGTCTCATTGTTTTACAGCTATATGTTAAAAGTGAAAATGTGCAAATATTAATCTTGTCCTCAAGAAATGTTTGTTAGAAATAAACAAGTCAAAATATATACACATGTGTATAATATGCATATGTGTGTATCATATTATTGGTTGTTTAAGCTTGCGTTCGTAATCTATTTTCAATGGTAAGGGGTCAAACTGAAGATCAAACTTGTATAAACATATCTAATAAACTTAATTTCTTCCTTCCGCACAAGTTATTCCAACTTGAAAAAGAAGATACGAAGATGTTCACAACAATTACACATATAAAACTGAAATATGAAAAGAGGTTTCGAAAGAAAGAAATTTGAATCAGGAAACCATCATCAAGTGCATCAAACACTGATTATTGAGCATTTGCCCTTTTATCCCTAGTGGATTTGACCCATGTTGTCTTCACCATCAACTTGCTTAGTCTTCTTAAGCATGGCATTGGCTTCTCTCCACTTATGGAATTTACCAAACAAGACTTCCATATCCTCAAGAGTTCGGCCCTGTGTTTCTGGGTACAACGTATAAAAGAACACCCAACCAACTGCAGCAATTCCCGCGTAAAGAAAGAAGGCTCCCCCAATCGTGATGGCCTTATACAATGAAATAAAAGTCATGGAGATGACCCCACTCGTCACCCTATTTACGGCCACTCCCATACTACACCCTTGCGCGCGCAGCTGCAACGGGAAGATCTCGGAGCTGTAGACCCATGTGATCGGCCCCAGTCCGATGGAGAAAAACGCAACGTTAAGTAATACCATGGTGATGCACAACACGATGGCCCACGTGATCTTTCCGTGGTGTTGATCGACGATTGTAAGGCCTGCACCGAGACAGGTAAGTGAAAATACCATTCCAGCCACGCTAGTCAAAAGCAAAGGACGCCGTCCAAACTTATCAAGGAAAACCGTGGCGACTAAGATGCAAATGGTCTTGACAACTCCAACAGCCACCGTTGCGAGTAGCTTCTGATCGTAGGAGGTGATTCCTGCCTTTTCGAAGATCCTGGGGCTGTACAAAACGACAGAGTCTATACCTGACGATTGTTCAAAGAAGTGGATACCAAGAGCTGCGATTAAAATATGGCGAACGGCTGGCGTGGGATGAACGAGCAATTCTTTCCACACGCCTTCACCATGGCTGCGTTTAGAAACCTGAACAATGTCGTCGTTGGACTGTTTGGGGATTCCTGCGGCTTCTTTGATGTCATCTAGTCTGAGCTGACACTCTTCTATGGATTCTGATGTCCTTTGTAGAACTCGCTTGGCGTCTCCAAGTCGCCCTTGCATGACGAGCCAACGAGGCGACTCGGGCATGGCTAAGACACCGATGGCAAGAACAACAGATGGAAACGCACCGACGCCGAGCATGATCCTCCAGTTCAAGTGAATGGGGAGCTTGGAGAAGGCATAGTTGGATACGTACCCCAGTAATATGCCAATATTAACAAACACCTACATATTTTTAAAACAAATCAAATCCATAATGTGAAGTAAATCTTCGAAGAAAAAAATCGAATGATATGTTTCAGGTCTGAACCTTTTTATCTGTCCAACGTCACAGCAAACATAAAATTACCTTTTAACAGTAGTATGATGTTCACAACATAAAAATCAAAGGGGTTTTTGAACTTTAATTCTTTAAGATTAAACTTTAATAAAAGGGTATGCTATGGAGATGAAATTGTGTAAACTAAATTATATGAATTATTATTTAAGAGTTAAATTAACGTGCTTATTTCATATTAGTGACACATCATTTAGTTTGAAATTTTTGTTTAAATTTTGGTCTCCCTAGCATTATCCTTAATAAAAACTTGGTGTTAGATTACATATTGATTTTAGTTCTTTAATGTGTACTTAATTCAAATTCGTATTATATTTTTGTTTGAATATTTAATAGATATCTTATTTAATGTCATAATGTTTACCTTCGTGTAATTAGTGTACCTAAACGTCCGTATTATAATATATTTTACTAAACTAGTATACCCAAATGTTGGTACCTAAATATATTATAAAGAATTTGTGGCACATAAGAAAATAAGCAAAAACATAAATGTACCCAAAAACCCATACCTAAACATATTATAACAACTAGTGTACCGAAATGTCTGTATCTAAATATATTATACTAAACTAGGGTACCGAAATGTCTGTACCAAAACATATTATACTAAACTAGTGTACTAAAATGTTTGTACCTAAATATATTGTAATGAATTATTGGCACATAAGAAAATATGCAAAAACATAAGTGTATCGAAAAGTCTCAACCAAAATGTTTTCTTATATAAGATATTTACCATAAATTGGTAATGGGAAAGGTCAACAAATAAAAACTACGGTCTGCAAGTGGCCTTTACCACAGTGGTGGAAAATGTGTTGAGCACTTGTATGACGGCGTGGGTTCAAATTCCGTCAGTGACTAATCTAACATCTAATCTAACACAATCTATTATTTGACAAAAAAAAAACTAAGGGTCTCTTTTGGATGTGCTTTTAAAATGACTGAAAATACTTTTAAATAAAATGTTTTTGGATTCTAAAAGCACTTTAAGTGCTTTCTCCAAGAAGCACCAGATATGTACTTCTTCCAATAAACACTTTAAGTGCTTTTCAAGAATTTACTAACATTTTTACTAAGGATTGTTTCCAAAAATATTTTCACCAAAAGCGTTTTCAATTATTTTAAAAGCACATCCAAATGAGCTCTAATTTATTTGAATTTCAAATGAGTGTTAAAATTTACAATATTTTTCATAATCAAAGAGACATTGAGTGCATATCTTGGCATTAAATAGTCTAGGGGTTAAAATTAATTTTTAATCTTGTAGAAGACATTTTTCTAAACTTCATCTTATTTAAGGGTCTAAATCTAGTTGTGTAAAAATCAAACTCATTACAGTAATAACTATCTATTAAATTAAGATAAATTAATTTGGAATCATCTCTATAATTATTGCATGTATTATAGGAATATAATTTCTAATTGTACTTAGTGTAAAATTCCTATATAAATAGGGATTTATGTAACCCTCTATATTGTAATATATTACACAAATTAATACAAAGAGTGATATTTCGATGCTGTCGTTATATATATATATATTTTATTTTTATTTTTATTTTACTATAACCTGAACATTATTATATAACATTGAAGTGTTAACTTTGACAATTATAGTTTAATCTCACATTTCTGCTAATTCAGACGTGTAATGTTAATTTCATGTTGCAACACAATTAAACGTGAAGGCAAAGAGCCCAAAAATGAATAACGATAATGAATAATTTCTTGATATTTACTAATAATAACTTACATCTATACTATGACAAGGCATTTATGAGTAACAAACAAGGTTGGTAGTGTAATAAATCATTCTATAACTTCACAATTATTATATATAACGTTGGACAATAAACCTTTTAACGATTGTAATGTAATTTTATTAAAACGAAAGGTACTATATATATATATATATATATATATATATATATATATATATATATATATATATATATGAATTGCTTAAGGGGAGGGATCTCCATTTTTTTTTAAAAATAGAGACAAGCTCCCCACCGTTGGATTTAACTTTAATGAAATTGTGTGGTTGAGATTGTATGGCCTGTGTTTTAATCTCAACCACACAATTTCATTAAAGTCAATCTAACGGTGGGGAGCGTGTCCCCATTTTAAAAAAATGGGAATCCCTCCCCTTAAGCTCTTTGTGTGTGTTTGTGTGTGTGTGTGTATATATATATATATATATTGTTTTCGCAGATTTTTTGACAAAAGCTTCTTAGACATTTATTATATGATAACATAACATGGTAACGTGACAAACCTCAGGAAAAGATGTAAGGAAGCCACGAAACGAGGCCGGAGAGATCTCGGCGGTATAGACAGGAGCTATCATAAGAGCATAGCCAACTCCAACTCCAGCAACGAATCGGCCGAACATGAGGAAGGCATAATTGGGAGCAAGGCCCATGAGGATAGCTCCAATGAAGAAAATTGTTCCCGCAAGTACTATGGTGTATCGGCGTCCAATCCAGTCGGAGGTTCTACCAGCCAAGGCGGAGCCAATGAGGGAGTAGAGGTTCAAAGTACCGTTAAGAATTTCGACTTGAACGTCACTGATTTTGAGGTTTTCTTTAATGAAGAGTGATGCTCCACTCATTACACCAATATCTGTACATAAAAGTGGAACAAAAATGCATTCCATATGAAGATCACTTTCTTTCAAAGTAGAAAACCACTTTTTTCTTTTTCTTTCAAATTAGAATACTTAAAATTTCGAGAAAAAAAAAACTTTAAATCTTCTCCTAAAGTGTTTTATAAAGTAGAAAAAGAAAAAAAAGTACAACTGTTGTCGGCGTTCCGAATTAGTCAGTAGGCACTCTCTCTTGTATCTTGTTTTCATAAGATGTATGCTTTTAGGGTGCGTTTGGTACGCAGACGGGACGGGACGGGACGGATGTTGTAAATTTTGAAAAAGACAAGGGGCATTTTTGTCCTAAAATGTTAAAAAATTTTGTCCCACAGACGTGGAACAACCCCGTTCCAGGGGGGAGAGGTGGAACCAAAAATCATCCAAAACTTGTCCCGTGGAACGCCTCGTCCCACTCGTTTTAGGCGTACCAAACGCGGGACGGAACGCCTTGTTCCGTCCCGTCCCGCGTACCAAACGCACCCTTAAGGAACAACAGACCAATATTGGACAAATATATTACCATAACCCAGTAAGATTGAAGTCATTGAAGCCAAAATGCCACAAGCAATGGCAAACTTCTTTGTCTTGGCTTTCTTTGGTGGATCAAAGTCTGCAATACACGTGTTTTGGGCTTCGCCGGTGATGGTCTTATCGTTAGCTCTCCGGTCAGTCATCTCCATCTTTAATGATATATGTGTATAAAATGACTAGAGATAGATAAATAAATGGAGAGAGAGAGAGAGAGAGAGAGAGAGAGAGAGAGAGAGAGATCAGTTATATATTAGAGTGGAATAGAAAGACCACTTATCATGGAGAGAAATAGAGAGATCACTTATCAAAGAGAGAAGTACATATTGCTTGAGGACAAGTGGAGCTCTGTTTATATAGATTTCATCCATTGGTCGAGGTATTGTTGCTTAGGAAAAGGAAACACCGCTTTTCATTTGTGTAAGACAACTCAAATGACATGAGAACGCTACCGAGAAATTTTTAGTTGTGACGGAAACACATATGGTACATCACATATTTTTATGCAAGTGGTGAGAAATTTTATTTTTTAAATTATTAACTTTTTAATACATATATCACACTATTTATATAGCGACATGTAGTATACAACTCCATGTGACGGCCACGCTGAAAAATCTCTCGACCGTAACGGTATATTTAATATTTGTACCATGCAAGTCCATCTTCATTTGTCAGTGGATACGGACAGGATTAATATGTTTTTGTTCAAGAGCATAATAATATGGTGGGTTCTTAACTATCCAATCCGGTCCCGATATCTCTACTTTGTAAGAATCACGCTACTAACTGATTACATCGAATAAGAATCCACAAAGTAGCATAATCTGTTAGATATGGTTCCCTAATTAAAGGCGTCTACAGAGTTCACTCACTACACGCCAAAACTAAGATAATACTTGCGTTAACTAAACTAGTACGTGGCGATTGGTATCGTTTCAACTTTCAAAAGTCTTGAGTTGAACCAAATCAAAGTGAAAAGTAACTTCCAGTGATCGGTGTGACCTCCCGCGTGCCGTATGAAATCGTGATCATTATCTGATAAGAATGGATACTGATAAGCTTATATTTATATATTTTTTACATCAGATTTACTCGTCTTTTCTTAATTATTTCCTTATATTTTGAGTTATTTACGTTGATTTTGTGTTTTATATGATTTGTCTAGCAAATAAAAGAAAAAGAGCACAAGTGAGATTTTAAGTGACAAATTCGTAAAAACTGCCTGACTCACTTATTTGATTTTTTCGTACCATAAGAAAAGTCATGCAGAAAAATAAATGCCAGCAGCAAACACATGTTCATGGCTTAGCAAAAGGAATAGTTACACAAGCAAATGAATGTGGAAAGGCTGGCAGCGAAGCATAAGGGAGTGGAGAGAGATTAAAGAAAGGCAACTCACGGGGCATATTTAAAGATGGGAATAAAAAGTAAAGCAAGGCACATGGGGGAACGCAGAGAGTGGAAGCCTTGGCAGCGTGAAAGAAAGGGGAATAAAAAAAAGAAAAGAAAGTTGCCAGAAGGGCAGCGTGAGAGGAGTGCAAGGCAGCCAAAAGAAGATAAGAAAAGCTGCCAGGGAAGCACAGCTACACGGACATAAAAGGGAACAGAGGCAGCGAAGGCAAAGGGGGGGGGGGGAGGAGCTGCTAGAGGCAGCGAGAGGAAAAGAATAAAAAATAAATAAAACAAAGCTGCCTTGGCAGCCAGAAAACCGAGAAGAAAAAAAGGAACCAAGCGGAAGATAGGAAAGCTGCGAGGCAGGCAGCTCAGTGCAGTCAAGCTGCCAGGCAGCGGCAGAAAAGAAAAAAATAATAAAGAAACAGCAAAGCACAGAAGCTGCAGGAGGCAGCAGCGGGCAAAACAGAAAAGAAAGACAGCAATCAAGGCAGCGGGGGAGAGGACAAGAGAGCTACACGGACAGAAAATAGGAGAGAGGCTGCACAGCAGCGAGCCAATACCGAGGAGAATAAAAACTGCACAGCAAGGCAGCGAACCAGGGAGGGCAGTGCGGAAGACATTCGGTGCAGTGGCACCGAAGAAAACAAATCTGTGCACTTTTCTCTTTCGGTTCTATCTTCTCAGCCTTATGTTTTATTTTTGGTTTAATTTGAGAATAATGTGTAACTAATTTTTAGTAGTTAGGGGCTGTTTTGAAGCCCCGAATATGATTGTAAATGTGTTGTGATATTTCGTTTGAATGACTTTTATGAAAGGATGAAAATTGATTCACTACTTATTTCATTGATGAATTCTTTTTGTGTTTCTATGGATGCATACATAGTGAGCATATCTAGGATTTTAATGCTATGAATATATGTGTGCCTGCCCTTGTTGAATGAGGACCTACATATGTTCTAGAGTAGCACTTGTTAATTGTGGTTAACATGTGAATCGATTTCTAGGATAAGTAAGACAACGCCAGTACTTACGATACCTTGTGATGTCTCAAACTCTTTTCATTCTTAATGATTTCTACTTGTTAAATCTATGAACATGCCATTTTAGATTGCATGTTAGGGACTAAGTTAAGTTGAAAACGCCATGAAATTAACATACTACGTAAGAAAGAGTAATAGGTTGAGTTCTAACAATGAGCCAACTTGAGCATCTTCATCCGGAAATAAAAGGAATTTGAATGAAACATAACATGTTTGCATGATTATTTGGAGGTGGATAGCATTTCCCCTAACTCGTTTTTCTTAACTTGTGAATTAAAAATCTATTGGTATTATTTAAAATTTGTTACTGCCCTATTTTGTCCGAATTAATTAAAATAGCAAATCAACTCCAAAAATCCCAAATATTTGTGTGAGCATAGCTCTGTGTGTCTAGTTTATGTGTATAAAATTTCGTTGCATTTGGATAAGTGTAAGTTGGTCTGATAATTAGTTTTCGGTGGCTGGTCAGTGGAGACAGCCACCCAATTTTTGTGACATTTTAAGTATTTGGATAAAACAATCTTCTGCGGGAAAGACCCTTATTTTCATATGCTACAATCGACAAATTTTAGTGTTAATAAGGAAAATCAATAGGATTATTGTATGCCACTTTGTGGTGCGTTATAATTCCTATCAGATACTCTTTTCCTTAATTGCTTATTAGGAAATCGACCTCAAACCCAAATCTCTCACTAGAGAGATTAGTGGGTTTAGTTGTGGTCTACTGGTTTGAGGTCCTAAACCGAATTAGTGATTTTGTATAATAATTTTTTTGGTCGAATGGTAACATCATTAGAAAGAAGAAACTATTTAACCCAAGAAAAAGGGAACAGGCAAAGGTGGCCAAGCCAATTAAACAACCATAAGAAAGAAAGCAGTTTGCAATGGTTAATGGAGCCATGGCACACATCCCTGGTTAATATGAAGATCAAGCAACCTGAGTTGATTTTATTATAGATTGAGGTCCCAGTTGTAAAGCGATTAATTAATTCTTCATTGTATTGGCAGTCAACATTTTTCACTGGTTCTCCATATAGTTCGTCATCTAATGAGTTTGGACAACTGCGAAAAAGGAAATGGCTTTTTAGCTAAAATGATCTCTGAGATTTGCATAAGACATCACTTTGGTACTTGAGATTGAAAATCAATAGAAATAGTCCCTGAGATTGTCCACCATCCATTACTTTGGTCATTCCATTAAGTGTCCAGGAGCTCTTAGCCTGAAGTTTGGACAATTTTCAAAACTTCGTAACTCAATCGTTTTTAACCAAATTCGACTCATAATATATCAAAATGAAGATAGGAAAGTGTAACTATTTGGAAGCCCAATGGTTGCCGAAGATGGCCGGAAAATAGCCTAAAAGGTCAGGAAAACTAGAAAACTCGCGGAAACTGGATAAACTTTAAACGTTTATAACTTTAAACGTTTATAACTTCTTCAACACTCAACAAAATTAAGTGATTCAAAAATGAAAATCATATTTCTCGACACAACGAAGAGAATGGTACCTTTCTTGACGGATAATTCGTCGTGGTTTGGCCGGAAAACGGATCGAAAATGGCTAACTCGAGACTAAAATAATGGATGGTGGACAATCTCATGGACCAAAATGATGTGTTATGCAAATCTCAAGGACCATTTTGGCTAAAAAGCCAAAGGAAATTGATATTTGAAAGGTTAACTTTAGTGTACAACTAAATGAAGTATCGTTTCTATTCACTTTTTGGCAATTAACGATTCAATAAATTATTTTGTTTCTTTGAACCTTTGACTATCTTTTGTAGTCCCGACGCACTCACACTTGGGTTTCTGAAGTAATCCACAAATTCACTACATTTTATTGTATATTATATTATGTGTTCTTGCAGATACCCCTATATATGAATCGAACGTTCATAACTAAATCAAACCTGTAGTTTCAAATTTAGTGCCTTTGAAACTCGAAGTTTTCATTCAAAACTTACCACATGAAACCCATAGCTTTCATGCTTAAATTAAACCAATACATATCTATAGAACCCGCATGTTCTACGATACGTCTATGGTTTTCCATATGACTAAACACGTTTTGTTGTACCTTTTGTTTTAGGGACATGTCGAACTTTAACAAGCTCGATTTCACCGGTCTAGAAGAATCTGGAAGAAACTACCTGAAGTGGGTTCAAGACATGAAGCTTCATCTTACTGCAAAAAGCCTTAGAGCTACCATCGAGGAACCAATCGACAATGAACTTATCAACGAAGTAGAAAAAGCTACTGCTATGATCTTCATCCGAAGACACATCCATGATGCACTGCAGATAGAATACCTCGCATAGGAGGATCCATGTACCCTCTGGCTCGCTCTGGCCGATCACTTTGATCACTAGAAAGATATTTATTTGTCTGAAGCAAGACATGACTGGTAGCATTTACACTTCCAAGACTTTAAGTCTGTTAATGAATACAACTCTGAAGTTTGTAGAATCCAATCACTGCTTAAGTTCTGTAAAGAGCACTTAACCAAACAGAATCTCCTGGAGAAGACCTATTCGACCTTCAATGCCACCAATATTGTCCTGCAACAATAATATAGGGCACAGAAGTTCACCAAATTTTCGGATTTGATCTCTGTTTTACTTCTCATTGAAAAACAGAACCAGCTTTTGACGAAGAATCATCAAGCTCGACCAACTGGCTCGAACATTCCGCCGGAAGTGCATATGACTAATTCTAGTAGCCACAACTAACAGAATTTTGGTCGTGGGCATGGTAATGGGTGGCAAAGCCCACCACGGGCCCAAGGTCAACAAAGACAAGGCTCACCCAAGGGAGGAAATTTGACCCAGAAGCGCCAACCCCTTGCCCTTAAGGCCCCAAACTTCAAGAACAAGGGAAAAGCTATCGTTTAATCGGCTTCTATTGAATTTGACATGTGCTACTGTTGTGGATCAAAAGATCATTGGTCACGCGTGTTCCAAGCACCCCCAAAATTATTACCAAGTATCATTCACGTCGTGAGACTAACTTTGTGGAAGTGGAACATCCCGAAGATGCTACTACAACAATGGAGGTTTTAGATTTTCAGGAGGCATCCGCTCCCATGAAAGAATAAAGTTTTATTTTTCTAAGACATGTTAGGGTGTTTTACACTCCTAGTGGCCGAAGCCCCCCTCCCCCTCTATTTTTCTAGGTTTATGGTTTAATTTTGGACAATTTTTCTAAATCTTTGGAATTATTTGTTTGGTTTGGTTTGGTTTGTTTTAAATTATGGATAATTATTTTTATGGACATTATTTCTTGAATCAACTAATTGAATGAATGGAATTATATTTATGCATATGACTGATTCAATTAATTTATTTCTAATTAACTAGTGGGGAAGTTAGTTGTCTAGCTGATAACACTATTTTACTAACCTTGTACCTAAAAATGTACCTCTGACAACCCTCTCAGGCCCATCCAACCTGATAGAATGATACGAAAAGGTCCGTATTATGTTGTCTAATGGTACAAAATTAACCATTAAAGAGGCACTTTATTCTCCACGTTTCAGAAAAACGTTGCTGAGTTTTAGAGATATTTAAGATAATCAATATAATGTTGAAACCACGGGAGAGAATTGTTCTAAATTTCTTTGTATCATTTCTTACGAATTTGGCCAGATGAGTATTTACGAGAAGGTGAAACGTCTCCCAAGTAGGTGGTACATAACAACCATTCGAGCCCTCGAGGCACACCATGTGGCCGATCCTATGGTTGGGTCCCATAGCACTCTATTGCTTTAACATGATCGAATGGGACACCCTAGACGAGATATGATCCGTTGTATCCTCAAAGTATCACATGGGAATCACTTGAAATCTTATCCCGACCATACGCTTTGCAAAGCATGGTCCCTGGTGAAGTTAAACATTCAACCTTCAATTACAAAGATCACTCACGACCCCCCCTAAGTTTATTCAGAGGATTCAAGGGGATATTTGTGGACCTATTTTAACAACCCATACCTGAATTTTTCCTAAGTTAAATGGGCTGGGCCCAATTACTTTAGTTTTAGAAACCCTAAAATCTGTTTTAAGTTAGGAGGCCCAACACTTTTGTTTGTTGTTAGGGCCAAAGACCCGGCCCATAGACTCGGGTCAGCAACCCAAACCACACGAGATTCCTTCTTCCCTCTTCCCATTTTTGAAAAACAGAAGGCACTATTTCTTTCTCTCGCAAAAACCACCATTGAGCTCCGAGAGCTCCTCCTTTATCCTCGTCTCTCTCTACACTGCAAACCAACCCTCCAAACTTTTCATATTATTGGTTGTTTAAGCTTGCGTTCGTAATCTATTTTCAATGGTAAGGGGTCAAACTGAAGATCAAACTTGTATAAACATATCTAATAAACTTAATTTCTTCCTTCCGCACAAGTTATTCCAACTTGAAAAAGAAGATACGAAGATGTTCACAACAATTACACATATAAAACTGAAATATGAAAAGAGGTTTCGAAAGAAAGAAATTTGAATCAGGAAACCATCATCAAGTGCATCAAACACTGATTATTGAGCATTTGCCCTTTTATCCCTAGTGGATTTGACCCATGTTGTCTTCACCATC
The DNA here is from genome assembly GCA_963580275.1 of Crataegus laevigata. NCBI lineage: Eukaryota > Viridiplantae > Streptophyta > Magnoliopsida > Rosales > Rosaceae > Crataegus > Crataegus laevigata. The sequence goes on from OY756952.1 coordinate 33,037,370, forward strand.
AACTTGCTTAGTCTTCTTAAGCATGGCATTGGCTTCTCTCCACTTATGGAATTTACCAAACAAGACTTCCATATCCTCAAGAGTTCGGCCCTGTGTTTCTGGGTACAACGTATAAAAGAACACCCAACCAACTGCAGCAATTCCCGCGTAAAGAAAGAAGGCTCCCCCAATCGTGATGGCCTTATACAATGAAATAAAAGTCATGGAGATGACCCCACTCGTCACCCTATTTACGGCCACTCCCATACTACACCCTTGCGCGCGCAGCTGCAACGGGAAGATCTCAGAGCTGTAGACCCATGTGATCGGCCCCAGTCCGATGGAGAAAAACGCAACGTTAAGTAATACCATGGTGATGCACAACACGATGGCCCACGTGATCTTTCCGTGGTGTTGATCGACGATTGTAAGGCCTGCACCGAGACAGGTAAGTGAAAATACCATTCCAGCCACGCTAGTCAAAAGCAAAGGACGCCGTCCAAACTTATCAAGGAAAACCGTGGCGACTAAGATGCAAATGGTCTTGACAACTCCAACAGCCACCGTTGCGAGTAGCTTCTGATCGTAGGAGGTGATTCCTGCCTTTTCGAAGATCCTGGGGCTGTACAAAACGACAGAGTCTATACCTGACGATTGTTCAAAGAAGTGGATACCAAGAGCTGCGATTAAAATATGGCGAACGGCTGGCGTGGGATGAACGAGCAATTCTTTCCACACGCCTTCACCATGGCTGCGTTTAGAAACCTGAACAATGTCGTCGTTGGACTGTTTGGGGATTCCTGCGGCTTCTTTGATGTCATCTAGTCTGAGCTGACACTCTTCTATGGATTCTGATGTCCTTTGTAGAACTCGCTTGGCGTCTCCAAGTCGCCCTTGCATGACGAGCCAACGAGGCGACTCGGGCATGGCTAAGACACCGATGGCAAGAACAACAGATGGAAACGCACCGACGCCGAGCATGATCCTCCAGTTCAAGTGAATGGGGAGCTTGGAGAAGGCATAGTTGGATACGTACCCCAGTAATATGCCAATATTAACAAACACCTACATATTTTTAAAACAAATCAAATCCATAATGTGAAGTAAATCTTCGAAGAAAAAAATCGAATGATATGTTTTAGGTCTGAACCTTTTTATCTGTCCAACCTCACAGCAAACATAAAATTACCTTTTAACAGTAGTATGATGTTCACAACATAAAAATCAAAGGGGTTTTTGAACTTTAATTCTTTAAGATTAAACTTTAATAAAAGGGTATGCTATGAAGACCAAATTTTGTAAACTAAATTATATGAATTATTATTTAAGAGTTAGATTAACGTGCTTATTTCATATTAGTGACACATCATTTAGTTTGAAATTTTTGTTTAAATTTTGGTCTCCCTAACATTATCCTTAATAAAAACTTGGTGTTAGATTACATATTGATTTTAGTTCTTTAATGTGTACTTAATTCAAATTCGTATTATATTTTTGTTTGAATATTTAATAGATATCTTATTTAATGTCATAATGTTTACCTTCGTGTAATTAGTGTACCTAAACGTCCGTATTATAATATATTTTACTAAACTAGTATACCCAAATGTTGGTACCTAAATATATTATAAAGAATTTGTGGCACATAAGAAAATAAGGAAAAACATAAATGTACCCAAAAATCCATACCTAAACATATTATAATAACTAGTGTACCGAAATGTCTATATCTAAATATATTATACTAAATTAGGGTACCGAAATGTCTGTACCAAAACATATTTTACTAAACTAGTGTACTAAAATGTTTGTACCTAAATATATTGTAATGAATTAGTGGCACATAAGAAAATATGCAAAAATATAAGTGTATCGAAAAGTCTCTACCAAAATGTTTTCTTATATAAGATAGGGTAAATTACAAAAAATTACCTCAACTATTGGTGTCACGACACTTTCATACCTCATCTTTAAAACGTGACAATGTCATACCGCATCTTACGAATTTGTGACAATGTCATACCTCCGTCAATTTTCTGTTAGTTTTTCTGTTAAGTGCTGACGTGGCAAGATATGGGGACTACTCACTAATACAGCTGGATTAAAAAATAATTAAATATATTTTTAGTAATTAAAAATTAAAAAATTAAATTTTTTTAAGAGAGAGAGAGATTTAATATAAAAATATTTTTTTTTAATTTTTAATTATTAAAAATATATTTAATTATTTTTTAATCCAACTGAATTAGTGAGTGGTCCCCATATCTTGCCACGTCAGCACTTAACAGAAAAACTAACAGAAAAATTGACGGAGGTATGACATTGTCACAAATTCGTAAGATGCGGTATGACATTGTCACGTTTTAAAGATGAGGTATGACATTGTCACGTTTTAAAGATGAGGTATGAAAGTGTCGTGACACCAATAGTTGAGGTAGTTTTTTGTCATTTACCCTATAAGATATTTACCATAAATTGGTGATGGGAAAGGTCAACAAATAAAAACTAAGGTCTGCAAGTGGCCTTTACCACAGTGGTGGAAAATGTGTTGAGCACTTGTATGACGGCGTGGGTTCAAATTCCGTCAATGACTAATCTAACATCTAATCTAACACAATCTATCATTTGACAAAAAAAAAACTAAGGGTCTCTTTTGGATGTGCTTTTAAAATGACTAAAAATACTTTTAAATAAAATGTTTTTGGATTCTAAAAGCACTTTAAGTGCTTTCTCCAAGAAGCACCAGATATATACTTCTTCCAATAAACACTTTAAGTGCTTTTCAAGAATTTACTAACATTTTTACTAAGGATTGTTTCCAAAAATATTTTCACCAAAAGCGTTTTCAATTATTTTAAAAGCACATCCAAATGAGCTCTAATTTATTTGAATTTCAAATGAGTGTTAAAATTTACAATATTTTTCATAATCAAAGAGACATTGAGTGCATATCTTGGCATTAAATAGTCTAGGAGTTAAAATTAATTTTTAATCTTGTAGCAGACATTTTTCTAAACTTCATCTTATTTAAGGGTCTAAATCTAGTTGTCTAAAAATCAAACTCATTACAGTAATAACTATCTGTTAAATTAAGATAAATTAATTTGGAATCATCTCTATAATTATTGCATGTATTATAGGAATATAATTTCTAATTGTACTTAGTGTAATATTCCTATATAAATAGGGATTTATGTAACCCTCTATAGTGTAATATATTACACAAATTAATACAAAGAGTGATATTTCGATGCTGTCGTTATATATATATATATATATATATATATATATATATATATATATATATATATATATATATTATTTATTTATTTATTTTTTTACTATAACCTGAACATTATTATATAACATTGAAGTGTTAACTTTGACAATTATAGTTTAATCTCACATTTCTGCTAATTCAGACGTGTAATGTTAATTTCATGTTGCAACACAATTAAACGTGAAGGCAAAGAGCCCAAAAATGAATAACGATAATGAATAATTTCTTGATGTTTACTAATAATAACTTACATCTATACTATGACAAGGCATTTATGAGTAACAAACAATGTTGGTAGTGTAATAAATCATTGTATAACTTCACAATTATTATATATAACGTTGGACAATAAACCTTTTAACGATTGTAATGTAATTTTATTAAAACGAAAGGTACTATATATATATATGAATTGCTTAAGGGGAGGGATCCCCATTTTTTCAAAAAAATGAGGACACGCTCCCCACCGTTGGATTTAACTTTAATGAAATTGTGTGGTTGAAATTGTGTGGCCTGTGTTTTAATCTCAACCACACAATTTTATTAAAGTCAATCTAACGGTGGGGAGCATGTCTCCATTTAAAAAAAAATGGGAATCCCTCCCCTTAAGCTCTTTGTGTGTGTGTGTGTGTGTGTATATTGTTTTCGCAGATTTTTTGACAAAAGCTTCTTAGACATTTATTATATGATAACATAACATGGTAACGTGACAAACCTCAGGAAAAGATGTAAGGAAGCCACGAAACGAGGCCGGAGAGATCTCGACGGTATAGACAGGAGCTATCATAAGAGCATAGCCAACTCCAACTCCAGCAACGAATCGGCCGAACATGAGGAAGGCATAATTGGGAGCAAGGCCCATGAGGATAGCTCCAATGAAGAAAATTGTTCCCGCAAGTACTATGGTGTACCGGCGTCCAATCCAGTCGGAGGTTCTACCGGCCAAGGCGGAGCCAATGAGGGAGTAGAGGTTCAAAGTACCGTTAATAATTTCGACTTGAACGTCACTGATTTTGAGGTTTTGTTTAATGAAGAGTGACGCTCCACTCATTACACCAATATCTGTACATAAAAGTGGAACAAAAATGCATTCCATATGAAGATCACTTTCTTTCAAAGTAGAAAACCACTTTTTTCTTTTTCTTTCAAATTAGAATACTTAAAATTTCGAGAAAAAAAAACTTTAAATCTTCTCCTGAAGTGTTTTATAAAGTAGAAAAAGAAAAAAAAAAGTACAACTGTTGTCGGCGTTCCGAATTAGTCAGTATGCACTCTCTCTTGTATCTTGTTTTCATAAGATAAATGCTTTTAAGGAACAACAGACCAATATTGGACAAATATATTACCATAACCCAGTAAGATTGAAGTCATTGAAGCCAAAATGCCACAAGCAATGGCAAACTTCTTTGTCTTGGCTTTCTTTGGTGGATCAAAGTCTGCAATACACGTGTTTTGGGCTTCGCCGGTGATGGTCTTATCGTCAGCTCTCCGGTCAGTCATCTCCATCTTTAATGATAGATGTGTATAAAATGACTAGAGATAGATAAATAAATGGAGAGAGAGAGAGAGAGATCAGTTATATATTAGAGTGGAATAGAAAGACCACTTATCATGGAGAGAAATAGAGAGATCACTTATCAAAGAGAGAAGTACATATTGCTTGAGGACAAGTGGAGCTCTGTTTATATAGATTTCATCCATTGGTCGAGGTATTGTTGCTTAGGAAAAGGAAACACCACTTTTCATTTGTGTAAAGACAACTCAAATGACATGAGAACGCTACCGAGAAATTTTTAGTTGTGACGGAAACAGATGTGGTACATCACATATTTTTATGTAAGTGATGAGAAATTTTATTTTTTAAATTATTAACTTTTTAACATATATATCCCACTATTTATATAGCGACATGTAGTATACAACTCCATGTGACGGTCACACTGAAAAATCTCTCCACCGTAACGGTATATTTAATATTTGTACCATTCAAGTCCATCTTCATTTGTCAGTGGATACGGACAGGATTAATATGTTTTTGTTCAAGAACATAATAATATGATCGGTTCTTAACTATCCAATCCGGTCCCGATATCTCTACTTTGTAAGAATCACGCTACTAACTGATTACATCGAATAAGAATCCACAAAGTAGCATAATCTGTTGGATATGGTTTCCTAATTAAAGGCGTCTACAAAGTTCACTCACTACACGCCAAAACTAAGATAATACTTGCGTTAACTAAACTAGTACGTGGCGATTGGTTTCGTTTCAACTTTCAAAAGTCTTGAGTTGAACCAAATCAAAGTGAAAAGTAACTTCCAGTGATCGGTGTGACCTCCCGCGTGCCGTATGAAATCGTGATCATTATCTAATAAGAATGGATACTGATAAGCTCATATTTATATATTTTTTACATCAAATTCACTCGTCTTTTCTTAGTTAGTTCCTTATATTTTGAGCTATTTACGTTGATTTTGTATTTTATATGATTTGTCTAGCAAATAAAAGAAAAAGAGCACAAGTGAGATTTTAAGTGACAAATTCGTAAAAACTGCCTTGCTCACTTATTTGATTTTTTCGTAACATAAGAAAAGTCATGCAGAAAAATAAATGCCAGCAGCAAACACATGTGCATGGCTTAGCAAAAGGAATATTTACACAAGCAAATGAATGTGGAAAGGCTGGCAGCGAAGCATAAGGGAGTGGAGAGAGATTAAAGAAAGGCAACTCACGGGGCATATTTAAAGATGGGAATAAAAAGCAAAGCAAGGCACATGGGGAAGGCAGAGAGTGGAAGCCTTGGCAGCGTGAAAGAAAGGGGAATAAAAAAAAGAAAAGAAAGTTGCCAGAAGGGCAGCGTGAGAGGAGTGCAAGGCAGCCAAAAGAAGATAAGAAAAGCTGCCAGGGAAGCACAGCTACACGGACATAAAAGGGAACAGGGGCAGCGAAGGCAAAGGGGGGAGGAGCTGCTAGAGGCAGAGAGAGGAAAAGAATAAAAAAATAAAAAAAAACAAAGCTGCCTTGGCAGCCAGAAAACCGAGAAGAAAAAAAGGAACCAAGCGGAAGATAGGAAAGCTGCGAGGCAGGCAGCTCAGTGCAGTCAAGCTGCCAGGCAGCGGCAGAAAAGAAAAAAATAATAAAGAAACAGCAAAGCACAGAAGCTGCAGGAGGCAGCAGCGGGCAAAACAGAAAAGAAAGACAGCAATCAAGGCAGCGGGGGAGAGGACAAGAGAGCTACACGGACAGAAAATAGGAGAGAGGCTGCACAGCAGCGAGCCAATACCGAGGAGAATAAAAACTGCACAGCAAGGCAGCAAACCAGGGAGGGCAGTGCGGAAGACATTCGGTGCAGTGGCACCGAAGAAAACAAATTTGTGCACTCTTCTCTTTCGGTTCTATTTTCTCAACCTTATGTTTTATTTTTGGTTTAATTTGAGAATAATGTGTAACTAATTTTTAGTAGTTAGGGGCTGTTTTGAAGCCCCGAATATGATTGTAAATGTGTTGTGATATTTCGTTTGAATGACTTTTATGAAAGGATGAAAATTGATTCACTACTTATGTCATTGATGAATTCTTTTTGTGTTTCTATGGATGCATACATAGTGAGCATATCTAGGATTTTAATGCTATGAATATATGTGTGCCTACCCTTGTTGAATGAGGACCTACATATGTTCTAGAGTAGCACTTGTCAATTGTGGTTAACATGTGAATCAATTTCTAGGATAAGTAAGACAACGCCAGTACTTACGATGCCTTGTGATGTCTCAAACTCTTTTCATTCTTAATGATTTCTACTTGTTAAATCTATGAACACGCCATTTTAGATTGCATGTTAGGGACTAAGTTAAGTTGAAAACGCCGTTCTCTTAACATACTACGTAAGAAAGAGTAATAGGTTGAGTTCTAACATTGAGCCAACTTGAGCATCTTCATCCGGAAATAAAAGGAATTTGAATGAAACATAACATGTTTGCATGATTATTTGGAGGTGGATAGCATTTCCCCTAACTCGTTTTTCTTGACTTGTGAATTAAAAATCTATTGGTATTATTTTAAATTTGTTACTGCCCTGCTTTGTCCGAATTAATTAAAATAGCAAATCAACTCCAAAACTCCCAAACATTTGTGTGAGCATAGCTCTGTGTGTCTAGTTTATGTGTATAAAATTTCGTTGCATTTGGATAAGTGTAAGTTGGTCTGATAATTAGTTTTCGGTGGCTGGTCAGTGGAGACAGCCACCCAATTTTTGTGACATTTTAAGTATTTGGATAAAACAATCTTCTGCGGGAAAGACCCTTATTTTCATATGCTACAATCGACAAATTTTAGTGTTAGTAAGGAAAATCAATAGGATTATTGTGTGCCACTTTGTGGTGCGTTATAATTCCTATCAGATACTGTTTTCCTTAATTGCTTATAAGGAAATTGACCTCAAACCCAAATCTCTCACTAGAGAGATTAGTGGGTTTAGTTGTGGTCTACTGGTTTAAGGTCCTAAACCGAATTAGTGATTTTGTATAATAATTTTTTTGGTCGAATGGTAACATCATTAGAAAGAAGAAACTATTTAACCCAAGAAAAAGGGAACAGGCAAAGGTGGCCAAGCCAATTAAACAACCATACGAAAGAAAGCAGTTTGCAATGGTTAATGGAGCCATGGCACACATCCCTGGTTAATATGAAGATCAAGCAACCTGAGTTGATTTTATTATAGATTGAGGTCCCAGTTGTAAAGCGATTAATTAATTCTTCATTGTATTGGCAGTCAACATTTTTCACTGGTTCTCCATATAGTTCGTCATCTGATGAGTTTGGACAACTGCGAAAAAGGAAATGGCTTTTTAGCTAAAATGATCTCTGAGATTTGCATAAGACATCACTTTGGTACTTGAGATTGAAAATCAATAGAAATAGTCCCTGAGATTGTCCACCATCCATTACTTTGGTCATTCCATTAAGTGTCCAGGAGCTCTTAGCCTGAAGTTTGGACAATTTTCAAAACTTCGTAACTCAATCGTTTTTAACCAAATTCGACTCATAATATATCAAAATGAAGATAGGAAAGTGTACCTATTTGGAAGCCCAATGGTTGCCGAAGATGGCCAGAAAATAGCCTAAAAGGTCAGGAAAACTAGAAAACTCGCGGAAACTGGGTAAACTTTAAACGTTTATAACTTCTTCAACACTTAACGAAATCGAGTGATTCAAAAATGAAAATCATATTTCTCGACACAACGAAGAGAATGGTACCTTTCTTGACGGATAATTAGTCGTGGTTTGGCCGGAAAACGGATCGAAAATGGCTAACTCGAGACCAAAATAATGGATGGTGGACAATCTCATGGACCAAAGTGATGTGTTATGCAAATCTCAAGGACCATTTTGGCTAAAAAGCCAAAGGAAATTGATATTTGAAAGGTTAACTTTAGTGTACAACTAAATGAAGTATCGTTTCTATTCACTTTTTGGCAATTAACGATTCAATAAATTATTTTGTTTCTTTGAACCTTTGACTATCTTTTGTAGTCCCGACACACTCACACTTGGGTTTCTGAAGTAATCCACAAATTCACTACATTTTATTGTATATTATATTATGTGTTCTTGCAGATACCCCTATATATGAATCGAACGTTCATAACTAAATCAAACCTGTAGTTTCAAATTTAGTGCCTTTGAAACTCGAAGTTTTCATTCAAAACTTACCACATGAAACCCATAGCTTTCATGCTTAAATTAAACCAATACATATCTATAGAACCCGCATGTTCTACGATACGTCTATGGTTTTCCATATGACTAAACACGTTTTATTGTACCCTTTGTTTTAGGGACATGTCAAACTTGAACAAGCTCGATTTCACCGGTCTAGAAGAATCTGGAAGAAACTACCTGAAGTGGGTTCAAGACATGAAGCTTCATCTTACTGCAAAAAGTCTTAGAGCTACCATCGAGGAACCAATCGACAATGAACTTATCAACGAAGTAGAAAAAGCTACTGCTATGATCTTCATCCGAAGACACATCCATGATGCACTGCAGACAGAATACCTCGCAGAGGAGGATCCATATACCCTCTGGCTCGCTCTGGCCGATCACTTTGATCACTAGAAAGATATTTATTTGTCTGAAGCAAGACATGACTGGTAGCATTTACACTTCCAAGACTTTAAGTCTGTGAATGAATACAACTCTGAATTTTGTAGAATCCAATCACTGCTTAAGTTCTGTAAAGAGCACTTAACCAAACAGAATCTCCTGGAGAAGACCTATTCGACCTTCAATGCCACCAATATTGTCCTGCAACAATAATATAGGGCACAGAAGTTCACCAAATTTTCGGATTTGATCTCTGTTTTACTTCTCATTGAAAAACAGAACCAGCTTTTGACGAAGAATCATCAAGTTCGACCAACTGGCTCGAACGTTCCGCCGGAAGTGCATATGACTAATTCTAGTAGCCACAACCAACAGAATTTTGGTCGTGGGCATGGTAATGGGTGGCAAAGCCCACCACGGGCCCAAGGTCAACAAAGACAAGGCTCACCCAAGGGAGGAAATTTGACCCAGAAGCGCCAACCCCTTGCCCTTAAGGCCCCAAACTTCAAGAACAAGGGAAAAGCTATCGTTTAATCGGCTTCTATTGAATTTGACATGTGTTACTGTTGTGGATCAAAAGATCATTGGTCACGCGTGTTCCAAGCTACCCCCAAAATTATTACCAAGTATCATTCACGTCGTGAGACTAACTTTGTGGAAGTGGAACATCCCGAAGATGCAACTACAACAATGGAGGTTTTAGATTTTCAGGAGGCATCCGCTCCCATGAAAGAATAAAGTTTTATTTTTCTAAGACATGTTAGGGTGTTTTACACTCCTAGTGGCCGAAGCCCCCCTCCCCCTCTATTTTTCTAGGTTTATGGTTTAATTTTGGACAATTTTTCTAAATCTTTGGAATTATTTGTTTGGTTTGGTTTGGTTTGTTTTAAATTATGGATAATTATTTTTATGGACATTATTTCTCGAATCAACTAATTGAATGAATGGAATTATATTTATGCATGTGACTGATTCAATTAATTTATTTCTAATATAACTAGTGGGGAAGTTAGTTGTCTAGCTGATAACACTATTTTACTAACCTTGTACCTAAAAATGTACCTCTGACAACCCTCTCAGGCCCATCTAACCTGATAGAATGATACGAAAAGGTCCGTATTATGTTGTCTAATGGTACAAAATTAACTATTAAAGAGGCACTTTATTCTCCACGTTTCAGAAAAACGTTGTTGAGTTTTAGAGATATTTAAGATAATCAATATAATGTTGAAACCACTGAAGAGAATTGTTCTAAATTTCTTTGTATCATTTCTTACGAATTTGGCCAGATTAGTATTTACGAGAAGGTGGAACGTCTCCCAAGTAGGTTGTACATAACAACCATTCGAGCCCTCGAGGCACACCATGTGGCCGATCCTATGGTTGGGTCTCAGAGCACTCTATTGCTTTAACATGATCGAATGGGACACCCTAGACGAGATATGATCCGTTGTATCCTCAAAGTATCACATGGGAATCACTTGAAATCTTATCCCGACCATACGCTTTGCAAAGCATGGTCCCTGGTGAAGTTAAACATTCAACCTTCAATTACAAAGATCACTCACGACCCCCCTAAGTTTCTTCAGAGGATTCAAGGGGATATTTGTGGACCTATTTTAACAACCCATACCCGAATTTTTCCTAAGTTAAATGGGCTGGGCCCAATTACTTTAGTTTTAGAAACCCTAAAATCTGTTTTAAGTTAGGAGGCCCAACACTTTTGTTTGTTGTTAGGGCCAAAGACCCGGCCCATGGACTCGGGTAAGCAACCCAAACCACACGGGATTCCTTCTTCCCTCTTCCCATTTCTGAAAAATAGAAGGCACTATTTCTTTCTCTCGCAAAAACCACCATTGAGCTCCGAGAGCTCCTCCTTCATCCTCGTCTCTCTCTACACTGCAAACCAACCCTCCAAACTTTACATTCAACCTCCCCACGACCTGAGGAACACGACTCTACCCTTGCATGCGCCATCAAAGTTTGGGATGATGCTTCACCAGAGGAAACCCGTGACTGCCAAGTTGGAAACCTTGGATTCCAAGTGAGATCCTTCTTCCTCCTTGGTTTCTGGGTTCCTAGCTAGGTTAGAATTAGTGATTCTGTAGGTTAGGCTCAAACCCTTAGGTCTAGATTCTACATTTTCCGCATACCCATGTGTCTAGTTATATATATATATATTGAGGTAGGACTATGCGAACTGCGAATGGTGTATGTATGTGAGTGTATGCGTTGGGTTTGTGGATTATATACCGGTATTCCGTGTGTGTGTTGTAGACTGGATATATGTGTATCTGTGATCTATGCATATACGAATGTGTGTGCGACTGCGAGCTGTGTATATGTATAAATATGTTGTGTTGCTGAGCTTGCCGTGAGCCTTGAGGTGCAATTGAATGTGTGTAGGTGCGAGTTGGACTATATATATATATATATATATATATAGACAGAGTAGATGCAGGCGTGGGTGTAAGCATCTATGGGTATATATTGGTCGTGTATGTGTTTGCGACTGTTGGTTATGGATAAATGCGTTGTGTTGGCTTGTGTATGCTTGTACTCTGTGCAATGGTGTGTCGTGTGCTTGTGTGTGTATTCGTGTAAATACATATAGGAGAATAGACAGGCTGAACTATTATGTGTATACACAGGACTATGTAGGATTATGCTGTGCACTTGTGTGCGTGTGTGTTTTGGGTGTGTGCGTGTGTTTGGTGATATATGTATGTGCAGCATGTGTATATATGTATATGTATATGTTAGAAATGCATGTGGTTAGATAGATGTATGTGCCGTGTATGTGTGTAAGTATGGGTTGTGTTATGTGTGTGCTATATTGCATACTATATGTGTAGGTACGTATATATGTACAAGTAGGATTTGTGTGTGCATGTAAGTACACGAGGTGAGTATAGGGATGTGTTTAGTTGAACGTGAGGGGGTGTGTCGAATTAGTTGGGAAGTAAGTCCTTTAAGTTGACTACGTCCCAAAACAATCTAACCTTCACTCCCTTAGAACCAAAAACTTTAAAACCCTAAACTCAACCCATGCCAAGCCTAAACCAAAATCCCGGGGTTCCAAACCAAAATTCTTAAGTTCATTCAAATTCATTTCAATCTTTATATTTATCGAACTTCTGTCGTGATTAGGTGAAGTGGCTAGCCAGGACGTTTCCAGAACTCACTCGCGGATCGCTACTGCGGCGAGGAACAGTGAGTGGACCACCTTCCAAAAATAAATATATGTTTTATGTTGTGATATGAAGTTTTATATACATAGCATGCCTCGATTATATTTGGAAATTATGAATGTTGAACAGGAAGCATATTTTATGATGGCTATTGATTATTTGTGATATAGAATGTTTTTATCGAAATTGTTTTCTGATATAACCCACATTCTGGTAGACTATCCGATCGATGACGATAGGATGCTAAGAATGTGTTTTAAATGATTTTGGAACACCTCTTCGTAGTACGGGGGATGGATGAACTCTTGCTACGAAGTTGTATTTTAGAAATATGTTTTGTGCAAATTAGTGAACACCATGCCGCCTAGGGCGACGTTTGTAGTTGGCAAAGGCCTGGAGAACTAATCCCTAGCGAAAGGCTGAGGAACCACGAAGACTGGCATTGGGTCGGGATGGAGTTATCTCATGGTGATGGCCATAGAGATTCAGGTGCAGGCATTGGGCCGGAAGTATTACTAATTCGGTGTACTCACTAGCAGCACAACTTGTGATGCTTCCTGGGTTTTATTTGAGATGAGTTTGCGAGATTGAATTCATATTTTGGTTTACATTCCGTCGAAATGACAATTGGAACTATTGATTTGATTAATTGATTTTAGTGGCATGCTAATTGTTTAGAAACTTATTACGTAGTATATGATGCATATTTTTGGGTTTCAAATTGGTGGGGGAAATTATTATGTTCCAAACGTTTTCATATTGTATATGTATATAACTCTGGTCCACTCACCTTTGTTTTGCTCCCCCATTCAGGTCACAGAAACGAGGACTATGGGATTTCTTACGAGGCATTCCCATATCAGTAGCTGCTGATCTTCCGCTACTGTTTCTTCTATGTAATATTTCCATCTTTTGTAATCGAATTTTGTAGAACATGCTCGGTACTCTAGCCTCACAGTTAGGCTTGTCTATCTTTTGTAAATTCTACTGTTATTTAATCTATATTTTGTTCCCAAATCAATCCTCTTGTATTCAATTTAATGGCTTCGTCACCTTCGGGTGTCGGCCAGCACGTGCCTATCTCGGTATTCGGGGAATATCGGGGTCGGGGCGTGTCACCTATCCAACCAACATGCAAACCATTTAGATACTTCATGGTGTTGGTTGATGCATCGACGCGGTGGTCACATGTTTGCTTATTAGCCACATGCAATGCTGCATTTGTGAAACTCCTAACACAAATTATTAAGCTTAGAGCTCACCACCCTGATTATCCGATCAAGTCAATTCGATTGGATAATGCTGGAGAGTTTACATCATAGACTTTTGACAATTATTGCATGACAATCGAACTTTGATTATGAGAACCAATTTGCTGATATCTGCCTGGGGCCATGCAATATTGCACGTAGCTATGTTGGTCCGCCTGAAACCCACCGCTACCCAACCTCATTCATCGTTACAGTTTGTTACTGAATACGAGCCCGACGCCTCGCATTTAAGTGTGTTTGTGTGTGCAGTCTAAATGCCAATAGCGCCGCTGATGAGTCGATGTTATACCATATATTTTACCATATTCTTAGTATCAATTTATTGGTTATGTTGGTAGAATTTTGATACTTTGTTATGTATTTTCAATATAGGACATTCGACTTCCTCTTGAGCAAAAAGTAGTCAAACGGATGAATTTTAGAGTGATTCTAATTGGAGGATATTTGTGAATGTTTCAAAATGATTATATCAAAATTCTAGATTTTTCTACCAAGCTGTTTGATCGTGGCAAAGAAAAAAGGGCCCAGCGCGCAGCTTTTCCAGATTGGCGTTTCTAGACGTTTTGGGTATTTTGAAGGTCAAGATGGCATATTTTGAGGAAGATTCCTTCTAAGGATTTGTTAGGAATGTCACAAGCTTTAAAAAGAGACCTTTTAGGACTAACTCAGAGTTGATTGGTTGGTTAAAAGACTAATTTTCTCTGCAGTAAAAATTTCAGTTAGAATAGGAAACCTTTTATTTCCTAGTTATCTTATTCTATTATGTTTCCTAGTTTTTAGAAGACCTTTTCTAGGTAGGATTTTATTTTGTAGTAGTATAAATAAGGCTTTTTAGCCATAGGAGGGGAAGAAAAGGAGGAAACACACAACTTTGGCTTTAGAGAGCTTTTGACGATTCAAGTTTATTTTCAAGGTGTTTTCTATCTATGTTTTTAATAATATTTTGTTTTATGATTGTTCGTAACTAGTTTCATTTACTACGGCGATGCCACGAGCCTTAGCAAGAATATGTAGTTTCTTTTCAATTTACTTATGATATTATACATGTAAGTTTGAATTATTAATCACCGTGTTTGAAACTATCTAATTGTCTTAGTGATTGGCCACCATTAAGATATTTAGAAAAGTAATTGATACAATTTTGGCGGAGGATTGTCCCTGGAATTGGCATTGGCTTCTTGTGGTTAATATGTGTAACTTCTTAGGATGGACGACACGTCTTATGGGTTATATGGTTTTTCAAAAGGTTTTCACAAAACTTAATGAGTCTTGCATGTTCACATTCGATCTGGACGCCACGAATGGGTTGCATGTTAGATATACGTTTTATGTTGGAGGTTCCAAGTAGGATATATATTAAGAAAACCTAACCTTCAAAATATGCATGTGTAATTCATAAGTAATTGTAAAAACTACATAGGATTGTTAAGGTGACGGTGGAACCCTAGTGCTTAAATTGATTTTCAAAACTATATTCTTTTGTTTCCTTTACTTTGTCAATTTATTTAATTGTTTTTAGTTAAATTCGTTTTTATTATTTTAAGTCATAAAATCACCCTTTTTCTAAACTTTGTTTTCAAATAATTAATTAAGATTTGGTTTTAACATAACTTATTCATTCAATCCTTGTGGAAAACGACCTTGCTTGAGCTACTATACTAAGATAACCTTGTACTCTTGCAAGTATTTTAAAGTATTTTTATCCCTACTTTTGCAGGTGATAAAAATACCTATCAAGAAACTACGTACCAAAATGGGTCCTCAGAGAAAAATGGGAATCTATGTTGGTTATGATTCGCCATCCATTATACGTTACTTAGACCACTTGACATGAAGGCGGACGCACCAAAATGCTTAACGTACGTCGTGGAAGGCCGGACCGTCCCAAAGGGTAGGGCGGACGCACTTCCCACACAGCACAGTATACTGGCAGCTAGTCAATCATCTGCTCCTACTCTAAAGCATGGCAGACCTCCTAGTTGAAATGATTCACAACCCCGTAAAAGGAGAACGGTACAAACTAGTGACCGTAGTTTGAATCCGACCATTACTTACTCATATATTCCAATGCATAAGGTTATTTTAGATTACGATGATGTCTTAGATGAGACACCGGCCTCCCAAGAATCATGAGATTTCAATCCATTACGCAGTATTTGATGAGGTTTGGAATTGAAATGAGATGATTGTCGATGATGCATTCGAGTATACAGTTGCTTCCGACATCATGCTTAGTGATGACATTGAACCACGTTCATTTGATGAATGTCGACGTAGAACGGATTGGTCAAACTGGAAACAAGCAATCTAGGTCGAACTCGATTCTCTTATGAAACGTAAAGTGTTTGGGCATATAGCTCCTACTTTACCACATGTGAAGCCTGTGGGCTATAAGTAGGTTTTCATGAGGAAATGTAATGAGAAGAATCAAATAATGCAATACAAAGCATGCCTCGTAGCGCAATGCTTCTTTCAACGCCCTGAGATTGATTATGACGAGACGTATTTTCCCATAATGGACGTCATAATGTTCCGCTACCTTATTAGTTTGGTAGTTTCTGAAAAACTGAATATGCAACTTATGAACGTGGTAACCGCGTATCTCTATAAGGATCTAGATACGGAAATCTAGATGAAAGTTTTAGAAGGACTTCCATTGACTGTTTTAAATAGCTCTAAACCACGGAACACCCTCTCAATTAGATTGGGAGATCACTCTACATATTGAAACAATCTGGGTGGATGTGGTCTAACCGTGTGAGTGAATATTTGACAAATCAGGGTTATATGAACAACAAACTATGCACATGCGTGTTCATCAAGAAGTCACATTTCGAATTTGAGATCGTTGCAGTTTATGTCGACGACATGAACCTCATCCGAACTCCTCGCAGAGCTTAAGGAAATTTTCGTTCACTTGAAATCGGGATTTGAGATGAAAGATCTTAGGAAAACTCGATATTGTCTTGGCCTAGAGATCGAGCATTGTTCGGATGGAATCCTAGTACATCAATCGAACTACACCCAGAATGTGTTGCGACATTTTAATGAGGATAAAGTGAAGCCTTCAAGTACTCATATGGTTGTTCGGACTCTAGATGCAAAATGAGATCCATTCCATCCTAAAGGGGATGAGGAAGAGATTTTAGAGCCTGAAGTTCCATACCTAAGTGCAATTGGTGCTTTATTATACTTGGCTCAATGTACTAGACCTGACATCTTCTTCACTGTTAATCTGTTGGCTAGATATAGCAATGCGCCTACACGCAGACACTGTTAATCTTAAGGGTACAACAGATTTGAGCTTGTTCTACACCCATGAATCCTAGAAATGAGTCGTCGGCCCCTGGATCCTTGAGCAGATTCTTGCCTCATCGGTTACGCAGATGCTAGTTATCTGCCTGACCCATATAGGGCACGTTCTCAAACGGATTATGTCTTTACCGTTAAAGACACCGCTATATCTTGGAGGTCTACCAAGCAAACGCTAGTTGTGACTTCTTCGAACCATGCTGAGATTCTAGCCTTGCATGAAGCCTCACGTGAGTGTTTTTGGTTTAGAGCAGTTATGGAACATATTCGAAGCACTAGTGGTTTTACTTCCGTCAATGATCTTCCTATGACAATTTTTGAAGATATGCAGCATGTATCGAGCAGTTAAAAAAGGGATACATCAAGGGAGACAACACCAAGCACATAGTGCCAAAGTTCTTTTATTCTCACCAACAACAACTGCATCAGAACATTGAAGTCAAGCAAATCCATTCCCAAGACAACCTAGCCGATCTCTTTACCAAGTCATTTGCCAAGTCTACTTTTCTGAAGCTCATCCAAGGAATCGGTACGCGTAAATTATCTGAGTTGAATTGCTTGGAGTACTCTTATTTGGAAGTTATGTCTAGCTTAGGGGGAGTATCCCGAAGCATACTCACTTGATCTTAATTTACTCTTTTTCCTACTATTAAGAGCATTTTTCCCACTGGATTTTTGCTACCTAACGAGTTTTGATAAGGCACCCATCTTGGGATGATCATACTCCATTGAGTTCACTACTTTCGTCCTGTTTGACGTTTGTTTTTAGACATTATGCATACCTCTCACTTTTCTCCTTAGTCTATGGGTTTTTTGCCTACCTTAGGTTTTACCATAGCGAGGTTTTGTGAGTTTTACTACCAATGCATACTTTCTTTTAAATTTGAGACTCGCATTCGCTCTTTGTGCCGACGACTTCATCAAATGTTCTACCTCAACTGCTGAAGACCTGATGCAATGTTTTGTTTGAGTATTTACACACTCAAGGGGGAGTGTTGCAGTCCTATTATATTAGAAATATGATTGTGTAAATCCTAGTGTACTGAGGGATATCTTAGAATACCCTTTTTAGTATATATTCTTCTATTAGACTTGTAATCCTATTATGGTAAGGATTTAACCTATCATACTACTATAAATAAAGGCACAATGGGGTGATACAACACACACCTCAGAATTACATCTCTCTCTTCTCTCTCTCTTGCCACCAGCCCACTCCCTCTCTAGTCTTAAATATAGTTCAGTCGATTAGATCTACAATAGAAACAAAGATATATAAAACTCCCTTTAAAATATCATTGTTTGCTTTTCTTTTTTTCTTTTTTTCTTTTTTTGGTTAAAAATATCATCGTCTTTTTTACCACACAATTAAACTTTTTTTTGTTATTATAAAAAAATTGTTTATTTTTTATTTTGAAATATATTGAACTAATGGGACGTAAATTAACAATATCTTCTTTTGCAAAATTATAGAAATTTGTTATATATTGAATTTAATTAGTAAATTAATTATAATAACAATTTGTATAATTTAAAATTAGTTAGTATTAATTAAAATTATATAAAAGTAGTTTGATTAAATCTCTTAAATCAGGCCTCTCCCCCGTCATCATGGAGAGCTTTCTCCCCTAGCCTTTCGTTGCTTGGCTTTTAGTACCCCTTGTGCTTTTGCAAGGTTTTGTCTTTCCTTCGACACTTGTTGGGGATTCATCCTGCTGTTCGGAGCTGAATCTTTATAGATCGGCTTGTTTCGGTGGCCTTCTTTGGGGTCTGATGCGGTGTATCGACTAGTGTATATGCACTTGCGTGCTCCAATTAACACTCAATTACTAATGATCATTGTTGTTTGAAAAGAAAGGAAAGAAGTGGGCTTTCTTATGGATGGTATGTTGACAGGTGATTTCATCGCATCTTCATGCATGAACTAAATAAGGTTTCATCGCATCTTCATGCATGAACTAAACTAAGCAAACTTGGGATAAACATATTGGCTAGCCACTGGCTAGGAGAACATGCAAAAGTGGATGTCTAATATGTTATCACTATATATTGCCACCTCCAATGCATCTCCTCTTAACGTACGACATATACTTGAAACTTACTAGCTACCTATAGTCATCACTTTAGAGTGTTTACAAAGAAGAATAAGACTAAGCGTAAGTAAATGGATGGAACCTCTTTGTTTGGGTTGGACATAGTGTTAATTTGGGCTTCGGTTTTATCATTAAAAATGGAACTACACTTGCATGGCCAGTTAATTCGATACGAAACGACACACTCGTTAACGAATCGAATTATTATCGTGTTACTTGTTAAGAACCCGTTAAGAT
This sequence comes from Crataegus laevigata, assembly GCA_963580275.1. Taxonomy (NCBI): domain Eukaryota; kingdom Viridiplantae; phylum Streptophyta; class Magnoliopsida; order Rosales; family Rosaceae; genus Crataegus; species Crataegus laevigata. The sequence goes on from OY756952.1 coordinate 33,056,839, forward strand.
GGATATGACACGAAAATAATAAGAACACAACTCGTTTGCCAAACTTACTACAACATAATACCTTACCCTATTAATTAATGCAATATTACTCAATAGGAAGTGAGGCATTTTGAGAGGTAAAATATTTATTGAAACCAGTGCGTACACGATATTACCTTGGTAGGCCAAAGAAAAAATTGAAATTGAATTAAAATGTGAGGTAAACACAACGAAGTTAAACTCAATTAAGCTCTATCACCACTGCCATGTACTATCACACACCACTACCTCATGATTACATGCATATAATATATGCAAGTGAGCAACACATACAACATTGCTTTCCATCATAAACATTGAACATGCTCGATCGGCTAAATAAAATCTCCATTATAGTTCACAGAGCTTTCACCACCCAAATTAATAAACGCTTTATGACTTCCTAAATAACAATAAATATGATTTGTATAATTATTTTGACCCAATATTACACTATCGGTTCTGTACAATTAAGGCCCTTCACTACAAAAAATATGGGTAATGCTCACAATAAATTATTTGTGCCCTTTGAGGCAAAGGGCACCAACATATGTGCCCATAGACCAATAGCAACAGTGCATCAACTATAATATTATATGTACTCTCTAAGAGTGTCGCCTTTAACCATTGGGAACAATATGGTCTATGGTACTAAAAAAGGTAAGCACAAATAATGGTTTTTTTGTGCCTATTTTCTAACACACGTGTCATATGCCTTTTCCAAGCAAGTCATGTTAGCACAATTTTGTTATTGTGCCTGAAAGGATAAATATATAAATAGATAAATAAAATTCAAAATTACAAAATAAAATCAAACAGTAATACCATCAATAAGAAATTATTCATACAGATAATGAATACAATTCCTAATACACTTTTTCTTCCATGAAAATCTCAACTAAACCTAAGAATCTAATAATGTAACAAAAACCATTACTCTTGAGTTCTTCGCAAGCCAAACAACCCTCAACCGTCAGCCCCTACTCCAGCCTCTGAAAATAAAGATGAGTAAGAAATAAGCAACTAAACTATCATCACTAGCAAACAAGATGTACAAAACATTAATATCTAAGAAAGATAGCTTCTGCTAAAAACCTTGTAGGTTCTGCAAAGCACAAGTTAATAAGTATATAGAAATCCAACCTTGCTTATAATCAAGTAGGTTCTAGCTGACTAGCTTTAGTGATGTCTTTCATGCTTCTACTTTGAGGTTTCTCTCAGACCCATCTAGAGGAACGTATGCCCCACACGTTGGCCACTGAAGCGCCACGCGTAGTCAACGCACAATGAGTACAGCTTGTGCTCGCCTTCTCCGACAAGGCCAAGAGTGGCCGATTTCTAGAGAAACCTTCCAGAGCTCGATTCGAGCTCATTTCTCCAAGTCAATTTGTGCTAAACCTTCACCAAAACATGCATGAAGTACATTTTTACGATCCTAAACAACGAAGGGAAATAGTACATGAATATGAGCCTAAACAACGATTGAAAACCATTTAAGGTGTTTTCGAAGCTAACATTTGCTGAAATCAACGATATTGATAGGAGCATATTTATGCAACTTAGTTAGCTTGTTTCTTTGCATTTGCTTAGTTAGTTTCTATTTATTAGAGTGTTTTAAGACATTTTCATGTGTTTATAGGTCCAAATGACAAAGTTAGCAAGAAAGTGCAATTTGGAGCATTTTAGAGCAGTTTTGGGCTTGGAATGGATATCACATGCATGGAGCAAGGTGGATGGATGAATTTGAAGTTCAAGAAAGGCTAGGAATGTGCTAAAGAGTTGAAGAAATTAATTCAAGACTTGGAAGATAAGGAATCAGCTCAAAAAAAGGAAACATTATCCAAACAACCTTATCTTATCCAAATCTTATCTAGTCTTATCTTATCCAAACTAACCTTATCTTATCCTAATCATATCTTACCTTAATTCCAGCTGCAATGGGGAGTTATTCTCAGACTTGGACACATAAAAACCCATTTCTAGAAGGCTTATCCCTTCTCCTAAATTGGTGCCGCATCACCCTTTCTAAAAACTTGAAAATCTGGCGTCTGGTCCTTGTTTCTTTCTTTCTAGAAGGCCTAGAAACCTGCCGCACCCCCTATCCCTATTCTCTTTGGTTTCTGACTTCTAGATGGCCTATTCCTTATGGAATTGAAGTGTTGAATCCTTCTCCAAAACATCTACCTTGTGCCGCACCTAAGCCCCATAAAAACCACATCTCTGCCACATAATTCATCACCATTCACCACCCTCTACCACCACCCTCACCACAATCATCCACACCACACACAAGAGCCTTAATTCAAAAAGTCCCCATTGTGCCGCAGCTTTGCAAGGAAGGAGAAGAAGGAGCCATCTGGAGCCGTTCATGCTATTCAAGACGTTGGATTGTTGGAGTGTTTCTAGGTGTATTCAATCTTTGTTTTCAATGTTTAAATTTATTTGTCTTTGTTTAATTGCGAACATGAGGAACTAAACTCGTTTTAGCTAGGGGGAATTCAGAGCCATGAACATATATGTGACATGAGTTGATTACATCCAGTTATTATTTCATATATCGTGAATGCAATTTGCTTAACTGTTTGATTGAAAACTTATTCTTGTATGTTGATTAAGGGGGCCCACTTACTTTGCATGCATGAATTTGATGCTAGAATATAAGGGAGTTTCACCTAATAGTTACAAACTTATATTTACAAGTAGTGGAGGTTGCTAGTCATGATCACGTTAAGTAAATTCCTGGCAGGAGTGTCATGCTGTTCATAGTCACGAATGTCATGTCAATGCTTATGATTTTCATAGAACTTAATGATCCTTGATATGTATCTCTATCATGTTGTTCGTATAGGGAACTTGATAAGAATAATTTGGTTGCGTCGCTGAGTCCAATTCAATGAATTTAGGAAAATCTGATGGTTAATTAGTGCTGTTCACGGTTAACTTGGGGCAATGTCATTCATGGTTTATAGGAATAATAACTGGAAATTGATTTGTGTTGCATATGTGTCATGTGTGGAGAATGACCCTCTAGCTAGCCTTTCACCCTTTCATTCACCTTAATTTCGTGTCTTTTAAGTTTATCTCTGCAAGTTAGTTTGTTTAAGTTTTAAATTCATCAAAATCAATTCCCCTTTAGTATTTCGAGTCTTCTTAGTTTAATTTTCGTCCAAATCACCCTTAAGTGTTAGTTTTGAGTCATAGTAACTTAGTTTGTGTGTTTTAAGTCAGTTTAGCTTATTTTGAGTAGTCGTCTAGAGTCTAGTTTTCTGTTTTTGAGTCTAGTTTAGTGATTTAGAGTCTAATTTGTGTAGATTAACATCCCTTTTAATCCCCGGCCTAGAACGATCCCTACTTACATATACTACAACTATAGGGTTTAAGTTTGAGTGCTATATTATATCACATCATATTTCTCGTCGGGAAGTCAAGCTGTGACTAGGGATGACAATTCAAACCGTTAAACCCAATAACCGTGGATAACTGCCTGAATGGATTGGATTTGGGTGTGAAAATTCAAGTATATTTTGGGTATGGGGAAAAACCGTAAATATTATTCGGTTATGGTTTTTGATGTGGTTGTAGGGAACCCTAATCCATATCCGTACCTGAATCTGAAACGAATAATAAATAATATAATTATATATAATATTAAAGTATTATATAATATGTGTGTGTGTGTGTGTGTGTATTCATTATTCACCGAAACCATTACATTGAGAATACAAAAATTGCATCGTGCGAGTTGCATTTTGTGGCAAAATTCAAAAGTTTTGATATGAACCAAAATCTATGAAAATTCAATGGTACTTATGGGAGATATCAAAGATCAACCAACATTATCAATGTTTAGCTTTAATTTTTATGCTCTACAAGATCCATTACTTAAATCATTTTATACATCAAATATTTAATGACAAAATTAATATTTACTAAATTATCGCGCATCAATTGGGCGAATATCTTTTTTGTATTGACAAAGATGGATATAACCGTTAACCAGTGGGAAATACGTTATCCGGTGGGTATGGTTATGGATAATACTCGATGGTTAATTTGTGGTTATGGCTATGGTTAATTTTTGTGGTTATGGGGATGGATATAGCATTTCTATCCCCAAACCGATCCATTGCCATCCCTAGCTGCGACGGTGCTCCTAGGTTCGTTGGTTTTCCGTTCAATTTTCTATGAACAAAGGGTAAGGTTAAGCTTGCATGTCGAGGTGAGTTTTCTTGATTTTTCTTTAGACTTGTAGAGATAAAAGGGACAATAGAGTGAGTTGCAAAGGCGAGGGATAGAGAGGAAAGAGAGGGAGAGTTAGTGAGAGAGACGGAGAGTTTGAGTGTGGAGAGTGAGGATGTTAGAAAGGAAAATGAGGGGCTTTGCATGAGGAAAAGGGACTCACACGTGGGTGGGTCCCACGACACACCAGAGACAATATTAAAATAATTCAAATGGCAGACAAATATTTCAAACTAGTCTGAAATTACCAATTTGTCTTGGTATTTATAGTTTCAGAGAATTCATGTTGTAGCTATGAATTTTGCTCTGCTTACACACACGCAATCATCGTGACAAGCATTACGAGTGTGTGTCTCAGTGTCAAGCTTAGACAATAATTATTTAAGCACGTGACCTAATTAATAAAATATAAACAATGATGGACCTACGTACTCATTTGCTTAACAAGTCTAATGAATAAGTCATCAATATCACAGTTTGCCGCACATAATACTACAACTCATTTTGTCTCGAAAAATAAGTTAAAGATTTCAGAGAGTACAAAATTATCATTTTGCCCCTCATTAAGAAATGTGCGTAAGTCGTCAATTTTACGCCTTGGAATGAATTAGAGAGAGAGGGAATGAGTCTTGTGACATATTATGAGAGAGACTTTATTTTTTCTTAAAAGAGAAAGTGAGTAAGTGTGGGTGGGTGGGCCAATGATCAATGAAAAATAATATAAAATAGACAATTGTGTCTTTTATGTGTTAAATAAGAACACGAATATGATATCAGTGTGTATTGTCCATATTTGTGCCAATTTTGTTTAACAATGGGCACAATAATTGGTGCCTTAATAGAAAGGAAACAATAAAGTCTATTTGTGTGTAATATTGCATAATGAGACACAAATTCTTCTTTTGTGTGCTCATTTTTGTACCCAAAACCCAGGTTTTTTTTTGTAGTGTTTGAATAAAATAACGAGTTGATAAAATTTTAATAGATATTACTACTGGATTATCGAAATAATTATCTTGTAGAAATATATTATGAGTTTGGAGATGAGGATAAGATCGAGAAGGGTTATTCAACAAGGGGTAGACTTCATGATATCCTTGCTAGCTTTATTGAAGGTTGTCTTCAAGTTATCCTTGCTAGCTTTATTGAAGGTTGTCTTCAAGTTTTAGGGCATAACTTTGTCTTCAAATTTTAGAACTGAAGGTCGATAGTGTTCCTTCATCAATCGAAGTCACTCGATTAAGAAGTTAGCAACGCATTTCACTACACCACCATATTCATATTATTCACCCGATTGAGATCGGCGTTGAATTGGCATGCGCACCATGTAAGCATTGTAATTTTTAAGGTCAACAGTAATATAATCCCCATAATAGTTCACCAAGTTCTCTTAAATTTTGCATCAATACAAAAACTTCAAAATTTTCATGAACAAGTCTATTTGGGATATATTTTGGTGTTCTTGGATCATTGTGGTGATTAGATGATACAACTAGACGCATGAACATTGTATTCCTGTTTAAATATATGATTTGAGATTTTTGTTTCACATGATCTTCGTGAAACACTAGGTTTAACGGTTTTATTTATCTATGTAATCTTGCGGTTCCCAGTGAGATTGGGTGAGTGCTTGATGTTTACTCATTGTTTTGCTATTGGTGATACTTTTGTAATATTTTAAATCTAGTTTGCAAGATCGAGTTCTTCGTGATATGAATTTGTAATGTCATTTTTTAAAGGAATGAAATATAGTAGGTAATTGATAATGAGATGTTGAAATTAAAATTATTACCTCACATTGTAGCTCAAAGTAAGGTCATGATTAAGTGAAGGATGACTCCCTCCAGTCGACTGAAAATCAACTTCGACGGAGCTTGGTGTGGGGACTCTCAGGTGGGAGGCTTGGGCGTCGTTGTGAGGGACAATAGGGGGCTTTTTATTGCGGCGGCCTGTATGAACTTCCAGGACATCTTTTCTCCCCAGGCAGAAGCTATGGCGGCAAGGGTCTGTTCATCTTGGGCGGACTCGAGGGGTTTCAGAAATTCCAGGACATCTTTTCTCCCTTACAGGCAGAAGCTTTGGCGGCAAGGGCCTGTTCATCTTGGGCGGACTCGAGGGGTTTTAGAAATTTCTTTTTGGAAGGAGACTCTCTTCAGATCGTGACTGCTCTTCGTGATGCCTCCACTAACATGTCATCAATTGGGCAATTAATAGAAAACATGAAGAGCATCCTCGGTGCGATCACAGAAGAATCATGCATCCATGTCTGTCGCCAAGCTAACACGGTCGCACATAGACTAGCTAGGTTTGGTCTAAATGTTGGCAGCCAATGTGAGTGGTCTAATCAACCTCCTAACTTTATCATTGACCTCCTTATTGAGGACACTATGTAATGGTCTATGACCTCTGGTGGAGACTTATTTGGTCTCTTCCTGAATGAATACAACACTATCGTTTATATTATAAAAAATAAAAAATAAAAAAAAAAGCTCCAAAGGCTATAATTAAATTATATTACATGGCATTCGAAAATAATAGCGTTTTTAATTTTCATTAGAGAGGTTTTGATTAAATGTGATTTTGATACAGCATATGAACCGTATCCTTTTTCTGTACACGTGGTTGAACTCCCAGCACCAGCCACCAGGGCTGCCAAAGTCTTGAAGAAGAGTCTTGATGAAGGTCGTATTCAATAAAATTAAATAAAATTCTTACGTGACCAAATTATTTAACATAGTGTTATAAAAGTCCATTCTGGTGGAGAGGCCTTGAGGGTCACTCCAACCAAAACCAATTCACGTTTGTGAATTATTTCTCGACCATAATTGGAGGTAGCCTATAAACATCACGTCAAGAATTTTGTAATGAAGCACAGGTCACCACATATATGACAAATGAATCAACCAAATTCTGACGAAGTGGGTCATGACTCAGTAATCTCATTTGTTGGTGGAATGTGTATGGTGTTCCAGAAGTCTACCTCATGGCATATTAAAATATCTACCAATCAAGTTGTTGCATATGAGAAATCTGATCGGGCCAAGCACTTAGCTGCTTCTAATAAATTGTTTGGATCAAGTATTTCCAGCTAGAGTATGGGCAATTGAGCATAGAGAAAGAAAGATTAGTTTGTCAAAAATTAAGATTTAACTGAACAAAACTATCCAGATGCGGGCAGTTATATGCTAGTTGGTTAGAAATGTGTACCTTACACCTAAATTTAAACTCTTATTCCCGTAACTTTGAATAATTTAGAAAACCGCATTGTAAAAAAACTTGGAAAATAATGGTAATAGTTAACAATTGCATATATATATATATATATATATATATATATATATATATATATATATATATATATATATAAATTAAAGTTGGGTAGCAGCTAACAGATTCAACTATTTTTGGCTTGCTAGAAACCTTGCTCAGTCTAGAATCTAGAATCTAGAATCTTTTATATTGTTTTATATACGTAATCTCGGTAGCTGTTGCTCACTTTTCTTGTAGTGCAAGGAGGTTCAAGGTAATACAAATAATATGTGGCCAATTGGCCAAACTAATACAAAGTAGGAAATCTACTATACAAAAAAGACTCAGAATCTATACAAGCATCCCATGCAATGCACAATTATTGACCTTATACGCTTAAAAGAAAAATATATATATCTCTTCTACGAGTACATGCAAAAGCAAACCCAGGCAGTACTGTAAATTAACTTCCATTTCATCGAGTTGGTGCCGGCTGTTCACAGACCATTATAGTAACCACCATATGTGACATGAGCGTTAGGGAGGGATACTCTAACAGCTGAAAATGCTTCATTCAATTTGGTTGCATCTTGAACAGCCTGTTTAATCCTCTGCATCCATCCAAAAATTAACAAAAGTGGCATTACAATATTGGTTCGGCTCTGGTACAATTGGCAAATTAACCTACAACAATGCACTTGGACGCCACATTAAAAGAAATTATTGTGTGAGCCTGTAACATCATGTGGCATGCATGCATGAAAAAGAAATGTTACACGTGGTCATTGTTAAATGGTCATTAATAATACACATCTCACTAGATAGTTCAGTAATTAATAACCTTTCGGTATCTTGTGTATTATAACTCAGGTTTAATGGCTGTTAACGCGGATTCGAAAAACTATTCATATTTGATATAAAAAAAAAAATTAATCAAAACAATTTGTAATAAGTATTTTGGATGAGTACCATTTTTTAAAATAAATTGGCAAAGAACGGGAAAAAAAAGAGCAAAAATAAAGAAGAAATTAAGAAATTAAAACAGCACTTATGTAATTAATTGGACTAATTATGCTGACCTTATTGTCATCAGTGTAGATCTGGAAGCGATTCTGGTTGTGCTGATACTGCTTGTTCCTCTGATGGGCACCGAAAAAGATAATACAAATGGTAGCAGCAGCAAAACCAAAAGAGCAAATTGCTCCGATTCCTGTAAAACTCAGCTTCCAGATGTTGTTGTTGTTGTTGTTGCTGTTGTTGCTGCTATTGATCTCTTCTGAAGACTCCAACAAGCTGTTTTTGTCAACAACTGTCATCCTTGGAGAGGGGATTTCTTGACCTAAATTGTCATCAAACTGAAACTTATCAGTTTGTTGGTGCATAAACTTGGGTGATCTGCAGGTAGGAGACTTTGGGGAGTCCAATATTTTCATGTCGGCAAATTCATTTTCCCAAATTTTCTTGAAGTAAACTGCGGAGAGTTGTGCGTCTTGATCCACTTGGGAGACTATGATGACTTGTTTTTCTTCTTCTTGTTCTTCTTGTGAGAGTGATGAGGCCTTGCCAAAGCTTGGAGGCAGTTTCAGCTGAACTGGAACGGGAACAAGCCTTGAATCAATCTGCACTGGCGACACCGGTGGCGGTGGTGTTACCGGTTGTGGTGGTCGTGGTGTTGTCTCGTGAATGACTTTTGACCTAGAACTGGGTGATGGTACTATGAAGTAGTTCATGTTGAAAACACTTTTTGAATTATCAGAAGAATAGCGTTTGCTCGAGAAAATCCTCTTCTCTTCACTGTCTTCATGAAAATCAAGAAACGCATCATCTGGAAGGTACTCCCACTCATCAAGATCCATCTTTCCAGAACCAAAAAATGAAATATTTTGGGATCAATGAATTCGGGTGATCAAAGGAGAGAGAAGGGCACTAGTAGTAATGTTGAATAATAATTGAATCAACGAAGGTGGCTTTCATGGAGTTTTCTGGGGAAATTCTCTCTGGACATGGGCATGGAGTCTGTCTTGTTGCTCTTGGAGTGAAAGATTGACCCACCGTAAGCAAGCAAGATAATTGAGACGGTTTGAATGAGTGCTTATCTGTTCTTCGAATAGTGGCAAAGAGAAGGATGCGTGGTGGTCCAAAAAGGGACCCACCAAGGAGAATTGATTTGCCTTACCAGATGGATTTGGTTTTTATATCTTTTCACTTGTTAATGGCTTTTATTTAATGTAAAGTTTGATTACTAATGTGTAACTTTGGCTAAAGATTAGCTAATGTTCGCGCACACAAATAGCTCTCAAGGCTCTTTATTTTTAAGGAAAACTAATGAAAATGGCTTGAAAACTTTCCTTTCAACGAAAAGCCACTTTTAAATGTACAGTGAATACTGACAGTTAAAGGTAAAAATGCGATTTTTCATTAAAAGTAAACAGTACCGGGTGTTTTATTAAACCTCCCTTATTTTTAATCTCCATGTGAAAAAGTTGTATAGGGACGGACGGATGGATAGACAGAGATCGAACAAAGTGAGGTTCTCAAATGGAAAGGAGATTCTTTTGTTAGTCTCATTCGCACTCTACGGATGGAACTTTAACTCTCTTTTTTTATAGTATTAAAGCAGCTTATTTTACATGTAAAGTCAAACAGCCGTGCGGGCTACACTTTCACTTGATGCGAACAGATATAAATTTCACTAGTTACAGTAAAAATCTCAACTTTTATCAAAAGTAAGTGAGCAGTGAAACCATGATTTAAGAAGATTTTGAAAGACTATATATAAAGGGTCAGTTGCTTGTTCGAGTTTGCTTTGGATGACAATGGTAAAAAAGGAAAAAATTAAAATAAAATAAAACAAAGAGACAAATGGAGGACGTACAACTGTCCATTGGTTGGAATCTCTCTTATTGCTATTCTTTTCTTTCTTTCCCTTACTGTATTCTCTATTTAATAAAAATAAATTCCCTAGATCAATCCAAAACGACCGAGTTTTACCTAGTTCCCCTACGTTCAGAATCTTCTTCCTGGCTAGGCGTGGTGGATTAATTTGACGGCAGTTCTCGTTGGGAGGTTCGACTCCAGTTGCAGCGCTGCAACATTAGTGAACCATGGTCAGTCGAACCTGATGGCAGCCAATGTCGGGAATTCTCGAGCAGTTAACAGCTGCGAACCTAACGCCGCGGCAGAGATGGTAGCCAAGTCGTGGATTCCAGTATGCAAATTAAGAATGCATGAAAAGCTGCAGAGCTCCTTACTCAACAAGCACTCAATATGCACAGCTATTATCTCAAACATGATATTACATACATAACTGAAAGATTTCGATGATTAGCGAAAGCAAGATTATGGTCATGAACGATGAATCGAGCGAGAGATTAATATACTTACATTCCATTTGTACAACCTAATACAGTTTCCCGTCAGATGACGAGTAATTTACAAAAAGAAAGCTATTCTCAAATTTACATAGCTTGTTTGCTTTCACAGAAAACTCAACCCAAAGGAAGACAGAGGACAGCTTCAGCTATCATCACTACCAGTAAAAATATTTGAGAAAGACAGATAACTACCTGCCCCAAGAGCATCACAGCAGCTTATGATGGATGATACACATTAGTTGGAGATTTCTACACTCAGTTTGTCGATGATCGACATGAAGATTTGCCCAAGGAGACAGAAGTTAGGGAAGAAGCCCAAACCCTGGCATTCTTAGCTCCCTCGTGGAAGTTCTTCGTCTTGCATAATCTCAGCTTGGTCCAAATCCTCCTAACATCAACCATGTGGAGGATACACCCCATAACTTGAATCGTCTCCCCAAATATTCCCAAGTTAAAATGAGAAACGTATAGGACCCAGAAAGCTTGGAGGCGAGTCAATACCTTCGGGAATATATATAGAAGCACCCTCAAACAGAGAAACAATGTAGCAAAAGCTAAAAAGGGTTCCCCCCATGTTATCTCCCTTAGTGACATGTTACTCATTGACTGGATTATAGATTTTTCACGAATATTTAAGCTGACAGTATGATCGCCATCAAAATATTGAACTGGTTCAAGTCCTGAAAGAAACGAGACATCGAGGACATATATGGTAAGAAATAGTGCAAAAATAGATGAAAATGAACAAAATATGACAGGTAGGCCACCTACCCCGCATGCATAAATATTCTTCAATTTACGAGAATTTTACCTGTAGTTTTCTGGTAAAACTGTGCAAGCAAGGAGAGACTTTTTGGACCATGATAACGCACCATTGACGTCTGATTGACTATTAAAATTGAAGGGAAGCTATGTATTCCATATCTTGAGAACACACTGCAATACAACGCATCAAAGGCATGACAATGTAGCTAATGTTTTCAAAGATCATATAATGATATAACTTTCTTGCATCCCATAAATATCTTACAGTAAACATCTCTCCAAAGACCATGGATATTATGCATCCCAAAAGGCAGGTATAGTAATAATTATAAGAAAATGAACAAACTGCCTTCCAAGTCCATGGATATAACGCAGTTTTAACTAGAACAATACACCAACAACAAATCTGTAGAATCTTCTTTTACTATTATTACATTATGGAAAACATTATAATTGCACAGAATTTTTCATTTTTTTGACCAAGAAACAAACAAAATACTCAATAAATTTACATAGCTACATTTATATTTTCTTTTCCTGAAATCAATGTTTGGCCTACAACATCAATACTTTAGCTTACCGAATATACAAAAGCATAAGAAGGAATCTTACACAGGATTCAACATGACAGGGGCTTTTGCTCTTGGAGCTATAATGTTATAACTCCAGGACGAAAACCTCAGTCCCCTTTTGGAGATTTTTCGTTACCGCCATACATAACAGACATTAGACATTACAAACCGGAACAGAATGAGGATAATGTATTGGGCTATAGATAGAGGACAAAGTACACCAAGTTAAGCTTACCCCGGCAGGGCTGAAGATTGCTCAATGGCCAAATGCTCTACTTGAGGGAACATGAAGCTGAGCTTTTCAAATGTAGGATACAATGTGCGTGAAAATGAGCACCAGGAAGCATAAAAGAGCACTGCAGTATAATCAGTCCTCTGTTGTGATGCCAAAGCTCTGTCTAGGAAGTTTCCATCCACCTGCAAAAAAAATAAAAAATAAAATAACAACATTCAGAAGTCTTTCCAGAGAACAACAGTGTCATGCTAGTGTTATATCCTTTCAAAACAATTCCATAATACCATCGATTTATTATTATGACTCATAAAATAATGGTCAAAATATGGTAAAGATTGAAAAATCGTTATATCGAAAAGCGGGATCATTTACTGTTCAAACGGGTCCCTGTTGTTTTCCCCCAAGGCCTAAACCCTAGAGTCTAAACCGTATCCAAACTCTAAATTCAACTAACAGAAGCAGCAAGACTTGTTTACATCCCCTGGACACAAAAAGTAAAACATCAAACAATGAATATGCACTCCAAATTGTTAAGGGATTACACTTTTCATTCTAATACATAAACCACTGTAAAGATTAATGGCACTTGATATGCATCCTTAGACAACAACAAAATTTATGATAAACATGGAGATCTCGCTTTGGTGCATAGAATTTAGTCTCTTCCATATTCAGGCACTGCTATGACCATGTGTAGATAACCAGCCCTTATTTCTTCATACCACCACCACAATACTCCATTTTGATCCCCCAAAACCACTTTACTATAGCAGAACCAGCACTCCGTTTCCCTAACACCTTGTTTCAAGACTATCCAGCAGCAGTTTTCCCTAAGACTATCAACCTCTAATTAACTTTCACATATTATATATCATAATCTCTTTCATCGTCCCTAAACTTTCCAGCAATAATATAAACAGTAAACAGCCAGTGTTTCACAACCTACTACTTTACAACCTCTCAAAATAAGATGCTAAGATAAAAAGACAACAAACACATGTCAAATGTACTAAAACCATTGTAATAGAATGCACTACTCAAGTAACTTATGTAAGATCACAAAGATCAGCATATTAAGTTTGATATAGATGGTACAAACATCACATCTGACTAAAGTAACAAACTTTCTTCTTTGCTTTTCATTTTGGGTGAGCAATAAATTTAATTTTTTAATTTTTAATTTTTTGAATGAAATATAGAATCTGAAACACTAGTCCCTTAGTTATATAAAACTAGTTGTAGTTTAACATATAATGTGGCTGAGGTTCGGGAGGTAGAGGGGGAATGAAACAACTGCTGCCTTTAATGCCAAATTAGAAAGAAGTTTCAGTGCAAGGTATGACAAAATCGCTAAATCAATGCAGTAGAATACAATACTACATTTTCCAGTCATATTTAAATACGCTTCCATCCTACTATGTAAGAACACCATTTTTTTTCTTGACATATGGACGTATGCATATAATTAAACAATAAACAATAGAGAAAATATAACAAGTGCATTTAATTTCAGTAAACAACTTAACAATGAGTAGAGAGTTTCTTCCATCATTCAAATCGGATGAAATAAACTATGAATTCTACTACAAAACATCATAGTAGTACACAGAAATAAAGTCAAGAACAAGTGCTTTACTTTCCATATACAATTTAGCAATGACTAAAGAGTTCTTCCATTTTTCGAATTGGACAAAATAAGTGATCCTGTTTACATGTAAACGAGTACAGAACATCATACAGAATCTTCAGATCACATCTCAACCAAGCTAGTTTTTTTGTTTGTCAAGCTTAAAGAGGCTAGAAAAAATGTCCATAGTTCAGGTTGAATTTCTTGTCAAATTAATTTTCCCTATAACAATTATAAAGACTATATGAGATCAAAGAGTAGTTTCTAACCATGCAGGTTTAGTTACCCTACCCAAATACAAGCCAATACTTTAACCTCTTCCCAGATTCAAGGCAATAGTCTTTTTTCTAATGCAACACCCAAATGCGTCTATATGCCTAACTCCTACTCATCCAATCGTAAAGCTCTGTAGTATCATGGAAGAATGGGGTGAAAGGGGGTATGGTTGAATAGATATACATACACGACGTTCATATTGTATGTCTGCAAAATTAATAAGATACTGCAGCAGCTTGCACCATAGCTGCAAAGGCACACATGATTTACCCAAAACTACCTCACAAGATTCTTCCGAGGCAGCAAAACTTCTATGTAAGCACAAAAACTAATAGCTTACTCATACAAAGTTTTACTTCGTAGCAAGCTTTTCAGTGGATAATGCATTACTAACACCACACCCGCAGAGTGACTAGCCAGAAATCCTATCTAACAGGTGACCAAGTGGTTTGACGGAATTATATTACCATGGGGTCAACACAGATTTGTACATTTCAGTAACAAAGCTATCTCAAATTTCTATCTTAACTTCCTTCTTTATCTCATTGATCACAAATACAGCGACTTACAAATCCAAATTCTTTCAAAATTTCATCTTTTCTGTTTTGTTAATCGTATTTCATCATTCTAATGCACATCACAGCAACTATCCTTTTGCAATTAAAACCTTGAAAACCGAAATACCCAGCATTCAAAATCACCAAATTTGATTGAAAATTGAAACAATATCCTAAAAGAAGATGAATCCAGATATCACCAACCCATAAAAGTAAGAGATTTTCAATAATCAACAGAGTCAACAACAAAAAGAAACAGTAAATTAACAAATAAATGAATAATTAATCAGTTCTGTAAGAAATGGGAAGGGTAAAACGCACCTTGAGGGGTGGGTGCGGGGAGATCGCGATGGGGCATTGAGACTGAAGGCTGTAACGGAAGAAATCGGACTCGTGAGGGCAGAGAGCGGAAGACGAAGAAACTAATCGAAACGAAGCTGCCAAGGCAGCGATATACAACAATATTACAGATTTATCCATAGACGATGAACAACAACAACCAGTCGAATCAACGAATGGGAGGAGAAGAAGAAGGAAGAGGAGGACAGGGAAAAGAAGAGAATACACAGGCGAGAAAAGGGCAAAATCGAAAAAATGGAAAAACCAAAATAAGGGTATGAAATTTTACGAGAAACAAAATCTGGGATAAGAAGAATTGCAGCGCAGCAAAAGAAAATGGTGACAATTTTTCATCAGAGTTGAACCTTCGCACTATCTTCCTTCCTCCACTCGGCGGCGGCCTCGTGTGTGAATAAAAATGGTGCTCAAATTAAAACCAGACGAATCAGATAATATATTTTAAAAAGGTTAGAATCAATTGAACTTTTAATATCTTGAGATCTCTTGACTATAATTTACATTTTTTTTAATATCTCATAAGTATTACTATTGTGTTATAAATAAATAAAAGTTAGAAAAATAACCTTTGTGAAGAGCGAGGAAGAAGCGGGTGCAAATATTACACTGTTTAGTTTTATAATGTCACCACAATAGTATTGCAAGTGTGAGAAAATGAGAGATACTAAAGGTATTATATTTCTTCTTTTTTTCTTTTTCAGTGTTCGTCTGCTTTGAACACTCGAAGTGCTCTATCTATAGAGCAACTTCATTGAAAACTTACAAAATTTTACTATTTAGCATATGATATGGTACTATTTACATGTGGGCAAACAGTCTCACTCTTTACAACACTCCCGCTTGGATGCCCACATATCAACATCAGTTGCCTCGTTAAAACCTTGCTTGGAAAAACCCAGTGGAAAAAAATCATAGCGAAGGAAAAAGAGTACAACTTTATCCAGATTGTTGATACGGTGTTAAGCATGTTTATATTGCCTCATTAAAACCTTGATAGGAAAAACATTAATCGAAGGAAAAATAGTACAACATGCATATATCATGGATGTTCCCCCTGAATTATATCTCCCCTTGACTCCGCATTTCTTCAAATTTAGTTGATTGGTAAGTCGACGTAATCCGATTCTCTGCACTAACTTCTGAAATGTGCACTTTGGTAGAGATTTGGTGAACAAGTCTGCCAAATTTTCATTGAAACAGATTTGTCTGACTTCAATCACTTTAACCTTCTGAAATTCATGTGCACTCAAAAACTTTGGAGATATGTGTTTAGTTTTATCGCCCTTGATGAATCATTCCTTCATCTGAGCAACACATGCTGCATTATCTTCATGGATGATAGTTTGAGTGTTTGTCTATTATGGTAAACCACATGAATTCTGAATATGATGGATCATTGATCTTAACCAAGAACATTCACGACTCACTTCATGTAAAGCAAGTATTTTCGAGTGATTGGAAGATGTAGCAACTATTTTTTGCTTTGTTGAGCGCCATGATATTGTCGCATCTCCATTAATGAACACATATCCAGTTTGTGAACGGGCTTTATGCGGATCAGAGAGGAAACCAGTGTCTGCATATCCAACAAGGATCTGGTCATTTGTAGACTTGTCTGAGTAGAAAAGTCCTATGTATGTTGTCCCACAAAGGTATCATAGAACATCTTTGACTTCCTTCCAATGACGAATTGTTAGAGTAGAGTTATACATTGCTAACAAGTTTACTGAAAATGTCATATATGGTCTAGTACATTGTGCTAAATACAATAAAGCACATATTGCACCAAATATGGTACTT
The DNA here is from genome assembly GCA_963580275.1 of Crataegus laevigata. Lineage (NCBI taxonomy): Eukaryota > Viridiplantae > Streptophyta > Magnoliopsida > Rosales > Rosaceae > Crataegus > Crataegus laevigata. Next base: position 33,073,908 of record OY756952.1, read on the forward strand.
TGAGACCAAGGACCAGTTCATCATCTTCTTTTGGACGGAATGAATCTTTTTTAATGTCCAAAGAACGAACGACCATTTGGGTGCTCAATGGATAAGCATTGTCCATGCCAAATCGCTTCAGTATTTTTTCAATGTAAGCTGATTGATGGACCAAAATTTCATTAACACAATACTCGATCTGCAGGCCGAGACAATATTTTGTTTTCCCATGGTTTTTCATTTCAAATTCTTTTTTCAGATACTCAGCAGTTTTATTGAGCTCTTCAGGGGTTCCAACTAGATTCATATCATTGACATGTACTACCACTATAGTGAAACCAGTATTTGATTTCTTAATAAACACACAAGGGCAGATGACATTGTTGGCATACCCTTCTTTGATCAAATATTCACTGAGACGATTATATCACATTCGTCTGGATTGTTTTAGCTTATATAATGAGCGCCTTAATTTGATTGAGAACATACCTAATGGTTTGTTAGTTGTTTTATGCAACTTAAGTTCTTCTGAGACTTTCATATATATGTTAGTATCTAATTCTCCATATAGATACGCAGTGATGATATCCATAAGTCGCATGTCAAGTTTTTCTGAAACCACCAAACTTATTAAGTAACGGAATGTAATTACATCCATTACAGGAGAGTATGTCTCTTTATAATCAATTCCAGTTCTTTGTGAAAAACCTTGTGCTACGAGTCTTGGTTTATATCTTGCAATCTCGTTTTTGTCGTTGCGTTTCCTTGTGAATACCCATTTGTAACCTATGAGGTTCACACCAGGCAGGGTTTAGATTACCAGTCCAAAAACACTTCGATTTTCCAAAGAATTTAATTATATCTGGATTGCATCTTTCCACTTGGCCAATCATGTCTCTATTTGCATTCATCAACAAAGCAAGGCTTAACGTCATCGCTTAATATGATTTCAGTGGCTACTGTGAAAGCAAACATATCATCGATGATTATTTCATTTCGATTCCACAATTCATTAGTACATGCATAATTTATGGAGATTTCTTTGCTTTCATGTTCTTTCGTCTCTCCAGGGACATGTGTCTCATCAAGGACAATTTCTTTTTTAAAAAGTTCAGAAATCCTGAATTGTGGATTTATCATTCGCTTTCTTTTCCTAAATAATTTCATTTGGATTCAGCTGTACCCTCATCTTTTCCTTTCAAGGGGTTGAATCTTTTGAACTTGGTGGTCTACCACGCTTCATGTGTGCACAAAATGAATCATTCGCTACCACTTTATTTTGTCCAACAGGGACATCAATTCTTACAGGTGCATTTGCAGCTGGTATGTGCGACTTTGTCATTTTCGAAACATCATTAAATGCATCTGGCATTTGATTAGCAATACTTTGAAGATGAATAATCATTTTCACTTCATCTTCACATTGAGTGCTTCGTGGATCAAAATGAGACAGGGTGGGAACAACCCATGTCAGCTCTTGCCGTTCTTCTGGAACAGTCTTTTCTCCCCCTAACGACGGGAAGACTGTCTCATCAAAGTGACAATCAGCAAAACGAGCTGTAAACATATCACCTGTTAAGGGTTCCAAATATCTAATGATAGATGGTGAATCAAAACCCATATAAATTCTCAGTCTGCGCTGAGCATGTTAGTGCATTGTGGTTGTGCAATAAGCACATAAACAGCAAAACCAAAACTCGTAAATGTGAAATGTTTGGCTGATGCCCAAACACGAGTTTTATTAATGAGTATTGGTGGTTGGCTATAAGTCTCAACCGAACCAATGATGCAACATGTAAAATGACATGTCCTCATGCAAAGACTGGCAACTTTGTTTTCATGAGCAGAGTGCGAGCTATTAATTAAAGCCGCTTGATAAATGCCTCTATAAGCCATTTTGAGTATGGACATGAAGAATAGGGTGTTCAACATCAATGCCTAATGTCATGCAGTAATCATCAAAGGTTTGAAACGTAAACTCACCAGAGTTATCAAGCCGGATTGACTTAATGGGATAATATGGGAATTGTGCTTGCAAATTAATTATCTGAGCAAGAAGTCTTGCAAATGCTACATTTCGAGTAGACAATAGGCAAACATGTGACCATCAGGTAGATGTATCAACCAGAACCATAAAATATCGAAATGGTCCACAAGGTGGTTGAATAGGTCCATAAATATCCCCTTGAATTCTTTGCAAAAATGATGGGGATTCAGCATCAACCTTTAGTTGTGATGGTCTAATTACCAACTTCCCTTGGGAACAAGCCTTGCTAGGGTTATTATTTGAGACATCAATGTGTTTGCTTAATAATAGATGTCCATTAGAGTTTGTAATGATTCTACGAATCATGGTAGATCCTGGATGACCCAGATGGTCATGTCAAAGCATATAAACGTTTGAATCAATGAACTTATGGTTCATGACAGTATGTGCCTCAATTGTCTTTATGTATGTATAATACAATCCACTCGATAAACCATGCAACTTCTCCAATATACACTTCTGGGTATCATTGGAGGTAATGCATAGATATTCCACATTTTCTGCACTTTTCGTTTCAATGTGGTATCCATTTAGACGTATGTGTTTAAAACTCAACAAATTTCGAGTGGATCAAGTAGCATACAACACATTTTGTATGAACAATATTGTTCCATTTGGTAACGTAATCTAGGCTTTTTCTGAGCCTTCAATTACATCTGATTGACCTAATATTGTTGTTACCTTTACTTTTACAAGTATCAAGTTTCAGAAATACTTTCGATCTCGAAGTATTGTATGTGTGGTTGCGCTGTTGCAAGACAAAAATCTCCATCATTGCTCTTGTTTTGAGAATAACCATAATTTTTATCTATGCTCTCTGAATAATGGAAATTACAATTAAAAGCAGTTTATTCATATTGGATTACATTTGTATTGAATTGAAAATGCAAACATTAAACCACAAGTACAAACAACAAGAGTACATCAAACATAAATGATTTAATTGGACCCAAACACTTCATTCCCTCTTTCAATAATGAAGTCTGAAATATCTAGGTGGGTTGTGTTTAATTGTCCTGTTAAATCGAACACTAGATCAAATGTATCTATTAGTTTAGCCTGGTCGAGGAAATTGGTCTCAACAATCTTCTCATTAAAAGATGCTTGATACAGATCAACCAGATATTTTGAGGTATGACAGGTACGCGCCCAGGGCCCATTGCCTATTGCCACCACACTTATGGCAAACTATTTCAAGATTTTTGGGAGGGTTTATATGAGCTTTGCTTTTTTGGCGATTTGCATGCTTGTAGCCCAGGTCTGGATTATGCTTTGGAACCTGGTTGTGAAACTGGACACCATGGTTCTTGCCTTTTCGACCTCGTTTGTGGCCACGTCCTAGTTTGTAATTATTGTCGTGAGATGATATGGTATTCCCTTGAAGGGAAACAACATTCACTTCTGGGAATGGTGTCGATCCAGTAGGTCAGGACTGATGATTCTTCATCAGAACCTCATTGTTTTGCTCAGCTACAAGAAGCACAGATATCAACTGGTTGTACTAAGTAAAGCCTTGCTCTCTATACTTCTGCTGCATGAGCATATTGGAGGCATGAAAAGTGCTGAAAGTCTTTTCCAACATATCTTCCTCAGTGATGGTTTCTTCACAGAGCTTCAACTGGGAGGTAATTCTGAACACAGCAGAATTGTACTCAGCCATTGTCTTAAAATCCTATATCCTTAGGTGTGGCTACTCATACCGAACGTTTGGAAGAATCACCGTTTTCTGGTGATTGTATCTATTTTTCAGTGCCTTCTAGAGGGTTAATGGGTCTTCAACTGTGAGGTATTCGCTCTCCAGTCCCTCATCAAGGTGGCGACGAATAAAGATCATGGCTTTTGCCCGATCTTGAGAGGATGCACTGTTATCCTCTTTAATAGTTTCTCCAAGAGTTGCTGCCTCTAGATGAATCTTGGCATCCATTACCCAGGTAAGGTAATTCCTCCCAGTAATATCCAGGGCCACAAAATCAAGTTTTACCAAGTTCGCCATTTTCCTTCTGAAAGAAAAATGAGGTGTGTAAGAACTTGAAATAATGTGTATTATGGAGGAATATATTATTAGAACTTCTGGTTCTTACAAATTTTTCATTTTAATCTTCAGGCCAAAATGATAAGCACTCGAAACTTCATGCTCGAGATTTACATGATGAATGAGAATGGCAATTGTACCACACCATTCTCATTGAACAACATATGATGGGCGATTGTTCCGCACCACTCAAGCAGTAGAAATTTAAATATGCAGAGCAGGGTGGGTGATTATACCACACCCCCTAAAATTACAATTAAATAACAAGCAAATTTAAATATGCAGGGTAAGGTGGGTGGTTATACTGCACTATCTAAAATTTGCAGTAAAATTAAATCTCCAGTTCAAGATAGGCGATAATACCGCACCATCTTGGATTGCAGTAAGATTAGCATAAATAAATACTAAGTTAGTAATCAGGAACTACACCAAACAAGAAATCAAAGATATAAGTAACTGTTATGTTGAGAACTAAAAGTAGGCACGGTGCGAACAATTCTTCACGAGGGTATATCCTTTGCTGAGTTAGAGAAATAACCTTTGCTAAGAGTGAGGGCGAAGCGAGTGCAAATATTACACTGTTTAGTTTTATAATATCACTACAAAAGTATTGCAGGTGTGAGAAAATGAGAAATACTGAAAGTATTATATTTCTTCTTTTTCAATGTTCGTCTGCTTTGAACACTCGAAGTGCTCTATTTATAGAGCAACTTTATTAAAAACTTACAAAATTTTACTATTTAGCATATGATATGGTACTATTTACATGTGGACAAACAGTCTCACTCTTTACAACATCTTGAATATGGATGTCTAAGAACCTTTTTCTTAAAATAGTTAAAGGTTGCGCAACGAAAATGTTGTTCTTTTATGATAAAATAATTACGAATTTTAAATTATAAAAACAAATCTCTTTATGAAGCAAGTATGATAAGCATTCATCTTCTGACTAATTCCAAAAAAAAAATTCCTCTCAAGAGTTTAAAGCCTATACATATCATATTTGATCCTGTCTTATGGAGCATTTTTGCACCAAACTATATATTAGGGCTGGGCACGGGCCGGGCCGAGCCCAATTTTGAAGGGACCGAACCGGACCTGGGTTCAAAGGAAACGGGTCGGGCTGGGCCGGGGATTACATTTTCTAATATAGGAATCGGACCTTACCCGGCCCAGTTGAAACGGGCCGATTCGGGCCGGGTCCACGGGTTCCTTTTTTTTTTTTGAAAATAATAATAAATTTTTTTTTTGTACAAATTGCAAACTGCACAGATTTGCACTTTTTCAAATAATAATAAAATTTGCACAGATTGCTATCTATCACAACAACCAACTACTTTAATCTAAGAGACAAGCTAACTTTTGATCTCAACCATTCCGTTTAACAATGGATGCTCTTGCAGATATCTCATTGACTTCCCTATTATTTACATAAACAATGCAACAAAAGCACTTCCTCATACCGCAGATAAAATTTCAGCTTTGGCATCTCTTATCCATCATAAATACAATTCTCCAAAAGCACAACTAATTTGCACAAATCAACATACGAAAACAAATTCGGCTGCAGAAATCGAACCTATAAACCAAACTGATCCATTCCAAATAGCAAAACCAAACCAGAAACGCAGTATCGTATTCACAATTTTATAACCAAAGCATACAAATCAAAAGTACAAAATCTTACATTTAGGACACGAGAGATTCCCTGAGTCTTAAGAAGTTCAGACTTCAAAGCGAGAAGCTTGCCAAATTACTGCAAAATTATCAATTCAATCATCAATCTACTGCAAAATTAACTCTAGTAACCTAGTTCGAAAACCCTAAAATCCCAAATTCCAATTTAAAAACCCTAAAATCCCTACACCCAAAATTCAAAATTTCAAATTAATAACAAAACCCTAATTCAAAATTACCTACATTTTAGAGGGATGATGGTTGGTACCAGCGTCCTCGAAGACGGTGATGGGGTGATGGCGGTCACGCCGGCAGGGGTTACTGTCGAAGAGGAGAGAATCGACGGCAGGGGTGATGGCCTGGCCCCTGGGTTCTCTGGGATGTTGTCGAGGAGGATGATGGGTGGTGGTGTCGTTGTCTTAGCCGAGGAGAATCGACGGTTGGTGAGGGGGAGGACGATCGGAGTCGAGGGAACTATCGAGGGACTGAGAGTCTGAGAGTGAGAGAGTGAGAGTCGAGATGAGAGAAAGAGATAGAGAACTTAGGGTAAAACTAAAACTAACGGTTCAGATTAGATATGGTAGCTTATTCATCAATCTGGTCCGTTCATTTTAATTACAAACGGGCCGGTCCGGGTACCCGCGGTTCCTATACTCCAAGAACCGGCCCGAACCGAAAATCACGAAGGCCCGCCCCGGCCCGTCCCGTTTTTCTTTTTTTAAAATAGGAACCGGCCCGTACCCGCCCCGAAACCGCCATTACCCGCCCCGACCCGCGGTTCCTGTACCTGTTTGCCCACCCCTCCTATATACTACTCTAGACTTTTGATGTGGATCGATTAACTAAAAATTGGTGGTGCCACGTGTTTAATGAATAATTGTTTTTCCCTAATCTGAAAGCTTTTAAAAGCCTCATCATACGTTGATTTAACTCCCTTGTGTCATTTTTCATGGTGTCCTCCTTTGTTCCTACCCACAAACACAAGACATTGGAGATAAATCGGGATGGGAGGAATGGTGGCACGATAAAAGAAAATTGGTACATGTGAGAGCATGAAGGTTGAAGATTTGAGAAACAAATTAGAATAATAAAGAATGATCAAATTTTAATAAATAAAATGTATATATTTCAATTTATTATACGTGTTCATATTTAACATTTTTATAATATAATGAAACCAATGATTGAAATTGAAAATTATAATAATTAAAAAAAATTAATTAACGACTAAAACACCCCTTAACTTACAACTTGCCAAAATTTTCACTATATATTAAATTAGTTTTTATTATAGAAAGAAAAAAGATGCCATAGTTAGTGATATTTCTCTATATTGGTAAGTGAGAGGTCTTACGTTCGTGTTATGATCCCACATCGGCTATACCAGAAATGGTGTAGTTGTTCTTAAGTCCTTGAGGTCCTCCCACTTATTGAACTAATCTTTTGGATTGGGCTCTTCCCTTGGCCTTGAGTACCTAACATTTCAATTATCGCCAAAGGTGAATTTGAACCATATTATTAATAACTCATTGTGACGCTTAGCTTATTCTCTACTCCTTTAGTACCAATAGTATCGTTTGTTTAAAAAAAAAATCTAGGATGAGATTTGGGGGTTTATATAAAAATCAACCCAAAGCCCAATTGCGGGCTAATTGAAATTGAGCCCGACCATGTCGTAGAAAGCCCGAAACAAGAAGAGGAAGCCGCGTTTCTCTTCTACCTTCCTTTCAGACGGTGTTCGTCTGTTGTTGCTGTGCGTTGAGAGAGAGAGAGAGAGAGAGAGAGAGAGAGAGAGAGAGAGAGTTAGGGATTTTGGGGGAGGATGGAGTTGATAGCAGAAAAGGAGTCAAACCACAACAACAATGAGAACAACAACAACAACGTCACCAGTTACGCGCAAGCACTCGTCGTAGACTCTCACGATAATCATCCCAAGGAATCCGATGAAGTTCGTGAACGCCATGCTCGCGACCTCAAAGCTGGCCTCCATCCCCTCAAGGTTCCCTTTCTCTCTCTCTCTCTCTCTCTCTCTCTCTCTCCTCCTCCCTCTCTCTCTCTCTCTCTATATGTATAGGGTTTAGATTGATTGACCTAGAAAGATTCATTCATCTAGATAAAGTTGGGGTCTTTCATTGGTGAATTGCTGCTCAATTAGCTGACTTTAGTATGAATTTATGATTAAATTGTTTATATTCTAATTTTCGCCCAAGGAGTTGGATTTCTGTTGATCTCCGTCTTTTGTTCTCATCAATTTTGTAAAGTACAAAATGATACCGGGTTTCGTTCGATTCAGTTTGTCTACTGTGGGTCTTTCGCATACCAAATTTTTGTTCTTCCATTCTCTGTTTCAAATGCAGGTTCAATTGGCAATCTTTGTGTTTTTGGGTAACTTATTTTTGCCATGTTTTTATGATTAGCACAAGTTCGTCTTTTGGTACACTCGTCGCACCCCAGGAATCCGGAGCCAGACACCATATGAAGACAATATAAAGAAAATTGTCGACTTCAGTACGGTACAATATCTACCTTAATTTCAGCAGGAGGAAATGTGATTAAGTGTAATCTTTTCGTTTTATTGACTTATTGTTGCTTGGATAATATAGGTGGAAGATTTTTGGGTCTGTTACTGCCACTTAGCCCGTCCTTCTTCTTTGCCTAGTCCAACAGACTTGCATCTTTTTAAAGATGGAATCCGCCCGCTCTGGGAGGTAAATATCTGAAACCTGACTTTCAATTTGCTCTTTCTAATCACTTGGCTAATTTTGCTTCTTATTCCTTCCTACAGAATGCAAGTATCTTATTGTTTCTTCAAAGATATTAAGTTTTTGAATGACAGAATGCCAATGCCAACATGTCTGAATTTTTTTTGTTTTTCAGGACTCTGCTAATTGCAATGGCGGTAAATGGATAATACGATTCAAAAAGGCTGTGTCGGGCCGTTTTTGGGAGGACCTGGTAAGGATAAAAACTGGAATTTTCTCTTTGTTATGGTATTGCGCGATTGCCAGGCTACTTTCATACCATCAGTTGATAATACTATTTCATTTTAACCATGTTGGATTTTGAAGAAATTATCCTACTGAAGCTTTGGGTTTCAGTAGGAAATTGGCAGATTCTCTGAACATTCAGAAGAGTCATCTAATTCTTCTTAATGATGCCTTTTGAAGATTTATGCCTGCCTGCAATAATAAACAGTAATTATGATTGTTATCAGATTATTGTATTCAGTAATCAAATAGCCTACCTTCATAGTCCTACCATAGGGGTGAAAAAAGAGGGACTAGGGAATACATTGGTAGTGATTTATCAAAGTATTGATGAAAATATATAGTAAAAAGTTACGGAAATGTAGTTGTCTTAGAAATATATATATTTTAGATGAAGCTTCAGGAATGTTATACGAATAATTAGTGCACTGATGTAGACTTTGTATATCCATATATGTTTAGCCCAACAGGATCAAGACCAAGCTCTTGTTTTGCAAATCACACAGGAGTAAGATTTTGGTCAATATTCATCAAAGCTGGGGTCCTCTTTCAATGATATGCTGGGAAATTTTATGCCTGAGTGTCGACAACTCAACATATATTGATACTTGCCTTTATCTTGCTGACATATCGCCTAGATGTCAGTGATACCTTAGAAGAATATATCATTCAACCCATAGAGTTCGTAGCACCCTAAAAAATTTGAAATTTAAAGCTTGCCTTCACCTTGGTATACACAACTAACTTCTAATCCGTAGAGGTTATCCGTACGTGGTACACAAAAAGGAAACCATATGATCTTAAAGCTGATTATCTTTGCTCGAAACCTAGTATGGCATTAATTTGCACTGGTTGGTTGTGGAATATTAATTGGGAATTTAGTGACAAGTTACCACAATGGAGTTCACTTGGGACATTCAACTGCATATTAGTCCAACCCTTACAAGTATGGCATTAATTTGCACTTGTTGGTTGTGGAATATTAAATGGGAATTTAGTGACAAGTTACCACAATGGAGTTCACCTAGGATAATCAAATGCATATTAGTCCAACTCTTACAAGTAAAGCATTATTTTGTCTTTATCGAGACCCGCTTTAGAATCAATGTAGCCATGCAGTAATTGGAAGCTGCTTTTATGTTTTCTATAAGGTATTAAAGTATCCTCAGGTGTAGCTTAATATTACATTGCTTTCTCTATACCAATGTACTTTGTCTCATTGATTTTGTTCAGTAGTGAAATTCTTGCTGCAATTTGGGTTGCTTCCAATTGTTTTTTTACTGATCTAAGAAGGCAAATTCTGGCAGCTACAGGTGTGGGATCCTGCAGCAGGATCCCAGACAGTAAGAACAGCATCATTGCATTTTTCACCTTTATTACGATGGGTTACGATGGGATGATGCCTTTAGGTTGAGGTGTAACTCTTGGGGTGGGTTTGTTGCCCAGAACCCTGAATGAGCATATTTTGGCATCTTTCTAAATTACCTATATTAATCTCTGGATGCTATAGGACTGGAGCCTACGGAAGTATCTACAAATGCCTGGACATGCTTGACATATGCATTTATATGAGTGTGCATCTCTTATGGGGTTTCGCTGCTAATTTAATGTGGCTTTGTCTAATGTTTTTTTTTTCAGAGCTAGTTGAGATAATTGGGCTGGGGATTGGGGGTATTTAAATGTAGGATATATTAGTTAGAGGAGAAGAAGTACCGACTAGAACTTATTTCTTACTTCTACTTATGTATTATGCGCAGGTTCTTGCCTTGGTGGGTGACCAGCTTGATTACGGAGAGAACATATGCGGTGCGGTGCTAAGCATCAGGTTCAATGAGGATATATTGAGTGTCTGGAATCGGAATGCTTCTGATCATCAGGTTGGTAATTTATAGCAGTTTGCTACTTGTGTTACTAGTCTTTCTGTCTGCATGTTTAGGGTAATCTCTTGACCTTGCTTTTGTTAACCAGGCTGTAATGGCTTTGAGAGATGCGATCAAGCGGAACTTGAAGCTTCCACACAGCTATCTCATGGAATACAAGCCACACGATGCTTCGCTGCGCGACAATTCATCTTACAGAAACACATGGTTGAGGGGCTAGATTGATGCCACCAGATAAGAGCACTAGTTTCAGAAAAGCTTTTCAGGGAGGCGACTAATGCACGACCAAAATCAGTAAAAATCTTGCATGACGAACAGGAGATGCGCAAAGTCTGGAGACTTGACTAGTGGTGGCAGTCCGTTAGGTTGAACTGTAACGGAGAATATCTGTACTAAATTAATTTAGTGATGGATTATCAAACAAATTAACTGATTTCACCAACTGATTTATGTGCTTCTGCTTTATCAAACATTGCTATTGTGCATGTCTCCTTTAATCTATCCACGCCCCATTTTTATGTTTACTCCTTGATGCTGTAATGCTTAATGTCGAAAACCCCATTCTAATCGACCAACCACGCAACACAAACTGCCCCACTTGGGTAATATATGTCTATCGCACATTTTTTTTGTTTCAAACGATACATTTTGTTAGATTAGATGTTATGTTGGCCACCGACGAAGTTCGAACTTACGCCGTCATAAAAGGATTCAAACTCATTTCCACCATTGTGGTAAAGGTCCAAATGGGTTAAGAGTAGTGTGCCTTTTTTCTGCATCAAAGTTCAATTCCCTTGAACCCCTTCAACGTTGTTATAGAGTAGACTAAATAGAATTCTGCATCAAAGTTCAACGTTGTTTTACAGGGATGAGGTGAGAGAATCAGTGACGTGTTGTCCCAAAACATTGAAGGAACATCAGCTTCGGCAGTTGCAATAATTGTAAATGTAAACACTAGTGGCATTGTTCCACCAGATGCTTGCTTGTAATATTCAAAAACTAATTAATTAGGCATCTAACACTTGTACATAATGTTAATTGGATTGCTTACGATAATACTTGATCGTCTAAGCGACGAGATTTGCTCCCCAACAATTTTACTGAACGTTCTGTTTTTAGTTTTCATTTTTCATGGGAGAAAGAATGTAAATGAGAAAGGGAGGGAGGGAGGAAGGAGAGATTGTTTTTCCCTTCAAGTTTTGTCTCATCATTTATGCATTCTCCATTCTCAGCCCCTCCTCTCTTTCTTTCTCCATCCTCTCTCCTTTACTTCTTCCATATTTTATCTTTGAAGCTAAGAAAATCGAAACTAAAAACTAAGAATGAAATGGTTATCAAACGGCTATAAACTATACTTGTCTCCCAAGTTCATCTCATATACCCATAGACAATTATCATAACATGCATAAAGAACACTACACACGAAAGAGGAAAAAGAAAGGACTAAACCACATTTATTTGGTTGTTTGCTTTCAATTCTTCTTTTTAAACCGATGACTTAAGGCCAATGATACCTGTCGAAAATCAATATCACAAATATTAGGAAAGGGTGTTGCAGATGAAAATGGGGAAGGGAAGAAGAAAAGAAGCGAAAATAGAGGAATGACGGAAAACAGTTTGCAGGAACCTACTACTGAATTTGAACAATCTGTCAGCAACAACAAATAGCTAGAGAAGTGAAATTACCACATCCAACTCGTGCTCCTGCATTCCCGGTAGTCTTGCTAAGTTCATGTCCACCTGTTCAATCGGGGATATAAAGACATCAGGGCAAAACATCGATGATATCATTCATGTGGAGATGAATCAAAGATCAATCCACAGCACTGACATTTGCACTATCAAACAGAATTTTGAAATAACTGAAGATGGCAGAGTACATTGTTGACAGAAAACGCAAATGCCAAATTGGTTTAGTGCTTTATAATTTCCTAACATCATACTAGCAATAACAGCACAGAGCCACAAACTGGAAAATCATCTGTGGTACTTCTTGTTACAAAACATATATGACTTTAACCGCAATGTGAAGGACTACAAAACAGGTAAACTCACCCACTTTTCTGTTAAAACTTAAAAGTCAAAATCAAGTTCCAAAAGGTATGCAAGAGAAACTATTTCTCAAGTAAGAAGTGCAGCGATTCTTAGTGTGTTGATTAGCACAAACCTGACAAAAGCGAGAGAAAAATTTCACAGCATGAATAACCATTATTCAGTCTTAATTATCATGAGTTTGTCGTCTTTGTGATATAAGTACAAGAAGATGCTTTGCAAAAACACAAAGTACATTCATCTATTTTGTATTACAGTATCTCAACAGCCATAAAGGATTAACAACTTCAAAATGAAATATTTTGAGGTTAATTACAAAGTCTCACAAGGTTTTAGTTCCCATGAAAAGAAGATTCATCGCAGATTCACAACTAATTGACTTAGAATTAGATAACAAGACAATCTAAAAAAGATTGATACTTCGACATAAAGTTCTATAGACAAATATTGGCCTATTATCCAATGTACCCAAAATAGTTCTACAAACAAACATTTGATCCCCACAGAGTAGTTATTTGCTTTCTAGTCATAAAATGAGTAGCCGGTGCCAATTGATACTGATAATTCAGAAACGAAAACTTGAGTGATCAAGTAATATGCAGAGTTTCTTGTATGATTAAAACTTCATCTCTTTGTTTAAAAAAAATTACAAAAGTGATCCGTTAGAAGAGAGAGAGGTGACAAGAAATTTGTAATCAAGGACCACAAGCCTCAAAATCATATTGTGAATGTGTAAAATTCCTTTTGGGTGAAATAATCATGGAATAGGAAAATTTATTGCTTTTGTGTGAAATAATCGAAGCAGATATCAAACTACACAAAGGAGCTGAAGTAGCAGCTATGTAATAAACGACCAAATTCCCGACCAAATTTTACATGCTTACCTTTACCAAGATCATCAGGATCAGCGTGCACTACGACTGCTCGCCCAAGAATGGAATCAGGTCCGCTCAGTGGAATCTAAAATTGGTATCAAGAAAAATAGATTAGAAAAGTATAACGAAGGGGGTACAGGCAGCAATCCAAGGGCATATGAATAATCACATAGCTGCTGATAACATGCTAGCATTGTAGATAAGCTCATGACATGCACATACATGTTTAAAAACCTTGCGGATTGATCTTTACAGCGGTTCTTCTATGAATTTAGATCCATAGAATGAAGTATCTATGCATACATATTTCTTCATATTCATATTTTGACTTTTAAGAAGTTAATTTCTTTGAAAACAATGGCTAGACACCATCAGTCACACAGCAATTGGAAAAAGAATGTTACGAATATTTAGAAAATAGTAAAAGAGAAAGAACTGTTACCTGCCAGTCCTGGAGAGAAACCTCAGCAACTCCTGCAGAGTTAGTGAGAGCGCAAATTTTAGTACAATACCAAATTAATTACACACAGAAAAGAAAAGCAATACTTTTTCATAGTTGTTTTGTTCATACCATCTGGGCCTGCAACAACGTTACCCAAATCGCCGGCGTGACGCTCCTTATCTGAAGGAGCTCCATGCTCCTTCTTCAGTGGATTAAAATGAGGTCCTAAAACATCAAAGATTGAAAATTTGAAAAGTCCAAACCAGTAACCACCCACCAAGAAAAATGAAGAGTATGAAGCAAGTAAAACCCATTAAGGAAACAAGAATCATGTCCTAGATGCAATGAAAAATTACATTAAAAAATGAAGAATTGAAGCAGAAACTGAGAGAAAGAGAGATACCAGTGGAATTGCAACCATTGGAGGTATCACCAAGAGCATGGATATGGAAACCATGAAGGCCAGGAGAGAGGCCACTAATCCTCCCCTGTATGTGTGTAGGCCCCCCTGTTCATCATTCATTTGATTTCCGGTGAGACAGTAGGGAGAGAGAGAGAGAGAGAGAGAGAGAGAGAGAGAGACCGTTGGAATCCTGAAGGAAATGAAGGGAGCCTCGGACGTTGGAATCTCCGGTGATAAGAGCCACTGCTTTCACACTAGCCATTTGATTTCCTCCTCTGCTTTCTGTGCTGTTGCCGCTGTCGCCTTTTCATATCTCAAGTCTTTTTTATTTCTGGCTTTTCAGCTTCCCTCTAGCACATGGTTTTTTTTTTTGGTCGAATCCTCTAGCACATGGATTGGATTAGTTCGTTGTATTTATCTTGTTAGACAATTTCTAACTGAATGTGTCTCCAATCGAAGGTGGGCCAAGGAGTTATGCTTAACTATATAGTTATGCAAGAAATTACATCTTAATGAATAAGGTCGAACCATATTTTATATTATCTCCAACCGAGATGGTCAAAGAATCATAGGCCAAACATAACCTTTTAACAGAAAATCGTCTCCAACTAAAGCCTAGTAATCTAGAAAGTTACTATTTTAATATGGCCTAACCATCAGTTAAAGAAAATTTTCGTATCATTTTAAACTATTTTTGACCCTATGACTTTTTGATCGAGTCGATTGAAGATGACCTTCCTTTCAAGTTTCAATTTAAACGATACTTCAAAGGTATGAAAATCGTATTGTCACAAAATAAATTAAGAACTTAATATAAATATAATACATTAATTAGATAATATTTTTTTTAAATATCTTGAACCACTAATTATATGCTTACCGAAAGAAAAAAATTATATGGTTACCAAAAAACAAGAAGAAATAATTGATTATGACTGTTTACCAAAAAAAGCCAGACAACCAATAATGCCAATCATCATTAAAACAGAGGAGATGAGAAGAGATAATGTTGTTGTTGCATTTCTTTCTGTGGATGTTGTAAGTAATTGAAGAGAGAGAGAGAGAGAGAGAGAGAGAGAGAGATGAGGGAGATAATAAGCATACACATCGGACAAGCAGGGATCCAAGTTGGGAATGCGTGCTGGGAGCTCTACTGCCTTGAGCATGGCATTCAGCCTGATGGTACCATGCCCAGGTATTTGTGTGTGTGGAACTTTAAATACATATATATATATATATCTCTCTCTCCCTCCCTCCCTCTTTCACTCCCTCTCAATTTCTATGTTTTTTGGTTTGTTTGGAACTTTAAATACATATTCCTGTGAAAAATCTCAAAATTTTTTGTTTGTTTTTGTTGATGAAATTGGGAATTGTGTTATACTTACGTTCAACAAATCTAGCAGATGAGAATTGGATTGGCCTAAATGCAACATGGTTTCTTGCGACTTCATTTATGGAAACTAAAATGTGGGGAGTTTGATAATGCCGCATAATTTGTGATTGAGATCAACACACTCAAAGACCAATTCTTTTTGCCTTCCTTTGATCTGTATTATCGTTTCATTTCCTGTCTAGATTTGGAAATATTGGATTTTGTCTTTCTTGGAATTTCAATCAAGTTCTGATGATTTTTGCATGTGTCGGTTTCGTAATTGAAACTCAGACGCCCTCGTCTTTGTAATGTGCAAATGTCAAGAAATGTCATGATCTCTTAACTGAGTGGATCCTTTTGCGTCAATCTTTTGTCTTTTCCCACTCTTCTGGTCTAAAGAAGGTTTATATGTGAATGCAGTGACACCTCTGTCGGCTCTGCAACCGATTCTTTTAACACCTTCTTCAGCGAAACTGGTTCTGGAAGTCATGTGCCCAGAGCCATATTTGTTGATCTCGAACCAACAGTTATTGATGAAGTCAGGATTGGGACTTACCGACAACTTTTTCATCCCGAGCAACTTATTTCTGGCAAAGAAGATGCTGCTAACAATTTTGCCAGAGGACACTACACGGGTATAAGAATTTCTATTGTGCCGTCTAACCGGCATTTCCATCTATTACTTTAGCTATAACTGGTTTTCTCTGTCGAATGCTACAGTGGGGAAGGAAATTGTGGACCTGTGCCTTGACAGGGTAAGAAAATTAGCTGATAATTGCACTGGCCTGCAAGGGTTTTTGGTATTTAACGCTGTTGGTGGTGGCACTGGTTCTGGTTTGGGTTCATTACTTCTCGAACGATTGTCTGTTGATTATGGAAAGAAGTCAAAGCTCGGTTTCACCATTTATCCTTCTCCTCAGGTACATTACTTTAAAAAAAATACACAACATGATAACTGAATGGGTCTTTGCTGCCAAAACTAGTATTAGTGAACCCTTGTCCAACTTGTCTTTGTTCTCTTAATTTGTTGAACCATTCATGTCCATCCGTCTACAACAACTAATCTTAAAATGTGCAGGTGTCCACTGCTGTGGTAGAACCCTACAATAGTGTGCTTTCCACACATTCTCTCCTTGAACATACAGACGTGGCTGTGCTTCTGGACAATGAAGCCATTTATGATATCTGTAGGAGGTCTTTAGACATTGAAAGGCCAACCTACACCAACTTGAATCGTTTATTATCCCAAACAATCTCTTCTTTGACAACTTCGTTGAGGTTTGATGGTTCCATTAACGTGGACATTACAGAGTTTCAAACTAACCTCGTTCCATACCCTCGTATCCACTTTATGCTCTCATCTTATGCCCCTGTAATCTCCGCTGCAAAGGCCTTCCACGAGCAACTATCAGTTCCTGAGATCACAAGTGCTTTATTTGAGCCCTCAAGTATGATGGCCAAGTGTGATCCAAGGCATGGGAAGTACATGGCATGCTGCTTGATGTACCGTGGTGATGTTGTACCAAAGGATGTAAATGCTGCTATAGCTACCATTAAGACAAAGCGGACAGTTCAGTTTGTGGACTGGTGAGTAGACATTCTGTGCATCTAGTTTCATTAAAATATAAGCCTGAATAGAATTTGCTACAAAATTGATGAGATGGGCCTTGCTCTATTATTATTTTCAATATTTCATTTCTTCTTGCGCAGGCACTGGCAATGACATTTATTTACGGTCACACACGTTAAGCTTAGGGTGTATTAATGCTGACATTTTCTTAGTATATCTCTAGAACATTTGTGGGTTAAAACATGTTTTTGGCATCATACTCTCCTTGTGTAGACATTAATTTCTTATCCACTGGTAGCTATATTAATGGTAGGAAACCCTTGTTTGTAGACAAAGTGGATTCGAAAGAACCGTCTTAAAAAGAAGGATGATGGGGTTTTCAATGCAGATTATTTGACTTTATAAGCTATTTTTTGTTGTCTTTTGTGTTTATCCGAATGAGTGCTCTCTTTTTTTATGTCGAAATCTGAATGAGTGCTTTATATGGATACTTTCAGGTGCCCAACTGGTTTCAAATGTGGTATTAACTACCAGCCTCCGACAGTGGTACCAGGTGGTGATCTTGCCAAGGTGCAACGAGCAGTTTGCATGATAAGCAACAACACCGCTGTAGCTGAAGTCTTCTCCAGAATTGACCATAAATTTGACCTTATGTATTCCAAGCGGGCATTTGTACATTGGTATGTAGGTGAAGGAATGGAGGAAGGTGAATTCTCGGAAGCTCGTGAGGATCTTGCAGCTCTTGAAAAAGACTACGAGGAAGTTGGGGCAGAAGGCGCTGATGACGAAGATGAAGATGAAGGGGAAGATTACTAAACCATAATACTTTGGTATTCCCTTCAGTATCCATCTGTCTATCCCGCTAGACCTCTTGATTATTTTGTTTCTTATCTAGCTGTGCATTTTTCTATATCCTTTTTTCTTTCGAATGACATTGTGTTTTGGTTCTGCCCTTGTAATGGTTTTCGAAGTACGTTTGTCGTGTAAAAGTAACCGACTTTCCATGGCTTGAAATGAAATAAGAATATCTTTGAAACATTTGAGATCTTCCCAAAACTCGAGATCCATATCTTAGACCCCAAGTTATCGAATGGTAGTGAGTGTTAATTAGTAGGTAATTTAATATGTCAACACTGCGTAGATCGTCTTTGCAATATGACTCATGATTCGAACTGTTCATTTTTAGGTTCTCTAACTGTTTTGTACCACAGTTTCAATAACCTTTAATTCATTGCTGCATCTGGTTCTACTTGTATTCCAAATCCCCACCTTGCTGAAAAAATCTACCAACTAATTAGCCGAAACATACGTACATACATCTGTAGAACAAGACGGGTTTAATTCGGCTCGAGTGTCACATCCAAAGTTATGACACCATTGTTGAATTAAGTAAAGATGGAGCTGTTTTCCTTTGTATATTGAATGGTGAATGAATGTTGCACTGTTGCAGGAGGAATGAGTAAAGTATCCAAACCAAAGAGTGCACATCAAGGCTCGTTCCTTTAAACTCGTTTCTTTTTTCTTTCTTTCTTTGACTGATACTATTCAACTGTCTGCAGTCCAATATTTCATTGTGATGATTATTAGTACCTCTAATTTTTTTTGGTAATTAAGAGAAAATAAGGTACTTTACTGTCGCGATCAAGAAAAACACAAGAAATAGGAGGAAATTCTGCAACAATTGCTCTGAATGGATGAAGGTGAAATCGCCAGCTATGTCGTTGTAAAGTACGTCTCCACGGAGTTTCTTATTTTGATCTGTAAGAGAAATTAGGGATGTTTACTTTGAAACGACATGTCAATTACATTCGTCGAGCTAGCTAGGGAACCTTTAATTGATAACATTATATGTTTCAGCAGACAATGATCTTTAATTAAATCCACAAGATTAAGTTAATGCAAATAAATTTCTGATCCATCTTAATTTATAAGAGTTTCTGAGTTATTATAATCCCGTCGATCGTATATGTACCCTAAACCCCTTTGAGAGTTTAAAGTGATGAAATAAAGAAGGAACAAGAAAATAAAGTTGACAATTGCAGCAATAATAATTGAAGGGAAAGAGAGATGAAAATTCCATGCCCACCAACAGCAAAACCTTCAATTCAATTGATCGTAACTAACTAGCAGAACAAAGAACACAACGGCGGAAGATCCCAAAGCGCTTCGCTTGGATCATGAACTGTTTCCATATACTCTTGCACCCCATTCATAGCATAGAGCGAAGCTGATATCTGTCTCTCCACTTTCATCCTTTCGAAATCCATCAACTCCGAGTCAGCTTCACCCGCCGTACCAGTTGTAGTAGTACTCTCCGCCGAGGGCAAAGCAGCGGCCGCCTGATGTTTCGGAAACTCAAACGCTTGTTGAGCAAACGAGAAGTGGTCAACCCCCGTTTGATATGACCCCCATGAAATAAGGTTGGGTTGAGAATTATTGAAGGAAGAACTCAACTCAAACTCTTCGTTGCAGTTTCTCAAATCCGGTTTGTAGACATCGTCAAACAGCAGAGAATTATCTTGAAATACCTCGCTCGAAAGGGAAGTGGTGTCACTGCTGCTGCTAGTTGAAGTACTACTAGTACTTTTCCGTACTAGTTGTTCAGACGGTGGCGGCAAATGATCATGATCAGAACTAGTACTACTACTAGCACTAGTACTAGTACTACGTTGTAGTAGGGCTAATTGTTGCTTAGTGGCTCCTCCTCCTCCTTTTTTCGCGTTGAGTAAATTTCGAATGCGAGAAGCAAGAGGGGAGTCCATAGACACGTGGGTGATGAAGTTGGTTCGGGTGTTTGAGCCGCGAAGAAGGCAGGCGGCTTCATCATAAGCGCGGGCAGCCTCCTCCGCAGTCTCAAAGGTTCCGAGCCACATCCTTATTTTTTGAGTAGTGTCTTTGATCTCAGCAACCCATCTCCCCGAAGGCCTCTGTCTCACACCAACAAACTTGTTTGCGCTGTTGTTGCTTCTACTATTATTATTTCTTCCCTTCAACTTCCCTACTTTGCTGCCGCTTTTCGGAATGCCTGCAGCTGCAAAGGAAACTTGCTTCTGCAGTTGGAACTGAAACTCCATTGAAATTAATTTGCATGCAAATTAATTAAAGAGAGAGAGAGAGAAAGCCAGTGCAGGTTTGATTTAAGCTAGGGTTTGATTTAAGGAAATGGAAGAAGGGGAGGCACTCCTCTTGTATTAGCTAGCTCTGAATGGTAGTAGGAAGCTCGTCTGCATCTCCTTATCTGGTTGTGGGAGCGGGATTTATATATTTTAGGGTTTCTGAGTTTTCTATAAGCAAGTTGGTTGTTTAGGAGCTTATCTGTGTCCTTTTCTGTTGGTTACCTTATGAAACACATATTTAATGTTTAATGTAGAAAAATTCTCTCACAAGAGACTTCTTTGCTTTTCCATTTATACCCTTATTCGAATTTCACAGCTACAAAATAATAATTCATCATCTTACGAAAATCAATAAACTGGGTATGTAGTCAAATGATGATTTTAAATCCTGGTGTAGTTAACTATTATTTTAAAATATTTTGAAAGAATTAATTCAAATGCAGGAAGAGTCAATTAAACAATTTTAAAAGACTTTAGAATTCTGGTGTAGTCAAGTTTTCTGTTCTTGTTCGTGTAATCGTGTTAGTGTAAGGGTGCAAGCATCTTCCAAAGCCTATTTATATTGGTAGATGTACTTAGACTGAACAACGCAGATTATGAACTAATCAATTGTTCAGGAAAAAGTGTTAAGTTTGAGACATTTGATTTAAGAAGTATTACTTGTTTTGCTTAGTTAAAATTATTTTCCGTAAAGAAATCATAATTCAAATGAGAAAGGGAAGGACATATTTGATTGGTATATATTTCCATAGCAGTATATGTGTGTGTGTTCTTTTTAGATTGTGCACTAAGAAAAAAATTTATGTTGTAGGAGTCAAAGAAGAAATCCTAATAAATTCATGAAAGAAATCCTTACAAATCCATAGAAATCCAAATTGACTACACATTAGTATTTCCCTTTACTTGTAAGTGGGGGGTCTTATGTTTGATTCTCGCCAAAAACAAATTTAAACTACATTATTACAAGCTCATTGTGAGGCTTAGCGCATTCTTCTACCTTTTAGTGTAAATAACATAAATACAAAATATATATATATATATATATATATAAACTCTCGCTAACGGGTCAATTACTCAATATTTGTTGATCATTTTCTTACATACGTCACAATGTTGCTTTTTTTAATTCTTTAGCAAATTTCGCCTATTTGCCTTTAAAAAAAATGAGTTTTAATGAAACACTTACGGTACTGTTCATGTTTAACGAAAAACTAAATTTTTACCTTTTCACTACACTTTTATTTGTCATTTTTCAATTAAACTCAAATTTTTTTTTAAAATTTCATTAGTTTTCCTTCTAAAAAAATATCACCTTTTTACAATCAAACTAGAAACTAGAGAAAAGAACTTGAGGGCTTTAAGGACATAACACAAAAGAAGAGAGAGAGAGAGAGAACGAAAAACAAAAACAAAGTCGTGAAGGCACACGATAGGCTGCCACTTGGAGGCACCAAAATCATCTTCTAGACAAGAACAAGAGCAAAAAGAAAGGTTCAAATTTAGGCCAAGGAAGACCTAGTCTGTCATATGAAACAAGTTACATCTTCAAAGGCGTGGCTTCGACACAACTTACATCACCAGACAAAACTTGTTTATTTCTTAATATATTATTGCTGGATTCTTTCTTATATTATTACTAGATGCTTTCTTTGAATAAACATATACCATATATGACAGATGATCTTCATCACTATCATCACTAGATATAACACAAGTTGGTATTGAAAAAATGGTTAAAAACTAATGCACATCGTACCAAACTCCTACGTAGAATATATTTTGTTGTCTCGGACTGAATTTATAGAGATCGATAAGGAAAATAATCATCACACACCGTTTTATCTCTATGCACATTTATATTTAATTATAACATTTGAATCAAATGAAGCAAACATAAGTCAATAGATTTTTTTTAAAAAATAGATGTGTTTAAGGATTGAAAAGACGTGCATAAATCGTTTTCTAATTATTTAATCTGGTACATGAATTGTGACAAAGAAGTGTGCAAAGGATCATTAAAAGCCCAATTTATTAATTAAAAAATAAAAGATCATTAAGTTTTGTGAAAACGCATCAAACGCATAAAGTCATAATGAATGTTTAAAAACGAAATAGCCTCTAAATAAAACCAAACGGGAAAGGAGTTGAGATTTGAGATTGAAGGCCCCAACTTCATTTCTGAGCACTCTCACAAATGGGCTAAACCCAAAACCAAATGTGCAAATCGAATTTCATTTTGGGCTCCAAAAGCAGGCACACAAAATCCATAGCACCAAAACCGTTGATATTCAATCTAACGGTTAAGGTAAACTTGAGTTATTTTGATTGTCTGGCCGAGGCAAAGGATAAAACGAGAAATGCAGTAGGAGAAAAAGTGGAGGACAGAGAAACAACAGAGAAGAAAGGAGGAAGAAGAAGAAAGAATTCACGGAATATGGGAGGAAAATACAGAGAATAATACCAGAACAACAGCAAAGACAGAGGAGGCGGAGAAGCGAGATTTCCAGAAGAGGAGTCTCCATCTCCATCTGGGCTTTCATTGTTTTGGTGAAATTTGCTGGAAAATCCTCAAAGTTTTGTAATTTACATGGAAACATCTCATCGTAAGCTCTCTTCAGCTGTTCAGATTTTGATTTTTCACTTCTGGGTTTCATTTGGGAAGATGCAAGTTTTGATTTTTTATTTATTTATTTATTTAATTTCTGAATTTATTTTGGCAGGTATGGAGACGGAAGAAGAGAGGAATAATAAGAGAGCTTCAGAACCAGAGTTTTTCTTGCAGTGGGGGAACAGAAAGAGACTCAGATGTGTGAGAGTCAAGGGCACAGAAATCTCCGCCGACAGATTCAAATTCAATGGTGGCATGTGCAGGACAATCACATCGTCTCGGATTCATCGCTTTGCGGTCTCCACTTCCGGAAAAAATGACATCTCTGGATTTCAATCCAATCGCCTCACCAGGTTAGAAAATTTCACATGATTTTTCCGGCTCGTGCCTACGACCTGTTTTGGTTTCCGACTACTAGTACATAATTTGGAGGATTTTTTTTTTTTTTTTTTTTTGTGCTCATTTCTTTTGTGGTATTATTTTGATCCCAGCTACTAGTACATAATTTTAATTCCTTAACCTCTTCCCCGACGCATTGGGGGGAATCGAATTATTTTCCGGGATAACGGAGAAAGGGAAGTGAATTTTGCGCACCCTTTTTCACCTTCACACCCGTCTTTGGATTGAATAAATAAAATGAGAATAAAGCAACGTAAGTATTCGGTAGAAAGAGAAAATGGGTGCGGGTAATCATTTCTCTAACAGTAAATGTAGTGTGTTTTTCTGGACAAAGAGAAGAAAAGATAAGTTTAAAAGGTAAAAATTGATGCGATTATATATATATATATAGATATAAGAATCAATCAGAATATGACAAGTGGAGCCGTTGAGGGTAGTTTTTTGTTCTCTAATTGAGCTTTTGAAGTGTTTTGCTATAAAACTTATAGTTGTCAAGCTGTTTTGTCTGATTTACTGAAGTTATTTTGTGGGTCTGTTTGGTTTGGTTACAGGAATTCTGATGGGGCTCTGCTCTGGTGTAGCGCAGGTGAGAACCGAAAGTCATCTTCGCCGGAGAAGGAGGAAAGGTACTACACCACAAGAGGATCAGTGGGTGTGGATGAGAGTTGTAATGGCAACGGGAATGGGAAGGTTATGATGGACGGAAACAGTGTTGAGGACCGGGGGCTTGTTTGGCCGAAACTGTACATCAGTTTGTCGAGCAAAGAGAAAGAAGAGGACTTTTTGGCCATGAAGGGTTGTAAACTTCCCCAAAGACCTAAGAAAAGGGCCAAACTCATCCAAAGAAGCTTACTTGTAAGTCCTCTTGTTAGTTTCTTGGGTAATTTAACAGATTTGAAATTGGACTTTGTTTTCCTGGTGTGGCTAAGCATTTTTGGTTGGGTTGTAGTTGGTGAGTCCCGGTGCATGGCTCACTGATATGTGCCAAGAGAGATATGAAGTTAGGGAGAAGAAAAGTACCAAGAAGGTACTTGAACTGGAATTATTATATCATTTGCTGCATCATTTTTCTTTATTTTCGAGGGGTATGAGTATTCGTATTTTGATATTTGGTTCATGTTTGAATGATGCAGAGACCGAGAGGATTGAAGGGTATGGGGAGCCTGGAAACCGAGTCGGAGTGATAGGTTTAATTTATACTGAATTTTGTTGAAGCACAAGGGAAGACAGTTTTCTCTCTTCTGTTTAGAAGATGAATGCGGTGTGTAATGGTTAGGCTTTTGTTAGGGTAAAAGGGGGTATTGTAAAATACGAAATTATGTTTTGTATACAAACTGTGAGCAATGAAAAATTATGTTTTGTAGTGTGTAAATATGGAGAGATTTCTCGGGGAAGAGGCTTCTGTGTCACGGCCCAAATACAGGGGTACCTCCTTGTGCGTGTCTTGAGAGGACGGATGACATGAGACATGAATCCTTACCCTAGGCAAAAACACGAGCAACCAACACCCAAAACAACCTCGAATTCAAAAGAGAATGGCCCATGGAAGCTAAGGCATCCGCACGCCAAAAACGCGGTGGAGTGGCTGGTTCCAAGCGTGTTCTTGAATTGTATGATCCATCTGGACCTTATCCATAAAAAACACCTAAACCGGAACTTCTCGTATATTCAAATCCCATTACATTGAGGTCCATAACACTTATTCTTTACACAATCTGTCAAACAGACAAACAGGACAAGGCAGATCACTATACAAACAAACAGGTATCGCTTTTCGCGTTAAACAATTATGAGTTTGGAAGCAGTTTATGTGGATGCCGTAACCATGATTCTTAGTATTATGTAGACTTTCTTTGTGAGCATGCGATAGAAACAAGCACATTCTTCTGCAACGAATATCTCATTTCACCTCTTTTGAGTCCAAATTTTTCCATGTCTCTGTGATGGCAGTTCCGAGGTGCTGAAATATCCTACAAAGTAAAACGGGATAAGAAGTTAAGAACCTATCAAAAGACGACGACTCTTACGGACAATCGTATCTTTAGAAATTCAGATAAGCACACCTTGTTATGTACTGTGAGATTAACGACCGTGAGCCTTTGCAGCCTGAAGCATTTCCACTATTAAAGTCTTCACATCTCTAAAAAGAGAGAAATAAATTTCTTCTTAGAAACATTTTACTCCAACTCAAAGTGTGCAGTAAGAACTTTTGATAGCAATCTTGACTATAGCCAACATGAGGGACAATTATTCCATGGTTTGTGCAGTACGACATTAACATAAAAACCTTGCAGAATCTGGATAACTGAAGCAGAAGTAAACAGAAAATAAATCTTGACTTCAACAGAAGGGGAAATATTCATATAAACGAGAAGTCTCACTTTCGATCCTCTGCACGTCTAGGAAAAGGTATGCGGAGCTTGAAATTATCCCCCTGATAGCCAGCCTAAAATGAGAGCAACAAAGTCCAAAAAATATCATGTCAAAATGGAATAAATTTTATTAGTGAATTTGTATAGCATTTCTGGCACAAAACCTCAGTTGCAGCACAGAGACAAATGGTTTATTAAAAATATAAAGGATGGCTATTAGCAATGAAAAGTTAAAAATTGGTTGTTACCTTAACATTGAAACCCAGGCTGTCCAAGTCCAACATGTAAGCAGAGTCCACCTGCCGAAAAACAAAATCACCTTGCATCAAACTAAACTTTCCCCACCCGTCTATGTGTTCATATCTTTTATTATTCCAAAATTCATAGATGGATCTAGGCGATTCATGCAGAATACTTCCGAAGTGTCAGCCTGGCAGAAACATGTATCGGCACAATATTGACACCATATTCATTGGTTTAGTTTTAAGTTTTAGCTAATGTGAGCAAAGTTGATATCCCCTGTATTGAGAAGGAAAAGATGAAGAAGAAAAGAAACACCTTTCCTAATAATATTAGTTTATAACAGTTGAAAATACCGGAATAGACGTCGAGTGTTGCACAATGGCTTTTGTATCGTCAGCATGATCCCTGTTCATGTGAGACTGGGAAGCAATAGTTTTAAGATTCTATTAGAAAAGGCGAACAATTCATATTAAGATGAACCATAAAGCATGTATACTAGTTAAGGAGTCAGTACTGCAACAGGCTTTGAAAATTGAGCAATTGGATCAACTTTTGCAGCTTTATACTCCTCACTTCCGAACTCTGAAAGTAAAAAGTAGCGAATGTTAAGAAAAATGTGAAATATATATAACCATTACAATATTTTGTAAATAAATAAATAATAATAAATCCACAAGAGGTGCTAAAAACAGAAAAATAACAAGGGCCATGGTACATCTGTTTCAAAAGTTATCTACAGAGTACAAATTTTTTTCCAAGAGTGGCAAGACACCAAAAAAGGTGAAGTACCTCCTGATCCTAACAAGGCTGTTGCAACCCCTGACACGTATTGCACAACTTTTGGTTCAATGCGCATGAATTGGAAGTCGCCAAAGTCAACCTTCAGATTGTACGTGATGATTTAATATTGATATAAAATTTGGTGCAACATATCATCCATTTACATTAATTATGCTTTGGAACAAGATTGTTACCCAAAATGCATTGGGATGCTTAGCCAAATATGCAGTGCGTATGGCTGCTTGATCCTTCTCGGCAACCTAAATGATTGTAAAAACCATTTTCAATTGTTTGCAACCAGAGAGAGAGCACTTCAAACACTATCCAAATTTAGAAAAGCAGCCATTACTTACAGCAATAGCATCACCATGCAGCGTGACCACCAAATCAGTCCTATCTTCAGGGTCTTTAGCCACAAGCAATGAGCACTTGGGATTAAGGGCTAGGTCCTATTGAATCGAAAAATGAAAAGCACGATAGGATATGATATTATTGATATTGGTGATAGTAACATGGATAAAGATCCATACAGTGATAAAGTAGCAGCTTATTTTAGTAGGCTGGTTACCATGATTGGAAGGGTTACATGTTTTTACAGAAAATTATATGGAACAGATTGGAAGTTTAAAACATAATGTTCTGCAGTCTTCCTTCCACATGAAAGAAGGTTAGCATCATTTCAAGTGAAGAAAGGATGCTGCCTTTTCCGATTTATTATATGTCATTGTTTAAAGTTCCTTGCGGGGTAAGAGGCCGTCTAGAAAAACTAATGAGGGGGTTTCTTTGGGAAGGAGTGGAGGAAGGCAAGAAATCCCATTTGGTCAAATGGGAGGTAGTTATTAAAAACAAGGAGGAAGGAGGTCTAGGGGTAGGGAATTTGAGGAGTCAGAATGAAGCATTATTGGCTAAGTGGTTGTGGAGATTCCCTAGGGAGTCTCATTCTCTATGGCACAAGGTGATAAGAAGCAAGTACGGGCTACAAGAGAATGGATGGAATGTACTTCCTCCAAGGAGGACTTCAAATCGCAGCCCATGGAAAGACATCTCGAGTGGATACCATCAGTTTCTTAACTGTTGCATATTCGAGGTGGGCAACGGAGAGAGGGTGAGGTTCTGGGAGGATGAGTGGTTAGCAGGGGGGCCGCTGAAGGAGCAATTCCCCAGATTATTCCAACTATCGAGGAAGCACAGTCACAACATCTCGAGCTTTGTGGATGCTTCTTCAAACTCTTTGAGTTGGAATTTTGACTTCAGGAGAAATCTGAATGAGATGGAGATAGAAGAGGCCGCTAGATTACTACAGAGAGTGGAGGAGGTTCGCTTGTCTCTATCAAAAAGGGATAACAGAAGGTGGAATTTGGAGGCTTCAGGTTTGTTCACATGCAAATCCTATCGTTCATTACTGAGCAACAATGGGATTGTGCATTATTATCCCCCCTCTCCTCAGATTTGGAAATCAAAAGTTCCTCCGAAGGTTAAAGTTCTTGTATGGCTTGTGGCCAATGGAAATCTTAACACGTGCGACAGAATTCACAGAAGATTCCCTCTTATGTGTTTATCCCCACATTGGTGTAGTTTGTGCAAAGCTAAGGAGGAGAGTGTAAACCACATCTTTCTTCATTGCTCTTACTCGATCCAATTGTGGTGGAAACTATTTCAGGAGGTGAAAGTAAGCTGGGTCATTCCTAAGGGGTGCTTCGAGCTACTAAGCACCAATTTCAAGGCACTTGGAAAGGGGAAAAAATCCAAAGTTTTGTGGGGCTGCCTGGTATCGGCAATTTTTTGGAATATATGGCTGGAACGCAACAAAAGAATTTTTGAAGATTATACTGGAGTGGGGGCAGAAGTACTTTGGGGGAGAGTAAAATATTGGGCAGCTTTTTGGGCTTCGGTTACTAAAGAGTTCAAGTATTGCTCTCTATCCCAACTACTGTGGGATTTGTTAGCAGCAGTTAAGTGAGCTAGGTCTAGAAAGGGCTGCTGTAGCCAAATCCTACTGGGATTTTTTCTAAAATAGTTAGTGGAACCCTTATCCACTTTTGTGTATTTCTATATTCATTAATTCAAAAAAAAAGGATGCTGCCTATGCATCTAGCTAATATATTGCAACTTAGTTCCAATTTTAGCTTGAGTGAGCATTGTGTAAGAGCAAAACTCTCTTAAAAAAGGATGTGTTTTCTGGGGTATTGAAATAGCGAGTTTATCACTGTTTAACTTTGCTTTTGGGTTGTGTTGATTTAACTCAACTGTCTTGCATTCGTTATATTCCTTTTGGAGAAGAAAGATCCCTCATTAATTTAGGGAGAACTTGTTGAACCACATAAAACTCATGAACATAATTTTTACTGCCTATTTACAAGGGCAATTGTGTATTGCTGTGTGGTGTGATTTCTCTTCCGTGCCTAAACCTCAACAAGTGGTATCAGAGAGATTTTTTGAGCTTCATATTAGTTGTTATTCACCCCCCAAGGCAATAATACGTTTGAAGATAAAATCCAACAAACCTTTGTATGAACTGCCAAGTTGCTAACTGCTAATATTGGAGATCCATCTGCATCACATGCAAAGTCAACCATTGATCCTGATGGATAACCCTCATGCTTCTGCACATTAAAGAAAATCATACAAGGACAACAACGTCGTTGAAGCAATAAATACCATAAACATCAATCAACCGGAGTGATTAATAGGAACAAAACTCATAAGAGGCCAATCATAAAATGACAACACCCTATGAATGTTAAAGAAAAGTATTATCTATTCCCCAACCATGTATTAATGTCAGGCTTTGGTAATCAGTACCAGAAAAAACCATCAGAAAACAGTCTGGAGGGTTTTTGGTCCAGCATCATGCTTCTGTAGTGCAATTACATTTTTTTTGCACACTTTTCATCACCGACCACCAGTGCGTCCTAAATCTAATTTTATTCAAAAACAAAAATAATTTGAACAGAACTTCAACCTCATTAACTTGTTGGGAATCAAACCTTTGATTGCTTCATCCCGAATTCTGTAGTGTATGCTTATTATGAGAACCACCGCAAAGACTATGCTATGCATAAACTTTAAAAAGCCTAATCACTAGTGAGAGGAACTGACATATATATGAGATAATGTTACTTTCATGTATTACTAGTTAAAGAAAGAGAGATTTATATAGGTGCAACCAAATGCATGAAATAATGTTCCTTTTTTAGGGAGGATTGTTAGCCTACCCCCAATCATAGACTGGGAGAGATCTAATCTAAATAGCATTGCTATCTGGTCTCCAGTTGGATTCCAACCAGAAACGATAAATCCCCTTATGCACGAGTCACTACTTACTGGACCAAACCATAAGCCCAAATTCCAAGGTGGTTCATTCTTATAAGCTCCACACTATGCGACTGGAGACCCGCGATGCTTTAGATTCTTTTTATCCATTTCTGGAGATTTTTGCATGAATTGCACATAAAGTCCTAAGCTTCTAGATCAAAAATACAAATTGACCAGTCTACTACTGGCAAGTTGCAAGAAGGTCATGCACTACTCTCAGAATTAAATAACTAAGAAACAGAAATTCATTTGAGAAAGAAGAAAGCAAAAAAAATGATATGGAAACCTGAGAAAAAGTGGAGAGCATTCCGCGAACACTACGATCAAGTAGAGTTCGGATTTCCTCCACCGGGGGAAGCCGAGCAGCCTTTTCCTGTAACAAGAACCAAATAAAGATTCAAAAGAGCTAAATCCTACATTCCCACATTCAATTTCCTACAATAATAGTCTAATAGCAATAGTACATTAATTATGTATAACCTTTGAAAATGGACATGTGATGCAGTCAAAGCGTTCAACTTTACATCAAATTTTACTAAGTATTAAACTTTACCTGATGAGATTGGATCAACTGAAAAACACTGGCATCATCTCCAGCTGAAACACTCTGATCAAAGAAGAACGATTGAAAATAAGGCTTAGAAGATTACAACTTTACATCAAAATTTTCACACTTAATTTCTAAATCATTCATTCATTACAAAATCAGATACAAATATCGCAAACAATCACAAAACCAATCAAAAAATAAAATTATAAATTTGGGGTTCATTGTTTTTTCTGGAATCATAAGGGTACCTGAGTAGCTGACTGAGCGGCGGCGGTAGCCATGGATAAACGAGGAGGAGGAGTTGTTGGGGAGGAGAAGAAGGTGGAGGACGGGTGAAATTGTAAGATGAGAGGGAAGTGAAGGGTATTATGGCCATTTAAGGGGGAGAATAGGTTGGTCTGCCAAGGCTTCACAACAGTCTTCAACATCTCTCTCTTCTTCCACACCCCCCACCCCACGCCACCTAAGTCTCTTCCTTATTCGTTAATGGTAGGAACTTGGATATTCTACGCTAAAAAAAATCGAAAATTTCTAAGACAATTACGAATATGTCACTTGAAAATAATTTTTAAATGGACGGCTTTTTCAATTATTTTTTAGGATAGCGGAGAAAGAGAAGTGATTTTTGCACACATTTTTTCACCTTCACACTCGTCTTTGGATTGAATAAATAAAATGAGAATAAAGCAACGTAAGTATTCAGTAGAAAGAGAAAATGAGTGCGGAATAATCATTTCTCTAATAATAAATATAGTGTGTTTTTTTTTACAAAGACAAAACATCGGTTTAAAAGGTAAAAATTGATGCGATTTTTTTATAAATAAGGAGCTTTTCAATTAAGGATCAATCAAAATATGACAAGTGGAGTTGTTGTCAAGCCGTTGAGGGTAGTTTTTTTGTTCTCTAATTGAGCTTTTGAAGTCTTTTGTTATAAAACTTATAGTTGTCAAGCTGTTTTGTCTAATTTACTAAAGTTATTTTGTGGGTCTGTTTGGTTTGGTTACAGGAATTCTGATGGGGCTCTGCTCTGGTGTAGCGCAGGTGAGAACAGAAAGTCATCTTCACCGGAGGAGGAGGAAAGGTACTACACCACAAGAGGATCAGTGGGTGTGGATGAGAGTTGTAACGGCAACGGGAATGGGAAGGTAATGATGAGCGGAAACAGTGTTGAGGACCGGGGGGGTTATGTGGCGTGGTTAGGCTTTTGTTCGAGTAGAAGAGGGTTATCGTAAGTTACGAAATTATGCTTTGTATACAACTGTGAGCAATGAAAAATTATGTTTTTTAGTGTAAATATGGCGAGATTTTTGGGAGAAGAGGCTTCTGTGTCACGACACAAATACAGAGTTCCTCCTTATGCGTTCTCCCATATCTTGGGAGGACGGATGACGTGAGACAAGAATCCTTACCCTAGAATATTTATCGTAAGTATGTTGGATTACCGCTGCCATATGCCAAACACGAGGCAAAATCACGAGCAACCAACACCCAAAACAACTTTGAATTCGGAAGAGAATGGCCCATAGAAGCTAAGGCATCCGTCACGCCAAAAACGCAGTGGAGTAGCTGGTTCCAAGCGTATTCTTGAATTGTACGCAATCTGTCAAACAGACAAACAAACAGGACAAGGCAGAGGACTTTACAACCAAACAGATATTCGGTTTTCACGTTAAACGATTACGAGTTTGGAAGCAGTTTATGTGGATGCCGTAACCATGATTCTTAGTATTATGTTGAATTTCTTTCTGAGCATTACAATAGAAACAAGCATATTCTTCTGCAACGAATATCTCATTTCACCTCTTTTGAGTCCAAATTTTTCCATATCTCTGTGATGGAAGTTCCGAGGTGCTGAAATATACTACAAAGTAAAACGGGATAAGAAGTTAAGAACCCCTCAAAAGAAGACAACTCTTATGAACAACGGTGTCATTTGAAATTCAGATAAGCACACCTTGTTATGTACTGTGAGGATAAAAACCGCGAGCCACCTCAATCATTTCCATAATTAAAGTCCTCACATCCCTAAAAAGAGAGAGATAAATTTTTTGTTAGAAACAATTTACTAAACCTTGCAGAATCTGGAATAACTGAAGCAGAAGTAAACAGAAAATAAATCTTGACTTGAACAGAAAGGGAAATATTCATATAAACGAGAGGTCTCACTTTATAACCTCTGCACGTCTAGGAAAAGGTATGCGGAGCTTGAATCTATCCGCCTGATAGCCAGCCTAAAATTAGAGTAACAAAGTCCAAAAAATATCATGTCAAAATGGAAGAAATTTTATTGGCGAATTTGTATAGCATTTCTGGCACCGAACCTCATTTGCAGCACAGAGACAAATGGTTTATTAAAAATATAACGGATGTCTATTAGCAACGAAAAGTTGGAGATTGGTAGTTAGTAAACTACTAGTTACCTTAACATTGAAACCAAGGCTATCCAAGTCCAACATGAAAGCAGAGTCCACCTGCGGAAAAACAAAATCATCTTGCATCAAACTAAACTTTCTCCACCTGTCAATGTGTTCATATCTTGTATTATTCCAAAATTCATAAATGGATCCAGGCGATTCATGACGAATACTTCCGAAATGTCACCCTGGCATAAACGTGTATTGGCACAATATTGACACCATATTCATTGGTTTAGTTTTAACTAATGTGGGGCAAAGTTGATATCCCCTATACTGAGAACGAAAGATGAAGAAGGAAAGAAACACATTTCCTAATAATATTAGTTTATAACACTTGAAAATACCGGAATAGACGTCGAGTGTTGCACAATGGCTTTTGTATCGTCAGTACAAGCCATATGAGCCTTTAATTGAGCAATTGGATCAACTTTTGCAGCTTTATACTCATCACTTCCGAACTCTGAAAGTAAAAGCAGAGAATGTTAAGAAAAATGTGAAATATATGCAACAATATTTTGTAAATAAATGAATAAATAAAATATCCATAAGAGGTGCTAAAAACAGAAAAATAACAAAGACCTTGGGACGTCCGTTTCAAAAGTTATCTACAGGAGTTAAAAATTATCTTTTCCACGAGCAACAAACACCAAAAAGGTAAAGTACCTCCTGATCCTAACAAGCCTGTTGCAACCCCATACACATATCGCACAACGGCTGTTGCAACCCCTGACACGTATCGCACAACTTTTGGTTCAATGCGCATGAATTGGATGTCGCCAGTGTCAACCTTCAGATTGTACGTGATGATTTAATACTGATATAAAATTTGGTGCAACATATCATCCATTTACATTATGCTCGGAACAAGATTGTTACCCAAAATGCACTGGGATGTTTAGCCAAATATACAGTGCGTATGGCTGCTTGATCGTTCTCGGAAACCTAAATGATTGTTCACAAAAGAACAACCATCTTCAATTGTTTGCAACCAGAGAGAGAGAGAGAGAGAGCACTTCAAACACTATCCAAATTTAGAAAAGCAGCATTACTTACAGGAATAGCATCACCATGCAGCGTGACCACCAACTCAGTCCTGTCTTCAGGGTTTTTAGCCACAAGCAATGAGCACTTGGGATTAAGGGCTAGGTCCTATTGAATCGAAAAATGAAAAAGCATGACAGGATAAGATATTATTAATATTGGTGCTATTAACATGCAGAGAGATCCATACAGTGATAAAGTAGCAGCTTATTTTACTAGGCTGGTTTCCGTGATTGGAAGGGCTACATGTTTTACAGAAAATTATATGGAACAGATTGGAAGTTTAAAACATAATGTTCTGCAGTCTTCCTTCCACATGAAAGAAGGTTAGCATCATTTCAAGTGAAGAAAAGATGCTGCCTATGCATCTAGATAATATATTGCAGCTTAATTCCAATTTTAGCTTGAGTGAGCATTGTGTAAGAGCAAAACTCTCTTCAAAGAGTGCGTTTCCTGGGGTATTGAAATAGCGAGTGTACCACGGTTTAACTTTCCATATGGGTTGTGTAGATTTAACTCCAACTGTCTTGCATTCGTTATATTCCTTTCCCATTTATAAGGGCAATTGTGTATTGCTGTGTGGTGTGATTTCTCGTTTGTGCTTAAACCACAACAAGTGGCATCAGAGAAAGATTATTTGAGGTTCACATTAGTTGTTATTCACCCCCAAGGCAACAATACGTTTGAAGTTAAATTCCAACAAACCTTTGTAACTGCCAAGCTGCTAACTGCTAATATTGGAGATCCATCTGCATCACATGCAAAGTCAACCATTGATCCTGATGGATAACCCGCATGCTTCTGCACATTAAAGAAAACCAAAGAAAATGATACAAGGGCAACAAGGTCGTTGAAGCAATAAATACCATAAACATCAATCAACCAGAGTGATTAATAGGAACCAATAAGAGGTCAGTCATAAACGACAACACCCTATGAATGTTAAAGAAAGTATTATCTTTTCCCCAACGATGCATCAATGTTAGGCTTTGGTAATCAGTACCAGAAAAAAAAAAAAGAAAAAAAAAACCTCAGAAAACAGTCTGGAGTGTTTTTGGTCCAGCATCATGCTTCTGTAGTGCAATTACGTATTTCTTGCACACTTTTCATCACCGACCACCAGTGCGTCCTAAATCTACTTTTATTCAAAAACAAAAATAATTTTAACAGAATTTTAACCTCATTAACTTGTTAGGAATCAAACCTTTGATTGCTTCATCCAATAGCCTCAATACTTATAGTGTATGCTTATTATCAGAACCACCACAAAGACTACACTAGGCATAAACTTTAAAAAGCCTAATCACTAGTGAGAGGAACTGACATATATATGAGATAACGTTACTTTCGTGTATTACTAGTTAAAGAAAGAGAGATTCATATAAGTGGATCCAAGTGCATGAAATAATGTTCCTTTCTTAGGAAGGATTGTTAGGCCTACCCACAATCATAGACTGGGAGACATCTAATCTAAATAGCATTGCTACCTGGTCTCCAGTTGGATTCCAACCAGAAACAATAAATCCCCTTATGCAAGAGTCACTACTTACTAGACCAAACCATAAGCCCAAATTCCAAGGTAGTTCATTCTCATAAGCTCCACACTATACGACTGGAGACCGGCAATGCTCTAGATTCTTTTTATCCATTTCCGGGGATTTTTGCATGAATTGCGCAAAAAGTCATAAGCTTCTAGATCAAAAATATTAGTTGACCATTCTACTACTAGCAAGGTGCAAGAAGGTGATGCGCTACTCTCAAAATTAAATAACTAAGAAACAGAAATTCATTTGAGAAAGAAGAAAGCAAGGAAATGATATGAAAACCTGAGAAAAAGTGGAGAGCGTTCCGCGAAAACTAAGATGAAGTAGAGTTCGGATCTCCTCAATTGGGGGAAGCCGAGCAACCTTTTGCTGTAACCAAATAAAGATTCAACAGAGCTAAATCCTACATTCCCACATTCAATTTTCTACACTGAAAGCAAAAGTACATTATTTATGTAGAAACTTTGAATATGGACATGTAATGCAGTAAAAGTGTTCAGCTTTACATCAAATTTTACCAAGTATTAAACTTTACCTGATGAGATTGGATCAACTCAAAAAGATCTCGAGTTGAAACACTGGCATCATCTCCAGTTGAAACACTCTGATCAAAGAAGAACGATTGAAATTAAGGCTTAAAAGTTTACAACTTTACATCAAAATTTTCACACTTAATTTCTAAATCATTCATTCCTTGCAAAATCAGAAACAAATATCTCAAACGATCACAAAACCAATCAAAAATTAAAACTATAAATTTGGGGTTCATTTGTTTTTTTCTTTTCTGGAATCATAATGCTACCTGAGTAGCTGACTGAGCGGAGGCGGTAGCCATGGATAAACGAGGAGGAGGAGGTGTTGGGAGGAGACGAAGGTGGAGGACGGGTGAAATTGTAAGATGAGAGGGGAGTGAAGGGTATCATCTGTATACATAAACCCTAAAATGAAACATTCAAAATACCATAAATTATAATTTTAAAATTACAATTGAGTTAAAATAATTCAACAAATATTAGTTTTAAATGAATTTAAAATTTTAAACAAAAACCCACATTAGTGAGTGGTTTATGTTTAACTTCTAATTTATTTTTTCAAAATTATTTTTAATAAAAAATATATAAATAGAAAAAACTTGAATTTCTTAATTTATTTTGTAAATCAAGCGGGAGAATTGGTTGGTCTGCCAAGGCTTCACAACAGTCTTCAACATCTCTCTCTTCTTCCATCCACACCCCCCTCGCCACCTTACTCTTTAACTCTCTCTTGTTCGTTAATGGTTGGAACATGGAATTTGGTTGTCTCGCGTTTTATTTCTTCTCTTTTCTTCTTTTTCATTTTCTTCATTTATTTGCTTTCAATAATCTGCGATTTATTTTCGGGCCTAACTTTCAATAAGGATGTCAATACCCATGAAAACTAGTATAATGATATAATCGATATTCTACACTAAAAAAAAACCAAATTTTTTTAAAAACAATTACGAATATGTCACTGTTGGATTTATTCAATGTAAATCAACCATAAATGGTCTACTATATGTAATAGGAATGTATAAGTTAAAAATCAGTTAAGTTGCGATTTGATTTCCTTATATCAATCCTACATTAAGTGTCTTACAATATAAGTAGGTTTTGATTGAGTCCTTAATAGTAATATATGATTATGATATTTTACTTAAGAGTCAAGAAAATGAGAGTTCTTAGTTTTCCCTTATGAATGGAATCTAAGACTTTTGGCTAGTAAATAAGCACCGGTCCCTGCCAACCTTAAACACGACAACACAAGCGTCCCATAGAGTATTGTCATAAAGCTAGAAGTTTGCAGAAGAATTGGTGTTCCGTTCGATCACAACAATTGCATCAAAGTTGGTGTCTTCTAGTCTCGCGTTGTTCACATGGCTGCTGCACCTTCAACAAGTAAGTGCTTCATATCAGTTCTTCATTGCTATATATGTGTTTTGATCATGGATTAAAATGCCGATAATATCGGCGAAATATCGCCGATATTATCGGTTTTTAGAGACATCGACATTAAAACACATATCCATATGGTTTTCGTCAAATTATCGACGAAATATCGAAAAAATCGATAATATCGCGATATTTGCGATATTATCGATTTTTTTCTTGAAAAATGGACGGGGATGGTAGGCGGCGGAGAGGAGAGGAGATTGCGATGGTAGGGGAGGACCGGAGGAGAAGACGGAAGGGAGAGCGGCGTGCGGTGTGGGAGAGAACTGGAGTGTGGGAGAGAACTAGAGAAGGGAGGGAGAGAAGAGAGAGACAGAGAAGTGGAGTGTGGGAGAGAATAGGAGAAGGGAGGGAGAGAAGAGAGAGGCGGAAGGGAAGGGAGAGAGAACAGTGGATAGTATTTGGTTTTTTGGGGAGTCAGAGACGGTTTCGGGGGGGTACTTTTGTTTTGGGGGGGATATTTTTATTTTTCTGCATTCGTCTCTCGCGCGAGCGTGTGGGGGGGGGGGTTTGAGGGCTGATCACAGAGGCGGGAGCCAGGGGGGTTTTAGGGTTGATTAATCTGTGGGCGCAGCGGTTTTGGGGGGGGGCTTTCACTTCCTTTCATTTCAGCCATCAGTGGCTGTCAGATGTTAGGCAGAATTTGTGTGGTGGTGTGAAAAAAAAAAGAGGATCCAATGCAAATGATCCAATCAAAATAATGTAAAAAAAAAAACATATAAATAATTTAAATAATTCAAAAGTGTCTGTTTAATAATTTTTACAATACAAAAAGTAAAACATTAAATCTTTCAGAGGGAATCCAGAGCCATTCTGAAACTGAAGTCTTTCATCGTTTCTTCTTCTTCCAGAGCCATTCTCCTATCAGATTCTATTTGGCCTTTACAAATTACACAAAGGGTTCCATATTTAAGGTAAGTTTACAAACTTATATTTATATTATTGTAATTTATACAACAATAAAAAAATTTGTGTGAATAGGCATGTGATCTAAGAACCAAAAAATACTTGCATGTTTAATTTTTGAAGTAATTAAGTAATGTTGTATAATTATTTATTCCCTAGAATAATTTTAATATGTTTAATGTTATTTATTATTTTATTATCAAATTGGATTATTATTCATTAATATTAGGTTTTATTATTCTATATTATTTTTATAATTACTTAAATTCTTACAATCATTTTGTTTATATTATTGTAATTTGTAATTTATACAACAACAAATAATTTGTGTGAACCTATGCATTTGATCTAAGAACCAAAAAATACTTGCATGTTCATTTTTTGAGCCAATTAAGTAATGTTGTATAATTAATTATTCCCTACAACAATTTTAATATGTTTAATGTTATTTATTATTTTATTAATATTAGGTTTTATTATCAAATTGGATTATTATTCATTAATATTAGGTTTTTTTATTATCAAATTGGATTATTCATTAAATTGGATTATTATTAAATTAGATTATTATCAAATTGGATTATTATTTATCACTATGTTTGGATTATTATTGATCACTATGTTTAATATTAGGATTTTTTTTATCAAATTGGATTATTCATTAAATTGGATTATTATCAAATTGGATTATTCATTAAATTGGATTATTCATTAAATTGGATTATTATCAAATTGGATTATTCATTAAATTGGATTATTATTAAATTAGATTATTATCAAATTGAATTATTATTAAACAAGATCAGGAGACTCACCTACCACTGGAGGTGGGAATGATGAAGGATACAGTGGAGCTGGAGGTAGTGGAGTTGGAGGTAGTGGTGGTGGATATGGAAACTATTATGGACCACCTCCCGGATTTATGACCCCCTTCACTGGTGAGGCAAACTTCACGCATGCAACACAGGATGATGACCATGGCAGTAGGCGGGCAGGACCAGGAATTGGTGCCATAGGGAAGGACTATACTCGTAGAGAAAGAGGCAAGGGGATTTTGTCAAGTCAAGAAGATGACTCGTTATCTAGAACTTCGGACTCTGTTGGTGTGGGAAGTAGTAACTATGGTTATACTCATAGCCAACCATTTCCCTACCTTTCATATCCCATTCCTGTTGGGATGGAATCGAGCGAGTCATGGAAACAATCCCAGATTCAATCTTCAAATGATTGTGCTTATGGACAACCTCAACCAATCTCGGATCCATATGGGTGACATGTTAACAATTACATGCAAAACTATTTTGGGGATTTATCATTTGATAACTACTCTTCACAATACACTCACTCTACACGTAGAGATGATGAAGATAGTGAAAATTTTGAACCTCATAGGAACTCTATGTGGTACTAAAGTGTAAAATATTGTACTAATTCATTATATATAAATGATTTATGGTGTGTTTAGACTTCTTTCATTAATTACTACATATTTTCTACACTCACAATGTTTGTCAGTTCGCTATATAATCAACTTT
This sequence comes from Crataegus laevigata, assembly GCA_963580275.1. NCBI lineage: Eukaryota > Viridiplantae > Streptophyta > Magnoliopsida > Rosales > Rosaceae > Crataegus > Crataegus laevigata. The sequence continues at coordinate 33,114,020 of OY756952.1, forward strand.
ATAATGTTAAATCCATCATGCAATGCATTTCCTTCCAATTTTTTGTGATAAACTAATAGATAATTGACTAAATAAACATCCTGCAAAGTTTCAATAAAAATTTCCAAGTTTTTCTTACAATTTCCGTGGTTTCCATGTAATTTTTATCGATATCGATATTTTATCGATATTTTCGTCGATATTTCCGTGTTTTCGGACTACCGATATTTCCGATATTACCGATATTTAAATCCTTGGTTTTGATCATATCAACAATACGGATAACAGTCACTTGAAAATAATTTTTAAATGAACGTCTTTTTCAACCAATTTTACAAAATATCTTAGATCATAAAATTAGTTTTGTAGAGCAAGCCTAAAAGGTATTCAGCACCGTATTAAACTACGAATTAATTAGTATAAAAATAAATGAGGCAAAGTGATCGTAGGTAAAAGTTCATGTGAAATTAGCTAAATCCTTTCTGTCAAATATTTGGATAAGTCACCGATGGTATGGCCTATTAAAAAAAATAGATAATCTATTTAACGTTAGAAATTATAATAGCATCTAATTACTTTTTACATTAATCATGAATTGGTGGCTCAATAATAAACGTTAGAATGTAAGGTTTTTTTCAAATAAAAAACTAGAGATATTGGGTTTTAAACTCGCTATTAGTGTGAAAGTTAAACTTGTGGCCAAAAGAAATTGAAATGTCTCTGTGAGTCTTCCCGACCTCTAAAGAAGTGGATAACCGTGATTTGACAACAATTTGTCCTGAAAAAAAAAAAGAGAACTTTAACGAAAAGCTCTCGGTACTGTTCACTTTAACGAAAAACCACATTTTAACCCTAAAAAGTCAATCCTGACACTATTCATTTTACCCTTTATTTTGTCTTTATCGTTAAAACTCAAAGTTTTCAAGCCCTTTTTATTAGTTTTCCTAAAAAAAATCGCTTGCAACATTATGTGTTATTTTAACATGTTATAAATTAATTCGCTGACATAATTAATATGTTCTATTTTTAAAATGATATATTATGGTAAAAAATCTCTCATCAAATACAGGCATAATAAATTAAATTCTCATAGAATAGAATTTGGAAAAAAGAAAGAGATCTGAGATCCCAAATTCTGAACCAAATGTAGCTGTTGATGAATTAACCAATAATAATAAGATAAACACTGATTGAATTTCATCAATATACAATAACACATGGGATTTTTTACTCTAATAAATTAATAACCTCCTAAATTCAAAAACTAACAATAATTACAATACAAATCCCAAATTCAATTCACTTAATCGGAGTGCGAATTGGTGGCGGCCGAGAGATCAGAATCGTCGTCGTCGTCGTCGTCGTCGTCTTCATCGGAGGAGGAGAGAAAAGGGAGGCAGAGAAAGGCGACAAGGCGACGTCGTAGGTGGTGTAGAGGGAAGCAGAAGAGGAGGTGGAGCACTTGGTGGCTACTCAATCGCTCAGGATTGCAGGCGATGTATTGACATAGATTTGCTGATATATTTGCTACCCGAACCACCACATGGCTGTTCAACACCATCTCTCCCTCTCTCTCTCAGACTCTCTCTTCTCTTCTTTTGCTTTATTTGTTTTTGGATTTAGATCTGGGAAGAAAAGGAAATCAATTAATACATGTTTATTTTCAATTTTTTGGTCAATACATGTTTACTTTCATCAAATTAAATAAACATATAAATATGTTTCTCTGAAATAAATAATTTAGTGCTACCAACAAAAAATAAATACATTATTAATACTTAACTAATAATTTAATCATCAACAGACATGTGTTTAAAAAATTTGATATTTCTAGCATTACTCTTGTAACATCCCACATCGTTCAGGATAGTGGATTATGTAAGCTTTATATGTATATTCCCATCACTATCTAGCACGATGCCTTTTGGGAGTTGGAGTTACTCCGAAGTTAAGCAAGTTTGCGCGAGAGCAATCCGAGGATGGGTGACCCACTGGAAGTTCTCGTTTGAGTTCCTAGAAACAAAACCAACCTAACCGTAGGGGTGTGGTCGGGGCCCAAAGCGAACAATATCGTACTATAGCGGAGTCGAACAAAACTGTAGGGGTGTGGTCGGGGCCCAAAGCGAACAATATCATGCAACCAACCTAACCGTAGAGGTGTGGTCGGGGCCTAAAACGAACAATATCGTGCTATAGCGGAGTCGAACAAAACTGTAAGGGTGTGGTCGAGACCCAAAGCAAATAATATTATGCTATAAAAGAATCGAGCCCGAGCCGAGTTGTGAGTCAAGCCCGAGCCTTAGTTTAACGTGTCCTTCCAACTATGATTAACAAATTATCATAAATATATCGCTTGTCTATCATCCAAAATCGCAAAGTCTAGTAAGTTAACATCACACGCCAAATTAGTCCGCCAATCCTCAAATCAAATTGCAACAAGTAAGCTCAAAGGAGTTTTGTTAAGAGCAATTAGTTTAAAATTTGTGCTAAATTCCAAGCAAATTATATTGGCATACCATCTCATACAATATTGATGCGTAAAACCAACATCCAATCAGATAAATTCATTTACTGACGTGACATGTACATATCACTTGACACAAAATTCGAAGAATGGACACAAGTTTAAGATGCTACAAAACAGGCATTATGAAATCCCCAACATGGAACTTCATACCATTACAATTATCAGAATTAGCCACATAAATGTTTTGCTAATTTAAAACGGTGGAACTACCACTCGATTACCTATTAATCTGGTAAACAAAATATATTAACCAAAAGTATGTACTCCTTCCTAGCAGGTAGTACCCCAATAACGCACCAAAAGATTGTCGGGGTGGTCCCGGCACGGTTGATCAAACCAGTCATGTTTTGTTTTGAATGAAATCCTTAACTCCAAAGTGACGCATTGCAAGATATGCAACGGCTAAGTTGAACAGAGGCAAGTCACTGAACTTGAAGAAATCCTTTCACCTCCAAGTAGGACACTACTCGGCCTGCCATGGCTGCAGGCATGGGGCAAACTCCATTTTCTTGTTCTATTTCTATCTGACAAAAGAAAGGTAAGATTTTCAGTCTGATTTGCATGCACAAGGAACACCAGAAGAACACCGGTGATTATAATGTCTCCAAACTATACAATGAGTACTAGAAGATACATGCCGACATGGTCATTAGTTTCTATACTCCACCAAATACATACCTCGCAGTTCTCTGGTCGCTCGTAAGGGTCATCTATTCCAGTAAAACCTGCAATTAAAAACTATTACTGGAAAGTCGATCAAAAGAAAAAGAAAAGACAGTCATTTGAATAGAAAGTGAGATGAAGGTATCTTCAAATTCTCTGTCATACCGCTTAACAACTTCAGAAAGGAGTTTAGCATTACAGATTTATGATTTTCACTCAGAATCATACTCTGCATCAATCTCTTTGTTCTTTTTTTTTTATGCTGTAATTTTTTACTAAAATTACGCAGAATCTCAATTCAACTGAAGTTCAAGTTGTATAATGCATGACAAACGAGCAAAGCTATCATTGGAAACCATAAGTATCAGAATTCAGAACTCGCTCTAACCTGAAGTGCAAGTTATATAACCCATTTGAGTATTATAAAGTTCCCTTTGCACGTATAACTCATAGCACACGGGAAACAAAATAAATGAGATCAAAAGTTGCCCCCCTGGTAAGGAAACCCTAGAGGATGGAATTTCTCCCATCTGAGTTAGGAGACTTCCATGCAATACTCATAATGTCATCTTATGATACAAAATATATTTGAGATTCTCTATCTATTTTTATTAATTTTATCTCTTTCCTTCCGAAGTATGGCATCGAACAACAGTCTGTCCATGCCAATGGACAAATTATAGGAGTTACATATGTTTCGAAACCACACCTTTAATCTTTCCAGCACGTGCAAGCTTATAAAGGCCTTTTGTATCTCTTGACTCACATAATTCTAGGGGCATGTTCATGAAGACCTGTTAACATGGATGCAAAATCAAAACCAAAATTTGTAGTTTAAAATAGGTGGGCCACATTTACCAGATTATAAGAACAAGAACCATATGAGTCTTGCCTCAATAAAGTTTGAATCAGGTAACATTGCACGGCAAGCATCCCGATCTTTCTTATAAGGAGATATGAGGCTAGCAATACAGAACAATCCTGCATCTGCAAACAGTTTTGCTACCTCCCCTACATTAAAAATTTAATTAGCTTATATATTACCAAGTAATGGACATCTCACACTCTGGTCAAGTTGACAAAGGCAAAGAATTAAGATGCCAGAGTATGTCTGGCCCCGCAAAGAAAAAATGAAATCAAATAAACATTCTCGGCGTGGACTATATCCAATATTGGTTCATATGTCTTGTGTGTTATCTGTAATCGATATAATCTACGTTTTCTACCAAAATATGGTTTGTTGTCAAGAATAACATACCAACTCTGCGTATATTTTCAGCTCGGTCTTTGGCTTGGAAACCAAGATCCTTGTTCAGACCATGCCGAAGGTTATCTCCATCAAGGACATATGATAACTTCCCCCTGGTGTGTAGTTCTCTACTTAATGAGCATGCCAGTGTACTTTTCCCTGATTCCAGAAAAGAGTTCAAGAAGCCATTTAGCGAATGCATAGACTGGAGTGAATTGAAAGAGGAAAAAAAAAAAAAAAATCAAATTTCTTGTAGCTTTCCTCACGTGTGTGAAGTTTTAGTTGACTTGGAGTGAGTCCAAGAAGCCTTCGGTGTGATCTCATATATTTTCTGATTTTTTTAAGAAACAATAAATTGCAAGTGTGTGGACAATGCCACAACCAGGATTGACCGAAGTAACTGCTTACACATATTAAGTCCATAAACTTTCATTTTATAAACACTGAGAATTTTCCATGCCAAATAATGGCCTGATATTATGTTAGCAAGTTGCCATGCCGGGCAAAAACAAAATGCAGTTATACTGTAAAAGAAGGGATAAGCAAGTCAGTTAGGAAAATAACCTGATCCACTGAGACCAGTAATCCATACAACACATCCCTTTTGATTGAGTAGTTTCTGCCTATCAGCCTTCCCAACCTGACATTCTTGCCAAAATATATTTGTTGAATTGTTCAAAGTAGACATCTATTTCTCTGTTCCGTCCTACTGAGAGCACTAAAATCATTGAAAGGAAACAAAATGTACTCAAAAATTCATAATTTACAACGAGGCCAAAACTTACTAACACTTATTAAACAGGAAAACTAAAAAGCAATAAAAAAATTGCAGAAGAAATTGAACTGTCTAAGATCAACAAACCCAATGTACCATTAACATCTGTGATGATTTCAAAATCCATATTAAAATAACAACAAACGAACATGATCCCAATAACTCAACTGTCAAAGCCTACATTACGAGCATAATAATCTACCAATAAATTTAGCATGATCCATCAAACAAATGGCAATCCAAAACCCAGATAAACAGATGGAGAATGAGAAAGAAAACAATACCTGACTGACAGGTGCTTGATTATTTGCCTGAAAGAAGAATAAGATGAAGGCGGTTTGGGAGGGACGGGTTGTTAAATGAAAGCGGAAAGGGCAAACCATGCCCCTGTTTTCAAGGCTTCTCCTTTGGGTCTCTGCCTTTTTTTGGGTATTTTGGGGGGTTCAGAATGAATCTGGACGCATCCTCATCCATTGCCCACTGCTGGTCTACGTGATTACATTTTGCCTTTACACCTGTTGACCATGTAAGTCAAATATACTCGGTCGGAGTGGGTCCCCTTTTGACATTGCTTTTGTTGGCGTGGCATCTATAAACACTGGCGTGAGTGACCTCCTAGAAGGCTTGAACTAGAACATGGAGGAGGACTGTCTGCCCTTCTCCTTCCCATGTCCTCCCGTGTACTTTGTTTTGTGTAGTCACGATTAAATCACGTCAATATTTTATATTTTTTTTTATAGAAATAATAAGACAAAAATGAATAGTGATATAAAATGTTGACGTGGCTTAACTGTGACCACACAAATAGGAAAGCACGGAAGGGCACGAGAAAGAGGAGGGCAGACAGTCCTCCTCCCTAGAATATTCCAAAGTTGTGTACAAATATAAGTATTCTAATTACTTGAACTTACAAGTTACTTACATGTTATTTAGGACATTTTAAATGAAAGTGAGAGGTCTTAAGCTGAACTCTCGCCAATAGCAAAGTTGAACCACATTATTGCTTACTTATTGTATGGTTAAACCCAGCTCTTCTACTTAGTGTAGAAAATATCATTTATTAAAAAAAATTACTAAGTTTTGTTATTTCCAAACTACAAATAGGACTATAAAAGAGTTAATAAAGCTTGAACTTTGATATGTTTAGCTTATAAAACTCACGACCTATTTGCTTATAGAAATTTTGTTTTTGAATGAATACAATATTTATGAAATTAGTATCGAATTTATTGTCAAATGAATTAGTATTATATTTGTCATCTAATGAATCGGTATCAAATTCAAATAAAAAAATTTAAATTAAAACTTTTCATTTTCAAAGAGGAAGGAAATATTATTACTAGTTGATATGAATTAAGAGATTTTTTTCTTTCTTAGAACAAAATTAAGACAGAGATATTAATATGGGTGAGGTTAAGGGCACCCCCGCGGGCGCGGGTGGTTTGAAATGTCGCAACTGGTTTTATCTGTTTTTTATTTTCGAAAAATACTTAGCTACTCAAATATATGAGTAGAAACTTTTATTTAAAATTCTTCAAAACTATTTGTTGTCAATTATAGAACTTCGTGTTTATAATCACAATTGTTCATATTATAAATTACCATATAAAGACAATCTCTGCAATCAATTAAAATTAAGGTCGTTTAGTCATCAAACCGTTTAAAAATAAATGAACGGTATTTGTAAAAGTATTACGAACCGTTTCTGTATTAGTTACAATAGATTGTCTAAACGACCTTAGTTTTAATTTATTTTTTGCAGAAATGATTTTTACAGTGTGATTCAAAGTATGAACAATTCTAATCATAAATATAAAACTTTGTGTTTAAAATACTAAGAGTTTTGAGTAAGTGTTCTTATTTATATTTGAGCAGTCAACTTTATTTCCTCCACTGACTGCGGGCGGGTACAATAGTCATTTTACAAATGATATGAATCCGAAAGTGAAGACCGACAGTGGGTGGTAGCCGTGCGGACATTACATACATGAACGAAAGATAGTATGGTGGCGCAGCAGCTCCTGGTGGGACCCATCCCCATCAGCGGTGGCAGTGGCGGCCCCGGCGCCGGCAGCTTCTATGCAAATTTCAGTTATTTGTTTTCCCTGCCACCGTGTCATTTTGAACGCAGAAGAAGAGCCAGAACCCGCACTCGCCGGTGGACCCCACAATCAGCATCGCCAAGAGCCACGGTCAACGCCCAGCAGACCCACTACGCGGTGCTGTGCCTCCCACGCCATGCCACCGCCGCCGATATCAAGAGGGCCTATCGCCTTCTCGCTCGTAAGGTGCTCACTCACTTGTCCCTTAGCTTCTGTTTTCTCTTTAATTACATTTTTGGGTTTGTTCCTCAGAAACCCTAGAAATGACCGTGTAAAATTTTGAAATTCTGTACCTTAGCAGTTCATCGTAGTTGGGAAAATTATAGTTCATTACTTTGTTAGTGGAGATTGATAATTTTATCGTGTGCGTGTGGGGCTACTGTTATCAATTTGCAGAGAATCTGTAGTGGAGAAGTGTACATTCTGGTGGTGGATTAATTTCTATAAGCATGATTGAATGCTAAAATAATTCATCTTTGGATATGTTAGTGATAACAGTTAACTTTAGCGATCAAATTACCTGTATTATTGGCAGAGATTACAGATGATGTGTATATCAAATTAACTTGCAACCAATCGGTTGCAAGTGTATGTCAACATGGTTATAATTGCTAGAGTTCGGCAGTTAATATGTTCTCGTGATTTAGCAACAACATTCAACTCCGTCATCTTTGGAGGCTGAAATACAGAGATGCATAATCATACATATCTTTTATTTTCTTGTAGTAAGGGAATGAACTGTACCATTTAATAAATATATTTCATTTAGTATTTTTGTTCTTTTTTATGCGTTTTCTATGGAGTCTTGTATAGATGTGTGCCAGTGTAGTGATGAAGGGATATTCATATCCTTTTACCTGAGACTCAGGACAGGTATTTGATACCTGGCTACACTCTAGGTTGGTGGGATGACTGTGAGGCATCAATTCGATGCATTTGGGCTATTTCTTTTAGCCTTTTGTCCAAACCTTGTATCAAGTTCATCCCTGTGGAATGGAATGAACTCAGATTTGATAGACGGGAATTTAGTGAGAGTTAGAGAGTAGACAAGAGAACTGAAAATTGGTGAGGGATGTCATTGGTTTATTTGGCATTTTGGCAAGTAGACATTCGAAATTCTACAGGAACGTCCATCTCATAAAGTTTGTTCCAATAAACAAAACACTACCTTATCGAATAGCATTATAAATGAAAGAAGGGGACTTGTGTACCATGTTACACCTATGAGGAAGAAGGTGGAGAAAGAAGTGCATCAATCTTATTCACATTGATTTTCAGTGTATGGGCCCGTGTATGGAACTTGTGTTGGTAGTTTTTCGGGAGACATCCAACTTCATCACTTGAAATTTTTTTAGGAGAAATATAATGTATCTTTACTGTCGTGGTTTTATTTTTCAATTCTTTCATAAATCATTATTCAATGAGGAAAACTGTATGAACACGTGCATATGCATATACAATCAGTCACTCACATACACACCCACACCCTTTGGAAGGTATCCATTTTCTGCTTCAACTTATATTGTCGAACGATGGATGTCTTGTCAAACAGTAATGTGCAATAAATATGCTCCATCTGATTTAGTTCAAAACTGTTGCAAGATTGTGTTCAAGTATACCAAATATTTTTTGGATTCATGTATTCTTTGTTCGTTCATTTGTGCTTTATTGCTTATAGCTATTGAAGCACATGCTATAATGGACTCTGGGTGTGCGTGTGTTGGTATTTAATTTCCTTACTGGCATGCTTTTATGTGGCCCAAATGGTGAGAGGTACCTCCTGAGGAACCCCTGGACATCCTTAGTTTGGCATGATGCCATCACACTTTGATTCGTGCATATATCCATAATTTTTGTCTTCCTCCCCTATTGCATTTGTGTGGTTAGGAGGTTCCACTGAATTGGTTGTCAAAGAATTTACAGACTTTATGAGGCAGAGGCTCACATTTAAGAACTTACATATTCTTGCCCATGTTTTGCAGTATCATCCTGATGTTAGCAAAGATTCTCAAGCTGGAGAGGTGTTCAAGAGCATCCGTCAGGCGTATGAGGTGAGTAATTACTGACACATAATAGGTGACCTTGTTTCTGTGTAATCTAATATCATAAACTAAGCCTCTTTGGTGTTGGACCTAGGTTAATAATAAGTTAAAGAACCAAGGATGAAACTATTTATTTCAACTTTCAGTGAGTTTTTTTTCTTTTACTCTTCATATTCTCTCTCAGGAAATCCATTTCCTCCTCTACACCCAATCCTCTCTCTTCCCACCCCCAACTTCTACCATGTTGTAGATGCTTTTGTTTTCTTTTTACCAACTAATGCTTTCATATGTATGTAAAACTGGAAGTCTCTTTTTGTTCTTTTGAGAAGACCTTTATATTTTGACATCTATATTGTAATGGATGGTATTTACATAAAACCAAACTTAATAACATTGGTTTCCCATAAGCCTCTTGTTTCATTTTTTATTTTTTTATTTTTTTTTGCATTTTCTTTTTCATTCATGTGTAGTAACGCAATTACAGCGCCTTCATGTTACCTATAAACAGATTCTATCCAATGAAGCAACGAGGGCTCAATATGACCGGGAACTTAGATTACAAAAAGATACTGGTAGGCAACATAGTGGAAAATGGAACTACAGCACTGAATTTGAAGATGGGGTAAGGATCTATAAGTGGGCTGAAGTGCGACAGAAAATGCAACGCGAGAGATACTGGGAACGTTATAATGTTAACGAAGAGAGTTCGTCCTATGGTAAAACTGATGGAGCAACTGAAGAAGGAGAGCCAGAGCAAGAGAGAGGTTCCTTCAGTGAAGTGCTTAGATCAGCCTTCGTATCTCTGTTTCTATTGCAGACATTTGGATCTCGGTTATCTCTCACGTTTAGCAGCCTGATGGCCTTGTTTGACAGGAAATTGGATGCCGGATACAAGATTGGTTATGTAATTGCTTGGGTTTTGGGTGGGAGAGGCGGGATCTTGCTGACTTTGTGTCTGTCGTTTGCAAGTTGGGTTTGTGGGAAAACCAGCAGCAATATGGTTGCTCTGGTGGTGGTAGCCATGTGGATCGGCTCCAATCTTGCAAAATTTGCACCGCTCCCGCAAGGTGCCCTGCTCACGCTTCTGTACATGTCTATTAAGCTACAAGTTGATTTGAACTAAAAGAAAGGCTGCTGCTGCGTCTCCCAATGTGACGCTTAAATGTCGTTCTCTCCCTTTTTTATTTTCTTGGTTTAATTTAAAGAATGATGTTTGTACATATGTTATACATGGCAGGGGTGTAAACTGGTTATTTGGCAATGGATTTAGATGAACAGTTGGATCATTTGGATTTTAGACGACGGAGTATGGACCGATCTTTGTGGACTAAATCTTCATTATCTAGCAATGCTGTATTTTGTTTTGGTAAAAGACTAAGGGTAATGTTAGGAAGACAAAAGACCAGAACATATCATCAACCTCCTCGCCAGTGAAACGATAAAAATTAGGAAGAAATTAAAATAAAATCAACAAGATTAATTTGCATGGTTTTGCAATTATATACCCTCGATTGGAAAAAATAGACAAGCATGCTTGTACAATTTGGCAATCAACAACTAACATTTTACTTTGACTTGGTTCATCTCCTTGAAATTCCTCCACAAGTATTTCCCGCTGGCCATGTCCACAAACAACCAGAAGCCATTCTGAATCATCTGCAAATTCAAAACCCGACATTAATAAAATGAATGAGAGAGAGGGAGAGAAATAATACTTGAATGGAATAATAAAGAACAAAATGAAGGAGGAAATAAACAGAAATTTTTTCAATGCTACGAGCATTGAATGGCACTGATTGGTTTGGATTATTTGGTCCCGTGAATCCAGACCATCCAACGGCTGCGTAGCACCAAAGTGGAACTTGGAAATAAACATACAGTTTTAAAATTGAATGCATCTTCTTCTTGTATGGGTGATCCTATAGCATTTTCGTTGTTGGTAGAATCCAGCTGCGAGATCATCATGTCGGTTCCGTCGGGAGAAGAACAAACCGTCCTCCACGCGAAGTATCCTGCAAGGATTGCTGAGAAGAAGACCAAGATGAACCTTAGAGGACACATTTGATTTAATTTGTACGAGAGATGGAAAGAGAGAGAGAGAGGAGAGAGGTGTTGGATTTGGATGAAGCTCTGGGAGACCAAAAACAGAAACCCTAACTAAGCTGCTAGTTGTGTTTGTAAGGAAGATGGAATAATAGAGAACCAAAAGAAAGAAAGCCCTCGCTTTTTGAAGGTTGATGAATTTGTGACGACATTGACTTTGAGGGAGGGAGAAAGTGAAACCGCGTTATCGGCACGTAAGAGGAGAAGTTTCTTCTTCTTCTTCGTTTACCTTTTCTGGTGCATGTGTTAGGTTGCGTAATATCTGACGTGGGACGACGTTGTGTATTTCAAAAGATATCGAATTGTCAATGGTGGTGGGTAGCTAGCTGGCTTACCTGCTGCTCCTCTCCTCTTATTCCAGCAGGTCAACGGTTGTATGTATCCATGCCATCCTGGACATAGAGACAAGAGGTGTGCGGTCCACCATCTCCCTGAGGTGAGCTCCGTCCAGCCACCCGTCTAAACTTTATCTGATTTTGACCTCGTTTATTTTAGCGTGTTTTTGGATTCGGTCACTATTTATCAACGTTCTTTAATTGAAATTTTGTTGGTTTTTAGTTTTTTTTATTGAAGTCTCTAAAATTGATGCAATAATGCATTTCTATGTAGATTATTATAATTTTTAAATTAAAATTTGATATTTGTAGTTATTTATATTAATGAGATTTTAAATAAAATCCATAATTTGTTGAAAATATTAAAAAAATATCCTTAAATAAAACCCATGATTTTTCATTACTTATATTAATGACATTTTACATACCAAAAATTGGTAATTTTTATATGATACATTTTATATACAAAAAGTTGGTACATTTTATACAAAAATAGGTGATACGTTTTATATATTGGGTACATTTCATATAAAAAAAAACAAACAATGGGTACATTTTACACAAAAGAGAGGGTATTTAAAAAAAAAAAAAAAGGGGGCTACATTTTACATATAGCAAAGTGGTACATTTTTAAAGACAAATGGATACATTATTAATAAATTATGGGTACAAATAAAAGGTCAAAAAAATATGAGTACAAATAAAAGTTTGAAAATATGGACACAAAAGCAATTAATATATGGGTACAAACTAAAATTGAATAGAAAATTGGCACAATTTAAAAAAAAAGGTTGCAAATTAAAATGGATACAAACTAAAAATAAAAATATATAATACAAAATTTAGCCATAAATATAAATATATTAAATGTAATATTTCTAACACTAAATGAATAATTTAGAAATAAAATTTAATTATCTTGATATGTAACATATTTTATTATTGAAATAATTAATGATGTTTATTAAAACCAAGGGTGACACGCCCCGACCCGGAAAGGTCGACGCATGCTGGCCGTCACCGTGAAGTGACGTAACCATAGGGGTAAGTGATGTAAAAAGTGTATAAATTTAAATCGAACATAGAATTAATTAAAATTTGAAATAGTGACAGAGTGCACAAACGTGGGTGTGGCCCACTATAGTTATTCAGAGCTTAATGAGGAAACGACTACCGAAGAGTAGTCAAGCAACTAAAGTACGCTTATTACACATAGTGATAAGTTCATACGTCAGAAGCGGAATGCCGAATGTCAGAAACGTTTCAAGATTCCTCGAATGCCACGCAGAACAGCTATCTAGGTCCTGGAGGGGCGAAAAACAAAGTTGAGTGGGTCAGCAAAACAAACTTATGTGAAAACGTTTGGTTTGAACATACTAACCCCTCGCCGTAAAACAATTATAGTTTCCTTTATTAAAAGCACATTATGAGTAAGTATGTACGTATATATATATATCCACAATACTAAAGCCAAGTATACATGATAATATACAAGTCAATTCATGATGAGATCGATGCTGCAGTTATATAATCATATGACAATGTTATAAAACAGTATCGCTAAATACTCATCCATCTAATGCTGGCACACAAGTTCGAACAGATAACTCTGATACGAACAGGACTGGGTGTAATCAATACGCTCAAGTACTACGATCACGTGAAGACTGGTGCAAAAGCACATCACATACAAGTCGGATTGCCTAATGCAATCTACCCGACAGGACTGGCACCTAACCTGGATCCAGACGAGCGAACGGTGCAATGTGAACATACACGTGAAGGACTGGCCCTGGCCCTGGGGCAAGTACTAACACCAGTGCAGCAAGATGAGTATGTATATAAACATGTATGAATGTCATGGCAATTATATCTCAATTATCCAATATTTAGCAACATATACGTAAAGTGAAGCATTTTATGAAGTTTGGAAACCATAAATATGTATAGGTATAAAAACAAACTGCCCACTCACAAATACGTCGTTGGGTCGTGGTCTCCGGGCCTAGCTTGGTCTCGTAATTCCTCTGGATATATTTCTCCTATTTATACATAATTTATATGAATTAATTAACGCTTAAATACGGGAATTTAAATAACACTCCCATAGATTGCTCAAACCTAAGGTTTGAATATACCAAATTGATCTACTCGACAACATGAACATCCCCATATTTTTAAAATAATTTTTGGACTTACCACGCGCCCTCACGCGCCAAACATGGCACGGACCTACGCGCCCCCACGCGCGGTCACGTGCCACGCACGCTGACTGTCCCTGTCACGCCGTTAGGAATATTCTTCGGAATATTCCGTCAAGTCCTAACGGAAACCGTTAGTTTTGACTGACGGCGTCGGAATATTCCTCGGAATATTCCGTTAAATCTTAACGGTGACCGTTAAAGATCACTGACGGCGTTAGAATATTCCGTCAGAGTTGACGGAATATTCCGTCAGAGTTGACGGAATATTCCGTCGTCTTCTCCGGTGGACCTCCGGCGACACTCCGGTCGCCGGAAACTGGAAAATTTTTGTTTTCTTTATATCTTCTTCATTTTTTATCCATTTTTCACCAATTTTATATCAAATTGAAGCCCTAAGCATGTAGAATCACGTTACATAGATTTCAAGGCTTAAAAATCACAAGATATTTCTCGAGATCGTTCGATAATTCGGCTTACCTACAAATTCGTCGATCTCAGCCCTCCGACGTCCAAATCCTTCCAAACGAGTTGCTCCGGGGTTCCTGGGAGCATTTTAAGATCCGTGGTGATCTTAGTTTTCTTTAAAACTCAACCAATAAAAACTTGATGAACAGTGCTATAAACGGAGCTTGATAGTTCAACGTAAGAACGTCAGATTTCTTACCTGAAAATGACGTAGATGAACTCGTGAGGTTCCAAGGAGTCCAGCTGTGATTTTAGATCTTTGATTCTTCGAAGTTTGAATAATTTCGAGTTTGCTCCGTGGGTATGTTAGAGAGAGAGAGAGCTTTGAGTTTCTGAGAATTTGATGAGAGAGAGAGAGTCAGTGCTTAGTGAGAGAGAGAGACTGAGAATGTGATGATGATGTTAGGATTAGAATAACAGAATTTGGTGAATGTGTGAGTTGTAAGGGACGGGGGGAATGGGGTTTGGGATAAACAATTCCGAGTGGGATAGGTTTGGTAAGGGTAGTGGAGTAGGGTTGGTGAGAACTAGGTTTTACACAAAATTTCTACTAATTTAAATTTACCCTAATATAGTTAAAACGAGTAAGCGTAATATGACGTTTTTGTAATATTCAACGACAAGGGTACAATCGTCATTTTACACACACGGGGAGAATTTACATAGAAAGTTTGGGACGGGTCGCCACAAAGGGACCTTGAATAAAAATTGAAAAGAAATAAGGTTTCAATCAATGGAGTTGAAAAAAAAAAGAGATGAGAACCTAATTTCTCCTTTATTTTACTATGCAATCTTTTTTACACATTTTAACGCATTTTAGTCAATCTCACCTCCAACTTTACCTCCAAGTTTATTACTTAGTAACTCGATTCGCCCATTTTTTACTTATTCAAGTGCAACTTCGATCATACGCACATGGACATAGACGAAAGAATATAATGTTGTAGACGTTGAGATGGATGAAAAATGGCTCACTAAATGAGGTTCATATACTCAATAATAGCATGATAAATTCCCCATAAATAATAACAGTTAAATTGATTTCGTTGAGGAGATCTGGTCAACTGTGTAACAATTTGTAGCTTGTTTTTGCCTACTTTCAAATCATACATAAAATTAAATATATATAAAAAAAACTAAAATTGCTTTTACAAACATTTAACCACAAAGGGTGCAAAATGTAGATAACTCAAAAGTTATACGAATTCTTAATCGTCATTCAAACCTCATTAAGTGTCTAGGATTGAGTTTGGTTGGAAACAATTCACTAGATTCAAGTTGGAAGAAGACATAGATGCAACTTTCAAGTTGGGCCAATGAAATTAAAAAAAAGGTGACGTCATTCATTACATTTTTTGGCCAATGATAGTCATTTGAATCATTTTATCACGCAACATACAATGATTTTAGTGAATTCTCTAACCTACTGCAATCCATTCTTGACACCAAAGCGTGCACAAGTTGAAAGAACGAGAGTTCTCTACTGTATGTGTTGTACTTACTACTTGTTCTTAGACTCGTTCGGTGATGTAAGACAGAAATCCAATTATTTCACGTGCAATAAAACTAAAAGAAGAAAGAGCAATAAAGAAAAGTGATTGGAGAATTGGTAATTCATGCGTTAATAGATTATTTGCTATGGTCATATTTCAAGTTCTTTTGAAGTGGAGGTGACTGATGTATAACAAATGGCAGAATGGATCGAGGAGGAGATAGACCGTCGGAAGACAAAGGGACGTAATCATAAAAGAGGTGTTATTTTCCCATAAAAGTAGCTTGAGCCATCTTTTACAAAAAATCATCAAAACAGCAGTCTCCTAATAAATGGAGTCTTTTGGGTTTCAAGGGCTTTATTATATGTCCGTTATTTTCATTTTAATTTCACAAGTCTTTTGAGTTTTCCAAGAGGTTGTAAAAGACTTATTTAAGCCATAGCTTTGTAATCATCTTTTGATCTTTTCAATCAATTAATCAAATTATCCTTTGATATTTCTGGCAAATTGGTGGACTCCAGTAACTTTTTATACAAGTGATTACGTTGGTAGCCATTTCTTTGCTTCGTGTTGCGTTATTCGGTAAGCAGAATAGTAACATGAGAGGTTTAGCTAGTCCAATCCTCTTTGATAATCAATTCCAACCATGTGGATTAAACATCAAGTACCATGAATTCATTCGACCAAAAAATGGAGCAGTTTGATTGAGAAATGAAGAAAATGGTCGCAAAATAGGAGTTGGGCTCGCATGCATGTGACTCGCAAACTCAAGCATTTATCCATCTAAATCTTGAGAACCAACCCAAACTAAGCGGGCTTCAAAAAATTTGTATTGAAGAAATCGTTTTGTTTGAGTGGATAGCGTGTTGAAAACACTACACATGCTTAGGCGTACCACGTCATCCATATGGTTGAGAGGTTAGTTGTAATTACGTACGAAGCCCTCTACAATTACATGCAGCTACAAGGGAATCCGAATATCCATGATTTAGAGAGACCATATATTTAAATTATATTTTGTAAATTATAAAACATCGTTGTTGTTAGTTGGATTATCACTTAAATGTCGATTGACGTGCTTATTTCTTATTGATGGCATATCACATGATTTATAAATTTAATCTAAAAAGTTAGATACCTAGCATTTTTCTTATTTGATTCATGGGATAAATTAACGATCAATAATTACGTTAATAAGATGATTAATCTCATTTTCGTTCATTTTTGAATGATTAAAGCAGGATTCAGTCAGCATATAAAGAATCTTGAGTGCTACTCCAAATGGATGGAATCTATATCTTGTGCCCCCGTAGTGGGGAGGCGGTAGATTTTGGTACTCTGATATGGATTTCCAACAAAGATTCTTTCTTACTAGTGATTCCATTATCTCACCAATATTTTGGCCCCATTTTAAATTTACCATCAATTTATTAATGAATGGAGTGTTAAATTTCTACTAATGCGTTACATGTTCAAAACTTCATCATTTTTTTTAAATTATTGTTATAATTTCAAACACTCTATTTTCTTTCTTCTTCTCTATACTTTACATATTTCTAACCATTATGGCTGTCTAGCTCATCAATTATTCTTTCAAGGTTATTTTGTAATTGTCTAGTCAACTTTTTCGGTTTCATTCGCAAATTCGAAAAGTAAAAGATAAAAAAATAAAGAAACTCTTTGGACAGCAAGTGCAGAAGTTGGGGTTATTCGATCAACTTGGTTATATATAAATAGATTCCGACTCAGCAAATGAAAAATGAAACGGGGAACAAATTCCCTTATTTTGACCCCAACTCATCGGAGCTATACACCAAATCAATCTCTATTTGCTTTTGCTATACATTTGCTATTCAGATTTAAGTTTGCTATATATATATATGGGGATTTAGGCTTCGAAAATTAAGGGGTTCAATCGTTAAAGATTTAAGTTTTTTAATATAACAGAATGCGAAGTGTGCAAAAAAATTTCAATTTATTCACTGAAATCTTTTGTCGAATGCTTTGTGGCATTGTTGTTGTCAGCCGAACTATGTGCGCATATGTCAAAAGATATAGACATATATATGTCGAAGCAATCTGATGAGTGGTATCGAAAGAATTCGTCTAATACTCTCGAAGCAATTTGTCAAGTGATGCCATGATATGCCTACCATGCATTACCTCAAACGCTTATGGACACAAAAATGGCCCATACCAAAATTCAAAGAATCATCAGAAGACTTTCACATGTAAATTTTTAGACTCTAAGTAGCCATGGGACCACTTTGGCCTCAGTAAACATCTACCACTGCATGTTTTTATCTTTTTATTTAATATTATTTTTGAAGTTTAACGAAGAAAAAAGAAATTATAGGAGTGAGCCCCTTCCCTACAATTTTATAACAAGGAATCAATGCAGAGGCTCCACTAGACTGACCAATTAACTTAAGCAGCAAGCTTGTTATGGATGTAGGGAGATAGCAGCTAGATAGTGTTCATAGGGCTTAGTGGGAATGCTCCTTTGATGTCTTGTTTTTATCTCTTTATCGCTTTAATTTGTTGGCACCAAGGGGTGTTAGAGTTTGGTGTATTGCGTAGTGGATTCCAACCTTTTGACCCTAGGCCTCCCTTCTATTTCTATTGGCTTCACTTAATTTCATGCCTTCTTTGTAAGCAAAAACAAAAGCACTTCATCACCCTCATTCTAATGCTTTATGAGCAATGTTTGTGAATTTTCATAAATTCTCTGTCACCTTATGTCATTGGCACAATGTTTTATAATGTTTGCATATAAATTGACGCTAAACTATGAAGTAACAGAGAATCTATAAAGAATCTCATACTGAGAAAGTCTCCTTTAGCATCTCTCTTGCTTTATATCCCATTATAACAACCACTTTAGTTTTTTATTTGTATAATATATTAAGAACAAATTACTAATAAAAAGAACAAAATAAAAACACTTGCTCTCTGTTAATCATTGGCATGTATCTCTATCTTGTTAGGCCAATGATCATTTACGAAATTTTGTTGTGTTGGTGAAAAAAAGTGCATTCACAAATTTGCATATATATATACACACACACACGTGTGTGTCCCAAAATTTCAAGTATACAAGGATTGATCAACTCTAAAGATTTAATTTTGTATTAAAAAATGTAAAACTCTGAAGATTTAATTACATTCTTAATTATGGGTTGAATTAAGTGTAAAAATGTGTTCCTCCTTTTATTTCCCTTATTAATTTAGGACATGTTCATTTGACGCCATGTGCATGTGCTTGTAAGTTGCAAAATTTTTATTCTTACCACATTTTATATTGTATTTGTACTACTTTTTTAATAGGAATATGATTCACATGTGTCGATGAGTTTTACTACCTCTATGAAATATAATATAAAAAATATGATAAATGTAGTATTACCCTGTAAGTTATAATGTAATTTGTCTATTATCATGTCATACGTATGAAACATCATACTAGTCCAATATCTTGGCTTCTTTATGTGTCACAAACTTGCTGTTTGAAATACTAATCGATCCTATATGACAATATGGTTCGTGGCCTGTGTGATCCATCAATTGCTATTTGTTTGTATACCACAGTTACCGTTCGATCGGGAGCTTTGTTTCATTCTTCACCGCAACAATGAATCATGGAGAAAAACATGAAAGGAAATTTTGGGAAGATGTATCTCCCATGCATATATGTGGTTTATATATATCGGGAAAAGGTAGATGCTATATCACCATAAGACGTCTACCAATTAAAAAAAGGGAACTTTAACGAAAAACCACATTTTTACACTAAAAAGTCAATCCTGGCACTATTCACTTTACTCTTTATTTTGTCCTTATCATTAAAAATCAAAGTTTTCAAACCCTTTTCATTAGTTTTCCTTTAAAAAAAATGTTAGGGAGACTATCTTTTATATTATATTTTATAAAATACATGATGCGGCAGTTAATTATTGCATTCCATTTTTAATGATTAAAGAAAAATATAACAATTAACCGACACATCATAGTCATGTAGTATATATCTAAAAATGGTCTCTCTAGTATTATCCCATCAATAAAATTTCATTTTTCTTGGATCACTTTAACCAAAATTATGACCAAAAAGGTTATTCTATTTAGACACATAATATTAATATTGTTAATACACTCTTTATTCCATGTGGACTTTATCTATGCGTATGTATATATGCAGAATCCACCTCTATTTGATAATGTCAATTAGTGTACGTCTGACGGTCTGAGTTTTGTATGGCCGAATATTTATTAGTATTTCACGTGATCAAATACATTAATCAAATCCAACATCGTTAACAAGAAGAAATAATTGGCTAGACCGACAACTTGAAGGAGATTCTTTTGATCATTAAATTGTCGTGATTGAATTAGCAATGTTTATCATGGTTTTCCTTTATTGATTAAACGTGCCTTGTTTTGCATCTTTTCAGCTGACATAGCCTGAATAGTTTAAAGATCTAAGTAAAGCAATCTCTCTCTCTCTCTCTCTCTCTCTCTCTCAGTTGTAAATTGTGTCTATATATAATTGCTACACGAGTTATAACACGTATAATATTGCTATATACTTGTGTTCTCTCCATGTGGTAACATATTTGTCCCCTGGTTTAAAATTAACATAGTTTTATTGTCCGAAAATAATAATCGAATCGTTCATTATTTTAATTACTATCTAAAGATTATACCTGAAAAAAATATTTAATTTAGAAATCGTTCAGTCATTTATGCTTGTCAAATCAATTGACTAGCATTCTTGCGGAGAATCATCCATTTGTTTGATGCATATGATTGGCTAAAAGATCTATAAGTTGAATGATTTTTCACATATATGATCTTTAGATGGTGATAAATAGAACAAACGGTTCCGATTATAATTTTCATACAGAGAAGATAAGTTATAAGTGGAGGGACAATAGGTGCCCCATAGAAGAACACAAGCATTATTCTGCTATTAATATGTAATGCTATAATTAAGAGGCATTTTACTAGACCACATCATCATGCCTCATGTTTCCACTAGTCACCTACAAATAAGAGAGAGTGTCTCAAACGCGATCGAACACTACAAATACTACCATGGAATGCGACCAAAGGAAATACTACAAAGGACTACTAATTGCTCTTCCAATTTGAGAACTTTGAATTAGTAGTCAAAACTAAACCATCCTGTAACAAGTTTCAGTTTCACATATATATGTGATGGCTGTGCAATGTGGGTTTCGCGTCGGATTCAAGTACCTCTAGATGCATATGCATGCGCCCCTTGTCTCATGTAATAATTTCACTTTTCAAATCTCTCTCTCTCTCTCTCTCTCTCTCACACACACACACACACATTATTGTTTCTAATCCTTTTATTGTAAAACTGAATACTTAAGAATGATGTGTGTGGAAATGAAAGGAAAGGTGGCTGTGTCAAGTGTGGATCGTGCGTAGGAATCCAAGTGGTGCAAAATCCTGCAGGGGCAGGAGCATCGTATATATTCGTATTCGTGTCCTGTTAGATGGAATTAATCATCATGGTCACCACTTTACACTTTGCAGAATGATACACACACACACACACATATATGCGCGCACACACACACGTCTCAACTCTCAAGAATATGGAATTCCATATATAGTAGCAATAGCTAGAGAATTGGATTCTACTTTTGTCCTAATTCCCTCGGTTTTACTCCTTATATGTTCAACATTGACATCTATAGATATATATTTTTATCCACGCTTAAAATTCGACTTCCATCAGCGTCTTGACCCTTTTTGACTCTTGAGTAGCCTTTCAACTAAGCTCGATTGATCAGTTTTAGCTGCCGCTGCAGTTCAGGCTCCTCCTGTTGATCTCTCCCTCTCCCTCTCCCTCTCTCTCTCTCTCTCTCTCTCTCTCTCTCTCTCTCTCTCTCTCTCTCTCAATTAACCAGTGTAAGTATAAATACATACATATATATATATACATACATACATATATATATATATATATATATTGTTCCTTGTCTATCTGAAGTCCACAATTCTCACAATTCTTTGGCTATTGATCTGTATCGGTTTTGGAACCTGGTGAATTTATCATGATCGGTACCAATTTTGTACTTAATTTGCTTAAAATATAATATTACTTGCATGCACATAGCTATCCAGGTCATGACAATGTGTATTTTTCCGTTTCAGCAAAAGGTTTGTGTGATAATATTGTTCTTTTTCTTTCATGGTTATATAAAAAGGTACATGCACGTACCTTTCTTGAATAAAGAAAATGGAAATGGAAAATAAACGTTGAAAACATAGTAATACTAGCTCCTTAAAAATATGATAGGTTAGAGAATTACACGTGTTAAGAAGCTAATTCACATGTATTAAATACGTACATAGTATTTGTATGGCTAATTCACATGTATAAAATTTGCTAGGACTGCAAATTTTTAAATGCTGAAGGGTGACCTTGCTGTTTATATGGCTTATTGATCCTTCAGTTTCCACAAATCTGAGAACCATTTCTTTCTTTTCTTTGGAGACAAAAGTGATCTCATAAGTTTTTCTGCGCATCATGCTTTTTGGAAAATAAAAGGATGGTGGTTGTGCTATATGTCGTGGCGTGCACACATCATTAATTATTTACTTGATAAATGATAGTCGAATATTTTATCCTAGCTAATATGTTGATTAGGAGCAGGAAAATTAATGAAAAATGTTTGAAAACTTTGAGTTTTAATCAAAATGACAAAAAAATGTTATAAATGAATAGTATCAGGAGTAATTTTTTAGAGTAAAATTGACTTTTTTTCATTAAAGTGAACAGTACCGGGAGTGTTTTGTTAAAAGTCTCATTAATAAATGCTTGATCGTGTATCTAAAAATGTGATGTGATTGATATAATTTGATAATTGATATATTAAATTGTTTGCAATGGTTTTGTTTTCCCAAATATAATGCGCAAACAAGTGCATTGCAATAGGAGAAGCTGAAATACAAAAAAATATTTTCCCAATAACACAACAGAACCATTTCTGCCACAAGCCACCTATATATCTAACTCCCAATTTATTGAGAGTCACATGTGTGATTGATTGGAAGAGTTTAGGTTGTTCTCTTTGATTTTCAGCCATTTCCAAAAATAATTACGGATCATAATAAGAGCATCTCTAAAAGTGTTGCCATCACAGTTGAGAGAATTCACGTATGTATACTACGATTAACATTTAAGAGCATCTTTAAAAGTGTTGTCAAACATTCTACGTGGATTATTTTGATTGAAAAATAAAAACTAAAAAAAAATGGTTTTTTGGTTTCAAAGGAAATGCCAAAATTCTACATTGATTGACATTTTCCACTTTACTGCCAAATTTGAAGGCAATGTAAAAAAATTCTATATTTATTATTTTAATGATGGGCTCACATATATTTTTTTAATATTATTTTTCTTCATTTATTGATTATTTTATTATTAAATTCTAACCCACTTGATTTTATAAATAAATAGAAAAATATTTTAATTTAATATCTCAGTTGGATATGAGACTTTTCAAAAGGTTATTTTGTCACATTAGTTATAAAAATGAAATTTAACATTTTAATTTCACATCAATGCTTTCTTTAATATGAGTTTTTCCCCCTTTTTCTCTTGTAGTGAGGTGAGAACTTTCTTTTTGAGTTGCTTATTCTTTTTGGTTAATCTATTAATTTTAGAGCACTCACTAAAGTTGAAGTGAGTAGTGCTGCTGCTTAATTAGAATCTAATTGTGTATATAATTAATGCTGCTAATCCTAATCAAGTATTATGAGTGTGAGAATCTTCAAGTTGATTAAGTACTGCAAACAATTAGTGTGTTCGGAGAACAAGTTCTATCGTAAGAGCGAATTGTCAGCAAGTATTAGCACAATTTTTATTTTTTGGACTGAAAAAATATATAATATGCATATGCATGCTAGGGTTGAAGTTCATAAAATGTTATCCTTAATGATCATTTACCTTGAAATTTTTTTATAGAGTGCAAACTGATGTATGTTTCTCCATCTTATATCTAGGTTCGTAATAATAGCTAGCTGCTTTTAGCTTCTGAGACAGACAGACACTTGAAGGAGCAAAGATGAATGCATTAGTGGCAACCAACAGAAACTTTAAGTTGGCTGCTCGGCTTTTGGGATTGGACTCCAAGCTTGAGAAAAGTTTACTCATACCATTTAGGGAAATCAAGGTAATTATGCATATAATCTCCTTGCTCTTAATTATTGGTAGATTTCAGATCCTCAAACAAATGTGGTTATTTTCTCCTTTCGTTGCTTTTGAACTATATATTTCGTTGCAGGTTGAGTGCACTATACCGAAAGACGATGGCAGTTTGGCTTCATTTGTTGGCTTCAGGGTTCAACATGACAATGCTAGAGGCCCCATGAAGGGAGGAATCAGATATCATCCAGAGGTATATGCATACTTTGTTAAGTTCCACTTGTACGAAAAATGCGAATGGTTGTCGTATGTCAAGACTCGCTGCCATGAAATTGCCTTTAATTGTTATGGATCCTTTTATGGAAAATGTAGGTTGATCCAGATGAGGTGAATGCTTTAGCACAGCTAATGACATGGAAGACGGCAGTAGCCAACATCCCATATGGTGGTGCCAAAGGTGGTATAGGATGTGATCCAGGGGAGTTGAGTCTTTCTGAACTGGAACGGCTCACCAGAGTTTTCACACAAAAGATACACGATCTTATCGGAATCCACACTGATGTTCCAGCACCAGATATGGGTACAGGTCCACAGGTTGAGCACTGCACATTTTCCGTTAATTCTTTACATGAGATTTGATTACAACTGAAAGTTGGCAATCAAGTTGATGAGCTTGAATGTCAGATAAACTTTGAACTGAATTTTAGCAATTTTCTCTTCTCAATCTTTTTCCCTTTTTTGGTGTTTAAACAGACCATGGCATGGATACTAGATGAGTACTCAAAGTTTCATGGCTACTCACCTGCAGTAGTGACTGGAAAACCTATTGTAAGTAAATCATGGAAAGTTACTTCAGTTAAATTGTCCTCTTTCATTCCGTTAAATTTTGTTTGCCTTTTTTTTTCCATACATTTCCGTAATTTGTTTTTCTTTTTTGGCAAATCAGGATCTTGGTGGGTCACTAGGAAGAGATGCAGCAACCGGAAGAGGAGTACTTTATGCGACAGAGGCTTTACTCAATGAGTATGGAAAGAGCATCTACGGACAACGGTTTGTTATACAGGTGAACTTATACTGATCACTAAAGGGTTACGAGGTTGAGGGTCTGAGACTTGAACCTAGATCAGATTTCTATTGATTAACTTGTTGTCTAAGTTAACTATGGATCTCAGGGTTTCGGGAACGTAGGCTCGTGGGCTGCCCAGCTAATCCATGAGAGTGGTGGCAAAATAGTTGCAGTGAGTGACATCACTGGAGCCCTAAAGAACAGCAAAGGAATTGACATTCCAAGCCTGGTCAAGCATGTCAAGGACAACAGGGGAGTCAAGGGCTTCCATGGTGGGGATCCAATAGAACCCAGCTCAATCTTGGTTGAAGATTGTGACATTCTCATTCCGGCAGCCCTAGGAGGTGTCATCAACAAGTACGTACTGCTTAATTCTAATAAGCAGTCGAAAACTACGTCAAGATTTTCGAAACATAATGAAAATCCATCTGTTGTTTTTGAATGTAGGGAAAATGCAAATGACATAAAGGCTAAATTTATAATCGAAGC
Organism: Crataegus laevigata; assembly: GCA_963580275.1. Lineage (NCBI taxonomy): Eukaryota > Viridiplantae > Streptophyta > Magnoliopsida > Rosales > Rosaceae > Crataegus > Crataegus laevigata. The sequence goes on from OY756952.1 coordinate 33,139,691, forward strand.
GGCTAATCATCCTACTGACCCTGAGGCTGATGAGGTCGGTGCTTCGCTAATTGCACGACAATTAGAGTTAAGAGGGGACAATTAAAACACCAGTGATGTTTAATTAGTTAAAATGAATATTTTGCAGATCCTGTCAAAGAAGGGTGTCGTAATTCTTCCTGATATATATGCAAACTCCGGAGGAGTTACTGTTAGTTACTTTGAGTGGGTGCAGGTATACATATTTTCACAACGTTTTAACTTTTCATGCCATGCTACTTAATTTGGTGGTGCATATATAAATTGCAGAACATTCAAGGATTCTTGTGGGATGAAGAGAAGGTGAACAATGAGCTCAAGACATACATGACCAAAGGCTTCAAAGGTGTGAAGGAGATGTGCAAAACCCATAGCTGCGACCTCCGGATGGGAGCCTTCACGCTCGGAGTTAACCGCGTTGCGAGGGCGACTGTCCTCAGAGGCTGGGAAGCCTGAGACTCAGCCTGAGACGCTTTGAATAAAGATGAGGGCTCTCCCACGAGACTCCATTTCGGTTTTACTGCTTTGGTATTTTGATACCGTACGCACGTTGCATTTAAATAACTTCAACTGCCATTGATGTTGCCTCCCAATTGGCAACATGGTAAGTAGTTAATTTGTTTGCTGCTTGCCACTGGCTGAACTACCTTGAGTTGCTAGTGTAGACTCGTATATTAAAGTTCAATGGGAACAAATGGTTTGGCTAATTTTGCTCACACATTATACACGCATAGCTTTACAGAAACCCTACCATACTAAATTTCTAGCATGCCTAGACAACGGCCAAATTACATGTTTTGCTTCCAAAAGAATCTTCAAAACTAAAACAACAGTCCTACTTGAATTTTGCTACCAGTATTTCTTACTCTTAGCGAGGCCGGTTGAGGCCACCATCTGTACAAAACAAAATGTAGGTAACAATTGAAACCTTAGGCTACCTCATCAATATTTCAATCAGTATATTGCGCATACACGATACAAAATAAAACGGAATATTAGAAACAGCTAGGGACGGAATAGAAAGGGCTTTGTTCTTAGTAATTAATACGACAAAGGAAATCTACACGATTTAGAAGATAATAGAACTCCATGACACCCAGTACTTGATCTTCTTATGTTGAGGTGGTTCTTCGGGTATGGTTGGGTGCTTCAGCCACCTACAACAAAGAAACATGAAAACGTAAAAAACGATATACTGCAGGTGCAAAGTTTCTGATCTGAAGTTGTGTTTTAACTTATAATGTCAGCACGAGAGAAACTAATCTGGCAAAGACAATGCAGCAATTAAAAAAGAAAGACCAAATAGCAAGAATTGATGATGTTCGACTCGAGTATAGAAGCCAGTAGCCAAAAAACTAACATCAGATTTCAAAGATTTGCCCACATCAGTGCCCTCAAGATGAGGTGGTGCAAAATACTGGCAACAGCCTATCACTTGCTTGCAAAACACAGTCACAAACAAAATCAAAAGTGTGTGACAAAGGAGCAAGCTGCTGCAAGAAACCTCCTTAAGTTCACCTAATGTTTCACTGGTTCTCATCCCTAACTAGCAAACTAACATCAGCCTTCCACATCAGCCATTAGCCACAGATAGTGCAACTAACCAAGATAACCCCAGTTCCATTACAAGTTTCCAACAAGTAAACTATGATTCGTTTGCATCATGTTAAATGACATTTTCAAGTTCCTAAGTTCCTAACCAAGGTTATTGCAAAACCCAGAACATATTTTGAACATTCATCACTAATTTGACTTCATGTAGAGATTAAAGTAGTATGCAACGACTTATGTGGTTCCACAAAGACTATTGCAACACCACACTGGAAGAAATCTAAATGAACAGTGATGAGGATCTACTACATCTATCATTTTACACGGGTATCCTACTAAATATTAGATAATAATGCTAGAGATAAATGGACGACTCTTCTTATTATTCCACCCCTGTTCCTACAGGGAGTACAAATGGACTGAGGAAGGCTTAATACCATCCCTCTCATCAGTCACTTCAATCTTTAAACAAGTGTCTAAGCGCTCACTAGTCATAAGAAAGTTAATGAGCAATTTTGTTTCTTTACCGCCAATATTTTCCCTGTATCCCTATGTTTTCTTGGTGAATTTAGTTTTTGTTTCTAGACCCAATATTTATGTCCAAAATATCGTCACACCTGGTGAACTCAAACCAATTAATTCTCTCATCTCTTTTTACACCCAACCAATCTCAAGTTCTGTAAGTTAACAACAACGTTCAAACCTCTCGCTCTCTCTCATGAACTTGATTTTTAAGAAACTGGAAATATTGAAATGACAATGCAAGAAATATCCCAAAACACTACTCTATAATCTCCCTATGCCCCTCTTCCTGAAATTAAGACCATGAAAATGAATTACTTTGCATTTTTAGGCCCAAGTGCCATCATCTGTATATATATGCTTTCTATTATTCTATATAATAGAAGTGGAGAAAAAGTGAATCCTGCCTTTGGAAGCTGGAAAGTGTCCAATGTTTACTTCAAAACCACGGCAGCATTTCTGAGAGCCAGATATCTTTGGACATATTCATTTGGAAGTGATCGTATGAGCTTAAAGATATCAGCATTGGCATAGCGGAGGTTGGTCCTTGGATCATAATAAGGTGCCTGCATGATGGAAAAAAGCATCAATCTCCACAGTGAAGATGACGAAAGTGGTAAAGAATGAATACGAAAGCTTTAAGCATTTATTAATCAGTTTATCTTAACATCAATACGAATGCGTCTCACAGAGAATATCTCTTTAAAACCTTTGATCAAATAAACCCTATACAACAAGGAAAAATAACAGGCAACATATATGAATGTCTGGCTGGATCCCAAATCAACCAAGTTTGATCAACTATTATAAGTTTAGGAGTCCAAAGATATTTTCATCAAACTCGGGCCATTAATTTTACATTTAATTGACGCCCGACGGCAGACCAGATGGCAACCTGAGCAAGTTCGGCCTGCCTTGGATATGAAATTAACTCTCAACTATTTAAATAAACAGACTGGGTAGCATGGAGGGTTTTTTTAACAGAATGATAGTCTGGAAAGTAATTAACTAACAACTAGGTAGCTATAGTGAATGAAAGGACAGGTTTCTAGGACACTGAATCAACGAACGAAACTCGTATGAGTATCTGAAATTTATGATATATATACAAAAAAATCCAACCTTGGTACTGTTAAATCAAATTTTCAGATTTTGGCAAAAGTTTTACATACCTCATATCCTGTTATATCACAAATTTTCTTGGATGGATGCATAGAGGGTGGGGATTCTATATTAACATCTGCAAGCATGAGACATTAAGAAAAACAAAATGAGAATAACACTTGACAGTAATATGCTTAAAATACAAAGCTAAAATACATATATCTATCTATACAAAGTTACAAACTAAGTAATTTCTTAAGCGCTATTACGGTCATAGTAAAGAACATACTTAGTTCTTCAATGGCAAAGAGACTTTCCGTTTGAATAACAATTTGCGCAAGGGGTAAAGGTGGAAGCTTGAAATTAATTATATCAGAATAACTTACAATTTGGTTCATCGGGTGGGTAATTCTGATAATTCTCAGCCTGAATGATCTGCTTGAGATGTTTCCAATGTCTCCCTCTTGATTGGCCTTTTGGATACTTCTCGTACATCTGAATGCGCTTGAAGCTCAAGTGGGTAGGCAACACTAGCTCTGCATCAACCACCTCGGGCTCCATATTTTCACTTGTAAAATTAACAAAGAGCAAAATTATTTTATCTTCCTAACCCCAAAAATTACAGAACCACCTCTGGTCCAAGCAAAAATTAAAGACTGAAAAGCTGGAATTTCCTCGTTGATTGGAAGATATGCAATCTAAGGGCTACAGCTTGTTCGCTAATTTGGGAACTCATACAAAGAAAGGAAATTGAAAACATCAAAGGAAAGGAATCGTTTCGTCTCATGTATGTACCTGTGGATTGAGAATGCGATGCCGCTGGAATTCTTGGGTTTTGGTTTTGCTGGAGAGAGATGACGAAGGCGGAGACAACACTCGGCTCTTCTGGTGTGAATTGTGATTGTGAAGCTGCTACACCAAACCAGTGTGTCTGGACTCTGCTCTGCTCTGGTCTGGCAACCCATGGGATACAATATGGGGGTCCATTTTCATGCCTTTTGTCAATTTCATAGCCCAGTTCTGTATTCAGTCCTCAATATCCAAGGCCTATAAATTTAGTCGGATTATATATTATAATTAAACTAATTACAGAGTAGTGTTATACTCACCCACCACTTGTTCTATTTTCCCGACCATCTTATATAGATATTTTATTTGTCTTTTAGCTATAAGGTGATGCATACAACCAATATCTAATAAAATAAATTCATTACTTGACGTGACATGTACACATCACTTGTCACATTAAATGAGACACAAGATGTGACATGCCTAGCATTTTTCAATTTATAAGGTTTGATTTAGGTGGTTTTGGGTCTGAAATTAACAAATATTTTTTTTTTTGAACTTTGTTGGCAGCCGAAAGGAAAAGAGTTATCATTGGGACTCAAATTCTTATGTGCACTTTAAGCTACATATATTTAGAGTAGTATCGAAAGAAATTTTTGCAATGCCAGTAGTAACATCTTAAAAAGAATTTAATAATTCTAATGACTCGTTTACTAATCCATAATCAAACTGGGAAAAAAGGAATTGATAAAGAGTTCAAACGGAGAGGAGTCAAAATTGAATTCTAGGTTAAATTGTTTATTAAAATTTTTTGGAATTAGAATAGAATTGGTATATAAACGGTTTACTAATTCATCTGAATCGGAAACGTGAACGATTAAATACCCATACGTGAACGATTAAATACCCATACGTTTGTCACGGACGGATTCGCGAGAGTGTGTTTGCTTGCTGTGCGCGAGAAGGAATTGGTCTGTTTAGGGTGAACTTGAACGATTAAATTGGGAGCATCAAATCTGATTACTTAACCTCCTTTTCTTAAGATTAACGAAATACTATAAAGTAGTTAAAATTCATAGGAATTGCCAATCCAGATCGTATCCATAAATTGGTTTGCAGGCAAGTCCTAAACAAGCTTGTTATGTTTCTATTTACCACCTTTCAAGTTCCAATCCAACACAAAACAGATTAAGCAATACAAACATAACATCATGCTTGTTGGTTGCGGCCACATGTTTTCCAGATATAATTCCATCATTTCGCTCCTACTTGCAGGGAAATGAAGGATTATCCAACTACTCAAAGACCCAACTTGTGAAAAGCTCTCAAAAGCTTCACTCGCATTTTTCAGGTATAAACCACATATACACTCAACAAATTAGCAAACTGTCCGTCCGTAACAAATCGATGCAATATAGAGATTTTTTGACCATTTTTCCTGCATAAACACACCAAACAAACAACCCCAAGTTACGCAGAATCCAGCGTCAGTGATAATTGTCGTCTATATGCCTCAATAGTAATACCTCTCATCTACTGTGGTAAGCGGAGACCTTTGAGCCCCAGATTATAAAGAATAACAGAAAACTGACACGAGACACTGTTTCTTACCTTTACATGGCTGCTTGGGAAGGCGGACGTACGCAGAGTTTCTTGAGTTTCATCCATCAACTTGCGTTTTGGTATGCTCAAAATGAAGGCTGCTTGATCAGCGGTGGCAGCCATAGATGTTATTCTGTAGCCACTTTCCCATCGCCTGTGGATGCCTTCGCTTGGGTATACAAAATCAAGCTCCACAACCTTGTATTTTCAAACCAAAATGCAAAAGTGGGCAAATGAGTAATCTTCAAATAAAAAAAAGAACATAATTTACAAATACAAGAATTCTACAGAGTTGACTTGAGTAATAATATACCTGTTCTGAAAATCCAGCATTCCTGGACATAACAACACCCCAGCGATTGGCAGCGGTTGTCATGGATGTTACATGGAAACCTTCTTTCCACTTCTTATTTATCCACTTGAAGGGAAAAGATTCACTTACTTTGTACGACTGCTGGGTGTACGGAGTGCCTATATACAACACCATACAGCATAAATCAGTGCTTAGGACAGTGGTCCGTATTACATAAAATATAACGGTCTCCCAATTTGAATGTCTCATTTACCAGCACAACATGCAGATGATCAAAATCCATACACAAGCGTCTTATAACACGCAAAAACACACATTCCCATGTGCTCATTACTATGCCAACTTAAATTTAAAAAGATTAATATTAAAATTTTCAACACCAGTTTGGGCCACGGCTATAGAACTTCAAATGGCAATTCTAGAGATATAGAAGCTTGACTAATCAAGGCATTCCGATCCACAAACCACAATGGATCCAAAAACCAGTTGAGGACAACATCAGAGAAACAAGAGATTAGGGATTTGGAAAAATAAGAAATATAACATATTTCCCGATTAACCAGTGCCACAAAGGTGTATAATAGAAGCACACAACACATTTCCATGCAAAAAATCAATCTCATAATCATTTAAATATTAATTCCAATGGTATAAATAAATGCAAACCTTTGGACATAACAACCAACGAACTCCCATTAGCCGCACCAGCTATTGAACTAATATAGAAATTGTTTTCCCACTGTTCCATGATCCAATCCTGTCCAGAACCAAACAAAATAACAAAGTTAAGAAATTCTTCAAGATGTGCATACATTACTAATACAAGATGATCAAATATACTCATTTCATATGCTAACCTTATGCAGGAAGACATTTGACAGCTCATAAACCTGGGCAGTGAAACATGTCCCTGCATCCATGATTAGGGCCCATAGACTTGATGAAGACGCTACAGAGCTGATATACAACCCATCTTCATTACCCTTATCGACATGCTGATTCAGCCTTGAGTCCGCCACATTGTAGTGATACCTACATGTCCAGTAAGAGGCTTACTTAATATTATGCAAGAAAAATTTATGTGGGGCACCTCCCTGGTGACACACCACTTCACTCCAGAGGTCATTCTAGGTTCAAGCCCAGGCAATCCCAGGTTCGAGCCCAAGCAATGCCCCTTGGTTTCCTTACAAAGAGTGAAAAATACTATGCAAGAAAACAATTGCAATGTACACAACAAATGGGCATTGAGCAATTACACAATGTACACAATAATTGCAATGTACACAACTAAGTCAGTAATTCTTATATACATACACACCAGAAGCATCATTATCATGCATCTCAAGAACAAAATCAAAACAATTTAATGTAGTTTAAGAGAAGTCCATGTACCATTTACATTTTATGGAACTACACTTAACACACAAGTATCTTATCTTTTTCCATTTTTCCCCGTATTTGTCTTTGTTGAAACTTAAAATACAGGGACCTGATACAAATTGTAAAAATATACAAGGGCATAAAAGGTACTGTTTCCCTCTAACCAAAAACAGTGCAGCTTATCCACTAAATTGATTAAAGTTGTACAGCTCAGAAGACATAGGAAACCGGTTTTTAAGAACCATGACAAACAGAACCAAAAGATACCAAATAAATAAACAAGTATGAGAGGATATCAATATTAGGTAAAGATGAAAATAGTAATTTACAGTCGCATGCTTTCATTAATTGAAATCTCGTATTTTATATTCACTTTATACATTATTAAAATTTAAACCATAACTAGAAACCAATAAAGAATAATTTATTTAAGAGCAATAATGTTTTCTCATTAGGTAGGCGGCATTATAATTCAGATCAAATTTCAGAAAACATCAGTTAAATTGATACTTAAGATATTTCTAGTAACAGACCACCACCACTTGAGCCAGGGAAACACAAAAGGAATATCACTGCCAGTCTCCACTAGTTAGCTAATTTGCTTATGCACAACTAGCAGTCAAGATAATGAAAACTATTCTAAAATTCATACCCCTTTTGGGACTGATAAACTGTATAACAACCTTCTCAACGAAAATCAAACATTGAAAATACTTCAACTGCTGCTGGTACCATTTATCAATGTTACAATATGGAAATAATGCATGTTCATATGAAAATGAGAATTATAAAAAAAAATAATGTAGGAGAATTCCACTGCACAATCACACATTAGGGGAAATCAGACTGAACAAATGTATAATTCACCTTTGCTTCATTGGACGACGTGCATTGTACACTGAAATCCACTGGGTAGCAGGACTACCCAGTCGAACTTTCTTCTTTGGCTGTTCATCTTCTTCCAAATTTATAGACAATCTTCCCCGTTTTTGTCCTACCTAATTATGCAGAACGTTGAATAAATAGAACGTTCGAAGAATATCCAAAAAAAGATTTAAAGTAAAAAGTTGGAAAAGTAACCAAAAGCACCTTAAGAGCTCCATCAATTCTAATTGGTCTTAGTGGCAGGCATGGCTCGATCAAGCTTTCAAAGAAGGATATCAACTTTGCATAATTTGGTTCTTCATCAAACTTCATAATTGTAATAGCTTCAAGAAACTGTTTGAATGGGGGAGGACAGAAGCAGCACATCAACTCTGGAGAGGTGGCCATCTTTTTCTTACAAACAAGAAAACTCTTGTTATCCCCCTGTAATTTCAAGCAAAAACAATAATATAGGTTGTCAGCATTATATGACACCAGAATACAGAGAGCAAAACGCATTTAAATATTAATGTGCATGCCAATGACTCACCTGATAACCCTGCCAGGGTAACCTTCCTTTTATGAGAAATATTAGTGTGTATGCCAATGACTCAAGATCATCCCTTCGACTTCCAGTCCGACCTAAATGTGCATGTACACTTGCATACCTTATTGTTCCTCTGCCAAAAGTAGAAATTTCAATATTTAAAGGCCATCCGGAAGATGACTGAGCACATGTAAGACCATTGTTTTAACATTACAAACCTGAATATGTCAGGCCTCTGATCATATTCAACATGTTGACCAGATGCTTCCTTCCATTTAGATGCTGAAAACAAAATTAGAATATTTATATAAGATACCTATTAAACACTAAATTTGGAAATAGGACTTACAATGAATAGGAAACACATAATGTATGACCATGCAAAATACACAAATAGTTTGCATGAAGTTGAGACGAGGAAGCACAAGAGCTGCATACCCAATCCAAGATCAATAAGATATAGCTTCTTCTCATCAGGTGTAGCAGGTTGACCAAGTAAAAAATTCTCTGGTTTTACATCGCCATGCACAAACCTAATTTGAAATGAAAAATCCATGATAAGAACTGGTAGCAAACCCAGGGGGGGGGGTTTGAAAAGTTGTATACACATAAGATTATAAGTTAACGTTTCCAATAAACCTTACCCTTTTAAGTGAAGCTTTTCAAGAATTGATATTGCCTCTACGGCAATGCATGCCACCATATTTGGAGACATCCTGTTGCAGACATAATAATGAATTAAAGGGCCGCATAAACTTTGATGCACACAAGAGATGTTGGGGCATATATTCATATAGGTTTTGCAGGGTGTCGATTGTGTGCATGTGAGAGAGAGAGAGAGAGAGAGAGAGAGAGAGAGAGAGAGAGAATGTATCCTACGATTGCCCAAGAGAATTCCAAACATCCCAAAGACTGGGTCCAAGAATGTCCATGACCTGAAATATAATAGACTCATCAGACAATGTAAATGAGTACGGACTCCAATCGGACAGTAAGGAACTCCAAATCAAATCTTACCAGAATGTAAAAGTCTCCCTGGCGACCCTTGTAATGAACCCAAGGAATTCCGTAACATCCATTTAGATTACTATAAACGTTAAAGAGATGAAAATAATCACAAGAATCAGAAGAAATATTCGAAACATTTCAAAAGTAATGCAGACAAACTTAAAGATAGTTATATGTAATCTTGTAGTAAAATACTAGGGGGAAAAAAAACAAAGAATACAAAACTCACTTGTAAACTTGCCACTCATAAGGAGGGCCGTAATTGCAACCTTTACTATTTCGGTGTTCGAACTTCAAAGCAACCTGTAAAAAGAATAAAAAAAGATCATATATTTGTGATTCAGAAAATAAAAGTTGTAACCAAAAAGAAAATAGAAGTTCAAAAAATCAGATTAGGTACCTCAATAGCATCAGGTCCTGTCCTATCAGTGCCACCACTAACCCTTCTGCCAACATAAACTTGCCCAAAACCACCCTTACCCAACTTCCTTTCTACCTTGTACACAGGAGAGTTACCCACTTGTACCTGCAGCAAGCAACCGAAACTCTTAATTTCTGTATACGCAACAAGACATTTATTAAAGGTACCATTCCTTTCAAAGAGAATGGTTACATTCTTATTTGGCCATTCACGTTACTGGAACAATTAGATTTGGAAACACAGAACTGTTTTTTTTGTAACGCTGATAATCAGCCAAATAGAGTATAATCATCAGAGTATTTAGTCATAACAGCTGGTTCTACAATTAGTAGTCCCACATCAATGGAATTAATAATGTGTGTTTAAAACTCTAAAGAGACAAAAAACGGACCCAATCAAAAGTAGTAAGTACAGGCTATATACCCTATCAGGAACAGGAGTCCCGCCTGCTTCTTCTTCACCTCCCACTATTTTGTCCGCACTTCCACCACCCTCCATCGCAATATCTTTATCTGCTACAACGTCCGCACGATTATAAATGGGTTCAGCAGCTCCTAAAGCAGCAGCTTCGGGACGGACCTCACAAGGTTCAGGGTCTAAATCTATCAACCTAACGCCCCGACCTCTACCAGCTGCAGTCTGCCTAGTGGGTATTGCCGGTGAAGGACCTTTCGCTACAGCATTACCACCTCTTCCCCTACCACCACCTGCTCTTCTCCGAGGTTTATTCTGGGCAGGTAGTACACAATTTTCGGCCTGACCAATTGGTGGTTGTGAGGAAGGCTGAAGATCATCAAGCCGTTTTGATCTGCGCACTCCGCTTCGCAACTCTGGCATCCTCAGCCCATGCAAATCACATTCCACCCAATAATCCCTTCAGGATACTCTGGAACATAAGCAACAGGAAAGAAATCACTAAAATTCTTAAACAAAACACAACTTATTGTTACAAGCATAAAACTGAAACAATACCATGAACGGAATTTTAAATCCCATTGCAGGCACAATCCAGACCATATAATTTTGCTGTATCATACAATAATATACTAAGAACAACAACATTGATCGATCGAGAAAATCAAAACAAACACAATAATCTTCTCAAAACAAACACAATAAGAAAAAAAATCCTGTGAAGCTTGCCTCTATTGGTGCCTATAGAGGAAAAGTAGGGTACTGAAACAGCAAATATAATATTAATGGGCATGCTTATATCGCTTGAAAGATCTAAGTTCCAAAAGCCAAGCAACGAATGAAAAGCAAATGCCCAAATAATGTTAATAAAATGAATCCGTTCCGATTTTCCAGTTCTCTGATATCTTTTGTTTCTTTATCCTAATCGGTCATTTTTCTTTGGTCAATTCCTAACCAGTCATTAGCTTCAACCTAAAGCACGAAACTTCACCAAACTCAGCATTCCGACAACCATGACTCTGACCAAAAATACAAATTCAGCTACACATTCAACGAACGAATCAAATGAAGAAAACGAATAAACATCCGAATCAGATCGATTTGTGAGCAATCAGCACTCCGATCATCGAAACAAAGCAGGAAACTTTGAATACAAAGCGATCATCGACACAGTTGAAGAAATGAAAAGGCAAAATAAAAAGCATACAAAAAATGAAGATTGCTCACCGATCGGCTCCAGAAAAAGGAGAAAGCAGGAGGAGGATGAGAGGCAGAAACAGGTTCAGAAGGGCGATGATCGGTTTAGGGAGCAGATCGTCGTCGTCATCGTCGTCGTCGTCGTCGTCGCTGTGTTGTTCAGTGAAAACAAAGCGACAGAGGCACACACATTTTCCCTTCTTCTCTCTTCTCTTATCAGAAACAAGCTCAAAAGGATTTTTGTTTTTATTTTATGAGAGACTCGGGTGCTTTGAGGGCTATAAATAGAGGTGAAGCCCTCACCCTGCCATGCCTTAAGTAGTTTTCTTTCTTCTTTTTTTCTTTACAAATTATAATTATTTAAATTTTCATTTGATTTTATGTTTTTTCCCTCAGAAAATTAAATAACATATTTTGTTGATGGTGGTAGTGCGTTCTAGACTTCTAGTTGAGTGGAGCAACTTAAACTTAGATGTGCATCACGGTACATCGTCACGGTAAAGTTTCGATCAAAATTGTGTCCTGTTTTTTTTTTTGTCTCTAAAAAATAGATAGTAGTAGAGTATCATGGATATCTTAATATGTATAAAAGGGTGAGGTTCCAAATCTAAATTTCAAAAACTGATGTGTCTAAAAATGAGTGAAGGTGTGAAGTGGTGTCCGAATAAGCTTCTTGCGTGGTTTTATATTTTGTATGGGAAAGACAAAGACGTGGAACATGAAAATGTGGCCTTGTAATAACCAAAAGCTCCTTTTTAAAATTATTTTCTTTTCTTTTTTCCAAATTATATGTTATTATTATTATAAGAAAATATGAGTATTTGTGAGTTAGACACAGTTTGACCTTATCAAATTCCAAAACTACAATTACAAAGTCGTGTTCTTCTAAAGTTATTATTTTGAAGATTTGTGTGAAGATCGAATGTATATTTACCGCAAAAATAAATTAGTTTAGCAAGAAACTAGTTTTTTAATTATGGATTTTAAGTTAATTTTGTGTTATTAAGTTGTCAAATTTTTAAATTTTTGAATCTAAACTAATATAATCTTATGGCTAATACACATTTAGTCCTCAAAATGAAGAGAAAGCATGACTGTACAATTAAATGAGTGTTTGTGAGTACACAACAATACTCCTTGCATTGCTTGACCTACTTTTTTTTTTTAAAAATTTCATAAATCATATTTGATTGGTGATATTCCTTTATTTTATTTTTTACCAACCACACACATGATATGAGTTGTAGGATTGAGAAGTAATTTCCCTGCCTTCCCCAAATTCCCTAATAAATAATTTCAATAAAAAAGTCCCAAATGTAAAATTAGTTGGTTTGACTGGAGGTAGCACAAATACAATGGTATATAGTAGAGCTAAATGTTAAAAAGTGATTATCAAGCCATCAACATCAAGAGCATAAAAATCTCTTAGTCAAATGCTCTTAATATTCACATGGTTTCCTTCTCAAACACTTTCTATAGTTGTACCAAAAATTACAATTTATCCAATTGTTTTTTTTTTTCAACGCATGAATGATAAGATAGTATACACTAAACTTATCTAAATAATAGAGGAAGGATTCGGGCTCAAATGTGAAAAAAAGAGACAATACGTTGTTTTAACTGTCTTGAATAAGCTCAAGAAAATACTAATTTTCACTCACTAAGCCTTAACTAGTGATTGTAACTTGTAAACATAGTGGCATGATCAAAGCTAAGTTATGTCCTTCGTCACGATGTCAAATTGAATAGTGCCCATTATGAAACAGAGATCACAATTTTTAATTGAAACAATTGTTGAATTGTTGATCTCTGTTTTTCATCACGATGTCCTTCATCACGAGGCAATCCAACATTTTTTAATTGAAACAATTTTTCATCACAATGTCCTTCATCGTGAGTCAATCCAACATCAATCTTAAATAGTAACAATTGTTGAATTGTTTTATGTAACTCGTAGATGAAACTAAGCCTTGGTTTATGATTAAGGTTATTTTAAAAAAAAGTGGGTATAAAAAAAAGTTAGAGAGTGTTTTTGGTGTTTGATAAACTCTCCAAACCAGTTTTATTTCAAAGTTTTAGATTAAAAAAAATGCTAAAAATCGAAATCTGCAAAAAGCAGCTTCAGAAAACAACTTCTTGTTGAAAACACATAGCTACAGTAACTTTTTTTAATGAAATTTTCAATTTGCCAACCTTGCCCTCCTTTCTCCTACCTTCCTTATACTTTCAGGGACGTTTGTTTGCCCTCACTAAGGGGTACTGGACTGGACTGGACTAAGAGTTAGTCCAGTCCCATGTTTGTTTATGACAGAGACTAGGTTTAATGAGACTAAGTCTCACTAGCCTAGACTAAATCAGGGACTAACTGGTCTTAGTGAGACCCCTAAAAAATCATGGGACTAGCTAAGACTGTCCCCTTTCTCCTCATTTCTCCTCATCGACTTGCTCCTCGACCATTCACATTCGAAAGCCATTGGACTAGATGTTTTTTACAACCAATTTTCATTTAAAATACCAAATTGAAGAAAAGATTGGAACAGACAAGGAAGAAAAAGAGGGAGAGAATGGGGCGGTAAGGGAGGATTAGAGGGATGAAAAAATAGGATAAAAATAAAATATTAATAATTATAGATTAAATAATATAATATTAGAGTTTGTTAATTATCTTGCTTGTTAGTCCGACACTGCACCAAACGCTTCATTAAGCTAGTACAGCTTAGTCTAGTCTAAGCCAGTACAACTTAGTCACTAAAGGTAGTCCAGTCCGAGACAATCCGATGCAACAAACACACCCTCAGATCTCTCGCACGCCCTATCACAAAACCCTTTCAGACTCTCTCTCACATACCCTCTTCCTCTGTTGTCTGTCGTTGCACCTCTTCCTCCTCCTCCTCTTTTTCCTATCTCTCTGTCAGTCTCAGCGCCACAATCTCCACTGTCGCCTTCCTTCCTTCTTCTGGTAAGCTTCTCTTGTCTAAAATTTCGTTATTTATTTGTTTGGATATTTAAATTGGGGATGGGGAGAGTGACAGTGAAAGAGGGGTGGGAAGAGTGAAGGGATGACTATATGGGTGTCGGGAAAAAACTGGGGATGAAGGAAAAAATTAGGGTTTGTGGAGGAAACAAGAAAAATTGAGATAGAAGAAAAAATTAGGGTTTGCATTGCTCTTACTGACTGATTCATTGCCATGACTTTGAAGTTCTTAATGCCCATTTCTAGGGTTTGCCTAATTTCCCCTTTCAGATTTTCAAGACTCCAATTTTTATTTTTTTCTGTTTTTGTTGACTCATATTTTACTTGTTTTGTGCCAGTGCTAATTAAGGTAGACGAAGAGACAAGTCGGAGCTGTCAGTCGATTCCCTTTGCTGCCGTTGTGCTCCTTTTATCATTATGGCTGTGATTTTTTTTTTGGGCCAAATTTTTGCTTGATTTATTGACGAAAATTTGGTTAAGTTTGGATTATGTTGATGTGGTTAACATTTCTTTTTTTGACAAGGGTTTATAAGTTCTTATATATATGGGTTTATATTGGAAAGATTTTTCATTTAATCTTAGTGTCAAGCGAAGTAGACATGCCAGACCTTTCAATGGGTATTGTTGCCAATATACTATCGCGACTTCCTCTTAGCTCCTACTGACTGATTCATTTAGGGGGGGTGTATTCAATTGGGATTTTGAGGGATTTTATTTCTTTTAATGAATCTAGGGTATTTAATCAGGAATTTAAGTGATTCTTTGAAATTCAATGTGTATTCAATCAGGATTTTAAGATAGTTTATTAAAATCCTCAAAAATGTAGGTGTATTCAATTAGGATTTTAAAGAAGTTTATAACATTTCAGATGTATTCAATTAGAATTTGATTTTAAAGAATTTGAAAAAGTTGAGGAATTAGAGGGAATTTGAGAGATTTTATAGCGTATTTTAAGCAGTCACAAATCTTTTCTTTCTCCAAGAGATTTTGAGGGAATTGAATCAAAATTTCACATGGAATCTCTACAAATCAATTAGACTCCATAAAAATTCATGGATTTATAAATCCATCAAAATCTCTCAAATTCTCAATTGAATACACCCCCCTTAATCTGGGAAAAGGATATCATGGGATGTAACTGTACAAGTAATCATCTGCATGAATTAATAATCTGTTTGTGTGTGTAGTCACTTTGTACAGGATAGAGCCTTTTAAAAGAGCCTTTCACATAGAAAAGAGCCTTCTCTGTCTCTTTATCCAACTTTATTGTTGCCAAAGCCCTTCATAGAGAAAAGATAATCAGTCAAGCTTATTTATGTAATCATGGGTTATCAACTTATCATAAGAAGCACATATATACACGCAGAGTCGCAAACACACACATTAGAGAACTAAGTGCAACAGTTATAAGCATCAAATATACCAAGAACTTTTGATTCAGTTTTAAGAGCATCTATAATGGGCTACCTAAATGAGCTCCCAGTTAAAATTTAGGGAAGATTTGGAAAAATTCACCTCGTCACTCCCTATTCACCTCCTAAAACAAGAATTCTACAACGAGCTCCTAAATCTAGGGAGGGAGAAAAGAGCTCCTAAGGCTCCTAGCATTAATTAGTGATGACTAATGCTATTTTAAACATTTACTTTTATTCTTTTTTATTTGCGAATAAAACTTATAAAAAGTATCAAGATTGAATTCAAAAGGAATTAAGACATTTTCTAATCCTTATATCAGGTCAAGGTGCATTAATCATCTGCGTGCATTAATAATCTCTTTTTTCAATCTTATTGGATAGGGATGTAGCTGTTTGATTGTTCTATGAATTGTTGTTGGATTTTGTAGTTGTATGTGGATCGTTTATTAGTTATTTCTTGGTTAGCAAATGGGTGCTTTTGAGAATCTATTTTTTCCGAAGGGAACTACCATTGAATGGTTTTGATATTGAATAGAGGGCAGTGGTTGCAGTTGAATTGAAAATGTGAATTTTCACAAGTGTGGCGTTGCAAGTTCTTGTGCTTCATAATTGGTGGTCTTATGCTTTTTCCTGAACTCCCAATGTTGAGCCTTCAACCACCTTGCTATTGAGCATAGAGGAAGGTTTAGTGCAGAAACTCTCCCCACAAGTAGCAGTATTGGCTCCACTGAATTCTCACCTTTCTTCCAAAAACGACACATTCACACTTCATTTTGCAAGACTCCTTAGTTGAATTTCACTACAAACAGTTCCAAATTCTAAGTGCTAATCCTAACCTTGAGGCAATGTTGTTTTTCAAGGGAAGGGCAATGTTATGAACTTAGGATTTAGTGATTAAATTAATCACTATTAGGGGTTTAATATTGGATTTGTTAGGGTTATTTTTGTTATTTAGTGAAGTTTGTTAGAAATGCCAGCTGGGACTAAAGGTGTAAAGTCTATAAAAGGAGTTGAGTTCCCTGAAGTGTAGCATATCAGAATTTACAGACAGAAATACAAAACCCAAAAAAATATTGGAGCCTGCTCCCTTCTACTTCGCCTTCTGCATTTGCCATTTCCATTGTTGCTTGCAGGTTGAATAGGGTCATGAGATTTGTGATCCTATCATGTGAACTATGCTTCTAATTTATCTTAGGGTTTAGGTATATATTCTGTAGTGAAAAGGCGTGACCTTGAACCTCCCCTTGCATCCAAGAGTTTGAGTTTTTTAGGTTATCACAAATATTGCTCCAACTATGTTATAACCATTTTTGTGTTGTCACAAAACAACTTGATTATATTAGCAATAAAATTGGGATTGCTTGAATCTTGCAACTCTTGTGTAATATTCCCAAAATTTTAGGTGGTGATTAAGAGTGGATTACTTGTGGCCATTATTAGCAAAATTAAATTGCCTTGTTTGAGATTTAGATCAATTGGCCTTTGGTCCCTTAAAAGTTCTCTTACTTTTAAGATGAAGCTTTGGCTTGAAAAGTTAAGAGCTAAAAGAAAAAAGAAAAAAACAAAACAAAACAAAAGAAAAAAAAAGAAAAAAAAAGGGAAAGCTGACGTTGGTAAGTGGGAATAAAAGGAATTGGGGTTTCTAGAAAACCCCCTCTCACTTTGCTGCTTTCCTTTCCAGCCGAAGGGTCTGGAAGAATTCATCTCTTTTAGCTCTTAGTTTGTCAAAAAGAAAATATAAGGAAGAGAAGCTTAATTTTCTTGCTTGTGAAGATTAGAACAAGTGAGGATCCTTTCTTTGTCTTCATTTAAGGTATCTATTTATTACCTTTGGGATCTAATTGTTATTTGGTTTGATAACCCATGAATTAGTTTGGGTGGGAATAGGAAACATAAAAGTATTATAGTTCATGTTATAGTTTTAGAGTTGAGTACCAAGTGTTTGATTAAAGTCCCCAATTAACCTTGAATTAGGGTATGTTGTTTGGTATTTTGTATAAGCGGTGTGTGATGATTTTTCTTATTTATAGATAAGGAAGAGAAGGACAAGGTGACTATTGAACAAGTCGACGAACACCTTGGGATTTGAATATCAAGAAATTGTGTTGAGGTATGGGAGTTTTAACCATAAAAGTATTTTGATTTTTCATTTTTACTTGATCAAGGTTTGTTGGCATTTGAGCACTATTTGAAACTTACATAAAATGTTTTTCTTTTTCGATTATGTGAAAGAAGTTAATCAAATATTTCTCTATGGTTTGATCTTAATAATTCAAATTCCGTTGTTACAACTTTGGTGAGTTTAAAGTGATTGAAATGATTTTTCAAGATTTTGTTTTGATATGCATGCCTCTTATTTTACTCAATATCAAATTTTGAAGCATTTTGATACGAATGTGCAAATTGTGAAAGTAGATGGAAAGTAGTATAATACTTGTGCAGTTGTGAATGTTGAGAAATGTATAAATGGGCACAATGACCCTTGAAGTTGTTGATTATGTGCACAATGACCTAATGTTCTCCAGGGAGAGCTCCATGTGTGGGCTGTGAGAATGAGTTATCAAAGTGATAAATACATGTGATATGAAAATTAGCCAGGTATTATTACAGTTCTTTCCAATCTGCTAGTCACTTGTTTGGGATAAAAGAAAATATTTGAGATTAGTTGTGTTCGTGTTTCTTTGAATAATAATGCTTTTGTTATCCTTATGACAAGGGAATTGACTTTGAACTTGTGTGTTATACCGTTGTTATCAAAGCTACTAATGCTCTGAAACTTTAGTTTTTCTGTCATATGTTACTTCCAAGCATTTTTAGAGCATATTTCAGGTTGTTGGATTTCGTGGTAATGAATATAAATGGTTTCGAATCACTCTTATTACTTTATGGCATGCACCATAAATTTTAAATGACTACAGACTTACCGAAAAATCCCTATTGGGCATTTTATGCTTGGAGATGGATTGTTTGCCCTCCCCTTCCCATATCCTCCCCATGCCCTCCTGTTTTGTGCCGTCATGGTTACGCCACGTCAGCATTTTATATTAATTTTTAATAGAGATAATAAGACAAAAAATAATAGGAATATAAAATGTTGACGTGGCTTAACCGCGATCGTACAAATAGGAGGGCATGGGGAGGGTATGGAAAGGGGAGGGCAAACAATCCATCTCCTTTATGCTCACCTGTTTTTATAAACATATATTTTCAGGTGTGTAGAGTCGACTAACTGAGTTTCAAGTGGCAGCTCTAGTGTGCGTAATTACCCTAACCAAAAGAATGAGAATAAAGAGTTAATTACTCATGAAACATGGATTGGACTAAAATATTTCAATTGAAGTAGTTTGTCATACTAATTAATATTTAGGATAAAGTTTATAAATATTTTTCTTTTAAAAATAAAGTATTTTTAGTAATTTACATTTATTTGTTAAGAAAATTAAAGAGATGTGATATTTACACACCTTATTTTACTTCTCTCATACCCTTCTAATTTTCAGTCGTCGGATCGGATGAATTGAAAAAGATCAACAGACATAAATTAACAAGGGGTGTGTGAGAAGTAATTTAGAGTGTGTGGTAGCAAACTCCAAATTAAATTAATGGCACATCTAGTATTATACCATTTTTGGTCATTTTACATAGTCACATTTGTTTTACATAAAAGTTTACCAAACACTATACTACTATTTTTTTTTCTTTTTCCAAAAGTACTTTTACAAAAAAAGTTTACCAAACAATTTGCTACTTTATTTTACAGCTGTTTATTCTTACGTCACAATAGAAGCAATTTTTTTTAAAGTACAACAATACTAAATCAGTCCGAAAGGAAACTAATATGGTGGATGAGAAACCTAATGTTCTGCACCAAATGACACTATTGCAATCATTCCAATGGGCTCTTAAACCAACCAAAAGACGAAGGAACTCATGTTCATGTAGTTATCTTATTTCTAATTACTTGCCTTACCATGTGAAAGAAAAGGATTTGAAAAATTCAAGGTATTATGCAACTACGCTGCAAGAGAGAAAAATGATCTCCAATTGGAGAAATCCCAAAATTTATAGAAAATGAAACCGAAAAGTCATAATCGACGACAAAGTACATGATTTGTAAACTAAAGTAGTATTAAGATAAATTATAATTTAAAAAGCGAACGGGAGGTGGCTTGGGAAATGCGGGGTGTGGTTTAGAAAAACAACGCGACCAAAGCGAAGACAAATTTGTCTACCACATTGAAGTATCATCTTCATCAGAAGAAAAGTTTGATTAAGGAAGAGGCATCTAACGGGAAGGCAATGGCATCAGATTCATCTGCTCGAACCCCGCAACTGAGGAAAGACTCGGTGACGAAGCGGTGGGTGATATTCTCACCAGCCAGAGCCAAGCGGCCTTCCGACTTCAAATCCAAGTCCCCCATCAATCCCAACTCCGACCAACAACAACAGTGCCCCTTCTGCCTAGGCCACGAGCACGAGTGCGCTCCCGAAATCTTCCGGCTCCCGCCCGACAATCCGGACTGGACAATCCGGGTCATCCAGAACCTCTACCCCGCCCTCAGCAGAGACATGGACGTCGTCTCTCCTCAAGACCCGTTAGACCAGAACTCCGATTCGGGTCCGGGTCGGGTCGTGATCGATGGGTTTGGGTTCCACGACGTGGTGATCGAGACCCCTGTTCACTCCGTTCAGCTTTCCGATTTGTCGGCGAGACAGATCGGCGAGATTGTTGTTGCGTACACGACGAGGATCCGGCAGCTTATGATCCACGATGTCATCAGATACGTCCAGGTTGGTTTCCGGCCTTCCACTTTTTAAGAATTTCGAGTTTAATTTATTTCTTATTAATCAGTAGAATTCTAGTTCTATATGGACTTTACCGCCCGGTTTGCATTTGGAGATTTGGGTCTTTCTAAAGGCATAAGCTTTAAGTTAAGTAAATGCGCTTTTGCAGGCAGGGGTTTAGCCAGGTTGGTTAGAGCAGTCGAATCTCCCTCCCCGTAGTTTAGAAGAATTTAGTGTACTTATCCTATATTTTGTAAAAAGAAAGAAAGTGTATCTCAGCCCGTTTTCCATTTAAGCTGAGTTGTTGTTTATGTTTGAAGGTGTTTAAGAACCATGGTGCTTCAGCTGGGGCATCATTGAGCCACTCTCACAGTCAGATAATGGCACTTCCAATTGTTCCAACTGCAGTTGCTGCCCGACTTGACAGTATGAAGGAGTATTTTGATCAGACTGGGAACTGCAGCGTTTGTGAATTCAAATCTTCAAAGGATCTGTTGGTTGATGTTTCAGCCCATTTTGTTTCAATTGTACCGTTTGCTGCGACATTTCCATTTGAGATATGGGTTATTCCTCTCGATCACTCTCCTCATTTCCATGAACTAGACGCTGACAAGGTATTCAAACCGAGTTAGCATCCTTTTTATTTTGAAATATTAATTAGAGAGCATAGGTATAATTTTGGTAAAAGTGAAAATCTAAGTGTAAATTTGGGTGATCATCACTTAAATTCTGCTACTTTCATCCTGCAGTGTGGATAAACTGTTAGCTGTGTTTCTTGTTTGCAACAGTTATTTGCACAATATATGACCATCTGTAAAAATACGGAGCGGTTTTATCTTGTAACAGCCAAGTTTTGAGAAAAGAACATATTATGTGAGTTAAACATCAATGGCTGGGAGTTGCTTCCGGTATTATAGTAGAGACTCTAATAGGGATAGCATGACGTTCAAATTTTAAGTGTATAGGACTTTGTCTTTGATTAGAAAACCTGAAAAGAATTGATCTGAAGGAGGCCAAAGGAAATTAGATCTTCAAAGATGCGCTCAAGGGTATTATTTTAGCTGGAATGGTTTAAATTTGTAGCACTTAGAATATTGGCATTGCAGTACTAAATAATTGGCAAAACATTTTTTTCTTGTAGTTTAATATGTGTGTGGTACCGTAATGTAAAAACTTGTATTTGTCGTACACTCATAGATGGCGCATTCAACGCATCCGATGATGTAAATATCTTCCTTTAAATACATTTATTGTTTGCTTAATAGCTATATGCAACTTCGCAGGCAGTTGACCTTGGAGGGCTCCTAAAACTCATGCTTAGGAAGATGTCTCTGCAGTTGAACAATCCGCCGTTCAATTTCATGGTTCAGACTTCTCCTCTTCGGGATAGTGCTTCACAGTTATCTCACTCCCATTGGTTCTTGCAGATTGTACCTCAATTAAGTGTTGCGGCAGGGTTTGAAATTGGAACTGGGTGTTACATAAACCCGGTATTCCCCGAAGATGCTGCAAAAGTTTTGAGGGAAGTAAAAGTGTCACCTTCGGTATGAAGGTCTAAAGAAGTCCGGTAATAACACATTCATACCTTCTTTTCAGAAGAAATTGAATGTGAGAACCATTACTAATTTGTATGAGAAAACCAATGTGATATCCAATTGTATGAGAAGATTATGGTATTTGTCTATTTGATCAAAACATATTGGTAATAAGCCTTATTTTATTTTGTCTTACAAAGAATAATGACGATAAAATGTCTATTTGTGTATATTAAGGCGTGTGAGGATTTCTTTTGCCAAAACGGTGAAACGATGTGCAAGAGTCTTTAGCTTTTTTAGTCAAAATGGTCTAACTTTTTATTTTGGTCTTTGAGATTTGAAATCAATAGAAGTAGTTTCTGAGTTTGTCCAATATCAATCATTTTAGTTATTTCGCGAAAAATTCTGTTAAATTAGGATCCAAATGACAAAAATATCCTCAATTTAATAAATAATGGGTCGAAATCATTGGACAAAAATTGAGGTAATTTTGTCATTTTGTTCTTATTTAATAGAGATTTTTCGGAAAGACTAAAATAATTGATGATGGATATGCTCAAGGACCACGTCTATCAATTTTAAATCTTAGGAACCAAATTTCGGAGTTATGTCAATCTCAAAGACTATATAACCATTTTGGCTTAAAAGGCTGAGTTTTTATTTGTTTAAAAATGGAGCTCAAATCAAAGAATAATTACTGTTGTAATTCTTCTCCAAAGGGAAACCCCACCACTTTCGTATTGAAGATACTTGATTGATGGAATCACAACAGTTTTTATTTTTTGTCTTCAACAATTATCATTACGGTCTAATAATATTTCTCGCTCTGAAAAATCAACTTAAGAGACACTGATCACATCCTTGTCAAGAGCTTTGGCTATCTAGCTCTTGGAAGATGAACTTTGAACTGTAGTACCCGGGATGGCACGCACTGACAGTACAAGTTTTGAAGCTGGCTTGTAGCCTCTTATGAATGTGGAGCGTTTATACACATTTTGCACTCAACCGATCACAAAAACGTATTAAAATTAAAGTCAAATTACTCTGCAACTAAAATTAACATAGATTCAGAGCATCAATTGTGCATCTCAAAGTTGATAACCTTAACACAATGCGTTTTAAATACGGGCTAATGACGTTCATATGTCTCCAGCTCAAGCTTCAAACCATCCGTCTACAAAATTGATGTCCAACTCCAAATTTGTAAGTGCTCCACAAGTAGCAAAACCAATTTTGTTGCTCATGCATGCGACGTAACAAGAGCCCAATCTAAGATAATCAAAGATTCACAGCTTCAACTTCAACATGATTTAAATCATGCGCAAAAAATGATTAGTTTTAAAGTATTGAGGCTAGAACTTGAAACTTTAATTGACTAATAAAACTCCAGTGTAAATAAAAAAAAGGGCATTTTTGTCCACGAGGAAAGTTTCATTGCTTGACCTTGATCCAGTGGAGGTGGGAGAGCGGTGGAATTTACAAGGAAGATTTGAAATTCTGGCTACTCACTCACTCTCTGTGTGTAGTAAGCATCACCTGAGCACTTATTAACTACCATGTGCTTTTGTCCTAACGATATCCTAAACTCTGGACCTCTTCGCATGGACCGAGGTCTTGAGGACCATTTAGGAATTATGTCAATCTCAAAGACTATAGAACCATTTCGGCTAAAAGGCTGAGTTTTTATTTGTTTTAAAATGGAGCTCAAATCAAAGAATAATTACACTGTTGTAATTCTTCTCCAAAGGGAAACCCCACCACTTTCGTATTGAAGATACTTGGTTGATGTAATCACAACGGTTATTATATTTCATCTTCAGCAATTATCATTACGGTCTAATAATATTTCTCGCTCTGAAAAACCAACTTAAGAGACACTGATCACATCCTTGTCAAGAGCTTTGGCTATTTAGCTCTTGGAAGATGAACTTTGAACTGTAGTACCGGGATGGCACGCACTGACAGTACAAGTTTTGAAGCTGGCTTGTAGCCTCTTATGAATTTGGAGCGTTTATACACATTTGCACTCAACCAATCACAAAAACGTATTAGAATTAAAGTCAAATTACTCTAGAACTAAAATTAACATAAATTCGAAGCATTAATCGTGCATCTCAAAGTTGATATCCACTCTTGTAAATATTTTAAATTGAATATCGAATTCATTCATTGTATTCATATAGGGTCAAGGAGTGTAGCTGTAAAAATTCATCAAAATTGGAGTTAAAATAACCGTTAAATCATGATTTTTCGTTTATAACCGTCGAAAAACTTTGTCCAATTACTTGATCTCTAAATGTTTGTTTTTTGTGATTTTTTGTTGATGTGATCTCGAAACATATACAAACAAGTTTGACAGTTGTGATCGTTGAAATTAGTTTCGGAGAATTCGTATCCCATCAAAACAATAGATTGACTAACACTTAGGAGTTTATTTATACTTTCATTAAATATAACATAAGATTTTGTGGTATCCACTTGTGTAAATATTTTAAATTGAAGATCAAATTCATTCATTGTATTCATATAGGGTCAAGGAGTGTAGCTGTAAAAAATCATCAAAATAGGAGTTAAAATAATCGTTAAATCGTAAACTTTTCGACGGTTATAAATGAAAAATCACGATTTAACAGTTATTTTAACTCCGATTTTGATGATTTTTTACAGCTACACTCCTTGACCCTATATGAATACAATGAATGAATTTGATCTTCAATTTAAAATATTTACACAAGTGGATACCACAAAATCTTATGTTATATTTAATGAAAGTATAAATAAACTCCTAAGTGTTAGTCAATCTATCGTTTTGATGGGATACGAATTCTCCGAAACTAATTTCAACGATCACAACCGTTAAACTTGTTTGTATATGTTTCGAGATCACATTAGCAAAAAATCACAAAAAACAAACATTCAGAGATCAAGTAACGGGACAAAGTTTTTCGACGGTTATAAATGAAAAATTCGTTACTTGATCTCTGAATGTTTGTTTTTTGTAATTTTTTTCCTGATGTGATCTCGAAGCATATACAAACAAGTTTGACGGTTGCGATCGTTTAAACTAGTTTCGGAGAATTCGTATCCCATCAAGTTCAATAGTGTATATTATATATAATATATATATTTGTTAAGTAGATTTAAATCTTAACAGAAATTGGCGCCAATATAACTGGTTACCGTTTATATAAACCCATAAGCCCTCACTCGCTCCGATATCCCTTTCATCACCTACCCCCGTCGCTCCTCCGTTTCCAATGGACTCCCAGTCCCCAATACAGTCCCACCTCAACCCACCCACGTACTCTAATGATATGCAAGATAGGTCATCAACCCGCCGTCGTCAAGCCCAAGACTCCCAAGATTCAACAGACGTGCCGGCCCGAGCCCAAGACTCCCAAGACCTCAACCCACCCACGTACGCCAATGACATGCAAGATAGGTCATCAACCCGCCGTCGTCAAGCCCAAGACTCCCAAGACTCAAAAGACGTGCCGGCCCGAGCCCAAGACTCCCAAGACCTCAACCCACCCACGTACGCTAATGACATGCAAGATAGGTCATCAACCCGCCGTCGTCAAGCCCAAGACTCCCAAGACTCAACAGACGTGCCGGCCCGAGCCCAAGACTCCCAAGATTCAGTGGACTGGCCTACCATCCTTGAGAGTCTCCAGACTCCGCCGGCGAGAAGGCGTTCATACGCATCTGCTCTGAAATGTTCCGTCTCCCCCTCCACACCGACGAGCACTGCGGTCGCAACGTCTCATCCCGCAACGTTGCGTCCCGCCGCAACGTCGAGTCCTGTGAGTCCGGTTATTTTTGATCTCCTATTTGATTATTCGATTTCTGTTAGGGTTAATTTAATTTGGGATTTTGGGTTTTAATTTTTGAAGCAAAAGATTGGAGTTACTTTTATTTTTTGATCTCCTCTTTGATTATTAGGTTTCTGTTAGGGTTAATTTAATTTGGGATTTTGGGTTTTTAATTTTTATGAAGCAAAAGATTGGAAAAGATTTCTGTTAGGGTTAATTTAATTTGGGATTTTGGGGTGTTAATTTTTCAGGGCAAGATGAAGCAAAGGATTGGAAAAGAATGCGTTCTCTACTCCTCTTTGATTATTAGGTTTCTGTTAGGGTTAATTTAATTTGGGATTTTGGGTTTTTAATTTTTATGAAGCAAAAGATTGGAAAAGATTTCTGTTAGGGTTAATTTAATTTGGGATTTTGGGGTGTTAATTTTTCAGGGCAAGATGAAGCAAAGGATTGGAAAAGAATGTGTTCTCTACTGTAGCTTCTCGTTCTTCGGTCCGCGGATAGGCTCCACTGAAATCCGAGAATACTTCAATGGGTAAACAATGATTTGATCAAATTTAAAAAGCGGATGAATTTCCATTTCCATTCAATCAAATCATTGTTTACCCATTGAAGTATTCTCGGATTTCAGTGGAGCCTATCCGCGGACCGAAGAACGAGAAGCTACAGTAGAGAACACATTCTTTTCCAATCCTTTGCTTCATCTTGCCCTGAAAAATTAACACCCCAAAATCCCAAATTAAATTAACCCTAACAGAAATCTTTTCCAATCTTTTGCTTCATAAAAATTAAAAACCCAAAATCCCAAATTAAATTAACCCTAACAGAAACCTAATAATCAAAGAGGAGTAGAGAACGCATTCTTTTCCAATCCTTTGCTTCATCTTGCCCTGAAAAATTAACACCCCAAAATCCCAAATTAAATTAACCCTAACAGAAATCTTTTCCAATCTTTTGCTTCATAAAAATTAAAAACCCAAAATCCCAAATTAAATTAACCCTAACAGAAACCTAATAATCAAAGAGGAGTAGAGAACGCATTCTTTTCCAATCCTTTGCTTCATCTTGCCCTGAAAAATTAACACCCCAAAATCCCAAATTAAATTAACCCTAACAGAAATCTTTTCCAATCTTTTGCTTCATAAAAATTAAAAACCCAAAATCCCAAATTAAATTAACCCTAACAGAAACCTAATAATCAAAGAGGAGATCAAAAAATAAAAGTAACTCCAATCTTTTGCTTCAAAAATTAAAACCCAAAATCCCAAATTAAATTAACCCTAACAGAAATCGAATAATCAAATAGGAGATCAAAAATAACCGGACTCACAGGACTCGACGTTGCGACCGCAGTGCTCGTCGGTGTGGAGGGGGAGACGGAACATTTCAGAGCAGATGCGTATGAACGCCTTCTCGCCGGCGGAGTCTGGAGACTCTCAAGGATGGTAGGCCAGTCCACTGAATCTTGGGAGTCTTGGGCTCGGGCTGGCACGTCTGTTGAGTCTTGGGAGTCTTGGGCTTGACGACGGCGGGTTGATGACCTATCTTGCATGTCATTAGCGTACGTGGGTGGGTTGAGGTCTTGGGAGTCTTGGGCTCGGGCCGGCACGTCTTTTGAGTCTTGGGAGTCTTGGGCTTGACGACGGCGGGTTGATGACCTATCTTGCATGTCATTGGCGTACGTGGGTGGGTTGAGGTCTTGGGAGTCTTGGGCTCGGGCCGGCACGTCTGTTGAATCTTGGGAGTCTTGGGCTTGACGACGGCGGGTTGATGACCTATCTTGCATATCATTAGAGTACGTGGGTGGGTTGAGGTGGGACTGTATTGGGGACTGGGAGTCCATTGGAAACGGAGGAGCGACGGGGTGATGAAAGGGATATCGGAGCGAGTGAGGGCTTATGGGTTTATATAAGATTGTTGAATGAGGACATGTGCAGAAATTACTCATGCTTGTTGTGGATGGTATATTCAATGCCCGCAGCAAAGCGCAGACACATTTTCTAGTAATACATATAACAACGAAAGGGGGCAAAATACTGTAATATCAAACGGAAACACTAACTAGTTAGTGTCTTAAAATTATTAAATAAATAAACACACACACACACACACACACATATATATATATATATATATATATATATATATATCAGGTCTAAACATCTTAATTGTCCGATTATCTTGACATGATATATAAATGTACAATTGGTGAAGCTGCACTCGAGAACTCTGAGGCAACTCATGTTTTCTATCTATTCACTATTCAAAAAGTATCGTTCCAGTGATTTTGCTAAGAGCAAAATACCTTGCAGAAGGTGCAATCCAAGTCAAAGAGTCCTCCAATTCGGAAATATCTGAATCTGTTTCAGGATAATTTGATACCCTGAGTGCAAGATTGTTGTTGAGACCAGGCAATATTGCACAAGAGCTGGTGCTTCTGAATTCTGTTGGAAATATAACATTCTTAAAATCAGCAACAATGAGGTCTAGATTCTTGGAGCGACCAAATTCTTTAAGAAACCCTGCCAGTACAGGTAAATGTTTCCATGCCCCGTTAAAGGCGGTCGGAAATTGTACGTCCCAAAAGTCCCACAGTAAGATGGTAGCCTTGCATAAATTTGGAGCCTTCAAAGAAATCTTGGACGTTAAGTAACCAATGAAATGTACAGAATTCAGATTCGGAGTATTGATCGTGGCCTCCAAACTACGATCAGATTCGAATACATATAGTTTTTCCAGGTAATGAGCGTGAATGTTGATATGTTTCAAATTATGGGAATTGCGCAAGATTATATTGTCAACACGAACAAACTTTGATGAAACAAATGTAAAAGATTCAAGATTTATTGTCTCATAAACTCGAATATCTGGAGCCTTGCAATACTCAACTTCCAAGAATTTGAGACTGTAACTTGAAAGATAAAACATGGAGAGTGCGTCTTCTCGATCATCATCAAAAGAACATGAAGTTAATGACAAATATTCAATGCAAGGGCACTCACAGATTAAGTAACGCAGGGCATGCTTATCAAAGTGCACAGTTTTGAGGCACATTCTTTTCAAGGAGGGAAGAAGCTGGCTTATATGATCCATAGGTCCATCATTGGCATTGCGTATGTCCTTTATCCTCACATATGACAAACAAAGGGTAGTTAGAGATTTTGCATCAAGAAAGGTCGTTCGAGATAAGCAATAGTAGTTTTTCTTCTCATGCCAATTCCTCTGAAATAATCTACAGGGCCGAAGGTTGATATCTAACTCCTTGACATTTCTCTCAAACGAACAACTCAATAACTCATCTGCAATGGTAGTGTCTTCTGTTAACAAGTACCCCGTCATATGAAGCCTCAATTTATCTAACCTCAGTTTCTTTTGCTTATCATGCCCGCAAAATTTCAAATATCTTTTCAAGATGTTGTTGATGAACTTTCTATGTCGATCACCTAGGTTGTCTCGACAATCAAGGCTTTCATCATAACCACCCTCGTCGAAATCTAACACGGAGCTCGAACACCACACACCTGCCCATTGCTTGGAAAGAAAACTCATTCGAATCGCAGCTTTGGTGGGGAGAGTTTGGATGATTTTGTGCGTAACGAGGTCAGGTAAGCCAAGGCCTGCCATGACGTTTTGGCTACGATGATTTTCCTTTTTATTTAGGTCGGGGGTTTTGTGGATGGAAGAGTGAGGTCCTATTTATACATGTTGTATTTGTTCTTTTATTAAAGCAAGGAAACCTTTGACGTTTTGGATTGTAAACCATATTTAACAAGGAAACCTTTGTCATATACGATTTGGCAAAACCTGCATTCTTTTCTATCTTAATTTTACAATAACAAGGTTTCCTGACAAAATGATACTAGCCAATTAATAATATCAGATTAATTCTTCCAAAAAATTGTTTCTAAAAATATTCCAACAATCACCGACTTGGTTATTCAAAATAAAACTTGTTCATCAATCAACGTGTTATAGAGCTGTGCACAAGCATTCGTGTTTTATGGTGACATTGCTTTGAAACAACAAGAGTAACTCGTGGTTTGAACTCTACCTCTGGCAACAAAACACACACAGCTTTACTAAGGTGAAGTTTGAAACCAGCATTTTACGGCCATGTGCTTGTATCTTAGTATAGTGATAGTGCTAGAAGTTTGCCCTAAACCTTCATAGGAGGCAGCCTCACCTCCACCATCACAGGGGTGAGACTATCAGGGATATTTGTATCGCTAGCTATCCCAGTCAATAAGAGGGCACAGTCCTCGTTAGGAGTAATATTAACTCAACCTCTTTATCGCTACAAGATGTCATGCTTTTGTAAGGAATGAAAAATTACTTCAGTAGAAGTATAACATAACTTCATATCACTCCATGACTTGTTATTACCTATTGAACCTATTTTTTGGAATCTCGTTTTATAACCCATACCTTCAAATAATGTATTTTATTCCCCAAGATTGTAAAATGACCAAAATGCCCCTAGTGTGGTGACCTCTGAGTTTAATTTCAATTTATCATGCTTTTCTATTTTACTAAATTAATTTTCGTACTCACGAATGTGTAGGCGAAAGCATAATCGAATTCAGAGTAATGACAGTCAGAGTTATAAATTTTGAGAAGTGAATGGAAAAATGGTAATTTCCATGGGGTAATTTTTAGAGAGATTATATTCACACATCTCAAATTACTTCTTCCGCACATTTTTAATTTTTTAATATTTTCTACACACCACTAACACTTGGTAGAAAAATATTAAAAAATTAAAAGAGGGTGGGAGAAGTAATTTGGGGTGTGTAAATATAATCTCTCAATTTTTAAGTAGGTTAACATCCCACTCACGGTTGTACTTTCGTCCTCCTTCCTCATTTATGCATACTTTCCTTCTCTCTAACTCTCGAGATCTCTCACGCTCTCTAACTCCACCGTGACCAACCACCACCACCTACTGAATAACTTGGACAAAGGCAATGCTCCTATTGAAGAGAGACACTCATGATCTCTGTGAGTGGATCCCTTCAAAGCTCAACTTTTTTTTATTAAACTGTTTTGATTAAATAATTGCTTTGAAGCAGTATTGCATGAGACTTGTGTAGAAATTGGTTAGGTAACCTTATGATTGCTTTATCTATATTGGTGATTTATTTTCACCATGGTCATTTATATGTCGCGTATAGCTATTTACGGTCGTAAAATATTTGCAGGTGTTGATATATTTCTATTGGAAGCTAGATTTACTGGTTCTTTGTCTGGAGAATGCACTATTTCGCTGTACGAAGTTCTTGCTCGTGTTCACGGTGTTGAAATAGTCCCTCTGATAAATAGCATCATGACCACCATAATGAAGAACTTGGCTTCGAGTGCAGGGTCCTTCCCTCTTCAACAGGCATGCTCAAAGGTTGTCCCAGCTATTGCTCTATATGGGATTGACCCAACCAACCCTGAAGACAAGAAGAGGCACATTATTCATTCACTTTGCACTCCTGTCTCGGATTCCCTCTTGGATTCTCAAGAGAGCTTCACTTTCTGGAGCAGCCCTTTGCTTAAGAGGGCCCTTGTTGATTCAGATAATTGGCGTTTTTCTTTGGATGAGATGGTTAACAGGATCTGTCAGAATGTTTCTGGAGCTTTGGAGGAGAAGTCCACTAAGACAAATGCACACATGGGTCTGGTCATGTCCCTTGCGAAGCATAATGCATTAATTGTTGAACCATATGCTAGGTTGAGGATTCAAGCTGGAATCCGGATATTGGATACTGGTGTAGAGGAGGGGAATTCTCAGAAACAGCTGTCAGCTATCCAAATGGTGAATTGCTTGATGAAGTGCCTGGATCCTTGGAGCATTATCTCTGATTTTTTTTTTTTTTTTGAGTTGATAATTGAAGAAATGGGGAAGTGTCAGTCTGATCGGATGGCTTATGTCTCAAGGAGGCGAAACTTATCAAGTGCCAGCGACCATTCTCCTGCATCAGTGTCACCCGAATCACAGACTCTAGATTCATTTGCTGAATATGACTCATTTGTTGAGACACCTATAACAATGAGTCGTCAGTGTAGCCGAAACTCAATTTATGATTGTAGGAGTATAAACCGGAAGCTTTGGAGTCATGAGAATGGAGGAGTTGATGTGTCTCTCAAGGATGGTTTGTTCTCGGAGATTGCTCGGGGTAGTGCCTACTCGAATGGATATCCAGGTAACCCTGGGATTAATGAATTCATGATATGTGAAGGAGATAGCAATGAGGAATTTACGGGGTTCCAGCAAACAAATCCTATAAATGGAGTATCAAGAAGCACCACAACTAGTACTGGTTGGTTTGGTACTGAGATGCTTTTATAAAAAATGGGTATAAAAAAAGCTGAGCTAAAAAAGATGTTTGGTAAACACTTAAAAACAGTTTATTTTCATAGTTTTTGGTAAAAAAAAAACTGAAAACGTGAAGTAACAAAAATGAGCTTATTCTCAGAGCACAGTAGAAACAAATTTTTTTCAAAGCACAGAAATACCAAACCAGTCCCAGGGTAAGTTTCACATGTACATTTGGTATTATTTTTCTTCCGATTTGAAGTTGCAATTTCTGATTTGATTGTTATGGGGTAGAAGTAGTTACCAACTAAATTTGTAGTATGGGCAAAAAGTTTAACTAAAAGTAATGCAGCAACAGAGTAAATAAATTGCTTGCTGGATTGTAAAAGTAGTATTGGTTGCCCAAAATGCTTATCATGTCTAACTCTTTGGAAACTTATATCTGCTAAAAAGCTTTGCATTTCAGAAAAGAGTGCCAATCTTTGGGATGGCATGGTATGTCATAGTCGACAAAGTTTGTTGGGGGAATTTATATCGCAAAACCTTAAGCAAAGGACATGAACCAGCATTCGTTTTATGTCTTCCCCCTCAGAGGTGGTTCGCTCCTCGCCATTAGAGCCCAAGATGTGGAATTCAACTTACGCTGAGAGGAGGAAATTATAGGGATTCAAACTCATAATTTCCTGATCTAATTCCATAATGAAATGTGTTGGTTACCGCTTTTTGTAACAGCTTAAGTAGTTCATTTGTCCAATGAATGTTTTATTTCCGACAAAGGTGTGGTGCTTACTCATGCTGTCGACTGAAACCTTACTTTTATGATTTTCTTGTTTATTATCAATCTTGGGACGGTATTGCATGTTATGGTCTTGATTTTGACCAATATTGCCTCTTCTGTGCTTCAGAGTTCTTGCACTCCACTCAACGTGGACAGCATCATCTTCAATACTCCGAGAAGGCTTGTTAACTCTCTTCAGGAACCAAATAATGCCGACTCAAAGTTCTCCAAAAAACCAGCGAGAATGTATAGAAGTTTATCAATGGACGAGTTTGATTGGAGCCGAAATGCCAGATGTGATCAAGATGGTTATTCATTCATATGGTGTGAACTATGATGATGTAGACCATGGTAGCTTCTATGGTGGCAGTGAGCAGTCTGAAGGTGGTCCTGAATCAGTGTCATCAACAGATGGCATTCCAGCGGATGCTGATTTGCAGATGTCTCTTGAGGTGGTGCCAGAAAACAAAGCATCTCATGAGATGTTTGCAGAAAATAAAACACAAGTTCTAAATTCTGGCATAAAAAATCCCTATCAAAGGGCTGCTATTAAATTGTTGTGGTGTTCTTTTCGCCTCACCAGCAGTAGCTATGCCGCTTCTTTGGATTAATGATCAAGGCGAATGGCATGATGGTTACCATCTAGTTCCAACTTAATGTTCGAACTTGGTCTAATCAATCTGATGGATCAATTTCTTTTGATGAAGTGGATAATGGTAGTAGACAGGATAATCTCTCTGTATGTTCTGTAACACTAGAAATTAACCATCCCAGCCGGATGTGGATGATTAATGTACTGAAGAGAATCGATGAATTTGTGTTCCTGAGGAAATGCTTATTCATTGCTTTTGCTTTTATCCTTGATTGCTTTTGAAATTGTGTTCTGTAGAATTTTTCAGGTCGATGGGCCGAGGGCTCACTCCAACAACACTGATAGTGTCCCCACTTAACCACCTGCACAATCCTCAGGTGTGGGGTTTTATCACAAAAGGCCTCGATGTTAGTTAGAGTGGGGTAATTCTATATAAATTGCTCTTTCTTCTTCCCTCTGTCCGATGTGGGACAAGAGGAGTTCCAACATGTTCTTTTCTTCCAATTATATTTTTGTGGCTAGCAATGTCTTTCATGAGGACATTTGAAAGTTGTAATCTTTCGCTTGCTGAGATAAGCTGGAGTTTTGAAATTCAGACCAACATAAGCAAGAGCTAGAGCTACTTTTATCTGTTTTATACACAATCTCAAGAGTCATAACATATTCTTTTGTTACACCAAAGCTTAGAATATGAGAGCAAAGTCATGCCAAGAAAATTTACATATTGGAGTTCTGTAAGCGCTGTCCGCCCCTCCATGATTCCTTAGGACTCACGATTACTGGTTTGAGCACTGCAGATTGGCTGACACACATATAAGCTACTTGCCATATTCTTCATGGCTTGAGCCAGGACCTATGAAGCATGGATACGGATACGGATACGGCGATACGACACGACACGATACGGCGATACGGACAATCTCTAAAAATTAAGATACGATACGTTGTGGATACGGCAAATAAAAATGTTTATAGCAACAAAAATATACATTTTAAAACATAATTCATCATTCAAATTCAAGTACATTTGAGTTGTTAGAGAAGAAAAGTTCTAAATCTAATCCTCTTTACATAGTAGAAGAAGGGTGAGAGTCGTATTCATGGTTTTAATTAGAGGGAAGCTCTTTGTATTTAGCAACTTTCAATTATAGATGTCTATTATTAATTTCTCCTCCTCATTACCTTTTTTGAAAGTTTAAATGTTTCTTAAAAGTCGGATACGTGTATCCTAAATGTAGGATACACGTATCTATCATGTCAAATTTGTGTCCATCAACCAAGATACGTGTCGGACGAGTATCCGAGAGTATCGGGCAAGTATCGTATCCGATCAAGTATCGGATACGGGATACGGGACCAAACAGAAGTATCCGTGCATCATAGGCCAGGACAGAACATGTATAGTTCATCAAACCTCTCTTTTACCAAAAACTGAATAATTAAGTGAAAAATAGGAGGAATTTAGCTAGTGAATGTACCCCGTCAATGATTGTGAAGTCGGTAGGTGCACTGGCGCATATTCGACCCATTTGCTCTCTTAAATGCTTATTCTGTCATCTTCTTCACCCTCCTCCATGTCTTCTGCAATATTTTCTCTCTGATTTGTATCTGCTTGGTTGCCACTATTTTGATTTTTGGGTCCCCAGCTAGTCATTTGCTGCCATAGTTTACTGATTTGAGATTCATTTTTCACGCTAAAGTCGGGATGAATGAACCCTAAACTTGACAAAATTTGGCAACCCGGTAAAGAAATCTGATCTTTCCAAACCAATAGCATAAGTTGCATCCGATGATAGGTAATTGGTCGGGGAGCGGGATTGAACTTGAAGCCACCAATGCAACAGGGAGTTCTCTCCTTGTTCTTGCTGCTATTATTATTACTATTACTAAAAGTTTTGTACAAGTGCTGCAGCAACCTACAACAAGAAGTAGGGTAATTAGAAGATGAATAATCTATGTGTTTAGCAGGAGAAAAAAGGTGATAAGGATGCTGTGCGGATCAACTGTGGATTTGTCATATCAACTCAAGCATTTTGTGTTTATTGGCTGCTTGTCTTGTGATTTCATTTACTTTTGTGAATTTCGGAACCAGATTTTGATTTTTCGATTACGGATTAGTAAACACTCTATTATAAATTCTCGAGACTGAATATTATTTGTTGAATCACATCCACACATGCTTAAATTCAAATTCTTTTGGGCAATCACTACTACAAACAAAAATAATAATTCAAGTAATTAATTAGAAACAGTAGCAAAAATTCCATCTGCTTGGTGCTGAACGAGAAGCTCTAACATCTTCTTTGCTTTCTTGCTCAATTGGAATCTCGACATCAACAGACCGTACAACCAACGGAACCACCCGCTGTTTGCGTCCCCTTTGTATACGAAAAACTGGGCGGCTTCTTCGGTCAGCCTATCGACACTGCTCAACCACTTCTCGACTTCAGCTGTGTCCGCCACTTCTCCCTTCCTTTTTGCATCTTCGACGGCTTGGATCACCATATCTCGTGTGGCCTTAAGCTTCTTGAGCTGTTTCAGTAGGTTGTCGACATTGGATTTGTAGCTTAGGATGTAAGCAAAGTAAATGTCCAAGTATCTGGAGGCCACGGGGCCACTGCAGGCAAGTAAATACTTGGCCAAGTACTGGCCGATTAAGGGTTTGATCCGAGCAACCAGTTGATCCACAAAGCACTCAATGCACACAAAAGTAAGAAACCCGGCAGCCAATGGCATCTGGGAAGCAATCTTAGCAGCGGCACCCCACAATAAATTGCGTATAAAAGAATTATCCATGCTCATATATATGGAAGAAATTAGAAACCTGAAAATATACGAACAAGAAGAGCAGATTGAATGATGAGCAGAAGATGGATGTGTGAGGATGGAAAAAAAAGGAGGAGATTATGAGAAGGAACAAGGAAGCAGCTGCTACGCACATCCTATATAATATGTTGAGCTATTGCCGTATACAATTGGTCACATTTGATAAGAGACTTTATTAAGGAGGTAACTTCTAAGTGCCAATGTATTGGATTCATGCCTAAGTGCTAACGTAATTGAAATTGATTGTAATTTGTAAGTGCTCCTTCATTACCATTTCGTTTTTTCATTTTTATTTTTACTTTTACTTTTTAAGCTTCAAACATGAGCAAACTATGTACACATCAAAATGATGGATAAAAAAGAAAGGTTATGGGAGTACTACGCCAAAAAGAAGGTAAATACTAAAAAATAGAGCGACTATGTGAAAGAAACTTTGTCAGACATTCAACCCGAGTTTAAGGGGAAAAAAATAGTGCCTTGCTGCAGAGAAACACAATATATAGCTTTAACCACTAGACCTATCCTTCATTTAGACATCTGTTAGGACATCCTATGGCTCCTCGAACCAAATAGCATTAACTGAGTGCAGCTGAAGACCAAACCTTGCTAACTTGTGAACAATATGATTTGCCTCCCTTCGAGCATGCTGACATTGCAATTGCGGAATAGACCATAGAAATTAGAAAGTACCAGATATGTTTGTGATAGCTACCAAATTCGAAACATCCTCCTTGTTGCTTCATTAAGAGTTAAGACACTAACATTGAATTGGACGAAAATGTGGTATATTTCACAAATAATTATGTATTTATAAACATTGAACGAGTTAACTAAGTAAAAACAACAACTATGTTGTAAAAAATGACTCAATTAACACATAATTTCAAGGCTAGTGCTATCTATCTACATACTTATTCTTAATTTTCTCACATTTTTTTAATTTCTAGCCGTCGAATTAAATAAATTAATACCTGAAAATTAAAAAAATGTGTAAGAGTCTGAGATATAAAAATCGGTGTGTGAAAAACAGTTTCGATACTTCAAATTGCCACCCCTTATCCAATTATCCTGGTTGGACAAGCACAAGACCAAACCGGCAATATCCGGTAATGGCAAGGGATTGACTGGCTAATGTAAGAGTCAGCCTGTGGACCTTATATATAGGAAAACGACAAAAAGTGGCGAAGCCGAGCCAGACAACAAAAGGGAAAGGCCTTCCTCTCACAACTCTCACATAATCCCCCATTCACATTTTCTCAGAGATACAAAACCAAACCCATCTCTCCCCAATTTCTTCTATCAAAACCTATAAAAGAACATCTTTTTTGAAAATTTCACACCTCCATTTCCCAACTTTCCCGCGAATTCTCTCCGATTTCAATTTCCCAACTTCTCATTTTCTTTCCCGATTATTTTCGAAACCCTAGATTGTTTAAAGCTCAGAAATTGTGAGCATAGGGGGTTGTGCAGATCTGATTCAGGACGATCAATAGACCAATTGCCTGGAACCCACAAGAATAGTTAAAGAATTAAACTTTGATTTGATTTATTTGCTTATTGTAAAGTAGTATTTTTGTGAAATCGACGAAGCCCTTTATAGTGGGATACTGGAAATGGGGGATCAAAGTGGATTAGAAGAGAGCCAACCTGTAGATCTTTCCATTCACCCCTCTGGCATCGTTCCCACTCTTCAGTAAGTCTCTCTCTCTCTCCCTCTCTCTCTCTCTCTCTCTCTCTCTCTCTCTCTCTCTCTCTCGTTTGAAGTTTCTAATTTCGTTTTCTCGTTTCAATATCCATGTCCAAGGCTTCTGAATTGAGTTTTGCGTAGTGGGTTTGTTTCGATCTGATTGGTTTCGCAAGTTTATGTTCGGATTATCACTTTATAGGTTCAACTGTTTTATTTCTATCCGTGAGATGTTTTTGTGTTTTTGAAAAATTGAAATTCTTCAAATTTTGTGGTGGAAGTTGACTTTTTTAAGCCAAACCTATATGAATTTTTTTGTTGTGTGTGTTTGTGTTCTTTGTCTAAAGCTTGTAGGACTGGAGTTTTATTTGCTAAGAAACATTTCATTAAATATTAGTCTCTTATTGGAAATGAAGCTATGGTTTAGCTAAGTCTCTTTTTTGTTTGTTCTATGGTGGTCTTCTTTTTGTAGTTCTATTGTTTGTTAGCTAAACTAGTTCTCTTCTTTGAAGAAAATAAGACTTGGCCTCCCTTCTGTGAGCAATAACGTTCTCTTTTTTCAAAGAAAAATAGTGAAGTTTTATGATTTGTTCTTGTTTTGGTTGTGTTTGTAGGAATATCGTATCTACAGTTAACTTGGATTGTAAATTGGATCTTAAGCAAATTGCGTTGCAAGCTCGAAATGCAGAATACAACCCCAAGGTATGCAAGGTTTTTTTGTAAGCATGACTATTATTTTATTTCAGTAGTATGTTGATAAACTTAGTGGTGCTTGCTCACTTTACTAAAATATTTTATCGAGGGTTCTTAGTGGTGCTAGCTCACTTTACCAAAATGGTCTTGCTTGGGCCATTGTTTATACCTGAAACTATACTTACAATAAAGTCTGGCTTTGTTAGCATATTTTCTGTCACTT
The DNA here is from genome assembly GCA_963580275.1 of Crataegus laevigata. Classification (NCBI taxonomy): domain Eukaryota; kingdom Viridiplantae; phylum Streptophyta; class Magnoliopsida; order Rosales; family Rosaceae; genus Crataegus; species Crataegus laevigata. The sequence goes on from OY756952.1 coordinate 33,179,039, forward strand.
TAGACATTTTGGAGTACTGAATACTAACTTCTTTTAAATTCAATGGTCTTTCAGCGTTTTGCTGCTGTAATTATGAGAATAAGGGAGCCAAAAACTACAGCTTTGATTTTTGCCTCTGGGAAGATGGTGAGCCCTCCCAAAAAATTTTGGGATTCTATTTGCTGGCAATGATATGATTTCATTTCAGCTGTTTCTATTCTTGTAATATCATTATTGGAAGCAATTTGCTTTTGAATCTTTTTGCTCCTGTTCGGTCCCTTCTTTTGTGGAAAATGACTTTGTTCTTTAAATCTATACCTGTTAGTGAGATTTGATAAAACAGTTTATCTTACTTGAATTGTACTCCAATTGATGGCTCTGTTATCTGGTGATGCGGCTGTTGGCATCATATTCAAAGATGATTATGTATTTGTCGAAATGTGTTTGGAATCCTACATACATGAGTGTGTCAATTGTTGGGTGCAGTCAAGTAATGATATTGCTTAATTCAGAGAATATCCTTAGAAGGGGAGCATGTTTTTTTCTTGCTAATTTTGACTATTGAATGATTTGAATCTGAATTTAAGTGTATGTTTGATTGGCTATGGTCTTTCTGAATTGCATGTCTTGTTGAAAATGTATAGTATGTTGATGCTTAAATTGACAAATTTTGATGCTCAAGATATATATTTGGTGACGGACTGATCCTTTTATGAGTTTCATTTTCATAGATGGCTGATTTGCATGTTTATATACTAAACTTCTATGGTAATAAATTTGGCTTTAAGTTTACTCATGCCACAACCCTGGTAACTATTGCATTGCATTTTGACTATCCTTTTTCAACTTGATATAACCCTCTACTTTCCCCACTCCCCCTTATTTATGATTTTAAATCTTGAGTTATGCACCCATCATACCTTGGATGCGTCTGGTTAAGAGATTTAAATTTTGAATGTCTATGGTACTTCAGGTATGCACAGGTGCAAAAAGTGAAATTCAATCAAAACTGGCAGCGAGGAAGGTATCTGTTGAATGCTTACAGATTGGTATTAACATAGCAAAACATAGTGGTATATGTGAGTTTCGTAAGTTTTGACCCGATTTTAGGCATTTTAATTCAAACATAGTTTTATAAGTGAGTTTTGCAAGTTTTGACCCGATTTTAGGCATTTTAATTCTGGAGTAGAGTGAAAGTGGACTTTTACCCATGCTTTGGTGCATCAGCCTTAAGTATTGCAACTAAATATTTTTTCATTTGTTATCGTGGGAGTGGTTTTACTATTGATGATTATTCTTTCCATAGTTATCTTTTCATTTAGTTAGAAGAGTGAATCTTATTTAGGTTGCAAGGAATAGTGTCAGAGTTCTTTCATCTGATTTGATATTTTTGGTTCCCAGTATGCTCGAATCATCCAAAAGCTTGGGTTTAATGCTAAATTTAAGGTCTCTCTCTCTCTCTCTCTCTCTCTTAGGTGTCCAACCCTTTAAGAGTATATTATATTATTTTAATTACTTCTTTTAATACATACTTTTCTGAGCATCAGGATTTCAAGATTCAAAATATTGTTGGCTCCTGTGATGTTAAATTTCCAATAAGACTTGAGGGTCTTGCATACTCCCACGGTGCCTTTTCAAGTGTAAGTGAGACCCATCTGTCCCAGGCTTTAGCATTTCATAACCCTAATATGATTCGATATGATTTATAGTTTTTTTTTTCTCTGTTTCATAATATTTGCTTATTGATTTTAGATTTGTTTTATGATTTAATGTCAATGTTTATATGATCAAGTTATCTTCTTATGTGGGCGTTTTTCATTTTAAGGGCTTATGGTCAACGAGATCCACATATTTTGCATGCCTCCGAAGGTTTTATGAAACTAGGAGTCCATTGCTTAAAATACTTTTTTGAAAATACCTAAAACTCAAAGCGACTTTCATAGAAAGTTTGCTGAAACTGGGTGTATTTCTTTCTTCAAGACTCCAGACATAGAATGGACCCACATTCAATTAATCAATGCTATGAACATACATTTGACCAATACAAGGACCGTATATACCCAATAATTGTAGACAGAAGACTTACTTTGTATGAACATTGTGATAGGACAATGGATAGATCTATTAGGCTAAAATATTGAGCTCATTGAGATTAAAATTTTAGTTTGCGTATGAGCGCATTAACAAAATTCTGCAGTTCTGAATTTTTAGTTTGGTGTACAAAGCAAGGCCTTGTGTGGAATATGTCCTCTTTCCTTTGTTTCTAAGACTTGTGAACACATTGTACTGGCTGCCCACTTGTATGCTTCGTAGTGGTTTTTGCAAAGAAATAGTGTTATCTTGTGTTATGCTGGTGCAGTATGAACCAGAGCTTTTCCCGGGGCTGATATATCGAATGAAGCAGCCGAAGATTGTTCTTCTTATATTTGTGTCAGGGAAAATTGTTATTACGGGTGCAAAGGTAATTTGTTATTTGTCTATCTTGTTTCAGTTGGTATTTAATTACTCGTGCTTTTGCGTTTGGACGATTTGCTAACATTTTGTTTAATTTGATGAGTTAGGTGAGGGATGACACATACAAGGCCTTTGAAAACATATACCCTGTCCTTACAGAGTTCAGGAAGGTCCAGCAATGGTGCGCCCTCCCTTCCCTCCTTAAATCCCCAAACAAATACCACAAAGAAAGCATAATCTGTTGCTTGAATTATTTATTTAGGATGTTTGTTTCTCTTAATAGCAGCATATTGCTAATTGATTTCTGTTATATCTTGTTTTAGATCCTACTTATACCAGATGACGTTAGCGTTTGCTGGGAGGCAGACACGCATCTCTGAAGGTTGCTTGCGGTGCTGTCGTAGGCAATGCCTTGTGGTGCTGGTGCGACATATTTTTGGTTATTTCTGGTTGGGTAGCGAAGGGGTTAGCACTTAGGTGTGAATATGTAACAGGAAAAGCGGCTTTGTTGTTGTTGGTAACTTGGTGCGGCAAGATGATGCGCCAAGGCAGGGTTGATGGGATTGTTTGTGATGTCGGAGGAATTTATAAATAAAACGTTGCAGTTTTGATGGTAGAAACATTTTGATTGAATCTCAATGATATTGTGTTTCTAACCTTTCTAATTCAGTCAGTGTCTAATCTAACGACATTTGAGTCGAACAAGCCATTTTGAATGAATGGTTGGTTAATGAGAAACGCCATTCAATGATTCAAGCTTGCTCTGCTTGTCAAATCAACTCAATTACAAATTTAGAATGAATGAATGACTGACTGGCTGGTGCTGCTACTATTTAAGTTGTAATCAACTATAATGTTGTGGTTGGGGCGAATTTTAAGTTGGCGTTTTAAGCGGCACGTTGTGAGGTTGAAATGTTTTTGTGAGTCTTTTTATCTCTCGGAAGGTTAGACTGACCATTTGGTCTCGTCTTTTTTCAGAAAAAAAAAAAGGTTAGAATATTATAGTATGATTTGAGTTTGTTTAATAAAGCAAGCAGGATTCAAAATAATGCCTGTCATTGGTAATTGGCAAGTAATCGTAACACATAAGAATGACCTAGAAGAATTCTTCAATTCCACGAACAAATTAAATTACAATTAATTAGGCCGCTGCCGCTGAAGGCTGAACTGAAACAAACAAACAAGTTCGCTGCGACGGCCGGGCATACACTCTCGCTCAAGCATACATACATACATCCGATACATCCATAGCCGCTCGCTGTGACTTGACTTGCAGAGCCGCCGCCGAAAAGTAAACTAATCCCGCCGGCCGAGTGTTTTTCTCCGACAAGTCACAAGTGGAATTCAACAGATATCAGCAGTTGAGTTCCGTTCCGTGAAAGACTGTCGACAGATGAGTGGCTCTGGCTCTCTCAAATCTTTGATGCTCGCTCTGACTCTCCACCAATTCCCCGACCCTCTCTTCTTCCATCGCTTCCCGCCGCTTCATTTCACAACCAAACCCAAACCCAAGCCCACCTCAAGTTTCAATCTTCACAAGGTTGTAGTTATCACTCTTTCTTTCTTTATTGCTTAAAAATTCTCTCCCTCTCTCTCTTCTCTTGTGCACCGCCACCTTGATTTGTTCTGGCCCTTTAATGCTTGACATTTTCTGCAGCGCTTTCGTGGGAGTGTCATCCGGTTGAGCTCGCCAGAAGAATATACTAGTAATGCAGCAGCAGCCAATGCCCCTGTCTGGGACGACTCTCTACTTCATCAAAATGAAGGTAATAATCCAAAGGGGATTGGATTCCTGCATTCCATGGAAACACGTAGTGTTCGTGCTAATTGTCAGACATATATTTGGCTTTTAAAGGGCTGCTCCAATTCCGGTTCCTTGTTAGATTCTAAGAAGCTTCACTCTAGGATTCTGAAACTGGGTTTTGATGCCGAACATGTAATATGCGATGGCCTTATTGATGCTTACCTTGCCGCTGGTGATTTAGATGGCGCAGTTAGGGTTTTTGATGATGTGCCCTACAGAAGTTTGTTTTCATGGAATAACATAATTCAAGTGTTTCTTGCAAACAAGTTGACCTGTCAAGTATTGGATTTCTTTTCCCGAATGTTAGCAGATAATGTGCATCCTGATGAGACCACGTTTTCCAGGGTTTTAAGGGCATGTGTTGGCAGTAATGTTCATCTTCAATATGTCAAACAGATTCATGCTAGGGTTATCTGTCATGGTTTTGGTACTAGTTTGCTTGTGTGTAATCCCTTGATTGATTTGTATGCCAAAAACGGGTCTGTAGATGCTGCTAAAAAGGTCTTTGATAAATTGTATATAAGGGATACCGTTTCCTGGGTTGCCATGATTTCTGGTTTATCTCAGAATGGACGCGAAGAAGAAGCAATTCTCTTATTCATTGAGATGCAAATGTCGGATATTTTACCCACTCCTTATGTGTTCTCCAGCGTGCTAAGTGCCTGCGCCAAAATAGAGTTATTTAAGATGGGAGAGCAACTGCATGGCCTTATTTTCAAGGGGGGTTTTTCTTGTGAAACATATGTATGCAATGCACTTGTGACGTTATATTCCCGCTCAGGGAACTTTATATCTGCTGAACAAATTTTCAAAACAATGTGGCACAGGGATGCAGTATCTTATAACTCACTGATCTCTGGGTTAGCTCAGTGCGGATTTAGTGATAGAGCATTGGAATTGTTCAAAAGAATGCAGATTGATTGTTTGAGACCAGACTGTGTTACAATTGCTAGTCTTTTGAGCGCCTGCGCGGAAATTGGTGCTCTGCAGAAGGGAAAACAACTCCACTCACTTGCAATAAAAGCTGGAATGTCATCAGATATAATCCTTGAAGGTTCTCTGCTTGATCTTTATGTGAAATGCTCAGATGTGCAAACTGCCTATGAATTTTTCCTTACTACAGAGACAGAAAATGTGGTCCTGTGGAATGTGATGCTAGTTGCTTATGGTCAGTTGAATGATCTGGATGAATCATTTCGGATATTTAGGCAAATGCATGTTGAGGGCATGATTCCTAATCAGTACACCTACCCTAGTATTCTAAGAACCTGTACCTCTGTTGGAGCTCTCAATTTGGGAGAGCAGATACATACTCAAGTCATAAAAACTGGTTTTCATTTTAATGTTTATGTCTGTAGTGTGCTCATTGATATGTATGCTAAGCATGGGGAGCTGGATACTGCCCTGAGAATTCTCAGACGACTCACTGCAGATGACGTCGTCTCATGGACAGCTATGATAGCCGGGTATGCACAGCATGATCTATTTTCTGAATCTCTGATACTTTTTGAAGAAATGCAAAGGCGAGGGATTCAGTCAGACAACATAGGATTTTCGAGTGCAATAAGTGCATGTGCTGGTATTCAAGCACTTAATCAAGGAAGACAAATTCATGCTCAGTCTTGTGTCCTTGGTTATTCAGATGATCATTCAGTTGGAAATGCACTTGTTACCCTTTACGCTAGATGTGGTAGAATATGGGAAGCGTACCGAGCATTTGAGGCAACTAATTCTAAAGATAATATGTCATGGAATGGATTGATATCTGGGTTTGCACAGAGTGGGTACCATGAGGAAGCACTGCAGGTATTTACTCGGATGAATAAAGCTGGAATGGAAGCTAACATGTTCACATTTGGCTCTGCAGTTAGCGCTGCTGCTAACTTAGCAAATATAAAACAAGGGCAGCAGATCCATGCCGCAATTATAAAAACTGGCAACAATTCTGAAACTGAGGTTTCCAATGCGTTAATCACATTGTATTCAAAGTGTGGTAGCATTGATGATGCCAAGAGAGAGTTTTCTGAAATGCCTGAAAAAAATGAGATTTCTTGGAATGCCATGATCACTGGCTATTCTCAACATGGGCGTGGTATTGAATCAATACACCTATTTGAGCGGATGAAACAACTTGGTATAGCACCAAGCCATGTCACATTTGTGGGGGTCCTTGCAGCCTGTAGCCATGTAGGCTTGGTAAATGAAGGGCTTGGCTACTTTGAATCCATGAGAAAAGAGCATGGGTTAGTGCCTAAGCCTGAACACTATGCTTGCGTTGTTGATCTTCTAGGTAGAGCTGGTTCTCTGAGCCGTGCCAGAAAGTTTATAGAGGAGATGCCAGTGAAACCAGATGCAATGATTTGGAGGACTCTTTTAAGTGCTTGCATAACTCGCAAGAACACTGAAATTGGAGAGTTTGCTGCCAATCATCTTCTAGAACTGGAACCTGAAGACTCAGCAACGTACGTGCTGCTATCCAATATGTATGCAGTGTCAGGAATGTGGGAGCGTAGGGATCAGACAAGGCAATTAATGAAGGAAAGGGGTGTGAAGAAAGAGCCCGGTCGTAGCTGGATTGAGGTCAAGAATTCGGTTCATGCCTTCTTTGTCGGTGACCGACTGCACCCAATTGCAGATACGATTTATGAATTCTTAGGGGATTTGAATGAGCGGGCAGCTGAAATTGGTTATGTTGAGGATCGTTCCAACCTTTGGAATGATATAGAACAGAAGCAGAAGGATCCAACAGTATATATTCACAGTGAGAAATTGGCAATTTCTTTTGGCCTACTCAGCTTATCTAATGCTGTTCCTATACGTGTAATGAAGAATCTTCGTGTTTGCAATGATTGCCATAATTGGATCAAGTACACGTCGAAAATTTGTAATCGAACTATCATAGTACGAGATGCTTATCGTTTTCATCATTTCAAAGATGGTGTTTGTTCTTGTAGAGATTACTGGTAAGATGGTCAAAAGGTCATGAGGAGGAAATCATTGTTTGCACGGAGGATTTCAATCACTTCATATGATTGAGCCCCCTACTGAAGTTTCCTTTTATAGAATTACCGGTACGAACTGTAACCAGCAATTTCCTTACTGTTGTTTGTACAGAATTTTAGGGACCATGGCTTGTTAATCTTATGTGACTCTGTTAGCTAGCCTTGTAACATGCAGAAATCTGTCATCTGAAATCTCACATTAGCTCTTCATTTACTTTCTCAGGCGGCCAAAAACAAGCGTTAGCAGTGTGAACTAGCTCTGCCGTGTCCAATTTCTGTTAGCTACTGCTTCCTTCTGGAGTTTGAATGTTTAAGGACTTGGTAGCGATTGGTTACTCCAGGTGAGGATTGCCTTTGCCTTTCTTAATATTGAAGCCCTGGATAGTGGATAGGTAAGTCGGAACCTCAAGGTTCTTTAATTTATCATTCTTGTATTGAAAGCAACAATATTAGTTTTCTTTTTCATATTTTTTCTTTTGTGACAAGGGGTGACAAAAGAGGGCCAGCAACACTTGGAGACCATCAAACCAATTGGATTTGATGAGCTTGAGGACGAGGAGGAGCTTTTTCCTCTTCTATGGAAAAAGGGAGAGAAATCCCTTGGGCCACAGCTTCGATCTACAAGTCCTGATTCTCCGATTTCTGAGACATTAGAGAGAGTTTGGACCTGCCTTTGGGAATTAGGAATTGTGCTATTGTGGTAGACCTGCAACTTAAGTAGTGCATGAAACAGCAAAAGACTGTTCAATGCTGACTGTTTGTTGGTAATTTTACTGCTAGTATGTATGTTCGGTTTGTGGCTGTATCTTGATTCAATCATTGTGAATTCAATGGGAGAATTCAATTGTAAAAGAAAGAAAGAGAGAAAGAAATACATGGAGATAGTGGACAAATTCTATTTGCAATTTCTTTTCTGCTAATTTGAAGCTCGATTGCTTTCGGATGAAACTGTTACAGTTTCTTCTCCGGATAAACAAAACAAGGTTTGAATGCTCGAATGCTCGAATGCTCGAATTCTCTTCTGCTTCTACGTCGACTTTTGGGGACGGATATTGTCACTTGTGATAAGATGCCTTTCGTTTATTAATACTAGTATATGCCCACATATAAAATGTGTGTGAAATTTTTTACTTTTGTTTTTAAAATTGAAGGAGAGGAAGAGAGTGAGAGAACGTGCAAGTGGGGAGAGAGAGAGAGAGAGAGAGAGGGGTTTATATATATATATATATATATATTTTTTTTTTTTTTTTAAATTTAGAGATGATAAAATCACATATAAGTGAGACTTAAACAAAAGCAACAAAATTTTATTTTGTAAAATTACGTTGATGTTCTTAACTTTTTTGTTATGATAGAAGACAAAAATATTTTTCACCTTTTTTTAGTTAACAAAGTGAGTTTCATTAATACGTAGTTTAGATAATGGGATGCAATTTGCCAAGGACTGACTCTCTCTCTGCTTCGGAATCCAGAATATGAATGTATATATGTATGTATGTATGTATGTATGTATGTATGTATTTACGTATGCATGTATGTATGTATGCAATCATGTTGCACGAAGCAAAGGCTAGCAAATAATGTAAGGGCAGATTAGTCAATTCGTATGACCCAATAAGAAGATATTCCGAGTGGAAGAAAGGAAGAATGTGCAAAAATATGTGGCGACGCATTTTTGCGTGAAGTGTCAAAAACATTGAAAAATGCGAAATATTTGCCTGTCCTTTTTTATCTCGCTTGCATAAATAATAAAGACTTTAATTTAGACTTGTCACCATTTGGAGGAGGACAAGAAGAAGAAAGTAAACCAACCAATACACAACATTTGCAATACCAGAATTAACCACTAATCAATTACTTAATTTGGAAATGGCTGCACAGTTGTCGTCGACAGCACAAGGAGGAGGAGGACGACGAGTGAAGTTGGCCTGCAGTGGGGGTTGGGGGTTGGGTTTGGATCAAAACATGCAGCTCTTCACATCAATCCAACCCCACAAGCTCCTCAGGCGCAGGCGCTGCCTCAGATCATTGGATTCTACCAGGCTTTACTCTTCTTCTTCTTCTTCTTCTAGGAACAAGGCGAAACGCTTCAACTCCGAGGCCCATTTGTTTGTCGGTGGTGGTGATCATGATGAGGGAGACGATGTTCATGGCGGTGACGACGATGGTGGTCATGTTGAGTACTATGAGAGGGACGATGACTTGTCTTGCTTCAGAGGTCTCGTCTTGGATATCTCCTACAGGTCTGCTCACCTCTCACTTCACTTGTCTTGTTCTTTATTACCTGCACTGCACTCTGGACTATTTGGTATTGACGTTCATCATTTGCATTTAACTAATATCATGGTTAACTCGGTAATACCAAGTTTTTTTTTTTTTTTGTTTTTTGTTTTTAAATTTTCAAACTAGTAAATAATTAAATTTTGGTTACTTCTTTCTTGTGTCTAAACTGGAAGAATTTCATTTCATTAGTGCTCCTAGAGTGATTATTGTAAAGAACTGGCCATGTATGATATAACTGTAACCAACTATTCTTGAATTGGATTGGAATCATTGGATTATACTTGTGCATTTACTGCGGACCGTGCTTGTTTTCCTATACCTTCAAAGGGAAAGATAAGTGGATAATTAAGCATCAAGCCCATCTACAGGATATGCTTATTGTACAAAATAATAGCCATCTCGTGGTCTTGTAGGCTATGTCGATTATCGAGGCCTGAGGGCCTGAATTTCATTGCTGACATTTCTCTTGTCATGGAGTACTATCTTCTCATTAGATTCCTCGATAACATTTTCTCAGTTTGTGTTTGATTTGTTTGTATTTATGCCGTAAGAAATTCATAAGCCGAAAACTATTGATTCTTGAGTTTCTTTCCCTGTTTCTTCTCTGCCACTTTACAATACTTCTGATTGAGATTGTTGTTCTACTGTGGCAGGCCGGTTAATGTTGTATGCTGGAAGCGTGCTATTTGCTTGGAATTCATGGAGAAGGTGGGACTGCCGCCGCTCAGTTGTTCATCTTAGTAATTTCAACAGTAATAAAAGGATGAGTTGTTCTACAGTTATTAATTTGTGATGGCATTTGTCATCAAAGATGATAAAACAGGGAAATATTCTTCAAAACCAAATGTACCTGCCATGCTCAGGAAAGACTCCTATTGAATATTCTGCCTGCTTACAAATTACAATACATGGATTTAATGGGTTCAAATTTTCTCTTGTACCAGGCTGATGTACTTGAATACTATGACCGGACTGTAAATTCCCCAAGCGGATCCTACTACATCCCGGCTGTCCTAAGGGTACGTTGTTAACTTATTGCATTGTGTTTTTGCATGGGATTGACATCTTCATTTGCATTTTCCCCTTGTTTCTTCTTGTCCATTTGGATTGAGTACATTTGTTTGCTTCTGGTTCCAGGTTCCCCATTTACTGCAGATTGTAAAGAGAAGAAGAATTAAGAACAGTCTCAGTCGTAAAAATATACTATGTCGGGACAGTTTCACTTGTCAGTAAGTAGATTACCCTTTCAGTCAAGTTAAACTTGCTGAAGTAAGTACTGATAATCTCTTTTGTGCTTAGTTTGATTACATAATTGCTTCTTATTAGATGAGAGTTGGATTAAGCACATGCGTCTCACGGGTCTAATTAATGAACATTGCAAGCTAGACTAGCTCATAGTCTCTTGTAGTCATACCAAAGACCTGGGACTGAATCTCATCTTAACTAGGGATGGGAGATGTTATGAGATGAGATAGGTTATCTCTATGTAGCCTATAGGACCAATAGACCTCTAGTGGTGTACCTTCAGGAGAAAAAGGAATACAGTGCTATGTGTCTACATTGATCTCAGATATCTCTTGTTTCTTCTGGTGGCGGTTTTACTTATTTCATCAGTTTCTTGATACTATTAATTACTCCAAAGCGGCATGGTTTTACTTGTGCCTGTAAACATGTGGTATTTACATTGTTAACACTGTGGAAAGAGAAGGTTGAGAGGTGAAAGAATTGTGTTGGCTGTGATAATGAAAAGAGAAAAATTCATCAAGTAGTAAGAATGAGGGAATCTTCAAACATATTTCAGTGAAGAAGGCCCAGGCGTAAAGATGAGGAATAGAAAGTTGTGGGAGACCTGATGCATCAGGTTCAATGCAGGATTGCCCAAGAGTTTCGGAGTTGCATCCGTCAACCAACACAATTTATTATTAATTGATCACCAGCTGCAGGAACTGGTTTAAGAGTTACAGATCTTAGACAGGTAAACTGATTAGTGTGGCATTAATCAGTTTTGGACAATGCGTAAAGCCGAGGAATTAAAATCTTTATAAGTTCTTACACTTTAAAGAAAATATTCGTTGTATTGTGTATGAGGGACGATTTTTCACAATATCTGGTACCAAACAGATGAAATTCATAGCAGACATTATTAGGCTTCACAATCTTCGCTACTGGCTTTGCATTTGGACGTCTGGAGAACCTGTCTGCATCCTGACTGACTTATGTAGCTTAGAATTAAGTGAGCTGTTCTCTAGGAAGTAACCGACAACGGAACTTTAATGACTATGAAATTCTAGATAAATTTTTTTATTTTCCGTTCCAGTTCCACGAAGGCAAGGGTTATTCATTTGGAAATTGAATACTGACTTATTTCTGTATCTATTCTCTTAACAGATACTGCTCTTCACGTGAAAACTTGACTATTGATCATGTTTTGCCAATTGCAAGCGGTGGACAGTGGAAGTGGGATAATCTGGTAAGATAACCAGTTCCATTTGAAGATTTGATTTCGCATAAATCAGACTCCGTAGCGGTGCTTAATTCTCTTTCCTGAGTATGATAACAAGATGCAGTATTATCATTATGCGATGTGGACATTAGCTATCGAATAAAGTAGCTCCAACTTTCAGTAAAGAGATGTACAACAGTTGGGATTATCCAAACCTCACTAAGATTAGGAGAAAGGATGCTCGTTTCCGTCGACTTGTATAATGGATGCTCCATGAATGAATGATCACTGAAATGGAGAAGCATTCTGTAGCTGTTTTTTGTTCATTGTCCATTCGATTCCTCTGGAAACCCCTTATTTTGAATGGAGAAAATAAGACCTTGATGGCATAAATTGAATACAATTATTGCACAGAAAATGCAAAATACATTCGTCATGCTGCTACCATACAAGTTGTAACATCAATTATGAAATTGGGATATATGGCAGTTACATGTGTTTAGGTACTGTTGTGGTTGAATTCTCTTGTGAACGCTTAACATGCAGGTCACCGCATGTGCAAGGTGCAACTCGAAGAAAGGTCAGAAGACGTTGGAAGAAGCAAATATGAAGCTGATGAAAGTCCCCAAGGTAATTTATTTCGATTTGTTTGTTTGTTTGTCTGTTTTTTCCTTCTTTTACATGGCATGAATGAGCCTGGCTACAAATTAAGATGCATACAATTGAATGGAATTGAATTGATTTCGCAGGCTCCAAAAGACTATGACATACTTGCGATACCACTAACAAGTGCAGCAATTAAAATGCTGAAAATGAGAAAGGGAACTCCAGAAGAGTGGCTCCAATATCTATCAAATTCCAAGCAGCCGCCTTCTTCAGAGCCATGACACCATCGCTAGGCACTAGGCACTAGCTACTTGTGCTTATTTCTGTGCATATCATGCATTGTAACACATTTCATGTATATAATCTCTACCTTGGTTTAGGCCTTCATTTGCATAAACATGAAAGGTCAACAACCTATATTAATTTGCAGCATCTTTGTTGATGATAAATGCAATTACGAGACTTGAACCTATAACCTCTCACTTATAAGTAAAGAAAAATATTACTAGACCTTTTAAGTAGGTGAAGTCGCGACTCACCAAACTCCATAAGCTTTTGTTTTGTTGTCAATAGATCTGGCCCCAAATCCCCATGACAATAATGCATAATGTTTGGGAAAAATAAAAAACCCCACAGCCCAGGATCAACCTGGACAAATCTAGCATAGAAGGCTAACCATGAAGTCGCAGATGCCAGTCACGTTTTAAAATCTCTCTCTCCCTCTCTCTCCCTCTTCTCAGATTCTCTTTCAAATTACTAAGAAAGTAATTAGGAGAAGATAATTCTTCACTAGCTGAATCTTCACCGTTACTAGCTTTATTTGAACTTTTCAGTTCACCAAGGGTAGAATTTGGCCCTGAAATAAGACAAGTAGAGCAAATCCCCAAAGAAGCTGATATTCTACGGATTCCAGTTCAACCATGCGATGTCCGGACAATAACAGGAACTGCATCCAATGCAATTGCCTACTGGCCAGGATTCTTCTAAGCAAGGTTGCAACTTTGATGGTACCAGAGGTGACTGAAGTCCATCAACAAATGGATTCCACCGTAATCCTTCAGCACACTAATCCAGTACTTCCCAAGCATGCTTGAACTCTTTGAAATAATGGTAACAATGCTAGATATTCATCTGGAACCCCACTGTGGTGTCTCCTCGAGAACGCATATGTATAACATAATTAACATTTGAGAGAGGCATGAGCAGCAAGAAGTCTTATCTTGATCTACATTACAATTAATAAATTAGTTTGCCATTTAAGAAGTAAAATGGATTCCTTCAATCAAGAAAACATTAAAACAAAAGTTAAACAATGAAATTTATATAAACATTTTATATAAAATCATTTCTGCAATCAAACTTCTGCAAATGAGGATCTGGTTTACTTTGTGGAAGATTTGAAGCATGGTACAGCAGTCTGTAAAATTCTAGTGTGCATTATATTTTGAAGGGATTGTAAACCATTTAATGAATTTTTGGAACAAGAGTATATTTGGCCACTTGAAGTGTAATAGAGCACGGATGAAGACAATGGTTAGAAATTTGAACAATATCAAAGCTGAAATGAGTTGAACTCGTTTAAGCCATACTGACTGCTCGACGATAGTTAGTCAATGGGTAAACATCGAAGTCCTTATGAGTATATTAGAAAGGACACGATTTAGTTTAAGTAATTAATAAATGCTCTGACTCGTTGATTTCAATATGTGCATCCTCAGAAGAACGTAAGGTTGCCGAATATCAGAATGTTTATTTTTGGTTATGGTAAACATTCTGATATTTGGCAACTTTACGTTGTTTTGAGGATGCACATATTGAGATCAACGAGTCGAACATTTATTAACTACTTTTACTAAATCATGTGCTTTCTGATGTTCTCAGAAGGAAAAATACATGGGACCAGATGAAACTGCAGTTCTTCCTCCATTACCAATATTTCCTAAAAATGAAAAGCGCAAGTCTATCTATGGAACACCTCAATCAAAAAGCCTCAATAAAAAAGGCATGATTATCGTAGGGACGATGAGCTCATGCGGAGGAAGCCATAAAAAGGAATATCGAAACGAACTGACGTACCTACTGCGTTTGCCATTAGGTTTTATTTACACCTTTATTTTCAGTTTGTACTGCGTTCTTCAGTTATGTTGAAAATCTCTGCTGCATGTTTGGAAGTAAAGGAACTGTCGTGGTTTTTCAGGTCTCTTTCGGAGACACGATTGCTTGTGACAATGAAACGTAAGTCCTTCTGGCTTGGTTGTTTTTTTCTTCTTTCTCTCTCTCATTATCTGGTTAATTATCCTTCATGTTCTATTTTGAATGGAATGCATCTATGCATTAATTTCTGAGGTAATGCTTCTTTCAAGATTGAATCTTTAGCATTTTTTTTCTTGTGGTGCGCTTGCTCCGTTAATCTGAATTTTTTGCGTTTTAATCTTGATTATGTTTATTTTTAGGCTGAAATATTTAGAGAGTTGGTATCTCGACCGTCCAAGATTCGCCGGTCCAATATTTGGTTGGAGAGAGAATCAGCAACGTTTTAAAGATTTCAGCCCAAACATAAACAATAATCCAAATTAGAACGCAAAAAATTCAGAATACTGGAGCAAACCCACACCAAAAAAAACCCTAAAAATTTAATCTTGAAACAAGATTTGCATGAACAAAACACTACTCAACAAGAAATTTGTAACCAGAACATAAGGTGCTATACTATGTGTTATTATAAATAAACAAAATTAATATGTCCCATTTTATGATATATTTTTCAATACAATCCACTTATATTATCTCCCATAACTATTTAGTTTGAATTTAGAGAGATTACATTATTACAAAAAAAAAACATCGATATCATTTAGCATACACTATAATGTTTAAAATTACAATCCAATGCTACATAATTATGATAAGGTTCATGTTAATAATAAAGAATGACATAATTATTACTATAACAAGGTTGACAGTTACATTGTGGACGTTCTATTACATTGTCAAGGTAAGTTTTTGTACTTCAACATAACTGAATTACAATACTAACATTTATTGTTACATCATTGACGTACTAAAACAGCATATACGTATGTTACTACTATGAAACATTATGAACTTATACGACGTCTTAATTTGGTTACAACAAGACGTCAATATACAACGTCTAAGTAAGGTTACACTGTAATCTTTCAAATTTAGAGTCCAAGGTTACATAATTATCTTTAACTTTATATTTAATTACACTAAATGGCACTAATATTACTATACCAAGGCTGCCCTTTACATTGTGGACGTTAGGTTCCACCATGATCATTCAAATTTACACTCCAAGGTTACTTAATTATCTTATATTATATATAATTATCTTAACGTTATACCATTGTTACCCTTTACGATGTAGACGTTGGATTACACTATTAAGGTATTATATTATAGTTGAACAATAACAGTTTTGAAAAATCTCATTCTGCACGCCTCACAAGTAGTACGAAATTGTTATCAACTTAAAAAGTATTACAATTCTCAGTTTAACTTCGCGCCATCAGCCTAGGCTTCCGATGAATCTTTAACCTTACTGCTCTCTCCAGGCAGCTCGAGGCAAGATTTTTCGATAGTTGCCTCTTCCTTGTCTTCTCTTTTACCAGATACTTCCTCATCAAGTGGTAGAGGATCCGATGATACCTGGCCTGGTTTATTGTCAGGGTTCTCTTTTTTCTCCTGCAAATGATGGTCTAAATTCCCTTCAACTGGCATACGTTCAGCATCTCCAGTAGGATGAAGTTCAGCTGGCATACGTTCAGCATTCACTTGGTTCAACCCTGCTGCCATTCCCTCTTGTCTGGAAACGACTTCCTCGTTTCTCTTCAAATGCTGATCATCACATGGTGGGACAAAGCCGCTATTAGTTTGGAGATCACGGGTTTCTTCAGCCTCTGTATCAGTAGGGTGAAGTTCGGATGGCATGCCCACAGTAACTTGGTTCGACTCTGATGTCATTCCCACCTGTCTGGAAACCACTTCCTCGTCTCTCTCCAATTGCTGATCATCGCATGGTCCACTAACACCGCTCTTAGTTTGGAGATCATGGGGTTCTTCTGCCTCAGTATTGTTGGTTGGTGCGTTACCCTGTGGGGATTTTAGACCATCACGGGCATCTGATATCCCCTCCCTTTCACCAGCCTCTTGATGGTCTGTATCGTTGACTGCATCTACGTTGTTGAGAGGTTGCGAAATAGAATCTCCATGAGCGTAATCACTCTGTGTATTCACTTCCAAGTCAGGTTCTTCTGCTGTGCTTTCTCCTTTTGATTCACTTTCAGCTGCTTTTAAAGCAGCAGGAAAAGACTGGAAAGCATCCCAATCATCTTCATCCTCTTCGATTTCTTGGTCATCAGAAAGAGAATGCGCTGTGGTGTCTGATGGTGGAGGTTTCTCTTTGCTTGCCTCTGTTGGAACTGGTAATTTTATCTCTAATGACGGAGTTGTGGGCTTCAGCTGGGTAGCATTATGCTCTTGTGTCACAGATGCACGGATGAACCCCTGAAAAGACACAAAGGGATTTAAAGTTCTGTTTGTAAGCATCAATAAAAAGTAGAGCCTAAGACTCCCAAGTATTCCAGTTCGTTCCAAAACAATAGCAAAATACTTTTGAAAGACATATCCAATAAACGGCATAGAAAACCATTCTTGAATCTGCAATAGCAAGAGTACCCAACAAAGAAAAGAAAAATAGACCTGAAGTTGCTGTCGGTGTGTTACAGGCATAGACAGCAATATATCCTTGAAGTGAACTGCTGACGAAGGAAGCTGAGCAAGATGAGAAACAAGCCTTACAGCAGTGCTTCTTAATGTATCGACTTCCTGTCAATGATGCATAATTGGAAAACCATCAGTCAAACAAGTGATAAAAGGCAGTAGAAACTGAATTTTAGAGGCTGCTTATTTTATTACCAGTGAAGAACCTTCTTCTGAAGCCTTGAAAACCCTGATTACTGCTTCCAGGAGTAAATTCATAAAACCTCTCTGACATTCACTAGGTTTTGAAAGTGTCTGCAGCACTACTAAGAGTCTTAAGCATTCGCCAGCAACAGTTGCTGATTTTTCAGTTACAGGCTTCTGTCAACAAAAGACCTTCAGAATGACAAATACCAGAGACAAAAAGGGAAACGGGGTTATAATTATCTAAAAGGATAGTCTGAAACACCTTTAAAGCATTCTGGATTATCACAAAAAATTCTGCAGTAAGCTCCCCAACAAAAAGCATTAAAAAATTGTTGCCTTCCACATTTGGGGTTTTCTGTAACAAACTTTTTAGCACTTGTAAGCCAATTGATTGAACCTGTGCACAATAGAAAGAAAAAAATTATATCAGTTGTCACATTCTTGGAAAAAATGACCATAATAGTACGGAGAATGCATATGAATGTACCTGTATATTTGAATCGGTAAGTACAGTTTGGACACATTTTGTGCAGTATTTAAACATAGTATGATAGACGGAATCACCATCTCTATTCTCTTCAAGATAATTTATTTCGTAACCCAACTTGGCAAATGATATAGTTTGTTCAAGAGAGAAAGCAAGCTTTGTTTGCAGTAGTATGTGCAAGTCAGATCTCTTATTTTCCAGCAGATGAATGGACTTAATGCAATCCTCGGTCAAATCAGTTATCACATTCAGACAAGTTCCCAATAATTTTTGCATATGAAGAAGACCATCTTCACCAACACCGGATTTATCTGCAAAGTGAATTTTGATTAGCCCAAATTTATTAATCAAGAAGCCACTGTTTTAATAAAATTTAGCATAATCTTTAACATGAATATAGAAGGAAAGAAGCAAAATAGGCCTCAAATGGATGTATATGTGTAGAAATTATGTTGGAAGGTAAGTTGACAACTAAGAAAATGGAGGCTATGCAAGAATTTTGGTTTTTATTCAAATTAGATAAATAGACTGGTCAGATCAGTTTTATTGTCATAGTGCTCACCATCAATAAATCTTTTCAATAATAGACCTGTGCACTTGAAAAAATCGTCCAACTTGGAGAAACAAAACTCAGTTGAGGCTTCTCTGATTCCCTTGTAACCACTTAAAAGAAACGCTAATGCAGCAGAGACTAGTTGTGTCTGCGTGCCAAAACATGCAGTTCAGCAGAAAGATAAAATTAGTGGTTAATACAGTTGTTCAAAATTTTGTAAAAAGCATAGTTACGAAAAATTGCACTGCAATTATATAAATTAGAAATAATTCCCATTCAACATAAGTAAACTAGTAACAATGGACACACCTTACTGACCTTTGGTTGAAAACAGTTTACAAGTGTTTTAGCAGTGATAAATAAGGTGGATATCAAATCCTCCGAGAGTTTGTCCAGAGATATTGCCTTACTACTGAACACAAAAATATGAACCTTCAGCTGATTGAGAGTGATATCAGAGGTTTAAAATAAAAAAAGCAAAATAAATTCGTAGATTGATAGATTCCATTACCTTTGAAATACTTTGTAAAGATAAGCCAAACAAAGTTCCATTGCCAAATACGCAAAGTTGTCCACATCATAAAAAGATTCAGGGCAGTTCTTCACAATCTATTGAAAGAATTAAAATAAAACACCAATTCAGGATCTGTGACAAAGACAATACACAAACAGAACTAATCTCTTATACAGTCCTTTGAATGGAAGGTTCCCTGGCCAAAGAAGTAAAGTTGTCCACTTCATGAAAAGATTCAGGGAAGTTCTTCACAATCGGAATAATCAAAATAAAACCAAAATTCAGAATCTATGACTGACATTACACACAGACAACTAGGCTCTTATAATGTCTTTACATACAGAAATCTTTTTGACATTATAACTCGGAATCTCCGGTCCACAGTTTTCTAAACACATAAATATGCAGCCAACTTTATTAAAGGATATGATTCCTACCAAGCTAACGCACTACAATGAAAAAAAATAAAAGTAAATAAAAAGCAATTTACTGTTATGCAGATCAAATTATTGTTCTGCAGATCCACATACAAGCTTTTATAAAAGAGCTTAAGTTTAGCAAAGTGCAAATGGTTCATCATATCAGTAGGAGTGTAAAAAGGTAAGTTGGCTGTTGCAGCCTGCAGGTGGACGCTACCAAAGGAACTGGAATAGTAAGTAGTAACTGAATGAACGAGTGAATCATAACATTCTGAGGTAACAACTCACAATCCAAAGATAATTCAGCCTCAATTAATTGGTAAGAACTTCTTCACGTGTATAGTCTTAGAATATGAAAAATCAACGCGAAAAACATCATAGATATCATAATACCTTAAAAAAGGCCTTAAATTATCCAAGAAGACTTCTTTTTTTATTTTATAATTACCTGTGATATAACAGACACTGAAAGACTATCCCAAGAATCATCCATGCACATAGAATATGAGAAAACCTGCACCAGTCAAATATGAAATAAAGAATTACTACACGAATATCAAAGTCAACAGGTGTCCTGTGCATGATTAGGATGGTACTAGAAAGACCAAAACTGGTGACTGCACAAGTCATAAGGACAGGGAACACAAAAGTGACATGTCAGATAGCACTGTCATATCCCAAAACTTTTCCTTTTCTTAATTATACAATTTGCATTTCAGAGACGATGACACAGAATTGGTGTTTAATTTCTCTTAACAAAAACTTATTTCATTGTTAAGAAGCATATGGCACCATGAATACTCAACAGCACAAATAATGAATAGAAATCAATAAACTCTTAAAGCAATCCACCACATCGCACCACACTGATAAATGTTGTGATGCTGCATCTTTAGAAAATGTTAAAATTATAAAAATATAAGGGGAGTGGGGCTTTTGATTAAAGATGTGAGTTGTCCAATGTATGTGTGATGCACTAGTTTTGCTATTGCAGAGAATACAACTTATTCTATTTGACTTGCAAACTCATTAACTCCCTTACATTACTTGTAACTGATAAACAGATTAAAATTAGATGATGACTTTAAAAGGAAAGAAAACAATAATGAGCAGAAATATAGGGATCCAAGGATTTGAAGAGACAATTAATAATTTTATATGTGACAGTCTTCTTTTTTATTTCTGTTGATCAGTGAAATGCAGTAAAATGAGTCATTCAGACGCTTCTGCATTGAAGATGATCACTTCCTACGTAAAACTGCATATGACATGTGGCTCTTTTCCAATGTTTTAAAGAACTCGCCTCGGGGCGCGCCTAGGGCGCCCTTGAGGCTGGGTGCCATGACAAACGCCTCAGTTTTGCTGGAGTGGGCGAAAGGCTTCGCCGGAGCCGCCTAGGCGCCGCCCAGTGGGTTTTTTTTTTTTTTACTCCCAAACCCAAATTTTGGGCAGGATTTTATATAATTGATGTGTGTGCTGTCTACGTGCATTGTTATATGTGTGCTCATTATGTTTTTCATCCTCTATTTTATACATATATAATATAATATATGTATATATATATGTGTGTATATATATATTTATAATATATGTGTGTGCTCAAGTGATTATTGATTAATAATCTTTCTCTTTTTAATATAATATATGTGTATGCTCAGTGTATATATTAAAAAATTTAGGTCCCGCGAGGCTTCGCCTCACGCCTCACGCCTTACGCCTAGGCCGGGCTTCCCCTCGGACGCCTCGCCCACGCCTCACGCTTTTAATACATTGCTCTTTTCACAGGATGCCTATGCACACATTAGAGCATTAAGGAGTTAATAAGAGAAAGAGAAAAGGAAATGGATAGCCACCTGTAGCAGTTCTCTGCATATGTCCACAGTGAGAAATCCCGTACTGGCAAACCTTTCGGTCGCCAGAAACTGGAAAACCGGTAATGCAATTTCATATAACTTAATTCCTGGGAAAGATAATTCTTCACTAGCTGAATCTCCACCGTTACTAGCTTTAATGAAATAAATTGGACTTTTCAGTTCACCAAGGGTAGAATATTGGCCCTGAAATAAGACAAGTAGAGCAAATCCCCAAAGAAACTGATATTCTTCGGATTCCAGTTCAACCATTCGATGTCCGGACAATAAGCTATTTCTTGATTTATTTTGAGTAGTGGAGTTTGAATACTCCTCCTCTTCAATATTCACAGGAACTGCATCCAATGCAATTGCCTGCAATATTACTGGCCAGGATTCTTCTAAGCAAGGTTGCAACTTTGATGATACCAGAGGTGACTGAATTCCATCAAGAAATGGATTCCACTGTAAGAAGAAAAAATTATTAGTGAAAACAAAGCACAAATGCAAAGGACGAAAGCTAGCAGTTTTCCTATCATTAACTGACCTTTGTCTTGAGATGCAAGCACAAGAATACATAACTGTAATCCTTCAAAACACTAATCCAGTACTTCCCAAGCATACTTGAACTCTTTGAAAATAATGGTAACAATGCTAGATATTCATCTGGAACCCCACTATGGTGTCTCCTCAAGAACGCATATGTATAACATTTGAGAGAGGCATGAGCAGCAAGAAGTCTTATCTTGATCTACATCACAATTAATAAATTAGTTTTCCATTTAAAAAGTAAAATGGATTCCTGAAAACATTAAAACAAGAGTTGAACAATGACTTTTATATACCTTGCATGAGACCCATTCTGCGAATGAAGGATAATACAGGTCCTTAAATTCATTCAATGGTCGTGAAATCAATGAATATATGCGTTTAACAGCAATTTGATCGCCCTTAATTATTCCACTAGTCAGTATCTGCAATGACAATTCATTTCACGTTGTCACTTACACGCCAAAAAAAAAAAGAAAAAAAAAGGAAGAAACCTAGGAAAAGATAAAGTTAGATTTGTCTTTATTAAAGAACCTTTGTAGCGAGCAGGAAGCCTGCTTCCAATAGAATAGGGCCAGAGGACGAGTCTAAGGCAGTGCGGACAGCAGATACTAGCTGGGCCTGAATTTCATACAGCCTCAATTATTAAAAATACCCCCATTTCCCCCCAATAAAAGCGAAACTGAAACTGAACCTATCTGTCAAATCCCTCCAAGGAGCTTTAACAGAGATAATGGACATCTTTTTGCAATTTCAAATCTCTGTCAAGGAATCTAATAGAAGCAAGTAAAAGGAAATCACAAGCACTTCTGACATACCTGATACTGTTCCAGTAGGAGGTGGCCTGGAAGCTCTGGGTCAGGTATCTTTTCAAACTGTTCCCAGCATCACAAGACAGAAATATATATGAACAAAATGAAGTACATGATATAAGAATCAAGAAATATTTAAATTATAAAAAACTTTGCCCAGCTAGATAGCAGTGACATATAAGCTATCAGTATAGAATGGACAATAGGGTGCTCACCTGTCTCAGCCCAATGGGTGTGTTGAAGTAGAAAAAAAAAGGGGGTGTAAATTAAAAGACAGACATGAAAGGGGAGTAGTAATTAGTAGAAACTATACTTCCATTTCAAAGATTTAGGTAAAATGAAAATAAAAGTCAAGTATGTATCAGAAAATATGATGTGAAGAAGAGGTATTAAGATCTATATAGGAAACATATCATATTCAATTACATATAAGAATACGAGCAAGGCTTGGATTTTAGGAGGTCAAGCACATGACTCATGACACTATTTTACAAATTTCTCTATTCTTACAAAGTACATGTAGCACTTGTACGGTCGAAAGGACTGAGGTGTTTTTGCTCAATTAGTAATTAAGAAACGTAATTAAAAATGAAAAATAAAATAAAACAAAACATTTAAAGAAGTCCTAAATCTACCCAACCAAGTGGTGCTGCTGCGATATCATATACGCTAGTTGAATTAGCATGTCTTGTATAAACTCACCTTATCTGTAATGGTACTCAGAAGTCCCACACCAATTGGCTGCATGTTTTCCAACTGGATCGTGCTTATCTATGAAAATTAACAAGAAATGTCAACTATAACATTGATAGGAGGACATAGTAAAAATTTAAAAGAACAAACAAACGTGACATCCACACCTGGTATGCAAGGGCTATAAGTTCTTGTATATGGAGGACGAGCCAATCACTAGAGGCCTGTCCATTAGTAGGTTGGCTCCTAGCAGTACAAAGATCAAAATGAGCTGGATTCTTTCCAACAGCTCTAGGTAGGTAACTCAAACACCTACAAAGCAACAAATTACTAAATCAATTAAACGAAAAATACCACAAGTTAAGACAAAAGTTCATGACTAGTTATTTGAAAGGGAAGAGGGGGCTTGTGCCTTGGTAAGTGTCAAACACGAGGGTATCTAAAGGCACAGGCTATGCACATTTACACCTTTCTTCTAGCTCGTACCCTAATGTATGCATACTAAAACTAATTTATGCTCAATGAAATTTCTTTCATCTGATATTTGAATTGCTACTTAAAAATCAATTCCAAGCTTCGTTGATTATTATTATCTTGAGGTCCATGGCATAATAATCTTAGGTACTTCTGCCGCACTTGATTGTTTCATTTTTATACAGTGTTTATGTTCTGCCTTGTGGAATCTTGCCCGACACAAACACAGGCTGCAGTCTTCAACACGTGTGAACTCTGGGCACTTTTGTGGGAGTGCCTGTGTGCAGTAGATTTAATGCATAATTTCAGGTAGTGCATGGAAAATATCATCACATACTCAGCAGCAAAAACTCTGGTTCGGTATCTGAGGTGTTTATCTCTATTCAGAATACCATGGGGGCCTATGGTGCTAGAAACCATGTTCTCATCGTCTTCTCCAAAAGTTACACTTGGGTCACCCTCTGTATCCTTTGAAGGATAATTTTCTAAGCTGCTACTACTATCAGCATTTCTTCGCATTGATGTGGCAAGAATCTGAGAAGGATTTTGACAATTCACTGAATTAGTAATTGTCCTTTCCAAGACAGGACAATTAATGTGTATAAATAAGCATATACAAAGCCTTCTTCCATCAAGAACAAAAACATGCTTATCTATCAAGAAAATTGGGGATTAAACTCATTACAAAGTACTATAATTCTATGGGATCTTTTGATATAGTCGCCTCAGTTTTGAATTTTCTAGATCAAACATCCATGCCTTTTAGTAATTTGATTAAACTTTTTTTGTCATAATTTTGGTGCTATACGCACATTATATCGTAACAAATTTCCTATAATCTAGCATTTTGATCACTCTCTTCCATTAGAGATAATTGTAAAAATAAAAAAATAAAAAAAAGCTGGTTAGATTTAATTTTAATTTATTTTCACAATAATGCTACAATTTAGCAATAATTATCTACAATTTAAGATATTTTATTTCCAAAATAGTTTAAAATATTTTTAAATCACACAAAATCAAACGTACCGAAATAAGTTTTTCTTTTAGTACGTTAAGAGAAAATAGGATTGAGAAATAATATAAACGTACCAATACACAAAAATAATGTACCAATATTAACAATATGTATCAAATCAAACGTACCAAAATTGCAAATAAACGTACCAATTAATGATTTTTGTAAATTCAAACGTACCCGCAGATAATATATATGTAATGTATTGTACCTAATAATAATTCGTCAACAACCACACTTAAAGAAACAGCAAAAAAACATAGTTTCACAAAAAAATTGAAAAAATTACACGGAGCTTTTATGTTCACTTAAAAAAACAGCAAAAAAATATAATTTCACAAAAGAATTGAAAAAATTACACTGAGCTTTTATGTTGATCACCAAGTAAAAAACCATTTGGAAAAAGAAATAATATTAAATGTTTGCATAACAAAAACAAAAAAACTGTGATCGAAAAAACATATCTGGAAGAAGAGAAAATATAGTTTAATTACTAATATCTCCACTAAATAAGGAAAAGTGCATCGTGCAGATAAAAGGATAAATTCAAAAATTATTTTAGTTTTAAAATATATAATAATGACATGTAATTTAGCTTGAGGTGACTATTGGTCAAAGCACTTTAATCAAATTTTAAAAAGGCACAGATGTTTAATCTAAATGATATAGAAGAACTGTAGGGGATTCTAATTTTCTCTAATTCTATTAACAAGAAGAAACCAAGCTCAATAGATAAAAGTATTCAAGTATTCCAAATAGTTTGTCTTTTTTTTTTCTTCCAAAATTTACATCCAAAAAATACTATCTGTATAACATTCTGGATGAAAAGAGAACAGACTAAACAAGCTTACCACATTACGACAAATTGATATCCAATGGGATGGACAGGAAGGGCATGATGCATAGAGCAATCGCATGATTGTGGTGCGCACCAGATCCCCTATCCTACAAGGATAAAAATAAGGGGAGGTAAGTTATCTTGCATCTCTGTCTCTCTCTCTCTCTCTCTCTCTCTCTCTCTCTCTCTCTGTCAAGATAAATGTCAACAAGAAACCAGGCTAAAAGTGAAGTAAGTACTCGGAATCTGTTTCTTCATCCAGCATGTGAAATAGCTTCTCTTCTATTTGCTCGACAACAATGGAAACCTGTATGATAGAGAATAAGTGAATGATCTGATTTATTGTGATGAGACTTTTATTTGAAGATGGAAAGTAAAATGAGGGCATACCGGATCTTTGTCAATCAGATGTCGTAGAGTGGAAACAGCTAGATGCCTTAACGCTGGCTGCTTGAAAACGGAAAGAAAAAAAGGGTAACTTCATATTATGGAAAGGAGCAGATACATATAAGTATATGAACTTCACCAGCCACAGAAACAAAACCTGTCTTGAGGACAAAGTAGGTAGAAGAGTTTGCACATGGGTGTGCACGGAAACAGCTTGTGGTGCAAAAAGAACAAGTTGCTGGGTAAAGCGTACACTCCTGCAACAATAATAGCATTTTAATGGAGCCAATTTCTATTCTCTAACACAAAAACAAAACAAGCAATTGTAGAAGAGAACATATTACATGAAAACTAAACAATGGTTGAATAAATTGGTATACGTACTCAAGCATTGTTGCTGTTTCTTGCCCAGAGCTTATCTCGGAAACAACAGACTACAAAAATAAAAATTAGAAAAAAAATCAACAAATGGACATCAGTCTGAATTCAATTAACTATAATATAAATGGAAAGAGATGAAAGTTAGTCTGTTGAAATTTCACCAAAAAATAATTAAAAACTTAATATGTTCTGAAATATGCCAATTCTTAACATGATAAAACATATTAGTATTACAGCAGAAGCTCAGAGGCAGTGGAAAGCTTCAATAATAATACCTTGCAACGTGAAAAGAAAATACTGCCAGGGGCAAGTTCAGGACCAAGAACAGCAACAATAGCATTTATAAGACGGCCAACACCTTGCTGAAGTGCAACCCATCCATTCTCCTCGGACAAAAGAATGTCAAGAGCAAGACCAAGTGTTGCCTACAGAGAAGAAATGTGACGAGAGAACATTGTTCAGTCAAGTACAAACTAACAATTCATCTGCTAAGAGGTACAAATCTAAGATGATAGTCTGCTCTAACAACAAAACCTAACAAAATATACAGAGTTAGAACTTCGAGGTTATCAGTGAAAACCCTATCAGTTATATACTTCATACAAGGGCAATCACTTTTCAGTACACAATACAAGAAAGATCAATACTGCTCACAAATGAATCAGTTAAACAAGGCAACAGCTTAATTCAAACAAATGTCATTTATTCATCACCACTACCTTTGATAGTCTACATATTAATCAGTCATAGGGTCTGATAATATCACGTTACCTCAGAGATACAAAGGTCAAAGCATGCCAACAGTTTCTGTAAAATCACTTCAAGGTCTAAATCAATGACAACATACTTATCCAAGTTAACAAAGCAATTAGTAACAAAGACACTACCATCTCACAAGAGCGCCGAAGTGAATCTAACATAAAAATATACCACAACAGTTGCAAATTTCTTTTCATCTATTGCCAAGATTTGTATTCCGATTATACCAATGTAAACAGCATTACTTAACACACTACAACCATTAAAAACATGAGTTACCTGGACTTGAGATACATAGGACAAGCCAGCAGCTTCAATGGTTAACAAAAGCCCATGCAAAGACCATATCTGTAAACCAGCTATTGAACTTTTTGAAAGCAACGAGATTGAGCTCACAGTTGAAGGCACTAAAGTTGACAATGCCATGCCTCCTGCACTGCAGGCACAATATGTGAGGACATTGAGAAAAAGTATAACCTCTACTTAAGATCCCCATCAAAAGGATCACTAATTGAAAATTTAAAAATCAAAGGAAAAAACAAAAGGATTAGCAAAGATATCAGATGATAGCAGGACTCTACGAGTGAACAACTCATCCTAAAATCTGCATGTGATGTGATAAACAGACAATACTTTAACTATATAAAGTCCTAATTCAAGGATTATCACAATTGTCTCCCCCGGATATGAACTAGATATCAACTGCAAATGACTCATGAGTTGTGACTCGCAACCTGATCCTGAGGAAATTTTTAAATTCAATAGCACCAAGTGAGGTGCAATGCAAGTGTGATACTATGACACCCACCTTCAGGCATGTATCTGCTTTATAGAAAGAGGTAGCCAAAGAAAGCAATAGAATAGACTTTCTATATGCTACTTAAGACACTCAGAATATTCCGGTAAATATTCATAAACGAACTTGAAAGGAAGTTCAATATGTCACCTGCGATGAATGCAGCCAAGAGCAAAAGCAATTGATCCAGCGTAGTTTGAATCTGTTGCCCCAGTTAAGTCACCAAGCAGAGATCTAGTCTGTGTGTCACCCAAACAATGAATCAGAGTGGGAACGAAAGACATGGGCAGAGGGAGAGAGAGAAAAGGAAAGCTGGAGAGTCAGCAAGACGAAAGAAATTCAAAGAACAAAGGTGATGTTTGACATTGATATGTTTGAACTACCATTCTTGCTGTAAAGATATCATTTCCAAGACGAGCTAAAAGACCCAGACATTCTGATGAAGCCCTACGTTGTGATGGACAGATATCTCCCTCTGCCAGAATGCTCTGTTAAATTAGGACAACAAATGTCAGTACAGATGGTGTGTGAGTACCACACTTCCTGAAAAATAACACATCTTTATAAAATTAGACACCTGAAATATAGCCTGTGCTGAGTTTAGTATCTCAAGTGATAATGGTTGGGGACGCAAGGAAAGCAAAGCCTGAGGAAAACATTTAAATATGAGTTGATGTCAGACATTGCAAAACAAGATATAGTCGATAAGAAAAGAAAACCCAGCACCTTAAATCCTGAAAGTAACCCCACACATATATTAGTTATGCTCCCTGCATGCCATGGTTGCTTTTTTCCAGCTTTCAGGCACCGCTCAATCATTCCAAGAAGTGACAGCATCCCACCACTATCCTGGGATGTTAGTTCCAACTGATGTTAACTAACAGTCACTTGTAAGAGAAGTCCAAATATGACAAATTTCCCTACCTGCGAGGCAAACAAGATGCCAAAGCAGAGGAGCATCTGGTTCACCAATGTCTTGTTTACTGGTTCCGGCTTCAATGGCAAGTCAAAAAGTAAACATCAATATTGACAGAAGCATGTCTCTATTAACATGAAGTACAGAAGCTGACTTAAATAGCTTCAACACAATAGCAGAAGCTAAAATAAACATATCTGACTTACAACAGTTAAAAAACTACCTGAGGAAAGCTACAAATTTCATTCTCCCAGACACAAGGAATAAGGCCATCTTTTCCACCTTGAAAAGCACGAAGTTCATCTTCAAACCAATCTCTGAATAAACACAAATACCAATAAACAAATATCACCTGAACTGAAAAAAAGCACAGAAAACGACTGAAAGCTCTGAAGCTCTGACCAAATTAAAGTACAATGTTCAGTAATAGTTTAAGACAAAGCCGGTCGAAAGGTAGACACCTTCCAGGAATCCAGGGGCCCAACCATGCATCTCTTTTGTCTAACAGAAACCTCAAGCATGTACTTTCTTCACATCCAGGAGCCTCTCTTTTATGTCAGCAACAAGGAAAAAACATCCAAGTCAAACACAAAATAACATTTAAATAGGACTTGACATTTGATCTAATGCCCTTTGATTTATGACATAAAGAAAATAAAAGTCGAATGCAAGGTGATGGGACAGTAAAGTAGGCAGCTAACTTTACATGAATGGACTTGTGCAAATTTGAAGAACCATGGGGTGGTCGTTCTTATATGCTGTTGGATCAGGAAGAGACTGATAAGCTATTAATGTCCTGACGATAAATATATCCAAAGCAGGCTTCACATTTGGCAGTTGCTTGGCCGCTATCAGTGATATATACGATAAAGCCCTGCAGTCCATCTCATCTCAGAAAATAGCTTTGAGCATGATCTAAAGTAATACAGCTTCTGACTTAAACTGAGCATATGAAACTTGTCCTTGTAACAGCAAGACATGCAGCAACTAGAACCAACCATGAATTGAACAAATTAGAGAACAAAATCGAGATATAGTAGAACAAACTTACCTACTCAGGTATACAAGTACAGGTTGAAGCAAAATCCCATTATTCCCATCATTAGGAGAAAGAAAGCACCTTAAAAATGCAGTAAGTGCATCAACTGCAGCAGACCACATGCTACAAGGCAGCAAGATGAAATTGTTAACCACCGACAAAGGCATTAGTCATGTATGCTCTAGCCCTAACTTTTCTCAGATAATTCAATCGTACTGCAATGACTAATGCATTAAATACCTAGAGAATCTCAAAAGTTTAAAGACAGAAGCAGGAAAGTGCAGTAAACTGAGAGTTTGAGGAATATAAGGACATAAGCCTGTTTACAGAAATCATACAGTACATACTAACCGAATCCTACTTATCAAATCTCCAGTTTGGTTAGTTTCATCTTCTGGATTTCCGGTAAAGAGAGAAGCCCACAAGGAAAGAATATCAAAAACCTGGTCTTCAAGTTCCTGCATGCATGAAAAAAATCCCCTTAACATAGAAATAGTATCTCTTTTAATTCAATGATACAAGCTCCTTGGCCTGTGACTTGATTGAAAGGTAAAAATAGATTAAAAGAAACAGGGATGATCTTCTACCTCCTTTGGCATAGAAGTTAACAGGGATGACAAAAGTAACCACCCAGCTTCTTTTTCAATTGCAGCTGCCAGAGGGTTCCGACTAGATTCATTCAACATCTTCTTTGAAACTTCAAGGATTGACCTGGGCAATCTGGGATAGTAACATGTAAAAACTAGCTTTAAGAAACCAACAGTTCACAGTGACCGGAAAAAAGAAAGAAAAAAAAACAGGTTGAATGTAACAATGACCATAACAACATAACTCTACGCCAAATACGAAACAGTGGAATCCAAAGGCCCCCAGCAGCATAAATAACATAAAGAAAACAAATTAAAGATAAGGAAACAAAAAGAATGAATTTGCTCTAACAAGTGATGCTAAGAAGAAAAAAAAAGTGATAAATAACCAACGTATCTACAACTTTTTCTTCTATTACAGCTAAACCACACCACCAATGACTGGTATGTCCTATAGATATCTAATTCTTATTTGTTCCTTGTGGACACACACAAAATAAGATGACACCAATACCTGGCAGGAAAACCGAGAGGTAATTTTGGGGAAATGGACACCAGAGCTGCCAAGACAGTAGCTTGTCCATGCAAAGAATCAAGCTCTAATTGCAAAGTGCTCCCCTGAGAAACATAAATAAGAGCAATTTACTTAACAGATGCCACAGTTAATAGGAAACGTTCCAAAGAATGCTTACAATCATGTTCAACAAACAGAAAATGAAAATGAAAATGAAAAGTTTGTCATCATTCCACTGGCCCAAGATTCCTAAAAGTGGTTTGCTAACCTCAAACTATGCTCTAAAAACATTGATATTTAAAAAAAGAAATTGCAAAAAGTTGGATGCTTCATGAGGAGGACCAATAAAACATGGAAAAAATAAGTAATTTACGTGAGAGAGGGAGACAATATGTAGAAGCATCAACCAAAAGAGATACCACCAGCTCAGGTTACCAGACCCTTGTCTTCAAATGGTAATCACAAAATATGTCAAGGTCAAAAAAATTAAGCAATACAATCGGCACTTCCAAATATTTGAGGATTTGAGACCATAGTTGCCTCTTCCTTTTCCTTGCTGGCTCTATTTCTTAAATATTTGCTGGTATCAGTTTATCTGGCTACCCGCAATTCTGGACTCTGTTAACCCACCCCCATTGGACTGTGCCAATAAAGCCAATTGCACTTGATGACAGCATGAAAAAATGTGGCATAGGCAAAAAGAACATATAGCAGCTAGAATATGAAGCCACTGCCGGAAAGCAGAAAACAGGAAGCGAGAAAATCCAGGCAATTACCATCAAAATAAACAGGAAAAGTTTGGTAAGGCACTATGACTGACATAGGCATGCTGGTAAAAGAACAAACAAAAACCGAACAAAACAAAACAAACAAGCAACAACAGCTACTACTACCACCAACAAAAGCTTTCAAAACTTGCAAATAAATGCATAAGCTACATATATTATCATAAGACAAATAAACTGACCAGAAATCAATAAAATGAAGTCGAGAAGGCATAACAGTCAACATCGCAACGCACCTTCTCAAATGCCAAATTTTCTCTCAAAGCATTCAGCATGGTCACTCCATAAGAAATTAACCCACCAACACAGGTGGGATCAACCTCAGCCAGTGCACGTAATGTCAAAGCAGCCTCAATTCGAACCTGACAAAAGATTATCAATCAAAATTCAACTAAGAGAAATGAAAGGAGCATAATAATTTTTAATCTACCAAAGACGTTTGCCTTCAAGTAAGAAAGAAAGCATGAGCTTACAAGTTGTGAAGAATGAGATACTGCTGCAACAACTGTATTGTCAAGAACTTCCTTGAATTCAACAGGAACCTGCAAATAGATGGAGCAAGCACAATGTACCTAGTTAACTACAAGAGGAACAACTAGCATCATGGTGTTCTTCCATTCAACGATGTCAATCAGCAAGAAAAATGTTCAAGATATAACTGATAATGTGAACATACCACATTAATATTTTAATGGAATAATTCCTCAGATGATCAAAATGTGAATAACGGTATGACCATACAAAATTAAAAGTCATCATTGATTATATATATCGTTGAAGAGACACTTACCTCTCCCAGCGTTTTCAGGGTATATGACGCAGTACGTAGGGCAGCAATTTTCATGGAAGGACTGGCATCTAGAGACATAAGCTGCAAATTTCATACAAACATTCAATTACCAACAGATATCAGAAGATCTAATTGAAAGAACACCTCCATGACAACAAAAATGGAAATAATTTTAGATAACCTGATTCCCAAGAAAACCCAAAAAACTCCTTTGCGTAGGCTCTGTCATTTGATCAGTAACACCAACACGAAGGATATAAAGAACACAAGCCTTGAGTAAAGCAAATGAGGGATAATGGTCAGTTCTTTAAATTAAAGAACAAGAAGATTCATGACAACATTAGCAATCAATGAAGTTGTTACAGTAACTCATACTATGGATCCATCAGTTTAGGTAATAACAAGCTTGGTCATGTACATAACAGAGTAACTGTCTTATTTTTAAATGCAAGATGCATCAAACTTGTAATGCTTCATATACTGTTAAGTTCATCCTTATTCAGCAGCTAAAGAGAAAAAATAGCATCACAGCCTTGGAACCTGAGTATACTTTCATCCTTCAAGTTCCAGAATATCTAGACATACAAATCACTCATGCTGGTGGCATACAGCAACCTGTAATTGAAGTTATTGAACTCATGCAAAGAATGTAGCCTCTAAGCTTTGGTTTTGGTTTTTTTTTTTTTTTCGAGTAACTAAATTTTATCAATTTTTTTTTTTACAAAGACAGCTTAAAAGAGAATATACATAATGTTAAAGAGTTGAAGGCCATGAATTTGTAGAAGAATACCAGTGCATAGGCATCAACAGAATTATCGGAACAAAGCATTTCCATAACCTGAATTGCATAGTTTTGTAGCTCACTATCCGGATGCATGTATTTTAGACGAATTGCCTGCAATATACAATCCAATAAAAGATAAGCACGCACTAATACCCAGGCAAAATGTAAAATAACTGCATACTCCACTCCAACCTAGGGCTGTCAGAGGGCAGACTGGTTTAGGGGGAAAACACCAGACAAAACAGACGTTAAATGCAGTGAAACCGAGATAACAACAGAAATATTGTTAAATGATAACACTTTCTTGTCAAATAAATTATCCTTATTCAAGATGGTTTTGTTCCATGGAATTCAACTCAAGATTAACAAGAGCAACAAAAGGAGATGGGAAAGAAAAAGGAGAGGTAGTCAATATCAGCATCTACCTGTAAAAAGAATACCCAAGACAAGGTTATGCCAACTCGCACGTCCTTTGACCGAGCTCCAACTACACATTGGAAAAATTGTAGTTTCACTCATCCCATGAATTATGAACATCTTTCAAGTTCAGTAGCAGGAAAAGTCTTAAATGTAGGGGCAGTGGGCACCCACACTGACAGGAAAACTACAAAAATACCTTTTGTGAAAGGCAAAGCTAAATGCCTATGCAAACCACCTTCCAGTTTCTTTGCTGGAGGAAAAGGTCCTTTCCCCCTTGGTTGAACCTAGGAGCAATATAACACATCAGGGTTCGATTGTTGACCTAGGTAGATGAAACTTCAAAGAGATAAGGAAAAATATAACAGAAACATATGCAAACCTGTGCATGAGGATTCATTCCAAGAGCAAGCAACGAACCCAATGCTTCAGCAAATGCATCACGGACAGATGAAACAGGATCTTCAAGGGCCTACTATAAGCACCGGCCAAATGGGTAAGTAAAGAACTATAACATTGGCATCTTGAAGACTGAAATTTGAAACACTCAGAAGTACAAGACCAACAAGGAAAACTTGGCAATGAAAAACATCTACCTTGACACAATAAGAAGCTGAACTATCTAGTTCTCCCACCCCTAGACCCGGTCCTCCAATAATGGCAAATGCCTTCAGACATCTGGCAGCAGCAATTCTAACAAGAAATGATTTATCACCAACAGCAAACCGCATGATGAGACGAAATGCCTCTGTATATGCTGAAGCCGCTGCGTTTCCACCAGAGCCTTCCAAAGCATTTTGAAGCATATATAAAGCTTCTTGTCTCACAAATTCCTGAGTTACATGCAGTTCAACTTAGAGGTGCAACAAACAAGAAAAAACAAGAACCCAAAAAGAAAACATAAGATAAATTCAATATTCAATCATATGGTAAGCCTACGAGATACTTGGGGGAGGATACTTATTTAAAGTATTTTGAGTCTTGACCAGTACTTCCAACTATTTAGGAAAGACCATAGGGTCCTATACTAGTTGAAGCAGAAACAATGTTAGTGTGAACATAGAGTTCCCAAAAGCAGCATTATTCAGTTGGTGCAGAAAATGACATAGACACTTCATCCTTTCCACTTCTTTCACAATGAAAGTTTACTGAATACAAGGAAAAAGCTAAAAATATTAGAGCAAAATTGCAGATACAATGAGACTACCTCATTAAACTTGAAAAGTTTCGTGGCAATGATAGTCGTTTCAAGTAAACCCGATGTGATTCGCCTCCCAAAATGTCTATATAATTCTCCTAAGCATTGTGCAGCGCCTACATCATAGTATTCAAAATGACAATTATTAATGTTAAAACAAAACACACACAAAACAGAAAAAGGGAAATGTTAAGTGCTCTAAATCAGGAAAATGCCTGAGTACTACCATAAATATAAACAAATAGAAGCAGGTTATGAGTTAGACCAGATAACCTACATACCAAAGAGGTACATTACCAGTTTACACAAAATACACATAAAAGTGGAAACAGCTAGTCATTTCGACTAACCAGCAAGTTTTTGCGGTTCATTCCTCCTCCCATCAGAGAGAAAGCCTTGGAGACTGCTCGCTCGAGAATATATGGAAATGCCATCTCCCTTAGATATAACCCTCGCCATAGCAACTGAAGCCAGATGGCGGACAGGTCGCCGAGCACCAAGAATAAGCAAGGAATATAATGCGTCCTCGCATCTCCTTTGCCACAACAAAATGGATTCCTGCAAGTCATCATTTCCACGCCGACCGTTAACAGTTTACACGTACAGAAATTTATCCATTACTCATAACAAATACTATAATGTACTAAAGATCTAATCAATCCAAGTGCTGATATGTATAACTCAGCCCCTACAATTTGAACTATTTACAAGAATTCAGGATTCAATCAATCAAATTAAGATGCGGACTCATCAGTCGCCAGTACTATGGGCAAACAAGGAAGGAAAATATCAAGTCTAATTCCGAAGGAAGCTCTACATATATACCAAATCAAATCGTAATTCGGGTGCAGAAAAGAATGTATTAAAAACTGAGTAAAAGTGGAAAGATAATGGAGTGAGAGGGACCTTGGGCTCTTCGTTAATGGCGGAGATGAGATCGGAGAGGAGATCGAAGCATAGAAGTGGCTCCGGAGGCTTATGGGATGCTGAGGCGACTATGGACTCCAATTGCGCTACCAGTACACCGAACTGAGAGAGGGGCGCATTCTCTGTTGTCACATACTTCTTCGCCATCGCGGAAGCGGCAGTAGAATGATCAAGGAAGACGAACAAGATTGAGAAAACTCAAGCAGTACAGTAAGTAAACAACATTGAAACTCTGGTATTTGGACTGGGACGAAGACTCTTCACCGTCAGGGTGTCTGTGGGGTCAGTACAGTCTGGTTGAGAAGGTACGATGGCCGTGCGCGACGCAGGTGGTGGTGGAGTGATTAAGGTGAGCAGAGAGCAAGTTCTTTTCTTTGGGACCAAAAAGCAGGGAGTGAGAAATGGGGCGAGTTGAGAGACTAGTTTTTTCACATTTCAATTTTCACCCCAATTCCATTGGCGAATCTTCTAATTTGCCCTCCTAAACTTTATGTTCTAATGTTGTACTTGTATGGTTTGGTTCAGTTTGGCACCCAAGACATTATCAAACCAATTAGCATTTAATGGTTCAGTTTGCTTGGGTTTTGGTCAATACCATGATTGAAACTATAGTTTGGCTTGGTCAGTTTATGTCTATTCCAACATATCAAATAAAAACGTTCAAATGTTGTAAATAGTAATAATGTATGCCCACATTCCAACAATAACTTTCTTACATGCCTAATAATGTTGTTTTTTGTTTGTTGTATGGCAATCATTCACTTTTTGTAAACTTACCATGGATGTTACTCTACATAAAAAGCACTATGTGTGATCAAAATACATAGCAAGAAAAGAAGTGAAAGATATAATATCAGTATTCCTCAATTTCTCTTTTTACCTGTAAACAGTGTGATACTTTGCATCCGTTTCACTCTTGTACCTAGTAAAGGTTATCTCTCTAACTTTTATCTATTTATAACACCAAACTTTTAAAAGTTTTGATTTAACAAACTTAAAAAAGTTGTTTGTACCATACTTGACCAACCCCGAAACTACTAAGCACCGGTCAACATTATACCGTCAAGGACCTACAAGAGTTTCCCTCCAACCAGGATGCCAATCACAACGCGACACATGTCAACGCCAGAGGCCAATCACAGCACGACATGTGTCAACATCAGAGGCCAATCATAACATGACACGTGTCAATGTCAGAACAAAGCTAGAAACTTTCTTCTATAAATAGGGATCATTCTCCCACAATGAATCTCTAATGTCATTTGTACTAAACCATTCACTAGAACTCACAAAAGGAGAGCTTGAACCTATGTACTTGTGTAACCCTTCACAATTAATGAGAACTCCTCTACTCCGTGGACGTAGCCAATCTGGGTGAACCACGTACAGCTTGTGTTTGCTTCCCTGCCTCTATCTCTTTACATACTTATCTACACTAGTGACCAGAGCAATCTAGCGAAGGTCACAAACTTGACATTTTCTGGTGTACCAAAGTCTTCATTGATTTTGTGCATCAACATTTAGTGCCGTCTATGGGAAACGACACTTATTCCTACTTTCTCCAGATTTGTTAAGCTGGTTTCCATAGTTCGTACACTCTCATTTGACCAGGCATCCCTCTCCAACATAGGGAGCGAAGGAAGCCACATCACACAGAATGACACCCCACTTGTGCATATTGTGAGGCAGCGAAGGAATGAACGAAATCAGTTTGCTCTTCGAGCTAAAGTCAATGAGTTGGAGGCTCAGAACAACAAGATAACACTGAAGAATGATATCCTCCAAGAGCAATATGAGAAGTTCTTTGAGATGCTTCACGAGGCTAAGAATGCTCAAACACATGAGTTTGTTGCCCTTACAGAAGTCAACAATCATCTGAATGCCCCCCCAACACGGAGGGTCACCGATATCCAACATGGATATCCCTAATAGGGATCGAGCTACCCATCAATGTGATAATCAACATAAGACTTCTCTCAACCCAGCTGCTTCAAGCCGAGGCATGAGAAGTGGAGGAATACATCTCTTTACAGAAGGGACGGAAGGATCGAAAGCTGTTTACCGCAACTGTCGGGACTTCCTAAAACAACGTCAATAGAACCCCATCCACATAAGCTCAAAGATCAATGACCCAAGGGTTTCTGAGAAACTCGGTCCCCTCCCACGGCCTAGGCCGGCTACCAATTTAGGGAAGGGGCAACAAGTCCTAGAGAAACATGACGGTATAGGGGACTCAGAGGTGTTTCGGCAGACATACCCTAGAAGTCAGTATGGCGAGTCCAAGGAAAAATCACTTACTCTTGATCAAACTTTCTTACTTCCAATAGGCGATGAAGATTTACAAAAGAAAGCTCTAGTGGTACATGACTCCACTAGGGACCCTATTGTCCTACAGCTCATTGAGGAAGTAAACAAGTTGATGGCCGAATGACAAGTTGAGATACCTGATTGGAACCAACCTAGGCATGGCCCTCTTACAATGAGGATCCTCAACACCCCCTCCAAGCGAAGACAAAGCAGAAGCTCAGTTTACAACTCTATATCGGGAAGGAAGACCCAGTTGAACACCTCAACCTCTTTAAGTCCACCATGGCATTCCAAATACATACTGACGAGGAACAAAGTCTTCTCTTCCCTTCCACCCTCTCGAGCGGAGCTCTAAACTGGTATTTTCGTCTCCCACCTAAGACAGTAGACTCATTTGAGGAGTTGAGGAAACTGTTTGTTTCTCAACACATTTTTCAAACCAATCGTTTGCACTCTGCAGATGACTTGTACACTATTCGCCAGAACCCTGACGAGTCATTACATAAGTATGCCGTCGCTTCAGCCATGAGTATTCTCGTTGTGCCAAGGCATATGACAAGACTGCGCTTAAAGCCTTCACGGCAGGCCTGCAAGACTGTTTCTTCAAGTACATGATCAATGCCAACACTTAGAAAACTTACTCGGAAGCAAGGATTTAAATATCGGTAATATCGGAAATATCGGTAGTCTGAAAACACGGAAATATCGACGGAAATATCGATAAAATATCGATATCGATAAAAATTACATGGAAACCACGGAAATTGTAAGAAAAACTTGGAAATTTTTATTGAAACTTTGTAGGATGTTTATTTAGTCAATTATCTATTAGTTTATCACAAAAAATTGGAAGGAAATGCATTGCATGATGGATTTAACTGATTTAAGTTGATTATATAGCGAGCTGGCAAACATTGTGAGTGTAGAAAATATGTAGTAATTAATGAAAGAAATTTAAACACACCGTAATCATTTATATATAATGAATTAATACAATATGTAGACAACAAAATCCTTTTATATAGTAAAAAATTTAAGTGTCGTTCGTAATGTATTAATACAAACAAGTTACAACGTTCATAATATATTAATAAAAACAAGTCTACACGTGATGTCACACCCCACTCCTAATTAAAAATAGTTTTTGGGTCTTAATTGGTGAGCGTAAGGACCCACGCCCCCTTTCTCCCGTACTCCTTCAGTCCCTCTCTCATCTCTCTTCCTTTCTCCCCTCACTCCCTCTTCTGCACTTCGAAGCTCCCCGAGCTTTCTCTCCCTCAAGTCGCCCTCACCCTCTCCCTCTCTACCCGTGAGCAACATCCATACCCTCTCCCTCTCCGACGACACACGCAGACCACACACACACACGAAGACACGAAACCCTCGCCGGAGCCACCGGCATCGATCCCCTCCATCAGATCCGACCTCCAGGGCTACACCGAGCAGAGCCAGGCCTCCGACGAGGACGATCTGTACAGCCGCCTCAAGAATCTGAAGCGCGAGCTCCTCCGTCGCCTTGCACCGCCACTCCAATGCCCTCGTCGAGCACCGCCACTCCAATGCCCTCGTCGACGTTCTGCCTCCGTGTCCAATCTAACCTTTCTGTTTGGTTGGTGGGAAAATCCCTACGCGCCCACTCTCTCGATCCTTCCCCGCTGTCGATTTTTCAGGTGAGATTTGAAACCCTAAGCCCTAAATCGACATCACATATGTTGGATCGTTGATGCATGCGTGAAATTTGAACATATTATGTGAAATTGATGTTAAAATTCGTGTTTTTGCAAGGTTTTTGGGACGAAATCGGCTCGGGAATGGATCTGGAATTCCGGTGTTCTTCTCCGGCGTTCGATATCGGAGTCTTTCACCAAAATATCTCGATATTTCCAAAATATCGCGATATTATCGATAATGTCGATAATATCGCGATATTTTGTCGAAAACCACACGGATACCTATCAAAATATCCCTAACACGAAAAATCGATATTATCGGCGATATTTCGCCGATAATATCGATTTTTAAATCCATGCTCGGAAGTGATGGCGCAGACTTACAACCATGCCTCTGCCGAGCCAAAGACATACCAAGAGAAACCCCCTACAACCATCATTTATCAGCAAGTGGGGAGTGGAAGCCAAACACACTCAAATGAGAAGACCTCAACCTTCTAAACAGCAGAGGTGCCTCCTCATGCCTTGCGTAATCCTTCGCCAAATTGGCAGACGTATCAATCTCAGGGCAAGAGGAAGGATTTCCATCCTCATCACTCTCATTTTAGTAAAATGATTAAAGGGCATTATCATGACAATGACCGCCCCAAGGCAGTCAATGCAGTGGGCCAAACACGTGTCAGGACAAGCGCCACCCCGAGGTATGAGACATACACACATTTGAATTACAAGCCCACAAGGAACACAGGTGTGTTTTGTTGTTACCATGAAAATAACGGTCATGAAGGCGAGAAGTGCATCATCCTCCGTGATTATATCGAAGCTTTAGCACGCGAAGGAAAAATTGATCAATTCTTCCTCCACCCTCCAAGGGATAACCGTACCCAACGCCAAGTGAATGTGATATATTCAATAAACGGTGGCACGCCCATATCTGAATCTTCCCCTAGGGCCATGAAAAACAATGAACGAACTTTAAGGCCTGGCCACCAAGTGTTTCATGTGGAAGACATTAGGAGGGAAAGTATCAAAAGCCTGACTGGGATCCAATATGTTTCTACCCTGAGGAAGAAAGAGGTATCATCTACCCTCACAACGACCCACTGATCGTGAAAGCTCACATAGCCAACTTTGATGTTCGACGAATCCTTGTAGATACAGGGGCTTCGGTCAATATCATGTTCGCTGAAGCTTTTAGGGCACTCAATGTGCCCGAACACTTACTTGATAGCTCAATTTCTCATCTGATAAGCTTCTCCAGCAATATCGTGCAACCCTTAGGGAGCATACACTTACCCTTCACCATTGGTACAGGCCCTTACAAAGCTACCATTAACACTAACTTCCTAGTGGTTGACTGCCCAATAACATGCAGTGTCATATTTGGGCGCACAGACATTAATAATCTCAAGGCCATGGTATCTACGCATATGTTATTGATGAAATTTCCAACCCCCTATGGCAATAGTTACTTCAAAGGAGATCAACTTAGTGCGCAGTCATGTTATAACACTTCAATCAAGCAACAACATCTACATGTGCCCAAGGAAACCCTTTCTATACATGGCCAAGTCACAAAGACCGACCTAGATGAGGCCACCTTGGCCCTTCGTAATGGCAATGATCAACCGGACGATCCACGAGATGACTCTTTCACCCAGCAAACTCAACCTGCTGAAGAGTTGGAGAATGTCTCTATCTCCAAAGATTATCCGGATTGCATAGTGAAGATTAGCACCACCATGTCACCACCAATCCGGTTGGCATTGATATTTTTTTTTGCAAGAAAACACTGAAGTTTTCGCTTGGTTATATGAGGACATGCCAAGAATCTCTCTCGATATCATCTGTCATCGCTTGAGTATTGATCCCAAGACCAAGCCAGTGAGACAGAAGCAAAGATCTTATGATGTCGAACGATATGAGGCAATGAAAGCAGAGGTGGAGAAACTCAAAGACATAGGCGTTGTTCGCGAAGTCAATTACCCAACTTGGGTAGCGAATGTTATCCTTGTCAAGAAAAATCCGACCAAGGAAAGTCTCTTGCTTCAAAAGGTCTTATGAAGAATGTGTGTCGACTACACTGACCTAAACAAAGAATGCCCTAAGGATAGTTTTCCCCTTCCTCTCATTGATAGACTTATCGACTCAACGGCAGGGTGTGAACTATTTAGCTTCATGTATGCTTACTCAGGGTACAACCAAATCCTCATGAACCCTTCAGACCAAGAACACACAGCTTTCACTACTGACAAGGGACTATATTGCTATAAAGTCATGTCATTCGGCCTAAAGAATGCAAGGGCGACTTATCAAAGACTAGTCAATTCAATGTTCACCGAACATATTGGGAAGAGCGTGGAAGTTTACGTTGATGATATGCTAGTCAAAAGCAAACATGCTGACAAACACATCACTAACTTATCTGAAACCTTCACCATACTCAAAAAGTATCAAATGAGGTTGAACCTCAACAAATGTGCATTCAGCGTGGGTTCTGGCAAATTCTTGGGTTTCATGATTAGCCAACGAGGCATTGAAGCTAATCTAGAGAAGATCAAAGCAATCCTTGATATGAAAGAACAAGTAACTTCAAAGGACATCCAGAGCCTTACTAGCAAAGTGGCCGCCTTGACTAGGTTCATATCTAAGGCTACAGACAAATGTACTCATTTCTTCAAATCACTTAAGGGAAGTAAGAAGTACATTACATGGAATGATGAGTGTGCCGAGGCATTCAAGAACCTCAAGGAGTACATGAGTAAAGCTCCCCTACTCTCCAAACCCGAAGTTGGCAACATTCTCATTATCTATCTATCTATCTGTCTCGCATTCGGCAGTCAGAACTATTCTCATTCGAAAGGATGGTAGTGTCGAACGACCCGTCTACTATGCCAGCAAGGCCTTACAAGACACAAAGACACGATACTCTAACATTGAGAAATTAGCTTTAACATTGGTCATGTCTGCTCGAAAACTTCGCTCTTACTTCCAAGCACACTCCATCACCGTGCTTACCAATCATCTCCTTCAACAAAATACTCCAAAGTCCTGACACTTCGGGACGAATGATCAAGTGGGCGATAGCACTGGGTGAGTTCGACATCTCCTACCAACCAAAGCCAGTTGAGAAGGGCCAAGTAGTTGCAGATTTCATCGCCGAATTCACATATCTCGTCGACATTTCTCCTACACCTGAGGCACCGACTCTGTTAGCCTCGGAAGCTCAGAAGGCAGAACCAACATTCCAGTATGGACTTTGTATGTTGATGGCTCATCCAACCAACAGGGTTGTGGAGCAGGACTAGTCCTTATCACCCCAGACAAAGTGGCAATGAAGTATGCCATTCGCTTCAAATTCAAAGCATCAAACAATGAGGCTGAGTATAAGGCCCTCTTAGCAGGCTTAGCGACAAATAATCATGCAGACGCCCTAACTCGCCTCGCCTCAGCAGTGGAAGACAAGATTGGAAGAAAAATTCATGTCGAATTATTACCAGCACCAAGTATCATGGTTGTGGAAGTGTGCAACTTACAACAAGGG
Organism: Crataegus laevigata; assembly: GCA_963580275.1. Taxonomy (NCBI): domain Eukaryota; kingdom Viridiplantae; phylum Streptophyta; class Magnoliopsida; order Rosales; family Rosaceae; genus Crataegus; species Crataegus laevigata. Next base: position 33,222,550 of record OY756952.1, read on the forward strand.
GATGGTTGGATCACCCCGATTTATAAATTCCTCGCTCATAGCATACTTCCAAACGATAAAGTCCAAGCCGAGCAAATTTGATACACGTCTACCCGCTACTTGATCATTAACGACCAATTCTATAAGCAAGGTTTTAACTTGCCATACTTAAGGTGTCTTACGCATGCTGAGCAGAAATTATCCTTTGAGAGATACATGAAACAGTCTGCGGAGATCATGCCGGATCTCGGTCTCTAGCACACAAGGCTTTTCGCCAAGGATACTACTGGCCAACACTCCACCAAGATGCCATCAAAGTATCCCGCTCATGCGATAAGTGTCAACGTTATGCAACCATTCCCCACTCCCCTCTTGAGCCTCTTAGTCCTATGATCAGCCCTTGGCCCTTCGCACAGTGGGGACTTGATCTGATTGGCCCAATGCCTGTGGGAAAGGGCAAGGTCTGATATGCAATCGTTATAGTTAATTACTTTACAAAATGGGCCGAAGTAGAATCCTTGGCAACCATTACTGAGGCAAAGATAGAAGACTTCGTATGGAAGAACATCCTTTGCAGATTCGGTATTCCCAATGCCATAGTCACTGACAATGGGCGATAGTTTGACAATAAGAGGTTCAGGACTTTCTGCTCTAAGTTGAACATCAATCTATACTTCGCATCCTTAGCTCATCCTCGGGCTAATGGACAAATTGAGGCCATCAACAAAATAATCAAGCCCACTTTGAAGACCAACTTGGAGAAGGCTAAAGGCTGTTGGCTAGAACTTTTGCCTCAAGTTCTTTGGTCATACCGCACTTCGTATCGGACTTCAACAGGAGAAACACATTTCTCACTTGCCTTTGGTACAGAGGCAGTTGTCCTAGTTGAGCTTGAGCAAGCAACATACCGAGTCTAGAATTACAAGCAAAGTGAAAATGACAAACAACTCGCCCTCAACTTGGATCTAGTCAAGGAACACAGAAATCAGGCTCACTTGAGGAATGTCGCTTATAAGCAGCGCATTTCCAACTACTATGACTCTAGGGTCAAACCTCGCTCTTTCAAAGTGAGGGACTGGGTATTGAAGAAAAGACTACTCTACGACAGAGTCCCGAGTGAAGGCACACTCAGCCTAAATTGGGATGGACCGTTTGAAGTCATCGGCATCAGTCGCCCTGGCTCCTACAAGCTCAAAAGCTCAGATGGCAAGACCCTTGGCCATCCATGAAACGCTGATCACTTGAAATACTATTACAAGTAGACTCACACTGTACAAATGTTGAGTTACGGCCATTCAACATCCTGTTTAATGAAGGATATCTGCAAATTCAATAAAGATGTGATTCAGACAACTTGGTCTTCATTCTTTTACATTCTCAGCAATGAAACACTTGGTCTCACCTTGACTTAAGAAAACCCTTCAAACGACAACATAAACATCATATATTTCGTTCATGCATATCAAAACATTAATAAGCATCATTCATGTCAATCAACATAAACATCATACATTCCCTTCATGCATAGCAAAACATTCATAAGCATCACGCATGTCAATCAACATAAACATCATACATTTCAACACATTCATACATAAGCCAACAAAAGCTTCATCAAGGGAGGGCAACTACAAATGCCAAAAAGCTTCACACACTCTTAATCAAGATAGTGTGAAACAAAATCAATTTATGGTGCCAATACAAAGCTTCACTTTCAAAGCTTAACCATCAAAGCTTCAAAGCTTCACCTACAAAGCCTCACCATCAAAGCTTCAAAGCTTAACCTTCAAAACTTCACCTTCAAAGCTTCAAAGTTTCACCATCAAAGCTTTAAAGTTTCACCTTCAAAGCTTCAAAGCTTTACTTACAAAGCTTCACCATCAAAGCTTCAAAACTTCATTTTCAAAGCTTCGCCTACAAAGCTTCACCATCAAAGCTTCACTTTCAAAGCTTCACCTTCAAACCATCAAAGCTTCAAAACTTCATTTTCAAAGCTTCACCTTTAAAGCTTCACCTACAAAGCTTCACTTTCAAAGCTTCACATTCAAAGCTTCAAAGCTTCAAAGCTTCACATTCAAAGCTTCAAAGCTTCAAAGCTTCACTTACAAAGCTTCACCATCAAAGCTTCAAAGCTTCATTTTCAAAGCTTCACCTTCAAAGCTTCACATACAAAGATTCACCATCAAAGCTTCAAAGTTTCACTTTCAAAGCTTCACCTACAAAGCTTCATCATCAAAGCTTCAAAGCTTCACTTTCAAAGCTTCACCTTCAAAGCTTCACTTTCAAAGCTTCACCTTCAAAGCTGCACCTTCAAAGCTGCAAAGCTTCAAATCTTCACCATCAAATCTTCAAAGCTTCATTTTCAAAGTTTTACCATCAAAGCTTCAAAGCTTCACTTTCAAACCATCAAAGCTTCATTTTCAAAGCTTTACCTACAAAGCTTCACTTTCAAAGCTTTACCTTCAAAGCTTCACTTACGAAGCTTCACTTACAAAGCTTCAAAGCTTCATTTTCAAAGCTTCACCATCAAAGCTTCAAAGTTTCACTTTCAAAGCTTCACCTACAAAGCTTTACCATCGAAGCTTCAAAGCTTCACCTTCAAAGCTTCAAAGCTTTACTTACAAAGCTTCACTATTAAAGCTTCATTTTCAAAGCTTCATTTTCAAAGCTTCACACACTCTTGATCAAGATAGTGTGAAGCAAAATCAATTTATGGTGCCAAAAAAAAGCTTCACCCAAAAAAGCTTCACCTTCAAAGCTTTACCCTACAAAGCTACACCCACAAAGCTTAAAAGCTTCACACACTCTTGATCAAGATAGTGTGAAGCAAAATCAATTTATGGTGCCAACAAAAAGCTTCACCCAAAAAAGTTTCACCCAAAAAGCTTCACCCAAAAAAGCTTTACCTTCGAAGCTTTACCCTACAAAGCTCCACCCACAAAGCTTAAAAGCTTCACACACTCTTGATCAGGATAGTGTGAAGCAAAATCAATTTATGGTGCCAACAAAAAGCTTCACCCTACAAAGCTTCACCTTCAAAGTTTTACCCTACAAAGCTCCACCCAAAAAGCTTAAAAACCTCACACACTCTTGATCAAGATAGTGTGAAGCTAAACCAAGTTTTATGTCCTAAAAATAGCTTCAACCGTTCAAGTTATATACCCACAACAAAAACCTACATTCAACAAACCTTACCTATTGAACTACACACATTCTGATCTTGAACAAATTTCTACAACCCTTGCTCTTCTTCAATGGAGCTGAATTTTGGAAATCTTATAGTCCTTGAGCAGATGAACAACTTTCAAGAAGGAACTGTTTCTGTTTGAGCAACGAAAATTAGGGTGTTAAAGCTCCAAACAAGACGGTCAGATTTCTACAGATTTTGAAGCTACTACAGTGTTTCGAGGATCTGGAAATATTTAACAGTTAATTTATTCTGAATTTTTGATATGTTATGGAAGTGAGGATAAGGAACAACTTTGATGAATAAAGTATATTGATCTAAGCAAGAAAAGATGAAGTTTCGAAGCTCATAACAAATCTGACGGGTTGACAAACAAATTATGAACATTCACTGATCATACATGAATTTCTGGAGTTTTACTGCTCTAATGGATCTCAAATTTGGATATGTCGTAGCTAACAAGTTAAGGAATAACTTTCATGAAGATGGCTCTGCGATTTGAGCTACAAAAGATGGTGTTATACTACAGCAACTCAGGCTGATCATACATGAATTTCTGGAGTTGTACTGCTCCGATGGATCTCAAATTTGGATATGTTGTAGCTAACAAGTTAAGGAACAACTTTCATAAAGATGGCTATGTGATTTGAGCTACAGAGGATGGTGTTATACTGCAGTAACTCATTTTCATTATTTCCCTACCTCTCAACAAGAAGTGGGCACGGGCCTCCTCTCTTCTTTGGGCTTGACAATCAAACAAAAAAATATAAATGGCTAGGGCTCTCAATTTTCTTTGGGCCTAGCAACCTTCAACAGTTTTGGGCTACCACTTAGGAAAGAAAAGGGGTGAAGTTTTGGTGGCTTGGAAACTTGGTAACTAGCAAGACACCTCATTCGTCAACTCCTCACCCGAAGACTTGGGAGACTCCTACCATATGCTGCTACACCTCGGTAATCAAAAGTTCCATGACTACTCAATACCTTGGAGCTTTCAAGTCCCCAAACGAGAAGTTTTCCTCACTCGGGAAACTAGGGGAGCACTATTTCAACCCACAAGATCTACCCACGAAGTTTCAACGTGCAAACTTAAAAAAAAAAATTCAAAAAACTTAACGAATGATGCCTCAGGGTATTTAACACAATATGCTAAACGAAGTAAAGCTTGTTTATTGGAATTTCTGATAAATTACATATATAAACATACACAAAAATCAAAACAAGCAAAGAGGAGGGAGCCTTCACAAGCCTCAGTACTCGGTAGCCCACCAGAAAAGATGAGGCACTTGAAGGTGATTATTTGGAGCCTCAGTACTGGGCAGAACCACAGAAAGATGAGGCACCAGAGGTTGATCATTTGGAGCTTCAGTACGCTGTAAAACTCCAGAAGACGAAGGCAGTAGACGCCTTTGTAACAAATCCACAAACCTCTTATGATCACTTAGAATCCGACTCTCGGATTCCTGCACCTGGTCCAACTTTCTCTTCATGCCCGCGGAGTAGTTATGTGCAAGCATGTGCAACTGTCTATTTTCATGCTTGAGCCCTTTGATCTCTTGTTTGAGACTTACCACCTCCGCCATCAATGATTCAACCTGGCGGGTCCGAGCAAGCAGGCCTTGGCCCATATTAGACGCAAAACCCGCACACTGAATATTGAAAGCCAGAGAATCCTGAACAGTTAACTCATAGGATCGTTTAGAGAGTATCCTATTATCTTTGGGGGTAAGAAGATTCTTGACCACCACAGTAGCGGTCATGTCATTCTTCATCACAGAGTCCCTAATGGTAACAGGACCAGTGGAAGATAAGAAAGATGGATATCATATGTTGTCTTGAGAAGACATGGATGCCTCTTCCACAACTTTCAAGTCAAAACGGCGATCAAATGGGCAAGCCATTTTCAGAAATGACAAAGGAAAAATGAGGCACAATAAATCTTAGAAGTACAAAAATGAGGGGAAACTTCTACAAGCAGTAGCTCTTTGAATGTACTTCTTGAACACAATTGGAACCCCTATAAAAGGAAGGGCAAGAAGACCGCGTGTTCAAAAATCGAAGAAGCACCACATCCAAATTCCGAGAGCCAGGTTTCCCTGGATAAATTTTTTTGGCAATCCTCACACGCAAAATCAGCTCATCGGATACCACGGATAACTTGGTCAAACATTTCTGACAAAGCTAAGGCACGCGAATTTTGAAGTGTCGGCTACCCTACTATTACCCACAAAGGCAAAGGAATGACACCACTACTTGCTAAGTGGGAAATCCCTGTATGTGTCGACTTCCATCCTCCATGGCAAAGCAGGCTTGTAAGAGGGCCTACTTTTTCATCCTCCCCAAGAATGCATCTTCAACAGGATCTCCTTGTTCAAAAATCGAAGAGACACAACTCATCGAATCTCGAGAGCTAGGTTTTCCTGGATAAAATATGTCGACACTTTTCACATGCAACATCAGCTTTCCGGATATCACGGATCACTTTACCAAAGATATGCGACAAAGTTAGAACATGTGAACCTTGCAGCTCCCACTGCATTGCTGTGCCCAAGAAGGGTAAAAGAACAGTATTACCACTTGTTTTTTGAGAAATTCCTATATATGTCGACTTCCATTTTCCACAACCAAGTAGACCTGCAGAAAATGCTTAACCCTTCCTCATATCCAAAAGGGCACTCCTAACGAAACCTCTCAAAATACTCATCTTTCTTTCCCCCCCCCAAAAATACCTCCGCGAATAAGCCACACCAGAGCAAGAGTACCTCATATCATCAGGGTCAAAAGCAAGAGTATCACATATCATGCTTTCTTCATGTCCTTGTCTTTGTCCTTGTTCCCACCTGTAAGACAAGGAGAAAGAAAGCAATAAGTTAGAACATGAGATCAAACTGTCGATCTGGAACTAATTGCCCAAAACCTTTGCTTGTTTGTTTCTCTAGCATGGCTCTCAAATAATCATCTTCAACGGTTTTCAAGGTCATGAATTCTTCCAGCAAACACCCCATGACAGTTGAGCAGATATTGGCTCTTTACACTGAAGCTACCAAGCATGGATGAGTCAATAAGAAGTAATGCTCTGAATGACCATTCAAAGGCAAAAGGTACACACCACTTCGGCTATGCAAAAGATTGAAGTAGAAGGGTCAACGATGAGTTGGAACAAGTCACTACGGCACGATGCCTTTCTTACAGAACATCACAATCTAGACATATGAGTCTAAGTCAAATCCAAGCTCAACATCACTGCCCCATCCGAAGAACTCGAGAAACTTCAACAACCTTTCGCTAGCATCGTCGTCGAAGAGCAAGAATAACCCCTATCATCAGGGTCGAACATACTCTAGATTTGATGGAATTGTTTTGACCCTCAAATTCTCGAGTCGGCTCGCTTCTTTGAAGGAAACCAGAAAACCCTTGAGCCCAGTTCAAGAATAAGCCTGTGGAAAATCAACAAGTACAACAAAGCACGTATCGATTCATCCGGTACCTCTTCAAAAGCAAAAGTATCTCATATCATCTATTTTCCTTTTGCTTCTCTTTATCCTTGATGCAACTTCCAAGACAAGGAGAAAGAGAATGAGCAACTGGAGTCCGAAGTCAAACCTCCGATCTGAGCTGCTTGCTTGGGACTCTGATTGCTTACCTTGTCTGTCACCTCCTTCGGCAGACCTTCTCAGTCAGAGACTTGGGGTGCTCCCACTATATGGTTTGTATTGCATTTGACCAAGCCTGAAACTACAAGTAAGCTTCAAGTGAACATGATACATTACCTTGTGCGTCAACATATGTTCAATATACCGCTCCTACCTATGGGACAGAGGCAACTGAAGATGATACCACACTTCGACACTTAGAAGATTCGTGATTACTCAGTGGCTTGGATCTTGCAAGTCCCCAACCAAGAAGCTTCCCTCACTCGGGAACTTAGGGGAGCATTGTTTGTACCATACTTGACCAACCTCGAAACTACTAAGCACCGGTCAACATTATACCGTCAACGACCCACAAGAGTTTCCCTCCAACCAGGAGGCCAATCACAACGCGACACATGTTAATGTAAGAGGCCAATCACAGCACGACACGTGTCAACATCAGAGGTCAATCACAACATGACACGTGTCAATGTCAGAACAAAGCTAGAAAACTCTCTTTTCTAAATAGGGATCATTCTCCCACAATGAATCCCTAATGTCATTTGTACTAAATCATTCACTAGAACCCACAAAAGGAGAGCTTGAACCTATGTACTTGTGTAACCCTTCACAATTAATGAGAACTCCTTTACTCTGTGGACGTAGCCAGTCTGGGTGAACCACGTACATCTTGTGTTTGCTTCCCTGCCTCTATCTCTTTACATACTTATCTACACTGGTGACCGGAGCAATCTAGCGAAGGTCACAAACCTGACAGTTTCTGTTGTACCAAAGTCCTCACTGATTTTGTGCATCAACAAAAGTTTCAATTAAATAAAATTTCATGTTAGTAAGCGACTTATTAGTTACAATCTAGGCAAAATGTGCAAACAATATCATAATTGTTAATAGTAACTACAACTTAAAATATGTGTGTAATAATCACCAAATAACCTATAATATGTTGAAATGGGTTAAATAAATAAAATTAATAACTGAAAATTATGTGGTCGATTTGGTTTTTAAACATCAAACTAAACCGACCAAAACAGTTTGGATTGGTCGATTTTGAAATTTTTGAAAGATTTGGGACTTCAACTATTTTAATTGGCCAAAATTCCTCTTCTTGTTAAATTTGTACGAATTTCATCTAATTTGCTATATAACAATTTCAAGTGTTAGACACGTATGAAATTAACCTTTTTCATAAAATCAAATCCAACACCAATATGCAGTGTGAGACTTTTAAATTTGATGTCTCTTAACACAACTTGTATAGTTCAAGTCCCAAAATGGTCAACAAATTAATTTAAGACACAAGTTGAAAGTGATCATAAAATTCAAGAGGCAAATTGGCAAAACTGAATGTGTGAAAAATTGCCCACTTCACTTCTGGATAATTACACACCCAATTATGTAAATTAGATTTATAGCAGCCAACATCTCAATCCTTTTGTCTCTTGAATTCCTCCCAAAATCCATGGTTGTGAATGACGAAATTGCAACGGCTATGGACAGTGGTGCGGGTTAGTTAACTTTGTATTTGTTTTGTTGGTTTATAAGGAATGTCTTTCCAATTTTATCGGATGTCCCCCAAAGGGCCTAAGCAAGAGTGTGTTTGTGGATGATATAGAGGCCGATAACATATGCATTATTATGGGTCTGGAAATACAAGGCAGAATTTGAAGCTTTTAAGAACTCAGTTTTATCAAATTTATCTGTAAAACTAAAATAATCCCACAAGGCTACAGAAGAATGCACCACGCCAAACAAAAAACAAAATAGTACATCCGAGCTATCTACAAAATCCTATAGGAACAGCAAAGCGGACAGTAACATAACTAGCAAGCCTACCACTGAGGAGGCGGCGGCGGAGGGTCGTAGAGAAAATGCAGATGAAATTGCCATCTGAATTATGAAATTGCAATTCCCTTGTGAGATGTTCTGCGTCGTCAACGTAGCCAAACCTTGGAAGTCACACGACTGATCACCCTGATTCTGAACCTGGTAGTACATATTAAACGCATACGAAGCATTCCCGTTCGCATCCAAATTGTTGCAAGAAGAACCATATTCCAATGCCGTGCAATCCGAATAGGTGCAAGCATAATTTACTTTATCTGCCAGTTTGCTCACATCTTTGGCGTTCGGGTTAAACATGCACCATTTTTTCGAAAGATACTGCACATTCTTTGCAGGCACTAGTAACTTGTTTTGACCCTGACCAGAAAGATCGACCGGGAACTTGGGCTGTCCATCATAACTGAATATTCCCCAATGACGCTCAAAACTTCCTGGAGCAATGCTCTTTGCATCCTCATCAATAAGTCCAAACAAGTAAACTTCAATGTATCCAGTTCGTAGTGGGGTGCCTTTGTTGGTTCCAAGTCTTGTTAGAAGCCCATTATAAAATCTGAAAGCATTCCCTGCATTGGCGTTCTTATCCCCGTCTGTCGGCCATCCCACCTCCCCAACCACAATGGGCATATTCCCAAATCCCACTGCTTTCAAGGAAGAGACCAAGGTATCAAAATTAGCATCGAAAACATTGGTGTACTGAATCCCAGTGGTTGTGTCAACAATGGGAGTGGTATCCCCATCAAAGAAGGCATAGTTGAATGGGAAGCCGTCATTGCCATATAAACTCAGGAAAGGGTAGATGTTTATGGTGAAAGGCGCCTTATTTTTGTCTAGGAACTGGACAATCTCGGTCATCAGTTGAAGAATATCAGTCCGGAACCTTCCTGCAGATGGCACGGGGTTGTTTACTGGTGAGTCGTAGACATCAGCATTTAAGGGCACAGTAGCCTTTACCGAATCTCCAACTCCAGCTTCATTAAGGGCATTTTGAATGTTCTGAAGTGCTGGGAGCGTAACATTCAGGAATGAACCATTGTACGATGAAAGGAAAGGCTCATTCCCAACTGCTACATATCTGTGAAAACATAACAAAAACAATAAGAAAACAGAAGAGCTTGTAGCAGGACTTTGTTTTCAACAAAGCCGCTACCTTGAAATAAAGCCCGGTCACACATTAATAAGGACATAGATACACCACATCAGTATGATAATTCCTTAATCCAGTGACAGACTAATGCAGAGAAGAAGAGAAAACTTAGAACAACAATTTCCATGTTTAACTTCTTAGTTCTTTGAAAAATGCTAACTTGCCTCCAAGAAGGGATACATGTCTAACAAATTTCACCCATCATTCAAAGACTGGTACTTAAGGAAGTCCATGTACTCCATAACAGCAGACAACAAACTGGACCGAAACAGAAAGATGAATCAACTAAACTAACCGGATATCAGATAGGATTTCCACAGAAACTTCTAAGAAGAAAATCAAAACACATTCGACAAACATAAATTGTGGAATCATCAATTCAAAAGGGTCCATGAACAAATCCTGTTCAGAAATTTCAAGTCAACCAGCAAGCAATTCCAAAGTATTTCGAAGTGCTTTCAAGTGACAAACTTTAGATGCAATTTATTTTCTTTTCGTGTGCTGTGATAATAATATATCTAAAAACAGAGTAGGACAGTCATATCATGTAACTATGTAAGCGTTGGTCACAAAAGCAAATTTGATAGCAAGAACAATTAAATCAATCAGGACTACAAAAGGATCGAAAGCAAATTGAAGTCATACTTGATGTTAACTCCTCCGTTGAAATTGTAGCGGGTGACGTTGCGGCGGACCCATTCTTTGGCACGTTTGTAGCTGGTCAGGACAGCAAGCTGATCATTAGGAATAGCAACCATGACCTCAAGACCACTGCCAGTTAAGGCACCCATGGTCGACTCCGCTGCATCAAAAAGCTTCACCTTCGGAATCCCATTGTCCTTTAGCATCTGAACCACCGTCTCCGGCGGCAACTCGTGGGTTGCCATCGTTCCCCAATTCACACCAAGACCTTCCACACCACCACCACCGCCGTAAACACACAACACAGCCACCACAACCAAAACCCACATCATCCTTTCCACGTTTTCTTTTACCGGGAAAATTCTGGGTTTATGGAAAAGGCAGGGGAGGAGGGAGGGGAACAAAAGCAAAAGGCTTTATAGTGTAAATAGGAAGATATATAAGAGAAGAAAGATTAAGAGGGAAAAAAATGAGTTTCCTTTACACTAACTGAAGAGAAAAAAAAGAGGGAGAGAGTTGCAGGTGGGTCGGAGAATAAGCGATATTCCAGTGATTTTATTTTTCCCACGAAAATGAGATGGGGATAGTGGAGAAAGAGGGGTATTCCGATCCCATCCAATCAAATACAAATATTAGCAAGGAAAAAACACAGGAAAGCTGAAGAGGAATAGGAATGAGAACAACAACAACAATAATAAAATGGAGGGAGGGAGGGAGGGAGGGAGGGTATATAAAGGGAAGTTACCACTCCACACGTTTTGGTAAAAGTGACCGCCAATCCAGATGACACCCGTCACCACCGAGTCACCGACTTTGGCTTTGGCTGGCTTGTCTGCCTAGTCGACAAGCCTCACTTAGACTCTCTTTCCCCTAATGCAGCAAATGTATGCATAGCAATCACTATCAAGAATTCCAATTACTAAAAAATTCCAAGAATTATGTGAAGGAGAACAAAATTCCAAATAATGAAACGACAAGGACAAAAACCCAATTTCTGGTTATTAGCTCCCGGAGAGTGTCTGTCACTCTGTCTCTGTGTCTGTCACACTTCTCCTTTTCAAATAGAGGGCAAAAATAAAGGGAAAGGGGAACAGAGCCTCCTCAATTCGCAGTTCTTCTAACGGCTAGAAATTGATTTTGATTTGTGAAAAGTGAAAACCTCCCCTACAAGAGTTGCAACATGTCCGTCTCTTGGGTAGCGTAGTAATATTATTTATACTTTAATTTTGTATCATTTAAGTGGTATCTGATGTGAACAGTCACATCATTTAAAAAATTTGCAAAATTCAAAAAAAAAAAAAAAAAGGAGAAAAACACAATCATCATTAATTAACTAGTTTTTCTTAATTATTAATTTATTAAATAATAAACTGAATTTAAAAATCTGATTAAATTATTAATCTTCTTTCTTTCATTTCTTTGTTTCTGATTCGATTTTCATCTGCAAAGCTACCTTTTAATGGGACTTGGATCCTCTCCTGAGCCCAAGGAGAGATCTTCCTGACCAAAGATCCAAGACCGTTGGATGAAAATCCAACGGCTACAAACAGGGGGTCCATTTAAAGTTATAATAATTATAGCCGTTGGATAGTCTTGGATTCTTGGTCAGGAGGATTCTCTCCTTGGGCTCAGGAGAGGATCCAGGTCCCTTTTAATGTATCAGAATTCAGAATAACAAGCACTTGGTTTTTTTCTCTTTCTTTTGGCTTTTTGATTCCGGGAATTGCAACTTTCAAACTCCTGTTAGAATCCGAACAAGCTATCCCTTTTTCTTTAATTAGCTTTTTTTCTTTCTAATTCTTAATAATTTTATTGATCTGTATAATATGTTTATATAAAGATAATAAGACAAAAAAACGTAACTTAACCGTTGCCACACAAATAAAAGAAGAATAGAAGTAAATGAAAAAAAAAAAGAGAATCCGCCACTATTTTCAATAAGTGTAAACAAACGTTATTTATTACTTTACGATTAATGGCTCTTTATTGTAATGCTTTTAGTCTAGTTTACAAAGATTCTTTTGAGACTGAGTTTTTAATAATATATATTTGTAATGCTCTTAATCAGGAGAAAAAATATGTTAATCTTTTTAAAAAAATGCAGTTGGAAGTAAAGTAACAACTGATATCAGTTAAGATAAGACAAAATACAAAGGGAAAAAAAACGTCAATTAAAATTAAATTTCATGTTTTTCATGTCATACAAATTAAATTTCATGATTGGAAATCTAAAAGTTAAGTTACAGGTCAGTGATGACGTGGCCCACTTACTTTTGATCCCGGCCGACATCGCACATTATTTTGCACCACCGCTACAAATTTTTTCTTATGCTCACATAGATACAACCACATAGTTTGGTAAATTACGTGTAACAACATAATTTCTTAAAAATTTAAATAAAATTTAATTTATTATATTATGATATTTAATGTATTAAAATGTTTTTCTGCTGCACTAAAAATTTCTCCTGGTCACGATTCATGGCTCAGCCGCTAATCCGAAGGGCAAGTTCCAACAGTTAACCACGAAGGATAGTACCGTCATTTAAAAATGTGACCGTGAAGTTGAAGGAAGTAATTGGCCTTTTCAACTTTAGATGGTCTCTTGGTCGGTCATTGCGATAATAAGATGCCATCCAACCTTTTTGAGATTGGGAAATAAACACAGATAGAAACTACTGTTTTCTTTTATTTTTATATGGTCACGGTAAAATGTTCACATAATAACTCTATAAAATAAATTTTAGCAAACGTTAAGAAAACTTCAATTTCAACTTGGGCCAGTATATAAAAAATAAAGATCTGAATGAATCCTAAAAACTCTCCGCACATAGGCGATGACTATTCCCTCGAGTTGAGTCAGACTCTATTTGAGGGGTAAGCTCTCTCAATGCTAGCTTCTCCATTCACAGTAAAATAATTTTTTAGGTCCGTTTTTATAATTTGTCTTCACACAGCAAGACTTTGATCACAACTCAACATTGTAACATAGTATTTTGTAATGTCTAATCTTAAAATTGACATATGTCATTATTAAAATAGTATTTTATGTCAATAAAACTCATTTACTTGAGAAATACTAAGAATACTTTATATTAAAACAATTATGTAGCACTTTTTTGCAATCTAATGATTGCTTACTTATTACTTTCTTAATTTTCATGGACAAATTGAGAAAGGATTGAAACAAAAACATAATTAGTAGCTGGTGAAATTTCTATCTCAAATCGACACGATAAAAGTGTTGCGACTTTTCTGCTTCTGTCGCAATTCCAGTCAAAAGAAAATGATAAAGGTGTGTGGTGTGTGTTTTGACACTTGACAGAGCAAAAGTTGGATTGAAATTTTCCTTTTTGGTATTAATTGGGTGAAGAATCACAATATTTAGGATAATGTTGTAGAATTAGTACATGAGTGAATGCACACACAGAGTAATGAAGACTTGAAAATAGTGATTGTGTGATACTTTCAAAATGTAATTATTTTTGTTTGGATGGTTGTCACGGGAGTTGCTCTATAAATAGAGCACTCCGTGTGTTATCAAATGCACATTGCAAAAGAAAGAATCAAAAAAATAATATCAATATCTCTCTCCCTCTCTTTATCTGTCATACTTTTGTGTTGTAGTTACAAAGTTACAGTGTGATATTTTGCACCCGCTTTGCTCATGTCCCTAGCAAAGGTTATCTCTCTAACTTTTGTCTATTTATAACACGTTATCAGCACGATTTTCTAACGTTAACTAGTTCCCATCTCGCTTCACCCAAAAAAAAAAAAAATGCTTCCTCTAAGGATTTTCCTGTTCTTCTTCTTCCTCTACCTCACCTGCATAATTTACCCTCACAATGAACTGCTAGCACTATGCCTGCTTCTCGTTCTCAATTTAACAATTACTTATATCTTTGATTTCTTGTTTGGTGTAGTTCCTAATTACTAATTCAGTGTTTATTTATGTTAATTTTTCTGCAATCAAAGATGGTGCGGTATAATCGCCCATCTTGAACTGCAAATTTAATTTTCACTGCGATCAAAGATGGTGCGATACAATTGCCCATCTTAAGTTGCAGATTTAATTCTACTGCAATTTTAGGTGGTGCGGTATAATCGTCCACCCTGCTCTGCATATTAAAATTTTTCTGCTATTTAATTTTACTACAATTTTAGGTGGTGCGATATAATCGCTCATCCTATGATATTCAATGAGAATGGTGCGATACAATCGCCGTCCTCATTAATCATGTAAATCTCGAGCCTGAAGTTTCGAGTGCTTATTATTTTGGCCTAAAGATCATAATGAAAAATTTGTAAAAACTAGAAGTTCTAAAACTATATTCCTCCAGGAATATATATTATTCCAAGTTCTTACATATCTCATTTTTCTTTTAGAAAAAAAATGGCAAACTTGTCAAAGCTTGATTTTGTTGCCCTCGACATTACTGGGAATAGCTACCTTACCTGGATAGTGGATACCAAGATCCATCTGGAGGCAGGGAATCTTGGAGAAACCATTAGGGTAGAAAACAGTGCATCCTCTCAAGATCGGGCGAATGCTATGATCTTTATTCGTCGCCACCTTGATGAAGGACTAAAGAGTGAGTACCTAACAGTTGAAGATCCGTTAGCTCTCTGGAAGATATTGAGAAACAGATACAATCACCAGAAAACGATGATTCTTCAAATGGCTCATTATAAGTGGACTCACCTAAGGATCCAGGATTTCAAGTCAGTGGCTGAGTACAATTCTGCGATGTTTAGAATTAGCTTCCAGATAAAGCTCTGTGGGGAAACCATCACTGAGAAAGATATGTTGGAAAAGACTTTCAACATCTTTCATGCCTCCAACGTGCTCTTGCAGCAGCATTATAGAGAGCGAGGCTTCACTGAATACAACCAGCTAATATTTGTGCTCCTGGTAGCTGAACAAAACAATGAGCTCCAAATGAAAAATCATCAGTCTCGACCTACTAGATCTGCACCATTCCCATAAGTGAATGATACTTCCCTCGAAGTGAACGCCACATTCTCTGGTGGCAATAATCATAAATGAGGATGTGGTCACAAGCGAGGCAGGTAGAAGGGGAAATGCAAGAATCATGGTGTTTAGTTTCTTAACCAAGTTCCAAGGCATAATTCAGGCCCGAGGTTCAAAAATGGAAATCACCACAGAGGCAAAGCTCATATGAACAAGCTCTTAGAAACTCTGAAGTAGCATGCCATATGTGTGGTGGTAATGGGCACTGGGCACGTACTTGTCGTACCCTGAAACATCTGGTGGATCTATATCAAACTTCCCTCAAGGAGAAGGGTGTCGAGACTAATTTCCTCGACCAGGCTAAACCAATGGATATACTTGATCTAGTGTGCGACTTATCAAGGCAGTTGAACACAACCCATCTAGATATCTTCGACTTCATTGTGGAAAGAGATAATGATATGTATCAGTCCGATTGAATCATTTATGTTTGATGTATTTTTATTCTGAACTTGTAGTTTAAAACTCGCATTTCAATTCAATAAAAATGGCATTTCAATTTCCTTTTATTATGAATAAATTATTTTTAACCATGATCCCCTTTACTCAGAAAGTAAGGATAAAAACTATGGTTATTCTCAAAATAAGAGAAATGGCGAAGATATTTGTTTTGCAGACAATGTAACCACGCATACAATACTTTGAGATCGAAAGTATTTCTTAAGCTCGATGCTTACAAAAGTAAGGGTAACAACAATATCAGGCCAATTAGATGCAATTGAAGGCTCAAGAAAAGCCCAAATCATGTTACCAAATAAAACAAAATTGTTCATACA
The DNA here is from genome assembly GCA_963580275.1 of Crataegus laevigata. Lineage (NCBI taxonomy): Eukaryota > Viridiplantae > Streptophyta > Magnoliopsida > Rosales > Rosaceae > Crataegus > Crataegus laevigata. The sequence continues at coordinate 33,238,802 of OY756952.1, forward strand.
AAATGTGTTGTACGCTACTCAATCTACCTGAAATTTGTTGAGTTTTAAAGACATACGTTTAAATGGATACCACATTGAAACGAAAAGTGCAGAAAATGTGGAGTATCTATGCATTACCTCCAATGATACCCAGAAGCGTATATTGGAGAAATTGCGTGGTTTGTCAAGTGGATTGTATTATACATACATAAAGACAATTGAATCACATACTGTCATGAACCATAAGTTCATTGATTCAAAGGTTACATGCTTTGGCATGACTGTCTGGGTCACCCAGGATCCACCATGATGCGTAGGATCATTACCAACTCTAATGGACATCCATTATTAAGCAAACACATTGCTATCTCAAATGACAAAACCTTGCAAGGCTTGTTCTCAAGGGAAGTTGGTAATTAGACCATCACAACTAAAGATTGATGTTGAATCCCCATCATTTTTGCAAAGAATTCAAGGGGATATTTGTGGGCTTATTTAACCATCTTGTGGACCATTTTGATATTTTATGGTTTTGGTTGATGCATCTACCCAATGGTCACATATTTGTCTCTTGTCTACTCGGAATGTAGCTTTTGCGAGACTTCTTGATCAGATAATTAAGTTGCAAGCACATTTCCCAAATTACCCCATTAAGTCAATCCGACTTGATAATGATGGTGTGTCTCAAACCTTTGATGATTACTGCATGACATTGGGCATTGATGTTGAATATCATATCCCTCATGTTTATACTCAAAATTATCTAACAGAAGCATTTATCAAGCGGCTTCAATTAATAGCTCGCACTCTGCTCATGAAAACAAAATTACTAGTTTCTACATGGGAACATGCCATCTGCATCATTGGTTCGATTGAGACCTATACCTAACAACCAATACTCCTTAGTACAACTCATGTTTGCATATCAGCCAAACATTTCACATTTACGAGTTTTTCGTTGTGCTGTTTATGTGCCTATTGCACCACCCCAACGCACTAAAATAGGACCTCAGTGTAGACTAAGAATTTATGTGGGTTTTGATTCACCATCTATCATTTGATATTTGGAACCTTTGACATGTGATATGTTTATAGCTCATTTTGTTGATTGTCACTTTGATGAAACAGTCTTCCCATCGTTAGAAGGAGAAAAGACCATTTCAGAAGAACAGTGAGAGCTTACATGGGTTATACCCACCTTGTCTAATTTTGATCCACGTAGCACTCAATGTGAAAATGAAGTGAAAAATGATCGTTCATCTTCAAAGTATTGTTAATCAAATACCAGATGCATTTAATGATGCTATGAAAGTGACAAAAAAACATATAACAACTGCAAATGCATCTGCAAGAATTAATGTCCCTGTTGGACAAAATAAAGTGGCAGCGAATGATTCATTTGGTGCACGCCTGAAGTGTGGTAGACCCCCAGGTTCAAAAGATTCAACCCTTTGAAAGAGAAAAACGAGGGCACAACTGAATCCAAATGAAATCATTCAAGAATAGAAAATGAATGACAAATCCACAATTCATGATTTTGTATTTTTCGAAAAGGAAAATGTCCTTGATAAAACACATGTCCCTGAAGAGACAGTGGTACATGAAAGCAAAGAAATATCCATAAATTATGCATGTACTAATGAATTATAGGATCAGAATGAAATAATAATTGACGATATATTCGCATTCGCAGTAGCCATTGAAATCATATTAAGTGATGATATTGAGCCCCACTCTGTTAATGAATGTAAACAGAGACAAGATTGGCCTAAGTGGAAAGATGCAATCCAAGCAAAATGAAATTCCTTAGAAAGGCAAAGTGGTTTTGGACCAGTAGTCCAAACTCCACTTGATATAAATCCCGTGGGTTACAAATGGGTATTCACAAGAAAGCGAAATGAGAAAAACGAGATTGTAAGATATAAAGCACGAATCATTGCACAAGGTTTTCACAAAGACTTGGAATTGATTATGAGGAGACATACTCTCTTGTAATGGACGCAATTACGTTTCGTTACTTAATAAGTTTAGAAGTTTCAAAAAAACTTGACATGTGACTTATGGATGTCATCATTGCATATCTATATGGAAAATTAGATACTGATATATACATGAAGGTCCCAGAAGGACTTAAGGTGCCTGAAACAACTAACAAACCACGAGGTCTGCTCTCAATCAAATTAAGGTGATCCTTGTATGGGCTGAAACAATCTGGACGAATGTGGTATAATCGTCTCAGTGAGTATTTGATCAAAGAAAGGTATATGAACAATGTAATTTCCCCTTGTGTGTTCATTAAGAAATCCAATTCTAGATTTGCTATAACGGTAGTATATGTCGATGATATGAACCTCATTGGAACTCCTAAAGAGCTCAAAAAAAAATTGTCTTGACCTGCAGATCGAGCATTGTGCTAGTGAAATTTTGGTCCACCAATCAGTTTACATTGAAAAAATTCTGAAACGATTTGGCATGGACAAGGCTTATCTACTGAGCACACCAATGGTCGTTCGTTCTTTAGATATTAAAAAAGATCATTTCCATCCAAAAAAAGATGATTAAATGGTCATTGGTCCAGAAGTACCATATCTAAGTGCAATAAGTGCTTTATTGTATTTAGCACAATGTACTAGAACAGATATAACTTTTTCAATTAACTTGTTAGCAAGGTATAGCTTTGCTTCAACAATTCATCATTGGAAATGAGTCAAAGATGTTTTGCAATACCTTTGTGAGACAATAGATATGGGTCACTTCTACTCTGAGAAATCCACAAATGAACAAATACTTGTTGGATATGTAGATGCTGGTTTTCTCTTTGTTCTGCATAAAGCCCGCTCATAAACTGGATATGTGTTCACTAATGGAGAACAACAATCTTATAGCACTCAACAAAGCAAACACTAGTTGCTACATCTTCCAATCACTTAGAAATATTTGCTTTACATGAAGCAAGTCGTGAATGTTCTTGGCTAAGATCCCGGAATTCATGTGGTCTAACTGCAAAGACAGATACTCTAACTGTCATATGTGAAGATAATATAGCCTGTGTTGCCCAAATGAATAAAGGATTCATTAAGGGCGATAAGACTAAACACATATCTCTAAAGTTTTTCAATGCACATGAGCTTTAGAAGGCTAAAGTTATTAAAGTCAGATAAATCCACTCCAATGAAAATTTGGCAGACCTATTTACCAAATCTCTACCAAAGGGCACATTTCAGAAGCTAGTGCAGAGTATCGGATTACATCGGCTTACCAATCAGCTAAAATTGAAGAGAGCATCCATAATGCATGCATGTTGTACTCTTTTTCATTCGACTAGGATTTTTCCCACTGAGCTTTTTCTATCAATGTTTTAATGAGGCAACATAAGCATACATAACACTATCTCAACAATCTAGGTAAAGTTGTACTTTTTTTCCTTCGCTATGATTTTTTTTCCCATTGGGTTTCTCCGAGCAAGGTTTTAACAAGGCAACTGATGTTGATATGTGGGTAGCTAACACGCCCTGATCCCGATGTCCTAGGGACATTGAGATGGTCACGTGCTGGCCGACACCCAAGGGGTGACGAAAGCCATCTAGAATGCATGAAAACGAGAAATAAGTAAGAATTGTGAATTTAATGGTAATAATATGCATTTAAGGAACGTGTTCAGAGCATACAACTAATTAAAATACTAGAAAAGAAATGATATTAAAATTGAATGAACAAAGGATGGGGTCTTACACCGAGAGGACTCGAAGATACCGATGCGGAAGTGCCTTGACGTCGGGATTGTATGCCTCGATTCTAAGTCCTGAAGGGGGCGCAAAACAAACATGAGTGGACCAATTTGATATACATATGATAAAGCAGTTATCAACATACTAACCCCTAGGTTTTATGAAAACTCATATAACATGATAAATAAAATAGGTTTTCCGAAACTTAGCATGCCGTGCAATGTCTCAAATCATAAGTCGTATATAATAAAGCTTGTAACAATTACAACATTCAAATCACAAACTATGAACTACAAAACCCAAAAGGATTCACCAACTACTAGACCTAGGCTCTGATACCACTTGAAGGATTATTTTGTAATGACATGTTCATTTAAGCAACATCAATAGCATGCAATTAACAATTAAAGGCGGAATCATGCTTATATGCACTTAAAACAAAACATTTACCCATGAAATTCAAAGCCTAGTAGATTGGTAAATCAATACATAACTAAAAAACAAAGTGAGTTAATATTTAATACCTTTGTAGATTCCTCTTTGCATAAGCAAAGGCTAATCACCCAAAGAAAGGGCCTTCATTCCTTGCATCTTAGATCCATGGATTTGGATGGATGAAAAGGTTTCTCCAAGTTCCCAAAATTGAGAACCTCTAAGTCTCCACACCAAGGCATATTGTAGAAGAAATGAGTGATCTAGAGGAAGTTAAATTGCTAGATTTTTCCCTCTAGATGGCCGGCCTCTTTAGAGAGAAATGAGAGTTTGTGTTTCTCCAATTTCCCCAAAATTAACCCTAAGGATGAAATGGCTATAAAGATGTCTTTATACCACCTCACAATGGAGTGGCAAACTTGCAATTAAGCCAAGTTCACTACCCTCCCTCTATATGGCCGGCCACATTGGGTTTATTGGGCTTTGAGGCCCTTTGTCATTCAAGTTGTCATACAACTTGAGTTATTGGGCTTGACATTCAAATCCCATTGGGCCTTGAGGCCCAAAACTAACCCGAGGTCTATAACGAACTTATTCGTTTGATTAATTAACATATTAATTAATCCTTGCCATAAATAAATAATTAAACCATTTAATTATTCTTACTCATCTCCGATGTATCTTCAATCTCTACCTTACACGGTGTACGATCCATTAGGTTCCTTTTAGCGAGGCAGTGGGCGATTCAAACTCTTTAAAATCGATTGTGAATTTGAAACTTACTTTCAATTCTCCCTTTAGTGTTTACACACGTTTAGGGCTTCCACAAACCATGAGTGACACCTAGCAGCATATCATGGTTACCCAAGCTAATCAGAAAAGGTGGAGAACCTATTCAGTTTAGGATTTACAAATGCAATACGGTCTTTCTCTAATACAATACTCTTGACCACATTGTTTGGTTTGATAGTTTATTCATGTCTACTATCCAATGTGATACGTGTACTTATATGATTACCTTGAATGTGATTTGGAACGTCTTCCTTCATCTCATTCATACTCTGGCCAGAGATTCTTAATCATATCATAGAGTATTCTCCCTCAAACAGTTTGAAGGTTAGAGATCCCTTGTTGTGCATTCATATGCCTACATGACTAGATAGCTTGACCCCAACCATGCCGTGGACACTCCAAAGGAATGCCTTTTGACATGATCAAAGATCAAGGACCTAACCATTAGACATCTATGATGCCTCAGGTCAAAGGACTACTTTGCATTATCCCAACCATGAGTTCTCATGTGACATGAGTATGAGAACTCCTCGTTGATCGTGTTCAGTGAACTCATTCTCTATTGAGCACTTACATGCTTGTCTTGGTGTAACTCACACCAATGACTCGAGACTAGTCACTCTCCCTGAGAGAAGACATAGCACGTACTGATCTTAACGGACTGTCAACGCCCAATTGGCAATCCTATGATCAGGAACGTTTAGGATGTGTCTACCAAAGAATGGTCTCATGAATCTAATTTCTTTAGATCGCATTCTCCCAATCACATATTCCTTGGACTTATCGTTTAAGCATATAACATTTATATGAGACGGCTCAAACAATAACCTTTGCCCTTTATATTTAAACTACATTAGTTTAACTTTGTGAAATGTCCGTAAAGTATCATCATATGATTGGTTTTAGGGCATATTTCCAACACTCCAGGCCCTATGCCAACTCCACCCATTGCCCGGGACAGATTGGAATATATCCCTCGTCCCGTGGCGAAAATTGGGACCACTAGGTAAGTACAAAACCAGTGAACATATATATGTTGAAAATCAACTTCATAGTATAAAGTCATCTATCATCTAGACTATAAAGAGGTGTTCGAAACGTATTCTTAATATCAGATCATCTAGCAGATATTATATAAAGAATACAGGTTATAGGAAAAATAGTAATAATTCAAAGTAGCCTCAGTAAGCATGATAATCAATTCCTCATAAAACGTTCACAAACGCATTCAAATAAATCATGCTTCCATGTATGCATTTCTATTATCAAAACCAAGGTTCTAAAAAACGCTAGGCGCTAGTCGGACGGCAGGCTAACGCCTAGCGCCTAGGCGGATTTAGGTAAATTTCTTGTATATCTTGTAAATAAGTGCATATTGACACCTAAAAAAAAAAACTATACTTGTATGGATAATAAAATAATGATAAAATACAAATTGGGTACACTATTTCCATAAGTATTGGATGAACTTGTAGTAAATCGATCATTTGCAAATTAGATACACCATTTCCATAAGTATACCACCATGAAACAAAAAAAGAAAAAAACACACAACTAATAAATAAAAATATAAAAAAAACCTCCTAGGACCGCTTAGGGCCGCCTAGGACCGCCTAGCCCGCCTAGGCCCAATCCGATTTTCCGCCCGATTTGCCCAAAAACGCCTCGATTGCTGGGCGCCCAGCACCTAGGACATTTTTTAGAACACTGATCAAAAAATTCATTTTTAGAAGGGGTCCACTCATAGATACTTAGCCGCCGAAGAGCCACGCAAACTAGCGACCAAGAAATCGTCATCAATAATTACCCATAAACACATAAAGGGCCCAATTAATAAAACTCTATTATAACAATTGAATTTGGAAAAACGGACGTCGGAAACAGATTTAGAACGTTGAATTACCCTAAGAAGTGTCCCGGATAAATTTCATAAACGTCAATAAAATATTCTTAGAATATTCCTGACATAATGGAATATTCCCTAACGAAATATTCCACATAAAAGCTTTGGGCCGGCTAGGGTTTAGGGTTTGAAAGGTTAAAGGGTTTAGGCTAAAAGGGTTTTGGGCTTGGCAGGAATGGCCCAAAGGGCCTAAGGTTGATGGGTCACCGGACCCAAGGAAGAAGAAGGCCGGAATTCGGCTGGAAAACTACACAAACTTTGAACGTCCATAACTTTGTCACTACTCAACGAAATCGAGTGATTCAAAAATGAAAGTTGTATTTATCGAATAGACGAAGAGAATGGTACCTCACACGACATTTAAATCTCCGTGGTTTGGCCGGAAAACGCCTCGAAAGCCGTCGGACTCGCCGAAAACTGGGTAAGATTCAAATGAGTATAACTTCTTCAATACTCAACGAAATTAGGTGAAACAAAAAGGAAAGTTGTAGTACTCGACGAGACGAAGAGATTGATACCTTGCAAACCAACCAAATCGCTTGGCCGGAAATTGGCTCGAAAGTCGTCGGTTTCTCGCCGGAAACTGGGGAAGTCTCCCCAATGTGTTTCTTCGTGGTTTGACGTCCAAAACACAACCACAGGGTCAGAAAAGAACTATAGGGATGAAAAGAAAGCGTTTTGGAGTGTTTTGTGGCTTACCCAAAATGGAAGGACGAGAAACTCGCCGGAGTTTCTCTATGCTTCACAGAAACGAAGAGAGAGAGAGAGCTAAGGTGGTGATGATGGTGATGTTGTCGTCGTTGTGGGGTGTGGGCATGGGTGTGTGTTTGTGTGTGTGTTCTTGTCGGAGAGAAGAGCACCGAGAGGGAGGGAGTGAGGGTTGAGGGAGATAGGTCCGAGAGAGAGAGAGAGAGAGAGAATGAGAGAAGTGAGATGCTGGGGGACACAAATCAGGGTGTGGGCCCTTTGGGCTCACCAATTAAGAATCAAAAACCATTTTTAAAAGGAAAAAATCTCCAAACTTAGTGAAAATATAAAAACGCCCTTTTTGCTCTGTAAAATTCAGGATAGGTTGTTTCAATCTTCCCCTCTTAAAAGAATTTCGTCCCGAAATTTAAAATAATTTGCTACACTGAAAAACTTGAAAATAGGAATATATATATATAAGGAGAAATCAAGTTAGAGTGGGTGCATCAAAGAGAATATGTAACACCGTCGCGAGCAGGTTGCAAAATCCTCTAGCATGCCTCCAAACTCTTACCTTCTTCCCCATCAGTGTAAAAGCAAAAACATACTTTAATAAGATATAAAACTGAAAACACAAAATAGCTTAAGGTCAAAAGTAAGAACATAAAATACGATAACATCAAAATAGATATGTACTAATATATAGGTCGAAATTCGAGCTAAACTTAAAACTGAAAACGGAAATACTTTCCTCACAACATTTGTAACGTCAAAACAAAAACTAAGGTAAAAAGAGTTAAAGTAATAATACTGAAAACCAAACAAGAGATGAGAGTGGGTCTCACCTAAGCATACGTAACGTCACGTACTCCGAGAGCAGATGTTTCTTTGGGTCAAGTCCTAACGATAACGAAATCCACAACGACTGCTGAAAACGGGCCTTCTTGCCCACTTACTTAACGAACCAAACAATTAAGCTATCAAAATCACAGTCTGCAGCCCGTAATATTGACAACGCATTGTTATCTCGATAAACAAGTAGTAATTTCTTGAGGGTGCACAATTTCTCATAACGTAAATTCGATCTTCCGAATACCAGTTCATAGTACTCCTCTGTTAGCCAGTGTTTCCCGTAGAAAATTCTCGTACCACATCTAAAAAGTGCCATACCCAATTCGAACAAAACAAAAACTGTCGTCGTAAAACTCTAACCAACACTAAGCACACCATCCGCCTCGGTTCTTCCAAATGCGACCAAGTACTCCAAAGTTCCACCCGAAAAGAACCCATTTGAAAATGATATCTTGGAATTCAGATAAATGATATTTCTTGTTAAATTTGAAAGTTGGGAAGATGTAGATGAGGGTTTGGAGTTGGCTCTATGGTTATGGGCCTTATTATGAGTAAAAATATCTCATTATCAGGGCCATGAGTGAAAGTATCGTGTATTGTTTTCCTTTTCTTTTCTTCACCATCTATCTTGTCTGCAAGACAAGAAGAAGGAAAACAATCAATCAAAACTTGAAAATAAATTTTTGGTTCGAAAATGATTGCTAAAAAATCTTACATGATTGCATGCATTACTCTTGATTAGTCATCTCAATTGTTGTTCTTGCCGGATTCAATCATCGCTGCCTCATAACAGTTGATATAATGTTGGCTCTTTACTATTGTTAACTTAGAGTCCATTTCGACCCTCAAGATAGTATGGTCTGGAAAAAGTCCCCAATAAGCTCAAGAAAGGTCAAAAGCCCAAAGAAGAACAGGGAGCCCAAGGCCCAGTGCAATTAAAAGGATACTTGTTTGAGTGCTATAGCCGACCGTTCACCAATCTAGTTCGACTAAGACAAAAATTGTCTCGAGCTGCAGATGGAGCAATATACCAACGTAATTCTTATTCATAAAAAAAGTTTATGATATTCAAACACCGGACAAATTGAAAATCATTAATGAACACAAAAAATAATTAACCAATATTTAGACACTAAAAAACATTCATTCTCGTGAGGAAATTGATGAATTGATACTTGATTGAGAAGAAACTATATTATAGTGAAATATGTGCTTTAGTATTGTTTAGTGCAAGGGTAATGCTAAATAGACTAAAATTTAAAATTAATTTTGTAAACCAAATGACGTGTTTGTTGATAATTAAATTATTATTTAAGTGTTGATTAACGCAATTATTTTTTATTGGTGACAATTAATTTTCTGTTTTTTGGTCGAATAATTTTTTGTTTCGTACTTGCAGCTATGGCTGGAAAAAAATCCCAAAAATCCCAAACCAAACCAAAATTCCCGAAAATTTCAGTACCAAATACCGAACCAATCCTGAAATTTTGGTACGGGAATCGGTCTCAAGTTTTTTAGATTTCGGTAATCCCAAACCAAACCGAAAAATATATATATATTATTTAATTTTCAAATACCTGTCAGACTCTCCCACTGCTCTCCAACAATTAATTGTATGCAAAAATCTCTTTCATTTTTTTGCTTTCATTTTGGTAAATAGCAAATTATCTTTACTGCAATGAGTCATCCTAGTACTACATCCATTTTCTTTACTACAAAATAACTTGATCACTTCACTCATGCTTGGGAACTGTCTATAGACTATATATATGCACAGATTGGGCGCACACTGCATAGCAGCACAAGCAAGTTATTATAGCCCAAAAACCGAAAAGCCCAAAATAAAAAACCGAGAAAGGCCAAAAGCCCAAAATTATTTTGGGATTCTCGATTGGTCCCGAAATCCCGAAACTATTTTGAGATTTCCGAAAATTTGGTTTGAGATCGATATCGAAGTTGGAATTCTTAAACATTCCGGTTTGAGAATCGGAACAAAGGTTTCGGTATGGGATCCCATACCGAACCACCCCTACTTGCAGCAAATGTATTTATGCCATTTGCTTTGGTTCTCTTCCCATTTGTTTTCCGGTATATATAAAGCTTTGCGTGAGCCTTACTCCACCAAATCGCATTTGTGATTCCCCCCAATTTGCTCCTCTTTCTTCTTCCTCAACATCAATTTTCTAGTCTCTGCTATTCCATTCTTCCACTTGGTGGATTCCCTCTCCCCAAAAGCGACGTCGTCGTCTTCAGTTCCGGCCGCCGGTTCTCGCTTCCACTGTTGCTGCCCTCTGTGCAGAGAAATACGAGCCCTCCGCAACGGTCGACTCAGATACGTTTGAATTTTGAATTTTTCTTTATCAAATATTTTGGGCTACTTTCTGTTTTAGGGTTTGGTTTGATTTGTCCTATTTGATTCAGAATTCTGCTGTGGTAATTTGAAATATCCAATTCGTAGTAGGACTATGATTGTTAATTAGGGCTTCCTATTTGGCAAATTCCAGTCGCTAATTTCTTCAGAATAATATTAATTACTAGCTTATTATCTTGTGAATAAAGCAAGCAACTGGTTAGACGGTTGGAATGACGAAAAGAAAGGCCGAAGAAGAAATACGAGGAGAAAGTCAGAGTCAGAGCACGTGGAATCACGGAGAGCGCTGGTTGAGAGGAGCGTTGATTGGACAAGGTAGCTTTGCTTCTGTTTTTCTTGCTACTCCAAATAAACGAACAAGGGGTCTGTTAACTGGTAATTTGCCTGCAGTTATGGCCGTGAAATCCGCTGAGCTCTCCGCTTCGGAGTCCATTCAGCACGAGGCTGCGGTTCTCTTTGAGATTAAGGGCTGCCCTTTCATTATCGAGCGCTTTGGCGAGGAGACCACAACAACCGACAAGGGTCACAAGGTCTACAACTTGTTGCTAGAATTTGCTGCAGGAGGAACCCTTGATGGTCTCATCCAACGATCCAATGGTCATGGATTGCCTGAAGCTGAGGTTAAAAGGTATGCAAGGTCGATTCTTGAAGGGATTAAACACGTTCACAAGTGTGGATATGTTCACTGCGATCTAAAGCCCGAGAATATCTTGCTTGTGCCCGTTGCTACAACTTGTTCTAGTTCTGGTTTTGTAGCCAAGATTGCAGATTTTGGATTGGCAAAGAGAAGCAAGGAGAAATTCAGTGGATGGAGAGGCACTCCTTGGTATCTATCCCCAGAAGCTTTTAAAGATGAGAAGCAAGATCAGTCCTCTGATATATGGTCTCTTGGTTGTGTAGTGTTTGAGATGCTAGCGGGCAAGTCGCCCTGGGAATTGAAGCCAGGTTTTGATGATCTTGTCGGTTCCTACGATGCGAAGATGTTGGATCATCTGCGTACTTCCAAAATTCCCGCTGGATTGTCGTATACGGCCATGGATTTTCTCAAGAGTTGCCTGGCCACGAAACCTGGGAAACGATTAACTGCTGAAGAGCTCTTGTCTCATCCCTTTCTAGCGCGGCCACAACCAACAAAACCAGGTCATGTGAAGGTAAAGTTGGTTAACTCAGCTTTAGGCCACACATACGGCGTGTGTTTCTTAAAACGGAGTGCAGAGTACCACGCAAGCGGTGCCATTGTTCCCAGAACTCAGCCAGCCACGGGTTTTGGCATACAAGCAGGACTGTAGAATGAAGTTGCTGTTTGATGTGATAATTTCAGTAAAAGCATGTTGGAGCCTGGAGGTTCTTTATTGTTGTATCTTTTGATTCTAATGTGCGTTAGTCGTTTCGATTTTAGGAACACAAAATTGTACAAAAATGATTCAAATTTGTATCCAAATACGTGTTTACTTTTTTTTTTATATTTTCAATATCTAATATTAGTCCAAATATTGCAACAACCGAACTGATGAGGCACTAATATTGATATTCCATCTATTATTGGTGTGCTTAATTCTGGAATTGTAGCATGCAGATTGCTTGTCTTGGCTTTGTTAATTATGGACCTAATTTTTCACTCAGTCGTCACTCCCAGTGATGATGGTGCCGTTTACTTGGTTTGGAGCCAACAAACAAGATAACACAAGGCGGAAATAAAATGTGGCATGATTGGGGGAGTTATCTCTATAATTTGGAAACAAAATCTACAAAATATATTTCAAAGACCCAAATTTCACTTTTTTTTTTAGTTTTTTTATTTGTATAAAAAGAGACTAGCCGGTGGCTTCGCCATGGCAGTCTACCCTTTTGAAATTTCACTTAATTCATTTATGTCAAAAGTGATTGTGTGACTTTAACTAGAGATGGCGGGGGGTGTGGTCGCTGCCATGGTTGCAGCACCCAAAGAGGGGAGTGTCATGTGGAGCAAAAGAAAACAGATAATCGACATGGATACGTGATTTGTGAACAACAGAAAACAAACTACGTATTAATACATCAAAGTCACTTACATCATTACGCTGGTGGCGTGCTGTAACCCTGCTGCAAATTTGAAATTAAAATTGACACTCAAGGCTCAATGAAAGAACATGAAACAGCCAGGAATGCCTGCATCCATTGTATTTTGTACTCCTAAGAAACAAATCACTTGCAGTAATACAGGTTCGTTTGAGAAAAATTAAAGAAAAAATAGCATCTGTTTCTCTCTCACTTAGAGATGGTCCTCCCCACACAAATGCCTGATCCTCACTTTGACAACCAGTAGATAAATATGAGAAATGTGCATACAGATGCAACGAGAGAAAGAATGATGGTATCCATAGACTTTTTACGCTTTATAGCAGAAAGCATTTGATTTACCTGCACCATCAAATCTTTGAACGTCAATCAAGGGAACTAGAGAGTACAGACATAATAAGATGACAGATTTACACATCATCTTACACATTTCAAGGGATTAAAATCTTTAATTTCTTTTATTCACTCTTGCCCTTCATATATGTCATCTTTTTTACAGTAGAATTTCGGACCGGTTACTTTCTTAGTCTACAGTACGCAATATTAGGACTCATTCTAGTTTTGGCATAAAAAATTCAGTGAACTTTGTACTGGTGATATACTTTTCTGCAATGAGTGCATTTTTGCTCACCAACATTTATGTGGTGTATGCTCACCATTCTATTTATCACCGTTAGATGAGTTTGAATTTTGAGATTTGTGCTTATCCACTACACGAATCTCGAAATTTAAACTCATCTAATGGTGATAAATAGGGTGGTGAGCATACACCACACTAAATGGTGGTAAGCAAAAATGCTCCCTTCTGCAATTAACCTATTGCACACATTTATTCTTATTCATAGAACAAAAGAGAAACAGTCAATTCCATTCAAAAGGGATCTATGTAACACCAAAACGCCAAAGAAATAACTAAAACATCAAAGACCACAATTACTAGTTTATACCGTTGGAAGGCGGCTGCCAATATTGCTGAGCTTTGAATTAATACCACCAAAAGTGGAGCGTTGAATGACAAGTGCACCAAGGGTTGCTTGAGCTTGAGAGATCACAGTATCCACCTGCAGAAACAGAATAGATTATTCAATATAATTCACAATTTGTATGCTTCCATTTGCCACACCTCAGAAACGGGATGTAAACAAATCAAAATGCCTGACCAAGGACTCTAAACCATCATCAGCTAAGAGACGTTCTACCCTGTACAATAAAATTCTGTTTTACTTCCTAACCATGAAGGCAAAAAAAAAAAAAAAAAAAAAAGCTGCAGGTAGTTTCCATTTCCCTTCCGTCAAAAGCCATATGATATATATCTTTAATTCTTTACTAAAATAATCATTAATTTGGTTTTACTCAAAAGATGCCATGTAGGAGAGGACTGTGTCCTAATAAAACACATCGCCAACAATCTATACGCACAAAAAAATGTATCACTTTAATTTGCGTACCTGTCCCGTACTTCGGCTAACAGCAGCATGCTCTTTCAGGAGGGCGTTTTCCGCAGAGCCAACACCATCTTCCAAGTCTACTCTTGTTCGATCAAACTCCCTAAAATCATCAAGGAGTGAAGCGTGCTCTTGCTTAGCTCTAAGGCTGTTTCGGAGGCGATAGAACTCCTGCACTTCAATCATGTCTAACAGAGAGTTGAAATCTGCTGGGTTCAATTTTAGGAATTATATGTCTTATAGCAAAGACTGCACAAATGATTGAAAGAATGTACAAAAAAAATCAACAGAAATGACGATTTTAGTCGCTTCACCAGCATATAGCATGAGGCGAAATCTGAAGGTATCTTACTGAAAAAAGGAATAGTAACAATAGACCTGTAACTTAAAGTAGAGCTTAGCTCAGATGTTCATCCATATTTTGACTGTTCAAACTCTCAATTTCAACTTCAGAGAGAATTTGGAACAGTAATGAAAAATGAAAAACAAGGAATTGGATAATGATCTGTAATACAAATTCCATCTTAAAAACATAGGGGTCTTCACTTCGAAAGAATTATAAGATGGCATAAGAGCTCATAGAACACATGTCATCCATGCCGGTTGAACTATGGAGCAACCCAAAGCACATTCAAGACACCTTAACTATATATGGGTCAAAGAAATAAAAACTGTCATCCCATGTTCCCCTTAGCATATTTAAGAGACCAGATTGCCAGAATACCTGAGTGATATCTTGGAAAATTTCTTGATGTCTAGTCAAGGTATGAGAAACCATTTCTGATCCTCCTGATGATACCCATGCTTGCATTTGTGAATTTACTTGTTGGAGTTGCTTTAATAGTCGATCTATCCCAGATTCAAGATCATTCTCAGCAGTACCAACTTTTGTAGAACCCCTTGCAGACACAAACTTACGATAAGAATTCATCTGCTCATCCAACTGAGCTTCAAGTTTCCTTGCCTGAAATTACAATAGATTAAAATTATCATTTTAAGAAAGCAAAATTCCCAGATATCCAGATTTAGTATCATGGGAACTGCATGTAAGAAGAAACAAATGAAAACAATTAGCATCGCACATCCATGATGATGCACTTTACAGACAAGCAAAAATTAATATTCTCATTTAGATTAAGCCAGTGTGATTATATTATATGATATGTAAACAAACTAGATGTCTTGCTGAAGTACATTTGCTTAAAAGATTCAGAAAACCAGTAGCTAAAACCAAATTTTCAAAATTCATGCTCAAAAAGTGACACTGGGAATCAGAAAGCCAAGTGAAAATTCGTGCTTCACCCAATAGTAGTATCTTCCTGATAGAAAAATGTTCAACCTTACAACACAATAAGGGAGTCAAATTCAGAAGTTCAAGAAGCATATAGGAAAAGAAGAGCTGCACAACTGAATTGTGAAATTTTCTCACAAAGTCTTTAGCATTTTTGAAAATAGTATCGTGACTTAGAAGTTACAGGAGACAAGCTTAGTAATAATTAATGAGCAATCCCTGGATGAATAGATTTAGTTACCACAGTTCAACTTTGTTGTTTTTTCATATCCTGGGACTTTTTCAAATTGCACATATTTAATATTCTTTAGCTGAGGATTACATCATTACTCCACCAGTATGATGCTCACATCACATTCAATGATCTACTATTTTCGTTAAAGTGTGCAAGATTGAAAATTAAGGAGGTGGTGAAATCATAGTAGTGATTTCATGTTAGACCTTTTACTACCAGGGTTTTAGAGGAGGGGAGGGCGTTGGCTTTCTAGATCTGTTTGGCATTCAAAGGCCTATGCTTTGAAGATTATGTTTTTATATGATGTCCATAGAGGAAAATCATTATTTTGAATATTCGTATGCAGAGAGAAAGTGTCAAGAAGAGGGTCATCTATTACGGCACAGTTCTAATCGTAGTTCTGATTGAAGTAATGACACAGGTGGCATTAGAGGAATGCTATAGGAACTTTGAGTCCCATACAACAATGGGGCCTTATTCAAAATTGCTAGTTGGAGTTGAATTTTGATTGTTGGCCTTGCTAAGGTATTTGAAATTTCTACTAGGATTTCTTTTAATTCGTTTTTATTAACCAAATAGAACTATTTGCCGCAGGCAATTGAGCATCACTCAATTACAAGTCTTGTAACTTTACATATTCTTTTCTTCAATCAGATTTCTCCACCTAGCAATTACAGTTACGATCGAAGCTAAAACTTAACAATTTGTTGTTAGAACAAAGGAAATTTATCAATTTAATTCACCAATCACAAACAAATCCAGTAGTTGACGACAAAAGTTTGAAGAAAACCTACCGACAACTTGAACAAAGAGAAAAGCCCAAAGCAATAAGCACTAGTCTAGGTGCAGAAATCAAAGCTGTAATCGACATATCTAATATCTAAGGCAAACCAAACAGAAATCAGGAAATGATTGATCAGCGCAGAAGAGGAAAAAGGAGTACCTGTTTGCGAAGAGCGTCCCATGAGCTCGGCACCTCCATCTCCACCGACACCACAAACAAAAACACAAATAAAGAGACCGATCTTCCAAAATTGAAAATCAAATCAGTTGTCGTTTACGTTTCACCGCAAACAGAAACAAAAACTTCTCCTTCTTCTTGTTCGCTTGTTTCAGATTTTGAGAGGATTGAGGAATTGGGGTTGTTCGGAGACGGAGACAGGCGGCCTGCTTTCAATTTTCAACGGCAGTTTGTTTGGCAGTGGCGTCCTTCTCACGATACTTCAGATGCGTTCTAATTTCTATACAAAGAATTAAATTAATGTTCTTCCAAAATAAAATGGGGAAAAAGGTCCAAATGAAGAATGTTAAAAGACCACTGCGACCAGAGGCCCAATCCAATCCAAGCTGCACACCAAAAAATGCTGAACATCTTGCTCATTTTGATCTTTGAATTTGGTCTTCTCAAACTTTTTCATGCGCTACATTTAGTCTTTCTCCGTCACTTTTGTCCCTTTAAAAGATAAAAATGGTTGATTTTAGGTCAATTTGAAACGAAATAATCATAGCTAGTAGCATAAAACATTGCATAAATCTTTATGAGTACTTACTTTGCTCTGTCCTAATTAGCAAACAATTTGAATAGGAATAGGAATATTCCCCACCCTGCACCCCCCCCGCTCGAAAGATGTGCACTTTGAATAATTTGTTGCTTTTGTTTACTGATGTATGTAGTACATGCTTGATATTCGTATGCAGTATTGTACTGTGTGTACTATATGATTGATATTCGTATGCAGTCTTGTACTTGTGTACCATCCAACTGCTTTTTCATTACCAGCCTTTTGGAAGAACGGAAGCAACAAAATTGGTCTCGTACAGAGAGATGTAGTATGGTTATCAGTTGAATCGTAACGTTAATTTGAGCCCAAAGTAGTGAATTGAACACCAATCAAGCACTAATCAGTCAATATAAACAACAAATTAAAACTTAAACCCTAGCTAGTTCTAAAGATGTCCGTAGTTTGCAAATAAGTGATAACAAGTATATATCATGTGTAGTGAATGTGTGTGTGTGTGTGTGTGTAGTCCTAGCTAGCTTAATTTGGTCAATTTCAATTTATATATGTTAAACAGTGAATTTGATTAATTACTAGTTATGTGTTGATGCAGAATGTATTAATTAGTTTAAATCTTCATTGGCCATGCATCTTGATACTGCAGCCTGCAGGGAGAGTGGATAGATGAACATATAGAAGAGTTTACTGAACGAACGTGAGATCAAAGACATATTCTGCTTTCTAGTCCCGGAACTCTCAATCATATATATAATGATATTACATCCTGCTTGCCTGAGCTACTTGTAATGTAATTGATCTAAATTAATTGGTGAATATCTTTGTCCTACAACTTATTCCTTTCAGCTCAATCGAACAAATTGTTCGCAGCATGCTATCATGCTCTCTGTCCAATGTAAGACTACTTAACTTCAGCTGAAGCCATTCAAGTCAAACTGTCTGCAACTTGAAGAAGTATCATTATCATCACGAGCATTTAGGTCTAGTTTTGCCGCAAAGTAAGGCACTGATCTATATCCTTGAGAAACTTTCACACCCTCGACTTTAGCTGAATCAGCCCTGTTGTTCGTACGGCCTGGAAAGCTTCCATCTGTGTCTCTTCCTTTGCTATCGATATTCCAGTTTTCTCCTTGTAGTCCAATGCTCATGGATAAGTCACTAGACCTCGTTGCGGCAGGGAACATTCTTTTTTCTGTATCCTTACTTATGGAGGAAAGAAACATGTTCTCTTTCAGATCATCACACCAATTAAGTTGGGTGTTTTTGAGAATTGGTGGTTGATCTTGTGCTGCCTCTTTATGTTCCAGGAGTGCTGCTGCCCTGCCATTGTAATTAGGTCTGAGAGGCATTCCACTGCTGTGTATCTGATCTTGGTCCCTTCTCAATCCTTCGCAGGAAGTTAGGCAGCTGTCGATTGAGCAATTGGTGGGCTGCTGGTTTGTTTGCGTTTTCTGAGGGCACAATCCCTGTAATTCTTTGAGCTCTGTGAAAGCAGAGTTCAAGGATACTTTGGACACCAGCTCAGAGAGTTGAACTTTGGTAGCTTCAAGTCCCACTGTACCTAAGTTTTGTCTTCCTAATGTCTCCTGGGCTTTCTCCAGCACAGACTGTAGGTATTTTCCTTGAGCCTCTATACGAAGTTGCAAGTGCCGCTGAACCTGCATGGTTTTCGATCGGAACAAATTGTCAGAATGCTGTTATAATGGGAAAGTGCTTTTGCTCGACTGAGTGATACCAAGAGCATGCCCTCACCTCAAGTTGCTCATGTAGCCTTCTCTGGACTTCAATTTGCATCTCCAGTGTTTCATTTAAATGTAAGCCTCTGGAATTAATTAAGAATTGCCATTGTGAGCCTAAATCTCATACATATATTAAGGTAATCTATAAGATGATAAATAAATGAAAAATTAACAAGATGATCAAGTGAGGAAATGAGTAGCAGCTAGCTAGCTTACTTGTTTGTTTGGGGTGCAATGCCAATGCTCATAGTGCTCATCTGACTTCCATTTGCTTCGGATATTAATCTTTCTCCTGCAACTGAAACTGGAACTGTGCCTGCACCTATACAAGATCAATATCATTGTCCAAATTATTAAAAGTATTAAATAAAATTGGCTGTAAATTAAGTGTAAACCAATCAAACTACATACATATATCTTAAGAGGAGGAATTGAACAAATGATTAGTCTTCTCTGCTTACCAATTTTGGTGGGGCCACTAGTAACATGCCCTCCGTGCAGATTCTTGCTTAGCCTGTACTTCTGTTTGGCATAAACCAAAAAATGAGTGGCTTAAAATTGATTTCAATTATAATGGCTGGATTAAAATTCGTTTCACTTTGTTGCTTGGAGATGAAGAAAATGAAACTAATAATTGATTGTTACATTTTTATTTCTAAAATGGCCACTTAAACTGCATTGGGGATTTTGAAATCAATTAAACTTAATGGTGTTAGAAAAATATTCGAGTAAAGTACCTGAAGATGACTCTTTAAGTGGTATAACGTAAGGCCTGGAATCCCCATAAGTTTCATAACTGTTTTCGGAGTAGCCTCTGCATAACATGGGGAAATGATCATAACATTAATTAATTAATTGGAATTAATTTAATGATCAGCTCAGCTCTCTCAGCTGGGAGCTAGCTAGGGAGAGTTATATACGTAGTATTAGAATTAGATAATATATTACTTATGGAGAGTTATATATAGCGTTATAGTGCAGTACTCACTGTCTGCTCCTCCAAGCTGGTTAACTGCTTCGATAAATCGCTCATGGAGATCGAGGGTCCATTTGAGTCGAGGTTTGGCATCGGTTGAGAGGACAAGTCCTGAATCTTCTGCAGGGCTATTTTGGTCACCTTGCTGTAGAAACAAATGCCTTTCAGAAGGGATGTTAGGCATTGATATTCTGCTTGAAGAAGCAGAAGAGTGGATGATGTTCTTTCCTTGGTGCTGGTGCTGGTGCTGGTGTTGGTGTTGGTGTTGGTTTTGGTTTTGGTGGTGGTTTTGGTGGTGGTGCTGCAGCTGATGATGGTACATCATCTGTCTGTGTGTATACTGTATAGATATATATATATATAGATTTTTCTGTCTTCAAGAATCAAAACCTAATCTCTCTTTCCTTCTTCTTTTTTTCTATACTGGATAGATATCTGTGTATTTGCCACAAACCAAAGGGTGTGGTGAAGATGGCCTTTTATAAAGCAAGGGAAATTGGTTTGTGGGGTACGAATGATATGAGGGGTTGGCATGGCAATATGATAAATATATGGCATAGAAGAATAATCTCAAGTGAAAACTAACTCACCAACCAATTAATCCATTATTCACAGCCATAGCAAGCTGCGAGACTTTTTTCCTTTCCTTTATTATGCTTATTATTGTGTGTGTGAATTTGTGATTGTGGACCCATCCGTCATCCATGTATATAGGTGCGCCATTTGAATTCCTCTCTGCAGCACTACTGCAGTAAATATTTCTATTTTCTCAGACTACAAGTAACTTCTCCCCCTTAATTATATGTAAATCATTAGATGATTTAGGTACGTGTATACTAGAATGTATTGATCATCCCCCATTTCTTTTTTCTATCTACATTTTCTTTGTGGTGTTTGTGTACGCTCGGGTATTCCTTGCGTATTCGTATCCATTCTCGTGCTCGTGCTGGCAATGACAGAGCTGCTGGGAATCTCATTCCCTCATTTTAGAGATGAGGAGAATCCAAGTCCACTATATATCGCCTTCAGAGGCCCCCCTTCACCCTCAAGTCCTCAACCGGAAGGTTCTTAGAATTTCAATATCTTTAGTAGTACAGATACTTGTGCTAATCGACCCTTCACCATGATCATCGGATCATTTGTCTTGACTGCTCTTGACTGTTGCGGTTAGTTTTTGTTTGTTTAGGACTAGTCACTTGGAGAGAAGTTGTTTCTTCAGTTTTTAATGTGCGCATAATATATAAATACTACTTGCTAAATTGGGCTCCCTGGCCACATGGTAATTATATTTGGAGAACGTTGGGAAGAAGATTTTGTTGACTGGAGCACCTAGCTAGCTAACTAGCTACAAATTAACTTAGAATCAGATTAAAAAGTTGGGAGAGAAGTTAGAGATATTGAGAGATGCTCCTCCTGAGTCCTGCCCTGCCTTGCCTATCCCTCCCTCCTTAGGAATCAGATTAAAAGCAGGCAAAGAATGGAATCAATTAAGAAATACTTTCCATTATGTCTCCTCGAGTAAGTTTGGCACTTATTCAACATCCCACGCCGTGTATTAATATAAATTATGAGGAGGGACCCAACCCAACTCAACCCAAATTCCCAATCGGCACACGACATCCGAGCCGGTCCCTCAGCGACGAACCCTAAGTAGGAAAGGTTTCTCGTACTTGCCCGTTGAGTTGCCTCGATTGTCTATTACGAGGGATAAAATTAGTATCAAAACTTTTATTAAAATGTGAGAGGGTCTATAAAATATCGGGATGAGTTTATCAACACATTAAATATATTATTTTTAACTACTTAGTATTATGGTTTAGTGATATTACTCTTCATTTATAAGTGAGAAGTGAGAGATCTCAAGTTCGATTCTTGTCAACGACGAATTTGAACCACATTATTACTAACCTATTGTGAGGCTAATCTCACCCCTTTTTCTTTACTATAGATAATATCGATCGTTAAAAAAATACATATATTATTTATAATAAGGACATATTAGTAATCAAATTAGTATTTATTTTGATTTAGGTGAATTAGTAAACAATTTATGTGAAATCAATTTCATTTTTACTCTGATTCCTAAAAAATTAAGTAAATAGCTGCAACATGAATCTAATTTTTACTCCTCCTCAATTCAATTCCTCATCGGTCCAATTCCTCAAATTTTAATTACGGTTACGTAAACGAGCCATAATAGTAATAGACACTTTCACAATTATAATAACATCTTCTTTTATGCCACTTAGTACTACGATTTAGTAGTATTCTTTTTCACTTGTAAGTGAGAGGTCTTAGGTTCGATTCTCGCCAAAGGCGAATTTGAACCACATTATTGTTAGCCCATTGTGAGACTAAGACAACCCACATTCTCTTGGTATAGATAATATCATTTGTTAAAAAAAACACCTTCTTTAATTAGTGTAATTTCTTTCTTATAGATTATAAAGTATTAAAATTATTTGAACCGGCCCCTAAATAGTTCCCCATACCTAAGTTTCTTACAATTTCTTTTGTTGGGATATATAAATAATGTTCAATTCGTTAAATTCGTCGTTGAAAGTATTAGAATTCGTCGACATAAATTGCAAAAGTCTCTCACAACCTCTTGCATTTCATTTTGCATCTAGCTTTTTTTAATTTTCTTCTTTGTAGATTATAAAGTATTAGAATATATTGAAAACATGAGAATAAACATATAATTAGTGTTCATTCAAGTGTTCAACAAGTATTTTATAATTTATTAAAAAAATAAAATACAAAATGAAATTATCTATTTTCTGTCTAAGTGAGAGTCGCGACTTAGGTAGGTGCCTGAGCGAGCGTCTACATGGAATTATGCATCATTTCTTAATTTTCAAACACCTAATAAATCATCAAAGTGGTAGCCAATCGCCTAATGCTTAGAAAGATATTTTTAGATCAGTGGACCATCGAGCAATCGTCAGTCTTATCAATGAACCCCATTTGAGTGATCAAAGTTAAAACAAACACAACAAAATTAAATAGACTAAAAGTCTTAACATAATATTCAAATATTAACTATTCTCGCCACGATGAAAATATGATGTGGCAACATACAATGAACAATTGTGAAAGTGTTTCGACAACGCTCGTCAGAATATATTTTTTATATGTTATTCTCCTTTACAATGTTCAAATTAAACTTGAGAATCAGATATTGTTGAGTCCATTCCAAATGTTTTATATAATCCTCTCCGAATCATACATTATTCACCACCATGCATATAACACGTACGTACGTATACAAATATTTTATATACGCCCAGTCCACAAGTATATATACACATGCATGCAACAGATTTCTGTGCCCCACTTCATGCAAACAATTGAAGATATTTAGTAACTGCCTAAACGCAGTATAATATTCTCTGATTTTCTTATTCACGCGAGGATTATCCACAACTAACAGGCCATGCGCATATGTGTCAAGTGCATGTGAATTATGCTTATGCTGTTGTTATTTCATGGTGCTTAAGGAATTAGCTAGGTCTGGTGATCATCGATCAGTAATTAAACGCTACGTTATAATATTATATATACGGAATATATAGAGAAATATATGTACAAAAAAGAATATATATCGGGTGGCTATATGATCAACAGCCATTTATTAGGAATAAATTCGTACGTGTGTATATAATTAAGTTATGGAAACCACATCTCAATTCGTAAATTAATTAATTTTATTGACCTGGCTAAGCTAGCTATGACACTATGAGTATGGCTAGGAGGAGTTGTCTAGCGTGTTACTCGTAAGGAATGCTTAACACAAGCACTTGCTCAAATTAACCTACCCACATTTAGAATATGCATAATAATTAAAGAGCTCATGAGTTAGCAAAATTTGGACTTTATAATGAAGGATTTCATACATGGATGGAGGAGGAGCCAATTTGGCTTGCTCCTTTATTGGAAGTAGATTTTGAGTATGATAATTGAATGTAAGTGGGGAGTAATTTGGTGAAGTACCTTTTTTTTCCCTATTCTCTGAAGGTTTTTAATAAGCTTTTCCTTGCTTCTCCAAA
Organism: Crataegus laevigata; assembly: GCA_963580275.1. Lineage (NCBI taxonomy): Eukaryota > Viridiplantae > Streptophyta > Magnoliopsida > Rosales > Rosaceae > Crataegus > Crataegus laevigata. Next base: position 33,262,856 of record OY756952.1, read on the forward strand.
TCTCTTGTACTCTGTTATTTTTACAGAAATAAAAATTTAGTTTTCGATAATAAATAAATATGTATTAATTTGTTGACTAAAAACAGTTGTATGGAGAGGGTAAGTAAAGATGATTGTATTGCATGTTTAAAAGTGGTACCAGTGGTTCAAACTATGCATCCATAAATGGAATAAACATGAATAGATTGGTGGGTGTTACAACTTTCACTTCATGTCTCTCAGTCTCAGAAGGACCAAACTAATGATTAATCTATATATATAATCTTTTCCAAATTGTACAATTGTAGAGTGCTTACCTTTCCTTGATGTTGCCTAAACATATATCTAATTAGGAGCTACAAGGGAATTATACTTGGGGTTTTAATGTATTACTAAGCAGATAAATCTAATTAGCTAATCATGCCTATCTCGAACATATACATAATTATATTCATGTAACGCTAAGAAAATCATCTATATATGTAAACCATATTTTGTAAACTATATTCGTGATTGTTGATGATTGAATTATACGTGCTTATTTCTTATTGATTTGTAAATTTGATTTAAAAAAGTTAGTTTATTTAGTATTACTCGTAATATTCTTCTCAAGCAGGAAGGTATTGGTTGCTTTGGAATAGTAAGAAAGATTTTGTTGATTGTACTTGCATTTTCTTTTTCTTTTATGGAATTTGATATTTAATATAGTTTTACTTTGGACTTTGGATCGATCGAGGACAAGAAGAAGCTCCTGATGATATGATCTGAAAAGGAGAACATGCATCGTCTGATGGCATTGGCAATTTGGCTCAAGGGTAGAAGCTTGTTGGTTGTGAGTTGTTGACCACGGAACGAATGCATCTGATGGCATTGGCTCAAGGGCATAGAAAGTGAGAAATGACCACGGAATGCTATTCCTTGTGGAAAAAAAGTAAATGGTTTAAAAAAAAATAAAAAAAAATAAAAATATATTCTAGGGAATGGGAATGTGGAATCTAAACTCAAGCAAACCAACTAAAGCCAAGAAAAGGAGGAAGTATAATTAAGGTCATCTATATTCTCAAGTCAAGAATCCGGTTATTCTTCTCTCGCCAAAACCACAAAAAATGGGTTCCTCATTCCCACTAATTCCCACTTTCGACTTCCCACTTCCCACCCAGCAGTTTCAACCCTGATATACCATACATGTATGTTGTGTATAACTTCCCATGCATGCACGTACGTAACTAGCGTACAGTAGTAATTAATATATCAAGTGTCAATATTGTAAGAGAATATTTCCATTGTTAGAGCTTGCTTATGTTTTCCGAATTTGATTTAGATTGTACGTTATTTGATTTGATTTGAGTAATAAATATCGTATTTTTTCTTTAAAAAAAAATTGATTTCGATTGTTTCTCTACTTGGAAGTTCATATCCCCATTGTGGTAGTCGTTATCATCATTAATTAGTATTTAACGAATTGCTGTTATAATTTTTGTGAGCATTATTACTAGCTATGGTTCTCATTTCTCAATGTGTTTATCACAATGATGTGGTATTGTCAATATAAAAAATAAAAATAAAAATAAAATTATTTACACTAATGCATTCCAAGCCTATGACATACAAACAATATTATGGATCCCTATTATATAACGCGAAAATTATTAACAGCATAGTGACCATTTTCCTCAACCCGTTTTTACGCTCGTGCCAAGTGCTTTTTCTCTATCTTTCTTATTATTATTTTATTCTTACAAATGATAACTACGTAGGACTTTAGAAGTGAGAAATATGAACTTTATGTTTGTAGTTTAACTAGTGAGGTAATTATTTACCCTCTAGTAAAATTGTTTTGCTCTTAGCATTTTTGTTAAGTACTTTTTGGTCTATATACGTGGAAATAAGGGGAGTCCACTAAAGTGCTGATGCTTATCTTGAAGTATTATTAAGAACTCGCTGATTTGAGCTTATACAAGTTAGCTAAGTAATGTGTTCTTTCATTTGCACCCAAGTATGAACCTACTTCCCCTTAATTTAAATAAATTTTGTGCAGAATATCCTACCATTTGTCCAGAAAGAAAATATCAATAACAACCTATTATTTATCTAATTTGCCTATTAACAAATTCCTCTTTGTCAATCAAAAGAGGGTGAAAAAACAATTGAGTCTTCTATAACAAAATAAAATCATGAACAGTAATGTAACTTTGCACAAATTAAATTTTGATATTTTTTTTAAAACTTTATCCACATGTCATCATAGCATCTCTAATTTAAAAAAAGTAGTGGGACTGGTGTCGTGATCAAGGACGATACTGGAAATTTTGTGGCTAGTTTTTGCAAACCTTTTCAAGATTTCTCCTCTCCCCTAATGGCAGAGGCTTTGGCTCTCAGAGATGGTGTGGTTTGGGCGGCGTCAAGGGGCTTTCACAACATTTTTATTAAGGTTGATTCCCTTCAGATTGTGGGTGCAATGGCTGAGTCTGCACGTACTTGTCTACCATCGGCAACATCATTGAAGACTCTAAGCTCTGGCTTCCTACAATCACTAAACGAGTTTGTACCCATATACGTCGCCAAGTCAATACTGTGGCCCATCGTATGGCTCGTTACAGTTTGAACATTGGAAATCAATGTGAATGGTTGGACTTCCCTCCATCCTTTATCACTAACCTCCTTGTTAAGGACCTGATGTAACTTGTTGTATGTTTCTGTTGACTCTAAAAACTACTAACCTACACGGCGCACAGGCCAAGTAATTAATAAGCTAACTACGTCATTCAAATGTGTGCGGGGCGTGCCAACTCGTCGGCCGAGCTCGACCAGCGAGTAAAAATATGATGATGTGCTGCGTTGATGCGCGCGGCTGACTTCTATGTTCTGCGACTGCAGTCGAGAAAGGAACACGTCTCGGCCTCTGGATTCTCAAGCCTGAAGACAAGGTTACTAATTACGAAGTTCACGACTCGTCGTCGTCCGACTCAGCCACAGTAACTGTATTTGTGAAGGTGAATTCACGCCGAATCGATATAAAAGTGTAGGGGAACATATACTCAAAGCGGATGAAGGTTTTGATGGTGAATGTGGTTCGGCCGTCCGAGTGCCGAACTCTAAACCTTACTTGTGAGTATGCGATCATAAAACAACTCGGCGTTTGACGGGCCGAGCCTAATAATCAGTAACACCTCACTTCTCCGAGAAGGTTGATGAGATGACCTCTGTCGACAGGGATCCGAACTGAAGGTGTCACCGGTTGCCTTCACAGTGCTGTTTGTCCAAACTGAAGATGTGTTAGCAAAAAGGAAAATAAAAATCTCAAGGTTTTTTAGAGGTTTCGCGTAGAGCGAGAGTTTGCGCCGGCCAGATTTGTGTGTTGAATTGGAGGTCTCTTCTCCGTTGCTGAATGCCTTGTATTTATAGCGGTTATATTTTTCTTAGCACGGTTAGTGGAATTTGATTACAACTCAAACTCGTCAACCAAAACTTCAGTCAAAGACTCCTAAGGATAGGCAAGAGCCTATCCCTTAGCCGTCATTATCATGATTCCACTTCACCCAAAAAACATTTGTTTCTTCCTTCCTTATCCTTTGCATGCCTCATGTTGATCCATGTGGCATATATGCATGCAAAGTTAAAATCCCAACAAGCACATTCACGTGGCCACATCCAACAGCATATACCATTTGGCATTATCTGCTGCCACATATCCTAATATCCCATACGTTTAAGTCAATTGGGATATAGATAAATTTCAGGTTTAAATAATCTAATATATTATTAAGAGATAATATCATGATTAAAATCACAACATTATTTCTCAATAATAATAATAAATCATTTCACTCACCCTGTCATTCAACAACACTCAATTACTCAGGCCGATAGTATAATATCGGGTCCAAACATTACCCCTAGTTTCCTTGAGCTTTGGCCCGTAAGCTGAATGGCTAAGGAAACTAAGCATTTTGCATTTGAACTTGGCCACCACTAAGTACTTTTGCCGAATCGATAACGTCCATGAACCTGCCAAGGTGACAAGAACGATTTCGTTGATCAAGGTTGTACAAAGGCTCCTCATAAAGTGATCAGTTGATGGCTTACTAAATTTGTATCTAAATATTTTAACCAATGACCCTGGTTAAAACTCCATATCCACCAACTACCACAAATAAAATTTGTTTACCGAATAGAAACGGAACTCAACCAAAACAACTTTGCCGAATGAACCCTACAAGAAGCACCCAAGATGGCAATAAAACCCTCGTATCTACCGTGGCATATTTTGAGCCACATGAGCAAAGAACTGCCTTTTCTTCCACCCCCAGTGATAACAGATAGCACAAGTTAAATCGATAGTTAGTCGGGCCTCCCTAAAGCCAAACTCGGCGTCCTCACTGCTGCCAAATGTAAAAAATTAAAAACTATCTCTGGCTTTGGCCTACACGACTCATCCTACATGCTCTCAGATTTAGAAGAAACTCGAACCTCTTGACTCACTTAACACCCTCTCTAGTTAAAACTCGTAGATACCTATACTCAAGTCCTCGACCTCGTCTGTTCAGTAGAATGTTCTTTGGAAGTGTCTTTGCAGATCATCTTCCTCAACAGACCATTCGTCCGGGTTGACATAGATTGGAAAGCCTTCGAGGTTGACTTTGATGATGAGATGCTTTGATCATTTAGGCGAATCAGATAAGGCCTGAGCTTATTCTTCCATATTTCCTTGAACGACACAGCTTTTCCGCCCATCTTCTTGACCTCCACTACCAGATTATCCGTCAATTTATAACCCCTCACACCAATTGGTAAATTTCCATTCTGTCCTTCTATCTCCAGTACCCAATCATTCTTTCTCCATTTAAAAACACTCGTCGTCCTCTACATGGCTACTACTTTGACGACTCGAGCAATCCGGATAGGTCCAACCCAGCCGAGAACGAAATCAAATCGAATGAATTTAGGCTCATCATGCCCTTTTGTTCCTTCTTGCTGCCATTGACATTGGTGTTTTCCATCGAACAATTGTCATCATATTAATCTTCTTATACATCGCCATCAGATTGAGGTTGTTGAACGGCAAGTACCCAGTGTTCACAACGTCGAACGATCACTTATCCATCTTTGCGCTGCCGTATCCCTTCTTCGTCAAAATTCCCAGCACCACGAAAGCAAAGGTTCCGCAAAGCGTGTGGAAGAGCCCGTTGGGTCGAATTTGGTCGGTCATAGCGCAGAGCCCGAAATCTGAAATCTTCAAATTTCGCCCTTGACGAACTCCACGACGGAGTAGATCTTAGTCTTGGAGGCGATGACTTCGTAAAGCTTGACAATGTCAGGGTGGCAGAGGCAGCACATGGTGACGATTATCTCGCGCCTGATGTTGGACATAGGGTTAGGGGTCATGAAAAATTTGGGCGAGGTCGAGAATGAAGTTGGGGGTCAAGGAAAATTGGGGTCGAGGGTAAAGTAGGTCGAGGCCAAAAAGAAAGGTCGAGAGTAAAGTAGGCCGAGGCCAAAAAGATTTTTAACTTGGCAGCTCGGCCTGCCTATACATATATTAAACCCTTGACTGACTTATAAAATACCGTGATTAACAATTGCTGAACGCCTCTTCTATTCACTGGTACTTGATATCAACCAATGGCACGTCGGGTTGGTCCTTCAACTGAGCACAGCACACCATCTTTGTTTCCCTCCTTATTTTCTTATGCATTAGCCCATAAAACCGAACGGTCGAGAAAATAATTTTTTTTTAATTTGGGAAAATGCCACTTGGGCTGAAGAAGCCTACTTCTTCTCGACCAATAAATATTTCATTAACCCCCACAACCAGTTGGTCACCGTCACTCATAACTTTTCTCTCAACCAACTTGGGACAACATGGCCCCCCATTTTCTTTACGTCAGCTTTCATAGCTGTATGTTTAAGAAAATAACTTATTTATTTTATTTATATATATATATATATATATATATATATATATATATATATATATAATCAGGAGGAGGCCAACGATGCTTTATTCCAAGCCGAGATCTTAGGCCGAATAAAGAATTTTCGTCAAACATTTTTAACTTGATGAAATATTTTATATTTTCGGCCGTCGAATGTGTTGAACAATTATTATACCCGCCGGTCATAATAATTTCACCAATCTCGGCTTTTAACTTGAACAACTTAGTCGAACGGATCGGTTTTATAACCAATAATCATATCGATTGGCGTGGTTTCTCCGGCTAGGCCTATGTCTCGGCCTCGTTCGTCATTGGAGCACACATCTGACGAATCATTTTCTAATTTGACTTTTTCTTCTAGGCCAACCAAATTTTCAATCTCAAAAAAAATAATTGGTGGCCTAGGTTTTTCTTCGGCCGTGTTAACAATATTCTTAGGCCGAATTTTGGTCGTGGTGGGAGTAAAAAATTGCCCCTCGACCTCTAGCCTTTTTTCAAGAACTTTACAGTACTCCTCAAGGAATTTCTCATATTTCTCGACATTTTCTTTTAATAGGCGCCAAATCTCACCCACTAGAGCCTGATTGAGATCTTGATATATCATGTGAACTTCGTAGTTTTAGCACTATGGTCCCACTGGGCGTGCCAAAATGTTGACTCTAAAAACTACTAGCCTACACGGCGCGCAGGCCGATTAATTAATAAGCTAACTACGTCATTCAAATGTGTGCAGGGTGTGCCAACTCGTCGGCCGAGCTCGGTCGAAGAGTAAAAATATGATGATGTGCTGAGTTGATGCGCGCAATTGACTTCTATGTTCTGCGACTACAGCCGAGAAAGGAACACGTCTGGGCCTCTGGATTCCCAAGCGTGAAGACAAGGTTACTAATTACGAAGTTCACGACTCGTCATCGTCTGACTCGGCCACAGTAACTGTATTTGTGAAGGTGAATTCACGCCGAATCGATACAAGAGGTAGGGGCACAGATACTCAAAGCGGATGAAGGTTTTGATGATGAATGTGGTTCGGCCGTCCGAGTGTCGAACTCTAAATCTTACTTGTGAGTATGCGATCATAAAATAACTCGGCGTTTGACGAGCCGAGCCTAACAATCAGTAACACCTCACTTCGCCGAGAAGGCTGTTGAGATGACCTCTGTCGACAGGGATCCGAAAATCCTTGCCGGTCGAGACTTGGATAGATAACCAGTCGACCTCGACGCAGTGCTGTTTATCCAAACTGAAGGTGCTTCAAGGACGGCTAATTCTTCAGCAACTGTGCTTTTTATCCAAACTGAAGGTGTCACCGGTTACCTTCACAGTGCTATTTGTCCAAACTGAAGATGTGTTAGCAAAAAGGAAAATAAAAATCTCAAGGTTTTTGAGAGGTTTCGCGTAGAGCGAGAGTTTGCGCAGGGCAGATTTGTGTGTTGAATTGGTGGTCTCTTCTCCGTTGCTGAATGCCTTGTATTTATAGCGGTTATATTTTGCTTAGCACGATTAGTAGAATTTGATTACAACTCAAACTTGTCAACCAAAACTTCAGTCAAAGACTCCTAAGGATAGGCAAGAGCCTATCCCTTAGTCGTCATTATCATGATTCCACTTCACCCAAAAAACATTTGTTTCTTCCTTCATTATCCTTTGCATGTCTCATGTTGATCCATGTGGCATATATGCATGCAAAGTTAAAATCCCAACAAGCACATTCACGTGGCCACATCCAACAGCATATACCATTTGGCATTATCTACTGCCGCATATCCTAATATCCCATACGTTTAAATCAATTGGGATATACATAAATTTCAGGTTTAAATAATCTAATATATTATTAAGAGATAATATCATGATTAAAATCACAACATTATTTCTCAATAATAATAAAAAATTATTTCACCCACCCTATCATTCAACGACACTCGATTATTCGGGCCGATAGTATAATATCGGGTCCAAACAGTTTCTAAATAGCATTTTTGAACTATCCTTGTAAGCTCTTTTGGGTTTTGAAGTCATTTTGGCTTCTACCCTTTAATGAAATACCTATCGTTGAACCTCCAAAAAAAAAAAATCCATATGTTCTCTCTCTCACATTTTCTCAAACTTCTCTCTTTTTCGTATATATATTTTTTAAATCTTTATATTTAACACATATAGTGTGTGGGTTTCATCCAGTACAAGTAAGGCTTATGGCCTTACATATTTTGCAAGTATGATTTACATATGTAATTGGTGTTCTCTCCAAACTTTTATATTTTGCTTCAATATTTAGTACTTTTGAAGTTGGCTTTATTCGATTATATCTTCCAACAAAACTATCCTATTCGTATTGGAAGACAAAACAATCAATTTGAGAATGAAATTTATATGCACGGAGTAAAATGTCGATGGTTGCAGGTTAAGAATATGATTCCAACCAAAAGACTGCTGATGGGCTTGCTAGAGCTAGGGTTACATTATGCTCCTACTCCCTTATCTCGGTTTCACCATTCTTCTTTCCTGATTAACAAACTTAATTTTTTAAGAGATTTTTGTTTCATGCATCTCCTTCTGCCATCCTTCTTCATTGTTTTTTTTCTACACACGTTTCCTCTATCATAATGTGGAGACATAAATTAATCAAATTCAGTAGAATTACGCCACGTAAACTACAATCCCAAATATAACAACTTTACCTTCAACGCCAACCACACATAAAGGTCCCGGGCTAAGCAAGGCTTGCTCCATAGGTCTTGGACTTTAATTTGGGCCATGAAGTCTCTACCTCTGCTACCATGCCCTTTTTAACTTGAGAAGGTAGGGGTCGACCATTTTGGGGTCTCTCTCATGTACCAAAGACAGCGCTTACCAAAAGAGAAATGCTCAAGTGGTCTCCTCAATAATGAATGCACCACCCCAGAATAAAATTAGAGTCTGCCTAGCATATGGTTCCTCTATATCGACAAATACCTACTGCAGTGCAGAATCAGAGTATGGTGTTAATTAACGCCTTCTCTCCACATCCTTTCTTGATCAATCGAGTCAAGATCTCCATTTCTTGCATATCTATATTCTCTACAATTAATATTCACTTGTTGGGGCAAACCAAGTTGTTGATTTTGGCTTTTGGTCCAACCGCATCTGCCTTTCCTTTTCTTTTATCTTTTCCTTTCATCTTTAACAAAGGAGATGATGTGCATCTGCCTTTCTTTTTGAGCGATTAGCATGAATGATCATTTTTTAAATGGTTGCAGAAATGATCAGTGTTTATGATATCGTCATTATGTCATCGGTGGGTCATCAATGTATGCTTAATATGTCATCGTTACCAAAAACTGATCATTTATGCAACCAAATATTAAAAAGTGATTATTCTTACTAATTGTTTTATGTTTTTTCGTGTCCCTCTATTTATTTTATGACATGCAGAGTACCACTTGAATACTAGCTCATACGAAAAATTCCTCCATAAAAATGAATATTTTCCCCAAACGATACTTCAACTGAGCTAATACTTTCTTGATCCCATAAAAGGGATTATGATTCTATTCAGATTCTCTTTGTGAGGATCTCGAGAATCATTTTATCGTGTTCTTTCATCAGTCATTCTACGGCCATAATCATTTTGATTTTTTTTGTAATTTAAAATTGAACACAAACGGTACTTTACAAAAATTAATCGTACGATACAAGATGAACAAACATGAAAAAGCGATTCTTGAGATCCTCATAAAGAGGATCCAGAGAGGATTCTCATCCCCAAAAAAGAGATGAAGTATATCTCCCCTAATGCTTTCGTGATCCAAAAAAGGGAGCTAAAAATCATTAGGGTTATGAAAATGAATTTTTTAAACAAAGTTTTAATGAAACACTTCTGGTACTATTCATTTAACGAAAAATGACAATTTTACTCTAAAAAGTCACTCTTGATACTATTCACTTACAACACATTTTTGTCATTTTGATTAAAATTCAAAGTTTTCAAGTTATTTTCATCAGTTTTCATTTTATTTTTGAGTCCAAGTGATATTCTACTTGTTATTGGACAAGAGAAGAAAATATATTTTTCTACTTCCATTTATTTTAGGGAGTTGTAGCGAAATACTTCAGGTACTGTTCACTTTTAACTAAAAACCAAAATTTTACATTTATCTGGTACTATTCACTACACCTTTATTTGTCATATTTCATTAAAACTAAATTTTTTTTGGATTTTTAGTTTTCCTAACCAAGGTATTAAATATCGATGATATCGGAAATATCGGTAGTCCAGAAACACGGAAATTTCGATTGAAATATCGGGATATTATTGATATCGATAAAAATTGAATAAAAACCACGCAAATTGTAAGAAAAACTTGGAAATTTTTATTAAAATTTTGCAGGATGTTTATTTAGTCAATTATCTATTAGTTTATCACAAAAAATTGGAAGAAAATGCATTGCATGATGGATTTAACTGATTTAAGTTGATTATATAGCGAGCTGGCAAACATTGTGAGTGTAGAAAATATGTAAATATTTTAGCATATTTTCACAAAAAACATAAGTGATATGGTGGTCAAGGTGTTGAAGGAGTAAAATGGGAGGAGTTCGAATCCCCTTGGTGTTTTTTTTTTAAATATAGAAATTTAAAAAACACGGAAATTTTGATGGAAATATCGATGACATCGGAAATATCGGTAGTCCAAAAACACGGAAATTTCGATGAAAATATCGGGATATGATGGATATTTTAAACCTTGTTCCTAACTAATGAAATTTTTTAGTTTTAATAAAAAAAAAATCATGTTATAAGTTTTGTTAAATGATTAGTACAAGACCCATATTAAAACAGTCCAACTAAAAATGGCCCAACTATAATAAATTATGATTTGTCAATTTTACCCCTAACTTTTTTAGGTTGAGTTCCAGATTTTCGTCATTGATGGAGTTCATCGTTGTTTTACAGATCTTCGTCTTTTTCTTTGAAACAAAAATATAGATCCTCATGCTATTTAATTTATATTTTGTATTATTTCATTGAAGTGTGATCGTCGTTATTACTCATAGTGTATTCAAGGTACTATTTTTCAATTTTTCTTTGTCAGTGGAGTTCATCGTTTGTTTCTCCATAAAATAAATTTGAGATATGCATGTTATTCAATAATAACGACGAGTCATTGTGACAACCCGTCTCGAGATTCTATTTCCGATAATGTGAAAGGACGAAATTGCCCTCGAGCGTTGGATACGAAATAGCATTTTTAGTTAAAATCGTGGTCCAATTACATAAATTCCCAAAGTTTTGGGACCAATGGGAACTAAAATATCCCTAGTTGTGATTGGTGGTTGATGTTGGACCACACACTCTCTCTCTCTCCTCTCACTCCCGTAGCACTTTCTCTTTTACAGACTCTTCCTCTCTCTCTCCTCGCTCGACTTCTTTCTTCTTCTTCGCACAAAACGTACGGACCACACCAAAGGGGAGCAAAACTTCACAGATTGACGCCTAGGTGAGTACATTCATGATCCTTAGGTCTTTATGATATCGTTCGTACAGGTTTTAGGAATTGGGAACCACGAAAACACGATAAACCCGTAAGCTTTAACTTGGGTACTGTTCACACACTTCCATTTTAGGGCGTTTTAAGGAATTTGGAGATCACCACGAGTCTTAGATCACTCCCACGAACCTCGGAGACCTTAGTTGGCACGATTTGGACGTCGGGATTGGCCTACACGAAGGTGGCCGGTTTTGGTGGAAATTTCCCGACGAGATTTTGAAAGATTTGAAGCTCCAAAGAGGTATAAACTTAATCTACATGTTGTGGGCTTCATTTTGGTATAAAGAACATGAAAAATGGTGCAAAAATGAGCAAGATACGAAGATTTGAAAAATACCCAGATTCCGGCAAAACTAGTCGCCGGAGAAGGTGACGGAATATTCTGACGCCGTTACTGACGCCGTTAACTGACGCCGTTACTGACGCCGTTAAATTTAACGGAATATTCCAGGAATATGCCTGACGGCGTTAACTGACGCCGTCAGTGTGCACAGCGCATGACCACGCGTGGGAGCGCGTGCAAGCTCCAAATTTTTTTTCTAAAAATATGGCAATGCTCGTGACGTCGAATAGGTCTCGTTGGTATATTCGTATGCCAAAATTGAGCTACGTATGAGAAGTTATTATCGAAGTTAGGTTATGTACGTTTAATTAACGATTGTGCAGTTACTTCTCATATAGGTGAGACCCACCCCGAGGACGAGCGTAACCATGCTGGACTTGGGGGTTACGACCTAGCGACTTATTAGTGAGTGGGCAGCTTTTTCGTAAAACCTATATATATACTATGATTTTCCCAGAATCAGCTTTTAAATGAAAAGTACGTTTTTATCGTCATGCATATACTCAGAATTGATGCATGAATAATTATACATTCATTTCATGCATATGTTGGTGCTAAGGACGCACAGGTAAGTGCCAGGTAAGGGCATGCATTGATAAGAAACGATAGACGAACAGTGATGAGATATGATGTGAAATGATGAGATATTATGAATTGTTAGCTCATAGACCTGCACATATTGTTAGTGCTCACGCCCAGAGATAGGAGCACAGTCTTTCACGTGCCGTTCACCTCCCGCACCGCATGCTCGCCTTGGATCCAAGTTAGGTGCACAATCTTGTCGTATAGAGCACTTTTGAGTAGGTACGACATGTAGGTGACCCGCGTTCATTCGCACAGTCTTCACGTGATTGTAGCACTAGAGCATTTATTATTGATACAGCGCTAATAATGATGATGATATGATGATGATATTGATGTATGTGCAGTGTATATATATGATAATGAGATAAAGATATTATGAGCTATATTTATAGCCGAGGGCTGAGTTGATATCTAGTAGCGATATGATTATCAAAATGCGTAGCATGGCATTACTTATGAGATTCAGACTGGCATTGAAATGCATTGCACGACATATATTTGAGATACATTGAAAACGTTTTATGCTGATAAAGGTTGTGATATATGTACGTATTATTTTCTGGGAAACTATACAGGTTTTACGGAGAGGGGCTATACTTTTGAGAAAAGAATGATTTTGAAAAGATTTGTTTTGCTGACCCACTTAATTTTATTTTTCGCCTCTCCAGGTTCTAGATAGCTTGAGTACCCGTGGTGGCTGGCGAGGACTATTCGGCAGTTCTGACAGACTCTTTATTATGTAGGACACCCGTTGGTGTATTCGAACTTATTTATTCATGCTCGACTGCACTATGACTTAGTACGCTCTGGTTATGTATAAGTACTATATTATCCCTAGCACACTATCGTATCTAGACTGCTAGTGGTTCGATTTTAAATTAGTTCGTACTTCGTTAATGATCCTAGCTTCCGCACAGTACACTTGGCTACGTCACACTCACGTGACGGCCAGCACGCCCTACTTTCAGGTACGGGCGTGTCAGTCATTGTTTCTGGACTGTAAAAATAAATTGTTTCTGGATTTTAAGTAACACTGTTTCTATAATCTAAGTCATTGTTTTTGGATTTAAATGAGATATAAACACTGTTTCTTAAATGTAAGCTAGAAAAGAAATGGTGAAATTCACCAGAAACACTGTTTCTTAAATGTAAGCTAGAAAAGAAATAGTGAAATTCACTGTATCTAGATTCAAAATAAAATAAGCACTTTGTTTCTTAAATATAATCAATTGATGCATGAAAGAAAAAAAAACAGTCAAAGGTTAAAATAAAGACTGTTTTTGGAATCTAAGTCACTGTTTCTGGATTTTGGTTTTTTTTTTTTTTTCCAGATACAATGTTTGTTTGTGCACATACAAAATAAAAACTGTATTTGATTTTTTTTTCTTCCAGAAACATGTTATGCTTTGGGTTAGACCTGGCATTCGTGTCGTGTTTCATGTGTTCATGTCGTGTTCGTGTCATACCCGATAGCTTAACGGGTCGTGTCGTGTAACACCCGTTAAAATAAACGGGTAAAATGACCCGACCCGAAATCGACCCGATAATATTAACGGGTAATATGACCCGACCCGTTACCCGTTAAGAAAAATATATTTTAAACCAATAAATAATTAAATTAAAAACATAACACTTTTTTTAGTGAAAAAAAAGTTGCACACCTAGTGGGACTTGAATGGAACCCACAATTGCTTGATTAAAACCAATTAACCAAAACACAAATCAATCTTCTAGCCATGCAAGAGTGGTGCAAGCCACCAACAAAGACTACTCTTGCTACGTGCCATCCCTTCATGAAAGTTGTAAAGTTTGTCATTACGAGTGATTCTATATTTTTTTTACATTTTTTGCACTTCTACAATAATTATTATTAATTTTATTAATTTTACTCTTGCTATGTGCCATCCCTTCATGAAAGTTGTAAAGTTTGTCATTACGAGTTATTCTATATTTTTTTTACATTTTTTGCACTTCTACAATAATTATTATTAATTTTATTAATTTTGCCCTCAAATAAAAAACATTAGTCATGATGGTTTGAAGGATTTTAAAAATCTAAACGATATGTAAGTGTAACCACTATATGAATACAATGAATGAATTCGATCTTCAATTTAAAATATTTACACAAGTGGATACCACAAAATCTTATGTTATACTTAATGAAAGTATAAATAAACTCTTAAGTGTTAGTTAATCTATCGTTTTCATGGGATACGAATTCTCCGAAACTAATTTCAACGATCACAACCGTTAAACTTGTTCGTATATGTTTCGAGATCACAGCAGCAAAAAATCACAAAAAACAAACATTCAGAGATCAAGTAATGGGACAAAACTTTTCGACGGTTATAAACAAAAAATCACGATTTAACGGTTATTTTAATTCCGATTTTGATGATTTTTTACAGATACACTCCTTGACACTATATGAATACAATGAATGAATTCGATCTTCAATTTAAAATATTTACACAAGTGGATACCACAAAATCTTATGTTATACTTAATGAAAGTATAAATAAACTCTTAAGTGTTAGTTAATCTATCGTTTTGATGGGATACGAATTATCTGAAACTAATTTCAACGATCACAACCGTCAAACTTGTTTGTATATGTTTCGAGATCACATCAGCAAAAAATCACAAAAAACAAACATTCAGAGATCAAGTAACGGGACAAAACTTTTCGACGGTTATAAACAAAAAATCACGATTTAACGGTTATTTTAACTCCGATTTTGATGATTTTTTACAGATACACTCCTTGACCCTATATGAATACAATGAATGAATTCGATCTTCAATTTAAAATATTTACACAAGTGGATACCACAAAATCCTATGTTATACTTAATGAAAGTACAAATAAACTCTTAAGTGTTAGTCAATCTATCGTTTTGATGGGATACGAATTATCCGAAACTAATTTCAACGATCACAACCGTCAAACTTGTTCGTATATGTTTCGAGATCACATCAGCAAAAAATCACAAAAAACAAACATTCAGAGATCAAGTAACGGGACAAAGCTTTTCGACGGTTATAAACAAAAAATCACGATTTAACGGTTATTTTAACTCCGATTTTGATGATTTTTTACAGATACACTCCTTGACCCTATATGAATACAATGACGAATTTGATCTTCAATTTAAAATATTTACACTAGTGGATGTGCATATCACAAAATTTTATGTTATATACTTAATAAATGTTTTATTTTCGGGTGTAGATGTAATACTTAAACGACAAATGTTTTAATGTTTTGAAGTAATATTTATGTGGCAATGTGTGGTATGTGCAATTTTTTTTTAAAAATCTTATTAATTTTTCACTTCTACAATATTATTAATTTTTCACTAAAAAAAACATTATTCATGAGATTTGGAGGGTTTTAAAAATCTAAACGACCATGTAACGATTGTCTAAGGGTAGAGGATGCAATCATGATCATTTATATAGGGGTGTGCTATCCACACACCCCATTTTACTTCTTACACACCCCTTGTTAATTTCTATTTGTTGATTTTCTTCAATTCATCCGATCCGACGGTCGAAAATTAGAAGGGTGTGTGAAAGTAAAATGGGGTGTGTGAATATCACACCCCTTTATATATGCTTTCACATTTTTCAGACTTATACATTAATGATTATGAATTTTATTTATTTTGAACTACCTTAAAAATACTTGAGGGTTTGTATAGTTTTAAAAATTCATGTACGCACCTTTAAAGCGTAGAGGATGCGATTAAGAGTGCTTGCATATTTTTTTCACATTTTTTGCACTTGTAAATGAATTATTTTAAATATTTAAATGTATTTGGTATTTTTTAAATTACTTGATGTTTTTATTTTTAATGTGTTTTATAATTTTTTTAATCTCACTCTTTGCTCATAATATTTTATAAAATAAATAAATAAAACTTAAATTTTTAAAATTTATTTAGAATAATAATACAATAATAATTAATGAACAATATATATATATATATATATATATATATATATATATATATCCACTATATTTATTGTATTTTATAGTAAGTTTTTTTTAGTAATTAAAAAAAATTAAAATCATCAAAATAACTTTTTCCTTTTCGTGTCAAAACAGGTTACCCGCGTGTCACTCTCGTGTAAACCTGTTAAGGACCCGTTATTAACGGGTTACCCGATAATGACCCGATTAGTTATCGTGTCGACCCGAAACCCGTTATTTTCGTGTCGTTTTCGTGTCGTGTCATCGTGTCGTGTCAGAAACTGCCAGGTCTACTTTGGGTCCTCTAGAAACAGTTTTATGTTTTGATTCTTTCTTTTTTCAGACATTTTTTCACTAGTTTCTGCCATTAAACTTCTTTGAACTTGTTTCGACAGCTTTGTTCCGATGAATGTTTTCTTTTTCAACTTTGACTTGAACTTTGATTTGGTTGTTTTTGAAATGGGGTAATTTGATTTGATACGAAGACATGAAATTATTATGACGGTTTCGTGCTGAGTTGAGGTTAGTGAAGAGTCGGGACAATATCAAATTATTTAGAGATATTTACGGAAGTGTAGATTTGTAGCGGGTAGGGCTTGTAAGTTTAGCAATAATAGTTTTGAATAATTTTTTATTAAACTTTGAACCATTTTGATTAAATAACATTTTGAGATAATTTTTTGATTAAATATTGGGTAAATTACACCATAGCCCCTCAGGTTTGAGGTCTATTACAACCCCATACAACATCTTTAAAACATTTCACTTTTATACCTCAAGTACTATTTTATTTCAATTTCATACAGCCGTTACATTTTCCATCCATTGAACCGTTAAGTGCTGACGTGGGCGCCACATATATGCCACGTGGCTGCCAAATGTCTGCCACGTGGCAAATAAAAATAATTTTTTATTTAAAAAACCTAAAATTTCCAACCAAAAAAAAAATTTGGGTAAATTACACCATACTCCCTCAGGTTTGAAGTCTATTACAACTTCATACAACATCTTTAAAACATTTCACTTTCATACATCCAGTACCATTTTATTTCAAAATAACATCTCCGTTAGATTTTCCATCCATTGGTCTGTTAAATGTTGACGTGGCTGCCACATGGCATTTTTTTAATTAATATTTTAAAAAACTTGAATCTTCTAAAAAAAATAAAAAATAATAACCCTGAAATCATCTTCCCCGACTCACCCCCTTCTTCCATCCATCATCACCCCCCCCCCCCCAAATTCGACTAGAGCCACCCTTTTCTCCCATCCCCCATCACCCACCCCCAAAAATTCCACCTGAAATTAGATGGAACTACTACAAAATGGTACTGGATGTATGAAAGTGAAATGTTTTAAAGATGTTGTATGGAGTTGTAATAGACCTCAAACTTGAGGGGTTATGGTGTAATTTACCTTTTTTTTTGTTGAGAAAATTTAGGTTTTTTAAATTTAAAAAAAATAAAAAATTATTTTTATTTGCCACGTGGCAGACATTTGGCAGCCACGTGGCATGTATGTGGCGGCCACGTCAGCACTTAACGGTTCAATGGATGGTAAAATTTAACGGTTGTATGAAATTGAAATAAAATAGTACTTGAGGTATGAAAGTGAAATGTTTTAAAGATGTTGTATGAGGTTGTAATAGACCTCAAACTTAAGGGATTATGGTGTAATTTACCCTTAAATATTTGTTGACCAAATTTCTTTTCAGCTCCCACAGAAAAATCTCTCTTATTTACCCGAGTGTTGTACCAAACTCAAAGCCCAGTCCTACCGAAGACCCACCCAAGCCCGTGAGCTGAGCCACCTCATCCCGTCGGCGGCGACCTCACTCTTCATTCAGACTGGCAGGTAGGAATAGGATTCTCAAATCTCGTCACTTTTCTGGCTGTCTCTGATAGTTTGATTCTTGTATCGCAAATGAAATTAGCAATAGCTGGATTGAGGTTCAAATTTCTTTGATTTCTTTTATTTGAAAGGCCTTAGGAGTTAGGAATCATCATGGTCGGAGCCAGAAACATAACATATTTAATTTTAGTGAATGATAAATTTTTTTTACAGGTGTTCATTGTGAAGGATGATCTGGTGCCTGTTATATACAATTTAAATTCAAGACGTGTATTAGAGAAAAAGAGCGATGGCCGATTCCAAACCTGAAACTAGTATGAGATGCCATCATTGTGCAGGTCCTCTTTCTAAGAAGATGGAAACGAGCGAGTGGACTGTTGCACCTCTTATTAGGGATAGCTTTTCAATGGTATTCTTTTCTACTTTTCGAATTTCATCTGCCACCGCATCTCAATATATGGTCTGTCGACTGTCGGTGAAATTTATTTCGGGTTTATGGTACAGATTGGCTCAGCTGTTGGTGGCACAGCAAGTGCTTTTTATGGATTCAACCATGGTAATCTGTTATTCGTTTTCTTTAGTAAAGATGATTTGCATGAATTTCTTAGGCTTTTTAGCCATAATGGTCCCTAAAATTTAAAATCGATAGAATCGGTCCTGAATTTTGGTTCTTAGTTGTAGAGATTTTTTGACGGAATGACCAAAATGATTGATGGTAGACAAACTCATGGACCACTTCTATCGATTTAAAATCTCAAGGACCAAAGTGAGAAGTTAAACCATTTTGGCAAAAGGCCAAGTTCTTAAATGCTTTGAGCGGCACAAGGATCGTAAAATAGAGATTGCTTGTTGGCTTCTTCTTAGGCTTCTTCAATGTCTATGGTTTTGTTTGAGTTTTTCATTATAATATATGTGAAACATCCTTCTCTTATCCACCTAGTGGAGTTTTGAAATTAGTTTTGCTCTCTTCTTACCTTGATGTAGTTAAAGTGTTTTCTTTACTTATTCTGTTGGCATAGGATGGACGTCATCCTCGTTAAATGTCTCCCTCTGTAGCTTGTTTCCTAATACCTTTGTTATTGTGTCTCTTGGTGCAGTGATGCCTATTGTTCGGAGGTGGGTAAAAGGACCCATGTGGTTGCACTTTTTCGTTGGTGTAAGTTCTTTATTGCTTTTGCAATATTACAAGTTATCGTGCTGCACATGACCAAGTATGAAAATGCCAGTATCAGTAGAACTAAAAGTAGCTCAGATTGTTGAACCTACAAAAATTATCTAATGGTTAAAAGGATTTCAAATTAAACTTTAGAAAATGCTAAACCAATTATTTATGCATCAAATGAACATGCTAGTGTCATAAACATGTAGGCCCATGATAAACATATGCATGTAGAATTGAAAGGTAAAGGCGTAGGCGAGGCGTTTCATGGATAGCCCTGCTTAGGCAATAGCCTTGAGGCGTGAGGCAAAGCCTCATAGTACCTAAAATTTTAATATATATTATGTATATAATTATATTTATAAAATATAATATTTTGTAAAACAAATATAGTTATAACTAAATCAAAGATAATATCATCTTCTTCATTACTAAGTCTAGTTGTACTTGGAAATTATGTCATATAGTCTTGGAATGTTGTAATTATTTATTTTATAGTAAGCATTTATAGAGAACTTCAAGAGAAATAAGGCTGAGTGGCCACAGTTATAGGGAGTTTCACGGAAAATAAAGGCTCAAAGTTTCAATTATAGGGAATTCAAAAGGAAATAAAGGTTGAGTGGAGCAACAACAACAACAAAGCCTTTTCCCATTAAGTGGGGTCGGCTATATGAATCCTAGAATGCCATTGCTCTTGGTTATGTGCCATGTCTTCCGTTAGATCCAAGTATTCCAAGTTTTTTCTTAGAGTCTCTTCCAAAGTCTTCCTAGGTCTTCCTCTACCCCTTCAACCCCCTAACCTTTGTCTCGTAATTGCATCTTCTGACTGGAGCGTCTGTAGGCTTTTGTTTCACATGCCCAAACCACCGCAATCGATTTTCTCTCATCTTTCCTTCAATTTCGGCTACTCCTACTTTACCTTGGATATCCTCATTCCTAATCTTATCCTGATTCTGAGTGGAGCAATTATAGGAAATTTAAAATGAAATAAAGGCTGAGTGGGCAATATTATAGGAAATTTAAAGTAAAATTAAGGCTGCGCGAGTGGAGTAGTTATAGGAAATTTCAAGAGAAATAAATCTTTGTTAATTGAAATGCTAGGTGGTGAAATATAAATGGGCAACAATTAAAAAAAAACAAAAAAAAATAGAAAAGAGTTAGAGTTAGAGAGAAACTCTCTCTTTCTTCTTCATTGAAACTATAACGGCTTCTCTGCATTTCAGAACCAGACCTGGGTTTTGAAGGAAAAAAACGCCCAGATGAACGGTTGGGCGCGCCTCAGCCGCCTAGGCACGTCCCGAGGCCGCCTTATGCCGACCCCCACAAAACAGAGGAGAAAACCCAGCCCCCGCGTCCAAGGCCGGCTAGGCAAGGTTTTTAAAACACTGATGTAGAATTAAACAGTGTGCTCGCATGACATGAATTTTTTTCTGGTTTCTTTGCCCAAACCATTAGAACTATAAGCTGAGAATAAATTTAATTTTGAAAGAGAAATAGGTGGCCTCTTAGCTGCAGTGGGTGAATGTAATGCTTTCCTTTGGGATGGATTTCTTATGGGAATGCAAAGGTCCTAATTTGTTTTCTTGAGCATTTGATCTTGTGCATCTCTTCCTTCTGAATCACAATGAGATATGCTTAAGTCCCCGTTTGATCTTATATAAATGAGATTTCCTTATGAAAAAACTCATCTTGTTCAGAATTAGAATGTAGGAAGCCATGTTTACCTCCTAGATTTCGTAGACATCTTGTCCCAATTTTGATGCTAATCAGTAGACATAATTGACTTCCCACCATGAGTTGTTAAACTCCTCTAAAGAATCGAGCACTCTCCCTAAAAAAGAAGTTTCGGGTGCTTCCATTGAAAATTACATTTCACCTTCATGACAAACATTTTTGTGGAAGTAGGTTTGGTAGCACTTATATGTCCCTCTTGAGCGGCGCACTTAGTTAGCTAGGATACGAATTATAATGTTTGATAAAGATACTATTTTATTGCAAAAACACAATAAAACAATGAGGGGGAAATGAATGGTCAAGATTGTATTTTGGTGGTCTTTGTGGACAAGAATATAACTAAATGCATCCAAGTTATATTTGTCACATCTCAAGGCTTTTTGTTCCTTCTTTCACTCTGATCTGATCAAGGAATATTGTTGTCAGAGACTATTTTTGACGTCTTAGTCTACACAAATTGTTGTTTTATGCTTTACCGACTGAACTGGCCACACTTAAATAGTTACAATATTTATAGTTATAGATTGATGTGAACATGAAAATGGTACATTGTTTTAGTTGGGTTTCCTGCCAAATTGCGGGTTGGACCCAAACAAGTGGATAGCATTTTGTTAAGTTCCTAATTAGCGTATCAGTGCGTTGGTATATGGTATAATATATGTTCTATATATACGCGTGCACACACGCACACACATTATCAGGTGATCAAAATTTATCATGGTTAGGAAAATAAATTATACTTTGCCAAGCCTATATTTTATCAGTTGGACATGGATTGGATTTTGTGTATCTGCATGCATGCATTTGTGTCTCAGAATATTTCAATTTATGTTCCTAAAACTTTGGAAGGATTGGATTGTCTATTTGTATCTGCTAAAAATTTCAATGGCTACAGCGAATAACACAAATCTCCCTTTTGCAACTGTAGGCTCCGCCTGTGATTGTATTCTCTTCAGCTTGTGCAGGTTTAGCAGGTGAGTGATTGTCTTGTTATACGTTCATGAGGTGTGGGCTATTTGACTAGTTTTCACTCTGACCAATGTCTAGTTATTAAACTTTGTCAGAGAAAATATATTTTGAAAACACCTTTCATGCGCAAATGTCTAGGTTTCTTAGACGGCATGCCTCTTTGTTATAGTTTTGTGAAGTCTTTGATGACGAAGGTGTACCACATATTCATTATTGAGCAACCAGTTGTGCAATGTAGTCTTCGTGTAGTGACTTGATATTAGTATTTGGGACCTGGATTATTTGGTCGAGTTAGTACATCTGACATATACCAAAACAAAAGTACTGAACTTACGAAAGAGACGAAAAGTTCTGTAGCTATATGAACCACAGCATAGTTTTGAAATTAGTGCTTGTCACTGGTGCAAACTTTGAGACGATGCTTTCAGATGTTGGATTGGTGTGAATTAATGTCTAGTCTGGTGGGAAACAATAATACTGATGCAATGGCTGGTACGAACTATCTGGCTCAAAGGCAAGGACAACATCCAGTGCATGTAAAACTTAGGTCTTATTTTACGATTGTGCAATTCCGTTTGACTGTCATCTAATGATGCCTTTTGGACAATTTGCAGGCGGTGCCGTTCCAGCGTTGGCCCAACTTGCTTCTTCATCTTATCATGCAGTGGTCTCATCGTCCTCGTTGCCGCCAACTTCTCAAGATGAAAAGATGCACGAGTCCAGAACTTCCTCGATTCTGTAATGTTGTATAGTTTTACGTACGGAAAAGACACGTTAGAGAACCATCCACGTTTGACCTGTGTAGTTGTCCACCAGATCAAGGTTCTGTCGGCTTGAGGCAGACACAAGTTTTGGTCATAAAAAGTTAGTTACGATGCAAATTATTGTTTGGTAATTATTTATGCAGTCAATAAAATTGTCAGTTTTATTTATAGGATATGAAATACCTAATTGCGTTTTAGTTTCCTCGAACCCTAGTGCTTTTCTCTCCATCTTTCATGTAAATCAGGAAATACATACAAGGCTGAGCCCAGATGTATCCCAATGACAGTATCTGTACTTATCATTTTTTTTTTTCCTTGGAACAAATTGCATGGTTGTCAGTTTAATATTTGTTCTAATTGCCGCTCAACCGAAATTGTGCCCAGTCTGAGGAAATACCCCCTTTATTGTCTAGAAGTTGAATGGTCACAGGGAAATGTAAATGTGAGTGGGCAAGTGCGGATAAGAAGTAAGAACCACCAATATTGAACGAGAGAATTGTTCGTTACGCCAAGCATCTAGTTGTCGATTGAGGTTTGTGCCCTTGGGATTTTA
This sequence comes from Crataegus laevigata, assembly GCA_963580275.1. Taxonomy (NCBI): domain Eukaryota; kingdom Viridiplantae; phylum Streptophyta; class Magnoliopsida; order Rosales; family Rosaceae; genus Crataegus; species Crataegus laevigata. The sequence goes on from OY756952.1 coordinate 33,286,236, forward strand.
GGAAGGTTAATGTCATGGAGATTAAATTTTTTAAATTAAATTTGCAAGCCAAATGATGTTGTAGATGGTTAGATTATTAAGTGTCGATTAATGTGTTTTTTTTCTTCTTATTGATGACACATAATTTAATTTACAAACTTGGTTTATAAATTTAATTTCCCGAACATTACCTTTTAAGAATATGCACAATTAAATTACGGGATGGTTGAGCTTCAATAATAGTCAAGCTGCAGAGGAAGAGATGTGAATGCCGCATCCACATTGTGGAACCATAGTTCGGTACTGACTCCTGAGTTTCGGCTTAAACCGGAAGACGCGGCCTGCGCTTAGTTTTGGGCCGCCAAAAATGGGTTGAGATGGGCCGACTGTAAAGTGTAAACAGCAGCCTTTCAGGAGTATATAAAAAGGGAGGAGAGAAACCCTAAGAGCTTCAACTACTTGATCTTATCTGAGCAGAGAGGGGCACCGAACCGAGTGGCTGAGGCTGAGCCACCCTCCCTCCCCTTGGCCTCTCATGATGTTTCAGGGTTTTAGGGCTGCTGGCGGCTCTCGACCGTCACTCGCTGGTTTGGTGTCTCTAACCCTCCTGCAGTGAAGACTGCCCGCAGTCAGAGCCCTCTAAAATTCATTCCATATGATATGATATGATATGGGGGCAGTGATGGCTCAGCGGGCTAACCCCCTTCTCCATCCCCATCCAAATTAAAATTTTCATTTAAATTTGATTTATTCATTTCATAATTGTTTCGGTAGTTTATTATGCATCTGGATGAGATGAGATGAGATGAGATGAGAGAGGATAGTAAAAATTGGATATGTGGTGGGTAGTTTAGTTGAATTTCTTTCAGATACCTTGTGTTGTACATTTCTTATTGCATGTCTCGAATGATATAATATTTTGGTATCTTGATTGATGTGGACGATTGAGTTGCTACTTGGTAGTTTAGCTGTTTAAACATGTGTGTGTATATATATATCACCTTGCTTTTTTCGTTTCGTTTTGTTTATGTACCATTTGTAATATGAATGATATTTAATCAGCTTCAGATTCAGGCATATGACGCACACCAGCCCTGCCGCCAGCGCCAGCACCAGCACCAGCAGGGACATATGAAAATCTTTACGGTTTAGTTGATTGCATTGTCTTGTGGGCTACAGGCAATTAATGAATCCAAGTGTAGAAAGATTACAATTTGTGATAAACAAGAATTCTTTTAATGTAAACCAGCTGTAACTTGATAGTTTGACAAATGGAATGGAATGGAAGGGCGATAGCCAAAACTGATTCATGCTCTATTTTACTAGGTGCAAATTGTATTGGATCTTTGGCCTGTTGGTGGAGATGTAAATATGGCCTTGTATAAAAATGAAATCACAAACCCCTAATTACAATTCTCAAGTATGCTCTCTGATTCGGTCTAAATAAAAATGTCAAGTTCTTGTTTTCTAAAAGCTCAAGAAAAATTGAGGATAAATTACACTGTATCTCTTTAGGTTTATTACAACTTTATATAACATTTTAAAAACATTTATCATTTTATTTCAAAATGACACATCTGTTAGATTTTTTATTTATTGACATCTGTTAAATACTAATGTGGCTGTCATATATATGCCCATAATTCCTCCCCAAAAAAAAAAAACTGCAACAAGAAGAAGAGGGGAATATAAGGGCCTGTTTGGTAGTGTACTTGAATCCAACTTTTTAAACTCAAAAACAGTTTTCAAGTTTTAGGTCTTAAAAACTTGTTTGGTATGACTATTTTTAAAAACTGAACTCAAGACTAATTCAAAAATATAGTCTATTCCTTAAAAACATAAAAAATGAGTTTTTAGAGTTTTTAAACTTAAACTCATTCATTTCTTTTCTCTTCCTCCTCTCCTCTCACTCCAAATATATCTCTCTCTTTTCTTCTTTATTTCTCCTTTTTTTTTTACTTTTTTCGTCTCTACTCTAATCCAATCAAGTTTAAGTCGTAAGATTTAAAATTTTTAAATCACAAACCAATCAAGTTTTTGAGTCTTAAAGAAAATTGTTTTCAAGAAATGTTCTTAAGAAATGTTTTGAGATATGATAAAAAAATTTAAATAAGATAACAAACAGGCCCTAATATTTTTTTTAAAAACCTGAATATTTAACCCCAAAAAAAAAAAAATTAGGAACTTCAACCCGTATCCTATATCCCCCCTCCCCCAATTCCTCAGCCTTCCCCATACCGCATATTCCCCCGGCGCCACAAAGCCCAGATCGCATGTCCATCCCACCCCAACCCACCCACCCCCCACGAAGAAGCTGAGATCCCCCGCCGAAGCCGAGATCCTGCCACCGACAGAGCCTCCATTCGTCGCCCGCACAGCCCCCCTTCCCCCACCCCCACCCCGACGACCCACCTCCCGTCCACCCCCGCGACCCTCTGGGCCAGGATCCCGTCCCTCTTCTTCTTCTTCTTCTTCTAGCCCGGCGACCCACCTTCTGTCCACCCCCGTGATCCTATGGGCTAGGATCCCATCCCTCTTCTTGTTCTAGGGTATGGTTTTTTTTTTTCTCTTCGTTCTTCGAGATTAGGGATATGAATGTGGGTTTTAATTTTTTTTTTTAAAAAAATTCAGGTTTTGAAAAAAAAAATTATTTTATTTGCCACGTGGCAGACTATGTGGTAGCTGCATCATTATTTAACAGATCAATAGATGAAAAATGTAACGGATGTGTTATTTTGAAATAAAATGGTCCTAGATGTATAAAAGTGAAATGTTTTAAAGATGTTATATAAAATTGTAATAGATTTCAAGGGGGTATGATATAATTTACTCAAAAATTAATTAACACAACAATTATTTTTTAAAGTAACAAGACGTGTGTTAAAATATTATTTGAGCAAAATCGAAAGTGAAAATATTAAGGATTAGTGGCTTTTTAATCAAAATGATCCTGAGATTTATATATTACATTATTTTGATCTCTGAAATTTGAAATTTATAGAAGTGGTTATTATTTTGGTTTTTAAAATTTGAAATCAATAGAAATAATTATTAAAATAATTTTAGTATTTCATAAGTTAAAATGATTTGACAAAAATTAAGAGTATTTTGGTTTTTTATTTTTATTTAATGAAAGTTTTTCATGATTAAACTAATTAATAATTGACAATTTTAAAGACTAATTTTATTAATTTTAAATCTCAAAAATTAAAGTTAGAATTATGTAAATTTTAAAAATCATTTTAACAAAAAAGGTGGATGAGTATTATCTATTTATTTATATTTGATTCATTACCACCCGTCATTGATCATAGAAAAAACATAAAGAGGAAGACGGGTTCAATTTCAATGATGGCAGCGTAAGACGTGTTCAAATAAAGAGGAAGGAACACGGGAAAGGAGGATACGACAACACAGCACGAAAGCGCTCTCTTTCTCTCTGATGGGAAATGCCCTGGACACGTCACAAAATGTGCAGGCAGACGTAAAGGAACCTGCTTCTCCCTGATCTTTCGGTTGCTTGGAATTTTGTTGAATGAGTCACCCATGACTTATGTAATGTGGTGGGGGTACCCATGACTTTATCCGTTCCTTCGTGTGTTTGTTTGTGAGTGTGTACAAGCTAGGAAAGGCCACGTTGATGACTCCACTAGCACACCAAGTCTTATCCAATCCATCTCTCCTTTTCCCTTTCCCTTTTTCTATATCTTTATCCAATCCACCAGTAAGAGTGCAAGAGTGAGTGCTTATCAAGCACTACTCGGATCTACCGAGTTCACTCATTCATTCATTATCCTGTCCGGTTTTAAACTTTTTAGCACGTCTATTGGATTGGAGTTCAGAAACATATAATGCATGCATAATAAGAAGTTGAGGGTGCGGTGCAGTTCAGTAGAAAATCAGCACTCAACATTGCATTCAAACTTCAAACTCGAAATACATACGTGTGTGTATATATATATATATGATGATACCACACCCCAGTAAAAACAACAGGTGAGGAGAGGAGTATCAAGGATCTTCAATCTTCCCACTGACTCAATACTACATATAAAACAAGAAGACCAAAAAGCAGCTCTTAATTACATACACATTTGCAGACGGCATATCATATAAAGAGCGGACCAACATTCCGACAGAGTGCTCTCTTCAAATTTACAACACATGATTTTTGCACGCAGGCTTGGATCCCAAAAACCAATTCCAAGGCCCTGCAACGCTCAACTCTTCCGCGCCTCTTTAGGGGGGACCTTACAAACCTTAACACTATTGCTTATATGTTCTACTCTTACTCTTGCATATATGATCATATCGCATCAACAAGAAACACTACTGTACAAAATACAACAAGGTGAGTAGAATAAATGGGTGGGTTTAGGGAATCGGGATGGTGAAGATCACTGACCACGTCATCTCCAGGCAGTGACCACTTGAGCAGACTTTGAGGTTGCCGACGGAAGAGGAAGACGAGATGGTGCCTCTTCAGCCACAATCACTTCCTCCTTGGCAGGCACATCTTCAGTTGGTTTAGGAGTGTAGGTAAATGAGAGATCTTTGTTGGCAGCAAGAGCGAGAAGCTCTTTCTCCTCCAGCCCTTTTGTTGGCCCAAGGCTGCACCGCTCTGGCTTGTGCTTGGCTAGTGCATCTCTAAACTTCTTGATCTGCCAAGTCAACATGTTATCACAACAACCATCAGGGAACAACACCAACACCAACACAAATACAAACAGCAAACATTATTTGCCAATGCCATCCGATCAGCAAACATTATCCGAGAGAGAAAAAACCACAGCTAACCAATAAATAAGAATAAAAACAAGTCTCAACATGCTTATCGGGAAGTGAAAAGGATGGCATTTAAATTCGAACTCAGCTTTTGGAAAAGACCCCAATACCAATAGATAGGGATTCAACAGTAAACTCATCAGAGACCAATTGAAGGAAAGACAAACACTAACCGTAGCGTTGGTGCAGCTGAAGCTGCAAAGGCGACCATGAGCACCTCGGTAAAAGCGGAAGAAGGGGAGGACATGAACATTGAGACTGTAACACATGGACTTGTGTTCCTCGTAGTTCACCTGAAGGAATTGGACATCCGGGTTCATCTCTGCCAGCTGACATATCTTGGGATGAAGAGCTTTGCAGCCACCACAGCCAGGAGAGAAGAAATCAACGACCACCAGCTTATCCCCGGCGTTTGAAAGGGATTCCACCAGATCCTCTGCAGACGATACCTCTTTCATGTTGGGCTGATTCCCCTTCTCCCACCATTTCGCAGCTTTCCCAATCCGAAATCCAGACTGCTAAATTCCATTCCCCCACAACAAAAAAACACAAACCAGTTTTTAAATTGAGCAATAAAAAAGCATAGAAAAAAATCTCCTCATGACTTAATTGATCAAATATTGATCCGAAAGTCGATTTAAATTCGGGGAAAATCGTCAATCATGAGCAATAATATCTGAAACCCAGCGGAGCAGGGGAATCAGATTCAGAACAAGGATATGGGAAGAAAGAAACGAACCTGCTGGGAATAAACGGCAGAAGAAGCGTGGGATTGGGAATTCCCCCTGATGCCGGTGGCTTGAAAAGCAATCCTTTTTCCGTGAAAATCACTCTTTGTGGACAAAGATAGTGAGGAAATGTCCGGATTCAGTTTGAAAGAGCAAGAGAAAGACCCTGATTTATTGTAATTACAACTCTTTGGGAAAACGGAGATGCTGCTTTTTTTGTTTTGATGATGATGATGACAGGGCGACAAGAGACTGGTTTTGCTCAAAATTTCTGCCATCGATGATCGATCGATCGGTCTCTGAATTCAATTTCCACCAAAACCCCCCAAACAAACAAACAAACAAACAAATAATAATTGAGAGAATTGCGATTTGATCGACTTGGGATTTGAGAATTGAGAATTTGGGATTCGAGAAAAGGAAAGGAAAGAAATGGCTCAAAGTTGAAGCAAAGAGCACGCGGGTGGGAAACTTGACAGCGTTTTCAAAGGGAAAAAGGAAAAGGAGAAACGAGAAAGCAGGAGAATTCTTCATACGTAACAACCAACGACTGTAAAATCTACACTCGTGTCTGGAACCTTATTTAACCGTACGTTATGTCGACGGCACTTAATCACACGGTTACAAAACTATAACAAGAGTTGTGGTCTGTGTGCGCGGTTCAACGTAACTTGTGGTGTACACTCAGCAGAGAGAAAACGTTGTAGACAGACAGGCAGACCTGTTAGATAAGGTTAGTTTGTGTTTTAATTTTAATTTTAATTTGATGGATATGGTGGACTTGCCAGCGCAGGTGAACAGAGGAGATTCTTTGGGACACGTGGCGATATTTTACACTGCCTCATCCTTTGAATTCTTGGGATATTATATATTTCAATGCCGCCTCTTCGCCACCTCATTCCACGAGTCAATTTCGTTATAGGAAACTGTATAACAAACGACTATATCTATTTATATTTAACAAGGTTTGAACGTATAATCGATTACAATGTGCCCTTGAAATATTGGAGGAGCAACATGAAAACACATCCGAACAAGAAAGTTACTTTCTCTAGTCTACTTCATTTAACTATGTTTTATTCAAATGTATAATTTTAATTTGCTTAGGTGAGGCCCATTCATTTTAAAGCCCCGTGGGCAAGCAGCACACAGCCCAACCACAACGGTGTGCTGAGAAAGCATAGTTGGGCAAAAACCGGAATCTGATTCCGAGATGCCGAATCCCTCAGGTGTGAGTTTGTGCTGGTGCCTGGTGCGGCGGCTCCGCCTCCTCCAACTCCAAATATGCTCCAACTCCACCTTCAGCTTCGTGCTGGATTTTCCCGCACCCATCCATTAATTCAAACCCAATTGCCACTACCACCACAACTCCAATTGCTAGAATAGTCGACCCTTTTTTCTCCCCAACTGATCCCAACAACATTATTCCCAATCTCACTCGCATTCACAACTGCAGCTTCATCAATGCTAAAACAACCTTCAAATTCAAATGCCGCTGCCGCTGCTGCTGCATTCACAACATTACTCCTCCTACAGTCCTACTTCAACTGCAGCGGCCACTTTCACCAGTCTTAGTAATAGTAATGATTTCCATCAACAAAACAAGAGCTTCTAGGGTGCTGTCACTCTGATCATCGGCATTGCCCTTGGTCCTGGCATGCTCGGTTTGCCCGCCGCTACCATCTGCTCCGGCCCACTCCCCTGTGATGGAGAAAAGTTAGCAAGTCTTATCTATTGTGGACACAAAAGTCAGGAAACAAGATCCAACAAAATAAGGCTTTCGATCACAAAGTCAAGAGGTCTATTTGTATAGATACTCAGTGTTGTATAGGCTAGCTTTTATTGCATATGGTTGAGTGTAGTTGGGGCAGCTGCTGCCTTTATTGTTTACAACTCCAGCACTGTTATCAGAGTTTTGCTATGAAAGATCTGGGACCCCTCCATTTCTTCCTGGGCCTCGAAGCAACTCGTGGTGATGATGGGTTGCATCTTAAGCAGACATTGTTGAAGCGTGTAGATATGTTGGAAGCCAAGCCTTGTGCTACTCCAGTTCAATCTGGCTCCCCACCTCGCTCCATTGATGGTGTTTCGTTGGATAATCCTACTAACTGTCCAAGTGTGGTAGGGGCTTTACAATACTTAACCATCACCAAGCCTGACACTACATATGCAGTGAATCAGGTATGTCAGCATATGCATAAGCCCACCTCAGTTCACTGGATTGCTGTCAAGCAAATACTTCGTTACTTAAAAGGCACCCCTCAAGAAGGGCTTCTGTTTCGTCATGGTGGTAAGGACTTGGTTGGATTTTCTTACTCGGATTATGCTGGGGATCCCGACACTAGACGCTTTACTGGTGGCTTTGCATGTACCTTGGTCCAAATTTGATTTCTTGGAGTTCCAAAAAGAAACGCACAGTTGCTCGTTCAAGTACCGAATCTGAATATCGGCAGTTAGCAATCACGGCAACTGAACTTGTTTGGCTACAACAGCTGTTGCAGGAGCTTTGCATCCCTATTTCCACTCATTTGATTTGGTGTGATAATGCAAGCTCTATTGCGTTGGCGTCGAACAAAATCTGTTGCGGTGGATTATCATTTTGTACGTGAGCTTGTTGTGGCAAGTTCGTTGAATGTTCATCATGTCTCTACTCAGTTTCAGATCGCAGATATCTTCACTAAGGGTTTCTCTGTTGATCGTTTTCTTTTCTTAAAATCCAAGCTCGTTCGTTACCCGCTCATGAGCTTGCGGGGGAATGATGGAGAAAAGTTAGCAAGTCTATCTCTTGTGGACACAAAAATCGGGAAACAAGATCCAACAAAATAGGACGAGGATTGTCTGCCCTCCTACTTCTTCCCCGTTCCCATCCGTGCTTTCTTGTTTGTGTGGTTACGGTTAAGCCGCGTCAACATTTTATATTGCTATTTATTTTTGTCTTATTATCTCTATAAAAAAATAATATAAAATGTTGACGTGGCTTAACCGTGACCACACACTACTATAAAAGGGCCTTATAATGTCGGTAGCTTGTGTCGGTTTAATATAATATAGTGGTGGATTAGACAGTTCCAACACTTACTGAACATAACGTCGGATTTAACCGACACAGATTTTAATATTTTAAACACTAGTGTCGCTTTTAAACCGACGTAAAGATTTAGTGTCGCTTTTAAACCGACGTAAATATGTAGTGTCGCTTTTAACCGACACAGATTTTAATATTTTAAATACTAGTGTCGCTTTTGAACCGACATAAAGATTTAGTGTCGCTTTTAAACCGACGTAAATATGTAGTGTCGCTTTTAACCGACACAAATTTTAATATTTTAAATACTAGTGTCGCGTTTAGCCGACACAGATTTTAATATTTAATAATTTTTAATTTTTTTAAGCCTGCGTCGGTTTTGAGCGACATAGATTTTAGTTTTTAAAAATATTTTGAAACCTAGTGTCGGTTGTAAGCGACAGATGGATTGTCTTTATATACTCTGCCCCGTGTTTTCTTCTTCCTCTCCTGCATTTTTCTTATTCTTTCTTCCAATTCACAAACCCTCCCGTGTTTTCTCTCTTGCACTCTTTTTATTTGTACTTCCTACTTCATTTGTTCTTTATTCACAACAGTAAGTTTTTCTTACTTCTAATATTTTTATTTTCTCTTTTTATGATTAATTTTTAATTACAATTTATTTTTGAAGGAAATTTATTTGAGCTGGTTGAGTACATAAAGAATTGATCGACGACAGAATTCTTCTATAATCTAGGTTTTTTTCACTATATTCTTTAATTTTAAAATTTTTTAATACACAAGTTTATTTATTTAAAAGTTCTAGTTTAAGTACTTAGATAAATTTCTACTATTTTTGTTAAATTAATAAATATTTAGTTGAATTAATTAATTTTGTCACTTGAATTGTTATGAGAAAATGAAACTGAATAATATTTATTAGTATTTATGTGAATATAACAATATTACATATAATATAAACTTTTAATAATTAGTAGTGAAAATGAATAATATTTATTAGCATTTATGTGAAATTGCTATTTTAATTTATTTTTGTTGTTATTTTGATAACTTTGTTAACTTTTAGTTATTATTAACTAGAATGGATTAGATGAGTATAATTTTGATAACTTTTTGTTGTTATATTAATTTGTTTTTACTATAATAGGTGTTGAAAATTGAAAGATTACAATCGTGATAGAGTTCGAGAGTTGAAAGATAGAAATTGAAAATTCTAATAGTTATGCCTACATGATAGGGATTGAAGGATTGTAGGCATTTTAGTGTGAACATAATATTTTGCCTTGCAAAGTGGTAAAATATGGACAAGAGTTGGTTGACGATACCTTGAAATTTTGAAGCGTATACAGCTGGAATTAATTTATTTTTGGATCAAGCAGTTTCAAATGGTGTTGGTCCTGATAAGTTTAAATGTCCTTGCAAAAGATGTTGTAATCGATATACTTTTGTTAGGAACACTATCGTTGAACATCTTATATTGTATGATATGGATAAAGAGTATAAAAACGTTTGCTGGCGACATCATGGCGAGCAAAACATTGGAGAGCAAAATGTGGCAATTGGAGAAGAAGAAACAGGAGATGAGTTGACTGGCATGCATGATTTTCTTAATGATGTATTTGTCCAATCATTAACAGAAGAAGGTGTTAGGCCGTCTACTGATTCCCCTATTGGGGAAGAGCGTCCAGAAGAGGTGGAGACTTTTTTTAGGTTGCTTGAAGAGGCAGATAAAGATTTATGGCCAGGTTGTAAGGATTTTAAGAAATTGGAAGCAATTGTCAGATTGTATCAGATCAAGTGTTTAGCGGGAATGCCAGACGAAATCTTCACCACTTTATTGGAGTTAATTAAAAGAATGTTACCTGAAGGGGATTGTTTGCCTGAATCATGTTATAAGGCAAAAAAACTTATAAATGACTTGGGTCTGACTTATGTGAAAATTGATGCATGTCCCAATGATTGCATGATCTATTGGAAAGATACTTTAGATTTGACTGTGTGCTCGGTTTGTGGTAAATCAAGATATAAAATTACCAACACAGAGGATAGCTCGAGAAAAAAGATTGCAGCTAAGGTTATGTGGTATTTTCCTTTAAAACCCGATTAAAATGATTTTTTATGTCGAAGCATATGGCTGAACATATGAGGTGGCACGCAACTGAATGTCCTAAGGATGCGTTTATGAGACATCCTTCAGATTCTCCAGCATGGAAGCATTTGGATAATTTATATCCAGATTTTGCGTCAGAAATTCGAAATGTCCGATTAGGGTTGGCCAGTGATGGATTTAATCCTTTTGGGAAAATGAGGAATGACCATAGCACATGGCATGTGGTGCTTTCTGTTTACAATTTGCCACATTGGATGTGCATGAAGCAACCAAATTTGTTGTTGTCTCTGTTAATACCAAGACCGCGCAGTCCTGGTAAAGAGATTGATGTATACATGCGTCCATTGATTGACGAGCTAAATGAGTTATGGGAGGTGGGCACTCCCACTTATGATGCATATTCCAACCAAAGTTTTACGATGAAGGTTGCTGTCTTATGGACTATAAGTGATTTTCCAGCTTATGGAATGTTGTCAGGATGGAGTACGCATGGCTATAAAGCCTGTCCACATTGCATGCATGATAAAGAATCTATTTATTTGCCGGCGAGTCGTAAGATTTGTTATATGGGGCATCGACGCTTTCTTGAAGATAATCATAGGTTTCGAAGGTAAACTATAACTTTTAATGGTCGCCGAGAGCATCGTAGTGCACCAAGGCAGTGGGTTGGTTTACAATGTCTCGAAGAACTTTCTACATTGAGATTTACTTTTGGAAAACCAAACAAAGATGCTTCAGTTGGGCAACGCAGAAGAAGAACTTCGAGCAGTACAAGTAGTAACAGTCAGTGGAAGAAGAAATCTATTTTTTATGAACTACCTTATTGGAGGCATCTGTTGATTAGACACAATTTTGATGTTATGCATATCGAGAAGAATATATATGATAGTGTGGTGGGAACATTGCTAGATATAGAAAAGTCTAAAAATGGATTGGCTGCACGTGCAAATCTTGAATTCTTGAACATAAGATGTAGCCAACACCCACGTAAAGAAGGAAATAGAACATTTCGACCTCCAACATTGTTCATGCTGAACAGAGAAGAAAAAACTGCGTTTTGCAAAGTCTTGTCTACTATTCGGGTCCCCGATGGATATTCATCAATTTTGTCACGGTGTGTGCACGTGAATGAACGAAAAATACATGGGTTGAAAATTCATGATTGCCATGTTTTAATGCAGCAGTTACTCCCGCTTGCAATATGCCCGGTTTTGCCCAAAGTTGTTACTATGGTATTATTAGAGTTGAGTGTAATTTTCAGACAGTTGTGTAGTAAGAAGGAGTCTGAGGAAGGATTCAAGCAACTGAATTCTAGAATTGCCTTGACATTATGTCAACTTGAAAAAATATTCCTTCCTGCATTTTTTGATATAATGGTGCACCTCCCAGTTCACTTGGCAGATGAAGCAGCTCTTGCAGGGCCTGTTCAATATAGATGGATGTATCCAATTGAACGGTAATTAATAAATTTTTATAATTTTTTTTACAATTGTAGTCATAAATTTAATTAATAATTATAATAATTTATATTTCATTTTATAATTGTAGGTATTTGCAAACACTGAAGCGCTATGTTCATAATAAAGGTCGTCCTGAAGGTTCCATTGCTGAAGCATATTTGGTGGATTAGTGTTTGTCCTTCTATTCCATGTATCTTAGAGACATTGAGTCTCGTCGTACCCATAGAGGCCGAAATGAAGATGGTATTGGATGTGGAGTATCTGGTGGGTTATCAATTTTTGACTTGAAATGATGTTATATAGGTTCAGGAGAAAATGTGGAGCTCGATCTAGATGTTCTTGATCAGTGTCATAAATACATTCTAAATAATTGTGATGAAGTTAGCCCATTTAGAAGGTAAAAACGTTTAATCATACATCTTAATGTTTTATTGGTTTTCTTAACTTTGGAAAATTAATTATCTAAATTTGGACATAATTGTCTAGGCAACATGAGGAATTCTTGAAAACTAAATATCGTCGAGAAAGGTTAACTATGAGACAAATTAAGGAGCTAAGCAAGAAAGAATTTCCAGAATGGTTCAAGCAACATGTGAGTATAACAATCACATTATTTATTTATTGTTTTGCATTTTAATTATAACGTGTTTATAGTTATTATGTCAATTTTTATCTTTATACTTATTACAGATAAATTCAAGATGTCATGCTAATGACACGTTGATATCTCAAGACTTGTATTGGCTAGCTAATTATCCTAGTAGGATTGTGAGTAGATATAAAAGTCACATTGTTCATGGGTTTAGATTTCGTATAAAATCTGTGGATGATAGGCACAAGAATTAGAATTGTGGTGTTTTTGTACCTGCAAATGTTCCTGAAGCAATTGGGCAAGTAAATTGTTATGGCAGATTTGTAGAAATGTTCAAGGTTAAATATTGTGGTCCTACTGAGGCAGGATATAGGGGTTGAGCTGTGCTGTTATTTAAGTGCGAATGGGTTAATAGTGAAAGTCCACGAGAAATGAAGACCGATCAATATGGATTTACTATGGTGAATTTCAATCAATTGGGATTTAAAGATGATCCTTTCATATTAGCATCACAAGCATTGCAAGCATTTTATGTATTGTACATTTTGAAAAAATGTTATTTGTTTGAATATTATGTATTTGTTAAAAATTTTATTTTTAGTATGAGGTGTTCTAAAATTTGTTTGTATGAAATTTTTTTTTATGAAGCGGAAGACGCACGGGAAAGAGGCAGATCCCGTAACTTTTTTTCGTGAGTGTCATACACGAAAGGATAAGAGTTGGGTTGATGAATCATCGGAGCGCACTGGGGTAATTGATTTTTTCATTTTAGTGTTTCGTTGTTATTAATTTTTTTTATATCTATAGCTAATTTAACTGTTTAACATTTGTTTGAATTTTGTTTTTAAAACCGTAATGCAAGGCAACAATGGAGAGTAGTCTGCAAACTTTGCTTGAGTCGGCCCAAGAGGATAGTGAAGAACTAAGAACTCGTGTTTATGTTGATACAATGGGTCCAGAGACTCATAATAGAGTTAGAGGATATGGTTATGGGGTGACTCCTGATATGGTGTCCTATGCATCTTCTTCATCTTCTACGTCAAATTCCTCTAGGAGGTCATCTAAGAGCGTAATGACAGTGCTGTTGACTGAAAATAATCAGTTGAGAACGAGGGAGGAAAAAAGTGAAAAACGGATTGCGGACTTAGAGGGTAAGATTGAACAATATGACCTGCGACATAATCAGTTGTTTGCAATGTTTATGCAAAGATTTCAGCCGCAACCGCCGAATAGCCCGGGAACCCAACACTCGGGCCAGAGTCAACCTCTTCAACGGTCGAGTCAAAGTCAACCTCCCCATGCATATCCGTATGTTGGCCATAATCAGCCGGGGCCATATCCTATGTATTCGATCCCTATGCAGCAGCCTCCCATGCCATATATGCAGCAGCCTCCCATGCCATATATGCAGCAGCACCCCATGTTATATATGCAGCAGCTTTCTTATCAAATGCCAGTATATCGACCCGAGATTGCTACTGCTGGTGGATTTTGTCCTGAAGTTCTACCGGGGGGGGGGGAGTTTTCTCGAATGCTTGCGGGTGCTGGATTTGAAGCGGGTGTTGGATTTGATGTGGACTTTGCCGGGGTTTATGGATCAAATTGGGGATCTATAGGACAAGAAGGAACTCAAGGTCTTCAAGGAAGTGAAGGAATTCGAGGAAGAGAAGATTCTGGGCCACATTCAAGGTCAAATGTGGTTGAGTAGTGTATGTGGTTCGCCTTCTTGTCGGATAAATATGACACTTTGATCGTATTATAGTTTTTACTTTTGTTTGTTATGTTTGTGATGTCGGATTTAATGTTTGTCATGACGGATAAGTTTTTGTATATTATGAAGAATGTTAGTTGTAAAATATTTGTACTTTTTGATACTATTTTTTTTTGTTAAGTATTTTTATGAATGTTTTGGATAATTAATTGGAAATGTTTATTTTATTAGGTGTAAACTTACGTCGGTTTAACGTTTTTTTTTAGTTTACTTTCTTTAACGTCGGTTTAATGCGACACTAGGTTTAATATTATATAGTTATTTTATTATATAACGTCGGTTTAATGCGACACTAGGGTTAATATTATATAGTTATTTTATTATATAACGTCGGTTTAATGGGACACTAGGGTTATTATTATATAGTTATTTTATTATATAACATCGCTTTAATGCGACACTATGTTTAATAATATATACTTATTTTATTATATAACGTCGGTTTAATGCGACACTAGGGTTATTATTATATAGTTATTTTATTATATAACGTTGCTTTAATGCGACGCTATGGTTAAAATTATATAGTTATTTTATTAGTTTGCATCGCTTTAAAATGACACTGGTTTGAATATCATATTGTTTATTTTATTACTTTACGTCGCTTGAAACCGACATTAGGTTCAGTGTCGCTTTCAACCGACGCTACTTAGTGGCGGATTAAGCATACAAACCGACACTGAAGCCCTTTAGTGACGCTAGCAAATGTGTCGCTATTCCAATCCGACATTACATTGTTTTATGTCGTATTTTTGCCAATTTGCCGGCAGAAAATGGAATTATTGTCGATTTTAGATCCGCTGGTGATAGCCTGTATTTTAGTAGTGACACAAAACATGAGGGCATGGAAATGAGGAGGGCAGACAATCCTCCTTCAAACAAAATAAGGCTTTCAATCACAAAGTCAAGAGGTCTATCGTATACACTCAGTGTTGTATTTATTGCATATGGTTGAGTGTAGTTGGGGCAGCTGCTGCCTTTATTGTTTACAACTCCAGCACTGTTATATAGTGGAGTCTTTTCTTTTAACATTTTCAACATACAAAATAGAATATCTTTTACCATCCCCTCCACCCTGCCGTCCTCATCTCTTGGCTCTATGTCATCTCCTCTATCATCTTGGTCGCCGAGCTCAGCTTTTCTGCCATGAAACAAGACGACCTTCAAGAGGTCAGCTTTACCGCCTTTGCTTCCAAAGCATTGGTGTTCTTTTTGGCGCATTTGTTGCCATCGTCTATGCCTCTTGGAGCTTTGCCTTGTTGTTCGCCTGCGTCTCCGGCCTCGATTCAATTGTCTCCCAGTGCCTTCCTCGCATTCGTGTACTCGGTCATGCTTTGTTTCCCCCTGTGGTCGGATCGCTCATTTCTTGTTTTCTTCCAATGCCATTGATGGTGCAAACCGTGTTCTGTGCTTGCTTATGCTTTTCTCCATAACTTCACTGGTGGCCATTGGCTTATCAGTGGCCAGAATCAACCTGTTCGCATCATTTGGCCGTGCCTCGTGGCGTCTTTCCTCCATTTTGCCCCCCATTCCGGTCACTGTCCACAATGCGATTCCATGTCATCAACCCTTTCATTTGCAAGATTGCTGGCAACACCATAGCGGACGCTCGCAAGGTCATTCTCATTGACGGGGCTGTTCCATTGATCATGGTCTTGTCATGGGATTTGATTGTGTTTGGGCTTTCTGGATCCGGAACCAATGCAGCAGAAGCAGCAGCCGAGGCCCTATATCCCTTCTGTTATCCGTCAATGCCTCTGCACTATCTACAGTCCAAGTATGTGCGTTCGCTCGGGTAAGCAGTTAGCTCCCCAAAACAGTTTCTTGGTACTGTGGAATTGATTGCAAAAATGAACCTAAAAAATAAACAAGTAGGAGTAGCTTCTTCTCAAAGGCAATGGTCTTGGAAAAGTTGGTTTTGCTTTTATTTAAAAAGGAGGCACGATGATAATAGTATTGGAAATGCAGGGACGTCTTCTTTTACCACGGGTTCTGTTGCTACACAATAACAAATAGGAAAAATGTTACCAGCGAATGAAGAATGTAAATGGAAACCTGTCTTGAGTTGAGTCGCGGACAATATCGCTCTCTTTAAGACGTTTCGCGGCTTTGCCCCTTTAACTTCTCAGTTGGCGGCCTCACCTTCATTATCACGTAGGTGAAACTATCAATGACATTCCTACAGCTAGATGTCCCACTCAAGAAAAGTATAGTTCTCATTAAGAGTATCATAAACTTATCCTTCCAATTGTTATAGAATGTCATGCTTCTGTAAATGTTTAGGAATAACGTCGCTTGGTATTCTAGCATGATTTCATATCACTTCATGACTTGTTAGTACCTTTTGAACCAGTTTCTTGGGATCTCCACTCTATTGGTTAGGTTACCAACACAAGTGACTCAACTATCCAAGGGCATTAACCCTATTCTTATGGAGGTTTTCCAAACTTTCTCACGAGCTAACCCTTTCGTCAAAGAATCAGCAATGTTATCCTCGGACCTTACATGATCCACTTGAACAACCCCATTAGTGAGAAACCCTCTGATTGTGCTATGTTTTCGACGTATTTGACGTCTCTTACCATTGTAATATCGATTCTCAATTTTTGCAATAGCTGTAGTGCAATCACAATGAATAAGAACTGCCGGTATAGGGTTTTCCCATAATGGAGTGTCGGAAAGTAAATATCTAAGTCGTCCAGCCTATTCACTGGCAGTTGCTAATGCAATCGTTTCTGATTCCATTGTAGATTGTGCTAATATTGTCTGTTTCTTAGACTTCCATGACACTGCAGCTCCTGCCATCTTAAAGATGTAGCCACTCATGGCTTTGGAGTCTTCTGACAAGGTGTTCCAATCCGCATTGCTATATCCTTCAAGGACAGCGGGAAACCTCTCAAAATTTAAACCATGATTAATGGTTCTCTTAAGATATCACATTACTCTTTCAATAGCCCTCCAATGCTTATCATTAGGACTGCTTGTAAACCTGCACAACACTCTCACAATATAGGCTATGTCTGGTTTAGTTCAATCAGTAGCATAACGAAGACTACCAATAATGCTCGCATACTCAGGTTGTCTAACACTGTTGCCAGTGTTCTTAAACAATTTCACAGTAGAGTCATAGGGAGTGCATGCTAGTCTACAATCAAAGTAGTTGTACTTTCTTAGAACCTTCTCAATATAGTGAGATTGGTCCAAAGAGAAACCTTTCATAGTCTTAGTAACCTTGATCCCAAGGATTACATTCACCTCACCTAAGTCTTTCATATCAAAGTTATCACAAAGCATATTTTTAACTTCATTCACAACATGCAGATTCGATCCAAATATCAACAAATCATCAACATACAGACAAATCAATGTGCACAGGTTATTTTTAGACCTTAAGTAGATACATTTATCACTTTCATTCATTTTAAACCCTTCAGAGATTAGTAGCCCATCAAACTTAGCATGCCATTACTTTGGTGCCTGTTTTAGACCATAAAGAGACTTGTTTAACTTACATACTTTATGTTCTTGTTTAGGTACCACAAAACCTTCAGGTTGTTCCATATACATATATATATATATATATATCTCTCTCTCTCTCTCTTCTTCTTCTTCTTCTTCTAAGCCACCATTTAAGAAAGCAGTTTTGACGTCCATTTGATGCACAATAAGGTCATTAATAGCAGCTAATGCAAACAAAACTCGAATTGAAGTTATTCTTGTGACTGATGAATAAGTGTCAAAGAAATCAACATTTTCCCTTTGTCTAAAACCTTTAGCTACTAACCTGGCTTTAAACTTCTCCACTATGTCATCGGGATTCAGCTTTCTCTTGAGCACCTATTTGCAACCGATGGCCTTGCACCCTAGGGGAAGATCAACTAAGTGCCAAGTCTTATTGGATTCAAGAGAATCCATTTCGTCATTTATGGCTTATTGCCACAAGTCTACATCCAATGAAGTCACTGCTTCTTGAAGAGTACTTAGATCTTCTTGCAAGGTGTAAGCATGAAAGTCTGAACCAAAGTCCTTGGCTACTTTGATTCTCTTATTTTTCCTTGGCTTGAGATCAATTATAGTCGAATCAATAACAATATTGCCACTAACCCTAGGTGTTTCCCTAATAACAATATTAGAGCCCTTACTATTTCTTAACTTGAAAAGAAACTTATCTTCAAAGAAATCAACATCATTAGATTCAATAACAACATGGTTTTTCAAATCATAAAATCTATATGCTTTACTATTGTATGCGTAACCAATGAACCCTTCTACCCTCAGCTTCAGAATAGAGCTTGAAAAGTCTGCGATCATGGCAGACATGGTGCGAAGCTCCAGTGTCTACCCACCACCCCTCGAATCCGTCAACTATGTTGACCTCTAATATCATAGCAATGAGTTAATCCTCGGTCAAGTTTGCTTGAGGAGTTGTTCGACGTTTGTTGCGATAGTTCCTAGCCAAGTGCCTAGGTTTGTCACAGTTGTAGCATAAAAATGGCATATAAGCTTCATCTCGTGAATGGGGTATTTTCCTATTCTGACTTCGCTGAGGATTTTGGAAGTTTAGAGGGTTTGTTTTTGTTGCCGCGATACTTGGTGGAATTCTTCATGTTCTTACCTGTGGGTTTGAGCACTACTGTTTCATGAGTCCTCGAGTGAGTCTTCTTGAGATTGTTGTTGTTTGAAATAACCAGCATTTCTTCCCTCATATCTTGTTTCCTGGTTTCTTCCTTGATTCAAAGACGAGTGATTAGGCTTTCCAGTGAGAATTGCTTGGTCTTGTGTCGCAGATCCTTCTTGAACTCCTTCCAACTTGGTGGAAGCTTATCTATGATCACAGCAACCTGGAACTGTTCATCCAGATTCATGCCCTCAGTGATGATCTCATGAGCAATCTTCTGCAGTTCGTGTGATTGCACTTCCACTGATTTTTCATCCACCATTTGAAACTTCATGTAGTGGCTGACTGCAAATTTCTTTGCTCCTGCTTCTTTAGTGTCATACTTCTTCTGAAGAGCGTCCCACATTTCCTTAGTTATCTTACAAAAAGAGTAGTAATCATATAGGTCATCACATAATCCATTCAAGACATAATTCTTGCAAAGGAAGTCATTATCAGTCCAGAATTAAAACAACTTGAACTGTTCAGCAATGGGTTGATCAGGAAGTGATGGCAATTCAGAAGTGCAGTGAGTGACAAGTTTCTTGGTGGTTAAGAAAAATAACATCTTTTGTCTCCAGCGTTTGAAGTGAAGTCCTTAAAACTTGATAGGTTTGTTCAGGTCATTAGTGATAATGTTGTTTTCATTCTTCATTGCAGAATCAAACATCTTAAAATTGTTGCTACACAATAATAAATAGGAACAATGTTACCAACGAATGAAGAATGTAAATGGAAACCTGTCTTGGGTTGAGTCGCGGACAATGTTGCTCTCTTTAAGACGTTTCGCGGCTCTGCCCTATGTGTGCAAGCAGTTTGAATAACACCACGTCGTCCCCAAAATAAAACAGCCCAGAATCACTGTATCTAGATCTCTCCTTGCACTGAGAAAGATCCGAAAACAATCACCCTCTAGTGCTAAGAATACTCAACGTTGTTGGCTAGGTTTTTTTCCTTTCTATATCTCGACTACAGGGAGGTCCTCCTATTTATAGTAAAACCAAAGTTAACGTTGAAAAGGTTGAGAAAAAGGTGGCCTAAGAATCAGGCCATAAAATCTGGGAATGATCACCTAGTTGAGAAAAAACTAGGTCTTTTCTTTTATCTTCAATCCAAAATCTGTTTGACAGAAAAGAAGTGGTCATCCACAAAATTAGGAGACCTAGTTTTTGAATAAGATAACTAGGGTTTTATTTTTATTTATTTTTTATTTTTAAATAAACACAAAGTTTTGAACAGGTTCAGGTTCAGGGCGTTGCATTGATGCTTCTGATTCTAAACTGGGATCGAGCATTAATATGATTGTAATGCCGCTAATGCTCGGTGTTCCAAAGCTCATAGCATCTTTCTTTCCCTCCACCTTTACACCAATCCAGGAAGAAATCAAGGTAGGGTCAAGTTTTCCTAGTTGAGATTTGAAATTCAAAGTTGGTCTAAATTAAAATTATGTAAGGAATGAACATTATTTATGCATCTGTGTAATAATGCTAATGTTACTTAGATAATACTTTCCCTCATCCGAGTATATATCTCCTCATTCGTTAGCTGCGTGTCTTAGCGGCTGTTTGAATTATCTTAAGTCCAGTTTGATAACCATTTTCATTTTAGTTTTTTTTCTTCTTCTTTTTGATAAAAGTGATATTGGAGAATGGGAGAATCAAATCTAATACTTCCATTGTAGTGGTAAATAGTCTTAATCATTTGAGCTCTAAGTTTCTTGTAATTTGTGCCTTGCAAGTGTGTTTAAGTGTGAACTTTGTAAGTTTGTTCTTTGAAAATAAAACTTCATTTCTAACTCTAATAATTTAATTTCAACTACGAAGCAATGCATAGCATTACAACCTAGTACGATATCAAAACAATATTATTCTCAGTAGCCTACAACCTAGGGCATCCAATGCATGATGCTAGGGCATCACAACGTTCCAACATTAGTGCTTTGTAAATGACTTGTTATTGCTATGAAGATTGAACCACATTTGTGCTTGTAGTTGCTAAAAGAAAGAATTGTGAAACAACATAATAAATTATAATCACTTGATTACTTTTAATTAGTGAAAGTGTTATTATTAATTAGATTTGAAATTTATTAACCATAAATTATTATTACCTCATTAGCAAAATTATTGTCACTTTGATAAATTGCTTCAGTTTTTATAAGGGCTTATTGCCAAGATTTCAATTCTTTATGTAGATGTTTATACCTATTCGACAGAGATTGCTCAATCTTAAATATGCATTGAATTTACTCAACAAACTGTGCATGAATCTTCTTCCCCATTTGTTGCACGATCAACTCATTTTCTGTGACCAAGTCATGAGTAATGCGCACCTATCACTCCAGCAAAGCAACGTCTTTCCCGATCGACCAATTTGCCTTATCACTCATTATTTTTGGTAAAAATAATTTGAAAAGGGGGAAAAATATATAAGAGATTGTAGTAAAAATAAATATTGACTTGTGGTGTGGGAATGAAAAAGATGGTTGGATATATAGAGAAGTTTTTTTTTTGTTTTTTGAATTTTAACTGCTAGTTTAATTATGACCGTTAATTCCTATACACTTTGGGTTGTGGAGATTATGGAAAAATCGAAATGAAGTGGTCTTTAATGGGGTGCACCGTCAACCCCTGGAGATTTTGGAAATGTGGAAGAAGAACATATATGATTATAGGGATGCAAAGAAGCAAAAGGTCAATGATGTTTGTTTTAGGGGTGTGATATCCACACACCCCTTTTTACTTCTCCCACACCTTTTTTGATTTCGGCCGTCGGATCGGATGAATTGAAGAAGATCTACCGGATAAAAATTAATAGGGGTGTGTGAGAAGTAAAAAGAGGTGTGTGGATAGCACACCCCTTGTTTTAAGGTGAAGACCTCGATCTCTGATCTAGGGGGTCGGGTAAAGCAATGGAAGAAACCGGGATTTGGCTGGATCAAGATAAACACGAATGCGGCATGGTGCAAGGCCTCGACGCGTGCAGGGTTGGGATGGGTTGCCCATGATTTTGTTGGCTTGCTCCAGGTGGCTGTGATTTGTGAGGCTTTGGAATTTTGCATAAAACAGGGTGTTGACAATGTGACTATTGAATCCGATGCAAAATTGATCATTCATATGATCAGAAAGGAAATGACCCGGGATTATAGCCTTGAATGTTTACTTGGTGACATTGAGATTCTAGCGCGTGGCTTGAGGGCTGTGACTTTTGAGTTCGTGTCTAGAGAGTGCAACTGTGTTGTTCACTCAGTGGCTAAATTTGTGTTTAAGGAGAGAAATTTTTTTTTATGAAACTGTATTGGGCCTGATTTCTTGTTTAATATTTTGGCCCAAGACATTAATCTCTCTATTCGAATTTAATATATCCTAGCCTTCTGTCAAAAAAAAAAAAAAAATTCCCATACACTTTGGAAATCAAAGTACCAGATTGTGCACGCGGCAAAATGGTTGAAATTTAAATTTCCTTTTACCTTTGGAGAATCCAACGACCAGAGCATTAGACGGTTGAAAATCCAGCAACTGAGGCACAAGGAAGGAGTCGTTGGGCTCTAGTGCGTCTGGCTGTACGTGCAGTGTCTTCAGCACTGACATCGCGTGTTAACAGCCTTCCAACAGACTTGGTGGAGCCCATAAATCGCCTCCAAAAAATTCAAATTGTGAGGTTCTTAGAGATTTTTACATTTTAGTCATTCATCGTGTATCATTTGGTCAGAAATTATTTGATTTTTTTTATTAAATAATACTTAACAAAAACTTACCGCACAATATACGATAAACTGATAGAATGTGAAAATTCTTAAAATATCTACAAAGTGAATTAAGAGAAAATTTTTGGCGGTTTCGTCCTTCGTTCCTCGCAAGGAGGTTTCCAGTTAAAATTTAGGGTTTCTAAACTGGGCGAGCCCCAATTCTCCGCCGTTCTTTGTTGATCATCTTGGGTCTTTTACTGCTCGCTCTCGTTGGTGTTCCTCAGTTGCCCTCGGAGTCTACAGTCAAGTCTCCTTGCACGGAGGGTTCGTGGCGACTCGGCGGTTCCTGTACTCGACGAATCGCCTCTGATCTCCTCTCTAATCGGCGATCTGGGTGTGGCATTGTGGGTCTGCGTTGCTGGAGAACAGGGAATACCACGGTGAGAGGCAGTAGCGGTCTTGTGAAGGGGAAATCGGAACCTAGCGATCCGACATTTCAGGTAAATTCCCGGCCAGGGTTCTGATGCCTTGTGACCTAGGAGAACAGCTCGGGGTCTTTGGGTAAGAGGTATTCTATACCCTGTTCAGATTTTTCAAGTCTGAGTTTTTGTTTGGTAAATCTCGTCGGCATCGTTACTATCTGAGGTCTCGGTGCTGGGTACCATGTGTGCGGGGTGGACCCGAGGCCCAAATGTGGACGGGAACGGAACCGGTACTCTTGTGACGGGGAGTGTGTTGGGAGTCTGATCTTTGAAGCACTAGGAGTAAAATTATTGGTACTGAGTTATGGAGGAGCTGGGTACAAGATTTGGGGCTAAACTCAAACTGTCGGAGAAAGAATTAGAAGGAATTTGCATCGACAGGAAAGACGTTGAAGGTGTACTATTGGGCTTTCAATATACTATGATTGCAGAAGTCCTAACTACGAAAGAGGTCAAAGGAGAGATCTTCATCGACTGCTTCATGTCACTGTGGAGAGGTCGGGAAGGTGTCTCCATCCGGGATATTGGGGATAGGAGATTCCTGGTTCGGTTTGCTGGGCAAAGGGATATGTTGAGGGTCTTAGATGCAGAGCAGCCATGGTTCTTTAAGAATGAATTGGTCATGGTGGCGGACAGAACGGAGAAGGGGCTAAATAGATGGATACCGCTCTCGCTTGGCACCTTTTGGATCCAACTACACAATGTGCCGGTTCTCAGCATGACGCAGGCAGTAGCGGAATCAATCGGGGGTTTGATCGGAACTGTCCGAAAAGTAGATAAGTCGGGGAGCCGCGACTGCATTGGTAGATTCCTACGGGTTAAAGTAAGATTCAATGTACGGGAGCCCCTGATGAGGGGAACTTTCGTCAAATTCCCGGATGAGGGCAGAATCTGGGTGGACTTCAAATATGAAGCCCTCCCCAAATACTGTCTAAAATGTGGAATGCTGGGACATGTCACCAATGCTTGTATTGACATCCCAGCTAACGGAAATGAGGAGGAGAGGTCGAAAGAAGCCGAGAAGGATGTGTTGGCTTTCCGGGGTCTTGATGCTGTGAAGGATATGAAAGGGAACCCTCTTGGATCCTCATATAGAAGTAAAGGATCCATGGGCTCTAGTATGAGTCGGGAGAAATCTGACTGGGGAAGGGAAGCACTCAGCGACGATAGGGGGGGAGGATGGCGATCTGGAAGATCCTCCATGGCTTCTGGAATGGGTGGCACCCCTCGGGAGGGAGGATCGGGATCTGTAAGTGTTAGCGACTGCACAGCTAGGAGGGAAGAGGATGAAATTGATACAGCAACGTCGCCAAGCAAACCTAAATGGTCTTCGTCCAAAGGAGACCGAGGGAAGAAGGCTTCGGCCTACAATATTATTCGCCAAAAGCAAGAAGATGAGGAAGAGGGGCGTAAAGAAAGGGAACGTGTTTTTGATGCAGGTCTGATTGGTCCTGGCGGAGTCCTGGGCCCGGGAGCTGAGCACGTGACACTCTTGGAATTTCAGGAGAAGGAGATAGAACCCAACAGCAGAAATACATCCCTTGGGGGTATTCAATGTTTTGACTTAAACTCTGTACCCCCCATATCTGAAGATCTCGGGATAGGCCTAGAGGTCAAGGGTAAGGAGGCCGACATCCTCGCCCCAGGAGGGATAACTCTATTGGAATACAACGCTGTGGATGAAGATCCTTTCGAACTGGGGCCCATTATTGAGGCAGTTATGCAGGAACAAAAAGGAAAGAAGATGAGGTGTTGCGACGTGGACAACCCGGCTTCTAGCCCAGGGGAGGAGAGGAAAAAATCTAGACTGAGAAGGAACTTACTCAAGGAGGCGGAGGAGACCAGCCTAGAGGGGTCTCCCAAGACTCCATGAAGATAATGGTGTGGAACTGTCAGGGTATCGGGGGTGACCTGACAGTTGACAATCTGCTGGAGCAAAACCGGCTCCACACCCCTGACATAGTGGCTTTGCTGGAAACCAAAAATAAGAGTAAGCGCTATGAGTATCTTAAAAGAAGATTGGATATGAGTTACATGCACGCGGGTGAACCTATTGGAATTGGTGGTGGGCTATGTCTGTTTTGGAGGGAAGAATCCTTGATCTCGGTGGTGAAATCTGAGGAGTATGCTATCGAAGCTAGACTCTGGGATGGAGACAGAGACTGCCACTGGCGACTTTATGTCATATATGCCAGCAATGACGAGAAGAAGAGAAACGACCAATGGGATCGGTTGAGCAGAAGTTTGGAGAAAATCAACGAACGTAGCCTCCTCATTGGGGACTTCAATGACATCCTAAGTAACGATGAGAAAGTGGGCGGAAACTATCGCTCGGTGGCTAGCCTGAGAAACTTCAGAGACTTTGTGGCGGCGAATGCTCTCACTGACTTGGGATTTGCGGGGTATCCATTTACTTGGAGAAATAAGCAGGAGGCTATGCCGATTCAGCAGCGACTTGATAGAGGGCTGGCTACCATGGACTGGCACAATATGTATCCGAATTCTGTTGTCCATCATGTTGTGCTGGAGGGCTCGGATCACTCTCTTCTCTTTCTGTCTACCGAAGATGTTGGCAAGCGTAAAGGTAGGCCTTTCTCGTACGATGTTAGATGGAGTAAGTTGAAGGAATGCCGAGCTTTGGTGATGAAAGAGTGGAAGGTCGGACATGGTGGCTCCCATGCTTTTAATCTCTGTGAAAATCTGAAAAACTTGGGTAATTGCCTTAGGTCCTGGTACGGGGGGCAAGGTAGGAATTCAAAGAAGACCATTGAAAAGTTACAAACGGAGATCAGGGCTGCTTACCAAACAACGAAGCTGCCTCATGACGCGATTAAGGATCTGGAACGTGAGTTGAGGGCTGCTCACAGAAAGGAAGAAGAGTTCTGGAAAGCTAAGTCCCGAGTGCAATGGTTAAAAGAGGGAGATAAAAATACGAAGTATTTCCATGCCCAAACTGTGAAACGAAGAAGATCCAACGTCATTAGTGGCCTGGAGGACTCGGAGGGTAAATGGCAGGAAAGTGAGCATGGTATTAGTGCGTCTGCAATCTCCTATTTTGATAATCTATTTCAATCTGAGGTCCTGTGTCAACCGGAGATATATGAGAACGGACAACTTCCCCAGGTTAGTGCAGACGATAATATTATCTTAACGGCCCCGGTCACGGACTGCGAAATAGAAACTGCAGTGTTCCAAATACCTGCTACTAGAGCTCCTGGGCCAGATGGCTTCCCAGGGTCTTTCTACCAGGATCACTGGCCTATTGTGGGTCCAGACGTGGTTAAAACTATCAAGGCTTTCTGGCACTCTGGAAGAATACTGAGATAGCTAAATCATACCAATTTAGTGCTGATCCCCAAAGTTAACTGCCCTAAGTCCATGTCTCAGTTCAGGCCTATTGCTTTATGCAATGTCATCTATAAGGTTCTCGCTAAGGTTCTCTCCAATCGGCTAAAGCTGGTGATGCCCAAGGTGATATCCGATAACCAATCGGCATTTGTGGCGGGTAAGCATATCCAGGATAATATCTTGGTTGTACACGAAGTTCTACATTCGATACTTCACCAAAAGAAAGAGGACCAAGCGGGCATGGCTATTAAGTTGGACATGGCAAAGGCGTACGACAGAGTGGAATGGGGATTCTTATTGCAAATGATGGGGAGAATGGGGTTTGATCCGCAATTCTGTAGATGGATCAAGGAGTGTATCTCTTCCACTTCCTTTAGCATCCTGCTGAATGGAAGCCCGACTGGGTACATTATTCCGAAGCGGGGCTTGAGACAGGGTGATCCTTTATCCCCCTATCTTTTCCTCATCTGTACGGAGGGGTTCTCGATGCTTATTCGAAAGGGTCTGGAATCTGGCGCCCTTCACGGGTATAGGGTCACTCCTAATGGTGAGCCACTGTCACACCTTTTTTTTGCTGACGACTCTGTCCTTTTTGGAAATGCAACCGTTGAAGAGGCCGAGGGTTTAGCGGCTGTCCTGGACCTATACGCCACTGGTTCGGGTCAGAGGATTAATTTATCTAAGAGCTCTGTTTTCTTCGGCTCAAAGACAAAGAAGCACGTCAAAAAACGTATTGTGGACACCCTGAGAATTCAGAGCACGGATGGATTTGGGAAATACCTTGGGCTTCAGGCTGATTTTGGCCACTCTAAGAAAGCCGTTTTTGAGGAGGTTCGGGACCGAATTGAGTCTCGCACGGATGGTTGGGCTGAGCAGTTCTTGTCTCAAGCGGGTAAGGAAGTTTTAGTCAAAGCAGTGGCTATGGCACTTCCGAAC
Source organism: Crataegus laevigata (assembly GCA_963580275.1). Lineage (NCBI taxonomy): Eukaryota > Viridiplantae > Streptophyta > Magnoliopsida > Rosales > Rosaceae > Crataegus > Crataegus laevigata. The sequence continues at coordinate 33,313,797 of OY756952.1, forward strand.
TATGCTATGAGTTGCTTCAAGTTGCCAGTCGGTGTTTGCAGAGATTTGGAGAAATCCATCCGTAATTATTGGTGGCGAGGGTCGGAGAAAAAAAAAGGTATGCATTGGATCTCGTGGGAAAGATTAATGAGGCAGAAGAAGAACGGTGGTCTGGGTTTTAGGGATATTCAGTGTTTCAACCTGGCCTTTCTTGCTAAAATTGGTTGGCGTTTGATTCATCATCCTGAATCCGTCCTTGCTACTGTGTTGAAAGAGAAATATTATCCGGGAAGTTCTTTTTTGAAGGCCCCCAAAGGACGATGTTCCTCTTGGGGGTGGAAAGGCATTTATGACGCACGTAAGGTGCTAGTTCAGGGCTTGAGGTGGCGGGTTGGCAACATGAGTAGTATCGACCTCAGGGAGGACCCGTGGATTCCTAGACCCTCCACTTTCCGGGCCAGGCCTAAGGAAAACTTCCACTGTACGAAGGTTAGTGACCTCATTAACCCCGCTTTTGGTACTTGGAGATCAGAGTTGATAACGGAGGGGTTCCATCAAGACGATGTTACTCCGATTTTATGCATCCCCTTGAGCAGAATGGGTGCCAGTGACAAACTGATTTGGCACTACAATACAAATGGCGCGTATTCTGTCAAGTCTGGCTACGGAATGGCGGTCAAGTTAATGGAGAACGGTGATCTCGGGAGGAAGGGTCGTGGGATGCCTAGCGACAGTATGAAGAACTCCTTTGAGTGGCACATGATTTGGAAGCTGAAAGTTCCTAACAAAATCAAAATCTTTGTGTGGAAGTGTTGCAACCACGCCTTGGCTGTCCGACATAACCTCCAAAGACGAAATATGAGAGTCGACAATGTGTGCGGTGTGTGTAATCAGGTAGATGAAACTGAGAACCATCTCTTTTTTCATTGTGATACTAGTCACAAATTCTGGTTTGGCTCGTCCCTTCATCTGGATTCCCATATTTTGGCGGGGAGGGACTTCCGTGATAGCTGGGGGAAGTTCTGTGAGAGGATCCAGGACAGTCAAATGGGTGATGAGATCTTGCAGGAATTTGCCTTTGGTTTATGGAGATTATGGAAAAATAGAAATGAAATTGTGTTTACCGGAATATCAAAACAACCCATGGAGATGGTGCAACTCTGGACCAAATCTGTGATGGAGTTCAGAGAAGCTAATATATCTCTGAGGGACGGCATTGATGCGGCTGAGAGGCAAGGCAACCCGATAACCAGCCGTGTTAAAGCCTGCTGGATGAAGCCGGCCTTTGGAATCCTTAAGGTTAACACGGACGCTGCCTGGTGCAAGGAAACCTCGAGGATGGGCGTGGGATGGGTGTGCCGGGATTTTGCGGGAATTCTCCATGCAGCTGGTGGCTCGGGTGGAGGATGGGCCCACTCTGCCGCAGCTGCTGAGGCGTCTGCAATTCGGGAGGCGCTGTTGGCTTGCACCGAAAAGGGGTATGATAAGATTATAATTGAAACTGATGCTAAGTTAATTATTCAGATGCTTAGGAAGGAAATGCCATGGGATTATTGTCTGGAGTGTCTACTCGGTGACATTGAGTGTCTTGCCCGGCAAGTGGGGGAGGTCTCTTTCTCCTTCACCCCTAGAGTGAGCAACCTTGCTGCCCACTCGGTAGCTAAATACTTCTTTAAGGATGGTAGTTCCTTTGTCTGGGATTGTATTGGCCCAGAGTTTCTGTTTAATTGCCTTGCTAAAGATGTAAACATTCCCATTCGTATTTAATATATCTTGCCTCGGTTTAAAAAAAAATTAAGAGAAAATTCTCTTCCTATGGGCTGCTGGAGCAACTTTCTGGGATTTTGAGCACTTTGGCAGCTTTTGACTCTGCCTTGTGCTCACCGCTGGATGAAGGTTTAGTGGACAACCATGCAAAGGAAAACCGCATGCTGCATGGTTAGACAGTTATTTCCTGAAAAGGTCTATCAAGTAATTATATTTTATGATAATTGTTTCATCTTTCAATATCATCAAATGCAATCAAATTTAATTAAATTCAATCCAATGTAAGTTGAATTAGGTTGGATGGGACCCCAGAATTGTACAACAATCCAACGTACGTCAGATGCGTATGGGTCACATTTCAATCGTTTCGAACCAACAAATACCCAGACTAAAATTACTGTGTTAAACAACACTTGGTACCAAAGCAGGCATATGCAGACACTTGAAATTGCATTGAACTTTGTCTGGGAATTACATACCTATAAGTCTGCACTCTTATACAGGCGGGTTCACTATGTATTGTATTTCAATTTTACGACCACTTTAATTTTGAAGTATTTCAAATTCAGAGTGAGCTTTAGAAGTGAATCCCTAAAATAGGATGATTTGAGGAAATTTTTAATAGATGGGGACTTTATAAATACATGTGGATCGAAGCACAAGTTATTGAAGAAGCCTGGAAGCCTGTTAATTATTTTTCGTCAAGAATAACACTAGGAAGATCAAGTTTTTGAATCAAATTTGTAAACCAAATGATATAGTTATTGATGATTAGATTATTACTTAAACTTTGATTAACATGTTTTTTTATTAGTAACACATCATTTGGTTTGTAAATTAGGTTTAAAATTTTGATTAATTAACGTGTTTATTTTCTATTAGTGACATGTTATTTAGTTTGCAAATTAAGTTTAAAATTTTGATTTCTCTAATATTATCTGTTGATTAATTAATGCGAAAACACTTTTGATAAGATTTTGAGACACCTTCTAAACCGTGTTAACTACTTTGGTGATTTTGAACCAGGTCCATGTGGATGGTACATACTTACTCGTGATATGATGGCATGCATGACAAGCTGAACGATGAATGATGAATGGGAAAAGGATCCTTTTCGGATCCCTTCCACCAAATCTTGTCAATTAATCAATTTGAGCTCTTGAAATTTGATCCAATGACTTAAAAAAATGGCTCTTTTAAAAGTTATAATAACTTTAGTTGTTAGATCAAATTTCAAGAATTCGAATTTGTTGATTGACAGGAATTGGTTCGTTGTGGTGCGGTTTTGAGTGAAACCAAAACCGCAAGTTTTTACAGTTTGGTTCGGTGCGATTTTGAGGCTAAAACCGAATTGAAACAAAACCATTTGGTTCGGTTGTAAACGGTTTTGATTTGGTTTCATTGTTTGAAAAAACTATTATGGTGACTTAGTTGTATCTCATTTCATTTTCCTTTGATATACACTTTAATTCTCTTCTATGAGCAACATTCTGTTTGTTTTTCATTTTCATGTCTTCTATTACTGCATTGTTCAAGCATGCATACAATATTAAAATTCAATCAAGCCTGATTTCAATTACAACCACATCATATGGTTTATGAACTTTAGTCTAAATAGTTGGTCTTCCTAGCATTTTCTTATATACAATTAGGGTTACATAAACTCCCTTTACCTTGGAATCAAATGAAGCAGTTTGAATACCATAATTCAGCGAACTGACAAAAAACATTATAATGCATGTCTACCAAAACTCATGTACCCGGTTATATTGGATTATATCAATCTATACTATTAAGCCTAGATTACATAATTGGACTACAAATACGATTAAACCCGCATTAATTTGAAGTAAATTGAGCATGAGGCGAACTAATGGTGCATAATAATTACGGGTTTTCCTTGTAACTGGAGTTAATATAGTAACAGATGCATATCAATGGAAATAGGCAGTCAGATAATACCTTTGGTAGTGAGATATGCCGTCGTTGATGTGCTGAATCCATGTTCGAATGCGTAGGCAGTAGAGCGAAAAATAAAACAGAACAAAAGGAAGAGACACGCACAGAGCGCACACCACACACCACACACCAGAGAAAACACAGCAATACGCTTGACACATATGCACAGATACTAAATATGGACATCACAGATACTTGACACACACACATATGCAGACAAGGAAATAACCAATTAGAATTTAATCTATATATATAAAGGGAGAAGCCCACTTTGGTGAAGCTTTCAGAAATGCCAAGAAAGTCCCTTTGTTTTCTTCACAATTGAAATCCAAAAAAACGAAAAAATGAGGACAAACTGGTAAAAAACCAATGACTGATATAAACTGCATTGAAACAAAAAAAAATGATAATTATACACTTAAACTCAGTTATGCGATTAAATCTCATTTATGCGGTTAACCACTCCGCAGACACGCATACAATAACAAGCAGCGGTTGTAAAGAGTGGAGGACGATGAAAACCGCCTTCCACACGTTATGGAGAGGAGAATGCGTAATCAAGTACAGCACATACACTCATCCCGACTGCTTGCATGCCCACTTTCCTTCTTAATATTCACTCTCTCTCACTCTATATTAACAGCTTCCCGAGCATATTGTTCTTCATAATTGCCGTTTGATCAGTTTATGCTATTTGATTTCGAGTCAACCCTAAAGTACGAAGAAGCGGTGATTTAAGGTAGCCCACCTTCAACTTCCTCAGAATCTCCTCCATATCACTTACACTAATGCATTCGTGGAGTTTTTGTGCTAATCATTTATCTTCCCTATTAATTTATTCAAAAAGTTGACATTAATTTTGTTTTTGTATTGCAGGTAAACACGTTTACATTCTTATCGATAAGTCAATTTTCATATTGTGACAATTAGCATAATTAAGAGACATGCCAAGTGCTATGCCGATATTTCTTTCTCTCCCTGTTATTACTTTTCCTTCGTCAATGTTAGTTTCTCAATTCAATTGTTAGTTTTAGTCAATTTTAGTTTTTTAAACTTCTTCCTTTGAAATATGAGTTTAGGTTTTTTTACGGTTTATCTTTTAGGTGATGAATTTGATGCACTCTACTGCAGCTTTGAGGATGTATATATGAGTTTGTATTTAGTATTTTTAAGTCAATTTTAGTTTTTTTAACTTCTTCCTTTGAAATCTTCATTGTGCATTTTTTAAATTTTGGTCAAATTGTGAGTTTCAATTTTGATTATCTTAATGTGTTATATGTGTACTATGGTAATTTAAAAAATTATTTGTTTGTTTTCATTCTCATGATATTCACAAGAATACCCACAAACAATGAAGAAGGAACTACCTACTGATAAGATCCCAAACAGACGTGTCTCTATTTTTACACCTGGTTGGGAGATATCTGTCGGAGTAAAAGCTACTGATCTAAGCCAACTGATTCTCAAAGAGTGGAAAAAGAAGAAGCATGAGCAGTATGTATTCTAAATTCTTTATTAAATTTGTTACAAGAAATCTAACATTATATATACCTTTAATATATAGGTGGCACATGAAAAAGGCTTTAGAAGAATTAAATCTTTCAACAACTCCTCACATCATACGAATTTGGAATAAAGTCCAACAAATAAGGTACAACACCATTTCTTACCTATTTATTTTTAATGGCATTCTCTATTCTACAAATTAATTATCACAAATTATAAAAAAATATTTAAAAAAAAAAAACAATTTATGGGTGCAGGAAAAAGATTAACAGTGACCAAACAACTTTTCTAAATACGGTAACTATTCTCTTATTTTCATACAGAACTATACTATAAATTCAAATTGCATTCAATTTTCAAATAGAAATAAAATTGCATTTTTATCAGTTTTATAAGCATCACACCCGTCTCAAAGTACAAAGGTTGAAGTACAAGATTAAGGTAACATTTCTTACCATTTAATTTTGTAAGCATGATTACAATTTGTTACCTCAAACTTGACAAATTATTTATCTTTCAGTATTCTAAAAGTAACTGGAGTAAAAGTATTGCTAGGGGAAAATTGTCAAAGTTAAAGGTATTTAGGTTAAATTGCTTACAACCTTTATATTTGGGATTGTGCATTATAGTGCATTATTCTCATCTTAATCAGTTAAACTTCTTATTTATCATCATTGCTTGCAGATTAACCATGAAAATCTAAAGCATCAAGTGCAAGCAAATGGATGGCAAGCATGGCTTTGATTTCACACGTAGACACTATATTTACATATGTATATATTGTCCACATTTTTCTTTGCTTCATATATTAGGAGTTCATCCCTAGCTAGCCTATAACTTTGACTGAAAACTTATGAATCTGAAAATATTGATTTAAGGACATAAATGTTGCCAGCAAGTATTTAGAATTAAAATTACATGTCATATTTTCAGATTTTATGAATAGTTTATGTTTCCCCGTTTCATCTCTAGGCTAGGAAACAATGCCAAAAATTAGTACTATCACTTATATTAAACCAATTTGTCTACACAATTATAGTTCTTCTTCTTTGCTAGCTTGCCACATAATAATGTAATTGGAAAAGTTGCAGACCAATCACAAATTCATATGGCTGCTGAAACTTTTTCTTACCTATTTACCTACCCAATTCACAATTTCCGTTATACGGACTTATGCCACAGCTTTGTGCATTACAATTACAAAATACAAAACTCAATATATGTGAGAGCAAGTTCATTTGAAATCATGAAAAAGGAAATCAATTAAAACATGAACTATGATTTTTCGATTACAGATGAGTCATGAGTCTTCTTGAAGCATAAGTCCAACTCATGATGCCTTCTTTGACATACGCCCAAACCTTCACACTGAAACTTTTAGTTTATAAACAACAGATAATGCAAAGTATCCAAAAAAAAAAAAATTAAAGAGCATAACTGTGATGTTGTCAAATTGAAGTAACATGTTGCTCAATTGAGCTTCTAGATTCAATCTAATTCAATACAAGTATCCAAAAAATTGTATGAGAGATTACTCACATCTGTGCAAATTAGATGCTAAATTCTTCAACAAACGTGGCAATATGCCAATATGGCATGCATAACGATAACACCATTATCATAGTAAGCGAAAATGAATAATATTTAAATCATTACTTTACGCAAAGAGAAAACTAAAAGTGAATAACATTTAAATCATTACTTTACGTAAAGTGAAAAAGAAAAACATGACAACTTTTTAGGACGTACATGGTAAAGAAAAAGTTCATTTTTGCACAATACATTTAAAATATATCTTGACAATTACAATTATAAAAAAAACTAACACAATACACATTTAGGGGCGCGTAGCGCCCGTAATGCAAAAATGCCTCTCGCACGCACGTGAGTGCGTGCAGAGAGGCTAGTATTTAATAAAGTTATGCAGTTTGGGTTGCAGGATTCCAGAACCGAAATCAAACTGTTTTTCCTTCATTCAGTTCGGTTTCAAACCGGAACCGTTTTGAAACCGCAAAACCAAACCGTCCGGTGTGGTTTTATTTGGTTCGTGTTTCAGTTTTGGTTTTCGAGTTCAAGTTCCCACCCCTAAATAGAATTTGGTAGAAGAAATTTAGAGAGGATCCCTTTCATGATGAATGATGAATGCCTCGGGACAAAAAATGTTGTTCCATATCAGGCCGCCGCCGTTATAACAGATCATGCATGCATTGCATGTACACATTTTACTGATATATAACAAAGATACTTAAAAAATAAGGAAAACTAATGAAAAGGACTTGAAAACTTTGTGTTTTAACGATAAGGACAAAATAAAGGGTAAAGTGAATAGTACCAGTATTGACTTTTTAGTGTAAAAATATGGTTTTTCGTTAAAGTGAACAGTACCGGGAGCTTTTCGTTAAAGTTCCCTAAAAAATATCTAGAAAAATATATGTAATTAACGCGGGCAGCCGTCAAATATTATAACCTGATAGGGTTCTTGCTAGGTGGAAAATTCTCCCAGAAAATGCACCCAATATATTTATGGAGAAATTAAGTTTTCATTACTCTTTCTTCTGTTGTACTGATTAAAATCTTTTTTTTTTTTTAATTTTTGATCAAGGTCCCTAGCTTTTAATGAACGTCATTATTTCAGTTATAAATTATTTATGTATTAACATAATTAAATTTTCTTTTTGAAATATATTCAATTAGTGTTAGAAACATTACATTTGGTACATTTATATTTATGGTTAAACTTTGTATCATATATTTCTATTTTTAGTTTGTACCAATTTTCTTTTTAATTTTAATTTGTACCCATATATTAATTTCATTTTGTGCCCATAATTTTTAAATTTTTATTTATACTCATAATTCATTTATAATGTACCCATTTTTCATTAAAACTTTTTTTTCTTTATAAATGTACCACTTTGTGTGACAGCCCGTCCCGAAATATTATTCACGAGGTTGTGAATTGACGGAATTGCCCTCGAGCGTTGAGGTACGTTTGTGAATTTTGTTAAGTTTTTGGGTCCAATTATACATTATCCATGCATTTTGGGACCAATTAGAAATCAATGAGGTATTTGTTTGATTGGTGGCTTTTAGACCACACAACCAATCAGCATTCTCTCTCTCACCTCACTCCCGTGTCTCTCTCCTCATTACAGACTCATTCTCTCTCTATCTCTCGAGTTCACTCTCTCTCTCGCCTCTCACGTACGGACCAAGGCCAAAGGAGGCCAACTCTTCACGGATCGACGCTGCAAAGACCATACTCATAATCCTGAGGTCCATACGAACTCAAAGACACCCATTTTAGGTAAGAACTCTTACAATTTCACGTTGAAAACTCGAGCTCCGAGTTATGTACTATTCACAAAGTTTTTGTTGGTTGCGTTTTAGGCAAAACCAAGCTCACCATGAGCCTTAAAAGGTTCCCACGAACCTCAGAGACTAACGTTGACAGAGTTTGGACGTCGGGATAGCCCAGTTCGTGTTTGGCCGGTTTTGGAGAATTTCCCAACGAGATTTCAGCCGTTTTTGAGGTTTTTTAAGGTATAGCCCTCTTCCTCACTTAATTTAGAGCATGCAGGAAGAAAAATGAGGAAAATGGTGAAGAAATGAGTGAGAAAACCCGAGTTGCAGGTCTGCCCAGTTTCTGGCGTTTGGACAAAGAAGAAGACGCGCGTAGGGGCACGTGGGCCCGAGAAAAATTATTCCAAAAATTTGTCGACATCCTTGACGTTGAGTTAAGGAAGGATATCTTAGATGAAGCAATTATTCCAAAAATTTGTCGACGTCCTTGATGTCCGTGCCTCTCCCGGCGCGTACCTGATAATGCAGAATTAAGGAAAGATATCTTAGATGAAGCACATATTTCAGCTTATGTGATGCACCCCGGGGGCACTAAAGTGTGTCATACCATTCGACCGTTTTACTTTTGGCCGAGTATGAAAAGAGAAATTGCTAAGTATGTCAGCAAGTCAAAGCCGAAAGGAAGAAGCCATTTGGATTGAGGCAGCCACTTCCCGTTCCGCAGTGGAAATGCGAAGACATTACTATGGATTTTATGTACAAGTTTCCTCATACACAGAATGGATACGATGGAGTTTGGGTGATTGTTGATTGGCTTATTAAATCAGAGCATTTTGTTCCTGTGAGGGAAAAGTATTCTTTAAGCCGATTAGCTGAGTTGATCATGGTGAAGATGGTAAAGTATTATGGCGTTCCAGTTAGTATTGTTTCAGATCGCGATTCTCAATTCATTTCTAAGTTTTGAATAGCATTCCAGGAAGTTTTGGGTACGAGACTACTGTACAGTACGACATATCATCCTCAGACAGACGGTCAATCAGAGAGGACTATTCAGACATTAGAGGATATGCTAAGATTTTCGGTTTTGTAGTTGGTGACGCTTGGCATAAGTGGTTGGATTTGATGGAATTCACCTACAACGACAGCTTTTATTCGAGTATTGGGATAGCACCATTCGAGGCACTTTATGGCAGGCCCTGTCGTACACCATTGTGTTGGTCAGAGGTTGGCGAAAGAGTTTTTGTAGGCCCTGAGTTAGTAGAAGAGACTACTAAAAACATTCAGGTTATTAAGTCTAATATGAAAGTGGCCCAAGATCGCCAAAAGAGTTTAGCTGACAGGCATGCTACTGATCGAGTTTACAAGGTTGGCAATTGGGTATTTTTGAAGTTATCACTGTGGCGAGGTGTTGTTCGATTCGGAAAGAAAGGTAAGTTAATCCTATATATATCGGACCTTATCAGATCACCGAGTGAGTCGGTGAAGTGGCTTATAGGCTTGAGTTGCCGTCAGAGTTATCCCGAATACATAATGTATTTTATGTTTCAATGCTTCAACATTATGTTTTAGATTCGTTGTATATGATTCCTCTGCAACCTTTAGAGATCAGTTCAGATTTGACTTACGATGAGGAGCCAGTGACGATACTTGATTGGAAAGATAAGGTGCTCAGGAATAAGACAGTACGTTTGATGGAAGTTTTATGGAGAAACCATTCCGCGGAAGAAGCGACTTGGGAGACGGAGGACAAGATGAGAGAGATGTATCCGAGGTTGTATTATGGATACTAGTGGTTGTATTATGGTATGAATTTTCGAGGACAAAATTTTTATAAGGTGGGTAGATTGTGACAGCCCGTCCCGAAATATTATTCACGAGGTTGTGAATTGACGGAATTGCCCTCGAACGTTGAGGTACGTTTGTGAATTTTGTTAAGTTTTTTGGTCCAATTATACATTATCCATGCATTTTAGGACCAATTAGAAATCAATGAGATATTTTTTTGATTGGTGGCTTTTAGACCACACAACCAATCAACACTATCTCTCTCACCTCACTCCTGTGTCTCTCTCCTCATTACAGACTCATTCTCTCTCTATCTCTCGAGTTCACTATCTCTCTCTCTCTCTCTCTCGCCTCTCAAGTACGAACCAAGGCCAAATGAGGCCAACTTTTCACGGATCGACGCTGCAAAGACTATACTCATAATCCTGAGGTCCATACGAACTCAAAGACACCCATTTTAGGTAAGAACTCTTACGATTTCACGTTGAAAACTCGAGCTCCGATTTATGTACTATTCAAAAAGTTTTTGTTGGTTGCGTTTTAGGCAAAACCAAGCTCACCATGAGCCTTAAAAGGTTCCCACGAACCTCGGAGACTAACGTTGACGGAGTTTAGACTTCGGGATAGCCCAATTTGTGTTTGGCCGGTTTTGGAGAATTTTCCGACGAGATTTCAGCTGTTTTTCGAGGTTTTTGAAGGTATAGCCCTCTTCCTCACTTAATTTAGAGCATGTACGAAGAAAAATGGTGAAGAAATGAGTGAGAAAACCCAAGTTGCAGGTTTGCCCAGTTTCCGGCGCCGGCGAGATTTTTCGGTGTCTGGACGAAGAAGAAAACGCGCGCGGGGGGCGCGTGGCACCATGCCTCTCCTGGCGCGTGGGCCCGAGAAAAATTATTCCAAAAATTTGTCGACATCCGTGACGTCGAGTAGGTCGCGTTGGTATATTTGTATGTCAAAATTGATCAACGTATGCGAAGTTATTTTTAAAGTTCCGTTTATGTACGTTAAATAACGTTTATTCAGTTACTTTTCATATAGGCGAGGCCTATCCCGAGGACGAGCGTAGCCAGGCTATGCATGGGGGCTACGATTCGGCTATTTATCAATGAGTGGGCAGTTTGTTTTCCGTACATACCTATATATATTGCTATATTCCCAGAAAATGAATTTAAACGATGAAATGATTTGAGATGCCATGCAAGTATCTATTTATTTTAATTATGCATTAGTACTTGCATATAATTGTGACGGTGTTGCGGACGCACAGGTAAGTATCAGGTAAGATTCTATGCTAGTTATGATGAGAATGAAATGATGTGATGTGATACGAATGAATGAAATGATGTGATTTGAGCTCATATACCTGCACATTTATATTAGTGCTCCCGCCCAGAGTTAGGGGCATAGTCTTTCACGTGTCGTTCACCTCCCGCACCGCATGCTCGCCTTGGATCCAAGTAGGTGCACAGTCTTGTCGTATAGACCACTATAGGTGGGTTCGACTCGTAGGTGACCCGCGAATCATTCGCACAGTCTTCATGTGATTGTAGCACTAGAGCATATTATGTTATATATAGAGATGAGTTGCAGACCACTAGAGGTGGTATTGATTTATGTGCAGGATATATATATATATATATATATATATATATATATATATATATATATATATATATATATATACAGTCGAGGGCTAAGCTGAGATGATGAGATGATTATGAGCTTTATATGCAGCCGAGGGCTGAGATGATTATCAGATACTATTCACATCACGATTTACGATATGAGCATACAGTTGAGATATTAGTTATGATACTTTTGCATGGCATACCTACAGATATTTCCAGCATGATTTTGAGATATATATATATGTATATGAGTATATTTTATTTTTGGGAAATTATACAGGTTTTACGGAGAGAGGTTATAGTGATTTGAGAAAAGAATGGTTTTGAAAAAGATTTATTTTACTGACCCACTCAACTTGTTTTTCGCCCCTCCATGTATTAAGTAGTGTTCGTTGGTGGCATAGGAGGATCTCTCGGACGTTCTGACAGAATTCATTTATGTAGGATCACCTGCGGGTGTTAATTCCATTTAGTACTTTTGCTTGACTGCACGTAGGCCATTTATGCTCTGGTTTTGTAAAAGCACTATGAATTCTCGCACTAGCACGTTACCTAAGCTTGAACTGCTAGTCTTTTGGTTTTAATTCCTTCGTATTCCTATTGTTAATCTTGCTTCCGCACTGTGCATATGGTTACGTTACACTCACGTGACGGCCAGCATGCCTCACTTTTGGGTCGGGGTGTGTCACTTTGTTATATGTAAATTTTACCTTTTTTTGTTTGTTTGTAAATGTACCATTTTTATGTAAAATGTACCAATCTTTAATGTAAAATCTATTTATTTTTTGTTAAGAATGTGTACATATTTATAATAAAATGTACCCTTTTAAAAAAAATTTGAACACTATGGGTACATTCATTTGACATTTATTATTTCAAAGGTATATTGTTACCTATTTTTATCTATTTATTCAATCAAAATTTTTGAGTATTTTCTTTTTTATTGTAATCTTTTTTAATTTATATGCCATATAATATGGGATTTTAAATCCCATAACATGTGAAGTAATTAATATCAAACATATGAAAATACATATTAATAGCAATAATGAGGTGTACAAAGTCAAGGGACTTTGATAAAAAAAATTTGAATACTATTAAGGGGTTTAGTCAAAGAATGTTAATGGCTAGGGACTGGATATGCGGTCCTTAGTTTTTAATGTTCATTGACTAAGACCTTATTAGTTTTTAAAATTTTAATCAAAATCCCTAACATTAATGTATTAATGTATTAATGTATTAATGAATTAATGAATTAAATGACAGTTACATAATTTTTTAAAATAAAAATTAGTAATTGATTTTAGATTTTAATACTCACACCCTTATTAAACTTCTAATTAATTTTCAATTCAAAACATTTTCAAAATATAAAAAATAAATTTAGCATAAGTTTGTACCCATTAATTTGTTATAAAAAAATTCAATTTTTTAATCTTATATGTACCCACTCATATAATTTTTTAATTTTTTCTAATTAAATATACCAATTTGTTATATGTCAAATATACCCCTTTTTTTTACATAAAATTCATTCAATCTTTTTTCTAATCTATTTTTTTAAAACTTATATGGGTACATTCTATTTCGTTGATTTGAGAATGTATCCATGTCAAGTTCAATAGAAAAAATTTAATAATTTTATTAAGCCTAATATCAGTTTTGTTTTTGTTTGTACTTTTGAAAAATGTACCCATGTTTCGGTACAATAATTTTTTGGTTAGTTTTTATGAGTGTACTCATGTGTGTCTATATATATATAATCTATTGGTGACACACTCCGACAAGAATCGAGGCATACTGGCCTTCACGTGAGGGTGACATAGCCATGTGCGCAATGCGAAAGTGATAATGATATGAAAATGTGAGTAATTAAAAACAAAACTAACTAATTTACACTAACTAAATATATAAGTGTGTGAAAGTGTGTATAGTAGTGGTACAAGTACTCAGAGCGTAGGCATCCTAGGTGCAGTCCAACAACCTAAGTATTAATTATACAAATCATGAAAGAAATCCCTATGTTTATTTAGGAAGCTGTCAGAACTGCCGTATAGTTCTCATGAGTGACCAACACGAACGTCTAGCTAGAACCTGGAGGGGTGCAAAACAGAAAAAGCGAGTGAGCAAAAACAAAGTTTGGAAACACATTTCTAAATGATATGTCAGCCGAAGTCACTTAACGTGACCTGTACAGCTGAACCTATAGCTTATCTGCCAACTCCTGCACATGAGTTGGAACCACCTAATGTGGTATGTACGACAGACTGGGTGTAAATAGGTACACTCAAGTGCTACGATCACGTGAAGGCTGTGCGAAGTATCGCAAGTCACCTACGAGTCAGAACCACCTAATGTGGTTTGTATGACAGGCTGGCACCTGCCTTGGATCCAAGGTGAGTGTGTGGTGTGAGAGGTGAACGATCACGTGAAGGCTAGGCCCTGGCCTCGGGCGGAGCACTAACACTAAATGCATCTAAACATAACCATACACACTGCAATGTTTATCATCAATATGTACTCAACTAAAGCTTACATGGGCGACCGCAGCATCATGCAATATTATGCATATCTATACTAATCCATATACTAAAATGTGATGCAATTGACACGACATTTAAAAATGTAATTTCATTTAAAAACAGTTTCTGGGAAAATGTAAAGCATATATACGTATATATAGAAAACTAAAAGCCCACTTGCTGGTATGTAGCAGGGTCGTAGTTTCCAAGTCTTGCTTGCTACGCTCTTCCTCTGGATACGTCTCACCTATATGTGAAACAATTAATTTAAACGTTAATTTACTAAGCACATATACAAAACTGTGTAATAAATTCTCATACGTTGCTCAATTGGGGTGTTTTAATATACCATCGTGGCCTACTCAACCCCACGAACATCCCTATATTTTAAGAAAAAATTTCTGATGTCCTACACGCAAGCACTTGCCTGGCACACGGACGGAAACCCTAACGGCGTTAGGGAATATTCCGTTAAAATCCTAGAATATTCCGTTAAAATTACCTGACGCCGTTAGAATATTCCGTTAAAGTTGACAAAATATTCTTTGTCTTCTCCAGTGAACCTCGCAGAAATCCGCCGTTCGGTTCTGTCTGAACTCGGGTTGTACAAACGATAGAGAACTAGAGAAGAGTCGAGAGAGAGAGAGAGAGAGAGAGAGAGAGAGAGAGGAGAGAGAACGTGAGGTTATGTGTGTGTGCATTTGTGATTGGCTGGTAAGGAGAGAGGGGAGAGATTTTTATGTATGCATGTATGTTCCTGGATTGGGCAAAGGATGAAAAAAAATGGGTTTGTGATTGGTTCAAAACAACTTAAAGCCCAAATATTGATTGGACCCAATAAAATAAGATAAAAGATAATTGGTTTATTTCTTTGGCCCATCCACACATTCATTTGTTCGTAACATTTTTGTTATGAATCCAATTCAACCCTAATTCGCGTCAATGCGCTTGCGACGACGAGTACTATTTAATTAATAATTATGTTAGTGAGAAGAATAATTTAAATACGTACATGTACATCCACGTCACTAAACCACAATGGTATTATCGTCACTTTACATACTTGGAGAGAAAATATATACAATATTTGGGACGGGTCGTCACAATTGGAGAGTATAATTTATCTTTAATATTTTTAATTCCATAACTTATGTATTTTATTTAATCTCATTAATATAAATAATTACAAATTTCATTTTTAATTTAAAAATATAATAACCTACATAGAAATACATAACTACATTAATGTTAAGGACTTCGATAAAAATTTGAAAACCACAAAAGTTTTAGTAAAAAAATATTGGTAGTTAGGGATCACATCCAAGGTCTCCCTTTATTAATTAAGAGAAATGTACGTTAGATTTGCTGGTAAATTATGGGATGATTGAAGCAAGCAACATAATAATTAGTTAACCCCAAATATATGTCGGTGGAATTGTAAGAATAAAAGATGATGTGATGATACATATGAGATGACATAAGTAGAGGTGTGGGTAGGCATGTGGCATAATATATATGCATAATATAAATAATACTATATGTCAACTCCAAAATATATGGCACAAATTAAGAAGTTAGGTTTTCATATATAGTAATAGGAAATAGAAGAGAAAGCGATGCAGCGTCTACCTAACAAGGATTATGAAGGGCATGTGGTGGAGGGGGACTGGTTGTGGAGGCCGGCCACCTCCATCTCCATGTTCTCATGCAACAAATCAGCACACGTACGCTCCTACTGCTACAAACTAAATAGTAAATAGCTAGTTTCTTCGATTGAAATATTTTGTTGCTTAACAGTTAACACAAAATAAGTCTGTTATATTTTATTTCAGTAGTGGAAGAAAGTTAATTAACAAAAATACTATGATATATATATGGGGTATGATATCCACACACCCTTTTTTATTTCTCTCACACTTTTTTAATTTTCGGCCGTTGGATCGGATGAATTGAAGAAGATCAAATGACAGAAATTAACAAGGGGTGTGAGAGAAGTAAAAAGAGGTGTGTGGATAGCACACCCATATATATATATATATATATACATATATATATATATATATATATTTATTTATATAGTGCAAACAGACAATGAAAGCTATAAAGGGGCGGTTAAGTTGCCTGCAAGAATCAAAATCCAACGGACGCTTTGCTTTGAATGGAAAGTTCAGTTTTTTCCGGGATGAAAAGCGTGCAAAGCAAATTCAATTGCATAAAGAGTAAACTTCATACAGATCCATATTTTGTGAGTCATATTACGACTAGTCCAGTCTACTGAGACAAGTCCAGTCCACGTTATCTTATTATTACTTTCATTCCTAATTTACCCCTTAAGTACTAATAAAGTAATTAAATATTAGGTTTATCAATTAATTTTCCTCTGAAATTGCCAATTAGTCTCACTTTACCATGTGGAACTGGTTTGATCTAATTTTATCTTATAAAACTGATATTTTTGTCTCATTGAGTCTCAATTCACCCTATTTTTGTTCATTCCGTCAAATAAACGTAAAATTAAAGGGTTGTATGGACACTTTATTTTTCACAAAATGACTTTGCCTCCAACTTGCATGCTAAAACAATCTCAATTAAATTTCCGATAAGTCGTTTTCTCTTTTGTAGATTGATGTGAAGGTGTAATTGAAACCGTTGGAGTCAATGAGTGGCTTGAATTAGATATTGAAACGCAACTTATTATTTGCTTTTGAAACACAACCTATTATTTACTTTGGCCAATGACTGCAGCTACAACTCCACACCAATCAGCAAGAGAGACATACAGAGCTTTGAATTAGAGATTATCGAAAATAGAATTGGGATTGTTTTAGCAAGCAAATTGGAGGGAAAGAGTTGTGTCAAAAATAAAATGTACATGCTACCCTTTAATTCAACGTTTATTTGAAAGGGACAAAAATGGGGTGAACTTTAGACTCAATGAGGCGAAAGTGGCAGTTTCAAGGGACAAGGTAAGACAAAACATGTTTTAAGAGGCAAAGTGAGACTAAATGGTAATTTAAAAGACAAATCAACTAATAAGCCTAAATATTATTCCTTGAATATAGGGTTACATTTGTTAATAAATATTATCCCTTCCATTAATTGTAGAAGTTTTAAATTATAATTTCTCCAATTGATTTGGTTCGTTTCCTCCATTTTCTTTGCTTATGGTCATTTGACTCTCATGCTTTCAGCTCGTATTCCTATTTACTTTGAGATGTTTTAGGTTCGAATCTTGTAGATAGTGAATTAGATGTAAAATTTAATTGCTTATTGTGTGGCTTAACCAAACACTTCCCTCTTTAGTGTAAAATATATCGTGTACTAAAATTTTAAAAAAAAAGTCCTTATCTTTTTTTTTTGTTTCTCACTTTTCTTCTTGGTGTCCTCCCTCTTCCTTTATATTTATTGGATATTCATCATTTTTTTCCTCACGTATCATTCTTCCTCATCGATCGTTCTCTGTGTTTTTGTGCTCGCTTTTTCTTGTTCTTTTTGTTTTTGTTTTTGTTTTTTTAATAGTATCAGCATGCTACTCCTAATTATGGTATTATCTACCTATAACACAAATTTTTTATTTACCTCGATCATAGATATTAGTTTTCTTTTTCTTTTTTCTACTTCTTTGGTCTCATATACTATATACATACCACTAACATTATGATTTACTAGTATTTTACAGAACAAAAATAGAAAGTTTCAGGCTCGATTTATTTAGGTGACGAGTTTGATACGTAACTAACTACTTTAGCAACAATATACATGCCAACGATATACATGTTAACGAGTACATATACTGATATACATGCCAACGAGTACATATACTGATATATATGTGTCTGTGTGTGTGAAAAACACGTTAAATATATAAGTAATCATAACATGTGTGAAGAGTTTCCAAAATAAAAAAAATCATAACATGTGTGAAGAAAGAAGTCCAAGTAATTTGATTAAAGTACAAGTGATAAATAATTGAGTTTCGTTTGACAGAAGATTTACTATAGCGTACGTTATTGAAGCAAGAAATCAATGATTGTTACAAACAAGCAAGCTGGCTGATGCTAATTGATCAATTATTTGAACGAAACGAATTCCAATGAACCTTTCTCGTGGCCAAGAGCATCTGCTGCATGAGGGAACCATTCACGTGATTCATCATGCATAAATCTAAATTGCCATTTCATTCATCTCAACTAATTCTCTCAAACATTTCAACGA
Organism: Crataegus laevigata; assembly: GCA_963580275.1. Classification (NCBI taxonomy): domain Eukaryota; kingdom Viridiplantae; phylum Streptophyta; class Magnoliopsida; order Rosales; family Rosaceae; genus Crataegus; species Crataegus laevigata. The sequence continues at coordinate 33,332,461 of OY756952.1, forward strand.
GGTTTTTGCAGTAGGTTCAATAGTTATCATTTTAATAACTAAGGAAAACTAATGAAAATGTCTTTAAAACTTTGAGTTTTAACGATAAGAACAAAATAAATGATAAAGTGAATAGTATCAGGATTGACTTTTTAGTGTAAAAATGTGGTTTTTCTTTAAAGTGAACAGTACCAGGAGTTTTTCGTTAAAGTTCCCTTTTAACTATGGAATGGATTTGTGGTATCACTTTTTTTTTACACAATTTTGACACATGTTTTTATGAAATCTACTTTGTAATGTATTTCAACGCTCCGAACCATCTATCTTTTAAGTCTTCTCTAAAAAATCATGTCTATCAAAAGTCACCTAAATCTGAAAACATATGACCATTGAATTAAGGGTTTCTTTGTAGAACCGTATTCATCCATTTTCTTCACTACAAATGAATGTCTTAATGGTTTTGAATTTGTCTTCTTTTTTTTTTTTTGCAAGGATGATCTATGAATGATATTCTAAAAGATAAAAAGTTCAGATAGTAGAAAATATATTACGGAGTGGGCCCATAAAATGTGTGTTAAAGTTGTTTAAAAAATGGTGCCACGAATCTGCACCAGTGTAACTAACCGCACGATAATTTGCGTCGGTGCTCTTTGGAATTTTGTGTGAGTTTGGAATGTACTCTTGGTAACATCGAGACTCTAGCTCGTGGCTTGGAGTCGGTGACTTTCGGTTTTGTTTCTCGGGGAAGTAACCGTGCGGCGCACTCGGTGGCTAAGTTTGTACTCCACAAGGATGGGGATTTTGTTTGGGATTGTATTGGACCTGATTTCCTATTTAATATTCTGGCTCAGGATGTAAAACTTTCTATTCGTCTATAATATTTTTACCTTTGGTTAAAAAAAAAGGGCAGCAATGCATGTTGAAATCAGCAGCTTAATGCCTTTAAAGCCAAAACTCACGACCTAGACACGCCAACTAGAAGCACTTACTCTTATCAAAGTCGCGTGAATAGTTCACACTTCTATGGCTAAAATTTTTACAATACACTTCAAGCAAGCAGAGTTTCAAGAACATTCGAGGCAACTGAATTAGGATGATGGAGTAAAGCGAAGAAGACAGCTTAATAATTTTTTCGCAAATTGATAAATGACATGCCTTAATCCTGATGTCTGAATTACACTGGGATGGCCACGTGTTGGCCAACACCGGAGGGTGACGAAAGCCATTTTATTATGCATATGCCGAGAACATGTAAAACATGCAACAAGTGCGTCGAAACCAAGAAACATAAAATGGAATACAAAACTTTGACAAGATAATAATAAGGTCCTAATTAATAACAGAAGGAGAATATTCAACTGTCGACATTAAAAAGTAATGATGCATGAATATGTTCAGAACATACTACTAAACAAGAATACAAGCGGGAGGAATATTATAAAAGTGCAATTACAAAAAGAGGTCCTATGCAGAAAGGAGGACATGAAGTCATTGATATGGGAATGCCTCGACGATCGGGTTGTACGCCTCATTCCTAGGTCCTGAAGGGGGCGCAAAACAAAAGGTGAGTGGACCAAGTTAATATAAATAATAACTAAAACCAATATTTTCTTCAAAAGTACTAACCCCCAGTTTTAGAGAACTCGTAACACATAATATGTAATAGGTTTTCCAAAAACCCTAGCATGCCATAAAACATTCGTAAAACAAATATATATATATATATATATATATATATATATATATATATATATATATATATATATATATATAATGTGCTTAATAGTGGTATCATAGTCGTCCGAAGGCAAATCCATCACTCATAGGTGAAGTTGTACGTCACTGGGTTACGCCAATTAAGAAAATATGGTCTATCACCCGAAAGTGAAGCTGTACGACTCTGGGTTACGCTAAAGAAGAAATAAGAATTGTACGATATTGGGTTACGCTACTGAAGAAAATATGGTCCATCACCTGAATGTGAAGCTGTATGACATTGGGTTACGCTAGTGAAGAAAATATGGTCCATCACCCGAAGGTGAAGCTGTACGACTTTGGGTTACGCCAGAGAAGAAATTACATATCACACCAACACTAGCCTTGACTAATGAAGCTGGGAATGCAATCATAAGGTACCTCAAACCTCAAAGCGCGTAAACTGGCCATAGACAAGTACGTACTCATGTTGTGTGTATGTGTTGTATGATTACTAAGTAAGCACAGAAAATATGAACATAGACTTTCCAAATCACATCATTGGAGTTCAATAGCTCAACCATCATATCATAAATCCACATAAGCATTCTAGCTCAAAAAATCATCATAAACCATATTCATAAATATTTCAAAGAACGTAAATTCAATAAAGCATAATGTTTCATAAAATATAAATCCAATAATTCATAATCATTTCATAACATGTAAAGTCATAAAATCATGCTTTTTCGTGTATGCATTCCTAACATTAAAATCATGCATTTAGAAAGGGGTCCACTCACTGATATTTTGTTACCAAAGAGCTGCTCAAAAGTAGGAAGGACAGGGTCACCTTAACAACGCACCTAAGCACATAAAATGACTAATTAGTAAAACCCTAATAAGACGATTGAATTTGAGAAAATAAATGGCAAAGTCAGATTCAGGACATTGAAAAACCTAAGGAATGACCTCGGGTTCTCCACGTGCCGCCACTTGCTGACACGGGGCGGGGGCTCGGGAGGCCACGTGCCACCCTACGCGTTCGTGGCGACAGGTACAATAAGAATAAACTAAGGAAATGAGTACGCGTCATGACAAAAAGGTTAACGAAAATCAACATTCGTGTCCCAAGGGACATTTGATAAATTCACACCATTAATATTAGAAAAACGTAAAATTAAGGATGGTGTATTACAATAAACTTGACGAAGGCCACCAAAATCTGACACAAACTAAACAAAGAGACTATTCATTAGCCGTTTGGATGGTCTCTAGCTCCTCAACAACCACATCGTCTTCAACAGCGTGCACCACCACAGATCCTCAACTGCTTCATCTACAGCAGTCGATCACCTTGTGCATTCCATTCAAACGCAGGTAATCATAAATTAAATAATTTAAATTCAGGAAAAGGATGAGAGCAAATTAACAAATTAAAATTACAACATGATTAATTGCAGCGACCATAGTAATAATAAATTTAAAAAATAAAAATAGAAGATGTACATGAGGTTACAAATTCGCAATAATCATGAAAATTAAAATGGGTCCGGAAACCATGAAAGTTCTATACAGTATTCGTGTATGCAACAACAATTTCTGACTAGTTAACCTCCCTACCAAAATAAGAAGAAATTTAAGCCTTTAATAATCCTAATTAGCTAGAGAAACAATAACTAAGCAGAAGGCGGCGTGACTTGTTTTTGAATGAATCTCAAAAGTCCCACAAGTCTTCAATATCGGAAAGGGGGACAACAGATGGATCCTGATCATAGGATGAGTTGTTGGTGCTACCCAATTCTTGCTTTGAAACAAATGATGATGATATTTCGTTAGTGTTCATATCCGTGCTCAATCCGGTGTCTTGGGAGAGGCTAAACATAGACTGGTTGGTCGAAAACTGCTCGACCTTGCACTTCCTGTCTAAGCCTCCTCCTCCTAAGCCAGATGATGATGTCTCAATATTATTCATCTTGTTTTTGTTGTTGTCTTTAGCTATTGCTCTTGGAATGGCCTGATCATTGTCATCATGGTCACTACTAGTACTAGTACTTGTTCGAAACACGGACCCTTGCCCTTGAGCACCTCTCATCATCCCTTGTTGAAAATAATCAGAATTGCTCATCATCTGATTTGGCTGGAAATGAGAGAAACTAGAAAGATTTTGAAACTGGTGATGCTGATGGTTATGATAAAGAGGTGGAGGATATAACATGTTGGAAGGGGAAGGGTTACTGAGACTACTGGCTTGGTGACTGTTGTAGTTACTGGTAGGATGCAGCTGAAAGTTGTAACTCTGCTTGAGGGCTTGAACGCCGCCGCCTCCCCCCAATGAAAAGTAGTTGAGGTAACTGTTAGTGCTGATTCCATGATGATCCGATGGTGGTGCCACAGTGATAATGGGATCGGGCTTGAAGTCATTGTCTCCACAGCCTGAAGAATGTTTGTTGGTCATGATGTTGGAAGTACCAAGAGTAGGATCCATAAGAGGTGGGAGGGAAGAACAATCCAGGAGATCATGATCTCCAATATTCCCAAAAGAGTTCATCCTAGTTGGGCTAAGGGTTTTTGTGAGTCCCATGTTCTTGTGGAAAACCCTGCACACAACCCATTCATCCTGCAGCAACAAACATGTACAAAAATAAGGTTAAAATAAAATAAAAAATAAAAATGATTGATTTTCAAATATTGATAACTTGCAAAAAAAAAAAGAAAAAAAAAGGAAAACAAAAGAAACTTAGATTTTGAAAATTAAAGTAAAATCTAGCTAAAAGCCCCAACCCCTCCTTGAAAGGAAACTCTCAACCAACATAACAAAATTCAAAAGGGGGCCAGGGATGTTCAATAGGTATAAAATTAAAAATAGGTAGGAATAGGATTTTAATTACCTTTGCAGCCTTGGAGAGGTTATTGTAGGATGGGATTTTGCCATGAAGCCTGTATTCATGCATGACCCAGTTGGTCTTCTCTCCTTTGGGGGCTCTCCCTCTGTAGAACACAAGAGTCTTCTTCATCCCAACCAGGCATCCTCCTCCTGCACCTTTCCCACCCTGCTGGTGCTGCTGCTTTTTAATCTTATTGAATATCTCTTTATCTTTTCCTGTGGCCTTCCAGTACCCTGATTCCGTCGCTCGATTCGTCCTCATCCCCGTCGGATACTTCCTGTCTCTCTGGCAGAAGAAGTACCACTCCTTCTCTCCCATCTTTGCTTTTTCTGCCCAAGTTATATATATATATCCATATATGAAAATTCATTATACATATATATATATATGTATATACACTGACCCGAATTAACCATGGAAGACAAACAAGTAATACTTACTCGGCAAATCCCAAGGTTCGCACTTGTTCAAATCAGCTTCGCCAATTGCAGCAGCTTCGAAGCGGCTGTTGATGACCTTCTTTATGAGATAGCTAGTTATGATTTCTTCATCCGTGGGATGAAACCGAAAACCCGGAGGCAACCCCTTGAGCTCGTCTGATATTCCTCTTTTCACAACCATGCCTGTTTCTGTTTGTGCTTCCATCGACGGATCCATCTCTTCTCTTTGGTTAATGTATATGTACGACTGACAATTTCTCTTTTTATATATGTATAAGGGCTGCCTAGCAAGCTAGTTAAGATTAAGCAAGAATACAACAAAATCCAGTATTCTCAACCAACAATTAATTTCAACTACAAACCGAAGAAAAGAAAAGGAAATTAACGACTGAATCTGCAGCGAGCCGATCGAGAGCGGAGGTTAGTATTAAAGTGGAAAGAGGGAGAGAGACAAGTCGGAGAAGAAGAAAGGAAGGAAGGGTAAGAGAGCAGTTAAGAAAATAGAACAAGGAAAAAAGAAAGAGCTTTTATAGAGAAGGCAAGAGACGGATTTCTTCTCCAAAACAACTCATATTCTCAAGATCCGTGGTCCGCAAGGCACCTACTGGGGAAGCCACATAATTTATTATTATTATTATTATTATTATTATTATTATTCCATTATTATAATTAATATGTACCGTTTTGTTTTGGTTTTTGGCGAATTCGCGTAATCCGATTAGAAATAAAAACAAACGCTAATGAAATGCATAAAAAAGGAGTTTTCTATGTTGGAGGGACCCATGTTTCCATCGTACCCAGTACTCTTTCACATTGGCTATTAATTTGAATGAAATAAATTTGAAAAAAGGGCCTTTATCGGAAGCTTCTGAATGTAACCTCTTTTGGAATTTGATTGCATCACATGTTCCAATCAGTTAAAATCTATCCTTCATCCAAAAAGTCTCTATTCAAAGCTGTGGAAAAGGTTCACAACTTGCTTCCTCTTTTCATTCAATCGTTTATTTTCTAGAACAGTATATATATACATGTACATACATTAATTAATATAGCTAGGTTACTAGGTAGGCCTGCTATACGCGTTTAATTATCAGCTTTAATTATGATTTTTTTTTCTTCTTCTAATTAGTACTTAATTTAAGAGGTGCTCATCATGAGTCATGAGTCATGAGTAAGGTATTAAATATCGATGATATCAAAAATATCAGTAGTTTAAAAATACGAAAATTTTGATGGAAATATTGGGATATTATCGATATCGATAAAAATTGAATAAAAATCACGAAAATTGTAAGAAAAACTTGAAAATTTTTATTAAAACTTTGCAAGATGTTTATTTAGTCAATTATCTATTAGTTTATCACACAAAACGTGGATTTAACTGATTTAAGTTGATTATATAGCGAGCTGGCAAACATTGTGAGTATAGAAAATATGTAAATATTTTAGCATATTTTCACAAAAACATAAGTGATATTGGTGGTCAAGGTGTTGAAGGAGTAAAATGAAAGGTGTTTGAATTCCCTTGGTGTTTTTTTAAATATAGAAATTTAAAAAACACGAAAATTTCGATGGAAATATCGATGACATCGGAAATATCGGTAGTCCAAAAACACAAAAATTTCGATAAAAATATCGAGATATTATGAATATTTTATACTTTGGTCATGAGTCATGAGCTGCTTCAGAACTCATGTAAATCATTTTCCGCATACAGATACAGTTTCGAAAAAGTAAATTAAGTATGCACATCAACGGGTCCACATATGTGCCCCCATCTCTAATGTTTCTGTAGCAATTATGTAATATCATATATATGCATAACATGACAGAGCATGAAATTATTAATTAATTAATTGATAATGGATAGATGGATGCATTCCCCACAAAGGTTGGGAATTGTCTGCCCTCCACTTACTATTCATTTCTCATCTCTTTCTATTTGATCGGTCACGGTTAAGTTATGTCAATATTTTATATTGATTTTTTTATAGAGATAATAAGACCAAAAGTAATAAGAATAAAAAATATTAACATGACTTAACTATGATCGTTCAAATAAACAGAGATGGGAATAAAATAGTAAGTGAAGAGCAGACAATCCCCATTCCCCCACAAAATGCAAAACGGGAAAACGAGTGCCCAATAAAGCGAATCTAGCTAGGGGAAGTCAAAAGTGCTACGAAAAAAAGAACGAATTTCCTAAGAATTTTCCAGCTTATTAGTAGCTGGCATTTTAGGGAGAACATGATCGCTTGATCACGATGATGAAATGAATATATTGTAAATCTTTTGCTTTCATATCTTTTCTTCTTTTGTTTTTCAAATTTTCTTGTATCTTTCATGTGTTTGAAAGTACAATGTAGTAAAAAATTAAAATAAATGGGAAGTGATTTTTGTATTCACTTTTTCTCCTTTTAATATTTTATTATTATATATATATAGAAGAATCAGTGCATATATACGGAAACGAGTAACATGCAAAAGAAAATGAGAGGTAGATTGTCTGCCCTCTTTTTATTATTCATTTCTTATCTCTTCTTATTTGTGCGGTCACGGTTAAACTATGTCAACATTAATTTTTTTAATAGAGATAATAAGACAAAAAATAATAAGAATATAAAATGTTGACGTGACTTAACCGTGACCGCACAAATAGGAAGTGATGGGAAGGGGATTGTAACTAGAGATTAGACAATCTACCTCCAAGAAAATGAGGGATTTGGATTTTCTGCCCTCCGACTTTCCATCCCCTTCTATTTGAGCGGTCACAGTTAAGTCATGTTAATATTTTATATTCTTATTGTTTTTTTTTTGTCTTATTATCTCTATAAAAAAAATTAATATAAAATGTTAACGCGGCTTAACCGTGACTGCTCACATATGAGAGGATGGGAATTGAGAGGGCAGACAATCCAAGTCCTAAAATGAGAATGTAAGAATCTTTACAAGAAAAGCAAAACGAATTAAATTGGAACCAAGGTATTAAACATCGATGTTATTGGAAATATCGGTAGTCCAAAAACACGAAAATTCGATGGAAATATCGGGATATTATCGATATTGATAAAAATTGAATAAAAACCACGAAAATTGTAAGAAAAATTTGGAAAATTTTATTGAAACTTTGCAGGATGTTTATTTAGTTAATTATCTATTAGTTTATCACAAAAAAATTGGAAGAAAATGCATTGCATGATGGATTTAACTGATTTAAGTTGATCATATAGCGAGTTGGCAAACATTGTGAGTGTAGAAAATATGTAAATATTTTAGCATATTTTCACAAAAACATAAGTGATATGGTGGCCAAGGTGTTGAAAGAGTAAAATGGGAGGGGTTCAAATCCCCTTGATGTTTTTTTTTAAATATGGAAATTTAAAAAACACGAAAATTTCGATGGAAATATCGGTAGTCCAAAAACACGGAAATTTCGATGAAAATATCGAAATATTATGGATATTTTATACCTTGATTGGAACAACTATTAGTATAAATCGAATTTAATACACTATTTTCATGTATTTGTCTGAACACTTCAAACTAGCAATGCATCCCACTGACTAAATCTGATAAGCAACAGTTTAACTGGATTTGGCTGTTTTTTTTTTCTTTCAGCAAGAAAAGAAAGGGTGGCTGATGGAACTTAATTAATGGTGAAAAATGCCACAAAACCTATTTTATCAAATCAAATATGGCTTAAAATTTTCAAAGACTAAAAAACATTCGCTTAAATCTCTTTTGCATTGCAAGGTGCAGTTCATCACGGAGACTGCTTTTTCATATTCGCATACGGTACTTTACGTTTGATAAATTTTTAAGTCAAACATGGAAATAACATAAATTGAGTGACGTGAAACACGTGCGGTAGCTAGCTAACCTATGCTCTGATACTATTGAGGTTCCTTTATAAAACCAATGACAATATCAGGAGTAACTCAGCTCCTTCTAAACCATTGCAAGGTTTGGTCCATCACCTATATAAGACTTTGTCCTTCATAGTTTCACATAACCTATTGATGTAGCAAATTTTTAAGTCAAACACATGAACAACATAAATCAAGTGAGCATCGTAAGCATTGAGCTTCACACAATAGACAATTTGATTATGATACTACGAAGAATGTTAATGTTCAAACACAAAAGTAATTGATGATATAAAAAGTAACTCAATTCCTTATATATCCTTACAAAGTTTGTTTTCCAACACGATAAATATTTTTATTGGCCCAATAAATAAAAAGAATGTGGGAGGTCCCGTAGTTGATGTTCCGAGTTAGTGAGTCTGCTTGATTGTGGCCACATGCATGATGAAATTCCCTATAGTCTTTCCAGACCTATAATGAGTGGATAATCGTAGTTTGCCAACAGTTATCCCTATATTCAAAAACTGAAAAAGTAGCCATATGATATATGATTAAAGAAAATGTAAAAAAATAATAATAAATAAATAGAGATTATTGCCGACAGAGAAAATCAGCCGGCTTTTGCAAAATTAAACATCGCCTCGTTTATTGGTGTCTTGTGTTCTTGTATGATTGTATCAAAATTAGCACTTGCATCGAAAATGCAACTAGCCCCCAACTAACCAGTGGTTTCAAATGAAATATGTCTTTAAGTTACAAAAGATAATGATAGAAAGATTAAATTTGTAAATTAAATGATATGTCACTATTAAAAATGAACACGTTTATCAACGTTTAAATAATAATTCAATCATGAGTTTTCATGTCATTTAGTTTACAAATTTTGTCTACAAATTTAATCTTCTTTGCATCACTCTTATTATTAGCATTTCACCATTACAATTACAATAAATTAATCAAAGACGATCAATGCCCATACAATTAGACCTATTCTAACCTTTAGAGTAAACTCAAATTTTTAGATCTAAACCTACCCCATTTTACTCTAACCTTTGGGCCAAATATGAGTTTTAACCCAACTCATTTTTAGGCAATTTAAGCTAGAATTCCCCTTGAGTTAGTGCACTAGCCCACTATATATGTGTATTTTTTTATTTTATATTTATAAATTCATTAAATTTAATGGCTAAAATCTAATTTGATCAAATATAACAGTCTAAATTTAAATTCAACAACTAAAATAATTACAAACAATTCTTTTCTGTGTTTTATATTCTTTCATAGTGCTTCACCAGTTTTATAGTATCGATTTAGTGATTGTTCAATATTTATCGGAAATTTAAATATTTTTTAGGTTAAAATGTTCATAAAATTAAATTAGGATAATCTACATAATTTATTTATTAAAAAAATTTATTTTAAGAAAAAATTATCTTAAATTCATTTTTTTTAATAATCTCAGACTAAAAATTTAACCTATACGGGTTGGAGCAGAAAAACAATTTCTAAGTTAAAAAATTTAGGTTTTATAAAATTGGTCTTATGAAATTTTGTGTTTGTTTGGGAGTTTTTTTTTATTTTATTTTTAAAATGGTTAAAGTGCTTTTGGATATTTTTAAAATTAGTTTTTAAAAATAATACAAGTAAATCCTTAAAAACACTTGAAATATTTTGTGTAGAGAGAAAAATTTAAATACGATTTTATTCTAAAATATTTTTTCAATGCGCTTTCAATTACTTATAAACACTTTCAAGTTTGCATTAAAGTACAGTTAGAGTAGACTGGTGGGGTATGATATACACACGCCCCATTTTACTTCTCTCACATCCTTCTAATTTTCGATCGTCGGATTGAATGAATTGAAGAAGATCAAATGACAGAAATTAATAAGAGGTGTGGGAGAAATAAAAATGGGTGTGTGGATAGCACACCCCTAGACTGGTGGCCAACCAAATACATCCCATCTCACCCCACGTGTTGACATCCTCTCTGCTTAAATTTTTTTTTTCCATGCTGAGCTGGATATATTTTTATTTTATCATAATCAATTCTCCAAATTAAGGGGATTGGATCTCATCAAGATCCACTTGTGAGGATCCTAGCCATTCATTATGTATCGTTCGATTACAAATTATTTAATTTTTTTTAAATTTAAACACAAATAATATCTGACGAAAATTGACCACACGATATACGATAAAAGGTTAAGATGTAAAAATCTCTAAAATCCCACAAAGTGAACCCAGAGAAAATCCTCTTCCTAAAAGTAAGGGTAAATTACATTTACCCCCTCAGGTTTGGGGTAATTTCAATTCCTTACAACATTTTAAAACATTTCAATTTCATACATCTGTTATAAAAATCTGTTAAGTAAACCATTAAGTGAAGACGTGGCAAATATGAGATCTACATTTGTGCTGATGTGGCTGCCACATTTGTGCCACGTGGCAAAAAAAATATTTTGTTATACATTTAAAATATAATAATATTTATCCTATTAAAAAAAATTCAAACATACCCAGAAAACCAGAACTCCCTAACCCACTTCTCCATCTCCTCCCTCCTTACCTCTCATCCATTCTCTCTCCCTAGACCCACTCCTCCCACAACACCCTCACCTCTCTAGCAACCCCCTACCCTACCCCCACCTCCCCCGTCCCCACCCCACCCAAAACCCCAAATAGTCATAGTTACATACATGGCGGTCAGAGTACTGGTGCTTGGAGCAGAAGAGCTCGCCACACTGGCATCGGAATCCGGTCAACCCAACCTTTCTCTAGCATCCGGAGCACTGATTGACCTATTCTGCGATTTGCCTGATCTTGCTATATCTGACGTCTTTGTCTTCTGGAAGGTCTCGGTTGCGACCTCGAAGCTGAAGGTGGGTCGAGGGATGAAGAGGGAGGAGTGGGTTTGGGGAGAGAGAATGGATGAAAGGTGAAGAGGAAGGACATGGATAAGTGGGTCAGGGTGCATGGTTTTGGATTTCTGGCTATGTTTTGTTTTTTTATTTATTTTTAATAGGGTAAATATTATTATATTTTGAATGTATAAAAAATTATTTATTTTTACTATGTGACACAAATGTGGCAGCCGCATCAGCACAAATGTAGATTCCATATTTGCCATGTCGTCATTTAACGGTTTACTTAACAGATTTTCTAACGAATGTATGAAATTAAAATAAAATGATAAGTAAATGTATAAAATTAAAATATTTTAAAGATATTGTAAGTAATTAAAATTAACTCTAAACTCAAGAGAATAAAATATAATTTATCCTAAAAGTAATGAATTCCTTAACCGATGACCCAGTCTCTGTTTAGCCTGAGGCCCATAGTTTAGCCTGAGGCCCATAGTTTAGCCTGAGGCCCATAGTTTAGCCTGCGGCCCATAGTTTCTTCTCCTGCCACCTCATTGAGTCGTCAATAGTCACCACCTTCCCAAAAACCCAAATTGTACTTATTCCAGATAAGAAAAAAAATCGTAGAAAGACGTAAAATAAGGAAGTAATTCCGGCAGATTAAATCACTTTAATAATCTTCTAAAGAAAATAAAATTACTTTAAACCCGAAGGAGAAGAAATGTTCAAACGCGTAGGCGTGGACCCACCAAACCTTAATAAAATTGGCAGCTGAATATTGTTATTACTAGTAGGAGGGAATACGTATTTCCTCGAATATATTGGATTGGAATACAAGGCTTGAGAAAGTGCTGTAAGCTTGTTTTGCATTTGCCAATCTCTCTCTCTCTCTCTCTCTCTCTCTCTCTCTCGTATGACTATTGACTTTTGTACAACCAACGAAACTGCAATGCAAAACCTAAACAATTCCCATACATTTAGTTGACATTTTGTGACGACACATTATCTCTCTCTATTCCATGATCAACAATTTTAATTGCTTGTCCACAGCCAAGTTGGTTACAATTATTAAGGTATGTAACTAGGGAAGGATAAATACCCATCGATTGCGTTTAGATAAATTTATCCGCGAAATTTAAATGGACAGTTATGGGTATTAATCGCGATTATAAATAGGTAACCGTTTACCTATTTATTTTATATATGTAAAATTAACACAAACCATGTTTCCTATCAGACAAAAGTTAGATCAATGCTATTGACTATAGTGCATGATTTTTGTAGCTAATATAATATAGTTTTCCTTAACCACTTTAAATTTCACGGTCCATTATATATATTATGTTAATACATTACATTCCGAGTTAAATAACTCAAGAATACTATTTTTTAACAATTTTTGTAACTTAAGAATACTATTTTTTAACAGTTTTTGTAACCCAAGAATACTTAGCAAATTTTATATTACGTTCATCGCTAACTGTTAAAAATATCATCTGTAAACTATTATTTCAATTATTGGAATGGTACAAGGACTTAAAAAATTAAAATGCAGAAATTTATGATAATGTACCTATAACGGTGTTTAATTGTTAGAAAAAAGAAAATTATGACAAATTTTTCTTTTTTAATTTTCAAGTTGTTAACAAAAAGGTAGACAGGTGAAATATGAGTAAATGGTAAAAAAGAAAGGATAAACAGGTTAAAAATGATAAATGGGTAAACGGGGTACTAAACAGTTATGGTTAAATGGGTACACGGTTATGGGTATGGTTAACTGTTTATAAATGGTTATGGGTATGAGTATAACCATTTAGGCAATTACCCAACGGGTAAACGGTTATGATGGTATAAGAATTAATGGTTATGAATAAATAACTGCGGTTTCCCGCCCGCCATAACCATTGTCCATCCCTATATGTAACTCACAAATATGTATAACTTGAGATTTGAGAATTTACATGCTTGGGCCATATGGCCAATCTTAAACCCTAATCAATTCTATGATATTGTAGATTTTTTTTTTCTATGATCGATTAGGCAAGTGGGATCTGCATCAACATCACCTATTAATATTATTAATTAGTATTGAATTCTTAATTACCTTTACTTATGAAAATGTAAGCTCGATCATCATCACCCCTTGCCCTTGTCCTTGTCATCTTTCTTAATTATACCTATTTGTTTCACGGAATAGGACAGTTGGCTCTCATTCAGACAGAGAGGGGATGACAAATCCACCCATATATATCTCATTCAGTTGAGTTAAGAGGGGAAAACAAATAGAAAAAACAACTTTGGATATAATATAATATAGTTGGATTAAGATAAAGGGAAATTGATCGTTTATTATATGAGTTGCTGATTAAGAATTTAATGTGGTATTTTGATTCATTAATAATGTGGCGCATTGCTATCATGAGAAGAGACTTTTGAAGAGAGTTTATTGATAAACAATAAAAATACAACATGTAATGGGGGATATGAGGTCAGCAACTTGACCATTAAAGAATTCATAAAAACTAGTCAAAACCTCTTTAGCAAAACCTATTACAAGGAAGTTTAGAAATGTTTAATTAATTAAAAGGAGAATTAATGAAAATAACTTCAAAATTTTGAATTTTAACTAAAAACTACCTAATAAGTTTATTTAATGGTTAGAGCAAATCTAACAACAAAACAGCCCAACAAGTTGGCCCAAACAATAAGTTTCCAATTTTACCCCTAATGGAAATCCTTTGCCCGTTTAATCTCCCTTTCTTGATCTCTCTGCCGATATCCCTTTCTCGATCTCTGCACTGCACAGAAACAATTGTCTATTTTCGTTTTGTTCACTCAGTCTCTCTCATTCTCTCTACTCTCTATTTTCGTTTCCAATTTGATTGGAATTCAACCATTTTTCCGAATAAAAGGGTTGAATTTCTAATAGGTGAGATTTCAACTAAAGAGGTCAGTTTCGGAGAGATTTGTTGTGGGTTTTCTAATTTTTTTTTAATCTGGTGTTGAATCTGACATTTCTATAATACGGGTCTGGTATAATTTAGTCTCAGTTTATCTGGGCTTGATTTTAATTGTGGTTTTCAAATTGAATTTCTTATCTCTTATTTGATGTGAACTCATTTTTGGGTATTCTGTTGTTGTATAGTTGTAGACTCTTCCTTCTTCTTCATCGGAAAATCAATGCAGTCTCTTCCTTCTTCTTCATCCATTCCAAGCCTTACACAAGGAAAGCGAATGACGCGGCAGGACGTAGCATTTTAGTTGATTTTCCAAGAGGTGCAATACTCTTTTAAATTTGCAATACTCTTTCCAAGCAGTGCAATAGAAACCGCACTCACCTCCCTATCAACTTTGGTATTCCAAATTGGTATTGGGCATTGTAGAAGTCTGCCATCAGACTTGTGTGGAATGGATTTGTGTTTCCAAGTCAACAACTTGAAAGTAATTCCATTAAAAAAAAAGGCCAATTTTTTTTCATGATCCTTGTGGTGACACCCTACTTTTAAATAGACCCCTGTGGTGAAAAAGCTATTAATTGTAGTCATGTGGTGAAATTCGTTATCAATCACAGTCCAAATTGGATTTTTCCTCATTCTTCTATAATTTGTAAGGGAAAAATTGTTATTTTTGTTTTTATTGATTCAATCAACCAATCATAAAGCGCCATATGGACATAATTTTTTTTTATTTTAAAAACTTTTAGAGCTACAATAAAAGAATAAATAAACAATAAAATTACAAGGTTCATATTATCAGACTTTCTTATTTCAAGAAAGCCAAGAGTTCAAATTCAAGATTTAAAAATCACAAAGTACCTTGCCGTGTTTAGGTTGGAATATAAGTTATTATGCAAACATTGAATTTAGTTTCATTTTAAAAAGAACAGTGGTGGACAAGATGGCTAGGGTTACATGAGAGAGAGGGAGAAGGTAGTGGGTGGTCGTTGTGGCCGACAATGGTAGGAATTGGGGAGGGATTTCCATTTTTTTCCCCTCTATTTTTGTTGATTATAAAAAAGTAGAATTACCAAAAAAAAAAAAAAAGAGAATGGAATGACCTTTTTACCTCTGCATGTGGATGAGATTTTGACATGAATTTCAATTTGGACTGCGATTGATAATGAACTTCACCACATGGTTAAGATTAACACTTTTTTCACCACATGGGTCGATTTAAAAGTACTGTCTCACCACAAGGATCAAGAAAAAAATTTAGCCAAAAAAAAAATTAAATAAACAACTTGGAAGTAACCCGAAAGCTATTTAGGGCTCTAATCTCTTTTATTTTTGAAGCTGAACCAAAATAACTTACATTATTTCTGAAACTAAACGAAAATAATTCACACTATTTCTGGAACTACAGCAAAATTACACACTATTTCTGAAATTGAACCAAATTACCACACTATTTCTGGAACTACAGCAAAATAACGCACACTATTTTTGAAACTAAACCAAAATAACCCACACTATTTCAGAAAGTTAACCAAATAAACACTATTTCTGAAGCTGCAACAAAACAACCCACGCTATTTTTGAAACTAAACCAAAATAACCATACTATTTCTGGAATTGCAGCAAAATAACACACATTATTTTTGAAATTGAACCAAAATAATCCATACTATTTTTGAAAGTACAGCAAAATAACTCATACTACTTCTGAAATTACAACAAAATAACCACACTATTTAAAAAAATGAACCAAAATAATCCACACTATTTCTGGAAGTGAACAAAATAAACACTATTTTTAGAAATACAATAAAATAAGAACGAGACTAAATGACAAAAGATGCTCACTTTGCACTCTGCAATCATTTCCTATAATAGGATGGTGAGGGAGAAGGGATGGGGAGCCAACCAATTACAAAAGATGCTCACTTTGCACTTTGTTCAATTTAATAAGTAGTCAGTGTTCAGTTTAAGAAATAGTGATAGTAACCGTGTTTAGTTCTAGAAATAGTCAGTGTTCAGTTTACGAAATAGTGATAGTACCAGTATTCAGTTTAAGAAATAATCAGTGCTCACTTTAAGAAATAGTGATATTATAACGTTTAGTTCTAGAAATGGTTAGTGGTTAGTTAACAAAATAGTGATAGTTCCAGTGTTCAGTTTAAGAAATAGTCAATATTCAATTCTAGAAATAGTCTGTGTTCAGTTTAAGAAATAGTGATAGGACCAGTGTTCAATTTACGAAATAATGATATTACCAGTGTTCAGTTTAAGAAATAGTCAGTGCTCACTTTAAGAAATAGTGATAGTATCGTGTTTAGTTCTGGAAATAGTTAGTGGTCAGTTTACAAAATAGTGATAGTACCAGTGTTCAGTTTAAGAAATCGTCAGTGCTCACTTTAAGAAATAGTCAGACGAGAAAATCAAGTTAACTGTGTGGATGGATATCTCATGTTACCTTGCTGCCATTGTAAAAATATCAAATTAAACAACTCTCTCAGTTCGTTGTTGTTGTTTTTTTTGTTTTTGTTTTTTTTTTCTTTTCATTTTCTTGAATTATAATTGCAGGCCAATTGATTCTATATATAAGGTAGATAAATTCGGCATTCCTCCAAGAAAAAAGATCAGTGTCGAAACTAAGTCATCGATATAAGCTCCCAACATGAATGTGGAAATAGCAAATTTTGTCAAATCAGAGGTGGCATGGATCCTTTACAGATCCAGCAGCTAACATATTTCTAAGGCAGCAGATTCTTCAGGTTTCACGTGGTTGTGGGAACCATAATCGGGCTCTTCTTACCGCTTGCTACGTATTGGGTGGTTTTGCGCTGGGCGACGAGCACGCTGTCTGCTCAGCAACGCCTCACTTGTTCTTGCTGAGTTTTGCATAGGATTGGGTTTTCTTTTTGTTAGGGGCATTTTTGAAAACTTATTTTTGTTCATGATGGGCTCTTCAATCTAGCCCGTGTATAATTTAAGGGCCATGTCCCTATGGTTAATTTGAAGGTGCTTTTGGTTAAACAAAACTATAGAGTGATTTTTGGTTAAAATATTCTTGATCTAAGCCTTTTTCGTTAAAGCTCCCTTAATTAAAAACTAACTTTTTTTTTGTCTTGATAATGCAATGTACATCGACACCAAAATTTTAAATTATGTGATATGTCACCAATAGAAAATAAACTCTATAATCAACACTTAAGTGATAATTCAATCATCAATAACCACGTCATATGGTTTACAAAATATGATTTAACTTGATGGTCTCCTTAGCATTACCCAACTCCCTCTCTCTCTCCAAACAAAACACTTATAGCCTACATGCCTAACTGCCCCAACTATATCAGACAAAGAGTGTCTCCTAGAAAAGCTGTAAAATAGAGTTGTAGACTGTAATATCTTGAAAATTTTATTTTGGTTATTTTATGGCTACATCTAACCAGATTTCCTATGTACACTATAAAGGGATCAAGCCAATCGTAGTTTACATTATTCTTCTAGAACAACATATAAAATTTTTATCGCAATCCAACGGTCGGATCTCTGCTAATTACAAATTCAAGTGGCAGCTAGTGTTTGATTTTACAAACTTAGAAATTCAATTCGGGAAGATTTGGAAGTCGGATCCCCAATCTGTAAGTTTCTAAGTTACTTAAATATTATGTATTATAAGGTATTAAAGTTTGGTAATGATCCAACGGTCGGATCGTTGATTCATACTTTGATCAAGTAATGTGTCATAGTGAAATTAGGTTCAAACGATCAATCCACATCATACTAATATCAAATACAAAGTCAGGACATCTAATTGAACTTAGAAAGACATCGTTGGCCCACTGGTCACGTGCTGCCACGGGTGGCAGTTTCTGATGAACAGAAACCTAATTTTCTGACTAACTCCAAAAATTACCAAATTTCACAGAAATGTATATTTCAATGAGTAGGGCAAGTTTCATACCTATGGCCAAGTCCAATTTGGCCGAGAAAGGCCCCCAAATTCACTAAAACCCGCTGGAAACCTTAAGATGAGTGTTCTTCTATTCGACTTCCTCGATGTTCCAACGCCCCTACAACTGATTAAGTCTTGTTCCTGGGTCCAAGGGGAGTTGATTAAGGGTGGTGGTGGGTGGTGAAACTCGCCGGAATGGCTGAATTTTCGTCGAACACCTCTGGTCACCCGCACAGTTTTTACACGATTTTTTACTTAAAAACCCACAATCTTGAGTGAAAATGGTAGGGGGGATGTTGTAAAAGAGATTGTAGATGTTGGATGGTGGTGATTCAACGGAAGAAATGGCAAAAATCGTCGGAGTGGGTCGGTTTGGGTGTGCGGGTGCCCAGCAACAAGAAGGCTGTGAGCTTCTTTTTTTTTTCTACTTTTCCAGATTGATTACCTCCCCCTTTCTGATTGGTACCCTTTCTCCTTTTCTCTTCTACACTTTCCCTTTTTTTTCCTATTCCCCGCTGCCATCTAGTAGCTTCTCAAAAAAAAATTTCTTCAAACAAATAAAACGTCTCTAATTTCTTTGTTATAACACCATTTTACGAACGGTTTTCGCCTACACGCTCGTGAGATCGAGCTTTATCCAAATATGTCAAGAAACATGGCAAAATATATGAGGATAAAAATAAGTCCTCATAAAATTACGTTTAGTCAACAAGGGGCATTTTTGTCATTTCACTTTTCAATAAAAAAAAATTTCCACATTTTTCTATATTTTAAAATTTTCAAGGTATTACATTCGACCCCCATTAAAATAAATCTCGCCCTCGGGATTTCTACCCTTGAATAACGAAAAAGGAATTAATGTCAATTCCACCATTCTATTTTTTAGTGAATAAAATCATAACCTTAGTGTACGATTTTATTCAAGCTCCAAAAATAAATAAATCAACGATTAACTCATCTATACTCAGATTTCCTACCACCCTCATTGGTAGAATAAATATAAAAAAATTTAGCCATACACATTGGCAAAATAAATATCAGAATATAAAGCTACCTTTACCATTGGCTAAATTAATACTAACATAAAAACCACAATAAATACCAGAATTTCAAGCTAAACAATTAAAATTGGCAAATCAAATATAAGAAATTCCAGCAAAAATCATTGGAATTTCCAATCACAATCATTGGTAAAATCACTTATCATTATTAGCTATACACATGCATCACCATGATTCCCTCTCAAAGCTCGTGTGCCGACATAATTCAACCTGATGATCTGTCCCGCGACCAATTACCCTCACTTCAATCTGACCACAACATTATGAAGTAGGGTAACAAGAATGTCCATTTAAGCCTACACCACAGATCCAAGTACCCTCCCCACGGGATGCGGTACAAGTTCGTCCGTGTAGGCCTCCGCCACATATCCAAGTACCTTCCCCACGGGATATGGTACACGTTCGTCTATGTAGGCCTCTAGAGGTTTAGGGGATCAAAGCCCAAGGCAGCGCACGGTGCCCCTTATTCCTGGTGCCTCTCAATCTAGGAATGTCCATTTCCAATAACTATACCACATAGACTATCCCACATGAGTAGCCCGTCCGTATAACTAGCACCCTCTGAAGGTTTAGGGGATCGAAACTTAGGGGAACCTCACAATCCCTTTTCACTATCAGGTCATCCAAATCATCCATGGAACCAGCATTTCCAATCCATAGAACATGTACTCACATCCTTACACATGAGTGATTCACAATATATATATCTCACATATTCATAGAAAATATAAAATATTGCAGCCACAACGCAAATCATAATTTCCACTAACGAAATTTCATAATCACTATGGAAATTGCACCATAATCACAATGCAAATCATATATGTATCTCACATATTCATATATCACATGAATGCAACTATATTCACAAAATGCATTCACATAAATGCCTCATGATGCATAAACTTAATGAAATATTACAATATCACTGTGGTCATATTTCACATCATCAAAACACGAGAATATATATATATATATATATATATATATATTCACTTTCTTGCCATTGTGAGATTCATAATACATGTGTATTTCACATTAATGCCACATTAATCATAGAAATTATGAATAATGTAATATCAATGCAAATCATAATTCACATAGCACTTTGTTCACAGAAATTTATGAAATAATGCTTTCACATTGCATATCATATTTTCACAACAATAAGAATTCAAGAATATAACAAATTGGAAAGTAGGATCATTTGCTATGATACCACTTTGTAACATCCCGAAAATTTTATTTTGGTTATTTTATGGCTGCATCTAACCCTCACGTTAGACTGCCTACGTACCTTACAAAGGGATCAAGCCAATCGTAGTTCACATTATGCTTCTAGAACAACATAAAAAAATTTCATCACAATTCGGCGGTCGGATCTCTGCTAATTATAAATTCAAGTGGTGGCCAACGTTTGATTTTACAAACTTAGAAATTCAATCCAGGAAGATCCGTACGTCGGATCCTTGTTCCGTAAGCTTCTATGGTCCTTAAATATTATGTATTATAAGGTATTAAAGTTTGGTAACGATCCAACGATTGGATCATTGATTCATATTTTGATCAAGTAATGTATCATAGTGAAATTAGGTTCAAACAATCAAGCCACTTCATACGAATATCAAATACAAAGTCAGGACATCTAATTGAACTTAGAAAGGCATCGTCGGCTCACTGGCTATGCACCGCCGCGGGTGGCGGTTCCCGGCGAACGGATACCCAATTTTCCGACTAACTCCAAAAATCACCAAATTTCACAGAAATGTAGATCTTAATTAGTAGAGCAAGTTTCATACCCGTGGCCAAGTCCAATTTGGCCGGAAAAAGCTCCAAATTCACTCAAACCCGCCGAAAACCCTAAGATGGGTGTTCTTCAATTCGACTTCCTCGATGTTCTAATGCCCCTATAACTAATTGGATATTGTTCCTGGGTCCAAGGGAAGTTGATTAAGGGTAGTGTTGGGTGGTGAAACTCGTCGGAATGACTGAATCGTCGTCGAACACCTCTGGTCACCCGCACAGTTTTTACACGATTTTTGACTTAAAATAGCTCGAAATGAGACGCAAATCGTCTCCAACTGAGGGCTTGGTTAAAAAGCTCGTGGGTCCTGCTGGGCCAAAAATGGGAAATCAGGCCAACCGGCTGCCCAATCCAACCAGCTAGCTAGCCCCGGGCTGACTCAAAATTCAAATGCTAACGACTACCTAGCGTTAGCATGATGCCAGCTAGCAACGACTAGCTGATGTCAGGTTACCGTTGGATTTGATATTTTTTTTCAAACAACTTTTTTTTTAATTTTAATTTTTTTCCTATTACTACCTAAGCCATTAAATAACATTAAACAAAATTAAACAACATTAGACAACATTAAACAACATTAAATAACATTAAACTTAAACAACATTAAGCAACACAATCTCCACCCTAGTACTACTTGGGAGAATTATTCAAATTTAAACAACATGAAACTTAAACAACATTAAAGAAAAACATTTAACAACATAAAACTTAAACACTTACTCCATGCTTCTTTTGGCCCAAAAAATGTGCAATAAGATCCTGTTGTAGGTAATTGTTTCTAGCACACGAACGTATCATCCTATGACACCTCATGTACTCATTTAAAGAGATATTACCAGTTCTTGGATCCAAAAGAAAATTAGGCCTATTATATATTTTTGCACGAGCCCTCATTGACCTATTTGGATCATCTTAGTCGTCATCAAACTCTAGCCATCTCGCTCATCCTCCACAATCATGTTGTGTAATATGATGCATAACATCATGATGGAATTCAATTTATCTCGACTCCACCATCTTGACAGTTCCTCAATGATATTCTATCGTACTTGTAGAATACTGAAAACTCTCTCAACATCTTTCCGATATGCCTCTTGGTGTAAGATAAACCACATTTGGGCGTAATCCACTGGGTTTCCAATTGCTTAGACAAGTGTTGCCCACTTCGGGTAGATGGCATTTGCCAAATAATACCCCATTTTGTACTAACACCCGTTAATGTAGTAGTCAAGTTAAGGTGATTTACCCTCCGTCAAGTTATTGAAGAGGGGTGAACACACAAGTACTGTAATGTCATTTTGGGATCCTAGGACTCTAAAGAAAGCATGCCAAATCCATGTGTCAAACGAGGCAACCACCTCTAACACAATAGTTGACTTTCTCGATCTTCCGCTGAAGCTTCATTGCTATCCGGTGGGACAGTTCTTCCACTATCAATGCATACAATCTAATGACCCTATCATGCTCGGAAAGCCATGGTCTTCAGCTTTGCGAATGAGCCGATCCAGATCTGCTTGATTTGGTTTACGGAGGTACACTTTTTTTATAAATATGAACAATTGTGTGACATAATTCAACAAGATTACCAAGGCATGTAGACTCAGACATACCATATGTTTCATCCATCGCATCAGCTGGGGAGGCATAGGCAAGCATTCGGAGTGCAATAGTAACCTTTCGATAAGGTGGGAAACCAAGGCGGCCGGCTCTGTCTAGCTTCTGTCGAAAGTATGGATTGACATGTTAGACATCATGAAGTAAACGCTCAAAGACATGACGCCTCATCCGGAAGTGACGTCTAAAATCTTCTTCAGTGTACACCGAGTTAGGGTTAAAGTAGTTGTTCATCAGAGTCTCATGTGCCATCTCTCTATTTCGTGGTTTGTAAGAATGACCAGTAATAGAGCCACCCCATTGAGGTTGTTCTTTAGTTGCCTCACACGTCATGACCAACCATTGCTACCATATATGTTGTGTTGCGCCATGCTTCATCTTCTGATGTGAAAGAAACTAACACACAAATTAAACCCTATTTTAGACAATTGTAGTATGCGTAAGTAGGGATCGTTCTAGGCTGGGGATTAGGAGGGAAGCTAATCTACACAAATTTAACTCAAAAACACAAAACTAGACTCTAATGACTCAAAACAGGAACTAAAGGGTGATTCAGACAAATTCTAACTTTAACTTGACTCAAAATACTAACGAGGAACAAGTTTGAATGAATTTTAATTAAACTAACACGACACAATGATAGGGGGTTTGATTTGGACGAAATTTAATTGAAACAAAGTAAAAACAACAATTATATTGAATTGTGGATAAAATACGGGTGAAAGGCTAGCTAGATGGTCCTTCTCCACACATGACACATATGCAACACAAATCGATTTCCAATTATTATTCCTATAAACCATGAATGACAATGCCCCAAGTTAACCGTGAAATGCACTAATTAACCCTCAAAATTTTCTAATTTCATTGAATTGGACTAAGTGACGCAACCGAATTATTCTTATCAAGTTCCCTATATGAACTGCATGATAGAGATACATATCAAAGATCATTAATTCTATGAAAATCATAAGCATTGACATGACATTCGTAACTATGAACTACATGATACTCCTGCTAGGAATTTACTTAATGCAATCGTGACTAGCAACCTCCACTACTTGTGAATATAAGTTCATAATGATTAGGTGAAATTCCCTTATATTCTAGCATCAAATCCCTACATGCAAACTAAGTAAACCTTCTTAATCAACATACAAGAGTAAGTTATCAATTAAACAGTTAAGTAAATTGCATTCACGATTTATGAAATAATAACTGGATGTAATCAATTCATATCACATATATGTTCATGGCTTCGAATTCACCTCTCGTTAAAATGAAATTAGTTCCGCATGTTTGCAATTAAACAAAGACAATTAAAATTAAACATTGAAAAAAAAAGATAGAATACACCTAGAAACGCTCCAACAATCCAAAGGTCTTGAATGGCAGGCACGGCTCCAAGCTCTCCTTCATTCCTTGCAAAGCTACGGCACAAAGTGTGTTTTTTCTGATTTTAGGCTCTTGTGTGTGTGGTGGTCAATGGTGCGGCATTGTGGTGTATTTATAGGCTGAGGGCACACGACACAAGGTAATTTTGGAAAAGGATTTGGCACTCCAAAGGTTGTGTTGAAAAGGGATTGCACAACACAAACCAACAGGGACATGGATATAGGGTGCGGCAGATTTCTAGGCTTCTAGAAAGGGTGGTGCGGCACTCTTTTAGGACCAAAAATAGGGCTTTTAGGACCAGGCTTTAGGTATCCTAATATAAAAATAACTCCCCCTTGCAGCTGGAATTAAGGTAGGATAGGATTGATAAGATTAGTTTGGATAAGATATGGTTGGATAAGGTTTGGATAAGATAAGGTTGTTTGGATAATGTTTCCTTCTTTTTAGCTGATTCCTTATCTTCCAAATCTTGAATTAATTTCTCCAAATGTTAAGCACATTCCTAGCCTCTCTTGAACTTTAAAAACGTCTATCCACCTTGCTCCATGCATATATTATCCATTCCCAGCCCAAAACTGCTCTAAAATGCTCCAAAATGCACTTTCTTGACACTTTTGCCATTTGGACCTACAAACACACCAAAATAACTTAAAACACTCTAATAAATAGAAACTAACTAAGTAAATGCAAGGAAATAGGCTAACAAAGTCGCATAAATATACTCCTATCATCTTCTTCATTGGACTTTTCATCTTACTGTCTCAGCTACGCCCATTTGTCTTCCAATTCAGAATTAGATGAGGACTCCTAGTTGGAATGTGAAGAGGATCCAAAGTTGGAATTCATTGCAAACTTGAATTGAAAGAAATGTTGGAGATGGCAAAGATGAAGGTGTGTGAATTATACCCCAATATCCACCCTATTTATGGACATTGGAAGCTGAAGATAATAAGTGCCACACAAATAAGATTTCTATCTAAAATTTGCACAACTAATTACATCTCGACATGTGGCACTTGAAATCCTATCCAAAAAATTATTGAGATTACATATCAACAAGAAATTTGGAGAGTTACTCACTTTAGCAACATGTGTCACTCAAACTCCTATCCGAAAAATTATTGAGATTACATCTTGAAAAATTATTGAGGTAGTTTAATTTAAGTAACCATATTAATTCAATTAAAATAATAAATTATGTTTGGCCTATGGCCTTTGGCCACCTCAGTTGGAGATGATTTTTTGTCACAAGGCTATGTTTGGCCTATGACCCTTTGGCCCCCTCAGTTGGAGATGATAAGAAATATGGCCTGACATTGTTAATTAAAATATTAATTTTTTGGAGGGCTATAGGGCTAAAGAGAGCCCTCTAGCCCTCCTTCGATTGGAGATAGTAGGCTAAAACTCTCCGAAGCATATACCATGAATATCAGAGGAATATTTCTCAATCAATCTATAAACTAGGTAACACTCTGCTAATAGGTTCAACGAACCTGGTGTTAGTCTAACTCCATTTGTCTATTTTCTTTGCGTGTGTAGGTTTTCTTCAATGCATTTCAAGGCGGAAATTTGTTGGAGATGAAAAATTAAAGAGATTAATAAAGTAATTTTTCTTTTTAAAATGATTGATAAGAAAATATTCAAAGTTTGTTTGTTAAACTAAAGTGTTGTTGGAGATGAAAATTTAAAGAGATATAAAGTAATTTTTTGGCATTGTTAACCCGCTAAACTAGCAAAACTTTAACAAAACTGTTAAAGATGTTCTAACGGACTACAACATCAAAAACAATGCCAACGATATTAAGAAACCTCTCTGCCTACGTCCTTACCATGAAAAAGTTAATCATCTTAATTGTTACATAGCTTAACAAAAGTGATATAGTCATTTGGTTTTTCAGTTTTAAGTTTGAAAACTTTGTGTAAATCTAAACTAAAGAGATACATGATCGAGTCATGGACAATCATAAATTTAAAACTGAATAGTTGTCTAATTCGACTTTTAAGTATAAGGTCTTAAATTCAACTCAATTTGGATGTATGAGGTCTTAAGTTCAACTCAATTTGGATGATGATTTGATATGATCCCACTATTTTAGAATATTGCCGCATAGCATCCTAGTTCCGGATTACAAGAATTCTGCCAAAGGCTAACTGGGAAAGCCATAGCCGTATGAGTCGTGTCTCCCAAGTCGGGAGGCCCAACTACAGCCCGAATGTGGTTAAATAGGTTAAGTTCTTGTTGAAGATGGATTACTTGTATTGCAAGTCATGTGATACGTACATAAAGTCTAAGAGCTCGTTTGGTAAGTTTCTATAACATAACTTTCTTGAAAAAAAAAGTGAGATATTGTTTGGACCCGATTTTACAATATCGGCCCGAGCAATTAAGGCCGTTGAATAAGTGGATATTGGACCGTTGGATGACAGGGTGGTTAAAATGGATTTTAGTTATAGTTGAGAAATAGTATTGTGATTTTAATCATGATATTATCTCTTAATATTAACTGGGATATTTTAACTTAATATTTAATATATCCAGCTAGTTGTTTTGGTTGATCTAGTCCATCTTCAGTTCAAAAGGGCTCATTATATCAATCCCCAGAAGCATACAACTTCCTGCGTGTTCTATTTCTGATACGAAAAGAGTGGTACAAGTCAAGTTGCCTTGGAATTTGGGTGAGATTGTTCCACGTGATTTTTCTTGGAACATGTTAATTATATTAGGTTGGCATGCAGATATGAACAAGTTGATATTTTCTTTGGTAAGTCAACAATTGCACTTGGACACTTTTTGTGGAAATATCAAGAGTCAGACTTGCATCCAAATTACCACGTGGCTGGGGGATAAACTTGCGTGCTTGGATTCTAGAACCTTGGAAGACATCAGATAAGTTGTAGCTTATCTAGCTGACGAGTTGAAAGGCCAAGGAACGAATCCCATGGATCAATTTGAAGGATATACCTTGGCGCCTGACGCGGATAAGTTCAAAATCCACAGGTTGGAGTTGCAATTAAACTCTGCAACACTTTGGCCGTGCTGAGCAAATACTCAACCCTATAAATACATGAGGTTGTGGAACGTGAGAAGGACCTTCAACACAACACACAAATCTGCCCTGCGCAATTTCTCGCTCTACGCGAAACCTCTCAACATCCTTGAGAATTTTATTTTATTTTTCGCCTCCATACCTTCAGTTTGGATAGACAGCACTGTGGAGGCAACCGGTAAACATCTTCAGTTTGGATAGACAACACTGTTGCCGTAGAACCAACCGTCCGTGAAGCATCTTCAGTTTGGATTGACAGCACTGCGACATGGTCGATTGGTTATTTATCCTAGTCTCGGCCGGCGAGGATTTTCGAATCCCCGTCGACAGAGGTCGTCTCATTAGCTTTCTCGACGAAGTGAGGTGTTACCAGGTTACTACATTCGGCACATTGAAAGCCGAATTTGAATCGTGAACTTCGTAAAAATAGCAGCCTTGTCTTCAGGCTCTAGAACCCAAAGGCCGAGAGGTGTTCCTTCCTCGGCCGCAGTTGCAAGATATAGAAGTCAGCCGCGCGCATCAACGCAACATCAAGACATTTTACTCCTCGGCCGAGCCCGGCCGACGAGTTGGCACGCCCCGCACACATTTGAAGGACGTAGTTAGTCTACTATTTACTCGGCCTGCGCGCCACGTAGGCTAGGTGATTTTTGTAGTCAACAGATATTTAATTTTTCATTTTCAAAATCTAGAATGAATTTGGTAATTTAATCAATGAAGATTTTCTAAAACCGAAAATTTTGAAATCATGTGTGGTAGCAACGTATGAAAATGGAATAAACAATATGAATGAAATGTTTTGAGGTCTTACCAAAATTATGTTCTTTTTTTTTGGTGTTGCCCAAAAGCAATGACGGTTTTTGATAAGGTGTGGTAGTTGAGGTGTAGGGGTAACAGTGTTGGCAGGGACGTCGATTGTAGTAGCAGTTGTGGTTGTGGTGGCAGTTGTGGTGGTGGTAATGTCGGTGGTGGTGTAAGGTTAGTGTTTGTAGTAGTAGGTTGTGATAGTCATTTTGTTCTCCACATGATTAAATGTGTATTGAAGGTTAAATAGTGTCATTTTTAAAAACTAATGAGGGTATTACATGAAATTGAAAATATTCATTAAAAGTTCCACTCCGTTTTTTATGAAAGCATCTTTAAAAACAACTTACATGCTCATTTTAAAAGTTATTGTCAAGAGGCCACTCCTTTTGAAATAAGGTGAATATTTTATTTTCCCACACTTTTTTACTTAAATATAACTGAAGCAATTTTTGGTAAAAAAAAAAAAATGGGGGCATTGATCTAGATGCTTAGTTTTCGAATTTCTTGGACCAAACAACTAAGACTTTTAGAGATTTGATCAAACTATTTTTTTTACAATTTTAATTAATTTATTAATTAGTCTCAAATTACACATATTGTCATTATAATTAATTTGCTAATTAAATCCTTTATATAACAAATTCCTAAAATCTTTCAAAAGAAGATATTGTTAATTTATGTCCCCTTAATTCAATATATTTCAAGGGGAACAAAAATAAAAAAAAAACTTCTATAATAACAACAGAAACAAATGTTGAATTGTGGGTTTGTAAAGAAGCGATGGTTTTGTTAAAAAAAAAAAAAAAAAAAAAAAACCACGATAGCATACCAATGCTCCAAATAATATTACATACATGATATTACATTGTTGGTATGTTATCGGTACATTATATAATTCAATTTTGTGTACAAATTAGTATTTTGATATGTTATTTATTTTTTGTTTAGATATATACCAAGCTACTGGTATGTATATATTATCATAATTTTAGTGTGTAAAAACCTAACGGCAAGTTATGTGTAACACTAAAACCTATCGGTATGTTTCAAGCCAATATGGTTCATTTCAATTCGGCTAGGTACATTTCAATTTAGTAAGCATACCTTTAATTCAGTATGATTACGTTTTAATTTAGCATAGTTATGTTTCAATTTGAGAATAAATTGTGTTGGTACATGGTACATTTCAATTCAAACATACTTGAATTTCTAGAGACGAAAATAAAGAATGAGAAATAACCATTAACGACAATAGTACAATAATGAAGAAAAAGTTATAAAAACAGAAATATAATTTGGTAGCAATGTAAAATGGAATACCAATATGAATAAAATGACACATCCCGACCCCGAATATTCACTAGGACTCCGAATCGAGCTGTGCTGGTCGACACTAGGAAGGTGACAAAGCCACGAAATGTAGTGATGTGAAAATTGTGAATAAATTTAAACCTAAGAATGCCTAAATACAAGTGTGCACTGGTAAGCGGGAATAAGCCCACTTCACACATGAGGTCAGAGCATAAGCAAGTATAGTAGAGTGGATAAGGATTATACCCTCAGAGGTAGCCACATATCCTAAGATTTGCCAAGAATCCTCATCGATACGATCGCTCAGCTGTTAAAACCTGGAGGGGCGCAAAGCAGAAAACGTGAGTGGGCAAAAACAAAACTTTTAAAACACATTTCTCTTTTTCAAATATAATAACCCATCACCGTAAAACCGGTATAATTTTCTAGAAATTAATAATACATACGTATATAGAAATCATGCTCGAAAGTAGTGAAAACTAAGTATATGCCATGTTAAATATCTCAACAGTGAATATGTAAGCCAAGCGATATAAATCAATGAAAAATGATGTGTTAGCCAGAGGCATCTAACGTAACCTGTACGGCTGAAACTATAGCTCATCTACCAGCTCCTACACACTAGTCAGAACCATCTAATATGGTCAGGACGACAGGCTGGGTGTAAATAAGTACTCTCAAGTGCTATAATCACGTGAAGGCTATGCGAATAATTGCGGGTCACCTACAAGTATAGGTGGTATGTACGACAGGGCTGTGCACCAAACTTGGATCCAAGGTGAGTGTGCAGTGCGGGAGGTGAACATCATGTGAAGGATTGCGCTCTGGCCACGGCCAGGAGCACTGACGCTGGGGTGCAAGATAATGAGCACTAACATCTAATCACAACCATACATAATGCCATCATTATCATTAATGTATATACTCACTTGAAGCTTACCTGGCCTCCGCAACATCAATGAATATTATACATATCTATATTAATGCATATACTAAAATGTAATGCAATTGACATGGCATTTAAAAATGTAATTCCATTTAAAACAATCCCTGGGAAAATGTGAAGTGTATATACATACATACATATATATATATATATATATATATATATATATATATATATATGTATAGAAAACAAAAGCCCACTCACCTGAGGTCTGCGCTACACTCCCTAGCATGAATATCGAAATGTCTCGAACGATCGTCGCCTAGAGCAAATATCAAATCACATCTCAGAATCCTTACTGATAGAACACGTAATTTACATAAAATGGGAGATTATATTCACACACCCCAAATTACTTCTCCCACACCTTTTTAATTTTTTAATATTTTTCTATCAAGTGTTAGTGGTGTGTAAAAAATATTAAAAAATTAAAAAGGTGTGAGAGAAGTAATTTGGGGTGTGTGAATATAATCTCTCACATAAAATACACCCCCAAAGACATTCTAGAATAATTTGAGACCCATTGACCAAAAGTCAATTGTCGATGTTCCACAACCCTACGTTACTCGATCCGGAAGATCCACAACTCAGATTTCCGAATCATAACTTCCAAAAATCCACATTAGCTTCTAGAACAACATCCTAAAGTTTCATTACGATCCAACGGTTAACTTCCAAAAATCCACATTAGCTTCTAGAACAACATCCTAAAGTTTCATTACGATCCAACGGTTGGATCTTCACCAATTGCAATTTAAGTGGCGGTTAACGTTTTATTTTACGAATTTACAAATCTAATTTGAAAAGATCCGTACATCGGATTCCCAATCCGTAAGTTCCTATACGTACTATAATGTATTAAAATTTGGTGACGATCCAACGGTCGGATGGTCAATTCATATAAGGACTCCAGGTTTGGATTTTTTTTATTTTTTATTTTCCTTCTTCCTCGCGAAAACCTGCATTTTTGCAAGTTGAAAAGTAAGACTTCCAGAGCTCATTTCGAGCTCGATTGTCAACCAAAATCCGTGATTCAAAAACCTAAGTAAAGTTAGGAATGCAGAGAATAGATCTATACCCATTTGGGGGTCGTGTCATGGACAGATCTCGCCTGAAAAGTTGTCTGAATGTGGCCAAATAGCCACAGGTCCAAGATTTCCAGAAAACTGGAATTTCTTCCCAACTTTCCTAGCTAGTTTCTAGTTTGATACTTAACCAAAATTGATGATTCAAAAGCCGTAATGAAGTTAGAAATGTAGAGAAGATATTCATACCCTTAGGAGGCCCAACGGAGATCAGAGTTAGCCGGAAATTTGGTCTAAAAATGGCCAAATGGCCACAGGTCTTATTTTCCAAAAATCTGGGAAATTTTTCCCAGGTTGCTTCCTGCATTAATTCATCATCAAGTCACCATTTAAAGGTTACCAGCACTAAAAGGACTTCGAAACGTGAAGAATTTGAGGATCTCAAGACTCACCATGGTTGCACAACGCTGTGCACAGAGAATAGAGAGAGAAAAAGTCCCTTAGCATTTCTCTTGGAAATAAACATTCAGTCATCAGTTCATCATCATCCACATCACCGGTACCAGCCTTCGAATCCATAACCTTGAGGAATCGTTGCCAGTGCAATTAACCACTAGGCTAAGAAGAAGGCCGGTGGTGGTGTTTTAGGTTAAACTGGCAGAGAGGGAAAGTTGACAGGGATGAGAGAGGAGAGACGAGAGAGTTCTCGAGGGAGAGATTAAGGAAGGGGAAAGAAAAGGGCACATTTCATCCTTTGCCTCCATGATGTGGAACCCAAAAAGCAAAAAGATTTGTTCTACCAGCTTATTAACTAATTGGCTTCTTGCTTTCTTATTTGCTCTGCTTGGTTCTTTTTTGATGCCTTCTTCCTTTTCAAAACCCTAGACATAAACTCCTATTTATCCACTATAATTGTCCCCACTCTAAGCCAACCCAACTAAGGAGAAGGCCGACTGGAAAAAAAGAAAAAAATTTCAAGCAAAAGACCACACTAGGTGGTTACGAATAAGCCATGTTCAAAACAGAAAAATCACATAAAGCTATCAAGATTGCAGCAATATCTTAGTATTTTGGTGCGACATCTCCATCCTCTTCTCTTAGCCATCGACGTAGCTTTTCGAACACAAACAAACCTTTGATTTCAATCAAATAATTCTATTTGTGCTTTAGAATTGGGAGCATCATGAATGACGACGATGAAACGACCATCTTAGCCTCACACGTAAGGCTCACATGTAGACTACTAATAGAGGAAATACGAAAGTTTTAATTACCCTAAATCCACTTAACTACTTGTTCCAACATTACAAAGAGAAGAGAAATAGCAAATGCCATTAAGTTTCACTAGATCCAACTTTAGTCCACTTCCAACCGATGTCTAGGTCCGATATGGATCATGCCATGTATAGGTCCGAATTCTTACGAGTACACGAACACTCCAAGTTATCCATCCTGTTTCGTTTTAGGCATCTTTTTTTCTAGGATTCAATCATGTACAAATAGATGATGCTTGTAGCTGTAAGTGTAACCACACACAGCGACTAACGGTGGCTGTTAAATTATGAATAAACAAGATTTCTTTGAGCTCGACTCTGGTTAAGTACGAGGCTTTTTACATGCATATCATGACACGCCCTGATTTTGATATCCTGAGGACATCAGGATGGTCACGTGCTGACCGACACTCGAAGGGTGACGAAAGCCATTTAGAATGCATGAGAACGAGAAATAAATAAGAATTATGAATTTAATGGTAATTAATATGCACTTAAGGAACATGTTCAGAGTATATAATTAATTAGAATACTAAAAAGAAATGATATAAAAATTGAACGAACAAAGGATGGGGTCCTACACCGAGAGGACTAGAAGATGACGATGCGGAAGTGCCTTGATGCTGGGATTGTATGCCTCGATTCTAAGTCCTAAAGGAGGCACAAAACAAACATGAGTGGACCAATTTGATATACATATAATAAAACAGTTATCAACATACTAAACCCCAGGTTTTATGAAGACACATATATATAATGATAAACATAAGTCTTCCAAAACCTAGTATGTCGTGCAGTGTCTTGAATCATAACTCATATATACATAATCACTAGTGAAAAATGTTCACATATCCCTCCAGGCACTATGCCATCTCCCCGTCCCTAAGCATACAGTCAGAGGAAAATATCGCTTCAGGCCCCGTGCCAGCTCCCTATCCTTGTGCTAATAGCCAAAGGAAAAACACTCCAGACCCTATGCCAACACCACTCGTCGCCCAGGACGGACCAGAATCTATCCCTACGTCCCGTAACGGAAATTGGGACCACTAGGTAAGTACAAAATCATTGAACATATATATATATTGAAAAACAACTTCATAGGATAAAGTCATCTATACTATAAAGAGGTGTTCGAAACGTATTCTAAATATCATATCATCCAGCAGATACTATATAAAGAATACGGGTTATAAGAAAAATAGTAATAATTCAAAATAGTCTCAGTAAGCATGTCGTCTCATAAAAGGTAATCATTAAATCATGCTTCTCGTGTATGCATTTCTACTATTAAAACATGCATTTTTAGAAGGGGTCCACTCACAGTACTTCGCCGTCGAAAGTTGTGCAAACTAGCAAAGATAGAAACGCCACCGTAGCACGATATTGTCCGCTTTGGGCCCCTACCACTCCTCACAGTTTTGTTTCTAGGAACTCACACGAGAACTTCCCAGTGGGTCACCCATCATGGGAGTGACCTCGTGTGCTACTCGCTTAACTTCGGAGTTCTGATGGAACCCGAAGCCAGTAAGCTCCCAAAAAGCCTCGTGCTAGGTAGAGATGAGAATATACATATAAGGTTTACAGGATCCTTTCCCTTAGGTGATGTGCGATGTTACAATCGATTGGTATCATAGCCAGGTTATTGTAATATCCCACATCGCCTAGGGGAAAGGATCATGTAAGCCTTATATGTATATTCCCAATTCTACTTAGCACGAGGCCTTTTGGGAGCTCACTGGCTTCGGGTTCCATCGGAACTCCGAAGTTAAGCGAGTAGCGCACGAGAGCACTCCCATGATGGTTGACCCACTGGGAAGTTCTCGTGTGAGTTCCCAAAAACAAAACCGTGAGATCGTGGTCGGGGCCCAAAGCGGATAATATCGTGCTACGGTAGAGTTGAGCCTGGGGTATGGTGGTGGCCTGGGTCGGGATGTGACAATTTGGTATCAGAGAACCCTGGCCGTAGCCCAAAGTGGATAATATCGTGATACAGTAGAGTTGAGCCTGGGGTATGGTGGTGGCCTGGGTCGGGATGTACAATTTGGTATCAGAGAACCCTGGTTGTAGCCCAAAGCGAATAATATCGTGCTACGGTGGAGTTGAGCTTGAGGTGTGGTGGTGGCCCGAGTCGGGATGTGACAATTTGGTATCAGAGAACCCTGCCCGTAGTGTGCCGATGAGGACATCGGGCCTCTAAGGGAGGAGGATTGTAACATCTCACATCGCGCAGGGGAAAGGATCCTGTAAGCCTTATATGTATATTCTCATCTCTACCTATCACGAGGCTTTTTGGAAGCTTACTGGCTTCGGGTTCCATTGGAACTCTGAAGTTCAGCAAGTAGCACGCGAGAGCACTCCCATGATGGGTGACCCACTGGAAAGTTCTCATGTGAGTTCCCATAAACAAAACCGTGAGGGCGTGATTGGGACCCAAAGCGGACAATATCGTGCTACGGTGGAGTCGAGCCCGGGATGTGGTTGTGGCCCGAGCCGGGATGTGACATATCATATGACAACAAAGCTCAAAGTCGGTCTTAAGTACGTTATCCCAATTCAAAAGACAGAATTAGGAGAAGCAGATCTCTTTATAATATTTTTCAGAAGTACCGTGTAACTAAGACTTTCAAGTAAAACGGAAAACGAACACATCCCAGAGCATGGTTTCATCTAATGCAATTTTCTCCTACATTGACTTCAAAAGGGAAAAGTATTCCCGAAGGATGATACACTCGAAAAGACAGACCCGACACTCAGTAATAGTAAGATCATCTTTCTTGATTCAACACCAGAACTTCTCATACCTTACAGAGTCTAAAACCATAAACATAAAAATTTCTTAACCTAAATGGTTAAGCATCAAATTTCAATAACATCTCGAGTCCCGTATCTTCACTACCCATTTTCTGAAAATTTCAACAATCTGTCTGCCTGAGTTCCTCAGAAACTCTTTCAGTCACAAGACCTTGGTTGTGGTGGTTCAAACGAACCTTGGGAACCATTGGTTTAGGAGAGATTTAGGAAACCCAAGCACATGCACTTGGGCGGGTCTAAGGAACATTTGTTATAGTGTGATCCATAATCAAGTGCAATCGCACCTCAAGAATTCAATACTTATCTTTTACACGCTACATCAACCTATGCCTTTATGATTGGTACCTCGAGGTGTAACTAAAGGCATCCTAAGTAAAGAAACAAGTAATAATGACGGTGAAAAAATTTAGGCATTGCAACAAGTTGTTCAAAAACAGTAGAAAATTATTTCAATAGATTATAATACATAATCAACTCTTTGTTTTCGCTAACACATTATACGCATGAGCCACAGTTGTAGTAGTTGACACTTAATCATACATCAATAGTTTCACACATTATAAACATAAAACTCAAATCCCTCACCATGAGAACTAGGAGGAGTCTTCCAAACTTAATACCTTTTTAAGCACGCGATGTTGTAATAACTCATGGCAGCATTACTACAAAAGGATCCTGCATTTAGCATCATTAAAAGGGAATGAAATTAGGTACTAGGAATCTTATGACTTAATGAGAGATGACATTGCTTGGGAAAACCGTTAAGAAATCCAAAGATGGAAGTAAGCATAATGAAAAACTTGCAAGGAAATTGCTTGGCTTTTCGAGGTATATGTAGAAAACTTACAGTGAGGTACAATCTTCCATCTCTGGTTATCTCCTTTATTTTTATTCCACAGGACTATGGTAGTGCCATCATGAACACCCCCAGATTTCTTGTCACCATGAAAAGCATCCAAATTAAGGTGAATGTTATTAACCATCCTAACAGTTCTGAAACCGTCACCTAAGTCCGCACTCTCAGTCCACAGCATAGACTCATCAAGAACATCTGGATTATAAGGTCTCAGCTGCACCTGCAACATGAAACAAGACAGACTTCGTATTGATAGTTTAAAATTAAATTGCATATCTAGGCTCCACACCAAGCAATGAAAAATTTTAGAATCCAAGAAATATAATTTGCAATTTTGCATGTGCACAAGACTGGGGGCACTGTGAAGAAACTTTTTCTTCCACTTACAAATTTCATTTTTTTTTCATAGAAATTGGTTTACAAGTCTAAAACACAGAGCAAGGCATACACCAATTAAAGACAAAAATGTTGGGCAGGAAAAACAAAAACTTAAAAGAGAAAGGCTTTGAAATTCTGAAGATTTTCCTCCACACAGTGCCCAAGTGCGGTATTCATGGTGACATATTAAACAACCGCTAGACCTTCAATATTACTACTAGCAATGGACAACAAAATACCTGGAACCATAAAAAAGGCGAATCTTGACAAGTCTCAACAACATTCAACAAATTATAGAGTTTTGGAAACAAGAATCATACAGGTTGAGTGGCTCCGACGGAATGCTTGAGGGCGTGGCCAGTGGCTTTGTTGATGAGAGCAAAGGAAGGGAAGCGCTCTTCGTCCTTCACCTGTGTGCTGTACTTCTCGTCTTTATACCACCGCTGCAATCAATCCAATCCAGAAATTAGCAAATCCAATCACATTCACACACAAGGAGAAATAATAAATCAAATGGAGGGAAGGAGAGAGAGAGAGACTAGTGACCTGGAAGTCATCGGTTGGTTGGTATCGGGCAAGAATGACCTTTCCCTCTCTGATGCCGAGAGATAAATTGGGGTCGGCCTTTGAGAAGATTCTGAAAGTGGGCTTGTTCGAGAGGTAAGAGTTGTGGGGAGAGGAAGAGGGCAAGTGAGAGGTGTGATGGGTTTCAGTTCCAAACTGAGGAGCAGGGGATTCATGGTGAACTTGATGAGCAACATGGTGCACGGTAACAGGCCGTGGGCTTGGAGTAGCTTGTGACGATGGGTAGTCGTAATTCTGTACTGGTGGCGCTGGTGGTTGGTGGTGGAGAAACCCTTGGGATTGGGAGGGTGGACTTGGAGGTGCATAACCATGGGAAGAGTGGGACACATGGCTCACACGGATCGGTGGTGGTCTATCTGCTTCGTAGTATGAATTTGGTGGTGGTTGATCTTCTCTGTAGCAGGAAGGTGGTGGTGGTGGTGGTGGATGTTGATCCTCTCCATAGTAGTAAGGTCTTGGAGGAGGTGGAGGTTGATCCTCTCCATAGTGGTAAGGTCTTGGAGGAGGTGGAGGTTGATCAAAGGGAGACAGCGTAGTTCCCGGTGGCGGGTAACTCTGTCTTTCTTCATCTTCCCTCTGATCATGATGACGGTGATGGTGGTTTCTTTGATTTGGGAATTCCATTGCTCAATGCTCTGATTTTTGCTGTCGGCAATATTTTTTTTTTTTTTTTTGGAAGAATTGCTGTTGGTATTTTTTGTTGTGGACTTCTGTCTCTATGATATGATTTGAGATTTTCAGCAGTGGCGAGTCAACAATATCATTATCATTATGCTCCATTATGATCGACTCTTGCTGCCTGGGCCATCCTCTTGCCAGTGCGGTCCATGTCAGTTCCCGCTTCCTTCTCTTCCGCTGGTCCATTTCCTGACATGGCCCCAGCCCATCGCCCTAGCTCTCTCAGCTCGGCGCCTCTGAGCCGCGCGTGCACCACACCTCCTTGATGAAATTGGGGCTCCATCATAAAACCAATTGATAATATGGGAAGTAACCCAAGATCATTTAAGCACATAACAAACCTTGTCCCTCATCGATGTGGAACAACTCTCAACACGTCCCCACACATATGGCGAATTTTTAAGCCTACACGTGGACAACAACTGGGTGACGTGGAGCGCGTGTGGCCGTTGGACTTCACACATGGACAACCTTGCTCTGATACCATGATGAAATTAGGGTTCCACCATAAAATTAATTGGCAATATGGGGAGTAGCCCAAGATCATATAAGCACATAGCAAACCTTGTCCCTCACCGATTTGGGAAAAACTCTCAACACTCCTGACATCAGCCTAGCCGATAGTTCCTCTATCTCTTCTGCTGACAACCCATGTACCGGCAGCCGTAGAACTGAGATTATTCACTGTGTTCTTTTCGTTCAACAGCTTCAGCTTGTTACTTTTGTTGCAGAGGGGAAGCTGACGAGAGTGGCTTCATTTGCCGAACAAGAATTCAGTCTTCTCTGGGAATTTAAATAAGAATTCGCATGGCTGTGGCAATCATTATCTATGATTCAAGCTATGCTATGGTATGAGGCCCAACATTCGCAGAATCAAGGCCTTAAGTAACGGGAAGTGATCTTCGTATACACTTTTTCTTCTTTGATGTTTCTAGGAAGATATTGACCTAGAAACATGTATAGCTTGATGGAGTGGTCGACGGAATTGGAGGCAAGGCAGGTAGAGTTGGGGTTGAAAGCGAGAGCTATGGCCCATGACGCCATTGCAGTGAGGTTGTGCATGTGCATGCAGGCCCTACGACTTTTTTTCTATATGGGACGCGCCCCCACTCAAGCGTGTATCACACCCGCCTAATGCAAAAAAAAAAATTTAGTGGGCTTTGACGTCAGGTTGATGTAAGCCTAACGTTAAATGGCCCCGCTGTTGGGTCTGTAGATTTTGGGCTGGTCTATTGCCTGGCTTGGGTTGGGTGCCAGCCTATTAGGCTGGGGTGGAGTGATTTAGCTGGGGGCCAGCCTGTTTTGGGTGCTAGGTGCCGAGCAATCCACTCCCAGTGGACTTGCTTAATAAGAAAACTTTAGCTATTAATTATTTTTATTTTTTTATTTTTAAGTCGTCTTCTTCTTCTTCTTCTTCTTCAGCCCTATGTTATCATTTGCAGATTATGGTTATTGGGTGGTGGTGGTTTGGATTGGGAGGACCAGATTATTAGTAATGGCTTATGGGTTTTGAGGGGTGGAGGCGGAGGGAAGAGTGGAAGGAGCGATTTTTAATTTTTTAATTTTTTAATTTTTAATAATCACGTGGGTGTTATGTCATCAATTAACGGATGTAATAACCCGTTCCAAAATGTAGGGTAATTTACGCTTCAGCCATTAGTGAGCTTGGACTTTTCGGCCCAAACATTTGGGTTGTGCACTTGTGCCGTTGTATTGGGTTTAGTTATTAGGCCTAAGTCATTAGGTGGTGTTAACGTTAGCCCAAAAACTCTGCCCACAAATTATGTTTGTGTACTCCACCCGTGAACCCTTATCTTCTTCCTTATTCGTTTTCTTCATTCACTCGGTAGTTCTCTATCCTTTGGCACTATCACTCTCTAGCTCAGAGAACAAGATACTCATATCAACCCCAATTCCGAGTGAATTTCTTACAAACTTTCCCAGTTTTAGTTGTAGTTTGAATTATAGATGTAAGTGGCAGCATTGTATATGAGTTTGGCGCAGTCTTAACCTCGGCACCATTACAAGTCGAGAGCTTGAAGCTTTCAGACTTGAACTCAGGTGAGGCTTCCTTCCCAACTCTGTGAATTTCTGAGACTTTTATCACAATGGTGATGTGTTTTGGTGTGGAAAAGAATCAAGGGTTTAACCTTGATGATTCTTTGTGCATAAATGTCAATCCAGCGACGAACTCTGGTGTATGCCGTCGAGTTTGAAGCTTGGAGATTACTG
The DNA here is from genome assembly GCA_963580275.1 of Crataegus laevigata. Lineage (NCBI taxonomy): Eukaryota > Viridiplantae > Streptophyta > Magnoliopsida > Rosales > Rosaceae > Crataegus > Crataegus laevigata. The sequence continues at coordinate 33,372,917 of OY756952.1, forward strand.
TTTCTTTTGGAATTTAACTCTATAATGAAGGTTATTAATTGTTGAGATAATTTAAGTGTGAATTTGTGAGTTAATCCTTGCATGCACCCTGTTCTGCTTTTTCAGAATCCGGTGAGGAATTCCAGCTATTCTGTGACCAAACCCGGCCATTCTCGGCCACGGGTGATACTCATAGTGGTATAATCTCGTTTCCTTTCATTTCAGCTTTAATTTTATGTTCAAATTACCTTTTTTAAGTGAGTTTTAGGTGTAGATCAGAAATTGGGACGAACTCCGATCACAATTATGGTGTTCTTCCTCGAGGGGTCTGAAGACCTAGGGTTTAATTCGGCCCAAGTCTCTAACCCAACTCATTTAACCCAGTTAATTATGTAGACTTAAGCCCATTTTCTAACTTAAACCCAAAAATCTTTTTGAGACCCAACCCAAATTTGGGGTCCTATTAAACTTGAACCCAAGCCCAATTATTTGTAGTTGGCCTCATATTTAATTTGGGTGAGCTAGATTTAAACCAAAAAATCCTTATGGACCCAACCCACATGCTAAGTTCTAGCCCATTTGTTTGGCTTTAGTTATTGGATTAAATCCAATAACTTTTGGGGACCAGGCCCAAACTTTGGGTGGTATTAATTAAAGATCTAAGCCCAATTGTACAAACTCATACCTAAGCCCAATTATTTAAATCTAATCTTATTAGTGTTTAGGTGCAACTGTGGGAGGCGATCCAGTCCATCCTAATTCAAGTGACTCTCTGGTAGTGGGATACTTGTGAGTGGACCCTTTCTAAAATGATATTTTTTTATAAAGCTTAGGATTGCATGCATATTTTATTGCAGAATATTTATATGCTTTAAATATGTTTACGAATTGGCATATCTTTGAGATTTGGATATATTAGTTTTACATTATATGTTTTATGAAATTGCATATCTTGATATTTGGATAATTTATTAGTAATTGAATTACTTATGGAAAATATATGGGATATATTCAGGTTTACTATATATTAGTGGTTAATTCAATGGTTTGTGAATATTTTGGATATATTAGTGTTTACATTTTATTAAAGGTTTTTAACTATGGATTTATTCATATGAGTTTTAGTGGAGTTATGACGATATAGTTTTGTGAATTATTGTACGAGGTTTGAAGCATTTGAATTTTGAGATATTGATACTTTGGTATAAGAGTTGAGTTATGTGTTGGGATATTTTATATATAGCGGGTTATCATACAACATATCCACATAACACGGGTATTAGACATTTATGGCCATAGGACATGGAGATGAGGATGAGTGAGATATATGTTATACCCCCAACTTCACTGCCGAAAGCAATGTCGGGCAGCTTCACTAGCAGTGGCGGAGCCAAGATTCTGAATGAGGAGGGGCCTTTCACAAATATATAACATGTTGACATATGCAATTTGTGTAATCCTCACAAAACTGAAAAAATTCTCTTAAATTCAATCCTAAGAAGAAAAAAATGTAAAAACCCAGACAACCAAGTAAGAGGTAGGTTGTGGAAGGCTAAAGAAAATACAAAGAAGTAGAAAAAGAAGGAAAAGGGGGAGAGGTCTGCAAATAAAGAAGGTGGGTTGCTTTAGAAAATTATAGGGTGTATATTACTGTTAGGTGAGAGAATCGAACTAAAAGTGGGGTTGCTTTTTCCATTTAAAATTGCACATCTCTTTTAAAAACTTCCCTGCCAAACTTATCGTTTTATTAAACAGCCGAAAAGATTTAAAATCTAACAGCTTAACGACGTCGTTTGCTTCATCTTCTTCCATGAGGTTCACACATCGGCTGAAGTCAGGATGGGCCTGGGACTACCCTAGTCCCTTGGTGGCTCCGCCCCTGTTCACTAGTCACGGCTAGTGTCGGTGTGTGATGTTACGTATTTCTTCTCCGACGTAACCCGGAGTCGTACAGCTTTACCTTCGGGTGATGGACAGGTACTGCCTGCAAGCGACCATGATACCCCTAGATAGTATGATGTTACTGAGATTTATGATTTTGCCTTTGGGCGGTGATAGTACAGTTTTGATACCTTGGTTTTATGTACGGGTTCTACAAAGGTTTTATGGTTTTACCTTCAAACAATTTTACTATCATCTCTGAATATTGTTTGACGGACACATGATTTCCAAATGATAGCACATCATGCTAGAATTTTCAGAGAAACTATTACATAGTATTATATATGTTTTCAAAATAGGGGGTTATTATGTTCATAAGGAAAATGAATTTCCTATTATTAGTATTATTATAAATTCTGGTCCACTCACCTTTTCTGTTTTGCGCCCCCTTCAAGGTTTAGATTTGAGGCACATGGTTCCGACGTCAGAACAAGTTCGCTTAGCTATTCTCGAGTTCTCTCCACGTGGGTATTATTCCATTGTTTGTATATTTTCCTAGAACTTCTTTTTTCTTATTCTTAGAAATTGTACGCTCTGAACCAATTTATGTATTACAAATTTTATTCTAAGCACATAATTTTATTAGTCTGCATGCTTAAAAATGACTTCGTCACCCTCGAGTGTCGGCCAGCACGTGCCTACCTTGAATCGTTGATATTTGAGGATATTGGAGTTGGGGCGTGTCAACGAAAGCGTCCCAAAATTATGCCTTTAAGTACCAAACTAGGACGAAAAAAATTGATGTATAAAATGTTGAAAACAAAAAAAATTCAAGAAAGTAAATTAAGGTTAACCTTTTAATTTTTTTCTTTCAGCAAGAAAAGAAAGGGTGGCTTATGGAACTTAATTAACGGTGACAAGTGCCTCAAAACTTAATTTATCAAATCAAATATGCTTAAAAGTTTCAAAGACTGAAAAACAGTCGTTTAAATCTCTTTTGTAAGGTGTTGTACATCACCAGTGAGAGATTGCCTTTTCACATTCACACACATCTCTTCACGTTTTATAATTTTTTTAAATAAAAAAACGTGAACAACATAAGTTGAGTAACGTGGAACACATGTGGTAGCTAGCTAACCTACGCTCTAATATTATTTAAAAAGTTAATGTTTCTTTATAAAATCCAATGGAAATATGAGGAGTAGTTCAACTCTTTCTAAACCATTGCAAGGTTTAGTCCATCACCTATGCGAGACTTTGACCTTCACATTTTCACATAACCTATTAATGTGGCGGATTTGTAAGCAAACACGTGAACAACATAAATCAGGTGGTGTGAAGCATCTTTAGGCATTGAGATTTTGAAAGATCTAAAAAATATAAAAAAACGGGTTTTTATCATAAATGGTCCCTAAAACTGACCCACATTATCAAGATGATTCCTGAAATTAAAAATCAATCAACGTAGTCCCTGAAAATAGGAGTCGCAAATCAATGTGGTCATTTCATCACAATTCTGTTAAAAATTCTGTTAAGTGCTGATGTGACACATAAATTGGCCCTACAAGATTTACGAGTTTTTATCACAAATGGTCTTGAAATTGGCCCACACCATCAAGATGGTCCTTAAAATTGACCCATACTATCAATATGGTTTCTAAAATTGAAAGCCAATCAATGTAGTCCTTGAAAATAGGTGTCTCAAATCAATATGATCCTTCTGCCACAATTCTCTAAAAAAAAATTTGTTATGTGCTGATATGGGTTTAATAATTAATTAAGAAAGTTGTCTAAATACCTTTATGCACAATGGATTTTTTTTTTCTTATAGTAGGGCCTCAAAGGCAGAAGGCTTAACTAAGGCCTAAGATGAGGTGTGGAAATAGTTTTCAACCAACAATGGATGTACCTCGGTTATAACCTCATTATTTCAAGGCAGACCTCATCATTCTTTGCATCACCAAACCACTAGGGAAGCACCGAACAAGCTCTTTAAGATTAAGGTTGTGAGGATGTTGATCACCTAAATGTTAACAATGATGTCCCAAAAGTTGTTACCAATGAGCCAAGTTGTCACCAAAGGTGATCTCGATCTAGGTTAAATTTGACGAAGGGTGCCGAAGTGCGTAAAGATGGGTGTATTGAGATTTTTTTTTAGAGGATAGAGAATGAATGAGGTAAAGAAATGCAGACTAAGATTAGAGGTGATTGCATGACTGGGTTTTTGGGTTGACAATTTTTTTATTAACTATTAAATTACTACGCCTATTTGTAATTTTTTTTTAAATTTAATTAGACTTGTGTGACCTATGTATATGTAACATCAGCACATAACAGAATTTTTGACAGAATTGTGACGGAATGACTACATTGATTTGAGACACTTGCAGGACTACATTGATCAATATTCAATTTCAGGGACTATTTTGATGTTGCGGGTCAATTTCAAGAACCATTTTGATGTCGTGGCTCAATTTCAAGGACCATTTATGAGAAGAAAAAAAAAGACTTATGGGGCCCATTTATATGCCACATCAGCACTTAGCAGATTTTTTAACAGAGTTGTGACGAAATGACCACATTGATTTGTGACACCCAATTTTTGAGACTACATTGATTGATTTTCAATTTCAAGGACCATCATGATGGTGATGGTCAATTTCAAGGACCATTTGTGTAAAAACCCTAAATTTTTTTATGAATTTTCTTTTTGAAAACTGGTATGGCATTAACCAGGGCAAAAGCCAAAATATTACAAGGGTAGCCCAAACAAAGGCTAACAGAAGAGCAGGGACAAACTACTTCTCATAAGAAAAACGGGTGAATATGGGAACACATATACAGACGACACACCAAGTGCAAAACCGTCATCCATAAACACTTGACAAAATATATCAACAAGGAGGGCACGAGCATTCGTTTTTATCCAATATATGAACAAGCAAAGATGGGGGGGGGTCTATTGACCCAAATTCCGTTGCTCATCTCCGCATTTTTAGGCAACACCACAAAATCAGCCACCAAGTTGCTTGACCTGGGAGTCCATGACCATCGGCAAGAGTGAAACCATTCATTAGCATTCAAAATTTTCCTTAGAGTAGGAAGAGCTTCCCAACTGCCGTTCTCAATAGAATTTTGAAGACACAATATTGTATTTGTAGAATCAGATTCTAGCACAATGTCATTCAAGCTTTGTTGCTTCGTAAGTAAACAACCTTTGCATACAGCAATAACCTCAACCACATTAATATCAGGAGCTCTAAAAGAAGACCTGCTAGCTGCCACAAACTTTCCTTTAGTGTCTTTTATTACAATTTCTGCATATGCTAGTTCTACTGTTCCAGCTTGCATCAACATTACCTTTAAACGAGGAATACTCAGAAGGAGACCAACCTTATATTTGTGTCTCAATATAAGGGTTGGTCTCCTCCTTATACTTTGTGTGAAATGAGGAATACTCATGAGGAGACCAACATTAGCTTTAAACGAGGAATACTCAGGAGGAGACCAACCTTATATTTGTGTCTCAATATTTTGGTTTTGTGTGAAAAGTGACTATAACCTGCAAAGGTGATGACAGACCCGTACCCGAAAGTAGGGCATGATGGCCGTCACGTGAGTGTGACGTAGCCAAGTGAGCTGTGCGGAAGCAAGGATCGATAACGTAGTACGAATTAATTAAAATCGAATTCTAGCAACCTAGATGATATAGTGCGCTAGAGATATTACAATACTTATACATAACCAGAGCGTACTAGGTCGAGTGCAGTCAAGCTTGAATTAAATAAGTTCAACTACACCAACTGTGCCCTACATAGCAGCAAGTCTGTCAGAACTGCCGAAAGGTCCTCGCTAGCCATCACGGGTACTCATGCTATCTAGAACCTAGAGGGGCGAAAAACAAAATTGAGTGGGTCAGCAAAACAAATCTTTTCAAAATCATTCTTTTCTCAAACGTATAGCCCCTCTCCGTAAAACCTGTATAGTTCCCAGAAAATAATACGTACATATATATCACAACCTTTCTCAGCATAAAACATTTTCAATGTATCTCGAATATATGCCATGCAATGCATTTCAATGCCGGTCTGAATCTCATAAGTAATGCCATGCTATGCATTTCAATAATCATATCGCTACTAGATATCAACTCAGCCCTCGGCTGTAAATATAACTCATAACATCTCTATCTCATCATATATATATATATATATATACACTGCACATACATCAATATCATCATTATATCATCATCATTATCAGGGCTGTATCAATAATAAATGCTCTAGTGCTACAATCACGTGAAGACTGTACGAATGAACGCGGGTCACCTACATGTCGTACCCACTCAAAAGTGGTCTATACGACAAGACTGTGCACCTAACTTGGATCTAAGGTGAGCATGCGGTGCGGGAGGTGAATGACACGTGAAAGACTGTGCCCCTATCTCTGGGCGTGAGCACTAACAATATGTGCAGGTTTATGAGCTAACAATTCATAATATCTCATCATTTCACATCATATCTCATCACTGTTCGTCTATCGTTTCTTATCAATGCATGCCCTTACATGGCCCTTACCTGTGCGTCCTTAGCACCAACATATGCATGAAATGAATGTATAATTATTCGTGCATCAATTCTGAGTATATGGATGATGATAAAAACGTACTTTTCATTTAAAAGCTGATTCTGGGAAAATCATAGTATATATATAGGTTTTACGAAAAAAAACTGCCCACTCACTGATATGTCGCTGGATCATATCCCTTATGTCTAGTATGGTTACGCTCGTCCTCGGGGTGGGTCTCACCTATATGAGAAATAACTGCACAATCGTTAATTAAACGCACATAACCTAACTTCGATAATAACTTCTCATACGTAGCTCAATTTTGGCATACGAATATACCAACGAGACCTATTCGACGTCACGAGCGTCGCCATATTTTTAGAAAAAAATTTGGAGCTTGCACGCGCCCCCACGCTCCAACACAGTACACGGGTCCACGCGCGCCCACGCGCAGCGCGTGCGTGCCACACGTCCCTGTCCTTGGTTCACCGGACTGGTTTTTCCGGTGACCGGAAAACTTCCGTGTGTGATTTCTCACTCGTTTCTCAACCATTCTTCATGAAATTTTCACCAAAATGTTCTAAATTAAGAGGAGAACAAGATTATACCTTCAAAAGTCTCGAAAAACATCGAAATCACGATGGTGAATTTCCTCTTCAACACGTCCAGTCTCGATCTGTGCAATGCCGACGTCCAAACTTGTTAAACGAAGTACACCGAGTCTCTAGAGGACCCAACAAACACTTTTGTGATCTCAGATTTTCCTAAAACGCAACGTATAAAAAGTTGATGAATAGTGCCAATTATGAACCTTGAGTTTTGGACGTGAAATCGTTGTAGTTCTTACCTGAAAATGGTATGGTTGAGTTCGTATGGACCTCACGAGCATGAATATGTATTTTTTTTCTTCGATCTACGAGGTTTTGTGTGGTTTTGGTGTACGTCCGTACATAAGGTGAGAGAATGAGTGAGATCGTGAGATGAGAGAGAAGGATAATGTCTGTGAATGTCAATAATTGGACAGTGATAGAGAGAGAGTGAGGGTGAGGGTGTTGTGTGTGGTCCTAAAGTCTCTACTCAAATAATATCTCAATGCTTCCAATTATTGAGGACCACCATCAATTGGTCCTCACACCACACACATGCACACGTACATAACCCCGAAGGGGTAATTCCGTCATTTCACAATTAATAATTAAATATATCGGGACGGGTCGTCACATGTGAAATGACTTTATGATTGGAAATTATCATGCCTGAATTTTGTGTGAAAAAATCTTAGGGGTTGATGTTTGATTTCTTAAAGCCTAAAAATGTTATAAAGTCTCTTTAATTTATTGAAACCCTTCTTCTTTTTAAATACTTTAAAATCCAATCATAATTGATTATTATTTTTTACGAACTACTTTAAAATCTTAGAATGAATATACTCATATTTCTACAGAGATTTATTAACTCTTTTCAAATTTTGATTAAATACCCGTTGACTTTAATGGATTCATTTAAAATCTTAATTGAATACACATGAATTTGTAAAGTCTTTTAAACTCCTAATTTTATACATCCCTTATTTTAGAAAAAAAATTGAGAATCAAAATATCCATTTTTACTTAGTATTACAATATAGTAATATTGATTTTCACTTACAAGTGAGAATTTTTAGGTTTAAATCTCAATAAAATAGTGAATTTGTAAGCAATTTATTTCCACACCCCTTCACTCTATAACAAACAAAAACTAGAGGTGCCATTTGATAACCAATTCAATTTTCATTTTCCAATTTTTAGTTTACATTTCTTTGAGCATTCAAAATAGCTACTAACCAAGTTTTCAATAAAAAAAATGAAAATAGAAACTAAAATGACTGTTAAAAATAGCTTTTAGTTGTCGGGTTTTAGTTTTACTAAACAGTTATCAAACAAGTTTTTAATTAAAAATTAAATAAAACATGAACTGAAAAATTGAAAAATGAAATGGTTATTAAACAACCAGTAGAAAAAGTAGCTTTCATCGGATTCTAGTTATCAACTTTCATTTTTCAATTTTTAGTTTTTGTTTTCAAAGTGAAAATAAAATAGTTATCAAACCAACGAGGCTAACCAGCTGAAGCTTTCTAGAAGGAGAAAGGAAAAAGAACAGGGCCTATGAAGGAAATATTCCTCCTGCTGGAATATGAGCTATGCGTTAACTTTCTTTAGACTATGTTTGGGTAAGAGATTTTCAATTCCAAGTGAATGAGACCCATGGAGTGGATTATGAATGCCTTACATTAGAATTACAAAGGCATGTGAATGAGATTTGCAATCCCTACTTAAAAGGTGTCATTTGCAAATTCATCTTACATGACTTTGTTCAACCCATGGAGTGCATTCCTAATCCCATTATCTAATTTTTTGTAAACCATTTAGTGTAAAGTATTGATTGCACAAAAAAAATATTTTGTTGTCCATTTCTTAATAAGTTTGGCCTCAATCATTTGGAACTCCCCTACCTACCAATCGTAAAATGGACATTGAAACCAAAGAGATTATTAAGCGACCTTTTATTAAAGTGGTGGTAGCGGTTGTGGAGCAAAAAATAATCAAGAAATTTATAAAGGTGACATGTGGACTTTTGGATTAAAAGGACAAAATTACCCTCGAGGCACACCGAAATTCCCACGCGTATGCAACGGACAATAACGACTCAATCAAAGAAGAGTCAAACGAGATCCAAATGGTATTTATTCAAATCCCTCTCATCACTCCTCATCAAATCTTTATTCTAAAGGTAACTCTCAAATTTCATATTTAATATAGGATTAATTCCATGTTAATTGCAAAATATTATTTCACATAATATCTTGCAATTATTCACACAATTTCACCATATATGGCCGGCCACTATTCTCCAAATAAGGCCAACCACTATTATCTAAATAGGGTCGGCCACTTCTCTATAAATAGCCTTATTCTCCCACTAAAAGTGATGCCATTTGCTACCCACAAACTCCAAAACACATTATTTTCATAATTCTAACTTTGACATCGAACATTCTTTGGCCAAAGCCCCCCATTCATCGTGGGCGCGTGAGGCTTTTGGCCTTAATCTTAGGTTTTATTATTTTGCAAGTGCATTTTTGTCAAAGGAGAAGATGGTGGAAATTTGCATCCACAAATTGGTGCTTTCATTGAAAGTCTTGATTTAAACGCTTAAAGAAGACGCTCGCATTCAAAGTTTCTCATTTCTCGTTCATTCGTAGATTTTTTTTTATGTACTTAATCCTAGAGTTTTTTTTTTTATAAAATTCTTTGAATAAACATAAAAGAAAAGTACAATGATTAGAAATTCAAAAACCATAATGAACGGAACATCCTACATTCAAGGATTTGGACTAAGTTATGGAGATTAAGGCATAGCCCCATCATGATGATCCACGAGGCACAACACAACGATGAATAGAATGGCACCACCCCTGCGGGGCACCACCGTGGCTATGCCAAAGGCAGCAGCCACCGTGGTAGCTCATGGTGAGACCCAAGCCCACGAAGAATGCAACACTTTGCATCCGTAAGCCCAGGTTTATGCCATCTTGCAGTAGCGAGCTTAAGCCCGCACCACAAGAGAGCCTAGCATGGCCTAACGCAAGCAGGCCCAAGTTGCAGCTGTAGCTGCCAAGGTAGCGGCCTAAGACTCGTAGGCCTAGGACGCCGCACATGCCCAAGCCGCGCCAAGGGGAGCCTAGTGCCCATGCGCTTTAGCGGCCCAGCTTGAGCCCATGGTCCGACCCGTGTTGGCAACCTGAGGTCTAGACCACTTCTGTGGACCTCCTAGCATCCCAAATCGGTCCAAGATCGGTTCAACCATCCCTGCTTCAGATTTTTGGACCGACGATTAAACTGGGGGTATTTTCACCCTATTTCTCTGCAGATTTGACATATTCCAACTCAAATCTCATGTCTGGAGTCCATTACACTTCCACTACTTAAGGAGACGGATATCATCCAAGCTCTTCCCGACAAGTCATAGAGTTGACAAACGCCCTCACGCAGTAGAAAACCTTGGTGAATCAACTCTTGCAGCCCATCAAGATGCAGTGTACCCTAGACGAGGTGTCTTGAAGCAGGACAAGGGTAGACGACGAACCTCTCTAACAATGTCCCAAAAAGGAGCCCATCAACCAGCCACGAATCGAGCGTTTAGGTAGTGTACACTCCAGACTAGGCCCCCAAGATAACGTATACTCTCGTCTTAGCGCAAGGATGAACGTGCACTCTCAGTTAGGCCTACAGACGAGCATACACTTATAGTTAGGGCCACACTCTGATAATAGACATGAGAAACCTTTCAGGAAAAATGTTCATTTGCGGCTAGACCCGCAAAGAGCATCTTCCACCTCACATCGGAATAGGCAGCATGACAGACGAAAAGAAGCAGTCACTTAATCCGGCTTAAGTTCAACCGGCAGCCAGTGAGAAATTTGCTCACCTACCAGGAATGTACCACAGCCGCAGCATAGACGAGCCGAACACATGGAAGAGCAACCTAGACCATCAGGTCACGACCGAAGGTAGCCGAGAGCTCTGCTACCTCTAAAAAAGGCAAATTGAAGAAGAAATAGAAATGTTCTTGACTGAGTGATTGTGCGATTTTTAATGCAACAAGGTCACTGACGAGGCACTACAACGAGACATGAACAACATAAGCAGGCCACCCTTCACGGACGAGATCGAGCAGGCAGAGCTTCATTGCAAATTCAGCATGCCACATTTCACATCATTCAAAGGGGATGAAGACTCTGAGAGACACCTGAAGCACTATCGAAGCACAATGATCATTTATCGGAACAATAACGCTTTCATGTGCAAGATATTTACCACTATTTTACAACAGGAAAGCCGAAATCTATCAGGAGTTTCGATGAGTTTTCATGACACACCCCGACCCAGGATGTCCCCTAGGACTCCGAATTGAGTTGGGTTGGACGACACCTAGAAGGTGACGAAGCTATAAAGTGTAGTGAAGTGGAAGATGTGAATAAATTTAAACCTAAAAATGCCTAAATACAAGAGTGCGTGGTGAGCGAGAATGAACCCATTTCACACGTGATGACAGAGCATAAGTACAGTATAGTACAATACAGTAAAATAGGGTGAAAATTATACCATTGATGATAATCGTCTACACCAAGATTTGCCAATAATCCTCTTCGGTACGAAAAATTTGCTACTAGAACCTGGAGGGGCTAAAAATAAGGGTGAATGAGCCTGAAAATAAAGTTCACTGTTCTAAAAATCCCCGCCTAGGCGCTAGGCGGCTGGCCACCGCCCTAATTAATGCCTAAGCGTTTGAAAATTAAGAAATGACGCCTAGACCTGCTAAGGCGCCAGCCTAGACCGCCTAAACCCGCCTAGGCACCGACTAGGTTGCGACTCACTTAGACAAAAAATAGATAGCTTTCATTTCGCATTTTAATTTTTCTTCAATAAATTGTAAAGACTTGTTGAATACTTAAATGAACACGCATTATATGCTTGTTGCCCATGTTTTCAATATGTCCAATACTTCATAATATATATGTCATTCTATTTTATAATTTATGATGAAATTATATATATTTTAAGTATAAACATACACTTATTTACATGAAATATAATAGATTTACTTAAATCTGCCTAGGTAACGCCTAGCTGCCTAGGCGCTAGGCCTCAGCTCGCCGCCCGACTAGCGCCTAGCGCGTTTTAAAACCTTGATAAAGTTTTAATAAAAACCTTTGAAAACATTATAACCCCTCGCCTTAAAACATGTATAGTTTCTAGAAATTCATAGTACGTATAAGTACGAAGTCAAATGCATGCCAACAATAAGTCCAGAAGTATGCCATAGTAGAATAGCTCAACAACAATATAAATATAATTATGTGCTCAACAATCTATACTGGCATGTCAGTCGGAGTCACATAATGTGACCTGTACGACTGTACCTATTGCTAATTCGTCTATGCTAACACATGAGTCGGAGTCACCTAATGTGACCTATACGATAGGGCTAGGTGTAATAATGTACGCTTTAGTGCTACAATCATGTGAAGACTAGCGTTATACGCTGTCACATACGAGTCGGAACTGCCTAATGCATTATGTACGATAGGGCTAGCACCTACTTGGATCCAAGGCGAGAATGTGGTGTTGATGTGAACAACATCTGAAAAACTAACATGGCCTGGTCTGAGCATTATCACATAAGGTGTAGCAATGATGAGCATACTATATGAAAAAGCATGCCATAATGATTCAACAATTTCAATCAACAATATAACCTAATAACAATATTTTTATAAGCAGGTACAATGCATATGAATATTCCATGACGATAAATAAATCTCAACCATATAACAATATTTTTAAAATTTATAACCCATGGCATAAAATGCATAAATCAATTCAAAAGCATTTGTGGAAACTATACAATTTATATACACATACTATAAAAAGGAAAAGACCCACTCACCTGAGCTCAACGCTACAACTCCTAAGCACGAATATCGAAGCATCTCGAATGATCGGCGCCTCTCGAATGATCGGCGCCTAGAACAATTATGAAGTCACGTCTCAGAATTATTATTGATAGAACACGTAACTTACATAAAATACAACCCCTAGGACGTTCTAGAATGATTTGAAACCCATCGACCAAAAGTCAACTGCCAGTCAAAGGTCGACGATAGGGTCCACAATCCTACATAACTCGATCCGGAAGATCTGCACCTTAGATTTCTGATCTGTAACTTCCCAAGAGTTTCAATAAGAATCTAGAACAACACCCTAAAGTTTAGAAACGATCCAACGGTTGAATCTCCGCCAATTGCTAAAATTAAGTGATGGTCGACGTTTTATTTTACGAACTTACAAATCCAATTCGGGAAGATCCGTACGTCGGATTCCCGATCTGTAAGTTCCTATTGTTCTCATATATTACATATTATAATGTATTAAGGTTTAGTGATGATCCAATGGTCATATTGTCAATTTATATAAGTACCCCATGGCGGTCAACTATGAAACTATATTAAAACATCGTAATTTCATTAAACGGATGTTAAATATGGAATCGGGGCTTCAAAATTAGCCTAGGATGGTGAGGTGGGGCCTCGGCCTATGAGGCAGCCAGTCGTCGTGGCTCGCCGAAAAATTCCACTATTTCTAAAAATTACTAAATTTTACAAGAATGAAGATTTCAATGAGAGGAACAACTTTCATACCTGTGGTGAAGGGCAATTCAACTAAGAAACACCTCAAATCCCCCTCGATCTGTCGGAAACCCTAAAATGGGTGAGCTTTAACTCTTCTTCCTTGGTGTTCCAATGCTCTTACAACTGGTTGGGTATTGTTCTTGGGTCTAAGGGGAGTTAATTAAGGGTGGTGGTGGGTGGTGAGACTTATGGGAATGGTAGATCACCGTCGAGAACCTCCGGGTTCTCTAGTGAGGTTCTACACGGTTTTGGCCTTAAAAAATCTTGATTTTTGGCGAAAATGGTAAATATGAGGTGGTGGAAGAAGTTGCAGGTGATGGATGTGTGAATTTCAACTGAAAAATGGTGGAGATTGGTCGGAATTTGGCCGGGTTGAAACTGGGTTTGTGGTGTGCACGGGTTGAAAAGGAAGGGGATGAGGTTCTTCTCTCTCCATCCTGATTGGCTGATCCATCTCTCATATCTGATTGGTCACTTAAACAAAATAGCTAATTGGTCCCCTTATTCTTGCTTAAATCTGATTGGGCTTCTTTCCCACAAGGTTGGAGTTCAATTAATTTATAATCCAAAATATAAATAACCAAATTCAAATGTCTGTAACTATACCATTATAATTCGGACTCGCAAACAGCTTTTGCCTATGCGTTCTTACCATCGAGTGCTATGCAAATAAGCCAAAAGAATGAGTCATATGTCTTTCTAACAGATGGTCAACGTACGTCAAAATCTTTGCCTCTAGGGGCATTTTTGTAAAATCACTATTTTAAAATTTATAAAATTGTAAAGGTAGGGACATGTTGTCATATTTCTTTAATTTTCACTAAAGAGTATTCATCTTATCGCTCGATCAAGAAGTCCGACTACTTATTCAACATCACAAAGAACCCTAAGGAGTCGCTTTGCGACTATGTGAAGAGGTTCAAAGAAGATAAGGCAAAGATAGTCAGATGCAACGACTCGATAGCTAATGTAACCTTCTAAAAAGGATTCCCAGCAGACCACCCGTTATTCGGAGAATTGATCATGAAAGAAGATTTAACTCTGATAGACTCTTTCGCTCTGGCAGAGAAGTATGAACTTTGGGACAAGGCTCGGCGAGCAGACAAGACACCCGAGCAGCCTTGAAAAGAATCGGCAGTAGCTTAAAAGAATAAGGACATGACACATTACAACAACAAACACCGATGACTACTACACTTGGAGGAATTACCTAGAGCTGGTGAAAGAAGGCAAAGTCAATAGATACTTGGACAAGCTAGCTGCACAGCTTAGAGGAATGCAAACTCTGACGAATAGCTACCAACCAAGACAATTCGGATCAATGGCATTTTCGCAGAGTCCGAGCACTTGGGGGCCATCACTAACTCTAAGAAAATGAAGATCCAGCAAGCTCTATTAGTCTCCTAGGTCTAGGTAGTCGACACCCAACTTGGATCCATTGTTGGCTTCACTGAGCAGGATGCTGAAGGCGTCTATTTCCCACACAACGACACACTAGTGATATCTATCCAAATAACCCATGCTATAATCGACAAAATAATGTTTAACAAAGGAAGTGAAGTCAATCTACTTCAGCTCTTGGTAATTCAGAAGATAGGTCTGGAAAGTACAATTATACGCCAAACAGAGGTATTCACCAGATTCAATGGACACACTTAGATTGCCATCGATAACATTACACCTAACGTAGATGTTCATGATAGTAAGCGACCCGTCTCCTTACAATGAGATTCTAGGGTGACCTTGGTTAATAATGCTGGATGCCGTAACCTCTGTCAAGTATCAAAAATTCTGATCCCTCATCACAGGATGAGAATGAGGAGAAATCAAGTCTGACTAGGCAACATCTCGGTGATGCACTGTGCAAGTACTGAAGGAAACAAAGAAGAAAATCTTTACCCCCGTAGAAGCTACCGAGGTCCAAATGAGCAATGAAGTTACCAAATAGCAATCATAATAGAGGAATCAAGAAAATGGTGTCCAAATCAACGCGCCAGTAGACGAGACATCATGGAAACTAGAATACGACGCTGAGCATATCATTCTTGATCCTCATTAGTAGGATAAGACTACTAGAATTGACTCACGTCTAAGCCTGAAAAAAAATAAGGAATCCATGGCTTTCCTTAGGGAAAATTGTGGCATTTTTGCATGGTTACCTGTCGACATGCCCAACATCGACCCTAAGATAGCTTGCCATAATCTGCACGACGATCCTGCTGCCAAACCGGTGATTCAAAAGAGAAGACATTTCACACTCGAACGAGTGGCGATCATCGAAGCAGAAATCGACAAGCTATTGGAGGTCAAATTCATAGAAGAGGTAGCACACTCAACATGGCTTGCCAACATCGTGCTAGTAACAAAAAAAGAGAGGAGCAAATAGAGGGTTTGCGTAGACTATACCGACCCCAGCAAAGCATGCTCGAACGATCCTTACCTAGTTTCCCAAATCGATCTACTAATAGATTCAACTTTTAGGAACCAGCTGTTTAATTTCTTGGATGCATGCTTCGGCTATAACCAAATAGTCATACACAAGCCCGATAAGGAGAAAACTGCCTTCGTGATCGAGTGAGGCATCTATTGCTACAAAGTCATGCCTTTTGGCCTAAAGAATGCGGGAGTTACTTACTAACGGCTGGTAAACATGATGTTCAAGAAGCAAATTAGAGTAACCATAGAGGTCAAGTAGCGACGGACCACATTAACAACTTGGCGGAAACTTTTAACATCTTTAGAAAGTGCAAGATGAAGCTTAACCCCGCTAAATGCACATTTCCAGTACCTTTAGACAGATTCTTAGGGTACCTATTGTCACGGGCCGCATACTAAAAACAAAGAAATCGCCCAAGACATCATATATCTAAGCCCATAAAGCCTTGTCTTTATGGAAGCTTCTGGAACATCCCGGAAAAATCAAGAACATGGCGGAGCGTTCAAGATAATCTAGGGCATTCCGGAACATTCCACACAAGTGTACATATTTAAGCCTCACCTAGAACAATCTAGATTAGGCAAGTTGTATCTAGAACTATGCTAGATATTTTTGGATGTAAGTAGGGCATTCTAGAACCCTCCATTGAGGAGGTGGCTTAGGCCTATAAATAGGAGGCAAGGCCATTTGGCCAAAGCATCCAAGAGTTGTAAGCAATTGTAAAGTTCTCTTAAGCT
This sequence comes from Crataegus laevigata, assembly GCA_963580275.1. NCBI lineage: Eukaryota > Viridiplantae > Streptophyta > Magnoliopsida > Rosales > Rosaceae > Crataegus > Crataegus laevigata. The sequence goes on from OY756952.1 coordinate 33,389,754, forward strand.
TCAATACAAAGCTTTCTTTCTCCCATCTTCTAAGTGATTTTAGCATTCTCCAAGCTATCTTAGCTTTCTTAGTGATTCGATCCGGGGAAGCGAGGCTTCGAAGGCTTACTTAGCTTGTTCATCGAGGAATTCAAGTCTAAGTGCCGCACGGGCGGAAGGCTTAAGGAGTCATCTCGTGACAGTTGGTATCAGAGCCTTGTTCGTGAATCACTTGAAGGAAAGTAAGATATGGCAAGTGGAGAGATGGTGTCCGGAATCTCCGAGGTAAGGGAGCGTACTGTCGAGGTCCAAGACGTTGCCAAGAGCAAGCCAAAGTTAAAGGACTTGCAAGCATCGATGGAGACCATGGAAGAGCGACTCGAGAAGGTGGAACGAACCATACTCGAGTTCGATACTCGACTTGATGAGGACGTTGTCGACAAGGAGGAAATCCAAACCATGGTGGACAATGGTAAGGATGAACTGCGTGGCTTGGTGGAAGGGCTACGAGATGAGCTCTTTGGCGCTCTCAACACCATGGCAAACAAGATACGGAGGGAAGTCCAGGTTCATCTTGACAACATAGAGGCAAGGGTCGTGACGCTTCAAGAAGAGATAAAGGACACAAGGGAACTTAAGGGAGATGTGGCGTTTTGTAAAGAGGCGGTCGTGAAGCAATTCTTGCAAGGGCCGAGGGAAATCAAGGCGTTGGACTCCAAGGTAATCGACTCCTTTAAACCCAAATCTTATAATGGGAAGAGGGAAGCAAAGGAGCTCGACACATTCGTGTGGAACGTGGAGCGATACTTCAAGTACTTGAAGCTTGAAGACGACGAGTCCAAAATCTCAACGGCAACCATGTTCTTAGCTGACAATGCCCTTATGTGGTGGCGTCGCCGAAGCATGGAGATTGAGCAAGGTACATTCTCCCTCACCACTTGGGATGAATTTAAGAAAGATCTTATGTTGCACTTCTATCCCCAAAATGCCAAGTACGAAGCCAAGGAGAAACTAAGGTGGCTCAAGCAAACGGGGAGCGTCAAAGACTATGTCAACGCCTTCGTGAGCTTGTTATTCGAGGTGCCCAACATGTCAGAGGAAGACAAGCTCATGTACTTCATGAGTGGACTGCAAAATTGGGCAAGACTCGAACTACAAAGGAGACATGTGCAAACATTGTCTGATGCCATTGCCGCCGCCGAATCCCTGATTGAGTTTAAATCAAGCCACCAAGGTGATTCCAAGTCCACGGGGAAGAGGGGTAACCACGAGAAAAGCGGGGGAGAACATAAGCCGAAGGACAAGGCCGAGACAAGCAAATCGAAGGAGAAGAAAGTCGATAAGCATGACAAAAGCAAGGGTAAGTCTTGGCAACCCAATTGTTACCTATGCGACGGCCCTCACATGATGCGAGATTGCCCACAAAAGAAGGCCCTTAAGGCCATGGCTTTCAAGGAGGACAAGCCCGAAGAGAGTAACGATGCAAGGATGGAATGCATCCGTCTATTGTTCGTCGACGTCAAGACTGGTGACAAGACGACGCGTGTGTTGGTGGATACGGGAGCAACCCACAACTTCATGACGTCGGAGGAAGCCACAAGGCTTGGCCTCCGAGTCACGAAGGAGCCTGGCAGCGTGAAGACGGTAAATTCCCCTGCCACCCCTATTGTTGGAATTGCGCGCGATGTACAAGTAGACATTGGCGCATGGAAGGGAAAGATCGACTTCACTGTAGTCAAGATGGACGACTATGGCGTAGTCATTGGGTTAGAGTTCATGGACAAGGTACGAGCCTTTCCCATTCCCTCTACAATATCTTCTGTATCCTAGCCGACGGAAGACAACCGTGCCTGGTGCCATTGGAAAGGCAAGCCAAGAAGTGTACCCAGCACTTGTCGGCAATTCAATTTGCCAAGTCTTGGAAGAAAGGCGAGGCCACATTTCTTGCAACCCTAATGTTGAATGAAGGGGATGAGAAGCACGGGCCTTTACCAAAACAAGTGGAAGCAGTCCTTGTGGAGTTTGCGGACGTGATGCCTAAGGAACTGCCAAAGAAGTTGCCACCAAGAAGAGAGGTCGACCATGCGATCGAGTTGGAGCCTGGTGCTAAGCCTCCCTCCAAATCACCTTATAGGATGTCGCCACCCGAGTTGGAGGAATTGAGGAAGCAACTCAACGAGCTACTTGATGCTGGCTTCATCCAACCATCCAAGTCCCCATATGGTGCACCCGTCTTGTTCCAACGTAAGAAGGAAGGTAGCCTAAGGTTGTGCATCGACTATAGAGCATTGAACAAGATTACCATCAAGAACAAGTACCCACTTCCATTGATCGCTGACTTATTCGATCAACTTGGTGAAGCAAGGTACTTCACAAAGTTGGATCTTCGATCGGGATACTACCAAGTGAGGATAGCCCCTGGAGACGAATCGAAGACGGCGATGGTGACCAGATATGGATCGTTCGAGTATAAAGTCATGCCATTTGGTCTGACCAATGCCCCCGCAACATTCTGCACATTGATGAACAAGGTATTCCATCCTTATCTTGACAAGTTTGTCGTGGTTTACATTGATGATATCGTTGTCTATAGCAAGACATTGGAGGAGCATGTCAAGCACTTGGGCATAGTGTTCAAGACCCTTCGGGAGCATGAACTCTATGTCAAGAAGGAGAAATGCTCATTTGCCACAAATGAAGTAGAATTTCTTGGCCACAAGATAAAGGAGGGGAAACTTATGATGGAAAAGGGCAAGATCAAGGCCATTCAAGAATGGGAACCGCCGACCAAGGTACCAACACTACGATCCTTTCTGGGGCTAGCCAACTACTATCGGAGATTCATAAAAGGGTATTCAGCCATAGCAGCACCTTTAACGGAGCTTCTTAAGAAGAACAAGGCATGGGAATGGACAGACCGGTGTCAGGAGGCATTTGAGAGGTTGAAGAAGGCCCTAATGGAGGAGCCTGTACTAAGGTTGCCCGACCTTAGCAAGCCATTCGAGTTGCACACTGATGCTTCCGACTTTGCCATAGGAGGAGTGTTAATGCAAGAAGGACATCCGATAGCCTATGAAAGTCGCAAGCTAAACAATGCCGAGAAGAGGTACACGACCCATGAAAAGGAGATGACCGCCATTGTCCATTGCCTTAGAGTTTGGAGGCATTACTTGCTTGGTACCCCATTCATCATCAAGACGGACAACGTTGCCACTAGCTACTTTCAAACTCAACAAAAGCTCACACCTAAGCAAGCAAGGTGGCAAGAGTTCTTGGCAGAGTTTGATTACAAGCTAGAGTACAAGCAAGGAAAGGAGAACGTGGTGGCCGATGCTCTAAGTAGACGAGCAGAGTTAATGGCTACGGTACTCAAGCCGCAAAGTCATCTCTTGGGCCGTGTCCGAGAAGGTTTATCACATGACGACCAAGCCAAGAACATTGTGGAGTTTGTCAAGGATGGGAAGACAAGAAGGTTTTGGCTTGAGGACGGCTTGCTATACGTTAAGGGCAAACGGATCTACGTCCCAAAGTGGGGAAGCTTAAGGAAAGAAATCCTTAAGGAGTGCCATGACTCAATGTGGGCAGGACATCCTGGCACTCACCGCACGTTGGCTTTGGTGAGCGATGCTTATTATTGGCCACAAATGCAGGATGACGTAGATTCGTACGTGAAGACTTGTCTTGTGTGCCAACAAGACAAAGTGGAACAAAGGCAACCGGGAGGTCTGTTGGAGCCACTTCCCACCCCATCAAGACCATGAGAGTGTTTAACCATGGATTTCATCACACATTTTCCCAAGTCTGATGGATGTGGATCTATCTTCATCGTGGTCGATAGATTCACCAAGTATGCCACTTTCATACCCGCACCTGTGGAGTGCACAGCCGAAGTAGCTGCACGCTTGTTTCTAAAGCATGTGGTAAAGTATTGGGGAGTTCCGAGGAGCATAGTCAGTGATCGAGACGCTTGCTTCACGGGTAGATTTTGGAAGGAGCTCTTCAAGCTACTTGGCTCGAAGTTAGACTTCTCCACAGCTTTTCATCCCCAAACTGATGGACAAACGGAGCGGGTTAATGCATTGTTGGAGACTTACTTGCGGCACTATGTTAGTGCCAATCAACGAGATTGGGCTAAGTTACTTGATGTTGCCCAATTCTCTTATAACTTGCAACGTTCGGAGTCGACGGGAAAAATTCCGTTCGAGTTGGCTATAGGGCAACAACCCTTGACCCCGAACACTGTCGTGACTGGCTACACGGGGAGTAGTCCAGCCGCTTTCAAAACTGCTAAGGAGTGGCAGTTAGCCCACGAACTTGCTCGAGCTCATTTGGAGAAGGCTTCAAAGAAGATGAAGAAATGGGCGGATCGTAAGCGAAGGAATGTGGAGTTTCAAACTGGCGACCAAGTCTTTGTGAAGCTCAATGCGTCTCAACACAAGAGTACTCGTGGCTTGCACAAGAGCTTGTTGCGGAAATATGAGGGACCATTCCATATCATCAAGAAGGTTGGCAAAGCCGCTTATGTTGTGGAACTCCCACCATGCCTCAAGTTTCACCCGGTGTTCCATGTGAGCAACTTGAAGCCTTATCATGCAGACGATGAGGAACCAAGCCGAGGTGAGTCTCATCGAGCACCCCCTTTGATGGTGGAGGCATTTGACAAAGAAGTGGAGAGCATTGAAGCCAAGCGTGTCGTGGTGCGGCCAAGACAACCAAAGCACGTGGAGTACTTTGTCAAATGGAAGGGGCTACCATACTCCGAGGCAACATGGGAGAATGAGACGTCCTTATGGCAATATAAGGACTTGATTGAGACGTTCGAGAGGCAAGAGTCGACGAGGACGTCGACCGCTTAAGTGGGGGAGGATGTCACGGGCCGCATACTAAAAACAAAGAAATCGCCCAAGACATCATATATCTAAGCCCATAAAGCCTTGTCTTTATGGAAGCTTCTGGAACATCCCGGAAAAATCAAGAACATGGCGGAGCGTTCAAGATAATCTAGGGCATTCCGGAACATTCCACACAAGTGTACATATTTAAGCCTCACCTAGAACAATCTAGATTAGGCAAGTTGTATCTAGAACTATGCTAGATATTTTTGGATGTAAGTAGGGCATTCTAGAACCCTCCATTGAGGAGGTGGCTTAGGCCTATAAATAAGAGGCAAGGCCATTTGGCCAAAGCATCCAAGAGTTGTAAGCAATTGTAAAGTTCTCTTAAGCTTCAATACAAAGCTTTCTTTCTCCCATCTTCTAAGTGATTTTAGCATTCTCCAAGCTATCTTAGCTTTCTTAGTGATTCGATCCGGGGAAGCGAGGCTTCGAAGGCTTACTTAGCTTGTTCATCGAGGAATTCAAGTCTAAGTGCCACACGGGCGGAAGGCTTAAGGAGTCATCCCGTGACACTAGTAACCCAACGAGAAATCGAAGCACATCCTAAGCAAATCCGAGCAATCCTAAAGATGAAATCTCCAACTACCTTGAAGAAGATCCAAGGCTTAACCAAACGAGCATCCGCGTTCAAAGCGATCTATTGATCGATGCAAGCTTTTCCAATACTTGAAGAAATTTGAGACGAATGGGATAATGAGTGCGAAAGAGCTTTCTAAGACTTGAAGAAATATCTCACATCACCTCCCCCACTATCCAAGACGAAAGTAGTGGATGACTTATACATCTACTTGGCAATCTCAAAAGTAGCAGTGAGCTCTGCCCTTATACGAGAATAGCTGGGGGCCCAACTGCCGGTATTCAACACTTTTAAAGTTATTTTCGATGCGGAAACAAGATATTCAAAAATTGAGAAATTGATTTTGGCACTTTTTGTTGTGGCTTGGAAGCTGGGACCATATTTTCATGCTCATACAAGTATCCTTTACGATCAATCCTACATGGTTCGGGTGTTTCTCAACGAGTAATGAAATGAGCGTTGGAACTTGGCCAATACGGTTTAGTTTACTGAACCTGCACGATGATAAAGGCCTAAGCCTTGGTGGACTTCATAGTAGAATTCACGCCTAGCCTAGGCGATGAAACAGCGTGGCCCAATAACGCACTGGAGGCAATCGAGCACACCTTAGCCACACTTGCCTCACCGAAGGGAAACTTCTAGCATTTACACATTGACAGTGCATCCTACTACAAGGGCTCGAGAGTAGGCATGGTCCTTATCACCCAAGATAGTTCGATAATCGAGCAAGCGATCATCCAACAACGAAGCAGAGTATGAAGCCCTACTAGTAGGCCTTCAAATGGCAAAAGATTTAGAGGCGAAAAAGCTTGCAATTTGTTTTGATTCCTAGTTAATCACCAGCCAAACTATTGGGGAGTACATGGCAAAACATTTGAATATGGCGCAATATCTAGAGAAGGTACGAAAGCAGCTTGAGACGTTTCAGACTTACACTCTCACTCAAGTTTCGGGGGCAGACAATGCCCTCATAGATGCACTAGCTGGCCTAGGCTTCACCCTCGACCACCAACTTAAATGCTCTATTTTGATAGAGTATATGGATAAACCAAACATAGAGATGAAGCCGGTAGTCGAGGTGTCATAGGTTAATACAACTCCAAATTGTCAAGATTTCATTATAGACTACCTGGTCAATGACACACTCCCCACGAAAAAGATTGAAGTCTAGAAAACTCTAAATGAAGGCAGCATGCTACTACATACGGACTGCTATTGTCGTCCAAAGATTCTACATTGAACCACATCCTCACTGCCTAGTGCCTCCCGATGACCTAAAGGTTCTAAGTTCAATCCACGAAGGTGTTTGTGGAAATCACTCTAGATACCGATCTTTAGCACAGAAAGCTCTTAACGTATGCTACTACTAGCATACTATGCATCAAAACGCTAAGGAGTTAGTACAAAAGTGCGACCGATGTCAACGTTGTAAGCCTGTACCAGCACTGCTTACTAACGAACTACACTTACAGACGAGTCTTTGGCCTTTCATGTAGTGGGCAATTGACCTGGTAGGGCCAATGCCGCCCGTTACTAGAGGCAGGGAGCATGATGATCATGGCAACTAACTACTTCATCAAGTGTGTAGAAGTAAAGCTCGAGATAACCATTACTCAAGAGGGTATAAAGTGCTTCATATGAAGGAACATCATTTGTCAATTTGGCATTCCTCAATCAATCATCACAGACAACAGCCTGCAATTCGTAGGTAAAGATTTGGCAAAGTTTTTCCAAAAATATGGCGTCAAGCAGCACATGTCCATGCCAAGGTATCCTCAAGGTAATGGGTAGGCCGAAACATTCAACAAGATATTCTTGACTGCCTCAAGAAATCCCTCTCCGACAAGAAAGGAAAATGGCCAAACGAACTTCCCAGATGTCTATAGGCGTATCGTACAACCAGACGACGAGCAACCGAGGAGACTCATTTCTCCTTGGCATTTGGTTCAAAAGCAATCATTCCCCCCATTGTCATCGTGCCAAGTATCACCACTCTATTGCCAAGCATCAAGTAGAACATAAATGAGATGGCCAAAAAATTAGATCTAGTAGAGGAGGAATGCGAGAAGGTCATCATTCGCATCACAACCTACTAGCAACATCTCATTTCCAACTACAAGAAAAGAGCGCAGATCTGGCAATTCCAGCCTATAGATCTAGTTCTAAGAAAAGCCTTTATCAGTGCCCCTAGAGAATGCTCCAAAAATATGGAAAGGTCAGTATAAGATCAGCATAGTAGGTAGCAAAGGTAGCTACGCAACCCTACAAAGAGATCAAAAAATAGTGGAGCATATACAATATGAGGAAGTACCATGCATGACCTTTAGCTACATTAAAGCCCGAAGACTCAAGCAGCTCGATGGGTACCACCTCGTAAGCCAATGATTATCCAGTTGATACTCAGTTCTTATCTTACAGCTAAGTTTTTGTTTGTTTCACTCGTTTTTGAATTTCATAAGTAGGTTACAACTTAGCTCGGCTGCATGCTTACAACAACTGATCACTCATGCACTTCAAAAGAAGATCAAGTCCTTCTTAGAGACTTATCACAGGAATTGCACCCATTGGGGACCAATCATACTTTTCAGAGTGATAGGATAAACTAATTCTCCGACACCCATATGGGTTTGCTCTCCGATGTAAGATGATAAACTATACACTCTGAATATCCAGACGTGGATGAGTCGGGCTGTGCTGGTGTAACTAGGTGCACGATGGCTTGTGCTGGGATTCCTAGAAGTAGCCACAATGGCCTTTTTCAAAGCTTAGCTAACTAGATGATTTTTGGTCTCTTGGCCTAATCTGTGAGGAATCGAGTCTCAGAGATGGAAGAGGCACATTACGCAGAACGCCATATAGACGGCTGCCCTGGAACCCCAAAACTACTACCGAGTGCACAAAGGTAGCCTACGGTTTCTAAAAAACTACCTACGGCTTGCTCTTCGAGCAATAAGTCGCGCTAAACTTATACAATCGCACATTTTTGTGAAAGGATAAAAAGTTAGTGTGCATATATGAAGCTCTATCCACTGTCGACATTCTACGCAGTTAATAAGCTTCACTTTTGCCAAGCATGGAATGATCGTTTAGATCTACACTAATTCTTAAAGTGTTGTGATACTTGCTACACAACCCACGAAATTGGTTACATAAAGGGCAAGGAGATCTCTCAGACATTTGCTTACAAAAGTCCATACAACTGTATACTTTTGATACAAAAGTTTAGCGAATTTCATGACCTAAAAATTATTAGTATGTTGTAATGCAGGCCGCACAGTTCAAAGGATTGAAGAAAGCTAAGGTTAATAGCCAAGTGGTTACGTGGACTCGTCTGCTTCTGTAAGTAAGGCGTCCGGCTACCGACCCTATGGCTAACAACTTTGCAAAAGTTCTACACCAACATCTGTCGCTGTATAAGCTAAGTGGGCATGTTTGCTTATAGAAAAGCAGCACGTCTATCACTGGTTTAAAGGTTAAAGATTCGACGTAAACAAAAGAAGCGAAGATGAATAAAAGCAAATGAAGTAAGTTTATTAAATTTTCTGGAAAAATTGATAAACAATTAGCAAAGGCCGAAAGATTTCAAGGAAAGCAAAAAGCAACAAGGAAAACAAAGAAAATCCTAAAATCTACCTAGAAGACTAATTTTCAATAGCTTGGACATCCCACGACTACTCGGTCACCACACCTTTAGCAGCTGCAACGCTCTCAGCAGCGGCATCATCTAGCACTTCACCCTCCACCCCCCCTCCCCCCGACTACCCCAGCTTGGGCACCAACTTCTCTAACTACTTCACTAATGAAAGCTTCAAAAGTAAAGGCAAACAAGTCTTCCGAAAAAATAGAGAAGGTCTCAAAGTCTTTCCCAACAAACTCAAAGGCAGATAGTTTATCAAAGAAATGATCTACATAACTAGCTTGTAGAAATCGGCATGACTTTGAACAATCAAAGCCTCGAGCCTAGCTTTCTCATCCTTCAGTTGCTCGTTTTCCTCAAGCAAACCAACATGGACACACTGCAGTTCATCCACTTCATTCTTCAGATTTTCGTTAATCTTCAGTACACCTTGGAGTTTTAACACTTGGGGTTCAAGCCTATCAATAACATTCTTGAAGTGGATCATTTGATTATAAGCAACATTTAACTCTTCATCCTTTATGTAAGCAATAGAGCGAATCTAAAAAACGCCACACTCAAGATCTTGAATATGAGCTATTTAATATCCAACCTCATTCTCTGCACTTTCATACTTAACTTGGATCACGTCAAGCCTAGTCTTCAAGTCAATGATCTCCTGGTGAGCGCTCTCAAGCTGTATAAAAGTAAGGGCAGAGATATTGAACCCCTTCAAAGCAACAAGCTCAAACTCCAACGTCTTGATCTTCTTGGTAGAAGAATAAGCATCAGCTACCATAGTCGTTGCCATCTCCTTGGAAGCTTTGGTATCCTTCTGGTTAAGGAAGCATAGACTCGACTGCTAGAATCGCTGTTTTCTACATCATAGTAAGCAAAACAGTCCTTCTATATTAGGTCGTATACTTCACAAAGGAACTTGGGTAAACAACCCATCTAATGCCATCAACAATCTTGGCACATATGTCTATGTCTTCAAAAAAAATCTGCCTTTAAAAGCGCACAGATCTCAGTAGCCTCTCTAGAAACAGGCTTGGTGGATTTTTCACAAGTGCTTACGTGAGCAATCACCTTTTTCTTAGCAGGCGAACCAGTCTCAGTAGCAAAAGGAATAGTCCTTGACACCACTTTAGCAGTAGAGTCCACCTTATCATTCTTCATAGCAGTGAGCCTCTCCAAAAGTGAACTAGACTTAGCTCCCAATAGATGTCTTGGCACAGATTTCAACAATAGAGGCACGATGGAACCTTTACGCTGAGCAATCCTATTAATAATTGTATTAGCTATCTTCGGCATGGTAGGCAACACTGACTTAAATCTAGTAGCCTCATTTTTCTTCCCCTTTGAAGAAGTCAATTCAATCACAAACGTATTGGTAGCAGGCGGACCTTCACGAGCAGCGAATGAAGCCTTAGATTTTTTCTCAACCGACATCTATTAAGCAGTTGGGCCACCTTCATTCATAGCAAGCTCCATGACAGCGATCAGATGAGCTAATGCCTCTACCTTGATTCGCTTTATCTCTTCTCTCGAGGGCAACCTACCTTTCTCCCGGCGAAGAGGACTAAGTAGCCAACGTACTTAGCAGGGATACCTAAAGTAACATGTACCTTCTTTATATCTAAAGAAATCTTGGGAGTTGAGTCGAATTTCGAATCTACATAAGCAGAGGAAGACAATCAACAAATTAGATAACAACTCAGCAAAACCATAAAACAACCTAGAAACTAAGTAGTCTACTTATAGTGATGAAAATCATCAGAACACGTATCTTAGGGGAAGAATCAGACTCATACTCTCCATTTATCTCCAACGTTTCCTTGGCCTAGTCATGATCTTCCGTATTCAAATGATCGAAAAGTCTATGGCGGGATCGCAGCTGCCCAAGTCCATCAATATGGCTTATGTCAAAGAAGTACCAAAATTCATTGACAGTCATATCCAAGTCAAAGAATTGGCTTAGATTGAGGAATCCCACCATCACACGGACCTCATTTGGAGAACATTGAGCGACATCACACTTCATGGAGCAAAACACTTCTTGGAAGAAACGCAACATAGGAAAAATAAATCCCAACACGAAGTAGTAGGAGTGAAACTTGGTAGCTCTATGAGCCCCACTACATGGCACACGACTGCTACTCTTCTTGACACACTTCACACATATCCTAGAAAGAATGGTGTGCCTATATGCTTCAAGAAAATCTTTGAATGAGTTGTCGGAATTAATTTTGAAGTGAGCTGCCTTGAAGTAGCCCACTTTACTTAAAGACCTGCCTTGACGATACAACGGCGACACACCATCATCACTCTTGTGGCTTTAGTAGCAAACAAGGGAGCCTAGCCCGCGTTAGCTTCTGTTTCTCTTTCTAGGCTCAACCCAACTAGAGGAGGGCTGGTACCCCCGCGCCTCATTCTCTTTCTCAGCTCTCATGCGGGGCAGCTCAATTGCATAAGCCCAAACCCAACGGCCCAGACCTCGCGCCATAGTGTGCATCAGTCTTGGCCTAATCCAAGTAGCCCTTGGCCCATGCTAATAGAATCCAAGCCGAGCCCTAGCTCGTCTCCGCAGCTCACACCACTGCACCTAGACCTCGACTCGCACTGAGCCACTACTGCACCAAGCCGACCGTAGCCACCCACGATAACAGCCTTGTCGTGGCTTCCCCAGCCATTTTTTCACACATCCTAGGCCCCCATTGAGCCAAATTTCAAGCCTCGAGGCTCCCAAAAAAATTAAGAACACAAGGAAAATTAATTTTTTTCTTACCTTGGTGTGCCCTGAAGACAAAGAAAGCAACGAAAGACGGTTCTTTGCACGGGCAAGTGTAGAAGATTGCTAGGGGAGGGGGAACAAATATCCTCTAGCTTTCTCTCTCTTGTAGGGTAGAATAAATTGCTCTCTAAATTTGATGTAATCATCTACTTAAGGTAGACTTAAACAGACTTTGGAAGTGATTTATTTTCCTTTCCTAGAATGATCTAATTTCCAATTAATGTGGAAATCTACATCAAAATAAGAAACAATCTTATGTTTCCTAAAGTAAGGGAAGATCTCTTCACCTGCTACCTTTCCTGCGAGTAGCCCAACAGGTGTAGGAACATTTGTGGAGCCAAAAATAGTCAAGAAAATTATGGAGGTTACAAGTGGACTTTTGGGTTAAAATGACAAAATTACCCTCGAGTCACATCGAGATTCCCACGGGCATGCAACAGACAATAACGGCTCAATCAAGGAAGAGTCAAAGGAGATCAAAATGGTATTTATTCAAATCCCTCTCATCACTCCTCATCAAATCCTTATTCAAAAGGTAACTCTCAAATTTCCTATTTAATTTAGGATTAATTGCCATGTTAATTGCAAGATATTATTTCACACAATATCTTGCAATTATTCACACAATTTCACCATATATGGCCAGCCACAATTCTACAAATAGGGCCGGCAAGTCCCCTATAAATAGCCTTGTTCTCTCACTAAAATTCATTGTGGGCACATGAGGTTTTTGGCCTTAATCTTAGGTGTTATTATTTTGCAAGTGCATTTTCGTCGAAGGAGAAGACAACGGAAATTTGCATCCACGTTGGTGATAGTGGTGGGATGGTGGCGGTGGTGAAGTAGATGGCGGAGATGGTGGGGCAACGATGTCACGTTGGCGGTGGTAGTGGAATTTCCACCTTTGTTTTATACATATTTTCTGCTTTTTTAACTTTTTTTTTTAAAATCATTCTTGAAAAACAAATGAACATTCAAAATGATGTTTTATATAAATTAGGCTAAATATTATATTTATGCCTTTTATTTTCTAAACTTGTTCTTGAAAAACAACAGACCAAACACATTTTACAGTCGTTTTTTGTATTTGTAAAACAAAAAACTATTTTCGCACCCTTAGAGCCTGTTTGGTATTCAATTTGGATTCAATTTTTTAAACTCAAAAACAATTTTTGAATCTCAAGCCTAGTATTCTTGTTTGATATACTATTTTGAAAAACTGAATTGAAAACCAACTTGAAAATATAGCTTACATAGAAAATCTATTTTTAGAATTTTTAAAACTAACACTCTTATCCCATTTCTCTTCGAATCCTCTTTTCTTCATCCTTTCTGTTCTTTGTCTTATCATTTTTTTTTCTCTTTCTCTCTCCTCTCTCTGCAATCACGCTCTTTCTCTCAATCACTTCTCTCTTTTATGTCTCATCTCTTTCTCTCTCTCCTCTCTTCCTTTCTCTTTCGATTTTAATCTCCATCTCCCTCATTCGGCTTCAGCTGGGAGTTGCTGACAAAGAGGCTTTTTTTTTTTCTTTTTTTTTTCAAGTTGTTAAGACTTAAAAATAATTTTGAGTTTTATAAAAAATTATTTTTAAGAGATGGTTTAAGAAATGATTTTTGAAAACGATGAAAACTTTTAGTAGGATACTAAACCTCCCCTTACTTTTTCAAGATAAATATATCAACTAGTAAATCGAATATGCCAATTGAACAAAAATCAACATCCTAAACCCTATATAAAGATATTGATTGAGATGGGGAATTGTAATTACATGAATTGGGAAGATGTCCTTCGCTTGTGAAAAAGAATTCAAGTCAATTCTCATGTTCATAATTCATACTAAGAAGTAAATCTGATCTGCCAATTGAACCCATATTAATTAATATTGTATTGTTTCGAGGATCAATCCCCAATGCATCATGCATGCCATGCCAGATTGCATATACAAAAAACCAAACTCCTTTCAGTAATTAAATTTGTGCCATCTTTTGTTGTGAACTATTGATACATACGGAACAGCTTGACCAAGGCTTGGCAGGTTCGACCGTCCGTAATTATTCTCGTCTTTCTTTCTTTTATATGGTTTTATTCTTGAAAATGAAAACTAGGACTACTCAGAAGTAATTGCTGATTCAAGAATGACTTGGCGGCGTTAGTGAAACTGCAGTTGGAGTTTACGAATTTCTTCGATGGACATAATAACACTCCACGATCATCTGTGATGGAATGCTGGCGCTTGAGCCGGTTTTCGGTGCTTGGAGCTGATGATGGCAAGTTCAAACCGTTGTATTCAGGGAGAGTTTGAAGCAAATGACTGCTGCTGCTATTGCTGCTAATATCGGTATTGAACAGCGGTTGCGGGTCTAACTCGATACTAGTACTCCCGGTACAGCTATAGCTAAACTTATTAGGAGTAGTTGATTGAAATCCAGTTCCAGTTGGGATAGAGTATTGGCCATCCGCCAGAATACTGGTGAGTAATGAGTAGTCCATGGCGTCTAGTAAGTTGGAGAAGGAACAAGATTTCTGAGGCTTGAGACTGCTAGTATTACTGGTACTCATCATGTTATGATCAAGGCCGGTAAAGGGACTTTTCAAGCTTGGAGAAAGGATATCGTGGAGGAAATCTTCTTCTTCTTGAACTTCTTGGTTTTGATCACTTGGCAGTGCCACTGCTGAAGTCACAACATTCGACTTCTTGTAGATTCGACAAAGAACCCAATCATCCAACTGGAGCCACAAACAAAGTTCATATAGATATAGATATAGTTATTGTCAATGACCAAAGTTCATATATGAATTGGACAATTGATTATGTAAATCAAATGCTCATATGGTCAAATAAAACTGCTCACCCTCATGGATAAATCTTTGAGCTTCATGGCTCTGTGGTGGTTGTTGTTGGTGGTGTGGTTATTTGGGTTTTCTGGAAGGCGATACTCATGCATGATCCAGTTTGTCTTGATTCCCTTAGGGGGTCTCCCCTTGTAGAACACAAGAGCCTTCTTCACACCAACGTTCTGCCGCCCTCCTGATGGTGCCACAATCGTCTTATCGGTTCCAGTTGCCTTCCAATACCCTGATGCGGCAGCCCTGTTTGGCCTCGCACCATTCGGGTACTTGCGATCTCTAGGACTGAAGAAGTACCATTCTTTCTCACCAAGCGCAGCTTTGGCTAATTAATTGTCGGTATCAGTATGCATGGAAGAGCACAGAATGAGCCATAAATTAATTAATCAACTGAAGCACTTAGCATGTATATACCATAGAGGCACGCATATGTGATATGTATTGAAAACAAACAGTTGAATCAATTAATTAATAATTAAGGAAATTAGGTAGGTACCTTACCTGGCAATTCCCATGGATCAAACTTGTAGATATCAACTTCAGCTATGACGGAAACAGGTAAGGGAGTGGAGGCCACCTTCTTTACAAGGTAGTGAAGGATGAGCTCTTCATCTGTAGGGTGAAACCTAAACCCTGGTGGCAGTCTTGATTCTGGGTTTTTCATCCTCAATCAACCAAATATTTCCTTGCTAGCCACAGATACCTAGATACCTAAATTGAACCAAATATTGATCAAGAAATTAAGAAGGAACGAGCGAACGAACGAACACGCTAAAAATTAAACAAAGAGAAGAAGAATTTGAAATTTATTGGGAGAGAGCGAAAGGAAGGGCTTTTATGGTTGTGGGAATTTGTCGGCATGCGGAAAAGAGAGATTAGGCCAATGGGTTCATTGGGTTAGCATGAACCAGATGATGTTGATGAAGGGAGAAAAAAAACAATCATCAGTTACAATTTCAGCTGAAACAAATATAATATATATATATATATGTGTGTGCGCGCGTGTGTGTTGATGAGAGAGACTAATTACATGTGCCGCAACAAGATTTTAAGGTGATAATGTCTTAAATCTGTCACATATTTTAATGTATTTTAACTTGTTCACATGACATAATAAAGTAAGTTTACGTCGTACGTAAATGTAAGAGTGTCAGCTGAAAGGCTTTTAGCGTATGGAATGCAACTGTTGGTTTTGTCCTTCCCAAATTTTCTGAGAGCTAAGTTTCTATTTTCACGTATTAACAAGGAAGAGGGAGAAAGACTCAGGGGCTCAGGAGGGAGGAGCGAGAGAGATGAGATAAATAAGATATGGGAATGGAATAAAGACGAAGATGCATGGCGGCTGGACAAAGGTGTCCAAGGATAATCTTAATCTCATGACATCATCCCCTCTTCTCCAAATAGAGTCGTGACATGTGTCCTTTCATGTTCGGACGAGCTCTCCCCCACTTCCAATGCCAATTAAGTCCTCCAGTCCACAGTCTCACAGAAAGCAGAAGCAAAAGCTCTGGTGACCTGTCGTCAGGTTGAGCCTAGTCATCAATCATCCCCCCATCTTGTGCCGTAACAATGCATCTCACTATGGCTTCTTTTTTTTCTTTTTTTTCTTTTCCTAATGTTTTGATTACTTTAAAGTAGGGGATGAATTGAGTTTCATTCGGTTAAATTTGTTTTTTTAATCGGAAAACAAATTAAAATTGCCGGTCGATTCAATTTGAAATATATTTTTAGTTCGATTCGTGTGCCCTTTTTTTTAATAAAACATGAAGATTGGTTAATTACAAAAAAAAAAAAAAAAAAAAAAAACTTACTCTTATTATTAATTTGTATTATTATTTGTGTCATCTCTTTAATAAAGATGAGACATACATATATTAGTAAATCCTACTTCTATTAGAAATATGATACAAATAATTATACAAATATATGAACAATGTAGCATCACTCAATAAAGAATCTGAAAAAAGTAAGGATTTCTTGCTTTAGACTTTTTAATTAGGCCTGAAATTGGGCTTATGTTAAAATCAGGCTACTTGACTTGAAAAATAAATACCCAATCAAAATAAATAAATAAATATTAATCTATATTCATTCAACTCGATTTGTTTTTTAACAAACGATATTATATACACCAAAAGAGAGGGGGTGGACTTAGCCTCACAATAAGCAAACAATAATGTGGTTTAAGTTTGCATTTGATGAAAATCGAACATAAGACTTTTCACTTACAAGTAAAGAGGAATATTATTAAACCGTAGTACTAAGTGGCAATTCAGTTCAATTTTAAACCTCTAAAACAGACACAGAATCAATAGTTTTTGGTTTGGTTCAATTTCTTCATATTCAACTTTTTTTTCCTTTTTAGTTTGTTGAACGGTTAAGTTTTTCAAGCCCACTCAAACTTTAAACCTCTTCACATAAAATAATGTTAGGAAGACAAAATTTCTAAACTAAAAGATGCGGTTGTTGATGATTAGATTATTATTTAATTGTTGATTAATATGTTTATTTTTTTATTGGTAACATATCATTTAATTTGTAAATTTAGTATAAAAATTTAGCATCCATAACATTATCCACGCATAAATAATATGAAAATTGCCAAAAATGATCAATTTTTTTAATCTTAGGAATGAAATAGGACAAACCGACCATGCACACCATGCACAAAACTAAAATGACGAAAGTACCCACATATAAATTGTAAAAACTCACAGGTGATGAATTCATTTTCTGATTTCAAACTTTTCACTCTGATATCTCTCTTGGGGGTGATATCCACACACCCATTTTTACCTCTCTCACACCCTTTTAATTTTCGGCCATCGGATGAGATGAATTGAAGAAGATCAAATGACATAAATTAACAAGGAATGTGGGAAAAGTAAAAAGGGGTGTGTGGATATCACACCCCTTCTCTCTTTTCTCTCAATTTTTTCTCTTCTCCAAAAGCCAAGGAACTTTAATACGTTTTTTCTTTTAATTGCAGTCAAAGCCAAACCATATTTTAATTCTTGTAAATTTGAATCGAGAGAAGGAGAAATCAAAAGAATTAAAATCACCCAGATCAATAATTTCACATTAGAAGCAACAAGGCTAGCTACGCAGCTACAAAGACGTCGTCTTGAAGGTTATCTGCCCCATTTTTTTACAGTGTGCAGGAGGGAGATGACCTCAAAGAATGTTTGATAGAATGGTCACATAAGATATTTAGACGGTAACCAAAACGCATGAGCTTTATAACTAAATTTGGCAGCGGCTGAAGGATTCATAATTGGAAGACGATTCGAAATTGGTCAGCATAAACCTTACTTTTTCTAATGCAGACCCAAAGATCGGTCAGAGCTGACAAACTCGACAAAAATTGATGACAGAAAGCAAGGTCAACAAACGGGATTGGGGATTAGGGTTAGGGTTCTTCGAAATAGGGATTGGGCAGATAGATAAGGTGCAAATAGCGACTAAATTAGAGAAAAGAACCCATTTATATACGAGGGCAATTTGGTCATTTTAAGGTACAAGAAAAATTATATTAATGTCTTATTGCAGGACTCTGGGATGGAGGAGGGAGCATTAATGTCTTCCCAGTTGCTCACTGCGGACCAGTGGGAGGGTCTATGGAGTAGATTCCCATATCAGACTAGATAGGGGAGCCAGGAGAGCAAAATAAAGAATCAAAAGGATCTAACGAATGGAAAGGGTGTTAACTATCCCTCCACTTACCACGTATACAGGCAGATTTCAGCCTTAAAGTCCCAAAACCGGTCTCAAAAGTTTAGTGCGCCATTCTACTGGGTAAGAAAGAGGGAAAAACAGGAAAGGCAACCAGACGGGGAGAGAGCACAGACCAAGGAAAAGTGGGTGAGAATGTCGAATGAAATGAAGGACCTGGCCATTCAATTAGAATGTGGAATGGAGTTAGCAACTATGGAGTCCGGGGTAAAACTCATCGCCCAGGTGCTGGTGGAGCAGCCATTGAATAAGTGGGGTATAAGGAATATCTTGAAGAATGCCTGGAGGGAGATGGGGGATGTTCAGATAAACTGGGTTCAGGGGAATACGTTCGTGGTGAGGGTGCACGATGAGAGTGCGGCAAACTCTATTCTAGAGCTGGTTCCTTGGACAGTGATGAAGCAAAATCTTTCGGTGAAACGGTGGCCTGAGAACCTTGCGATGGAGGAGATCCCGATGCATATGGTGCCTTTTTGGGTACAAATGAAGGGGATCCCACCGGGTCTGTGCTCTGAAAGGAACATTGCTAGGTTGGCGAGTAGATGTGGTGAGCTGATGGAGGTGGAGGACTTATCCAAAGCAAGGGGATTCCTCAGGGTCAGGGTTATGGTGGATACAAAGGAACCATTGGCGAATGGCTGCTGGGTCACAAGAGAGGTGTCCAAAGAGTCTTGGGTGGAATATCAATACGAAAGGTTACAAGATTTTTGTTATAAGTGCGGCAGAATTGGACATGACTGCCTTCAATGTGCATTAGTGAATGGGAATGGAGATGGAAGTGGGTATGGTGAGTGGACGAAAACTAGAAGAGTCGTTGACATGACTGGGGCTCCACGGAGGGAGAGTATCAGCCTAGGTTCGAGGAGACATGTAGGTACGAGCAGGGAGAGAAAGACTCTTGGTCAGGGTTTAGGGGACGACCCCCCTCAGGCTAACCAGGATGGTAGGAAGGAGGAAAACTTTGACCGGAAATTACCATATAAGACGGATATGGATAAGAGCTCTTACCCAATTGTCTCGGAGGATGGCAATTTGGTGAACCTGCGTGAGAGGAACAGTGGGAAGACACAAAAATGAGCAAATATAGGAGCCGATGCAAACGTGGGAAAGACGCAAGTTACGACATGCCTTAAGCCTATTGGTATGGAGCGGAAGAGCAGTGAAGATACATGCCAAGGTAGATGTGGCGGCCTATTCCAGAGTCTGGGGCTTAAAAGATGTAGGGCTGAGAGTAGCCGCAATGGCGACCAAAGAGTGAAAAAGAAGGTCAAAAGGCAAATGCTGACAAGGAGTCCAGACAGTGGGTTGGATGGACGAGATCCCAAGGCCCTCAACCAAGGGTCGACTGCGTCTCCGGGGTGCGGTCTTGGGGTATTTGAGGAGGCAAACCTTCTTGAGGTTCCAATACAGGATGAAGCTTCACAGGCTCAGTCTAATGAGCATAGAGGGACAATTGCTGAAGGTGGCAGTGGCGGCTGGCCCACAACAGCCGCAAGTAATCAATGATACACCTGGTGTGGAACTGCCGTGGCCTTGGGTCGGACACGGTGGTTCGAGCTCTACATGGGCTCATAAGAAGACATAGACCCTCTGTGGTTTTCCTATCCGAAACTTAAATGGTAAATCACAGAATAAAAGGTGTGCGAAGAAGATTGGGTTTTCTAAACGGATGTGACGTGCCTCCGGTTGGTTCTGCTGGCGGGCTAAGCTTATGGTGGGACGATAATTTGGAGGTAAGGGTACTTTTGGCAGTTGGGAACTTAATCCATACTGAGATACGCAGGACTGGAGAGGCGGACTGGTTCAAGGCCTCGTGGGTCTACGGAACCTCGTATAGGGCGGACAAAGTCGCTTTTTGGCAATGGTTAGCTGATGTGCTTGGCCCAAGTGATGCTCCCTGGATTTGTGCAGGAGATTTTAACGAGATTCTTTCGGGTGATGAAAAATCAGGAGGAAGGCCTTGGCAACAGTCGGCTATGCCCTTTTTGCAAACGTTTATAAACTCAATAGAGCTGCTGGACCTTGGTTTCTTGGGCCCAAAATATACGTGGCGGGGGACCCGAAATGGGATGTTAGTGCAGGAGAGATTAGACCGTGGTCTCATTAATGGGGGTTGGCAAGGAAAATGGCCTAATACTATTTTGAAGCATGAAATTGTGAGAGCCTCAGACCATTGCCCCCTAATTGTGGATATGGATCCTTCGGCCCCAAAATGTAAGCCGCTATTCAGATTTGAACCATTTTGGTGTAAGGAGGATGGGTGTAGGGAAACGATTGATAGATGTTGGAGTGGAAGCGATGTTGGGAGTGGAATCCATGCGTGGAATACAAAAATCCACTCAACGAGAATTGGTCTTCAACGGTGGAGTGCAGGCAAATTCAAGGGAAGGAAAAATGAGATTCACAGACTCAATGACCATCTTGAACAGCTACAAAGAAACTGGGAGCTGCACAGTAGAGAAATTGAAGAAGTTACAGTGGCCTTAAACCATCTCGAAGCGCAGGAAGAAGCCTACTGGGCGGCTAGGTCCCGTGTCCGGTGGCTACAGACTGGCGACTCGAACACTGCCTTTTTTCATCAAGCTACTGTCCTAAGGCGACGAACGAACAAACTGTCTAGAATCCAAGACAAGGACGGGACGTGGAGAGAAGATCAGGCTGGGGTAAGAGCTGCGGTGGAATGTCATTTCAGGAAGTTGTACACGACGGATGGTCACCGGGAGTGGGGGGATATTCTGGACTGCCTGGATCCGGTGGTAAATGACGAAATGAACTCAATGCTCTGTAATCTCATCTCTGACCTGGAGATAAAGGAGGCGGTGTTCAACATGGGTGGGACTAAGGCGCCGAGACCCGACGGTTTTCAAGGTATATTTTTCCAATCTTATTGGGATATCATTGCTTTTGAGATTCGGGGTATCGTGGCTGATTGTTTAACGGGGGATGGCTGCCCATCTCGGATTAATACTACGAATATTGCTCTAATTCCAAAGAATCCTAACCCAGAAACGGTTAGCCAATTCAGACCTATCAGCCTGTGCAATTACTCCTACAAGGTCCTGTAAAAAATTTTGGCAAACCGGTTGAAGCCAATGTTGGATGTTATTATCTCGCCAAATCAGAATGCTTTTGTCAAGGGCAGGCAGATCCAGGATAACATTATTTTGGCCCATAAAATCTTCCACTTCCTGAAATTAAGGAAAGCTAAAACCAAATTTGAGATGGGGATCAAACTTGATATGAACAAAGCCTATGATCGGGTGGAATGGGACTTTCTAGAGGCTGTTATGGAGCGGCTGGGTTTTCACCGCAGGTGGGTGAATTTGGTTATGCGTTGTGTAACGACGGTGGAGTTTGCGATCCTCATAAACGGTAGACCCGGTAGTACTTTTAAACCCACCAGGGGCTTGCGGCAGGGAGACCCCCTCTCACCCTACTTATTCCTTATTATCAGTGAAGTCCTCTCTCTCCTAATAAGCAATGCGGTGAGGCAATGCTATATTGAAGGAATCCATCTCTCGACCCCGGGACCCACGCTTTCACATCTATTGTTCGCAGATGATACTCTGATATTCGTGAAAGCCTCCACCTTGAATTGTAGGAATTTATCCATTCTCTTGCAGGTGTACTGCAGGGCGTCAGGACAACAGATCAGCTGTTAGAAATCTGTGGTGTATTTTGGTGCAAACGTGCCGAGCCACCTGGCTTCGAAGTTGTGTACTATTCTTGATATGCCTAAGGTGGAAGATCCTAGAAAATACTTGGGTATCCCCACGGTTTGGGGAAGATCAAAAAAATATGCCCTAAGTTATTTGAAGGATCGGGTGTTGGGGAAAATATCCGGTTGGAAGAGACGCTTTCTTTCACAGGCTGGGAAAGAGATCCTGATTAAAGCGGTAGCCCAAGCGATCCCGATGTACCCAATGTGCGTGTTCCGGCTCCCGGATGGGATTTGTAAGGACTTTGACTCGGCTTTGGCTAGATTCTGGTGGGCAGGAGCGGATAAAGACCGCGGCATCCACTGGGTTAATTGGGCTGAGTTGGGTCGGCCTAAGGCTGATGGGGGATGGGGTTTCGAAACTTTAAAGAGTTTAATCTTGCGTTGCTGGCCAAGCAAGGTTGGCGCTTAATAAATGAGCCGAATTCCCTATAGGCGCAGGTTCTAAAAGGGCGGTATTTTCCTAATGGGTCCTTCCTGGAAGCAAAGAAGGGATGCAGGGCTTCTTGGGCTTGGGCGAGCCTCCTTGACGGAATGGATATCATTTTAGGGGGTGCGAGATGGCAAATTATGGGCGGACAGGAGGTGAGATTCTGGAAGGATAACTGGGTCCTGGGCTTACCTGAGGGACATCTCATCCTACCTGAAGATGCGAGCACACCTAACGACGGTTGCGTGGCTCAATTTTTGGACCCAGTCACTAGGGAGTGGTTGCTTGACCCAATTGAGCACATTGTCCCAAAATCGGTTTGCAAGGCAATCTCCCAGATCCATGTGGGCCCCTTATCAAGCACGGATAAGCTTATCTGGCCACTGACTAAAAATGGGTCATACACGGTGAAATTGGGGTATGTTTGGTGTCACATGAGGAACTCCTTCGAACAGCTTGGAGACCCGGCTCATCCTAGGACCGTGAGCTCCCGTATCTGGGGATGGATCTGGGGCAGCAACGTCCCTCCCAAACTGAAGAATTTTATGTGGAGAGTGTTGAGGAATGTGTGTGCCACCATGTCAAACCTGTTCAAACGTAGATGTTCTCCCTCTTCTTCATGCCCGATCTGTTTGGGTGACGACGAAACCATGGACCACCTGCTTTTGCGGTGCCCGTGGGTTATACAGATTTGGGCCGCTGGTCGTCTTCACACATACTCTTCCAGCAGCATCTTAAATTCCTTTCCAGACTGGCTTAGCTCGGCGGTTGATCGATAAGGGTGTAAGGAGGAGAGGAATCGCATATTGGAGATCATAATCTTTTCATGCTGGCATATATGGAAGGCTCGTTGTGATGCGATATTTAATGGGGTTGCCCCGTCTGCTTTCAAGACTCTGAGGGCCATTGCTGCTGCTCGGAAGTTTTTCCAGGAGGCTATGGCTCCTCGGGCTGTGGTGTGTGGCCACCGATCTCCTCCCTACAGCAATGTCCTGCCTATTTCTGCTCACTGGGCTCCTCCCCATGATGATTGGATCAAATTAAATGTGGATGCCTGTTGGCAGCAGGAGTCCATGTCTGGGCAGGTCGGCATTGTGGCTAGGGATGCGTCCTCTACATGCTTGGCAGTGAAGTGCGCGAGAATGCATGCCTCGTCGGCGGCAATGGCGGAGGCCTTAGCTATTCTGGAAGGATGCAACCTGGCAATTGAATTGCATTTACAGAAGGTGATTTTTGTTTCTGATGCTCAGCATATTATTCACCATCTTAACTTCTCTCTCTTGAGCTGTGATTGGGATTTACTCCCTGTCCTTTCGCGAGTGCGTGAGGCATGTAGTAGTTTCCATTCATGCTCCTGGACGTGGTCCCCACGTACAGCGAATATGGCGGCGAATTTTGTCGCTAGGAACTTGTCCCCGGAGATGTGCGGCCTTGGCTGGGTGGTAACACCACCATCTTCTCTTGTTGGGATTTTGAACAAGGACGGACTCCCGTGCCCACCGTAATCTTGTTTTTGCTTTCTGGAGATGTAGGTTGACGTTGATATCCTGTTGTGGTAGCGTCGATTTGTAACTTGCTCACTCTTTTCTATCTGGGGGGAGCTTTGTGCCCCGCGTTTGTACTCTGGTCTTGTGCCTTGGTTTGAATATGATGATCTTTCACCAAAAAAAAAAAAGAAAGATATTTAGACGGTACCAAAACGCATGAGCTTTATAACTAAATCTAGCAGCGGCTGAAGGATTCAGAATTAGAAGATGATTCGAAATTGGTCATCATAGACCTTACTTTTTCTATTGTAGACCTAAAGATCGATCAAAGCTGAAAAACTCAACAAAAATTGATGACAGAAAGCAGGGTCAACTAATGGGATTGAGGATTAAGGGTTAGGGTTCTTCATAATGGGGATTGGGCAAGAGAGATAAGGTGCAAATAGTGACTAAATTAGAGAAAATAACCCATTTGTATATGAGGGCAATTAGGTCATTTCAAGGTATAAGAAAAATTATATTTATGTCTTATTGTTGTGCATGGCGTGTGCATGCTCTGTGCATAATCGATTTGTTCTATTTCAATCCTAAAGTTAAGAAAATAAGTCATTTTGGGCAATTTTCCAAAATAATAACCATTTTTTTGTTTTTACTTTTTATGCTTGAGATACGAAGAAAATTGTGGGAAATGAATCCCACATAAACATAGAATAACTCTGGTGTCCATGCAACCAACAAGGAAAAGACAGGTGAGACCTTGTCACTCCAATGTGGTGCACACGCTGGTCTGGAATGATTTACGGGGAAATATCCCTCTTGTATTTAATGCTCAACTCATAGGAGGGTTAAGCTTTGGCGAAACCTTAAGGGTATTTACATTATGTTTGCTTTGGTACGCATGACGTCCCTCTAAAGCAGGTGAATTTTGTTGACTACAAAAATATATGGAAGAAATGAGAGATGAAAAATAATGATGAGGAAAGGAGGAAGAAATTAAAAAAAAAAGAAGAATGAAAACAAAATTTTAAAAGTAAAAACAACTTAAAATGGTTTTTGTACAAGAGATAGGAAGCCCACGTGGGCATCACAAAAAGCGTTGTCGGATGGCTAAATATGGAAGAGGATCCTCTCCTGATTTCAAGATGAGAATCCTCCTAACCGGGTCATCCAGACCGTTTAAATTTAATCAAACGGTTACAATTATTATAATTTTTAGAGGGACTCTCTGTTTAAAGCCGTTAGATTAAATTTGAATGGCCCGAATGGCCTAATAAGGAGGATCTCTATCATGAGCTCAGGAGAGGATCCTCTTCCGGCTAAATATAGTTTGCTTCCTGACTGGGAATACATTCTCATTGCTGAAGACGAACTTTGCACATTTTTGAGCTAAAAGTGGCCTATAGTCCTTAGCTTTCATTTTGTGTCATTCCTATTATATTTACTAGCCTTCATGCACGCGCTCACGCGCGTGCATAAGGCATTTGTTGAACCACAGCGTGCTACGATGAACTTATACGTTAAAAAAATTGTACAAAAAGAATTAATTATGCGTTATGCGCGTGCAAAAGATTTTTTTTTATAACCGGCACTACACCTCTTTTAAGATCTTTTGAACGTGTTTAAAAATAAAGAAAATAATATTTAACAAACAACTGATTAAATCACATTATTGCTAGCCATTGTGAGGTACTAATTATTATAAAAAAAACACGGTATGCTACGATGGACTTACACGTTTTAAATGTTTTTATATAAAAAATATATATATATATGTAGACAATGAAATTTCAGTAAATAAAATGTTGACCGATGGTCAAAATGTTAACGCTCATGTATTACATAAATTGTACACATAGTGTGTGATTCAACGAAAATTCGAAAAGAGTCCGAAAAGCTGTCAAACAGGACACGTGTCAACACCTGGCAGAGACGACTTATTTCATCTGGGATATTATATTCAAAATTAGGCCTTGGAAAATTCTATAAATAGAAGCCAATTTCATTCATTTCAATTGACCAATTCACAAATACATTTCTCTACTCCCAAATTGGAAGAGAATTCTCTGGAAGTTCGTTCTTCGTTCTTCGTTCTTCGTTCTTCGTTCTTCGTTCTTCGTTCATCGTTCATCGTTCATCGTTCTTCGAGATCAAGCCCCAACGGCCCTTGAAGAAACTTCGCCAAAACCTTTGAAGAATCAACAAGCACCTTGGTCACGTGCCGATTCTTAA
The DNA here is from genome assembly GCA_963580275.1 of Crataegus laevigata. NCBI lineage: Eukaryota > Viridiplantae > Streptophyta > Magnoliopsida > Rosales > Rosaceae > Crataegus > Crataegus laevigata. The sequence goes on from OY756952.1 coordinate 33,416,059, forward strand.
TCCAAGATCAAGCCCCGACGGCCCCTTGGATCAACAAAACTGTTCTTCAAGATCAAAAGCCCCTTGAAGTTCCATTCATCGTTCATCATTCATCCATCTTCTTCAAGATCAAGCCCCGACGGCCCTTGAAGCAACATTCATCCACCCTCCAAGATCAAGCCCCGACGGCCCTTGGAATCAATACATTCATCCTTCAAGATCAAGTCCAGAAGCCTTTGAAGATCCATTCATCGTTCTTCGTTCATCGTTCATCGTTCATCGTTCATCCATCTTCTTCAAGATCAAGCCCCGACGGCCCTTGAAGCAACATTCATCCACCCTCCAAGATCAAGCCCCGACGGCCCTTGGAATCAATACATTCATCCTTCAAGAATCAAGCTCAAAGCCCCTTGAAGCTCATCCATCGTTCATCATTCATCGTTCTACATTCATCATCAAGTATCTGAAGATCATCACTGTTCATCCAAGGATCAAGCCCAACGGCCCTTTGGATCAACAGCCCATCAACAAAATCCATATCTTACGAAGATAGAATCAGAGGAACAAATAGAGATTGTAACCCCAAAATTCATCAAATAACAAATATTATTTTGTACACGTGTTCTTGTTCCTTCAGGAAATTTTCGTGTTTACAAATTTGGCACGCCCGGTGGGACAATCTCTACCTCTCATCTCTTTCTCCGTTCAAGAAATCTAAAGCACACTTCAAGCGCAATGGCTTCAGACAAGGGCGCCACCTCCATCGAAGAACAGCTGATTCAGATGAAGGAGATGTTTGCAATGATGACGAAGACCCTCGAAGAAAAAGACTTGAAGATTGCTATGCTCGTGAGCAAATTGGGGGCAAGGCATGATGAAGGATCCGGCTCTGGCCCTAAGAAAGGTGGTGACGAAGAAGAAGAGCCTTCGGTGGAGAAGTTTGAAGAAAAGCCAGAACCAGACCAAGCAGCGCCGCTCATGGGATCTCTCTCAATCAAGCAGTTACAAGAGATGATCGCCAACACAGTCAAGGCACAGTACCAAGGGAGCTCAAATACCTCCGAGTTGTACTCCAAGCCTTACTCTAAAAAGATTGATGCCCTGAAGATGCCAAGGGGATATCAACCACCCAAATTCATGCAGTTCGATGGAAGGGGGAACCCGAAACAGCACATCGCCCACTTCGTTGAAACTTGCAACAATGCGGGCACTGAAGGAGACTACCTTGCCAAGCAGTTCGTGCGCTCGCTGAAAAGTAACGCCTTCGATTGGTACACCGATCTTGAGCCCGAATCCATTAACAGCTGGGAACAGTTGGAGCGAGAATTCCTCAACCGCTTCTACAGCACCCGCCGCACAGTCAGCATGCTGGAGCTGACAAGCACAAAGCAGTGGAAAGATGAGCCAGTTGTGGACTACATCAACCGATGGCGCACCCTTAGCCTCGACTGCAAAGATAGACTCTTAGAGCGCTCTTCGATCGAGATGTGCATCCAAGGCATGCAATGGGGATTGCACTACATCCTCCAAGGCATCAAACCGCGGACCTTCGAAGAGTTAGCAACCCGCGCCCATGACATGGAGTTAAGCATCGCCAACCATGGAAGAAGGGAGCTAACCACCAACTTCAAAGAGAAAGTGTTTGCTCCGAAGGTGGACGAGACTGGGAAGAAGCCCGCTAAGGAAGCTTTTACCATTAACACCGCCCCTGTCAAAATCTCATCGGCGCCCGTCAAAATCCCGTCCAAGTATAAAACAAGGGAGATAAAGAAAGGAGAGCCTTCTAGCACCCAAGACAAGTACAAAAACACCTTGAGGGAACTAGAGCAGAAGATATATCCTTTTCCGGACTCCGACGTGGCCGCAATGCTGGATGACCTATTGGAGAAGAAGGTGATCAATTTACCCGAATGCCGATGGCCGGAAGAAATAAATCGCACCGACAACCCAAGGTACTGCAAATACCACCGCTTCATCAGTCATCCGACGGGAAAATGCTTCGTGCTAAAAGATCTCATCGTAAGGCTGGCCCAGCAAGGGATCATCGAGCTGGATCTCGACGATGTGGTAAAGACAAATTATACCACCATCACTTCCGGCACATTTGATTTAAAGTCTTCAACGCCACCGCTGGGGGCATGCTCCGAATCAAGCAAAGTTGAAGGATGGATTCATGTTGCTCCAAAAAAATGGCGCATGAAGCCTACGCCTCCACCACAAGTCCACCAAACGGAAAGGGGGCAAAGCAGCTTTTGCCAATCTCCAAAGCAACGGGAAATTGTTGAAGATGATGGAAATTCAACACAAAGATCCCCCATCCCCATCACGATGCGCGATTTCCTCCCGGAAGATTTCTTCAAACACCCGGTCAAAGCTCCTTGCTACAAAGTTTGCGAGGAACGCTTCTTCAAAATGGCTTAACAAATCCGTATGCTGCTCCTTGTCTGCAAGAGCCTAAACTGCAAGACACCATGCTCCTTGTCTGCAAGAGCCTAAACTGCAAGACACCACGCTCCTTGCCTGCACGAGTTAAAACTGCAAACGGCACCAAAAGAAAATACCAACAAAAAAAAAATATGCATGTATTTTGAACTACGTTTTGACTTGATCTCTTTCTTTGGAAGGGTACGTAGGCAGCTTGAATATTCAATTTCAAAGTTCAGTCACATCAAAATAAAAATAATATATTTGATAAAAAAAAAATACATAAACATTATGTATTATTATTGAAAAAAAAAAAAAAAGAAAGAGTTACAGTTTCTTTAAAAAAATAAAAAATAAAAATAAATAAATGTATATATGTATGTCTTGGCCCAGTAGCAGAAGGACCCACAGACGAATAGATTCGTCATCGAGGCCCTCGCCTCTGATCTCGACGCGGCAGAGCAGTGGATAAACTCCATCGCCCAATCTGTCTCTTCCATCATTGCTACATGGTGCGCACACCCGGAGCAAATGGACATTTTTCCAGCCCACGTCCCTTGTCAATGTCTTCACCGAAAAGAAGACCTCCAGACAGCATTGGATAAAGAAACCCACTCTCAGCAATCCCTTGGGCTGCGCAGTCAGCGGCGGATCAGCAATCGCTAAAAGTAGCCGTCGCCATCTCTCTTCTCCGATCAAAACTTATCCTCACACCCTCCACCACCGTGGGTCTGCACAAACAAATGCCCAAATTTCCAAACCCAAGTCAAAGGGTTCAGAACCCAATAATCTCTCCGTCTTCATCTACAGAAAAAGAAAAAGGGAATTTTCATCACCCTGGTCAAACGTATAACTGCTCAGAAGGTCTGTGACAAACGCAAAAGCTGGCGGTGGATGACTCTCTTTTGCTGGCAGCAACAGAAGAAGATAATCAACACCAACAACGGCCTCCACTTACGAAGCCATAAATGAGAACTGGGGCACAACGGCGTCGCACTCACTGCCGCCGACCAAGGTGGTGGAGCTGCTGAAAGCCAACGATGTCACCAAGGCCAAGCTGTTTGACGCAGACCCAGGCATCATCCGATCTCCACGTCACCAACCACGGCGGCCCAGCCCAATCAAAAAAAAAATATAGACAATAAAATGCCCGATTCCAGACTCAGGAAGCGAGTCCACTCAACGGGTGATCCCTGTCGAATTAGGACGGTCAGGTACTTGGCGATCCCTGTCCAAAATTATTCAGGCACATGGGTCGGAGTCGATTAGGACAACGGAGAGGGCAAGCACGATGGCTCCATCAACGGGGTTCGTTACTTCCGGGCAACCTCCGAACGATTCGGGTCCTTTGTTCGATCCCAGAATCTCAGCCCTGGCATAACGGTGATGCAGGCTACCCAGCTCAGATCCACCGCCCTCAAAGGTCCCCAGTTGCTTTGCAGACCCATCACCTCAAAAAAATCCCAGAAAACCAACACAATTTCACCATCGAGCTCGGCGTCATCAGGTGCGAGAACTTGATACCTGTCAAGATCGTGAGCGGTAAGGGATGTACGGATACACTGGAGAAATATGGACCCAAATGGGTACGGACACAGACCTTGCGCGATAGCTTGGAGCCCAAAAGGAACTGAGTATGCGCCTTTGGCTACCATGGAAATTTGCATAAAGCCCGAGCCGTTGGATTTCGACAAGAATAGATTGGTGAGCGTAACCAGCAACTGGATGGTGCCCACGTAAAGTTCCTAAGAAGACTTTTCAATCCCATCGACATCAAGGTTTTACAATCTCCACCGTGCCTTCAAAGGGTTGGGCTGCGACACCGATCATCAACGTCCTCCACGTTCATACGTTGGCAGCTGCTGCTTCACTTCGTTTTTAGCTCCCCGTCATTGGTTCCCAAGTTGGGCTTGATACTCGAATCAACCACGCTTCACCACTCTGCCACTGCTTCCTCCACCATGCCTTCAAAGGGTTGGGCTGCTCGGCTTCCTCTCCTTCACCACAGCAAATCTCCTTCATCTGCAACGGTAGGAGGTGCAACGGTTATGCTCAGTGGCTGGGTGCAGTGGTGGAGCTTCGGTTGTGCTCCGTCCTTCTTGGCTGCTTTTTCATCGCCACCTGCAAGCTACCTCCATCAAAGCCTCCTCCATGCTCCACCACAGCAGCTGCAGCTCCTCACCACCTTCATGATGGGCAGCCATGGATTCACGACTTCAAAGCGGACCTCCTTCGTCTCAGCCACCAACTTCAACAGCAACGGCAACTTCGTGGTGCAAGTGGTGGTGCTGCAGTGCATCACTCTTGCCAAAAAAAAAATTGGCGAAGAACTTCGCAACCGCCGTCAAACGACTAGCCGGTCATGAAGCCCGACGCTTCGCTCCGCCTCAAGCTCATCCGTCGTCTTCGTCCTTCCTGCAAATTTTTCACTCCATCACTGAAGGTTTATATAGAAAAAAAATAATAATAAAAAAAAAGGAGGAAGGTGGACGACAAAGAATAAAAAAAAAATAGAAGGAAAGAAAATATAAAATAAAAGAAAGTTTTGGAATGGTGGGTTCGTCCACGTAAACAATGGGGCAAAAGAGGATAAAGCTGGCTGGCACCACGTTAAAAGATGAATGAATGAATCTGGGTAGCTACCACCGAAAGCAAATAAGAGGATATAATAAAAAAAAAAGGAGGTGATGATGAAAGTTTCTAGAGGTGCATGGCACCATGATGGAAAAGAAAAAGGAAAAGTAAAGGGAGTTATGATAATGTCGTGTATGTGTGTGTATATGATATATATGAATAAATATGTGGCATCAAAAAGCACCACATTAAAAAAAAAAAAAAAAAAAAAAAGCATTGAGTGAAATAAAGTTCATATTATTTATTTCTCTGAAATTTTACATAAATTTACATTACATATGTGAAAAAAAAAAAAAAAAAAAAAGAAAATCAAAATTACAGGAGGGACTCTTCAAGGATGGTCAGGTGGTGCCTCAGAAGTCGACGGAGCTCCGGGAAGACGAAGAGCCAGAGTTGGAATCTCCGGAGCCGGAACACTTGGTGCAACTCCGGAGGACGAAGGCAACATAAACCTCGGGAGTAACGCCATGAACCTTTCATGGTCACTCTGGATCCGACCATCCGACTCCTGCAGCTGGTCCAGCTTCCTCTTCATGCTGGTTGAGTAACTAGTTGCAAGCATGTGCAACTCCTTGTTCTCGTGCCTGAGACTTCTGACTTCTTGCCGGAGACTAGCCACCTCAGCCATCAGCGACTCCACCTGACGAGACCGGGCAAGAAGGCGCTGGCCCATGTTTGAAACTGTGCCTGCACACTGGACACTGAGAGCAAGAGATTCCTGAACAGTCAGCTCGTCTGACCGCCTGGAAAGCATCCTATTGTCCCTTGGAGTGAGGAGATTTCGAGCAACCACCGTAGCGGTTATTTCATTCCTCATCATTGTGTCCCCGACTGTAAGAGGACCATTGGGGGATATGAAGGACGGACGCCAAATATTGTCTGGAGAAGACAAGTCATCATCTTCTTCGACGTTCAAGTTAAGGCGACGGTCGGAAGGGCAAGACATTTTCAGAAGATGTTGAGAAAGAAGAGATCGGAAAGACTAAAATTGCAGAAATGCAAGAAGGGAGTGTTTACAGAAGGGAGTTCAAGTGTGAGGTAAAACAAAAATTCGCGCCTCTATAAAAAGAAGAAAATGAAGAAGCGCTCCTCAGAGATCGAAGAAACGCTCCTCTCGCAAATCAAAGAGTGACGCTCATTTCTCGAAGGCCGGAGTCCTGTCTCAAAAGAGCCGTTCCTCTATCAAAAGCTGGGCTTGACTCAGAAATCACGTGGCGTCAGCTTTTCCAGTTTGTCATCACTCGTCACATGCGTCGCATGCAGTTTGGAGCGTTGCGAAAACCACGAGCCGAACCCGGATTTGAACCCCGGTTTTCAAAAGATCATCATTCAAGACATGTCGTCACTCGTCGCATGCGCAGTCAGCTTCGCGGAAATTACGGACGGCTTTGTCAGAAAGCGCGTAACGGGTACTGTTTATCCATCCACCGGCTGCCGACAAATAGTGCGAGAATAGTTCCGGTTGAGAAGAAAAATTTTTTTCTATAAGTTCTACCTTCGCCTTCCACAGCAAAGGCACACCCTCTCAAACTCTCTTCATCTCCGATAATGTCTTCCCAAAGAAACCTTTCGAGTCACTCAGTGTTCTTCATCCCTTGGAACACCCCAGAAAACAAATCATCCAGAGCGAAAGTATTTCATATTAAAAAGGTTAAAAGCAAAAGTATCTCATATTACGCTTTCTCCTCACCTTCATCTGAGGAACGTGGAGAAAGTGAGATCCTGATTGCTTACCTAGTCTTGCTCTCGAGTACTCATCTCAGACCCCTCCCAGCCCACTTCAAAAATAAACCTGTGTTGAGGTGCTTCTTCAAAAGCAAAAGTACCTCACAGACGAAGCAGGAGGAGTCTGAGTTGCTTCGAAAAGCAGATGAGTCTGGGTTGATCCAAGAGTTCAAGAAGATGCCACACCTGCGTGGAGACCGGACTACTTGAAGCATGTGGAGACAACGTGCTGATTCATCCTCAACTAAGCTGAGGATCGCTTGCAAGTAAAAAGGCTCCCAAACCCAGTTCAAAAATCAACTTGTACTTCTTCAAAAAAAAGCCAAAGTATCTCATATCAGCAGGGTCGAAGGCAAAGATATCTCATGGCATGCTTTTCCTTTACCCTTGCTCTTGCCTACGGGACAAAGAGAAAGAGAGCGATCAGCCGCCACTTGGAGTCAAGCTTCCGATCTGGGACTGATTGACTGGAACCCTTCCCTGATTGCTTGCCTAGCATTACTCTCGAGCAGTCATCTTCAACTAATCTTGGAAGCTGGAAAACATGATGAGTCGCTGAGAAGTGATGTTCTGATGCTTTCATGGGAATTTTTGCAGCATAGCTAATCTCCACATTGAATGTTTGGAGCGGCATCTCCAATTTCTTTCATGGGAATTTTTGCAGCATAGCTAATCTCCACATTGAATGTTTTGGAGCGGCATCTCCAATTGCTTTCATGGGAATTTTTGCATTAGAGAAAAAATACTGCAAAAGAAGATGCCAGACCTGCATGAAGATCCGATTACTTGAAACATGTGGAGACAACGTGCTGAATCAACCTTCAAGATCAAGCCGCAACGGCCCCTGGAGAAATTACAAACCCGATTCAAGATCAAGTGTCCAACACCCCTGAATCAAAACCAGTTCAAGATGAAAGCTGTGGAAAAATCACAAACCCAACTCAAGATCAAGTGTCCAACACCCCTGAATCAACCTTCAAGATCAAGCCTCAACGGCCCTTGGAGAAATCAAGACCCGATTCAAGATCAAGTGTCCAAACACCCTTGAATCAACCTTCAAGATCAAGCCTCAACGGCCCTTGGAGAAATCAAAAGCCCGATTCAAGATCAGGTGTTCATCACCCTTGAATCAAAACCAGTTCAAGATGAAAGCTGTGGAAAAATCACAAAACCCGATCCAGGATCAAGCCTCGACGGCCCTTGGATCAAACGTCTACATTAAGGGACTTCAAAGACGCATCTTCTACACGTGACAAGCACATGTATACGACACGCTTTGAAGTGGGGGCATTTGTAGACAATGAAATTTCAGTAAATAAAATGTTGACCGATGGTCAAAATGTTAACGCTCATGTATTACATAAATTGTACACATAGTGTGTGATTCAACGAAAATTCGAAAAGAGTCCGAAAAGCTGTCAAACAGGACACGTGTCAACACCTGGCAGAGACGACTTATTTCATCTGGGATATTATATTCAAAATTAGGCCTTGGAAAATTCTATAAATAGAAGCCAATTTCATTCATTTCAATTGACCAATTCACAAATACATTTCTCTACTCCCAAATTGGAAGAGAATTCTCTGGAAGTTCGTTCTTCGTTCTTCGTTCTTCGTTCATCGTTCATCGTTCTTCGAGATCAAGCCCCAACGGCCCTTGAAGAAACTTCGCCAAAACCTTTGAAGAATCAACAAGCACCTTGGTCACGTGCCGATTCTTAATCCAAGATCAAGCCCCGACGGCCCCTTGGATCAACAAAACTGTTCTTCAAGATCAAAAGCCCTTTGAAGATCCATTCATCGTTCATCATTCATCCATCTTCTTCAAGATCAAGCCCCGACGGCCCTTGAAGCAACATTCATCCACCCTCCAAGATCAAGCCCCGACGGCCCTTGGAATCAATACATTCATCCTTCAAGATCAAGTCCAGAAGCCTTTGAAGATCCATTCATCGTTCTTCGTTCATCGTTCATCGTTCATCGTTCATCCATCTTCTTCAAGATCAAGCCCCGACGGCCCTTGAAGCAACATTCATCCACCCTCCAAGATCAAGCCCCGACGGCCCTTGGAATCAATACATTCATCCTTCAAGAATCAAGCTCAAAGCCCCTTGAAGCTCATCCATCGTTCATCATTCATCGTTCTACATTCATCATCAAACATTTGAAGATCATCACTGTTCATCCAAGGATCAAGCCCAACGGCCCTTTGGATCAACAGCCCATCAACAAAATCCATATCTTACGAAGATAGAATCAGAGGAACAAATAGAGATTGTAACCCCAAAATTCATCAAATAACAAATATTATTTTGTACACGTGTTCTTGTTCCTTCAGGAAATTTTCGTGTTTACAATATACAAAAAGAATTAATTATGCGTTATCGGTTTGAAGACATTAAGTTTTCTTATATGCGTTCCGAATTGAAAATTTCTCCCCTCCTAAATTATTATAATTCCATCCCTTTTTCTTTTTAATAATAGAAATTCAAAGAGAAAAAAAACTCACTTAAAAAAATTGAAATATAAATCTTTTAAAATACTACTAATCTTACCAAATCGATTCATTTAATCAAATATAAATCCTTTAAAATACTATGAATCTTATCAAATCAATTCATTTAAAAAAAATTAAATCTTTCGAAATTCAAATTTGAAGGGAAGAGATCATCTCCGGATATCTCTTACCAAATCTCAAGGATCTTGAATCAGGATCCTTGAAATTTCATCCAACAACTACAAACAGGGGCTCTTTAAAAATTATAATAATTGTAACCGTTGGATCAAATTTTAAAAGTCTGTATTTATGGATCTCTAGGTCCCTAAGACTTGATGGGAGAGATCTGGAGCGATATCTTCCCAAATTTGACCAGTTGATAGCGCGTGTAGCAGGTATTTTTTCAACCACGGCGTGTTACGATGAACTTACACATTAAAAAAATTGTACAAAAAGAATTAATTATGCATTATGCGCGTGCGAAAGGTTTTTTTATAACCGATACTACACGTCTTTTAAAATATTTTGAACGTACTTAAAAATAGAGAAAATAATATTTAACAAACAACTGATTAAATCACATTATTGCCAGCCCATTGTGAGGTAACAACTAATTAAATCACATTATTGCCAGCCCATTGTGAGGTAACAACTGATTAAATCACATTATTGCCAGCCCATTGTGAGGTACTAATTATTTAAAAAAAACACGGTGTGCTACGATGAACTTATACGTTTTAAATGTTTTTATATAAAAAATATACAAAAAGAATTAATTATGTGTTATCTGCGTGCGAAAGACCTTTTTTATAAACGGCATTACACGCTTCTTACGATGTTTTGAACATGTTTAAAAATGGAGAAAATCATATTTAATAAACAAATAATCGAATCACATTATTGATAACCCATTTTGAGGCTAAACCCACCCCCTTTCCTTAGTGTAAATAATATCTTTCGTTACATTAAAAAAACAATCACTTGACAACTTATTTAATCATATTATTATCCGCATGTGAAAGACCTTTTTTATATCACGTAGGCACCATTATATTTTATCATTTGTTTATTATTTTCTATCTTCCCTTTCATTTTTTTTATTTTTTTCTCTGATGAACAGTGGCATTTGGTGCCACAAATAAGACAAATTTTTGGTGTCACCAGCTTCAACAAAAAAAATTGGACCAAAATGCCCCTCAGCCAAAAAAAATCAGAACTGGCCCAAAATCATATTTCAAATTATGCAAGGGTAAAATGGTCATTTAGGCACCAAAAAAAACTTTTGCACTGTTTACCTTTACCTCCGGCTTTCTATATAAGATTATATCTCTCTCCTGCCATTCTTCTTCCACTCTTCTATTTTGCTTTCCCCCTTTTATCTCCAAAACCAAAAAGATTAAAACTAAAAGCCAAATAGTTATCCAATCAATTTTTTTACGTTTGCTAAAATGTATCTTTATCCACATGAACTGTTGAGGAATGATGGAGGGTATGTGGGGCGATGGGATTGGCTAGAAATCTATAAATGAGGAATGATGGCTGGAACAAAATTATATATAAGTTATGACATATTTGTGTTTTGATTAGTGGAAAGCAAGCGCATAGAAAGAGATGCACGCATGACATGTTGTTTGGTGGATACTTATTAATCAAAATAAAGATCAGCTGAAATAGTTAGCCTGCACAGAAGACTGAAAAGAAAAATAAAAATAAAAATAAATTTCAAACCATACTGAAATATAGAAAGAAAACAAATGAAAGTCGTTCTTGTTCTTAATCAGTGCATGCAATTCCTCTAAACTGGAAACTTGGAAAATTAATGAAAAATATTTGAAAACTTTTAGTTTTAATGATAAGGACAAAATAAAGGGTAAAGTGAATAGTACCAGGATTGACTTTTTAGTATAAAAATGTGATTTTTCATTAAAGTGAACAATACCGAGAGCTTTTCATTAAAGTTTTCTATTTTTAATCATATCCTATGTATGGTGTTCCATATGGGAAAAGCAATCTGGATAATGTTATTTAGTAGCTTCAACCTTGTAAAATAGCATTAGTTAACATTATCCGACTTGTTCATCCCATTGAACACTAATTGTATGATAGGATTAAAGTTATCCAGTTTAATCTAATGGTAGTTAGTTATCCTATCCAATCCAACATACTAAACTAGATGTAGAAATGAAACCTACAATTTCGAACATGTGGTTGAAACTCAGCCCTAGCAAAATTATAAAAGATGCTGCTTTGCTTGTAAGCAACTCAATCGTGTAGTTTGAGGTTTGGAGTTTGGATTTTGGACCACACACTTGTGTTCTCAAAATGCTTCACACACACACACACACACTTCACTAGGAGTAGTAGATGGTCAAGCAGGTGGTAAGACAGACTTGGGGTTGGAGGTGTTTAATTTTCTTTGGTTAGGTGGACTCAACTGTTTAATCAACGGTATCATATCATGCCAGCTAGCCTTCACAACCACCCGACTGAACTGTTGAATCAACGCTATCATATCATGCCAGCTAGCCTTCACATCCGCCCTCAGTACTGATTGGAGCTTGATTTATTTTCAAATTGAAAACTTTGACCATGATTTATGCATCAAGCTAAGAAAAGCATCTGGTTATGAACTTATGATTTATTTCATAAATAACATTATGGTTATTCACTCATGCGCGTGTGAGCTAATCCTAACAATTGATGTGTTGTAAGTCCTAGAAAAATCATCAGCCAAAATCAAGACATCCTCAAGCACTCAACTGTCCCTATAGTTACCCCTAATTTTATTCATTCATCCACCCACAAATACTGATTCCTTTAATAACGGTAACATCGAGTAGTTCCTATCAGCCATGGAACCTTTCACAAAAAAAACCATTGACAAGGACTTGTACCCCATAATTCATAATACAAATTAAGGATTACGTGCCCGAGTTTTCTGAATGTTTTGACTTGACCATCAATTTGTTTGTTAATTGTTACTGATACCAAACAACACTACTAATTTTTATATCAGTTTAATCCGCTAAAAGAGCCTCTTTACGAATCACATCCTTATTTAGATATTTGTTTTCAAGCAAATCAATAATTCATTACTTCATTCACATTCCAAGCCAAGTGCCCCAATCATAGCTAACCAAATGTTCAACCATTTCACTTACTTTCCAACCCTTTTTTCTTTTTATTATGAGAAATTTGGAGAAATATGTTTATAATCCAAAGTTATGGTATGCCCCCCCAATCCATAACACAATCCTAGGTTAGCGTCTTTCAAGAATTGTCTCCCTAATGCGGAATTTTCCCAGTTCACACCGGCAAGGCCTAGTTTGTGGAACCACAAAGTGTCTGCATGAACTAGTTTCGGTGCAAAATGCTTATACCAAATCATACTTTGAGGCCGGCATGATTCCCCTGGAAAAAAAAATGCCAACTACTACTAGTTAGTTAGTGCTTCCTAGATTTGCGGAGCTCCCACAACACATGAAGGATGAAACCAAAGAAAATGACAAATAGGTGTGGTATGCAAGATTTTTGGAGCATCTGCAAAGAAAAGGAATACGAATTTGTCTATTAAGAAAAGAGCAAAAGCCAAGAGATGATTCTACACAAGTCATAATAAATTAATTATTGTTCTTCAAATATGCCTTTTTTTTTTTTTTTTTTTGAAACACTTCAAATATGCTTTATTCAACCCACAATGACAATGACAATGACAATGGGCTTCACTCACATTATCTTTGGTTTTATGCACGAATGCTCATTATAAACTCTTTAAATATCATGTCATGCATGATGCAAAATAAGTAGTACCTGGGATTTTTAAATGCCCTTCCCCTACCTACCTCCATTCCTCTCCTAAATACTAGGTAACTTGTTCACCTACAAATCAAATAATCATATATGCAAACACCGAAATCAACAACGCTAATTACTATCCTGTCCTATGATAATTGACCAAGTATCCCATACTTGAGTCTGCATACGGTACTAGTTTGAAAACTACACATTAAATAACCAAGAAGCGAGGAGTGTTAAATTACCATGGCTAAGGTGGCGATATGGAATAAATAATAACAAATATCCTCTCCGGTTAGAAACTTTGAATAAATAATAACAAATATCCTCCCCGGTTAGAAACTTATAAAGCAAAAACAGACTAACAAAAAAGTAGCGATGACAATGAGCAGCCCCTGCGTTCAATATTCTCATTCAAAGCCACAATAGCGATCCATTTCAACACTAAGTTTTATAACTATTATATCTTTTTATCTTTAAACTAAAGATTAGGTCAATCATAGGCATTTCTGCAACACCCGGTTTCACCCCAGCATGCATGAAGCAACTTCAACTCCTAGCCTAAACCAAATGTCATTGGTTGTCACATTGAGTTGGTTAGATAAATTGACTTAGCAAAGGGGGGTAATATTATATTATACTATATAAAGAAAAACAAATATATTGAACTGGTCAAATGCATGGCCAGCATTGGCTGATTGCCAGCTACAAAGGTCGTGATCGTGACCCCCAGTAGTTTTCCACGTGCAGTTCACCTAATCTAATGGATAACGCTTATCCAATGTCAAATGCTCATGCGCCAAACTACTTTTTTTTTTTTTTTTGAGACCGTACAACATGAGCTACGATAACCAGAAACTACCCCAGAAAGTAAAGAGTGAGTTTCTCTTTTCCGAGCCACATTGACACAGTTAAAATGCTATAGGAAAGGAAATTCCAAAATTATATTCCACCAATATAGGAGGTTTTCCATGCTATCAAAGAAAACGAAAAGGACATGCTATCAAAGAAAACGAAAAGGAGGTTTTTTCCATGAGCATTTAATTTTACAATGGTGCTGTACAAGCACTGTCATTAAAAAGGCTTATCCAACACAGCAAATCACGACTAAGTATAAGTGGTAAGACTACAGTCTACTAACCGTGAATATGAGGAATTGATAAAGGCTGCAACATAGTTTCCGAATTGGATAAGCACGGGCTCAACACAAGTTTGGTAAGAGTTTAGTTTCAATATTCCTTTAACAGCACAAAAATCTGCATGTTATAAAACTTCACCTCAATCAGCACGAAAATTCATTGCACTTTAGCAAAAAGCTATATTCCAATCCATTAATAGGTGAGCACATACCTGCAGTACTATAGCTTCAGTCTGCCAGACGGTTTCATAAAATCACCCGTGCACCTATCTAATTTAATTGGATGCTGCAGAAAATAATGGAAAGGTGGGAAACTTGAAAGTATACTCTAGATAATCCAAAACGCACATGTATTTCTCTAATCTATTATTACTTCAAAATATTTTATTTTCTTTTATTTTATTTTTTATTTTTCCAAACAATGAGTACATATTTTCTTTGTTTATTCTATTCCCATTACCTTCTATACCGTTATGTTAATTGGCCGACATGAAACATAAATCATATTCACTTTACTTAAAAATGCCAGCTTCATAGTTAGTAAAGTCCTTAATCATTTAGCACCAAAATAGCAGAAGTGCAATCACAAAAACTTAAAACACTAAACGCCAGAAATTCTCAAAGACATTCAAGAGAAGACAATTGCCCCCTTGACAAGGTCCCTCAAATGAGATTATCCACCTTCTACTTTAATTTCTGAATGATATGATAACTTTTCTGAACTGGATAATTACAAATGAGGGGCTTAGCCCCCTTTTTATAGCTGCTCAAACAAATTTCTTTCACGAATGAGCTGAAGACCATTTGCAAGGGAACATCAATGTGAAATACCAAAATCATCTTCACACATGTTTTGGTACATGGCTATCTATTCCTATACGCATACGAACCAGTAAAGTTAGTAGATCAGAAAGACAGAGAAATCCCGCAGCAAAACTCAGTCACACAGGTCAACTTTGACCAGAGGTCTACCAGTAACACAAACATAGTCTCCTACAAGTGGCTCGAGAGGTGTAATATTTGAGGCCTATTTGGTATCCCTTGGAAGTTAAATATGGGATTAGTTATCTTACTCTTTTTTTCGTTGTCTCTGATAAGAATGTAATCTGACACTTTATTTGTCTAGGTTTTACAATAACTTCAGAACTAGTACTTCTGCAAGCAGAAAGATACCAAATCCCACAACCTAAATGAGATCTAATACTTTTGCTCTGATACCTGACAGTCATGCCCAAAATTCGAGAAACATCATTTGAAGTGTTAAATATGGAATATGAAGTAATCCAAATGGTTGACCAGTCTCTTTTTTTTTTGGTTGAATAGTCTTAAGTTTTTAAGCAACTTCAAGACTTGTTTCAATGCAATTTCAAAAACTACAAAGTAATTTGACAAACTTAGTTTCAAAGATCATTGTCAACAAAAATGGAAATTCATAGATCATTTTTAGACTTCAAGATCTATTCACGTATACTTTAATCATCATGATTATATTATGCAAAATTGGCATCATATCAACCATCATATAGCATCCATAAACTTAAATTGGATGTTCTTTACATAACTGTGCCCAAGGAATTGTCTAATGCGAATAACAAACCCATGCCATTGAGTCTCCACACCCCAAAAACCTCCACAAAGACTAGAGAATGAGATCCACAACTGTTAACAATCTCTTCATCTTCTCTTGTCAACTCATACCTGAAGGTTGACCGTTGAAATGCAGGTATGAACTACTAGCTCAGTAAGTAAAATATGCATGATTGTTTTTATTTTAGTTTTTCGAAGTATATAAGGCAAATAAAATATATACAACTAATCTGGAAACCGTTTCTGTCTAATCAAAATTATTTCCATCGCAAAATCCCAGTCAAATCATTAAGAACATTAAGTTTCTGTTTTTATAATAAATGTGATACTAGTAATCAAAAGAACATTACATCAATAGTACAAGTTGTCCGCTGGACAAGCTAGACTACTCAACTATAACTGCAAAACAGAGCTAAAACATCCTGACATTACATGAATGAAAACTAAGACGCAGCAGTACTCCAATCATAAAATGAAGCCTGAAAAGAACTATCCCTAAACTCGAATAGCAAATAAGACAGTCGCATAATTCTTTCATATAAAGATTATCATTTCTAGTAAGATTATCCCAATACGTATCAAATATACAAAATTTAGTAAATATAATGTCTATACCATTTTCAAATTACTATACATACCTATGGCCACTTTTCACCAACTGCAAGCAAAACACTACACAGCAGCACACATCGATTGTCACCAATCTATGCTGCAGGGATATTAATAAAAGTTGCCATGATAAGATGCCCCTCAGTCAGTCGTAACAGCACACAAAGCCACCACCATTGTGTGCATGTCATTCCCACCAGCCATCGTCGATCATGTAGACCATATGAGCTAACTGTGATGACTCAGTCCTGGTTGAGTCACCAATAATGTCAGATCAAATATATGTGGAGTCACCACTAGAGTTTTGGGGTTATGTGATATTGTTGTGCTGACCTTAACACACATATCATAAATTCTTGAATATATTGATGTTAACTAGATAATGTCCAACATCCATGAAAAGGTCCCAAAAACAGTGAACATGATCACACTACCAAGTAACACACTGCATGTACAAACAAAAATAGAAGCAGTGTACCGGAAGTGTTTCTTGTAGTAATGCATTCATAGAAGTTTTTTATGTTCCAATTTCTTCTGAATATTTTTCTCTCACTCTGCCCCTCTTCTCCAAACCATTTTCTGCTCAAACGTGTAACTTCCAGTGTATGAAATAAATTTGAATCAAAATATGTACAGAAAAATAAACAAATAACTAAACAGAAGAGGGGATGATAAATTGCCAAAATAAAGGATAGAATCTGATATAACAGAGGATATAACCCAAATCACAAGTCCATTTGCATGATGTCAATGCCCATGTTGGAGTTCACAACATGCTTGAGTTGACCCGTGAGTCTAAAATATTATAGTTCTTCGTTTGTGAGTTGACCCGTGAGTCTAGAATATTTTAGTTCTTTGTTTGTGACAACAAATATAAACAGTTTGAGTGTACACCGACAGAGAATGATATGCACCTGTATAGAGTCCACCGAAACTTGATGCCGAATGCTGCTGACCAGCCATGATCATGTGCATACCACGATCAGGCACTACTGAGATTGCGTATTTCATTGAAACCTATTGCTTATTTCATTGAAACCTATGGCTCCCAGAAAGAAAAGCCCCGCTCTCTTACAACTTTCCTAGCTTCCGGCTGCCGAAGGAAATCTTTTTCCAGATGAGATTTCTTGGGGGTTACTCTGGCGTTCATGTCTGGGTGACTCCAGTCCAATTGATCATCTTCTTTATCTGTCGTATGGAATGTGGAAATCTGCTTACCAGACAACCATGCCTGAAGCATCTCTTCTGTCCTTGGTTCTGGCAAATACTGTTTCTTTTTCATCTCTATATAATATTTGTAGGCTTCCTCCAACTTTCCATTCAAAAATAGCCCATGTATCAGCACAATATATGAGCTACGATCAGGATTGACTCCATTCTCACTCATTTCACTCCACATCTTGAACACGTGATCAAGCTGGCGCCATCGACAAAATTTCCGAATCAACATTATGTAGGTATCAGTATTTGGGTGGCAACCCAAACTTTTCATCTTCTCCAAGAGCTCAAACACTTGCTCACCAGTCCTTAAAATACGGAAGAAAGCATGGTATGTCTGAATTGTGGGAAGAAGGCCTTGGTGCAACATGTCACCAAGTATGCGTCTAGCCTCATCAATTCTCCTGGCCCTGCAGAGAGGCTTGATGATGGAGTTAAAAGTGACAACATTGGGAGTAAGGCCTTTATCTTGCATTGTTTTCACTAGATTGATAGCCTCATTCAGAAGTCTGCCTTTTCCAAGAGCATAAATGAGCGCATTGTAAACTTTCCTATCGGGCTCAATCTTCATTGCCTTCATCCGATCGAAGAGCTTGAGCACCCTGTTAAGGTTAGCGGCTTTTGAATAGCAAGACATGAGACATGAGTAGGAGACAGCATCGTGCACAACACCTCTGTTGGTCATCTCCATCCAAATTCTCTCGGCCTCACGGGGACTGACGATGATATTGCACCAACCATTGAGGATAATGTTAAAGCTCTTGGTGTTAAAGGGGAAGGTGTTTCGGTTGCAGAAGAGCAAGTGCTCAGCTTCTTGGACATTTTTGTAGCGGCAAAGGGCAGAGAGAAGGCCATGGAAGTCATCCATGGCAGCCACAAAGTGAAAGCGTTTATAAGCATAGAAAGTATTGATAGCCTTGCCAACATCATGAACGCAAGAGTACCTTCTGATCATGATCAAGAGAGTGTGAGGAGTGACGAGAGAATGACCTTTCATCTCATCAATCAAGGCCCAGGCAGTGTCAAACTTTCTCATTTTCCCTAGAATGGAGATCATGGAATGGTATTCCCGCACCGAGTGAGCGTAACCCGGCTGCTGCTTTCCGGCCCAGAGGAAGAAGGTGAATGCCGATTCCCAATCATTGCGAACGCGTGAAAGAACCGCTGCCACCAGCTCTGACGAGGCTGCTATGCCGCATTGATCCAGCTTCCTCTTCATCTCAGAGCCCAGCGACTCGCTCCGTAAACTTAAGATGTCGATAATGCTTTTCACATCTCGAGAAAGACCCGAATCCGAGACTCCCAACTCAGTATCATCATCATCTTCGTCGTCGTCGTCAGCAACAGCAACAGTGGCATGTGATTCTTCTGCTGTGGAATTGTCATCAGCTGAGTTTGGAGACTTGGAGTGTGAGCTAGTCGAAGAAGAAGACCAAAGGAGGACGGGGGTAAAGAAATGCGTTGGAGGTGCTGATACAGCAGCAGCGGGGGATTGCTTCAGGGCAAAGGCAGCAGCAATGGACACGACAGAGACATGGCTATGTGTGTCTTTACGTAGCAAATTCGAGTACAGTGATGTAATTCTCGCCATTTTTCTCATTTCTACGAAGCCTACCAACTGTTTGTGAAAATAACCAATCCAATCCTAAATTCGAGTAGTAAAAGATGTACCTGTTTTCGACTGCTCTTCAATTCGGCAGAGGTAAGCAATCCTAAATTCTCACTCCTGTATTATACCTCAAATTCTGAATGATTTCCAGCTCTGTTTTTACAACTTCATACTATCGCTATCAATAGGCGTCGAGCGACGAGTAAGTCCCCAGTCTGGCTCTGGGGGCGAAGGCTTGGTTTGAGGCCAGGTTGTGCAAATAAAAAAGCCACAAGCAAATTCTCTATTTTTTGCACAGCTCACAACTGAAAACTCCGCCATGGACCCAGGAAGGCCCAACTATAAACCCCACCATCTCAAGCCCACATGTTATCCTCTGGCCATGGTTTGGCCTTCTTTTACACAGAAACACTTATTTTATTTTATTTTACGCTTCTGTTTTTTTATTTTTAATTTCTTCCAAATTTTACGCTTCTGTTTATTTATATTCTTTGATTTTATTCAAATCAAAAGTCATGTAAGAGGATGTGTAAAGAAAGACAAATTATAGACACAAAAACCATCTAAGTAAGAACATCTGTTAGAGTTCTATTTGCGCATGTAATTAGGGTTCCAACAACTTGAATTCAAGTTGGAAACTCAAATGAAGGGAAATGAACTGAATGGCCAACACAAATTAGGAACAATTGTATTTTCTCCTATGACAAGGACAGACACGCAACATCAACAACAAAATCTTTTCCCACTAAGTGGGGTCGGCTATATGAATCCTAGAACGCCATTGCGCTCGGTCCTGTGTCATGTCATCCGTTAGATCCAAGTACTCTAAGTCTTTTCTTAGAGTCTCTTTCAAAGTCTTCCTAGGTCTTCCTCTACCCCTTCAGCCCTAGACCTCTATCCCGTAGTCACATCTTCTAACCGGAGCATTAGTAGGCCTTCGTTGCACATGTCCAAACCGTCGTAACCGATTTTCTCTCATATTTCCTTCAATTTCGGCTACTCCTACTTTACCTCGGATATCCTCATTCCTAATCTTATATTTTCTCATGTGCCCACACATCCAATGGAGCATCCTCATCTCCGTTACCCCTATTTTATGTACGTGTTAATGCTTCACCGCCCAACATTTCGTGCCATATAGCATCGCCGACTTTATTGCTGTCCTATAAAATTTTCCCTTGAGCTTCGGTGGCATACAACAGTCACACAACACACCAGATGCATTCTTTCATTTCATCCATCCAGCTTGTATTCTATGGTTGAGGTCTCCATCTAAATTTCCGTTCTTTTGCAAGATAGATCCTAGGTGGCGAAAGCGGTCTGATCGGATCATATTTCTATATATTTTTATATCAAATTCACTCGTCTTTTCTTAGTTAGTTCGTTATATTTTGAGTTATTTACGTTATTTTTATGTTTTATGAATTTATCTAGTTAAGAAAATAAAAATAAAATAAGTGAAGTGTTAAGTAATAAATTCGTCTAAACTATCTTGTCTGTTAAATTATATTTATAATTTAGGAAATAATACATATATATATTTATATTATTTTAATTATGTGTGTGTGTGATTATTAGGTGGAAACACAACCATGTGGGCAGCAATTATACAAGCACCGAGAAGAAAAGAATATAAAAAATAATAAAAGAATGTGGGTGCTGTCGGTGAGGAAAAATAATAAAAAGCTGCGATTGCAGCGTTGAATGGGGGGGGATAATCAGAGAGGAATAAGGAGAGGGAAGCTGCCTCGGGGCAGCTGGAATAAGAAAAAAATAAAAAATAAAAAAAAAAAAAAAAGAGAAGGCAGCTTTGAAAAGCTGCGGACGGAAGCCACCGAGAGCTGCCATTTTGGCAGCGCTGAAGTAGCAGGCAGGCCTTGCAGCTTAAAGGAGAAGCCACGGGGCAGCCAGAGAACCAAGAAGAAAACAAG
Organism: Crataegus laevigata; assembly: GCA_963580275.1. Lineage (NCBI taxonomy): Eukaryota > Viridiplantae > Streptophyta > Magnoliopsida > Rosales > Rosaceae > Crataegus > Crataegus laevigata. The sequence continues at coordinate 33,437,205 of OY756952.1, forward strand.
GCGCGGGAAACAAAAGAAAAATCTGAGAGTGAAGAGCTGCCATTTGGCAGCTCTGGAAACGTGAGAAGAGGATTAAGCAGCAAATTTGAGGAGCTGATTTGAAGAGGCAGGGACCAGTCTCGGGAAAGAAGGCTGAACTTGGCAGCCAACCATTCAACAAACTCACGGTGCAAACTTGCACAGAGCACTCTCCTCTTTCGGTTTTAGTTTTCTTAAACTCAGTTTTACTTATATTTTTAATTTCTGTTTTTAATTTATAAATATGTGTAACTAATTTTATATTGGCTAGAGGTTAATTTGAAACCATGATTATATTTGTAATTTTAATTTGATTTACTCCAGTTATGAATTTATGAATGTTTGGATGTGGTTTACTATTCTGATTTGATTAATAACTTGTTTATGTATGTGGATTAAGGGTCGATACTTAATTTGCATGCTTAGACTTGATGCTAGGATATAAGGGAATTTCACCTAATCGTTATGAACTTATATTCATGAGTAGTAAAAATCGCTAGTCACGATTGTGTTTAGTAAACCCTAGGTTGGATTAACATGCGTATTCCATAGTTATGAATGCCTAGTCGATGTTTATGATTTCCATTGAACTTAATGATCTTTGATATGTCTCCCTATCATGCGTATTCCATAGTTAGGGAACTTGATAAGAATAATTTGGTTGCGATGCGTATTCCGTCCAATTCAATGAATCTAGGGAAATCTGAAAGTTAATTTAAGCGGACCTAATTAATTTGGAACATTGTCATTCATTCGTTTGTTGAATTCATAACTGGGAATCAATTTAGGTTACATTTGTGTCATGTGTGGAGAAAAACCCTCTAGCCAATCTGTCACCTATCCGTTCACTTTAATTTTATGTTTTTGTCGATTTTGTAATTTAGTTAAGTTTAATTTGCGTTTCGTAAAAACCAAATCAATCCCCCCTTTATTAAAATATTATTATTTAGTTAAGTTTTATTATTTTTAATCTTTTAATTTAAATTCCGTCTAATTAATTTCCTAGTTTTTAAATTTGATTGTTTTTATTATTTTGAGTCATTTTAAGTGTGTTTCGAGTTTTTAGCTTAGTTTGTGTTTTATAGAGTCTTGAGTTGTTTTGAGTTTTTTGATTTGTTTTAGTTTATTTGTTAGTTTTATTTTGAGTTATTCTAGTTAAGTGTTTTGATTTTAATTTAGTGTTTTAAACTTTATTTTTACGTTTTTAAATTAATTTTAGAGTGATTAGCAATCCCTCCTAATCCCCGGCCTAGAACGATACCCTACTTACATCATTACTACAACTGTCAAAAAGAGGGTTAAATTTGTGCGGTTTAAAATACCCGTCAAATTTTTGGCGCCGTTGCCGGGGATTAGCAACTTTGCTAATCCTTTATTTTTGTTTGTGTTTATTTTTATATTTGTGTTTGTGTGTTTTACTTTTGGTATTTGATTTATTTTTCTTTCTTTGATTTTAGGTTTAATTGGAGCAAGACATGGATAGCATTCAAGCTCAATTGGCGCAACTTACTGCTCAATTGACTAATAATGCCGAACGAACCTCAATGCCAAGTGTCCCTACACTTGATGTGCCTTATGGGCAAGGATATCAAGCTCATCAGTATCCTCAATTTTCGGCATATAACGATGATTGGGGATATCAAGGCCACAGCCAATCAAGGGGCAATATGTATTCCAACGCTTGCAATTCGGATTGGAGAGGTTATTCAGATCAGACGTGGGATGAACCTCAGCAATTTCAACAAAGTGGATATTGGCAGCAAGATGATTTCTATTCCAGACCTATGCAGCCACCACAGTATCCCCCACAACAATTCCAATCGAATTCAAGTATGGCCGTAAATTATAATGAAATTCTTGAAGGACTAATTTCTTTGACGCAGGGCTCACAAAAAGAAGAACAAGTGCCGTCATCGGAAGAGTTCTATCAATGGCCATGTCAACCGTCACAGCCACCACAAGAATATGCCCAATTCGATTCAGGTACATCTCTGGATAATGATACGTTTAATAAGTTACTCTCCTCCTTGAATCAGGGAGTGGAAAATCGAATCCAGGAGATGCAAGACCGGACCAACAAGGTGGATGAATTGGAGAGGCAAGTTGGGGAGATTATGGAGATCATGGCACAGATTCAAGAGCAACGTGAATTCTCCAACTCCACATTTGCAAATTCAATGGAGGAAGTTGAAGTTGCTGAAGCCATCATTTTGGAAGAAGAAGATGAGAAGGACGACCTGGGCAGTTTAGACGAATTCTTGTCTCAAACCCCTGAAGTCCCTATGTTGTCCAACTTCGGTAATGATGTTCCAAATGAAATTCATTCTAACATTTTTCCACTAAATGTCCCTTTTCCTTGCAGGTTTTTAATTCCAAATAACGAAGAAAGTGAAAAAGACATGGTGGAAGCTCTTCCAAAGGTCCAAAGTGATATCCCAATTCTAGGTGCACCAAAACAAATTCCCGATGAGGTTGAAACGTTCAAAGAACCTTGCACACCAAGAAAAGAGATTCAAAATATCGAAGTGGCTGGAGAATGCGTTGCATATCAAGAATACATTCAAGAGGCTGTGCAGACTACAAAGGCCCAAGAAATTGAGTTTGATGATACGGGACAGGCCACAACCATCATAGTAAACCTGGCCCAGTTCAAAATCCCGGAATTGTCCAGAGGCGTAATTTTTGTTATTGAGTTTGAGTCAGAGAAAGACAGTAAGCCATCTTCTCCAATTTTAATTTTAATTTTAATTTTTACTAACTTGTCTCTAATTTTAATGATTCAGGCGCCCACTCTTGAATTTAGACCGCTGCCGAATCATTTCAAGTATCACCTCCCATTGAAAGATAAATTCCATGCTTTGGAGATAAGGGGAGGTTAATGGAAAGATTCGTCCGGCTAAAGACGTTAAAGCAAGCGCTTCTTGGGAGGCAACCCAAGCAACCAGATTTGCATTTCTTAACCCTTTTCTTTTTATTGCTTTTACTTTCATTTTGTTTTGCTTAGTTAATTTTGTTTGGTTGATTTTTGTTTAGTTTGTGTTTAAATAAATTTAGGGCCTTGTTTATTTTAAGTGCGAGTAAATAAAGTCTTTTTACATTAATTTACATATTTTAATTTACATATTTTATATTGCTTAAAATAAACCTAAAAAAAAAATAATAATAATAATAATAAAAATAATATTAGTAATATATATATATATATATATATATTTAGTTAAATAAACATTAAAAGCATAAAAAAAATTATAATAATACGAAAAACTAATAGCAATCATTGGTTTTGGTTAGGTGCCGCCTCAGAGGTTGACGGAGCTCCGGGAAGACGAAGAGCCAGAGTTGGAATCTCCGGAGCCGGAACGCTTGGTGCTGCTCCAGAGGACGAAGGCAACATAAACCGCGGGAGTAACGCCATGAACCGCTCATGATCACTCTGGATTCGACCGTCCGACTCCTGCAGCTGGTCCAGCTTCCTCTTCATGCTGGTCGAGTAGCTAGTTGCGAGCATGTGCAACTCCTTGTTCTCGTGCCTGAGTCCTCTGACTTCTTGCCGAAGACTGACCACCTCCGCCATTAGCGACTCCACCTGACGAGATCTTGCAAGCAGGCGCTGACCCATGTTTGAAACTGAGCCTGCACACTGGACACTGAGAGCCAGTGAGTCCTGAACAGCCAGCTCGTCTGACCGCATAGACAGCAACCTAGTGTCTCTGGGAGTAAGAAGGTTTCTTGCAACCACCGTTGCGGTTATATCGTTCCTCATCATTGTGTCCCCGACTGTAAGAGGACCATTGGGGGATATGAAGGATGGATTCCAAATGTTGTTCGGAGAAGACGAGTCATCGTCTTCTCCGACATTCAAGTTTAGGCGACGGTCGGAAGGGCAAGACATTTTTAGAGGGTGTTGAGGAAGAAAAGAGTTCGGAAAGTTTAAGAGTGCAGGAAGCGTGCGGAAGGAGTATGAATACAGAAGTGTTTGAGGAATTTTTGGAGTTCAAGTGTGAGGTGGAGCAGAATTAGCGCCTCTATAAAAAGAAGAAAATGAAGAAGCGCCCGCTCCTCAGAGGTGAAGACGCGTCCTCACGCAATTCGGAAAAGCTCGACGCTCCTTTCTCAAAAGAGCCGTTTCCTTTCTCAAAAGCTGGGCTTGACTCAGCAATCACGTGGGTCGGTTTGTCCGGATGTGTCGTCACTCATGACGTGCAGCGTGGAGCGTTGTGAAAACCACGAGCCGCACCCGGTTTTGAACCCCAGTTTTCAAAAGATCATCATTCCAATTTGTCGTCACTCGTCGTATGCGCAGTCAGCTTCGCGGAAATTACGGACGCGTTGTCAGAAAGCGCGTAACGGGCACTGTTCATCCATCCACCGGCTGCCGACAAATAGTGAGGCAACAGTTCCGGTTGTGAAGGAAAATTTCTATAAAGTCGACCTTCGCTTTCCACATCAAAGGCACACCTTCACACCCTCTCAACCTCTCAACCTCTCAACCTCTCAACCTCTCTTCATCTCCGATAATGTCTTCCCAAAGAAAGCTTTCGAGTTATTCAGTGTTCTTCATCCCTTGGATCACCCCAGAAAACAAACCTTCCAGAGCAAAAGTATTTCATATTAAAAAGGTTAAAAGCAAAAGTATCTCATATTATGCTTTCTCCTCTCCTTCATCTGAGGAACGTGGAGAAAGTGAGATCCTGATTGCTTACCTAGTCTTGCTCTCGAGTACTCATCTCAGACCTCTCCCAGCCCACGTCAAAAATAAACCTGTGTTGAGGTACTTCTTCAAAAACAAAAGTACCTCACAGACGAAGCAGAAGGAGTCTGAGGTGCACCCAAGAGCAGATGAGTCTGGGTTGATCCAAGAGTTCAAGAAGATGCCACACCTGCGTGGAGACCGGACTACTTGAAGCATGTGGAGACACGTGCTGATTCATCCTCAACTAAGCTGAGGAGCACTTGCAAGAAGGAGGCCCATCCAGTTCAAGATGAAAGCTGTGGAAAATCAACAGTCATGACCAATGACCACCTATTAGTTCTTTTTTTATCTTTTATTTTCATTTTCAATTTTTCGTTTGCATTTTTTATATTTTCTTGCGTGCTTAACTGATTTATTTCTTTTCTTTACAGGAACGTTTGGTTATTTCCTCCCTTGAAGTTGATTGCAAAATCTACGCTTGGGGGTCATCGCTTGAGTTTTCTGCAAATTAGGGAAGTTTTCAGTCCTATTGCTTTATTTTGTTTCTTTTCATTTAGTAATTTTATTTTTATTTTTATATTTTTATTTTTATTAATGTTTTCTGACATTGGGGACAATGTCCAGTTTAAGTGTGGGGGTATGGGTAAAGAGTATAAAAAAAATGACCAAATTGAAAATTTTTGTACCTTCGACTTTGAACTGGTTTCATTTGTTTCCATGTTATTGCTTTTTGTTTTTTTTAATTAGTTTTGTTTTATTTAATTTTTTTTCGAAAATTTTAAAAATCCTAAAATATTGTCTTGTTTTCCTTATTGTTTTAAATTAGATTTTTATTAGTTTCCCGACCCAATGATATAACTGGATTAAATTTGAACCATGATTATCAAGAACTTAGTTAACATGTGTTGTATGGAATTCCTTATTCTCTTATTAGTTTTGTACATATTTGATCATCTTTGAAAAACCAATTGCACATAGCCTTGTTGATGTGAAACTAAAGCATGAATTAAAGCTTCATATGTGAATTTAGTGACCATATACATCCCATGTGAGTTTTTGAGCCTATTGAAAGTGTGTGCATTTTTCATACACTCCTATTCTTTCATGTGTGATGAACTTATGTGAGATGCATCTCTAGAACTTGCGTAACGATCTTTTGAAATATTTGTCATTGATTGCATGAACTTGAAAATGATAGAGGCATTAGGTTCACCACCATGGCCCAAATAAGCATGTTTTCCCAAAGAAAAATGATATCATTAGATTGCCAATTTGAGCCGTTTTTGTTGAGCCTTTTATTTCTTATCACCATATATGTCTACCCTTATACCTCAAAACATGTTTCCTTACCCTTTCCAATCGAGCAATTTGAGACTGTCTTTTGAGAAATGTTTATGAAGTACTTGGAAGGTTTGGCAAAAGAATAAGTGTGGGGGTATTTCATGTTTGTATTTAAAAAAAAAAAAAAAAAAAGAGAAAAGAGAAGAAAAGAAAAAGAAAAAAAAAAAAAAAGATTGTATACGAAGAAAATAAAATAAAAAGTTTAAAGTTTCAGTTTGGGGGTGTGGTTGGAAGTGTTAGAAGAATCATTAGAGAACTTGAGTTCTTATAAATCTCAACTAAAAAAATTGCTTGCAATGTAGCTTGGAACTTGTGTTTTTCTTTTTCTTTCGTTTCAATAGCCCTATCCCTAAGCCTCATTACATCCAATAAAAGTCCTCTTGATTTAAGTTTTGCAATTATGACTGTGGAGAAGTGATCTTTATGCAAGCTTATGGTAGAACTTTCACATTTGTTTCTTTGAGCGAAACACATTTAAACTAAACACATGTGTGATTGAGTGCATATCCCGTGAGAAGGTTACTAGTTTGCATATGATGATTTTAAAAATAAAAACTTGAAATTGCATTAGCATGGCTATCTCACACACTACACTTCAAGGATGATTTAAAGATTACTGCTAATATTTGAATAAGGAAGATGAGCTTGAATTAGCTTTTTGGTGCTAGCTATGGTTCTTGATGATTTGCGTTTTCGAATGAAATTCTATGAGGGTCACATAGGGGGAAGCTAATGTTTTTCATGTTATTACTTGTTCTTGTTTTCTTTGTTTTGCTCGAGGACTAGCAAAAGCTAAGTGTGGGGGTATTTGATCGGATCATATTTCTATATATTTTTATATCAAATTCACTCGTCTTTTCTTAGTTAGTTCGTTATATTTTGAGTTATTTACGTTATTTTTATGTTTTATGAATTTATCTAGTTAAGAAAATAAAAATAAAATAAGTGAAGTGTTAAGTAATAAATTCGTCTAAACTATCTTGTCTGTTAAATTATATTTATAATTTAGGAAATAATACATATATATATTTATATTATTTTAATTATGTGTGTGTGTGATTATTAGGTGGAAACACAACCATGTGGGCAGCAATTATACAAGCACCGAGAAGAAAAGAATATAAAAAATAATAAAAGAATGTGGGTGCTGTCGGTGAGGAAAAATAATAAAAAGCTGCGATTGCAGCGTTGAATGGGGGGGGATAATCAGAGAGGAATAAGGAGAGGGAAGCTGCCTCGGGGCAGCTGGAATAAGAAAAAAAAAAAAAAAAAAAAAAAAAAAAAAAAGAGAAGGCAGCTTTGAAAAGCTGCGGACGGAAGCCACCGAGAGCTGCCATTTTGGCAGCGCTGAAGTAGCAGGCAGGCCTTGCAGCTTAAAGGAGAAGCCACGGGGCAGCCAGAGAACCAAGAAGAAAACAAGGCGCGGGAAACAAAAGAAAAATCTGAGAGTGAAGAGCTGCCATTTGGCAGCTCTGGAAACGTGAGAAGAGGATTAAGCAGCAAATTTGAGGAGCTGATTTGAAGAGGCAGGGACCAGTCTCGGGAAAGAAGGCTGAACTTGGCAGCCAACCATTCAACAAACTCACGGTGCAAACTTGCACAGAGCACTCTCCTCTTTCGGTTTTAGTTTTCTTAAACTCAGTTTTACTTATATTTTTAATTTCTGTTTTTAATTTATAAATATGTGTAACTAATTTTATATTGGCTAGAGGTTAATTTGAAACCATGATTATATTTGTAATTTTAATTTGATTTACTCCAGTTATGAATTTATGAATGTTTGGATGTGGTTTACTATTCTGATTTGATTAATAACTTGTTTATGTATGTGGATTAAGGGTCGATACTTAATTTGCATGCTTAGACTTGATGCTAGGATATAAGGGAATTTCACCTAATCGTTATGAACTTATATTCATGAGTAGTAAAAATCGCTAGTCACGATTGTGTTTAGTAAACCCTAGGTTGGATTAACATGCGTATTCCATAGTTATGAATGCCTAGTCGATGTTTATGATTTCCATTGAACTTAATGATCTTTGATATGTCTCCCTATCATGCGTATTCCATAGTTAGGGAACTTGATAAGAATAATTTGGTTGCGATGCGTATTCCGTCCAATTCAATGAATCTAGGGAAATCTGAAAGTTAATTTAAGCGGACCTAATTAATTTGGAACATTGTCATTCATTCGTTTGTTGAATTCATAACTGGGAATCAATTTAGGTTACATTTGTGTCATGTGTGGAGAAAAACCCTCTAGCCAATCTGTCACCTATCCGTTCACTTTAATTTTATGTTTTTGTCGATTTTGTAATTTAGTTAAGTTTAATTTGCGTTTCGTAAAAACCAAATCAATCCCCCCTTTATTAAAATATTATTATTTAGTTAAGTTTTATTATTTTTAATCTTTTAATTTAAATTCCGTCTAATTAATTTCCTAGTTTTTAAATTTGATTGTTTTTATTATTTTGAGTCATTTTAAGTGTGTTTCGAGTTTTTAGCTTAGTTTGTGTTTTATAGAGTCTTGAGTTGTTTTGAGTTTTTTGATTTGTTTTAGTTTATTTGTTAGTTTTATTTTGAGTTATTCTAGTTAAGTGTTTTGATTTTAATTTAGTGTTTTAAACTTTATTTTTACGTTTTTAAATTAATTTTAGAGTGATTAGCAATCCCTCCTAATCCCCGGCCTAGAACGATACCCTACTTACATCATTACTACAACTGTCAAAAAGAGGGTTAAATTTGTGCGGTTTAAAATACCCGTCAAATTTTTGGCGCCGTTGCCGGGGATTAGCAACTTTGCTAATCCTTTATGACAAGGACAGACACAAATTAGGAACAATTGTATTTTCTCCTATGACAAGGACAGACACGCAACATCAACAACAAAATCTTTTCCCACTAAGTGGGGTCGGCTATATGAATCCTAGAACGCCATTGCGCTCGGTCCTGTGTCATGTCATCCGTTAGATCCAAGTACTCTAAGTCTTTTCTTAGAGTCTCTTTCAAAGTCTTCCTAGGTCTTCCTCTACCCCTTCAGCCCTAGACCTCTATCCCGTAGTCACATCTTCTAACCGGAGCATTAGTAGGCCTTCGTTGCACATGTCCAAACCGTCGTAACCGATTTTCTCTCATATTTCCTTCAATTTCGGCTACTCCTACTTTACCTCGGATATCCTCATTCCTAATCTTATATTTTCTCATGTGCCCACACATCCAATGGAGCATCCTCATCTCCGTTACCCCTATTTTATGTATGTGTTAATGCTTCACCGCCCAACATTTCGTGCCATATAGCATCGCCGACTTTATTGCTGTCCTATAAAATTTTCCCTTGAGCTTCGGTGGCATACAACAGTCACACAACACACCAGATGCATTCTTTCATTTCATCCATCCAGCTTGTATTCTATGGTTGAGGTCTCCATCTAAATTTCCGTTCTTTTGCAAGATAGATCCTAGGTGGCGAAAACGGTCGCTCTTTGGTACTTCCTTGTCTCCGATCCTCACCCCTAACTCATTTGGGCCTCCATTTGCACTGGACTTGCACTCCATATATTATGTCTTTGACCGACTTAGGCGAAAACCTTTAGATTCCAACACTTCTCTCCGAAGGTTAAGCTTCGCATTTACCCCTTCCCGAGTTTCATCTATCAATACTATATCGTTTGTGAAAAGCATACACCAAGGAATATCATCTTGAATATGTCCCGTTAACTCATCCATTACCAATGCAAAAAGGTAAGGACTTAAAGATGAGCCTTGACGTAACCCTACAATTATGGGGAAGCTTTTGGTTTGTCCTTCATGAGTTCTTATGACAGTCTTTGCTCCATCATACATATCCTTTATAGCTTGGATATATGCTACTGGCACTCATTTCTTCTCTAAAATCCTCCAAAGAATGTCTCTTGGGACCCTATCATATGCTTTTTCCAAATCTATAAAGATCATGTGTAAATCATTTTGCATATCTCTATATCTTTCCTTCAATCTTCGTAAGAGATAGATTGCCTCCATGGTTGAGCACCCTGGCATGAACCCAAATTGGTTGTTTGAGACCCATGTCTTTTGCCTCAGTCTATGCTCAATGACTCTCTCCCAGAGCTTCATTGTATGACTCATTAGCTCAATACCCTTATAGTTCATGTAATTTTGTACGTCGCCCTTATTCTTGTAGATAGGAACCAAAGTGCTTTTTTCGCCACTCATTTGGCATCTTCTTTATTTTCAAAATCCTATTGAAAAAGTCTGTGAGCCATGCTATATCTGTCTCTCCCAAAACATTCCACACTTAGATCGGTATATCATCTGGGCCCACTGCCAGACCTGGCATTCGTGTCGTGTTTCTCGTGTTTGTGTCATTTTCCTGTCATACCCGATAGCCTAAAGGGTCGTGTCGTGTAACACCCGTCAAAATAAACGAGTAATATGACCCAACCAGAAACAGACTCGATAATATTATCAGGTAATATGACCTGACCCATTACCTGTTAAGAAAAATATATTTTAAATCAATAAATAATGAAAAGGAAAAACATAATTTGACCCAAAAAAATGTAAAACATAATACAAAATTAGTATATACATACCACATTGTCACATAAATATTACTTCATAACATTACTAAATAAAAAATAAAATATTTTCCTTTCAAGTTTACATATCCCAAAATAAGAGCCTAATGAAAAAACATTAGTGCATACCACAAAATACAAATGTTCAAAGATATGCAAAATAAAGAGAGTTGTGTTTCAAGATTGAGGAACTTTGCACGTTTTTTGACAATAAAACTCTTTAAGTTTCATCAATCGCGATGGGAAGTGGTTGTAAATAAGAAAATTGCTGAAACAAGAACACGTGTACAAAATAATATTTTGTATTAATTTTGGGGTTACAATCTCTTTTACAATTTGATCCTCTAATTCTATCTTCGTAAGGCGCAGATTTATGGGTGGGTTGTTGATCCAAAGAGCCATCGAGGCTTGATCCTAGGATGAACATTGGTGCAGATTTGTTGATGTTGATCCAAAGGGCCGTTGAGGCGTGATCTTAGGATGAACGAGGATGAATGGATCTTCAAGGGGGCCATTGGGCTTGATCTTGATGAATGGATGAACAAATCTTTAAGGGCTGTTGGCTTGATCTTGATGAACGGATGAACGGATCTTCAAGGGCCGTTGGACTTGATCTTGATGAACGAATCTTCAACGGCATTTGGGCTTGATCTTGATGAACGGATGAACAGATCTTCAAGGGCCTTTGGGCTCAATCTTGATGAACAGTTGTGGATTTCTTCAAGGGTCATTGGGGCTTGATCTTGATGAACATTTCTCCAAGAATTTTACGAAGAATGAAGAAAGCTTTTTTGATCCTTCGGGATTCTTGAAAATTTGGGAGGTTAGATGCTTGAAAGCTTTAGAACTTCAAAGCTTCAAGGATTTGGAGAATCCTTATCCAATTTGGGAGTAGAGAAATGTATTTGTGAATTAGTCATTTGAAATGAATGAAATGGCTTCTATTTATAGAATTTTCCAAGGCCTAATTTTGAATATAATATTCAGATAAAATAAATCGTTTTTGCCAAGTGTTGACACGTGTCCTGTTTGATGACTTTTGCGACTTTTTTTAGTTTTTCATTGAGTCACATGCTATGTGTAAAATTTATGTGACACGTGAGCGTTGAAATTTTAATTATTGGTCAACATTTATTTAACCAAAATTTTGAAGTCTACAAATGCCCTACTTCAAGGTGCATCGTATCACGTGTAGAAGATGTGTTTTGAAGTCTCTTAATGTAGATGTCAATCCAAGGGCTGTCGAGGCTTGATCTTGAATTGGGTTGGAAATTTCTTCAAAGGCCGTCAAGGCTTGATCTTGAATTGGGCTGGAAGTTTCTTCAAGGGTCGTCGAGGCTTGATCTTGAATAAAATTGAAAGTTTCTTCAGCTTTGTTAGGGACGAATCAACACGTGTATTTGTTGTAGTTATTGACTTTCCACAGGCTTGATTTTGAATTGGGCTGGAGGTTTTTTTTTTTTGGTTTCCTCCAAAGGACACTTTCCACAGACTTAATCTTGAACTGGATTTGATTCAAGGGTGGTGGACACTTGACCCAGGCTTGTGATTTCTTAAAGGGTTGTTGGGGCTTGATCTTTGAAGGATTTGATTCAAGAGTGGTGGACACTTGATCTTGAATCGGACTTGTGATTTCTTCAAGTACCGTTGGTGGCTTGATCTTGAAGGAAATGGGACCATGAGTGGTTTCATGTGGCAAGTGATCTTCGGCTTAGTTAGGGATGAATCAGAACGTGTAGTTATGATTTATTCAAGGGTCGGTGGTGGCTTGATCTTTATAGATTTGATTCAAGGGTGGTGAATCGGCACGTGCAGTTCACAACACCTTAGTGATTCAACTCAAGAATTTGAGGGTTAAAATAAGTCTGCCAAATCTCGAGTACTTGCAACCTTGATGATATGAGATACTTTTGCTTTTAAAGAAGTAACGAATGAATCATCACGTGTTTTGTTGTGCTTGTCTCCACATGCTTCAATGTATCATTTTCACTTGCATTATATGTTCTCCAGGCAAAAACGGCATCTTCTCTGGAAGCATATCAACTATTGAAGATGACTACTCGAGAGCGATGCAAGGTAAGTAATTAGGGAAAAGGTTCCAAGCAGTCGATTCTAGATTGGAAGACTGATTCCAAGTGCCGGCTAATTGTTCTCTTTCTCCTTGTCCTATAGGTAAGAACAAAGACAAAGAAAAGAACAAGGAAAAAGCATGATATAAGATACTCTTGCTTTCGACCCTGGTGATATAAGATATTTTGCTTTTGAAGAAGTAGTGACGATTTAACGGCATTGCACGGCGAGGCTTTACTCTTCGGCAATAGTCACGACGCTTCTTGCGCTCTTTGATTAGAGCAATGATACCGAGCTTGGATTTAACTTAGACTCCTCCGTCTGGATTATGCTGTTCCGCAAGGAAGTGCATCGTGCTATACTGATCTGTTATATCTCATCATGTTGCATTCTTCTCTACTTGTTTCCTTCACATAACAAATTTGGTACGCAAAAAGCCTTTGAATGGTCCTTCAGAGCATCACTTCTCAATGATTCATCCATACTTGGTAGCTTCAGTGTAAAAAGCCTATATCATATCAACTGTTCTGAGGTGTTCGCTGAGGAAATTCGAGACCTAACAACAGTTGGCAATGAGTACTTGAGAGTAATGCAAGGTAAGCAACCAGGCAAAGGTTTCGGGTAATCAGTTCCAAATTGGAAGTTTGATTTCAGGTTCTGACTGATTGCTTTCTTTATCTTTGTTTTGTAGGTAAGAGCAAGGGTAAAGGAAAAGACAGGGAAAAAACATGTTATGAGATACTCTTGCTTTCAACCCTGATGATATGGGATATTTTTGCTTTGGTGTGATTTATTTGCAGAGGTATTCTAGGGGATGAGGAACACTGAGTATTTCGAGAGGCTTTGTTGGGAATGGACTCTCGGAGATGAAGAAGAGATTAGGCATTTTTGCAAGTCTGCCTTGCCGTGGAGGACGAAGGTTGACATATATAAGGATTTCCCAATAGCAAGTAGTGGTGCTGTTCCTTTACTCTTGCTAGCAATAATGGTGTAATTGGAACAATAAGATTCACGCGTTTTTTAGCTTTGTCGGATATTTTTTTTGACAAAGTTGCCCGTGATATTTGAAAAGCTGAGGTTGCGTCTGAAATGTACCGACAAGGTTTATTCCAGAAAATTCGGCTTTTGAAATTCGAAAGGTCATTTGAAATGTGCTGACAGGTTTAAACTCAGAAAAAAAATTCGTCTTTTGAAATTCGAAGGGTGATGTCTCTTCGATTTCTAAAAGAGCGCCTCTTCGATTTCTGAACAAGCGGCTCTTTGATTTTTGAACAAATAACCCTATTGCCTTTTCGATTTCCGGACAAGTGGCCTTGTTGCCTATTCTTTTTATGGAGGCATTAATTGTGTTCCAAAAGCATGCTCGAGAGTTGCTGCCTGTAGAAGTTCCCCTTTTGCACTTCTGAGATCTTGATTTATCCAACCTTTTCTTTTCCTTCAACATATATGGAAATAGCTTGCCTATCTGACCGTCATCTTGATTTGAATGTTGGGGAAGAATCTGACATGTCTTCTCAAGAAAACATATGACACATATCCTTTTTATGCTCCAACGGTCTTCGTACTGTCCTTTTTATGCCACTGTTGAGGAAGAATTTAGAGACTGGATCACAATATTAGCATGTAAGGTATCATCTTCAAGACCTCGACTAAAGTAAGTGGCGCTTTTCGATCTAGCGGTCTCAGGAGTCACAAGAGACTTTGGAGTCTTAGAAGTGGGTGGTGTTTGTGGGGAGACAATTCCCTCGTGGTCATCTTCATTATTTTCAACGGAGTTTGTATTTTGAGATCTTTCACCCACTCTTGCACTCTTGAAGATGCTGAGGGTTCTGTCGAGAAAGCAACCCATTGGTTATGAGGCCATAAGTCTGACGCACTAATGTGAAAACCACCCCAGCTCTTGTTGTCATCTACAGTGTTCTTCCCCTTGTCCAAGAATTCTCCAGTATATAATATAAGTTTTACGAGAATAGTTTCATTGTATTACTTCCTTGACATATATACAAAATACAATCGTTGTCCTACAAGGAAATACTAACCAATAAAAGACACAACAATAACTCCTTCGTAATAAGGGACTCCTAGTATTTACAACATATTTACATACTCATTTAAATAACTCACGCTTACACTCCCCCTCAAATTGGTGCATAAATATCACACATGCCTAACTTGACAAGTGAGTCACCAAACTTTCGACTACATACTGCATGAGTGAGAACATCTGGAAGTTACTCATCTGAATCCACAAACGGTATTGATACAATATTCTCTTCAAGTTTCTCTTTGATAAAATGACGATCAACCTCTACATGCTTTGTTCTATCATGCTGCACAGGATTATCAACTATGTCTCTTGCTGACTTATTATCACAAAACAACTTCATAGCATATTTCGGCTTAAACCCATGTTCCCAAAGAAGTTTTCGTAGCCAAAGGATTTCACCAATTCCTTGAGCCATACCTTTATAATTGGCCTCAGCTGAAGACCTTGACACCAATTTCTGTTTTTTACTTCGCTATGTCACTAAATTCCCTTCAACAAAGGTAAAATACCCAGAAGTGGACTGTTTATCAGTTACATCCCTTGTCCAATCTGCATCAGTAAACCCTTTAATCCTAAAATGCCCGTTTTTCCCATACAAGACTCATTTTCCATGTGCCGACTTCAAGTATGCCAAGATACACATAACAACAGCCATTTGATCTACATTTGGTGAATGCATGAAATGACTCACAACACTCACAGCATAGGCAATATCAGGACGAGTATGAGCCAAATAAATCAGTCTCCCTACAAGCCTTTGATAACTACCTTTATCCACCGGTTTCTGCTTCGGATCCAAACACAAATGATGTTTCTCAACAATAGGAGTCTCTACCGGCTTACATCCCAACATACCAGTTTCTTTTAATAAATCCAGTACATACCTACGTTGAGACAAGAAGATACCTTTGGACAAGCGAGCAACTTCAACCCCAAGGAAATACTTCAAGTTTCCTAGATTTTTCATTTCGAACTTTGTTGCCAGATTATTCTGTAACTTCAAAATCTCATCACCATCACCTCCAGTGATAATCATGTCATCTACATAGATGATTAAGGCTGTCACTTTACCTTGTCTTCGTTTAGCAAACAAAGTGTGATCAGAATGACTCTGACAATACCAATTCTTTTTCATAACTTGGGTGAAAATGCAAAACCACGCATGGGGTGATTGCTTAAGTCCATAAAGTGACTTACGCAACCGACATACCTCGGTATTCCCATAACCACTATACCCAGGAAGAAAATCCATATATACTTCTTCCTCCAAATTTCCATGGAGAAAAGCATTTTTCACATCAAATTGCTTTAATGGCCAGTCCATATTTGCAGCTAAAGAAATCAGAACACATACTGTATTCATGTTGGCAACTGGAGAGAAAGTTTCTTGATAATTTACACCATATGTTTAAGTGTATCCTTTAGCTACCAACCTTGCTTTGTACCTGTCTATCTATCCGTCGGCTTTGTATTTAACTGTAAACACCCACCGCCATCCAACTGTCTTTTTCCCTTTGGGTAAACTTGTCACCTCCCAAGTATTATTTTTTTGTAACACCAACATTTCTTCATCCATTGCCTTTGCCCACTTTGGATCTTTCAGAGCTTCCTCCATTCGAGTTGGTACTTGAACTGACTCCATATTGTTCACCAAGGTTTGGCGTTCCGGTGCAAGACCACTACATGAGACATAGTTGGCTATTGGATACTTCACTTTCCCTTCCGGAGAAAACCTATCAGGTGGCACACCTCGATTTTGTCTTGGTGGCAACCTATATGTATTCACATTATCACTTGGATTAATTACATAATCATTCACGGTACTTACCTTAGGTATATTCAGAGAAGATGCATGGGGCGGCACTTCAGAGCTAGAGAGAGGGGTACATTAGCAAATTCGGCAGAACTTTGTCTTGACTGTTCAGGAACCAACTCGGCAGACTCTTAGGAATTAGGTTCCTCGGCAGGAACCTTTTGATTCACGTCCTGAACTTCAACATCTGTAGTCTCGGCAGAAACTGGTTCAGTGGCAGGTTCAGTGCTAGTATTATTTAATATGGTGTCTCCTCCTAGATCCAACTACTCCAGATCATCAATAATGTTCTCCCCTGGTGATCTGAAGATAAATGCACGGAAGGATAAAAAGACTCCAATTCAGAAAAGGTCACATCCATGGTTACATACATACGCCGAGTCTCAGGGTGATAACATTTATAGCCTTTTTGGTGAGATGAGAAACCTATAAACACACACCGAAGGGCACACGGATCCAACTTTGTGCGATGGATTTTCTGAATATGCACATAAGCCATACACCTAAATACTTGAAGAGTGATTTGAAGAGTGAGAGTGTGAGTCGACACTACTGGAGCATGGTGAGTGAGGACTTGAAGAGGTGTTTGAAACTTTAGAACCTGAGATGGCATACGATTAATCACATATACGGCATAAGTAACAGCTTCAGGCTAAAAAACCTTAGGAACGAAGGCTCCAAACATAAGAGCACGAGCTGTTTCTAGGATGTGGCGGTTCTTCCTTTCAGTAACACCATTTTGTTACGGGGTGTGAGGACAAGTTGTTTCATGGAGGATGCCTCGATCACAAAGAAACTCTAACAACTCATGATTAATGTACTCACCACCATTGTCAGATCGAGTACTTTAATCACAGACGAATATTGTGTCTGAATCATCTGAGAGAAAGAATGAAAGACCATACCAACATCACTTTTATTTTTCAACACATATAGCCAAGTCATACTAGTACAATCATCAACAAACGTAACAAACCATTTAATGCTAGAAGAGGAAACAATTGGAGAAGGCCCCCAAACATCAGAATGCACAAGTTCAAATGGCAAAGACCTTTTATTCATACTAGGAGGAAACGAAGCACGATGGCTTTTAGCAAGAATACATACTTCACAATGTAAGTCTGATTCATTTATTCTACTAAACAGACTAGGCAACATATGCCGTAAATATCCAAAAAATGCATGCCCTAATTGACAATGCAATAACCATACTTCTTGCAAATTACTGTGATGTGATGCTCGAATTGCATTAGCCCTGCCAGAAACGACGTCATCCACATAGTACAACCCCTATCTCTTAGTGTCACGCCCAATTATCTCTTTGGTCTGAATATCTTGAAGTAGACAAAAGGACGGATACGTAAGAATAACACAATCTAATTGTTCAGTAACTTGTGGTATTGATAATAAATGATGGGACAAAGATGGAACAAATAAGCAACGATGTAACGGGAGAGATGGGAAAGTTTCACAGTGCCCGTGCCACACACGGGTACAAGAGTCCCGTTGGCAGTTGCTATGCTTTTCCTGGGAGACATTGTCATATATTGAAACATATTTTTATCATATGTCATATGATCAGTTGCACCAGAATCAAGAATCCAACCTGTATGTTGCTCATTTTTTGAGGCTAAGGGAACACACCCTATAGTACCTGTATTGGAGGACGAATCACCCGGAGTAGTACGAGGCAACAAGGTTTGACTAAGATCACCTGAGCTAGCCCTGGCCTCCTGGCTATTGGTGTAGCTGCGACAAGGGAGGCACGGCCTCCACTGGACCCAACTACTCCACGTTCATTGGCACGTAATTTTTTCTTTAATTCTGGAAACCAATCAGGTACACCATGCTTAGCAAAACACGTATCCTCAGTATGACGAGTTTTTCCATAGAAAGTACACTTCAAATCATCTTTATTTTCTCAGGTAAAGGGACGAGAATTAAAAGATTGATTAGAAGGATTATTAAGACGAGATGCACCCCCTGGCCGAGAGACCATGGCCACGGAAGGCATCCCTCCTTGGTTGTTACTCCCACCCATCATAGTGGCATGTTGTTGTGCTTCACGTCGAACAACAGAAAACACCTCATCAACAGATGGTAAAGGTTGAGTACGTAGAATATCATTGTGTATTTTATCAAAGATATCATCTAAACCCGTTAAAAAAAGCATACACACTAGCAATTTGGATTTCTTCTCGAAGGATCTTAAGATCTACAGTACACTGCATCTTAATTGGTCTCATTTGATCTAGCTCTTGCCAAACAGACTTGAGGTCAGCGTAATACACACCAACTGGCCGACCCTCTTGATGGAGTCTGAAGGATTTAACCTTCAGCTCATAAATTTGAGAAATATCTGAACCATCATAATAGGTTTGAGCCATATTTTCCCAAACTTCTTTCGCAGTACGCAGGTGAATAAAAATTCCTATGATAGCAGGTTCCATGGAATTGATCAACCACCATTTTACTATTACATTCCCCATCTCCCACGCCTCATATGCAACACTATCCTCAGCAGGTTCCTTGGTACTCCCTGTCACAAAGCCCTTCCTACCGCGTCCAGCGATGTGCATCTCCAAAACTTTATACCAAAGAAGATAATTTGATCCATTCAACTTCACAGTGTTTGGTACTGCAGATGCATCATTCTGAATAACAACAGGATTCAATACTGGATTATTATTTGTTGTACGAGAACTACCCTCCAATTTCGACAGCACGTTATTTTCCTTGGCAGCCATTCTAACTTACGGTGCACAACTTTGACACACTAGTCTAAGCGGCACAAGAACACACACACACGATGCAGGATTTATTTATGCAAAAACAGCAGAGATATGTCAACAGCAACTCCAACTCACACACGGCACTATCACATACACACACAGCGACACCGATTTCTGCAAGAAGAATTGTAGAAAAACAAAGATTGACTAAGCACAGTGGAAAAAAAAAAACTAGGGTTGCGATAGTCTTGGCTCTTGATACCAAATAGAAGTTTTACAGGAATAGTTTCATTGTATTACTTCCTTGACATATATACAAAATACAATCCTTGTCCTACAAGGAAATACTAAGCAATAAAGGACACAACAATAACTCATTCCTAATAAAAGACTCATAATATATACAACATATTTACATACTCATTTAAATAACTCACGCTTACATATATGATAGTGGTGAATCTGTCTTGCCAAACTGCATAGCTCAATTTGGTTCGAGTGTATCTGAAGATTACCCACCTTGCTTGTTCACTGAAACGGGACTAAGTGTCTTCGGTTTGGCATCCCGTGTTCTGTGTAGGTTCCTGTGGTTCCAAAGGAACAACTTCCACCACAATTTTCGACTTCGAGAAAGTAGAACTTGGCTTGAAGAATGCTTCTTCAGCATCACTCTATCAGCACTGTAGTGGCTTAACACAGAACTAGGGCTGCTTGGATCAACATCATTCCTCACACTGTCAGCCATTTCCTGCAGTTCTTCGAAAGACAGAGACTTCAAAGCAGGAATCTTAGAGGACATCTTTTTAACTACTTCCTTATGAGTCTCCAAATTAGAGCATGATCTGTTGGAATTTATTAGGTTTATTTAGGAAATTAATTAGAGATTTCATTTGATTTTGTAGTAGGGTATTTTTGGCATTTACGCATTAGGGTTTCTTAGGTTTATTGCTCTATAAATAGAGCTTGTAATGTAGTTTGAGGAATAAATTAGTCACAATATGGCCTTTTAGGGTTTTGTAGCCGTTCTGGCATCCTCGTTTGTTTAATAAAATTCTTATTATTTTGTAGTATTGTTCATCGCGCACTCTGATATTCAACTTGGTATCAAAGCAGGTTTAAACCTTCGGTTTTAATATGCTCTTGCCCTGGTATCAATTTGTCTGTCTTGCTCGTCGTTTGTTTTGGATTGTTGGTATTGATTGTTTGCAAGAAAAAAAATGGTCCGTTGAAAAGCCAAATTTTTTTTTTGTTTCTAAATGCCTTGCGCTTTGTTCCCTCATCTCTGCAGCCTGACTCGTCGTTTGCCTGAAATTGATTGGAACCACCCCTCCGCAGTTCTTCCGCTAATGCCCGTACCATATCACCAGTTTGTCTAGTCTCATAGCCGCGTCTGCCCAAACGACATTGGAGACTCCACACTTGCATTTATTTATATCAAATCTTTGATCCGTGATTTGACTTTTGATGAACCTGCACTATTGCTGTATCTGGAGTCGTCTCTACCACCCTACATCCGCGAAGAATAAAAAGGCTGATGTTGTTGGTTTGCACAGAAAAAAAAATAAAGAAAATAGAAAGAATCCTGCATTAACATTGGCATTGGCACTAGCATTGGAATTTGGAGTCTTGCATCCGCATTTGCTTGTTGGCAACCTCATGACGTGTACCACCATGAGTTTGATAGGGGGTGTTGGAATTTATTAGGTTTATTTAGGAAATTAATTAGACATTTGATTTGATTTTGTAGTAGGGTATTTTGGCATTTACGCATGGTATTTTTGGCATTTACGCATTAGGGTTTCTTAGGTTTATTGCTCTATAAATAGAGCTTGTAATTTAGTTTGAGGAATAAGTTAGTCACAATGTAGCCTCTTAGGATTTTGTAGCCGTTTCGGCATCCTCGTTTTTTTAATAAAATTCTTATTATTTTGTAGTCTTGTTCGTCGTGCACTATGATATTGAACTTGATCTAGTAAGCTTTGGTGATGTCTAAAAACTCCACCTTACGAACCCCAAGATCTCTAAGATGCCCACTTTGAACCCTATCAACACTTAGAGCGCTTGAGTCAGGCTCGAATAAGTCCAACTTCCTTGATGAAGTCCCTTCACCTGAATTGGCTTCATTGGGTTGCAGATTAGAGTGATCATTAAGAGAGTTTCCGTTGGTTATGGGGCTCTCTTTGTGCTCATATTCTTCTTCATAAGTCGCTGCTTCTGCTACTTCAACACACCCGAGAGGACTTTTTGAGCTCTTTGTATTGCTATTAGGAGGATGAGAGTACTTCTCAACACCATATGGTATTAGGACTTTGAAAGTTATCGGTTTCAATTTGCCATTAATCTCCAACGATTTCACAGGCTGCTGTTGAAGTCATCAGTTCGACCCTTAGCTCTGGCTTCCATTTAACATTGGTAATGGTGCTGCAAATGATGATGATCGGTGGTTGCAGGTGCAGCGTGCTACCTTTGGTGCTACTCTCTCCATGTGCTTAACCGAAAGGTTGTGAGTGCGACTTGGAAAGGTTGTAATGCATGAGTTGCAAGTTGTCCAAAGCTGCTGCATGTGTTGCAAGTTGTCCAAAGCTATCCAAAGTTGTTGCATGCGTGAACACAACCATTACGCAACTACTGCCTTCTTGTTGCCTTGCATCGCCACTGCACAACCATTTGCACTGTTTGTTGTCCTTGCTGTACTGCCTTGCACTGTTACTGTTCAACCATTTGCACTGCCTGTCATCCTTGCTGCACTACATTGGCGGAGATCAGGGGAGAGGGAAAAGCAGTAAACCCCTTTGTGAAGCCTTTACTCTGTGAGGCCTATTTGCATTTAAGCCGAGGATGACTTCAATTCTTTAGGCTATATATATATATATATATATATATATATATATATATATATATATATATATATATTTATATATATATATATATATAATATAATATAATGTCTATTTATATATAATATGTGTACCCCTCTAATGAAATTTTTTTTGTAGTGCTGAAGGATTGCACCGTCACTGCACAACCATTGCACAACCATTGCATTTTTGTTGCATGGGGCTTGTTGCAGTGCGTCACTTTTTATCGTATGGTGATGTGCAAAAGACTGCAACAGGGTTTTGTTGTGTAATGCCTTTTGGTCACAGTTTTCCTTTAGTGGTGTGCTGCCGTGTGGTGCTGTGCAAGAGACTGCAGCGAGGCTTTGCTGTGTAATGCCTTTTAGTCACAATTTTCCCTTGGTGGTGATGTCGACGTGCGGTTCAAGAAACTACGTATAGTGCTCTGTAAAATACTACAACGGGGTTTCGATGTGTAGTGCCTTTTGATCATAGTTTTCCCTCGGTGCTGTGCTGTCGTGTGGTGTTGTGCAAGAGACTACAACGAGGCTTCGCTGTGTAATGCCTTTTGATCATAGTTTTCCCTTGGTGGTGACGTCATCGTGCGGTGCAAGAAACTATTTGTGTAATCGTTGCAAGGTTACGTAGTGCGATTGTGCAACATTTTGGTTTTCTTTGCCACTGTAGCGTGCCTTGAAAGACCATCTTGTAGCTGCCCTCTTTGTCACCCTGCTCAGGCTTTGTGGCTGATTTTTTTTTCATTCCAGCTATGGTATTTTTTAAGTGCTTTAAGGGCAACACCATCACCATTCTTACGAAGAAAGACGATTTGCAAGATAGGGGAACAACATTGAAGCTTTATGTGTCATTGACTGGCTCTAAGGCGCTTGCTCTCCCTGCAAAAGACAACTTCATGCATATCAAACTGTCTTCTACTGAAGTATCTTGGGAGGTGATAGATTCTGTTTGACCAAATACGAAGAATGCGTGTACATCAAGGATTCTTATCTTGAATCCTTCACACCATGTTCGTGACAATCATCCGACTTTGTTTGAGCTTTTTGGTGATCGTATCTGCAGCGGAGCTGTGACTTGGAATGATACCTTGTCGACTACTAGAAAAGCTGTCTTTGCGGAGTTTTATTAGGAGTGGCTTGAAGATGTCTTGAGTCTATCTAAAGATGTTCTTACTAACGTTGGCCTTTATCACGCTGTGTACACATTTTTTTTTAGTTATAATCGCCATCTTTCTGTCCTTTGTGCATTCTTTGAGCATTGGTGTTCATTGACCAACACACTACAATCGGCGCAAGGAGAGATGTTGATTTCACTTGGGATCTCCACAGGATAGGAGGCTTGCCGATCTAAGGTAAGTTTTACGACGAGGTTGTTCCCAGCGCCGAGGAACTTTCTCTTTGCAATAGTCGAGGATTGCCTGTGAGTTGTTGCTGTTTGTTTTGGGCATATCATAAGTTTTCCCAGGAGGCTCAAGGTAAATTAGGCATGAAGATTTCTTCATGGATCCTATTTTGGTATTGAGAGGCCATGAGGTACAAGAAGTCCTTGAAGAAAAATGGTCGCAAAAAAAACCACTAGGCCAAAGGCGAACTCATACCCGTCTAGTGTTATTGGTTCAGCTAGGCGCCGCTCCCCTGCCGAGTTGAGAGTGTTTGAGGATCTTAGCATAACATCAGAACATGTGGAAGAATCTTACCTAGCTACTTTCTTAGCTTGCTGGCTTTGTAAGTTCGTTTTCCCAAAAGGCGACGTCAACTTTGTTCATCCTGGAGTCTTCAAAGTATCGAAGATCGTGCTGCAGTACTTCTTTACCACAATGTGTATGGTTAGTTGGGTGAGTATTTTGACACTCATTTTTCTTCGTCAAGTTTAGACAAGTCGAGCCCTTTTTCGTCAACTTCAATCAAATTGAGGCCTTTGATGATGAAGTATTTTAGCGTGCTTTCTGCAAAGAACTTTGATGATTTGCAGGCACAAGCATTGTTTAGAAGTTGTGAAGGTTTGAGAATTGACAATCTAGCAAGGGTTGGTCCGACAACATCGAAGCCTCATAAATGATTCGCACCTTCACTTCTCAGACTTGTCTTATTTTATAAGTCTTCGCTCGGGGTATGTTTCTTTGTGGAAATGAGACTGATGAATTGTTCAGTCGTATAGTCTTCACCATTTTAGCAGGCAATTTGGTTTCGTCCAACATATGCTAAGCAAACTGAAAGAAAATAACTAGTCGGAATCCTTGCAAGCAGTGTATATGCATCGGAAGTCCTGTACCTATGTATGTACAAATGCTTCTATCATCCTTCTGACCAAAGACGAGTTCAAGGGTAATTCAATGACTCGTGCTTATGTAAGTTGGTGGTCAAAGGTACATCATTAAAATTTGAGGATGGCAAATGCCACCAATTCTTCTCATTCACGCAATGATGCACTGAGAGAGGGTTGTTCTGTGACTCATACGTAGCTAGTTCTTCTTGATTGTGCGAATGCAACTCCTTTGCAAGATATACTTGCGATCTTAGCTCCTCAATGCATGTGCTTATCTTCTCGACATTTGGATGCTTCTGAAGAGGTAAGTGATGAAGTGGGCTCGCACGAGGATGGACTTGTATTGCAGCCATGTGAACGAGTTTTAAACAAGCAACACTTGAAGGTGCTCAGATTGATAACGACATCAACTTTCGTCATAAGAAGAATAGGGTGTTTAGGCCTCCTCAATTCGATGGTCGTGTGTCACTTGAGAAAGATGTACGTATTTCTTTCTTTCTTGTAACTTCTTATGCTTGCATTATTTCAACTTTTGTTTCTAACATCTTTCTTTGTAGGCTAGGATTTCCTGTTCTTTTGATTTGGCAAATGCAGGGGTTCTTTCCTATATGGAGATGCTATTTGGGAGATGCTATTGGGAAGCAATTCACCTATAGATGGGGATATTAGGGATTCAGTTAGTGCAGAGCTTGTCTCAAATCCGCCAAGTTAGCCAAGTTTACCGCGTGTGGGTGAAGGTGTGCAAAAACCTGTCATGCGTCCAAGCCCTTTGCCAGCTAGCTCTAAGATCTCTCTGAAAGGGCTGAACTTTAGTGGTACCGAGCAGCTTATCCATCATATTAGACTTCGTGCAGCCATGGATATCAAGAGCCATATTGAGCAGATGATTTCAAAGTGCCCATTGGAAGACCTTACGTTGCTCAATGAGGATTTGTTGAAGCTTGCTTCTGCGATTGACAACCTTAACGTTGATTCTTCACCCTTGAAAGTCAAAATTGTAGAACTTATTGCCGCCTTGACTGAGTATTCTTCCTTGTGCTCTATTTCCTCGAAGAAGTTGGGTCCAGATGTTAGAGCTCGGCATCTTGCGGCAATAAGCTTATCAATTGCCTAAGTTCGGTCTTCTTAGCAAGCCGTTTTGGAAGATTATCAAGTCACAGGGGCTTCTTTAGATTCCATCCAAGCGTGTCTACAAGCGTTGGTGCGAGAGTGAGAGCAGTTGGGAATTGAAGCATCACGACTTGAAGATGTTCTCTCACAGCAATGAGCTACATTTTCTCAGTACCAAGGGGAGATTTCACGCTTAGAGCAAGAGAAAGGCATGGCTAGGAAGTTGCCCACCTTGTCTTCCACCGATGTGGAGACCTTGAAGACTCTGGAAAGCCTGCTTGATGATCGTTGCAGTAGTTTTAAGGACATAGCTCTTAAGTAACGTCTTCCATTTATTTAGTTTGCTCTTTTTTTTTCTTGTAATAAGGCTTTGTAGCCGGATCCTTCAAAATAATAATAATAATAATAATAATAAAGTATTCACATTTTGAATTTGCTTTCTATTTCTTCAAAGTGTTTTATTTATTTATTTTGGTGAAGTGACTGTACTCGAAGTTTTGAAGTTTCAAGTTGCCTACATACCCTTGGTTGAGGAGAGATCAAGTCATGACATAGTTCAAATGAATGATGATTTATTTTTATTTTATTTTTCCATACACCATTTATGCTCTTGTGTGCCAAGAGTGTGGCTCCTTCTCAAGCATAGTACCGCTTCAAGAACTTGCATTTATGGGGCCAATCCTCAAGCCATCTTCTTCCAAGATCTTGTTAGCACCATTTGTGTAGACTTCTTGTACTACGTAAAGTCCATCCCACTTTGAGGTGAATTTGCTTCTCGTCTTGTGCGTCGTGATGATAGGCCTACGTAATGCAAGGAGGAGATCTCCCACTTGAAAATACCTTGGGGGAACTTTTTTGTTGAAGGCCTTGGAGAGTCATGCTTGATAACACTCCAAATGCTGCTGAGCTTCGAGCCTTCTCTCATCCAGCGCTTCCAACTCTTGAAGACGTAACTTTGCATTCTCTTTGTCAGTCAAACCTTCTTGTATAGCCATTCTCAGTGAGGGAATTTGGCTTTCCAGCGGCAAAACAACTTCTATGCCATACAAAAGCGAATACGGCATAGCTTGAGTAGGCGTCTGGTGCGTCGTTCTATATGCCCAAAGCGCTTCACTTATTCTCTCGTGCTAGTCTCTCTTGGTCCTACCAACAACCTTCTTCAAAAGGTTTCATAGAGTTTTGTTGAATGCTTCTGCGAGGCCATTGGCTGGGGCATAATACATAGAAGACTTGTGCTGCTTGAACTTGTATTTCTCACAGAGCTCGTCCATTAGTCGGTTGGAAAACTGTTTTCCATTGTCAATGATGATGTAACGAGGCACACCATATCGGTGAATGATATGCTCCTTGATGAAACGGATGACAGTTTCCTTCTTGACTTCCCTTAGGGGTATGGCTTCAGCCCATTTAGAAAAGTAATCTGTTGCAGCTAGGATGTAAGCTTCTCCCACAGATGACTTTGGTGAGATTGGTCATACGAAGTCCAATCCTCATACATTGAACGGCCATGAAGCAACTGTAAAGTGTAATGGTTCAGGCGATTGATGTATGAAGTTGGCATGAAATTGGCAAGCTTGGCATCTTTTTTACGTGTTCCATTCAATCCTTCACCATACTTAACCAGTAGTAACCCGTTCTTTTAAGCTAGAAATGTAGCTTTGGCTCAGATTGATGCGCCCCGCATACACCTAAGTGTGCTTCTTTCAAAAGAGCGTCGGTAAAGTGTTCCTTTATAGTGGATGAAGCGAAGTGTTCATCAACGTATTTCAGAGCGGCGTCTAGAATCATCTGGAAGTCTTCCATGCTTCAAGTAGTTGATCAACCACTATCTCCATTCTTCAGTGTCGACCTGAAGTACTGAGATGACATTTATATCATCTAGTAGTATTTCAGTGACAAGCAGGATCAGCTATCTTTGGTAAATTGACACATCTGCAACTTCGCCTTCTCTTAGTGTCATACTCGAGGCTAGGTTGGTGAGAGCGTCTGCCATTTGATTTGCTTTTCTTGGCACATGTTCTAGTGTCATGGCCTCAAACTTTTGTAGCAATTGAGTTACCAGCTCGAAGTACGAGATGAGATCATCTTTCTCACTTCATACTCAGTTAAGAGTTTATTGATTATGAGCTTAGAGTCTCCATATATGTCAAGAGCTGTGATTTCCATATTGATTGTCATTTGGACCCTGATGATCAGTGCTTGGTACTCAGGGACTTTGTTGAAGCATAGTTTGCTTAGTTAGAAAGAATAAGGCAGTATTTACCTTTATGACGACATGAGTAGTACTCCTGCCCCCGCTCTATCTGCTCGTGTGGATCCATCGAAGAACATCGTCCATGTTGGGAAAATGTCGATGTAGAACACCTCCTCGTCAGGCAAGTTGTTTGAGATTTTCCAATCGGCTGGGATTGGATGATCAGCAAAGAAGTCTACAAGTGCTTGTCCCTTGACGGCTTTAGCTGAAAAGTAGATGATCTCGTGTTGATTGAGAAACAACGCCCATTTAGCTAGTCGCTCTGTCAAAACTGGTTTGGACATGATGTATTTAACCAGGTCAACTTTAGCAACCAGGTGGATGGTGTAAGCATGCATATAATGTCTGAACTTCTGAATGGCGAACATCAAGGCAAGGCACATCTTTCTATTGGGGAGTAGTTCAACTCAGCACTAGTGAGAGTTCGACCGAGGTAGTAAAGCGCTCATTCTTTCTGGGATTCATTTTCTTGTGCCAAGAGTGCTCATATTGAACTTTCCTGAGCGGTGATATACAATATGAGCAACTTCCCAGGCACAGGTGCCCCCAAGACAGGTAGACATGACAAATACCATTTTATGCTTTCAAAGGCATTGTGGCATGCTTCGTCATATATAAAAGGTTGACAACGTCCTGCCAGGTTAGAGATAAATCTCCTGATGAAAGCGAGTTGTCTTTGTAGACTTTTCAGCTCGTGTAGATTTCTTGGCTCAGGCATGCTTTGAATGGCCTTGATCTTTGATTGGTCTACTTTGATGCCACGGTGCTTGACAATGAAGTCGAGGAACTTTCTAGAGGTGATGCCAAATGCACACTTCAACGGGTTCATCTTGAGGTTGTATTTTTACAGCTTTTTAAACACTATTCGCAGATCCTTCAAGTGATCTGATCTCTTTTTTTTCTTGACCACCACATTGTCTACGTAACATTCTACCTTTTTGTGTAGCATGTCATTGAAGATTTTCTGCATTGCACGTTGATATGTAGCTCCAGTGTTTTTTAGACCAAAAGGCATCACCTTGCAGCAGTAGATACCTTTTGGAGTGCAGAAGGCTGTTAGTTCCTCATCTTCGAGAGCCATACAAATTTGATTGTATCCAGATGAGCAGTCCATGAATGGCA
Source organism: Crataegus laevigata (assembly GCA_963580275.1). NCBI lineage: Eukaryota > Viridiplantae > Streptophyta > Magnoliopsida > Rosales > Rosaceae > Crataegus > Crataegus laevigata. Next base: position 33,466,102 of record OY756952.1, read on the forward strand.
ATGCCTCGTGGTTAGTGGTTGCGTCCACCATGATTTTGATGATTGGTAGGGGAAAGTCGTCATTCGGGTAAGCATCGTTGAGGTATTTGAAGTCCACGCAAACACATATTTGTTCAGATTTCTTAAGAACAATGACGATGTTGGAAATCCACTTGGGGTATTGCATCTCTCGAATGAAGCCTGCTTCAATTAGCTTGTTAACCTCGGCCTCAATTTGTGGGATGAGCTTAGATCGATAGCCCCTTTGAGTTTGCTTTATCGGTCACGTTCTAGGCTTGACTGCAAGACGATGCACAATGATGATAGGGTCAAGGCCGGGCATTTCCTTGTATGTCCAGGCAAAGACATCTTTGTACTCTAATAGCAGTTGGTAATACTCCTCTATCTCTTCCGCACTTAGCAGAGCGCTTACGAAGATAGGTTTGGACTCCTCTTTCGTTCCTAAGTTAAGCTCATTGAGCTCATCAACTGTGGCTTGCCCTCCATCTTCGAGCTGTGGTGGTGCAGCAGTGACATCTCTCTCGGGAATTTCGTTTTCTTTGTCTTCTTAGATTGTGATGTGAAAGACATCTTGGATCTCCCCTTCAGTGTCGTCCCCTTGGGCTTGTTGGCGTGAAGATTGGCTAGTATAGATGATAATGCGCTTCCTTACTTTCAGTGATCCATTTGTGTCAACCTCCAAGATTGCTTGGTGCTTCATCTTTGAAGAAATAGAACTTTGAACGTCATATTTTTCCGCCAGACTGTCGAGCTTCTGTTCCTTTGGCTTTGTCTTTCTCTTTCCGAAAGGCTTCTTGGTTTCTTCAAGTCTTTCCAAAACCAACCGTCGCAGAGGAGAGCTAGCCACATTGCTTCGTTTCTTAAGTTTTGACAACCTTTCAAAAACAGAGCTTTGGGATGTTGGTGTGTTAATCTTCTTGAAGACGGAGGTTCGGTCTTGACCACTAATGTGATTAAGTGCCAACATTCTGAGTCTTGAGTGATTCATCCTATTAAAGACTGACGTTCGATGGCCAGATTTAAGCTCATCTTGACTTTGTTCAATGCTCACGTTAATGTGTTGAGCACTAGCATTTTTCGCTTTGCTTGAAATCTTCACATGTGCATTTGGTGTAAAGCCGAGTCCAGCTTTGTTGTTGTCAACTCTGTAACCATGCTCTTTCAACCTCTTTTGAGTCTTGGTGAGGTCACATTCTTTGTCATTAACGGTGTTTGAAACCTTTTTCCCAGTATTCGAAGAAGAAGCGAAGTCGTACCCAACCTTCGACCTGAGTTTGTAGGCGTTTGGATCAAAACCTTCTTTAGTCCTCTTGGTTGGAAGAAACCTTGGTTCCACCTCCTTTGGAAAAGCTTTTATGATGCCTTGTGGTGGTCTTGCAACCTTAGCGTCGCCTAGCTATGTTAGAGGTAAAACTAAATTTGCCTTGAGCAACTTTACATCATCCTTGTGCTATTGTGTGTCGGCTTTGCTTGTTCCAGTTTCGGTCCTTTTAAGGAGGTCCTACCCCATTTGGTTGTTGCAGGTTTAGCAGGCTTATCATCGTGTTTTCTTGAAGATGGCACGACTTCTCCTTCTTGCTTCTTGGGCACGGCTTGCCATTCCTACTTTTTAGGTGTTGCCTTACCCATGAGTTTGATCTCTTTTGAAAGAGTTTTGGCACCATGTAGAACTTGGCATCTGCAAAGTACAATTCAACTTCGATGAATGGCTTGGTATCACCTTGGATTACCTTCACTCATTCCTAGTAGAATTTTAAGCATTGGTGGATGGTGGATGATACTACTCCCTTCTCGTGGATCCAAGGCCTTCCTAAGAGTAAGCTGTATGAAGTTCTTGCATCAATCATGTGGAATATCGTGCTTGATTTGAGTTCACCAATAGTCATCTCCACTCGAATAATGCCCATTGCTCTTTGTCTTCCTTGGTTAAAACCCTGAATCAACATACGGCTTAGGGATAGTTCATCCACCTTGATGCTGATTGTGGTCATTATTGACTTTGGCATAATGTTTATGGTTGATCCACCATCCACAAGCATGCGGTTGACTATGTGCCCCCTTACGTACCCAGAGACGAAGAGATAACGGTTGTAAGGCTTTGATCTAGTAGTAAGTCTTCGTCAATGAAGTTGATTGTGACATAAACGGCACAACACGTGGCATATTCATGTGGTTGAAGCTTTTAAGTGTTCCCCCTTGCTTTCTTATACCTCATGGTCATCAGGACTTGCCAAGACCGCTATTAGTACTTTTCGCATCTCATTGGGCCATCGTAATACTTCCTTGATGCTAACATATGTCAACAGGCTTTCTTTGGGCGTGATGGTCTTCTCTTTCTCGATGGCGATAACTTTGTCTTTTGAGGGTTCTTTTCTCTACCTCAACCATATGATAGGTAGCAATAGTGCACCGTTGGAAGAAGTTATTCGGGAAGTACTCGTGCAAGGAAACGAGAATGTGTGGCTCTTACTCCATAGGTTCCCCAGCGTATGTTGGCTTAGCAACTCTTGTGCTTATTTTGGGCTTCCTATTGTTGCGGCGGCGATGCTTTTTTCTTCCTCCACCTTTGGCTGTGTGGTTTATGGTCTGGGTTCCCTCGTCTTCTTGTAGGTTACTGATCGGATCATATTTATACATATTTTTATATCAAATTCACTCGTCTTTTCTTTGTTAGTTCGTTATATTTTGAGCTATTTACGTTATTTTTATGTTTTATGAATTTATCTAGAAAAGAAAATAAAAATAGAATAAGTGAAATGTTAAGTAATTAATTCGTTTAAACTATCTTGCTTGTTGATTAGAATTTATTATTTGGAAATTAATATATATATATATATATATATATATTTATATATTTATTTATTTATATATTTATATATTTATATTTATATATTTAAATATATGTGCAGTCGGTGGAAAGCAGTGGGAGCACTTGATGGAATAAAAATGAAGAAAGGCATGCGGCCAGCTTAAAAGAAATGGAGCAGCTGGAAACCATTGAGAAGAAAAAGGGCAGCTGCCCTTTGTTTAATTAAAAATAAAGGAAGGCTCGGTCAACAGTTGTGTTCCGTAGGCTTATGTCTATTAAAGAAGCTGAAGACCTTGTGAAAGAAAGAAAGGAAGGAGCTCAGGGAGCTGGGAAGCTCCTCGGGAGAGAAAACAGAGCAGAAGAAAATAAAATAAAATAAAATAAGCAAGGCTGCCTTGAGAGGGCAGCGACTTGGAGGAGCTGCTTACAAAGCAGCGAAACCGAGAAGGGCAGTGAGGACGGGAGAATTGGAGCTGCCATGCTGGCAGCTTAGGCGCGGCTTTATTAGGCAGTTTTGGGGTTGACAGAACAGCAGCACCGAAGCTGCGGAAGAACCTTGAGGCGCGGGGCCTTGCCTGGCAGCTTGGGAGAGTGAAGGGAGAGCTCGACAAAAGCTGCCTGAGCAGCAGCACCAAGGCAGCAAGTCTCGCAGGAAGGCCACGGTGCCAATCTAGCACAGGAGGCTCACGGTGCAAGCACATTCCCATTTCGGTTTATCCCCTCCAAACTACTTATTTTAATTTCTGTTTTTAATAATGTGTAATTAATTTATATTGGCTAGAGGTTAATTCGAAACCATGATTATATTTGTAATTTTAATTTGATTTACTCCAGTTATGAATTTATGAATGTTGGATGTGGTTTACTTTTCTGTGTTGATTAAGGACTTGTTTATGTATGTGGGTTAAGGGTCGACACTTAATTTGCATGCCTAAACTTGATGCTAGGATATAAGGGAATTTCACCTAATCGTTATGAACTTATATTCATGAGTAGTAAAAATCGCTAGTCACGATTGTGTTGAGTAAACCCTAGGTTGGATTAACATGCGTATTCCATAGTTATGAAAGCCTAGTCGATGTTTATGATTTCCATTGAATTTAATGATCTTTGATATGTCTCTCTATCATGCGTATTCCATAGTTAGGGAACTTGATAAGAATAATTTGGTTGTGATGCGTATTCCGTCCAATTCAATGAATCTAGGGAAATCTAAGAGTTAATTTAAGCAAACCTAATTAACTTGGAACATTGTCATTATTCGTTTGTTGAATTCATAACTGGGAATCAATTTAGGTTGTTTATGTGTCATGTGTGGAGAAAAACCATCTAGCCAATTCGTCGCCTATCATTTCACCTTAATTTTATGTTTTTGTCAATTTTGTAATTTATTTAAGTTTAAGTTACGTTTCGTAAAAATCAATCCCCCCATTATTAAAATATTATTATTTAGTTAATTTTTATTAGCTTCTATCTTTTAATTTAATTTCCGTCTAATTAATTTCCTAGTTTTTATTTTAAATTGTTTTTATTATTTTGAGTCATTTCAAGTGTGTTTCGAGTATTAGAGTTTTTAGCCTAATTTTGTGTTTTTGAGTCTTGTTTAATATTTTTAAATTAATTTAGAGTAGATTAGCAATCCCTCCTAATCCCCGGCCTAGAACGATACCCTACTTACATCTATACTACATCTGTCAAAAAGAGGGTTAAATTTGTGCGGTAATAAAATCCCGTCAAATTTTTGGCGCCGTTGCCGGGGATTAGTAACTTTGCTAATCCCTTTATTTTTGTTTGTGTTTATTTTTATATTTGTGTTTATGTTTTTATTTGTGTTTGTGTATTTTACTTTTGATATTTGATTTAGTTTTCGTTCTTTAAATTTTAGGTACTAGAGAAGTAAGACATGGATTTTGCTAGTATTCAAGCTCAATTGGCAAATCTTACTTCTCAATTGTCGCAGAATGCCGAACGGACCACAATGACAAGTGTCCCTACACTTGATGTGCCCTATGGGCAAGGATATCAGACTCATCAATATCCTCAATTTTCTGCATATGTAGAGGATTGGGGATATCAAGGCTATGATCAATCAAGGGGCAATATGTATTCTGACGCTTGCAATTCGGATTGGAGGGATTATTCAAATCAAATGTGGGATGAACCTCAACATTTTCAACAAAGTGGATATTGGCAGCAAGACGAGTTCTATTCCAGACCTATGCAGCCACCACAACATCCCCCACAACAATTCCAATCGAATTCAAGTATGCCCGTGGATTATAATCAAATTCTTAATGAATTAAACTCTTTGGTGCAGGGGTCACAAAATCAAGCTAAGGAAACTCACCAAGGAGAATATTGGCAGCCGTATGATGAGTTCTATACATCACCATCACAACCACCACAACAATCTGCCCAATTCGATTCAGGTACATCTCTGGATAATGATACATTTAATAAGTTACTCACTTCTTTGAATCAGGGAGTGGAAAATCGAATCCAGGAGATGCAAGACCGGACCAACAAGGTGGATGAATTGGAAAGGCAAGTTGGGGAGATTATGGAGATCATGGCACAGATTCAAGATCAAAGTGAATTCTCCAACTCCACCATTGCAAATTCAAATGCAGAAGAAGCCATCTTTTTGGAAGGTGACGAGGAGGATAAAGTTGTCCCAGAACCATCCAACCATAGCCCGAACGTGGATGACTTGCCGCTGCAAGAAGAAGATGAGGAGGACGACCTGGGCAGTTTAGACGAATTCTTGTCTCAAACCCCTCAAGTCCCTATGTCGTCCAACTATGGTGAGGTTGTTCTAAGTTCAATTCATTCTGACATTTTTCCACCGAATGTCCTTTTTCCTTGCAGAATTTTACTTCCAAATTTTGATGAGAGTGAAAAAGACGTTGTGGAATTTCTTCCAAAGGTCCATAGTGAAATCCAAATTCTTGGTGCACCAAGAAAAATGGTTCAAGATATCGAAGTGGTTGGGCAACATCAAGAAAACATCACAGAGGCAGTGCAGACAATCAAGGCCCAAGAAATTAAGATCGATGACACGGGACAGGCCACAACCATCATCGTCAATCTGGCCAAGTGCAAAGTCCCCGAAATATCCAAAGGCGTAATTTTTGTTATTGAATTCATGTCGGAGAATGACAGTAAGCCATCTTCTCCAATTTTAATTTTAATTTTTACTAACACACTGATTTTAATGATTCAGGCACCCACTCATGAATTCAGACCATTGCCGAATTATTTCAAGTATCACCTCCCATTAAAAGATAAATTCCATGCTATGGAGCCGAGGGGAGGATAATGGAAAGAATCGTCCGGCTAAAGACGTTAAATCAAGCGCTTCTTGGGAGGCAACCCAAGCAACCAGATTTGCATTTCTTAACCTTCTTCTTAATTGCCTTTACTTTGCAATTTTTGTTTTATTTAGTTAGTTTTGTTATTTGGTTGATTTTTATTTAGTTTGTGTTTAAATAAATTAAGGACAATGTTTATTTTTAGTGCGGATAAACAAAGTCTTTTTGCATTAATTTACTTATTTTACATTTACATATTTTAATTTGCTTAAAATAAACCTTAAAAAAAAAAAAAAAAAATTTACAATAATTCGAAAAACTAATAGCAATCATTGGTCATTGGTTAGGTGGCGCCCCAGAGGTCGACGGAGCTCCGGGAAGACGAAGAGCCAGAGTTGGAATCTCCGGAGCCGGAACACTTGGTGCAGCTCCAGATGACGAAGGCAACATAAACCGCGGGAGTAGCGCCATGAACCTTTCATGATCACTCTGGATCCGACCGTCCGACTCCTGCAGCTGGTCCAGCTTCCTCTTCATGCTGGTCGAGTAACTAGTTGCAAGCATGTGCAACTCCTTGTTCTCTTGCCTGAGTCCTCTGACCTCCTGCCGAAGACTGGCCACCTCCGCCATCAGCGACTCCACCTGACGAGATCTTGCAAGCAGGCGCTGGCCCATGTTTGAAACTGAGCCTGCACTTTGGACGCTGAGGGCTAGAGATTCCTGAACGGCCAGCTCGTCCGACCGCCTAGATAGCATCCTATTGTCCCTTGGGGTGAGCAGATTTCTGGCAATCACCGTAGCGGTGATTTCATTCTTCATCATTGTGTCCCCGACTGTAAGTGGACCATTGGGGGATATGAAGGATGGATTCCAAATGTTGTTTGGAGAAGACGAGTCATCGTCTTCCCCGACATTCAAGTTTAGGCGACGGTCGGAAGGGCAAGACATTTTTAGAGGGGGTTGAGGAAGAAAAGAGTTCGGAAAGATTAAGATTGCTGAAGCGGAAGAAGAGATCGGAAAGATTAAAAGTGCAGAAGTGCAGGAAGAGAGCGGAAGGAGTAAGATTAAGAAGTGCAGAAGAGAGTGTTTACAGAGGAGAGTATTTGAGGAAGGGAGTTCAAGTGTGATGTGAAGCAGAATTAGCGCCTCTATAAAAAGAAGCAAATCAAAGAGAGGCGCTCCTCTGAGGTTGAAGACGCGTCCTCGCGCAAATCAAAAGAGCCGTTTCCTTTCTCAAAAGCTGGGCTTGACTCAGCAATCACGTGGCTCAGCTTTTCCAGTTTGTCGTGACTCATCACGTGCAGCGTGGAGCGTTGCGAAAACCACGAGCCGCACCCGGTTTTGAACCCCGGTTTTCAAAAGATCATCATTCCAATTTGTCGTCACTCGTCACTGCATCGTCAGCCTTGCGGAAATTACGGACGCTTTGTCAGAAAGCGCGTAACGGGCACTGTTCATCCATCCACCGGCTGCCGACAAATAATGAAGGAATAGTTCCGTTGTGAAGCCAAATTTCTATAAGTTCGACCTTCGCCTTTCACAGCAAAGGCACACCTTCACACCCTCTCAACCTCTCAACCTCTCAACCTCTCTTCATCTCCGATAATGTCTTCCCAAAGAAAGCTTTCGAGTTATTCAGTGTTCTTCATCCCTTGGATCACCCCAGAAAACAAACCTTCCAGAGCAAAAGTATTTCATATTAAAAAGGTTAAAAGCAAAAGTATCTCATATTATGCTTTCTCCTCTCCTTCATCTGAGGAACGTGGAGAAAGTGAGATCCTGATTGCTTACCTAGTCTTGCTCTCGAGTACTCATCTCAGACCCCTCCCAACACACTTCAAAAATAAACCTGTGTTGAGGTACTTCTTCAAAAACAAAAGTACCTCACAGACGAAGCAGGAGGAGTCTGAGGTGCATCCTGATGAAGGCGGAAGGTGAGATGATCCAAGAGTTCAAGAAGATGCCACACCTGCGTGGAGACCGGACTACTTGAAGCATGTGGAGACAACGTGCTGATTCATCCTCAACTAAGCCGAGGATCACTTGCAAGAAAGAGGCCCATCCAGTTCAAGATGAAAGCTGTGGAAAATCAACAGTCATGACCAATGACCACCTATTAGTTCTTTTCGTTATCTTTTATTTTCATTTTCAATTTTCGTTTGCATTTTCTATATTTTCTTGCGTGCTTAACTGATTTATTTCTTTTCTTTGCAGGAACGTTTGGTTATTTCCTCCCTTGAAGTTGATTGCAAAATTTACGCTTGGGGGTCATCGCTTGGTTTTCTGCAAATTAGAGAAGTTTTCAGTCCCTTTGCTTTATTTTGTTTCGTTTTATTTATTCATTTTATTTTTATTTGCTTATTAATGTTTTCTAACATTGGGGACAATGTCTAGTTTAAGTGTGGGGGTATCAAGATAAAAAATGACCAAATTGAAAATTTTTGTACCTTCGACTTTGAACTGGTTTCATTTGTTTCCGTGTTATTGCTTTTTGTTTTCTTAGTGTTTTATGCTGTTTTGGTGTGTTTTATTGTGTTTTGAGGAAATCTTACGAAAATGACATAAAAATTTGAAAAATATTTTGAAAAACCCAAAAAGAATTTTTTTTTAGTTGTTTTTGTGTGTTTGTGTCTTAGGTACCTTCCAACACAATGATGAGGATTTGGTTTTTAATTGCATGACTGTTAAAGAAAATTATAAACATGGATGGAAGTTTGATATGCTCTTGGTTTATGCTTAGTTGTAGTTGTTGTTTATGAATTTAAATTTGATCACAAAAGAATAAAATTAGTTTTTGTAACATGCTTGAAGGAATGAACTCAAACTAATGCTACATCCCTGTGAGACTTGAGCTTATACCTTGTTTGGAGAGTTATAATCTGTGATTTCTTGTTTTCTAAAAGTCGTTGCATGATCTCATTATTCTTTGCTTGGTTGCTACTTAGAAGGCGTTTTATCATCTTAGTTCCAAATACTAGAACTCATATCCGTTTCATTCAAAGCATGACATTGAATTGCATAACACATATCAAGATGAAGTTGTTTAGTGAACCACCACATCCCAAAAAGCCTTACCCTCTATCTTTCTTATGTTTTGTAGGTTTAACCCCTTTCGAGCCTGGTTTAGCCTATTTTTGTTGTTAACCACATTAAACCGCACCTAACCGTCCGCACCCTTGTTCTTAAAGAATAGTGAGCATGACTTAAAAAGAATTCATTTTATTCTACACTATGCAGAAAAACAAGTGTGGGGGAGGGATTGGTTGTTTTGAGCTCAATTGTACGTTTTGCGTTTAAAAAAAAAAAAAAAAAAAAAAAAAAAAAAAAAAAAAGAAAAACGCGTGAAAAGAAAAGAAAGAAGAAAAAGAGTTTGAAATTTGGCCATAAAATGTGTGAATCCTTCCCTCGGGTTTAGAGTTGAATTTTCATTCAAAAGTGAATTCTATGCGTTAACCTTATTACTTTGCTTACTATTTCTTTAAGAACATTTGTTTTTCCATAGCCTTCCTTTGTTAAGCCTATATCCTTAGCCCCGTTACAACCCTTTGACTTCTATCTTGGTTGTTGTGTGTTCAATATGTGGAGTTTGGGATTGGTATGAGCATATAGTGTCCCTGGTTCTCGCATCTAAGTAGTAGCATTCCGTTCATGAGATAATATTCATATGCACATTAATAACTCCAGAAAATGCTTTCTTTGCTATAACATATGTGAGTGATTGTTTCCTTGCTTACATCATTCTTCTCACATATACCTAGTGTAGGGAGTGTAGTCAGAAAATCTGAGCGAAAAATTGAGTGCATATCTAGTAAGGAATAGAGTAAATTCTCTAAGGCATGTTACTACATTCAAAATGTTGTTTTAATTGATTAAATGCGAACTAATAAATGGTGACTGTGATTAAGTATGTGCTTAAGGGTATGGATTGCCAAAATCTGTGTAAGTGATGATTTTTAATTTGTCATGTCCATTGGAAATCTCTGAGATAAATGTTGGAAGGTTTAGATTGAATTTTGTTTTTGTTTCTTTGTTTTGCTCGAGGACTAGCAAAAGCTCAGTGTGGGGGTATTTGATCGGATCATATTTATACATATTTTTATATCAAATTCACTCGTCTTTTCTTTGTTAGTTCGTTATATTTTGAGCTATTTACGTTATTTTTATGTTTTATGAATTTATCTAGAAAAGAAAATAAAAATAGAATAAGTGAAGTGTTAAGTAATTAATTCGTTTAAACTATCTTGCTTGTTGATTAGAATTTATTATTTGGAAATTAATATATATATATATATATATTTATATATATATTTATTTATATATTTATATATTTATATTTATATATTTAAATATATGTGCAGTCGGTGGAAAGCAGTGGGAGCACTTGATGGAATAAAAATGAAGAAAGGCATGCGGCCAGCTTAAAAGAAATGGAGCGGCTGGAAACCATTGAGAAGAAAAAGGGCAGCTGCCCTTTGTTTAATTAAAAATAAAGGAAGGCTCGGTCAACAGTTGTGTTCCGTAGGCTTATGTCTATTAAAGAAGCTGAAGACCTTGTGAAAGAAAGAAAGGAAGGAGCTCAGGGAGCTGGGAAGCTCCTCGGGAGAGAAAACAGAGCAGAAGAAAATAAAATAAAATAAAATAAGCAAGGCTGCCTTGAGAGGGCAGCGACTTGGAGGAGCTGCTTACAAAGCAGCGAAACCGAGAAGGGCAGTGAGGACGGGAGAATTGGAGCTGCCATGCTGGCAGCTTAGGCGCGGCTTTATTAGGCAGTTTTGGGGTTGACAGAACAGCAGCACCGAAGCTGCGGAAGAACCTTGAGGCGCTGGGCCTTGCCTGGCAGCTTGGGAGAGTGAAGGGAGAGCTCGACAAAAGCTGCCTGAGCAGCAGCACCAAGGCAGCAAGTCTCGCAGGAAGGCCACGGTGCCAATCTAGCACAGGAGGCTCACGGTGCAAGCACATTCCCATTTCGGTTTATCCCCTCCAAACTACTTATTTTAATTTCTGTTTTTAATAATGTGTAATTAATTTATATTGGCTAGAGGTTAATTCGAAGCCATGATTATATTTGTAATTTTAATTTGATTTACTCCAGTTATGAATTTATGAATGTTGGATGTGGTTTACTTTTCTGTGTTGATTAAGGACTTGTTTATGTATGTGGGTTAAGGGTCGACACTTAATTTGCATGCCTAAACTTGATGCTAGGATATAAGGGAATTTCACCTAATCGTTATGAACTTATATTCATGAGTAGTAAAAATCGCTAGTCACGATTGTGTTGAGTAAACCCTAGGTTGGATTAACATGCATATTCCATAGTTATGAAAGCCTAGTCGATGTTTATGATTTCCATTGAATTTAATGATCTTTGATATGTCTCTCTATCATGCGTATTCCATAGTTAGGGAACTTGATAAGAATAATTTGGTTGTGATGCGTATTCCGTCCAATTCAATGAATCTAGGGAAATCTAAGAGTTAATTTAAGCAAACCTAATTAACTTGGAACATTGTCATTATTCGTTTGTTGAATTCATAACTGGGAATCAATTTAGGTTGTTTATGTGTCATGTGTGGAGAAAAACCATCTAGCCAATTCGTCGCCTATCATTTCACCTTAATTTTATGTTTTTGTCAATTTTGTAATTTATTTAAGTTTAAGTTACGTTTCGTAAAAATCAATCCCCCCATTATTAAAATATTATTATTTAGTTAATTTTTATTAGCTTCTATCTTTTAATTTAATTTCCGTCTAATTAATTTCCTAGTTTTTATTTTAAATTGTTTTTATTATTTTGAGTCATTTCAAGTGTGTTTCGAGTATTAGAGTTTTTAGCCTAATTTTGTGTTTTTGAGTCTTGTTTAATATTTTTAAATTAATTTAGAGTAGATTAGCAATCCCTCCTAATCCCCGGCCTAGAACGATACCCTACTTACATCTATACTACATCTGTCAAAAAGAGGGTTAAATTTGTGCGGTAATAAAATCCCGTCAGTTACTAAGGTCCATCTTTCTTCATCGTCACCAGGTGCACTTTGGTCACTTGCCCCCAGCGAAAGTTATGCTGAATGTGCCATACAACTTAAGCGCGGATGGAAGTGGTTATGAGTCACTTGAAGAGGCACAAGATTGAAGGATCCAAACTCGATTGTAGTAGTGTGTGTTGCAGCCGTGTCTTTTAAGTCAAGTTTGAGCTCCTTGAAGATGAAGCACTTGCCAACGGCATGACTTACAATACGATGGTACTTACATTACCTGGGATCTTCAACATGATTCATCTATTTATGATGCTTGCATTCAGGCAGCTCGATTACCTTCTTTTCCAACGGGTCGTCTAGCATTGCGGCCATGTCAGAATATGGAAAAGGGTATGTCTTCTGCTCTAATTCTCTTAAGGTGTTTTTGTACCTATCATGGGTGCAAGAAGGCTTACCTTTTTTTATCTCTTTTGCTTTGTTCTTGGATGAGATCTTGGGGTAATGTCGACAGTAAAAGCTTCCTTAGCAAGCTTCTTCCCATGATTGTCCAGCTTTGACGCAAACAACTTGTCTTTCTTAAAGTCGGTGATTGGCTTCTTTTTTCCATGCTGGGTGATACTCAACTCCATGTCGTGGGTGCGAGTGGCTAACTCTTCGAGGGTTTGCGATTTGATGCCTTGGAGGATGTAGTGTAATCCCTATTGCAGGCCTTGGACGCACATCTCGATGGAGAAAATCTCCAAGAGTCTGTCTTTGCAATTGAGGCTTAGAGTGCGCCATCAATTGATGTAGTCAACGACTGGCTCGTCGTTCCATTGCTTCATGATTATCAGCTCTAACATGTTTACAGTGAGACGAGTGCTATAGAAGCGGTTCAAGAACTCCAGCTCCAATTGATCCCAGCTGTTAATGGACTCGGGCTCTAGGTCCGTGTACCAGTCGAATGCATTCCCCTTCAAAGTGTTGGAAGTATGCCCACAAAGCCACTCATTTGATGTAATAGCTTTTGGAATACTTATTGTGTTAAACTATAAAATGTTTAATAGAGGGCAAAGCTTATTGTTATTCACTATTTATTGTATTATGTGTTTAAGCAATAAGGGAATCCAATGAATGTATTTAATCTAAGAGAGAAGTGATCTAAGTGAGTTGGATTAACGAGACCTTTCTCTTATGTTCATTCCTGAAACGTTCCTAGCCATAGGATTGCCAATTGGGCATTGACAATCCGCTAAGGTTAGTATGTGTTATGTTAACTCAAGCGTAAGTATGACTAGTCTCAAGTCATTTAGTGTTGGACACTGAGACAAACACATAGGTGCTCAAAAGGTAATTGAGTACACTGAACTACGATCAAAAGGAGTTCGAACATACATGTCATGTAAGAACTCGTAAGTTGCAATATGCAAAGTAGTCCTTTGACCTGAGGCATCATAGATGTCTAATGGTTGGGTCCTTGATCTTTGGTCATGTCAAAGGCGAAATGTCCACGGCATTATTGGGGTCAAGCTATCTTGTCATGTAGGCATATGAATGCACAACAAGGGATCTCTAACATTCCATGGTGGAAGGAGAATACTCTGAGATATGATTCGAGAGTCTTTGGCCAAAGCATACGAATATGACTTAGGAAGTTTCTTCCAAATCATATTCAATTGAATCATATAGGGAAGTATCACATTGGATAGTAGACATGAAACAAACTATCACTTAAACAATGTGATCAAGAGTATTGTATTAGAGAAGGACCGTATTGCATTGTAGTTGTAACTGGATAGGTTCTCCAACCACTTTTACTTAGCTTGGATAGCCATGACATACTGCTAGGTGTCACTCATGGTTTGTGGAAGCCCTGAGGATTAGCAAACACTAATCTTCATCAAAGGGAGAATTGAAATGTAGTTTCAATTCACAATCGATCGTTAATAGTAACAATCGCCCACTGCCTCGCTAAATGGAACCTAATGGATCGTACACCGAGTAAGGATGAATGTGAAGATATAAAAGAGATGGATAAGCAATTAAATGGTTTAATTGAGAATGGTCAAGATCAATTAATTAGTTAATTAATTATACGAAAGGTTCGTATTGGGCTTTTAAGTTGGTTTTGGGTTTCGAGGCCCAAAAGGGTTTTTGGTCCACAAGACCCGTTGAGTTTAGGTTGTGTGACAACTAAAAACTAAATGGAAATTAACCCAAAAACAAAGCCAAAACCGGCCTAGGGTGAAAGGGTAGCAAACTTGGGTTAATTGCAAGTTTGCCACTCACATGTGAGGTGGTGGTATAAAAGCAATTTTATAGCCATTCTCTCACTAGGGGTTTCTTGAGGCAAAGAGGAGAAACATTTTCTCTCTTTTTCTCCATAGAGGCGGGCCAACTTAGGGGGTTTTTACTAGCATCAAAAACTCTCTAAGTCTCTTGAGGCAAAGAGGAGAAACATTTTCTCTCTTTTTCTCCATAGAGGCGGGCCAACTTAGGGGGTTTTTACTAGCATCAAAAACTCTCTAAGTCATCTATCTTCTCTTCACACCACATCCTTGGTGTGGAGACTTAGAGACACCAAATCTTTGGTGTTCTTGGAGATCCTTTCCTCATATCCTCAAGGAGCAAAGGAGTATCAACAAAGAACAAAATCACAAGGAAGATCCAAGGAGCTAGGAGGTGACTTGAAGGCCCTCCACTTGGGTGAATCCCTTGTGTAAACAAGGATGAGCTTCAAGGGTAATGAATCTCAAATCCTTCCTTCTCTTTAATGTTGTTAAAGAGTCTTATGGTTCACCATTCTCTAGGCTTTGAAAGTCATGGGTTTTAGAATTGTTTTTTAATACATGCCTACTTTAAAGTGTTATTAGTTTGCATATGTGTTCAAATGTTCTCACATGTTCTGAGCTAGGACAAAAATTTTCCTTCACAGAGAACGGACAAACTGCTTCGCGAGGTAGTCTCTTTTTGTCCCTTAGTTGTTGCAAGTTTCAATGAAATAAGCGACGTGCTGCTTTGGGTTTCCCTTTCCATCGAACTGCATGAACTTTGGTGGTTGATAACCCTTTGGCATCTTTAGGGCGTCAATCTTCTTGAACTAAGGCTTCAAGTACAACATGGAGGTATGTGAGCTCCTATCATACTGTGCCTTGACGGTGCTGACAACCATCTTTTATAGCAGCTGGATAAAGAAAGATCCTATGAACTCCGCTGCTTCGTCTGGCTTTTCCTCAACTTTTTCTACTGAAAGCTTCTCATCCTCCCCGTCTTCTTTCTTTAGAGGATCAACCTTTAGGCTGACTTTCAAGTTGTCTCGCGTCTCCAATTGGTTAATGCGTATGGCGATTTGCAAATCTTTCTCTTCCGCATTCATTTTGAGCATTGCAATCATTTCCTTCATTTGAGCCAACTGCTCATCGATCGAAGTTTCCCCAATAGTCATGACTTGCATAGCTGGGCTGCTGTTCGAGTCGGTATCAGAAAACAAGGATTCAAAGTACCTTCTCGGGCTATCCTCCCTTAGCATACTTAGTGAAGTCAGGGTGATCACGGGCTTATGCCTCGTGTGCTCATGTTCCTTTGCTAGAGTTGATGTAGGGGTGGAAGATATGGCAGAAAGAGCTCTTGCCGTGTTTCGAGTTATAATGCCCAAAGTACTACCACTTGCGGTGAGGACGCTCTTGTTCTTCGCTTTGGTTGCAAAAACAACTTGAACCTTCCTTTATGCCATTTGTGCTTTTTGTGAATTTGAAGATAGAGATAAGAAGTAGAGATAGTCCCACCAGGCGTGCCAAATTTGTAAACACGAAAATTCCTAAAACAAGAACAAGTGTACAAAATAATATTTTGTATTAATTTTGGGGTTACAATCTTTTTTACAATTTGATCCTCTAATTCTATCTTCGTAAGGCGCAGATTTATAGGTGGGCTGTTGATCCAAAGTGTCATCGGGGCTTGATCTTGGGATGAACAGTGGTGCATATTTGTTGATGTTGATCCAAAGGGCCGTCGAGGCTTAATCTTAGGATGAACAAGGATGAAAGAATGAACGGATCTTCAAGAGGGTTGTTGGGCTTGATCTTGATGAATGGATGAATAGATCTTCAAGGGTCGTTGGGCTTGATCTTGATGAACCGGTGAACGGATCTTCAAGGGCCTTTGGGTTTGATCTTGATGAACGAATAAACAGATCTTCAAAGGCCTTTGGGCTCGATCTTGATGAACAGTTGTGGATTTCTTCAAAGGCCATTGATCTTGGTGAACGTTTCTCCAAGGATTTTACAAAGAATGAAGAGAGCTTTCTTGATCCTTCGAGATTCTTGGGAATTTGGAAGGTTGGATGCTTGAAAACTTCAGAACTTCAAAGCTTCAAGGATTTGGGGAATTCTCTTCCAATTTGGGAGTAGAGAAATGTATTTGTGAATTGGTCCTTTGAAATGGCTTCTATTTATAGAAATTTTCAAGGCCTAAGTTTGAATATAATATTCAGATGAAATAAATCGTTTCTGCCAGGTGTTGACACGTGTCCTATTTGATGACTTTTTCGACTCTTTTCGATTTTTATTTAAGTCACATGCTACGTGTAAAATTTATGTGACACGTGAGTGTTCAAATTTTAATTATTGGTCAACATTTATTTAACCGAAATTTTGATGTCTACATTGGTATTGGAACTTCGGCTTGATATATTGTCTTCAAGGGTTATATTGACGATGTTTTCACTAAGGTTTTCCATAATTCATAAACTATAGATCAAAATTTAACCGTTGATTGTCGTTTACATTTACGTTCCATTCTTCTCACCAAATTTTATTTTATTTTTTTCGGATTTCTTTTTTGAAAACATGATCTCTTAGAGGATGAGAAAAATGAACGGTTTGGATCGTTGATATTACGTTGAGAGTTTTACCATTAGTGAAAATATAGCTCGAAGTTTATAAAGTCTCTAGAAACTATATAACAGAAACTCATATTTTAGTTAACCGTAAATATCAGAATGTTATATCAACGATCCGAACTGTTCATTTTTCTACATCCGTTAAAAGATCACTTTTCAAAAAGAAAATCTAAAAAATGGAATTTGGTGAGTAGAATAAAGTGTAAACGACAATGGAAGGTTAAATTTAAGGTTTATGGATTATGGTATCAGATTTCGAAGTTGACCCCTTCACAAAGTTGTAAAACTTGTTATTACGAGTGATTGTATATATATATATATATATATATATATATATATATATATATGTTTTTTTTTTAATTTTACATTTTTCACACTTCTACAATAATTATTATCAATTTTGCACTCAAAAAACATTATTCATGAGATTTGGTGTGACAACCCATCCCGATATATATATTAATTAAGTGATGAATTGACGGAATTACCCCTTCGGGGTCATGTACGTATGCATGTGTTTTGTGTGAGGACCAATTAATTGTGGCCCTCAATAATTGGAGCCAATGAGATATTTTGCATCCTTTGATTTGGAAGATTTTGGTCCACACACACAACCCCTCACCCTCACCTCTCCCCGTCAGTCTCTCTCCATCCCGTGTCACTCTCAGACTCTCTCTCTCTCACTCTCGACATTCTCTCTCTCGCCATTATTGTACGGACGAGCCACCAAACCCATCGAACCTTCACAGATTGAACGAACCAATACAACCATTCGACTCCTGGAGACCATACGAACACAGTGGTGTCATTTTCAAGTAAGGACTAACTCGTTTTCACATCGAAACCTCGAGCTCCGATTTGGTACTGTTCATGCAAAAATTAATGGTTGATTTTTATGGAATTCTAAGCTTATAGGGAGCTTAAGAAGGTCCTAAGGAAGCTCAGAGTGCTTCGTTTGAAGGATTTGGACGTCGGAGCAACGAAATCGGAGTTTCGAAAGTTGGCCAGAATTATCGAGCCATTTTCCAGCGAGTCTCCGGCGAGTTGGGGGTCGAGACAGGTACGATTTTGTTCGTATTGTCGAGATCTTCATTTTGATATAAAATGCATCGAAAATGGTTGAAAAATGAGTGAGATAGGACAATTTGAAAAATCCCCAGAAATCGGCGACTCGCCGGAGAAGATAACGGTATATTCCGTCAGTTTTGACGAAATATGCTAACGGCGTTAGTTGACGCCGTTAAGAGTTGATGGAATATTCCCAGTATATACCTGACGGCGTTAACTGACGCCGTCAGTGTGCATGTCACGTGGCGGCGCGTGGCGGCACGTGGAGACCGAAAAAAATTATTCTAAAAATTTCTGGGTGTTCGTGACGTCGAGTAGGTCACGTTGGTATATCCAAATGCCAAAATTGATCTATGTATGAGAAGTTATTTCCGTAGTTGCGTGTATGTGCTTAAATAACGTATTTTTAGTAATTTCTCATATAGGTGAGACGTATTCCGAGGACGAGCGTAGCTAGGCTAGACGTGGGGGCTACAACCCGGCGACCTATCAATGAGTGGGCAGCTATTTTTCCATATAACCTATATATATATATATAATGATTTTCCCAGAATCAGCTTTTAAATGAAAAGTACGTTTTTATCGACATGCATATAACTTATTATTGATGCATGAGTATTCATATATACAATTCATGCATATGTTGGTGCCAAGGACGCCAAGTAAGTACCAGGTAGGTACATGCATTGTTGAGAAAGAACAGACGATATATGATAAGATATGATGTGACATGTTAGCTCATAAACCTGCACATACTGTTAGTGCTCACGCCCAGAGATAGGGGCACAGTCTTTCACGTGTCGTTCACCTCCCGCGCACCGCATGCTCGCCTTGGATCCAAGTTAAGTGCATAGTCTTGTCGTATAGACCACCTTTGAGTGGGTTCGACATGTAGGTGACCCGCGTTCATTCGCACAGTCTTCACGTGATTGTAGCACTAGAGCATTTTATTTTGATACAGTGATATGATGATGACCTCATGAGGATATTGATGTATGTGCAGTGAGTATATATATATATATGACGAGATTGAGATGTTATGAGCTATATGTACAACCGAGGGCTGAGTTGATATCTAGTAGCGATATGGTTATTGAAATGCATCGCATGGCATGACTTATGAGATTCAGATTGGCATTGAAACGCATTGCATGGCATATTATGAGATACATTGAAAATGTTTTATGCTGAGAAAGGTTGTGATATATATGTACGTATTATTTTCTGGGAAACTATACAGGTTTTACGGTGAGAGGCTATACTTTTGAGAAAAGAATGATTTTGAAAAGATTTGTTTTGCTGACCCACTCAATTTTGTTTTTCGCCCCTCCAAGTTCTAGATAGCTTGAGTACCCATGGTGGCTAGCGAGGACCTTTCGGCAGTTCTGACAGACTTGCTATTATGTAAGACACCCGTTGGTGTTATTCGAACTTATTTATTTATGCTTGACTGCACTTTGACTTAGTATGCTCTGGTTATGTATAAGTACTATATTATCACTCTAGCACAATATCTTATCTAGGTTGCTAGTAGTTTGATTTTAATTAGTTCGTACTTCGTTAATGATTCCACTTCCGCACTGTGCACTTGGCTACGTCACACTCACGTGACGGCCATCACGCCCTACTTTCGGGTACGGGTGTGTCATTTGGAGGGTTTTAAAAATCTAAACGATCATGTAACCATCGTCTAAGTGTAAAGGATGCAATCATGAGCGTTTATATATGCTTTCACATTTTTCAGACTTAGACATTAATGATTATGAATTTTATTTGTTTTGAATTCCCTTAAAAATACATGAGGGTTTGTATGGTTTTAAAAATTCATGTACCCACCTTTAAAGCGTAGAGGATGCAATTACGAGCATTTGCATTTTTTTTTCACATTTTCGCACTTGTAAATTAATTATTATAAATTTTTTAATGTATTTGGAATAATAATACAATAATAATTAATAGTATATATATATATATATAATTATATATCCACTATATCTATTATATTTTATAGTAAGTTTTTTTGGTAGTTTAAAAAATTAAAATCATCAAAATAACTTCTTTTTTTCGTGTCGAAACAGGTTACCTGCGTGTCATTCTCGTGTAAACCTGTTAAGGACCCGTTATTAACGGGTTCTTATCGTGTGACCTGATAACAATTCGATTAGTTATCGTGTTGATCCGAAACCCGTTATTTACATGTCGTTTACGTGTCGTGTTAATGAGTCGGGTAAAAAATAGCCAGGTCTACCTGCTGCTTTTCTATGCTTCATCTTCTTCAGAGCTACAACCACTACTTCCTTCCTAATTTGGCAGTAAAAGGAGTAGTTTCTACATCTTCTGAGTAACTCAACTCCCTTAAAGAAGTACTCATTTCATGTCCTTCATTGAAAAGATTAAGAAAATAGCCTCTCCATCTATCTTTGACCACGTTCTCTGTAGCCAGAACCTTTCCATTCTCATCCTTGATGCACCTTACTTGGTTTAGGTCCCTTGTCTTCTTTTCCCTTACTCTAGCTAGTTTATAGATATCCAACTCTCCTTCTTTGATATCTAGTTGCTTATACATATCGTCAAAAGCCGCTAGCTTAGCTTTTCTCACAGCATTTTTCACCTCCTACTTCACTATTCTATACCTTTCACCGTTTGCATCAGTCTTATCCTTGTATAAGGCTTTACAACATTACTTCTTAGCCTTAACATTTGTTTGTACCTCCTCATTCCACCCCTAAGATTCCTTTTGGTGTGGAGCAAGGCCCTTAGACTCTCCTAATACCCATTTTGCTACTTTGCAGATACAACTAGCCATGGAATCCCACATTTGGCTAGCTTCCCCCTCTCTATCTCGTACGCAATGGGTGATTACCTTCTCTTTGAAAATGGCTTGTTTTTCTTCTTTTAGATTCCACCATCTAGTCCTTGGCCTTTTCAAGGTCTTGTTCTTTTTTCTCTCTTTTGATATGTACATCCATCACCAACAAGCGATGTTGATTAGCCAAACTCTCTCTCGGTATAATTTTGCAATCCTTACAAGTTATACAATCCCCCTTCCTCATTAGAAGAAAATCTATTTGTGTTTTTGACAACCCACTCTTGTAGGTGATCACACGTTCTTCTCTCTTCTTAAAGAAGGTGTTGGCTATGAAGATATCATATGCCATCGAAAAATCCAAGATGGCTTCCCCATCCTCGTTTCTCCCCCAAAATACATAGTTACCTGTCTCCTTGCCAACGTGTCCATTTAAATATCCTCCTATAAATAACTTCTCCATCTGAGCAATTCCTTGCACCAAGTCTCCAAGATCTTCCCAAAATTTCTCCTTCAAACTCGTGTCCAACCCTACTTGTGTACGCACTAATCACATTGATGAGTTCTTGTCCTATTACAATCTTGATTGCCATAATTCTCTCCTACCCTCTTGACATCTACAACATCTTGTGTCAAGGTCTTGTTCACGATTATGCCAACACCATTTCTCGTCCTATTTGTGCCCAAATACCAAAGTTTAAAACCTGAGTTTTTTAGATCATTTGCCTTAAGACTAATCCACTTAGTTTCTTGTAAGCACATAATATTTATCCTTCTCCTCACCATAACTTCCACTACTTCCATAGATTTTCCCATTAAGGTTCCAATATTCCACGTTCCTAAATGCATTCTACTCTCTTGAACTCTACCCTCCCTGTGCTAGCTTCTTCACCCTCCCCCATCTAATACGATCAAAGTACTTCTTTTGCGTGTCCTGTGTAAAATTGATAGGAGTAGCCAATGGAGATACAACGACCTTTGCTCATTTATCATTGTGCTTGGGCCACAGAGCACGCCACTTAGGGTGACGCCCTAGATTTAGTGCAATTTCATTCAGACACGCAAATGAAAAAAAAGGAAATGGTATCACCACTTTGTTTACTCAGCCGACAAAATTAGTACAACAAATTGAATCAAATTGTTATCTAAAGAATAGTTAAGTCTGAATAATTACAAATGAAAACAAATTCAACTATATTCTCTCTTTATTCCCATAATTATAGACCAAATCCAATTCCCTATTCAGCCCAATATCAGTTTATGAGGTCGGCTTCTGAGGCAGGGCAGATCATGGAGCTCAAAGACCGCCGGTGCCAAAAATTCAAGGGCTTGTCTTTCCAATAGGTGATTCAGCTGATAATGTAACTTGCATTTATAATGAGGACACAGCCTCTATGGCACTCCCTAGTGGCCATGCTGCTTCAACCAAGGAATTTTGATACTTAACTTTCTTCACCAATGTAATCTCTTGCCAGGGATCAAGACCTGTTTAAGATATTGAAGCAACCAGTTTGAACATATTAGAATTTTATTTAGATGAAACTTCATTTTCCAACTTGCTTCACTCGCTAAGTAAAACTAAGACCTACCAAATCCATCCACAAGCAATGTAGATTGGTAAACTAGATCCATGCACAAGAATGGCAGGTTTCCCTCCTCAACTCGTGGATACGTTGATTTAGCATCCTCTAGTTTAGTTTCACAAGCACGCTTAGCTGCCTCCTCAAAGTTACCAGGGCGAACTTTGGCAACAGGTTCGTCCGGGTTAACAAAACCAGCCTGCATTTGTACGACATTTTTTTTGTTTTTTGGTAAGGCATATGTATAATACGTGGTTAGCAAAACCATTTTGTTGTCTAAAATAAACCCTAAACATTTTCATGCACATCAAGTAATAATATATAAAAATCAAGGATGGTGAAATACCTCAGCAGCTCTGTCAAAGAAAAATGAAGCCACAAATAGGTTCCTTTGTCCATCCCCTCCTCCACCGTTCCATACCCCACCAAATGTGCACTTCATGTGTGAACATGTCGCTTCGTTTACTTTGAGTGCCTTTGTAACTACGCTCCTGCACTCCTCAACACTTGATCCAGATGAGGAAGCTGATGCTTTATAAGATTGTCCTCCATATGTGTAAGAACCTGAACAACATACCAAGATTTCCCAACAAACAGCATATTATGCACTAAATCCACAAACAAAAAGTAAAAGCATTAACACCCTTTGCTTCACCTCTTAACAATATAGAGCTGACACCCCACGTCTGATGATTTCTCACTCATTTAAGATATAGAACAATGGTCAATGTTCTGCAGTCAACAGAGTTGCAGACTTTACGACAGTTTTGATATTCTAGAGGAGCATTGTATACAAAACAAAGATATAACAAAAAATATATAAAAGCTAGATGGTTCAGCTAGAGGGATGCAGAACAAGACTTGGGGATTTCAAATATAAGAAAAAAGAAAGTTGTTCAGATGAAAATGGAGCAACTCTTGTTTTATTGTTTGTTCTTGAGTTTTTGTTAACTTCTTGTCCACTTGTGTATTTTTATTGTCTTGAGCAATAAAATGTCGTTTCTTTCTCAAAAAAAAAGAGAAAATGGAGCAACTCAGCATACCATAATATCCAGCTAAGATGCAGGGATTGGCAGAATCTTCAGAAACCTTTAAAATCTCTGCTCGAGCAGCTAGTAACCCATAATGCAAGTAACTGCATAAAAATAATACAAAAGCAATTAACCTAGGAATACCGTTCTAGAGTAGTTATGTTACAACGAAGTCAAGGAAACTACTGAATGCAATAAACAAAATAATAAATTATTAATACACAAAACCAAATCCTGACATCAATTAAGCAGAAGGAAAGAGGAAAACCTGTGAACATAAAGGTTATATTTAGCTCCTTTAAGATTCATTTCCCTTACATATACATCCTCTCCATCTGATAACTTGGGTGCTTTTGCAGCATCCGCCTCTGAGATAGCATAAGCCATCTGAACAGATCCACCCCCAAGGTCAACCACCCCTACAGTATCTGAATATTTCTTCCCTAAATTTCCTAGTAGATAGTTTATTGTCACCTGAAAAACAAGAAGGAAGTTAAAGTGTAGCCATGACTGCTCTTTTTTTTTTTTTTTTTTTTTTTTCCATTTCTTTTTAGTTTTAGATAAATAATATGTGTGCACATTGCTTCCCGGATAAAAAATTTCAAAACGTGCTTGGTTTTCCAAAATGGTTGAGTTATTTGATATACTCAGACAGTCTAGCACACAAATGAATAACTAGATATGACAGAATCAAGTACTGTGATCCAAAGTGCTGAATCATAATTATTCTTCTTCTGTATAAGAAGGCATTGTACAGATTACTACAGGTACGGGTACAGCTAGTATATAAATGAGTTCAAAAATTGGAGTAAAACGTACCCACTGGAAAGAACCCTCTTGAGTTCCATCAATGACAGTAACTGCATCAGGGCGGGAGCTGAGGCTGCTTCTTTGTTTGAGCAGATCCCTAACCTTTTGAAATTTATTAACAAAACAAACATATGAATGAAACAGTGAACGCTTTCGAAAATTAACGAAATTGCAATTTCCAAACAAGAAAAAGATGCATACGGCCTGGAGAATGCGGTCAGAAGCATCGCCCTTCAAAGCCCTCAGACCAGCCGTAGCCCCAACGCGGACGGGAGTGAAGGAACGTAGCTCCTTGGGAACTGCGCTCTCAGCCTTATCGAGAAGATCGGTGAGGGACTCGGCAGCAGAGCGAGGGTCCTTGGCATAAGCACTCAGGCCAGGCTTGACCTGAAGAAAGAGCTCGAGATCTTTGCCGATGGGAAGGAGCTGGAGGTTGTGGTCGAAGCAGAATACGTGGACGCGGCTGCCGGAGCTGCCGGCGTCGAAGATCACGGCGTAGGTCTTGGAAGGCAGCTTGCGGGGGAGCTGGTTGCTCAAATTACCCCCGGGGGGCATGACGTAAAGGACCATGGTAAGGAGGAGGAGAGGGATTGAGATGACGAGGATGACGCTCCTGTATCTGTACATTCTGTCGGAGAGGGAGTCGTACTGGGGATTCCCCATTCCAATTCCTCTGCCGGGACGCTTGAGCATCTTGTTTTCGGAGTCAGAGAGGGGGTCAGGATCGGATGGTGGAGAATTGGTCTGGATCAGATTCTGAGCCTCGATCAGTTCAGCCGAGGAAGGCGATCTGTATCGGATCTGACCGTTGAGATTGAGGGGCTGCTGCTTCCCTTCCTCCAGATTTGAGTATTAGTCCTGGGATTAAATAATCCCAAACTATCCCAGTCCCTTTCTTCTTGACCAACTCCTCAACTGCCGCTGCCTGCTGGGATCTAAATAAAATGCCCTCTCTCTCTCTCTCTCCAAGTTCACAATGCCCGCCTCCCTTTATCAGAATATGAATATCGTCAGAGAGAAGCCACTGCAGTTGTCTGCACTGCAAGAGCAAAAGAGCAAATGGCCATTTTTTTTTTTTTCAGGATCTTTGCAAACTTGGGATGAATTGAATTCTATATATATGAATGAACGACTGAACCAACATTAGCATTACGCCTCATGGCTCACCCTCTCTGCCTAAACATTTTTATTTTTATAAAAAATCCCATAAATAATAAGAAAAAATTAGGAAAACAAAAAAAGCTTGGGCGATGTGAAGTGTACAAAGAAAGGAATTTCATTAAAATTACAACAAACCTCACATTGTTGTAGAAAAGTGGATGTCCACACTATTTAGCATGTGAGATGTCCACACTATTTAGCATGTGATTACTCATATTTTCTATATAACCACAAGCCCCACACAACACCAAATGGTTGATAGAAGTTCATACGGGAGAGAGGGAAGAAAGGAAGAGGAAGAGAGAGAGGAAGAAGAGAGAAAAGAAAGGAAAGAGAAAGGAGAGAATAAGAGAGTTATCTTTGTACTCCTATTATTCCAAAGTTTAAATGAAAGCACTACTGCTGCCCCGAGGATGTACTCCAGTCACACTGACTGTAGAGGAACCTCGTAAATTTTGTGTCTTGCTTATTTATTCCACTGCACACATCGTCGATTTTACAACACGTTATCAGCACGAGAAGCTCTCGTGTCAGTGGAAAGCACAACGCCACAAATCATGTTCATCTCTGTCGCCTGGAATCTCACAGATAAGAAAATCTTTTCATTTCATCTTTAAATATTTGTACTACTGATTTTCTTGAAGCAAATATGTATATGTTGTTGTATAACTGTATCTCATTATTTGCAGAAGCAAAATTGTATGGACTCAAAATTCGTAGAAAATTTAATAGCCATGGAAACAGCCTCGGAACTCCAACTTGCGGAACTCGGATTGAAAAATTTTCTTCTTGAAAGTTGTCCGTCCGCCCAGTATCTACAACATATCAAAATTTCAGAAAACTTTAACGGTGTGATCGTCACAGATGTCTGAAATACCAAACCAGTTTCCAATTTCCGCAGAAAACTGGACAGCCATCTTATGAGTACCAAAAAGCCATTTTCAGTTGCTCAGATTGAAACCGTTTCTTCACGAAAGTTGTTTGGTATCCTCTTATCCATATCATACTAAAATTTGAGCTAAATCTAACGGTTTGATCTTCTTATAAGTGGCAGACAAAGAAAAGGTTTTGGAATGATGAGTTGCACCATTTGAAAAGAAAAGAAAAGAATATAATAATAATAAACAGAAAAATATGTGGGAGATGGTCATTATGGCAGACAAAGAAAATTAATAATAATAAAATAATAAATAAATAAACAATCATAGAGACAGGTGAACAATTCAGTGCATAGACAATAAGGAGAAATTGAGTACTGGAAGTTTACTCTTTCTTTATCAAGTTTGTTATTTATGTGAATGGTGTTGGCTTAAAACACTTTCACAAGTTCTATTTACTTTAAAGCAATTTATTTATCATGGACGGTTTTACCGCATACTGCTTTAAGTTTTGATTTATGTGAATGGTGTTGGTTTAAAATCCATTCACAAGTTTTATTTACTTTAAAGCAATTTACTTACCATGGACGGTTTTACCGCCTACTGCTTTAAGTTTTGATTTATGTGAATGGTGCTGAATCAAAGCCCTTATCACAAGCTTTATTTACTTAAAAGCAATTTATTTACCATAGTTGGAATTACCGCTTATTGCTTTAATTTATTTATTGTACTTCTTTTGTTACGATGAGTATAACAAGGACCCGAAGTTCCTTAATCAGATTAGAACCTGCAGTTTCTTGATCCTCATCATACAAAAATAATTGGACCAGAAGTTCCATCATGCAAATATAAAATGATTGGACCAGAAGTTCCATCATACAAAAAGATCGGGCATGAAGTCCCTTGATCCTCAAGAACAGGACATGAAGTTCCTTGATATGAACCTTAAGTTTGAAGTGTCGTAGTGCCTTAACTTAATTGCAATAAATACCATACGAGTATCAATTTACATACTATTAAATAAGGACCAGAAGTTCTTTATGTCCGTACTCAAAATGGTTTAGCAGAAGCATTTATTAAACGGATGCAATTGATTACCCGTACTCTGCTCATGAAAATGAAATTGCCAAGTTTTCTACATGGAGACATGCCATGTTACATGATACATTATTAACTTGGTTGAGACATGTTGCCAACCACTAATACTTCTCAGTATAACTCGTGTTTGGGCACTAATTAAACATTACACGTTTACGAGTTTTTGGTTATGTTATCTATGTGCCTATTGCAATGCCACAAACGTATTAAAATGAGGCATCATTGCAAATTAAGAATTTATGTTGGATTTGATTTATCATCCATCATTCAATATTTTGAACCCTTAACTGGGGATATATTTACCGCATGATTTGCGGACTATAATTTTAATAATACAGTTTTCCCATCATTAGGGGAAGAAAATAACATCGTTGTAGAAGAATGATGAGAAAATACCGTTCCAGAAGAATGATGAGAAAATACCGTTCTAGAAGAACGAAGAGAATTTGTCTTATTTTGATTCACGAAGTAATCAATGAGAAAATGAAGTAAGAATAATTGAATGATGTAACGAAAGTGATGAAATCACATATATTTGCTACAAATGTGCCTACAAGAATTGATGTCCCTATTGGTGAAATAATGTGGCAGCAAATGATTTATCTGTTACACGCCTGAAGCGTGGCAGACCCTCAGACTCAAAAGGTTCAGTCCTTTGAAAGAAAAAGAATATGGCACTAAAGAATTATTGCATTCCCGGAGCATAACTGTTACATGCTGGAAGCATGACAGTCACCGCATGGATAAATGTTCCAGAAGGACAATCCGCGGACATGGGAATTTTGATGTCTCATGCATGAAGCATGATAGACGTATAGACTCCAATAACTCAACTCCCGGAAGTGGAGATTAAAATCCAAGCTCTATAACGCTCAAGAAGAGGTTATGATCCGCATTCTCTAAATTATGACTATCCTGGAAGAGATAGTGTAATTCCCTTAAAGAGGCAATGGATATCCAAAGAAATGAAAAGCTTTTTATGCATGCGCATGCACATGAGAATATGAGATCACGAATTGATGATAACCAATGGTAAATTTGGTTTTTATAAGTAGCTACTAAATTTCATCAATAAGCTGTGTTGATAATGAGTTACGTTCTTTTGTTCGTTGACGAAAAGAAAAAATTATTGGCCAAAAATGGAGAAAGGCAATTCCATTACAATTTTGTAAGAACGTGGAAACATGGATCTGTATATATTTGAATATAATACAAATAACCAAAAGATGTTGAACCAAAGAGGTTACATATGGGCATTTGTAATACAGTGAATTACACTCACATGATATGACACAAGGTTACTAATTGAAACCTGAAATTATACTCATGTAAACGAGTTCGTATGAATGGAGAATTATATACGAATGGTTGTGAGTTGCCCACATCATATCTCCATAAGTAAATCCCTCAAGTATACATGGGAGCAAATTGCTCTGTATAAATTCCAAAAGAAAATGTGTCATGAAGTGTAGAAAATCTCTGAAGGATTCAGATTGCTTGAAGTAAGTCCTAGAAGGATAAAGCATAAATTATGTACTCAGTACCAATGGATGGTATAAATTGCCTTAGTGAGTACTATCATTATGATATTGTTGCAACATACTAAAATCTCTTGCAAGAGTTGATGACTAAATTGGAACTCCTGAAGAGTTGATGATATTAAATTGGGACTCCTGAAGAGTTAAGAAAGATTATAAAGTGTTGAGAGAGATATTGTCTTGAACTGCAGAATCGAACAATATGCCAACACGAATCTTATCCATGATGTTTATGATATTAAAGAATCATATGGATTGAAGATTATGAGTTGAATACTCAAATGATTTAGACACTAAGGATGATCATTTATCTTCGAGAGGGTAAAGATAAATTGATATTTGGTCTAGAAGTACCACATTTTAATGAAGAATATGCTTTATTGTATTTGGCACAATACACTGAATGAAATAAAGTTTATCTATTGATATTTCAAAGAAATTACAGATATGTGCATACACATGAGCTACAATTATGAAAAAAAATATATATATATATATATACAAAGTGCAGATAAACATGAGGGAGCCTTCATTGCTCATGTGGAGCCTCAGCAGTCGATGGAGCTCCTGGAAGACGAAGAGCCAGAGTTGGAATCTCCGGAGCCGGAACACTTGGTGCTACTCCAGAGGACGAAGGCAACATAAACCTCGGGAGTAATGCCATGAACCTTTCATGATCACTCTGGATCCGACCGTCCGACTCCTGCAGTTGGTCCAGCTTCCTTTTCATGCTGGTCGAGTAACTAGTTGCAAGCATGTGCAACTCTTTGTTCTCGTGCCTGAGTCCTCTGATCTCTTGCCGAAGACTTGCCACCTCCGCCATCAGCGACTCCACCTGACGAGTTCGGGCAAGCAGGCGCTGACCCATGTTTGAAACTGAGCCTGCATTTTGGACGCTGAGAGCTAGAGATTCCTGAACAGCCAGCTCGTCCGACCGCATGGATAACATCCTATTGTCCCTTGGAGTGAGCAGATTTCTGGCTATAACCGTAGCGGTGATTTCATTCCTCATCATTGTGTCCCCGACTGTAAGAGGACCATTGAGGGATATGAAGGACGGATTCCAAATGTTGTTCGGAGAAGACGAGTCATCGTCTTCCCCGACATTCAAGTTAAGGCAACGGTCAGAAGGGCAAGACATTTTTCGAAGGTGTTGAGAAAGAAGAGATCGGAGAGATGAAGATTTCACAAGTGCAAGAAGAGAGTGTTTTGGCAATTCAGGGTGCTGTGGAACCAAATGAGTGCCTCTATAAAAATAAAAAAA
The DNA here is from genome assembly GCA_963580275.1 of Crataegus laevigata. Taxonomy (NCBI): domain Eukaryota; kingdom Viridiplantae; phylum Streptophyta; class Magnoliopsida; order Rosales; family Rosaceae; genus Crataegus; species Crataegus laevigata. Next base: position 33,496,313 of record OY756952.1, read on the forward strand.
TATAAAAAGAAATCGATGAGGCATCACTCAGTAATCGAAGAGGCAAATCTCACAAATCGAAGAGCCGGGTTCTTTTCTCAAAAGCTGGACTCCGTTCTCAAAAGTCGGACACCTCTCTCAAAAGCCAGGTCTGCTCAGAAATCACGAGGTCAGCTTTTCCAGAATTGTTGTCACTCGTCACATGCACTGTCAGCTTTGCGGAAATTACGGACAGCTTTGTCAGAAAGCGCGTAACTTGTATTGTTCATCCATCCACCGGCTGCCGACAGGGGTAAGGGAATAGTTTCGGTTGTGAAGAATTATTCCTATAAACGTCTACATTCGCCTTCCATTAGCAAAGGCAAACTCCCTCAGCACTTCTTCATTTCCGAAAATGTATTCCCAAAGAAAACTCTCGAGTTACTCAGTGTTCTTCATCCCCTGGAGTACCTCTACAAACTTAGTCATCCAGAGTAAGAGTATCTCATATCATCAGGGTCGAAAGCAAAAGTATCTCATATCATGCAATCTCCATGTTCTTTCCTTTGCCCTTGCTCTTACCTACTAAGACGAGGATAAAGAAAGTAATATGTCGGAACCTCCACTCAAAATTCCGCTGCCAAGCATGATGAGTCGCTGAGAAGTGATGTTCTGATGCTTTCATGGGAATTTTTGCAGCATAGCTAATCTCCACATTGAATGTTTTGGAGCGGCATCTCCAATTGCTTTCATGGGAATTTTTGCATTAGAGGAAAAATATTGCAAAAGAAGATGCCACACCTGCGTGGAGACCGGACTACTTGAAGCATGTGGAGACAACGTGCTGATTCATCCTCAACTAAGCTGAGGAGCACTTGCAAGAAGAAGGCCCTCCAACCCTGTTCAAGAATAAGCCTGTGGAAAGTTAACTACTAGTAAAGCAACTCTGTTGGCAACTCTTCTCGCTAAGAGATCGAAACAGAATGATCAACGATCAGCCTAAATGATTTGAAATCAGGGGGAGATACTCATCAGGGGGAGCATCCAAAACAGATCAAGATTTTAACGAGTCAGTCGAAGACTTGTGGCCATCCAAGGGGGAGTGTTGTAGAAAAGTGGATGTCCACACTATTTAGCATGTGAGATGTCCACACTATTTAGCATGTGATTACTCATATTTTCTATATAACCACAAGCCCCACACAACACCAAATGGTTGATAGAAGTTCATACGGGAGAGAGGGAAGAAAGGAAGAGGAAGAGAGAGAGGAAGAAGAGAGAAAAGAAAGGAAAGAGAAAGGAGAGAATAAGAGAGTTATCTTTGTACTCCTATTATTCCAAAGTTTAAATGAAAGCACTACTGCTGCCCCGAGGATGTACTCCAGTCACACTGACTGTAGAGGAACCTCGTAAATTTTGTGTCTTGCTTATTTATTCCACTGCACACATCGTCGATTTTACAACACACATTTCTTCTAATTACCGTAAAGTTCCTCCTGCCGCCGTATTATATATGGGTTGGAAAGGCTTGGCAATTTCTCACCATTATCGTTAGCATGACACGAAAATAACGAATTTTGGATCAAAACGATAATTAATTAGGTTGTTATCAGGTCACACGATAAGAATCCGTTAATAACGGGTCCTTAATAGATTTACACGAGAGTGGTGCGGGTAACATGTTTCGACACGAAAAAAAAGAAGTTATTTTGATGATTATAATTTTTTAAACTACCAAAAAAACTTACTATAAAATATAATAGATATAGTGGATATATAAATATATATTATTAATTATTATTGTATTATTATTCCAAACACATTAAAAAATTATAATAATTAATTTACAAGTACGAAAAAATGTGAAAAAAAATATGCAAACGCTCGTAATCTCATCCTCTGCACTTTAAAGGTAGGTACATGAATTTTTAAAACCATACAAACTCTCATGTATTTTTAAGCGAATTCAAAATAAATAAATTCATAATCATTTATGTATAAGTCTGAAAAATGTGAAAACATATATAAACACTCATGATTGCATCATCTACGCTTAGACGATGATTATATAGTCGTTTAGATTTTTAAAACCCTCCAAATCTCATGAATAATGTTTTTTGAGTGAAAAATTAATAATAATTATTGTAGAAGTGTGAAAAATGTAATATATATATATATATAGGAAGCCTTTAAGGGGGAGGGATCCTCATTTTTTCAAAAAAAATGGAGACACGCTCCCCACCGTTAGATTTAATTTTAATGAAATTGTGTGGTTAAGACCTTAGTGAAAACATCGTCAATATAACCCTTGAAGACAATATATCAAGCCAAAGTTCCAATACCATTTCTCATCACGATTGATGAAACTTGAAGAGTTTTATTGTAAAAAACGTGCAGAGTTCCTCAATCTTGAAACATAACTCTTTTCATTTTGCATATCTTTGAACATTTGTATTTTGTAGTAAGCACTAATATTTTTTCATTAGGCTCTTATTTTGGGGTATGTAAACTTGAAAGGAAAATGTTTTATTTATTTATTTTATTAATGTTATGAAGTAATATTTATGTGACAATGTAGTATGTATATACTAATTTAGTATTATGTTTTACATTTTTTGGAGTCAAATTATGTTTTTCATTTTCATTATTTATTGATTTAAAATATATTTTTCTTAATGTGTATGGGGTCGGATCATATTACCTGATAATATTAACGGGTCTGTTTTGGGTTGGGTCATATTACCCATTTATTTTAACGGGTGTTACACGACACGACCCGTTAGGCTATCGGGTATGACACGAAAACAACACGAACACAAGAAGAAACACGACATGAATGCCAAGTCTACTCTAGACCAACTCTAATGGTTTGGGTTCAAATTCAAAATTTAAGTTTTTTTAGTACATCGGTATATTTTACACTAAAGAGATAGGGAGTTCAGCTAAGCCACACAATGAGCAACCAAATTTGATATCGAATTTGCAATCTACGAGATTCAAACCTAAGACCTCTCACTTCTAAGTAAAGAAGAATACTTTCTTGCCTTGAGGTCAAGAACTTTTAGTTCATGATTTTGTATGCTTGAAAGAAGGGTGTCTAGAACCCTTTAAGTCATTTGTTTTTTTCCAAATTGGTTTTAAATGCAATAAAATTCATAAAAGTAACCAGATCTGAGCACAAATGGAACTCTCAAAGTAGAACTCAAGTAGAAATGACTTGAATACATGTTGAACAATATACTAAATGACAGATCTACTAGTTTAAAAAACAAACAAAGAGTTTTGGGCAACATTTCACACTATCTAGCAAGGTTGAACTTCTTGCAAATGTTTCTCTTTGAGTTTACAAAGGTTGTATGCTTGCAAAGTAATGGATGGTAAACAAGTTTACACAAGGGGATCGATACTACGGGACTAGCGGAGCTTTAAACTAAGGAAAGATAGATAGACTTTCTGGGTAGGCTACGCCTAAAAAATCAGAGATTTGGGCTGATTATAGCTTTGGTTTGCAAATCTGGCTTGAGAGCAGAGTTTGTAAGTTTGTTTGTTTGATTGGTTAAGTGTCCTTATCTCTAAGGCCACTTCCTCCTTTTATAGGCAGATTAGCCTGACTGTAGTAATTGTGCTTTTGCCCGAAAGCAATCTGAGGGCAGTGAGTCATCAGCTCTTTTTACTTGAATGTCACTAGAAAGTGTTTTTTGGATGATAGTGGGTTAGTCTTCATCACTTGTCACTTCCATAGGTAGGCAAGTGGCTTATACTTGACTGAAAAAGCCTTAATTGGCCTTTAGGGCAACTCTCCTTCAATTGATGATTCGAGGCCTTCTCTCATTTAAACCAAATATTCAAATATTAACCCAAACACCAGTGATCAAGATTGTAAGTACATGTATCTCTCTTATAAAGGGAACCTCCCATATAAACAATGGCGTGAATACAACAAATGGTCAAAACTTGTATCCCAAGTTCAGAGTTAGCAATTATGCATAAATGTGCTTGTTTGAGAAGACCATTTGTATCTGAACTTGTCTAATGTAAATATAAAAAAAACAAAAAATCACATCTCATGGAAACGAAACAAGACTATCCTCTAGGTATTGACATTCCCATATATCCATATTAGTACTATGTACAATCCAAAATTAAAGGGTAAAAGACAGTTTATTACCATCAAGTTTCTTGGTTTTCAACATTTGGTACATCAATTTTTTTTCGTCCCAGAGTCATACCTAAAGTGTAAATTTTGGGACAGTTTCATACATCCGTTAGTCAAACTGTTAACACTGTCGTTAAATGATGATGTGGCACCCACGTGAATAATGACTGGGCGCCATGTGTCATTAAAAAAATTTAAAAAATTAAACTATTAAAATAATTAATTAAATAAAGGTTATAAATATATATATATATATATATATATATATATATATATATATATATTCCCCATATCCCCTCTTCCTTACCCCGATCCCCCTACCTTTCTCCCTTTGCACCTCTGCACATCCTTTCCCCTGTGGACCTCTACTCATCCATCCTTCCCCAGAACCCATTCGTCTTTCGCGACACACACACCCACAACCCTTCGTCTTCCTCCACGGCTCCACCCCTTCCATCCCAATACAAGTTAATTTTGCAACTCCAAAACCATAACAGAGAAATTGAATTAAAAACCCACTTTTACCAAAAATTGGATAATCCGAACAATGGGGAAACGAATATGAGAATCATGATCTATCCATATATTTAAATTTCACACATTTAACCTCAAATCTAACAGATCTTATCCTCAACGATCAAAACACACTCGGAGGATGATAAATCAATTCAATCTCTGAAAAATACTCAATCAATCACAAATTTTCACCAAAAAAGATTAAGGTTTGATGCAATAATAGCTTTAGATCTAAATATCATAGATTAATTAGTTATAATAAGAACAAAATGGAGAGAGAGAGAGAGAGAGAGAGAGAGAGATAGAGAGAGACAGAGAGAGAGGGATCTGAGAACAAGACCATCGCCGTCTTTGTCAAATAGGCTAAACACCTCCTAGAACTCGGAGATCTGGTCGTCCGTGAGTTGATCGGCCCATCGTTGAGAGCGTTTGGCTTCTGAGAAAATCACTGAGAAAGTGTCCAAAATGAAAAGGAAAATATGTCTATTGTGCCCTAATAAGACCTGAAGCAAAAAGAAAAGGGAATGAGGGAAGTGATTGACCCAACGGCACCTTGGGAGCTAGCGTCATCACCGTGAACATCAGGATGGTTCAATCGAAGAAAACTGTTGTTGCCGGCAGGTGTGGGCATGTTTTGCTCATTGTGGCTGGAGGGCGAGCCCACGCTGGGGTTGTGGATGGGGTGGAGCCGTGGAGGAAGACGATGAGGGGGTGGAGGGGATGGAGTCGTGGAGCCGTGGAGGAAGACGAAGGGGTTGTGGGTGTGTGTGTTGCGGAAGACGAAGGGGTTCTGGGCGTGAGTGTGTATTTTTATTAAATACTTTTATTTAATTAATTATTTTAATATTTTTAATGACACGTGGCACGCAGTCATTGTTCATGTGAGCTCCACGTCATTATTTAACGGCAGAGTTAACAGTTTGACTAACGGATGTATGAGACTGTCTCAAAATTTACACTTTAGGTATGACTCTGGAACGAAAAAAAATTGATGTACTAAATGTTGAAAACCACTAAACATGAGGGTAGTAAACTGAGATATACCCAAAATTAAATTATGCACGAGATGACAACAAACCTAACACTCCGCTTCAACCAACGCAGTATCTCCTTCAATGAGGTCAAATAGCTAGTACAGGAAAGTAGGCTAGTTAACCCTAAACTAAAATTTTCGTGTCATCATGCTTTACGTTGAGTCTTTTGAACCTGCTTACCACATACTTTATCTTAAAATTTCCCAATCTAAGTGCCAACATCTTTGTGTCAATTAAGGAACCGTCATTTCAAACCAATATCATTTCAATCATCTGTCATCTGATTTCAGTATTTTCATGATCAATGATTTTGTTGGATGCTACCACTTGCGAATGACCAGGGAAGCAATATAAATTCAGAATTAAGAAAAGGCAAAATCATCATCAGGAGCAAGAGAACTAAAAAAATATGCCTAACTGGAGGTTCCCCTTAGTCTGTGATTAATGAATAGAAGAGTGGAAATTTTCAACTGAAGTAAAAATTGAGATAAGAACGCTAATTAATACATCTTACTCGCTTCGTCCCAAGAATAATAGGAGGGTGGAAATGGCATCCCAAGGAGACAATAATAATGCATTCACAGGCCATTCAATCTGTTTCATTCATAAACCACTATTTGCACTTGTTTAAAATGTAAACGCCAAGAAAGCCACCAAAGTGGAAAGATATTTTGAGAAAATGAAATCATTTTGTGCCTTGACTCTGTTTTTTGGTACCCAGAAATCCCCCAAATCTGCTTCACCTATATGGACTCGAAAATGGCCTCCACTAAGCGCCTACAACCCTTTGCGACATAATTTCTCAAAATGGGAAAATGTTTTCAGATAAAGGAAGGTTGCACATTTATTTTAACAATAAAATTTCTCAGTTTTGCAACGACATATTACCATCCTCGTAATTTTGACACAACTAATGCCATGAAGGAAAGGTGTCAAGGATAAACTCAAGGGTTCTCTCTGCCTGGAAGGTTGTCCACAACGGATTGTGGATACAGAGATTAAACAACTATTTATAATGAAACCGGGATAAACACCAATACCTATTACAGGTAAAAGGATAGGGATCGAAACAAATAATTCTTGCGGTCCAGAATTTAAAAAAAAAATGTTTGGGGCATTAAAAAGCTTGTATCCATTGAACATCTGGCGTAACATAGATAATGAATAAATAGGAGTTAATATCATTCCAATTGCCAGTACAAAAGTAATCAATATTTTTGTCCTTCAAAGATATTTTTTACTAGTAAGTATTCTAAAAAAAACTAACAATTCGGCAACAGGGCCACTCATACTCGGTAATGCAAGAAAAGCCATTGATAAGATATTGAAAGTTGTGAATTTTTTTTGGAATTGCGATAACCATTCTGCCCACTTCGTCGAGTTAAACAAGACGTATTCTATTATAACTCGTTCCAGCCAAGAAAAAAAAACACAGCGCCAATAAATCTGCGAGACATTATTTATAAAATGGCTCTGTTGAGTCAACCAATTCCTATAATTATGAAACCCATATGAGATCAGAAGAGTAGGATATTCTCTTTTTTTTATTTTATTTATAATTATGCTGACCAGGAGGTGAAGATATAGAAACAAATATAAATAGTTGTTTAATCTCTGTAAGATGTCAAGTATTCATACTTAATGAATTAGATGAAAATAAACATGTTCCTATATTTATGCACAACTTGCTCCATCTTCCTCTCCTCAGAAGTGCACAAAGCGCATTGGCTAGAGATTTCCTAGAGGAGGGATCACCTGAAAAATGTGGAAAAAAGAAAGGTGATGTTCTTAATCCTCTAAAGGGAAAATTATGATATGATAAGAGATTTATTAGAAAAATGGAAGTACATTAAAATGGAAGCTAAAAAGGGTCTATGTGTTGTAAAATCGACGGTGTGTGTAGTGGAATAAATAAACAAGACACAAAATTTATTAGGTTCCTCTACAGTCAGTGTGACTGGAGTACGTCCTCGGAGCAGCAGTGGTGTTTTCATTTATAATCTGGAATCATAAGATTACAAAGATAACTCTCTATTCTCTCATCTCTTTCTCTTTCTCTTTCTCTATGCTGTGAGCCTTGTGGCTTCTCTCTTCTTCCTCTTTTCTTCCTTCTTTCTTTTCTCTCTTTTCAGCTGTATGTCTATCTGTGTATCTATACTCTCCTCCTTCTCATCCATTTTATAGACAAAAGTTGTATTGGGTTGAACAGTGGATTGGTAGTGGGATAGGCCGCCATCCACAATGAATGGCTTGTGAATTACAACACTCCCCATTGGATGGCCACAAGTCCTCGATTGACTCGTTAAAATATTGATCTGTTTTTGGATGCTCCCCTTGATGAGTAGTGACACATCTATTGTACTTGTTGACTTTCCACAAGCTTTTTCTTGAACTGGGCTGGAGGACATTTTGCTAGACTTGTTCCAAAGGTCTGAATTTACTCCTTTTATCTGGAGCTGAATTTGATTCAAGAGTGGTGGACACTTGATCTTGAATTGGACTTGTGATTCCTTCAAGGGCTGTTGAGGCTTGATCTTGAATGAAATTGGACCATGACGAGCTTTATGTGTCAAGTGATATTCGGCTTTGTCGGGGATGAATCAGCATGTGTTTGTTGCGCTTGTTGATTCTCCACGAGCTTCGATGTATCATTTTCACTTGCCTTATCTATTCGCCTTGCAGAAGTGGTATTTTCCCTAACTTTTTCCCATGCAGGTTTGTCATCTTCTTTTGCAATATTTGCCCACTGATGCAGGAGTGGAATGCGACCTTTGCATTTGGATGGTCCTTTAGAACATCACTTCTCAGGGACTCATAATGCTTGGAAGCTATCATCATATCAACAGTTGAAAATGAGTACTGGAAAGCAATGCTAAGTAAGCAACCAGGAAAGTTTCAAGGCAGTTGGTTCCTGACTGGAAGTTTTATTTCAAGTTCCGACTGATTGCTTTATTTATCCTCGTCTTGTAGGTAAAAGCAACAAAAAAAGGACAAGAAAAATTATGATATGAGATACCCTTACTTTCGACCTTGATGTTATGAGATACTCTAACTCTGGTGTGACTGTTTGAAGAGGTATTCTCGAAGAGGAAGAAAACTGAGTATTTCGAGATGCTTTGTTGAAGATGCATTCTTGGAGAGAAGGAAGAATTAGATATTTTTGCAGGTCTGCCTTGTTATGGAAGATAGAGGTCAACATATATAGGGATTTCCCAATAGCATGTAGTGGTGCTGTGCCTTTACTCTTGTCAGCAACTGTGATGTAATTAGAACAATAAGATTCACGCGTTTTCAACTTTATCAGAGATCCTTGACAAAGTTGCACGTGATATCCAAAAAGCTGAGATTGCATCTGAGAAATGTTGACAAACGTCGTGCAGGGAATCCAGCTTTTGAAATTCGAAAATCGTGTCTCTTTGATTTTGAACAGGTGACCATGTTGCTTCTTCTTTTATAGAGATATCAATTGTGTTCAGATACACTCAGAAAATTGTCGTCTGCAGAAATTTCCCCTTCTTACACTTCTGAGATTTTTATCTGACCTCCTTTTTCCTTCATCATTTTTTTAAAATGGCTTGCTCATCTAACATTTGCTTAGATTTGAGTCTTAGGACCAATACAGATGAGCCGCGTCAGGATAATATATGGCTCTCATCTTTCTTATCTTCTAATGGTCCTCTTACAGTTGGGGACTCTATGATGAAGAATAACCTAACCACTATAGTGGTAGCTAGGAATCTTCTCACTCCCAAGGATAACAGAATCCTTTCAAACCGGTTTGATGAGTCGGTCGTTCAAGACTCATTGGCTCTTAGTATTCAGTGTGCGGGCTCTGTTTCTAATATGGGTCAACGCCTACTTACTCGAACTCGCCAAGTTGAATCATTGATGGCTGAGGTGGCAAGTCTTAAACAAGAGATTAAAGGGCTCAGGCATGAGAATAGAGTGTTACATATGCTTGCAAATAATTGCTCAGCGAGCATGAAAAGAAAGCTCGACCAGCTACTACAATCCAAAGGTCGAACTTAAAATGACAATCAGGGGTTCGAGTCTTTATTCCAAAGACACCTATTGTCTCAGCCGTTTGGAGTTTCACCAAGTATTGAGGCTTCAAATAATCAACCTCTAGTGCATCCCTCTTGTGGGGTACTTCCGAGTACTGAGGCTTCACATGAGCAACCTTTGTGAAGGTTTCCTCCTGTTTGTTTTAACTCATGTCTGTAATTTCTTGGAGATATTAATAAATAAGCTTCATTTCGTTCAGTGTATTGTGCCAAAAATAATAAAGCATATACTTCACTAAGATGTGGTACTTCTGGACCAAATATCAATTTATCAGTTCCCTCACGAGGATGAATGATTTTCCTTAGTGTCTATTAATTAAGCACTTGAGTGTTCAACTCATGATCTTCAATCCATATGGTTCTTTGATATCATAAACATCATAGATAATTGATGAGTCAATTTCATATTATAAATTTTACCCTATTCTTAGTATGTTTTGGTAATTATTTTGGTAGAATTTTGATACTTTGATTTATATTTTCAATATAGGACATTCGACTTCCTCTAGAGCAAAACATGGTCAAACGAACAAATTTTGGAGTGATTCAAGTTGGAGGACGTTCGTGTGTCACTTGGTGATGTGTGTCAAAATTTGGGATTTTTCTACCAAGCGGTTATTTTCTGGCGATGGAATAAAGAAGCAGTGCGCAGTGTTGAAAAAAAGACGTTTCGGGCTTGAATTGCGTTTTTGGAGCCCAAGATGACTTCGGATGGGTCGTGGCCTTCTGGAAATGTGTTCGGAACGTCCTGATCTTCAAAACAAGCTATATTAGGCCAGATTTGGAGGAGATTTAAGGCTAAAACGTGGCTGGACAGTTTCTGTGCAGATTATCCTAGCTTAATTAGGACTTTATTTTATTATTTTATTTAGTATAATTAGTTTCCTAATTAGATTAGGAGGCCAATCTAGGGTTTTTGGCGTTGGATTGGTAGTTAGGTTTAGAAGGCTTCTGCCGTGGGAAGGAAAGGGGGGGCTTTTTGATTATTCAACTTTTGGAGAAAAGAACTGTGCTAGGGTTCTTGGAGATTTCATACGCTAAGGTGTTTTCATTCTTTTTCGTCTTAATGATATTTTTTATGATTCTAATTATGAATATGCGTAACTAATTCTCTCTTGCTAGGGTGAGGCCACGAGCCTTAGCATGAGTATGTAGTTTTTCTCCAATTTGCTTATGAGTATATGCATGCAGGTTTTTGAATTATTAATCACTGGGTTAAACTATCTAACTGTCTTGATGCTTGATCACCATTAGGATGTTGAGAAAAGTAATTTGATGCAATTTTGGTCGGAGGTCGGTCCCTGAAATTGACGAAGGCTTCTTGTGATTAATATGTGCAAGTTCACTTAGGATGAATACCACGTCTTAAGGGTTGCATGGTTTTTCAAAAGGTTTCACAGAACTTAATGAGTCATGCATGTTTAGATTTGATCTGAATACCACAGACGGATTGCATGTTTGATATACGCTTTATGTTGGGGGTCCAAGTAGGCATATATTAGGAATACCTAACCTTTGGAATATGCATGTATGGGTCATAAGTAATTGGGAGAACTACATAGGATTGTTAAGGTGACGGCGGATCCCTAGTGTTTTCTTAATTTGATTGTTACAAAATTGTTTTTCTGTCTTCATCTTTAATATTGCAGTTTAGTTTAATTTTATTAGTTAAATTCATTTTAAGTTAATTAATTCATAAAATCAATCATCACAACTTTCTGTCTTACAATAATTAATTGGAGTTTGATTTGTTTCGATTTGTTTAGTAATCCCTGTGGAGAACGACCTTGTGAGATTCATTTATACTACAATATCCTTGTCATTCTTGCAAGTAAACTAGAGTTTTTAACCCATTTGCACGTGTGGTAAAACATCTATCAATAATATTTGTGTTGGCGTATTGTTCGATCTGCACTTCAAGACAATATCTTTCTCAACACTTTATAATTTTTCTTGACTCTTCAGGAGTCTCAATTTAATATCATTAACTCTTCAGGAGTTCTAATTTAATGTCATCGACTCTTGCAAGGGATTTTAGTATGTTACAACAATATCATAATGATAGTACTCACTAAGGCAATTTATACCATCCATTGGCATTGAGTACATAATTTATGCTTTATCATTCCAGGACTTACTTCAAGCAATCTGAATCCTTCAGGGATTTTCTACACTTCATGACACATTTTCTTTTGAAATTTATACAGAGCAACTTGCTTCCATGTATACTTGAGGGATTTACTTATGGAGATATGATGTCGGCAACTCACAACCCTTTATATATAGTTCTCCAATCTTATGCACTCGTTTACAAGAGTATAATTTCAGGTTTCAATTAGTAACCTTGTGTTAGATCATGTGAGTGTAATTCACTGTATTACAAATGCCCATATTTAACCTCTTTGGTTCAACATCTTTAGGCTATTTGTATTGTATTCAAATATCTATAGGTCCATTTTTCCACGTTCTTACAACATTGTAATGGAATTACCTTTCTCCATATTTTGGTCAATAATTTCTCTTTTCGTTGACGAAAAAGAACGGAGCTTAATATCAACATAGCTTATTGATGAAATTTAGTAGCTACTTGTAAAAACCAAAATTACCATTGGTTATCATCAATCCGTGATCCCATATTCTCATGTGCATGTGCATGCATAAAAGGCTTTTAATTTCTTTGGATATCCATTGCCTCTTCAAGGGCATTAAGCTATCTCTTCCAGGATAGTCATAATTTAGAGAATGCGGATCATACTCTTCTTAAGCGTTATAGAGATGGGATTTTAATCTCCACTTTTGGGAGCTGAGTCATTAGAACCTACACGTCTATCATGCTTCATGCATAAGACATCAACATTCCCATGTCTGTGGATTGTCCTTTCTGAGACATGTATCCTTGCGGCGACTGTCATGCTTCCGGCATGCAGTAGTTATGCTTTGAGAATGCAATAGTTTAGTAGTGTCATATTCTTCTTCTTTCGTGCAACAGATAAATCATTTGATGCAACATTATTTTTGTCCAACAAGGTCTGAGGGTCTACCACACTTCAGGCGTGCAACAGATAAATCATTTGCTGCCACATTATTTTTGTCCAACAGGGACATCAATTCTTGTAGGCACATTTGCATCAAGTATATGTGCTTTTATTACTTTTGTTGCATCATTAAATGTATCTGGCACTTGATTTGCATATCGTTGCATCATTCAATTATTCTCATTTCGTTTTTATGTTGATTGCTTTATGAATCAAAATAAGACAAATTCTCTTCGTTCTTCTGGAACAGTCTTTCTCATCATTCTTCTGGAATGATATTTTCTCATCGTTATTCTGGAACGATGTTATTTTCTCCCCCCTAATGGTGGGAAAACTGTCTTATCAAAATCATAGTCCACAAATCATGGGGTAAATATATCCACAGTCAAGGGTTCTAAGTATTGAATGATAAATGGTGAATCAAATCCAACATAAAATCCTAGTTTGTGTTGATGCTTCATTTTAGTACGTTGTGGCAGCACAACAGGCACATAGATAACACAACCGAAAACTTGTAAATGTGTAATGTTTAGCTGGTGTTCAAACATGAGTTGTACTGAGAAATATTGATGGTTGGCAATTGGTCTCAACCACACTTAATAGTGAATTATGTAAAATGGCATGTCCACATATAGAAAACTAGCAATTTCGTTTTCATGAGCAGAGCACGGGCAATCAATTTCATCCACTTAATAAATGCTTTTGCTAAACCATTTTGAGTATGAACATGAGGAACATGGTGTTCAACATCAATGCCTAATGACATGCAATAATCATCAAAACTTCGAGATGTAAACTCTCTAGCAAACATGTATTATATTATCATTTACATACATCAAGGAATTTCTGGTCCTTATTTAATAGCCTATGGATTGGGACTCTCATGGCCTTTATTACAATTAAGTTGTGGCACTTCAGCTCTTCAAACTTAAAGTACTCATCAAGGAACTTCATGTCCGATCTTGAGGATATAGGGACTTCATGCCTGATTTTTTTGCATGATGGAACTTCGGGTCTAATCATTTTATGTGATGAAGATCAAGAAGCTTCAGGTTCAGTATGTACTCATGGTAACAAAAAGAAGTACAATAAATAAATTAAAGCAATAGGTGGTAGTTTCAACTATGGTAAATAAATTGCATTTAAGTAAATAAAGCTTGTGACAAGGGCTTTGATTCAGCACCATTCACATAAATATCAAAGCTTTAAAGCAAAGGGTAATAATTCTACCCATTTTAAATAAATGGAACTTGTGATAGGGCTTTAAACCAACAGCATTCACGTAAATATGCCAAAACAGAAAAATGTAATGATTAAGTCCCCATCTTTTACTTTTTCTTTTTTCTTGGTCTGCCACTTTCTTTTGTTTGATTCCTTTTATTTTTATTTCACAACTCTAAGTCTTTTTAGTTACTCAGAAATTAATAGTAACAATAAGTTCCAATTGTTGTTTCTCCTCCGTGAGTTTCGAAAAAAATCGAAACGGTTTCCATAAGTTCTAGAGTCAAGAGTACTGTCTATAACTTATGAAAAGATCAAACCGTTAGATTTAGTTCAAATTTTAATATGATATGGATAAGAGGATACCAAATAACTTTCGTGAAGAAACAATTTCAATCTGAGCTACTGAAATGGAGTTTTGGTACTCATAAGGTGCCTATCCAATTTTCTGCGGAATTTAGGAACTTGTTTGATATGTTGTAGGTACTGGGCGGACGAACAACTTTGAAGAAGAAAGTATTTCAATCTGAGGTCTGCAAGTTGGAGTTCCGAGGCTGTTTTCATGACTGTCTGATTTTCTACGAATTTTGAGTCTATACTCTTTTGCTTCTGCAAAGGATGATATAAAGTCATACAACAACATATATATATTTGCTTTAGGAAAATTAGTAGTACAAAGATTTTATGATGAAATGAAAAGATTTTCTTATCTGTGAGATTCCAGGTGACAGAGGTGAACAGGATTTGTAGCGTTGTGCTTTCCAATGACACCAAAGCTTCTCATGGTGATAATGTGTTGTAAAATCAACGGTGTGTGTAGTGGAATAAATAAATAAGACACAAAATTTACGAGGTTCCTCTATAGTCAGTGTGACTGGAGTACGTCCTCGGAGCAGCAGTGGTGCTTTCATTTATAATCTGGAATCATAAGATTACAAAGATAACTCTCTATTCTCCCATCTCTCTTTTTTCTCTCTGCTGTGAGCCTTGTGGCTTCTCTCTTCTTCCTCTCTTCTTCTTTCTTTCTTTTCTTTCTTTTCAGCCGTATGTCTATCTGTGTATCTATATTCTTCTCTTTCTCATCCATTTTATAGACAAAATTTGTAGTGGGATGAACAGTGGATTGGTAGTGGGATGGGTGGCCATCCACAATGAATGGCTTGTGAATTACAACACTATGTTTCTTTTTCATTCTTTTTCTCTCTTTCCTATCACTATCTTCTACATTGTTCTTACTGTATTATCCTGTTTACAAATAGGAAGATATCATTCTTTTACATACATGTGTCCCATAAATCATATGTTGACAACTTTGTTACGTTAAAACATAAAGGCAAGGAGCATAATAGCCAGTGGTGGATCGAGGATATTAATCTCGGGTGGTCCTAAAGTAAATGTTTAAAAACAAAATAGACAAAAACAACATTGAAACATTAAACCATCACTTTCATTTATAAATGTTGGTACAAACAACACAAGTCTTGTTCTCCTAGACTCTAGGGTTTAAGAAAATCGCATTCACTCATCGTTTGATTTTAATCCTATGGTAGAGAAAAAAAAATTAAAACAAAATTAAAAAATTGAAAAAAAAAATGGTTATCTAACTGCCCTTAATAAGTGTTTTTATAATTAATACTAGTATATGCCCCACGGCGGTTTACCCTTGGGTGAGGCTTTGAAAAAAACTATAAAATTTAGTTTGTGTGAATTTACTTTACTACCTATGATTTTGTTTTGTGGTAGAAGATAAAATTATCTTTTTACCCTCTTTTGATTGACAAATAAGATTTTATTAAGGTAGCGTTTAGATGAGTTGCTTTGGTTTTAGGATAAGATAAAATTATCAAGGCACGGGTATTATATATAATGGTAAGGATATGCGGGTAGGACAGGAGTTTGTGGGTTTTAGTTTTAGAAGAGAAAAAATATGACAAAAAAAAAGAGAAAAAAAGATCAGAACTAAAAATTAAAAAAAAAAGAAAAAAAAGAAGGCAAACAACTACGCAACCTTTCCCCAAAAGGAAAAAACAGCAACGCACCGTGTTATTAAAGTCAAGATTTTAAAAATGACAAAGTGTTAGGTTAAAAGAGAAACAGAGAAAACAGATGGACTCGTTTTCTTCGTGAACTGCAACCACTGCACCGTCGACTGTGCATATAAACCTAGTAAGCACAAGCTGCCTAGATAATCGGGGGATCCTCGGAGGTCCTCTCAAGTTTTTCTCCAGAACTTTGGAGGGTCCTAGGACCACCCAAGTCCCTCTGTAGATCTACCCCTGATAATAGCAATGTTGTGTTCGCCAAAAGGACGTAGGGTATTATTGGAAAAGAATAATAGATTACAAGGATAGGTTGCAATT
Source organism: Crataegus laevigata (assembly GCA_963580275.1). Lineage (NCBI taxonomy): Eukaryota > Viridiplantae > Streptophyta > Magnoliopsida > Rosales > Rosaceae > Crataegus > Crataegus laevigata. Next base: position 33,512,657 of record OY756952.1, read on the forward strand.
ATCACTATAGCTAGTCATGGGTTAAGGTGATAATCACAACCTTATCTACTTGCCATCTCTTGTCAATCATACTTATCCACTTGTCAAACCTTTCCATTAATTTTAGGGTTACTTTACATGTAAATTGTACTTACCATTTGTCCCGTTGTTAGGGCATAAATCATGGGATTGTGTAGTGGTTGTTTGCCCACTGGTTTATGATTAGTTTTCTTGGCTCTCTATAAGAGCTTTGTTTCTCTCTTGTAAAGTTCATGATCAATATACAAACCTTGAAATTCAACATGGTATCAGAGCAGTGACCCTAAGTGCCTGTCACTGCATATCTTCTTCAACTTCTTCGTTTTTCTATAGCCTTTTCAAATAGCTGAGGAAAACCCTTTCAGTCCTGAGGCTAAAAGCTCTAGCGTTTCACTCACTTCAAATTTTACCAAAGTAGAAGTTAATCCAAACCAAAGACTCAGTTCAGTCTTACTAAATGAGTTCAATTATCTTCCGTGGTCACGAGCAGTTTCACTTGCTCTTAGTGGAAGATCAAAACTTGGTTACGTTAATAGAACCATTCAGGCACCTGAAGTCTCATCACCCTTATATGAGACCTGGCTATGTAAGGATCGATGTCATGTCTTGGCTTCTCAACTCCATGGAAAGGAAGCTGGCTGAGATCTTTAGCTACTCAGAGTCTTCTTTTCGTCTCTGAAAGAATGTCAATGAGATGTATGGAAATCAAAATAACGCTACTCGAATTTTCCAGCTAAAAAGCGATCTTGCTGGTTTGCAACAAGAAAGTAAGTCTTTTGCTCAACACTCGGGTGATATCAAGGGAATGTAGAACAAGCTTGATGTGTATAGGCCTCACACCACAGATGCTTCCATGCTTCTGAAGAGAGCTAAATAAGATAAGATTTTTCAACTCTTGGCTAGTTTGAGCTCAGATTATGAAGACTTATGCAGCCACATCCTGATGAACACTTAGTTGCCTTCCTTCTCAAGGTTGCCTGAGTCTAGGGCATATGTTTCTAACCACAAGTTCTCTGGTGATGGAAGAGACAAGGATAGAAGGCTTGACATGAAGAGCAAACATTGCAAATATGGTGAACATACCATTGACAAATGTTGAATTTTACACTCGAAGCTTAAGCCAAAATTCTAGAAGAATAACGGTTTCTAGAGAAACTCACAACCATCTATGTACAGGGCTAATCATGTAGCTTTGGCTGTTCCTACTTCCTCAAGTGAAGGTTTGCTTGACTTCACTTCAAATCTAGTAAACTTGATCAATGAGTTTGCTGTTTATTTACAAGGCAAACAAAGAAGTGGAGATCTTGAGAATACAACTGGGGATGGAGTTAAAAACCCAACTGCATTACTAAGCAAGTTATTAGGTTTTTTGGATGATTCCGATCATGGTAGCTCAAGTAAACATATTCAAGGTATACTAAAAGCCTTCTCAGTTGATTTAAATGCTAGTTTTGTGCATGATTATTGGATAATAGACTTGGAAGCCACATACCATATGACAAACAAATCTTCACATTTACATGACTTTCAAAAAAATGATAAACTCTTCACAAATGTCAACGGAAAATGGTAAGGATGCCTCATTTGTTGGGAAGGGGAAAATTAAGTTAATCTCATATCATAGAGTCAACAGCCTTGTATGTTCCTTAATTTCCATTTCAACTTTTGTCAGTTGGAAGAATCACGAAAAACTAAACTGGCATGCTATTTTTTCTCCTAATTATGTCATCTTTAAGGATATAGTCACCAAGAGGAAGATTGGCGGGGTTTTTTCCTAAATGGGTTGTACTACCTTCCAAAGGACTTCCAAACACCTAAGAGTTTCCAAGTCAGCTCGAGCCCTTCTCAGGAACAACTACTTTGGCACCACCATCTTGCTCATCCCTCAAACCATGTTTTGTCCATTTTGTTTCCCACAATGTGTAAAAGCAATTTAAAGCGTGATACTTGTCACTTCTCAAAATTATCTAGATTACCCTTCAATTCCTCTATGTATAGAGCTAGTAAATTATTTGAACTTGTTCATTCAGACATCTGGGGACCTACAATTGAATCTGTAAAGTTTAGTTTGAAGTGTTTATCTTTCATTGTCAAATATTATATTTGTGTACCATATACTCAATTTAGTTCTAGACTACATTATCTGATTATGGGATGCTGCTACTAGACTTAAACATTCGAGGATGTGGCTCACCTCACGTCAAAGGTTTGTTCTTGAATATGCATCTCATATCTTTATTTGTGTTGCATTCCGTCTAGATTAATTGTCTAATCAGTTTTACACACTGAATCCCAGATGTCTAGGTACACAGATTAAGACAGTCTATATGGGCTGACTGACACTTTTTTTATGGTAGTCAGTTTAGGGCCATTGATTTTTCTAGATTTCTTTTGCAGTTGACAAGTGTCCTTGGGACAAGTTAGCTAATGGAAAATCAGACTTCCTTGGGTATATTTGTTCCCTAGGGTTTCATTTGGTCCTTAGGGGTTCAAAATTTATTTTAGAGAAAGAAAGTGCCTTCAAAGCTTTGAGCTTGCCTCTTCTTCATTTATGGAATCCTAGCTACAAAACCAAGTTCGTGCATTAAACACCCAATCATTGTATATCAGGATTGCATTGTTAGTGTAATCTGAAGTGCGGCAAAAGCGAGAGTCTTGTTTGTATAAGAGCAATATATAATTATATTTATTATATCTAAATAAAATAGAATTAGAGTGGATCAATTTTAAGGTTTTGCATACAGTTCTTGGTCTGGTTTTAAGCTTTCAATCTGTTTTAGACCAAGTTTTTGGATTCAAGTTAGATTTTTCCTTCAACTGTTTTGACTAGAGAATTTGATTGGTCGATTAAATCTAGATTTGCATCAACTTCATCATAACATCATTTGCATAAGTTGATATTGGTGCCATAAGGCAAGGTTGCACAAAGATAAAGCTGCTCCATAGATATGGATCTAGGAATTGAGCTTATGTGGTCTTTGTATGAACCTTTGTTTACACTAGTGGATTGGACTTAGTGGTGAGTCCCCAGTTTTTTAACCCAAAGGTGGGTTTTTTGGCTAAAAATATCCCGTGCAATTTATCGTTTTTCAAGTTTGCTTATCTTACTCCTTGCTTGTGATATATGTTCATCATTATTGGCAAATTGATAAGTCCATGAAACTAAGATTGTCAGAGTTATAATGTGCATTGAACTGGATCTTAGTTAACTAGAAACACTTGAGTAAATTGAGCCTTGAATTGACTATTTCCGCTGTTAAAGTAAACTAACATATCTGATCTTCGTTGATGAGTGTTGCTGACTAGTCAGACAAGCACATATATAGATTTTAAATTGCAGGTTATTCCACCTGGTACCAATTTCAATTGGTATCAGATCTTTGCTCTAGATATACATAGAGTGATCTCTGGGAGCTACTGGTAGTGGGTGGAATCTCACCATGGATCGTTATTGTGTTACGGGAATCTCATCATGGATCGTTATTGTGTTACGGGATCTTGCAACTCTCTTCCATTCTTTGATGGTACAAATTATGCTACTTATAGCAGTTGATTATCTCACCCTTGAGTGGAAGGCTCCATCAAGGCTAGTCAATTGAGAGTCTGTGAATAAGCCAAAAGGTGAATAGACTCAAGAAGAAATTACTTCGGCCGTGGCTAATAAGAAAGCAAAGAATGTTATTGTTTTTGCCATTTCGTTTAATCAATTTGCTCATATTCGATATTGCACAACTGCCAAGCTAGCTCGGGACAAACTCCGTATTCTTCATGAGGGCGATAAACAAGTGAGAGAACTAAAGCTCCAGATGACTCTTTTAAAATTTGAAGATTTGAGAATGCTTGAGTTGAAACCTTCTCCGCCTCATATAAGAAAGTTGAAATATTGACAAATGAAGCCTTGGGATTAGGGAAACCTATTGATGAAACAACCATTGTTCAAAAGATTTTGAGATCCTTACCCAAGAGATTTCAAGCAAAGAAGGCTGTCATTCAAGATTTTTAGGACCTAAATGAGATCAAGCTTGGAAATTTTGTTGGGAAACTCATCACCTAGGAGATGGAGCTTGATATGGATGAAAATGACTCTAAGAAGAGAAAAGAAGTGGCCCTTCAAAGTGTTGTGAACAGTGAGAAGCTTTCAATTTGTTTCAGACCAAGTTTTTATATTCAAGTTAGATTCTTCCTTCAAATGTATGATTGGAGAATCTAATTGGTCGATTAAATCCAAATTTGCATCAACTTCGTTATAACATCATTTGCATAAGTTGATATCGGTGCCATAAGGTGAAGAGCTCTGGAAGAGCTGTCACTTCGTGAAGACCGAAGAAGTTCATCTCGTGTAAGGCAAGGTTGCACAAAGGTAAAGCTATTCCATAGATAGGGATCTAGGAATTGAGCTTGTATGGTCTTTGTATGAACCTTTGTTTACACTAGTGGATTGTACTCAGTGGTGAGTCCTTGATTTTTAACCCAGATGTGGGTTTTTTCTTCCAAAAACATCTTGTGCAATTTGTCACTTTTCAAGTTTACTTATCTTACTCTTTACTTGTGATATATGTTCATAGTTATTGGCAAATAGATAAGTCCATGCATCTAAGATTGCCAGAGTTATAATGTGCACTTAATTAGATCTTACTTAAATAGGAACACTTGAATAAACTGAGCCTTAAATTGACTACTTCTGTTGTTAGAGTAAACTAACATATTTGATCTTAGTTAATGAGTATTGCTGACTAGTCAGAGAAACACGTATATAAATTTTAAATTACCAGTTAGTCTACCTGGTACCAATTTCAGAATATTTTAATGGTTATAAGTACTCTGTAACCTTTGTGGATGATTATTCAAGGATTACTTGGTTATATCTTTTAAAGTGCAAGAGTGAAGTCATGAATGTGTTTAAAGATTTTCATAAACTTGTAACAACTCATTTTGGTTGTCATATTCACACCTTAAGGTCTGATAACAACACTAAGTATATGTCAAATAACATGTCTCAATACTTAAGTTCCAATGGAATTTTTTATCAAACAAGTTCTGTTGGTACTCCTCAACAAAATGGAGTGATCGAAAGAAAAAATAGAGATTTTCTTGAGAAGACTAGAGCTCTAATGTTGCAAATGAATATTCCTAAGAAATTTTGGTCTCAAGGGGTGCTTGTTGCTGCCTATTTGATCAATAGACTGCCTTGTAGGGTGTTGGATCAAAAATCACCCTATGAAGTCATGAAAGGAAAAAATATTGACTGCTCTCATTTAAAAGTCGTTGGTTGTACTTGTTATGTTTATGTTGATTCAATACATCGAGACAAGCTTGATCCAAGAGCTAGCAAATGTGTTTTTCTGGGATATTCTTCAACACAGAAAGGTTACAAGTGCTACAACTCTTCTTCAAGGAAGATCATTGACTCAAGGGATGTAAGATTTGATGAAACAACACTTTTTAAAAAAGAATTTAGTGGAGGATTTCAATAAAGAGGAGCGTGTCTTTGAAAACTTCCTTTACCAAGTCCAATGATCAGTGATGAAAATGTATACATGCCTACTGACAAAGAATATGGCAACCCTCCGAGTAATGGAGAGGAAAGTTTGCTAGAATCATCAACTCAATCATCTACATCCCACTCACTCTTTCTAGTTTCAAAACCATCACTAGTCTTGCCTCAAGAAAGAAGAAACCTATCTCATGATCATCACCCTCCATCCAAGGTTTTAGATTACGTGACTTACAATGCAAGGTATCCAGTTGCTAAATGCTTATCATACCAAAGGATGACACTTAAGCATGCAGCTTATCTCTATTCCATATCGATTGCTTGTGAACCAAGAAACCTTCAGGAGGCAATGCAGCAAGATGAGTGGAAGTTGGCTATGAATGAAGAGTTAAAGGATTAGATGGCAATAAGACGTAGAGTGTTACTAAACTACCATAAGGAAAAAAATGTTGTGGGGAGTAGATGGGTATATAAAACCAAATTTCACTTTGATGGCACCTTGGAATGACACAAAGCTAGATTGGTAGCTCATGGTTTTACTCAAACCTTTAGGGTAGACTACAAAGAAACTTTTGCTCATGTAGCTAAGATGAAAACAATTAGAGTGTTGTTGTCCGTTGCCATTAATCATGCATGGCCCTTATACCAAATGGATGCAAAAAATGCATCATGCATGGTGAGCTTGAAGAAGAAGTTTACATGAAACTCCATTTTGGTCATCCCCAATCCAATGATCCAAAGTTGGTCTGCAAGCTACACAAATCCATTTTTGGATTACAACAGTCTTCTCGTGCTTGGTATTCAAAGTTAAGTTCAGTTCTTGAAGAAGTTGGCTTCAAGAGAAGCAACGCAAATTCCTCTCCCTTTGTTCAAATTGGTTCTAGTGGAACCTTAGTGGTTCTTATTTATGTGGATGATCTCATTGTTACTGGTGATAATGCCAGTGAACTTGTCCTACTTAAGAACTTTTTCAAGCAAAAATTTGCCATAAAATACCTTGGGACACTCAAATATTTCCCTGGCATTGAAATGGAAACTTCTAAGAAAGGACTTTTCTTGAATCAACGTAAGTATATTCTCGATTTACTTCAAGAAATAGATATGGTGGACTGCAAACATACCCCTACACCTTTTGATTGCAAACGAAAAATGACCTTGAATGGAGAACCACTTGGTGATATCAATCACTATCAAAGGTTGGTTAGGAGATTTATTTATCTTACAATAATGGGCCTGACATTGCCTTTGTTATCAGCCTTGTGAGCCAATTTATGCATTCTCCAACGCTAGATCATTTGCAAATCATTAAGAGGATACTCAGGTACTTGAAAGGCTATGTGGGGTATGGCATTTTGATGCAACATAATGCTCATAAGCACATCCTTGGTTACACTGATGTTGACTGAACATGCAACTCTTTAGATTGCAAGTCAACTACTAGTTTCTGCATATTTCGTTGGAGGTAATCTGGTGAGTTGAAAAGGCAAGAAGCAAAGTGTGATTGCTCGGTTAAGTGCTGAGGCTGAGTATAGGGCTATGGCCACTACTGCTTGTGAATTAATATGGCTTAAAGGCCTCATCTCTAATTTAGGGTTCCCCAGTTCTCAACTAATGACTCTTATGTGTGATAACCAAGCAGCCATGCATATAGCCTCTGATCTAGTTTTTCATAAGAGGACCAAGCACATCGATGTTGACTGTCATTATATTTGTGAGAATGTTTAATCAAAGATCATACAAACTTGTTACACTCCAAGTTCCAGACAATTTGCTGACCGCTTTACCAAGCCATTGGTAACTGCTACGTTTCAAGGTCTTTTTTCTAAGCTTGGATCAACCAATCTCTTCAATCCAAGCTTGAGGGAGAGTATTGGAATATATTATTGGCGTGTTTATCAACCGAGGTTGGGATGAGATGAAAGGAAGTTGTTCCCGATTGAAAGGATTCCAGTGTTTACTCAACATTTTGGGAATGAAAATAGGTGGGGTCCACTAGAAAATAGGAATTCAATTCCTGAATTTGGAGGAATTGAATTACTGAGATGGAGGTGGTAATCTCACTCCGGGTGAAAGTCTCCATTTGGAATCATACTTTCCTACCCACAATACCCTTAAAATACTTCAGCACTCAGCCCTCAATTTGTTTCTCTCTCTCGCCGACTCCCTTACAATTTCAGCACCCAGACCCCTCCATCTGCACATGCACCGTACCAGATTGAACTTTGAAGCTGTCGTCAGAAGCTCGTCTGCGCTTACACCATTGTAGGAATCCGAGGTTTTGACCAACTATTCCCGAATCTGACATTCTAACCCACACTGAGATTTCCTTGAAATCTAACTCGCACCGATGAAGGAGCATGAAACAGAAAGAGGAAAAAGGAGATGAAAAAAGGGGAAAAAATCAAAAGAATGAGGAGGTGAAAAAAAGGGGAAAACCAAAGGAATGACGTAACAAATAGAGAAAGGAGATGAAAAAGGAAAAAAGAATCATGGAAGGAAATGTGGTTGTAGTCTTCTATAGCCACATATAAATCACTTTTTTTTATTTACTATTATATTATATAAAATTGTATTAAAAGAAATAAGCATAAAATATTTGATTTGTGACATGGGCATTTTAATAATTGTAATGTTTTATACTACAATTTTGTTGAATTAGTAAACAGTTTTATGGATTCACTACTATTTCTATTCTGATTCCATAACATTTTAATAAACAGCTTTTATGGAAATCTAGATTTCTTCAATCCAACTCTTCCTCAATTCAATTCCTCTTCAATCTAATTCTTCCAATTTTTATTACGGTTACGTAAACGAACCATAATAGATTACAAGGATAGGTTGTTGTTATCACTATAGCTAGTCATGGGTTAAAGTGATAATCACAACCTTACCTATTTGTCATCTCTTGTCCATCATACTTACCCACTTGTCAAACCCTTCCCTTAATTCTAGGGTTACTTTACTTGTAAATTGTACTTAGGATTTGTCCGGTTGTTAGGGCATAAATCATGGGATTGTGTAGTGGTTGTTTGTTCACTGGTTTATGATCAGTTTTTTTGGCTTGCTATAAGAGCTTTGTTTCTCTCTTGTAAAGTTCATAATCAATATACAAACCTTGAAATCAACAGGTACTCAGGTAGTACAATAGAAAATATTTCATCATTGTATACAAGGTTCATTCCTAATACTAGGGAAATTGCAAGCGAAATAGTTCGCAATGTATAATATAAATTTCCAGTACAAGCAGTCAGAAAAGCAAGACACATAGCGTAATAGAAACATTTTGTAAAAGTGTAATCATCACTACCAGATCGTAATGGGGATGTTGTATTAAGTTTAATAAGATTCCTTCTAGTGCAAGGAATAGATATGGTTATGGCGGGAAAGAAAGAATGACATGACAACTTGATATGAATGATGAAGATAAGAATGATGGAGATAAGAATTAAGCAAGTTTGTCTATTGTGGATATCAAGGAACAAAATATCGATATTATCGGCGAAATATCGCCGATAATTTCGTTTTTATCACTAAACGATATTTTTTTGTTATCTCTTAAGTTTTCGTTATAATATCGCGACATTATCGATATTATCGAAAATATCGCGATATTTCTTGTAATATCGGGACAATTCCTATAATATCGGAACATAAATTAATAAAAAAAATATACTACACCTCTTCTCAGCCAAAAGGCCGAGAGGCTTGCCTCATTCAACATTGGAAGGTGTATTTATAGGCCTGTTAGCATCCAAACTTCTATCCCACAGCCGATGTGGGACAAACTCCTACAAGCAAACCCAGTTTTCCGACGAGCACCGCCTCTTTCGAGGTGTTTTCCGGCCAAACCACGGCGAGTTGGCCGGCGTGCAGGGTACCAATCTCTTCATCTTGTTGAGTACTACAACTTTCATGTTTGGATCACTTAATTTGGTTGAGTAACGAAGAAGTTATAGACGTTCAAAGTTAGGGTAGAATTCCGGCCCTTTGGGCAGCACCGCCCCTTTCGAGGTGTTTTCCGGCCAAACCACGGCGAATTGGCTGGCGTGCAGGGTATCAATCTCTTCATCTCGTCGAGTACTACAACTTTCATGTTTGGATCACTTAATTTGGTTGAGTAACGAAGAAGTTATGGACGTTCAAAGTTAGGGTAGAATTCCGGCCGAACTCATAAACCGTGGTCGTTTGGCCATCTTTCAGGTCATTTTCCGGTCAACACCGGCCACCACTCGGTCCTCACTTGATATGAACCTCTTCTCCACATTCCTAACTACATTTTAGCTTTTGAATCACTCAATTTGGTTAAGAAACGAAGAAGTTACAAAGCTTTGAAAATTGTCCAAAGCTTTGAAAATTACCCAAACCTTCGGCCCCAAACCCAGTTTTCCGACGAGCACCGCCCCTTTCATGTTTGCTTTTCTAGGTTCTTTCTCCCTTTCATGTTTGGATCACTTAATTTGCTTTTCAATTATGATGAACATGAGTAACTAAGTTTCAATCAAGCGCGTTAAACATTGATTAGGGTTTTGGATAAACATCCCTTTCTCTCTTTGTTTTAAGTTATAATTATAAATGTTATATAATTATAAATTATTAGATTTTTTTTTATGCAAGCATATTAGATATGTACATAAAACATTCACATATGTATGTTCTTTTATAAGAAATAACATATTATTCAATAATTATTTACTAATTCATTATATATAAATGATTGTAATTGGTTCAGCGCAATTGTTATTGGTTCGGAGCAACATCTCACATTGCTTAATCCCATGCTTAAATGAGTGTAAAATATTGTACTAATTCATTATATATAAATGATTATGGTGTGTTTAAACTTCTTTCATTAATTACTACATATTTTCTACACTCACAATGTTTGCCAGCTCGCTATATAATCAACTTAAGTAAGTTAAATCCATCATGCAATGCATTTTCTTCTAATTTTTTGTGATAAACTAATAGATAATTGACTAAATAAACATCCTGCAAAGTTTCAATAAAAATTTCCAACTTTTTCTTACAATTTATGTGGTTTCCATTGGATTTTTATCGATATCGATATTATCCCGATATTTCTGTCGATATTTCCGTGTTTTCGGACTACCGATATTTCCGATATCATCGATATTTTATACCTTGGTGGATATAAAGTCAAGCAATCAATATCGAGCAAAATCGTACTTTGTGATTACAAAGTCAAGGGTTTATTGTATAGATATAACTTAGCTTTTATTACATGTAGTTGGGTGTAGTTGAGAGTTGCTGCCTTTATTGTTGTAAGACCAGCACTCCTATATAAGGAGTCCTTGTACCAAGAGCTATTTGTCTAACGACAAACCTCGGACTGAATTTTTTTTCCCTTCTTCTGCCTTACCTTCTAGTCGACTTTTCTTCAGCTTCCATGGCCGCTTCTTCTTTTCTTACCAGTTCCCTTCCTAATATTTCTTTTTTGGTTTCAATCAAACTTGATCAAACCAATTACATGTTGTGGCTTGCCCAATTTAATCCCTTACTTAAAATAATGATCTCGTTGGCTATGTTGATGGTACAAAACATGTCCAGCAAAGTTTCTTGAGGATGGTACTACTCCCAATCCCGAGTACGTGACTTGGCAGCGACAAGACCAACAATTATTGAGTTGGATTAACTCAACTTTGACATCATATGTGCTTTCCATTGTCCGCAACTTGTGAAACATCCCGAGCTATTTGGGATACTTTAAAAACGCGATTGTTTCTCAACTTAAGCACCAAATGCAGTCCACTAAAAGAGGTAAAATGTCCATTACAAAGTATGTTGATAAATTGACTAACTTCGATGATCAATTGGCTCTTGCAGGAAAGCCCGTTGATGATGGTGATCTTATAGAGCTGATTTTAAATGGTGTTGGTCCTGCTTTCGAAAGTACTGTTACTTAGGTTAAAGCAAGAGAAACTCATATGAGTTTTGAGCTTCGCTCTTGAGCGCTAAAAGTCGTACGGAAGAATATAGCAGTTCTTTCCATCCAGATCACACTACTACTCTCTTTGCACCTTCTAGCTTCTCTCCAAATCGTGGTTGTGGAACCACACTTCACCTTGGCAATGGTCGTACGTCTTCATTCGATCGTGGTGGTTTTCAAAGTCGTGGCTCCTTTCATGGTCGCGATGCTGGTAATCCTTTTGTTGGCCGTTGTAGTGGTTCGAATGGCAGTTTGTTTCATGATGGATCCGACCGTGGCTCATTCCAAAGTCGAAGAATTCTTCTTACACCTGCTGCTGCTTTTCCTCGCTCTTCCTATCTTCCCAACCATGTTGCGGTTACTTCTTCATCTTCTGGATATCGTAACATTGGTTCTTCCTGTAATGGTTGTAACTATTGTGGTGACCGTCGTCATTCTAGTGCAAACTGTTTCAAGTTTCCTTTCTCCAAAGGTCGATATCTGTTTCCACAATCTCATGCTATGATGGCTGTCTCTCGTGTGGGCAATGAACAGTCCCTGGCATGGTATATCGACAGTGGTGCATCGTCACATATCACCAATGATTTAGCTAATTTGAGCCTCTCCATAGAATATACTAGTCAGGATCAATTCGTTGTTGGTAATGGTGCAGGTTTGTCCATTAAGCATATTGGTTCCTATTCCGTGTCTAATTTTCCTTTAAATTCTATGTTGCATTGTCCTTCTACGTCCGCTAATTTGTGCTCATAACCGTTGCTACTTCATTTTCACTCCTACTGATTTTTTTTGTGAAGGCTCTATCCACTGGGAAGACGTTTTTCCACAGCAAGAGTGTGAATGGATTGTATCTGTTTCGTGTAGGTTCGTCAAAGTTTTCCTTTAAGGTTATGGCTTTCTTTGGACGACAAAGCGTCTTCATTTGTGTGGCATCAACCTTTCGGTCATCCGTCTCATCCAATTTTTAATAAAATTATGTGTTATGTTCCTATTAAGGATTCTAAGTTACCTAGTTTTTGCTTTACTTGCTCATTGGGCAAAAGCACTAAATTACCTTTTGCTTTGTCTCCATCTATTTCCGTTTGTCCTCTTCAATTGATCCATTGTGATGTTTGGACTTTACCAATGGCCTCTATTAAGGGTTCCAAGTATTTTATAATATTTGTTGTGTTATAAATAGGCAAAAGTTAGAGAAATAACCTTTGCTAAGAGCGATGGCAAAGTGGATGCAAAATATCACACTGTTTAGTTTTGTACTACCACCTAAAAGTATTGCAAATATTAAAAAGGGATGTGATATCCACACACCTTTTTTTACTTCTCTCACACCTTTTTGGATTTCGGCCGTCGGATCGGATGAATTGAAGAAGATCTAACGGACAGAAAGTAATAGGGTGTGTGAGAAGTAAAAAGGGGTGTGTGGATATCACACCCCTATTAAAAAATGAGGAATATTGAGAGTATTATATTTCTTCCTTTTCTCTTTCTGATATTTTTATTGCTTTTCTGTGTCCGTTCATTTGAACACTCATAGTGCTCTATTTATAGAACAACTACCTTGAAAATTAGACCCGGCAGTTTCTTACACGACACGAAAATAACGAGTTTCGGGTCAACACGATAACTAATCGGGTCATTATCGGGTAACCCGTTAAGAACACGTTAATAACGGGTTCTTAATAGGTATACACGCGGGTAACATGTGGGTAATCCGTTTCGACCCGTTAAGAAAAATAAATTATAATTTTAAAGTTTAATTACTAAAAAAATTATTATAAAATACAATAGCCATGTTGTATATATTAGTATATTCTATATTAAATATATATTTTTGTATTATTATTCTATATAAGTTAAAAAAAATTAAGTTTTATTCATTTATTTATTTTTATTACAAGAGTTTCTTATTATTATTAATAAGATAAATTTTACTTAACATGTTGTCCAAAATTAAAATCAACTAGTATAGTATTAGTATAGGCAATAAGACATCCCTACAAGTATAAAAAATGCGATAGAATATATAAACACTCGTGATTCGTCATTCTCTATGAGTAGACAATGATTACACTTAGATTATCTTTTAGAATTTTAAAACCCTCCAAACCGTCATGAATAATATTTTTTATTTTGAGTGTAAAAGTAATAAAATTAATAATTATTATTGTAGAAGTGTAAGAAATGTAAAATATATATATATATATATACAATCACTCACAGTGACAAGCTTTACAACTTTCGTGAAGGGGTCAACTTCGAAATCCGACACTATAATCCATAAACCTTAAATTTGTATTTAACCGTCGATTGTCGTTTGGGCTTTATTCTTTATATTGAATTTCATTTTTAAAATTTTCTTTTTTGAAAACATGATCTTTTGGGGATGTAGAAAGATGAACGGTTCGGATATCACATTCTGATATTTACGGTTAATTGAAATATGAGTCGATGTTATATAGTTTGTAGAGACTTTATAAACACCAAGTAATATTTTCACTAACAATAAAACTCTGAACATAATATCAACGATCCGAACCGTTCATCTTCTTGTATAATCTAATAGATCATGTTTTTAAAAAAAAAACAAAATCTGAAAAAACAAAATTTGGTGAGAAAAATGAAACATAAATGTAAACAACAATCGACGGTTAAATTTTGATCTATGATTTATATGATTATAGTGGCACATTTCAAAGTTAAGCCCTTCATGAAAGTTGTGAAACTTGTCATTAAGAGTGTTTATATATATTTTTTCTGTGTTTTTCACACTTCTACATTAATTAAAAACTATTAAAGAATTTACTTAAACAATAGCCATAGAATAAATAAGAAGAGAGTGCTAATGTAGAAAGCCTCACTGAAAATATCATCAATATAAGTCTTGAAGACAATATATCAAGTCAAAGTTCCAATACCATTTCCCATGGTGATTGATGAAAATTGAAGAGTTTGATTGTAAGAAAATGTGTAAGGTTTCAAACCTTGAAACATAACTCCCTTGATTTTGCAAATTTTTTGAACATTTGATATTTTGTAATGTTCTAATGTTTTTATTTTTTATTTTTTTTATTATGCTCTTATTTCGGGAATGTAAATATGTAATACTTGAAAGACAAATGTCATTTTATGTTTTGAATGTGATAATATGGTATGTATATACTTATTTAGTATTATGTTTTTCATTTGATTATTTATTGGTTTAAAATATATTTTCCTTAACGGGTAACGGGTCGGGTGATATTACCTATTAATATTATCGGCTCGATTTTGGGTCCGATCATTTTACCCGTTTATTTTAACGGGTGTTACACGACACAACCCATTAAGATATCGGGTAAGACATGAAAACGACACAAACACGGAAAACACGACACGAATGCCAGGTCTATTGAAAACAAACAAATTACACTATTAAGCTGTGAACATTTACTATATACATGTGGGCGAACATACCCACTATTTACAACATCTTGATGACTATTCCCATTATACTTGGATATTTCCTACGAGATTTAAACATGAAGCTTTTCCTGATGGAGAAGGTGAATTTATGAGTAAGGAATTTCAACAATTTTTAATAAAATAAATTGGAATTACATTCAAAATAATGTGTTTTCATTGGTTACTCACTTGATCATCAGGGTTATCGCTGTTATGATATGTCAAATGGACGAGTTTATTTGGAGTAATGCTATTTTTACCATATTTTTATACCATATTTATATATCACCTAATGTAGTATCTGGTATGGACAATCACATCATTTAAATTAATCAAAATTTAATTTAAATTAAAAACATTTAATAACCCAATAATTTTTTTAAAGCTAGAATTAAATGGTGATTGTGGCATACAAGGAGTCTTCTCCTTCCTTCTCCTTTCAATCTGCTTCTTCTCCCGTTTCTTCTTCCACGCCAATTTTTTCACGTTAGTGTGGACCACCACCCACGCCAGTACTTTTGTACCCACTTCACACTACTCACACCAGACGCCATTTTTTTCACCCCATAGTACAAAACCCCATCTCTCATCATCGAGTAAAAAAGCTCCACCACCTTTTTCCACCTTTGGTCTCTAAGACACGCACCGATCATGGCCGACCAAGAGTATAAATTTCTCTCGCGCATTGCGTAGAACACCTTGCACGCATCATCCAAAAACCCACATTTAGCATACATGCTCACCAACTTCGCCTCGACAAACGGGTTCAATTCCTCAACTACATCAATACGCTCATGGATCTTCCGACCTAGTTGAATAGAATTGGTGTCAATGCAAGATTGAAGTAAATTCATGTAAGTAGTGGAAGTTACCTTCGACCCACTTTTGGCAATGGAGTCAAGAACCGTGACGGCCTCCATGAACTTGCCATTCTTGCAGAGGTAATTCAAGTGAGAGTCTATGAATTTTAGGAGGGTTTTTCTGAAAAATGAGATTTTGGGTTTGGTTTGTCGTGGTAAGAATTTAGATGGGTTGCTGAATTTGGAGGGTACTATGGGTATTAGAGATGTGAGTAGTATGAAGTGGGTACAAAAGTAAAAGAGAGGGTGGTAGTACACACTAACAAAAACTGGGGTGAAAAAAAATGGTGTAAAAGAATAGGCGTGGAAGAAGAAATGGGAGAATAAGAGAATGAAGAAGACTCTTTGTATACTACAATCACCATTTAATTTTAGTTTTTTTAATTATTAGTTTATGAAATTTTTTTAGGGCAAAAGACAGTTTACTGTCCTCATGTTTGGTGGTTTTCAACATTTAGTACATCAAATTTTTTTCATCCCAGAGTCATACCTAAAGTGTAAATTTTGGGACAGTCTCATATATCCTTTAGTCAAACTGTTAGTTCTCCCATTAAGTGATGACGTGGCGCCCATGTGGACAATGAATGGGCGCTACGTGTCATTAAAAAAATTTTAAAAATTATTTAAATAAAAATAATATTTTTAAAAAAACCCACCCTGCAAAGAAGAATAAGAAGGAGGAGAAGAAGAAAAAAAACACCTGAACCCAGAAGAAGAAGAAAGAAAAAGAAGAAGAATGAGAAGGAAGAGGTGGAAGAGGAGGAGAAGAAGAAGAAAAAAAAACCAAACCCAGAAGAAGAAGGAGGAAGAAGAAAAAGGAGGAGGAAGAAGAAGAAGAATGAGGAGAAGAAAAAAAAAACCGAACCCAGAAGAAGAAGTAGGAAGGAAGAAGAAGAAGAAGAAAAAAAGAAAAAAAAACACCCGAACCCAGAAAAGAAGAGGAAGAAAAAGGAAGAAAAAGAAGAAGAAGAAGGAGAAGGAGGAGGAAGAAAAAAAAAATTTGGGTTGGGGGCATGCAGGGGAGAAGGAAAAATAAGGAAGAAGAAGGAGAAGGAGGAGGAAGAAGAAAAAAAAAATCTAGGTTGGGGGCGTGCACAGGGGCAGAAGAATGAATAAGAAGGAAAAAGAAGGAGGAAGAAGAAAAAAAAATCTAGGTTGGGGATGTGCAAAGGTGGGGAAGAAAAAGGAAGAAGGAGAAGGAAGAGGAAGAAGAAAAAAAAATCTGGGTTGTGGGCGTGCAGAGGGGGGAAAAGAAGGAAGAAGAAGGAAAAGGAAGAGGGAGAAGAAAGAAAGAAATTCTGGGTTGGGGGCGCGATGGGGGAGGGGGAACGAGTTTTTTTTTAATATTATTTTTATTTAAATAATTATTTTAATACTTTTAATGAAACATGGCGCCCAGTCATTGTCCACATGGGCGTCACGTCATCACTTAACGGGAGAACTAACAGTTTGACTAACGGATGTATGAGACTGTCCCAAAATTTACACTTTAAGTATGACTCTAGGATGAAAACAATTGATATACTAAATGTTGAAACCCACCAAACATTTGGGTAGTAAACAGAGATATACCCATTTTTTTAATTTAAATTAAATTCTTATTAATTTAAATGATATGCATACCCACATCAGATGCAATATGATATAAAAACATGGTAAAAATAGCATTACTCAGTTTATTTGTCACACCATGTGGTCTTTGATGAGGAAACTTTTCCTTTCAACAAGCCTACACAATGCTCCTCAGTCCCGGTCAGAAGCTTCTTCTCCCGTGGTTATCATTCATCCCTTACCACTTCTTCCTCAAGTACCTTCATCATCTCATATTTCTATTTCTCATAATCTGACATCCTCTTCTAGTGCAGCACCTCTTTCACCCTTGCAACCCTCCACAAGTTCAACCTTGCCTACACATCCACAAGCTCATGAAAGCTCTCGTAGTTTGATTTCCATCAATGAGGCCCTTCCATCTTCTTCAGCTTCTGCTTCCTATCCCATGCTAACTCGTTCGAAATCTGGAATTCGAAAACCAAACCCAAGCGAGAGGCAAATCAATTATCTCATTGCCATGATGCAATGACATTGGAGTTTAAGGCCTTGAAATATACTGGTACATGGGAGTTGGTACCTTCCTCACTTGCGACTCATGTTCTTCCTTACAAGTGGGTCTATCGCACAAAGTGAAAATATGATGATACGGTAGAGCGATACAAAGCTCGTCTTGTTACAAATGGATTTCATCAAAAG
This sequence comes from Crataegus laevigata, assembly GCA_963580275.1. Classification (NCBI taxonomy): domain Eukaryota; kingdom Viridiplantae; phylum Streptophyta; class Magnoliopsida; order Rosales; family Rosaceae; genus Crataegus; species Crataegus laevigata. The sequence continues at coordinate 33,530,664 of OY756952.1, forward strand.
ATGGGTGTTGATTACACAAAGACGTTCAGTCATGTGGTTAAGCATGTTACCATCCGTCTGGTTCTTGCCCTTGCCATCTTTTATAATTGGCCTATACGCCAACTTGATGTACAAAATGCGTTTTTGCATGGGAATCTCTCAGAATAAGTTTTTATGAAATAACCATGTGGTTTTGAAGATCCAGAGTATCCTCATCAAGTTTGTCATTTGCGCAAGTCCTTATATGGCTCGAAACAAGCCCCAAGAGCCCGGTTTCTTATGTTTAATCCTTCTAATCTATATTGATAACATTCTTATCACAGGAAATCGGTGCTCTGATGTTGATTCATTTATCCATGCACTTGGTTAGAGTTTTTCTATGAAAGATTTGGGACTCCTCCATTTTTTTCATAAGTCTTGAAGTAACTCGTGGAGATGATGGATTACATCTAAAGCAGACAAAATATATTGTTGATTTGTTCAAGTGTGTGAATATGTTGGAAGCCAAGCCTTGTGATACTCCAGTTCAATCTAGCTCCCCACTTCGCTCTCTTGATGGTGATCCCTTGAATAATCCTACTAGCAACCGAAGTGTGGTAGGTGCTTTGCAGTACTTAACCATCACCAGACCTAACATCACGCATGCAGTCGGTATGTGAGCATATGCACCAGCCCACCTCAATTCATTGGATTGCAGTCTAGCGAATCCTTTGTTACTTAAAGAGCACAAGTGAGGAAGGGCTTCTGTTTTGTCGTTGTGGTACTAATTTGGTTGGATTTTCAAACACGGACTATGCTGGGGTTCTGGACACTAGACGCTCCACTAGTGGTTTCTGCATATATTTTGGTCCAAATTTAATTTCTTGGAGTTCCGAAAAGCAACACACAATTGCTTGTTCAAGTACTGAATCAAAATATTGGCAGTTGGCCATCACGGCAACTGAACTTGTTTGGCTCCAACAGCTGCTGCAGGAGCTTTGCATCCCTATTTTGACTCCTTTAATTTAGAGTGATAACACAAGTTCCATTGCAACGGCGTCTAATCCCATGTTCCATGATCAAACAAAAAATGTTCATGTGGATTATCATTTTGTGCGTGAGCTTGGAGTGGCAAGGTCATTGAATGTTCATTATCTGTCTACTTAATTTTAGATTGCAGATATCTTCACTAAGGGCTTGTCTTCTGATCATTTTCATTTTTTAAAGTCCAAGCTCATTCACCGTCCGCTCATGAGCTTGAGGGGGATGATGAAGATAAGAATGATGGAGATAAGAATTAAGCAAGTTTGTCTATTGTGGATACAAAGTCAAGCAAAAAAGATCGAGCAAAATCATACTTTGTGATTACAAAGTCAAGGGTCTATTGTATAGGCACTCGTTGTATAGTTTAGCTTTTATTACATGTAGTGGGTGTAGTTGGGAGCTGCTGCCTTTATTGTTGTAAGGCCAGCACTCCTATATAAGGAGTCCTTGTACCATTTTGATATAGAAAAGATAAACAGATTATTTCTCCAAAACAGAGCTCAATTATAAGTTTGAAATACCATTCTCTTCAAAGAAAACAGGAGTCAGGACATGGTTTACTTATGTTGGCGGGATTCATTGAAGGGCTGGTATACACAGAACCAGTAACAACCAATGCGACAGTAACGACAGCAAGCAGCCACGATTTGAGAAATGAGCTACGAGGACCCTTGAGTATGATTACAAGGACAAGAAAGGAGATGATGAAAGTCAAGACCCCCCCTCAGCAATAGGGCCGGTATATGCAAGTCAACTTTTAAGGAAGGGCCTCCAAGCATGTGCTTGTACTGCTGTGGCATGACCTCATTAATGGCCAGTGCTCCACGCACAGCACCCAAAGCCTGTGGACTGGAAAGTGTAGAGTCCAATGTTAAGCATATCATTCTGTGTTTCATTTATACACGTATTATGCTTTGGAGTTGGGACGGAGAGAAAGGGATAAAAGTGAATTTCTTTGTTGAAAGAGTGAGTACATTCTGTCAGTTGGATTATTTTCATGTGAAAAGTGGAATGAGAGAACTGAACAAAGACTGAGAAAGGGATAATACAATTTATCATATCATATTTCCACCGGAAATTAAAGAAACAAACATTTTAACAGTTAAGGCCCTCCCCACCCCCACCCCTTCCTCAAGGCCTCAACCTAAGCAATTGAAGCAAAAGTACACGCTAGTAGTAGTACTAAACTGAAAGCAAATTGAATTCAAGAGTGAGAGAAGCTGGTGGCAATGGGGATAACGATGACGAGAATGAGCAGCAGAAGAATTATCAACCCGATACACATCCACTTCCTGCTGCTCCTCTGGTAGCCCTTGGCGGTGTTGAGATGTTTTGTTCCATCCTTGACATAATGGGAAGCATTCATCACATGGTGTTCTATATCATCCATCTGCTCCCCCTGAGCCTCCACCATTACTGCCATGTCTAAGAAAAGCTGATGCAACTCCAACAGGCTCCTCTCGATGTCCTTGGCTGTGTCGTGCCTGTCCTGTATCTCCACCACCGTTTCCAACACCTTCCCCCTCCCATGCTCCTGTATTGCCTTCCCCAGAAACTCCTCGGCCCCGTTCCCACCCCCATTCGAGATTATCTTTTCAATCACCTCCTCATCCGCCTGCTCTCCCGTCACAGTGAAGTAGCGTCTCCCAACAGTCTCCTTGTACTCGCTCATCATCCTCTGCCTCAGACCCTGGAAATCCATCATAAGCTCCTTGAGCTTCTTGCGCAAGCCACTTGTCACCGCCATCCTCGTTCTGTAAATCGGGGTGCCTTCTTTGTAGGCGGAGAGCCTCCTGTTGGCGGCGTTGGCACGATCCATGTCCTCTAGCTGAGATCTGATGGTCCTAGTTTTCTTCAGCACTGCCGTAATATCCGCATTGATTCTGCTGCGCAAGGATTGCAATGCCTCGGACTTGTGAAGGGACTTGCTCTCCTCGTTGGCTTGCTGCAGGCGCACGAGAATGTCGTGAACAGATGCCATCTCCTGCTTCACCTTCTCGGCCTCTTCCAGGAACAGACCAAGGTCGGTGTGCATATTTGTGATGGAGGATGACATCTCCACATTGTTATTATGCCCGGCTTCCAAGTCCAAATCTTTCAAAGCCTCTTTCTTTAGATCCACGTAGTTGGTGAACGACTTTGTCATCAGGTCGTTCATCTTTCTTTCTTTCCTTTTATTTCTTCTTCTTCTATGTTCGTTCCAAAATTCCAAGGAAAGATCAGATCAGATCCTGCATTCATTGTACAATTAAACAAAACTAGATTAGATCCAGATTGGTCTACTAAATAGTAAATTCAACTATCTACCTCTAGACCTAGGAAATCGAAATGAATTAGTTTGATGAGGGATTTAATTTATGCGTACCTTTTTTTTCCAATTACGGAGTTGGATGAACAAATCAACAGCTAGCCAGTACTACTTCAGTTGCTTGTTTATATGAAGGAGAATTAGGCAAAAAAAATGAGCGAGAACTATTAGATGTATATCAGAATCAGATGCTTAAATTTCAAATGGAAATCCAACAAACAAGGAAGCTGATCATCTGCTTTTATCACAATGAGATTCCCAAAACGGCTGCGTTCAAGTTTTAAACAACTTCTGCATTACCAAACTAGCCGTTGACAGGTCACAAACAAATAAAAGAAAAAGGAACTAGCCGTTGGAGTACCAACGGCTATAATTCAAATATCCGTCTACTCCGTACATTTGGGCTAAAATTGTATGCCAATGGAAGTTGGGCTCAGCCAACAATTAGATATGAGCTTAGCCATTCTTCAACTCATGTACCCAATAAAATAAAAAGACCAAAAGGGAGGTTCTTGATAGTTGATAGATAATATTAATACATACATATACGGATTTACCCAAACATGATGATATCCACCAACCATTTGTTTCACATTGGTGGGCGTGATTGCTCGATAAATCGATTCGGAAACAAGTCTTTTAAAAATTCTGAAATAAAATTGGGAATCGATTTGGAAACAAGTCTTTCAAATATCTCGGAGTATTCAAAGTTTTTAAAATTATTCCTATCTCGAAATTTTTAGAGCAGAATGTGATTTTTACGTTCGCAAGTTTATCAAAATTTGTATATGTATATTAAACCTTTTTAATGTAATACTCTATAATATTCGAATAAACTCCATATTGTAATAAGCTGTAATTTTTCTTTATCCCATATTAAAGAACCATGCCGTTACATAGGTATAATTGTCAATGAGTACAAAAAATACGTAAGGAATAAAATACTTGGCGCCCAATGAATCTTATTTAAGAAATACAACATTTATTAAGCATAAATAAACCAATAAATAATATTTTGTTTTTTTAGTACAATAATATTTTTAGTTATATATTGGAAGGAACTCCGCATTGTAAGTAGTTATATATATTGGAAGGAACTCCACATTGTAAGTAGTTATATATATATATATATATATAGTCATCTTAAGAAAACACTCCTCCACATAATTATAATGTCAATGAGTACAAAATATGCAAGAAATAAAATACATGACGCCCAAGGAATCCCATTCAGGAAATACAACATTTATTAAAGATAAATAAGTCAATAAATAATAATTTTAACTACACCTCTATTAAGTAATAACCTTCCAAAAATTATAGAATAGTTTGGTACCAAGTATACAACTTTAGAGAAGTTTTACTATTATTGATTTTTTTTTTCCCCTTAATATTTAGTAGTCAATTCTTTGTTTCTATTTGTAATTAATTTAATTTGTATATAATATGATTATGATAGACCACATAATTTGTGTGCAATAGTAACATTAATTTAATTATTTGTTTCTATGTAATAATACGGTATAATGGTATTACTTATTTATAAGTAAGAGGTCTTAGATTCAAATCTCACGAATTACAAGTTCGATACCAATTTATTCTCTCTCACCCCTTCATGTAAATATATCGATGTATAAAAAGAAATAAAACAGTGCTCAAGCACTAACTAGTTAATAAGTTTGTATGAATCACTCGTGTGAGCCAATAGGCAATGTATTCTCATGGCTTTAACTGTTTATTTGTTATGTCTTCATTTAAATATCATTCTTACAAATATTCACCCAAATCCAAAATCATTTATCCATTTGATTATTGACTCGAACATTTTGATAGTATGTTGATAACGTTATGTTTAGTCATATTTTGTTATCATAATTAGATCTTAAATGTTCTTTATTTGGTGAATATCTGTAAAGATGATTTATGAATACATTTTTTTTTTTTTTTGTAAAAGATAGATTTTGTTAGATTAGATGTTAGATTAGCCACCAACTAGGTTTAAACCCGTCATCATGCAAGGATTTAACACCTTTCCACCATTGTGGACTTGTGGTAAAGGGTCACTTGCAGATGATTTATGAATACTGAAATAATGACAAAATTTTAGGGGGCAATTTGAAAAAATTAAAACTTCGTGGCTCATTTTAAGATCAACCCAAACATGGAGAGTGAAATGTAATTTATCCTAATTTTTTAATTCACAGGGCATCAAATTATAACATGTGTAGGTCGTATGTGCCTGTCATTTAAGCAAAAGAGATGGAAAAGTAAACAGAGTTAGAACTAATGATTAATTAATTTCATGGCCTGTAACATTTTGAAAGTCATGTGTGAATTTAATAAAAGGATATTTTAATGAAAGTGACACACCCTGACCTAGAAAGTCCACTAGGACTCTGAAGTTGAGTTGTGCTAGCCGACACCTGGAAGGTGACGAAGCCATAAAGTGTAGTGATGTGGAAAATGTGAATAAATTTAAACCTAAAAGTGCCTAAACATCAGAGTGTGCTCGTGAGCGGGAGCGAACCCATCTCACACGTGACTTCAGAGCATAAGCAAATACAGAAGAACGGGCAAGAATTATACCTTCAACTGTAGCCACCAGACCAGAGATTCGCCAATAATCCTCGTCGATACGAACCTTAACAGCTAAACCTGGAGGGGCTCAAAACAGAAAATGTGAGTGGGCAAAAACAAAGCTTTTCGAAACCATTTTGATATCAAAAGTACTAACCCCTCACTGTAAAACCCGTATAGTTTCCCAGAAAATAGTACGTATATATATATATATATATATATATATATATATATATATATATATATATATATATATACTCATATAAGAAAACATTGTCCATAAATCAAAACTCATCATCAAACCTCAGAAATAAGCCACGTCGATATACCAACTCAAAAGCAAACAATATCTGACAGGTGAGATAAATCAATATGCATCAATATTATCATGTCAGCCGGAGTCACCTCTAGTGACCTGTACGGCTGAATCTATAGCTCATCAATCACAATCCATCACTATCTTGCACACGAGTCGAAACCACCTTTAGTGGTCTGTACGACAGGCTAGGTGTATAATATTACGCTCAGTGCTACGATCACGTGAAGGGTGTGCGACGAATCGCGGGTCACCTACGAGTCGGAACCATCTATAGTGGTCTGTACGACAGGCTGTGCACCTGCCTTGGATCCAAGGTGAGCGTACGGTGCCGGAGGTGAACGATCACGTGAAGGCTAGGCCCTACTATGGCGGAGCACTAACACCCGAGGTGCAGGTAAATGAGCTATATCACAATCCATCATCATCTCAACTACTAACTATCATACTCACCTGGCTGTCCACAGTGCCGGAGCATAATAAATGCAACCATACTCAGAATTATAAAATATAATTGGCATACGACATGGCAATTCAATTATGAAATCAATTTAATTCATAGACCATTCAATTCACGTTTCTGGGGAAAAACGGCAGTCATATATGTATATATACTGAAAACAAAAGCCCACTCACCTGGAGTCCACGCTACAACCCCCTAGCACGACTCTCGAGATATCCCAAATGATCACCGCCTAGCATAAATTTCAATTCATGTCTCAGAATTCGTACTGAGAGAATATGCAATTTATATAAAACGAATCCCTACGAATTTGATCCGGAAGATCCGTATCACGAATCTTCGATCCGTCACTTCCAATAATGTACATTAAACTTCTAGAACAATACCCCAAAGTTTCTTTACGATCCAACAGTTGGATCTTCGCCAATTGCCAAAACCAAGTGGCGGTTAACATTTTATTTACAAACTTACAATTCCAATTCGGGAAGATCCGTACGACGGATTCCCGATCTGTAAATTCCTACATTCCTCAAATATTACATACTGCCACATACTAAAGTTTGGTGACGATCCAACGGTCAGATCGTCGATTCATATTTTGACCTATTCCATAACCGTAACGAATTTAGGTCCTAACGATCAATCTACGTCAATCCATCATCAAAACTAATATCAAGGCATTGAATAATGCCTAAAAACATCATTGGCGGCCCTCGGGCCACGCGCCGCCGTGGGTGGCGGTTGGCCGCCCCCGAGTCGCCGGAAAATTCAACATTCACTAAAAATTCTCAAAATCTCCAGAATTAAAGATCTCAATGAGTAGAACAACTTTCATACCTGTGAGAAAGTCCAATTTGGCCTCGAAGACCTCCAATTTTGCTACACCCGCCAAGAACCCTAGAAATAGGGTGTTCTCAATCCGTCCTCAAATCAACTCCGCTGTCCCAACCAATACTTGGGCTTTGTTATAGGCCTCAAGAGGATGCCATGGGTGGTGGAAATTGAAAGAAATTGCTTCGGGATTGGGTGATTCGAAGCCAAGGCCACCGCACCCTTTTCTTGCGGTTTTACCCAAATTCAAGGCCAATTTCTCTCAAATTTGGGGTGGAATGGGTAGAGGGAAGGTTATAGAGAGGTTTCTAAGTGATAGATGAGGGTGTCTCGTCGAAAAAATGGGTGAATTTCACCGGAATTCATGGAATGGGTCGCGGGTCAAAGAGGGAACCCACGGGTTTCTCTCCTTTTCTCCTCCCTCATTTCCTTCCTTACTCTCTTCCCTCATTGGTCACACACACACACACACACCCTCCTTTTCTCTCCTTGCTAAACCATCCCAGCCGCCCATCTCAAATTCTTTTAAATATGGGCCATACATTTGGCCCTTCAACTTTCTGGAATTTTCCAAACAATTTCAGAAAGTATCAATTTTGCCCTTGACTTCAAACGTTAATAACTTCTTCGTTATAACTCCAAATTCGGATCCGTTTGCGCCTACGCGTCCATAGCGACGAATACTATAAGAATATGCTAAGAAAACGAATCTTAGGTGTCACTACGAGGCAGTCAACACTAATCGAAGTATGTGCCTCGAAGGGCATTTTTTGTAAACTCACTTATTAAAAATTATAAAAATCATAATTTTTAGGGACGGGTTGTCACAGAAAGACTCTCAGTACTATTTATTTTAACGAAAAACCACATTTTTACACTAAATAGTCAATTCTAGTACTATTCACTTTATCCTTTATTTTGTCCTTGTCGTTAAAACTCAAAGTTTTCAAGCCATTTTCATTAGTTTTTCTTTAATAAAAAGGCTCTTTTTATTTAAAGATTTATTTTTTGGACAATATCATCATACAGAATTCAACAATCAATATTCAAACTTGATTGAAATCAACATCTCTGACACACCACGACCCGGGATATCCACCTAGACACCCAAATTGAGTTGTGCTGGCCGACACTCTGAAGGTGACGAAGTCACGAAGTGATGGTGATGTGGAAAGTGCTACTAATTTAAACCTAAAGAAACTAATTCTAGAGTGCGTATGTGAGCGGGACCAACTCATTTCACACAAGTGATTTACAGAGCATAAGTAAATTGTAGTAATAATAGTAAGAACATTTATACCGAAAGAAAAAGTCTCCATACACGATAACTTTTACCAGCAATCCTCATCGTCACAAAATCTCTGTCACTAAAATCTTGGAGGGGCAAAAAACAAGAGTGAGTGAGCCTGAAAATAAAGTTTTGTAAAACCTTTTTGAAAAGTGTAATCCATCGCTGTAAAACAAGTATATAGTTTCCCGAAAATATCATAATAATAGCATGTAGTAGGTACCATGCAACACAAGTGAGTTAAAGGATGTAGGGCACAACAAGGTATCTCAACCTCAAATCCCAATTCGTTATTACAAGAAATCAATGCTCATTAATTTATGTAGGCACACAAGTCCATTGCAGAGATATTCAAACAATGGAACAGGCTAGGTGTAGGTTTTACATTTTGGTACTACATCACGTAAGCTACGCTAGTCGCATCACATACGAGTCCAAGCACACAAAAGGACAAGCTAACACCTAACTCTGGATCTAAAGCAAATGTAAACAGTGCAAGTGAACTTTACGTGAAGCTGGTCATTGGCCCAGGACAATACAAATAACTAATAGACACCAGGCAAACATGTAAAAATGAGCATATAAAACACAAGGATGTCATGCCATAAATTTATGCTCACAAATAAAATTATAAACAAAAAGTGTGTGAAAGTCTATTTGTAAAACTAAACACGGCATGTCACATCACAATATATAAAAGTAAATGTCAGGGAAAAATCACATATTCGTCGGAAATTTGGGAAGAAATTCAAATGCTCCGTTCAGTGCTACTAAAGCCAAAAGTTGGCTCGTGCTCGTCGGAAAATGACCAAAAAGTGACGACCTGAGTTGGAGTCCTCTTTTTTCATCGATTTCAAAGTGCATTCGAGCATGCAAGCTCAAACCTGTGGCCTAAGGGTTATAGATAGTTGTTCTACATCTACAAACTTGACCATACCAATAAGATTTGGTTGGGATTAGCTTGGAAAAATCCTACAGCTCGTCAGAAAACATAGTGCATAAGGAAAAAGCTAAATGATATGTTTAAAAGCCATATGCATGTCAAGGAATCGTTTGAACAACTTGAGGAAAGCTCACAAAGTGAAGAAATCGAAGCTTGCCAAGATAGAGATGGTTTGAACCGTCGGGTTCCATTGAGATACGAAACGAAACATCGTATATTCCTCGAGCTAGGCACGGCAATAAGATTTTGAACGAGTTGTAGAGCGTCCTAGGTACTTTTTGGGAGAGTTTTGGAAGTGTTGGTGGTGATAAGAGATGGTGTGGTGTCGGTTTGATGGTGTTTTGGCATGTCACCAAGAGGGAGAGGCTGAAGATAGAGTTATGAGAGATAGAGAGTCTGAGAGGTGTGGGAGAGAGTTGAGAGTTGTGAGGTTGAGTGAATTGAGTGGAATGAGAAAGAGTGACATGAGGGTTAATGTGGAAAAGAGTGTGTGAGAGTAATGATGACAATTACGGTTGAGTGAATTGTTAGACCATTTCCAACCCTAGGGGATAAAGCTTAAAAATTTAAGCCATAAAATTTTAAGCCAAACTCGTAAACTGCTATTCTCTTCCAACTCTTATGGCTTAAAAGTTTAGCCCGGATTATTAAATAATGATTTTAGCCTTTTTTTGGGTAACTTTTTTGAAAATAAAATTTATATAGATTATCCTAATTTATTTTTATGAACATTTTAATCTAAACATATTCACATTCCAATAATGTAAATATATCGTTTCCACGAGGGAGAAAAAAAAATAAAGTTCCTAAATTTGCAGTCGTACCCCCATGCATTATAAAACTTTCGGTAACATGCTACTTAGTACTATGGCTTAGTGGTATTCCTTTTCACTTTTAAGTAAGAGGTCTTATGTTCGATTCTTGCAAAGGCGAAGTTGAACCATAATATTCTAGCAAGCTGATTGTAAGGCTTAGCCCACTCCCCCACCTCCTTAGTGTGAATACTATCGTTTGTTCAAAACTTTTGGTAACATCTCGGTCTAGTGGTATTCCTCTTCACTTGTAAGTGGGAATTCTTAGGTTTAATTATCACCAAAGGCGAATTTGAATCAAATTATTACTAGCCAGTGTGAAACTTAGCCTACTTCCCACCACGTAATATTATTTGTTAAAAAAAAAAGTAACATCTCAAACACAAAATCTAAGGCCATCTCTAACTGATTAGGCCAAAAAGCTATAAGACCGAAAATAGCTCGAAATGACACAAAAATCGTCTCCAACTAAGGGTTAGGCTAAATGGCTCGTGGCCCCACATGCCAAAAAAGGATAAAAGAGTCAACCAGCTGGCCTAACCCAGCCAACCGGGCGAGCCAAATGTTTGAAACCAACGGCTAGTTACTGACGTCAACTAGCCATTATATATGTCAGATGAGATGGAAAGAGAGGTGGTTGCTCATTCGCAGAGGGAGTAAGGGACCAAGGAGTGCCTGGGCCCATCTTCACTTATATATATTAGGGAATTATGTGTGCTTCTTTTCCTTGAAGAGTTGAAGTCCTGCTTTCCAAAAGCTTCAAACATAACTACAATGGCTCATCTCACAATTAACTTTAGTATTTTACTTATTTCCCTAACACAAATTAATAGCATTTAAATCAAAGCAATATTTCGCCTCTTTGAATAGAAATCGTTCAATTTTCATTATAAACTCTTTAACAGTGTTGTCAAGTTCTAGAGCTATTCCCTTTTTCTTGTTGAAATCTCATACATTTTAATTGTCATCCCAAATTCAAACTATATTCAACAAATAAGTTTTAAATTTCTTTAGTTCTCTATTGTTTCTTCTTTATTCTACATAATACATGAGAGTTATGGTTTGTAAAGTTTTTATTGACCTCATTGAATTTAATAGTATAGGCGACAAAGTTATAAATATAATACAATGATTTTAAAACATAAAAACTCATCACGGGCAATTATAATTTTTGTGAATATGTAATATTATCTATGCGGACATTTGATTACTTTCAATATATAATTAACATGATGTTTAGTAAATTTGTAAATACTATACTTTAAATTAAACTAAATTAAATTAAAATTAAAAAAATTAAAAAAAAAACCCTTTGTGAGAGGCCCTTCCTCACTAAAAAGTCTAGCTTTGCCACTGTGGTTGCTTGATTGGGTGGGAGGGAAAAAAGAAGATGAACAACTTCTTTTTTTTAGATTTTTTTTTTCTTAATTTGTTTTTGTCCACATGGTCTTCGTCTTGTCTTTTTTATTTAAGTGTTTTTTTAACAAACAATATTGTTTACACTACAAAGAGGGGGTGACTTAGCTTCACAATGAGCTAGTAACAATGTGGTTCGAACTCACTTTTTTTTAAAAGTATTTAATGAATTTTAATTTTTATATATTTATAAAGTTTTTATGTATTAGTTTCAAGTAATTGATAAAGGTAAATTAGTACAGTTATAATCCAAATTTTGACCGAATGGGTTACATGAAAGTAAATTAAAACTTGAGGGGTCGTATGTGTAATGTTTCAAATGTGAGGGAGCTTTGTGAAAACTCAATAAACCTCAATGAGTGTTTAGTGTGACTAACTCGACGTTATTGCTTGATAGGTGTGTGGTTACAAAAATAATTTTTGACTTAGTTATTTTTATTGAAATTTGTAAGGACACAAAAAATTGCATTAATAGTAGATCAAGTCGATTTTTAATATGTAACTATTGAGAAAAGAGAGACATTAGTCTGAAATCGTGAATCGAACTGAAGAATCAACATTATGACACTCTCAACATTAGAGCAAGTCCAACGGGGACTTTTGCTCGGGGGACAGTGGACCAAACAGGGCCACATAGCTCGTGTAGGAGGATCCAGCGTGTGCAGCCCGAGGGACAGTAGAGGCCCGAGGGACAGGCCCGTGAGGAATTGACAGCCCGAGCCACCCAGTGGGTTTGACGTCAGGGATGACGTCATCCTGGCGTCAACCCAATTTTAAAAAAAAAATTTGTCAGGTGCGTGCCCCTCACCCGTAAGTGGGGGCGCGTCAGCCGATAACTTTTCAGAAAATTGGGCCCGCGCGTAGTCTGCCAAAGTTACAGTTGGGAAGCCACGTGCCTTCCCACGGTCCGTTCGATCTCAACGGCTCTTTAAATTGGACCGTCCGATTTGCAACGGTAATAAAAATAAAAAAATCTTATTTAATATCAACCGTTGGATCTCAGATCAACGATTGATATTATTCTGCTTTATAAATTAAAAAAATAGTTTTAAATTCAGAAATGTTACCGTTGTGACACGTGGCACAATCTGGAGTGTTGGAATTCAATTTTTTTAAAATCCAACGGCAGAGATTAATTAGTTGAATAAAAAAATTGTAAAAAATTGTAAAAATCCGAAAAAAAATGTTAAAAATTAAAAAAAAATTACTTTTCTATAAATACCTTGTCATTATCATCTACTTTACACCACAATTCCATATTTTCTCAACTATTTTGAACCACATTCCTATCTTTCTCTCAAAGTTTGAATCCAATTTTTTTCAAACAAAATGACTATTGCTGCAGGTACGAATTGGACGCTTCTTGAAGATGTTGCGTTGTGTGCTAGCTAGGTTAAAATTACTCATGATTCGCTTTCGGGTAATGAGATGCAGTTGCAAGAAATGTGGAGTCTTATTCATACTGCTTATCTTGAGAAAATGGGTGGGCAAAGAACCAAAGATTCGCTGTTCAGTCGTTGGAAATTACTTAATACATCGTTTAGTACGTGGAGAGACGCTTTGACACACGCTAGTTCTAATCTTTGAAGTGGGGAAAATTTAGTGGATCAGGTAACAATATATTATTTATTTGTTTGTATTATTTAATTGTTAGCTACTTTTATTATAATTATTTGTTACCTACTTTCATTATAATTATTTCTTTGTATAATTTATCTGTTAGCTACTTTCATTATAATTATTTGTTTGTATTATTTATTTGTTACCTATTTTTGTTATAATTATTTGTTCGTATTATTTATTTGTTACCTATTTTCATTATAATTATTTATTCTCCCGCATTGTATAGGAACTTCAAGCACAAGCTTGGTATTGGGCAAGGACATTGAGATCATTTTGAGCTCTCGGAACCCTGAAAAAGGCGTGCCAAATCCATGTATCAAAAGATGCCATTGCCTCCAAAATGATACTTTTTTTATCCTTTTCTATCCCCATAAGCGCCTTGTCATGCACTTGGACAGTTTTTCCAAGTACAGTGCATACAATCAATGCTTCCAATCATCCCTAGAAAACCTTGCATCTCGCCATTCTTCGGAAGCCTTTCCAAGTCCATATAAGTAGGTCTCCAGAGGTACTCTGCGGTGCAGATAGATTCAATTGCCGAACAAAGCCTTATCAAGGACTCAAGAATGGTTGATTTTCCCATCCTCGTTATCTTGTCCACTTGGTCTGCAGCTACTCCATATGCAAGCATCCGCAAGGCAGCAGTAATTTTTTGCTCAGGCAAGAGACCCATAGCACCAAAAGCATCCAGCTTTTGCACAAAGTAAGAATCATGGTTGCAAACAGCGCCCATGATTTTGTTGAACAAATGTTCCATTCCAAAACGATGTCGGAATTACGTATCAGGGAATGCACTGTTACAGACAAAATAATCGTCCAAGAGCTCCTGACCTCGTCGTTGCCTGTTTCTATCAATGTTTACAGCACGGTTGGGCCTGCAGATCTGAACCACATCTTGGATGACTCGACGAGAATGTGAGGCTCCTGCCATTCTTGATTCATCTTCTCTCCATCTACGCTCATCATCCTCTTGCATCTCATTTTGGGTCCAATCCCCAGCATTGAACATTCCTTTTTATTGGTTAAACAATTCTTCCTCTTCTTGATCGATTTCCCACATCATCTTTGAAGAAGAAGAAGACATTGGTGAAGAGGGAAGCAGAAACTATGAATAATGATAGGGATTTTGGTGAAGAATGAACAGAAACTATGAATAATGATAGAGATCTTGAGAAAATTGGTGTGAGATTTCTGAGGATGGATGGTGGATTATATGGAGGATTCAGAAAGGATTAGGTTGTAGATAATGTCATGTGGCATGCCGTCATTCATTAAAAATATGGTGGAAATCTATCCTCAAATATTGTAATCGGATTGTGACACGTGGCACGACGTAATTGGTTACAAATCTTATCAGAAATTCATCACCAATAATTGTCTTTTCAGATAATGACACGTAGCGCAACGACAACGATTAAAAATCTTATCAGAAATCCATCACCAATAATTGTCTTTGCGGATAATGACACGTGGCGCAACGAGAACGATTAAAAATCTTATCCGAAATTACAAATAAAATTATTTTGAATTATTTTATAAATAAAAAAATACAAATATTTTATTGCTATTGGTTTTTCGGATAATGACACATGGCTCAACGAGAACGATTAAAAATCTTATCCGAAATTACAAATAAAATTATTATGTATTATTTTATAAATAAAAAAATACTAATATTTTATTGTTAATTGTCAGTGCTATTCAAGTGCAGGAGTGGAGATGCAAAAGGCAATTGCTAGAGGAATGTACTGTTCATTAAGGGCAGTTACTGTTCACTAAGTGGATTAAATAGTAAATAGCCTGAGTGGAGGGCTTATACACTGGAGTTGCTCTTACACGAAGAATTCGCATTTGATACGATTTTCGGGGCACGATCCAGTTCAGTATTTATTGCTCAAACTATGGGTGGTTCGGTATGGGATCCCATACCGAAACACTTGTCCCGATTCCCAAACCGAAATTTTCGGGAATCTCAATTTCAATACTAATCCCAAACCAAATTTTCGGGAATCCCGAAATAGTTTCGGGATTTCGGAACAAATCGAGAATCCCGAAATGGTTTTGGGCTTTTGGGCTTTTGGGCTTTTGGACTAAAATTTGACATATTATGCTTTTGGGCTAAAATTCAACATTTTATATTGAAAAAGTGACATATAGATAGGCTCAATCTGCCAAATCAGCAGTACATGTACATTACATCTCGGATTTAATCCATATAGGATGTTTATACAGTCATTCATAACGGTAAATATGGAGAAGCTGGACAAGGCTAAAAAGGAGATGAATCCTACTCGGTTGAGGCAAACAGAATTACCTTGTCCTTGATGTCCTTGTGGCATTGGTTTGTACACCTTCTCTGTTAACAATAACACACCAACAAAACAACATTTGAAATATCATCAGTAATATTGTCTGCCTAATACCCCAAGTAATTCTCATTAAAAGACAAAAAAAATTTATCTTGCTTAAACTTTGATCAATATTGGTAAATATAGGTCGCTAATGTGACATCCATTTTATTAATAATGGCTTCCTACTAGAAGAGAATAATCTCCATATATGCTAAGAACCGTCCAGTTCACAACAAAAAAAAGGTAAGGAAGAATGGACTCTTTCACTCAATCCTTGAACTGGTTAGACATGCATGAATAAATGGATGACATAGATTAATTTGAAACAATCCAACGATTCAAATTAACCCTAACTATAATTAAAAAAATAATATATATATTATTATCTATGTAAATATATATATATATATATAATAATTAAAAATATATATTTTCAGTTCGGTATGGGAATACCGGAATATTGGAAAGGCAATCCCAATTCCCATACTGAAATTTCGGTATTTTTTCGGTATGAGAATACCAAAATTTTGAGAAAATTGGTTTGGGATATTTTTTGTTTGAGATCGGTATTTTTTTTGTTTGGTTTGAGAATTTTTTCCACCCCCAGCTCAAACTATGGATCGAATATATGGTTCGATTCGATTCTTAAAACCACGTACATAAATAAAAAAATTATATTTCCCATTTCCTTCATATTGGGCCGTGACGGGCCCACGTCTACACAGCCTAGTAATCTCCAGTCTTCTTCACCAACAGATGTGCAGCTTTTCAGACCCAGGTAAACGCTTCGGTTCCCCGAAGGGCCATAACTTTGGCATCGAAGCCTCCCTTTCTTGTTTATCTCCCTCGTTGCGCTGGTGATACATAAATTCTGTGCTACCTCTCTCAGTCACCAAACTGATTTTCCTCCGTGCTCCAGGCTCCAGAGGATAATAATTTCACAGCCTTTGGTTTTATGGGTAAGATTTTAAAAGAAAAAATTGATTTGCTTTTCCAACAGCTATATCGTTAAGGCTTTTTATTTTTTATTTTTGGTGTGAATTTCGTTAAGATTTTTGAATTTGAAATCTTTGTGTGTATATATTAAGCAATGGACTGTATGTCGTAAATACTCTCTTTTGGTGTGATTATATTTTAATCCCTCTTCACTTAGCTGTTAATGAATTAATGTATTTGAGAATTAATGAATCATATTCATATCATGTGCAGTACTGTGTTAGGAATGTTAACCTAACTTAAATGTTTGTAATTGTATCTTTACCAGGTCATCCAACATGCTATATAAATATTAAATCGGATAGGGAAAAACATAAATATTAAACTTTGCAGTAATGGTAATGATTTTACACAACACAGTGACTGAGAAAGCAAAATCAATTCTAAGAGTTATCAATGTAATTTGGGGCACCAAACAACCCATAACATGGTAATGATTTTGCTAACTTTGAATTCTTCGCATAGGACATACGCTTGGAGTAAAAGGTTTACCTTGTGTTATTGTTTGTTCAACTTTCTGTTGCATTAAACATTCAATCTTGGAACACTTTTACCTCAAAAACCACATGAAATGCTGATTCTTCGTGTATTGTTGGAGAGTGTATTAACTGGTGGTGTGAAAAATTACTAACTAGCTCACATTCTAGATGGAAGATAGAATAAATAGGCATTGTGTGAATGAGTAAGATTTTAATTTCTGCTAAATTAAATTTAAATGTGAGAGTGGTAAATATAGAATCACAGTTCTATTCGAGGTTGTTTCGTGATAATACAATTTGAACCTAAAAATATAGGGTAATGCTAGAGAGACTAAATTTGGAGACTAAATTTGCAAACTAAACGATGTTCACTAATAAGAAATAAGCATGTTAATCAACACTTATGTAACAACCCACTCATCAACTTCCATGTCATTTAGTTTAAAAAATTTGGTCTACAAATTTAGTCTTCCTAGCTTACCAAAAAATATAACTTATATAACAATGACAGTCAAACTGTTACTTTGCAAAGTGCTCTTACATGAGCTCCGTTTGTGTTTGCAAGATACCATTATTTGGAAGTTCAGTCTTATGGGAAAAATACGAATGAAACTTGTGAAGACTAGGTGTCAATAGATGTTGTAATATTAAAGAAGGGATTATGGATAGAATACATTTCAAATGGATTTGATGTAACCATATACCAGGAATCAGTTAAATCTGCATCTCCTTTATTGTTAACCGAATCCCTATATTTGAACTTTGAAGTCATTCCTTCCAAGTGGGTCCAGAAGTGTAAATTGGTATGAATGTGGAAGAAATTTGAAAGAAAAAAGAATTCAGTATTGTATATAGGGTACCCTGGCTGTCCATTGTCCAAAAAGAAAGATTTGACTATAGAAATTCTGTGTATCTGGTCGTTAGTACTCAGTTGAAGGTTGGTCTTCGGTTGGTGTTTGAGATATGTTGTTGTTTCACCTATCAATGAATCTTGGTTTCATCCATCATAAAGTGATATGTTATACTGTACTTTGTGAAGAAGTTGATGATGGGTGGAACTTTCATCCATTTCCTACTCTGTATACGGCTGTGTATCAAATCTGTATGTGGTTGCTGCTTTAATATCTAAACAATTTATATTCTTTTAGTATAGAATTGGAATGATTTTGGGCTTTTTGAGTTTTTGGTCATTCTGGAAACAATAAAGTTCAAATCAGAACTTTTCAGTTGTTAATATGATTTGAGTGTTGAAGCATCTCTATTGGTCCTAGTGCACAAATGAATTTTGTGGATGAGGATGCTTCTGGCTCTGGAGACGATGCAAATATTGTATGTGAATAAGGGAAAATCAAATTGCACAACACAAATTTGAGTCTGTTTATTTCAATTACTCAAATTCCTCCTCCTCGTCCTAGTGGATCCATTACTGGGAATTTCAATTTCAATTTGGTTAGGTCTTTGATTTCTCATGGATTCGCAGAATTATTCACTTCTCTCATTGCTTTCATGGCTATGGCTACCACTAGAAATAACAGTAAAGAAGTTTCACCTTCATCCCTAGGCTCTGAATGTCATTAATTTATTTATTTGATTGTTTGTTTAATTAGTTACCTTTGGTTTTTGGACTTTTAGTGCCTGGTGAAACTATGAATTGTAAATAGCAATTGCATTTTCCCAACTTCAATTAACAAGTTTCAGGTGATGACGTCCAAAAATATGAAGAGTGTGGACTTCCCAGTCCAATAATTTGAAGTCATCATCTTTTTAGGTCCTCCTTTGACAATTAGCCTTGCAAAAATTAGCCAAATCTCAACTTGCTTAGTGATTTAATAAACAATTTCAGTTAAGGCTGATCCTTTGCAGAGGATGATCCTTGAAAACCTGAACTGATGGCCGGTTAGAACTATTGAACTTATTGTAGGGGTAGTGCAGTTGGGGGAAGATTTTACACTTCTCTTAAAATGTGGACATCCTCTTTTCTTCCTGCCTGGAACTTGAGTACCTCTAGGTCTGGAGATAATTTGACAATAAAGTTTTCATTTGATAAAAACGAAAAATCAGAATTTGAATCTCTCCTTTTGTTTTTCCAGATTAAAGTTCCTCAACTTGCTTTGGTGGAGTTAGGGTTTACTAAGAGGTCTGACGATTATGTTTGCTTCTCAAGTATCAAGAATTGGAGTTTTGATACTGAAACAGCTCTCCAGAGGTATGCACTAAAATATTTTATTTAGCTAATGCCTGTTTGAAGCTCACCTTGTTAAAAGCCAAACTGTTTTTTCTAAAGTATTTTCTACTCGCTTTGATGTTATTCTGTGATCATTCTCAAAACGTTTCCCAATATCATGCTTCTTTTGCAAACTGCAGGCAAATCCGCGTCTATAACCAGAGCAGGATATACTAGTAAATCTTACAGACATTACTTGCAACCTCTGGTCAGTTACCACCTCCAATATAAATTAATATCCTATGAGTGATCACTTCACTTGAACAGCTATTGGTGAAACCTTTTTTTTTTTTTTGCAGTAATCGTCCTGTGTGCTTAATTTTTATGTTTATCTTTGTCTGTACTCATGTTGGGCAGAAGAAACCAAGCAATCAAAGAAACCATTAATGAATTTCCACCAATGAATTGATCTGGATCTTATTTTTCTAGTGACCACTTTCATCTTCAAATAATGGGGTACTTGTACTAGTTGGTATGATCTGCAAGGTCTTGTCCTATGAGAATTATTGGGTAGGAAAGGAGAGCCGTTAACCATATGGGTGCATTTGTTGCACCGGACTATCTCGGATTGGATTAGCTTAAATTGAAGCATAAAGGGGGTTGGGATAAACGGTGCAGGATGGTTGGGGGCGGGATCATGTGTGATTGGCTCAAAGGTGGGAGATGGGGAAGGGTCTGCAATCAAGGAGTCTGGACTGGGTTTTATGTGTTCTGGGTTTGATTTGTGCTCGTATGCTGTTTTCTTTCTAGTCCGGCTTATTATGGAGCTTTTACTGGGGATTGCTTAGCGTGATTTAGTGAGGCGCGGAGTCTAGGCGAGTCCGGGTTAGTCTCATTTAAGTTAGTCCTTGGTCGTACCAAACTAGCAAGTCCATTCCTCCCTAAGAAGGTGAAACAAACGGGGCCTTTATGATTTCTTCTTTCATTTCTTGGTGGTGCTATATTAGAACCATTGCTTCACTCTGACCTTTGAGAAGCCCAACTTGAATTAGCTACTACCTATGCTCATTCTTTTCTGCTTAATTTCAAAGTGCACATTATTCTTTGTTATATGGTATAGAATGAGTTATTCTTGTATATCTAGGATAGCAGGATGTCATGCCTTGGGAGTATTGAAGATGAAATGGACCGAGTTCATTCCAATTTAGGGGCATGTTTACTTACTTTTTAAGGTATGAGAACAATAAGAGACTAGTATGGGAAGGATATCCAATGGTCCAGATAGGGGATAAACAAGCCCCCCTTGGTAAGGATACCTGGTTAAAATTGGGTACTGAATTCATAATTTCAAAGTGGGGCCCACTTACTTTTTAATTCCTTGTGTGTTAGAAAATGCAGGATATGTCAGGAATAGGAATGATACACATACCTTGCATTCTCATTCTAGTAAGTAAACATGCCATAGGTCTTATTTGTAGTATGGTCCTATCAAAGGAGTGAAGCAGTCATGTTTTCTTCTAACACTAAACTTAGGTCAGCATTTACGAAGAATGGAGATAAAACAAAACCAGTTTAATAATATACATTTGGCAAGCAGTTTGGGAAATGTCAGAACTGTATTTTAAATCTAAGTGAAGGCATATATGTCCTTCAAATTGTTTGTAGTATTTTAAGTGTTTTATGAAGAAGTTGGGACTTGTAACTATACTTGTAAATATATTTGAAGGATGAAGGATGATTATTATGAAGTTTTGAGTAGTTTTAAATTTATGTATTTATTTAGAATGAGCTTGCATAGATGCGTTCGCATTTTTATTCTCATTTAGAGTCTTATGAACAGTTTGATCAACAATCTGAAACTAAGTTGTTGCGAGGAACCATCTTTGAGAAGCATCGTCTTTTTTCTACCAGTAGTGCCAGCCATTCTTCGAATGAAGGGATTGAGCAGAAAGAAAAGTAAGTTCTTTGCGGTCGAACGGTTCAAAAATTATAATTAGTAATAATGATAGAAGATGCGAGTCTGAGAAGCAATATAATAGTAGGAGAACAAAGTCAAATGAACTTGCATGCATGATTTAAACATAAATCTCCGCATTTTTTTGTGCGAAATTTGTTGCAGTGGTTTATCTTCACCTCATGGCCCTAATTTTCCTTTGAGTGAGATCTGCAGTAAGATTATTATGTTGTTTCTTCACACACAGATGAACTATTTGCAGGATATCTGTGACATTTGTTGATAAGGATGGAGAGGAAAAACATGTCAAGGTTCCTACTGGAATGTCTATGCTTGAAGCTGCCCATGAAAATGATATAGAACTTGAAGGCAAGGTTCTGATACTTATTTAATAATCTTTTTCACCTTAAACCTAAATCTGCTCCATTAATTACTGTCGTCTCCTAGATAGTTGTTCTACCGCATCATTTGTTTCAGGTTTCATAATTTTCATGCGTCTCTCTACTGATAGGACTGATAGGTGTTTGTCAAATCAGTTTGGAAAATAATTTTTTATTGCTTCAGACTGCATATTTCCTGAAAGGGGAATTTGCACAAGTACCACCTAGACTAGCAGGGGCATGTGCAGTTACCACCTTGAAAAAAATTGGCAGCAAATGTCTAAACTTCATTTTTGGTACAATCTACCACCTAGGTTGGTCGCCATCCATATGCTGCTAAATCAAGTCCTGGTGCCACACACATGAACTACTCTGAGGACAATTCGGTAAATGTCCTCTTAGAAGAAAAACAAATTAAAAAGCTGAAAGAATTCATGAACAAAGAAAAAACAAATTAAAAAAATAAAGAAATTAAAGAAGTTTTGTTTTTAAACTCCATGATCATCTGAGTTCACCCGCCATTTTAAGTACACCCCACTGTCTAATTCAAATTTCATTACTTATAAGAAAACCCAGCAATTGGCCTATAATTACCCCTATACTCTAAAGTCTAAACCATGTCTGAGTTTCAAATAGTAGACTTTTAATGCCTATTTGAACACTTGGGTAAACTCGAGTTTCAGCTTGAGGCCTGTAAATTTGAATTTGTTGAAAGAAGGTTATCCAAGTTCAATTTCAAACCTGCCATTTTAGAGTCTTCATTATTTCCTCGTTTAATAGAATCCACTTGGCCATTGTCTAGCCGGGCATTGTAGACAGTTCCATTACCTTCTTCACTTACTTGTTGTTATTGAATGACATAGGGTGGTAATGGGGGTGGGTGAGATTCCTTGAAGGGTGGTGGTCGTAGCAGTACTTTTTCAAGCAACAAGTCATTATGCTATTTTCACACTGAAAAAGGTTATAAGGGAAATGTGGGGAGAACTTTTGGTGAGTGGAGTTGAGTGGAAAACTCTTAAAGCCCTGTACGCACTGCTCAACTCCGACCTTCCCCGTCCTCAGCGCACACTTCCCCTCTACATCCCACTCCTTTATTATTTAATCATCGAGGTTTTTTTATTCTTTTGGGTTTTCTAATACAAGGGTAATATTGGAATTTTGGAACAAAATTTTGTTGAGTGTGTGCCTAAAGAAAATTATAGGGTGCTCTTAAATTTATTGAACAAATATTTGGATGGAGTTAGGTTGGAGGCGGTACATTCACACAAAGTAGAGAGTTTAGGACAGACACCTCTAAAAGTTCAAGTGGTATTTGTGAAAATTTCCCTTTCTTAAAATGGATCAGACTTGGTACCAATGACAGTCGCTGCCCTGTCAAATAATTCTTTAATCATATTTGCTGAATCTAATATTCTGTTTCTTATCTCATATCAGGAGCGTGTGAAGGTTCACTTGCCTGTTCAACATGTCATGTGATTGTGATGGTATGTTTTATATGTTTTAAGAAAGTTGCATGAAGTACGAGGAGCTAACTATAGAATAATATTGTAGGACGTGGACTATTACAGCAAATTAGAAGACCCAACTGATGAGGAAAATGATATGTTGGACTTGGCCTTTGGACTCACTGAAACGTAGGTTTTCTCCTAGAATTATTGTAATTTTTTTTTTTTTTTTTTTTTTTTTTTTTTTTGTGTGTGTGGTCAATTGGTCATGTCAAAATTATGTTTCTGCGTTGTAGGTCTCGCTTGGGTTGTCAAGTCATTGCAAAACCTGAACTTGATGGAATTCGTTTAGCAATTCCAGCTGCCACCCGAAACTTTGCCGTCGATGGCTATGTTCCAAAACCACACTAGAGATGATGCACCTGAACTTGATGGACTTTTTTAAGCTATTCCTGCTGCCACCCGAAACTTAGCGGACCATAATAACGATTTTGCAATTTTGTGGAATAGTCGACTGAGTGTAACGTGTAGCATCCTAGCTTTGTAGCTCCAGTATTTTATTGGACCAATGAGCACGACTTGAGCTCTATTTTTATTTATGGATAATGATAGGGAGATTAAAATTTTAAACTAAATTTACAAATCAAATAATATGTCACTGATAATAAATAAGTACATTGATTAACATTTAAGTAATAATTTAATCATTAACATCTACATCATTTGATTTACAAAATTTTATTTAAAATTTGGTTTTTCTAGCATTATGTTTTATTTTTTTTGTTACTGTTATTAATTATGTGCCATTTTGGTAATAATTATGGGAGGACGACCATAATAACTTGGAGACAAAAATGTGCGTTCTTTTGGGGATCAAATCGTTTGCATTCAAAACTCTTTGTACCCTTTTTATGTCATGTTCCATTTGTTGGCACTTGGTCATTTATCTCAAGGTAATATTAGAGAGACTAAAATTTTAAACTAAATGATGATGTGGTTGTTGATGATTGGATTATTACTTAAGTTTAATGTGCTTATTTTTTATTGGTTACATTTATTTTGATTAAAAAATAAAAATATTTCTAAAGCTATTAATTTACAAATAAGTTTCTCTCCTTGCAAAATGACAACTGTTCATGAATTTAGACTACATTAGTAAGAAGTACACAATAAAACATTGAATATATGAATTCGGAAAAAACTTGGTGCAAAGCACTTGGAAGGAATAAGAGAAACACCGTTAAACCAAGAGATTCTTTTTTTCTATGGTCAAACTAAGGGATTCTATTTGGTATGGTAGTGGTGACATAACTTGTGTAAGTGAAATCTCTATGGTAATTATACTAACACATTCTGAGGTTTATTGGGTTTTCACAAAATTTCTTCAAGTTGAGACAAGACACAAACACTTCCTTAGATTTTAATTTCCCTTCATAATAAGGTTCTAAAAAGTGTTAGGCGCTAGTCGGGCAGCAGGCAGGGGCCTAGTGCCTACACAGATTTGAGTAAAATAATTATATATATCATATAAATTAATTATATTTATTATATAATAGATAAATAAACATTGAGTAATACAGTATTTTTGAAAAAGATATACATATATAATGCAAAAGTATAATATAATATGGTCTTAAAAAGAAAAAATAATATAATATAGTGTTGTTTTAAAATAGAACAAATAATAAAATATTACCTGAATCATTTATATAATATATTTGTTAATAGATGAAGTTTTTTGCCTTGGGTCGGGGCCTAATTCGCTGTAGGCATTTTTTCCTGAATCAAGTAGTCGAATTTATATAATCTATTAGATAGTAGGTAATTATGAGGTTGATAGACTTTCACACAAAACTAGGCATTTTTTCCACTGAGATTGGTAGACTTGCACACAAAACTAGACATTTTTGCTACTTTCCCGATTTTCCCTTCTGCCTAATCTCAATCAGTCACCTCGACTTCTCAGTTTAACCCTCTATCTTCTTCTCTTCTGAAAAACAACAAATCAAAACAAGTCCTTCCCTCTAACCCTCTATCTCTCCTCTACACATCTCCCTCTATCACTCTCTCTAAGCCACCACAGTAATTCTTCGTTTTCATGCACAGAAGTTCTGGGAAAAAGGCGGAGCCGCGCCGACTTTGAGTTTTGATTATGTGCGATGCGGTTCTACTCCTCCATCATGTTGTCAATGTCCTCGCCGGTGGTGATAGAGATCAACAGGTCGACTAGCACCGACTTTGGGTTTGCAGTTTGCACAGACGCAAAGCGAAGAGACGAGGAACGACTAGCACCGCCTAGGGCCGCCTAGTCAGCTGCCTACACCCTCTTTGATTTATTGAACGTTTTGTCCAAAATCGCCACGGAAGCCCACCGCCCAGCGCCGCCTAGGCCGTTTTTAGAATGCTGCTTCATCTAACTCTTGAGTCAAAAAAATTCTTATAAATCTACTAATTTATCCTTATCAACTAGTTAAAACTAATAAAGAAAAACTTTATAATTATATATTTAAAAAATTATAAATAACACTTGGAAAAGGGCAAGAAGAAGATTGGGTGGACAAAAACAAATTAAGAAAAAAAATATTATTACTTTGAAAATAATATTTTATTAAAAATGGAGATGATGATAAAGCAAACAGCAAGGCAACTTATTTCTAGAGGCGATTATTTTTATTTTCCATTATTAGGGTTTAGAGAGAGGACTTGGAATTGCCTAATTCGGCAATTCCAATGGACCAAAAAATCAACAAAATTGAGCAAAAAAATAAGGGTAAATTACACCATAGCCCTTCAGGTTTGAAGTCTATTACAACCTCATACAACATCTTTAAAACATTTCACTTTCATACCTTAAGTACTATTTTATTTCAATTTCATACAGCCGTTACATTTTCCATCCATTGAACTGTTAAGTGCTGACGTGACCGCCACATATATGCCACGTGGCTGCCAAATGTCTGCCACGTGGCAAATAAAAATAATTTTTTATTTAAAAAACCTAAATTTTCTCAACCAAAAAAAAAATTGGGTAAATTACACCATACCCCCTCAGGTTTGAGGTCTATTACAACTTCATACAACATCTTTAAAATATTTCACTTTCATACATCCAGTACCATTTTATTTCAAAATAACATCTCCGTTAGATTTTCCATCTTTTGGTCTATTAAATGTTGACGTGGCTGCCACATTTGTGCTGATGTGGCTGCCACGTGACAATTTTTTTTTAATATTTTTAAAAACCTGAATCTTCTTAAAAAAATATTTTTTAAAAAAAACCTGAAATCGTCTTCCCCGACTCACCCCTTCTTCTATCCATCATCACCCCCCCCACCCTAAAAAATCCCACCCGAGCCACCCCTTTCTCCCATCCCCCATCACCCACCCCCAAAAATTCCACCTGAGATTAGATGGATCTACTACAAAATGGTACTGGATGTATGAAAGTGAAATGTTTTAAAGATGTTGTATGGAGTTGTAATAGACCTCAAACTTGAGGGGGTATGGTGTAATTTACCCAATTTTTTTTTTTTTGGTTGAGAAAATTTGGGATTTTTAAATTAAAAAAAATAAAAAAATTATTTTTATTTGCCACGTGGCAAACATTTGGCAGCCACGTGGCATATATGTGGCGGCCACGTCAGCACTTAACGGTTCAATGGATGGAAAATGTAACGGCTGTATGAAATTGAAATAAAATAGTACTTGAGGTATGAAAGTGAAATGTTTTAAAGATGTTGTATGGGGTTGTAATAGACCTCAAACTTGAGGGGCTATGGTGTAATTTACCCAAAAAATAAAGATCCAGCAAATTGAGTTATCCTGTAGGGCTGTAGAATTAAACCACGGGCTAGAAGCTGGGCGTCAAAAAAATTTAACAGAGGAAGAAGAAAGAGATGGTTTCTTCTTCATAAAAAATTAACTAAAGTTTGAAAATATTTTATTAAAAAATAGACGACGATCAAATTCTGGCGCGATTCGATTGTTGTCCATTTCTATTCCACTATGGCAATTGGATTGGGTTCATTAGGGTTTTTTGTTTAGAAGAAACGTGAAGTTTGGAGTGGTTTTAAGAGAGGTTACCTGCCACCGTGACACTACTGATGCGTATTTGTCTTTTTCTCTCTCTCTCTCATGAATTAAGCTACTTCACTGACCTTGGACAGTGTTTTTTAACGCTGTCGATGCTGATGTGCCACCCACATAATATTTGAGGACTAATTTTATCTTAATTATTATTGTTAATCCGATTTTGTTTATGTAAAATTATAAGCATTTTACGCATGGTAAGAGATGGAGATATTGTTTTTTGGTTTGTTCAAAGTTTGAATGGGTGGTGGTGGTGGTGGTGGTGATGGAGAAAAAAGGAGATGGAGATGGAGGCGGTTGCTCACTAGCGGTGGGAGTAAGGGACTAGGGAGTGCCTAGCCCCATCTTGACTTATATATATTAGGTAATTATGCGTGTTTCTTTTGCTTGAAGAGTTGAAGTCCTGCTTTCCAAAAGCTTCAAACATAACTACAGCGGCTCATCTTACAATTAACTTTAGTATTTTACTTATTTTCCTAACACAAATTAATAGCATTTAAATCAAATCAATAATTCGCCTTTCTTTGAATAGAAATCGTTCGAATTTTATTATAAACTCTTTAATGGTGTTGTCATGTTCCAGAGCTCTTCCCTTTTTTTCTTGTTGAAATCTCATACATTTTAATTGTCCTCCCAAATTCAAAAACTGTATTCAACAAATAAGTTTTAACTTTCTTTGGTTCTCTATTGTTTCTTCTTTATTCTACACAATACATGCGAGTTACGGTTTGTAAAGTTTTTATTGACCTCAATGAATTTAATAGTATAGACAACGAAGTTATACATATAATACAACGATTTTAAAACGTAAAAACTCGTCACGGGCAATTATAATTTTTGTGAATATGTAATATTATCTATGCATGTTATGTTGAACATTTGATTACTTTTCATATATATAATGGGTATATCTCAGTTTACTACCCTCATGTTTCGTGGTTTTCAACATTTAGTACATAATTTTTTTTTCGTCTCAGAGTCATACCTAAAGTGTAAATTTTGGGACAATCTCATACATTCGTTAGTTAACTGTTAATTCTGCCATTAAATGATGACGTGACGCCCACATGGACAATGACTTGGTTCCACATGTCATAAAAAAAATTAAACTATTAAAATAATTAATTAAATAAAAGTTAAAATATATATATATATATATATTCCCCAAATCCCTTTTGTCTTCCCCACCCAAATCCCCCTCCCTTCTCCCTCTGCACCTTTGCACCGCTGCTATATGCCTTTTTCAACAGACCTTCACATCCAGGAAACCGTTTCGAATTCTCCACCATCCAATCCTCATCGCCACTCTCTTTCCCCTCCCTAACCCAACTCCATTTCTAACACTACCCCCACTCTTTTCAAAAATTCCCAACTTGTCCTCCATCCTCATTCTCTACCTCACCCTCACTCTCCTCTTCCTCCGCCTATCTTCGACCTCCCCCAAATCCTCCACTGCCTCTTTCTCCTATTCCTTCCCCTCCCCCTCTCTCCCCTCTCTCTCCTCCCTCATTCTCACTCCTCCCTGGAATTCTCCCCCTTTCGACGTCCCCAAAAGCTCAAAGTTTACCCTGCTCCACCCAATTTTGTCCTTATTATCCCAACCAAACCTCTCATTAATCTCCAACAGCTCCGAAACTCCACCGGGGACAATAGAATTGCTCTAATTTCCATTCAGGACGTTCTCCACAAGCTCCCATTTGATCCGGTCCCGGTAAACGGCGTCGTCAACGACCTAGTCGGCGAGCTGGGGATCTGGGGAAGGATGGAGGTGCAGAGGGATCTGGGGATTTGGGGATCTAGGGAAGGATGATGTGCAGAAGTCCACATGGAGAAGGATGTGCTGAGGGAGAAGGGAGGGGGATCGAGGTGGGGAAGACAAAGGGGATCTGGGGAATATATATATATTAATTATTTTAATAGTTTTTTTTAATTTTTTAATGACACGTGACATCCCGTCATTGTACACGTGTGCGCCACATCATCATTTAACGGTAGAGTTAACAATTTGACTAACGGATTTATGAGACTGTCCCAAAATTTACACTTTAGGTATGACTCTAGGACGAAAAAAATTGATGTATTAAATGTTGAAAACCACGAAACATGAGGGTAGTAAAGTGAGATATACCCATATATAATTAACATGATGTTTAATAGATTTGTAAATACTATACTTATAAAAATAAAAAGATAAAAACCTTTGTGAGAGGCCCCTACTCATTGAAAAGTCTAACTCCGCCACTGTGGTTGCTCGATTGGGTGGGAGGGAAAAAAGAAGATGAACAACTTCTTTTTTTAGATTTTTTTTTCTTAATTTGTTTTTGTTCACATGGTATTCATCTTGTCTTTTTTTTAAGTGTTTTTTTTTACAAACAATATTGTCTACATTACGGAGAGGGTGTGACTTAGCTTCACAATGAGCTAGTAATAATGTGGTTCAAATTTGCCTTTTTTAAAGTGTTTAATGAATTTAATTTTTATATAATTATAAAGTTTTTCTGTATTAGTTTCAAGTAATTGATAAAGGTAAATGAGTAAATTTATAAGCCAAATTTTGACTGAATGGGTTATATGAAAGTAAATTAAGACTTGAGAAGTGGTTTGTGTAATGTTTCAAACGTAAGGAAGTTTTGTGAAAACTCAATAAACCTCAATGAGTGTTTAGTGTGATTAACTCGAGGTTATTGCTTGATAGATGTGTGGTTACAAAAATTATTTTTGACTTAGTTATTTTTATTGAAAGTTGTAAGGATATAAAAAATTGCATTAATAGTAGATCGTGTCTGTTTTTGTTGTAATTCACAAACCATTCATTGTGGATGGCCACCCATCCCACTACCAATCCACTGTTCATCCCACTACAACTTTTGTCTATAAAACGGGTGAGAAGGAGGAGAGTATAGATACAAAAATAGACATACGACTGAAAAGAGAGAAAAGAAAGAAGGAAGAAGAGAGAAGCCACAGGGCTCACAACAGAGAGAAAGAAAAAGAGAGGAGAGAACAGAGAGTTGTCTTTATAATCTTATGATTCCAGATTATAAATGAAAGTACCACTACTGCTCCGAGGATGTACTCCAGTCACACTGACTGTAGAGGAACCTTGTAAATTTTTTGTCTTGTTTATTTATTCCACTACACACACCGTCGATTTTACAACACGTTATCAGCACAGGAAGCTCTCGTGTCAGTGGAAAGCACAACGCTACAAATCATGTTCACCTCAATCGCCTGGAATCTCACAGATAAGAAAATATTTTCATTTCATCATAAAATCTTTGTACTACTAATTTTCCTAAAGCATATATATATATATATATATATATATATATATATATATATATATATATATGTTGTTGTATGACTTTATATCATCCTTTGCAAATGAAAAAGGGTACAGACTCAAAATTCGTAGAGAATCAGACAGTCATGAAAACAGCCTCAGAACTCCAACTTGAAATACTTTCTTCTTCAAAGTTGTTCGTCCACCCAGTACCCACAAGATATCAAATTTTCAGAAAATTCTAACGGTGTGATCATCGCAGATACCTGAAATACCAAACCAGTTTCCAATTTCCGCAGAAAATTGGACATGCGCCTTATGAGTACCAAAACTCCATTTCTGTATCTCAGATCGAAATTGTTTCTTCATGAAAGTTATTCGGTATCCTCTTATCCATATCATACTAAAATTCGAACTAAATCTAACCGTTTGATCTTCTCATAAGTTATGGACAATACTCTTGACCCCATAACTTACGGAAACCGTTTCGATTTTTTTTGAAACTCACAGAGGAGAAACACCAATTGTAACTTATTGTTACTATTACTTCCTCAGTAACTAAAAGACTTAGAGTTGTGAAATAAAAATAAAAGGAATCAAACAAAAGAAAGTGGCAGACCAAAAAAAAACAAAAAGCAAAAGATGGGAACTTAATCATTATATTTTTCTGTTTTGGCATATTTACGTGAATGGTGTTGGTTTAAAGCCCTATCACAAGTTCCATTTATTTACAATGGGTAGAATTATTACCCTTTGCTTTAAAGCTTTGATATTTATGTGAATGGTGCTGAATCAATGCCATTGTCACAAGCTTTATTTACTTAAAAGCAATTTATTTACCATGGTTGGAATTACTGCATATTGCTTTAATTTATTTATTGTACTTCTTTTTGTTACGATGAGTACATACTAAACCTGAAGTTTCTTGATCAGATCAGAACCTGAAGTTTCTTGATCCTCATCACATAAAATGATTAGACCCGAAGTTCCATCATGCAAAAAGATCAGGTATGAAGTCCCTAAATCCTCAAGATCGGACATGAAGTTCCTTGATGAGTACTTTAAGTTTGAAGAGCCGAAGTGCCACAACTTAATTGTAATAAAGGCCATGAGAGTCTCAATCCATATGCTATTAAATAAGGACCAGAAGTTCCTTGATGTATGTAAATGATAATATAATACATGTTTGCTGGATAGTTTACATCTCAAAGTTTTTATGATTATTGCATGTCATTAGGCATTGATGTTGAACACCATGTTCCTCATGTTTATACTTAAAATGGTTTAGCAGAAGCATTTATTAAGCAGATGAAATTGATTACCCGCGCTCTGCTCATAAAAACAAAATTGCAAGTTTTCTATACGTAGACATGCCATTTTACCTAATTCACTATTAAGTTCGGTTGAGACCAATTTCCAACCATCAATATTTCTCAATACAACTCGTGTTTGGGCACCAGCCAAACATTACACATTTACGAGTTTTTGGCTGTGTTATTGATAGGAACATATTTATGTGACTTTATTAGTTTGTTTCATTGCATTTACTTAATTAGTTTCATCTTATTAGAATGTTTTAAGCTATTTTCGTGTGTTTGTAGGTTCTAAATAACAAAGTTAGCAAAGAAGTGCATTTTGGTGCAATTTGGAGCTATTTTGGGGTGAAATGGATTGCATGCATGGGGAGCATAAAAATGGATGGTTGTGATTCATTCTCACCAACAAAATGGATGGTAGTGATTCATTCTCACCAATAAAAATAGATGGTGGTGATTCATTCTCACCAACAAAATGGATGCTAGTGATTCATTCTCACCAACAAAAATGGATGGTGGTGATTCATTCTCACCAAGAAAATGGATGGTAGTGATTCATTCTCAAAGCCTATAAATAGGCTTCTCTATCAAGACCAATTCACACAACACTTCCATTCTACACTCCCTAAACTATCCTAGCCTTACCCCTACCTACCCATCCTAAACACCACCATACATCCCCCTATCCATTCATCCATACAACCAAACCTTCAACCCACAACCACCCCTTGTGCCGTAGCAAAGGAAGGGAAGGAAAGTGCTTGGACGTGCTTGCCACTCAACGAGGATCGTTGGAGCGTTTAGGTGTTTTCTTTCTTTTATTTTCAATGTATAAATTTATTTATTTTTGTTTTACAATTATGAGGAACTAAACCCCCCCCCCCTTTTTGCTAGGGGGGATTCAAAGCCATGATTACATTTGCATTATGAATTAATTACTTTTGGTTATGCTTTAATAATTTGTGATTTCAATTCGCTTAACTATTTGATTGATAACTTATTTGTGTATGTTAATTAAGAGTGCACGCTTAGTTTTCATGCATAAGTTTGATGCTAGAATATAAGGAAATTTCACCTAATCGTTATGAACTTATATTCATGAGTAGTGAAGGTTGCTATCCACAATCGTGTTAAGTGAATTCTTGGCAAGAGTATCATGCTTTTCATAGTTACAAATGCCTCGTCGATACTTATAGTTCTCATGAATCTTAATGATCTTTGATTGTATCTCTATTGTGCTTTTCACGTATGGAACTTTTGAAGAATGTTTTGAATTGTTATATGCGCTTTCCCATTCAATTCATTAACTTAAGGAGAACTTGAAGGTTAAAAAAGTGTTATCACGGTTAACCCGGAGTATTGAGTTTCATAAGTTATCGAAAGAACAACTAAAAATTGGTTTATGTACAAGTGTATCATGTGTGGAGGAGAACACTCTAGCTAATCCATCATCCATTCAAACAACCATATTTTGTATCTAAATTTGTCTAGTTTATAATTTGTTTATTTTCAAGTTATTCTCATCAAAACCCAATCCCCCTTTTACAATTTATGTCATTTGATTTGAATCTACTTTATTTGATTTCTTTTGAGTTCTTTGAGTTAATTTAGTTTAGAGTTGGTTAATTTTCATAATTTGAATCTTTTAAATTCAATTCAGTCCTAAAACAACCCTATAATCTGTTTTAGTTTATTTGTTAGTTTTATTTTATTATAGTTTAGTTAGAATCATTTGAATCTAGTTAAGTGTTTTGATTTTAGATTTGTATTTTTAAAGTTTTATTTAGTGTTTCTAAGTTTATTTTATATAGATTAGCAATCCCTCCTAATCCCCGGTTTTGAACGATCCCTACTTGCATATATACTACAATTGTCAACAAGAGAGTTTAATTTGTGTGTTTGCATAATCATAGCATCAGTTATCTATGTGCCTGTTATACTGCCATAACATACTATAATGAGGCATCAACACAAACTAGGATTTTATGTCGGATTTGATTCACCATTTATCATTCAATACTTAGAACCCTTGACTGAGGATATATTTACCGCATGTTTTGCGGACTATGATTTTGATAAGACAATTTTCCTACCATTAAGGGGAGAAAATAACATCATTCTAGAAGAACGATGAGAAAATATCATTCCAGAAGAATGATGAGAAAATACCGTTCCAGAAGAACGAAGAGAATTTTTCTTATTTTGATTCATGAAGCAATCAACCTAAAAATGAAATGAGAACAATTAAATGATGCAGCAATATGCAAATCAAGTGCCAGATGCGTTTAATGATGCAACGAAAGTAATAAAATCACATATACTTGCTGCAAATGTGCCTACAAGAATTGATGTCTCTGTTGGACAAAAATAATGTAGCACCAAATGATTTATTTGTTGCACGCCTGAAGAGTGGCAAACCCTCAAACTCAAAAAGTTTAGTCATTCAAAAGAAAAAGAATATGGCACTACTGAACTATTGCATTCCTGAAGCATAACTATTGCATGCTAGAAGCATGACGGTCGCCGCAAGGATACACGTCTCATAAAGGACAATCCACAGACATGGAATGTTGATGTCTTATGCATGAAGTATGATAGACGTGTAGGTTCCAATGACTCAGCTCCCAAAAGTGGAGATTAAAATCCCAGCTCTATAACGCTCAAGAAGAGGTTATGATCCGTATTCTCTAAATTATGACTATCCTGGAAGAGATAGCGTAATGCCCTTGAAGAGACAATGGATATCCAAAGAAATTAAAAGCCTTTTATGCATACGCATGCACATGAGAATATGGGATCACGGATTGATGATAACCAATGGTAATTTTGGTTTTTACAAGTAGCTACTAAATTTCATCAATAAGCTGTGTTGATATTGAGTTCCGTTCTTTTTTGTCAACGAAAAGATAAATTATTGGCCAAAATATGGAGAAAGGCAATTATATTACAATTTTGTAAGAACATGGAAAAATGGACATATAGATATTTGAATACAATACAAATAGCCTAAAGATGTTGAACCAAAGAGGTTACATATGGGCATTGTAATACAGTGAATTACACTCACATGATATGACACAATGTTACTAATTGAAATCTGAAATTATACTTTTGTAAGCGAGTTCATAAGAATGGAGAATTATATACGAAGGGTTGTGAGTCGCCCATATCATATCTCCATAAGTAAATCCCTCAAGTATACATGGAAGCAAGTTGCTCTATATAAATTTCAAAAGAAAATGTGTCATGAAGTGTAGAAATTCCTTGAAGGATTCATATTGCTTAAAATAAGTCCTGGAAGGATAAAGCACAAATTATGTACTCAATACCAATGGATTGTATAAATTGCCTTAGTGAGTACTATCATTATAATATTGTTGCAACATACTAAAATCTCTTGCAAGAGTCGATGACATTAAATTAGAACTCATGAAGAGTTAATGATATTAAATTGGGATTCCTGAAGAGCAAAGAAAAATTATAAAGTGTTGAGAGAGATATTGTCACGAACTGCAGATTGAACAATACGCCAACACGAATATTATCCATGATGTTTATGATATCAAAGAACCATATGGATTGAAGATCATGAGTTGAACACTCAAGTGGTTAATTAATAGACATTAAGGAAAATCATTCATCCTCGTGAGGGAACTGATAAATTGATATTTGATCTAGAAGTACCACATCTTAGTGAAGTATATGCTTTATTGTATTTGGCACAATACACTGAATGAAATGAAGCTTATTTATTAATATCTTCGAGAAATT
Organism: Crataegus laevigata; assembly: GCA_963580275.1. Taxonomy (NCBI): domain Eukaryota; kingdom Viridiplantae; phylum Streptophyta; class Magnoliopsida; order Rosales; family Rosaceae; genus Crataegus; species Crataegus laevigata. Next base: position 33,566,471 of record OY756952.1, read on the forward strand.
ACAGACATGAGTTAAAACAAACAGAAGGAAACCTTCACAAAGGTTACTCGTGTGAAGCCTCAGTACTCGGAAGTACCCCAGAAGGGGGAGGCACCAAAGGTTGATTATTTAAAGCTTTAATACTTAGTGGAACTCCAGACGGCTGAGACAATAGGTGTCTTTGGAATAAAGACTTGAACCCCTGATTGTCATTTTGAGTCCGACCTTCGAATTCCAATAGCTGGTCGAGCTTTCTTTTCATGCTCATTAAGTAATTATTTGCAAGCACGTGTAACACTCTATTCTCGTGTTTGAGCCTTCTAATCTCTTGTTTAAGACTTGCCACCTCAGCCATTCAACTTGGCGAGTTCGAGTAAGTAGGCACTAACCCATAGTAGAAACAAAGCCCACACATTGAATACTGAAAGCCAAGGAGTCTTGAACGGGCGACTCATCAGATCGGTTTGAAAGGATTTTGTTAACCTTGAGAATGAGAAGATTCTTAGCTACCACTGTAGCGGTTAGGTTATTCTTCATCACAGAGTCCCCAACCGTAAGATGACCATTAGAAGATAAGAATGATGAGCGCCATATATTATCCTGACGCGGCTCGTCTGTATCAGTCCTAAGACTCAAATCTAAGCAAATGTTAGATGAGCAAGCCATTTTTAGAAATGATGAAGGAAAAAAGAGGTCAGATAAAAATCTCAGAAGTGCAAGAAGGAGAAATTTCTGCATGCAGCAATTTTCTGAGTGTATCTAAACAAAATTAATATCTCTATAAAAAAAAAAGGCAACATGGTCACTTGTTCAAAAATCGAAGAGACTGATTTTCGAATTTCAAAAGCTGGATTTCCCTCCATGACGTCTGTCAACATTTCTCAGATGTAATCTCAGCTTTTTGGATATCACGTCCAACTTTGTCAAGGATCTCTGATAAAGTTGAAAACGTCTGAATCTTACTGTTCTAATTACACCACAGTTGCTGACAAGAGTAAAGGCACATCACCACTACCTGCTATTGGAAAATACCTATATATGTTGACCTCTATCTTCCATAACAAGGCAGACCTGCAAAAATATTTAACTTTTCCTCCTCTCCGAGAATGCATGTTCAACAAAGCATCTCGAAATACTCAGTTTTATTCATATCCGAGAATACCTCTTTAAACAAGTCACACCAGAGTAAGAGTATCTCATATCATCAAGGTCGAAAGCAAGGGTATCTCATATCATGATTTCCCTTGTCTTTTTTCTTTGTTGTTGCTCTTACTTGCAAGACGAGGAAAAAGAAAGCAATCAGTTGGAACTTGAAATCAAACTTCCAGTCAGGAACCGACTCCCTGGAAACTTTCCCGGTTGCTTACCTAGCATTGCTCTCCAGTACTCATTTTCAACTGTTGATATGATGATAACTTCTAAGCATGATGAGTCGCTGAGAAGTGATGTTCTGAAAGACCAACCAAATGCAAGGGTTGCATTCTACTCCTGCATCAGAGGGCAAATACTACAAGATAAGATGTCAAACCTGCATGGGAAATTTTTTTAGGGAAAATACCATTTATGCAAGGGGAACAGATAAGGCAAGTGAAAATGATACATTGAAACTCGTGGATAATCAACAAGCGCAACAAACACGTGTTGATTCATCCCCTAAAAAGCCAAAGATCACTTGCCATATGAAGCTCGTCGTGGTCCAATTTCATTCAAAATCAAGCCTCGATGGCCCTTGAAGGAATCACAAGTCCGATTCAAGATCAAGTGTCCACTACTATTGAATCAAATTCAACTCTAGATAAAAGGAGTAAATTCAAACCTTTGGAGCAAGTCTAGCAGAAGGTCATCCAACCCAGTTCAAAAAAAAGCATGTGGATAGTCAACAAGTACAATAGATGTGTTACTACTCATCAGGGGGAGCATCCAATAACATATCAATATTTTAACTAGTCAATCGAAGACTTCTGGCCATCCAAGCGGGAGTGTTGTAATTCACAAGCCATTCATTGTGGATGACCACCCATCCCACTACCAAACCATTGTTCACCCCACTACAACTTTTGTCTATAAAATGGATGAGAAGGAGGAGAGTATAAATACACAGATAGACATACGACTGAAAAGAGAGAAAAGAAAGAAGGAAGAAGAGAGAAGCCACAAGGCTCACAACATAGAGAAAGAAAAAGAGAGGAGAGAATAGAGAGTTATCTTTGTAATCTTATGATTTCAAATTATAAATAAAAGCATCACTGCTGTTCTGAAGACATACTCTAATCACATTGACTGTAGAGGAATCTCGTAAATTTTGTGTTTTATTTATTTATTCCACTAAACATACCGTCGATTTTACAACAGTTTTTAACATGTAGCTATTGAGAAAAGAGAGACACTAGTCTTATACCGTGAATCGTACTGAAGAATCAACATTATTATACTCTTCAACATTGCATGAAGAATTCGCATTTGATACGAATTTCGGGCACGATCCAGTTCTGTATTTAGTGCTCAAACTATGGATCGAATATATGGTTCGATCCGATTCTTCAAACCACATACATATATAAAAAAATCTTTTTCCCATTTCCTTCATATTGGGCCGTGATGGGCCCATGTCTACACAGCCTAGTAATCTCCAGTCTTCTTCACCGACAGATGTGCAGCTTTTCAGACCCAGGTAAACGCTTCCGGTTCCCCGAAGGGCCATAACTGTTTTTTCAAGCCTTTCTTACTATTGATTTTGGCATCGAAGCCTCCCTTGCTTGTTCATCTTCCTCATTGCGCTGGTGATACATAAATTCTGTGCTACCTGTCTCAGTCACCAAACTGATTTTCCTCCGTGCTCCAGGCTCCAGAGGATAATAATTTCACAGCCTTTGGTTTTATGGGTAAGATTTTAAAAGAAAAAATTGAATTGCTTTTCCAACAGCTATATCGTTAAGGCTTTTCATATTTAATTTTTGGTGTGAATTTTGTTAAGATTTTTGAATTTGAAATCTTTGTGTGTATATATGAACCTTTTGTGCGAATTGAGTAGATGCAATGGGCTGTATGTGGTAAATACCCTCTTTTGGTGTGATTATATTTTAATCTCTCTTCACTTAGCTGTTCATGACTTAATGTATTTGAGAATTAATGAATCATATTCATATCATGTGCAGCACTGTGTTAGGAATGTTAACCTAACTTACATGTTTGTAATTGTATCTTTACCAGGTCATCCAACATGCTATATAAATATTAAATCGGATAGGGTAAAACATAAATATTCAACTTTGCAGTAATGGTAATGATTTTACACAACACAGTGACTGAGAAATCAAAATCAATTCTAAGAGTTATCAATGTAATTTGGGGCACCAAACAACCCATAACATGGTAATGATTTTGCTGACTTTGAATTCTTCGCATAGGACATACTCATGGAGTAAAAGGTTTACCTTGTGTTATTGTTTGTTCAACTTTCTGTTGCATTAAACATTCAATCTTGGAATACTTTTACCTCAAAAACCATATGAAATGCTGATTCTTCGTGTATTGTTGGAGAGTGTATTAACTGGTGGTGTGAAAAATTATTAACTAGCTCACATTCTAGATGGAAGATAGAATAAAAAGGCATTGTGTGAATGAGTAAGATTTTAATTTCTGCTAAATTAAATTTAACATGTGAGAACGGTAAATATTGAATCACAGTTCTATTCGAGGTTGTTTCGTGATAATTCAATTTGAACCTAAAAATATAGGGTAATGCTAGAGAGACTAAATTTGCAAATTAAACGATGTGTCACTAATAAGAAATAAGCACGGTAATCAACACTTATGTAACAATTCACTCATCAACTTGCATGTCATTTAGTTTACAAAATTTGGTCTACAAATTTAGTCTCCCTAGCTTACCTAAAAATATAACTTGTATAACAATGACAGTCAAACTGCAACTTTGCAAAGTGCTCTTACATGAGCTCTGTTTTTGTTTGCAAGATACCATTATTTGGAAGTTCAGTCTTATGGGAAAAATACGAATGAAACTTGTGAAGACTAGGTATCAATAGGATGTTGTAATATTAAAGAAAGGATTATGGATAGAATACATTTCAAATGGATTTGATGTAACTATATACCAGGAATCAGTTAAATCTGCATCTCCTTTATTATTAACCGAATCCCTATATTTGAACTTTGAAGTCATTCCTTCCGAGTGGGTCCACAAGTGTAAATTGGTATGAATGTGGAAGAAGATTGAAAGAAAAAAGAATTCAGTCTTGTATATAGGGTACCCTGGCTGTCCATTGTCCAAAAAGAAAGATTTGATTGTAGAAATTCTGTGTATCTGGTCGTTAGTACTCAGTTGAAGGTTGGTCTTCGGTTGGTGTTTGAGATATGTTGTTGTTTCGCCTATCAATGATTCGTGGTTTCATCCTTCATCAAAGTGATATGTTATACTGTACTTTGTGAAGAAGTTGATGATGGGTGGAACTTTCATCCATTTCCTACTCTGTAAATGGCCGTGTATCAAATCTGTATGTGGTCGCTGCTTTAATATCTAAACAAGTTATATTCTTTTAGTATAGAATTGGAATGATTTTGGGATTTTTGAGTTTTTGGTCATTCTGGAAGCAATAAAGTTCAAATCAGAACTTTTCAGTTGTTAATATGATTGAGTGTTGAAGCATCTCTATTGGTTCTAGTGCACAAATGAATTTTGTGGATGAGGATGCTTCTGGCTCTGGAGACGATGTAAATATGCAAGATGGAAACAAGAATCGTTCTGGGATACCATCAAGTTCAGGTCGTCGAAAGAGAAGTCGCAAGGCTACCGGTGATGCTATAGTGGATGCTATGCTCGAAATAGCCGCTGCTTCAAAACTGAGAGCAGCAGCAATTGTGAAGAGCGAGGAACGGTTTTCTATAAGCAAATGCATAAAGGTATTGGATGACATGTCAGGCATCGATCAGCAGATCTACTTTTGTGCATTGGATTTATTCGAGAACTCCAATGCGAGAGAAACTTTCATATCTCTTAGAAGTGAGAAACGACTACCGTGGTTGCAACGCAAGTTTAGTGCTTCCTCTAATTGAATAGATGAGCAGGCTTATCTAATTCCTTCTTTTTATTTTTTGTGTAGTTGAAATGTCAAAGATTCTTATGGGTTGTATTGAGTTCACTCCGAACCATTGATATTGTAACTAGTATGACATTCTGTTTTATGGCTATGTCATTTTTTGGGTTGACATTAGAGGGTATTTAGTGGATTTCTATTTTATATTTTTACAAAATTAGAGGAATTAGTTTCCATTTAATGGTTTATTATTTTTGTTTGAAGGCTGGCCACGCCATTCAAGTGATTGTCTTTTGTAGTATCTTAATTTTAATTTTGCAGATACATCAGCTGTCATGGATGATTTTGACTTAGAATTGGAAGAGATGGAACTAACTGCAGCAGCTGCTGGTTACTATTATTATAACAGTATTACCAGGCAACCTTCTTGTAGTCTGTCACCTAGTAAAGCATGTGGATTTATGACCGAAGTCCTGAGTGGTCATGATGATGTGTTCCAGGAAATGTTTCGGATGGATAAACATGTGTTTCACAAGTTATGTGAAATTCTTCGGCAAAGAGGAATGCTACGTGATACTGCTGGTGTTATGATAGAGGAGCAGCTGGGAATCTTTTTGAATATTATTGGCCATAATGAACGCAACAGAGTTATCCAAGAGCGATTTCATCATTCAGGTGAAACCATCAGCCGTCATTTCAATAATGTGTTGAAGGCAGTCAAGTCACTGTCACGCGAATTTCTACAGACACCAACCCCCACCAGACCTTCAGAAATCCGTGGAAGCATTAGATTTTATCCATATTTCCAGGTTTTAGTCAAGTTACATACTTTTCTCACTTTGTTTATTTAGTTACTTATTTTGCCATTTACTTTTAGTTACTATCTACTGTAGGATTTGTATCTTATAGCAACAAAATTATCTGTCTATTCTTAGGATTGTCTCGGAGTCATTGGTGGAATGCACATTCCAGCCCATGTCCCAGCCAAAGATCAATCCCGGTTTCGAAATAAGAAAGGTGTTCTTTCACAAAATGTGTTGGCAGCTTGCACGTTTGACCTTCAGTTTATATTCATTTATCCTGGCTGGGAAGGCTCAGCTGCAGGAGCCCGTGTGTTGAAGGCAGTCCTTGATGATCCGCATCAGAATTTCCCTCATATTCCTGAAGGTGTGCTTTCGATATCTTATCTGTAACATGCTGCCTGTAAGCATTATTTCTCTATCATGACATTGCACTTTGTAACGCCATCTACAACTTTTATCAATGGTTTTATCTTGTAGGAAAATATTACCTTGTCGACACAGGATATGCAAATATGAAAGGCTTTATTGCCCCATTTCAAGGCGTCAGGTATCATGCTAATGAATATAGAGGTGCAAATCAGTTACCTAGAAATGCAAGGGAGCTATTTAATCACAGGCACTCATCTCTTAGCAATGTCATCCAGAGATCTTTTTATTTGTTGAAGACTAGGTTTCCGATACTCAAACTTGCTCCTCAATACGCATTTCATATTCAAAGGGATATAGTTATAGCCGCGTGTGTTCTACACAATTACGTCCGGCATATGTCAAAAAAGGATTGGCTGTTTTCGAGTGTGGAAGGGACAACAATGGATGAATTGCCTGATCTCGATGAAAATCTTGACACAGAGTTACTTACTTCGATACAAGAACACGTTGCTTTATCAGTGAGAGAGTCAATTGCCACAGAAATGTGGGATGACTTTATAAATAAATGGGACCAATGGTGATTTTAAGCAGTAGCTTTTATTTTGGTGATATTTTCAAACCGTAAGAGCAAAGCAAGGAAGTTATTGTTTGGGATACATCTTAGCATTTGGTCTTGGTCCGGCTCAAGACGTAAAACCTAGCTTTTTTAATTTTTATACATAGAGGTTAAATGATGCAGATACTATGATTGTGATAATTGTAATTATTTGTAAGAAAGTGATATTCACACTTATTTTTACTTCTCACACATCTATTTTTATCTCTCGCACACTTTTGTTAATTTTGGCCATAGATCTTCAATTCATTCTATCAAATGGCCGAAAATTGAGAGAGGTGTGTGAGAAGTAAAAATAAGTGTGTTGATAGCAGTACCTATTTATAATTGACCATTTTTGCTGTGAGGCCGTAACTAAGGAAAGTACTGAGGATCAGTTTTTTTCTAGGTTCATTTAACATCTACAGAGATTAATCATGACACGAAAGCAATTAAATTTTAATTAGCATGAGTTTAAAATCAAAATCAATTCGTATATATCTTTACGTAAATAGTTGATGTATTTTCGGTGCAAATGCTCTCAGAACTCATATTTAAGCATTCAAAATCAAGGATTCAAAATCTAAATTTAAAGATATTTCAATTGGAGAAAAAGAAAAGAAAAAAAAATATTTCAATTGAATAGTGGTTCTTCAAATAAAGGAAGAAAACCAAAACAAAACAAAAGCTCTACGGATAGGATAATGTCCCCGGATTTTGTTTCTCTATCATGTGAGTCCGCTTATTTAAATTTTGTTAATCTCTATTTTTCCCACAAATTTTGCTTATCCATTATGTGAGTCCGCTTATTTAAAAATGATCTTTGAAAGTTGTCTCAAAATAAATTACAATTTATATGCAAATAATAAATGTATCCATTTTTAATTATACCAAATTCTATTACAATAAAACTCCACAACCTCTCTTGATAATTTAATTTTATTTCAAAATTTTAAGCAAATTTTTTTTTACTGATTTTGATTTTCCTCTTCTTGTTTTTTTTTCTTCTTCAACCAAATGAGAAAGTAAAAGAAAAATTCAAGGGTAATACAATCACACCCCAATCTCGAGATATGTTTAAGATTGGCACGTGACATCAGGTCCGGACAACCACATGCAATCAAGCTAGATTTTGTACTTCAATAATATACATACACAAGCACTCATAAAACCAATGCAGTGGTATCACAAAGTAGCGAAAAAAATCATAGTTCAACAGCGCATTATGCTTTCCTCGTATTTTATATTAGACTGCACCTTGAAACAGATTCAAGCCATTCATAGTTCACTCTTTGTTATACTCTAACCTTTCTCATGGCATTCCTAGCATGAAAACATAAAGTTCTAGACAACTCTTGACATAAGTGATGCACCAATATGTCATTCAATCTTTCACACGCCTCAAAATAATTAGCTACAACAAAACCATAATCAATACCAACTAACATTTCAATGAACCAACGATACACAAAAATTCACATTTAACCATGTTAATCAATCAATAAGATCAAATATTACTTCACGAATTTTAACAAAGTCAATTTTTGTAAGATTTGCCATAATTTTCTACCAGTATTCCAAAATATTATCATTGTAAATCTAAGTTACAAATACGAGTGTAACTTTGAGCAACTTCTATTCACAAAAATCCAATATTTCAGACCAATTCAGCATAACCAATAGGAAGCGGGATTCCATACCAACTCAACGGAACCATCCTTAAAATGCGTATGGTCTCCTAATGCGGATTAACCAGGCATGACTACTTATAGAATGATGTAACCAAATAGGTAGTGACCCCTTGATGCTGATTAACTAAGCAGAACTATAGGCAAACAAACCATAATGTGGTCCCTCAATGCGGATTAACCAGGCAGAACCATATGGTTCCCTAATTCGAATTAACTAGATAGAACCATAAGCATACAAATAATAGAGTGCCCCCCTCCCTTGCAGATTAATTAGGCAGGACCCTCGGCATACTTATGATAGTATGGTCCCCTAATGCGGATTAACTAAGTAAGACCATCGATGTACCACACTATTACATGGTGTATTCTCATAATCAAACATCCAACGTGCTAAATACTATAGCATGGAAACTACATCACACATCATAACCTAAACCCTAAACCATAAACCATAAACCCTACCTTGTCGATTCAACATTACAACCAAATAACTAGTCACCCAACATACAAGTTATACATAATAACCAAACATAACAACCAAATAACTAGTCACCAACGATAAGTTCTACATAATAACTAAAATATGGTGCCCCCCCTCATCTTCTCATACCAACATTTCTCATTAACAATACTCTTATCTAGAAGCCCAGTAATCACATAAATCCGCCATTTGCACGTAAACCAAGGTACACATTGCTATGTAACAAAATAGGTAGTGACCCCTCGATGCTGATTAACCAAGCAGAACTATAGGCAAACAAACCATAATGTGGTCCCTCAATGCCGATTAACCAGGCAGGACCATATGGTTCCCTAATTCGGATTAACTAGATAGAACCATAAGCATACAAATAATAGAGTGCCCCCTCTCCCTTATGGATTAATCAGGTAGGACCCTCGACATACTTATGATAGTATGGTCCCTTAATGCGGATTAACTAAGCAAGACCATCGATGTACCACACTATTACATGGTGTATTCTCATAATCAAACATCCAACGTGCTAAATACTACAGGATGGAAACTACATCACACATCATACATAATTCATCACCCTAAACCTAAACCCTAAACTCTAAACCAAAACCCTAAACCCTAAACTCTAAACCATAAACCATAAACCCTACCTTATCGATTCAACATAACAACCAAATAACTAGTCACCCAACATACAAGTTATACATAATAACCAAACATAACAACCAAATAACTAGTCACCAACCATAAGTTCTACATAATAACTAAAATATGGTGCCCCCCCTCATCTTCTCATACCAACATTTCTCATTAACAATACTCTTATCTAGAAGCCCAGTAATCACATAGATTCGCCATTTGCATGCAAACCGAGGTACACATTGCTAGAGGCTAGAGTGGCATGCTGACTAGAATGGGTCCAAAAGCTTTATAGAGTCTCTGATCTGCAGACTTTGGTTCGAATATAGTTACTAGATTTATTTCCCTCCCTCACTATCCCCCAATAAAACAACTTGCCGAATTTCTCTCAAGGCTAAGTGTATTAAGGCTTTGGTCAAAGTAAGGGTATTTTTCGTACCCCCTTAGCAGTGGCGGATCCAGAAAATAATATTAGGGGGGTCAGTAAGAATAGTGCGCGCAGCGCGCAAATTTTTTTTAACAAAAATAGCATGCATATTGTTATTTCATTGAGTCTTGGTAGGCCTTAAGTCATTTGGAAAGGCATATTGCACACCTGTTAATGCCTCATTTGCGTGGGTAACTAACATGTTCCAAGGCTGCTCCCATATGAACGCTTAACAAAGAAACACACTTATCTTGAATACACTAACAATGTTTGATATCATTGCATCCCATTAATATGTTTGTCCAAGAATGATGATGCTGTGTTATTCTCTAAGATCACCATTTCATTTACTTTGCATTTTTGGATAGTTTTATACTTTGTTCTTCTTTTTTTTTTCTGCCAACAATTGTAATCACAACCAACAAACAAGCCAGAGGTAAATAATATTAGGACTAGACTATAAAGGGGCAACACCTCTCTAATGCATTTTATCAAGTAGTTGAATGACATATATGAAGGGCAACTCCAACCTTTAAAGGGGCAGCACCCAAGTCATCCATGGACATTCACCGAAGTTCGGAGGGTCAGCACCTAAGATGTCCATGGACGTTCACTGAAGTTTGGGGGGTCAGCTGACCCCCCTTGCCCCTTAGTGCATCCGCCACTGCCCCTTAGCCTCACCTTTTATCCATGTGTTACCGTGTTTGTATATATTTGTAGGGATTAGTGAATGAGATTTGGATTGGGTGACTATCTTTTGGTTCTGCGTCTTCGATGAAGAAATCTGGATGTGGCGTGCTTCTTGTTGTGGGTTTGATACTTTTGTGCTACGATGTCTTGTTCGTTTTCACCACTTGGTCATTTTCTCTAGTGTCGCTGCTTCGGTAGCTGCTGGCAAGACTTTTATGGCAATGATGTCGGTGGACGCTGCTTTTTGCAGTCGAAAGTTAGAAATTTGAGTTTCTGTTTGTTTTATTTAATTAGACTGGACATTTATGTATCTGTTACTCCCTTGGATTATTTTGCCTTCCTTTGTGTTGGCATGTAACCTTCTATCGGATTAGTAAAATTATATTTTCTTACAAAAAATAAAAGGGAATTTTAACGAAAAGCTCCCGGTATTGTTCACTTTAACGAAAAACCACATTTTTACACTAAAAAGTCAATACTAGTACTATTCATTTTACTCTTTATTTTGTTCTTATCGTTAAAACACAAAGTTTTCAAATTTTTTTCATTAGTTTTTCTAAAATAAAAAGACAAAGGAATGAAGAGGAGGGCTTCCTATCCAATATGTCGCTCGCACCCAAAGCCCCCTTTGGCTTTTGCGGCACGCAGACCCTTTGTGTGTAACGCCCCTTGCCGCACGACTGACTCAGAGAGTCAGGACTCAGGTCAGGACCCAGGCGGAGGACAAGTACGCGGATTATAATTTACTTCAACTCTCTCTCTCTGTCTCTACCTCCATATTATCTCATCAACTCCAAGTTTCAAGTCTCAACTGAATCTAAAATCCCAGAGCAGAGCAATGGCGGCCATAAGCTCTCTTGTTGTAAACGTACCCCTAATCCGTCCGTCCCGGATAATAAGCAGAGACGACGACACTTATTCGAATAGGCGGCTGAATTCGGTGGTCTGTATTCGCAGTGCTCGTAGCCCTCTCACCCTTTTGTATATCAATCGTCTGTCTTTATTTTCTCCAACCAGGTAATTTCATCTCTCTTTCTTTCAAATCCTAGCTTCTGCCTTAGGGAATTCTATGCTCTCTCTCAAAATCCCAATTGAATACACCCCCTTAATCTTGCTAGTGTTACGCTAATCACATGTACTCGTAATAAATGCAACATGTCATTTTGAAGACTCTGCTTTTCACACCCCTGTTTCTGCCAATTTTTGGTATAAACGCCGATTCTAAAACAAAAAGAAAAAGTGCACAACTTCTACTATACTTGCTGCTTAAAACATCAGAATTCAATCTTAATTAGGCATTCATTCTTGTTTAATTTATTTATTCTTCCAATCTTGATGTGACTTAAGGTACTCCATTTGTGAGTTATCACTTGCGATTGGATTTTGAGGTAGATTGTGTTTGTTGTTTGCTATATATATATATATATATGCTGGCCCTTCCATAGTGGATCCCTATATGGAAGGGTTCTGTGTATAGTATGTAGTATATACTATTAGAACAAGTATGACTGGCTAATCTTTTTGCAATTTGTAGCTCACTGCCTAATCTTTTTGCCAACCGGTTGTCTTTCAGTTCAACCCACTTAACCTGAAGATAACAGTGTTGACTACTATGCACTATGCAGCTCACTGCCTATTTAACATGTTTAATAATTGCATAGTATGGACCTAAATATATTGCTTGTGTTAAAATGTCTATATTATAGTACAATACATTTTCAGTGCCCTCTATATCACTCTTGTTGACTTTTTGGCCATTTTCTTGTGGGTGAAAGGCGTCTACTTGAAGCTGGTGCAGGTAGATCAGGTGTACATAGAAAGAAAATTAATACTTGGGAACAATGTGTCTCCACGCTTGGAGAGCCGGTGACTGAAGCACTTTTTCTAGGAAAGTATAACTGCATTACTAGCTCTTTTTGCCAAAACAGAAGTCATCATTGCTGTAGGACATCTACACCAAGGGTCTTTAATGACAAAACTTCTTTTTGTTTATTCAAGCCTAAACTTGGAAATGTTGCTGTAAGTAGAGCACCCCAAGTTTCCTTTTGTTGATGCATTTTGTTACTCATTCTTGCATTTTATGCCTTGTGTTTAACTATTAGCTGGTGTGCTTAGATATGTTTGTACCGTATGTCTATATTGTGTGTGCATTCATGATTACATATTCGAGGTTTGGAAATTATTCTTATTTGTTTGGTACAGTGGCGGGCAAATCCCTGCAAAAACAGTTGAGAAATTATTAATACTAATATTAACATGAGAAAGAAAGTATTATTTTAATGTTTGACATTACAGATTTACAATGATGATTCAACTCAAAACAGCAAACTTACTGTTCAGTTTGATTGAATTACAGAGCCACGTTTTATGTGGGTTGCATTTATGCAACAATAATTTAAGATGTGAAATAAGTTGTGAAACTTAAAAGTGTTTCAATGAATTTTTAAGAAACTTTGCGTTCACAAAACAAAGTGTTTTTAAAACGGCTGAAAGTGCTTTTAGAGATAATGTTTTTGGGTTCCAAAAGCACTTGAAATGCTTCCTGCAAGAAGCACCAGTTATGTGTTCTTTGTAGGAAGCACTTCAACTGCTTTTTTAGGATTCACTTGCATTTTTACTAAGGATTGGCTCCAAAAACATTTTCACCAAAAGTGCTTTTAGTCATTTTAGAAGCACTTCCCCAATGAGCCCAATTATCAGTGACTTTTAAAAAAACTTTCATTAGGAAAATAACAGTTACTGGTGCAGTTGAAGGTTCCAATAGGAAATTTCTGCTCTTGCTTTCAATACAGCCTTTTTTTTTCTGACTTATTGTGGTCCATATAATTTTTAGGGCAAACATGCTCATGTTTCATACGCAACCGTGGGCCCAGATGAGCCACATGCGGCAAGTACAGCCTGGCAAGATGGTATTCTGGAGAAACATGAGCTGGATTTATTATATCCTGGAGTAGAAAAAACAGAGTTAGAGGGGTTTTTAAGTTCTGAAATTCCATCTCATCCAAAGTTGTATCGAGGGCAACTAAAAAATGGGCTGCGCTATCTGATCTTACCAAATAAAGTTCCGCCAAACAGGTTGGCCTCCCTACAGGACCACTTATAATTGGTTTATGCTTTATGCTTATGCTGGAAATACAAAAGCCAGGTTTCATGTGCAGCTTACTTATAAGATAATCTCATATCCCTTACCAATAGAGCACATTTGTTGGAGTTTAGGTTTGAAGCGCACATGGAAGTTCATGCAGGATCAATCGATGAGGAAGACGATGAGCAAGGAATTGCACATATGATTGAACATGTTGCTTTCCTTGGAAGTAAGAAACGTGAGAAGCTTCTTGGGACAGGGGCTCGATCTAATGCTTACACTGACTTCCATCATACAGTGTTTCACATCCATTCGCCCATTAGTTCAAAGGTCCTTTCGCGTTGCACCAACATTATTGAGTTTTTGTCATTTTAAGTTTTTGTGGATTTATGTCTCAAACAGAACGAACGAATACATAGCTTTAAGGATATGAGAACGAATATGTAACTATTTGTTTCAAAACTTTGTTATGTTTTTGCAAGAATAAAAAAGACAAATTCACTTTCAGCTAATATGTATATCACTCTTACAACCTAGGCCTCTAAACATAATAACATATTGACGATTATATGTTGCTCTCCAGGATTCTGAAGGTGATCTGCTTCCGTATGTACTGGATGCCTTGAATGAGGTATGGATGATTGATTTTTCTATATGGGCTTAGGTATATTCCTGGGTGTAGATATATTGTACATATTTGTATGGACTTATTATATTGTTTTCAATTCGTCACTTCATTATTTTCAGAATACCTTTGTATAATCATCTATTTGATGGAAAAATAAAATTAAATAAAAAAGACTGAACTGGAAGTTGATAGTTTTGAGTTTTATTTACTTGTGCTTCATGCATGTGTACAGATTGCTTTTCACCCGAAGTTCCTTTCTTCTCGTGTTGAAAAAGAACGGCGTGCAATCCTGTCAGAATTACAGATGATGAATACTATAGATTATCGCGTTGACTGCCAGGTTTGACCGGGGAGTTTTATTATTTTCTTAAGCCGGTTAATAATTTTTTTGTTCAGCTATATCTCAACTTTTACTCGTTTGATCTTGGGTGCAGTTATTACAGCATCTGCATTCTGAAAACAAGCTTAGCAAAAGGTTCCCGATTGGGTTAGAAGAGCAGATTAAGAAGTGGGATGTAGATAAAATAAGGAAATTCCATGAGCGTTGGTACTTCCCTGCAAATGCAACCTTATACATTGTTGGGGACATTGATAACATCTCAAAAACGATTTACCAGATTGAAGTATGCAAGAGCTCACTTATTGAATCATTTATATCCTGTGTAGCTGAGTAATTTGTGTTCACTTTTAGAGTCATAAGTAGAATAAAATTAGTTGCTTTATTGCAGGCTGTCTTTGGACAAACTGGCCTAGAAAATGAGACAGTTCCTGCACCTGCTTCTAGTGCTTTTGGTGCAATGGCTAGTTTCCTTGTGCCCAAGCTTTCAGTTGGGCTGACTGGAAGTTCTTCTAATTCCGTTGATCAAGCTAAAATCTTTAAAAAAGAAAAGCACACAGTTCGTCCTCCTGTGAAACATAATTGGTCACTTCCTGGAAGTAATATGGATTGGAAGCCTCCACAGATTTTTCAGCATGAATTGATTCAAAATTTTTCATTTAATATGTTCTGCAAGGTATAAGGGGTCTTGTAGAGTTGCATTAATTACGCACTTTAGAGATTTAGTTACCCCTCTCTCTCTCTCACTAATATTTGTTGTGGAACTGCTGCAGGTTCCTGTGAGCAGGGTTCAAACATATGGTGACTTGCGAAATGTTCTAATGAAGAGAATATTTCTGTCTGCTTTGCATTTCCGAATTAATACAAGATACAAGGTGCATTTTTAGGGTTACGATCACAATTTCCAGTTTCCACCATGAAGAAAGTCACTACTTTTCTTTATTGAAAATTTAGCTATTTTATTTGTTGTTTTTTATGTATTGCTAAGAACAATTAGCTTAATTAAAGGGGAAAAAAAAAGATACAGGTAAAATAGGAGAAGTCCATCAAAATCAAGGTAGTTACATCTTCAATGCAAAATAAAATAATTTACTTTATTTTTACGACCAAACAATCCACAAAAGAGCCAAGATTGCACACCACCGAAGTTTTCTATGAAGATATTGTAGGCTGAATATACCATTTTTGTAGGTTGTTTTTGAGTGCTAATAATCAGTTACCATCTATTTCTTTTTAAGTGCTAATATCTGAAATGTTCATATTTGTATACCCAAAATCCTGTCATGTACTTAATTTATGTATTTGCTTGAGAAACCTTGCAGCTCTTTGTAAGTTTGCTAATCTTTAGAAATGACAGAGTTCAAATCCACCATTTACTTCAATTGAATTGGATCATAGTGACTCTGGAAGGGAAGGATGTACTGTCACTACTCTTACGGTAACTGCCGAACCCAAGAATTGGCAAGGTGCAATTAGAGTTGCTGTACAAGAGGTTGGTATTTCTATCTTGATCTGCCGTACACTTTGGAAAGGAAGTTTGTTTACGATTTTCTGAATGTAGTTTACATGTCAATTACATATGTTACATCTCATTTGTTATATTTTATTCGGTGCAGGTTAGAAGGCTCAAGGAATTTGGTGTTACTAAGGGTGAATTAACTCGCTATATGGATGCCTTAATAAAAGATAGTGAACATCTGGCTGCTATGATAGATAATGTGTCTTCTGTTGATAATTTGGATTTTATTATGGAGAGTGATGCGCTGGGGCATACAGTAATGGATCAGAGGCAAGGACACGAGAGTTTGGTTGCTGTTGCTGGAACAGTTACTCTTGAAGAGGCGATGTTCAAAGTCATTATCATTTGTTTCTGTTACTTGATCTGAATTAACCATAAAAGGCATATATAAGCATAACTAGATTCTCTCTCAACGAAAAAAAAAGCACAACTAGATTCTCTCCCAAAGAAAAAAAAAAAAAGCACGCTTAGAAGTTGTACTTTATAATGCTAAATTGCTAATACATGCCTTTATCAATATTGCCAAGATGTACCTGTTACAAATAGGATAGTTTACCATTTTGGACCGCGTGACACATTAGAGTGCTACTTAGGGTAACTTGGTGTATTTTTAACGAGTCACGACACAAAAAATAAAAGATTGATCTAGTGAGAATTTATTTAATTTATCATTTATATGATATAAGATTTAATTTATAGTTTATATACTATATCTTAGGAATAAAGATATGTAATGGAACACAGATGACTTTTTGTGTCTGTTCTTGGTTAAGAACTTGTAATGCAATGACCGCATTCCGTTGTTGATGGAATCTTGTATTATGGTTAATCATAAATGTAATTGTGTATATATAATTTTGTTCTTTTTCTTGGTTAAGACTTGTAATTACAAATGACTTATTGTGTCTTTCTTAATCATAAAGATAATTAGAGGATAAAGTTGGAGTCAATTTAGTGGTCCTGAGCATATATGTATATGTGTAGTGATCCGGGTAACACACACTGTTGGAAAGCTAGAAACAGTGATCATGTGCACTGAGATTGATGAAATATACCACATGTAATTCAAATTTTTGTGTGTAGGTCAACTCTATTGGCGCCAAGGTGTTGGAATTTATTTCTAATTTTGGAAATCCTACTGCACCTCTTCCTGCAGCGATTGTTGCTTGTGTTCCAAAGAGAGTGCATGTAGAGGGAATAGGTGAAACTGAGTTCACCATTTCCTCCAATGAGATTATAGCTGCTACGAAAGCTGGAT
This sequence comes from Crataegus laevigata, assembly GCA_963580275.1. Taxonomy (NCBI): domain Eukaryota; kingdom Viridiplantae; phylum Streptophyta; class Magnoliopsida; order Rosales; family Rosaceae; genus Crataegus; species Crataegus laevigata. The sequence goes on from OY756952.1 coordinate 33,584,023, forward strand.
TGGAGGAACCCATTGAACCTGAGCCAGAGGTGTCCTTTTTTTATAAACTTAGCTTTCTCACTTTTACTGCTGTCAAATTTAAGATTATGGCTGATTCTTTTTCTCTTCTATTTTGCACAGCTTGAGGTGCCAAAAGAATTGATATCTTCGTTGCAGTTACAGGAATTAAGGAGGCAGCGCATGCCATCCTTCATTCCCTTTAGTCCAGAAATAAATGTGACTAAAGTTTATGACAAAGAAACAGGGATCACTAAATGTTGTCTGTCAAATGGAATTTCTGTAAATTACAAGGTATCTCATCTGATGTTTATATGGTAATGGGTTCATTGATGCGTAATTGAAGATTTGGTAATGTTTTTAAGTCAGTCATTTGTCTTGCGAGTCATTTACTTATTTGTGTAAAATCTTAGATTGACATAGAGAATCAGTGAAAAAGTGAGCAGAGCTTAATCACGAGATACATTATTGTAGATGATTATGGTGTTTAGATGTATATGTGCAGAGTAAAGACTGTTACTAATAATAACAAGTTATATCTTTGTTCATTACAGATTTCAAAAAGTGAGGCAAGGGGAGGCGTAATGCGGCTTATAGTTGGTGGTGGACGGGCAGCTGAGAGTTCTGAGTCCAGAGGTTCTGTTGTTGTGGGTGTACGAACTCTTAGTGAGGGTGGTTGTGTTGGCAACTTCTCAAGGGAGCAGGTATGTCAATTCCTCTCTTTGTCACAATTTTATATATGTATATATATCAGATGCATGGAGCTTTTTATTTTTTATTTTTTTAATAGTATTGCTAAATTACTTAAATAGGAGTTTGTTTCCTCTTTAATAATTCTATAAATTATATATTTGAGATAGGTTCTTGGTAAGTAAATTAGGTATCATAAATGCTCATTGTGTAAACAAGCATTCACAACTTCACTAGTTGTTGGAACAGCAAATAGCTGGTGTGTTCTTCTGTATTCTGTGTTGAATAAATATCTAGTACATAGCTTAGTGCTGGATGTTTGTTATTGTAACTTATAACTATAAACTTTTTCTCCCTCCAAGAAATGTGAATTTGCAGCATGCTCATGAGCTTATTACTTATCATATTTGAGGGTGGTTTTGGTACATTACCGTACCAAAACCTCTGTACCGATTACCATACCAAATATTTGGTACGACAAAATCTATTACCATTACCGTACCAAACTTTTGGTATACCGAATATCGGCATACCAAATAGTTTGGTTGGTATGGTATGCCAATGGTAATTACCACTTTGTTTTAAGCCACTTAGTTTGCCCAAAATCTAATATTTTTCTAACCTAATTCAAAGCTCAGAAAATATACACAGTTTGACATATATACACAATTTAACCTAATTCAAGATTTTTTACTATTGTATGTCAAAGTGGTAAAAACTTAATAAATCATAATACAAGATTTCTATAGCATGCTGAGACTCAAATGAACCAGAAACGTAAGACAGCAAACCACAAAAATGTAAATATCCATATAGCTATGCTCGACGACTGGCTTGCTGATTTGAACTCACAATCCAAGGTGGTAATACCCAATGCATATGTTGTACCCTCACTTGGAAGACGAAGTCGCCAGAAACGAGAAACGAAGATGAATCGATGAGAGAACTGCGACGCGGAACAAGCCTTAGGTTTCTAATGTGTCGAGCAGGGACCAGAGTGAGAGACTAAGAGTGTTTGGTTTGTGGAGATTTTAGGAATATGATAAATGAGTCAAAGTGTCAAACGGCATAATATAATATTACATAATACATAATTCTATATATATATATGAATAAATATATAATATAATATTAATAATATTGATAACCGGTAGGTATGGTATACCACTGGTACTAGTTTTGAGTACCAATACCATACCGAAACAGTATGGTATGGTACAAATACCGTACCATTACCAGTGGTACAAATTTTTTGGCACAACTTTGGTATGGTACGGTTGGTAATACGGTAGATATGGTAATGTGGTAAAAAATTCCACCCCTAATCATATTTGTTGCCAACTGATGTCATGGAGTTGCAATATTTGTGACATTCATTTGCTTAATTAGATGAGATCCTTAATCATATACTCAGATTATCCATATGCTGTCTGTAATTATTATTTAATATTAGGATCTCGCCATTCGTTTCACCATCTTTAATTCCTTATTTTGCTGAGATTATGTATCATGTATGCGAATTGTTTTTATCAGGTAGAACTGTTCTGTGTGAATCACCTGATTAACTGCTCATTGGAGTCCACCGAGGAATTTATTTCTATGGAATTTCGTTTTACTTTAAGAGATAATGGAATGCGTGCGGCTTTCCAGTTGCTTCATATGGTACTTGAGGTAACCCGTCATAACTTTTAGTCTCTCTGTTCTGGTATGTGGATTCCATGAGGGATTCTCGTCATTGTTGTCGTCGACATGTTTTGGGCACAATGTTGTTGTTCCTGCTCCATAGTAGTCATCTCATTAGAGATGCATGCCTTGTAATGGGTTAATTTATAATACATGTTTGCTCACTTGCAGCATAGTGTCTGGCTGGATGATGCATTTGATAGAGCAAGGCAATTGTATTTGTCATATTATCAGTCCATTCCCAAAAGCTTGGAGCGCTCAACTGCTCACAAACTCATGTTAGCAATGATGGACGGAGATGAGCGGTTTGTAGAGCCTACACCAAAGTCTTTGCAAAATTTGACATTGCAATCTGTAAAGGATGCAGTGATGAACCAATTTGTAGGCAGTAACATGGAGGTGCATAATTTACTGATTTGGTTGTAGTTTTACAAAGTATGCACATGACGAATAATATATAATACACAACATTTCTCATTATATATGGCGGTGTCTGCTTATTGCATAGGTAAGTATTGTTGGGGACTTCTCAGAGGAGGATGTTGAGTCTTGTATTCTTGATTTCTTGGGAACCGTAAGATCGAAAGGAAATTATGAGATGGAGAATGCTTATAATCCTATTGTATTCCGATCATCTCCTTCTGATTTGCAGTCTCAGCAAGTGAGTACACTTATAGCTTGATACTTTGCATGACAGAAGTTCTATAACCTTGAATTGTGCTCATGGTTCATTTACATCTAAGTAGGTATTCTTGAAAGATACGGATGAGAGAGCATGTGCATATATTGCTGGCCCTGCACCAAACCGATGGGGTTTTACAGTTGATGGCAAAGATCTGTTTGAGTCAGTTAGTCATATTTCAACTCACGATGGTGAGTTTATCAAATCTGGAATTAGGTTTTGAATTTGCATCTTATTGAGAGAGGTGTTGTAGCTGTAATTTCTGATGTAGATGCAGAACTGAAATTGGAGGAGCTGCTTATGGTGGATGAAGATACTCAGAAGGATGTGCAAAGAAAACTCTGTGGTCATCCCCTGTTCTTTGGCATCACAATGGGGCTCCTGGCTGAGATTATAAATTCTAGGTAATTTTTTTTGCTCAGTACAAAGCATGCATGTGAACTTCTAGTTTATCTATGAATGTGTTCATCCTTCTGAATGGTCAGCTATTTATGCACAAAATGTACTACTTTTCTCTGTTGGGTGGAGCACATCTTGGGCAACAACCACATTGACCAAAATGATTGTTAAAATAAGAACTCTATACTTTTCTTGAAAACAGTATTGAATACCGTTATAAGTTTGGAGGTGTAATTTTCTAAGCATCCGAAGTATGCATGTCATGTCCTCAACTGTCTATTACAGCAGACTTTGGAAGTCTCAAAATTATAGCACAAAATTTCTTATGCAAGATACTCTGGTTAGGCGTAGCTGAGTAGGCTGAGAGTTGGGTTCTAGTCTCCTTTGTAACCAATTACAAAGAAATTGGGAGATGGTTTGCAAGGATGAAGCTGGAGATGGCGAGGGATATTGAAATGATATGGAGGTGGTGATACTGACGATGGCAGATGTATTTTGGGGTTGGTGATGGTGATAATCCTGTTTTTGTTTAACACATTTTAGGAATCTATAAGTAATTTAAAATACGTCAACCTATCCTGAAATATGGATATATTTATTGACCTAAACCAAATTTATTATTTGTCTTTTACATGTTACTGATGTGGCAGTAATATTATGTTGTATGCCTTTTGTAGCTTTGCAATCCCTCAACATCAAAACGTAAGCCTGTTATTGTTCACCTAACAAATGAACAACCAAATTGACAGATTTTGAAGGACAAAATTGGAAACTAACCTTTCTTTTATGGACAGATTTTGATCATTAATTCAAGATGCTATTTAAGACTAATATGTGGTTCTTGTTATTTTTATTGGTGGTGAAATGTTCTATGTGGTTTTGCACAGGCTTTTTACGACTGTCAGAGACTCTCTTGGATTGACATATGATGTATCATTCGAGTTGAACCTTTTTGATAGGCTGAATCTTGGATGGTATGTCATATCTGTAACATCAACCCCTGCGAAGGTGTGTATGCTCTATTTGTATATATTCGAGCAGAATATATTCCGTCACTTTTCACTCTCTTCACATGTTTAGGTCTATTGAGTATTCAGGTTCACAAAGCTGTGGATGCATGCAAGAATGTCCTTAGAGGTTTACATGGCAACAAGATTTGCCAAAGGGAGTTGGACAGGGTTAGTTTCTTCTTCCTTTTTTTTTTTAAATTTTAATTTTTTAATTTTTTAATTTTTTTAAGTAAAGTGGGATTCTCTTGACCACGTCACTTGTTTATTTACTCAAAATTTAAGGCAAAGCGGACCCTTCTGATGAGGCATGAAGCTGAGATCAAGTCAAATGCGTATTGGCTTGGACTGTTAGCTCATTTGCAGGCTTCTTCTGTTCCAAGGAAGGTAAACAGAAGGGTTCTTTAGTGTTTACAGATGATACTCATAAAAAATATAAGTTGATATTTTTCCTGTACCATTTGATCAAAAGATAAAAATAAATAATGGTCAATAATCAAATACACTGTTTACATGAAGATATTCTGATTCATAGTGCTATTTGGTCCAGGACATATCATGCATCAAAGATCTCACAAATTTATATGAGATTGCTTCTATTGATGACATATACCTTGCATATGATCAATTGAAAGTAGGCGATGATTCTTTGTACTCATGCATTGGAGTTGCTGGAGCTCAAGCCGGAGATGAAATAACTGGTGAGTTCGACATATTTTGTACTGTGTTCTACTCTTATCAATCCACAAACCATAGTTGAAACTTTTAAAAATTCAGTGGAGTATAATTAATCAACAATGGTTTTTACTTGAGCCAGAGTGGCAATGAGACCTCGAAAGATCTCACATTTTTCCTCATCATTTTAGTGTTAGTTCCATTCATCAGTTCAACTTGCTTTCTCTATCTCATGAAAACCTGTATTGTGCGCTTCTTTAGAAGTCGAAGAAACAGATGATGGCTTTCCAGGAATCTTCCCTGTTGGGCGTGGTTTATCAACTATGACAAGGCCTACAACATGACCTTATATGATACTCGCTGTCTCGCATGTATTACAGAGATATTAGCACTAAGGTATCTTCACAAGCTTTTGAGGTTCTCATTTTTCTTGTAGTCTGGCCTTTATGGGGGGAGGGCGCCGGAAAGTACTTTGTAATGAAATTTGGCTGCAAAGTACTGAAGTTAGTCACTTCTCTGAGGCGCTGAAATTTTATCCAGCCAGGGGGGATGGACGTGGGATACTCTTGCTTTTTTTCTTGGACTGGAAGTATTTATTTTTTAGCCTCTGTTGCATGTATTCGTGATTGGGTAAAAATATAGATGGCTTTCCCCTTGTATTTTGGCTGATTAGTAATTGCAGTAAAGTCCAATAGATGGCATCTCCTTGTATTTTGACTTTACAAATTTGTCAGTAGGTCCAATTTAGAATTGCTGACCACTTGATGTTAAATGTCCTCATTGCCATAGTCGTGGCTCAACAAATTGTATGCAGCTGCTGTGACAATGCCTTATCCACTGATGCTGATTGCATTCCTTGTACAACTATGTGCACGAGGAACTAAAACGGTGGTTATAATTATCAATGTGTTGTACATAGTTGCGGCTAAATCAAAAGCACTGGGTACTTCAAATTGTAAATTCACGAGCCTTTCATAATTTGTGTAATCCATGCAGTTAACACCCGACATTTGTCTGCAACAGATAAATTTACCTTGTGATGCAAGTGTAACAGTGACCATTGTTTGACCCAACTTTTGATGAATATTTAACTTTCAATTTTACCCAAGAATAAAGTGGCATAAAAGACTAATTCAATTAGAAAACAATAGCGACCCAAAACCCAACTGTATGTCCAAAGTAAATATCAACCCTGTACAAGGCAAGATAAACAACGGAAGTGCCTTTCCATGCCAAGGCAAGGCACATAAGGGTAAGGCATGCCGTGGCAAGGCAAAGTGAGGCAAGGGCAAAGTGTGATAAGGGTCTGCTTAGCCAGTCATGCCTTAGCATGTTTTATCTTTGTCATTGTAAGTGTGGCATGCCCTCTTCTTCGGGTATTGGTGGTGATCGTAGTGTGGCATGCCCTCTTCTTCGGGTATTGGTGGTGATCGTGCAGTAGGGTTTAGAATCGGGTTTATTTCAACCACCACTAATTCCTTCTTCTCGTCTTAAACACGGAGACAATGGAGCCCTTGAGCTCAAACCCAAATAGAGTTTACAAGCATAAACATCTGCACTTTGCTGTGGGTTTTAAGAACACCGTTTAAGACAATACTATGTAACATAAAATAAGTTTTATATATCAATATTTACATGTCTGTTGTTTGAGAAAGTAAATTAGCAATATATTACCGTGATCAAAAGATTAACAGCATTAAACTGCTTATTATTCAAAATATTTAGATAGACTATGACATGTTATTGAATCTAGATTTTCCTACTTCACTGTTTCTTGCTCATCTTCATCTTCATTATGTTGAGGTTTAAGGTTTCAAGTAGTTCCTACAAAATTTGAAAAAAAAGGAGTTGTTTGTTCGTACGTATAAGAAAACAAAGGAGGGGGGGGGGGGGGGGAGGGGACATATAAGTAAAACTGAGATAGAATTCATTTGTGATCCTGAAGGTGCAAATGAGATTTTTGTTTCCCTCCATTTTCATCTGCTCTATCAGATGCAAAAAGACTAAAATGAGTGCATTCAAACCAGCCCATTTTTTGCACTTCAGTCTTATATCAAATATGTCAGTGATACTAATTAGACAGAGTCGGGGATTTCAAATAAATCACTATAGCAACAAAAACAGTCAAAAAACAAATGTGCATGTGGAAATTAAAATAGTAAAGAAGGTATCGTTATGACGAAGATGTAATAATCTGCTGCGATTAATTGAACAAAGAAACCACATATAAAGGAATCCTGTGCAAACAATGCAACATTAGAGTATTAAAAAGCGAATGAGGATTATATGAAGTCTAAGAGCAACAACATACAAATGAGTAACATGTAAAGTTAAAATAGAGAAGACATTGATGTACAATGTTGTACTCATACATATGTAGAATAATATATAAAGTAAGTTAGAAATGGAATTTGTTATTCTAGAAAAAATGGATTTTGCAATTTTCTCTTATGGATTTTCTCTGTAAGGAGCTCTTAGTGTGGAACTGTGGATGGTCTGTTAAATTTAACTCAAAACAGTAGAACATATAAGTAAACAAATGGGGGACACATAACCAAAAGCTAAGACGGAGTTTTCTTATGATAATGAGGGAGCATAAATAATCCCTTTTTTCATTTGCTCTATCAGATACAATGTGTAACAAAAAGAGTCCATTTAAATTAGAAAGACTTGCGTTAGGCATAATTGGACATAGGGGTGGGCATAAAAACTGCCGAACCGGAAAACCGAATCGAACCGTGACAAAAAAAACCATAAAAAACCGCATTGATCAAAAAAGTCAAAACCGGAACAAAAACCGAACTGAACCATTTCAAACGGTTCCGGTTCCGGTTTGGAAATATTAAGAACTGGAGGAATCGAACCGAACCGCTTTTAATATACATTATTGTTTTATTATTATTTTTATATAAATAAGACATTTTTTTCAAGAAGATCATTTGCATAAGCCTAATATTTTTCTTAACCTCTCTTCCCCTCCTTTGTTGTTTTATCACTTTTCTCTGCCTCCATTATTTTTCTCCATTCTTTTTCAGTATGTTATGCATTATGTACACTTTAGTTTTAGTTTAAAATCTATACTTTGGTCTTGATATGAGCCTTTTTATCTTTTGATTTATATTTATATGCACACTTACTATCAACTGGTCACAAATCTTGTAGATTTAGTAGTGGAAAATTTGTGGTTGAAATATGTGTTTGATATTATAAGTAAAAAAAAATTAGAAAAAAAAAAAATATATATATATATAATTTTGGTTAGAACCGTAAACCGGCATGAACCGAACCAAAACCGTTATGAACCGAACCGTACGGTTTTAGTAAAAATTTAAGCAGAACCGGACCGAACCGAACCGTTGAAATTTTTCGATTTCGGTTCCGTTTTGAGGGTTGAACCGGACCGAACCGGACCGTGCCCACCCCTGATTGGACAAAGGAAAGCTCTTTACAGCAACAAAAACGTAAAACTGCTTCATAATTGGAAATACACTATAGAATGAACAGTGTTTTGGCTTATTTCTATTTTAGTATATATATAATTGTGGAGCCAAAAATAATCACAAGGCCACATGTGGATATTTTAGCAAAAAAGGACCAAACTACCCCTGAGGTATACCGGGATTTCTACACTTGAGCAGTAGTCAATCGTCCTTCAACAAAGTCAAAAATGCTCCAAAGAGAGGTAACCAATTCAAAATCAACAAAGTCAAAAATGCTCCAAAGAGAGGTAACCAATTCAAAATCTATCTTATCAAATCTCTTTTTGCAAGGTAACCTCCAAAATAGTGTAAATTGGTTAATTAATGGATTAATTACCCAATTAATCCACCAATTACCAATTAAATTATGCAAATTAATCCCAAAAACCATCAAAGGGCCGGCTCACCATTCTCATCCTCACCTTTCCCATTTACTCTATTTTATTACCCAAATTAAAATAGCCATTTATTTTTATAACCACCCATTTATGCCTTTCATATTTAATTAGCCAATAAATTGGCTAATTAAATCAAAAGTTGAACCCAAAAGGCCCTTGAAGGGCCGGCCACCTATTCTAAAAATTGGGAAAAGCCTAATCCTATAAATAGGCACCCATTCTCACCAAAAAGTGATCTCCATTCTCTTGCAAAAAATCCCAAATACTTCAAACACATTTTCTCTCTAATTTCTAACTTTGGCATCGGAGGTTCTCCGACCAAAGCCCGCCCAACTCATCGTGGGCGCGTGGGGCTTTTGGCCTTAACCTAAGGTGCTAGTTGTTTTGTAGGTGCAAAATCGTCCAAGATCGAAGAGGAGAAAATTTGCATCTACAATAATTTCAAAAGTTATGACAATAGAGGCGGAGGTGGTAGTAGAGGTGGTTCTTATGGTGGTAGACATGGAAGAGATGATGGTGGGTATGGTAAGTTTCCTAGAAGTATTCCACCGTCCTAAACCCTTATCTTAAAAATCATGCAAAGAGCCATAAAAGGCAAGGAGTGTCAAGCAAATCCAAGGTTAGGACAAGACATAGACAAGCATGTCAAGCCGAACGCAAATCATTCCACCTTATTGGCATATAAATTGTAGACCCATAAAGTACAATGATGTTCTTATTACTTGCATTCATTCGAAAATTTGTATTTCGAGCATTTTTCTTTCAATTCAACAGTCTAAAAATTTTGTATTCATTTTTTTTCCAGAAATGATCTTTAATGGATGACCTATGAGATGTACACTTGGATTTTCAAAATATAACTCGTAAACCCATAAAGTGGGATGATGTTCTCATTATCCGTATTAATTCAAAAATCTGTATTTTAGGCACTTTTCTTTCAATTCAACAGCCACATAGTTTCATATGTTTTTTTTGGCAGAGATGATCTTTAAGGAATGAGCTACGAGATGTACAGTTGGATTTTCGAAACATAACTCGTAGACCCATAAAGTGGGATGATGTTTGCATTACTCGTATTCATTCGAAAATCTGTATTTCGGGCACTTTTCTTTCAATTCAATAGTAATATATTTCGTATTTTTTTTTATTTTTGGCAGAGATGATCTTTAAGGGATGACCTATGAGATGTACAGTTAGATTTTTGAAATATAATTCGTAGACTCATAAAGTGGGATGATGTTCTCATTACCCGTATTCATTCGAAAATCTGTATTTCGAGCACTTTTTCTTTCAATTCAAGAGTCTAAAAGTTTCGTATTATTTTTATTTTTGGCAGCAATGATCTTTAAGAGATGACCTATGAGATTTATGGTTGTATTTTCGAAATATAACTCGTAGACCCATAAAGTGGGATGATGTTCTCATTACCCGTATGAGGTGTGATATCTACACACCCCTTTTTACTTCTCCCACACCTTTTTAGATTTCTGCCGTCAGATCGGATGAATTGAAGATCTAACGGATAGAAATTAACAGGGGTGTGTGAGAAGTAAAAAGGGGTGTGTGTATAGCACATCCCTACCCTTATTCATTCGAAAATCTGTATTTCGGGCACTTTTCTTTCAATTCAATAGTAACATAATTCGTATTCTTTTTATTTTTGGCAGAGATGATCTTTAAGGGATGACCTATGAGATGTATAGTTGGATTTTTGAAATATAATTCGTAGACTCATAAAGTGGGATGATGTTCTCATTACCCGTATTCATTCGAAAATCTGTATTTCAGACACTTTTCTTTCAATTTAAGAGTCTAAAAGTTTCGTATTATTTTTATTTTTGGCAGTGATGATCTTTAAGAGATGACCTATGAGATATACAGTTGGATTTTCAAAATATAACTCGTAGACCCATAAAGTGGGATGATGTTCTCATTACTCGTATTCATTGTAAAATCTGTATTTCGGGCATTTATCTTTCAATTCGATAGTCATATAGTTTTGTATTCTTTTTATTTTTGGCAAAGATGATCTTTAAGGGATGAGCTATGAGATGTACAGTTGGATTTTTGAAATATAACTCGTAGAACCATAAAGGGGATAATTTTCTCATTACCTGTATTCATTCAAAAATTTGTATTTCGGGCACTTATCTTTCAATTCCAGAGTCTAAGTGCGTTTGTTGCACCGGACTGTCTCGGACTGGACTAGCTTTAGGGACTAAGCTATATTGGCTTAGACTAGACTAAGCTGGACTAGCTTAGTGAAGCGTTTGGAGCAGTGTCGGACTAACAAGCAGGATAATTAACAAACTATAATATTATATTATTTAATTCATAATTATTAATATTTTATTTTTATTCTATTTTTTATCCCTCTAATCCTTCCTTACCCCCCACACTCTCCCTCTTTTTCTCCATCTTTTTCTCCCTTGTCTGTTCCAATCTATTCTTCAATTTGGTATTTTATATGAAAATTGGTTGTGAAAAGCATCTAGTCCAATGGCTTTCGAATGTGAGTGGTCGAGGAGCAAGGCGAGGAGGAGAAAGGGGACAGTCTTAGCTAGTCCCATGGTTTTTGAGGGGTCTCACTAAGACCAGCTAGTCCCTGATTTAGTCTAGGCTAGTGAGACTTAGTCTCATTAAACCTAGTCCCTGTCAGGAACAAACATGGGACTGAACTAACCCTTAGTCCAGTCTAGTCTAGTACCCTTTAGTGAGGGCAAACAAACGCCTAAAAGTCTCATATTCTTTTTTTTTTTTTGCAGATGTGATCCTTAAGAGATGACCTATGAGATGTACAGTTAGATTTTCGAAATATAACTCGTAGACCCATAAAGTGGGATGATGTTCTCATTGCTTGTATTCATTCGAAAATCTGTATTTCTGGCACTTTTCTTTCAACTCGACAGTTATATAGTTTCGTGTTCTTTTTATTTTTGGTCGAGATTGTGAATGCAAATTTCTTCCTCCTTGATATTGGACAAAATTGCACCTACAAAACAATTAACACCTTAGGTCAAGGCCAAGAGCCTCACGCGCCCACGATGAATGGGGCGGACCTTTGGCCGAAGAACCTCTGATGCCAAAGTTAGAATTTTAGAGAGAAAAAGTGTTTGAGAATTCTAGCAAGAGAATTTTTGGGAGTTTTGCAAGAGTGTAGACCTAGCTTTTGGTGAGAATAGGAGCCACTATATATAGGCATGGCCGGTCCTCCTTGGAGAAGGAGTGGCCGGCCTTTTATGTCTTTTTTGGGTGTTATTTGGTGATTTTTATTAGCAATTAATATATTGATTGGGAATAAATATATTAATTGGCTAATAAAAGGAATGTTTTGTAAGTTATGGAATGATATAGATTTTTAAAAAGGAGGATTTGGTAGAAGATAAAAGGGGATGGCCGGTTCCTTTAGGAGAGTGGGTAACCAGCCTTTAGGGCATTTTTTGGTGATTTAATTGGTTGATTGATGAATTAATTAGGTATTAATTCATTAATTAGCCAATTAATCTTGATGCGAGAATTAACTCGACACAAATTAAACCCTCTTTTTGGTAGTTGTAGTATATGTATAAGTAGGGTATCGTTCTAGGCCGGGGATTAGGAGGGATTGCTAATCTACTCTAAATTAATTTAAAAATATTAACAAGACTCAAAGACACAAAATTAGGCTAAAAACTCGAAACACACTAAAAATTGACTCAAAATAATGAAAACAATTTAAAATAAAAACTAGGAAATTAATTGGACGGAAATTAAATTAAAAGATTAAAAATAATAAAAATTAACTAAATAATAATATTTTAATAATGGGGGGGGATTGATTTGGATGAAACGTAAATTAAACTTAACTAAATTATAAAATTGACAAAAACATAAAATAAAAGTGAACGGATGGACGACGGATTGGCTAGAGGGTTTTTCTCCACACATGACACATAAGCAATCTAAATTGATTTTCAGTTGTTCTTTCAATAAGTTGTAAATTTCAACACCCCAAATTAATTAGGTACGCTTAAATTAACCTTCAGATTTTCCTTATGTTATTGAATTGGATGATTGCATACGACAATCCAAAACATTCCCCACAAGTTCCCTACATGAATTGCATAATAGAGATACAAGCGAGAATCATTAAGTTCAATGAAAATCATAAGTGTTGACAAGGCATTCATAACTATGAACAGCATGATACGTTTGCCAGGAATTTACTTAACGCGATTGTGACTAGCAACCTTCACTACTCATGAATATAAGTTCATAACGATTAGGTGAAATTCACTTATATTCTAGCATCAAATTCATGCATGTAAATTAAGTTTGCATTCTTAATCAACAAACATAAATAAGTTATTAATCAAACAGTTAAGCAAATTAAATCACAACTCAGAAATCACAACTGAAGTTACCAATTCAAATTACAAATATAATCATGGCTTCGAATTAACCTCTAGCCAAAATAATTAATTACACATATTTATAAATTAAAACAAAAATAAAATATAGGTTTAGAGGGATTAAACCAAATTGGGGAGTATTAGGATTGTTTCCGTGCCACTGTGCTCCGTGCACTTCAGTCTGCAAAGGCAGATCTCCACGTTTTATCAGCCCCCGAGGCCTGGCCTTCTAATGCTGCCAAAGCAGCTCTGACTTCCCCGAGGAGCTCCACCGTTTGACTTGCTGCCTTAAGGCAGCTTTGAAACTGCCGCTCTTTTTCTTTTTAAACTGCACCGAAGGCAGACCTCCCCTCGAAGCCTTCCTCTATTTCCTGGTTTTATTCTTATTCTCTCCAGCCTTCAAAGGATGCCCCCGAGGCCTGATTTCCCTCCCTTCAACGCTGCCTTGTTTTCTTATTTAATGCTGCCCTCTGATTCCTCTCTGTGCTCTCCTCTCTTGCAAGACAGCTGCCTCGCAGCTTCCTCCATAATGCTGCTTCATCATTTTTCTGCTTTTACTTTTCTGAAATCCACCGACTTATTCCTTCCCACATGCTGCTTTACACACACACACAAATAATTAATCAATATGTATATAAATATATATAAATATATATAAATATATAAATATATTATTTTTCAAATAATAAGTTCTAATCAACAAGTAAGATAGTTTAAACGAATTAATTACTTAACACTTCATTTATTCTATTTTTATTTTCTTTTCTTGAAAAACTTATAAAACATAAAAATAACGTAAATAGCTCAAAATATAACGAACTAACTAAGAAAAGACGAGTGAATTTGATATAAAAATGTATATAAATATGGTCCGATCAAATACCCCCACACTTAGCTTTTGCTAGTCCTCGAGCAAAACAAAGAAAACAGAAAAAGTAATAACATGAAAAACATTAGCTTCCCCCTATTTGACCCTCAGAGAATTTCATTCGAGAACATAAATCAGCAAGAACCATAGCTAGCACCAAACAAGCTAATTCAAGCTCATCTTCCTTATTCAAATATTAGCAGTAATCTTTAAATCATCCTTGAAGTGTAGTGTGTGAGATAGCCATGCTAATGCAATTTCAAGTTTTTATTTTTTTAAAATCATCATATGCAAACCAGCAACCTTCTCACAGGATATGCACTCAATCACACATGTGTTTAGTTTTAATGTGTTTCGCTCAAAGAAACAAATGTGAAAGATCTACCATAAGCTTGCATAAAAATCACTTCTCCATAATCATAATTGCAAAACTTAAATCAAGAGGACTTTTATTGGATGTAATGAGGCTTAGGGATAGGGCTATTGAAACGAAAGAATAGGAAAACACAAGTTCCAAGCTACATCGCAAGCGATTCTTTTCTTGAGATTTATAAGAACTCAAACTTTCCAACGATTCTTTTAACACCTCCAATCACACCCTCAAACTGAAACTTTAAACTTTTTATTTTCTTTGAATACAATCTTTCTTTTCTTTTCTTCTATTCTCTTTTTTTTTTTTTTAAATAATAAATACAAACATGAAATACCCCCACACTTATTCTTTTGCCAAACTCATTCCAAGTACTTCACAAACATTTCTCATAAGACAATCTCAAATTGCTCGCTTGGAAAGGGTAAGGAAACACGTTTGATGTATAAGGGTAGACATATCTGGTGATAAGAAATAAAAGGCTCAACATAACGGCTCAAATTGGCAATCTAGTGATATCATTTTTTTTCTTTGGGAAATATGGTTATTTGGGCCATGGTGGTGAACCTAATGCCTCTATCATTTTCAAGTTCATGCAATCAATGACAAATATTTCAAAAGATCGTTACGCAAGTTCTAGAGATGCATCTCACATAAGTTCATCACACATGAAAGAATAGGAGTGTATGAAAAATGCACACACTTTCAATAGGCTCAAAACCTCACATAGGATGTATACGGTCACTAAATTCACATATGAAGCTTTAATTCATGCTTTAGTTTCACATCAACAAGGCTATGTGCATTTGGTTTTTCAAAGATGATCAAACATGTACAATACTAACAAGAGAATAAGGAATTTCACATAACACATGTTAACTAAGTTCTTGATAATCATGGTTCAAATTCGATCCAGTTATATCATTGGGTCGGGAAACTAATAAAAATCTAATTCAAAACAATAAGGAAAACAAGACAATTTTTTTGGATTTTTAAAAATTTTCCGAAAAAATTAAATAAAACAAAACTAATTAAGAAAACAAAAAGCAATAACATGGAAACAAATGAAACCAGTTCAAAGTCGAAGGTACAAAAATTTTCAATTTGGTCATTTTTTTACTCTGATACCCCCACACTTAAACTAGACATTGTCCCCAATGTCAGAAAACAATAATAAGCAAATAAAAATAAAAATGAATAAAAAATACGAAACAAAATAAAGAAAAGGGACTGAAAACTTCTCTAATTTGCAGAAAACCAAGCGATGACCCCCAAGCGTAAATTTTGCAATCAACTTCAAGGGAGGAAATAACCAAACGTTCCTGCAAAGAAAAGAAATAAATCAGTTAAGCACGCAAGCAAAATATAGAAAAAAGCAAACGAAAAATAAAAATTGAAAATAAAAGACAACGAAAAGAACTAATAGGTGATCATTGGTCGTCCTTGTTGATTTTCCACAGCTTTCATCTTGAACTGGATGGGCCTCCTTCTGGCAAGTGCTCCTCAGCTTAGTTGAGGATGAATCAGCACGTGTCTCCACATGCTTCAAGTAGTCCGGTCTCCACGCAGGTGTGGCATCTTCTTGAACTCTTGGATCAACCCAGACTCATCTGCTCTTGGGTGCACCTCAGACTCCTCCTGCTTCGTCTGTGAGGTACTTTTGTTTTTGAAGAAGTACCTCAACACAGGTTTATTTTTGAAGTGTGTTGGGAGGGGTCTGAGATGAGTACTCGAGAGCAAGACTAGGTAAGCAATCAGGATCTCACTTTCTCCACGTTCCTCAGATGAAGGAGAGGAGAAAGCATAATATGAGATACTTTTGCTTTTAACCTTTTTAATATGAAATACTTTTGCTCTGGAAGGTTTGTTTTCTGGGGTGATCCAAGGGATGAAGAACACTGAGTGACTCGAAAGGTTTCTTTGGGAAGACATTATCGGAGATGAAGAGAGGAAGAGAGGTTGAGAGGTGGAGAGGGTGTGAAGGTGTGCCTTTGATGTGGAAGGCGAAGGTCGAGACTTATAGAAAATTTTCTTCCTCAACCGGAACTATTCCCGCACTATTTGTCGGCAGCCGGTGATGGATGAACAGTACCCGTTACGCGCTTTCTGACAAAGCTTCCGTAATTTCCGCGAAGCTGACTACGCATGCGACGAGTGACGACAAATTGGAATGATGATCCTTTGAAAACCGGGGTTCAAAACCGGGTGCGGCTCGTGGTTTTCGCAACGCTCCACGCTGCACGTGATGAGTCACGACAAACTGGAAAAAACAGAACCACGTGATTACTGAGTCAAGCCCAGCTTTTGAGAAAGGAAACGGCTCTTTTGAGAAAGGAGCGTCGGCCTTCGATTTGCGCGAGGACGCGTCTTCAACCTCAGAGGAGCGCCTCTCTTTGATTTGCTTCTTTTTATAGAGGCGCTAATTCTGCTCCATCTCACACTTGAACTCCCTCAAACACTTCCTTCTAAAAATACTCCCTTCTGTAAACACTCATAATCCTTCCGAACTCTTCTTGCACTTCTGCACTCTTAATCTTTCCGAACTCTTTTCTTCCTCAACCCCCTCTAAAAATGTCTTGCCCTTCCGACCGTCGCCTAAACTTGAATGTCGGGGAAGACGATGACTCGTCTTCTCCGAACAACATTTGGAATCCATCCTTCATATCCCCCAATGGTCCTCTTACAGTCGGGGACACAATGATGAGGAACGATATAACCGCAACGGTGGTTGCAAGAAACCTTCTTACTCCTAGAGACACTAGGTTGCTGTCTATGCGGTCAGACGAGCTGGCTGTTCAGGACTCACTGGCTCTCAGTGTCCAGTGTGCAGGCTCAGTTTCAAACATGGGTCAGCGCCTGCTTGCAAGATCTCGTCAGGTGGAGTCGCTAATAGCGGAGGTGGTCAGTCTTCGGCAAGAAGTCAGAGGACTCAGGCACGAGAACAAGGAGTTGCACATGCTCGCAACTAGCTACTCGACCAGCATGAAGAGGAAGCTGGACCAGCTGCAGGAGTCGGACGGTCGAATCCAGAGTGATCATGAGCGGTTCATGGCGTTACTCCCGCGGTTTATGTTGCCTTCGTCCTCTGGAGCAGCACCAAGCGTTCCGGCTCCGGAGATTCCAACTCTGGCTCTTCGTCTTCCCGGAGCTCCGTCAACCTCTGAGGCGCCACCTAACCAAAACCAATGATTGCTATTAGTTTTTCGTATTATTGTAAATTTTTTTTTATTTTTTTATTTTTAATTTTTAATTTTTTTAATTTTTTTTTAAAGCTTATGTAAATATTTATATATATATATATATATATATATATATATAAATATATATGTATAAATATTATTATTATAATTTAAATAAACTTTTTTTTTTTAGGGTTATTTTAAGCAAATTAAAATAAGTAAAGTAAAATACGTAAATTGAAGTAACAAGACTTTGTTTATCCGCACTAAAAATAAACATTGCCCTTAATTTATTTAAACTCAAACTAAATAAAAATCAACCAAAAAAACAAAATAACAAAACAAAAATGAAAGCAGTAAATAGAAGGGTTTAGGAATGCAAATCTGATTGTGGGTGATTCCTAGGCTTCCCTTCTTTATTCAAGTGCATGGCTTTATCCTTGAACGGACAGTGGTACTTGAAATGATCCGGCAATGGTCTGAATTCACGAGTGGGTGCCTGAATCATAAAAATCAGATTGTTAGTAAAAAACAAAATTAAAAATGGAGAAGATGGCTTACTTTCATTCTCCGACACAAACTCAATAACAAAAATCACGTCTTCAAAAGTCTCAGGGACTTTGATTTTGGCCAGATTGCAAGTGATGATTGTGGCCGTGTGATCCACTCCAATTTCCTCCTTGATGAATTCAAGATGGTCCTCAACCACTTTTTCCTCGTTTAGAAGTTGCGGCAAGGGTTGTTCTTCCCTTGCCGTGTCTTGTGCATCCTCCTCCTCTTCGAGCAGTAGTAATTCATCCACGGGCTTATCTTCAACCATTTGTTCTTGAATTTGTTCCATGCATTCTGCATTCTGCCCAAATTGATTGTTCCACTCAGCGAACTCCTTTGCTTGATAGAAATCCTCAATTGGTTGCCAAAATGCGTCTTGTTGAAATGGTTGAGCTTCCCTGCCCTGCTCCAAAGAATTTAGTTGCTGACTAACTTCCTTATAATAATTTGATCTATCTGAATTTGGATGTGAAGGTTGAGGGGGAGGCTGTGGTGGTTCATATGGCCATTGACAGAACTCCTCATACGGCTGCCAATATTCTCCTTGGTGAGTCTCCTTAGTTTGATCTTGTGAACCCTGCACCAAAGAGTTTAATTCATTAAGAATTTGATTATAATCTATTGACGAACCTGAGTTTGATTGAGAATATTGCATATGAGGTTGTGGTTGCATAGGTTTTGAATAAAACTCCTCATATGACTGCCAATTTGCTTCATGTGGAACTTGTTGAGCTTCCCACCACATAGAATTGGAATGATCATGCCCACCATATGTATGGATACTTTGCATTGTAAACCTTCCGGCATTCTGAGACAATTGAGAAGTAAGATTTGCTAATTGAGCGTGAATGCTAGCAAAATCCATGACTTACTTCTCTAGCACCTAAAATCAAATAAAGAAAACTAAATCAAATATCAAAAGTAAAAGACAAAAACACAAAAATAATAAAAATAAAATAAAATAAAATAAACACAAATAAAAAATAAAAATAAAAATAAAACACAAACAAAAACATAAACAAGGGATTAGCAAATTTGCTAATCCCCGGCAACGGCGCCAAAATTTGATGCGAGAATTAACTCGACACAAATTAAACCCTCTTTTTGGTAGTTGTAGTATATGTATAAGTAGGGTATCGTTCTAGGCCGGGGATTAGGAGGGATTGCTAATCTACTCTAAATTAATTTAAAAATATTAACAAGACTCAAAGACACAAAATTAGGCTAAAAACTCGAAACACACTAAAAATTGACTCAAAATAATGAAAACAATTTAAAATAAAAACTAGGAAATTAATTGGACGGAAATTAAATTAAAAGATTAAAAATAATAAAAATTAACTAAATAATAATATTTTAATAATGGGGGGGATTGATTTGGATGAAACGTAAATTAAACTTAACTAAATTATAAAATTGACAAAAACATAAAATAAAAGTGAACGGATGGACGACGGATTGGCTAGAGGGTTTTTCTCCACACATGACACATATGCAATCTAAATTGATTTTCAGTTGTTCTTTCAATAAGTTGTAAATTTCAACACCCCAAATTAATTAGGTACGCTTAAATTAACCTTCAGATTTTCCTTATGTTATTGAATTGGATGATTGCATACGACAATCCAAAACATTCCCCACAAGTTCCCTACATGAATTGCATAATAGAGATACAAGCGAGAATCATTAAGTTCAATGAAAATCATAAGTGTTGACAAGGCATTCATAACTATGAACAGCATGATACGTTTGCCAGGAATTTACTTAACGCGATTGTGACTAGCAACCTTCACTACTCATGAATATAAGTTCATAACGATTAGGTGAAATTCACTTATATTCTAGCATCAAATTCATGCATGTAAATTAAGTTTGCATTCTTAATCAACAAACATAAATAAGTTATTAATCAAACAGTTAAGCAAATTAAATCACAACTCAGAAATCACAACTGAAGTTACCAATTCAAATTACAAATATAATCATGGCTTCGAATTAACCTCTAGCCAAAATAATTAATTACACATATTTATAAATTAAAACAAAAATAAAATATAGGTTTAGAGGGATTAAACCAAATTGGGGAGTATTAGGATTGTTTCCGTGCCACTGTGCTCCGTGCACTTCAGTCTGCAAAGGCAGATCTCCACGTTTTATCAGCCCCCGAGGCCTGGCCTTCTAATGCTGCCAAAGTAGCTCTGACTTCCCCGAGGAGCTCCACCGTTTGACTTGCTGCCTTAAGGCAGCTTTGAAACTGCCGCTCTTTTTCTTTTTAAACTGCACCGAAGGCAGACCTCCCCTCGAAGCCTTCCTCTATTTCCTGGTTTTATTCTTATTCTCTCCAGCCTTCAAAGGATGCCCCCGAGGCCTGATTTCCCTCCCTTCAACGCTGCCTTGTTTTCTTATTTAATGCTGCCCTCTGATTCCTCTCTGTGCTCTCCTCTCTTGCAAGACAGCTGCCTCGCAGCTTCCTCCATAACGCTGCTTCATCATTTTTCTGCTTTTACTTTTCTGAAATCCACCGACTTATTCCTTCCCACATGCTGCTTTACACACACACACAAATAATTAATCAATATGTATATAAATATATATAAATATATTATTTTTCAAATAATAAGTTCTAATCAACAAGTAAGATAGTTTAAACGAATTAATTACTTAACACTTCATTTATTCTATTTTTATTTTCTTTTCTTGAAAAACTTATAAAACATAAAAATAACGTAAATAGCTCAAAATATAACGAACTAACTAAGAAAAGACGAGTGAATTTGATATAAAAATGTATATAAATATGGTCCGATCAAATCTCCATTTATATGGAATAATTTATAGGTTATAAAGTAATTACCTAAAATGAGGCTGGATGAGATAATTTGGAATTGGTTACCTTTTATGGGCACTTTTAGCTTGATTAAAGAAGGATTGTCCACTGCTCGTGCGTAGGAAATCAAATGTGCCTTGAGGGTAAATTTGTCATTCTTACCCAAAAGTCCACGTGTTGTCTTATGATTATTTTTGGCTCCACAAATGCCCCCATACCTGTTGGGCTGCCCCATAGGAAATGGCAGTAGAAGTAGAGATCTTCTTACTTTAGGAAACTTAAGACTGCTTCCTATTTTGATGCAAATTCCCTCTTTAATAGGAAATTATACCCTTCTAGGAGAGGGAAATAAATTTCTTTCAAAGCCTATTTAAGTCCACCTTAAGTGGGTTATTAAATCAACTTTGAAGAGAAATTTATTCTACCCTACAAGAGAGAGAGAGAGAGAGAGCTTAGAGGATATTTATTCCCCGTCCTCTAGCAATCTTCTACATCTTGCCCGTGCAAATGACCATCTTTCGTTGCTTTCTTTGTCTTCTCCGTGCCGCACCGATGTAAGAAAAAATTAATTTTTCTTGTCTTCTTCTTGGATAGTGCTGTCGTGAGGTAGCTGTCGGGGTGGTGCGGCACGTTGGCTGGCAGGCGCCAGGAATCGGCTCGGCATGGGCCGATGAGGTATTATGGCAGGAACCACCGCTTTAGGCTGCTCAGCTTGGCTAGAGCCAAGGGCAGCTTGTGCGGCTGGGGCCACGAATTGTGGCGCTGGGGCACAGTGCTAGGCGAGTCGCAAAGCTCATGTCTGTTGGGCTCTTTGACATGGGCCAGGCCAGCGATTGGGAAAAATGAAGAGGTTGTGGCCCTCATGGGTTGCTAGAATGCTGGGCATGCAGGCCCCCTGCTTGCTTGTTGGGAAAAAAGGCAGGCTACTCCTGAGAGAGGAGATGAATAGGATCAAGGCGGATGCATTGGCTCGTCCAATCACTGTTGTGGATCTCGTTGTAAGTGAAGATGGGAAAAGATATCTTCCCTGTCTACTCAAGAAATGCCGGCTGAGAAAAAACCAAAGACTTATTCTGCTGCTCGTGAGGGTTTGCCGACTGCTCCTAAGCTTGTGATTGCCTTAACTTTTTTCTTTCTTTCAAGGGAATGAAAGATGAGGTTGCTAGATCTGAGCCAATGACGTCTGCCATGCCAAATATGGCTAGTTCGATTGCTGATAGGGTTGCCCAACGTAGAGGTCATGTCATGCCCCATTGCTGAAGTCTGTACCAAGACGTTCATTGAGAGCTAAGTTTGGTTATCTTTTGGAAAGGCTTGGTATTATAAAGAGCAATAAGGTGGACTCTGCTACTGAAGTGTCGCCAAGGCCTACTCCTCCTCCTACTAATACTGAATCGCCTACTGGGAAGGAGGAGACTGCTCGTGTGGGCAGTTGTGAGAAATCCATTAAGCCTGCTTCTGGGGAGGCTGCTGAGATCTGTGCGCTTTTGAGACTAAATCTGCTTGAAGACATGGACGCTTGTGCCAAGTTTATCGATGACATCAAAGCCGACCCGAGTTCCCTTGTGAAGCATATGACCGAGTATAGGAGGACTGCTCTGCTGGCCATGATGCAGAAAACGAAGATTCTGGCAGCCGAGTCTATCTTCCTTGATCAAGAGGTAGGGGCGGAGCCACATAGAGACTAGGGTAGTCCAGGGCCTATCCTGGAATTAAATTTATGTCAATTGTGTAGTGATTTTTGCAATAATGTGCATGTGGTGTGTTGGTATATCAAGTTTTAGAGGTTCCATTAGGTCTTGGGTTCAACGCATACGGATGGAAAGCTATTTTTTGGTATTTTTTTTTTACCAATTACCATATATAACTACCCTTCTGCCAACATTCTGATTTCTTTTAAATCAATTGTTTTTTTGTTAGTTCATATAAGGCAAGGTATATATATTTGAGAGGAAAATTCAATAATATTAAAAAACATCGTAATAATAGCTTATTATTTTGTTAGTTCATATAAAACAAGGTATATATATTCGAGAGGAAGATTCAATAATATTAAAAGAAAAATATCGTAATAATAGTTTGAGCTAGTTATAATGTTATTATCAATTTTGCGTTAGATGTCAACACAGGTTCTATTTACTATGACATCTATCAATACTAATTTTTTCATACAAATTTTAAAGCTCCATCACTTTTGTTTGATTCAAAATTTCCATGATATTACTAATTTTTTTTCTAATTTCTTTCATTAGTTTAAAGGCCCCTCCTGGCATGAATTTCTGGCTCTGCCACTGTCAAGAGGATACCAAGGCTACCAAGGAGGTGGCAAAAGTTGTGGCAGCTGAATCTTATTCTTTTTCCAAGAAGATCAAGAGGTTGGAATCTGAACTCGATGCTTGCTTTGAAGGGGTTTAATATCTCTGCCCTCACTTCTTTGCCGCTTGAGATCGCTCACCAAAAGGTCGTTGACTTGAAGACTAG